>OU342687.1:12507500-15007500 GCA_910589285.2 Mythimna ferrago
CTTAATGAATGTCGCGGGCGGCATGTTGAATTCCGAACGAAACGAAGGTTGCTGATTTTAATCCCGAACGTTAGTGAGGGATTCATATAAGTAACTCCCGAGCATAGCGAGGGAGTTAATAAAGAAACCTGAGTGAAGTGAGGAATTCAAGCCGCCCAAGACAAAGACAGCTTTATCCCCGTGTTGTATACTCTACTTAAAAGACAATTTGGTCGACCAAATCATATATTAGAGAAATGTAAGTATTATACAAGTTCATCAAACAAACAAAATTCACTACTCCAAGATTCTTTACGAGTAGGTAGTTTCAATTTTTTTATAACGCTCCCGTCAGTTCCTAAGCACGTTTTATTCTATTTTCTTTTTTTTTTGTTAGTGGCCAGTTTGAATTTCGAGTCAACTTGTTCGATGCACGTACATTTTGATTTATAATATTGACGATTTTTGATGTTCCAAATTCAAATCTCATTATTCCCAAGGGATCGGCCATACTGCATTACCCATAGAAGCATTGCTGCTGTGGACTCTGCAGGCTTTAAGTCTCAGATACCCTAGGGGACAAAATGTCCTTCAACATGACACGCACCGCTCCATCTACGTGACGTTGCAACGTTGCCCAGTGTCCCGCCACTTGCTTCCCAGCATTTTACAAGGCATCGTGTGACGCGAGACTTGTTGGATCATTTGACAGTATTACGCATCATATGTTGGGGCACACTTTGTCCCCTAAAGTAGTTTCTGAACCTTCTCAACTTATTTCAATTTTTAATTATTATAATCTTTAATTATTACAGAAGCCAATGCTTGTCAACGCATTATAGGTGTGATTAACATTTTATTTTCAGTTACACAAAACGGTCCAAGGAGAAACACAGATAGGAATGATCGACAATTCTTCGGTTATAACTACTATCCACCATATTACCCTGGGTCTAACAAACCGCCATCTGCCCCGCATCGACCTCAGAGGCCCACGCGACCTCCATATAATTTTGAGGGTATTTACGGTCCTAATGGATACAGGCCACCATCACATCAATATCCAGGTAAGATTCAAGGCCACGTTTACCTATAAATCGATAATCTTATTTACCACCTACTACCTAACCATCTCTCCCTGGATCTTAAGGCTCAAACGGACAATTGACTGGACTACTTACCTATTTGGAGCACATAACTATAGAAATTATATGTATTATTCAGTAAGTACTAATATTTTATTTTCTGTAGGCCACATTAAACCAGTCAAAGAGGATATGTACGACTATCCTCCGGCAGCCTACCGGCCTGGTCTCATTGGTGGAGTTCTTGGACACATTGTGGGTTTTCCTTCAGTGAGGCCCCCTACAGAAGACCCGCCACTCAGAGATTTCAACCCATTCCGTTTTCCAGAAAATTATTCAAATAACAACAGACGAAAGAAATCTCAAAACACAAATAAGTCTACAAGTATTATTGGATCATTTGTCGATTTGTTATTTAATTAAATAATTTATTACAGCCGTAGTTTTCATTTACCTTTATTTAAGTTTAGGATCACTCATCTATATATATAAAAATCAATGCCACTTTTCGTTATAATTTTATCACTCAAAAACGGGCTCACCTATCCAAACCAAATGTTTAGGCTTTGTTCGGACTATTTAGTTAGATGGTTTATGTGAAGTTGGGTAGAGTAGGGTAGAGTAGTGTAGAGTAGGGTCATAGATATAAATATTTCTATGAGTAGGGTAGAGTAGGTTAGAATAGGGTTGAGTAGAGTAGGGTATAGTACAGTAGAGTAGGGTGGAGTAGGGAAGAGCGGGAGCAAAGCCGCGCGGGCAAAAGCTAGTTTTTTATAATAATGTACTAATCTGCTTGAAGTTACCTAGTAATTCCTTAGCTTATTTGGGTAATTATGTGTTTAGGTGATTTTTTGGTTCGATTTCAGATGACTTTTTCTATTGACATTATAAAATTAGGCAAGTATTTGATAACATTTCTACTTTAAATTATTATAACTGATATTTCTTTAATAAATTCATTTAAATATTGTGTAAAAACGAGTTCAAAAGAATAATATCTTATTGACATAGAGTTATTTAGGGTGAGTTGTACCATTTAACTATAACGATAACAAAGCCGTTAACAGTTGTCAAATCGTCGAATTGACCAATAGGCGGCCGTTTCACGGCTGGTTATGGTTTGGTTATCGTTATAGTTAAATGGTGCAACTCACCCTTAATCTTTTTGGTACATTCTAAAAATGCATTAGGGAGGTATAATTTTCTCCACAGAACATAGGAATCATACAGTAGAACGAGTTTTAAATGTATCTTTCTAAACTCCCACATAATAGTTTAGGTACCTACCAATTTTCTTTAGATGTCGGATATAAGATGGAGACCCTATTAAAATACTGAAATCTTCTATATTGTACATTACGAATGACCTAGCTATTGGTAGGTACTGTAAGTAAGACCACGTTTAAAATTGCAAAAAAAAACAATATTGTTCCTACAAATTTTATCTATTTTCTCACAAAATGTCGACTCTCTCAAAATGTCTTGTGGTCGACTGGTAGATAATGTCTATGGCATTAAGTCCGCCTTTGTACAGTGTAATGTGCATAAAGCATTAATAAATAAATAAATGTAAAGAACTGGGGCCAAGAGCCCAAGACGGACTTTTTGCCTGCTGCGGTCTTCCTGTCCGTATAAAGGTGTGTTCAAGGCTAGAGTGAATTATAGGCTCTCAGTAAACTAGTGCACCCATAGTGCGCCTCACCATCAACGATTTCATCACTGCTTACCATCAAGTGGGATTGCAGTCAAGCACTAGTTAGTTTATATTATTAAAATAAAAAGAGTCTAAACATCACACCGAACCTGACGGTTTCTTTTTTTTGAGGTGGGAAATGATCCAATGACTTTACACGCTCTAGAGTGGAGTGGGAATGCGTGTGAGGTTTTTAATGACTAAAACCTCACCTGTGTTCTTCAGTTGCATTCTAGGACCTCGGGTTTCCTTTTCAGAAATTTTCCGTGGTCCTAGCGGCATCGGACCTGCTGGGCCGCAACGGTTTTGCTGACATCTTTTTGAGGCGCGCGTGGATTTTTTAATTTTTTTTTTAATTTTACGACACACTCCACTCAACAAAATCATTTAAAAAATACTAAGAAACTGTCCACGACTTGGGCTCCGTCCGGACGATCTGACGGCGACCTACCTTTTATTCGTTCTCCACCAGTTCGCGCCTCCGGTAACCGGGGATCGCCCTACGACACCTGACATCTGAGGCGTCTCCTGTCGCGGCGGCTGGGGCGTGAGGAAGTTCGTTGCCTCTCGCAAACGGCCAACTACTTAGGACCTCAAAGTTGCAAGTGGATGGGCATTTGGTTCACTAGCAAGTAAGTTGTACATAAACTTCTTACAAATCACCGACTTTTTGGAACAACAATTAATTAATCTATATACCTAATTATGTAAAAGCGCAATACCACTCACGAAATCTCAGAAACTATAACACCTACAAACTTAAAAATTGGGCAGGTAGGTTCTTTATAGTGTGTAGACATCCGCTAAGAACGGATTTTCCGAAATTCACCCAATAAGGGTTTGAAACTGGGGTCCAAAGTTTATATGGAGAAACCGACTTTTACACGAGCTCGAGCAGCGCCGCTGCGCAATTAAATGCTGCAAAAAATATTCAAATATCATGAAAATATAAATATAAGTTTTGTTTCTTTTCATCTCTGAGTTTCTATTCACCCCACTTTACTGTAGTAGAAGCGATATTGGCCCAAGAGGGGAAAAGGTTGAGTATGGCTGGTTTAAAAAATCCAATTTTATTCAACTGACCTCGTACTATGTTGTGTCCATCACCAGTAGAAAAGCACAGTATAGTTGCCATCGTAATCATAGAGGCTTTGTGGCTGTGTGAACTTTGACGGAGAGACTGACGAGATTATAAAGATTAGTTTCTTCCATTTCGCTAAAGAACCTTGAAAACAGCGCACAATAATTCGCAGAGTAGCGCATCTGCTGTTCACCTACGTAATTCTGTAACGAGAAGCGCGTGACATACTCTAAAATTACGGATATACTCCAACTCCTCTAGGCATATATCTAGCTATTTTTTTTGTTGATTTGTCTCATTAATTCATTAGAGGAATATAGGTACTATGATATCACCACATGGCGTGCGTTTAAACGATGTTAATCGTTTACAAGTGACACTAAAGCGTACATGTGAATGTTAAAAGTGGGTGTAGTTTAAAAAAAATAAAATAAAATGAATTTATTTGCGATATGGGCTTTGACAACGATTTGTGTAATGGCAGAATTGGTGCACGAAGGTATGCAATTAACTCTTAATATTCGTTAGATCTAATCATTTCAGAAGCTTCCTTAAGATTTGATAGGGTGTGTAGAGACGCTTCTCTCGAGACCTTATTTTGGATTTTAACTCATTAATGATCAAGAATAGGTACATATTAACGGCCTTGTATTCCCCGAAAATATTTAGAGGGTGGCTTTTGTACATTCTGACTACACCCACAATTTGCCAGTTAAGTATTTTGAATTAAGCCTCTAGTAATCGATCCCATAAGGAGTCAGTTCCACCTCCAGTGACCATACCATGACCCGCTAGATACGTCTCAGACTAAAAATTATTCTTTGCATTGAGACTGTGCCCTTTAGACCGTTCCGTCACTGACCAAAACCGTAGCGCTACATTCTGCTCTGTCAATACGCTCCTTGCATATTGGGAGTATTCGGATATCCACTGCGTATTATGACCGTTCTAAGCCCGTTAAATGACGACGGATGAAAGTACCTTATAGCATTTTTGCCTTTATATAGGTATAACAAAAAAAAAACTCACTAAAAGTATTCACCCGCTCTTCCTGACACGCCTACTTCATGCAAAAACACGGCTTCATCGTCTTAGGTGCAATCCAGAGAATGAGAAGGGATAAGTCACGCAGATGATACGCGGATGGCACGGGTATTACATGCTGTTGATACGTTCTAGTGGGTATTGCAGATACCTACGTTCCTACCACGGTCATGGTATGATACGGTGTAGTGTACCGGGCACACTCCCTTAAGCTGGAGGGAAATTGTATGTAAATAGAGTTGAATAAAAATGTATAAATGAAAAAGCATTATGACCATTATTAAAAATGAATTGAGGAAGCCAAAGTAATACTTTTGTTTTCGTTGTTGCGTTCTTCACTTGGTAGTTGAACAATTTTCACGTTTCCTTTTTATTAAATACCATTTGACGGCACTTTTGGTGGAGTGGTCGAGCGATTAGCTGCTGCGCTGCGTGTCACGGGTTCGATTATTGCACGGAACAAATACAATGCATTCCAAATGAGAATAGGATCGCCCGCCATGTTGTGACGTCACGATTTACTGTCAAATCAAGGAAAGAAATTTTTAAACATTAATTAATTTACGAAAAATTTAATTTATTTACGAACTGTGAACGAAAAAAGTTTAATCAGAATCCAGTTCTGCAATTTTACTCATCTCTAAGTTCTTTAATTTTGCCAAAATTTCTTCGATTTGACAGTACGACGAGACGTCAAAACATAAGAATCGGTCCTATTCTCATTTGGAACGCGTAGTACCTATTTACATGGCCTACAGACATTTGATCCGGGTCGTGGTGTCAAAAACTGGCCAAGTGTGAGTTGGACTCTTTGTTGCGCACGAAGGGCTCCGTCCCATCCTTAGAAAATTACTGCAAAAAAATCGCGTTAGTTGTATGGGAGCCCCCCTTAAATATTTATTTTATTTAGTATTTTGTTGTTATAGTAGCGGCAACTCAAATACATAATTTGTGAAAATTTCAACTGTCTTGCTATCGCGGTTCTTGAGATACAGCCTGGTGACAGACAGCGAAGTCTTAGTAATAGGGTCCCGGGGGTAGAAGGGGTACCCTTTGGGTATGGAACTCTAAAAAAGAAAGAATAAGATCTTCTTTTAAAACTAGGTAATAAAAATCAAACATACGCAGTTCTCGGTGTGTAGGGTATGCACGTAGGGGGAACTACGGATATGCACGTAGGGAGAACTACGGGTATGCACGTAGAGGGAACTACGGGTATGCACGTAGGGGGAACTACGGGTATGCACGTAGGGGGAACTACGGGTATGCACGTAGGGGGAACTACATTAGACTGATGCACACGTAGGCCACGCCTGATGTGTGCAAGGTTGTACGTAGAGTCGCGTGGCGTGGCGTGAATTTAATGTAGTTCTACAAGTCTAGTTGCCATATAAAATGTATGACAATTGACGTCCCCAGATCGGCGTATGTGGCCCACGTGTCATCATCATGATCAAATCAGCGGAAAGACGTCCACTGTTAGACGTATGCCTCCCCCAAGCGTCGCCACAATGACCGTTGCGGTCCTGTGCGTCACGCATCCATCGGATTCCCACGACTCTGGCCCACATGTGCTTAAAAACATAATTTAGCTTTTTTTGGACTGACTGACATTTGACTATTCAAAAGTGCCTGCAAGTGATCTATTGATTGCGTGTGTGTGGTAGGTACATAAAAGTATGATTTTGTTACAGAAAACCCATTTACAAAAGCTATGAAGCAGAATAAACAATGGCATAGTGTACATGGTTATGTACAAGTACGGCCAGGAGCACATATGTTCTATTGGTTTTACTTCGCAAATGGAACACAAATTAACGCAAACCGTAAACCACTCATAATATGGATACAAGGAGGACCGGGTTTTGCAGCCAGTGGAATAGGAAACTTCGCTGAAATAGGACCTTTGAACATGGATATGGAGCCCCGCAATCACACTTGGGTATGTGAATTATTTAATTTATAAACAAAAAAGTCTTGTGCCACAGTACCTATTTGTTAACGATCTCCTCTGAAAGGGCTTGATCGAGTTTTATGATATTTTTTTTATTCTCAGACCTACCAATAGGTACAGGTCTGAGAATAGCTCGTAGGCTGTTTTCTACCCTCTCTTTTACCCCCACTCGCTATGTTTTCTTTGATAATATAATTTATATTTATGGCAGAACAAAGTTTGCCTTGTCAGTTAGGTACTTTTTATATAAAAAAAAAAAACAGGGCAAATGTGAGTCTGACTCGCGCACTGAGGGTTCCGTACAAAATTACCTACGAAAACAGTCCAATTCCCGAATTGAGTTACGAAGATTTTTCCGAATCGCAAAAAATGTTTTTATTTAGTGACGTAAGTAGGTAGGTACTTACAGTTTCCAGATTTTTCTCACACTTGTGAGAAAAAAAAAATCTAGGTCAACGGGAAGAACTCTACGAATTTTGATTCTATTGAGAGTGTCGAAATTCACGTTTTTAATTTGCGATTTATGTCGCAAATTAAAAACGTGAATTTCGACACTATCTTTTATTTTCGTTAACTCAGAACTTTGTTTTTTTCACAGCTCTAGAGGACTGCAAATGTCAGTACCTATATGGATTTAATTTCAACTCGATATCATCACGCGTTCCCGAGATAAAGGAAGACCATTTATCTCGAGAACGCGTGGAGGTATCGAGACAGACAGACAGACGGACGGACAATAAAACAAAATAAGGGATACGTTTTTTTTCCTTTTGAGGTACGAGGTCCTAAAAAAACGATCTTCACCAAAGACGATTCTTAATGATTCTTTCCGCGAAAACGAACTTATTTTCATTCATGGAGTAAACCTGGCGTGTGTGAATTGTTTTACAGGCCCCCGATTCATGGTAGCGTTAGGAATTGTGAGTCGGTAGTAGGTACTTATTAGAGATAAAAAAAAACCCAGAGGACTTCCCAGTAAAAAAATTCCGTAGTTTCATAAAAAACAAGTCATACATAACAATAATGTGACAAACTGTGAAGTAGGTAGATATAGCCAAATTGCCTAATATACAATGTAAGCTGGTTCAGTATTTATCAACACACACGATAGATACATACCTAGAACGTTGAAAATTTTGCTCCACTTGTTATCAGTCTGGTTTTATCAAAAATAGTACGCAAAATACGCGAGTGGCAAACACGATTTATATACCTACCTACCTACTATCTAATGCCAAAGTTATATGAAGCAAAAGATCGATCATCTTCCTGCCTACATCATCTCAAGTTATACTAACTTGTCGGAGAAACGCGTTTTCTTCTTCCATTTCGTCCTGTCTATGGTCACGCAATCACTGACGCACTTTCATTTCATATTATTTCTCACACAATTCATCAATCTTTTCTTTGGGGCCCCATCCATTCACATTTATGTTTGTAACTCTTTTAGTTACTACATGTCTTTCATCCTTTCGTCTCTCATGAAATGTCTTGGACAAGCAATTTCCTTTCAACTTTCCTGTCACTGGTGTTATGTTCAGACTTCTTTATGTATACTCAATTCTAATTTTAGCCGTTAGACACGTGTTATATGGAACAAAACCCCAGGAATTCATAAACATGGGTATCAACATTACGGAAGACATTTCACGTGATGCTGTAACACGATTCGCCAAGTAATTACAACTAAGTAGTCTTGGGTAATCAATTTATATTTGTTTACATCGAGATCATGTTCCAGAAAATTATATGATGACCTAAACTGTGTAGTAATTAATGAAATGCCCCCTTGAATGTTTCTTGTGAAATACGGCTTGCTGTCGTAGCCTTAGTAATGATAAAAAAAAACAGGCCAATTGCGTCTTGGTCCAAGCACAGGGTTGAGTCACCTACTAACTATAACTTATACTAACTACTAACAATTTATGTAGATATAGAGGATTTTTTAAACGGTTTTATTTAGCTCACCCCGTTTGTTTTATTCTTTTTCTTTGATCAAATTTAGTAATTCAAATTTCACCCTCTTCCTGTCAACCGATTAATCTGAAATTTTGTATACACTTTGGATTTTGGTGACAATACAATTATGTTTATTCATTATCATTATAAATTCAAGATGGCCGCCGCTACAAAATGGCGGATAATTTATGTTTTATTAATCCCATCAATATGGGTATCAAATGAAAGGGCTCAACAAGCAGAATACAATATACTATAAAAAATTGAAATCCAAAATGGCGGCCGCTACAAAATGGCGGATAACGTAGGTTTTATCAATCCCATCAATATGGGTATCAAATGAAAGGGCTCAACAAGCAGAATACAATATACTATAAAAAATTGAAATACAAGATGGCGGCCGCTACAAAATGGCGGATAACGTAGGTTTTATCGATCCCATCAATATGGGTATCAAATGAAAGTTCTCAACCAGTATAATACAATGTACTATATAAAATTAAAATCCAAGATGGCGGCCTCTACAAAATGGCGGATAACTTAGGTTTTATCAATCCCATCAACATGGGTATCAAATGAAAGGTCTCAACAAGTAGAATACAATTTACTATGCAAAATTGAAATCTAAGATGGCCGCCGCTACCAAATGGCTGATAACAATTTTTTATCAATTCCACCAATATGGGTATCAAATAAAAGGGCTTGACAAGAAGAATACAGTGCACTATACAACCTCAATATTTAAGATGGGCGCAGCCACCAAATGGCGTATAATAATAAGATTTAAATTTAGAAATTGAATCTGTAATTTAGGTATCTGATTAATCCAGCCTGAATCCACCACCCAAGTCAAGATTTTGTATCGTGTTGAGGACTGTGTGGCGTTAGGGTGGCTAAAAATGATACGTCGTTAGCGTTTTCCCCTCAAGACTCAGGCGATAATAATAATACGTAATAATAATTATCATACAGAATGCGAAATAAAAACTAAAAACTAGAAAATAAAAATAGGTAAAAAAACTTTTTAAGTTAAACGGTTTTATGTTAAACATACATTGCAATGTTTAAGATAAATGTACTAAAAACCAAAAAATAATAAAATAGATACAGTCGTGGGAATTATAAACATATGCATAGACTAGACTGAAATAAAACCGTGGGGCACGTCAATTGTCTACAATCGTTGATTAAAATGTTAATTAATTTGTAGACAATTGACGTGCCCCACGGTTTTATTTCAGTCTAGTCTATGCATATGTTTATAATTCCCACGACTGTATCTATTTTATTATTTTTTGGTTTTTAGTACATTTATCTTAAACATTGCAATGTATGTTTAACATAAAACCGTTTAACTTAAAAAGTTTTTTTACCTATTTTTATTTTATTAAGATTTATCTGATTGACGAAATCATTTTTTTCGGATCAAGGCGCTTTAAATATGAAACTGCTTTACTGGCTATATGACCACCTACTATTTATAGGAAAGACATTTCATCACAATGCAACCCTGCTCCATCGTCGACTATATCGTTGCTTTCCGTCATATGAGGTCAAGTGATCAAGAGATATCAAGCGCAAGCCTATCAAAAAATAATAAAATATTGAGTGTGTTGATATTATATCAATGGTTGATATATTATTTTTGTTTGTTACTTCTTTACGCTCTAACAGCTGAACGGATTATAATTTGGTAGACTATGGCCCGGCGCCCATTATCGGCATCAGCAACAAAAAGAATCTTTCAGCATCCCTACATGCAAGCGCACACTGTCGGAAATGTATGCATGTAGGGATGCCGAGGGATTCTTTTCCTTGCCGATGACGATAATGGGCGCCGGGCCTTAATCCTTTAATATCACAAAGGAGTCTTCTCGGGAGAATGTTCTCTTGGGTTAATTTTCCACTAACACAAGGGTGTAGCCGCTAGTTAAACATAGATTAAAAAAAACTGACTTTAAATTCAACTTCAGGGTGATTCGAAAACAGAAAATATAAACCCAGTTTGTTTTAATTTCAGGTGAAAGACAGAAACGTGTTGTTCATAGACCACCCCGTAGGAACTGGATTCAGTTATGTCACAAACGATTCACTATTGGTGACTACGGATCGAGAAATGGGTATGTTCTGGAAGTTTTATAAAACCTATGATATACATTTTCATCATCATCGTGATCATTTCAGCCAATAGACGTCCACTATTAGACATAGGCCTCCCCCAAGTGTCTCCACGACGACCAATCCTATGCGACTTGCATCCACCCCATTCCCGCGACGCTCATAGGTCGTCGGTCCACCTTGTGGACCTATCATATACATTGACTTAAAAATATGTTCGTATTCTAAAGCGTTAAAATTTATTGTTCACAGCTATGGATCTAGCCAGGACAATAAAAATGTTTTTCAGGAGGCACAAAGAATTCCGTAAGACACCAACATATTTATTCAGTCAAAGTTATGGCGGAAAACTGTGTCCCAGACTGGCATTCTATTTACACACGGTAGGTACCGCTATAAAATTTTAAAAACAATTAACCAGCTATGGTTAATCATGTTTTTTTTGTATATTTGGCTTGTCTGGATACTAAGTTCTTTAAGCCATTTCTTCGTATGAATAGTTAATTTGTTTAGTATTAGAATATGTACACATTTTAATGTTTTTTGTAGTATTTGGCAGCAAATTTATTAAGTCAACTTTCTCGGCAAACTTCGTTGAGGTAGTCAACAATGCAATAAAATTCTTAGCGCCATTTTACCGAGACCGCGCCTGTTTCAATTCCACATAGGTACACACACATATATATAAATTCCTGTTGCGCAGACACATGATATACAAAACCACACAAATTTTCCATCACATTATTGACTAAATGATAAGGTCTTTATTTTGCAAGTAGGTTTTATAAAAACACTTTTACACGTCAATTTTTTTTTCGTCAATTAAAGCTAGATGAGGCCGGAATCTACTTACGAATAATTAAAACAGGCATTGAACTTCACTCGATGAAACGCCGCGAGACACTTTGATAATCATGTTTTAAAAGTCTAAGGACTAGAGACATTGACGTTACGCTGACGCTCCGTAAAGGTAGAACTACCCTGCGCACACGTGTGGTAGGTACGTACGCCGATCTGTGCGCGTCGGTCTACGCAACTACGGCAACTAGACTTGTAGAGCTGCATTAGATCTACGCTACGCGACGTCGTTTTGCGTACAAATTAGGCGTGGTCCACATGTACGTCGGTCCAATTTAGTTCTAACTTTAAGGTATAATAAACAGAGTGCACACTTGCTGTAAATTTGCAGTACAGTAGGCACAATGGATCTTGAGCGGTTGCGCAGAAGTCAAATATTCGATCTCTTTAGTGGAGCGAAGTGAGACGCGGGGGCAGGGAGTGTCAGTGATTGTCTCGCCGCGCCATCGCGTCATAGACGTCACTTCTCATTCGTTCCCTGCGTTGCTGCATGTATCTAACAACGAAGACGATTGGCTCGCCAATGTATGGAATGCGCAAAGCGATCCCCACTCTGACGCCGAGCGCTCAAGATCCGTTGTGCCTACTAGTACAACTAATCTGATGTTTTCAGGCCATTGAAAAGAAGAGTTTGAAAATTAATTTCAAAGGAATTGGTATAGGAGGTGGTTGGGTAAATCCCAAAGAAAGCGTATTGGTCCAGCCCGAATTTTTATATCTCACGGTATGAAATTTATCTTTGTTTGTGGACAAAACATAAATATGATTGTTGTCTAATCTATCTATATATTAAAATATTTCAGGGGGCGATAGATCGAAATTTATATTTAAGTTCATCAGAAGTAGCTAAGAAGCTTGTTCGAGCAATAGAAACGCAAGCATATTCACAAGCGGATATTTTAGACGATTATTTGTTTCAAACTCTCAATCGTGAGGGAGAGTTGAATTTTAACAATGTGTATGCTGCCAGTCCCTATATAGCTCTTGAAGAGTTGGAAGCCAAGATGAACCGATATGTGAAGCCTACTTTAGCCGCAGTGAATAAAACTATAAAATGGACTTATTTATCAGTCAAAGCTTACCAAAGTTTGAAACAAAGCTTCCTTGTGCCGTCTGTTTCCTTTTGTAAGTACCTAATACCATTTATTGGGGCTTTACCTATGAAAAAGCGTTTTATGAAACTGCAAACTGAAGATGGATTTGGAAACCAAAGTTTAAATTTTAAGAATGGCTGCTACGGTAAATTTTTGCACTTTTTTGCAATTTAGAGTTCAGTAAGGCAAAAATATATATTCGCGGTAATGATAGGTCTGCATTTAAACAATCATACTCATAAAAATCATTAACACGACTCTCTAACTTAAAGCAGAGCTAAAATATGGCATTTTAATTAAAAAAACTTGATGTTTTGCCTTGTCACTAAGTTATAGAGTTACGATGATAGTTCTAATGACCTATATTTGTGTAAATACACATGTGTCGTTACCGCAAATATAATGTTTGTTTTCATATTATCCGATATTGACTTGCAAATCCATCATTTTAAAATTTTGAATTTCGTGTTCTTGCCCGGAGCATTTATTTTAGATATTTCCGCTTCAGAATTAGGTAGTTATACATTTTTTTTTCTGGGTCTTGTTTTTTCTGTAATACCCAGCACTAACGTCCAAAGCATGCAGATTCATAAAACATAGAGGTAAAGACCGAAACCGTATCTATTATTTAAAATTATATATGATTTTAATTCTTTATTTATTTTTGGAAACAGTAGAAGCCATCTTGAATAAGACGAAACTGAAGATAGCAATTTATAATGGAAACCTGGACGTAGTCACTCCATTGGGCGGTAAGATTATTATGACTTTTTTAACCCTTTTTTTTCTATTTCGTAATTTAGTAATAAGAAACCTCAATATCGATTTGGAATAGATAAATAAATGTCAGCTACTTACTTAACACAACCTCACTTAGCGGTAACATTTAAGCTAGGTACGTAAATTATTCCATGAAATCGATGATATGATCATCATGTAATCATAGCTATGGGTTGCGGGCGGGAATGTTCGAAAGAGTTATCGTGGACCTGGGACTCACAAAGGGAACTGAAGGTACACGGGTGGGTTTGTAAAAGTCTGATACCTTCTCTCGCTCCACACAGAGCGAGAGAAGTAATATGATGATTGCCCACCTAAACAAAAAGGAAAAAATCATAAGCTTTTAGCGATTTTATTTAAGTACCCTTGTATAGTAGACCATAATCTACACTAATATTATAAAGAGGGAAAATTTGTATTTTTGTATGTATGTTTGTAAAGAATAAACTCAAAAACTACTGAGCCGATTTCAAAAAATATTTCACCACTGGAAAGCTACATTCACCCTGAGTAACATAGGCTATATTTATTGCCCTCTCTATAGGGCTATATTTATTGTCTTAGTAATAATTTCATTACAAAACAAGGTCTATTGCTAACAAGATAATAGCTAAAAAAGTACATTTCTAAAAAAAACACATCTTAAAAATACGTATACATACACGACTACGTTTTGTTAATCGTAGACACATCGGGTTGCGTAACAGAGTCTTCGTATCTACATAATAAATGTTATTGTATCAGACATTAGCGTTAAGAAAAGGAAATCTTTAATTTGGTCACAAACACCTTTTTAAGCTGTTGACCTAAGCTATATTTGAATCGAATTTTATTGATGGGACTTGTTTTTTTTTTTAATTTTGGCATACCTGCCATGCATAAGGACGTAACCTACTGAAGTTTATTTCATAGGTTATAGATGGAATACATTAAGTAGAATAATATATCATAGAACCACACTAATATTTTATAAACAAGTTTTTATGTGTATATGTTTATTACTACAACACGCTGAAATGGCTGAACAGAAAAAGTATTTAGTAGTTGTTGGTTTTGAATTATATGCCTATACCATTCAATGATAAAATAGCATTTATATTGGTCCAGTGCCTTTTGAGTTTATTCATTAATAAAATATAAAAATCCAAATCTTCCCTCTTTATAATATTAGTAAAAAAAAAAGATGACGAAGTTTGAACGCCGCAATCATTCAGATCACAAGTCATTATTAACTGGCCTGTTGGCCTAGCGGTTAGTGGCCCTGACTACTATGCCGGAGTTCGTGGGTTCGATTCCCACCCAGGACAAATGTTTATATGATGAGCACGATCATTTGTTCTGTGTCTGGTGTATTTTATCTATAATATGTGTGTATTTAGAAATATATAAGTATGTTTATCAGTTTTCTAGTACTCATAACACAAGCCCTGCTTAGTTTAGGACTAGATGGCGTTGTGTGATAATTGTGAAATATTTTTATTATTATTAATACTTATTTTATTCTCTTAGGCGCTTCGAACTGGGTCCACAATTTAAAATGGCGTGGTGCTGCTGAATTTGCCAACGCCAAGAGACATCCGATACGGGGAAGCAGAAATGGATACTATAAAGAAATGAAGCGATTAAGTTTTTGGTGGGTCTTTGGAGCGGGTCACTGGGTAAGTCAAAGTGGACAATAATAAATAATGATGATCTAGAATACGGACTATCACATTAACATAGGTTCCTCCCAAATGGCAGTCTTGAAACGCAACTGCCTTTTAGGAACTTATGGCAAAAATTTACTATATAACGTACTATATTCAAAAGAATAAATTGGAATGGCGGCCTAAACGAACTGACATTCTAGCAATAACAACGATTAACAAAACTGTTTGGGATTGATCATGTGTTCTATCAAAAACAGCTGAATCGACCTTTTCTATTTGCAGAATTCACAAAATTTTTTTTTTCTTGAAATAAAGGTTTAGGTTTGCAAATATCTCACGGTGAAATTGTTGGCACACCTATTTAGGTTCTTCGTATTTTTTTTTTGTGTAATACAGTGCGTAGCATTTTTAGAAATTTTGAAAACTGGAAGTGCTTTTTACGTGTGTGTGTTCTTAAGGATTTAAGGTTTCTTAAGGATTCCCTTCTTAAATATTTCAACTTATGAATAAAGCTAATAGATCCAATTGATAAGTAATTTATAGGCATTATTGACCTGCCTTGTTCACCGAAAATCGCCTTTAAATTCAAATTGATAAAAAAGTTAATTTCTCGATAGTTGTCAGTTAAGATGTACTAGCACTACAACCTCGATTATAAAAAATAAGTTTCAACGGGTATAATTTTTAAGCACTAAATACATGTTTCCTGCATTGAACATTACTATTGTACATTTCAGGTGCCCGAAGAGAACCCTGAGGCTATGGCACACATATTGGATTATGTCACGGCAGAAAACGTCGGGGAGTCACCGAAATAGAAGCTATTTTTTTTATAATATGTATATAATTCAGACTTTTATAAGGTTCCATCTATTGTAGTTTGGTTTCAGCTTAATAAAATGGCGAACCGTTATGTGTGTGCGTCTGTGTGTGAGATTCATTATAAGTTAACATACATTTAAAAGTTTTTTTTTAGTATCAAGTACTCGTAGTCTACAGGTTGACTGATGGAGTATACCTTGTTGCTGTTGCATTAAGTCAGCCTATGTACCTAAAGTTTAAATAAAATAACTATTAAATACAATAAACTGCCTTGCAAACCAGATTTTTTCGAGCCTTTTTAATATAGATTTTTAACTCAGGTTGGTAGCGCAGATGGTTTGAAATGACCTTCAAAATTGTGTACTAATAGCGCATATACGAGTATAAAAACATAATAATATCCTGCAAAATAGTTCATTATGTGAATTGATTTTTTAGTTACTGATTTTTATGGTAGAGTTGTCAGAGTAAGTTTAATTACTTTTTACTATATATTTATAAAGAACAGGTGTACTTATAATTTTTAAGAAATAAAAATCAATATGCATATTAAATTCGTTTATTTTTATGTCAAGATTACGTTATTAATTAATATTATACAAATGGTATTTTATGTACAATATTCAAATATATGTATTTTAATAACATTAATATAATAATATAAACACTCATAATAACTTAAGCACCACACTAACAATATTTATCTATGGACAACAATAAATTTTGACTAATGATCTTTAAACATTTATCATTAAGGCTGCGCTAGACGATGGTACAGACTTATTTGTGGGCGTGGCTACTAAAACGCATGCTAAAACGGGTGAAGAACTCATAGTGGTGTGAGTAAGCAAGAAGCACTATCATACTAATCATAATAGGACAGATGAAAGAGGTTATAATGACCCTATGGTCGGGACAGCCGTGCCACAAAGTAAGGCAATGCTCATAGTTCAACTACCAATAGCAAACTGGCGATCTAAGTGTGCGTGGTCTGTTACTTGCGTAATGCGCGTTCGTACTGGTTTATTGCCTGTAGTGGAGTTAAAGTGTGGGAGACAAGCGGCGACACTCGTAGTACAAATCGGAAAGTATTTTCTTTCTGACCTCTTCCATCTTTTCTGTGATACTAATATTGTGATTTCGAAAATAACTGCCGCTCGTATGTTTGTTGACGTCTGAACGAATTTGGATGAAACTTGGTCATGTATTGGGATATAGAAATATTTTTAATCCGAAAGTATATTCTATTGGGATAATTTTCACACGCGCAAAGCTGCTAGGCTATTGGCTTATAAAACAAAACAATGTTATTAATTGTAACATTTTTATTAAAGCATTCAGACGTTTTAATAAAATGAAAATTAAATATTAAAATGAACGATTAATTTATTTTAATACTAGCTTTTGCCCGCGGCTTCGCCCGCATTTATAAAACTAAACTGAAAACTGCCTGTGTAACTCGGGAATAAAGCAGTTTTCTATTGGTAAAAAAATTTTAGCAATAGGACCAGTGCTATCTCTTTATAATATTAGTTTTAGAAAAACTCAGTTAAACTCTATTCAAAATTTATGAATTTCATCAGATTATTTTTTATTATTATTTCACTATTTTTAATACATACAGGGAAAATAACGATGAAACAAATGGATATCATGTAAGTTAAGCATAATATTTACTTATCTCGTGGATCATAAATATATTCTAATCCTTCGGACGTATGATGTCAAACAGTAGAATTATTTTTTCAATACACTTACTCGAAAACCCGCTCCTATCTCTACCGCTTATAGGTACGCAATTTACTGTTTTCCTCACTAGTGCGAAAACGAGTGCGAGCTCTACCCCGCTACTATTTGTTATATTTTGTTGGATCGGGCTAGGTACCGCACAGCCCGTGTTTATTTATTTCTAATAACGTAGTATGATACATGTGGAAATTTGTCGCTGCCCGGTCGTTGTCGGTGCCAAAACACCCTCACCTGCAGCTCGGGCGAATTCCGCCCCGGTCGCTATGACAAACTTTCTTCACTTGCATCTAAATGTACTATTACGCATGTAAGAGGAAATAATGCCTACTAGCGCAGCCTTAATCTACAAAGGACACACCCATTTTGTATGGAGATTAGTTGGAAGATGGTGTATAAACAAAAGTACAATTTTGGACAACAAAGCATAAGTTATTTTGATTTGAAAATATGACAACATTGTAAACAGGGAGGGTTTTTGAAACGGGGCAGTCTTCTGAGAACATTTTCCTGTTTAGCAGCTTAAGGTATGTACTGGTCCCTTATTGTCCCGTCACAAAATCCTCCCTGTATCTGCCTGAAGTGGAAGCTTCAATTGCCTTTATGCCCTTTTAAAGTTTAGTAAATACCATTTTACTAAACTCTTAAGCAGAATGGGTGATGTTCCTTTTGATGTTTTTTTTTTCAATACACTTACTCGAAAACCCGCTCTCAACCCTACGCTTTTAGGCACGCAATTGACCGTTTTTCAGACTAGTGCAGAAAAGAGCGCGAGCTCACCCCTGCCGCAATCTTTTATATTTATCGTATCAGGTTGGGCGCTAAGCGACTCCCACGATTCACCCCTTTTTATTTATTTATGGGTAAGTGTACTGAAAATCGTAGTTTGATACACGTGGAACTTTGTCATTACTGCATTCGGCTATGTAACACCCTCTCCTACGGCTCGGGTGAATTCGCAACAACAAACTTTCTCTATATGTATCAAAATGTAACATTTCGGCAGCCCATTTGACTCAATAGATACTATATGCATGGCTTTTAATTTATTTAAGCAGTTTAACAATTAAGGACAACATTCAATCATATCATAAATTGATAAAAAAGTTATTAAAATAATAAATCGTATTTTTTTGTTAATAGTACATTCCTTCGTAGGCCAATTTATTTTACATGTATGATTTAAACCAAAAGATTATCTATTACTTACTAATTTTATAAAATTCTAATTGCATTGTTTATCAATAAATACAAATAATAATCTTGTAAAAAAATGTACAAAAAAATACCAAGATTTACTCATTACATAGCATTGTATATTCAATAGATTTAATATCACAAAATAAGAAATAATAATATTTTGTACAAGAAAACCAAATAACACATGGCCCTAAGACGTACTTTATGACCATGGAAGACGTTTAAATGACTTTTTAGGTTTTAAATAGTGCAAAACAGACTGACTTTTCGTATCTGTCTGTGTGTTCATTTAGTTCTTTTAAATACACATTGGATTCAATCAAAAAAATTGGATCAAAAAATCGATTCCGGAAAGTTTATTTGTTTAAGTTGTACCTACAGTGCGTTAATTTTAAACTTAGGTTATAAACAGCAAAAATAATATGTTGTTTTGCTTACCATCAGGTGGGATAGTGGACAAATATAATAAAAAAAATGTATATTACCACCCTAGTAGATTGTAACTTTATGGAAATTGGATGGGTTGCCAGTAAAAATACAATAACGCACACATAATTATAATATCAACATTCATATGTAGCTAAATAACGTAATAAATATAATTTGTTCTCTTTGTTCTAGAATTCATAGATCTTGGATTTTTTCTTTAATCATTTGACCGTAATCTATGACAAGGAACTAGAGATTACATAATATCATTATATTTTCTGAAACTGACTGAAAAATATATTTCATGTTATTTGAGATGCAAAATATCTTACTGAATTATTATTAGGACTGCATACACAGAAACCACAAAAACTGAACAAAATATTATAAAATGAGTAAACTCCTTATAGTTTATCGTTTGAGCTGGCCTATTTTATCTCTATGATTTGACCTCACGCATTTTTTAGTAGACAACATTTTGTACGAAATTTAAGGTTATGGAGAAACTAGTCTCACACTAAAGTATACTATTTTTCTACATGATTTCATAGCTGTAAACATTTGTAAAAGTTTAATAGGTAATTATTAATATGATTTAACGATAACAATTCAAGTAATTTTGCGTCAGTCTTTAAAATCTGTTCTGGTCAACCAAACAAGTTTAAAAATTTTAATTTAGGTACTATCAAAAACAATTCCACCTGACCACCGCTAAGTTTATTTTCGCTTGCACTCGAATCGAAAATTTCAATGGTTTGGCGCCGCACCGCAGGATTTAAGCGAAAATTTTTTTAAGTGATCAGGCAGAAATGACAGCAATGGCACGATTGACTAACATCTTCGTTGGTAGTAAAATCAAACCAACGATTTACGTTAGCACGCGTACTTTTAAGGATGCGTTCAAATTGACCAATATTATTTTTGTTCATGGCTTGGAAAAGGGTCGCATCCGAAATTCATACTTGTTTTACTTACGTTTTTTCTATTCGGGCAAACGCGTACCATTGAGAGTTGTATAAAGACCGATTTCTAGCAATACTATACCAAATGTTGTATTGTTGCCAGTAATTCAACGTAAATACCGAACCTGCAGAGTATCATTTTCAATATTACGCCATGTTTTTTTTTCACTGCGTTGTTTGGTAAATTATAATATTTCAAAGCTACTTTATAAATTGTATACTAGCTACGTTAGTCTCACTTCAGCGTAGCAGGCGTCGCATACTCGTACCGGCTTGGTGTTGCCAGCTAACGCGACTGTCTTGTCGCTGCAGGCCGCACAGAATATATGGCCACACCGACGGCAGTGGTGCTGAAAAAAAACAAACCAACAAAATTAATTTTGACAATATTCAGGTCTTAACGTAAACACTTGTGACAATCGAGGTCATAATACGTGCGAATGGTGCGATGAATATGAATGAATATCAAAGGTGTAGTGTAATAATTTAGTCTGGACGCTCTCGAAGTTACTTTCTTTAAATATGATAAAAATTTGTGCATAAAAGCATATGGGGTATAGTCAGATTATACAAGGTGCAGTTTTAAAACTGCACAATATTTCAGGAGGTTGTAATAAAACTCATAAATAATCATGTAAAAATACGAAACCTGGTCAATAATCAGTAATACTTGTTATTTAATTTTTTAATTACACTAAACTAAATCGATTGATCGATGGCCGCGGGGGCGTGGCTAGGGTGTGGCGTGCGGGATGATGATTGGATGATACATTATTTATGAAACTATCGTTGCGAGTTAGTGTGTGTGAAAACGCCCTTTATTGTTCCGTGTTTGTGTGTGAAAAAAAGGGCGGTTATAAAAAAAAAAAAATTACCTACTTATTTTATTATTGATTCGGGTCGAGAATCACTAACATAATTACCTCCTGAAATATTTTGCAGCTTCAAAACGACACCTTGTATATTTCTTATATAAAATATTTTTAATTATAACCACGTATGACTATAAATAACTTGACGGGAATATGATGGAACTATGCAGTAGGTAAAACAAAAAGTGTAAATGAAAGTGTAATTTTTAAAAGATTCTTTTTGATTTTAATTTCAAATAATATTCTGATGGGACTGCAATTAGATGTGACCGGGACGGCGAACCGACGTCACTGAGGTATAGGAGTGGACATACAGGATGGTTCTAAAGAGTTACAGTGGCCCTGGAACGCAAAGAGCAACTGAAGGAATACAGGTAGGTTTTAGTTAGTAAAAGTCTGACACTACCTCATGCTCCACCCACAGTGAGAGGAGTTACTTGGGTGATTCTTTGAAACTGAAAGAATATCTCATTCATCTGGCTTAGATTTTTCTTTCCAATTTGATATTTTTATTTGCATATTAGTTTTCCCCGATCACTAAATGTATCAAAGGCACTCATTTGCACCCCGTGTCTTACAAATAGAAAGGTACGAAAACTAGGCCAGATGAATGAGACAATCTCTCGGTCTTAAAGAATCACCCACTTGATGATTTGCTACCTAAAAAAGGGCGTCAGGTCGACATGAACTCAGCTCCTACTAAAAGATTCCTTTTGATGAACTCTCGGGGTTTCCAACCCTATGCTCAGCATTCGTGCGTAACGATCACGTGACCAACGAGCCAGTCATAGAGTTTCAACTTACTTTCCGCCTAGCGATAGAGAATTCTTTGGCACATGCGGTACAGGCCGTAGCGTCCTTGTCGTGCGTCCACGTTGGTGTCTCGTCAACCACCTGCGCCTGCGCCGCCTCCCTCTCCAGCAGTTCAGCCAGTTGTAGTTTGTTTTCGCTCAGTGTCGCACCTACTTCTTCTAATGTCTTCTGAGCTTCTACGTACTGTGTTTTTAATACGTGCTGTTCTTCTTGTAGTGAGAGGTATTTCTGTAATTTGGTAATAATTTGTTCAAAATCATGGCTGTAGTTCTAATAAATACGTAGAAAAAAAATTTATAACACAAAGGAATTCTACAATGACAGATTCAAAACGGTGGCAAACTTCACAGACGTGATGGGATATCAGTATGCAATTGGTAAAAAGTTGGTATATATACATTTAAGTCACTATTTTTTCTCTCGCTCGAGAAACTAACCGTGTAAACACAGCTTTATGCCATACACAATATACATTCAAGTGATATAATAATATAACAACAATTTCAAAACCTTACATCATATTATGTTTACATCACGCCACTATTAGCTTGCCAGAGATTAAATTAAAATTGATGACATCATATCAAATTAAATAGGAGTTACAGACAGCTCACTATTCGCTAGGGAGAGGTCGAGACAGCAGTTTATTAGCTTCTAAGCTGCCCAGTGGTTGCTGGATACAGTTCAAAGTACTTCTGAAACTTATGTACCCTCCACGAAATAGTAACACTGAAGTGTTGCCAGTTTTCATTGAGGACTTGGAGTGAATGGAATGACATAGTTATCCCATTCATGCGGATACTACACGCGCTTTGGACGTAGAGCTGTGGCACAACCCGACATACATACATCAGAGCGCCTAGTGCGAGTTTGTTATACGTTTATGACGTTCTACGCTCCGATTGGCCCGCTCCAAGTTCTTAACCAATCAGAGAGCCAAACGCGGTAACGTAAACACAACTATAGTTTAATCTGTTTGCTGAGTGTGAGTTGTTGAAAAATTGACTCACACGCATCACCCGATAGCATAGATGTTATCGGTCGAGACTATGAGTCAATTTTTAGATGAGTATTATGTTTTATTTACCTGGCCTATTGATTTGAGAGACTCCACTTCTTGTGTTAACATCGATATCTTATCGCGATCCCGCATCATGGATTCCTATAATAAAGTAATTATTAATGAACTAATGGTATAAGGAAAATTAACTAATTTATTATGTATATAATATAATAATGGCTGCACGTCATGCGATTTATACGTCATTGTAACTAAGGTTTAAATTGTAATTACGCCGTAAGTATTATTTTGTGATAGGTAGTGAAATGTAACAATTGTGATTTATACGTCATTCAGTAAAGGCCCTTTTATGTCAATATGATTTGTGGTTTACAATGAAAATTATAATAATTTAAAGGTATATTCCCGTATACGTACGTACCATGGATGCGTTACTCATCTCACAGTAAAATGATTACTATTGTTTTATTTTGATACAGGCGTAATAACATCAATAATGTTCGTAAAATAAAACAAAAAGCCTTTTGATTGGTATATTAAGTGCAGCTACTTACATGTTACAATTATTGGATCTTACGAAAATATATTAAATTATAGTGATTATGATTAATAGTACCTTACACTAATGTAGTTAGATCCAAAAAGACCTTGTATCACATTTTTTTTAGTGGTTTTTGTGTGGTTTTGAGTTCGAAAATGGGATTACTCTGACGATATGGCAAATCTTGATTGAAAATTAGCTTGTTTACTAGAGGATACGGAGTGAGATAGCTTAAATTTTCATTGGGGTCTTATGTAGGGAATGCTAGAATGAGCGGATCGAGCTATAAGATACGAGTAAAACACGCTGAAAACCAGCGCTGTGGACTCGTTGCATTTTTGCGTGTGGACACAGCATTATGCTGAGCGTACGGCCGTTTTGCTCGGACGTGGCGCATATTTTCTTATTACTATTATTTTCTGTTATATTTTGTTTTTGTTTTAATTATTTTATTTCTTTTTTTAATATAAAAATGAATTATGTTAGTCTTTAGTGTGCGCCTCTTTCGGGCAAATAAAATGTTTTTCTTTCTTCTTTCTCTCTAGTATCCTATCATATATTCACTATTCTACCAATAAGATAATTTAACGTTGTGGATGTTACATGTTACAAATTTTTGAACACGTCGGGGTCCCGTATAAGATACGGGCCCGGTCACCCGGTGGCTACGCCTCTGGTAGGTACTACGTATCTAGCTAGTATCTACGGTTATACCAGAAAAGGTTTGCGCTTCGGTAAACTTTGTGTCTCAGACCTACCTATAAATAATAACCAGCAAAATTAATAGTTAGGTTTATTATGTATTTGAAAATGCAACTAAATTGCATAGAACTAGATCTCTATCTATACATATAAATAAAATTGGAGTGTCTGTTTGTAATATTGAAATAACCGCTTTTTACTACATGCATATGAATATATGTATATACGGTACATACACCAAAATTACATTTTTTACGATTTTTGTCTGTCCGTTTGTTACGGCTAATCTCTGAAATGGCTGGACCGATTTTGACGGGACTTTTTTTGGCAGGTAGCTGATGTAATAAGGAGTAACATAGGCTACTTTTATTTTAGAAAAAATGAATTCAAAATCCTGTAGTCCACGCGAACGAAGTCGCGGGCACAGCTAGTCTACACTAATATTATAAAGAAGGATTTTTTTTATTTTTGTGTGTATGTTTGTAATGAATAAACTCAAAAACTACTGTGCCGATTTTAAAAATTCTTTCACCACCATTGGAAAGCTACATTCACCCTGAGTAACAAAGGCTATAGATATTTATTGGCCGTGCGAAGCCGGGACGGGCTGCTAGTTACTTATAAAATATTTTAGCGAATCCTACTGATATCTTGACTGGCATGTTGGTCTAGTGGTTAGTGGCCCTGACTGCTATGCCGGAGGTCGTGGGTTCGATCCCCACCCAGGACAAATGTTTATGTGATGAGCATGATTATTTGTTGTGTTTGGGTGTAATTTATCTATAATATGTATGTATTTAGAAATTTAAAAGTATGTTTATCAGTTGTCTAGTACCCATAACACAAGTTCTGCTTAGCTTGGGACTAGACGGCGTTGTGTGGTAGTTGTGGAATATTATATTATTATATCTCAATTTCTTTAAGCACAAATTATCTTAAATGTGTATTTGACTAATTCAGGAGTTGTTCCATTATAATTTGTTGGTTACTTACTTGTAAAGACACCCTCCACTCCCGTTCTATCCTGAGGTCACCTTCTGCGGCCACGGCCCTTGTCTCTGCAGCGGCCGCCTTCTGACCCAACGAACGGGCACTCTCTTCTAAACTCTTCCTAGCTAACTTATCTTCTTGCAACCTATTCAGTGTGCACACATCTTTAACATAATTCATTTGTTTGTGTACAGTCAACTACAAAACGTTTAAAAATGTTTCAAAAGAGATTTATGAATTTAAACTTAATACAATTACTGATATTTTAAAAAAAAAAACGTGAATTGTGTTGTTGACTGTATTTGTATGTCGTACCTACTGTGGGAACTGCCCCCCTAGCCAAGTTACAACGACGTGACGTCATCCCAACGCTCAGTTACGTGGTCAGCACAAAGGCATCGGAGGCGTGGCCAACTAGAGGCATTCGACACAAGAGAATAGAAAAGAAACGGTTGTAACTTGGCTAAGGGTCTGTAGTGTTTTAAAGGTTATTTTACACCGAGACGCGACGGTGCACGAAGAGCGACTCAGAATAGTGCGCCTCACCCTCAACGATTGCATCACTGCTTACCATCAGTTGGGTTAGGTTAGGTTCGTTCGCAGTCCAGCACTAGTTTTTCTCATTAAAAAAAAAACTTTATTTTCTACTCGAAAAGATACACATTACAGATCGAGATGCCTCGCAGCTTTGCGTGGTGCAACGTATTCTGAAGAATTCACAAAGAAATGTGTAGGTATATTTTCGTGTAGTAAGTTATATTTTGAGTCGTTCTTCGAGCAGCATCGCGTTGCGTCTTGCTGTGAACGGACCCTTAAGTGATTTATCTAAATTTTATGTGTTGGTGTATAATTATGGTGTATCTGTGTGGCCAGATCTTATCACTTCATGAAGTGATATCAGGTATGGCCAACTAAAACTCATCATTGATGATTGATTTCTATGATAGTAAAAAGTCTAAAGAAAGTAGACAAATGAGGATTGAACTTTAACGTTTAAAACGATCTGGCCATGTCGTGAAATGATCGATTCTAAGATCTAGCCACGACTTATATACAACGTTGAAAAGACAGATGGGCTTTCGAAACATATTGTTTTTTCATGGCAGAACGCCACAGTCATGAAAAAACAATATGTGTCCAGCACGCCCATGTCATGACTACATGACAGCCGCTATGCGTTTTAAACGCTCGCTAATAAAACGTATGAAAAAGTATTGTTTTTTTTTTTATTTGTATCGTTAATTATTATGTAGCTAGATTCATCTCAATTTATATTATGTGATTTTTTTCAATCGTAGCATGGCACTGAGATAACGCTTTTCCTTTTTTGACTTTTGACGAAGGGTTAAAAGGCGTCATTGTATTCATCAATAATTCAATATGAACAACTTTTACTACGCGACCAACCTTGAAACACATTTATATTCACATAACTTGAAAATGACTATAATTATTTTTTTCTTAAAAGTTGTTTTTAATGATGAGTACAATTTTTGTCGTTTCCACGTTGTATACTAGATTTTGTAGTGTTTTTTTTTTTGCTGGTTTTATGCTGAAATATTCTAGGTGTGTTTGAACATTACTCATACTAGCTTTAATAGGATTAATTGTGAGCTCATTACTTGACTCACATACTTGACTTTTTAATCGTGAGTAAATAAAACTGTTAATTATCTTTCTGCCTAAATCTGATTAACTGACTAGGATTTTAATTAATTAACGTTCAATCATAATAATTAAACTCATATTATATTATGCAAAGAAAAATAACTTTTGATCAGATTTCTTAAAGGCAATTGATGCTAAACAATAACGATATGAACAATTGTCATGGTTCGAGTATTGTATTTAAGTATATTGTTTTTGATTCCAGGAACATACGGACGCTTAGTATGTTAGTATTTATTAAAATCAAGGTATTGTTTAGTCACACAAAGCATGCAAACATACGAGTGAGATTGATAATGGCAAACCTACACAATAAACATAAAATTAAAACAAGCAAGTACATTGGATTTCAAGTTCAATAAAATACGGAATGCGACTGAATATGCTTTATTATAAATAAGGCTTATGCTTATACACATCTACCGCCTCGTAATTACAAAACTATTAAAACGAAAACATCTAAATTATGGGTTTTATAACATTTGCTGCTAGATATCAACGAGCACAATATTTGTATACAATCATAAAATTCAAGTTTCCAAGCATATGTAGCTACCCAAATGAAATGAGATCAAATACCCTTTTTAAAGTAATAATCAAATATCTCTATACAATGTAACTTTGACAATTGCTGGAAAAGTATACAAAATACCAATCTCTTCATTAGCACTACCAAATCCTCACGCTCTCTATTCTACTAATACAGGTACTTTTAATTAGTTATGTTACATAATTACCAAAATGTAAAATGTATTAATAAAAGTAAATAACAATTAACACAGTGATTAATTCTTAACATTATCTAATAAATAAGGATTTATTTTGTGGGAAATAATTTATTAACACCTTAAATTAACTTTAATGAAACAAAAAGAAAACCTAACACAAACTTAATGTGAATTATCAAAAAAATGGTACAATTGGATATTAAATTGAATCACAGCAAGTAAGCAAAAGCAACAGTAGTAGCATTACGTTAACAATATGATCATTTCATTGGATCACTTTAATAATTTATCAAAATACTGATTTTTGCATTCACTATAGGTTCATTGTGAGGGTTTGCCAATATCGAGCGAATGGAAAGAGTTGCCGCTAGTTGACACACGCAAGCTGTGCATTGCTCACACCTAAGTGCGTTGAGTACTGATATGTCAAGCGCTTAGTTTACATTCAGCAGCGGAATACATTATCCAGGCACTCTTTCGATCCTGTCGGATGAACGCGGGCCGTAACCCGCCTGATGCGATGTCATAGTAAAAATTAGTAAAACCTACTTCTCATCGAGTTGATGTATGGTGCTGCCCATTGATTCAGTCTTTGCTTCCAATTTGGCTATTAGCTCTGTTTTATGTTTCAAGGAACTTTCACATTCCTAAAACAAGGCCAATACAGTTTAGCTGAATAAAATGACAACTCATTTGAGCGGATGTAGTATTGTTTCTGTTAGTTAAAGCAGATAAGTACAGGACAGATGTTAATGTTAAAAATTTCATACCAATACATATAGTTAAATTATTCTGAGGTTAATACATTGGTTTTATGAATAATTAAACACTATGTTAATGCATAATTATAACTGGCAACCATTATATTATCCTCAAGAGCATCAATATTTCCATAATATTATAATGTGTTAGTAGATAATACATTAATAATTTTCTAGGAAACAGGAAATACCACCTGAATTTGTGAAAATGGAATAATTTTATATACAGTACGTAAGCATTGAACTGTCGACTACTCTGGGATTTGATTGACTGTTTTGTCTCTCATATTATTCTTTCGGAACGGTGGTATTTCCTGGAGATTCAATTTTTTATGAGGCGGGCCTTCATCCTTAGACTTTGTACCCTTTTGCGCGTTACTTTGTGCTTTCAATTTTTCTAACTTTTCTCCTAAATTACTTTCATTAGTTGTAGGAGACCTGAGAGCTTTGACTAAGTCATTATCGGATCCTAAGAAGTGGTTATATTTCTCAAGGTTGTGAAGTATTTTGCCAATTTGTTCGGCTTTCCCCTGGAGCCTCGACACCATTTCGCCCTTCTGCGTCAGTTCCATCTCGCATTCCTTCCGTACGATAACCGCGGCATTGTGAATACAGCATGGTATTAGTATAGAAATATATATAATATTAGCAGGTTAGTGAGTAATAAAAATAATATAATAAGACAAAGAAACAACTGAACAAGAACTAATACATACATTTTTTATAAGCGAAACAAGTTACGATACAAAAAATACAATACTCTTAATAAGGTTAGAGATAAAGAGGATATTAATCGTTAATCAAATTGGTGGGATAATGAGAATGCATGGGTGGGAATCAAGCAGCGTTAGATGAGCACCCACGCCGACGTGTGACCTTAGCGGGCGTCGTCTTTGTTACGAGTATACCGCATACAAAGGCAACGCTAAACTGGTATGAAACTGTGCACAGTGTACTAAAACCGGAGTAATTTAGATAAAGTTGAAAGTAAGAATTAGTGTCACAGTTAACTACTTGTAAATCTTCAACAGACCATGAAGTACAAATGAAGTAAGATCAGCAACGATTGACGCAAGCGCGTGATTGGTCAATCACTAGTGACAGAGTTATAAGGGTACAAAATCCTAAAAGATTATAAATAACATGCTGTTGAACTACGAATAAATAACTCACCTGTAATTTTTTGTACATCTCTAGGTTAATTAGTTTTATATCGTCGAGTTGCCTTCTCAGAGATATAATTGTATCTTGTTTATCGTGTATATCTTTCTCTAGCAATTTCATTGCCACCTCCATTTCTGCTTTGAGTGAAATCTGAAGTAATTTTAAAGAACATTATTAGAAATTCCT
Organism: Mythimna ferrago; assembly: GCA_910589285.2. Classification (NCBI taxonomy): domain Eukaryota; kingdom Metazoa; phylum Arthropoda; class Insecta; order Lepidoptera; family Noctuidae; genus Mythimna; species Mythimna ferrago. The sequence goes on from OU342687.1 coordinate 12,537,400, forward strand.
TGTTAGGTATTACGTCCACTGTGAAGATAAAATATTTGTGTAAGTTATAGACTCTGTGGTCATTAGCATGGCACGCCATTGCTTTATGAATAACAGTTATTGTGACCCGGCTCTGTGACCATCAAGCATTATGTATCGACCTTGACTTTAGTGAGAGCAAACATTTATTAACTAATGTTAGTAGTGGACGAAGTATTACCTGCAAATCTAACTCCCTTTGCAGTTCCAAATACTTTTTCCTCTCTTCCTCCAAATTCTTGCTGGCCTCGCTATCATTTTTGGATTTATCAGAAGCGATACTCTTGACGCTACGTTTCTCCTGAAAATTGGAATGACACATTTGTTTAGAGAGACCGCTAGCATGTTAGTTATTGGCGCTGCTTTTTTTTAAATCGCACACGTTGTCGTACGTGTCTATTTCTATTGGGTGAAACCGCGAAGTCGTAATACTATTTTTGGTATCGAAAGAAATACAGAGTTCTACTACCGCGTCTTTCTTCTGACGTCGACAAAATGTATCTATCAGTTTCGTTTTTGAACAAAACATTTCACTATTTTCGCAATATGTGTGGTCACAGGTACGGTTAAGATTACACTGTCTTATCGTTGTCTATGTAATCGCTGATATCATGAAAACTGGGTAAGACAATATTCGTAATCAATAGATATAGACGCTCAAAGATATATTTACAAAACAAATCTAAGAAAACAAAAATATGAATGCACGACAATGAGCTAATGAAAAACTACAAACGTAAGTAATTTGTGCACTTCATTTATTAAACAAATTCAGCATTTCTAATAAGGAAAATGCCAAAGAAATTTCAATGGAGAAGGAAAACCTGTTTTTAATGATACTTCGTTTAATTTGACGGAAACTAATATGTACTTAGCAGTGATAATTTGTGTGTTAAATGAAATTAAGGAAAAAGAAAATAAATAGCTGATCTTACCTCTTCATCAGACTGCAATTCCGTCACTTTCATCCTTGTATCTTTGGTTATGTCTTGCCCTGCACAAAAAAAAAATGCACACGTGCTTAAACACAACTAATAAACACAGACTGCAACGCGATATATTTACACTGGTACATAAATAACTCACAGGATTTGGTCCAAAAATTTTGTTTAGTTTGACTTTTTGCCGTAGAATTGCCCATTAATGTTGAATTACAGCGCATAACGGTTGAAAACCGTAGTTAAATAATAAATGGCGGTAAGATAATGATGCGGGCGTCTGCTTCGGCCCAGGTACTAATGCCTACTAAACTATATACAATAGACACTGACTCATCACTGCAAGTAAGGTGTCTTATCTGTTGTATTTTCTATTATTGTTATTCGCGTTGTGTTTTCGATCGTAAATACCGATGACCATGAGTGATTTCCCTTTCCGGCGACTACTGTTATGTGATAGAGGTTAATGGCAACGAATATTTTAGATGATTTGGGCGAAACAAAAATCTTAAATTTGACTGTACATTTTTAAACCCCTTCCAGTCTGGGTGAAGCGTGAGGGAGAGTTAGATTTTTACTGACTAAAGCCATTCGTGTTCTTTCAGTTGCCTTTTGCTTTCCAGGGCCGCGGTAACTCTTCCGAACATTTCAACAGCCCAGTTAATATTCATCGCTTACCATCAGTTGAAATAATGGTCAAACGCGAGCTTATCAATAGCCAGCTTAGCTTAGCTTTTACCAGCGGCTTCACCCGCGTATACATATAAATTATAGCCTATGTCACTCAGAAATAAAGCAGCTTTCTATCGGTGTAAAAATTTTAGCAATCTGATCAGTATTTCCAGAGATTATCTCCTACAAACAAAAAAACAAACTACCTGTTTATTATATTAGTGAAGATAATGGGTAATAATAATAAGAAAAACACCTTTGAAGCTAGTTTTTCATTAACTCTTTAACCACTTGGGTCGGATTAGTCCAACAAGTGTTTTGGTGACTTATTCGCCAGGGTCATACTCGTGTCATCGTGTTTACGACTGGGTACTCCATTTCGTTTAGTTCTTAGGTGGTGGGTGAACTGACGAGATGGAGTATTACCTAGGTCGTGTATGTACGACCCTGGCGGAATAGACCGAGTATTTGTCGAACATATCCGACGCAGGCGGTTAAAAGGTTAATTTAACAAACAAAATAAGTTTAAAGTAAACGTACAGTGTAATGTAAATGTTTTGTTAAGTGTCCAGTAGCCGCAGTACTTACCAAGCGCATGTTTTAGCTGATTGTTTTCCTCAACTAACTGAATCATCGTGTTTTTGGAGATCGCTAAGTCCTCCTTCATGAGGGCATTGGTCGTTGTCAAGCTTTCGACCTTGGCTTGGAGGTTCGCTACTGTTGCGCTAAAACAAAATACATAAATTAGTATAGGACTCCTTTGGGCCTTGGCAGTACATAGGGCAGATTAATTTTGACGAGATTATTTTAATTGTAAAGTTGGCCCTTAAGTGCTCTTTAGAAAAAGCGCGAGTTTACGTATGTATGTTATCTGGAAGACTAGTGACCCAATCCAGCTTCATTAGGTGCTACAGATCTTTTAAATTCTCGGTTCTTCTTTACTACACCTAAACCTTGTTCATCAATCACTATGTCTAATGAAGAACCGCTTGAAAACCCGTTCAGTTTTTGAACTTATCACGAACAGCCAGACAGGCGCTGTAGGGGTATTTGTTTTATAATAATTTTGCATGTCAGAATAAGGCAATAGGTACCTATAATTTGTGTTCGAAGCTAACGTAACATGCCGTAAACATTATCAAATCATCATCATCTTCCTGCCCTAGTCCCGTTTTATTTGGGGTTGGCGCAACACGTTTTATTTTCTTTCTGTCCTGTCGCTCGTCACGCTATCACTAACTCCCTTTTCTTTCATATCGCTTCTCACACAATCCATCCATCTTTTCTTTGGCCTCCCTCTTCCCCTCCATCCATCCACATGTAAACTCATAACTTTTTTAGCAACATGCGTTTTATCCCTCCTTTTCACATGACCATACCAAGACAAACGATTACCTTTTAACTTTTCAGTCACTGGCGCCACTTTCAAACTTCCCCTAATATACTCATTTCTCACTTTATCAATTCTCGTCACACCACACATCCATCTTAACATTCTCATCTCCGCTACATGCAATCTTTTTTCATCCGTCTTTTTCACAGCCCAACATTACCAAATACATCCCACATTAAACTGTATACGAGCATATCAGACAGGTTATGTATGGTAGTTATCTATTAACATTGCGAGTCAAATCGTCATGGATCTATGAACTGGGTTAAATATATGTTCGCTGATGGCCTTAATATTCGTAAGTAAACGTTGAGTTAACCTTCAACAATACGATTTGTTTAAAAACGTAAGAATAGTGAACGGAGAGTTGAATGGAATAATTGAACTGTACGTAAATAAGACGCCTCTTTCGTAACAACGTCGACGTTGGCTATCGTAAGATTACGTGAAATCTCCTAAAAGAAAGTAAACTTGTACTGTGTATAGTCACTATATAGAGGCTGTAAAATATACACACATTAACATAGCATATCTTTATCTTATGGAATAACTAAGTAACGACGAAAGAAAATTAATAGTCTTGTGAAATGCGCCAAGTTGATGATCTAATTTACTAATGAGGCACTTATATTACGGGAAAAATATTAAATAGAAAACTATTTGTTAATGGAAGACATTAAACTGCCACAATTAACGTGAGAAAGTTCAGAACAATAGATTCGAAACTCACTTGAGATGTCGGTTGAGCTCTTCAATGTAATTCTTCTGGTCGAGCATTGTGTTAATGTGGCGTTGTTTCGGCTCGGAGTCACCGTTGTTACCATTGCCGGCTAGGTCGTTGGACGAGTTACTGCCGCGTAGGTAAAGCGAGAAATCTATTACGCCTTGTTGGCTGTCCAAATCTTCTTCCTGTGCGTATAATAACACAAAATATTGATTAAATTACCTTCTGTCAAGTCAAGTTAAAGCTCATACACACGAGCAGCATGTTGCCAACGGGAAAGGTAACTGCAGCCATCGATAATGGGGCAGTGGCAGCCTTTGAAGCTTCAGCGGCAGTCGTCGACCTGTAGGCTGACGCTGATCTTCATTTGTTCGAATGTCGTGTCATGGCTGCAGCTATCTCTGCCATTGGTTACTTGCCACTCGTGTTTGAGCACTTAGAAGAATTGAATTTTAAAGACAACAAGTAGAGTTACCTTAACACACAAATTGCAATCGACAACATTCAAGCCCACCAGGAGCCCAGTTATAATGACAGCTTCTTCATTCAACATCAGAGCATGAGGTTCGAAGTATTCCTCCAACGTATCTTCACGGTGTTCTAAGAGAATACGAAGATAGTCAGCAATTCTTTTCTGCATCAAAGCCAGCCTCAGCCAGGCTCGAGCACGGCCCATGGCGGTCCTACAAAAATATAAATTATTCTTAATCCATTCTTATGCACTTCGTGGCAGTAAGGATATAAGTACCTATACCATTTGTAAGCGAAGTTATTTTTATATTTGAACAGGAAAATTATGATATGTCGGTAAAGAATATCTACATGAGTTTTATAATACTGACAAAATTAGCGCTTCAACACCATTGCGTGAAAATGAAAATAATGAAACTTGGAATATTTTGAAGCGGCCAAGTTAACGTATGGTAACTGCATGTAATGCAGAGAAATAATTGTCATTGAGAATGATGGCCGTAAGAAGACCAAAGACATAATGGATGGATAGTGTGACAGATGTTTACAAACGGCTGATTACTGAGATGACGGCTAATAGGAAATGTAGAACTAAGTCTTTATTGCAGACTAAACAATATAATTGTATACTTCTTGTTTTGTTTAAAAAGAAAGGGCGGTTCTATCTGAATTGTCTGTCACACATCATGGTCACGGTCACGCTGAATGGTCAAATGTAATGTTTTGTGACTTACTTGACAGTGGGGAGATCCCTGACACTAGCCGTGATGTCTGCGGCTTCGGGAGAATATTTCTCCACCATTTGCAAAATGTCCCATAGCTCTTTTTTAGGTCCAAGCAATCCCTGAAAATTCTTGTTGTATGACTCATGGGTTTTCCTAATATTAATAGTAACTACGTTTGTTGTAAATAAATTAGTAATGATGTCTTAAAGACGTCATTACTAATTGACAAGAAATATCAAATAACATTCGTCCATTAAAGTTAAAAACAATAAACTAATTAATAGTTAAGTTACCTTCTTCGGCTTGAGTCCATGACGCATAACATGCTCGAGAACAATGAAGAAGTGATGCAATGGCAAGTGATCACTGTCGAGCATCCTACCATAGCGGAGCGATTGTTCGATCAGCTCCTTCACAATCAGTTTCGAGATGTTCACAAGATTGCTGCGTTCGATCACAACAGGATCCCGTGCTACAACAGATGACAATAAACTGTTTTTATTGTCATTACTATTTACACTTACGGCATTTGTTCGGCGTATTGATTTACCCATCAAAGTATTCATCGGATCGTCAGGCGATGTGATGGCTTGAGCAGATGGGCGATGGAACGAATCCTGCATTTCCATATCGTGCAGTTCTTTCAGGCAGAGCCACTCGCCATCGACGGAGACGCGGAAATTGCACAGGTAGATAGTGTCCTGTGCGCCGGCCATGTCACCGTCCGGGTTGCCGTCACCCTGATGTTGAATGGCCGATGGAATGCCTAGTTCGGGCAAGGGATCCACCCCATGAACGGCAGCAAGCGAACGCATAATAAAGCAGCAAATAAACTATCAAGCGAAACAATCAACAGTGTCGCGTAAATTTTGATCACCCCGTTATAATCATTTCACCCGATGCGCAACTTTGAAGGTCAAGTTAGTATGTGTTTATCAAATCACTTGTTTTATTCGCAATACCGAGTTAAGTGGGTCCGAATTCGAAGGAGAATTAGTAACTTTCTTTAAATTATCTTAGAGCACGAACAATTTTCACGAACTGCGTTCTGAGCGTAATGGTTTCTCCAGTACCTTCGTCCAAAATATTGATTTGCCGGCAAGCGCCTTGTACTACCTACAAGAGCGGGAAAATCAATACTCAGTGCGCATACTGCCATCTGTGTGAAAATTGGTGAAGCTTTTAGTCGTAGGTGTAACATAACTGACAGTCAGCTGACACAGCCAGGAACTAATGGTTTGTAAGAAGATTTTTTAATCCAAAACAGCCCATTTTATTTAGAATTGCATATCACAACATTTCGGGTTTTACTGTTATTGTTCATTTAAGTAATTCTTAGAACATTGACGATTACGGCGAAAGTGCCAAGAAAGAGCGCGAAATCCAATTTATCTTAATTTTTTTTTGCAAGTTGCTCTACGAGTATTGTGTAATTTATTTACATTATAATATAATTATATTCCCTCTATACATCAGAATAGGCGTCAAATATAATGGTAATGTTTTCAGGGAAAATGTATTATTGATTTTATTATTAAATCTATTAGGATATAAATTACATTGGATCGGTATTTAATAATAATATCTAAGTATATAAATAAAAATTAATTGCAATACTGTTAGTCTCGCTAAAACTCGAGAACGGCTGAACCGATTTGGCTAATTTTAGTCTTGAAATATTCGTGGAAGTTCAGGGAAGGTTTAAACGGTGAGAAAATCTGGAAAAAATCATGATAAAAAATTTCGAATACAACGCCATCTCTAATTGAAATGTCATTTTAAAAAGGAGGATTTTGGATCTGGTAACGTAGATGGCGTTATCTTTTGACAGCTTAGCTAAAAGGACTAGAATTTTGCCGGATTAGTTAGTCTATAATATAAAAGTGTATCGCTAAAATGTCTTGCTAAGCGCAAATCTCGAGAACAGCTGAACCGATTTCGCTAATTCTTTTTTGCTGTGTTTGTTATTGAGAGGAGAAGGTTCCTATGGAACGAAAATTAATTAAAAAAAAAAAAAATTAGGGTAGTGTAGGGTAGAGTAGGTAGGGCAGGGTAGGGTAGGGTAGGGTAGGGTAGGGTAGGGTAGAGCAGGGTAGAGTAGGGTACAGTAGGATAGAGTAGGGTAGAACGGGAGCGAAGCCGCGGGCAAAAGCTATATAATATATATATATATAATATTGTATCATTGTTATCAGTTATCTAGTACTCATATCACAAGCTCTGCTTAGTTTGGGACTAGAGGGTGTTGTATGAAAGTTGTAGAATATTATTATCTTATTACTTTTCAGAGCCTAGAAAACTTATTTTTATGAATAAAGATGAAGTTGTGTATTTTATATTTATATGTCTTTTTGTTTGTCAAAAATCTAAAAATTGTTAATAAAAATTATAGTTATCGTTTTTGTTTTCCCATTGTTTACCAATGGATTATCATCAGGTAAAATAATATAAAAAGTATCATATTCAATATTTTTTATAATACATATGTAGATACTAAATAAATATTTAGTTTAAAACTGGCGAAAAATCACAAAAAAATAAAAGGATTAAAATAACTTTTGATCATTGGAGTACTTATTAAAATGGGTGATCTGGACTATGTGAATGAGCTGCAGTCTAGTTCACTTCAAGTTATGACAAGTCCCATTATAAAATTTTTCAAAGCAATTAATATCGAAAACAATGATTAAATGTTTAAAGAAGCTTAATATTTATGGTTGAAGTTTAAATGGAGTACAACCCACATGTGTTGCAGTAATATTGATGAGTCCTATGAACCAAATCATAATATGAAAAGTTATCGATTTACAGTATGATTTTTTGAAGTTTTATTTAAATAATAAGATAATGTTTGATTGGAAAAAATATCCATGTAGTTTTTAGTATGTCCCATATGAATACATAATAAAATACTGTTGTTGTTTTTTTTTTTTTCAAAAGATTTTGTTCTTAGGATCCATGAATATATTTTCGAGAAGTTACAATTATAGATAACCTCTATTACTAAGCTACTTTATTTATTTAATCTTCATGTAACACAAAGTACATAGGCGGACTTAATGCCTTAGGCATTCTCTGTTAGTCAACCTAGGATAGTGCAGAGATAATATGGTAGGTGCATAAAAAGAAAATTTTATTTTGAAAACAAGAATAAAAAAAGTATACAATATAGTTAAAATACTTATGTTGTTTTCTTGCTTGCATTAAAATATTATGAGCAGATTTTTTTATAAAATAGACAAAACATAGCCCGTTAGTTTGATGAACATGCAAAAACATATCCAATAAAAAAAAGTATATTAAATCAATTTACTTACAATTCAGTCTAAAAAACTAATATGCAATTTAAGTATGTTATTATTATATGAAAAGGACTAAATGTTACACATTTTTAAAATAATCTACCAGAACTGTTTGAATTTGTACTCATGCAAAGTTGCAAACCTAAGTTTTTTTTTTTTTTTTTTTTAATTAAGATAAACTAGTGCTTGACTGCGATCCCACCTGATGGTAAGTAGCGATGCAATCTTTGATGGTGAGGCGCACTAGTTTATTAAGAGCCTATTCACTCTAGCCTTGAAGACACCCAAATTATAATCGGACGGGAAGACCGCAGCAGGCAGACTGTTCCAGTCCTTCGACGTACGTGGTATAAACGACGAGGCGAAACGCTTAGTCCGGACCGTAGAGGTTTCAACAACGTAAGGGTGAATATTCGCCGTACGTCGGGATGTCCGATGGTAGAATTGCGATGGCGGAATCAAGTCATGCAATTCCTGCGCACACTCTCCAAAATGCATCCTGTAAAACACCGAAAGGCTGGCTACCCTACGCCTATGCTCAAGGCTTTGAAGGTTGGACTTAACCAAATCTGGATCACCAATTAGCCTCTTTGCACGCCTTTCCACCGAGTCCAAAGCTGCCAGGTGGCATTTTGCAGCACCAGCCCATATGTGACTGCAGTACTCCACACACGAACGGACCTGTGCTTTGTATAACATTAAAAGCTGTCCCGGTGTGAAGTACCGCCGGACCTTTGCAAGAACGCCCAGCTTCCTAGCAGCTACCTTGGCTTTGGACTCAATGAACCGCCCAAAGTTAAGGTCTGAGGGAATTTCAACCCCCAAGAGCTGAAGGCGGTCGGTGTACTCCAGGGATAAATTCCGAAAAGTAGGAACCAAGGTGCACGGGCTCCTTTTGGCAGTGAAAAGACACGCTTGTGTTTTGGCGGCGTTGAATCCCACTAGATTGGCTTCACCCCACTTGGAGACTGCCTGAAGTGAGATATTCGTTCGCTCTACCATAGCCTCTCTTTCGGACCGGATTAGCTCCTTACTAGCCCGAGCACTGGGCAGGTATCTCTCTACAACTGTGCTATCATCTGCATACCCATAGATACCGGGCACCAGCAGATCGTTGATATGCAACAGGAAGAGAGTTGCAGAGAGAACAGACCCCTGAGGAACTCCGGCATTAATCGTCATGGGCTCTGATGAGCATCCGTCGACAACAACTCGGAGAGACCGTTCACTCAGGAAGTCTTTTACCCAGTTAATCAGACCAGGGGAAATGCCGTACGCTGGAAGCTTACTCAATAGGCTAGCGTGCCATACCCTGTCGAAGGCCTTCGAGACATCTAAGGAAACGGCAATCGCTTCCCCATTCTTCTCGAGGGCCTCGCCCCACAAGTGGGTAGCATAAACCAGTAGGTCCCCAGTAGACCGCTTGCGGCGAAACCCGTACTGTCGGTCACTGAGGAGATCGTTACCTTCCAGGTATGCCATGAGGCGCGAGTTCAATACACGCTCCATAATCTTGCAGAGTATGGAGGTTACCGAAATCGGCCGATAGTTGGCAGGATCGGCACGACTGCCCTTTTTGGGCACGGGTTGCACGTTGGCAAGCTTCCAGGACTTGGGCACTATACCAGTCCTAAATGAGAGGCGATACAAGCGCGTCAATACAGGAGACAACTCGGGCGCACAAGCCTTTAGAACAATCGCTGGTATGCCATCTGGTCCACTGGCTTTATTCACGTCTAGACGACGCAGCTCTCTCAGAACTTCTCTGTTCCTCATGTGAACCTCCTGCATTGAAGAGTTACAATGAGGCAGAGTCGGTGGAGCAGCATTGCTAGTGTCAAGACGAGAATTATGGGCAAAGAGAGATGCAAAGAGTCCTGCTTTCTCTCTTGCCGTATGAGCCAGTGTTCCATCAGGCTTTACCAGCGGAGGCAAAGCGGGCCGACAGAAGTTCGCCTCGACCGACTTGGCAAGCGACCAGAATGCTCTGCTACCGGACGGCTGTGCAGAGAGTTTTTTGCCAATATGGGTTATGCGGTCGAAGCGTGCCTTCTTTAATGCTTTTTTGTAGGACTTGGCAGCATGGTTGAAGGCTCTCTTCTTTGAATTCAGATCCGGAGCTTTGCGGTCACGAGCGTCAACCCAGGCGAGAAACGCCGAATGCTTACGCTCTTCAGCCTGAACGCAATCGGCGTTGAACCACGGGTGAGCTGAGCCACCGATGCGTACATCGCTATAAGGGATAAAATACTCCATAGCTTGGTGTATCACATCGGTTACAGCATCCGCACAGCTCGACGGATTTTCAGAAGAGAAGCAGACCTGCTGCCAAGGATAAGACGCAAAGAAATGCCGCATCTCATCCCAATCTGCCGACCTGTATCGCCACATTCGCCGTTCGCCACGTGAGTCGCGGTCAGGTGGGGAGAAGGACGATACAGACTTCACCAGACAGTGATCTGAAGTTCCAAGTGGTGAGGAAACTGTTACGATACATCTGTCCGGATCGGTGGTCAGCAGTAGGTCCAGACAATTGGCAGTATGACCAACTACATCAGGCACCCTCGTCGCTTGCTTTACCAACTGGGAGAGGCCCAGCGACACTGCAAAGTTTCGAGTTTCCCTCCCAGCGTGGTCGGTCCTCTGGTATGGGAAAAGCCAGTCTTGATGGCAGGCGTTAAAATCCCCCAGAGCGACAAACTGCGCATCAGGGTGCCGATGCAGAGCCTCATCGGCGGCCTCACTGAGGTGGCCAAACAGCCGAGTCGTCTCCTGGTCGCCACTGTGCGACCGGTAAACACAGGTGTAGACAATTTTGTCCACACCGGTGTCCACCAGTAACCATAAACTTGAAAAACTGGGGTCTTCAAGGTGACGGAGACGCTGGCAGCAGATGTCATTGCGGACGTATACACAGACCCCGGCACGCTGCAGGAAATGGTGCTCCAAAGAGTATCCCGGGTAGTCGAGATACGCCGCATCAGACGGACATCTGATCTGCGTCTCCGTCAAGAAAAGTAAGTGGGGCTTGTCAGTCTCGAGGTGGTGGTGGACTGCATCGAGATTGGAGTGCAGTCCTCGTATGTTTGAGAGGTGCACATGGAACGAGAGGACGTGCATCCGCTGTACACACTTACTTTTCCTTTTATTAGCTTTCATGTATATAATTTTAGTGAATAGGGCTGATGGAAGATGGCAGTTGAGCGAGGTGATGCGATGTCAAACCCAACAACACAACCAGAGTTGCTGCGCCAATGGAGGGTTGATTTGGAGACTGCGGGGACGCCCGAACCCCCCCAGAGATCGCCATCGGGTCCTCTCATCCGGTCGCCAACCGGCACGATGGGGCCACCCTGGGATTTTTCGCAGTTGGCGGGGCAGCCTTTCGTGTGTGGCTGGCACACTACTTGGGCCCCCAACTATCTGCGGTCGGCCAGCGGAGCACCGTGCTTCGGATCCCGCTACCCTCCATGATCAAACCTCCGACACAACAGCAACTGGTGCATCATACCCGGCGTACATCGCAACACAACTGTTCAGACCCATCCTCCACCTTACGGCTTCACCAGATAACATGCCGGAACACGACGGATCGCTTGGCGGCATGACTTTATCTGGTGGGTGGTAACCTTTAAGCCGGCAGCCGATGATATGGCCTACCACCGTATTTACTGCTCGTTTAGCACTACCCAGGGGACACGTGTAGGGTGATCAAAAGTCAAGTAAATCCTACGGACGCGAGCAGTTCATCCCCCAAAAAAAGTGTTAGTAAGAATAAATTTTTAAAACCAACATGACTACAATTATTATTGTCACATATCTTTTTATTATAATTTTTCTGTACATTAGTTTGTGACTTAACTCCTCTAAAGTGGGATAACTGATTTGGATGAAATTTTGTGTGTATATTTACCTGTAGTTCCGAATTACGTCAAAAGCGATCATATTGCGAATCCAACCAAATTTAATAGTCACTAAATATAAGGACTATTGATTACAAATTGTGACGTTGCGCGTTGGTCGGATTCGCGATATAATCGATTTTGACGCAATTCGGAACGCGGGGTTAATAGATGGTGCTGTAATCAGATTCTCATTTTTTTTTTTTTTTTTACCAAGAATCTGCTTTCAATTAGGACAATGTCTATTGGAACAGCTAGTTTGAAATAATCTTGAGACACAAGCTACAAAATTGGCTTTTGTTCTTATACCAGATGTTACAAGTAATTTGCATTTTAGTTGAATAATTTTGTATATTTTAAAAGTAGTTTTATATTTCCACATGTAATAGAATTTATGAAACCTAGATGGTTTCGTTTTACTAAAAATAGAATAGAAGCATGTTAATTTTAACCTTTCAGATACTGTCAATTTGAGACTCAATAGTAAAACAATAGATGCGCGAACGCCGGTGTTTGATTGGGGTTTAATGAATTAATGGACTAAGGTTTAGTCTAAAAATTAAATTCTTTCGTATAGGGTTATCACAACTGAATTTACACAGCTTGTATGCCACTTTCCTAAGCAATTATTAATTATGTTACTAAAATTAGTCAGATAAAAAGTTAGGATATAGTGATTCTTTCAATAAGAGGATGTTTCTAAGCACTTTGGATATTTTTAATATTCATCTGTACAGTACCTGTGCATTTTGGAGGCCATTAAGAATAAATGATAAAAATTGAAGCTGGTAATAATTACTGCACTGTAAGTATACAAAAATGCTAATAGAATTAAAATTATTTTCAGCTGTTTATTGTAAATGTACTGCTATCTTCGTTTATGTGTAGGAATAAAGTGCCAGAAACGTTATCAATAGGTATAGCGGTCACGCGATATCCACAACATAAAAACATGGAAACAGGCATTCTTAGTTTAATGCTTTGTACTACGCTGAGTTTTGGAAAATTAAAAATATTTAGCCGTAAATAATAGTAATAAGGTGAGAAATAATTAAGCTAAGTACTTACATTTCGAATTGTAGTAGTAGGATTTGTTTGGCCTGGATAACAGAAGTTCCGGCCATTTATCCTCTCTCGACGATGAAACGGATGGAGATCTTTCAAAAAACGAGGATTTCACTGAAGACATTGAAGTTGCAGGTGAAACCTCAACGTCTCTGTCCTTGGAAGAAGCCATAATTAAGATTTTAGACACAATTTATCACTTCCCACATTTCGAGCAATTCGTGAAAAATACAACAAAAAAAGTAAGTAAACGCGTCAGTGTTATGTCATTTGTCACAATTGATAAATTGTCAAAATGAACAATGTGTCAATGTCAAATAAAATGCCTGTAACGAAATTTTACCACAGACTATTGCGTCACGCATAATGTGTTTAGATGCTCTGTGGCATAATGTGTTTTTGGTTTTTGTAATAATTCCGCATCTGGCAAAAATGCGGTTTGATTCAGCCGCAAAGCTGCAAGCAAGACGCTACGGATTACTAAAAGAAAAAGAACTCATATGCTTCACTGGAAATATTGTTTTCAATAGTTGCTAAATGGTATTGAATCATTTTGTTGCTCGCAGTTGAGCATCGTGGTTTTCATGTCGGCAGATAGGTGTCGCTTTAATTAAGGCCGTTACATTATAATACACATGTCTGTAACTCACAAAAGTATTTCTACGAAAGTAACTCGCATACCAATTATTAACACTAATGAATTTAGTGATATATACCTAACTGGAATCAGTATTCATTTTGTTACTGCACAATAGCACTTTTGCTACTTGCATGTTGTTTTGACGGTACGATGTGTGTACCTACCTGCGTGTTTTTCTATATTCGCAAATTGATTTTTAGTAGATCATCATCATCATCTTCCTGCCCTTGTACCGTTTTTGGGGTCGGCGCAACAGCTTTTTTGATTCTTAATAGATATTATGATGCAAAATGAGTGTAGATAGAAGTGATTTTATAACTGGACAATACCTAGAAGGAATAATTGGAATAGGAGAGATCTTTAAAATGAAACTGAGATTTTTTCTGTAGTACTAACTGCTAAGAAGGCAAATTTGAAACAATTGGGTTCTGCAAAACACATGAATATGTGTGACGGCATGGTTGGCGAAGTGGTTGCGCGATTCAAAGAAAGTGATTCGGCGCAGTGATTGAGTGGTTCGTATCCACTGACCATTTGTCCCGCGGAACAAATGGTCAGTGGATACGAAAGAGGCTAATACATTTCCAATTGAACCCTGCTTCCTTGCCCTGACTCCTGGGCTACGTGGTGTGTTATAGGAAAAGCTTTCATGTAGTACGAGGGCCCGATCTAAGGGGGGGGTAAGCCGGGAAAAAAATGAGGGGCGGGAAAATTGACTTATTCCTATCAGCCATCCACACTCTAGTTGTTAGGTTGAGAATTTTATGTGTCACCTTCCAACGTATTTCAGGTTGGATAGTAGAAATATTGATCATATGGTTTTGTGTATGTAAAGGGCGGCAAAAATTATTTTTGACTGGCACGTTGGTCTAGTGTTTAGTGGCCCTGACTGCTATGCCGCAGTTCGTGGGTTCGATTCCCACCCAGGACAAATGTTTATGTGATGAGCATGATCATTTGTTCTGTGTCTGGGTGTAATTTATCTATAATATGTATATACATATTTAGAAATATATAAGTATATTTATCAGTTGTCCACTACCCATAATACAAGCTCTGCTTAGCTTGGGACTAGACGGCGTTGTGTGATAGTTGTGGAATATTATATTATTATATTATATTATTATTAAATTTTTGCCCGGAGCGGCTAAATAGCTAGATCAGGCCCTGTGTAGGACTGTAGGTGGGTATTTATTTTTCAATCAATTCATAATCAATTCGGCTTTGTATCAAACAGTTCTAAACGTGGTGTTAAGCGGGAAATACGTATTTTAACCTTTTTTATCATAGATTATTAGGGATGCTTTTAAAGTTTGCAGGCTGTAATAGAAGCTAAGATTAAAAGCTGATATATTTTTAAGCTTAACTTTTAAGTTAATATTATTTTTTAAGTTTTTCTTATTATGTGCGACCAAGCAAGCTAATTGATATTTTTTTAACATAAACTAATCCTTCTTCACTTATTTTGCCTGTTTTAACATGCGTTACAAAACCGCGGGGCCACTTCAGCTAGACCGAAAAAACTAGTGGCATTGCTTTGTTTTTTCAATGTAACTTCACCAATTTACTGATAAAATAAAAATGTAGAGTCTGTGCGGAAAGTAAACCGTCGTGGGATTTGAGGGCGCTGCTGTAGATAAATATCGTTTTTGTTATGTAAGCAACATTGTGACGTCATTATAGTGCGACTGTTAAATCTTGATATTTTGAAACTATGTTAGACTAGCTTCTTCCAGCGGCTTCACCCTATAATAAAAATTATCCTATTGGCTGAATTTCCTCTCCTAATGAAACTGCAAAGTTATAGCTTATGTGCTATATTATTGCAATGTTTATGATTAAGTTCTGTCTAGTAGTTTTTGCGCGACACATCCATACATACGACTACCTCCATCCATCTTCACAAACTTTCGCATTTATAATATTAGTAGCCTATTTATTGAACTTGCTCACGTGATGAAACTTAGCAAAAATATAGGTTATAAGCTATATTATTGCAACGTTTATCATTAAATTCATCCGTTTATAAGTTTTTGCGTAATGAGTAACAAACCGTTAATTGTGGCGACACCTGGGGGAGGCCTATGTCGATCAGTGGACGTCTTTTGATTGTAATGATAATGAACATTTAAATGCAAACACGAACCGGTAAAGGAAAATAGCGTGAAGAAACTGCTGTACTGCCTATATAGGTAGGTTCCACCAGCGACCATTTACCCAGTGCCTACGAAAATGGTTCTATCACTTTGACTGGGATCGGTCTATTATCACTGACTGGAATATTGTAGCTAACAGCAAGTTTATGTTTACCCTAGTTAAATATAAAGGTAAAAATGGAACACACTACCACTTTCTCGTTGTCTTCCTCAGTACATTTTTCCCTTTTGCTAATCTATGAAAAATATGAACATAATGTCTATGAAAATAAAGTACACTTCAGAATTTGTAATGTTGCTTCGTAAAAAATCTATTTAGCCTGTAAGGGACCATCTCGTATATAAGATCTTTGGGATCACTTGGTTGTCCGTCTGTTTATCTGTTAAGACCATTTAACGCTTGGAGGTATCGAGTTAAAATTAAAACCATACGCTCAAGTCTGCGGTCTTTTGAAGTTGTGAAAAAATCAGACTTCTGAGTTAACGAAAAAAAAAGATACGGCCGTTTATGTCGCAAAAAACGTATATTTCTATAATCAAGGGAATCAAAGTTCATGGGGTGAATCCCGTTGACCTTAAATCCTGAAATTTGGCATAAATCAAGGTGTCATAGAACAAGTACAGGGAAAAATCTGAAAATTGTAAATTTGTAGATACGCCACAAAAAAAAAAAATTGTTTGTAATTCGGAAAAATCTTCTTAACTCAATTCGGGAATTGATTTCATAGGTAAATTTGTACAGAATCCTCAGTGCGCGAGTCCGACTCGCACTTGGCCTTTTTTATTTTAGTTACTGTATCCGTACTCAAGCCTGAAAAGAAATATTCTAAGTTAGTCGAAACGCATTATAAATTTAAAGTATCAAAACTCTTTATACTAGCCATAGAAAATATTGACCAAAACAAAATAAATAAATATCGTCATGTTTAAATGAATTTCCGTTTAATTTATATATATTTGGAGATAACAGGGACAGGAGTTTACCTAGGAAGTCTAAAAACATTAAAATAAAAGTGTTACGTACCAAAAAAACAGCATACCAATGTTTCCCAAGTTCGTGACTTTGTTTTGATCAATAATGGTGTGATTTGCCATTTGTTATCTTTGGAAAAACTGTAATATATTAAATATTATTTCCCCTGCAGCTCAGTGAAATTTTTTATCACATTTCTGAAGATTTCAATTAAAAATCACAATAAAATAACATAATAAATAAACCGGTGTCAATATTATATGACATTTGGCATTTGACGGATGGCTGGGTTGGGTTGCTACTTAAAATCTTTAATGTTGTTTTCACTTTACGCCACGACGGTTCTTTTATCGCACAGACAATATCTTAACTATTTTGATAAAATTACAATTAATCGCCTCACCATCCAGCGCGCCCTCTCGGTTCTATTAAGTTCGGAATACATAAAAATAATACTAATCATAACTTGTACCAATGTACCATCACAGACACTTCCGCGGTTCCGCCTAACTATCGCTATGTTCATTTTTGCTTGCTACTACACGAAAACTACAAAGGGTTTGGTTTGGCGCCGCGCTGCAGGATTTTAGCAAAAGTTCTTTTAAGTGATTAGGCAGAAATTACCACGATGTTACGTCTCGATTTATTTGTTAATTCCAAGGGATCTTTAACAAAACAGGAGCAATTTAGCAGGAAAAAAATATTTATCCAGCAGGGTCTTTTACAATTTGAGTTCATACGTGCAAAAAAAGAACACCATTGTACTCGTACCTTTGAGCTCTTCACTATTACCAAATTTTTCGAGAGTTTTCGACATTTAAAAAAATAATCGATAAAAAAGATAAAGAAATACTCAATCGTTTTTATTATTAGGTAAATACATTTATTTATGTTTTTTAGGTTTCCGTTCTCAATGGGTAAAACGGAACCCTATTGCTAAGACTCCACTGTCTGTCTGTCTGTCTGTCCGTCGGACAACAGGCTGTATCTCATGAATCGTGTTATCTAGACAGTTGAAATTTTCACAGGTGATGTATTATTTCTGTTGCCGTTATAATAACAAATACTAAAAACAGAATAAAATAAATATTTAAGTTGGGCTCCCAAACAACAAACATGACAAATACTAAAAACAGAATAAAATAAATATTTAAGTTGGGCTCCCAAACAACAAACATGATTTTTTTGCCGTTTTTTGCTAAGGACGGTACAGAACTCTACGCGTGAAGTCCGATTCGCACTAGGCCGGTTTTTTAATTATTAGGTAGATAAATAGTCTGGTAGAAATTAAACGACTTGGGTAATAGTTGGGTATTAGGATTTAATGAAATTTGATGTAGTCAACACGGGTTCAATAATCAAGGTTGATAGAGATAGAGATTATTGTTTACTAACAGAAGAACCATATGAAAAGTATCGAATATAAGTATTTTTTAAATGATTAAATATTATACAAAATTCCCAAGTCGGTTGACTCATTAGACAGACTATAACTTCTTTGTTTATACCCATTAAAACCTCATTATTTATTTATTTTTTCAGCGTCTGACTTTATTGTGTTGTCATTGCATTGTTTGTTGACAAGAATTTTTTGTATATTTCTACAAGATCCTTGATTGTTGATCGGTGATATTGATTAGTATTTCTTCCATATGTCATTAATAAAGAGTTGAAGCTGAAAAGTTGAAGTTACAGTGGCAAACTTAAGAAAAAAAGTGGAAGAAACGCGTATGAAAAATGAATTTTCAAACTACTAAATTCATATCTCCTATAAGAGTCATGTTAATAAATCCGTTGTTACCGGCATCACAATTGACAATCACTAAAATATTATCGGGAACTGTTTTTGGACATGATCAATTTATTGACTTGATTTTATTAGTATACGGGAATGAGACTGATCAAGCGGAAGTGATGGCACAAGAGTATACTTCCTGTGCTTTCTCGTGTTTAAACACCATCAGAATAACATCAGATATACCATGGTAGGTTTGCTTTGTAGGCACATTATCATCATCATCATCATTTCAGCCGATAGACGTCCACTGTTGGGCATAGGCCTCCCCAAGTGTCGCTACAATCCTGCGCGTCCCTCATCCATCGGATTCTCGCAACCTTCACCAGGTCATCGGTCGACCTTGTAGGAGGCCTTCAAACGCTGAGTTATCCGGTACGCGGTCGCCACTACAGAACCTTTCGGCCCTAATAGGCACATCATGTACGATAGAAAAATCTTCATTTTTTAGCAAAAGAGGCGATAGACATAATTATGTTACAAGAAATAGGGACCAATTAGTTCAATCAGGTTTCAGAATGGCTAAAGTGGCCTCTTCTTTCATGAGGTACTTTTTGAAATGTTATAATAAAATACCTCCCCAAATATAAAAAGAGTGTCCATGGAGTTTCTTGCACATTCTTCTCCATAGAGATCCACGCTTGGGAATGTGCAATTAGCATCATTTTTCTAATTGACTGATTTCTTATTATTATTATGAGACCGTTGTGTCCCACTGTTGGGCAAAGGCCTCCTTTCCGTTATTCCACTCTTTTCTGTCCTCAGCCACTTCTAGCCAACCCCTAAGGAAGGAGTCCTAATCATCACGCCATCTCCTTCTGGGCCTACCGCGTTGCCGGCTCCTGCTGTTCTGAATTCAGTCAGTAGCTGCTTTCGCCCAATTTTGTTGCGACATGCGGCAGATGTAACCTGCCCAGTTCCATTTTAGACCGACTCCTTGAAATATCAAAAGCCTGCAAATGGTTCATTTGAATTAAAATGCTTTGAATCGTTGAATCCTTGAGGCTTTTTAAAATCATCGTACTCCTGTGTGGAGATTCAAATAGGTAACGATAGGGTAACGAAGAATTTCCTACTGGGGCCAGAGTTAGTTTCGAAAGACAGCTCGAGCCTTGGTATGAAGGCTAGAAGAAACGGGGTGGGTCTTTTAGTCAGTAAGAGTCTGACACTATCTCCCGCTCCGCCCAAGAGCGGGGGTAGTCATTGGATGATTTTTTCCCACCATAATAAAAAAGGTACGAAGAATTTATATATGAATACGAGTTCACCAATTTGGGATCAGTGGTATTTCTATTTATACGGGACTCATTTGGTCCGATGCTTGCTAGGGCTGCGGGATTGTTTGAAAGACATACCGTTGCCCTGGAATACAAAGGGCATCTGAAGAAACACATGTGGGTTGTAGTAAGTAAAAGTCAAAGCCCCTCTCGCTGCACCTGGCGGAAAAAGTTATTTCATGATTTCGCACTTCAAAAATAATTAAATCTATTTCTAGCCGTCATCTCAGAATTCATTTTCTAGTCACATTTTCTTCCTCTACCCCTATAAAACCACCCTTATACGTAATTAAATCAAAATAGTTGTAGGTCTTTGAAATACTTAGTCCTTTGAAGTTAGGAAAGTAAGTAGACAGGTTCAAAATGTTGTTTTAAATTCTATTATTTTTCAGTTTATCAGATGCTGATGTATTTGTCGTCATGACAAACTTTACAAATCCAAATTCTTTCGATTTCAACAATATGGATTCTACTGAACTGTTTGATAATTTGTACTTAATTATTAAAATTGCTACCAGTTTTGCAAAACCTTTGTCAGCGGAGAAGGCACATATAAATATTAGTCATAAGAAAAAAACAAAAGAACTTAAAGAACCGATAAATACACCCCGGAAACCTATAATTGTTGCTGATGGTTTGCTGGCCGTTGATATTCTGATGATTTTAGCAAAAAGAATACCTCCTGAGATATTGTTTTTCGTTACGCCTCTGAGATCGATTGCGAAGACTACGTTGAGTGACTTACTTAAGGTTGTTATTTTTATATTTCCATCTTGCTGATACTTCATGTTGCATCATTAATAATCCTCAAGTCTACATACAGACTTATTTAGGCATCTGTTTTGGTATTAGCTCTTGCAAAACACATGCTTATGAGCTACTAAATAGGTAGATACGTTCCTGTTCTAAATAAGTTTTAAATTATATTAATAAATCGGTTTTCCTTAACTACAGCTACGTAGTGGAATAATGAAAATTTTTTTGAAGGTGAAATGTTCAGAACTTAATACTGTTTATGTTTGGGCTGCAAACGATATTGTGTTTCATACGGAGATTGGAGTGCCATATCTAAAAGACGATATAGTAAACCCAAGAAATCCATCTGATTGGGATGCTATTTCCCATGAAATGTTAGAAAAGCTTAAAATGGAACACATTCAGTTCAACGCGTCTTGGATGAAGAAAGAGTTTATAGATAAGGTACTTTCGTCATAGAATGTAAAGATTTTATTGATGACACAACTCATTCAAAGATGGCGTTATATGCCTGAATTTCCAGATGGACCTTTGTACTTGCAAGGTCCGCTTTGTTCCCCCTATATATAGGTCATAATAAGATAGGTACTTACCTAATGTTACTTAATGTTACAAGCATCGTTATACTGAAAGTAATACGTGAAATTATGAGTCACTTGAGTACATAATTATATCATTAAACTAAGCCTAGTATACTCGTATCTGTACTAGTACATATATTCGATTGTTCTCATTTGTTTTTTCTTATTGTTCTACTTGTTTTATGTTCTATTCAAACAATAACTATTATTTTTTCAATAAAGATGGTTAAATCTTCATCGGCCAACCCTTACGGCTGCATGTACAAGTCGGCGGAAATGGCTAAAACTTTGCATGGCATTTGGAAGTCGCGATGCAAGGAACATGCAAAAGATTTGAAACTTAGTGTGGGCGTCATTAGCGATGGTTCCCTGGGAACTATTAAAGGTAAGATGCAAATGTTTTTACATTAATACTTGGTTAGTTTTATTTAAATTAAACCAATGTGAAGGAACGAGGTGATGTAGAACGTAGAATCTCCAGCATAAAAGGGGGATCCATCACCTACCTAGGCAGTAGCTGATAATCATTATCAGCCTACAGCATTCCAAGAAATACCTATGCTATTCTAAATCCTATTCATCTTCGTTCTCGGAAACCCTCATCTATCTGCAACTACTATAGCAAGCCTGAGGACGCTGTTCGATAGTAACAAGACAATAGAGTAGGTAGTAGGTACCTTTAATATAACTAGTACTGAACACTAGTGTACGGTTATTCATAGGAACCTTGGTAAATGACACCCAAATAAGACCCTATTAATTAGTTTGCCAATCCTATCAGGTTGGCATTTGATTTAATCTTTGTTTATGTTGTAGGACTGCCCTATGTTTTACCTTTGATCATGAATGGAGAGTCGTGGAGTGTTGACCATATTTACGAAGAAAATAGTCATTTGAGACACGAAATCAGGAGAATTAACGCTGCAGTGCGAGAGCACCATCAGAAGGTTATTTTGTAATTCTTTACAATGCGTTTTTTTTTTTAAATTCTGAAATATTTTTATATAAAAGGTGTAAGGGACTGCCCTCCACAAACTTTAAGGGCTTGCTCAGTAGACGAAACTGAACAACCTTCCACAATTTTTTTTTTTCAGGAAACGAAAAAAAAAATCAGCTTCAACATACAAAATGATAAACTTGAGTGGACAATTTGTATGGCAAGGCCGATTTTTTTTTTCGTTTCCTGAAAAAGAATTTTGTGGAAGGTTGTTTAGTTTCGTCTACTGAGCAAGCCCTTAAAGTTTGTGGAGGGCTGTCCCTTATACCTTGTGTATATGGGTACTTATGAAACGTCAGAAGCTAGTGCAAGGTTCCAATTGATCATTTTCATTTTTACATAATTACATCAGGGTTATTCGTAAAACACTAACAACCTTGCAGGTTTGTATTAAGTACTAACATCATAAACAACAACTTTTGTTCTATGACTTTTTACAAAACATAATTTACCAAAAAAAAACCTTAAAAATTTCATTGTTCTGTCTAACACATTTCAACTCTGTATTTTGCTATACCTACCTACGTCTGTATGACACGACGCAAGCGCATAAAGTTTCCCCGCCGCCCGAAACCCGTTTCCCTCTCTTATTGTACAATCGCTTGCTTTGCATAGATTTTGTAATATTTAGAACGTTCAATTTAAAAAAAAAATCATAAAAATAATTACCCAACCGTGACTCATGTCTCTATGGTGACATTGTGTTGTGATCATACTGCGAAACTGTAATGTGAGCGACGAAGGTGATAAAAAGCGTGAGGGAATGGTAAGCTTCACGCCCCGACCACCGCTGGAGACACCCTTGACGTTGGGATTTGCAGGGCGATTCCTCTCAACCATAAGAATGGGCTTACCGGACGGTGAAGAAGTTTTAGGCCCGAGTCGAGGGAGGGAGAGTTATGTTCCAAACACGCCTCAAAGAGATTTTAGCATGTTCGACGGGGCTCACCAGGTCCGACACCTGTTAGGGCAGCGGGATTGATCGAAGAATTACCGCGGTCTTGGACAAAAAGGATAACTAAAGGAGCACGGGTGGGTTTTGTTGAGTATAAGTTTGACGCTCTCTGTTGCTCTACCCAGAGCGGGTTTTATTGTATGGTTTTTCACCTCAATAAAAGGCAGTGCTGGTAAAGTCTGTTTCAAAAGTCAAACGACTTGTGTAATCTAATTAGTAGGGTAAAATAAATCTGTCAAAACCACGGAACAGTAAAAACAGTGGAAGTAGCTTGAGAAAATGTTTGTTCCAGAACCGGTGTCGCCAAACTCATACATTTACAATTTACTCTTACTGCAAACCCAAAAATATGATTGGCTGAAAACAAAAACAGGGCGTAGAAGAAATGCAAAAAAAAATGTTATACGAAATGCAACTTTAATATCAACAAACTATAAATCAAATTGACAAAAACAAGAAAGAAATACATCTTTGACTACCAAGTACCGCCACTCGTCGCTAGATGGCATTGTTCAGTGTATAATATTCAGTATGAACTGTAACAACGTAAAAATAAGATTGGTATTTGAATGGCGTATCACTGACACGAATGCGCTCGCTGCTACTCTAATAGTGACGTAACTTTATTCGATCGAAATAATATCGATTGTATGAAAACGTATTTAAAACACATATAGCAAAAAAAAAAATATTGTATGCGATAGTGTGATAGTATTAAAATAATGAAATTAATATGATTAAAGGCAATTTTTAAACGTAGTAAAAAGGGTATTTATTTGCATAGTACATCAATTATCATCATCTCAGCTGAAATCATCGTCATCGCCTACTGCTAAACATAATAATATTAAGTATAATTCAAACGCCTTAGGTTGTTCCTAACTCTTTAACTAAATTTATTTAAAATACATCATAAATATCATACCACAATTTTTATTTTATTAAATTTATTAATTTAATAATTATCTGTATTTATATTACTTACAAAAACTATTAAACTATATTATATAATTACTTTTATTTTAAAAAGGCAATGTAATACATATCGATTGATTTTATCGATAAAGTCACGCACTATTTGGATAGCGTCAAAAGTATAGGTAGACTAACGAATATTCCAGAAAAGCTATTAACCGAGAAAAGAAAATCAACTTTGTTTTTATGGAACTAAGGACTAGTTTTGTTTGTATATGCTGCGCAATGTTTCACGTAATTTTATTTTTTCATTTTATTAAAATAAATCCGAAAATAATACTTTTCGGTGGTATGATACACCTGCATGAGTTAGATTTTTAGTCCGTATATGGTTTTTAAAGCACAGTATGGGACAATAAGGCATTTTAATATTATTTTTCGTTAATTATTATGTTGCGCAGTCTAGTTAGAGAATGAGAGCGCTTGAACAGCAAGTGCGCAACGCGATTCTTACTAGCGGCGACAGTGCCACGCCTACTTACTTCTTCCACTGTTTTTACTGTTCCGTGGTCAAAACTGTGTCAAAACTGGTTGAATAATCAAGGTTGCAAAGAAATGGTTATTGTTTACTATATATATAACGATTTTTTAATTCGTTTAAAAATTTCTACGTCGTTTGAATTTTTAGTAGTTTGATTTTGTTTGGTTGAAAAGGCTTATGGTGAAGATTCAGGATGTTGAATGTATAATCGAAGAATAGGGTTATTACATTCATTTTTGAAAAGTGTCTCAATTAGATTCTTTAATGCTAATAAACCATTAAAAATACACAAAATTTTTATTCAGTCGCAAAGTACCCTAAAAATGCATTTAAAATTAACATTTTGAAATTTCGCGCGTAATGCAAAACGTAGCCATATTTACTCCGAGGTATGACGTCATTTGGCTCTGTAAACAAATGCGCTAATAATAACTCAGTATGGCCGATCAGTTGACAGTTGACAGCTGTGACCTTTAGTTTACGTGGCTGAATGACGTAATAACATGTTGGTTATTTCAAGGTGATAAAGTACAGATAAAAAAACTGAAGATTTTTATTGAATTTAATTTTTTTTTTGTTATTTCATGAACTAAAATTAAACACTTACCGCTAAGCTATCTTAATAATATATTTTAAGATTTTTTTTCTTATGGAGTAAAATACCCTATTGTTTTGTTTCAGCTGGTTCCATATTGCAAAAAGTTTCTGCAGGATAACGTTATTGAAAAGGCCTTTATACCGACATCCCCTAATAGTGAGAGCGAGAGTTCATATTTTGCTTTGGCTAGTAGTACTCCAAGCACAGACCGTACCGACGACGAGGTCTACTGAATTATATGTATATTGATTAATTATGAAGATGTTATCTCATCTGTTTATTTTGCATTTAAATAAAACTATGTTAACCCCTGAGACCCCAAGCATTTGAATAGGTATAAATACGGGAAAAATGGAAAGGTTGCTTTTTTTTTTTTTTTTTTTTTTTTTCGATGGGAAAAATCATCTTATGACAACCCCCGCTCTTGGGCGGAGCGGGAGACTAGTGTCAGACTCTTACTGACTAAAAAACCCATCCCGTTCCTACAAGCCTTCATACCGGGGCTCGAGCGCCCTTTCGGATAACCCTGGCCCCAGTAGGCTTCGACCCGGCCGGGCCCCTGCTGTTGCTGACAACTCCTTGAGGCGCGCGGGAACATCGCGCGCCGTCGACGACTTGGGCTTGGTCCGGACGGTTACCGGACGGCCGGACAGCGAGCTACCCATTGCTCACTGTCCGCAAGCCCGCGCCTACGGTGGCCGGAAATCGGGATCGGAATCCCGGCGGCGGCGGCGAGAGCGCCGTTGCCTGATGCGGTCGGCCTCCTCCTTAGCGAGCATTACTGCTTCGCAGAAGTCGGCGACCGCCATGGAAAGGTTGCTTATTTTCAAAATTTACAGACTATTTTTTTCAACCGAAACCGAAACCGAATTTCGGCAATAGTCTCAGTTTCGGCCGAAACTTTCTTACAAGAATCATGTTTTGAGGGAAAAATAGAGAAAACGTTATTATAATATGTAATTATGAATTTTACTCGATTTTAGTTTGGGAGTAGGTAAAAGAAACTGCAAACACAAGCCAGGCACGACATGATTAGGCACGTGGACACGGCAAAATGTCTTCGTTGCTTACTCGCTTAGAAGGAATTTAGCGCGCTGAACATGACCGATCACAGCGCGAGAACTCCCGAGTGCAGTTTCGGTTTCGGTCGTAGTTTCGGCAGGTTTGCCACCGAAACCGAAACTTGTTTTTTTGCCGAAAGTCGACCGAAACCGACATTCGGTCGGACATTAGTTTTGGTTGATGTACGGGCAGCCTCATCAAATGGTTAGATATCCCTTTTTCTAAGGTATTTTAATGTGATAGGAGTTTTTTTTTTCGGTGGGAAAATCATCTGATGACATCCCCGCTCTTGGGCGGAGCGGGACATAGTGTCAGACTTTTACTGACTAAAAACCTACTGCAGTTCCTTCGTTGCCTTTCGTACCGGGGGCTGAGCTACCTTTCGGATCTAACTCTGGCCCCAATAGGCTTCGACCCAGCTGGGCCAATGCCATTGCTGGCGGCGCTATTCTCTCCTTGAGGCGCGCGGGAACAGTGCGCGCCGTCAACGACTTGGGCTCGGTCCGGACAGTTAACGGATGATCGTACAGCTAGCTACCCATTGCTCGCCGTCCGCAAGCCTACGTCAACGGGGTGGTCGAAAATCGGGATCGGAATCCCGGCGGCAGCTGGGGCGCTGTCAGCGTTGCCTAATACGGTCGGCCGCCTCCTTGCTAGCATTACTGCTTCGCAGAAGGAGGCGGCCGCCTGCCACTCCTCTTCGCTCCGTACCATGGCCTGTACCAAGGCCCGGCGTGAGATATTGCCGCCGCCGATCGCCCTCACGAGGGCACGGCGATGCTTTGCCCAAGCGGGGCACACCTCTACTGTGTGCTCGACCGTGTCGTCCGGGCGTTCCGCACAGTGGCGACACCCTTGCGTCACTTCTGCACGAATCCGTTGCAGGAACTTCCCGAACTGACCATGTCCGGTGAGAACCTGCGTCATGCGGAAGGTGAGGACGCCGTGAGGTCTTACCAGTCACACCTCAAAGAGGGAACTTACCGGCATAATTGTGGCGTGCCCTGTGTGATAGGGGTAGGTACCCAACTGATGCAGCTGTCTGTAGCTAGGCGTTGGTGAAGTGGGCCCTCGTCCACGGCATCGTACAAGCGAGGGCTCTTTAAGAACGAGGGTATTTTTATAACTGGTAGGTTCGCGTCAGTTACAGACCTCGCCGATTTGCCTTCGCTCATGTTTAAATTGGTCCATGCTACGCTTCTGTCTATATCTAACAGCACATTAGACATTTCAGCTTTAATGTGGTAGCTTTAATATAGAGTTAAAAGTACCTGCAAAATATATTGGCGGCCAGAACTACTTAACGCGATGTGGACTATATACGAGTATATGGGTTTTTTGCCACTCCTTTTATTGCATGTTCCGCTTTTTTAACCTCAGTTAAAGGTAACCAAGGAATAGGAGAGGAGAAATGAAGATCCGCAGAAGAACCAAGCTTACCGACATAGATCGAAGAATCGCATTCTCTCATACAGTCACATTGATATAAGTGTACTATGAATGCAGTTATAATAAAACTTTACACTTACCTCCATACTTCTTCGTGCCCTTTACTTGGGGTCGGCGCAACACGTTCTTTTTCTTCCATTCTGTCCTGTCATTAACACAACACTATCACTAACTCCCTTTAATTTCATATCATACCTCACACAATCCATCCATCTTTTCTTTGCCCTCCCTCTCTATCTATCTACATATTGTATACTCATAACTCTTTTAGTAACAAGGTACATATTACTAAAAGAGTTTACACGTAACTTAACTTACTTTACACATAAATAGAATTAAATGTAGAAAGTGGATATCTCTCTCGTAATTAAGTCGTTCTCGGTTCAATTGAGATTGTCACTTATTCACACTGCCAGCTCAAAGCAGCTAAGGGAAAAACAAATAAAAGCGCATTTACTAAGCGATTAATATTCGACGGACTACGGTCTCGGCTCCTGACCGCATCGTTTGTTTAACCTCTTCTGTCAATTTGATTTCCGACCTCGGGGGTATGTAATTTCCATTACGGAGGCCAGACGCTTTGTTTATCTACGAGCAGCCCAATAAGCCCTGGCGAGAATCTCTGTTTCATCTAAGTAAATCTTTATGTATTTTTGTTTATTTCTACTTTATGTTGAGAACATGATGGTTTTGGTTCTTTGACTTGTTTTAAACGGTGGTTCATATTGCACTTTCTTTCTTCAATTGAAATAAAACAAAATTTGAAATACCGTAAAACGAGGTGAATAGAAAATTAGGTGTGAATAGAAACAAAACTTTGGTTCGGTTTTTGACTTTGATATCATATTGTCAGCTTCTAACAAAGCATCGACTTTTTAGAATCTAACAATTCATTAATAAATTGATTTATTAATGAATTGTTTAAATGTAATTAGTTAAATGTAGCAAAACAATATTCAAATATCGTGGAAATACCCTTTGAAGTTTTGTTTCTATTCACCCCATTTTACCTGGTACTAGCTTTTGATAGCGAATACACCGCGTAAAAGTAGATTTTTTTTAGGGAATGTTTCTGAATTGCGTATTTTGAGTTTGTGTTTGTGCAAACCCTACCATAATGGCAATTTTTTGATAAGATTAAGGCTAAAGTAGAGTTTAAGAAATACTTAACTTTAAATGCTTGATTCAGAAATCGAAGGATAGCCATGGGGCGGGTTTCTGAATACTTATAGTGTGTTAAGAGCATCGTAAACCCTAATTTATCGTCAAATTTTGAAGATGAAGATAGGCTAGAGATTGAAAAATACTCAACTTGAAATGCAATCAGGAATCGGAGATTTGTCATTCAGTAATAAAATAGCGTTCTAGTGGCGAAAGAATTTAAAAAATCGCTTGAGTGGTTTTTGTCTGCTTATAAAGTTTATTATTGTAACGCAGCTCAGCTCGTCGGTAGGCTCGTATAGGGATTCTTCTATGAAATCAAACATTTCGGGCGGCGCACTCTTATATTTTTACTTATTTGAACGAATTCATGCTTTCCTTACAAAAATTACTTCAACACTGAAAAAACAACACACATTCTTATTTTCTACCAACTTTCAAACCTATTCTAGAACAGCATAATCCTTCGAATTATATTTTACAAGCCAGTTCGTTGGTTACATAAAAAAAGCAACTCATGCGATCTCCTTTCGATATCACATTATTTTTTTCGTATTTTTCGTCTTTACATTATATTTTTATTAGATACCTATTGACAGTACTGTAGTGGTAGTTATAATTTTTTTTTAGCATGAGA
Organism: Mythimna ferrago; assembly: GCA_910589285.2. Lineage (NCBI taxonomy): Eukaryota > Metazoa > Arthropoda > Insecta > Lepidoptera > Noctuidae > Mythimna > Mythimna ferrago. Next base: position 12,567,103 of record OU342687.1, read on the forward strand.
AAGGCGAGAAATCTTGCTCTCCCAACCTCGAAGAAACGTTGTTAGTAAAAGATTAGAAATGTGTTCAACATGACAGTTAGCAACATTGTTCCAAATCTAGCCTACCCAATTAGGAAGTAGGTCAAGATGATAATACAGAGCCCAGAACAAGCCAGGACTATGTAGGTTAAGTAGATAGACGAACATAACATTGATCTTATTTCTTATTACAAAAATCCCGGTTCTTATTTGCTTGTAAGTAGTAGTCGCGAGCTAGGAGCTATTCAAAGAGGGTGGCTATTCCCAGCGCGGCGGGAATTCGAATCAAACTCGTCTCATTAGCCAGTAAAGGAAAACTTGGATTAGTTGACCAACTTCCAGAAGTAGATTGCGCGGTGCGTTCGGCATGCGGACAGACTGTATGCTGCAACTTTCCCCCTTAAAATTATAATTAAAGAGCCTTCTCTAGATTAAGATTAGGTTTAGAACTACTACTAATATAAATGAGGTGTTTAGGGTTTCTGTTATGGGAACCACGTGAACAGTGCTCGCTCGCTTATTTTGTTCTGAAAAGCATGCAGTTGATCAGTTTTATAATTTGCTTTCTAATAATTGCCATAATGCCTAACTATTATTATCTATAGTATCTAATTACCTATCTACTCCTTTATTGAGAAAGGTTGTAGGTTATAAAATATTATGCCGCGCCGAATAAGAGCGGAGCAGTAACCAAAGACACTTGATAGCTAAGAACAGCTAGTCTTTAGGGTTCCGTACCCAAAGGGTAAAAACGAGACCCTATTACTAAGACTTCGCTGTCTGTCCGTCCGTCTGTCCGTCAGTCTGTCACCAGACTTTATCTCAAGAACAACCGCGATAGCTAGACAGTTGAAATGTTTACAAATTATGTATTTCTGTTGCCGCAATAACAACAAATACTAAAAACAAAATAAAATAAATATTTAACTCCCATACAACAATCGCGTTTTTTTTTTTTTGCTGAATTTTCTTAAGGACGGTACCGAACCCTTAGTGCGCGAGTCCAACTCGCACTTGGCCAGTTTTTTTTTAATGTAGTTATAAGAAATATGTTAAATGTAAAGATGAATGAAAAAATAAATAAAAAGCGAAGTATAATATACAAAATAAGAAGAAAACAACTCAATATTGTTTGTTTGAAGGACGTAATAGGCTAGAGAGGCAAAGCCACGGGGATTAGCTAGTGCTTAATATAATTTGTTGCAAATAGTGGCCAAAGTAGTAGAAATAACGTCAGTTAAAACCATGAAAAGGATATTTACGGCTGCATTTATCTAGCTGGGGCGGCCACCACCTTCGAGAGATATACGATTTCCGCAGGCAATGATTCGAAAACAGCAATTTAGTACAAAATATTTATTTGTTTCTTTGTACCAAACCAGGTATTTTCTTTTCAAACGGATGGTCAATAGCATCCATTGAAAAAAAAAATACTGACCTTATGGTACGACAATACGTATCTATATTTATCGATAAAATATTCAAACAGGTATTTTAAGTTACTATCGACCTTAAAAGAAAAACCGAACCTTTATGACCACTTTTTTGCTCATCTGTCACATAAACTTTTCTTGAGACTTAGACAGACCTTCTTTGTAGAAAATCGAATCTTGGCACTATTTTGGTCTGGATTACATAGAACGCTAGTCAAAGACCAATTTTTATTTTTATTTTACTTTTTAACATATTTTTTGTCTAGTGATTTTGATGAGAGTTCTAATATTGCATAAAAGACTGATTCCTCCTAGGTAACTAAGACATTGATTTTAAAAACTTTAGGTAGTATATTACTCGTACTTATACCTACACCTACACGAAAAACATTTAAGAAGCGTATATAATGGCTACGGATCATAATACTATAAGTAATGTGTTTATACTAAGTAATTTAAATTATTTTGAGAATTTCGTAAAACCGCGACAGTTTCTTAGAATTCTTTGAGTAGTTTATTATAATACCCCAATTCTGAGAGCTCGTCATGTTCTTAGAAGGTTTTAGTGATCAAAAATGTAACATCCCAAACGAAAACTAATAAAACTTTGTGACTTTGCTCTTCCTACCAACGTAGATAATAAATTATCCCACTTATCTCTAAAATCAAAAGAAAGCAGAATAAATATCAAAAAGTTTTGTTGTTTTCACCCTTTCCAGTCGTAAAAGGGCTTAGTGTCACATTAGCATGGCGGAGGCGAGGCCGCGTAGCCGCGTGATTTTTCTGCCGTGGCAACACTGGCAGTGGTGTCGCGTCCCTTTCGGAGACATTCGTTATCTGTTCCAGCTTGCTTCTAGGATTTATTGACTTTTTTCCCTGCCTTAATTTCTAGAGATTCGGTCGAATGGTCCACGCTGGCACCGGAACATTAACGTGACCCTTGGGAAATATCTTTTGTTGTGTACTATTTTTTTTTTAACGTCTTTAATGCTTTTAAGCCTTGTCTATGCGGTTCTTTTTAATGCAATTAAAGTGTACAAGTTGACTTTTTTTTTGCTGTTTAGGCATTATTTGATCTTAGAGAGAGGTCAGATATTTAATTATTTAGTTATAATGTTTGTGTGAAAGTTATTATTCCCTGGTCTATAGATATAACTTTTAAAATAACTGGATAATGTATATGGAATGTTATCATGTACTATTATAACAAGTTTTTACAATATTTATGATATTGACAATAAATTATTGGCTGTAAATTACAATAATCTTGTATTATAGATTTTACTGCGAGTCTATTAGGAACGGTATTTGAACGTCCATCCTAAGTCATTATCTAGATTTGGAACCATAAAAGTTAAGGAAATGTAATCAAGCATAAAACTATGTAAAAAAGAATTATTCATGAAGGTTTAATGGCATTATAACGTTCTAATCCTATAACATAAAGTGGGTTTCAGGGCATGGGCGGTGGGTCGAAAAATTTGTTTAAAAATTCAATACCGTCTATAAGAAACTCTGTTCTGAGAACGCAACGGCCTGCGAACATTCCCATTTTCCTTTAATAACATGAGAGAAATTGCTCGATTAGTGCAGAGGGGACTAGCTCTACCGGTGCTTGCGAATGCGATACGTTACCGAGACGAAACTTCCGATAAATCGATAGTGGTCAGTGATAGTGGTTGTTGTGGTGTGTAGTGGTGATAGTGATGATAGTGATGATAATGATGACAGTGATGATAGTGATGATAGCGAAGATAATGATGACAGTGATGATAGTGATGATAGTGATGATAGTGATGATAGCGATGATAATGATGACAGTGATGATAGTGATGATAGTGATGATAGCGATGATAATGATGATAGTGATGATAATGATGACATGATAATAGTGATGATAGTGGTGATAGTGATGATAGTTATGACAGTGGTGATATTTAATTTGGTTGAAAGTTTTGAACCTTATATTTGACAACGACTTATCCCGATTTCGCGCAGGTGTAAAAAAACTTGAAGATTCTCGGATTTACCTTACTATATTATACCCTCAAACCTTTCTCATGAATCACTATGTCTATTGGTGTTAACTGCATGAAAATCTATTCAATAGTATACAGACAGACAGACAGACGAGGTGTGGGAGTTTGTTTTAAAATATGTATGGATAAATAATAGATAGTTAAGATTCTTTTTCTCCTTTTCATGTCGATTGATTACTTAATTTTGTTTGACCAGTATTTACTACTAAATGGTAACTGACTAAGTCACGTGGGTTTTAGTCAGTTAAAATCTGATTATACTTCCTCTCGCTTCACCCAAAACTGGAGGTGTTATTTGATGGACCCATCAAACAACCCCTCCAGTACCACTAAGAAAGAAAAAAAAAAGTATCTATATCACCATTTGAAGTCAAAGCTTTGTTATTTACCAAGTCCTGTACCCTGATTCACGTAAAATCAAAGAAGCCAAATATCGTTGAAGTTTTATAGTCGTTCGATCGAAGTCCTATCCAAAAGCGGTATTCACGATCTATCAATACAGATTTTTTTTTAAATCGACGAATTTCAAACGACTTTAAAATCGGTGTCGTTTAAACTCGATTGATGGATGTGAATACGGAAATAGTCTCTTTACTAAACGACTAAATCGCTACGATATTGTTACGGTTTTCATTACGTGAATCGAGCTGCAGATCTTGGCATTTTCGTGAATATTTCATCATGTGAAGATTCTAGCTGACCCGGCGAACTTTGACTGTAAGGTCATGAAGTTCTTGCTGTCATCATTAGTTCTACTTTGAGTCCCTAGATGGCGTTGTGAATATCTGAATTGCGAGTGTTGTGATATTTTACTTCTAATGAACACTTTAAATTCATATATCTTTCGATATAGTCAACCGATTTCGATGAAACAAAATGTGTAAGTAATATATCAAGTTAACACAATTTTAATGTTTAAAGGATAACTACATCGATTTCATACATATTACGTGATACGCGCAAAATTAAGAGTTTTCTATAGATTTGTTATATAAAACAGTGTTTTACTGGCCCGTTTGTCTAGTAGTTAGTGGCCCTAACTGCTATGCCGGAGGTCGTGGGTTCGATTCCCACCTAAGACTATTGTTTATGTGATGAGCACGATTATTTGTTCTGTGTCTGGTTGTAATTTATCTATAATAATTATGTATGTATTTAGAAATATACAAGTATGTTTATCAGTTGTCTAGTACTCATAACATAAGCTCTGCTTAGTTTAGGACTAAAAGGTGTTGTGTGATAGTTGTGGCATGGAATAATATTATTACTATTATTTTTAAAACGATTAACGTTAAAAATTAAATGATCAATTCAATAAAACATGAGAAATCGGTGCGAGTTTGACCGCTGGCGCTGTGTGATTCCCGATCTCTTTAATAAATTGAAGTTCATCGGCTTGATACGGCATTTTCATTTATTCAACGAGATTCATAAAAATAAATATTTTTTTACTTTAATCTATTTCGTTAACATAGGTTCTTTTGATATAGTGAACAAAATTATAGTTACTCATTGGTTTTTGTTTCGATTGTTATGACATGTAGAAAAGACAAAAAGATTTAGGGTGAGTTGCACCATTTAACTATAACGAAAGCAAAGCCGTTAACAGTTGTCAAATCGTCGAATTGACCAATAGGCGGCCGTTTCACGGCTGGTTATGGTTTGGTTATCGTTATAGTTAAATGGTGCAACTCACCCTTATCATCTAAAAAGGCGACGACAAAGCTGTCTACAGCTATGTTCTAAATATTTCTGGTATTTACTACAGAAGAGAATAGAGGATGAGTGCCATAACCCAAGCAGAAAGACAGCTATGGGCGTGGACTATATAAATGAACGACTTCCTATTTATCATCTTTCAGAAGTTCATTATTTGTAAGAGACTGAGTTGAATATTTTCCCAGTTTCCGAAACGCTTGAAATATGTAAGAGTAACTCTACTTTTTTTTTATGTCTACTAGCTAACTATTAATCTCTACAGGGATGGGGTTCCTGGACGGTTACCGACCTTCACTGTTTGTGCGGCGTCTCTTCGCAGACCATGTCCCACCTTCCATCCTGCATAACGTGTCCTGTTATCTGTTCACGTAGGGACCAAATGACAGCGTCAGTGGACGGCATTGCCGCTTCCGAATACTGAGTCAGGCAAGGAATTTGATTAGTTTTGTCATCGTCACACTAAGAAGGAGATTTTAAGCTGGCTGGAATGGTTTTTGGAATCGGTTTCCGAGATCCTTGTCCTCCTTGAGCAGACATTGTCTTTTCCTACAACGTCAGGAGTTGTTTCCGTATACGAAAAATATAGGATCGTATGCACTTTATGGAACGTTTTGTACGAAATGCCTGCATTTGGAAGTCTGAACGAGGAAAACCTTAGTTTTATAGGCATCGATTGTAAGCAAGTGGGTTTTTGACCTTTTAATTTAAGTATAGTTAAACACTAACGTTTGTGCGTGTCTAAATAATATAAAATAAAAGTTAAGAAGCACCAATAGGGCTACAGACTCCAATATTATCAAAGAAAACAAAAGTTGATTTAAAAAATCTTAGAATTCGAAGACTACTAAAGCAAAATCCTATCTTAAGAAAAAAGTGGGAGAGTTGGCCGGATTAAAAGCATTCAATTTAAATATCCCAGACCTTTGTCCAGTGAGTTTCCGTAGGCAACCGGCCGTGAAATTTCATTTAATCGCCGGAGAGAAGTGCGTCTCGACTAATGCAGATTGCGAGGCGCGCCCTCGGGGCCCGGTTAATTTATAGCCCAACAAATTTTTATTCTTTCTTGAACTGCTCAATCGTCCATTTTTTTCTTAAGTTAATCAACCGGACTCCTTAGATTAGTCGTTTTTATCAAAGCTGTTAAAGGGTAAAGTGGAATAACTCTCCTTAAACCGTTAAGTATCGCCGATATCCATAGTGTTTTAGGTATTTATTTTTCTTTATTGGTCAGTTCCTCTTCCGCTGTTGATTCTGCTCGTTCTTCTTTTTCTTTCCGCCCTTATTCCATATATAGGGGATGACGCAACACGATTTTTTCTTCCATTCTGTACACTATCACTATTTAGATTGATCTTGCCGCTTTATTGCTGTTGATTCTTCTTGTTTTTCTTCTTCTTTTCCCCCCCTTGTTCTATATTACTTAGAGACGGTGCTACACATTTTTTTCTTCCATTCTGTCCTGTCACCCACTATCACTAACTGATTGATTCTGCCACTTTGTTGCTGTTGATTCTTTTTGTTCTTCCGTAATAAATAATGTTTTAAAGCCATAATATGCTGAAGTTACTAATAAAACTATGGTTGTGTGTGTAATAGTGTGGCTGAATCTACAATGTACGGCTCACTATTGATCGATCGTTCAGCTATGATGTCGAATCGCGCGTGTTGTGAGTTTAAGATAATCCGATTGAAGCATAAGCCGCGGCTGGAGTAGCTTGTAGCCGGCTTTATCGAATGGATGCGCTAAGAATTACTTAAATGTCATTAACCTAACTTAAGGCGGTGCTTTTGTGATAAAGCTAAAATTGCTGCTTTAAGCGATGGAATGTAACCACTTTTATCCTTTTCTAAATCCAATTATAACAAAATTATCCCTATGGAAAATATTGTGGATTAGCATCCTTTTATCATTCATTGTCACCAGCCTTTTTTAATGTTGGGACTCAGGCCTTCTCTCTAGGAGAGGGAATGGGAAAATAATCCACAACGCGGGCCCAGTGCGGGTTAGTGAATGAATGTATAGGTTTCCTCACGATTATTTCCTCCATCGTTTTATTTATTTTATTTTATTGATTTTAAGAAAACTTACAGCTAATATAGTACAGTAAAAACATTATAATATGCAGAAGAAGGCCAATTACAAGTTTCCACTTATATAAACTTATAAATAAAATCATTTGTAAGCAGTGGTGATGAAATAAATTACTTGAACAGTTTTAACATTAGTATTTTTTGAAATATTTCCTTAAAAATAATAAGATATCTAAATGTATAGAACTCAAATGAAATTATCTCCTTACTAGATGAAGCGTGAGTAACCTTTTGGTTTGTATGGTCAAGAATGCAACTCCAAAAGCGCTACAGTGCCCCGTAACGAATCACAGCGAAGTTGCAGTTAAGTATATGGTGTCTTAGAAAATACTCACTATTGCATATGCAGAAGTTTTGTATGTGCTACATACAAAACTTCTGCATAATATTAGATAAGAAGTCGACAACATTCATATTCAACTTCTGAGATGCATTTTTATGTCATAGAGACCGTTTTGAAGAGTGCCAGTGCCGCGAAGGATGACAGTTGAATAATATTATTTTCAAAACAAGAAATTTCAAAATCGATCCACAATTGACCGAGATATCGGTGAACATACATAAAAAAAAAACATACATTCAGCCGAACATAGAACCTCCTCCTTTTCGAAGTCGTTTAAAAACTAATTTTCTCATGTCTTCAGTTTCAGATTTTGTAACGCGTATATATGATTTATGTTTGTTATTTTTGTATAGATCTACAAAAAGGCGAGATTTTCTGTTACACCCAGTATTTTACAATTAGCTCTAAAGTATTATTCTTATTATTGTAGGTACTAGGTACGTACAAGTTATTTATATCGTTCCTTCGTTCGTTTTCGTTTTTTTATATATATCATTGCAAAAATAAAAACGTGAATGTATTAGTGTTTGTTTGTAGGAGATAATCTGTGAAAGTACTTGGTCAGATTGCTTAAATTTTTTCACCGATAGAAAGCTGCTTTATTCCTGAGTAACATAGGCTATATTTTATGCACGCGGGCGAACCTGCGGGCAAAAGCTGGTATATAATACTTTTTGGCATGGATTATTTGATTAGACACATGACGCCTTCATTTACCACAATATAAAAATGTAAAACTTTTTTTAAATATTTTTGTACCTTAGTGTACAATTGTACAGACATCATCTTCATCTATAAATCGTTTCCGTTTCTAGGCATATTTAATGAAACTTTAGAAGGAACAAATACGTATCTGGACCCAGAACTATCATTTTTAAATTAATGAATGATACTGTTAATTATATATACATTTCTCAGAAGAACTAATGTATAGTTATACGTGTACATACCAGTAGGCGTAGATTAAATAAAAATCAAAATATTTAAAAATAGGACATAGCACCTATATCCACTCATGTCTTCAATTATAAAATACAAGAACATAAATCCATATCGTCGGTTAACAAAGAGCTTGACAATAAAAAACACGAGTTTGCCGAATGTCCCCGCGGACTGGGTGACCTTTTCTTGTTGACATCTTTATCGAACGATTTTCAAGATGTGAAGGCGTGGAAAAGTTAAATAAATCCAAAGAGAACATTAGATAAGGGAATGGCTTTTGTAATGTCTTCGGGACGCCGTAATGCAACCGATGTGCCATAGATATCTGTCAGGAACACATGCTCTAAATAAATCCAAACAGTGTTGCGGTGTATTGTAGAGTTTTGAGTGTAGGTATTTTCCAGCCACCGTAGGCGCGGGCTTGCGGACAGTGAGCAATGGGTAGCTCGCTGTCCGGCCGTCCGGTAACTGTCCGGACCAAGCCCAAGTCGTCGACGGCGCGCGCTGTTCCCGCATGCCTCAAGGAGTTGTCTGCAATGGCATTGGCCCAGCCGGGTCGAAGCCTACTGGGGCCAGGGTTATCCGAAAGGGCGCTCGAGCCCCGGTATGAAGGCTTGAAGGAACGGGATGGGTTTTTTAGTTAGCAAGAGTCTGACACTATCTCCCGCTCCGCCCAAGAGCGGGGGTTGTCATAGGATGATTTTTCCCATCGAAAAAAAAAAGTGTAGGTATTTAATAAGTTTGGTTGATGAATAATTTATTTTTATTATTAGTGTCTTAAAAATAAGGTTTATTTATTTATTTATTTAAACTTCATGTACAGTAGTGCTACATAGGCGGACTTAATGCAATAAGGCATTCTCACCCAGTCAACCTTTGGGTTAAAAAAGAGATCACTGTGGTAGGTTTGCACAATAAACAAATAACAAATAATGAAAACAGTAAAAAAAAAAAAGTTATTTATATATAATATATAATAAAATACATAAATATGCTAAAATAATAAACTAATAAATACTATGAAAAATATCAAATCTTAAAGAGAACTTAATAACAATTCTGACGAAGAACAAACTAAGGTTGAGAGGACTTCAAGTAGTAGTTCCGAATTTTACGTTTGAAGGAAAATTTACTTTCGGCTTTTTTTTATGTCTAGGGGAAGTAAATTCCAGAGTTTTATGGTGGAAACAGCGTAAGAATTGTACATAAAGCCAGTACGGTGAGAAGGAATCTGAAGAAGCATGTTTTTGGATGCATGAAAGTTAAGATTATGAGAACTACCCAACACTTTAAAATATTGTTTTAAATAACCAGGAGCACAAGGATCGTTCATTACGGTGAAGAGCATGCAGAGGGATCTGAGGGCTCTCCTGAGACGGATAGGCAGCCATTTAAGCTGAGAACGGAAGGAAGAAATGTGGTCATATTTACGAAGCCCGAATATAAAACGAATGCAGTTATTGAGAAGTCGATCCAATTTGTTTAGAAGTTCTTGGGAAATATCAGAATAACATACATCAGCATAGTCAATTATAGGTAACACAAGCGACTGGACCAAAGTAGTTTTAGTGCTCAACGGGAGGAAATTTTTGAATCTATAGGGAGACCGCAGCGTAAAGGTGACTCTCTGGCTAACCTGTGCAGTCTGCTTATTCCAGCTTAACCTATCGTCAATATATAAACCTAGATCTTTAACGTGAGGTGAGAGAGGGATGACTGTATTGCCGAAAATAAGCTGCGGTAGTCGGCTAGTGTCCAAACTCCGTAAAAAGTAAGGACTGCCAATGAGGATAGCCTGGCATTTACTGACATTGACAGTAACCCCAAATCTGCTCGACCAATCAGCAATATCCAGAAGGTCAGCATTTAGTAGAGAGATGCAGTTGTCAAGGTTGTCAATGTCAGTTTGCGCGTAGAGCTGTAGGTCATCAGCATACAGATGGAAAGAGCATTTGAGAAAAACAGTGATAGAGTTTATAAATAAAGAAAATAAGAGAGGAGAGAGTATACCGCCTTGTGGAACGCCGGTTTGCAGGTCGCACCAGTCAGAACATTTCTGATCAGCACGTACCGCTTGCTGACGACCACGAAGATAAGAAGAGAACCAATCCCGTGCCAATGAAGAAACCCCAATTTGAGACAAGATAGCCAGAAGGATATCGTGATCAACGGTATTAAAAGCGTTGGAGGAATCTATTAAAACTAAAACCGTTAACCTCGAGTTCTCCAGGCCATTCCTGACGTCTTCTGTGACTTTGAGTAAGGCTGTGGCTGTACTGTGGCCAGGTCGAAAACCAGATTGAAATGGGGATAACAGATTATTCTTAAACACAAAGGTTATCCAAAATAGAAATATTTTTTCAAATCTGCTCATTAATATGTTAGTAACCTTTCAAATCTGGTTGAAGGGGATACTACCAACAGAATAAGGATGCACAGTCATACTAAAATGTGACGTAACCGCCATTAGGTTACGTATTTAAAAGACATAGTAAGATATTCTGGTTTCTTGCCCGTGTTACTACCAATGTTACTACCAGTAGTAATACCATTAATTTTATTTCCTTTCTTACTACTGCAGTAGTAAGTTGTTAGAAGGGTAATTATAAATCACCCTTGTTACTACCTCAAAGTCAAAGTCAAAGTCAAAGTCAAATCATTTATTTCAAATAGACCATTTACAGGCACTTTTGAATAGTCAAATGTCGGTCAGTCCAAGAAAAGTGAAGCTAAATTGCACGTTCCAAAGAGTAGGTCTCTATGGAGAAGAACGTGCAAGAAACTCCATGGACACTCTTTTAAATCATATTATGTGTTACATATAATGCTTGGTTACATATTACTTGTTGCTTCTATCATGTGAGCACAATGTCGATAATGAAATAAAAATGTAAAATAATTAAAAGATAGAAACTGAATTAAGCCACTGGCAGCTAAGAGATGACCAGTCCCATCTGACGGCACCCGTTCACGAGCATGACGCCTCCACTTGCAACTAAAACTTTTTTGTCAAATTGAAGTCAGTAAAAGGAAAAGGAAATATCTTAAATAAAAAGAATCTTTTATTTTTAATTGGAAATGTCACCAGGACTTAATAGCTTAAAATTAAACTTATAACAAACAATTAGATTTTTTTTTAATAAAACACTAAAACAAATAGGTATTAACTCAAAAACTCTCAAGTTCAAATTTATTTATTTCACATAGGCCTACATGGTACCTTTTGCAAACCCCACTTGGTCGTTTCCTTTTTTTTTTGTTAATGACTAGCTTTTGCTTGCGGCTTCGCCCGCGTACATAAAATATAGCCTATGTCACTCAGGAATAAAGCAACTTTATATCGGTGAAAAAAATTTAGCAATCGAATCAGTACTTTCAGAGAATTACCTCCTACAAACAAAAAAACATAAAAACAAAAAACAAACTTTACCTCTTTATTTTATTATAATATATGACATAAGTGTAGATAGGCTCGTGTTTGACCACTATCTCACCAGATGGTAAGCGATGAAGTGGCCGACGATGGAGCACGCTTGCCTAGAAGTAACGTATTCAGTCTTTTTTTTGGTGGGAAAATCATTTAATGACATTCTCCACTCTTGGGCGGAGCGGGAGATAGTGTTAGACTTTTACTGACTAAAAACCCACTCCTGTTCCTTCGTTGCCTTTCGTACCGGGCCTGAGCTATCTTTAGAAACTTACCCTGGCCCCAGTAGGCTTCGACCCAGTTGGGCCCCTGCGGTTGCTGACAACTTCTTGAAGCGCTCACGAACAGTGTGTGCTGTCGACGACTTGGGCTCGGTCCGGATAGTTACCGGACGGTTGGACAGGGAACTACCCATTGCTCGCCGTCCGCAAGCCTACGGTGACCGGAAATCGGGATCGGGATCCCGGCGGCGGCTGGGGCGCTGTGAGCGCCTTTGTTGCCTGATGCGGTCGGCCTAATCCTTTGCTAGCATTACTGCTTCGCAGAAGGAGGCGACCACTCCTCGCTCCGGACGATGACCTGTACCAAGGCACGGCGCGAGAGATCGCCGCCACCGATCGCCCTCACGAGGGCACGGCGATGCTCTGCCCAAGCGGGGCACACCTCTACTGTGTGCTCCACCGTGTCCTTCGAGCGTTTCATACAGTGGCGACACTCGGGTGTCACTTCCGCACGAATCCGGTGCAGGTATCTCCCGAATTTACCATGTCCGGTGAGAACCTGCGTCGTGTGGAAGGTGAGGACGCCGTGAGGTCTTTCCAGCCACGCCTCAAAGAGGGGACCTATTCAGTCTTGATTTAAAGAGGAAACTAGGTTATAGCTATAAGGAAACACTAACTCAGGCAAGGATTTTCACACCTTAGCTGTACGCATAATGATAGTGTTTCCAAAACGCTTTGTACGTATGAGTGGGATATCCACCATATACTTAGTACCGATGGCGCTACGTACGTCTAGTGCAAGTGGTCCGATGATGGAACGGACTTAGTAGAATTAAATTGTGCAATTCCAACGCACACTCCCCGAAATATGGAGAAGAACCGAAAAAAAAACTATATCAGGGTGGTCGTCATCATCATCAATTATTTCACTACGCTTTTGATGTGAGGAAGAGTGGGGACTTTTTCTCAATACTTATTGTAAATGAAAGAATTTAATAACCAATTTTGATAGTGTTTTTAGAGACTTGTAGAAAATCCGATGATTAAAATCTCGTTCCCACAGTGTTTGTTGTTCTCCGAAACTGAATTTTTATTAATTTTTTTTTGTTTATTTGGTCTGAGAATAGGTTGTAAGCTATTTTTAACCCCCCTACTCACATCCCCTATTTTGTAATCAAGATTATAATAAGCTTGTTTCGATTTATAGTTACGTTCGATATCTCTGAATTTTTAGGGCAGGACGTTACGGGCAGCTTGTATTATAAAAAAAAAAACATTAAAAAATAAAAATCCCGACTGCGTGAAAAATTACTTTAAGTAAATAAAAACTGAAAAGAAAAATAAACAAGTTCAGTCCAAGTCGGGACTCACATTAGATAGAATGATTTTAGTCTAGATTATTTTAATGGGCCCCGACTGTTGCTGAACTGTGGACTGAACTTGTTTATTTTTCTTTTCAGTTTTTATTTAAAGTAATTTTTTACGCAGTCGGGTTTTTTATTTTTTAAATTAATTTTTTATTTTACACTTTTAGTTATTATTATAATATCACTATTTATTCACTATATTTTAGACGTAAAATCACTATAAAGTTCAAAACCGGCCAAGAGCGTGTCGGGCCACGCTCAGTGTAGGGTTCCGTAGTTTCCCGTCCGTCACAATAAGTGTACCCACTTTTGAGTTTAAAAAAATGCTTGCATATACGATTATACTACAAACTTAGTCCAGAAATTATTTTGTACAACCTTTTTGTCCTTTTTTGTACAAAAACTGTTCTTTCCATCAAGTTCAAAATGATTTTCCTAGAAAGTCCTTATAAAGTTCTACTTTTCAGATTTTTTTCATATTTTCTAAACTTAAGGTTCAAAAGTTAGAGGGGGGGGGGACACATTGTTTTTTACTTTTGGAGCGATTATTTTCGAAATTATTGACATTATCAAAAAATTATTTTAGTAAACCCCTATTCAGTTTTGAATAGCTATCCAACAATATATCACACGTTAAGGTTGAAATTAAAAAAAAAAATAACTTCCCACTTTACATATAGGTAGGGGGGCTACCCTAATAAAACATTTTTTTTCCAATTTTTATTTTGCCACTTTGTCGGCGTGATTGATATACATATTGGTACCAAATTTCAGCTTTCTAGTGCTAACGGTCACAGAGATTAAGCGAGGACGGACAGACAGACAGACGGACAGACAGACATGGCGAAACTATAAGGGTTCCTAGTTGACTACGGAACCCTAAAAACCGACCTAGGCATTCGCCTCAGTATAAAATAAATAATTTCCTGTTGTACTTATTTTTAATATGGTCATGACATACCATTTTGAAATCCGCATGAAAAGCCCTTTTATTTGACACCCATATTGCAGAATTAAAAAATAAAATATTTTTTTTACTCTAACATATAGCATCTCACAGTGTAAATGTTTTTTTTTAACGTCACCCATCTAAGAACATTTGGGTTATCAAGACCAATCTAACGATATGTTAATTATAAAAATCTGTTCAGCGGTTTGGAAGCTAGGAGGTAATAAAGAATATTACATACATACAAACATACAAGATACGCGCGAAAAACTTAACCCTTCTTGCAGTCGGGTAAAAATAAACATTGGTACATGACCGATTGCCTACAACTGGACATTTACCTGTGATTATTTAGTATGGTCACTATACTATTATCAAATATGTAGCTTGGATCATTTATGAATAAAGCAGCTTTCTAACGGTGAAAAAAAATTATCAATCGGACCAGTACTTCCAGAGATTAACTCCTACAAACAAAAAAACAAACTTTACCTCTTTATAATATTATATCACTCAGGAATAAAGCAGCTTTTTAACGGTGAAAAAAATTACCGATCGGACCAGTACTTCCAGAGATTACCTCCTACAAACAAAAAAACAAACTTTACCTCTTTATAACATTATATTTGTATTTATTAAAATATAGGTGGTAACTTTTCAACCAAATCAATTCGAATTTCCTGAATAAAATTACCGAAAAATTTCAAACCATGTCATCGATGTCATGAAAAACGATATTTCATTCTTATAACCTGATAACCTGACCGCGTCATTTTTTAACAATTTCCTCTCGGATGTTATTATTTGGAAATATTTAACGGGGGCGTGTTCATCGTGTGTGACGTCATCGGATGACTGCAGTGGACTCTGGAGTACAATGATGAAGCTATAAAACAACAGTGCCGGACATGCATCGCAGATAAATCTGACCATTTGTATCTACACGCGTGACAAGAGGCGAGCCTCGGCGCTTCGATGTTTTCATTGTGTCCATGCAAACTAGTATTTTATTGTACACACGTAGTTCTGTTTGTATGTAATATATGTGTATTGAACTAGGCGAGGATTGTGATTTGATTGTGCCGGTTTTATAGATTAAACAGTTTAGTTAGCGCTATGCAAATCCGAACGAGCGAACCGTTAATCCTTTTCACTTTTTGTGCACGTTTGGATCTATTTCACAGGTTTAAATAAGAGCTGTTTTTGATTATCTGGGTAGTAGATAAGGGTTGATACAGCTAACAGTTTTTTCTATAGATTGCCATAAGCGATTTTTTTTTAAGGTGAAACTCATCCAATGACTTCTCCTACTCTAGGGTGAAGCAGGGATGCGTCTCAGACTTTTAGTGACAAAAACCAAACCTGTGCCTTTGCGTTCTAGGATCAAGGGTTTCCTTTTCAGAAGATCACCGCGGCCCTAACGAGATTTGGCCCTTCGCTTAGTGCTTGTTGGCGTATGTATAAGGAGTTCGTGGAACACTACGCGCTGTCGACGATTTGGGTTCGATGCGGACGGCGAGCTAACCATGGTTTGCCGTCCGCACCCCCAGCGCCCACGGTGGCCGAAAATCGGAAAAGGGATCCCGGCGGCTGGGGCGTGATGGTCGCTGCCTCGGGGGTGTATGTACGGTCTCCTGTTTTGTCAGCATTACTGCTTCGCAGAAGGAGGCGACCGCCTGCCACTCCTTCGCTTTGGACCATGGCATGTACCAAGGCCTATCGTAAGAGATCGTTGCCGCCGATCGCCCCCAGGAGGACACGGCGGTGCTTTGCCCAAACGGAGCACACCTCTACTGTATGCCACCGTGTCCTCCGGGCCGTCCATACAGTCAGTTGCACCGAATCCGATGCAGGAACTATCCGAACTGATCAAGTTCGGTGAGGACCTACGTCATGCGGAAGGTGAAGACGCCGTGAGGTCTTTCCAGCCACTTCTCAAACAGGGGACTTACCGCTATAATTATGGCGTGCCCAGCACTGGGTTGCGACAGTCGCTGTCATCATTCCACCATGACTCGCACTATGCAGATTGTCATTGACCCTCTGGGACGCGATCATCTTTTCCACCGGTAGCTTTCACACCAGTGCTCCGTATAAGGCAATGGACGGCACGATCCCCGCAGTAAGAGCAAGGTTCAGACATCTTGAATTAACTGAATATTTCAAAAAGAGGATTTCGTTTCATTAATTGGTTGATGCAAGACTATCGAACAACAAAGAAAACTCAAAAGACGTAAGTTAGCTAATAAGCCTTCAAATTCTATTTAAAAAAATCTGTTTAAATAACAATAACAAAGAATGAAAGATGAAGTCTGAGACTAATTAAATTACCGAGGGAATAAAATTACATAGTTTGTAGGTAGATTCTACATAGATTTTAGGGTTCTGTACGTCAGTCAGAAAAAATGGAACCCTTGTTGCAACAAAATTCCTTTTTTTTTCTAATTGAGGTTTGTGAAGGAGCACATTGTTCTCCGTCTATGAAGACTCGTTTTTCAGGAACGTGGGGGTATTAAGCAAAAATTAATATCAATACTTAGGTCTACTATTTCTTTAGCCTGCAATACACGTTGGCCGAGCTGAGACCAACGCGAGCCTTGGCGAGCCTAAGCAAATATAGGCAAATTGACACACGGCAAGCGCCTCTACACGTTCGGCAAGCGCCTCTCTACACGTTCGGCAAGCTTGAACCAATGCAAATGGCCAATAAGACGAGTTTTGAGGAAACGCCCACATGTTGAGCCCTGTCAGTTGTTTTTGTGCATTTAAACAATATGGACGACGTAGAAGTCATCGCGGCTGCTGCTATTTATTTAATAAGCGCTTATAATTATTATTATTAAACGGAAAAGTATGAAAAGAACCGAAAACTTCATGTTTGTTTTTTTCAAATGCGTACTTTTTTTTAAATTAATATAAACTAGATGACGCAATCTGATGGTGAGGCGCACTAGTTTATGAGGCCTATGTCCAACAGTCGACAGCAATTCTTATAGCGCCTAAATGGTGATACTTGGGGGAGGCTTATGTCCAACAGTGGACACAAGTAATTATAGCGAGGGGAGACTTATGTCCAACAGTGGACATCAGTCATTATAACGCCTAAACGGTGATATTTGATGGAGGGTTATGTCCAACAGTGGGCATCGATCATTATAGCGCCTAAATTGCGACACTTGGGGAGTCTTATGCCCAACAGTGGGAATAGGTCATTATCGCGAGGAGGCATATGTCCAACAGTGGGCATCAATTATTATAACGCCTAGATGGTGACACTAGGGGAGACTTATGCCCAACAGTGGGCATAGGCCATTATCGCGAGAGGAGGCATATGTCCAACAGTGGGCATCAATTATTATAACGCCTAGGTGGTGACACTTGGTGGAGGATTATGCCCAACAGTGGGCATAGGTCATTATCGCGGGAGGAGGCCTATGTCCAACAGTGGGCATCAATTTTTATAACGCCTAGGTGGTGACACTTGGGGGAGGCTTATGTCCAACAGTGGGCAGGGGTCATTATAGCTAGGGGGAGGCCTATGTCCAACAGTGGACAGCAGTCATTAAAGCCCTAAATGGCGATACTTGGGAGAGGCTTGTGTCCAACAGTGGGCATCGATCATTATGGTGACACTTGGGGGAGGCTTGAGGGAGTTCGATTCTGATCAAGCTGACGACAGTGAAATCGAGATTTTGGCTGAGGAATATTATTATTATTATGTGTATAGTGGGCGAAAATGTACCACTCGTACAGTTTCGCCCACTATAATATTTCAATTTCAATAAAACTTGTTTTTTTTTTTTTCAATTTTTCATGAAATTAACCGAAACAATGAATAAAACATTCGAAAGATTTCTATTTTGTTCCCAAACGATTTTTTCCGCAAAATTTCAATGCATTCAACATGTGAAAAAAACGAAAAAAAACAACAATTTGTTTTTTTCATTGAAAGAAACAATTGTTTCTTTATGAGGTCTATACACGTTGGCGCACATTTGCGAGCGCCTTTGATTTGTGCAGAAAAACCGACACCGCTCCGAAGTGAGGCAAGTGATCGCGAGCGGCTGCGAGTCGTGACAAGCTAGTCCAAATGAGGTCTATACACATTGGCGCACATTTGCTTTGATTGGCGCAAGTCTACTCAACCAACTAGGCGAGCGACACCGAGCGATGGCAAGGCAAGGCAAATATACTGTCTACATATTGGTATTGGCCTTCACTCGGCAACGCTCGGCCAACGTGTATTGCAGGCTTTTGAGTAGTGAAAATACAAGGACATTCACAAAGAAATCTAAACCTATACGGAAGCAAGGTCTTATAGCACAATAATAAAGAAAAACTTCTAAAAACCGGAAAAATCTTGGAGACTATTCGAGAGTCGAACTATTTATTTAGGTAAGTTTGTATAGAACCCTCATGCGCCAGTCCGACTCCCTCCTGACCAAATTTTTTATGTTATTTTCGAAACTTTACATCATTTTTATCAATTTAGGAATTCACTTTTTAAATTCAGTAAATTGAATTTAGCTACCCTACACAAAAATGCAAAAGCCTTTCTAAATCAAAACACGACATCCATTCACGCTTTGCGTACGAAATAGCCGTTTGAATAGCCGAGTGAAAATTCAGTGAAAATAGTCGGGAACCTAATAGTTACGTACTGACTGATTGATGAACGAGTAGATAATGACTTTTATAGTCACAAACATTTTTCCTATAAAATTTTCTGGTTCGAATAAAACGGGTTAAAATATTTATTTATGGCATCAACAATATAAAACAAACATGGATATACACATTACGAATACTAGATGAAATCTTAACAGGCGTGCACAGCATTTACATAATAGTCATTAAACAGTTACAAATTGTCAAAATAAGCAAAATTACAATAAATTGAAATAAATATTATGAATCTTCTATTATATATAAAAGCGAAATACGTCTTACTGATTAATCACGATTTCTCAGAAACTATAACACCTGGAAACTTAAAATTTGGCGGGTAGGTTCATTATAGGGTTTAGACATCCGCTAAGAACGGATTTTCCGAAATTCATCCTCTAAAGGGATGAAACTGGGGTCCGAAGTTTGTATGTAGAAACCGACTTTCACGCGAGCGATGCCGCTGGCAGAAGCTAGTTTAAAATAAATATACCTAACACATATTATTATCATCGCGAGTGGAACAATTTTTTTTTATAAGGAAAATCTAAATCTGAGCTCTAAGCCTACTGGGGCCAGGGTTATCCGAAAGGGAAGTTCGGTCCCGGTATGAAAGGCAAGAAGGAACAGGAGTGGGTTTTAGTCAGTAAAAGTGTGACACTATATCCCGCCCCGTCCAAGAGCCCCGGATGTCATTAGATGATTTTCGCACCGCGAAAAACCACTGAGCCCTACTCTATGGTCCTCAGTAATATAAACTACTAATGTTTGCAGGAATAAAGCAGTTATCTATCGGTGAAAAAAATTTAGCAATCGGACCAGTGCTTTCAGAGATTACCAAAACAAAATTTACCTCTTTATTATATTAATATAAACAAAAAAAAAACAAACTTTACCTCTTATATTAGTGTACTTGATTGACGTTAAAGCCAGCGAGTATAGTCAGATAATACTTATGTGCAATGTTCGTCAACCTCAGCTATAGGCTGGTGACGTGCACAGCGCCAGCGAACTACGATAGCCCCGCTGTCCTGACACATGTACTCGTATGTTATAGCACAATCAATGTTTACGATTTGCTGGTCCCCATTATTTTGGAGAAATTGGAATGAGGAGTGATGTTTTGAAAGAAAGAAATACGGCGTTATCTCTGTGAGCAGATGCAGCAGACTTTGTGTTTTGATTAAAAAAAAAAGTTTTTTTGATCATCAATGATTTTTCCCGCTCTAGGGCGGAGCGAGAGGGCAAACTCGTGTTGACTTGATCCTTCGTCAGACTTTAACTGACTAAAACTTAAACTGACTAAAACCCACTCCTATATTCCTTCTTTAACTGACTAAAACTTAAACTGACTAAAACCCACTCCTATATTCCTTCTTTAACTGACTAAAACTTAAACTGACTAAAACCCACTCCTATATTCCTTCTTTAACTGACTAAAACTTAAACTGACTAAAACCCACTCCTATATTCCTTCTTTAACTGACTAAAACTTAAACTGACTAAAACCCACTCCTATATTCCTTCTTTAACTGACTAAAACCCACTCCTATGTTCCTTCTTTGCCTTCGTTCCAAGACCCCGGGGTTCTCCTTCGTACAACCCATGGTCTCAGTAGGCTTCAACCCTGCTGGGCCCCTACAGTTTTGCTGACGTCTCTTTGAGGCTCTTAGAGAATACTTCGCACCGCCGACAACTCGGGCTTGGTCCGAATAGTTACCGGACCGCCGAACGTTGAGGTACCCATTGCACGCCGTAAGCCTTTTTTGAATACCTTTCATTGAAAAATAAAAAATACAACGTAAATGATTTTTCAAAAACTGGGCGACAATGTACAGTACAGTCAACAGCAGAGTTACACAGGAGTACAACATGTATTTAGACAGTACTCTACACTATTAAGGAAATATGCATACTTAAAACAAAAAAATAATTATCATTATTATATTTTTATTACTTCTTACTATTCTTACATTTAATTGACAAAAACTGTATTTCGAATAGTTAAAGATTTACAGTTTACTTAACACAAAATTTATCAACCATCACAATAAAATATACAATTATCACCAAATAATTCTTATAATTGCTTTTATTATTATTTTATTTTAATTATAGATAGTATATATAATTCTGTGACAAATCGTTTACGGTCCAGGCCGGGCGGTGCGATTATGGAACGCTTTGCCGTTGTCAGTTAGGAAAGCCCCTTCGCTAGGTTCTTTTAAAAACCTCATCAAAGAACACCTTTCTCTCTAATATTACTCTGGTATTACCTAATTTAATTACTTCCATCGCTAACCTTTATTCTCTTCTTTTCTTTTTCGCTTCCATTTAATTGTGTAACACATAATATACTGTATATATTTATAATGTATATATGTACCTATATATTATTTTTCCCTTAATTAATTTTTTTGATTAATATTGCTTGCAGTACACCGCAGACTAACCCCTTTTTTAGTATAAGTTTTTATATTCCATGCCAAGGTTGTTTGGAAGATATCGCTGTCAGCGATAAGACCGCCATTGGACCCATAGATTAAAATGTCTGTGAAATGGTTACTATTTGGGTGTACAATAAATTTTATTCTATTCTATTCTATTCTATTCTATTCTATTCTATTCTATTCTATTCTATTCTATTCTCTTCTATTCTATTCTATTCTATTCTATTCTATTCTATTCCAATCCATTTATTAACACTCAGCACTTATTTATCAAATATCGACCACATCACCGCTCACCAACTGGTGAGATAGTTTGGTCAAAAGCGAGCTCATCAATAACAATCTACACTTCTACACTATAATATTACGAGTATAAAGTCGAATGTTTGTTTTTTTGTTTGTAGGAGGTAATCTCTGAAAGTACTGGTCCGATTGCTAAAATTATATTCCCGATAGTAAGCTGCTTTATTCCTGAGTGACATGGGCTATATTTTATGCACGTGGGCAAAGCAACGGGCAAAAGCTAGTATCTAATATAATATACAGTTGCCATCACGGATCTTGAGCGGTTGCGCAGAAGTCAAATATTCGGTCTCTTTAGTGGTGCGCAGTGAGACGCGGGGGCGGGGAGTGTCAGTGATTGGCTCGCCGCGCCATCGCGTCATAGACGTCACTCCTAATTTGTTCCCTGCGTTGCTGCATGTATCTAACAACGAAGACGATTGACTCGCCAATGTATGGAATGCGCAAAGCGACCCCCACTCTCACGCCGAACGCTCAAGATCCATGATGGCAACTGTACATGTATATCAAAACAGCTATTGGCAGTCATACTCAAACATTTCCAGATTTCTTCTAGATATTTAACGATGTGTGTAACAATTGAAATGCTTACAACAATTTGCCGATATTTTTTTTGCAAGGATCATTACGGTTACTTTGAATCTGTAGCACTACGTGCAGACATTTGAATTGCTTGAGTACTTTTTTACTTTTTTACCCCTACTTCTGTATTAAGCATTTGAAGATACATACGTAATTCTCAAACTCGACTTTCACTTGAAAATCTGTCAAAAACTGGCATTAAAATAGAGTAGGAAACGCTCTTAACACGCAATTATTAAATTGGTTAATTTATTATTGTCTTTTCACCACTCTGGGTTGACTGGCAGAGAATGTCTAAGGCGCCCGCCTTTGTACTTCGTGTTGCATGAAGATTAAATAAATAAATAATCAATTTCGAAACCCGTCCTTAGTATAAAACTAGTAATATAAAAGTAATTATAATTTATATCGCTCCAAGAGTACAAGTTAATGTTGAACCATGGGTAGTCAATCATATCGATTTCTACAAAGTAGAAGACCATAAAATTAATAACAACCGTGTAGAAAGGTGTCTAAAACATTTTTATAACTAAAAGTAAGCAAAACTTGTGGTTGCAAGATGTCATGAGCGCCGGCGGCAGATTTCCACATCAGATACGCGTACTGTCGTAGATATCTTGTATGCATTTCATTCCCCACTGGTGCGAGATTATGTTTCTGGCTTCGCGCTAACAGCGTGTTTCAGAATATTCTGTGTCGAGTTCAGAACAAGCTTCATAAAAACTTTTTATAGAGCGCTCACTAAAGTTGATACATACACACATAGTTTATTATTACATTTACATTCTAAAAAAGGCAATATTAATTTACATACATTGTAGACGACTGAAAATAAGTGCGCCTGCCACTTTACATTTACATTTTATGTTCTCGAATTAAAACTGAAAAACTTATTTTTCAACTTGTTTTTGGGTAGGTGTTATGCTTATTTCAATATTGTCTGAGTAATGGGTACCAATTTATGTAAATACTTAAGTAAATTTTAGTGTATGTGTGTGAGTGTGAACGCATCATTAGAAACGAAAGGCAATAATCTCCCATGCGCTGTCAAAAAATAAAAGACCCGTTTTGCCATTTGTATTTTGACTACCTAGCGGCACAAAATATATAGGTACAGAAGTCAATCTACATACAAAGCGCGCTCGAGCAACGCACACAAAGACACCGCTAACATACACGGTGTCTCGGTCGCGTCTCGGATCACTCGTCGAACAATTCCGGCTCAAACGCTCATTAGTGTGCGTCCACCGAGCGTAGGTATAAAAATTGAAGTACATACATGAGATTGTCTTCTGTACCTATCTATTTTGTGCTAGCTGCTTGTCCGGTGTAGTGTAGCTACTACTAAAATAGCTACTACTACACCGAGCCCCTAATTATTATTATATTGTTTCTTTCAGTTTCGTTCCAAGTTACATTCTAGGGTTTTTCCTCAAATGTCAAAATAGGCCTTTTATTTATTGACGAGTTTACTACCAAATATCTAGTGGTTTCACTCGTCTGTCCTTCTACTTATCAATTCCAATCATTCTTCTTCTAGTTAAAGAAGAGCTAAACATAATGGTTTCAATTTCTACAAATTAGGTGACGGAAATTAGTTACGACATCCTTAAGACCCATTTTTCTTAGTCAGGTAATGCTATTCCACAGCGCGTCGTAGATAGTACGTAAACATTTAAATGGCGTCCTCATGCCTAGATAAATAAACGTATGAGTAGGAACCCACGTGTGGAAGTGTCCAGTGAAATCGGGTCTCTCAAACTCAATGAGGCTGGCTTTCTCAACGGGGTTTATTGAAAAGGCTTCAAAGTCAGGGCTAGGGTACAGGTCCGGTTATATTGGTGGGTTTACGATGGACCGGTAGCAATTCGTCTCGTCACTCTACCTAGCTTATCGAGCAGTCCACACTCCCGGCACATGCTAACTGAAACTGATTTACGACACCGATGACAGTTTATTCAACAACGGTGGATATTGTTTATTAATTGCTACAAGGCTTACATGATGAGTCGCGTTGCTGTGTTCGTTCGTATGGACTGGTGCGGACGGTGCGGTTTTGTGATCACGATATCCTGGCTAACATAAAAGGCAATTTGCAGTAGAGATGGCTTTTGCACATAAATGTTTTAACATTAGAAGCTTCGATCGCGTAATTACTCCATTTCATAAAACACTCGATAATTTAAGTAAGTGAGAATAATTGAAGTAATAAAGTTGTGAAAATTAATTTAAAAAAAAAAAGTGGTGACATTGACAAGTGCCTAACGGTTTCAATCAGGGAAACTATTATGATAGTGAAGAAACTTTAGGGGATCGCGATTAGAAAAGCATCAACTTACAGATGCAATACAGATTTAAATTGTTTGGCTTGTATTCAAGTTGTATTTTGTTTTCTTTTAATAATAAATGTTGCCCCACACTGGCAATTATTATTATACTAGCTTCTGCCAGCGGCTAAGCTCGTATGAAAATAGGACTTTCATACAAACTTCCAACCCCCGTTTTACCCCCTTAGGGGTAGAATTTCGTAAAATCTGTTCTTAGCGGATGTCTACACCCAATATTCCTTATACCTGACAAATTTTAAATCTGTAGGTGTTATAGCTTCAGAGATTTCGTGATAAATCAGTGAGTGGTATTTCGCTTTTATATATTTAAATTCACAAACATGTAAACTCATATACAACAAGACACTCAGACTTGGACCAACTATCAGTAGGCCATACAAATATTTGTTAGTTGCGGGAATCGAACCCACGCGGCATGCAGTGCAGTAGCCAGTCGCTCAACCACTGCACCAACGGTGCCGTGTTCTTAATTCAAAGGTGTATGAAAGAAAACTTGGTAATTATATTGATTATTTGTAAGCGTTTCCATTATTTCCTTCCTAATCTATGCTACTAATATTTTAGGATGTATGGATGTTTTCTTAGGTACTCTTTCACGCAAAAATTACTGAAAATTTTACAGTAACATAGCTTATACATTAGAATAACATATAGTGTATGATTTATAATGGGGAGAAGTACTAATTACACGCAGCCGAAGCCGCTGGCAGAAGCTAGTGTATCTAGTAAAAATAACAATTTTAAACAAAGCTTGATTTTAAAATAGAAGAATAGGCGTTCATTAAATATCTGAAAAAACAGAACAAAAGAGCTTTAACAGGTGAACTCATTTTAATTTTTTATATGAAATAATTTTTGACATCGATGCCATGTAGTGTCAATTTTCATTAGCTGTGAGCTGTAGACATAGAGGACTAAGCAGACCGGGACGGTATAGCAAAGGATTTAAAATTTTAATAATGGACATTGAAACATATCGAAATAGAAATAAGATATAAATTCCTAGGGCTTAAAATAATCGCATGGCATTAAAAGACACATCACGGGCTCCTGCGGTGGGATGCCGTGGTGGGCTGCGGCAGGCAACGGTATGGTGAATGACGGTGGCACCCACCTAATCAAACATATGACTGAAATGAGTGTGACAGCAGAATGCCGTGGCAAAGGCACTGGAATGCCGCAGTATCTAATTGGCTAGTGTGCACTGCACGCATGGCGTTTCAGTCCGCGCAGGCGTTAGCGAACATATTACGTACAAATTAAAAATAATGTACAAATTAAAAATATTTTACAAATTAAAAATATTGTACAAATTCAAAATATTGTACAAATTAAAAATATTGTACAAATTAAAAATATTGCACAAATTAAAAATATTGTACAAATTAAAAATATTGCACAAATTAAAAATATTGTACAAATTAAAAATCTTAGATGACTATAGTTGACATTTTCGCAGAGTGATAAAAATTCAAATGAAACAGTGGCCCCCATACAAGATTTTTCGGTTTATGGTAACCTATCGGGTGCTGGTCTAACTTGCACTTGGTCAGTTTTTGGTACCTTCATCTATCTCGATGATCTGATCTATATATCTCGTACTACAGGGTGGCCCAGAGAGAAATGCACTTTTGATTTTGCGCGCATTTTTAAACAACTAAATGGCGGCGTGCGGGAGTTGTGTCAGTGCAAAGCGCGGACTTTATAATTTTTATCACCATAGGTTGTTACACTATAGTGCTGCGCGCGTTTTGTATCCGCGCATTTTATGAGAATGCTCGATCTTATGTGACTATTCGACGACTCTACAGTGCATAATTCAAATTGCGGCGCATCAGTGAATGTCCAAGCACTAATTTAATTAAGCAATGGATTGAATGATTCGAAAGGACAACATCAACGCAAAAAATGCAGCCTCGCGGTCTTCAAAGAGTATCACGGGCCGACGAAAACATTTAGCGAGTTCGTGAATCTGTACGCGCGAATGTCGGAGCACAAAGTTCATCAACTTTGTGATTGTTTAGATCGACATTGCAACGAATTTTACGGCTTGATTTGAAATAACATCCATATAAGATACGGTTGGTATAGGAACTAAAGGTATCTCAGACTTCGAATCGAGATTGAGATTTGTAAATGAAACGCACAAGTCTCCACAAAAAATAATTTTAGGCAGGGGTAACATCTCCTAGCTACCATAAAGCCCCGACCTCACTCCGGCAGTCTTCTTTATGCAGAGTTATCTTAAAAAAAGAGTACACTCTGATAGCCCAACCACCCTGCAGCAACTGAAGTTGAATATTCGGCAAGAAATGGAATCCAGTTCGAGGATAAGTCCAACAAAAGTTTTCCAAAATTTTGACACCACATTGGATGAATGTTGTAACCGCCAAGGAAATCACTTAGTCGATGTAATTTTTATAAAGTATATTTAAAAATAAATTTCATTTAACTAATTTTATTTAGATTGTAATAAATAAAGTTCTTCAAAATTAGACAGGTTTTTTTTCCTTGAATTTTCAAAAGTGCATTTCTTTCTGGGCCACTCTGTATAATGATTTTTGTCATATTACTTAATTTACTTAGTATAGAAAAAGAGTAAGTCAACCAATAACAAAAAGTATTTAAAATAACAAACCATGTAGAACATTTACAAAAAATACAGGTAGGTATTTTAAGCATGGTGGACATACAAATTCCAATATCAATAATGTAAATAATTGCTCTGATTGAAATGAGTTGCTGATAAACATTAATTTGTTTATACTCGTAATTGAATTTATATTGTTTTACTTCAGGCTTGCTGCACACGGGTCATTCGATCATCATTGCTACTGTAGGCAGCGTTACACATGCCTGTAGCTAGCACATAAGGAGAAAAGTATGCCTTACTCTCTCTCTCTCTTGCCTTACTGCCTTCTCTTTATATCTTAGAAAGTATTTTGTATGTCCGTAAAAACCTAGGACTTTTCAAAGTTAGAAGCGATTTCCATAACATAAATACTCGTAGTAAACACGAAATTATATTACCCAAATGGAGATTAGCCAAGACCAGTAAGTCATTTTTAGTAAATAGCATACGCTTTTATAACAAGCTACCAAAAGCGGTGACTGAACTTAGCGAAGGAAAGTTCAAAACCCATATTAAGCGTGTCTTAACCAAAAAAGCATATTACAAGGTTAAAGACTATGTCGAAGACACGTTTTTTTGGCAATGACTACCTCTGCACTTGTGGCCCCCTGGTAACTCATAATAATGTGTGAATGTATCTATTAACTGCTCCATCTTTGTTGTAACATTTTTTTTTTCTAACACATTGCTTTTGCAATATTTTTATTTTATTTTATATTATCTTTTTTTTTTTATGATGGGAAAAAATCATGCATTGACATCCCCCGCCCTTGGGCGGAGCGGGAGATAGTGTCAGACTCTTACTGACTAAAAGACCCACCCCGTTCCTTCTAGCCTTCATACCGGGGCTCGAGCGCCCTTTCGGATAACCCTGGCCCCAGTAGGCTTCGACCCGGCTGGGTCCCTGCTGTTGTTGACAACTCCTTGAGGCGCGCGGGAACAGTGCGCGCCGTCGACGACTTGGGCTTGGTCCGGACAGTTACCGGACGGTCGGACAGTGAGCTACCCATTGCTCACTGTCCGCAAGCCCGCGCCTACGTTGGCCAGAAATCGGGATCAGAATCCCGGCGGCGGCGGCGGCGATAACGCCGTTGCCTGATGCGTTCGGCCTCCTCATTTGCGAGCATTACTGCTTCGCAGAAGTCGGCGACCGCCTGCCACTCCTCCTCGCTCCGGACCATGGCCTCAACCAAGGCCCGGCGCGAGAGGTCTCCACCGCCGATCGCCCCTACGAGGGCACGGCGATGCTCCGCCCAAGCAGGGCACACCTCGACTGTGTGCTCCACCGTGTCCTCCGGGCGTTCCGCACAATGGCGACACCCGGGGGTCACTTCCGCATGAATCCGGTGCAGGAAACTCCCGAACGAACCATGTCCGGTGAGGACCTGCGTCATGCGGAAGGTAAGGACGCCGTGAGGTCTTTCCAGCCACGCCTCAAAGAGGGGACTTACCGCCATGATTGTGGCGTGCCCAATTTTATATTATCTGACTCCAACCACGTTAAATTCGTTAGTTTTTCTTTTTTGGTTGTTAACGTCTCATTTATTGACAGCTTTTTTTTTATATAGCCTCTTTTTATAATGTAAATGGAAGAACACTGTAGACTCCACGAATTCTTAGATTACTTCATATTTTGACTCACTTTTTTTAAATGATTATTTTGATGATTTTATTGTGCTTTTGAGTACAATATAGACCGGTTTACACTGTTCTTAAATAATACCTATTAATACTGTAATATGGAAATATTGTAACTACAACCATTTTTTTAAAAGAGTAACCATGGAGTTTCTTGCCGGTTCTTCTCCATAGGAAACGACCAATTTCGAACCGTGCACTAGCTTCTGACGTTTTATAAGTGCCCATGTAGGCCTATGTGAAATAAAAAACTTTTGTCTTTGACTTTATCTATTTTTTAAATTATATAAATTAAATTAGTGCTTGATTGTGATCCCATCTAATGGTAAGCAAGTGATGATGACCAACTCGGCCGTGTGGCGACTCTGGTGTCTGTATGGTGTCTAATTTGGTAGCTTAGGGCTATATGACACTGGGTGTAGTAAGCGTAATAGACATGCGTCCGATATAACAAAACGTATACATAATCCGATACCAGTCACAAACGGATATCACAAACTAGAAAAAAATCACGAAAACCGAACCAAACACAAAACTAAAATCTGAAATCTAGCCGAAATCGAGATATGTTCGTCCTGTTCTATTTATTTCCACAATGTTCCGCTTAGTTACAAAGAGAGGAGGCCAATTGCGTATCACATCAATCAGTTTGCGTTCGGATATCCACACAAATAGTTATGTAATATCCAGATATTAGCCCAATAAAATAATTGGAACCATTATGGGTATGGGTATGAATAGTGTCGTCAGCTTGTAACCTCCTTTCCTATGCTTAATTTGCAAGTACAATATTTTATACTAAGAATACAAATAACACTAAAAATAAATCTTTTTCTGCATACTTGATTTTTAAATAAAGCAACAATTAGCATTCCAAATATTGGCTTGAGGAAAAGTTGAGTAGGGGCGTGGCCGTGGTGGGAATATCCCGCTATTCCTTTTGAACACATGTAAATAAAAACTAATGGCCGTGACGTCACATTTCATTATGTGCATCTTTATACTGTAATTTGACAGTTTCTTCTTCCACCAGATTTGAAAGGTTTGTAACGTTCTTTTTTAATCTTTATTTAAATAGTTATCGCTAGTTTTAAGAGTAATCGCTAGTGCGACTATGTTAGTGTTGGTATACAATTATAATAGTTAACAATAAAATAAAAAAATACAGTTTGGTCTTGGGTCGGTTTGATTTGAAAGTTTCTTTCTATTTACGATTTTGGATAAAGATAGATACTTTTTGATCAAAACAATAAAAAAAAAGTCAACTAGGTACCCTATTGGCGCAGCTGTCTGCGCGAGGCGTTAATTCTGCGCAAGTCTGAGTAAAAAATTATTAAGGCAAAGTTTCGAAGAAATGTAAATTTTCAGTCAATTTTTTATTACTAAGTAATCTTAATGATAAATCGTCCAGCGTCCTGCTAGCAGGACTTTCAGTCCTTCCGGTAGGACGCACCTTTTTTAATGAATATTACGTGATCGGTCCTGCTGGTAGGATTTGTAAAAATACAAGTTCATAGTCGGTTTCTTTCTGATTGTAGGAGTGTTTGTTGCATCATTCTAGCATCATTGTGATCGAGATGGCCACGATATTTAGCCGTGGAGATCGCATGCGCTCGCTAGAATCTCACTGCGATGCGCCGGGAACGAATAACGCGTGGGGTCGTCAACAATTTGGTGATGCATTTGCAACATCTTATTGTTGTGGCCGACATTTTATTATCAAATTAGTTTTGTAGAAGATCACATGTAAGAAGCACTTTCAAAATTCGCAACCACAAAAGACAACAGAAAGCCAGCTACTACTGTAAAAATTATTATGCGGAAAGCGATGCGTCTTCTGTACTCCTCAAACAGAGTACAATTGTTTCGCATACCATGTAACAAACGGAATTGCAGCTTAATGTTTTTTTTTTCTTTATTACTTTTCTGTTGATTAAAAACTGTAAAATGATCAATCACGAGTTTAATTTTTATTAGCCAACTTATCTAACGCAAAAGCAATTAGAACCCGATTGCAGCTATCAATATCAGTAACAATTTCGTCCAAAACGATCAAATTGTTTAGGAGACAAACACAATTACAGAAGAATTATAATTATATAGAAAGAAACACAATAACTTTTTCCCGCGTCCACGTAGACGAAACCGCGTGAAAAGTATTGAATGGTATAATACTTTATAAAATAAAAAATGAATTTTACAATTGTAATTACAACATTGAGTACCTACCAAAAGAATATAAACATATCAATGTATTAAAACAATAATTTTATGTTACCTACCTTATCGTTTATTTCAAATAAATAAATAATTAAAAGTGGGTAGTTCAAAATGTTTGTTTCCCCTGATTTAGTAATTTGTCTGAGTCGTCCTGCCAGCAGTCGGCGTGCTGCCAGAAGGACGAGCGTCAAATTTCATACAAATTAAAGTCCTGCTAGCAGGACTTTAAAAGTCCTTCCAGAAGAGCTTCTAGAAGGACATTTTTTTGGACGATTTATCATTAATGTAGAAATCCCTTTAATACCCTTTTTGAAATTTCTTGTTAAAGATTTAAAAAGGGAAGTACTAGTTGGTTGATGCCTACCTAAAAAGTTGTGTCTTATGAGCGAAAAATGTTGACTAATTATCATTGACATTTACGCTAAAGAAAATAAGAAGAATATAATAGAATACATTAGAATAAACTTTATAAGGTTGGGGATTAATGCATATATCATGTTATCTCATCGCTACTCTTGGTCGAGGTATTCCACTTTGGGCACCTGCTTTAACGGCACCCGAGTGAATGACATCTGAGGTATTCTACTTTGGGCACCCACTTATATTATTCGCAGGCGCCCAAAGTGGTTTTTTTTTTGTTAGCCTGTTCTGTCCCTCTCCTGGGCAAAGGCCAAAGTGGAATAATACTATAATCATTTTTTAATTGTTCTATTCCTCTTAGCCATAAGAAGGTGCTAAGTGCTAACCTTCTACTAGTGTTGGGACATGTTTTATTATTTGGTTGGCTGGAAGAGAAAGCCATGCAAAAGTGTTTAAAGTTTTAAATAAACAAATCACTATCAGTCACTGACCTCATCAGTACACCACAATATTTTAATTAGTACAAATACTTAAAGGGCTTACTAGAAAAGGTCTTGTTAATTTAAGTTTATTTATTTAAATTAATCTATAATATAAAAATGAATCGCAAAATGTGTTGGTAAGCGCATAACTCAACAACGCCTGGACCGATTTCGCTAATTTTTTTTTTGTTGTGTTCGTTATTATGAGGAGAAGGTTCTTATGGAAAAAAAAATGAAAATTAGGGTAGTGTAGGGTAGAGTAGGGTAGTGTAGGGTAGAGTAGGGTAGTGTAGGGTAGTGTAGGGTAGAGTAAGGTAGAGGAGGGTAGAGTAGGGTAGAGTAGAGTAGAGTAGGGTAGAGTAGGGTAGAGTAGGGTAGAGTAGGGTAGAGTAGGGTAGAGTAGGGTAGAGTAAAATAGAGGAGGGTAGAGTAGGGTAGAGTAGAGTAGGGTAGGGTAGAGTAGGGTAGAGTAGGGTAGAGTAGGGTAGAGTAGGGTAGAGTAGGGTAGAGTAGGGTAGAGTAGGGTAGAGTAAGGTAGAGTAGGGTAGAGTAGGGTAGAGTAGGGTAGAGTAGAGTAGAGTAGGGTAGGGTAGAGTAGGGTAGAGTAGGGTAGAGTAGGGTATAGTAGGCTGAAGTAGGGAAGAGCGGGAGCGAAGCCGCGCGGGTACAGCTAGTAATATATATATTTTTTAAATTGATATAAACTAGTGCTTGACTGCGATCCCACCTGATGGTAAGTAGCGATGCAATCTTTGATAGTGAGGCGCACTAGTTTATTAAGAGCCTATTCACTCTAGCCTTGAAGACACCCAAATTATAATCGGACGGAAAGACCGCAGCAGGCAAACTGTTCCAGTCCTTCGACGTACGCGGTATAAACGACGAGGCGAAACGCTTAGTCCGGACCGTAGAGGTTAAATAATAATATTCATAAACAGCAAAGTTATTAATGTTTGTTTAAATCCCAAAATGTCACTAAATGTTTGGAAATATTATACATGCTATTGATGAAATGAATGGATGATGATCAAAATGGAAAAACATTGCGCGTAGTGTTTTTTAATAGCAATTAGTAGGAATGATTGATTCATTAATAAGTTTACCAATTAAGTATGAAAAATTTTCGTGGATTTCGTTTTTTTTTTACTTTTGACTACACAAATATGAGCAGTAATGGGTACGGATAGTCCCATTTTTTTTTACTAATAAAAAAATAGTTGTGTATAACTGGTTACTAAATTAGAAATTTCTTTAGGTTTTGAAAGAGTGTAGTCTGCTTATTAGAGAAGTTGGTGTAGCGCTTAGGTGGTGTGCACCTAAAATGAAGATTTCTACTAACCAAGTTATCCGACACATTTCTACGCATCATCATCATTATCAGCCAAAAGACGTCCACTGTTGGACATAGGTCTCTCCCAAGCGTATGTTCTACGCATATCTTGGTGAAATAGAATAATAAGTATGTATAAGTTGCAGTTTAACTAGGCCAGGGCCTCAAGTCTGCTATTACAATAGTGTCAGAATGGTCTATCATTTATTTCATAATTGTTGATTTTGACAAGTTTTGGTAATTTAGTAATATAATGGCATGACATTGCATTATGACTTTCCGATGGTCAACCACTGACACTCCATTGAAAGAAATGGCATAGAATGGTAATCTCGTACATAATGACAAATGAATATCTGACGTATGCGGTAATCTGCAAAAATTTTGACAGTTCCTTTGATCAGTGACCTACCACTACGACGTCATTAAGCTCGATATTGTCATTCTACCACAATTCTATTACAAGACCATTGACCGATCAATGATCGATCATTATGAATTAGCAGATTACACTTTTAGCAAAATGACAATGAGATCGTTTTGAAATGACGAATTTATAAAAATAGCAGACTTAGGCCTCAGGACGATCGACCATTTTACAATTGATGGCACGGTTGGCTCAGCGGTTGAGCGACTAGCTGCTGTGCTGCGTTCCGGGGGTTCGATTCCTACACGGAAAAAAATATTTGTATAGCCTTCAGATAGGTTTCCAGGTCTTGGTGGCTAGTGTATGTTAATTGGCATGTTTGTACATGCACCCACGATACAGCAATATTTCCTAGAGAAGAACAACGTTTGAAAAAAGTACTTATTTCTATATAGTAATAGAGAGCTATCGAGACCGTTTCCGACTACGCTTTACATTCGACATTCAAAAGAGACCCCATCTAAATAGTTTTTGAAAGAAATCATTTATTTTGATTCTTTATTCCTTATTCAAAACCAATGCTTTTTAAAAGCACTTTGATAGATGAGGTCGCAGGTTGTCTTCTTTAATATTGTAAAAAAGTTTTTGTGTACCATAAATCCTGGTCGAGAGTTCGTACGGCGTAATTTAAAGAGAACTCTTTCATATCCAATCTAAATGGGTTATTGAAAAGCTTCTTGGTACAAAGGTTTTTAGTATAACATTATAAGTTTCAGCGTTGGGAAGAAATTAGCAATTTCTATAGGCAAATGGCCGTAAAAACGTACTTACTTTATATAACGTTTTCTACCTGAAAACGTTCGTATTCACGGCTGGTGAAATGGGAAGCGTACAAACAGATGTACCAAAAAGTCGTTCGATTAGATGGGAGTGAAATGAGCCGTTGAAATTGCATCAAGGGCTGTGGAAAGGTGTTACTTTGTTACTATAAGTAGTTTCACTGTTATATATTCCGTGTTTCAGGGAACATCAGTAGTACCTACAAAGTATTTAAGTTAGTAAGGGTGTTTTTAATATGGTGCGGTTTTGATCACGCATGCGGGATCGCCTCGCACGCCGTGCCCCCGCAAATGTCCATTTTTATACAAGTATATAATGTAATGCGTGAAATACGCGCGCGGGACGCGCATTTGTCGTCCATTGTACACAACGAGATTTTTTTGCATGCGAGGCAATTCCGCATGCGTGATGAAATCCGCACGATATTAAAAACTCCCTAAACGTAAGCATCCGATGGATGCGAGACGCAAAGGACCAGTCGTGGCGACGCTTGGGGGAGGCCTATGTCCAACAGTGGACATCTTTCAGCTGAAATGATGATGATGATGATGATGATGAAATGTAACCTGGACGTAGCTATTACAGAGCATTTTATTCAAACAAATCTATTTACTCTCGTTATTACTTAAATATGATTACCTACTTATAATAAATCTTGAGCCGAGTGTGACATTTATTGCACCCTCAAGTAATAACCTAACCGTGGCGCAAAAGAAATGAGATATCTTTTATCTCTGGCGATATCTAATTATATTTGCCTAGCCGTTTTATGATAATGCAGATAAAATAATTGCTCTACATTTTACGTTCTCTAAGCTGATGTTAAGTCGAGCTAAGTTGAGACACTAAGGCTTCATTCAGTTGTAGTAGCCGTTTCTTTAACTTATTATATACGACTTAACATTTAAAGATATCAATTACTTAAAAAACTTACTAATCACTTAGGAGTATGAATAGGTATTCACACTGCTAAGTGATTACTGAGTTTTTTGTTAGTAGGCAGATGCTTTTAGGTATCCTTCGTGAATATAATGATACTTGAGACAAGTAAAATAAACTTAAATACTATTTGAATAGAGTGAATCATCTTCAAAAACCTTTCAATAGAAATCGAATCGACTCTTATATGTTTCCATGTAATTTGAACTACTGCCTGATAAAGCACCAAGAAATCTTAAAATTCTTACGAATTTGTTATTTTTTTATTATTTATGTACCGTACAGGGAAACAGTAATAGATAATCCATTATATAGAAATAAGCAGTTCCTTTGAACTCAATAAAGAGTAAAAGAGTTCAAAGTACTATTATTTCTAGCAGATCCAGAAATTCCTAAATTTCTTCCAGCAGA
This sequence comes from Mythimna ferrago, assembly GCA_910589285.2. Classification (NCBI taxonomy): domain Eukaryota; kingdom Metazoa; phylum Arthropoda; class Insecta; order Lepidoptera; family Noctuidae; genus Mythimna; species Mythimna ferrago. The sequence continues at coordinate 12,603,219 of OU342687.1, forward strand.
TCTACATACAGAGATATTCTAAGAAATGTAGACAGAAGTATGTAAAAACAAGAAAAGAAGAGCGTGTGAAGGCTTAAACTAGAGTATCAAATAAATTTGATCAATATAATATTTAAATTATACTATTATGCAAAGGACTTTTACTTAAATATTAATACATCATTGCATAACTATGTAAGTGTATACTATTATGTTTTTCCTGTGACTTCATTCGTATGAATGTCGGTTGTAGCGGACTCAAAGTCGAAAAAAAAAAGTGGTCTATGTCCTTCCTTGGGGTTCCAGCTTAATTTTTACCTAATTTCATCAAAATCGGTTCCGCAGTTTAACCGTGAAAGCATAACAGTCTGTCTGTTACGGGGTCGGCGCAACGCGTTTTTTTCTTCCATTCTATCCTGTCACCCGTCATGCTATCACTAACTTCCTTTTCTTTCATATCACTCTTTCTTCACACAATCGATCCACCTTTTCTTTGGGCTCCCTCTCCCTCTCCACCCATCCACATGTATACTCATAATTCTTTTAGTAACATGCGTTTCATCCCTCTTCTTTACATAACCATACCAAGGCAAACTTTCGCAGGTCTACTGCAAGAAATTTCTTTGGAAATAAGCAGTACCTTCGTACTAATGTCTATTATCTTTTTCTGTTTTTAGTGTGTACACAAATGGTAAAATGAATAAATAAAGTTTATTTTAAAATTCTAACATTACCTTATTTAATATTTCTGCTGTAACATGTAGGTGAGCTAGAAGCCAACCTGTTCCCCAGTTCAGGTGTTATGGTATCTCCGGGGAGGTTTCATTAACCGGTAATATTGCGTTACATTGTGCCTCGCCGAAGACAGCCGCTTGCCGGTACGAGCTCACTATGTTTTGACCTAATTAATACATAGCCGAGAGCCAATACAAACTCTTCGCTAATTTTGATTAATTGTTGCACAAAGATATGGTTTTGTTTTTGTTTGTTTACTGATCAGGGTAAGCAGGTATGGGCTGCGGGATTGTTCGAAAAGGATTGCAAAAGGCAATTGAAGGTATATGGGTAGGTTTTAGTTGCTAAAAGTCTGACACTCTCGCTCCGTCCAAAACGGAAGAAGTTATTTGAAAAATTCCCAAACTCTCAAAAAAAAGAAGATAAGTAAGCATATCTCCCGGCGTTGGGAGTCAGGGCGATTCCTGGCTCTGTGTAGCACCGTCAAGCCGTCCGGTAAGGTCTGACCCCGAGTTTTCAATGGCGCGTAGAATTCTACGCGCACCTCATAGAGATGCCAACAAAACCATTGGGGCTGATACCCGTTAGGGCTACGGGGAATTTCTGAAATGGAAACCTCTTTATCCTTCGTTCCTTCGTCTTTCTTTGCCCTTTGTCGTAGTTGCCTTTTGGCAACTGACTGCTTAGTCAGTAAAAATCTGACACATCCTCTCGCTCTACCCATCGTCAAGTCATTGGATGATTTACTACCTGAAAAAAGGAAATATTGTTAATATGAGGAAGTTTAGTTTTCACCTTCTTGTCTGGTAATTTTTATACTATTCAGCGAATACAAAATCTACTGAAATAATGTACTCGCATTTAGATACGTTTTCTGTTATTTTCTCTTCCCGTCTCCTTACTGACTAAAACCTGTATGCCTTCAGTTGTCCTTCACGTTCCAGATAGCCACCAGTAACATTTTTAAACAATCTATACATATTATAATAAATCTGTAGAAGTTTTTAGTTGTGCGCGTATCACATAAAATCTACGGAATCGATGGAGATACCTTTTATACATTAACATTTTGTGTAGTTTTACGAGTATATTATGTTTAGTATATATATATGACTTAGGCTTTGTCTCATCGTAATCGGTTGACAATATCGAAAGATATACTACACTCATTGACTGTTAGGCGGTACGAAGTTCGCCGGGTCAGCTAGTTCTGCACGTTCTTTGTGACTACTATTTTAAGATACGTAATCGTATAGAAGCCTACATAAACCGATGTTTGTTCAGTCCATAATATAACATTTGGTCCATGATATAAAACATGCATACTTTGAAAGTCTTAAAAGCTCAAATGTAACATGTTAAACCCCAGAAATAGGTGATCCTAAAATTTAACTAAAAGGATGCAGAAAACCGAGAGTGAGTGTACTAGATTTACAGCCCCATTCAACTTGAATAGTAAATGGTCCGCCAGGTTAACTGTAAATTAAATATTGGTCACGATAAATACGGTAAAAGGTAGCAAGTATCCTTTATAACAAATAGCAAGTAACCAATAGCAATTAACAATAGCTGTCATATTTTAGTTGGAAAAGTTAATTTATGTTTTTTTTTTATGGGTCCTTTTCCATTCGCCTGTCATCAACATCGAGCATGGTTTATAAGTTTGTTTGCTTCCTCTAACGCAATCCAATGCGATGTTTGACGAAGACGCAACGCGAAAAAAGAGAGATAACGCCTGAAAACTCTGTTAGCGGAATACCGAATGACGTAATGTTTCACGCAAATGACGGAATTACCGAATAATTCCGTAATTTACCTGAATATTTCACAAAGCTTGTTCCAGGAAACATGTTTTTTTTTTAAACTTTAAAAGTTTTTGATTATAATTGTCATCATTCAGAATCTCATTTAAATAATAGGCTTCTATGGATGTGCTTTTTTATATTTTTGGTATATAAGTACATTATGGAGGGCCAAAGTTCACGTAAAATAGCAGATTTTCAGAGGCCTTTACTGGATTGGTTTTACACTAATTTGTATTTTGATTTACATAGAAGCCTAGGTAATATCCATAAGATATCTGTATATCCAAAATATCTGGAAAAATATGTGTAATAAAATCATAATCACGTAAGAGCGGTTGAATGAAAATGTACCTCGAGTTGGTATTAAATAAACAAAATGAAAAAAAAAAACATCGAAGTCGGTTAACAATTGTTAACAATGTTGCTAAAAAAAAAATGGAATAGGTTAGTTGCCGTAAAAAATCTAATTAGTCCGTCGTATAGATTATTCAAAAATAAGGAACATGTATTTTTTTATTTGTAAATTAAACCAAAAATGACAAAGATATAGCCCATTAAAGTTACGTGTAACGTCACGCCGCCGTGCTGCATTTTTTCGCACGGGGTGACATCACACTTAACTTTAATGGGCTATATCTTTGTTATTTTTTGTTTAATCGAAAAAAGAAAAAGTACGTGTCCAATATTTTTTTATAATCTAAAATATGTAATTATTTTGACCCTGGAAACTACCCTATTGAGAACGTTCTATAAAACGGGTCACTTTGAACTATGATTACTATGGGTTTGAAAATACATATAAGTCCAAGCATATTTTACGCCAGTACTTTCAGAGATTATCTCCTACAAACAAAAAAACTTGAGCTCATAATAATATTACCGTAGATTAAAGGCAAGTTGTTCATATCTTTGATAATGGTTAATCAAATCGTTAAGTTGTTGTCATGAGTTGTGCTACGATTACAAACAAAGAACAGGTTTTTTTTAAGGCGGAAAATCATCTAATGACATCTCCCGCTCAGGGTGGAGCGAGAGGGCGTGTTAGACTTTTACTGACTAAAATCACATCTGTCTCCTTCAGTCGCCCTTTGCGTTCTAACACCACGGATTCCCTTTTCAGAATTTTTTGCGGCCCTAGCAGGCATTCGGCAGGCGCTCTGCTTGGCGCGAGAGGAGAGCGTGGGTCACTACGCGCTGATGACGACTGGGCTCAGACCGGTTGATTACCGTACGGCCGGACGGCGGCCTACCCATTGCTCGACGTCCGCAGGCCCGCGTCTACCGTGGCTGGTAGTCGGGGTCGGAATTTCGGCGGCTGGGGCGTGAGGACCTTTGTTCCCTTAAGCGTGCCGCCTCCTCCTTCGTTAGCATTACTGCTTCGCAAAAGGAGCCGACTGCCTGCATTTGCTCCTCGCTCCGGACCATAGCCTGAACCAGGGCCTGGCGCGATAGGTCGTTGCCACCGATTGCCTCCACGAGGATACGGCGGTGCTCTGCCCAAGCGGGGCACACCTCTACCGTGTGCTCCACCGTGTCCTGCGGGCGGTCCACAGAATGGTGACACCCAGGCGTTTCTTCCGCCTGAATCCGATGCAGGAACCTCCCAAACTTGCCATGTCCGGTGAGGATCTGCGTCATGCGGAAAGTGAGGACGCTCCAGCCACTCCTCAAAGAGAGGACTTACTGCATTATTATTTTGACTTGTGAAAGTTGTTTGTTTAGGTAAAAACATATCTTAATCTTAATAATGTTTGTTTTAATTTTTATTAGTGCCGACGTCAGCTCTAAATTCATATTATGATATTGTGTACCTAACTGAGACACTCAAATCTGGTTTTCAAATGGAAAGCGATATTATAAAATATACATAAACAGATCTTCATTTTACTCTACTGTACCAAGCTAAACCGTCTCTCGATTGCCTAAATGACATTTAGCTCGATTACATTCAAAATGATAACGGTATCTGTACAAAGTGTCAGAGCATAAGTTAGAGTGGAAAGCTGGTAGATGGGTGGATGGCATCATAAACATAGAAGTATAGACTGAGCATTTCCGGCAGTGAAGTCGATGCGGTGAGAAAAGTGAGAGAGAGAGAGAAAAACAAACAAACCTACCCTGTCACAGTAGTATTTTTTACTTCGGTGCAAAATGAGGTGTGTGATAAGTTTGATCGCTATATAGGTGTCTGTGGCACCGTAGTTCTTAAATGTATGAATCGATTTAGATACTTTTTTTAAATTTGAAAACAGGTTTTTTTGGCAATGGTTCTTAAACATATCTGATCAAAAACGGTTGAAAAAGGTTGTAAAAGTGGTAATGAACAACCGAATATTTGCAAATAGATGAACATTACAAAGCCGGTCGGGTATTTTTTTTACTTTTTCTAAAATTCTGATTGACCCATTTCACGGCTTTGCAGAAGCAAATGAGTTGTGCAAATATACTTAGATATTTAATGTGAAAAAAGACAGGAAAAGGGACCTCAGGGGACAGGGAAGTATGGTGGTTTTTCAGGCACACATATAGAGTATTTACTCTTTATTATTGTCACCACAAAGTTCCAGGCAATAAAAATGTAGGCTTTACTCTCTTCGCGCTCTTCGGCAGTCTTGTCTCTTTCTATAGCATAGCCAATTTTGTATCGACATTACTCAGTTCATTCCCCTACGTCTATGGATGCCACACATGTAAGTAATCCTATAATTACCTCAGTGGAGAGAGGCTCCATTTTCATTGGCCGTAAAGCTCGATGGTTCTACTAGCACACTGGACCTCCCCTATAGCACTATAAAGTGTCGGCTAATAGGGATTACTACACTTTCACGTGCTAGATTTAACTTTGATACAGATTTCGGACAGTGTACGTAAATAATTGAGGATGTTTTAGAAGCTCACCCTGAGTCATATGTGTTTTGTGATTTAAATACACGTCATGTGTTAGATGCTGCTCTCTAGTTTCTGCCTTGACACATGGGGAAAAATGGCACGAGTTTAATGTGTGTATGTAGAGCGTTACATGTTGTTTTTTTTTATCGGTCGGTCGGTCATTATGGCGACACGTGGGGGAGGCCTATGTGCAACAGTGGACTTCTTTCGGCTGAAACAATGATTAAGATGATGATAATATTGCAAACAGTACACCGCAGACTACCCCCTTTTTAGGGTTTCGTACCTCAACAGGAAAAAACAGAACCCTTATAAGATCACTTTGTTGTCCGTCCGTCCGTCCGTCCGTCGGTCTGTCAAAACCCTTTATCTCGGGAACCCGTGAAGATATCGATTTGAAATTTAAACCATATACCTACTCCAGTCTGGGGTCCCTTTAAGCTGTAAAAAATTAAACTTCTAAGTTAACGGGAAAAAAATACGGCCGTTTGTGTCGCAAAAATCTTATATTTCGATACTCAAGGGAATCAAAATTCATAGGGAACATCCCTTTGACTCAGAATCCTAAAATTTGGTATAAAGCAAGATCCTGTAGCACAAATTAATATAGAAATAAATCTGAAAACAGTTGCTGTTACACTACAAAAAAAAAATCTTTTGCGATGCGGAAAAATCTTCGAGACTCTAATTGGGAATTTAACTACTTATTTCCATAGATAAGTTTGAACGGAACCCTCAGTGCGCGAGTCCAACTCACACTTGGCCAGTTTTTTAGTTTAAGGTCTTACTGTCTATTCAAAGGTTGACTGGTAGATATCGCTGTCTGCGATAAGGCCGCCATCGTACCCATAGATTTAAGTTTGTGTAAAAGTTATGGTATTATTTTGGTGTACAATGAAGTTTATTATATTCTATTACGAATACTTTGTTGCCACGGTCAGAAAATATTATTTGTACTTGTTAAATAAAGTAGTCAGAAAATTGTCACCAATAGTAAGCAGGAAAAAACCATCAAAATAGAAACAATACTCACCATTTTATATTTATTTACATTCATAGGTATATAAAGAAAATAAATAAAAACGATTTTATCAAAAACAAAAAGTTTATTTACGCGGCTTATCCAACACTAGGTATCATCCATATTTCACACAAAGTTCTGGACGTTTCAAGAATTTACAATGTTCTAAAATATTGTCATACGCTATTGAGTATTATAAGTGTAATCCCAGCATCTCGCGGCTTAACGTTACTTTATTGTTGGCAGGAGATCAGCACGTGAAGGATGAAGGTACGCCGCTAACTTTCATGGAGATAAAACTTGTTTGTTAGTTATGTCTTCGTGTTAAACGACCACCCACACGCCACACTACCTCCTCATCCCTTCTTATCAAATCATGGATAAAATGATTACAATCATTATCCTCTTATATTTTACTATTATGAGAATGAAATTTTAAATTAGAATTAGGAGGGATGCAGTAAAAGTAAAATAAATTAGGATGTAAAATACCTATAAAACAGAATTAGCCAGAAATAAAGATTTTCTCGGAAATTTTCTCCTTCCTCGTTTTCCGCAAGATGTGAACATCGGATACGGTTCTCATTTCCATGATCACGGTATAATTTGGTTTAAAATTGTTTCCCAATTAGTGGCGTGTGTAGTATTTCCGTTCAGTCACTGTCTCGTTCAAAGTGTGAATAGAAATTTAGCGGTGGAGGTAAAATTAGCGTGTGAGTTTATACGGGCATGTCCACTGCAGTGTTTGGAACAGGTCAGGACAGGCGGCCGACCGCAGTTTACGCTCGCCGCCGCATCGACTGCAACCAACTGGTTTCCCGGCGGACTGACACAGGAAATTAATATAAATTCCTATCGCATAAACTCGAAACGGGCTCACTATGCTGTCACGCAGACAGTGATGACGCCTATTGTGTGAAAGTGATTCAATCGAACCTCACTTCCCTCGTTTATTCAAGTTAGGTTGAACGTGAATGCGGTGTCAACTGGCTCGCTAATATTGTTTACAGTTATGTGTCAGGCATTTGTTTGGAATTAGGATTGTTTCGCGACCGTAATATTGCGGTTTGCGATAGATGGAAGTGAAACAAGTATCACTAATTAGGTTTATTGTTAATTTTTAAGTGTTTTCCATGTGGATATTATAATCGACGTGGCGTGACAATGTCTTATTAGTAGTTTTCCATTTTAAAATAACGCTGTAAGTATATGTTTGAGGTGGTTGAATTTAAACATCCTAAAAGCCAATAAAACACCAATCCCATGTCGAAGTGCACATTGTCAATTTTGCATACTGAGGGAACAAACAAACGTCTCCTAAATAAACACTTTACATCGCAATTCCGCCTACTTAGTGGCAATACCTTCTGACAAAAGAGTAGAATTGCTCTTACCTTCAAAATGAAACAGTCGCTTTGTCGATTTTGCGGGGATCCTTGTAACGACACCTTTATTGAAAACGTACTGTGTGTGATTCGTGACTCTTTTTACGAGAGATGCTGCATGCCTACGTGTTCGGGTCACGACTTTTATTATACCTAACTATTCTACTAGTATTTTTTTTGTAGCGTTGCACGTCACTAGAAAATTAAGGGAAAGTTTTTCCACTACTCCGCCAAGGCTTTCCTCAATCTGTATTTAAATACAACGAGAGTATAAAATAAGGAGCGTAAGGTTTTCTTAAGCTTTCACTTGAACCCGTCTTGACGAAAAACTTCACCTATAAAATCCTTAGCCCAGGATTAAAAAAACACTTAATGGTGGAACTCTTATCAAAGTTTCTTGGTGTTAAATAGTAGGCGGTGGGATTCAAGCGTTTATTGGCTCGCTTAACTTTGTCTCTTAATGTCTTGAGGTGTCGTATTTTAAAGTCGTTGTAATTGACTTCTCTTGGCGCGAAGTTAGATACACTTAACAGAGCTTTGTATACACGCTGAAATGCAAGCCGGGGAAACTTCGCACGACGACAGAGTACAAAAGTTTGGGATTCCTAAGCTACCCAACATAAATATTAAAATACGTGTTTATCTTTCCAGATTTGAACAGGAACGAGGAACAAAACATGTGATCGTTAAGTTCATTTATTTAAACGACGGGTCGCCTACAATGGGTTGTCGAGATTTTTTAAATGGACCCTTACCATCTAAAATGTAAAACCTTAATCGTTGCACATTAGCGAGAGTAACGGCGTCCGCAGGCCACGAGCATCAAAGTCACTTATTGTTACGCCACGGTTCTGTAAAAAAGATTAGCACATTTGCCGTTAACGATCCCGAAAACAGGGCCACATCAGACAGCATCGGGGCCGGCGAAATAAAACGAAATAGCAATAAAAGTAAATCGACGGGCCCGGCCCGGGGCGCTCTACGTGCCGGATTAAATCAAACGTTATTCGTCTTAGCAAATTACGGTTCATGTTTTTGTACATTCCCAGGGCTTGATGCGCGGAAATGTAAGCCGGCTGGAAAGTAGATTTAAATGCAATTTAGCAAATCCCGTCGAAGGGAATTCCGGTATTCCGTCGTGAAATGAATTAATGGCCACCTGAAAGGAAATGTGAATAAGTTCATTTAGGGTTTTTTTTTGGTTCAGTGGCCTTTCAGTGCGGAGGTAGGTGCTGCCTTTTTGAGTTACCTACCTACGATTCAATGTGTTTTATGCTGATATTTACGTTAGTATATACGTTATAACGTTTACGCAAACCTTTTTTTTATTTAGACTGTACTTTCTCACAGCTGGACAAAGGCTTCCCCCAACTTCTTCCAGGTATTCTTTTCTCGAGACACCTCAAACCAGCCCTTGCGATAGGCGTCATCTCGCCACATCTTCCCAGATCGACCTCGGTAGTGTCGTCCATCCTCGGTATTCACTTCGTGGAGACTCTAGCCCAACGGTCAGAGTGCATAGGTCTGATGTGACCCGCCTAGAGATGTGCTGTTACCGGCAATATGGGAGTATCCATACGTCGGGCAATAATCCCACCAATATTCCCACTTCACGGCAATATTGCCGGCAGCCCCACATCACTAGACCCGCCCAATCCCATTTTAACCATGATTTTAATCCTTTTAATAACATGTCATGTGTATGTGCCTAATAGGCTAGTAGTCCGTCTTTTAGATTATTCAAAAATAAAGGACACTTATTTTTTTATTTGTAAATTAAACCAAAAATGACAAAGATATAGCCCATTAAAGTTACGTGTAACGTCACGCCGTGTTACATTTTTTCGCACGGGGTGACGTCGCACGTAACTTTAATGGGCTATATCTTTGTTATTTTTTGTTTAATCGAAAAAAGAAAAAATACGTGTCCAATATTTTTTATAATCTAAAATACGGACTAAATAAAATGTAATTATTTTGACCATGGAAACTACCCTATTATGATACCCGTATAACCTTACCTGTATAAAGCACGGTTCTTTTCCGGGCTCGCCTATAGAAAGTAGTGAACAATATAAACTAACTATTGTATGTGCTTACTACGTAACTTTAATGGGCTATATCTTTGTTATTTTTTGTTTAATCGAAAAAAGAAAAAATACGTGTCCAATATTTTTTTATAATCTAAAATACGGACTAAATAAAATGTAATTATTTTGACCATGGAAACTACCCTATTATGATACCCGTATAACCTTACCTGTATAAAGCACGGTTCTTTTCCGGGCTCGCCTATAGAAAGTAGTGAACAATATAAACTAACTATTGTATGCGCTTACTACGTAACTCCCAGCGACCGAGGTTTATACGTTGCGTTTAAGTCCTCGCGAACAATATTAAAGCCACGATAAACTTAAAAACAAGTTTAATCTGGCTTGCCGCGGACTCCATACCTTCATCCGAGGCAATCTGCCTGCATTGCCGTTGAATTAGTCCGCTTTAACGGTTGTGAGCCATTCATTTATATTACTCTTGCTTATTATTTTTGTCTAGGAGATAATTCTTAAGAGTTTTTTTAAACTTTTTATAGAAACAATTAGGCGACAGTTAGGTAATTCTTGTCTTGTTTTCATTCTTGAACTTACTATTATGTTCCTACACTATCTACACTGATGTAATAAAGAGGTAAAGTTTATTTTTTTGTTTGTAGAAGGATCTCTGGAAGTACTGGTCCGATTGCTAAATTTTTTTCACCGATAGAAAGCTGCATTATTCCTGAGTGACATAGACATATTTTATGTACGCGAGCGAAGACGCAGGCAAGAGCTAGTTTGATATATTTTGGCTGGCCTGTTGGTCTAGTGGTTAGTGGCCCTGACTGCTATGTCGAAGGTCGTGGGTTCGATTCCCACCCAGGACAAATGTTTGTGTGATGAGCATGATCATTTGTTCTGTGTCTAGGTGTAATTTATCTATATATGTATGGATTTAGAAATATATAAATATATTAATCAGTTTGTTTGTTTTGTTTGTTTGTCAGTTGTGTTGTTGTTGTTGTACTCTTAACACAAGCTCTGCTTAGCTTGGGACTAGATGGCGTTGTGTGATAGTTGTAGAACATTATTATTAAATATATATTGATCATCCTTATATATATATTATAATAAATAAGCATAGGCAATTACATTGGATTTTACTGTGCCGATTTCTAATTTCAAAAAAATTCTTTCACCATCGGAAAGCTACATTCACCCTGAGTAACATCCACTGTGCGGAACGCCCGGAGGATACGGTGGACCACACAGTCGAGGTGTGCCCTGCTTTAGGGGAGCATCGCCGTGCCCTCGTGGGGGCGATCGGCGGCGGAGACCTCTCGCGCCGGGCCTTGGTTGAGGCCATGGTCCGGAGCGAGGAGGAGTGGCAGGAGGAGGCAGACCGCATCAGGCAACGGCGCTCTCGCCGCCGGCCGCCGGGATTCCGATCTCGATTTCGAGCCACCGTAGGCGCGGGCTTGCGGACAGTGAGCAATGGGTAGCTCGCTGTCCTGCCTTTCGGTAACTGTCCGGACCAAGCCCAAGTCGTCGACGGCGCGCACTGTTGCCGCGCGCCTCAAGGAGTTGTCAGCAACAGCAGGGACCTAGCCGGGTCGAAGCCTACTGGGGCCAGTGTTATCCGAAAGGGAGCTCGAGCCCCGGTATGAAGGCTTGAAGGAACGGGATGAGTTTTTTAGTCAGTAAGAGTCTGACACTATCTCCCGCTCCGCCCAAGAGCGGGGGTTGTCATTGGATGATTTTCACCTCCAAAAAAAAAAAAACCCCGAGTAACATAGGCTATATTTATTGCCCGTGCAAAGCCGGGACGGGCCGCTAGTCTATAATAAAAGAATTTTTTTTTTTCTAACCTGGCCGTTACCGAGGAGTAGGCTTCAGAAAGTCACTGTTTGATAGCACTGCTCGGGCGCTAGAGCCTTAACCCTCAACTGTTCCCGTTACTTTTTATAATCTTCAAATGCGATCTCACTCAAAGGTTTGTTGGGAGAAGACTCATTGTTGAGTTAAGCTCGCCTTTGTTCATGAATCGTCAAATCACTGTGCACTATGTTAAGTTTATGTGTACTCGTACCATAAAGAATTACAACGCGCACGCATAAGACTGGTCATTGAGGTGACACTTGAGGGAGGTTTATGTCCAGCAGTGCACGGTTTTAGGCTGAAATGATGAAGATGCACCCTAAATATTAGATTGGCCTTCGTTGGAAATATATTTTTTTTGTTTTTTAATTATAATGTTTTGATATTTATCATAGTATTTATTAGTTTATAATTTTAGCATCTAGATATATGTTATTATAATAAGCACCTAATTTTTTATAAATAAATAAATTTTGATGATAAAATTATCATCACCACTGGCAGCACGCACTTGTCATAGAGTTTCGTCTTGAGACACTGTGGTATGTTGGACAAGAAGACACCGCGCAGAGTTGGAAGGCCTCCCACAAGGTGGACAGATGACCTGGTCAGGATCGAGGGAATTCGATGTGAGAGACGCACAGGGCCGGTCATTGTGGTGACACTTGGGGGAGGCCTATGTCCAACAGTGGACGTCTTTCAGCTGAAATGATGATGATGATAAAATTAAAAAAATAAAATTGTGACAACTTTCTTTTGGAGCAGTGGTGGCCGAGTGGTAATAGCTCCGACTTACGAGTTCTAGGTTGCGGGTTCAAACCCGGCCAGGCACATTACTTTGTGTAATTTATTTCAATACCACTGCTCTCAAAACGGCGAAGGAAAACATTGTGAAGTAACCGGCATGTCTTAGAACCTAAAATTCGAAGACATGTTACATTCTCCAACCCGCACTAGGCCCATTTGGTAAATTACGGCCCATTCCTTCTCCTAGTTAAGAGGCCTGAGTCCCAGCAGTGGGAACATTAAAAAAGGCTGGTGATGAAGATGATTACTTTTCAAAAATGAATGCGGACGAAGTCGCGGGTACAGCTGGTAGATAAATAAAACCGCCAACATCAACTAATTTCTAAGCGTCCGTATTTTTCCTAAACTAACTCCATTGTTGTTGTCCTCCACTAAGTTAGAGAGTTGAGTGTTTGTTAGAAGTTTTCGGGCATCCCGTTGTTTTTGAGGGCTCTAGCATCTACGTGCGCGGTTACAGGTGATTTTCTACACTTGAAGTGTTCGCGTGAACTTCCTAAGTATGAGCCGAATCGCAAAGTTTATCTTACTCGGCTTCATTGAGAACTTGCATTGGCGATGTTTGCGCGGAGACAATGAGTTTGTCTTGTGACTTCGATATGCGTTTGAGACTGCGCTTAAACTATTTAAACTTTTATATAGCTCTGTCTACTGAGAGCCTTTTAATCCGTGGAGTTACCACCGAATAAATAAGATGATTTTGTTCTTCTTTGCTTATGGATTGTCATATATTTTTTTTTGGTTTATTTTTTATTAAACTCGTGGTTTATTGGTAACATTAGTGTTGATGCAGTTAGATGACAACCAAATTAATATTTGTAAAGTAAGGCTTTTTTTTTTGAGTTTGAATATCAGTTAATAACTTTTCCCGCTCTAGGGTGAAGCGAGAGCGCGTATCAGATTTTAACTGACGAAAACCCACTTGTGTCCTTCAGTTGAAATTTGCGTTTCATGACGACGGTAACTCTTTTCAAAAAATCCGTAAGCATGCACCAGATAAACTTGGATTAACGGTCTTTCGGACTTCTACATTTGTTGACATTATTATTTTTTTAAATGGAAATCTACACTTATATTATAAAGAGGTAAAGTTTGTATTTATTTTTTTTTTGTTAGTTGTAGGTAATCTCTGAAAGTACTGGATCGATTGCTAAAATTTTTCACCGATAGAAAGCTGCTTTATTCCTGAGTGATATAGTCTATATATATTCCATGTACGCGGGCGAAGCTACGCGCAAAAGCTAGTAAAGAATTAAAACTGTCTTCAATCGACATTTATCGCGGTCCTTTACATATTCTAGAAAGAGTTCATTGTTTGTTTTTAGGGTATTTACGCAGAGATATCAGAAAAAGGTCCTTGTACTATATTCCACGTTGATCTACTTAGGTATAATGCAACCTCCCACAAAACTAAGTTATCGTACGTAAGCTATTAAGAAAGGAAAAAAGAATAGCCACGATCTTTTATGCATCACGGCACCTTCATAACCGACCAGATTTTAATGAAAAAAGTTTCCTTCAAAGACATTTTAAATGCAAAATATTAGCAGGATCTACTTGTAGCTAGATAGAACCATTTGCATCTGAATGTCTTAATTGTTTTCTGTGACTAGATTATAGACTATTTTGTGACGTAAAAGGGTGAAAAAGCTTGTGTAGTTCTCTGTCGATGTCCTCCCGTTACTGTGTGAGTTTGGTTCGGTTTCCGATTGCATTATGGCGGCAGTCGCTAGACATTACTGAAGCCATTACCTTATCTAAAGTCCCTCTCGGATTTATTTAGTTTTCCCTCGCCGCAATTTATCGAAAACCGCTCGATAAAGTTGTCAACAGGAATGGATCTGAAGCCAATTTTAGAGGAGAAAGTACCGCAAAAAAATAAAACGACTTTTTGGTTCTACGTGCTTGGTTAAATCCTAGATGAGATTTTAGATATTTTGTGTCTCTTCTAGAACCTTTACGTTGTATGCATTCACGCAAATACAGTGGTAGAGCTGTTTGGAGATGATATCACTAGAGACGGAGATGGCATTTTGTATTTACTGCCTTATATACTAGCTTTTGCCCGCGGCTTCACCCGCATAAATAAAACATATAGCCTATGTCACTCAGGAATAAAGCAGCTTTCTATCGGTGAAAAAATTTTAGCAATCGGACCAGTACTTTCAGAGATTACTTACCTCCTACAAACAAAAATACAAACTTTTCTTCTTTATTATATTAGTGTAGTTGCATGTCGCACCTCCGCTCAAATAGTGTCACAACTCAAAAAAAATCGTTTGCTGATGATTATTATGATGCTATTAATTTCAGAATTCATCATACTTTAAGGTCAGATATTGTCATATTTATAATTCAATTATTTGCCCACCATTTTTTGTATTTATATAGAGCGTTATATCCCTGAATTATTATAACTTAAAAGCCTTTTTCTCAATAATTTGATTTTTGAGTTATGACACTATTTGAGCGGAGGTGCGATGTGTATGCGCATGATAGTGATAAAATTTCCCAAAGGAAATCCCGGGATAAAAATTATCTTATGCGTCTATTTCAGGACTTGGTCTACCCGTGTATCAAGTTTTATCGAAATACATTCAGTAGTTTTTGCGTGAAAGAATAATAAACATTCATACAAACTTTCCCGTTTATAATATTATTTATTTATTATATAATTTATATACACATAGGTACATATACATAAGAAGAGATACATATAAAAATGTAAATATTATATATTTCGCACTCACAGCTGTTGCTGTTATAACATGACATAAACAGCATTATTGTATAAAATCTATAGGTTACATTGTTTACCTAAGCGGAAATCAAATTAGGAGCATTATGTCCGCCTTGTGTTCGGGGGACGCCCGGACGTTCACGGCGATTATGTCGTCTAATGATATTCCAAACGTAGGTATTCGTAATAAAAAAGAATCGTTTATTATGAGTGCAAACAAATAAACGACGTGTTTTCAAAATGGCTAATCAAACTCGATTTATGAGGTTTAAAGAACAATTTAGTTGTATCTACTATAGCTATTTTATGATATTTTTTTATGGAGTTAAACAAAAGGTAATCGTGAAAACAGTTATGTTTCAGCTGAATGCTTCTGAGAAAAAGAAGTCTTAACAACAACACGCAACTGTTTCAAAATGTGAGCAGAAATAAAGTATTGTGAATACAATCCTTGCTACTCACTACACACCCTTTCTAGGTATGAATTTTAGTAAATGCATTACTAAGTACTAGAAACTGATGGAAAAATCGTCGGCCACATCATCGCTTAACATAAGGTGAGATAGTGGTCAAACGAGAGCCTATCCATAATAAAAAAAAACACGATTTGCAGTCGAAACCGAAACTGAATATATGGCTACGCTTCCGGTTTCGGCTAGAAATAAATAAATGAATAAATCAATGATTACCCTAAAATTATAACATTCATAGACAAACAAGATGGTCAGCTTTTAAGTCTCTATCACTCAGTAGCGTAGTTAGGCGTGGGCGAAGTGGGCCCACGCCCGCGGCCTCGCACTCATAGAGGACTCGCGTGTGCAAGGGCTCTTTAATCACGGGAGTTTAGTTTTATAATTTATAGGTTCGCGCTTCACCACTATTTCACCCAGAGGTTAGCGTGTTCAGACACTAGGTTGCGACAGTCACTGTTGCGTTTTCGAATTTACAATAGACTAGCTTTTTCCCACAGCTTCGCCCGCGTATATAAAATATAGCCTATGTCACTCAAGAACAAAGCAGCTTTCTATCGGTGAAAAAATTTTAGCAATCGGACCAGTACTTCCAGAGATTACCTCCTACAAACAAAAAAACAAACTTTACCTTCTTATATATTAGTGTAGAAAAAGGCCTCGCTGATGTGCCTTCACCCACGTCTACGCCTCTGTCTATCACAACCATCAACTCAAATGCCGAATATTCGGCCACTTTTTGGGCGAATCCAAAACTCTAGCCGAAACCAGTTTTTATGGCCGAAACCCAAACCGAATCGGCCGGTTGGTCTCTACTAGTTATTTCATTTATTATATATCAAAGAGCAACATTAGCTAGTTGTAAGTAAATTTATTTATTTATTTATTAATGCTTTATGCACATTACACTGTACAAAGGCGGAAATCTGAGCAGCATTAAAATATTTTCTATAACATCTGAGGCCCTACATAGAATTTCAGATGTAGGGCCTCAGATGATTTTTATAGAACTAATTGTTGGCTAACGACCTATATTAAGTACACAAGAATATCTTATGAGGTAGGTGTTCTTACGGTCGGTAATCGACTAAAAGACTATCGTTTTTATTTCTAGACGTTCATTATTTTTTGTGACTTAGATCTGATTTGCTGACGTAGGTATTCATTTATTAAATTACTCCTACTGAAATCATTAGTAGAAAATGAATTGGAGTACCATTCCTATCTAGATTACTTTGTTTTTTTTTTCTACTTGAAAAAGGAAAATCAAATATCTTTAATAGGGTGACTCCAATGTGTATAACTTTTTTTTGGCGCCTGTTTCGGTTCTATTCTTACTCTTGTTTGGTTTCCATTTTTAAATATAGCCTATGTCACTCAAGAATAAAGCAGCTTTCTATTGATGAAACAATTTTAGCAATCAGACCAGTACTTTCAGAGATCACCTACTACAAACAAAAAAAAAACAAACTACGTCTTTATAGTATTACTAGCTGACCCGGCAAACGTTGTTTTGCCATATAAATAATTTTTAAGTAATTTCTTAGTCTAGGGGTATGAAAAATAGATGTTGGCTGATTCTCAGACCTACTCAATATGCTTACAAAATTTCATGAGAATCGGTCAAGCCGTTTCGGAGGAGTACGGGAACGAACATTGTGACACGAGAATTTTATATATAAGAAGATATAGCGTAGATAAAATTAAGACCATAACCATTAAACTTCTATAAATGAATTCTAAAGTTGTTCGTTCGAACGTGTACTGAAAAACGATCACATTTTTATCAATGTTTTTTGGGTCGGATCAACTGATCTCCAAACTCATGGAATTTGACGAATCCTGATTTTGTCAATGCGTTTTTCTGAAAGGATGTGTCATAGCTATTCTTGAATACCTACTAATAGCAGGATGTTTGTAACATTGATAAACTATTGACATTAAAAGGATCGGTTTCTCTTTACAATAAAATAAATTAACTGACGGCACGGGTGCAGCAGTGGTTGATTGACTTCGCTGCGTGTCGCGCATTCGATTCCCGCATGGGACATAAATAAGTTGTTTCAGGTCTGGGTGTCTTGTGTATGTGAATTTACATGTTTGTGAACGCTCCCGCGACACAGGAGTAATTCCTAGAGTAGGGATAGGAACTTTACTCATAGATCATCAAAGTTCACTTGATCTAATAACAATATGGGGTCAATATTTAGTATTTAAATAGTTATTATTTCGATTTTAGCTGTGATGCCAAGATCAGTATTGTTGATTTTACAAACCTCCTCATTCAGTTTTAATGGATTAGTTTACTACAGTTAAGACAACGCCAAACAGTGAAAGTTATTCTTACTAACACTTACTTCCGCGTACATCGGGAGACTGGAACAATTTTCCTGCTGTGGTGGTCCCGTCCGATTAT
The DNA here is from genome assembly GCA_910589285.2 of Mythimna ferrago. Taxonomy (NCBI): domain Eukaryota; kingdom Metazoa; phylum Arthropoda; class Insecta; order Lepidoptera; family Noctuidae; genus Mythimna; species Mythimna ferrago. Next base: position 12,621,374 of record OU342687.1, read on the forward strand.
TATTTATCATTGCTAGAGTGAATAGGCTCTTAATAAACTAGTGCGCCTCACCATCAACGATTGTGTCATTATTTATTTAAATTCTGCATTCTCTACCAGTCATCCATCAGTTAAAAATAGCAGTCAAGCACTAGTTTATATTATTGAATTAATTTATATATATTTTGTCACGATATTGGTGAATTATTTTTATAGTTATGAAAAAATAAATATACAAAAAAATATCTGGGAATTTTCGTTTACAGATATGAATGTCTTCTAGATTCGAGTTAGCCTCTCTTTAAAAATAGCAATAGGTTTTGTGAAATATGTTAGGTCACTGATGTTTGGCTTACTATGCGAATGCAGCAATACGTAGACTAAAGATTTGAGGAGACTGAAATCTTAACTACTTTGAAGATCTTTACGGTTCCTTGGGTACCTCAAAAGAAAAACCTGTACCCTTGTATGATCCCTCGCTGTCCATTTGTCTGTTAAGACCCTTTTTCTCAGAAACACGTGTAGATAGTTCTCGTCGTCTGCAATTCTTTGGAGCTGTGAAAACTCAAACTTCTTAGTTGACGCGATCGAACAAATCGTTGCGATTCGCAATGTAGTTATGCTCTATGCGTATTTTTCTATAATTGAAAACCATACTTCCTGTTGAATCACGGTATTTGGCAAGAAACAAGGTCTCACAGCATAGGTAAAGAAAGAAGTTTGAAAAGTATTGATTTGTTATTGTTACACATAAAATATATGTGTTTTGCTATTGTAAACTAGCATTTGCAGATGAAAAATTAATTGACATATAAGTATATCGATGAAGAACATTTTTTCAACTTGACAGTTTACCTTTCATTGATCTTAACTTTTCGTCAAAAAATTACATAAAATTACAACAGTACTGAATCCTGTGTGTGTTAATCTGACTCTTATTGACCGATCTTTTTTATTAAGAAATAAAAAAAACAAACGAACAAACGTAAGTACAAGTATGTACGTCTCGTACCTAACAAAAGCATCAACCTAATAAATATAACAAAAAGAATGTATCGGCTTGGCAAAATTTATAGCTGGTTTCCGTAACGCGCCAATTAAATATATATTAGTACACGCTAAAGGCACATTACTCAACATATGGGCAAAGAAATTCCTTTCCAAACTCATCGTTCGAAGAGTGCCCGTACGCAAATCCCTTTGGGTGTAAAAAAACGGAGGTTTGAAAAGCCAAACTTACCGAAACGGTTTTAAGCTGTTTCCCGAAGATATTGGCGGTCGTCGAGGCTCCACGAGCATTTTTCACTGAGTCCCGGGGTATCGGTTTGACTAATATATAACATCGGACATTTTGGACGCCGAAATTCGATGGCTCGCTATCTTATAGATTATGTGCACTAATTCCTATTCAAGCGTCGGGTAGCTTTGTGAAATGGAGCTTTCGGGCTTCGTGTTTAGGCTCTATGAAGGTAAAGGTATTCTGACATAGTGCTTTAGAGGGATTTATAATTGTTTATTTTAGCAAATTAGGTTTTGATGGCAGGTGCGCACTACAGACGTGGTTGGCGAGCAATAGGTATTTCGCCGTCAGGTAAGGTCGACGGCGCGTTGAATTTCCCGCGCGCTTCAAAAAGAGGCCAGCAAGATTGGTGAGGCCAGTTAGGACCAATATCTACTAGGGCTGCAGATTGTTCAAAAGAGTAACTGTTTCTCTTGAAAAGATCAACTGAAGGAACCCTGTGAGTCTTAGTCAGTAAAAGTCTGAAAATTCATTTCGCTCCACTCGGAGCAAAAGAAATAATTTGATGATTTACCGCGTAAAAAGAAGGTTTTGGTATAGAGCTCTTTTGAAGAAAACTACCGCACACGAATCAATCACTAAATTGGAATTATAATAAAAATGGAAGCAGAACTGAAAAAATAAATGATGACGTCCTTCTTAAGATATTACGTGTGATGAAACGCTAGCGTAAGCGATATTTCCTATCCCTTTATTGAATTTAGTTGACCTACACAAACATAACTTGGGTTGGCTGAAATTACCCATTTAGGGAACTATTTGATTACGAAAATAATATTACATACATAACCAATATGAAAGAGATTGCATAATTTAACAACTCATAATAAACACGATTGAAATGTTTCCTTTAAATATAAATGTGTGATTGTGTCTGGATATCCGTTGCAACATTTCTATTGATGTCGCTAAAAGAAGAAAGTGGTTTTACATCAATAACCCAAAAGAATTCATAAATATAAGATAAGCGCGGACGAATCCAAGGAGAAACGTTTCAAAGGAGAAAAGTATTGAATAAATAAAGAAATCGACACGTTTTCGCGAACTCTCAATTTATCTAAGAAAATTTTATTCATATCCGGCTCGAGGGGACGGCTTCTGAGGATCTCGACATATGGACACATGTTGAAGACACATAAGCTTTACTTATTATTTTTCCATTCCTTGTACGCCTTTTATCCGTCCTGAATACGCTTTGATACGATAATTATGTATGGAGCGCACCGTTTGTGTCTGATACGGGCCGCGATCCGCGATCTCCCTGTCTGGAAGTTGTTTTGTCACGTATATACATGTGAAAAGATTAAAAACTTTCTCCACAACGTCTTTGGAAGCTCTAAGCTCGCTGTCATAAGGCAAGTAAAAGCTCGAGTTGAAAAGCGGATTAGGCCCCTTAAGTTTGTTGCGAGGTAAAGTAATATTCTCGAAGACAACAACAAAAAAGAAAATCCTTAACCGTGCACTCCGTTCAGAATATTAAAACGCTCTCACTAATACTTCTGATTAAGTTTTCTCTCAATGTTCCTTACTGCAAGCCGACACGCTGTCTTCTACCTATCACGATAATACTATACTTTGTTGAGTTACATTGTATCACCATCGTTAGAATTATTTTCTATCTATAGTTGAAGACTTTGAAGACGAAGAAGATTGTTGTAGTTTTCATTACTATAGTTCAAAAGTAGGAATATTCCAAAAAATATTGTAGAGAACAATGAAACTATTCACAACACTGTTTCTTCGTAAGCCTTTTTATCCAAGGGGCTTCTCTCGGAGGGTGCGCCGAATCCGTGCCCTGTTCTTATAATTTCCTTGAATGGTGAACATTTGATTTAAGTACCGTCCCAGGGCTAACAACGACTCTCCGGGGACCGCCCCGACTATTTCCTTTTGTTTTTGTGCCGTTTTTTTAACAACTTTTTCTCAAAAGGATTCGCTAAGAGGCCAGTACGAATGCGGACGTTTAAAGTAAATCCCGTGATTAGAGTCAAACGATTGACGTTCACTATGGGATTTGGTGAGAAGATTAATGGCATCCATCGAATGGTAATTACGGAAATGAAACGTGTAAGTTATGCAAATGGTGACCAGCGAGCTTTCGCGTTTGGAACTAATAGTTTGAAAGATCAATTCAGTCAAGATATGGTTATGGAGCACTAAGTTTAGTAGTTTATGAAGACTATTATTAAGCAATAAAGTTCAATGGTATACAATGTTGTTAAGTTACAAATATTTTTGTTAGCTTACATCAAATATTGTGCTATTGGCTAGCCATGGATGGTAAGGTATAATTGAGCGGATGCGAGTGGTACTCAGCACAAAGGCTTAACAAGCCAACTTGCTCGGTTTTGTGCATACATAACCCCGCCGTTATTAATCGTACAGCGGCAAGTTTATGCTGAGCCGGCTCTTACCTCGCGATTCGGCACTACATTGTTAAAACTACAGCGCAAACACCGCGCTGCAATCTCTTGTTACGTATGAACTGCGTACATTATTACTACGGATCTTTCGCCTTTTTATTAAATAATTTTTAATATTCATAACAAACTATGTTAAGAAAGAAAGTATTTCAAAGAAGAGTTATGTTTTAATCCCAGTTTAGTTAACTTACTTAAGAGCGGTACTATTTTAAAAATTCTCGAAATAAGCCTCCTAATGCGGGTAAAGCCACTCTGTTTTATAAATCCGCATAGAGACCTATGTCAGGATCAAACACTAAAATAAATTCATAGCACGAAGTTTGTAGACAAACGATTTGGCAACCACGCCAAAAACATCACGATTGTTTTCCATGCCAATAGCGTGGATAAATGAACTTTCAATAACCAATTATTACTATACATTTAATTTTTACCATTTTTGTAATCTAAAGAAAGTTTGCAGATTTAATGTTCAATGGTTCACGAAATAGCTGTGTGCTGAGATGTTAAGCAAACGTTCACAATATTTTATATTGGAGTGGCTCGCGTTTGATCGTTATCTCACCTGATGGGAAGCGATGATGTGGCCGATGATGAAACACGCTTGCCTAGAAGTAACCTTTTTGACTTAAAGGCCCCCCTATGGTCGACTACTTATAATCAGCCTTTTAGTGTTCCCACAGCTGGGACTCAGGTCTTCTCTCTAGAAGAGGGAATGGGCCACAATCCACCACGCAGACCCAGTGCGTGTTGGTGTCTTTGAATTTTTGGTTCTAGGGCATGCCGGTTTCCTTTACGATGTTTTCCTTCACAGTTTTGAGAGTAGTGGTGATGAAATAAATTACACAAAATAATGCCCAAAATAATGGTTTGAACCCGCGACCTACACCTCATAAGTCGGGGCCGTTACCACTTGGCCACCACTGCTCTCAATGATCGACTAACAGGTTAATAACTTATAAAACCAGCGTATCTCAAAATGGCCGAGCGACGATTATTTGACCAAATCTGCAATATGACTACGCCGTAAACATATTCATAGTTACGCAGAGTTTGCGTCGTCTGCCCTCGGTTCGGAGTTATTTTTTTGAAAGAAATAAAAGAGGTTAGTGCGGCAACGCGGCGGGCAGCGTGCTCACCGGATTTCCACCGATGGTTGAATTTGCACCGATGTCGTAAGCTACGCGACCGGCGGGCCATGTCCACGTGAGCAGTGTGCACCCAGTTTATTACCGCAGATGTAAAGCTTACTTGTTAAGCGGAACACATACTGAAAAACAAACGCAACCATCGTTTGCCTACACGGCACTCGGACTTTACTGTCCAAATCAAGCTTCGTTTTTTTGTCAGCGGATTGCGCAACAAAATTAGTAGATTTTTAGGTTCAATGTTTCTAAAATATTATTTATTTATTTTATTTATTTAAACTTCATGTACAGTAGTGGTACATAGGCGGACTTAATGCAACAAGGCATTCTCTCCCAGTCAACCTTTGGGTTAAAAAAGAGATCACTGTGGTAGGTTTGCTTAATAAACAAATAATAAATAATGAAAACGGAAAATAAATAAATAAGTTATTTATATATAATATATAATAAAATACATATATATGCTAAAATAATGAACTAATAAATACTATGAAATATATCAAATCTTAAAGAGAACTTAATAACAATTCTGACGAAGAACAACTTGAAGATTTTGAGAGGACTTCAAATAGTAGTTCCGAATTTTACGTTTGAAGGAAAATTTACTTTCGGCTTTTTTGATGTCTGGGGGGGGGGGGGGGGGTATTACAGCAGGTTTAGTCAAGTTTATATTCTACAAAGTATGTATATACGAAACCTGAATGTAGTTTGTTCAGAAATATTAACTGAATGGATTCCAATAGTTCTTACACCATGTTATATTTTTTCCCAAAAATACTTAAAAAGGTCACAAGTTGGACACCACCGACACTAAGTACAACATAGGATACGACAGGTCAAGGCGGGTATTAGGCACCATCAAACAGCTGGGTGCAAGTGCAAATCAACCCCTCAGTCACTTGGATGGCACGTTGACCTTGTATTTTTGCTGACATAACAAGCTTATAACTTTGTGAGTTTTCATCATACAGTTATGACATTTTGTACATAGTATTTTACATAAAAATACTAGACACTATCGACTCGACTCAGACGCACGTCAACATGGCTACCATCTTATTATTATTATTATTATTTTTTTTTTTTGTACACCAAATAAACAAAAATACAGGACAAACATTACACGCCGAGGCTCGAGATGAAACTGTCGGAACTTGGCTAGGCCTGCAGACTGTGTTTTACTAGCTGCGCATTAAAAGGCAGGAAAATGGCGCAATAGCAGCATCCAGTGGCGTAGCGTAGACTGACTTAGACGTGGGCGAAGGCACATCAGCGCGTCCTTTTTTTCTTACATAAATTCGAAAACGAGAGAGCAATTCGCAACCCAGTGTTCGCTTACTATCAGGTTAAAATAGTGGTCAAATGCGAGCCTTACTACATTAGTTAATATATTAAAGATGTAAAGTTTGTTTTTTGTTTCTAATCTCTGAAAGTTCTGGTTCGGCTAAAATTCTATCACCGATAGAAAGCTGCTTTATTTCTGATTCCTGGGCTATATTTTATGTACGCGGGCGAAGCCGCGGGCAAAAGCTGGTCAATTATAAAGAGCTCTCACTTGTACGAGGCCCCTTTGGGTGCGAGGCCGTGAGCGAGGGCCCCTGCGCCCACGCCTAACTACTCTACTGGCATCATCTGCACGCATGACGTGACGAGATACGAGACGGCTCGGCTAAAAGCGGTATTGGCTCGTGGTATTCACGTTCATGCTCCACTGACTGCCGTCCATTCAACCATTTGCCCATTCCGCCTCCTACGGAGAATTGTCGCATTTGAAATACACTACAAGTTAACTGTCCATAACAACAATAACGAGTTTATGGCTTATTTCATAGAATTGAAAACATTTTTCAGTTGCTAACTTGTGATAAAAGAATAACATATCTTTTTGAATACCTATTTTTTCTGTACACAATCAAAAATCCCTAGTAAGTATGAATAAATAAAAATGCTATTCATCATCATCATTTCAGTCGAAAGGTATAGGCCTCCCCCAAGTGTCGACATATTGACCAGTCCTATAGGTCTCGCATACATCGGATTCCCACGACCGTCACCAGGTCATTGGTCCACCTTGTGAGAGGCCATTTAACACTGCGATGAAAATGATGCTATTAAATTACCTTTAACTGTCCTCGCACACGGGCCACAAAAAAACGCAGCTTCAAGCTCCTTCTGGAGGCGGCCTTTTTTGTGGCTCGTGTAAGGCGGTGCCGCCACAAAAAAACGCTTGAAGCGGCTTTAAGCTTCTCCGGACACAAGGTGTCGCGCCCTTCAGCTGTTGTTTTGCGGCCGCTTCTAGCTTTTTGTTGTGGCCGCTTCTAGCGTTTTTTTGTGGCGGCGTTTTTTTTGAGGCCCTTGTGCGGGGACACTGAATCTCTATGAAATGTTGATTTGCTACGACGTAGCCCGATGTTCGTAGCACTCGTAGCGGTGCTACGAAAGTTACGGTTTAAAGGTTTTAATTACATTATTTCAGAATTAATGATTTTATGAAAACATCTGGATTAATCCTGCGTTTAACAACACTAGCGATGTTTAAATAATAAATGGTAAATTACTTATATCAAATGATTCCCTCTCCGAAATCTATTTCAATTCTTTGACATTCAATTACAAATGTCGATCTATGAAATATAAAAGTCAAATAAAAGCTTTATGAGAAAGAATATAAATATTAAAGTTATTGAATTGTTCGCTTAGTCTTACTAAATAAACAAACAGATTAAGAAAGATGAATATCGATTGTGATTTAATATTAATATTGTCAATTTTCGCAAAATAAGTTGTCACAAAAATATTGTACACGGATCAAAATGAGCATACTCACAGTAAGAGCCGGTTAGAATTTTAATATTTCAATTTCATATCTACAAGAATGTCCTTTGAAAGGCAACCTCAAAGAGAATAATCATATTTTAGGGAGTGGTGGCAATAATAAGGTGTAGTAGGTAGGTACTTGTTAAGAAAAATTGCTCGACAATTTCTTTGAATATTGTTTCGGACTAATAAAAAGCTAAGAACCGGTTTGCAACGTACCTCCTTTTTGTTTTCTCTTGAACCTTTTATACTCTCTTTGTCCGCTGAACAAACGGTTCTTAAATCTTTAAAGCCTGCGAAATAATTTAGCGAAATGTAAAAGTATTGTAGGAACCCATTTGTTGCATGCTAAAATTAATTGACTTGCCTGGCCTGCTGGTCTGGTAGTCAGTGGCACTGACTGCTATGCCGGAGGTCGTGGGTTCGATTTCCACCCAGGACAAAATATATTTGTGTGATGAGTATGATCATTTTTTCTGTGTCTGGGTGTGATTTATCTATATTATTTATTTATTATTATTTATTATATACTTTATTGTACATACAAAACATAACAAAGAAAAACTTATATCTATAACACGTACAATGGGCGGCCTTATCGCATTCCGCGATCTCTTCCAGGCAACCTAGAATAGACAGTAATTGTCAGAACAGTAGTACACACACAGACATACACACACGGACAGTAGTTGTTGTTGTATGTATTTAGAAATATTTTTTTCTTTTTCTTCTTCCTGTCCTTATCCCATATTACTTGGGGTCGGCGCAACATGTTTTTTTCTTCTAATCTCGCCTATCATCCGTTAAGAAAAAGATTTGATCTGAGCGAGTCCAATGACCTATAGGTAGTAGCCGGCGTTGCGTAAAAACTAACTACAGGTCATTGGACTCACTCAACTGACGTTTTCTTGAAGAAAATAATTTCGTACATGCGTAAATTAATACAAGTTTTTGAAAAAAGTTTCTTTGTTTTTTAATTTTATCCTTACAAATCGATAGTGTTTCATGTACTGGATCGACCCTCCACGGGATTAAAACGATCAAAATTTAACGGTGTATAAGTATATTTATCAGTTGTCTAGCACTTATAACACAAGCTTTGCTTAGCTTGGATCTAGATGGTGTTGTGTGATAGTTGTGGAATATTATATTATTATTTTATTATCCACAGTTTGTCGGACATGTGGCAGACATGAATGACTATTAATGTTAATAAATAACAATACAATAATAATTGGTTTCACTATAAGTCTAGTGTTACAAAATTCCTAACTCTGGATATTAATTAAATAAGGCCTTAAAATAACTAGGTCACTTTAAATGCTCTGACTCCGATACGTATCTATAATATATATAAAAATCAATGCCACTTTTCGTTGTAATTTTATAACTCAAGAACGGGCTCACCTATCCAAACCAAAGGCTTTGTTCGGACTATTTAGTAGATAGTTTATGTGAAGTTTGGTAGGTTAGAGTAGGGTATAGTAGGGTAGAGTAGTGTAGAGTAGAGTAGTGTTGAGTAGTGTAGTGTAGAGTAGGGTAGAGTAGGGCAGAGTAGGATAGGGTAGAGTAGGGTAGAGTAGGGTAGAGTAGTGTAGAGTAGAGTAGTGTAGAGTATTGTAGAGTAGTGTAGAGTAGGGTAGAATAGGATAGGGTAGGGTAGAGTAGAGTAGGGTAGAGTAGGGTAGAGTAGGGTAGAGTAGGGTAGGGTAGAGTAGGGTAGAGTAGGGTATAGTAGGGTGGAGTAGGAAAGAGCGGGAGCGAACCGTGCGGGCAAAAGCTAGTCTATTACAAAAGTAGATCCATTTATCTTTTCTTTCTAAACAGATAAAATAGTAATATTTTCAAATCGGAACCAATAACATAAACGTGTTAAAAAGAAAAGTTCTCTAGGAACCATGGATTAGGTTTAATAAACCGGTTATTTATTTTCCCCGACGTATCTGTACATTAAACAAGCTAAATTAGGTCACAAACGGGATGCGAGGGCTTACAAATAGACAAACACTGAACATACAATGTTGCAACAAGCTGTTTACATTTTATTATCTAAGTTTAAACATTTATTTTAGTGTAAGTATTATTGAAGCATTGTTTTGTTTTGTAGGAAATACAATATTGCGTTGATGGTTATTTAGACATTTTTTTAGGTCGTAATCATCTAAAAAAAATCATTAATCCCGCGCTCTTGGGCGGAGCGGGAAAGTGTGTCAGACTTATACAGACTAAAAAACTATTCCTGTTCCTTCGTTGACATAGTAGGGCCGTGTTTTACTTTCAGAAACAAACCCTTGGTTTCGACCCTGCTGGGCCCCTGCGGTTATGGTTATTTCGACACAAGAAATATAAAAAAAATGTCATAATTAAAAATTAAAATGTTGATGCCAGAAACAAGGCACCTATATTTTACTTTTGACTTTTAGATGTTTTCGATTGGCAAAAATGTAGGAGCCCAACAGGGCTGAAGCCTACTGGAGCCATGAGTTATCCAAATGGGGACCCCGGGCCCTGGGACATAAGGCAAAGAAGGAACTGTCCGGTAACTGTCTGGACCAAGCCCATGTCGTCGACGGCGCGCACTGTGCCCGCGCGCCTCAAGGAGTTGTCAGCAACAGCAGGGACCCAGCCGGGTCGAAGCCTACTGGGGCCAGGGTTAGCCGAAAGGGAACTCGAGCCCCGGTATGAAGGCTTGAAAGAACGGGGTGGGTTTTTTAGTCAGTAAGAGTCTGACACTATTTCCCGCTCCGCCCAAGAGCGGGGGTTGTCATTGGATGATACTCCCACCATAAAAAATGGCAAAGAAGGAACATAGGAATAAGTCAGTCAGTAAAAATCTGACACGCCCTCCCGCTCCACCCTAGAAGAAATTTAGTGGGAGAAGTTGTTGATAAAAAAAATCATTCGTACCTCACACATACAGTAAAAATAATTGGATGATCATTGGAGGTTTTCCCAGCTAAAAAAAAGAATGTTTTCGATATTTCTATAGCTTTGTATTCCAATTGGAAATATTTACACTGCAATTATTTACAGTTCATGGTGAAAGTGATCAGACTTTTTCATTTTATAGGTTTTTGTCACTTTTTACCGGTTCATTTTTTATCACCGTTACTCTGTGAGCCTATGGTTATTTTAAGCGTCACTGACGTCGCTATTTGTACGCAAATAGTAGCGTTTATTTCTGCCTTCATTCGCATGGATTTGTGGCTTTCGAGTTGTGACAACATTATTGATCAGTTGAACGTGATTGAGAAACAAAGGGAAATATATTCAACAATAACATTTTGGGATTTATGATAATATTGAGGATAAACAGATTTGCAATATATGAAGGATTGGTTTGACGTGCCAGGAATAGGGTACACTGTCACGGCAGGTGATAGATTCGTACTCTTATAAATAATGTTCAACATTGCAGGTACTGAAAATTCATAGTTTGACAGGCCTGTTGGTCTAGAGATCGTGGGTTCGGTTCCCACCCAGGACAAATGTTTGTATGATGAGCACGATCGTTTGTCCGGTGTCTGGGTCAAATCAAATCAAATCAAATCACTTTTATTTGTTAACACAGGTGTACAGATATATAGATCTTATATTTGATTTACAGAGCGCCATGTTATGCCAGGAGGCGTACAAATATGGCGTGCATCTAGCTCATGATTACAAATTAAAGTATAAAAAAATGTTTGAAAACCATGTATTATTATAAAATTAGCAAAAAAGAAATTGCAAAATTAGGTACATAATATTATCCAACACTTGAATTATGTCAGACCTAAATGAGGAATTATTTTTTATGTTGTAATTTATCAAATTTATCTACAATATGTATGTATTTAGAAATATATATGTTTATCAGTTATCAAGTAATCATATACCACAAACTCTACTTAGTTTGGGACTAGATGGCGTTGAGGGAAAATTGTTGGATTTAATAAAAAAAGTCCATTTAAGTAATACATAGCAAATTCTTCAGAAATTCAACAAACGAAAATACCGGTCACTCGTGTATGTACCTACCTACCTACCTAGCATACCATTTTAAGCGGATTTTACCAAAAGCCCGGGCTTTACAGCGCCAAAGCTGTACTGCAGTTCATAGAGATCTGAGGCTTGATAAATGAGTAAACATACCTTATATTACTTACCTTGGAAATAATTCAATTTCCTAGATTTTCAGTGACTTGACCAACTTGGGAATAGCATAACAATAAGCATAAATCAGCCTTATCATGTTCCTACTGCTAGGACTCAGGCCTCCTCTCTAAGTCAGGGAATGGACCGTAATCCACGACGCGGGCCCAGTGAGGGTTGCTGGTTGTCACATTTTTCGAATTTTTGGTTCTAGGAAACGGTGACAGAAAACCGTATACCGGTTTTCTCACGATATTTTCTTCACCGTTTTGAGAGCAGTGGTTATGAAGTAAATTACACAAAGTACTGCGCTTGGCCGAGTTTGAACTCGGGACCTACAACTCGTGGCCATTACCACTCGGCCAGACGGCCACTACTGCTCTCTACACCACTGCTGTCTGGAAAAGTGTCCCTGGAAATCCCAACACTAAAAGCACATTAAATACAATTCCACCTGTAAAACTGATACAATGTAATAATATAGGTACATTGTACAAATTATTTACCAATTGACCGCGACTTTAACGTGTAATTAACTCTGTGTAATTACTTGCCTGATCTAAATCGGGGGATAACGGGAAACCGTAATTGCGTAATAATACAATTAATAATTTTGTATGCGCTACCGGTATTAACTTTGACGTAGGTGCAACATTGGGATGCAAACTCGCAGCGGTATGCGGACCACGTTAGAATTTCCAATAAGCGAAAATTGGGCACCTACTTGTAAATTTTTCTTGTAGATATTGTAATTACAGGATTTTTGCACATGGCTTTGCATTTGTGGTCTGTTGTACAGGAACCGTTTTATAGAGTTCCGAACCTCGAAAGAAAAAAACGGAACTCTTAATTTTTTTTTTGTATGTGAGAAAACCATCCAATGACATCTCCGTGCCCTTGGGCAAAACGAGAGATAGTGTCAGACTTTTACTGACTAAAACCCCTGTTCCTTCGCTGCCTTTTATACCGGGGCCGAATCTTCCTTTCATCATTTCAGCCGAAAGATGTCCACTGGCCTCCCCCAAGTGTCGCCACAATGAGCGGTCCTGTGCGTCAAGCATCCATCGGATTCCCGCAACCTTTTTAGCAGGTCATCGGTCCACCTTGTAACGCCTTGTCCGCTTCCAACGCTACGTCTTCCGGTACGGAACCCTTATTGGATCAGTTTGTTGTCCGTTTGTCTGTCTATTAAGACCATTAGTCAGTAAAAGTCTCACATTTTTCTCACTGCACCCATAGCAGGAGGGCTATGCGAGAACTTCTCACCGAAAAACAACAGGTGTACATTGAGATATTACTTTTCACACAACTATATAAAATATTTTTTTTTTTATTTATATATGTCGTCAAGTTCTAGTCTATATTTGTATCAAATTTCATCAGAATCGGTTCAACGGTTTAAGCGTGAAAGCGTAACAGACAGACAGACAGACATACAGAGTTACATTCACATTTATAATATTAATACGTATAGATAAGAATATGGGGGTGTATACGGGGTCCCAACCAACATCTGTCGGGACCCAAGCCAACCTCACCTGCACGTGGTGCACCCTGCTGAAAAACGGACGAGGATATGGCGACCCGCCAACACGCACTGGACCAGCGTGGCGGGTTATGGTCCGAACCCCCCAATGCAACATAGAAATACGCACAGGCCCCAAGTGCCCGGCGACCCCAGTGGTTGTGTTGACGTGGACGGGCGTGGGCGCAGCCCTGGGGTCAGGGGTGCTAAGAATCTCCGGGCGGGAACGTTTAACCGTCGACGACTGGACCTGGCAACCTATAACGTACGTACACTCCGGTCCGACGAGAAGATCATCGAACTGGAGGAAGAGTTGAGCGGGTTACGATGGAGTATTGTGGGATTATCCGAAGTCCGAAGACAGGGGGAGGACACGATAATTCTCAAATCCGGTAACCTGCTTTACTTCCGGGAGGGTGATCAGCAGTCCCAGGGTGGTGTCGGGTTTATCGTCCACAGGTCCCTCGTGGACAATGTGGTGAGAGTCGAGAGTGTGTCGACCAGGGTGGCGTACCTGATACTCAGAATATCATCAAGATATTCGTTGAAGGTCATACAGGTTTACGCCCCGACCTCGACACACCCCGATGACGAAGTGGAATCCATGTATGAGGATATATCCAGAGCCATGCATGGTTCTAAGACTCACTTCACCGTTGTCATGGGGGACTTTAATGCGAAACTGGGCAAACGAGACGGTGATGAGCTGCGAGTGGGGCAATTTGGATTTGGACATCGGAACCGCCGGGGACACCTACTGGCTAGTTTTATGGAGAAGGAGGGCCTCTACATGATGAACTCCTTCTTCAGAAAGCGTAAGCACAGGAAGTGGACCTGGCAAAGCCCTGATGGCATAACAAAAAATGAGATTGACTTCATCATGTCGACGAAGAAGCAAATATTCAATGATGTCTCTGTGATCAATGCGGTGAAAACCGGGAGTGATCACCGTATGGTAAGAGGCACATTGAATATCAATGTTAAGCTTGAAAGATCTCGACTGATGAAGTCTACGCTCCGTCCTGCACAGATCCAGATCCAAAACTCCGAGAGCTTTCAGCTCGAACTTCAAAACCGTTTCGAGTGCCTAGGAAGCTCCGTGGACCAATATAATGATGGGTTCGTGGAAGCTGTCCATACAGTCGGGTCTCAGTTTTTTAAGACCCGTACAAGTAAGACCAAGAGGCTCACGGATCAAACTCTCGAGCTCATGAAGAAGAGGCGTGAAATGACTTTGCAGTCTTCAGATAATGCGTGCACGTACCGGCAGCTCAATAAACAGATCTCGAAGTCTCTGAAACGCGACCTTCGCCGATTTAATACCGAGAGGATTAAGGACGCGATTGAGCGGAATAAGGGCTCCAAAGTTTTTGCACGGGATCTGTCTATTGGGCAGAGCCAACTCACGAAACTGAAGACCGAAGATGGCAGAGTCATATCCGCCAAATCGGAGCTTCTGGGAGAGATCGAGGCATTTTATGGACAGCTATACACGTCGATCTCCAAACCCGCTACAAATCTGGCAAACGACCCAAGAGCTAGATTGACTCGACACTACACTGAAGATATCCCGGACGTCAGCCTGTACGAGATTAGGATGGCTCTGAAGCAGTTGAAGAACAACAAGGCGTCGGGTGAGGACGGAATTACGGCTGAGCTCCTGAAGGCGGGTGGAAAACCGGTCCTAAAGGCCCTTCAGAAGTTGTTCGATTCCGTCATACTCGAGGGAAAAACGCCACAGGCATGGAGCAGAAGTGTGGTGGTACTCTTCTTTAAGAAGGGTGATAAAACCCTGCTGAAGAATTACAGGCCCATCTCACTTCTGAGCCATGTCTACAAGCTGTTTTCCAGGGTCATCACGAACCGTCTTGCGCGCAGGTTTGACGACTTCCAGCCTCCCGAACAAGCCGGATTCCGAAAAGGTTTCAGCACCGTAGACCACATACATACGCTACGGCAGGTCATACAGAAGACCGAGGAGTATAACCTGCCTCTCTGCCTAGCGTTTGTAGACTACGAGAAAGCTTTTGATTCGATCGAGACTTGGGCTGTGCTGCAATCTCTCCAAAGGTGCCAAATTGACTATCGGTACATCGAAGTGCTGAGGTGTTTGTACGAAAACGCCACCATGTCAGTCCGACTCCAGGACCAGACCTCGAAACCTGTCCTCCTGCAGCGAGGTGTGAGGCAGGGAGACGTCATCTCTCCGAAACTGTTCACGGCCGCAATGGAGGATGTCTTCAAGGTTCTGGACTGGAGTGGACTAGGCATTAATGTCAATGGCGAGTACATCACTCACCTTCGGTTTGCCGACGACATAGTAGTCATGGCGGAGACTATGGAGGAGCTCAGCACAATGCTCAATGACCTCAGTAGAGCTTCTCTAAGAGTGGGTCTTAAAATGAACATGGACAAAACCAAAATCATGATTAACAACCATGTAGCGCCCACTCCTATCAAGGTCGGAGACTCTACACTCGAAGTTGTGGACGATTACGTCTACCTCGGACAGACAGTCCAGTTGGGTAGGTCTAACTTCGAGAAAGAGGTCAACCATCGAATCCAACTCGGTTGGGCAGCGTTCGGGAAGCTACGCGGTATCTTCTCGTCCAACATACCACAGTGTCTCAAGACGAAAGTCTTTAACCAGTGCGTGTTGCCAGTGATGACATATGGCTCCGAAACGTGGTCGCTCACAATGGGCCTCATCAGAAGGCTTAAAGTCACCCAAAGAGCAATGGAAAGGGCTATGCTCGGGGTTTCCTTGCGTGATCGAATAAAAAATGAAGATATCCGCAGGAAAACTAAGGTTGCCGACATAGCACAAAGAATTGCCAAACTTAAGTGGCAATGGGCAGGGCACATTGCTCGCAGAACAGATGGCCGTTGGGGCCGAAAGGTTTTGGAGTGGCGACCGCGTACCGGAAGACGCAGTGTTGGAAGGCCTCCTACAAGGTGGACCGATGACCTGGTGAAGGTAGCAGGAAACCGATGGATGCGGGACGCACAGGAACGTTCGATGTGGCGACGCTTGGGGGAGGCCTATGTCCAACAGTGGACGTGTATCGGCTGAAATGATGATGATGATGATGATAGATAAGAATGGATTAATAGTTTATATGTATAATGGGACATTTATCAGACTTTTAATTAGACAAAGAACAATGCCAACATCAGCTAAGTTTCAAATAAATCTTCATGAATTTTATAAAACAGATATAGAGATTTTTTTAGTAGCTCTGTTTAAACAGGATAATGTCTTTAACCGTTATTCATGATACTTGTAGCCGCGTTTGGTTTATTCGAGATTATTGCTAATGCTTATCGTGAATATTTGTTTATGAATATAAACGGGCATTTGTTGTTTAATAAAGGTAAAAAAGGAAAAGCACCCATGAACCCATGTGCTTTGATATCCACATATCAAAAATAGCAAGGCGTGAACCTAGAAAAAAATTACCAATGAGATCACTTAATTTTCCTAGCTTAACTTAGATGTAGTGGAAAATGTTCTCAGAGCTAGGTTTTTTATATACAAAAAAGTGCAAGCGTGTGAGGAAGCTGTGCAAGGAGGGCGCGGGACGCGAGCGAGCATTGCGTGTACTCGTTCACTCCCTTATACAGAACTTTGCGAACAGAGTTCACTACGTATTTTCGCACCAGCCAGCTACATACTAGGCTAAGGTAGATTAGAGTAGGCTCTATAGCTTAAAATATATACCTATGTAAATATTTTTATATTTTAAGAATTGGGCTTTTATATTTATTGAATATATCAGGTATTGTTATTATAATAAGTATGATGTAGTACAATTAGATTATTTTTTGTTTTTAAAATTTATAATTGTATTTAAGTCAATTTTGAGACTGAACTGTCGCATTAGGTATTTACCTGTAATACTAGTTGTAAGGGAGATAATAAATAAATAAATAAATACTATTTTACAGATTTGCTACGCATCTCTGCTTGGTTTTGGTGAAAACACTCACACATTTACATAGAGCCGCTTCGTATTTTCGCGCCGCCTAGCTGTCTCGCACATTTCCGCTGAAAAAGCACATTTAAGTAGTCTAGGCTATATTAGGTTGCACTACAATACTTAGTGTTCTCTAGGGTAACATACAAGGTACGTATACGACTAACTGGAGAATTAAATAGTGTAAAACGAATCTAAATATCTATGTATAGTGCGGCGTGTAACTGGGTTAATTAGTGGTGTTTACTTGCATCAGACATGTAATGTTACGGCACTGCTGCACTTTCCTGAATGAATAAGTTAGGTTGTGACCAAAGTAGCGAGTTTGCCTTGTCTTAAAATCTAGGCAAATTATTGTGCCAAATGTTTGTCGTTGCTGTTTAATTAAAATACCATTTAGAGCGAGTACAAAAGAAAGGGTTGTATGTAGGTCATACAATTTATTATAATTTGTACTTCAAAGTACGTAGTGATAGATACGGTTATTTGTCTGAGTAAAAAGTGTTACCTAGGTGTACTTGACAGACTGTATGAATTGTGATATATACAGGTTGGCCAACTTTTTTTTTAACTGTTTTATTTTTTATTTTTTTGGCCACCATATCGAATTGCGTTAATTTTTTACTGTGGTTTGATATCCACATATTTTAGATAAAGATATACAATTTTAATTTTGGTAGCTTTTTAAATCATAATGATTAGTATCTTTAATAATATTGTATTTTAAAGATCCAATTTTTATAAACTTTTTATGTTTTGGTTACGATTGAATTGGCCTCCCACACACACATGAGAATCGACAGATCTTGAATTTTCCTGTAGGCTTATCCAAAAAAAGACATTTTTGAATATTAAAAGCCGAATATATATAACTTTAACAGTGGCCTACCTAATAAAACAAGCGAAAATTTGATGAAAAACACGAATGTTTTTTCAGGCAGCAAACAGGTAAAGATATTGTTGATGCCCATATAAAATTGTGAAGCCTGAAAAATAAAATATTGAAAAAATATCTAGTAATTTTCGTTGGACAAAAAAATATTTCTATTTAATACATCCGAATTGGGAACCCTGTATTAATTCGTCTCTCTAAACGGTCGTTTCACCTTGTTACGTCTCCTCTACTAGCCCAGCTCACTAAGTCAGGTAATAAAATTTAGTCCATCGAACAATTCAGAGGACGTTAGTACCAAATGAATGCTCTAGCTCTATCATAAATCACAAGTTTTAATGATTATTTATTCTGACTGTTCGAATCGAGCGATGGCAATCAGTACGGAGACTATTTTTATGACCTGTACCGGATGCGCCATAAAGCGAAGCATAAAATCAGTAAGCCTCCGAGGGAGAAATATAAAAGTAAATAACACTTAGATTGGAGATTTAGGCACCGGTGCAGAGGGCGAGACATCCACTCGCCGCTCCAATGAGCCGTTAACTCGGGAAACTCCGTATTACATTGACCCGCACTTTTGATCATTTTAATGTAGCCGATGAGGAAAATATTATAGAGATTTTTCTGATTCCGAATAAATATGGAGGTACGAGTAAGTCCCGGATGTCGCCCGCCTCTACGCTATTTTTTTGTTTCATCTACTTCTACTTGACTGTCGAAGATTATAGTAACTATGCAGAGAGAGAGTGTAAATTGAGGATAATAAATAATTGAATTACTTTTATTAAATTCAGATGACAGCATTTCTTCTTACTAGTTATTTTACATAAAATATTGACAGTTAGAAAGCTTCTCTTTGTTGGAAGCTTTAACAAAACAAACAAAAAGAATAATTCATGTATTTTCGGACGAATCCATGTTTTTGCCTGACTATCAAGCACTGACCCCGGGGACAGTTTTCGTGACGTTACAAACCCTATGATATAATCAGGACGGTACGAAGCCGATAGTGAAGGTTCATATCAGTCCGATAAGCCCAATTTATGTGAACCCCTAACAAACAAACAAATAGAACATCGATGTTTATAATAGTGTGGCTGAATACAAACCTTGTTACGGCAAATATTGATTCATAGAAAGTTGAAACCCTAATAATAAAAATAGATACAAGAAACCTTGTAATAACTGTGTAAATTACATTTTCCGTGTATTGGATCTTAAACTGATTTATGAAATAGTTTTCCAAGGAATCATATTTCCAATCAAACGGCTTACCTACTTACACAAACTACTTCTACTTAATAAAGCCATAAAAGGCCACGGATCTGACTTCCACCCAATTAAGTGGTTACGTTGAAACTTTGATAATATTGTGTATTAAATCCCACTGAATCTGTAAACGGCGTAATAAACTTCAAAACAGATAGGTATCTGTTTGCCTTTGGCTCGCGGTAACGGACTGTAAATATCCATGTTTCCTCGTCTGTCATTGACATTCACGGCGTTCTTAATGGTTCGTTAATTCGAGCGTCGCTAAACGTTCGTATTGATCGGTTTTATTGTTTTGACACAAAACAAGCAGACTTTAAAAATAGGTGTCTGTTTAAATACAGAAACACGCAAGCTTCATCATTATACCACTAACATACATTACATACATTGTTATTTACTAACTACCTAATATTGTACATAGATCAACCAACATATGGGTAATCAGTGCGCCATGTTCGTTCACCTTCATTGTGTACACATTAGCGGTTCAAGTTTTCGGGACCGCTTGTCAAAGAGGTGTAGATAAAGTCGCCGCGCGGATCACCTCGTAGGTACCTACATCAATCACCCTGACATGACTCCAGTTGTTCGCCCAAATGGATTATAGGAAGTCGGCGCCCCGCGGCCCCGCCCGCCCGAGGTGAGTTTCAGATTTGCCTCGCGTCACCTACATGTAAACATTATTTGCCAAAGTGATGCGGTGACACGGCTAACTTTACCGAAGGATATCTTTACACCATTTTTTCGGGTATCGTCATCTTTCTGCGAGACAAGAACATGTGTACACAACAAATACTCGCGAGTCCTTTTATTCATACTCTTTGTTGACACTTCGTCAAAGAAAAGTGAACGGAAGAAAGTTGTAAAGGCTCGTGGTTATTTATGAGCTCATTAGCGGGCCACTCCATGTCTTCGAATCTTGATCACGTTTTCAAACGGGACTCGATTGGGATTCGGATTCGAGGTCGACCAATTATCATAATAAAGTGGCGCATTTCCTTTATAAAGTAGGTTCGTGTTATTACCGCTACGGGGGACTATCGTAAATTATTCAGTCTTCACAACGATGAATTCGTAGCTGTCAGGTCACGGGCTCAAGGTTTGCCGAACTGTGCTTCTTCGATATTTTTCTAGAAAAGGTATTTCATTGAAAGCTGAAAAACTCAAAAGATGAAAAGGCCGTACACGTAAAAACAGCAAGTTATTAAAGCTTGTGTATTATTGTATTTCTTTTTTTATTTGTTAGTTTTTATGTTTCTGATATCGACAAAATTGTAAATTTCAAAAGGAAAATTGAGTACAGAGATGTTATATAGCTTATTATAACAGTAATTATTAATACGCTAGTGCAGTGGCACAGTATATAGATGGACTATTATTTATGCAGTTTGTACACATTAATCGCTGATGCATTTACCTGTCTGTACTTATGTATGTGGACATTATTCAAACCAGCTGTTAAGGCTCGCCGGCCCCGTGTCAGTGCGCGTTAATAGCGAGATAGGGAACAGAACAATTAAGTACGTGTGTAATACAACAGTGATACATCATCGCAGTCTCTATGTTGATTAAATTCGCAGTGGACACAAATAAACACTCAATTCTAATTGGCCCATTAAGTGGTAACACTGTTTACCTTTTTCTAAATTTTGTTGTTCATTTAACATCTAGTCAGCAATATTTGAGTATTAACTATAATACGATTACGCACACAAACAAATTAAAATCATTTCCAGATTTCTGGATGTAAACATCTCGGATCTGTAGTAAACTTCAAAGGCATGTTTGCATGGCAAACAAGCGCAAATTACACGGCAAAATGATAGACGAAAAATTATTTTCGAAAAAATTCAAAAGATCCAATTAGCCCGGAGCACTCGAAAGGGTTTGCGGAATAGAACGAGCAGTGACTAGCGAATATGGACGACGCTAAAATACGGGACGAATTTATAACCACCTATAACCGATAGAATAGATTATCATGGGATAACTTTTTCTGGTAAACCATAGGCTGTCTTGTATAGTGAATTTTAGGGATAATAAACTTGATCCGCTTTCTACCCTTTTCACTAGCTCGCCCCTTATGTACCAGCACCTATATAAAAACTTGAACAACTTACAACAGAAATAGGGAGCCAACTTCGATGACTGCAATTAATTTAACTTCAACGATAATAGTTATCTTCCGTTTCAGTAAAGTGTAAAGTTTCGTGGTCTTTGATGGTATGAATATATTGAGGGTCGTTAAACAGCAATATTTTAAAATAATCCTGCTAGTTAATTGATGAGAAGTTGGCAACATTTATTTTATTAGAACAAAGACAGAATTAATGTCTTCCTGCTTTTGAAATATGAGTGCGGCTTACGATACAAAGTACCTATGAAACTAAAAACAATTTCTCTCTTTACTGTTTTATTATTTTTTGAACATATTTTCAATCGCCTCCTTCTGCGAAGCAGTAATGCTAGCAAAGGAGGAGGCCGACCGTATCAGGCAACGGCGCTCACAGCGCCCCAGCCTCCGCCGGGATTCCGATCCCGATTTCCGGCCATCGTAGGCACGGGCTTGCGGACGGCGAGTAATGGGTAGCTCGCTGTCCGAGCGTCCGGTAACTGTCCGGACCGAGCCCAAGTCGTCGACGGCGCGCACTGTTCCCGCGCGCCTCAAGGAGTTGTCAGCCCAGCTGGGTCGAAGCATACTGGGGCCAGGGTTCGCTCCAAAAGGTAGCTCAGCCCCGGTGTGAAAGGTAAGAAGGAACGGGGTGGGTTTTTTAGTCAGTAAGAGTCTGACACTATCTCCCGCTCCGTCCAATAGCGGGGGATGTCATTTGGATGATTTTTACCCATCAAAAAAAAACCTTTTTACAAGTTTGGGTTATAAGATCAGTTACAATAGGAACCAATCAATAGTATATTTTATGCGTTGCATCGATAACCAGTTAGTGCACAATGGACACTCAACGAGGGTCAAGTGGTGGCAAGGGAGAAATTTAATTTACTGTCGGGAATCGGGATCCCCTGTCGGAGTTTGTGCCGCAACCGACTTCATTATTTTCGCATCTATGAATTACAATAATATCGTATTGTTGCTTCGCACAGACATTTCAGCTTCAAATATTTGTGGGAAGATAAACAACCCAAAATTTTACAAAGTTAGGTACTTATTTCTGTTCTTAGTCTCTTTTAAATTGTTCGAAACGATATTTATTTTAAAACGATCTGTTAGTAAAATTAGATGTTTATGTTACCACCCACGGATATTATGCGAATTCATAAAGATATTTAATATATCAACGGTTGGGGGCGGATTATGTACTGACTTGTCACTACATCGGTAAAAGGTCAAAGGCTCACCGCTGAAAATTTATTTCAGTCATTATTTATTCGTACGAGTATAAAATACTCTATAAACTTACGTATAAATGTATCCTGACTGTAATCGATTGAATTAGAAAAGTAAAATAAGTGAACAGTTTGGTTTTGTATCGAAAGAACAACATTTACACGGACACGAATCCAAAATGGTAAAAAGTAGGTAACCTCTCAAGGGAATACCCTAATTTCTACCGGATAAAATTAGGGCTCTCTTGAGACAAGCAAAAAATCAAATTTGCGTGAACGAAACCGCAAGCGGAAACTAATTATGATGTATATTTAAACTACCAGTTATCTGCTCCTTCATATTTAGTTGCGTGTTAAAGGGTTATGAAGCGGTTGGCAAGGATTAATGAAGACTCAGGAGTATCTGAGAGCAAAACAGGAGTAAATGAGAGATAAACAGGAGTAACTGAGAGGAGAAAAAGAGTAAATGAGAGATAAACAGGAGTAACTGAGAGAAAAATGAGAGTAAAGAAGAAAATGAGAAACTTAGAGAAGAACAGGGGTGAGTGAGAAAAGAACAGGAGTCAATGAGAGATGAACAGAAATAACGAGAGAAGGGGTAAGTTAGAGCAGAAAACTTGATTTACTTAAAATACTTTTTGCACTACACGATCGAGTCTACATTACAGGATTTTCATACTACTCGGATTTACAGGCAGCAAGCATTGGATAGCTCACCATCTGGCTGTGCGGAAAAAGATCAAACCCAAGTTGGAACGTAACAAAGGGATATCAGAAAAATGGACGGGGCCTACTAGGACCTGATGCCTGCAAGGACTGCGGTAATATTCAAATGAGTTACTGTAGCGTCCATGACCGTGGAACGCAAAAGGCAATTGAATGAACACGGGTGGGAAATAGTCAGTAAAAGTCTGACATTCCCTCACGCGAGAAGAAGAAGTTACTCGATGATTTCGCACCTCAAAATAAAAGAAGGGTTTTTTTCATACTAAGAAAAAGCACTAGGTACGTTTTAACAAAAACTCATATAAATTGCCCGTACTGCATACTACATAGAAGTTTTACATCGTTATAGTACCTACCTATCCAAGCTGTATCGAGATAGATAAAATATATGCATCTGGCGAAGCTGCGGGCGAGAAAAGCGAGCGCTCAAATTGTGTTCGTACATTTCTAAAAGCCCCGTTGCGAATACGGCACAACAAAGTTTGTAGATATTTATCAAATCGTCTTTTCTGTTTCGACCAAACCGAAACAGGTAGGTATCTTACGTTTTAGTGCTATTGAGATTTGGTGGCTACATGCCACAAAATGGAAAGGTATTTTTTTTTTTCTATCTTTCCTTTTGTTGATCGTTTTCATTATTGTGGGTGTGTATTACCTTACTTTTTTGCCTTATAATTATGTTAGCTACCAAATTATGTTTTGTTCTACTATTATTTTATCACTATTCTTAAAATAATAAAATATGTGTAAGTATCTTTACTTTTAGCCAATATTCCTGCACATATACATTTTTCCTGTCCCAGTTCTGGGCAAAAGCCACCCAAAAGTCCTTCCAGAAATTCTTTTCCCACGTCGTTTCGGACCAAAGCTTCAAGTCTGCTATTACAATAGTGTCAGAATGGTCTATCATTGATTTCATAATTGTTGATTTTGACAAGTTTTGGTAATCTACTAATATAATGGCGTCATTATGACTTTCCAATGGTCTACCACTGACACTCCATTGAAAGAAATGGCATAGAATAATAATGTTGTACATAATGACAAATGAATATCTGACGTATGAGGTAATCTGCAAAAATTTTGACAGTTCCTTTGATCAGTAACCTACCATTACGACGTCATTGCGCAATTAGTGCTTTTAATAAGCTCGATATTGTCATTCTACCACAATTCTATTACAAGACCATTGACTGATCAATGATCAATCATTATGAATTAGCAGATTACAAACTTTTAGCAAAATGACAATGGAATCGTGTTGGAATGACGAATTTATAAAAATAGCAGACTTTGGCCTCAGTTGTCGTGGTCCGTATAAGAAAGTAATATTATTTATAGCTATTTATATTTGTGTTACGTAAATACTTCCTTTACATAGCATGTATATTTCCCTGTTTAGGCATGGTGTTTGTTTGATTTGAAAGCACATCTAACGGATTTATTTGTTCCACGTAAACGACACGTGAAAGCACTTATCTGTGAGGTGATGTTTTTGTTTCAAACACATTTTATTTGTCTTACACTCTACTAGTTTACTTGGTATCAGAAAATATTTTACATGTTTGCAAAAAGGTTGTACCATCTATCCAATTTTTTCCAAGTGCTCTAGAATTTGTTCTATTTATATCAGTCACCGTAACTAGATTAAAGGCGTTAGGTTGCAAATTAATTACGCTGTACTCGTTTTTTGAGACGTTTTTAGAACAGATAACAATATAACAAAGTTTGGAGTTTCGAAAGTCCTAACTGCTTGTATGGAAGATCTGAAAATTTTTGGCAATTTTTCGGTTATGCCTTCTAACTTCTAAATTGTGCGTTCTACGGAGACAGTTCTTTAGTCTATTTTTGTTTTGAAGAAGATATAATTTTGCTACAATAAAAGAAATTTGGTTTAAAAAAAATATTTCCCAAAAGTATACTAATTAATATACATATATATATAAATATATTTAGGTTATTAAATCCATTAGCTTTTAACTAGTAAAAGATGTGTTAACAGCAAAGGTTCTTCTAAGAAAACTTTCTGTTGCTATGTATGTCATATGGATCTAAAAGGTCCTTAACTTCGTTGCACAAAGGCAGTTACCCGTTCAATCATTAACTTCGAACGAAATATCAATCGGCAAAATGTTCTTCTTGAAAAGCTTTTCCCAATGGTGTATATCTTATGAATGAGCTTATAGAGTTTCGGGGTGTTTATGGGAAGATGGATGCTCATTGCTTTTTATTATTACAAAAAGACTAGGTAACTTACATATTACTTTGTGCTTTTGTCAGCTAAGCAAGCGAGGTCCCGCCATCACATAAGGTTAATTTTTAACCGTCATAGGCCTCCAAAACTAAATTTTACTATTTATTTAAATATCTTTATGAAATTTTGCTGTTATAAGTTATTATATAAATTCGGAGACATGTGACATCAACCAAACCGCACTATGGCCACGTGGTGGATTACGGCCCATTCCCTCTCCTGGAGAGGCCTGAGTCCCAACAGTGGGAACACTATAAGGCTGATTATAATATGCTATTTTTACGTTATAATTAATTATTAATAATGTATTATAACCAACTCAATGTTGGCTTTGAATTGGCTTTTTTATCCTTTACAAAATGCTGTATTATTCAATTCGAATTCAATTTCGAATGTTTTGGGAATAATGTGAAATGTTTGAAGTTTTCTGTCTCGAGACTGACTGCTACAAGACAGAGCTACGAGTTCACTTGAATTATAGAAAAAAATGTCTTCTTTAAAAGTAGACGTTTTCCGAGTAACACGCTGTTAGCACAGGGACGTACGATGATGTCTTATAAATTTATTATTATCATAATTCTGATAAAAGATGGAGAGAAAGGGATGCTTTACAGGCTGTATAGCACGTATAGCACTATCTTTTTCTTTTGCACTATTTTTATCTATCGAAACAATATTCTAAAAATTCAGCACAGTAAATTTTTTGCGACCTAAAATGTTTTAAATGACTGGCCTGATTGTATAATTACGTAATGTGTAATTACACCAATGCAGGGAGAGGTTTCTTGCCATACAGATAAATAGGGTGACTGGTAATTAGTGACCGATAATTATACACGTGATTGTACTCATGATTACAGACAACTTTCCCAAAGAAACTTTTTTTTTAAATTCATAATTTAACTTATATTATTTAACCGGAACATGTAGGTACCTACACTGATTACATACACCCGATGGGTTTGCAAGCGGCGCGGGTGCTCTATCACTACTGTAGGTAAGGTACGTGACACAACGGCGTTACGCGGCTAACAGCTGAGAGGTCGCAGGCGCGCGCGCGCGAATTTTCGCGAACAGCTGTTTTGTTATTGTAATAAAACGAATGAGTATAAAAAAAAAGTTTCTTTGGAAATGTTGTTTGTAATCATGAGTATAAAACCGTGTACAAGTATCGGTCACTAATTACCAGTCACCCCACATAATCATACATTATTTTGTACCATATTGTAGAGTTTGCAGGTTAGCCCCTAGAAGTAATAAAGATGAAAAGCCATAGAACGTATAAATTAATGACGTATTTACTTACAAGTTTGCCTTATTGTGCCTAAATAAGGAAATAATATAATAATAATATAATATTCCACACAACTATCACACAGCGCCGTCTAGTCCCAAGCTAAGCAGAGCTTGTGTTATGGGTACTAGACTACTGATAAACATACATATGTAATTCTAAATACATACATATTATAGATAAATCACACCCAGACACAGAACAAATGATCATGCTCATCACACAAACATTTGTCCTGGGTGGGAATCGAACCCACGACCTCCGGCATAGCAGTCAGGGTCACTAACCACTAGACCAACAGGCCAGTCAAATGTTAGCAAGTTCTTTGTGTTTCCTTATAATTATATTTGTCCAATGCTGAGTATTTCCTATATCAACATCGTTGTCGTAAAGTACCTTAAAATGCTTTTGACACATGACGAAAGTCCTCATTGGACATGGTAAGCTCGAGAGGTTCCTGCGGAAGAAACGCCCGGGTGAAATCACCATGTTGTGTGATGGAAGAGATAGCAGAGTACCGCCGTGCCCTCGGGGGCTATCGTCGGCAACGACCTCTGGCGCTTTCTTTCTTTCTTTCTTTAAAAGTATGATACAGCTTCCTGCTTTGCCCTATAGCGTGAGAAGTCATTAGATGATTTACCACCTAAAAAAACCCGTTAGATTAATAACCAATATTACAAGAAAAATAATATTTAATTGCTCCAGACTAAATAAAAAAAAAATGACTGACTGGTTTAAATATACTTAACGGTAAAGTGACAGTAGATAAAAGATGTATTGAACAATACATGTCTACTGTATTGTGCATGGTTGTCTTGACTTTTTTGTTTTCGACGCCATAAATTACTTTTATATATTTGAATCAGGTTGTTTCGTGTTTTAAAAGCATTTCATTGTTCGAAGCGTGCAACGTAGTTACGCCGAGAAAATGGAATGGTGCATTTCGCTTCCTGTGCCTTGGGCTGCAAATGAAATGGTTACGGAAGAATTTTTATGTTCACATTGTTTTCTAGAACTAAATCTGTTTGTTGTCATAATAAGTTTGAAACAATATTTTGATCACACTTATAAAGGCGAAAGTTTGTATACTTAAGTGTGTGCATATATTTGTTATACCTACACGTTCAATCAGCTAAACAGATTTTGATGAAATTTATGCCATAGAACTGGAATAGCACATGGAGCACTTTTTATTCCGGAAGTATGTCCCTTTGAGATAATTTTCTACTTTTACGTAGATGAAGTCGCTGGCAGAAGCTAGTTTTAAATTAATGTTAGATGTGCAGAGGATAAGCACTGCCATACAGCGTGGCAATGCCGCCAGTCTTTTGGGCACATTACCAGTCGACAGCGAAGTGGAAGGTTTTTTTGACGCCACATTTTAGTTTGATTTTAGTTAGTTGTAATTAGCGTAGGGTTATTTTTTTATTTTTTTTTATTTAACTGTAATTATAGTTAGTTAGGTTTTTCTTAATTATTCCTGTAAATAAATCAAGTGGTCATTATGCTAGATGTTAAACATTTATAAAATTACTTTATCTGAATTAGTATTGGCGTAGACAAACCTAGCCTAACTTATCTTTTACCCTACAGTTGATCGAAAGGAAAAAAAGAAGAAATACGCAATTTCGCTACCTATACAAAAAAGATTTGATGTATCCTTGTTCTGGCTGTTACATCAATCACGCGCCACATTCTCGTCGCCGTCACTTGTGAAGCATAAATAAAGCATTGGAGGCTTCCGACATCCCCCGTATTGATGTATTCACAACACAAACTGGTTCCTACTTATTGTCAGAAACACCGTTTCTATAATGTAAAGGGATACATTAGATTCATCGCTTTCCGGTTACATTCGTATGGAATTATTACAGATGGATTTTTATATGATGGAATTCTTTTCCTATTATTACATTTATGTACGGTTTTTCTATTTATGTACGAAAGTAATTTTTCGACTTGTTGTCGACCTGTTATGTTTTTTTTTTCAAAGAAATATAATAGAGCCCAACATACCTTTTCTACTTCAACATGTCTAAAGGAATTTGATACACTGTAACATGTTTTACTTTCAGTCTACTTACTAGAATAATAAAAACTGTTTCGAAATACTCAAGAATAGTATCATGTAGCAGTATCTATCGAGGGCAAAAACTCATGATACAAAATTATGCAGAACAGAATATTTGTCCGGATCGAAGTGTGGGCGAAGCGATCTGGGTAAGACTACGATTAGCAATACGAATTTTATACCTATACTGAGTATTGGGCGTTGAATTTCCAACTTTATGTCTAATGTTGCAAGGGATTTATTGGATCAAACTCACTTTATTCAAGCATTGGGTGAATATGCTTAATGCCAAGAATTTAGGTCCAATTATTTTGTAGTTTGGTTACTCAAATGCACCTTTGCGATGTTTTCAGCTATATTTAAGTGTTATCCGATTTACCGAGGTCTAATTTGGCTGGATGTCAGTAGGTAAAATTAGGCGAGTATTGACGTGAATGCCAAATATAATAATGAAATTCTTTGAATTACGTTTTGATGTTATTCTTGTAACGAAACTGTTTTCTTGGAACTTGGAACATTATAATTACAAAAGCTCTTTGTTCGGCGTATCTGCTTCGTCTGGCTCGTGTAGATAGGTACTCATGTTCTGTTATATATTTACTAAAATTATGAATTTATTCAACGAATTTTTTATTTGTGAAATATGTGTGAGTGGCTTCTGCTACCGGCTTCGCCCGCGTAAAAGTAGAAAATGATCTAAAGAAATAAACTCCCGTGTTTAATCATTCATCATTATCATTTCAGCCGAAAGACCTCCACTGCTGGACATAGGCCTCCCCCAAGCGTCGCCACAACAACCGATCCTGTGCTTCTCGCATCCACCGCATTCCCGCGACTCGCACCATACGTGAGCCAAATCTCAACCAAATCCGTTCAGCCGTTTTTAGTGTATAAGAATAATACGAGTAAACATACACACAAACACACATACACACTTTCACCTTTATGAAATTAATGTGATTACATAGTGATTATAATAATGATTTTTATTTTACGTGCCGAATTTAACAGTTAAACATGAACTGGGGCATGGTTAAAGGGCGGTTTATTAGTGAAACAGCAGTCAGATCTGTTACATCTAAGTAGACGATTTTTTTCTCAGTTTTTTTTTTTTATAATTTTTTATCATTGTTATTTCAGGAAAAAGATCACTGTTGGACATAGGTCCCCAAGTGTCGCCACAATGAACGATTCTGCCAATCCTATAATGTTTAAAAATATATAGTTTTCTGATAACGTAATTGTGCGAAAAATTCTTTTATTGAAATTCTAAATTCAATTGAAAATTTTCAGTATCATATTTACAGACTTGCAGAAATGTTTCTTACAAACAGGCGCACTCGGGTGAAACAACAATGAATTAGAAGGGAAACAGTAGAAACACAAGTAAAAACTTGAATTAAACCTGCTACTTCGCTAAAAGGAAAGGCTTTCGTCACTAGGTTTCTGAGAAAAAGTAAGTGTTCTTGGAAAGTGGAATGAAAGCGGGAGCACTGAGCGAAATGTCAACACAGTTTGCGGTATGTTGTGATCACCGATAAACTGGTTGATCGATTACTTATTCCCTTGCTTTTCTGTCTCGTCAACGTGTTTACCGCGCTGATACATGAAGAAATCCGGTGCACTGGAACGAGGTAAAGAAGAAACAGGAGTGGGTTTTGGTCAGTAAAAGTCTGACACTCCCTCTCGCTCAGCCCAAGGCGGGAGATGTCATAAAATGATATCCCACCTAAAATATAATATAACTGACCTAACGAGGCGCCAGCGGCTTGGAAAAAAATGGCCCAAAGGGATAAAATGACTCCAGGGATATAAAGTATCATAATATGTTATTCTAGGTTATGGTCTACTTGTGTACCAAATTTCATCCGAATCTGTTCAGCTGTTTGAGCGTGAAGAAGTGACAAACTTACACGCGCTCTTAAACTTTTGCCTAACTAAACTATGGAGTAATAGCTTTAGCCCGCTCGGCTTCGCTCCCGCTCTTCCCTACTCCACCCTACTATACCCTACTCTACCCTACTCTACCGTACTCTACACCACTCTACACAACTCTACACTACTCTACTCTACACTACTCTACCCTACTCTAAACTACTCTACCCTACTCTACACCACTCTACACTACTCTACACTACTCTACTCTACACTACTCTACCCTACTCTACACTACTCTACACTACTCTACACTACTCTACACTACTCTACACTACTCTACACTACTCTACACTACTCTACACTATTCTACACTACTCTACCCTACTATAACCTACTCTACCCTACCAAACTTCACATAAACCATCTACTAAATAGTCCGAACAAAGCCTAAACATTTGGTTTGGATAGGTGAGCCCGTTCTTGAGTTACGAGCATAAAATTACAACGAAAAGTGGCATTGATTTTTATATACCTTTAAATAGATAATGTTCCATATTTGCACTAAGTGTAACCTCATTTTGTATCCAAGAAATCCATGTCCATTCCAAGATACCTGGAAGAAACTGCGGAATGCAACAAGGCTGCCATTGTATGTTTTTAGGGTTCCGTACCTCAAAATGTAAAAACGGAATCCTTATAGTATCACTTTGTTGTCCGTCCGTCCTCCCGTCTGTCTGCCTGTCAGGACCCTTTATCTTGGGAACGCGTGAAGGTATCGAGTAGAAACCACCACCTCACCGTTTGTTGATCTGAGTACCATATACTCCGATCTGCGGATTTTTGAAGCTGTAAAAATATCAAACTTGTAAGTTAACGAGAAAAAAGATACTTCGGTTTATGTGGCAAAAGACGACATTTCGACACTCTTGAGCATAAATCCGAAACCGTAGGCGCGGGCTTGCGGACAGTGAGGGTAGCTCGCTGTCCGACCGTCCGGTAACTGTCCGGACCAAGCCCAAGTCGTCGACGGCGCACACTGTTCCCGCGCGCCTCAAGGAGTTGTCAGCAACCGCAGGGGCCCAGCCGGGTCGAAGCCTACTGGGGCCAGGGTTATCCGTAAGGGAACTCAAGCCCCGGTATGAAGGCTTGAATGAACGGGGTGGGTGTTTTAGTCAGTAAGAGTCTGACACTAGCTCCCGCTCCGCCCAAGAGCGGGGGTTGTCATTGGATGATTGTCCCCACCATAAAAAAAGCATAAATCCGAAAATTGTAAATTTGATGTTACGTCTCACAATTTTTTTTTTGCCATTCGGAAAAATCTTCCGAGACTCCATTCCGGTAATGAACTATTTACACAGGTAAGTTTGTGCGGAACCCTCAGGGCGAGAGTCCGACTCGCACTTGCCCAGTTCATTTAGTGTAAGTTTTCCTTTTTGTAAATTATTATCTCGGTGTACCGTATAACATGGAAA
Organism: Mythimna ferrago; assembly: GCA_910589285.2. Taxonomy (NCBI): domain Eukaryota; kingdom Metazoa; phylum Arthropoda; class Insecta; order Lepidoptera; family Noctuidae; genus Mythimna; species Mythimna ferrago. The sequence goes on from OU342687.1 coordinate 12,653,881, forward strand.
GCTTATACCTACTGCTGTGACTCAGGCCTTCCTCTCTGTGATAGGAAATGGGCTGTAATCCACCACGCGGACCCATTGCGGGTTGGTAAAGTAAATAAAGTATATATAAATAAATAAAAAGGTTGGCAGAAGCATAAATTGTACCTACATCAACATTTAACCACATCAAATGCTATAGAAGTATGACGAATTTTACAACATTAAAAGCCAAGTACCTATAACACGATTTCCATTGAAGCATGAGATTAAAAATAAAATAATAAACCTCGAATATTTGTAAGCGTATAAAATTTTAAATATTTTAATAAAATCGATGTAAAGTTAATGAACACATTTTGCTGCATGAATATGTATGTGTAATGAAAATGTCATAAAATTTGCGGTTATGTTATTGGAGTTGCATGCGTAAGCGTCGACTCATCTCACGTTATGAACAAGAAACGAGTAAATACGAACTTTTGGGGGGAGCGCAACAATGAAAATGTCACTTTATGAAATGGGCCCGAGTTGATTAATGGAGTTAGAGTAGGGTGTTCGGACAATCTTACTTGTTTATTCATCCATTCTGAAACACCGTGTGCTGGAACCGTAAATATAAATATCAACTATGACGTGATACGACTGTTGGCTTATGTTACGTAAAGTAACGAATTGTTTCACAAAAATGCATTTACTTTGTTACCGTGTTGATTCAAGGCATTATGAATTTATTTTTGAACAAAAAACGGAGTCAGATTCGTTTGTTTAATGTATTTAGGAGAAATATAGACCTGTATAATTTTAAACGTGACCTATTTAGACTTTGCAGTAGTAATTTCGACACTGGTTAGTACCTACTGGATTACATAGTAAGTTGTTAATCGGAAATATACACGTTACGTGTTTATGGCTGCTTCTATTTCATTTTGCATTGCATTGTTAAATTTCAGCTCAGTCAAAGCGTTTATCAGTTACGTTTTGTCAATATATTTAGTAATAATATGGTGTTTGAAAATTGGTTTCTCTAAATTGGAAACATTATCAAACTGGAAACTTGGTACAAGTTGCTTACATCAATAACTAAAAGCAAATAATGGAACATTGAGATTAGATACACAAATCTTAGTAAATGTCTAGAAAATATAGCAATCTATCAAGTTTCTGTTTGAAACTTGGGTGTTAGGGAATTAGCCAAATCTCAAACTACCCGAGTTTACGGAGATAGTAAAATACAACGGTCTTACTTCATAGTTGACACGCTTATCTGTTGTATAACTGTACCCGCACACGGGCCACAAAAAAGCCGCATCGAACTTCTTCTTGACGCGGCCTTTTTTTGTGGCTCGTGTACGGTGGTGCCGCCACAAAAAAAAGCTTGAAGCCGCTTCTAGTGTTTTTTTGTGGCGGCCAAAATGCCATGCCATTCGCGCATTTAATCCTTCTTCTTCGTCAGAGTCCATAAGAGGTGAATTTTGGAAAATTCTCTCTTAGTGCTCCCCTACGTCATAAGAGGAAACCTTGTGCAAAATTTCACGCTCTTAGTCCCAGTAGTTTCGGCTGTGCGTTGATAATACTGCACAAGCTGTTGCGCGCTTTAACTTTTTTTTTGTGCCCGCTTCTAGCTTTTTTTTTGTGGCGGCTTTTTTTTGTGGCTCGTGTGCGGTGACACTTAATAGTGTATTGCCTCTAAAGTTATGTTGGCTGAAGGAACGCGGGTATCTTCTATAGATTCGAACATATTATGAATAAGAAATCCCTGAGTTCCCCTTAATCATAGATTATTTAATCAAAGCGTGCCAGGACAGGACAGTAACTATAAATGTCGTATGACGTGATAACAATGCGATAGACGGTTTATGAAACAGCTCCGGACTTGATAAATGACCCGAGCTGGTTCGAGGCGGACGCACCAATTTATGCATAGCCGTCATCGGCAGGATTACAATGCTTCATGGTAAAATGACGCCGCGATCTAGAGTACATGAGTAATACAAAAGAAATTACACTTCCTGCTGGAAATTTTATTTATTTGGGAAAACAAAGGGTTACTTAAAAATTATAAATATAATTTTACAGTAAATTATACAATTCAATAAGTGAAATAAATGCAACACCAACAACATTTTTTACATAACATAAAAGAGAATGAATGAATGAATGAATCATGAATCCAGCACATCCGAATTCTCAATACATGCCAATACAATAAAAACTGTGATCATTACATTTAAAATTATATTATAATTAAAAAAAAAACAAATAAAGAGAAAACTAATGCCATTTCAATATTAAAAGCATTGTCTGTTTATAATAACACTAGTTTATGTACGCGGCTTTGCCCGCGTATTAAGAATTAAGTATTTTCAGATATAAATATGTATGGTATAAATATTATGCTAGCATAATTATGTACATAACTTTGGGAGATATTGCAGTTTTACTGACTCGACCCACTATTTTTGCGGCCTAGTGTATTGCAACAACAATAGCGAGTAGTTTCTAAAACTAACTTGCAATAAAGGAAGCTATTATTTCCACGTATTTCCCTCAATTTTTATATTTTTGGTTATGAAGTCACGAAAGGGGAGAACCTTTTGTAAAGGGGACCTCGGAGGTTCATAACTCTCAGTGGAAGCGTCGAATTAAAAAAAAAGATCTCAATGGGGCGGGGAAAATGTTGTGCTGTGCCATAAGCGAGGATTTGTGCTAGTTCCGGTGGAGGACCCTTTTTTCTATATCTACTGTTATATTTATCTGAAGGTAGTCTGTAAAGTTTATCATTACGTTCCTAAGATGTAGATAATAGTGCCATAAAATCTTTATTTACATCAATAATGATTATAGTTTATTTCTTTTTGTATTTGGGAAAATCATCCAATGACATCTTTGTGCCCTTGGGCGGGGTGGGAAATACAGTCAGACTTTTACTGAGTAAAAACCCACTTCTGTTCTTTCGTTATCTTTCGTACCGGAGCTTCAGAAGAAGACCCTTTGGCCCCAGTAGGCTTCGTCGACCCTGCTAGGCCCCTACGGTAATGATTATAGTTTAACACTTTGACAGCGGCACTTTTTTTAGTATTATTTCAATTGCTGCAGTAAAGAACGTTTAAGAGCTCGTTTGAAAACTATAAATATGACTGTAAGGGACTTATTAGACATTGTAACGTTTAAGAAACTAAAAACTTTTTTGCTTAAGTGCGATACGAGGTCAAAGTGACCCCGTATTGTATTTAAGTAGATACATCACTGCCTTATCTTAGGTATATACTCATCTCTTTTCTAAACTAAACCAAATTGAAGTTATGACCCCCGCACGGTTGAGAAGACTATGTTTTTATTAGCCACATCGCAAGAAAGACACGTACGAGGCATATTTGACCTCGTTTAGCAATTAACGTGTTAATACTTTATATCATCAATATTTTGATATCATCCACAGTAATATAATAAAGAGGTGAAGTTTGTTTTTTGTTTGTAGGAGGTAATCTCTGAAAGTACTGGTCCGATTGTTAAAATTTGTTAAAATTTTCTCACAGATAGAAAGCTGATTCATTCCTGAGTGACATAGGCTATTTTATGTGCGTGAGCGAAGCCGCTGGCAGAAGGTAGTCTGTCATTAATAACATAAAAACAAATTATTTTAGGTACTTATATCTAATTTATCTCCATAGCAGATCTTCTAACATACAAGAAAGGGCTTAGGCAATAAACCCAAGGTGTTCAGTTCACTACAGAATTAAAAAGGTTCGGTAAATATTATGACGGGTTGCTTTTGAATGATATTGTATTTCGATATGACGCTGCGGAGCATTGAAAGTGATGTTTAAATAGGCTGCTAATCCCACCAATATTGAAATATCTGCGACAATATTCAGCCGGAGAGCTGTGATCCCCTTTTATTAAAACACCGTTTTATATGAGCAACGTTATGAAAAAATATTGTCTCCAGTTTTATGGCACTGTTAACAATATATCCGGCCTAGGTAGCGATTTGGAGAAAGTGTGATTTTATTTTCCTTCTAGCAAAATGTAAGAAAAATATGCCATATACTTTCGTTATTAAATTATACTAGCAGTAATAAAATGACACAATTCCGCTTTATCTACACTAAATCTAGAATAAATAGGTCTATTGTCGTCGACATTAACTTAACACAGAAATGTTGTATAATCAAAGGGGTGTATAATTAGACTGACATGCTTGCAAATACGAAATTCGGATGAGTAAATGTAATGTACAAATTCGGATAATTAATCATTGTATTGAAGAATGTTTAGTGTGTGTTTGGTATTGCTAATTATTTAAGCAACAAGCCCCAGTTTGGCGCAGGTTTAGAAATGTTTTTAATTCTTGACTTTTATCTTTGTTACTAGCTTCTGCCAGCGGCTTTGCCCGTTAGATACCTACTCTATACAAACTTTGGAACCCCGTGTCATCACCTTTGGGGGTGAATTTTTCGAAAATCCTTTCTTATTCTTTGTATATGTCGCAGCCATCTGGTTAAATTAGCCATCCAATTGGACGCCTGGAGCGTTCGTTAAACGCCGGCATCCAATTGGATGCCTAGGCCGATAGTTGTTTGAACTAAAATCACTCAACGTTTAACAGGTTGGCGTATTGAAAGTTGCCCTTTCGAAATGACTGATCAAAACTCAGCCAAGTGGTTTAAATTTGAACCACTTGGCTGTGTTTTTAGTTCCGCTATTTATTGATTTAATAATATTTCACTATTACTTGACACTATTACTAAAAGTAGTTTTATATAATTTATAAACTCATGGTCAACTAAACTAAATGATTACATAACGTTCAGCCATCTGGTTAAAAGTTGCGGTCAACGACATGGCTAGTTGTTCTTCAGCCATTTTATTGGATGCGTTTAACGAACGCCCTAGGCGACCAATTGGATGGCTAATTTAACCAGATGGCTGCGACATATATATCATAAAAGGAACCTCTGTATAAAATTTCAGCGTCCTAGGTCCAAGGGTTTGGGCTAGGCGTTGATGATTTAGTGAGTGAGTCAGGATTTTGCCTTTCATATACAGATATTATGCACATATACACATAGACCGTCTTCATGAATCTCTGTCATTGGCGAAAACCACTTTTTTAACTCAATCTTGAACAGAGATACAGACGTGGCAATAGATTTTGTTTTATAATCATTATTGTCATTTAAGACGAAGGACGTCAACTGTTGGGATTCAGGCCTTCTCTCTAGGAGAGGGAATGGGCCGTAATCCACCACGCGAGCCCAGTGTGTTGGTGGTGTCTTATAATAATCATGTGTAATCTACACTAATACCTATTATAAAGAGGTAAAGTATGTTTTTTTTGTTTGTAGGAGGCAATTTTTGGAAGTACTAATCCGATTGCAAAAAAAAATTCACCGATAGAAATCTGCTTTATTCCTGAGTGACATAGCCTATATTTTATGAACGCGGGGGAAGCTGTGGGCTAAAGCTAGTATATAATAATATAATGTAGAAGGATTTTAGTGTTCATATCTATAAAAATTACAAGCTATGCTTTTCTATAACATTGACTAGTTGCAAATGCTAGTTAGCTTGAAACAGTTTGCCTGACTCGGCATAAGTCTCTAGAGGTATTATTCATTTGAGCAAAACTGGTAACTTATAGCAGCTGTGTAAAGCTTATGGTGTGTGAAACAATGTGAAACGTTATCTGGTTCTATTGTGATAAGTCCTTTCGAAAATGTTATTGTAAGTTAAAGCAATGTTTTGGAAGTGTTATCTAGTGTGGTTTATATCAGGGGGTGGCAGCGGCGTTCGGCTGTGGTCGTGATGTTATTACTGTTTGCAATCCACTGTTACAAGTGTTCAATTGTTTTCTGGTATTTATGGTGTCGATTTACTGTTTTGTTCAAACGATTTGCGAGTTTGTATGATTAGCGTACGTAGACGCTCATAAGTAATTGAATTTAATTGCTTTTTTTAGGTTGGATATCATCCAATGATTCTGCGGCTCTATTTTTGATCGATTGGAAGGGTATGTCAGACCTTTACGGACCAAAACCCACTCTATTGCTCCTTCTTTAGCTTGGGTTTCAGGACACTGGGTTTTCCTTTCAGAAGCGAACACATGGCCCCAGTAGGTTTCGGCTCTGCTGGGCCCCTACAGTTTGCTGACATCTCCTTGAGGCACGCGTGGAACACCGCACGCCGTCGACTCGAGCCTGCTCCTTACTGGATGTACGGACGACGAGCTACCCATTGCTTGTTGTCATTGTCAACAGTGTCAACAGACGGCGGCAAAATAGACCAGTCTTCTAAGAGGCTTCAATTTTATATGTAAAGGATATTCACCAAAAAGCTTTTTTTGTCATCGCTTGGTAAGTTTATTTAAGAAGTTTAATTTTCTGGAATGTTTGCTTTTATAAGGTTTATCTCATGTTTTATCTAGAAAAAAATGAACATATAAATAAATATTTGACTTTTGTGGTATAAATACGTGATATAAGTATTTCAATCACACCAATATTTGTACATCAAGCATCAATGTGTATCGACACATTGAAGTAGTATTAGCAGTAGATAATTGTGAAAAATTAAGAATTTATATAGACTAACTTCTATCGAAGAGGGAAATGAGAAATGTAATATCTTCTTAATATACATTATTAAACTTAATAAATTGTGTGTTTTTAATAGCTTTAAGCCCCAAAAATTGTAGTTCTTAATGGTTCTGGTTTCTTTCTGGTTCTGGAGTCTTTACAACTTATGATTTCGAGCTTCGAAAATACTTCGTCATGATTCTAGTAGATATTGTGTCTATTTGATGTCTATTGTTTTATGTAAAATATTATTTTGTATACAACCGTCTAATTTCAGAAGGAATAAAATACAAAACGACTCAAATCATTACATTTCATTGACAATGCCTAAAAGGAAAAGAATTTAACAACAACAAAACACACACATTTAAACATTTTTGAATACATATATTTAGTAAAAGACATTGACTGGGTTTGGGAACAAATGTTGCCCAGACATGAAAGTACTTCCAAAAGGTTAGTTACATTAATATACAAATACATACAATAAAAAACACATCTGTCACAGAGTTTCAAAGTTTAGGGTTGCGGGATTGCTCGAAAGAGTAAGCCTAAAGAAGGACATTGGCTACTTTTTATCTCACATTGATTTTCGACTTCGCGTCCGCAATAACCCATTATTACAAGCTTTTATTTAGTTTCACCTGTCTGTCCCGATGTTTGTCTGTAATCAAATCTTGTAAATTAAATTTGACCCACTTCCCGGTTACCGATTGAGCTGAAATTTTGCATGCATGTGTAAATCAGATGACAATGCAAAATTATTATGACAAGGAGCTGATCTGATGATGCAACTGGAAGGTGGCTATAGGAACTTGGTAGTTAAACGACACAACCTCATCGAGTTTGGGCTCGTATGATTCGTCTTGACGAGTATTAACTATATAGGTATACCGAGCTATAAAAGCTTGCTATGAAAAAATGATTTTCATTAAAAGCTTGTTACTTAGCTTAACAAACCTACATTTATGTGAATACTATCTTCTCATCTGTACATTTCTAAGTTTGTCTAGGACATTACTGACACTCCATGCCCCGGAAAGCACGTAAAGCCGTTGGTCTCGGTTGCTATTCTTAGTTCTTTGACTGTCTTTACAGACCAACTATGGACACTGCACTAGGCAAGATGATGACCCTTGGATAGATTTATTTATCCAAGGGGTAAGGTGTTTCCTAGTAACAGGGTTGTGAAGGACTGTTAGGCATTCGTTCCATGTAAAACAAGGGTATTAAGCCGCATCCGGTTAGATTGGAAGACGACCTCAAGCAAATTGGAAAAAGGCTAGGGACGTGATGAAATAACCGGACATTCACGCGGGCAAAGTTGTTGCCAAAAGTTTGTAATTTATAATTGCTCTCTAATTCCTGTAAAACTAATAGGTGCACTAATAAATAAAACACCAGGCAATACGGTATCCTTTGGATATATTGGTTTTTTCAAGGGTTAATGTCGCCTAGTAACTGAGTTGTAGAAGTCTGATAGGGACTCGCTCCATGTAAAACAAGGGTATTTAGCCGAATCCGGTTAGACTGGAAATCGACCTCAAGCAAATTTGCACCCTGTGTTGTTGTTGAAACCTCTACGGTCCGGACTAAGCGTTTCGCTTTGTCGTTTATAGCGCGTACATCGAAGGACTGGAACAATTTGCCTTCTGCGGTCTTCCCGTCCGATTATAATTTAGGTGTCTTCAAGGCTAGAGTGAATAGGCTCTTAATAAACTAGTGCGCCTCACCATCAACGATTGCATCACTGCTTACCATTAGGTGGGATCGCAGTCAAGTACTAGTTTATAATAGATAAAAAAAAAATTGGAAAACGGCTAGGGACGTGATGAAATAACCGGACATTCACGTGGGCAAAGTTGTTGCCAAAAGTTTGTAATTTATAATTGCTCTCTAATTCCTGTAAAACTAATAAGTACACTAATATATAAAATACTGGGCAACACGATATCCTTTGGATAGATTGGTTTTTCCAAGGGGTAATGTCACCTAATAACTGAGTTGTAGAAGTCTGATAGGGACTTGCTCCATGTAAAACAAGGGTATTTAGCTGCATCCAGTTAGATTGGAAAACGACCCCATGCAAGTTGGGAAAAGGCTAGACAGATGATGATGATATCTTGTAATTTTTTTTTTTTAGGTGCGAAAATCATCCAATGTCATCTCCGCTGTTGGGCGGAGCAAAAGGGCGTGTCAGACTTTACTGACTAAAACCTATTCCTGTTTCTTCTTTGCCTTTCATACCAGGGCCGGGTTTTCCTTTCAGAAGCAAACCTATGGCACCAGTAGGCTTCGACCTTGCTGGGTTGACGTTGTAATTTATAATTGCTCTCTAATTCCTGTAAAATTCTTACGAACCGCATACGAACACCGATAATGTCAATTTATAGTAGTTCCTCGTGTATACTTAAGCCTTTTAGTGGGGGTCTATAATTGCTGCAATCTGCGGCATCGTAGAATATTAGGTGAATGCATAATTTTTCCGTAAAGACGGAATGATTCCTTTTATGTTCGTCCTAACAAGTATTAATGGTCCCGGCCGCAGTACCTTTGCAGAGATTCTGTCATTTGCGAGCAATTACCGTCGACCTCGTTTACTAAATTGTGTTAGATATGATTAATAACGTTTTTGTTAAGAATCCACTTAGTTTTTCCTTTGGAAGGGTACTTAAGGTGGTGATGGCGTCTTACAGTTGGCTAGAACGACTACCTGTCTAGTAAGTCCTGATGACTATTAGCAAAACTTTTGAGTTGCGAAGTTACTATAACTATATGTATAATTCTTGTTATAGTATCTAGGTAGGTACAGTCTGATTACGTTATATTCAGCAACATGATTGCTGACATCATGACATTCTTATTATTTTTCTACTTCAGTGTCTAAGTTTTTTTGTACACTTCTGACTTGTCATCCTAAAAGCAAGAAAACCCACATAAAAGTACATCATCATCATCAGCCTTTTTAATGTTCCCACTGATGAGACTCAGGCCTCCTCTCTAGGAAAGGGAATAGGCCGTAATCCACCACGCGGGCCTTGTGCGGGTTGGTGAATGTCACATGTCTTCAAATGTTTGGTTCTAGGATATGCTGGTTTCCTCACAGTGGTATCCTTCACCATTTTGAGAGTAGTGGTAATGAAATAAACTACACTAAGTAATACGCCTGGCAGGGTTTGTACCCGTGACCTACAACTTGTAAGTCGGAGCCATTACCACTCAGTCACCACAGCTCTTCACGCCACTAAAAGTGCATAAAGCTGTTAATAGTTCCAGAAATATATATCTAAGAGATGGCACACAGATGTTTTTTTTCTTCTACCTACGCACAAACTTCGAGTAGGGGTGATCGAGTGGGGATTATCAGACTCAATGACACTTTGTCATAATTTCATCACTTCAGATACCACATTTTTGAACTAAAGAGACACAAAACATTCCTTGTTTATTTACTAGTTCGTTATATACCATAATATCATATTACTTTCCTCTCCGCAAGTGTGGATTCAGGGCAATCAATGATATCCACAACAATCTCCTAAATTCTAGTCTAAAAATAGAAAGGATATCAGTTCGTTATTCGGAGCGACAGCCATCCAATCACTTGAACCCAATTAGTGGCGGAGTATACTGAAGTTAGTATAGAAATAAACAAAACACTATCAACAATGAAAACACTATACTAGATTTTTTTTATAATTATAGTTTTATACATCCCATCATAACAAAGCATCCGGCAGACAAAACTTGGTATTAAATATTTTTAGAAGACCCTTCAGAAATCTTTTGAATATACAAGGTGCAGTTTTAAAACTGCACAATATTTCAGGAGGTTGTAGTAAAACATATAAATAGTCATATAAAAAAACGATACCTGGTCAATAATCAGTAATACTTGTTATTTAATTTTTTAATTACTCTAAACTAAATCGATTGATCGATGGCCGCGGGGGCGTGGCTAGGGTGTGGCGTGCGGGATGATGATTGGATGATACATTATTTATGAAACTATCGTTGCGAGTTAGTGTGTGTGAAAACGACCTTTATTGTTCCGTGTTTGTGTGTGTGAAAAAAAGCGCAGTTATAAAAAAAAAAAATTACCTACTTATTTTATTATTGATTCGGGTCGAGAATCACTAACATAATTACCTCCTGAAATATTTTGCAGCTTCAAAACGACACCTTGTATTTCTTCTTAAAATTTCCACAAATAGATACGACACAACAACTACCTACGCACCGACTGTTTTTCATAGAAACTTATGCTATAGTAAACATATCCTTTGTCGTTGTGTCTCATCTGTCTGTAGAAGTCTTAATGGCGCTATCATATTATGCGTTTTTTGACGGTCTGCTGCGGTGCGGATGCGGTGTGTTAGTCGTACTGCGTATGGACGATCGTTTTTTTCATACAAAGCGCGCGATGCGGCAACCGTGCGGTGAACGGGCAACAACAGGACGGCAACGTCACAAGCACCACGTGTCCAATTCGGTATTGAACAATGCGGTGTTGAATAGCGCATACAAACGCACGGCAATCAGATAACGCCGGCTGCCGCACGTTTTCCGTGCCGCAGCACGCATAAATTGAAAGCGCCCTAAAGGTCTTGTGAAAACATTAAAATAAATTTTCAACCGTTCAATCTGATTTATAACCTACCTTTATTAGTTTCACATGTTCGAATGTAGCCTACGGAACTATGTAGATTCAAATTCAGGGAGAGACTTCTCGTAGAGGTATTTAGGAGCCATTCATTGTAGACTTACCGTTGAGTTCAAGCTTTATATAACGACGAGTTATTAGGTCGAAAAAGATGGCTCATAATAGTTAGTTATGCCTAGACTTAGTGCGAGAACCTGGTTACATTGTAGATAGACTGGCATATTTTTTTAGTTATTCGTACCTACCTACGGTAGCTATAAGTACGAAATCTTAAGGTCTTTCTCTTTAGGTTTCAACGAAATGAAATTATTATAAACTACCTTCGTCCGCGGTAATGTAGGTTTCTTCATACAAATGAACGCTCGTTTCATTCCCTTAGAGGTTGAATTTTAGAAAATCTTTCCTTAATTTTATATACTTACTGTGGACCGATGACCTGGCCAGGGTCTCGGGAATCCGATGGATGCGTGACGCACAGGACCGGTCATTGTGGCGATGCTTGGGGGAGGCCTATGTCCAATAGTGGACGTCTTTCTGCTGATATGATGATAATGATATACTTAGTTTATAAAAGGCACATCTGTGTAAAATTTATGTGTTCTAGATCAAAAAGTTTGGGGTAGGTGTTGATGAGTCTATGTGAGTCAGACTTTGCCTTTATAAGTATATACAGATCATTACTTCAATCCATACACCGTAAGTAAGCTGCAACCTGGAAAAATATTGCATACTCGATTAGAGGCAACGATTTTAGGCGCCAGCTCCTATACCTATCGGTGAAATATACAGATCTTCTAAATGTGATTTTTCGTCTCATGGTAGATTCACTTTACTGATACATGGTACTATATGCATCTGGAAGATGGTAAATCTACACTTATCTACACTAATATAATAAAGAGGTAAAGTTTGTTTTTTTTTTTTTGTTTTTTTGTAGGAGGTAATCTCTGGAAGTACTGCACGCTTAGCCAAGTTGTTATTCTGCAATCGTTAACGCTATCGAAAAGTGACGAATCGTATGGGAATGACGTCATCTCAACGTAAAGTCGCGTGGTCAGAACAAACGAATAGACAATTCGTAGCCAAGTTCACATCGTTCAAAATCGTTTCTACAATGTTTAACGCTACATCCTTTTATAAACAAACGCTACATTGTAGAACGAGCGGCGGACTCAGGCGCATCAACATGGCTACCAACTTATCGTTTTCTACAATTGCTGTCACCGAGGCGTTACCGATTAGAGAACGGAATTCGACACAAACTGGTTGTAACTTGGCTAGGGGGGCTGGTCCGATTACTAAAGTTTTTTCTCCGATAGAAAGCTGCTTTATTCCTAAGTGACATAGGCTATATTTCATGTGTGCAGGCGAAGCTGACGGCAAAAGCTAGTAAAAAATAAATGGAAAGCTCACGCCATGTTCGCAAACAAGGCGCGACGGGCGCGGCGGCCGGCGAGTTTCGCCAGAAAGCCGAGCTAGCTCCCGACTACCATCTTATTAACGATAATGTTGACTTGCTCGCTTTGTGCAACTCGGTTTACGCAAACTTGGGCTCATGTTTCAGTGGTTTATCTTCATGATGTGATGTAACGTCGTTCAATTTTCCAACTGATTAATTGTTGTTTAACTTTGTGCTAAACTTGTTTTACTCAATGCGACTTACAACGCATATCTGGGTACCTATTAAAAAGTTTTGTGAAACTTGATATCGACTTGAATTGATGTTGAGAATTCAACTTTTCACAATCTAGTTCAGCTACTTTAATGTTGTGTTTTGATGCAATCATTCAGTTTGTACAAAACTGCTGGCAACGTCCAGTTACTACATATTATTTCCACTGTATTGTGTTAAAATATAAAAATATTTATGTTTGGGTCGTTACAGAAAAGCACAACAGAGAGGAAGTTATTATTTTAATGGTGGACTGGGGAAGTTTTTAAAATGTTGTAGTTGCTTTCATCGTTAATGTGATGGGCACGAAAACTATTTTTTTTTTCTGATAGAAGCCGAGGGAAATGTACATAATGCGTTGCTTCATAAATTATGGCAGATAAAAGAAGACATTTTTACTTTGCATTTTGTTATATATCAACCTACCTGCAATTGAGAAGCGTTATTTAGCAACTCGTTTTAATGAGGGAAAGCTATGGTGGAGAAAAATAAATGACTGACGCCTGCCTAGTTGCAACTTTTATAATTGCAGAGCTACTAGAGATCACTTTTCAAGTACGATTTTAATAGCTTATCAATGTAATGAGCACACCATCCAAAATACTAAAACTGGTATCACCTACGTAGACACATTGTCGATTAATTACACACGTTGCTGTTGGTAATACACCCTCATTAGACGGATTAATGGTATTAATAATGTTTGATGTTAAAAGTTAATTAATAGTTGATAAATAGCAATACAGTCTCGAGTCAGTCAAATATCTTATTAATTTGGCATATTATGTACAGCGGCAAATAATTGGATTAATCAAAATGTCAGCGCTCATCATCTTGTCATCTGGAACCTTGAGTTGTGATACGGGGAGCTCCATATTGTGTAATGGTGGTCTGACTTGTTATGTCGGTATTACTTTGGGATAGTATTACGTAGCCTGGCGGTTCCTGAAATGAAGGTTCACTGTGAAAGTATTTCCCTGACCCTGATCAGACAAAACAGGACATTGTCGGCCCAGACGGGTCGATCACGTGGCGAAAATTGGCCGAATAGTTCGGAGACGCAAAGAGAAAGCTATAACATGAAACAAGGACCAATTTGGATCCTTCTTAGGATTGTAGGTAAGCAATAAGGTACTAGCACTTTTTCAGACAAATTTATTATTGTTAGGAATTGTGAAAAGTGAAAATCAATTTGTATTTCGTAGTCAATCGTATAATCAAAAAGTAAGCACTCAAAAGGCATCAATATCCGCTTTCCCTTAGTTGAGTTTTACAATTCGTACACCGTAATAAGAAACTGTTACACAGTTCGTATTTTTTCCTTTCCAAGATGATCACGGAAATAAACATTTTTATTGGCATTACACGGCGTAACAGATATCAGGAGCCGCGTCAAATATCGTCGACCGCGACACAATAAACGGAGCAATATTGCTCTGCGACAGAAGCGAGCAGATAAATCCTTGTAAACAAAATTGTGACTGTCATCGATATCGTACTTTATGATTGGAAAGCTGAAGGCAACATGAAATTCAAATCGTACAAAATTGACCGCATACCCTTTTCAACGTCGTATACTTATGTATAATAATTCTAAAACACACCCTAAATCCTTTCAAGCCGTTGGACAATGACTTTGACGGCGCGCTATTATTATATTTTATTTTCCCTCACGACTCCTTATTATTTTTATACTTTTCTTTATACGAGGATATCGGCAATAAAAACGAAATGTTTGTTGCTTGATTGAACCGCCGTGAGACGTGTTTTTTTATTTCATGTCTACTGGTCTGGAGACAGCGATCATATCTTGATTGCTATCTATCAAAAGTGAAAATACAAATTGATCGCACAAAATAGTACCTATTTATATTATTAAAGACTTATTGGCTTGTTCGTTCGGCTTGTCAGTTTTCGTTTACTTTTCTGACTAAACTCAAAGTTTAATTAAGTATCAACAGTCGGCTTCAATTTGAAGTATCTAGAGTGGTCCTACTTATGGTCTCGTGTTTACGAAGTTCGATCGATTTCATTGGCACTACGTGTATCTATATCTATCTACCTATTAGAGGTGCATATGTGAACGTTTTGTACTTCACTTCGTCGCCGCGGGCATATTAAGTCATCGATCCCCCTTAGTGTTCCGAAGTGCCATTTACTGTTATCAAAATCCAATTAAGCGTAAAATGGTAATATTGTCTCGTTCATATAAAATAAACTCATTTTAGGATTAAACAATCGGTACAATTTTGGAACATACAAACAACACGATGTGGCTATTTAAATCATGAAATATTTGGGGATAGCTGCTCTGAAAATCGTGGTATTTAATGATAGTATGGGCAAGTCTGCTTTTAAAACTATAAAAATAATATAGGTAATGTAGATAGGTCGACTGATATACGCTGTTCACAACACCAATTTACAACGATGGTCCGATAAGTAGGTACGATAAATTGATGGCTTATTTTATAATATTAAGCGTGCAGCCTGGGCAAAATAAGCGCGGTTTATGGCTAATATAGTACAGAGCGTTCGCAGCGAGGGACTTCGTTGCATTTTGCATAAAATCGATATGCATCATCATATAGTGGTGGTAAGCGTAACCGAACACCTCTGACTTGTTTATAACATTGAAATGGTTTACTATGGAACCTTAGTGTCTTATTTTTTTTAAAATTTAATTTAAGTTTATTATGTTATAATTCAAGTTAAAATACACACACAATAATTGACTTCTACAAAATTATTTATAAACTAGCTTTTGTTTCGCTTGTGTGAAAGCAAAAAATTATCCCAAGTGAACCTACTTCCGGTATATACAGTTTTCCTTCGCTTTTCTAGGATATACGTTCATCCAAATCTGTTCTGTTATTTGAACGTGGAGAAATAACAACTAGAAAAATACCTACGCAGACATGCGTACAAACTTTGTATCAGACAGAATTCTAATCCTAACTAATATTATGTGAAAGTGTGGATGTTTGGATGTTTGTTACTTGATCACGCAAAAACGGCTGAACGAATTTGGATGCAATTTGGCATGCATATAGCCTTTGACATGGAAAAGAACATAGGCTACCTTTTATCCCGATTCCTTAAGTACCTAATGTCACGCGGGCGAAGCCGCGGGCAAAAGCTAGTCAGTAATAAGTAAAATAGTAAATAGACGGTATACGCAAACTCATACTTATTTTATAAAAATTATCACAATTAATATAGATAGAGCTACCAAAAGTATATTTTAAACCAACAATATATTATTATCCAACGAGAGTTAATGACGGATGCGTTTAAACACTACAGAAAAAAAGACGTGTAAAAGGGCCGACGTGTGTTAACGCAAACGAGGCAAGTCCATCCGTACGTCAGTCGACCGAGTTTTGAATAGACTGTGCTTCCACGAATTTTAAAACCGGTAAAGCTATATTCACTCTCGTCAGTTAACCGTGACTCTTGGCAGTAAGTGCATTAGTGTCTGGCCCGGCCGCCAGTGGTTGTTGCCGTACTCAAGTATCCAGATACCCGGTTTCCCAGATAACCGGTTTCCCAGATACCCAAGTTCCCAGATGCCCAGGTACCCAAGTACCGCTTTCGCGTCCATTATTTTATGCAAAATAAGCCCGAGTGGGAGAACTGTAATAATTCTGTAAACAATAGAGCTTTGTTGCTCTTCACGTTAACGTTTCGCAGCGTCGTGGTGATAACTTGCTGTTTACGTATGTGATGTGCTCAAAATATTAAAATCGTTAATATATAAACCAGTAAATTGAACGTTCTGTTAATGACTTGTGTATAAGAAGATAAGAAATTATGAACTCACGAACAAAGCTGATTAAAAATATACACAGTGAATAAAATATATCTCATTCATAGCTTTAACCCAGTGGTGAATAATAATTCATTACGGTACACAGTTCATTTGTTATCTTTCTGTTACATTTCAGAAAGTCTCTCTCAGTCTGGAGTAAATTCAGTGACAAATTATACTCAAAGGATTTAAGAAATTTTATTTATTTTTTAACTTTACATAAACAGCTAACTGCAACGGTCTCTATACAAAGTTTTCAACGCAGTAATAGACCATTTCCAAGATATGTAGATCTTAGACTATACAGCTATATATTTTTAAATCTACATGTACAAATAAAAGGTAATTTCGTCTATACTTTTCTATTAACAATCCTGGAAATGGCACAAACAATAACCAATGTTCTATCGAAGGATGCATTTATATTATGTGAGTATGTAACGCAAGTTTCGAAATACGTTGAAATATTACATAGCTATTTATTTATATTACAAAGCACGCCATATTGTCTTTATTGCAGAAGTGATGAGTTTATTTACAAAACGTACAGGTTTACGTTGATAAGGAACAGGTAACATAATTATAATATCAATTTGATATTGTACATTATTTGTGATATTTACATTTAATGTATAAAGCTTTTATTCAAGGAACAAATTATTCATATATTTATCGAAGCTTCATGTTTAAAATTATTTTCTTAGCATTGAATATTTTGCGAATAAAAATAAAAATTACAGGATTGAATACCTAGGCCACGATATAATCAGTCACTAAATATCACTTCAAGATGATTGAACCTGATGTAGGTAATCTACTAGGAAATAAGCAATCACTTGACTTTGTCTTTCGGATAACACTATACATTTTTAAGTAGTTACAATTCTTCGAAACGCTAGGCAGGACAATCAATCGTAATTACAATACATAATTAAAACTTAAACTCTATCATTACATTTTACAATCAAATAAAGTCTTAAAATGTAAATAAATTAGTCGATACACAGGAATAAAAATAGTTAAAAAAGCAATGTGGTACCTACCGTTTACAACGAAAATAAAATACAAAGCAAAGAATTGATTTTCTTTGTCGTTGGTACAATGTGGCGGGATGGTACTCATAGAACATTGAAGAGGACCAACTTCAAATATCTTCTCTTTATTTATTTTTTACAGTGAAGGAAAATATAGAGAGCTAGAAAAACCTTGAAAGATAAAAGAAAATAAGGCAAAACTAATGTGGCCTTAAGTTAATTCCGAAATAACTGATGGTCGTTTAACTGTCGGGTGAGTAATTGTAACGAGTGTTAATGGGCGATAGTATCTTAATGCGCAAGTACGTGACACGACACGGACGATATAGCGTGTTACCCGTGTGGTACCCACTTGCATCATGAAAACGTGTGGAGCTGAACTAAGTATTTAAACCGTATAATACTACACCTACACACTGAAATGGATTACACTTTGAGAACGCTTGTTATTGATTTTGAAAACAATGCAAACAAAATTTTTGTTGTAAAGGATTTCAGATCCATGAAGGTTGTTCAAATTATAATCTACGTACATCGAAGTAAGGGAAAGGTTTTGATGGGACATTCATTCGGAGATTTCTATTTATATTTTATAGTAATCAAGCAAAGTTTCCATTTAACGAGATCCTTAAAAACTAAACACAATAATATTGATTAGATATGGCACATTTACCGTACGATCCTATCAGTCTTTCAATTATATCGAAAAATATTTACAATTTCTATCAAATAGATGTACTACATTTCCATAAAAATATTCTTACAGCGAAAATAAATGATAATGTCAAACAAGTTGATATCTTCGATGTGGTTAACAGTTTTAAACAATGTTTTATGATTTAATTGCAATGAAACTATTTGATAAAGTTACGACTGATGCAGCACCTATCCTATTGTTTATCACTGCTATTATATCGTATCTCTTTTAGCACAAATGTCTTATTGGCACTATGATATGACGTGGACATCCGTGATAGCCGTATGTCAGCTGCTAATGATCAAACCTCCGATGATGATGAATAAAACTCCTCGGCTGATTGTGGACCGGGAAGACTGGGTCGACTCGTAATCTAAACAGCGAGATTCAAGAGAATATTAAATCTAATTTGGTAATATAACCAAAACTGAAAATGTAGTGGTGCTAAAATTACTATTATAAAAGTATTAATTGCATATTGAAGTTATTTCCAGTCAGCATACTAAATGAGCTCTCTTTAGTGAAATATTTTATCAATTTGCATCTTTCTATCATGCCAATTACCCCTCGTAGGCAACTTTATCGAGATAGAGCGGTACTGCTGGAACACTAAAAGGCTTTTAAACTACTAAATAATGTAAGTAGACAGGTATTCCACTCACCGACATCTTTCCACTCTTCCACCTCGTAGTCTCCGATGACTCTGTTCTCCGCGGAGCTGTCCCGCCATCGGTTTTTATGTTTACCTGACAGAAACAAGGTACATGTGATAGAAATGTCCCATGAGCAAAAAAACCATGCGGAAAATGATTGCCTCATAAAATTTTCTTACATGCTGCTAAGGGGCTATGAAAGTAGGCTTTCAAGTGTGAACGAAACATACGACGCCGTAAAGAGTATAAAAGAAAACCCAAATCTATAACAATAAGGAGGTATATTGAAAGTCAAAGCTCAAACAAAATCGCTTTTCCCACAATAATATTACTAACGACCCAATTGTACGGAAGCATTGGGCTGTGGCACAAAACCGATAAATACAAATTCGCCATCGACCCTTCCGTGAGGTATTCGTGAGTCTGCGATGAATGTATAACCGTGGCACGCCGTGGCTTGCACTCAACTTTTCGCTATTGACGACCCTTATCGGGTTTCAGGTGCCAAAACTGATAATTTCAGTTTCCGGTTGAACAAGACAACAGTTGTGATCATGAATTTTTGAGACCCAACTTATTGATTCATTTTGAATTCTGGAACGCTTTTATTTGAAAGGTTGATTTATTTTTGTACTGATTACTATAATTAAGTATCATAAAATTGACTATAAATAACATCAGAGGAAAAATGAGAAATCTAAAGAAATTACCTTTTTTCCTTTGCGGATATGTGGGGACGTTGTTATCCGTGGTACTCGTAGTTGAAGGGGCGGGGATTTCTGTGAGAAATTTCCTTAATTAGAGGCATGAATAAGCTAATTAAAATTATGTTAAAATAAAAATGCAGGAATGGAGTAGGAAATACACAAATGATCTAAAAATAGTAGCATGACATGTATTTTAGATAAGATAGTGTGACTAGGAATAATGTGGTGTACCGTCAAGTCGGATAAGCCCATCCGTCTCTCCGAGGGAGTTCTTCGCGACGCAGCGGTAAGATGAAAAATCTCGAGACGACACTCTTCGTATAGTCAATTTCATTTTCCGACTGTAACTGTCGTCGCTCAGTGAAGTGATGTATTTATTTCCTGCAGATAAACGGAGTCATTAGTAATTCGATTAATTCGCTCATTCCGGAAAGCCGTCAGGCTAACTTATCAATTACGCAGCGAATCAATTACGTCTTAGTAAATTCATATTTTAATCTTGTTTCGGTGTTAGATTAATTTACTTTATGTTTGTGAATTGTGCTATTTTAGCGGCTGGAAATTTTCCTGGGGTAAAAGTTTCCAGACAACTTTTGTTATTTGAGTTTTGGAAGCCAGGGAGAAAAAGAATTGTCGTTTTAGCACAAAGATTTATTTGCAACGATAGAAAGTCTTTGAAACTAGTTGATTTTTAAGATCAAAAGAGTATGACTGAAAAAAAATCGATTCATTACATATTTGAATAGAAAGAAAAATAATATATTATAATAAATGGCGCTGGCTTCTCTATGAAGTAACCGGTGGTATTATTGTACCATCGTAAGTTAGCTTCTAATTTCATTACCCTGGCAGTCTGGTGTTAGGAACCGTATTCAGGTTTCAAGGACGCCAGGGACTTAATTAACCGTCACGGTTAGTTTGCCAGCATACATGGCGGCCATTTTTCAACGCCAGACTATATTGTTCTCGTAACCGATAGAACGGAAAGTTTCATTTCGTGTCATGTATAATCTGTCGTAAAGAATGTTCTCAAATTTTTGATTAGTCATTATTAGTTGGTGTTAGTTTTAGTACTTATATGCGAATCCCGAAACACGTGTCTAGTATTTTTATGTACAAACATTTCATAACTGTATCATGAAAAATCACAAAGTTATAAGTTTGTTATGTCAGCAAAAATACCAAGTCACCAGGCCATCCAGGCGACTGAGGGGTTGTTTTGCACTTGCACCCAGCTGTCTGATGACCGTGACCTGTGTTGTACTTAGTGTCGGTGGTGTCCAACTTGTGACCTTTTTAAATATTTATGGGAAAAAATATAATATGGTGTAAAAACTATTGGAATCCATTCAGTTACTGATTCTTAACAAAATATAATTCAGGTTTTGCATAAACTATAAATAATGTGGTGTATATTCATTCACTCTATATTTTTGGTTCAACACAGCGCTCAAAAATAACATGCGCTGTAATGCATACATACTGCAAACGATTAAAAAGTACAATGCCGTCTGAACATAATCTTAGTCTCATAGTCTTTTTTACTTATGAGCACCAGCAATTTTGTTTTGTTAAAATGATGTTTCTGTTAGTTGTAGATATATAAGTATGAACTATTATAAATATCTTATAATATTTATGTCGCTATTACACGTATGTATGAATTACCCTAAAAATATTTCGAGCTTTGTATTTTTTTTTTCATACATAGACATTGAGTCTTCATCCCTTTTTACGATTTCATTCGCAAGTATTTGTGAAAGAAATCGTAGTGAAGTGATTTCTTTAGAAACAAGCGTCACCTTTGTGTCATTCTTTTTTGTTTTCTTTTTACTGTTTTTATTTTATATGATTGTGTTTACATGAATAAATAAATAAATGTTAAGTGATTTTAGTTTTTTTTTTTTAATTTCCTATTCTAAATACAGACTGACTACTTTTGTGATCCAACTCTCTTGTCACAGGTCTGCTAAAAGCAATTCTTTTAAAACCAAGTACAACTTTTGTGATCTTCGACCTGTATTTATTATTTCTGCTTTAATTTTTTTTGTGCATATAAATGAATTAATAAATAAATGTTGTCTGGTTAAGTTTGAGTATGAGTTTTGCCATAGTCACCTACCTGATATAATCATATCCCCGCGATCAGTGGTCCAGTAATTAATGGAGGAGGGGTATGCTTCCGTGTGGCACTCCAGCGTCACATCCTGCCCAATGTAGGCAGCTTCCAGCTGGTTTGGGATCGACAGCATCGGGGGAACTGTATTGTAAGAATAAGAATAGAAGAGAGTAAGAATAATTAATTGAGTAAAAATGCTAAATTAAATTAGTAAACAAAAATTGCGCTGCCGTAATGTTTCGATATACGACATGTAATTGGAATAATGCACACCTTTATACACCCCAATTAGAAAATTAAGTTACAATCATAATATTTAAGCACTGAAATTTTACCTAAGTGGATTTAAAAAGTGTTTTTTTTTTTAGTAAGTGGTTTTCTTAAAAGTAAATAAACAGGGTCTCGGCGCACTATGTAAGTAGCATTGGCAATATTGGTACACACAAAGACCTGCACAAATAAAGACCTTAGTGACGTAATTATGAGATATCAAGAATTGTATTATAAATTAGAATTATTAATAAAAATCTTATTATATTGTGACTAATATCCATTCAGTACCCAATTCTACACATACTACTTTGTGTTTGTTGTTGACCTCATAAAAGTATTAAATATTTTCAGGGTCAAGATGTCGATACCTTTGAAGTGTTACCTGGTAATTGGACTTTGAGCCTATTGTACAATGCTCGTAACTTTCTCGGCTCGCGTTTGATCTTGATATCATCTGATGGTAAGCGATGATGTGGTATTATTTGTTCTTCTACTTAAAATTATCTGAATGTTAAGAAATCAGTCTATAGTACAGTACTGATAAAGATTGTTAGTGACGCTATTTTAAAATTTAAAACCGCATGGTAAAAAAAAAGTTCTCAATGAAATTTTTTATACCAAGATTTTATTGCGCAGTATAGAACTGAGTGCCTATACCATTTTATTTTACGTTAACACGATCGACATGTTTATGACGTTTGGCGCTTCGATTGGCCCGCTCCAAGCTCTTAACCAATCAGAGAACCAAACGCGGTAAAGCGATTTCGATCGCGTTAAAGTATAAACTACGCGCACAGATCAAGATCATTCCAAAGAGTATTTCCTAGCTCCTGGTACCATAAAACAGTGACTTTCTGAAGACTATTCCTTAGTAGCGGCTCAGTTAATAGTTAAAAAAAAAATTTAAATACTAAACATTCTTTACCATGATCCATGAATAGCATTATCAACATATGATTTTTCGTATGACTAATACTTAAGCTAACAAAAAAATAAAAAATAAATAACAAGATAGTATTTCGCTTGTTTTCCCTACTTCTTTCAAACGGATCTGTGTTGGGGTGCCCTAAAATCACGTCAGTTCCTTCTCTTCTCTCGTAATCTATTGATTTTAAGTAATAGAACTTGTTTCATTTGCTCGTCTTTTCATAGGTAGGTTTACATTGATAAACATAGATCAAAATCTATTATTTTACACATTGCTGGTTGACCAGCAAAAAAAGGTAGGCAGCTTAAAGCTTAAAGGTAGGTATTTATAACTTAGGTAGAGTATGTAATGGACACAAATATTGATAATATTTCATACGTTGTAGGACGGCCCAGGTATTCTTACATTTCCTAGGTAATGTATAGAATACCCAAATTAAACAGATTGCCGGTAACATATACATACAAAAATCGCAAGTTAATCAAAAGCTTGTAAAAGAGCTTACGAATATAAGCAGGTAAGTATTAATGTATTATTGAAACACGTTTCACATCCAGATCTTAACCTTTCGAATTTATCGGCCGTGAAAATATAAAATTACCTAAACCGAATCACACCAACCTTCTTATCCAATACCGTTTGTGAGGGAACCTACTTAATAATACAAATGCGATTGAAAATGGAAGGACTCAATGGATTTTGAAGCAGTTTTTAGAATATTTAGAACGTTCTTTAAGAAAGATGTTGTGTATAAATTATTTAGTAAATGACAAAAGGGATTGGTTCTCTATAGGCTAACGTAAAACGGTGCGCGCCGGGTCCTTGGTAATATTTAATTTGCATCTTCAAGTTATGTTGAAAATGTTTACGACATTTTTATGACGAAAATGACAAAAAATTGTAAGCATACGCGGGCTTTATAGGCTTATGTATAAGTATGTGTCTATATAAGTTGGAATATGCTTATTGGGCTAGTATATTTGAAGAATCTATGGTCCGTAACACCTAATTCAAAGAGTGTAACATTTGCTTTTATTTATTTTTTAAATTATATCATAATACCCTTACAGATGCATAAAATGCAATATTATAATTAAAACTTCTATACATATAATAAATCTGTAGAAGTTTTTAGTTGTGCGCGCATCACGTAAAATGTATGAACTCGATGTAGGTAACTTGACATATTACGAGTTAAATACTCATAATATATCAAGTTTGCTTTTTTTTCATCGCAACCGGTTCACTATATCGAAAGATTCATTGACTGTTAGGCGGTGTGATGTTCGCTGGGTCAGCTAGTAAAATATATAGTTCTTATCTACTTAACAATAACACATTAAATATAAGTTCAGACTGTTTTAAATAATTGTTTGATCCGCTTTACCAAACGGCTTGGTTAAAATAATATATTCGGTATAATACTGTCTATTTAAAAACCTACTTTTCTTTGAAGTCGCATAAATATAAACATTTTTTGAGTTGTTAATGTTCACTGTTTTTGTGACAAAATCCAAATGTTATTCTATGATTTTATTCGAGTCTAGACTTGTATGTGTCACAAGGGCAAAAAACGAAAGAATTGGGCAATGTTTTCGATAAAAGCTTAAAAATATTTTCCCTTTTATCTGCGATACTCCAGCGAATGGAAAATATAAATACATTTTCAGTTTCCTTTTTTAAAAGATTCAATAGTTCATCGTATGATCGTGATGTTTTTCGTGTCAAATCCGTAGCACTGTTGGCGTAGGCGCTACGACACACGCTACGCTACGCCAAAAAAGGAACTCGTAGCATCTAAGTCGTTTAAAAAGCTTATTGTTTTAAATAAATTATTCTCTAGTCTCGTAATGGAGAGTAATTGGAGATTAAAATCTCTTTTGCAAATATGTTTTTTTTTATAAGTAATGGCAGTAAAAAATCTTTTGATGTAATAACCCTATTTTATACTTTTTGCTTAACAGATTTTAAAATGTATGCTTCTTGAGTGGTAAATACAGTCTTAATTTGCCAAAATTACTATTGAATTCAGGTACTTCGTTAGTGAATTCTAACAATAGCGGAAACTACGTACCACGCACGCACAGGTACGTAGTTAACGCACGCACAGCTAAGAATGAAAAATGTTCCTATTCACAAAAACTTTGTCTTTATACTTGTTACATAAATAACACGACCTGTAAATAATACATATCACAAAGAAACGGTGGCCTACAGGAGTCACACAGCTAGGTAGATCTGACGTCCTTGGTGCATGTAATATATTATCTGCGAAAAGTTATGAATGAATAAAAGCAGGCAGCGACGCGCATAAAGAATAACATTGTCATAAAGATTTGTCTCCGCTACTACCTAATATAATGAAAACTGACAGTGAATTCATAAGGAAGTCTCGTTGGTTAATCGAGTGAAAGTTACGT
Organism: Mythimna ferrago; assembly: GCA_910589285.2. Classification (NCBI taxonomy): domain Eukaryota; kingdom Metazoa; phylum Arthropoda; class Insecta; order Lepidoptera; family Noctuidae; genus Mythimna; species Mythimna ferrago. The sequence goes on from OU342687.1 coordinate 12,679,415, forward strand.
GAGCGTTTCACGTCTCTAAGAAATGGAGAGGACTGCGAACGCGCTGAGATACGGAATGTGAATTAGGGAAAAGAAAAGCGTTTCATTGGGTTCGGTGGCGAGGGCGACGGGAGGCCAGATAGTATCGCCATTATCGCGTCCGTACCGTATTCACGTCAGCATAATGCTCTAATTGGGCGCAATTACCGCCGATCCGACGGAAGGCGCCGCCGTCAGGTAGAGACGCTCGTGTCCTCGTAAATACTCGTTAACGACACCCACCCCCAAGAAAAATAATATTTCTCGACGCTGAGTCCGACTGAGAAAACGACAGCCACGAAATGCTCACGTACTTACGAACGGAAGAATTTGATGCTGAGGTAACGGACGAGACAAATGAGCGAACATATTCTGTTGTCGGGATGATGATATAATAATAATATTATTACACAACGCCGTCTAGTCCCAAGCTAAGCAGAGCTTGTATTATGAGTACTAAACAACTGACATACTTATTATTTCTAAATACATACATAATTATGGATAAATTACAACCAGACACAGAACTTGTCTTGGATGGGAATCGAACCCATGACCTCCGGCATAGCAGTCAGGACCACTAACCACTAGACCAACAGGCCAGTCAATATTCGAATGTTATCGGGTAGTATTAATTCGGACCGATTACAACCTCAATTTTCTAATATAAACTGCGTGAAATCGACCCGCTCGAAATTTACATGCATGTTTACCTATTCGTTTTATTTTGCGGCAACCGTTTTATTTTTAGGTCGCTTAATTGCAAATTGATGCAAAAATATTTGTTGCATTTTTAAATATTTCCACCCCTAATAACATAAACCTGTTTTATAAAAACATTAATATATTTTAGTTTCATCACGAATTTGATGGTGCCAAATGTTTTAGAACCAACTAGCTACAATTTTTTCGATGTACTTGTATTTGGAATCATCTAGTCGAGATCTCTATTTAAATACCCATGTGACCATTTAAAAAAAAATAATAAAAAAATAAATTGAATCGTTCTAGGTCTTAAAATTTTATGATCATTGAGATACCTAAATATTTTTTCATTTTATGACCTTTATATTTAAAGACCTACTCGATGATATTCCATTTGATATAGTTGTTTGAACTTTATATCTCTTTTACAAAATGATGTCTGGTTCCCGCTATATTAAACTATAAGTACTATGTATCATGTGTATAGTCTTCATTTACAAGATAAAGATAATTCGAATGACATTAGAAAATTTGAGATCGGCATACTTGTTTAATCTCTAGTTCTTTTCAAGTAGTTACTTACCTACCGATTGGTAAGTCATCATAAGTTCTGTACCTTAGAGGTAAACAACAGTAACTCCACTTTTTTTGAAAATATGTTTTTTTGCACTGTTAAAATCGTAAGAACCAGTTCTACGTAATGGTATAGGGCACCAAGTCCTACGACATCTAGGAAGAGAAATATCCAATGGTATAAGACAAAAACATATCGGGTATAGGACTTAAAATGATGATAAGAATGTTTACTTCTCAGCTTTACGCGCACTTAATGTTGTTCTAAACTTTATTGTAATTATGTGTAATACATAATAATTCCATCTAATAATTATAAAAATACAATTGAGTTTGTTTCAATATCTTTATAGCAACTATGTCAAAAATACATTTAAAGTTTCTATCCGCGCGTTTTTGCCTCTCCTGTAAAATTTACTTTTTGGCACATACTGTTGTTTACCTATGAGGTACAGAGTTTATATATTGCATCTATTTCATAATAATGCAAAATGAGCACTACAAATCACTGTTAGAAAAATAGTAATCTTCGTATAGACAATGTCTACGTAGCTTATAGATGCCTTTCTAAAATGTGGGATTCTACTATTAGTAGGTATATAAATCTACTATGATATTAACAGATCAGTATTAAATAAAGTTTGCAAGTCCCAATCCAATTAAGTAATAACAATATTACAATATTACGACTTTCATCCCAAATCAAAAATTCGGATATATTTTATTCAATTTGGTATAATTGGGTAAAGAGAGGGATCCTGGCAACGAGGAGGAATGAGTGTTAAAAATAACGGTTAAACAAACAATAGCAATAAGCAAATTTGAGCATAAATCAGATGTGATGAACCGGCTACGAATGGCTGAGCGAACATATGAACGCGATGATTTGGGAATACGATGGGTGGCCGTTAATTGTCACGCAACGCACAGCTACGGGCATATTGTGGTTACAGCCGCTGCCAAAAATAAGTCACAAATGACAACCAATGGCGTGCTCTTATTGGTGGATTGCTTTAAAAGCATTGGTTATAAATAAAAGCTTACTATATCACAACAAATCTAAGAAGTACCGTTAGACGTTTCACACTTTTCTATAAAAATAGTTTTGTATAGGCGTAACTGACACTATTTCTATTATTATCAAAGGATAATAATAGAAATAGTGTCAGTTACGGAAAGCCGTAAAACCATTGAATTATGAAGCAATTTTTATTTTATCACAACTTACACAATTTTTAATCAACAAATTAAAATGGACTACGTGTAGAACTGTCAAACGGTACATTGACAGTTCAGTACCTCTAGAACAACTCGCTTTTGTAATTGTCAGTTAACGAATTCTACAACATATTCTTTACATACCTATCATAAACCCATCTCATGTAGTGTTTACCAATAGACAGACTGGTTCTTGAGAAAGCTTTAGTTGCACAATACATCTATGCTATAGTAGAAAAAAGCCAAGAATTTATTTATTTCTAAAACTTGTGCGAAGTTACGGCGTATCGCTAGTTATAAATATAGTACATACCAAAATACTGGACAATACACCCTTTACTTAAACCGTGACCGAAAAAGAATACCTAACATTTTATTTGATTAATGACATAGAAACACCCACTCTTTCACTCCCATATTTGTGAAGCTAAAACATTGAACAGCTTTGACTGAAATAATTCATAGAATACCAGCAAATACCAACTATACGCTGCTTATAATATTATTAGTAAGTGTTGTTGTTATAGAACTTCTTGGGTTGTGAACTGAGAGGAATAAAGTTTGCTAAACTTGTCTTACAGCGTCGAAGACAGCCCCATACTGTGCAGTTGTCCTGGCCGACACCGGACCGAATTAATGTATTTCTTACTGGACAAATCTCAGTTGAAATTATTTAAATTAAATAAGCAGCTGCTAAGGATATTAATTTTGTTAGTCCACAAAGTTATTATTTTTCTTAATTCTTTTTAGTCTTTACATCTCAAAGTTTAAATGCCTTTAGCAGCATAATTTATAATTAATTAGCCATCTAACCAACTAATTGTATAAATTTCGTGTACAGCTTCAAGTTTAAAATTACTTTTATTTATAAATTTTTGGGACCGTATATTTATGTTGAATATTTGATAATATTTGCGATTAATATTGCACACAAACACTGCATAAAAGCTTTGGAAGTCTTGAAAGTAGATTTTCTTGTGTATTTTATTACTATATTCAAACCCGACAGAATGAAAGTTTTCTGTTAACTGAGGAAACTGCGAAGGAGAGGTAAGTAGAGAAAATTCTCTGTATATAAATTTTAAGTACAGGTGAGTTCTGTATATTTCTATCTTGATGTGTTAATGAAAGCCGCTGTTCGTTTCATCCAGGGTTTTACAGTCAACTAAGGAATACCGTGTAGAAGCGTACCGATTTAAGATGTATATTGCGGTTTAGTTTCCCAAGTTAATTCGTACCGTGTGGAGTATTTTAGCGTTTTTTATTTCAATATTTTATGGTAGGTGACTGAACGGCAATGTGCACTTTAAAATGCATAGGTAGACAGCGATAATAATGTTAGACTAGCCACAATGTCAGACTTCTTTAACTAGTACGAACTCAACATTTTAGGGTTAATTATCCAACTAAATATTTTTTGATATCCTCGACTTCGACTCTCTCGACTGTCGAGAGGTCCCTATTTGCTCACCTTAGAAAAGGCCTCTACATTTCAATGAACTAAATGGTTTATGCTCCCAATTGTAAGATTTTATTTTAGAAATTGTGAAAGCAGTCGAAAATTTGACAGGTTCTCCGTGCAAGAACAGTCAAACGAAAATTTTCACGGAATAAATAAAATACGTGATGTATTAAAAATTAGTTTAGGTATCGAATGATCTTATTCATGTTTAATGTTGTTGATGGTCTTGTGTGTTCACGTAAATATTTTTTTGAGTATTATGCTCGCTTACGTACAAAAGTCACCTCCTTCATGAACAGAATATTACATATCTACATTACGTATATTTTAAAACAACAATATATATACTTAGTTAAGAAGCTCAACTCGAGTTATGTTGAGCTTCTTAGTAAGTTGAGCTATACGAATACTGACAAATGCTTGCACTGACTGGAAAGGTCTACTCAAATCTGTGTGGTTCTTTCCTCAAAAGACCATCTTAGACATGCTGACCATCTCATGCATGGTTGTCATATGATTAAAGCAATACATGTTTGCTGTATGGACTTTAAAAGACACTTTGACCCCTGAGTTTGTTTCGGTGGTTCTTCTCAGGGTACTGACGAAAAAAATTACTTGTAAAAGTGTTTGTGAAGAACCCATTTGCAAAATAAATATAATTTATAATGTAACTTACATTGCACCATAAGCACGACTCGCTTGCTGATTGACGGCGGGACTCCGTTGGAGGCGATACACAAGTAGGCCCCCATGTGAAGCCGGGATACTTTGGATATGGTCAAGTTTTCACCGTCGACTACGTTCACTGCAACCAAAAAAACATTCATGTATAATAGAATTGAAGAACAAAGAGCTTATAAAAAAATAACCGGTTCAAAAGCCATGACTTCGGTTTTAGAGGCAAGCGGCGCGGTGAGCGGGGTGGCATAGCCGGCGTGCGGCGCTATGAGCGGCGCCTCGTGGCGTGCTACAAACATTTTCATACTTTTGATCTTACCGCTCGCTGCCCCGCGCTTAGCTACCACTCACAGCGCCAAAGTCGTGAACGGGCCGGCCGTTAGGCTTTAGACAAAGCGACATTCACACACAGTTTTTTAGGGTTCCGTAGTCAACTAGGAACCCTTATAGTTTCGCCATGTCTGTCTGTCCGTCTGTCCGTCCTCGTTTAATCTCTGGGACCGTTAGCACTAGAAAGCTGAAATTTAGTACCAATATGTATATCAATCACGCCGACAAAGTGGTAAAATAAAAATTGGAAAAAAATGTTTTATTAGGGTAGGGTTTTTTTAATTTCAACCTTAACGTGTGATATATTGTTGGATAGGTATTTAAAAATGAATAGAGGTTTATTAAAATCATTTTTTGATAATGTCAATAATTTCGGAAATAATCGCTCCAAAAAGTAAAAAACAATGTGCCTCCTAACTTTTGAACCATAAGTTTAGAAAATATTAAAAAATTCTGAAAAGTAGAACTTTATAAGGACTTTCTAGGAAAATTATTTTGAACTTGATGGAAAGAACAGTTTTTGTACAAAAAAGACAAAAAGGTTGTACAAAATAATTTCTGGACTAAGTTTGTAGTATAATCGTGTATGCAAGCATTTTTTTAAACTCATTAGTGGGTACACTTATTTTGACGGACGGGAAACTACGGAACCCTACACTGAGCGTGGCCCGACACGCTCTTGGCCGGTTTTTAAGTTTTTTGGGCTCGTAAATTATTTATTTATTTAAACTTCATGTACAGTAGTGGTACATAGGCGGACTCAATGCAACAAAGCATTTTCTACCTGTCGACCCTTGGGTTAAAAAAGACCGCATAATCAAATCACATAATGACACAACACAATTACAAACACACAATGTTTCTGTTTTGTTGGGTAGGTCTAACTTCGAGAAAGAGGTTAATCGTCGAATCCGACTCTGCTGGGCAGCGTTCGGGAAGCTGCGCGGTGTCTTCTCGTCCAATATACCACAGTGTCGACGAAAGTCTATGACCAGTGCGTGTTGCCAGTGATGACTTATGGCTCCGAAACGTGGTAGCTTACAATGGGCCTCATAAGAATACTCAAAGTCCCCCAAAGGGCGATGGAAAGGGCTATGCTCGGAGTTTCCTTGTGTTATCACATCTTAAATGAAGATATCCGCAGAAAACCCAAGGTTACCGACATAGCTCAAAGAATCGCCAAACTCAAGTGGCAATGGGCTGGGCACATTGCACGCAGAACAGATGGTCGATGGGGACGAAAGGTTCTGGAGTGGCGACCACGTACCGGAAAATGCAGCGTTGGAAGGCCTCCAACAAGGTGGACCGATGACTTGGTCAGGGTCACGGGAATCCGATGGATGCATGACACACAGGACTGGCCGTTGTGGCGACGCTTGGGGGAGGCCTATGTCCAGTAGTGGACGTCTTTCGGCTGATATGATGATATGATGTGTTATGTTTCGATACAATATATCAATCAACTCCTCTCCTCATGGTGGAGATGATCAGACTTACTGATTACAGCCCACCTGAGTTCCTTCAGTTGCTCTTTGCGTTACAGGGCTGCGGTGACTCTTTCAAAAAATTCCGTAATATCAGAGGTAAATAACTTATTGTTAAAATAGTTTAGGACTCCTTGATTGTACTTAAAAATTTGTCATATTGCCATTAAGCTGAAAATATTGTTTCTAAATATGAAGACGTAGTAAGAACAGTCGTAACAATAATATTATAAAGGTTTGTGAGTGAATGTGTATGTTTGTTTTATCGTCATGCTCGAACGGCTTTTTTTTTAAGCTATTGCTATATAGGAGCTATTTCTATCGCGGGCCTTGAGCGTGGAGACCGAATCCAGAAATTCCGTAACGAAAATAACCTAACCCCCCCACTCATTTGTTTATTGAGCGTGGTGACCGATAAGAAAACAAATGAGTGAACAATCAATCAAAATTCAATTCAATGTGTGAAAGTGTAACTTCAATTAATATCAAAGAAAAAAAAACAAAGGAAAAAAAAATACTGCATATTTTTTTTTCGATGGGAAAAGTCATCCTATGACAACCCCTGCTCTTGGGCGGAGCGGGAGATAGTGTCAGACTCTTACTGACTAAAAAAACCCATTCCGTTCCTTCAAGCCTTCATACCGGGGCTCGAGCGCCCTTTCGGATAACCCTGGCCCCAGTAGGCTTCGACCCGGCTGGGCCCCTGCTGTTGCTGACAACTCCTTAAGGCGCGCGGGAACAGCGCGCGCCGTCGACGACTTCAGCTTGGTCCGGACAGTTACCGGACGGCCGGACAGCGAGCTACCCATTGCTCACTGTCCGCAAGCCCGCGCCTACGGTGGCTGGAAATCAGGATCGGAATCCCGGCGGCGGCAAGAGATGCTCGAACGGCTGAATGCACAAAGGTTGACCATATTCTAGAATAGTACATAGGATACTTTTTATCCCGGGAGTATGTTTCTTTATAATATTTTTTTTACTATTAAGCGGTCGATGCCACTGGCATCAGCCAGTAACAGATAGAGAGTCTAGCTCAATAAAACTTCAGACCTAAATCAATAAGTTGTCAAATATGAAAAGCGATCAATAATTTTATGAAGTGGTTAATGTTACAACGTCCTAAAGAAAATTCATAAAATATAAGGTACTCGTGTCACAATATAACTACGTATAATTTGGGTAAAAATGACGTAAAAACATAAAGCCTTACAATATGGCTTTTTGGTTATAAGTGAATTATGACGGGCTTTCGTAATTATTCGCGTTCGATAGTCCATTGTTAATTCAATTGCGAGAATATTTCTGTTATGCGCTGGTTGCGGGTATAATTTAATAATATTGTATGGAACAATCTATGTCGTATTGGGCCCTTTTGTGAGAGTCGGATTTCGGTGGAAATTACATGTTATGAGATCTTTGATTCTAAATATTTTTCGTCGAAAAGTGTCATCATCATCATCATCATTTCAGCCGATATGCGTTCACTGTTGGACATAGGCCTCCCCCAACCGTCGCCAAAGCAAACGTTCCTGTGCGTCTCGCATCCATCGGTTTTCCGCAACCTTCACCAGGTCATCGGCCCACCTTGTAGGAGGCCTTTCAAGGAAAAGTGTAATACACTGCTTATCAAAGCATAAAGTGTTTTGGTTCCATTTTATCCAAGCAACATTTTCAGAACAGATAAATAATTATTTTAAATTAGAGATTCTATATACCTAATTAACAAAACTAGTTGGCATCTGAATATTAAGCACACTAAAAGCGAAATATTGTAATTATGCATCATGTTTGTTAATTCTTCACGCTCAATTCTCTGAACATATTTAAATGAAATTCAGCACACGGTTGGACCATGTCTTGAAATATGATTTAGAATACATACTTATTCCAAGAGTATCCATTTATCCTTGGTATAATTTTCTACGTTTTTAACATTTTATTTTGGTAACATTTTATTGATAGTTGTAATTATTTATATTATTACTGTTTTTTTTTTTATATAGCCACTCTTTTGTAATGTGAATGTGAGAACACTGTATACTCCACGAACTCTTAGACTACTTCCTATTACGACTTAATTTTTTTATTATGATTATTTTTACTGTGTTTTTGTGCACAATATTGACTGGTTTACACTGTTCTTACATAATATTTATCAATATTGTAACAACAACCACTTTTTTTTAAAAAGAGTAACCATGGAGTTTCTTGCCGGTTCTACTCCATAGGAAAAGACCAATTTGGAACCGTGCACTAGTTTCTGACGTTTTATAAGTGCCCATGTAGGCCTATGTGAAATAAAATATTTTGACTTTGACTTTCATGCAGGCGCAATCGCTGGCAGTTTCTAGTAATCTGTATTTTGTTCCATGAAATTAATTTTCAACGAACTGTAGTAAAACCTCAATAAATAAAAGAGGAATAAAAGATGAATTCCAACGCTATTTAAACACATTTATTTTGTTAAAATATTTTGAAGAGAATTCGTTTGCGATGTACGTCGTTTGTTTGGACGATGTACGCGAGTGGGATCCCAGTGGGTCCATTCCACTCCATTTCTCGCTTCAGAGATTTCTTTCTTTCATCTGCTTTGTTTCGCCGAGAGGGCGTCAACATAATGAGCGTCCGGAACTAATGTTTTGACCGGATATTTATAAGAGTACCAAAATCTTTTGTTAACAGTGTTGGCTGTTCTTTCTGTTTCCATTTAAGAGTACATGACTTTTAACCTTACAAAAACAAAGTATTTCTATAATTTCCTACATGGCTTGTGTGTATTTTGGCTGAGTTTTTATTACGTTTTCAGGCAATAAAATCTGGTAAAAAGTATTCATTTTTTAGGTTGTTAGCATGTTTTTTTCCATTATCATGGCAACTGAGTTGCGGGTGAAATGGAGTACCTACTTCAAAAAGATTTAGAATGTGTGTAAACCTCTGGCGTTAGTTTTAAAATACTGCATTCAATTTTACTATATATTTAAAAAAATAAATAATTAGACATTCATTTACAACAGAATATAACTACAATATACTTCTAAATAGTTGAACTAATAAATAAATTAATAGATAATAAACTGAAAATAATAATATGTACAAAAGCGTACAAAAATGATTCATTCTGCGTCCACTAGCTGTTTGCTGATATCTCGAGCAAATCGATGACCCCTACCATTTCAACCCTATATGGCACTAACATATAACTCCCGATAAGGTTTTTATATTTGCATCGATTGAGGTTTTCGGCACCCGTCTCAGCACAGTCTGCCCTGTGTCAACTCATGTTTAAAGCTAGAAATACATTAGACGACCCACACGAGGACCACGCTTGATTTGTACGTAGAATGACGTCGCCTGGCGTCGCGTAGCGTGGATCTAATGTAGTTCTACCAGTCTAGTTTCCATATAAAATTTATGGAGACCGACGCACCTAGATCGGCATACGTGGTACACGTATGCTTAGCGTAGTTCTGCTTTTATCATACACCAAAGGCCTATGCCACTTTTAAGGCATTGTGACGATAGGGACCAGAGACCCGAATCCCATTCATCTAAAGTCAGTAGGCGGATACGCTCAGCAGTATTGGTAGACGTATTAATTATTCCGTATCAACCTGCAGAGTCTCATCCCACTGTCTCTGAGAAGACTGTTTCTCGGGCAATAACTTATCCGGGCAAGATCCTATCGAGGCCTTCACGGCATCAGTCAAGCACGGCACCTTGACCAGTGATGGGGTAAAATTCTTGTTGTTGACTGTTGAGTGCCGTGGACCGAAGACAGTAACGCCGGTAGGCTTACACTAAATTTTGATGATGCGGAGCCAACCAAAAGGGAATGGCACGCCTGGTCATCCAAGATGGATGTTAAAGTGTACCTAATGGTATAAATTAATACCTAAAATTTAGAATTGTGTGGCTGTTTCCATAAAGAGACAGAGCAGAGAAAATACGCATATCAGTAATATAATATCCAATAAGGTTTTTATGTGGGAAACGATGGTGGGAAATCATCCAATGACATTTCCCGGTCTTGGAGTAAAACCCTCTCCAGTGTTCCTTCTTTTGCCTTGCGTTCCAGGGTACCGGGAATATCTAATAAGGGTGAAAGCCGAATATATTTATTTATTAACTATGGGAAATAAGAAGTATTATATATTTTACCCGATTCGCCGTTACAATTGAACTCCTGTCCATCTTCTCTCCTCCACATGACATAGGGTTCAGGGTACCCAGTGGCGCGGCAGACCATCGTCACGTTGGTACCCTCGCGAACCACCATGTCCGTTGATGTCATGTTGTCTATTATCACTGGTGGCACTAAGAAAAAGAATATCAATTAATTATTTACGAATGAATATTATGAAATGAAATGGTCGATAGTCGATTCATGTTAAGATTAGGCATTTAAAGAAAACTTTTTATTGTCTGTCCAACCGATTTTAATTTCTATTCTGTAGGCATAAGGATGGCATTAAAACAAAGAACAACTACACCAACAATTACAAAACCAACTATTATTGCAGTGGACAATTGTCATTGTTGCGGTTGAACGGACAGTAAAAAGTGTTTTTTTTCTAAGCTATTGCATAGCTTCTATCGCGGGCCTTGAGCGTGGAGACCGAATCCAGAAATTCCGTAACGAAAATAACCTAACACCCCCCACTCATTTGTTTTTTGAGCGTGGTGACCGATAAGAAAACAAATGAGTGAACAATCAATCAAAATTCAATTCAATGTGTGAAAGTGTAACTTCAATTAATATCAAAGAAAAAAAAACAAAGCAAAAAAAATAGCATAAATAAAATAAATAAATAATTATAATTGCATAAATTGATAAAAATGCTATGCAATAGCTTTACCGCGGCAGTCCTCGAGTGGCACACGTCTTTTTTTTTTAATTTTCTAATGTTATTTTGAACGAAGTACAGTAGTTGTCTTAAAAGTTTTAAGGGGAATTCGTAGTTTTTGCGAAAAAAGTAGCCAGCAGTAGGATACTACGTCTTTATTTTTTAGCTGAACACTCGTTTTGCTCTAGTCTATCTAATCACGAGGCGTAAAGAGCAGCCTGCCAGTCTGCTCATCTAATCACGAAAAATGTTTCATAATCATAATAATTTATTGGTAGACTGATTTTTTTATTTAAAGGTAAGGTCAAAACCCCGCTACCTGCTCTCTGTCCGGGTACGAACCGCAACCACAGCAATGCTATATAAATTTGTAACCTTATTACTCCTGAACTGGGGTCGGTATACGAAGGTATTTAGTTCGGGTATTTTAATGTCAAAATATCAACTTGCTCTTTGCTCAGGTTTGATAATATAAAGAGCTTTTAAAATTCCATGCTGGAATGCCACGTTTGCTACGCTATGTAGTCAATAAATTCGGACAGAGTAACCTGTAGAGTGGATGTCCAATTAGGTAAGTGGGTCTGTAAAAATCGCAGGACTGTATATATGGACGTTGCAGCTCTGCATACAATACTGAACGCAAGTTGATTAATCAAGTAAAATATTTTATTTTTTCGTACATATGTACATACGGTTCACTAGTTATTCAAATTCTTGGTGGTACGACAGACTGATGGAGGTAATGTACTCACCCGCAACCTTTAGGTATCCCTTCCTGGAGCGCATGGGGTCGGTGTTGACCTGGTACATGTACCAGCAGCGGTCCACTTCCTGCACGTTCTTGATGTGCAGGTACAACGAGCGGTGGTCGTTGTACGACAGGCTGATGGAGGTAGCATACTCACCCACAACCTGTAGGTATCCTTTCTTGGAGCGCATGCGGTCGGTGTTGACCTGGCACATGTACCAGCCGCGTTCCGCCTCCTGCACGTTCTTGATGTGCAGGTACCACGAGCGGTGGTCGTTGTACGACAGGCTGATTGATGGAGGTAGCATACTCACCCACAACCTGTAGGTATCCCTTCCTGGAGCGCATGGGGTCGGTGTTGACCTGGCACATGTACCAGCCGCGGTCCACTTCCTGCACGTTCTTGATGTGCAGGTACCACGAGCGGTGGTCGTTGTACGACAGACTGATGCGCGCGTTCTGAGTTATTATGTTGTGGTGGATGCTCAGGATTGTCTGTGTGTCAACGCGGACCCACGCTACCTGTGAGAACCATGTTAAAATATCAGGGTTTTGTCATGGAAATAAAAATAAAACTGAGACAAAATAAAACGATCTTATTTTTCTAAAAGTTGATTGCGTATTTAATTTTACTTTCATACTTTCACCCGTGATCTGAAAAACTTTTAAATGAGAATAGATTTCCTAAAGACCAAGTTTTATCGAGTCAATGAACTTTCGATAAGAGAGAAATATGGTACAAATACGCGACGCCACCATATACGAATGAATTTCTACGTACCGCAAGTACGGCATAGATAAGGTTGCACGAGAAGGACATTCACGGCTGAACGAGCAAATGTAAAAGTGCGGCAAACCAGAAAAGTAAGTATTTCCTTTGAAGTATTTCCAAGAATTTATGGATGTGCATAAAGTTTTAAGTAATGCAGCAATATAATATGTATATATTTTTACCGGAGTGACAAATACATTTACGGTTCCATGAGATAGTAATCTTTTACACAAAGTTACAAGTTTTTTACCAGCTGAGTCACATCCACACGCGAACTAAGTTTTAGTATAAAAACTACATTAGAACACTTATCAATCTTGTTGGAGTCGAAAAGCTTTTTTTTTGCGAAGTTATAAACTATTTCTCATGAGCACCCTTTTATTTTTTATTTTAGAATAATACACTAGTATTAAAAAAATAACAGCAGTGTTGTGCTGCTGTGACCAAAATAATCTGTCAGACTTCTCCACTATGAGACTCAAGATTTAATTTACCGTTGTGGATTTAATCCAAACGGTGACTAATTCAGTCTTCCATCCCAAATATATCTGCACTACACAGCACTCCAATTTTGCTAACTAGCCGTCCTGCATGATTAATAACTGGCGAATCGTGCATTCTGAGCAAAGTGATATTAAGTTGGCTTGTTAAAACTTTACCCCGTGCACCGCACGAATGGAGTTGTATGAAGTTCTGGTGCAACGTATCCGTTCATACAATTTCACGGCGCTCGTTCATCATGGCATCTGACGTCACCGCTGATGGTTCTAGGTTACCGCTGTTTACTTTCTTAATTGCATGCCAATATAAACTAGCGGCAAGCTTATAAATAGAACAAGAAACTGTTGTACAAGTCTGCGGTAAGGCTTATTAAATGAAGAAACGGCACAGGCTTTTTAACCGACTTCAAAAAGGAGGAGGTTTTCAAATTGTATGTTTTTTATGTTTGTAATACGTTTACACTTTAATAAGACAATGTATCTTAGTATGGCTTTAAGATATGGCATCGATCTGATCTGACTTTGAAGTCAGGAGATTTAGAGCACCGGCACTACGTAAAAAAACAATGTTGTAGCCGTGTTTCGGCTTATTAAAATCTGATATTAGAGTTCTGATGATAAAACCAAGAGTTAGGTACGGATACCTATGAAATAAAACTACTAGGCATGTTATTACAATCATCAAAAGATACTTGTAAATCATGCCAGATCAAGACATGACATCTTTCGCTTTAGGGTGGAGTGGGAGGGTGCGTCAGATTTTTTCTGAGTAAAAGCTGACATCGGTCTTGTTGGGCCGCTACGATTTGTCGACATCATTTTGAGGAGCGCGTGGAACATTACGCGTTGTCGACCACTTGGGCTCATTCCGGACGGTTACCGGACGACGAGCCACACATAGCTCTTCGTCCGTAAGCCCACGACTAACGTAAATGGTAGTCGGGGTCAGTGTCAGGGTCACGGCGGCTGGGGCGTGAGGATGGCGGTTCCATCACTAGTGCAGCTGTCTCCTTTGCTAGTATTACTGCTCCGCAGAAGGGAGCGACCACCTGCTATTCTCCCACGCCAGGACTTACTGCCACCATTGAACCATGCGATCTTGCTGGAACTCCGCTATGCCACGACTTGTCGCGGCTGCAGAGTTTAAGTTTTGTTGATTTGTAATATTGATTGCAAATATTTGTGTACGGTAGATTAATTCTAGTGAAATTATGAAACTTTAAATAAAACCAATATTAGACCTGTCACAACACTTTTATGACTTGGTGTGTGAAAGGTTAGAGTAGTGTAACAAAAATATATGATTACTGTTCTGGTTGCCAAAACCTTGTTCCCTTGTGTTATCTAAGTATGTTTTCTACTTATTTAAAGAAAGTTTTTTATAAATTGATATCGATAATAACGTACACATATAAAATTAAAAACTCATTTTGTTTCGATATTGAGATAGATTCATGGTAGCACAAGTTTAAACGTTAGTGGTTTTTGGTTGGCATTTACCTAGATAATCATGTAATCCTTTGTATTAATGATAAAAAAATAAAAAAAAGTACCATAACTAAAAACCACCACAGTAAAAAAATTAAAACCTTTTTATAAAAAAATACAACCGACTCTCATAAAAAAACGTTCTATAAAAGTGTTTTAGTTGCAGTAAATGTTCTTAAATAGAAAATTCCTCCACCTTGTAGTCGTTTTATTCTTCGATAAAGCATAGAGACGGGGTGGGGCATGACGTAGCGTATTGAAGTTCGCTGACGTCACATCGTGTATACGCATACTTGAGTGACATCTATCCAAGCTGTATTTACTGTACCGCTAAGGAACTTGTGTGACCTCGATACGGTGTAAATCTTATCAAGAATCTACAGTTGAACATGTGTTATCATATCAGTCTCGCCAGTAATTGAGGGTTTAGCCATAAATACCACAACATGACAGATGGATTAGCGATTGCGGTGTGCCGTATCAGTTAAGAGACTCCTTAGGCTAACTTAATAAATATAATGGTACATAATTACGCTATCATATCTCACTAATCATAACTAGACTGAAGGGATGGTTATGATTAGTGATTGGTGTTATAAGTAGTGGATGAAATTTTGTACAGGGATAGATCACGTCCTAGAATAGCACATTGGATTTTAGATCTTTTTATTCCGTGTATTTGTTTTGTTGGACCATTTATGTAATAAATTTAAGCTGGGAAGGAGCTGACAGTTGATAGTTTTTAATAAAGGCTATTATGTATTCTTGTTACTCCTTCACGCACAAACAGAAAAACAGATTTGGGTGAAATTTGGTACTCTGGTAGACCATGCATAGCACATAGGATAATTTTTATCCAGGGAGTATGGTCCCTTGGGGTAATCGTCTACTTTCACGTGGGTGAAGCTGTGGCTAGACTTTATTATATTATATATATTGCACATTGAAGGATTCAAAAATATAATATAAAAGTACTGAATTCACTTTAGTTTACTAACTTCAATTTTTACAATACGGGAAAGGCAATTAATGAATATGTAAAATGAAATTATTCTTATTTTTACTTTATTTATTAGTTAGGCATTAAAATAAAATGGTAATACAATATCATGTTATAAACTACATACAAATATAAAATTACAGCACTTATTGCAAAACCGACACCTATTGCAATACGTTTTAATTAAATGTAATTATTTGTTTGGTAACCTTCTCAAAATAGATTTCAACTTGAAGACATCCATGACAAAAGCAAGAACTCATCTACATGTGTATTTGGTTTATTCAAACCACAGGGTTCAAAGTTGGTTCCTGACCGAGTTTCAGAAGTCCTAACTCAAGAGTCAGTGCGCGATGGAGCGTATTATGCTCAGCGACCGAATAGGTACAGAACACCACTGTGAAGTACAGTCTGGCTGAAATGGGATGAAAAGCTTTATATTTACTTATAAAACGCGTCAGGATAAATGGGCATGCGTCATAACGCCGCCGCTGGTAAAGTACGGGAACCGTTGCTATGACAACGCATGGCGACTTTTTAACAATGCTTGAAAGGGGAATTTCAACTTGTAGAAGCCCTATATTCTTTGTTTAATAGTTAGATTGTTTACAGAAACAAAAAAATAATGTTTTGTTTTGTTCATTTGTTTCTGAAAATTGCTTATATGAATGAATAGGGAAGGATTTAAGGTACAGCTCACACTCAGACACGAGGTGACCCAACTTTTAAAGGTAGCAAATACAATAAAGAACTTTATATACTGCATAAAGAGGTGTACAGTTCAATGTGAGAACTCTAATACACCATACTGCACCTCGAGGTGGTGATGCTTCGGTACATGCTTTGTGCAAGAGTCCGCTGAGCCCGTGCTTCGCTCCGGAGCTTTACTATGCATCTCATGACATAACAGCTGGCTTCTCCAAGCATTGTTACGTCGCATCGAATTGTATCCCTGTGTGAGCTGCCCCTTGTAAACTTCTAGCTTACCTTGTACCCTCGTAAGTCCTCGACGACGCAAGCGAGCAGCGCATCCCGTCCCACAGTCACCGTCACGTTCGTGACCGGCTCCACGAAACGAGGGAACAATGATTCTGAAACAAATACAACAGATAAACGATGTTTGCTATGTTTTATTTTCGTACCTTTTTTATTGTAACACATTTGGAAAATGGATGAAAAAGAGCATGTTTGACAAATAAAGGTATGAACTAATAAAGAGTTTCATTTCGAAAAATACTCTAAGAATTTCCATGTTCTTCCAAATTTATATTCAGAACGAGTGAATTTTAAAATAAATAACTATCGCCTAAAAGTAAAATATATACGCCATTAACTTGATTGAAAACTTGTGTTTATATAAATGTAAATAAAAGTTATTATTTTAAAGATAACATGAAAACGTATTTAGGTGAAGTACATTTATAAACAGCGGCTTTAATTGTCTGACTACCTTCACAGGTAGGTAGTCGAACTCAAATCTGTGGACTCAAATTAATCAATCACCACATAGAATAATGTGGGGTCGTTCATGAATACATACAATGGGCCAAGGTACATATACATACAAGAGCAATCCATCAAAGTACATACTTTACGAAACTGAGTTGTATTGAGTAATATTTGGCCCAATGATTCCTCAATAGAAGGATATTAAGGTTAGGGCCAACTAAATCTGATTTCTTTACATAAAAAGTGTTTTATAAATAAACCGTTTGACATGTTTCACATTTTCAGGCCAGTGTCCCTTTCACCTCGATCGTAGCATTAGAAATACACCTTTATTAGATCTATGTACCTAGATTAGCCTACGACGTGTGTGGATATTGTAAACTAAACAGCTAATAGCAGTTTCTGGAGCTTGTGCTTTGCAGCCTTATTTACATGATAGCTGTAGCGGACTGGGTGCCGTGTACGCGGCGGCTTGTAAACCGCAAGTAGCACATTTGGTTATCTGCGAAGTGTGTACCGAATGGCGGTTAGAGGTGGTCACATTGCGGCCTGTGGTCACACCCTTATTATATGACCAGCCATTGCTCTTGAATTACGTCTTACCAAGATTATATTAGCCGAGCTACTAATTTATTGTCAACAATAACTTTAATTGCAAACCTCAAACTTATAATTGGAATGAAGTATTAAATGAAAGTAAACATTTTCAAATGATTATAACCGTAAAACGGTTTCCAAGATGACTTAGTAGGCAGGTAACGATAAACTAAATCACAGCGTCAGGATTATGTTGTTACATTTTCAAAATCGGCTCCTAAAACATGAATAAAACATGTCGATAAAGTTGAATAATGTCCGCCACTTTGAGAGTGAGAAGACTTACGTATGTAGACGTCAATACTAACGCGATCGATGTGAGCGATGCTTCAATGCTGCAACAATCTATTTAGGCTAAACAACCTGAGACACGGAAAAATATCCGCGAATGATTGATGAGTGAGAACGCGAATAGAACAAATCCATCCAGCGGCCATCAATCTTAGCGGCGGAGCGGCGCGGGCCGCTGTGCAAGCGACGTCGTCGTCTCTAATGAAAGAAGAGCTTACCGCGCACGTATAAACAATCGGAAAATGTTGTTTCTAATATCCCGCAAGATAGATGGCCCGTGAAATGTGCTCTTAGCTGGGATCAAGCCTTTTTTAATAGAAAAATGATTGTGCTACGTCTCTTGTTCAACGTTGGGAACGCCTACGTAATAGTACACAATGTGACGCAGTCAATTCTCTAACGTCACATTGTCGAAAACTGTGTTACAAAGCGGGGGAAGCGACGAAGCGTTTGCTGCATCGTTGTGTTCTACGATATGTGACCTTAGAGAATGCTATTGCAGTACCCCTTTTGCTTGAATATTGAATTGATGATACGAATAAAAAGTACGACGCGGTGCTTTTACTCTTTTCTTTCCAAAGTTACCATGACCAAAATAGTACTTTTATGTAAAAACCTCTACTTTAAAAACAATAAAAACTGTCCATCTGAACCATACTCATACTCATTTGTGAAATATTAGCTTCTGCCATTGGTTTTGCCCGCATGAAAGTAGCAAAATTACCTTCAGGAATACGCGTATTCCGGGTCAAATTTTTATCCAAATCCATGAAGCCGTTTGAGTGTGAAGGAGTAGCGAACATACACACATAGGTATAGTTATCGGAACGGATCTTGAGCGCTGGCTTCAAGTTGCGCAGAAATCAAATATTCGATCTCTTTAGTGGTGCGACGTGAGACGCGGTGGCGGGGAATGTCAGTGATTGGCTCGCCGCGCCATCGCGTCATAGACGTCACTCCTGATTCGTTCCCTGCACTTGTTGTATCTAACAACGACGACGATTGGCTCGCCAATGTAAGGAATGCGCAAAGCGATCCCCACTCTGACGCCGAGCGCTCAAGATCCGAGCCGGTAACTATACCTACATATGTTTATTTCCGGAATGGTATTTTATGAGGTAACGGCGCCCCTTCTATGTGCTGATGGTGATCACCGGGGTGGTTTTGGTGAGGTAAAAATCTCACACTCCCCAGACTTATCCCCAAAGCCCGGGCATCTTTAGAAGGTATCCCCTCGAAAACAAAAAGAATAGGTACTTATATGTATGTACATACAAACTATCGCCTTTATGAAATTAGTGTGATAAGCTTTCAAGTCATTATATATTAAAAATTACTTTTATTAATGTTTGTCTGACTCAATAACTAGTAGGTACAACCATTTCAAACCTTGAAAGAAAAATGAGCGGGAAAAAAATTGACCTTTTGATTGAATTACCAACGTCGTCTGCCTCCTTATTGCCCTCTACGTAATTTAGATCATTTGTGTTGCTCACGTAATACCTACACGCTTATGAGTTCAAGTAAATTGAAAAGCCAGAACCAACTACATTCATTCAACCTGCCGATATAACGATATAGTTTCGGTTCTACGCAATATCGTCACGTGATTACAAATCGTACCTACCTCCATAACTTGAGAGCCCTCAAAGACGGTCAAGTCCCACTGTAAAGGGTTTAATTACTTTAATAAGCGCTAATACAGTGTAACGTGTTAATAATGTAGTTGGTGTTGATGAGACAACGAGATTACGCGGCCACTTGAAATATGATTACGGGCGGGCCGCTCATCAGGGCGTAAGTGTTTACGGATGCACGTGACGGGTCGGCCCCCCGCGGGTTGCCGGGCGCCTCGTCCACTGCTCGCGTATTTACCTAATTGGCACAGTACGTTGTGACAAAAGTCCGTGTTGGGCTCCCGGCAAATTAGATTCCCTGCCCACCCGCCGCCCGCCGATGCCCCGATGCCCCGACTCCACTCGCTTTACTTACCTCTTTCACCCTAAATTGACTTTCCTCTAATTGAAATACGCGTCAAAGACTCATTCCGCGATTAATCTTTTTTGTTTGTTTTTATTAGTTACTGCACTGGTAGGAAGAAGTTATTAATCCAGGCCGCCGCCTTTAATGGATTTATGGGCTTGGGGTGGTGGTATTATTCACGTAAAACATTTTACACATACTTACTAGAACAAATAGCTTTCCGTTTAAAAAAACACTGATCCTTGAGGTACAAAATAAATAAAGATAACAAAGTTTGATATTTCGTGAATCGCTGCTTATTTCTGAATAAATCCTTGTTTAAAATACATGCCCTCTGTTCTAGGTACGTTTTGACTTTGAAATATTAAAATCAGATTGGATGAAAATTACCCTATCTGTTGGAATATACGTAGGGGAAAATATGATGTGATTTAAAAATTGAATTATCCATTTTCAACACGGGAATTGGTGCCCATCTAAAATAAAACCGATTGTAGCAAATTCGAGTTGCCGAGTCTCACGGCGGCTTCGCTGTGGCTGTGGGTATTCATGAGTATCGATTTTATGCAAAATGCAACAAGATTCACTTGAACATGTCGGCTATACGATACGCATTATGTGAGGAACCGATCTATTCTACAATTACATTGGCGTAGATACGGCCGCTTGTAAATGGGTGCGTACGTTGTCGAGTTGGGCGAATGAGCCCTGTCGGGCACGGCGAGCTGGCGCGTCGTGTACGCATAAACATGTAACACAATTAGCGGTCAAGTCTAGCAGGCGCCGCCAGCCCTTCGCAATAAGAGCTTGATAAAGCCAATTTAACCGGAGATTCGATTCCTCCGCCTGTTTATTATTATCAGCCGCGCCTAATTTCAGTTCCCCGGGTCCTATTGTGTAAACTGAATGAACAAACAACTAATGCAAATTTCGGTTAGTTAACTAATTTGAAGTTTGCAGATAGATCACGACACTATCTAGAATGAGACGCGAATTCGTGGTATTTGAGTTCATTGGAAGATCGTAGGAGTGGATCATTTATTGCGTGAGTCGAATTTAATTTTGGTTACACCATTAATCTTTCTAAGTTATTGTAGCTGACAAATAATGAGACAGGTATTGGGATGGAGTACAGTTTTCCTTTGTTTTTAAGATTGTGTTGTAGCTAGCAGATGTTCGTTTGTAATGGCATGGCGTATGTTGTTACATTCAAGTTTAATTGTAAGCATTAACACGTGTGATGCCAATTAGTACAGATGCTTAAGCGTAATCGCTTCACGGCCTGAGTTTGTAGCACTTCGTTACATCGTTGTTAAGTGCACCTAATGCGACTTGTTCCGCACTTGCTCCCGTAGTTATACATATGTTGCGAGCTTTAATTTATGTACTTTGTGTTAGTATCACATAACTATATTTTGAGCATAGATGGATTACATGTACCTATGTCTTGAATCTGTAGGATTATTCGAAAGAGTCAAGTCAGTCAAGAGGCGTGGCCCTAAAATGCAAAGGAAGGAACACAATGGGATTTTAGTGAGTCTGATACTCCCTATCACTCTACCCAAAATGGGAGAAGTTATTTGATGATTTCCAATTCAAAAAGATTTCCAATGCCTAAGAAAAACATTGAAATGACACTAGCGTGAAGTTATTTAGGATTTACATAGCATAATAATAGCATAATCAGCCTTTTAATGTGCCCACTGCTGGGACTCAGGCCTCATCTCCAGGAGAGGGAATGGGCCGTAATCCACCACGCGGGCCCAGTGCGTATTGGTGAATGTCAAAAGTCTTCGAATTTTTGGTTCTAGGACATGCCGGTTTCCTCACGATGTTTTCCTTCACCGCTTTGAGAGCGGTGGTGATGAAATAAATTACACAAAGTAATGCACCTGGCTGGGTTTGAACCCGTGACCTACAACCCGTAAGTCGGAGATTTTTATTTTAAAAATTGACTTATAAAATAAGTTTATTTTATAAGTCAATTTTTAAAATTTTAAAGTTAAAGTTAAGTTAGTTTTTTAAACTTAGAAGTTTCTAAGTAGCGACAAAAGTGACTTAGCATTCATTTGTACCAATTCTATTTTAAGTTCTTTATCGAATTATCAAATTTAATCTCGATATACAATGACAATTGTTAACGGAGAAACGTTCAAAGTGATAGTGGAATCGCTATTAAAATCTACCTAATATACGAAGTAGAGACAAATGCGGTCGAGAACTTACTTCCATGAGTTTGTGTAGCGTACTACTGAAACCTTAAGTACTATTACAAAATACCTCAGGGTATTCGTTCGATACTTGCACTATAACTATACAGAACTGTTTATAGGAAGAAGCCATTTTGTAATACAATTTTATAGTCACACCAGCTACACGGCGAACTTCGTACCGCCTAATAGGTATGTTGTGATACCTTTTAGCTAAGCTGTCAACCCTACCCTACTCTACCCTACCCTACTCTATCCTACTCTACCTTACTCTATCCTACACCACCCTACACTACCCTACTCTACTCTACTCTACCCTACTCTACTTTAATTTTCTTTTTTTTTCCTTAAGAACCTTCTCCTCACAATAACAAACACAACAAAAAAAAGAATTAGCGAAATCGGTCTAGCCGTTCACGCGTGATGGCGTGACCAAGGAAATAGGGATTCATTTTTATATATATAGACTAGCTTTTGCCCGCGCGGCTTCGCTCCCGCTCTTCCCTACTTCAGCCTACTATACCCTACTCTACCCTACTATACCCTACTCTACCCTACTCTACCCTACTCTACCCTACCCTACTCTACTCTACTCTACCCTACTCTACCCTACTCTACCCTACTCTACCCTACTCTACCCTACTCTACCCTACTCTACCCTACTCTACCCTACCCTACTCTACTCTACCCTACTCTACCCTCCTCTACCTTCCTCTACCCTACACTACCCTACACTACCCTACTCTACCCTACACTACCCTAATTTTCATTTTTTTTTTCCATAAGAACCTTCTCCTCATAATAACGAACACAACAAAAAAAAATGAGCGAAATCGGTCCAGGCGTTGTTGAGTTATGCGCTTACCAACACATTTTGCGATTTATTTTTATATTATAGATTACACATTTACACTATCTTAAAGTTAGTACGTATCTACCTACGTTATTCAAAACAAATGATGAAGTCTAAAAATTTTCTACATACTTTTTTTTTATTTGTTGTTAGGTTTGTGCTTGACCGCTATCTCACCAAATGGAAAGCGACGATGCGGTCGACGATGGAGCGCGCTTACCTAGAAGTACCTATTCACTCTTGACTTAAAGATTCCCGAGTTGTAGCCATCAGGTATGGTATAGGTATGTTATATATAGGGTGACTGATAATTAGTGACCGATACTTAAACACGTGATTATACTCATGATTACAAACAACTTTCCCAAAGAAACTTTTCTTTTAACTCATTTTTTGTTTTATGTATTATCACAATAACAAAACGCAGCTAACAGTTGATCGGTCGCAAGCGCGTGTTCGCGTCTTTCCCTGTTTGGTAATTGTGATAAAACAAATGAAAAGAAAGAAGGAAAATCTTTTTATTTGCCGGAAAAGGCTCAAACTTAAGACTAACATATTACAAACATTTTCCATGATAAAAAAAATAGTCTAAAAAAAGTTTCTTTGGGAAAGTTGTCTGTAATCATGAGTACAATCACGTGTTTAAGTATTGGTTACTAATTATTACCAGTCACCCTACATACATTTGGTTAAGTTTGTAAGTTCGAATCTAAGAGATACTGTTATACATGATCCTAAAACAAAAACATTGCTTTCACGTTCTTGTATCGCTGCGGTGAAAAACCGGCCAAGTGCGAGTGGCACTCGGGCACGAAGGGTTCTGTACCGTCCGTAGCAAAAAACGAGTAAAAAATTACATTAGTTGTATGGGAGCCCCCTTAAATATTTATTATATTCTGTTTTTTAGCATTTGATTTTATAGCGGCAATAGAAATAATTATGTCATCTGTAAAAAGTTCAACTATCTTTTTTCATGAGACATAAAATATAGCCTGGTGATAGACGGACAAACAGACGGACAGACAGTGGAGTTTTTGCAGTAGGGGGTTTTGTTTTACCCTTTGGGTAAGAAACCCTAAAACCAAGCTAAAAATACAGGGAAGACTTTCATTTCCACAGAGAGAGTGAAATAAAATTTGAAATTCGTAATATTAAAAAGAATTATTATTTGAAGTTGAAGCAATGAAATCAAAACGAAACAAACAAAACAATATCCACCATTGTTTTACATCACTAGGCCGAAATCAAAGCGTAAATGTCGCGAAAGAATACGAAGTTAGTATGAAGGTTATAAAAATATCTGGAGGACAGGTTGGCGTTATATTGCTGTTATAAATCAGCGTTTGCGACAGGCGAGCGTGGCAGCGGCGACGCGGCGGCGTGGCGGCGCGGCACGGCAGTGCCACCTCGTGTCGCCTGCCGACCACCTACATATGCATAAATATTGCGCCTACTGTTCCTGTACACCTAGTACGATATATTTACTTTATGTTCTTATTTATTTGTTTCTTTGGACTTAATTTCGAAAGTTTCAGTATCCCATAAATCGAATTCTTGAATGCCCAAGTTAAAGAAGAATGTGAATGCATTAGAGAAGATTAACACACGGTTTTATTTAGACGAAGTGTTTGTCTCGTCATTATCATTTAAGCCAAAAGACGTTCACTATTGGACATAGGCCTCTCCCAAATGTCGCCATAACGACCAGTCCTGTGCATCTCGCGTCCAACGCATTCCCGCGACACTGAATCTTCCTGTACGTGGTCGCCACTCCAGAACCTTTTGGCCCCATCGACCATCTGTTCTGCGAGCAATCTAACCTGCCCACTGGCACTTAAGTTTGGCGATTCTTAGGGAACGCCCTAAGAATCAAGACAACGGTCTGTTGACAATAGGAAACATTAATTTTGCTATTAATTATGTTCCAAAACCCGAATGAATATAAATTCATTTTAGGTATCTATGATTTGAAAAAAAATTGATTGATAACTACCCTTTAACCTTCAAAATATCTATAACTTATAATATCTATAGGAAAGTAGGTACCTCCTTGTCTACAGCACCTACGTTTTCACAGCCACCTTTTTCAAATATATTTTTACTACCTACTTATACAAAACTACTACATAATATCCTCTCTATATCGGCAGTAGTTTTACAAACCTGCAGATTTTCTAGCGATGTTTTCCCTCGCCGTTGGAAGCTGGCAATAAACTTATATTGAGTTCATATGTTTGAAAAACATGTTGGTCGTTACTACACTGCGTACTATACGATGCACTATTTAGTTATATTAAACTATGTTATAATGAAATTACTTTGTAAGTCGACCATTTGTAATATATAGATCGCAGAAAAAAAATTCCGTCCCGCCAATTGTTATGTCAAATCATCTTGTTTTTTTAGTTGCCAGAGAGAAAATTATTAGTGGCCAGTGAGAAAATACGTTGTTTGAATTGAATTCTCATCCTTACTAATATTATAAAAGCGAAAGTGAGTTTGTTTGTTTGTTTGTTACGTCTTCACGCCTAAATGGCAAACCCGATTTTGATGAATTTTGGTACAGAGATAGATGGGACCCTGGAGACGGACATAGGCTAATTTTTTCACGCAGGCGAAGCCACGGGTAAAAGCTAGTTAGAGATAATTTTATTTCTATTAGAGTCTTGATAGGACCAATAGCTGTACAAACTATTTAGACTTAATTCAATAAGAGAATTTATTAAATAAGTGATGATAAATTGCCAACAAGTTCTGAGTCCCATTTTATTTTACTGCTTACTGTTATGACCACCATTATGAGCTTCACAATGCCTAGAGTTCTATTTTTAACTGGGTATTGTATGACGCTATTTAAAGTTCAAATGTGAAATCCTTGCTATTTACAACTGCGCAACCTTCGCGGGGATATAAATACATACACGAGCGCAGTAAATAGTTAAGTACGCGCTGCAATTATATTAAGAGCTACATACTACATTTATACTCAATTATCATTAATTGAGTGATTGCCAGTAAATAAACGAGATACAAATAAAATGGATAGCAGATACTTCTTCGGTCCATTTCATAACGGGTGCGGAAATACGATGATTTATGCGGTCATCCATAAATGAATCGGATTTTCTGTGACGGCAATTTTTATTTATGAAACAATTAAAATTAATAGCCTCGTTACGGCTTCCAGATAGTTGATCATCGCTTGTTACTTACACAATCAACTTTAGCATATTGTGTTTATAAAAAATAAGAAAAATAAACTACAACGATTTGTTGACGATCTTGTGAAAACCCATACACATAAAATTTAAATTAAATTAATAAACTGAAGCAGTAGCTACTGTCCATACGAATGCAACACGCAGATAATGCTTTATGATATTTAATTCAGTCTGACAATACAGCACCAATTGCAGGAAAATTTAGTTAATTCCGTTCTGTACTGTGAATGAACAAGAGTGAGTGAAAAACACGACCAGCCCGTAATTAATTTAGGGCATGCACGTACTTTGTTAGTTTAATAAAATTTGTTTTACAGATTCCGAATAAACTGTGTAGATATTCAGAATACGAATCCTTTTGTTGTGTCCAAGAGAATATCGAACAATAACGGGAAAATATGTCGAATTGGTTTACAACAGCACAGAGTATAACAGCAAGTAAAATTTTAAAGCGTGTGTAGTGCAGATCGAGTGGAGGCAATGGTTTCCGCCTCATATCGCCAGATTGGAACGCAAGCGCCTGACCAGGGTGAATTACGCGAAACGGCGTGAGCGGTGACGGTGCGAGCGCCAGATTCACTTACTTACATCGCTTCGCTTCGTGACTGAACTCCATAGAGCGGTGCAGTTGAGCCGTAAATAAAATGGTATTGTCGCGCGGAAACCGCACATCGAAAAACCGGGGAACGTCGCGTGAAATGCTACCGGTGCCGGCATCGGCATAGACGCCGAGAAATATGGCCAAACGTACCGTACATACGAAATATGGGACTATAGGCGGCCGTGTTGACTCGTGCCGGGTCGCCGAAACATGTACGTACATATATGTAGCTATTATTCAATGATAACGACTTGCCAACTAACAGGTTATTCATTTTCCTATTAAATCGTTTGTAACAGTGTTAGAAGTTAACATGGATTTGTTTCAGTTTTCACATGTTGCCAGTGTATTAAGCCATTTTGCTATTCTTTTTCAATTTAGTTGTCTTCGAGGTTAGAGTGAATAGACTTTTGATAAACTGTATCACTGCTTACTATCAGGTGGGATATTGAAAAAAAAATTATCTAAAACGTCGCGGTCAATTCCTGCACAAATCAAATAAAAAGATAGTTGTTTCGAATCTTATATTCTAAAAACTTTGGTTTTCTATTAGCCTATTTAAAAAAAAATCATCTATGTTTCTCTTTAGCTCGTTAAGATCAAAAGACACAAGATGTTCTCTCTCTTTTTTCATGACTTTTTAATAGTTGTTTTTTTTTTGGTAAATGTACGAGTAGTTTAATTAAAAAATCGAACAAAAGACGATATCTTTGTTTTATATTTATAAAAGATAGCTGGTAAAAATGCTGTAAAAAAATGGGTTGCTTTTACTCGTGGTTTTATATTTTACTATTTAAAAAAATATTATAATTACTTTTCGCCTTTTATTTTTAGCATTGTTTGATCAGTTTCTACTATTACTTCTAATTATTTTTAGTCAAATAAAAATAATTACAAGTACCAGATGTCTATTTATTACAGTAACTAATGTAGCAATAGGTAATTGGCCCATAATGTTCATTTAAATTTTATATTTAACAAAAAAAAAAATGTTTGCATTCAAAATATTTAACAAGCTTTTTGAATAATTACATATTTTAAAATATAATTGGATAGTTGTTTCTGTTTATTTTTTTAGATCAGATACTAAACATCAAATAACATTAAAAATAAATCTTTTTTTTGGAAACTGCATTAAAATTGGTGGCAAAGCAATTACAAATACATATTTTAATAAGAAAGGGTGGGCACATGGTGTGAATATCTCTTTTCTTCGCGCGTAATCTAAATAGCAGTGATATTACATAGTAGTTGTGCATCTTTTTCTGTTACTTGACAGTTTCTCCTTCCACCAGATTAGAGGTTTCTAACTTACATAATACTAGCTTTTGCCTTACATAGTACTAGCTACGTCCGCGTACATAAAATATAGCCTATGTCACTCAGGAATAAAGCAGCTTTCTATCGGTGAAAAAATTTTAGCAATGGGACCAGTACTTCCAGAGATTACCTCCTACAAACAAAAAAACAAACTTTACCTCTATATTATATTAGTGTAGAACTGTAGATTGAACGGATTTGAAAAAAAAATTACTTACTTGCAAGCCTGAAAATACAGGTCTTGAACCCAGTACAGACTTCAGCTCTTAAAAAGGATAAATTATTACAAAATAATTACCCAGTGACCAGAGCAGGCACAGTGGTAACGGCCCTGACTTACGGATTGTAGATCGAGGGTTCGAACCTAGCCAGGCGTAGTACAACACAAAGTAGTTACTAATTTCATCACCATGGCTCTCAAAACGGTGAAGGAAAACATATAGAGGAAACCGGCATGTCCAAGAACTAAAAATTCGAAGAGATGTGACATTCCTGTTGTTGTGACTGGCCTGTTGGTCTAGTGGTTAGTGACCCTGACTGCTATGCCGGAGGTCGTGGGTTCGATTCCCACCCAGGACAAATGTTTGTGTGATGAGCATAATCATTTGTTCTGTGTCTGGGTGTATTTTATCTATAATATGTAGGTATGTATTTAGAAATATATAAGTATGTTTATCAGTTGTCTAGTACCCATAACACAAGCTCTGCTTAGCTTGGGACTAGACGGCGTTGTGTAATAGTTGTGGAATATTATTATTATTATATTATTATTATTTTTATACATTTATTTATCTCAGGACCATGAGGTCCTGGACCTTTGGAAGGCACACGAGGAGCCGAAACCAACTCGCAGAGGCCCTTTTGGCTGCTTCTAATGGAACGTGGTACCAACCGGCGATTATCCCTGTATGCGTTATGCTAGTGCATCCAAGGACAACCCCCGGTTGAAGGGAAACTATTGCAACATGTGAAAAACTAATATAAGGCTATGGTTTTTGGAGTCTTAAGTGGACTGGTTACCAGGAACTATGTTAAGACTATGGCCCCTGCCTAAACAATGTTTTTAATTTCCATCGATAAAAAGGCAAGGGATGACTTGCACACTCAACAAATGGGCCCTCAAAATGGTCGCTAGCACGAAGTGACGTAGCAACAAGAGGGCAACATATCCTGATGTGCTTGAGGAGTGGAGAGGTATACCACGGCTATCAGGACAATCCCGGAAGTACGGTCAAGATCCCTACCAGCACCTTACTGGATTATACATCCTTCTCCCGAGCGCATTTGCTCTTGCGAATCTCCACTCAAGCCAGCCAATAAAGGCAAGAGAGAGGTGGAAGCTCTGTTCCTCATCAGTGTTCACTACGACCGGCCAATAAAGGCAAGCCGGAGATGAAGAACAAGAATTCTCCCGGGAGATCGGGTCCGTAGGATCGCTAATGCCCAACAGTTCGCCACAAAACTGCCCTGCGGATTGTATCTCTCTTGGTCTGGCCCCTCACCCTAGGCATGTTACGGCTAAGCAAGCGCTACCGACACAGACTTAGGGTTCATTGGAGCGCGCAAGCCCCACCACGACGTCAACGTAGAGATACGGCGATGGGGTTATTATTATTATTATTATTATTCACCAACCCACACCGGGCCCGCGTGGTGGTTTACGGTCCATTCCCGCTCCTAGAGTGGAGGCCTTAGTCCCAGCAGTGAGAGCATTATATTGCTGATTATGCTATGCTTATGCTTAATTACTAGTTACTATCAACAGTTGCACCTTTATGAGAGAAACAAAATAAATATTATTATTATTTCCTACCACAAAAAGAGATTTTTCAATACAAGTGCCTGTCTCAAAGACATTCGATTTTTTCGTACTCTATGATTTAATCGAGCAATTGTCGAAGTACCGTGGTAGCGCCATTGTAGTGAACTAGCAGCTGACTAACGCTCCTCATTCCCACTGCATTACGCCGGATTATTTATTCATTATGAAATCAATGAACTCCCCCACATTTTACTTTGCTGTCTGACGATACATTTAAAATTTTCTTGCCAATCGCATAGCCAGACACGTTATCTTTTTTTTTTTTAACTTTGACGTACGCTAGAGTACTATAAAGTGTAGAAAACCTTTCGATCAATGTATTCTTTTTTTATTTGTATATTGGGGCCGGCTTCCTGGCTACTTACTAACTTTTGGAAAGACTGGTGTAAGGTGACAAATAACCTGGTCTCTAACAACCCATAAGGATTGTCAAAAGCCTACAACCCGGCTTTCCGAGTCACACAGCAAAGTCCAAATGTCCACATGATCATCCATCCACGGTACGACCTCGGCAAGTGTTGCTTACTTGCATCAGTTATAGTTTAGTCACGAGCTCGTCCTGTTGAAAAGCTCCTTTAAATATATTTTATTTCTTGTTACTTCTGCATTGTGTAACAAATTGTAGTATTCTCAGACTCGGGAGCCAGCGATTCTAATATTTGCTGTTACAAAGCCGTGTTGTGTCACTGCAGTTAGGTGAACGGGTGGGTAATTTTCAATGGCCGCTGAATAAGAGCTAGCATTCTACATTTCGTTCGTATTCTCGTAATGCCGGTTACGTAGCATCTGAGTCGGAGGCAACTAGCATAAACTTTAAGTAAGAGAAAATTTGCTTCGAAATATTACTAGAGACGAAAAGACGGAGCAGCTTTATAGAGGAACGTACTTCTAAGATTTATTTTAAAAATAACACATTCGACGAAGTTCGCTCAGAAGCTAATAAAAATTAGTTGAAAACTCGCGTAGGTTGGCGTCTATCGAGACAAACGTGTTTGCAGTCGCGCCCACGCCACGTCGTCTCTAGTCTGAAGTCTTAGGCTGCTTGTCCAGTGGAGCAGAGCGAAGCGGAGCTGTGGCAAAATTACATAAAATCTCCACTTCACTTAGTTGAGACGGATTGATGAGCTAATTTAAAAAAAACATACAAAACCGAGAAGCGGTGCGGGGACGCGGAGCTAGGAAGTGCTAAACTGGCCGCGTGGCGTCCCTGTTCAATATTCGTCGCGTAAACTTGACTTAACCCCATATAGTCTGCAACTTCACTCTGCACTGTTTCGCTCCGCATCAATGGACAGACACAGTCCGCAACTTCGCTCCGCTTTTCTCCACCACTCCGCTCCGTAGACCCTCTCCGCTTCGCTCTCCGCGTCAATGGACAGGCAGCCTTATACCTTCATGTTTTTACGTGCTTGCTTTTGACTTTGCTTACATAGTTTCTTCAGTGCATCGTAAACTTAGTGTTATCGGTAGATTCTCTACTCGTCCATCATTAAAAAGGTTTTAATAAATGATCGGTGTATGTATACAATTTGGATATTGGATTTTGTATATGTGCAACAATTGATACCAAATTCCGAACAATACGTACTGAAATTACAATATCAATTATTGTTATTACACCATTATGTGAATATCAGGATATCCGAATTGTTCCGAAGCGGATATTAATTGCACGACCGACAGCGGATCCGAAAAATAAATAAGTGTTGGAAAATTTCCTTTCGCTGAGCTTAGACGAACGTTTTGTTGTTTATGAAATCAATGGTGTTGGAATTCGGAATCAAAAGTAATCTGGTTGTGCGGAAGGAGATGGATGACAGGGAAAATAAGCGAGAAAATTCAAAAGGAAAGCAAGGTGAAGCGCGCGGGAAAATTGGCTTCATTAGATAGAGGGGTCGAGGGCGCGTTATGCAGGACACACGGTCATGGCGGCCGGCGAGCGGAGTCAGACTCAAAAGTCATTTGTTTAAATTAGGCTAGAGAGAAGTCAGCACTTGTTCGTTAAAAATCTTATTCAAAAAATCTTTTTTTTAAGCTATTGCATAGCTTCTATCGCGGGCCTTGAGCGTGGAGACCGAATCCAGAAATTCCGTAACGAAAATAACCTAACACCCCCCACTCATTTGTTTTTTGAGCGTGGTGACCGATAAGAAAACAAATGAGTGAACAATCAATTAAAATTCAATTCAATGTGTGAAAGTGTAACTTCAATTAATATCAAAGAAAAAAAAAAACAAAGGAAAAAAATACTGCATAAATAAAATAAATAAATAATTATAATTGCATAAGTTGATAAAAATACTATGCAATAGCTTTACCGCGGCAGTCCCCGAGTGCCACACGTCTTTTTTTTTTTAAATTTTTGTCTGTCTGTCTGTCTATTACTGCTAATCTTTGAAATGGCTTGACTTTCATAAACGGATACTTGATATTTTAAGGAATAACTTAAGCTAATGAACAAATGATCGAACAAGACAGAACTTTCTTTGAGATATGACTAATGTTAAAATGACTAACTTAAAATACTTTTTAATTTCTCGCGGGAATGGAACTTAATATTAATTATCATAATTAAAATTTAATTTTTATGATCTTTTGATTTATTGTCAATTTTTAATTCCTTTAATGAAAGAATACAAAATGTATTGTGGACTAAAATACTTAATAAATTAAATTACTTTTATTTAATTCCCGGGGGAGACATCGCCAAAATGGATATACAACCTTAGCTATCTTATGTTATAAGAACTAATATAATTTAAGCTAATTTTACTGTAGATAGGTAATTGGCGTTTTGATCTTTATTAGTTTTATGTACCTACTCACTAGTAAAATAAACGATTTAGATCATCACCATCATCATTTCAGCCGAAAGATGTCGAGTGCTGGACAGAGGCCTCCCCCAAGCGTTGCCACAACAACCGATCCTGTGCGTCTCGCATCCACCGCATTCCCGCGACTTTCACCAGGTCGAACGATTTAGTTACAAGCACAGAATTATGTATGTACATAATAATAATAATATTTTTTTTTTTATATTTTTAAATGTTTTTCTTTTTTTTATATGCTTTTTAAAAAAATATTTAAAAATGTAAATTATATGTTAAATAGAATAATACATAATAATATTCCACAACTACCACACAACGCCGTCTAGTCCCAAGCTAAGCAGAGCTTGTGTTATGGGTACTAGACAACTGATAAACATACTTATATATTTCTAAATACATACATATTATAGATAAATTACACACAGACACAGAACAAATGATCATGCTCATCACATAAACATTTGTCCTGGGTGGGAATCGAACCCGTCGTGGGTTCGATTCCCACCCAGGACAAATGTTGACTCCGGCAGTCAGGGCCACTAACCACTAGACCAACAGGCCAGTCAACATGTGCAGGTACAAAACCTATGTTTGGAGGTTTTACAAAATTGACGCGGACAAAGTAACAGGTAAGCTAGTATATATTTAAATTTTCCAAAAAAAAAAATATAAATAACGAAAACCGAAAACCCAAAAACATACATATCTACATCTGAAGTGCGAACAAATACCAAACATGTTACTATATTTTATGTGACCAAAATATTTTCGTAATTTGGCTAATGTAGAAATATCGAACAGGCAAACCGAATATGATGAAAGAGAGTTTTAAAAGGTTTAAAGCTTAGCAAAGTTCCTTAACAGTGCCGCGGCTGTGCAAGCTGGCAACACTACAATTCCGAGAATCCCTCGCTCCTTGCACCAGAACATCTAGCCATTCAAATTTCATATATCAAACACTGATTCACACATTCTGTTGAAATTTTCCATGTTTTCACCTGAAGACAAATTTTCTTGAACATTGTCAAGCAACGTGCAATATACGAGACTGCTGTGACATGTATTACGAAATTTTATGAAAAGTCTTAAGATTTATGGTTGTTTCATAGCAAAAAATACGCCTTTTTCCAGCTACCTATGGAGCCGGAAAAATCGTGAATTACATTGTTACACATAAACAATGAACTAGCATCTCATCTAATCTTATTTGAGGTTATTATGTTCTGCCGAGTAGAGGTCTCCCCGAGGTCTACCCACGCCCTCCCGGTAAAAATATTAGCTTTAACAATTTTATCGTTTTGGTATTACATCACACCAATGTTTAGCTGAGAGGTTTGCAGAATTGATGAGGAAGTCTGCACCTTCAGTCGTCCAATTACGACATTACGAACGCCTTAGAATTTAGGTGATATTTGTTTACTGATGATTCGGACACAGTGTCCGAATTGACATATTTTTATTTCAATATTTTTTTTCACTAACGATTCGGACACACACTGTTTTATTAAAGTCAGATAAAAAGTTTTAAAATATAATATATGGAAAAAAAGCAACACCAAAACTATTTAACCTAGCTTTGCTGTGCCCGACAGGGTCCATATTGACCTTAACTATATTTTTATACCATCTATATATGTACATACTCAATAGAGTATGTGTATACTCAATAGAGTATTTTAGGC
This sequence comes from Mythimna ferrago, assembly GCA_910589285.2. Classification (NCBI taxonomy): domain Eukaryota; kingdom Metazoa; phylum Arthropoda; class Insecta; order Lepidoptera; family Noctuidae; genus Mythimna; species Mythimna ferrago. Next base: position 12,714,095 of record OU342687.1, read on the forward strand.
GGCAATTTTGGGTAATTTTCTTTATATTATATTTTAAGACTTTTTTTTATCTGACTGTACTAAATAGCTTAAATAAATTTTTGGTAGTGGCGGCATCGTCAGTTAAAAAATATTGAACATAAGGTGTGTCTATTCGGACACTATGTCCGATTATATTGTGTCCGAATTTTCAGTAACTCATATTTGTTACAGTCACAGAACAGAAGAATGTAGAATGATTCCTGTGTTCTGTGGTTACAGTAAACCGTATATTCATGTACCAACACAACTTTTAACTTACATAGTTATTATACGCGTTACTAAATTATAAAGAAACCTTAAATAAACTATTATACTCCCTGGTTAACAGTCCTTCAAAATGAGTCCCATTAGTCCTGGAAGAGGACTACGGGGGCTCATATTAGGATAATAAAATTATGTAGTAGCGTAATAATGTTAGCGCTACGAGTTTTCGTAGACTTTCGTAGCCGTAGTACCTCTACGAGCCTACGAAGCTACGCAAATAAAGTATGTACAAAAGTCTTCGGTTTATTTTTTGTAATATCAATTTTATTTTATATCATTTTTTTTTAATGAGCTTGTTACATTAATCGTGTTAATTGAACTCAATTAAAAAGAAACGGAACACCAACCGGGAAAGGCCTAATCAATGTATTAATTGCCCAACAATAACACTCAAGGGTCCGTAAAATTAATTCCCGTTTTGGATTGCTTGGGGATAATAAACCCTCAAACATTTTATTATAACCTTATATTTGAAATCGGAATTGCAATGTATTTGAAATAAAACAGGTATGTTTCGTTATTGATTTTTGTTTTCAATAAACAATACTGATTAAATAAATCCCATATATTTAACAAACAACACGATCAAACATTTAAGAGCGCGGGAACTTTGTAATGAATCGATATCGTCGTATATTTCAATACTTCGCAACAAGTCAGCTTTCCCTTATACTTGTGTGAATTTCTTGTTAATAATTATTATTTTATGAACAACAAAGTTTTGTGGAGCTTGTTAACTCGCAAAGATGAGTGTTTAAGTTTGCCCCGAAATAGATGTTTTATGATATGTAGTGAGAACAGTAAACAACGAAGTTTTGGTATCGCGACCGCATAGCGTTGGGTTGGCGAGGCTTGTTTATGTGGCAATTGGCGTCGCAATGAAGCGGCATTCTAGCTGGGAGCAAGTTCTCAGCAAAGGCGTTCCGAGTTCAGTAACAAATTGAAGTATGGCGCCGGCAATTCGCAAATAATCATACACAAGGTGGGTAAGTTCGGCTCCAGCTGAAAGTTCATCCAACTTCAGACTGATAGTAACTCACTCTGGAATTGCGGTCAGTAGAAGGGAAAATAACCATATTCCATTTGCAGATACCGAAATATTGATCCACTCTATTTGATTGTGTATTCGTATATTCAAAATTCCCTGTAATTTAATGTACTACATTGTTCTTTGTAACTGTTTTTATTTTATGTATTTAGAAAACAAACAATTACACAGTATGAAATATCGACAATAAAACTATATAATATATAATGTTGATGTATGAAATATTTATTGTTGCATGTTAAACGTAAAATAGGCTCTATTAAAACTATAATTTAAACAGTTCAGTCAATATGATTGGTTTCAGTAATACCCATTTCGAACAAATACTTCAATTTTCACGTCTAGCAACGATTTTATGAAAACTGAACCATTTCGAGGAAATGAAGTAGTATTCGTCCAATTTGCTTGGAAACATTTGGAACACAATGATTAGTCTTGAAAACAGGGAGCTCAAAATCTATGCAACATTTTGTTTCGATGTAAAATTAATATGAGGTGATAATTTGCGAGTGGTTCTAGGATAGTTTGACATTCGCTTTTTTGGTTATTTAAAAAGGCTTTATTTTGTGTTCAAAATGTGGAATGAAATATTATACTAACATAACTAAATCACACAATCCACGCCTCGTAATATCGTAGTACATATGCCGTGAATGACATATAAACAAAATGATGAAGATTGAAGACGCAAACGATTGCCTAAATAACTAACACTTGTTAAGTACGTTATTCCGTGCGCTCGAGCGCTTGCCGGCTTTATTCCGCCAATGACGCAGTATCATACCTAATATTTCAGACCCGCGAATTCCTCGCTGAGGTAAATGGGTAATTGTGGTGCTCACACTAGAGACAGATCGCTGGTCTGGCGCCTACCAGCGCCGCAATCATTTGTTTCACCCAATTGACTACTACAAGTTGCCACACATTCCCCATTTGTTACTTTAAAGCCTCACGAGAGTATACAATGACAAAGCTATAGCGCGATGAGTTAACTATTCTCAAACTATCAAACTGCGCAAGTTTCATACAAACTTCTCTTGATTTTCATCGTCTTCGTTTTAAATGAAATGCATCGCTCAAGTTTTTTTCCACATTCATAACTCACGTCTTAGACGCAGCCGTTCCAATAAGTAGGTCAGTTTGCAGCCGTGGTGCTGCTCCACAGTGGAACATAGATAGATGATTTATATATTAATAGTAGTAATCAAACACGCGCCGGCGCTCCATCGGTAATTGCAAGCTTGATAACTGTTCGAGAGGTCAGTAATTGAAACACCGTTGTTGCCAAGGGCGGACAATGTACAATTTACAGATACGTAATCTTGTTTGTTTTGCCTTTCCCCTCGTTGTTTTGATTGGATGAACAATCAGTATTAAATTACTTATTGTATTATTGCAATTGATTTCGAAATTCGATGGATTAATTAATTTTATATTGAGTGAGGTTTACAAATATAGGGCCGGATAAATTGCCAAGGTTGCTGACATAGTGCGGAGAATCGTCAAACTTAAGTGGTAGTGGCCAGAGTACATTGCTCACAGAACAGACGGTCGATAGGGCCGAAAGGTTTTGGAGTGACGACCGCGCACCTGAAGACATAGCGTTGGAAAGTCTCCTACAAATTGGACCGATGAGACGCAGAAGACTCTTGGGGGAAGCCTATGTCCAGCAATGGACATCTTTTGGCTGAAACGAGGATGATTATTATGATAAATAACAATAAAATATTAGACCGATTGCATTCGTATAGATTCAACGAAATCCAATAATACCCTTTTGAATATTCTACGACTCATCCAGTAAAAAGCTAATCCGCTGAATAATGGGGGTTATAGATATCACCGTGGAGCAGGCATGGCGGAAAAATATGTCAATTGTTTGCCTCCGCATGACTTTATGGTAATAATAACTTTAAATAATAAATCTCGGCCTTTGTTGATATTTTAATTGGATTCAGTAGTGTTTACGGGCGACGTGTTCCGGAAAATAACATTAAAATTAATCCGACATGAGATGGTGTCAAAAATAAATTGAATTATTCTTATTTTAAGTTAGTATATCTTAGTCTATTGAAGTATTATTTGCGGAGGAGTTTTTTGACGCCATACTTTAGATTACTTTTATCCAGTTCTAAAGTATTTTTTTTATTTTTATTTAGAGTATATTGTTTCTATAATGATAGTTAAGTGTTTTTATAAATATGTAAAAACTGTAAAAAATAAGAAAATATATTGAAGTTAAGTATTATTTTCAGGAATGCTATTCTATTTTGAAATCCACCCGATATTTATTTCGATAAGTTCCCTTTTTGAGGAGTGACTAGAAAGACTTTACGGCGTCCTTACTTTCCGCATGATGCAGGTTCTCATCGAACATGGTCAGTTCGGGAATTTTTGCACCGGACTTGTGCGGAAGTGACGCCCAGGCTCGGACGGTTACCGGATGGCAGGACAGCGAGCTACATCGCTCGTTGTGCGCAAGCCCATACCTACGATGGTTAGAAATAGGGGTCGGGATTCCGGCAGCTGGGGCGTCAGGAAGTCCATTCCCTAACGCGTGCAGCGTCCTTCGCTAGCATTATTGTTTCCCAGAAGGAGGCGACAAGTATCAGCACATAAGACATTTTTATTTGTTCATCCCCAAGGTGGAAAGTTTCTGAAGCGTTCATTGATGCTATGTTACGACGTTTCCTAGCCGAGATAGTCCATAAACAATGTCCCTTTCACATCAAGGACGCCGCGCCGCCATCGCACACAAGTACTTTACTGTTCTATTCAACATAGATGCCTTGTTATGTATTACCTTCAACTTTAGAAGACCTTCCATAGAAATATACTGAGTTGGGGGAAATGCAGTAATGACTGTTTAGAATTTAGGCTTTATAGCATTTTTCCAAGAAACTGTCCACACTTTCAGAAGATTTAAAACACACTAAGTATATCGTTTGCAGTCCAAAACGTAAATAGTTGGTGTGGCTCAAAAGGCTGCCCAACTTAAATGGGACTAGGCAAGACCTGTCTGCTGCATGTCTGACGAGTTGTGAGCTTGGGGACTCAAGGTCGCGACAGACTATGAATGAGATGGTGGAATGATCTGGATGTCTGCCTTGAGAGTTGGAGGGAATGAGGGGAGGGTATAGTCCAGCAGTGAGACAAACAGGCAAGTAGTAGTAATAATCTCTTTTCATCAGTGGCATTATTTGTTGAACTTTTATCACTCGGCGTACCTGCTATTTGAACCTAGCAGCTTGGTACATAACGATATGAAAACCTTGAACCCACCCGTCAGACTCTGGTGTGGGACGCAACCTGTGTCGACACTCATGCGCATCTTATGATCCAAGTACGTAAGTAGATGCCGCTGCCTTTTTGATCTTTGCGCGAACAAAAGGCTGGCAAGTTTTTTGCCCAATTAATCAGCGTTCCCATTCAAGGTAGTAATGCTGTCAGTCTTCTGATCACGTTACCGAATGACAATGATGTGGAGAAGTACTTCAATGTAAGAGTGTATTTTGATTTTGTATATATGAATATAGTTGCAAAGGATTTGGCAATTGTTTAACAGTCGGCCGCTAGCCTGATATTTTGAGGAGATATGAAAGAAAAGGAAGTTAGTGATAGCGTGACGGATGACTGGACAAATGAAAGAAAAAAACGTGTTGGGTCGTCAACAAATAATATGGAACAAGGGCGGGACGATGTTGATGATGAGCGTATTTAGGTTTATCAATAGTTAGTTAGATTTAAGTTATTTATGCATATACAACGTGCCGTTTTGAAACTGCACTATATTTCAGGAGGTTGTAATAAAACTCATAAATAATCATATAAAAATACGATACCTGGTCAATAATCAGTAATACTTGTTATAGGGTGTGACGTGCGGGAGATGATTGGTGCTTTATGAAACTATCGTTGCGTGTATGTGTGTGAAAGCGCGGTTTAAATAATGGTGCGTTTGTGTGTGTGAAAGCGCGGTTATAAGGGAGGTATCAAACTGGCTGCGTTTTAAAAAAAGGTAGTTCACACATACCGATTTCCATAAATAAGAAAAAAAATACCTACTCATTTTATAATTGATTCAGGTCGAGAATCACTAACATAATTACCTCCTGAAATTTTTTGCACCTTTAAAACTGCACCTTGTATATAAAAATTAAATAATATTAATTTTATGAACTAAAGCTTAAAATATTACCATAGATGGGAATGAACGATAACATTCCGATTCCTAAAAATATAGATAGTGGTAAAGAATTTGATTTGACATAAAATAATGAAATTGTAATATTGATGAATAAAAGAACATTGACTAAAGTTAAAAAAAGGGTATCATTTGTCTTGATATGGTCATGTAAAGACGAAGGATGAAATTCATGTTACTAAAAAAAAATATGAGCATTCAGGTCGATGGTTGGAGAGAGAGAAGGCGGCTAAAGAAAAAATGGATGAAATGTGTGAGTAGTGATTTGAAAGAAAAGGAAGTTACTGATAGCGTGACGGTTGACAGGACAGAATGGAAGAAAAAACGTGTTGCGCCGACTTCAAATAAAACGGGACTAGGGCAGGAAGGTGATGAGATGATGTAAAGCACATTGGCAGGGTCTGGACCAAATGCTGTCCTTGGTAATATAAATCGTTTCATAAAAATAAAGTGGTTTGGCGTTAGAAACATTGGTAAAAATATGATTTACTAGCTTTTGCCCGCGGCTTTACCCGCGTGGCATTAGGTACTTAAGGAATCGGGATAAAAGGTAGCCTATGTTCTTTTCCATGTCAAAGGCTATATGCATGCCAAATTTCATCCAAATTCGTTCTGCCGTTTTTGCGTGATTAAGTAACAAACATCCAAACATCCACACTTTCACATTTATAATATTAGTTAGGATTTGTGAACTGCATTCCAAGACGTTATTATATACAAAGCTATTGTCTTTCTTTTCATGTAGCTATAACTCTTTATGTAGCTACTTTTATTGTTCCGTTTGAAAGCTTCCAATAAACTTGATATTTTGTTTACATGTTACCTATATTGTGTACATATATATATTTAATAATATACAGCGTCTTCAATAATGTTATATTATCTTCCTTTAGCTCAAATAAAGAGAAGAGAAACAAAATTGAAGATTTTATTTGGCCGTCAAAGTTTATAGTAAAGACTATATGAAAACAAAAAACTCCATACTACGCGTTCCAAATGAGAATAGGACCGGTTCCTATGTTTTGGCGTCTCGTCGTACTATCAAAGCGAAGAAATTTTGGCATAATTGAAGAACTTAGAGATGAGTAAAATTGAAGAACTGGATTCTGATTAAACTTTTTTCGTTCACAGTTCATAAATAAATAAAAATTTTTCGTAAATTAATTAATGTTTAAAAATTTCTTTCCTCGATTTGACAGTAAATTGTGACGTCACAACATGGCGATCCTATTCTCATTTGGAACGCATTGTACGTAAGTAATATGTTTCTTTTTTTCTCCGAAAGTACTAGTCTAATAATCATGGCGGCCTGAAATAACATTTTATTTTTATGTATGTATATTTCCATTATACTCCATCCAAACAACAGAGTAAAGTTATAATAAAACTAGCTTTTGTTTGCGGCCAGTACTTTTAAAGATTACCTCCTACAAATAAAAAAAAAAAACAAAAAAAAAACTTTACCTCTTCAAATATTAGTGTAGGTAAATATGTATTTTATGATCGCGGGCGAAGCTGCGTGCAAAAGCTAATATTATATAAAAGCGAAATACTACTCACTGATTAATCACGAAATCTCAGAAACTATAACACCTACAAACTTAAAATTTGGCGGGACTTTCCGAAATTCACCACTTAAGGAGATGAAACAGGGGTCTAACGATTGTATGGAGTAACCGACTTTCTCGCGGGCGAACCCGCTGGCAGAAGCTAGTTAATTATATTACCCTATACCTAAGATGTGACGAATTGGCAAGTGTATCGGCATAATTATCATACTAACATTAATAGGAAAGTTTGTATGTGTGTATGTTTATTACTCCTTCAAGCTCAAACGTAATTTAAATTAAATTTGGCACATGAGTAGAAAATATCCTTAGCCTTAATAGCCCACAAAATATTTTTTATTTTATTTATTTGGGAAAATAAACAGTTACACATTATGAATTACATAGTATGATACAGTAACAGAAGGTGGTTCAATGTATAACTCACAGCATTTTCCACAGAATATAAATGAGAAAAAAATATTTTATAATATATAATTATAATATTTTTATTCCGTGTGTTCCCTTGGAATAACTAACCGTTTTCACGCGGGTGAAGCCGTAAGTTCATGGTAGTATATATACAATTATATGAAGGTAACATCTCTAAATGAACCTTAAAAGAATACAATATAGGCTATTCATTGATCAGTATATAGATAGATAGATATATTCTTTATTGTACCCCAATGATAAAAATAACCGTAGTAACTTAAAATTAATAGGGTGTCACAATGGGCGCTCTTATCGGTCAAAGCGATTTTTACAGATAACCTTTATATCACCAGTTTAAGAGGAATACGTATGGTTAAATAAATAGATAATAAAAAAGCACAAAAAAGCCTTCTTATAGGTGTCTAGTTCCTAAAACCCAATATTTTACTAAAATAACCAAACATTCTACCAGATATCTAGTCAATAACTCGATACCAATACACTGAAACAATCAGGTTACTCTGCCAGGTCAGGCAGTACTCGCTCCTGAAATCAGACGCATGAAGCATCACATTGCACCTCCTAATGAGAAGCCACATGCTTTGAAGTTTGTCGGCAAGCAGTCGGGAAAGCGGTGCGGCGGAGAGCAAGAAATCTCTCCTAATGATAGAAATATTCAAAGTTACGTGCTGGCAATTTATGCTTGGTAACTTTGATATGTCGTGGAGTCATATTTACATATGTTTTATCATAATGTAAGACATGCTGTTCTGACATGTGTATCGACCATGTACTGTTGTTTAATACAACTTTCTGTAGGTACTTACTCATTATATAATATAATATCATTACTGGCTACTAATACATTTTTTTTTTTAAGTTTAAGATTATAGAGTAATTGTTAAGAAATTGTATATAAAAATTTATCAAAGTAGCTATACAATTATTGTAGGTTGTATTAAAGCAATAAAAGAACATGGAAAAATATCAAAGAGTATCGTGAGAATGATTTAGTTTCATAAACGGCTGAAGCCACCTGTTTTTATGACGATGACTTGACTGCGAATCCGTGGGAACTTCAAGTACTGCGGGTATATTGTTGTCTAAAACTTTCTACAAAGAAAATAAAACGGAAACTTTATGAATTTCCTCAACAAGAAAATTATGAGACATCACAGTATCTGAAACACTTCAAATGATCCAAAACATTCCAAATAACTACATAACTTAATTTATCTAATTCTATAAAAGCACAAAGTTTTTCAGTAAAGCTCGCGCCTCTGTCTCTATTACTTTTAACTAAAACAACTAGCAACTAAAATTTTGGCGGAGCTAAGTTATTAGTTATGTTGTTAATTACTTAACGAGCAACTTCCTACTCACCGTCCGACGATGTAACTGAGCCGCTAATTATGAGCAGCGGCAGCACCGCTGTCACTGCTGAACACGACGCCAATCTGCGTCCGCTCATCATGCTGATTAGTTTACCCCAACGACATGTTAATCGAAACAACTTTTTCAAGAACTGCAAATATGTCAACAAAAGTGTTGTGATGAATGTCAGTGGGGTAACGAGGTGCCCTCATTCATTCGCCATCGGAATCGGCTCCATTAAATATTCGTCGGCAGGTGAATCGAGTGGGGTTCGTGTGCGGAGCCGGTAGCGGCGAGCGTGCGGCGTGCGGCGGCGTGGAGCGTCGGGCGCGCGGCGGTCTCGCGGCGCTCTGGCTGCGTACTGGCCGCGCTACGCTACCCGCGCCGCTTTGTCTACCACTGCTCCACGCTCCCGGCGCTTGCGTAGCCCCGCCTCGCTCTCGGATGAAAGGACGGAACATTACCAGTATTTGTAACAGTTTGCGTCAAATTGATATAAATGGAGACGGTTTTAATAAAGTGTAATTGACTTTTGCCGACTTTGCGTCGCATTAATTTCGACCACGCTAAGACGCCTCGGGCAGGTGCGGCGTTAAATACCACCGCTGGCAACTTCGCTTTCTGCCATGAATAATTTCAAATTTAAATGAATGTTAATTATGATGAGTTTTTAAGTTCACTTTGATATTTCGGAGATTGATGCTAAGGTATAAAAATGATTCCCATTTTTTTATTATTTTTTTAAATCTAATTTTCAGGAAAGATAACCCAGAACTGATTGGATTTCGTAACTTCGTTTTAAGCTTTGTGAAATCCTATTTATTTAATATTTAAGAAATGAGTACTGTAATAATTCAAATGAGTATGAAAATTGTTGTAAGCACATGTGTAATTTATGTGATTACATGATAATTTGCGTGCGTAACGTCAATGAGGTTCCATGGTGTCTTAATAATTAATGAGTACGATCTCGCAACAAGGATTACATCGAAATGCCTCGTTGAAGGGTTTCTAAGAATTCCGAGACTCTTCGCGATGATTACAAGGTACTTATCTTAATATCTATAAATTATTAGAAACGTAGACAAGTACGGAGCATCTTTAATTAACACTCGCAGTTCCGATTAACGACGTTCATGTGAATATTATCAGAATGTTTCAGGCCGGATGAATCCAATAAGCGTGAATAATTAATTGTAGTATGTTAATATGTCAATACCGGCTCGATCTAATACGATCCGTGATACGTACAATTAAATAAAGCTTAGTATTAGTGTTTATGATAGAGCGGTGAATGAAATGAGCAATAAATTCATACGCGTACTACATTTTTTTTTTCATTCTTTTGATTATATTTTAACAAATGTTTGGCGAGTAGTAAGTGAATAGAGTTTAAGCCAATATTTTGTTCTTTGCCATCGTTACTTATTACTTCATTATTTTCAATCAAGTTTTATATTATGTGTGAATGCGGTCGATGTACAGTCACAGTGACAATTGGTCCGACACCTTAAGGTTTATTTTTTTCATGTGTGTGCGGAATCGGCTGCAATTATTACGGAATGTGTATATGTAAATTAAACAAAAGTGATTAGTGTAAAAATTAAATGAAAAAAAAAACAATAACGATTAAATAAAACGTATTTGAGTTATATTTATAAATAATAATAATAATATTCCACAACAATCACACAACGCCGTCTAGTCCCAAGCTAAGCAGAGCTTGTGTTATGGGTACTAGACAACTGATAAACATACTTATATATTTCTAAATACATACATATTATAGATAAATTACACCCAGACACAGAACAAATGATTACGCTCATCACACAAACATTTGTCCTGGGTGGGAATCGAACCCACGACCTCCGGCATAGCAGTCAGGGTCACTAACCACTAGACCAACAAGCCAGTCAAATAAAATGGTTTATATCTTTATCTTCTTTAAACAGCATTGAAGAAAACGGTTTTCTATATCTGTCTTTCTGTTTACTCGCTAATTTTTCTTAAACTATTATATAACTAATTTTGAAACAGTTGTCATTAATAAAAAGAGTAATAAACGAGGCTGGTTTGTGTATATAATTTGCATCCGCGCAAAGCTGGGTCACTAGTTTATAAATAAAAATCAATTGCCACATGTATGACGAACCATCGACGGACCTCGACCGATTAGATTGTTTTTTTTTTTGTTGTGTTCGTTATTGTCAGGACAAGGTTTTTGTGAAAGGAATTTTTTGGAAAATACTCCAAAAAAAAAAAAGGATTTACATTGCACCCATACGAATCTTGTGCGGGTTGCTAGTGTTTTATAAACCTATTTAAAAATATTAAGTTGATACTAACTATAATGTGGTCAAAGATTTACGTTAATTTGGCCTTTGTGTTTCAGCAATAAAACTTAGTTTTCCACGCTTAGTGCCATAATTTTAAAAGGTATTATACGTCTTGACTTGATAAATGAAAGAATTTGATAACTGACGAAGGTATAAACGACTAGACTGTACATATTCCTACTTGCTGAATCTTGATAAAGTCGGATTTGATTTGGTGCTAGTCTGTATACTTTAGTGCATACCTGAGCTAAGTTTTCACATATCTTTCAATAAGTGGTAAATTCACTTAACCTTTCGTATGCCGTAATTAGCGACACAATTAAAAAGTTATTATGTCTCGCGTGGATCCACGTTCCGGACACACAAAGGGTTAATCAAAATCATTTACAGCAACAGTTACAAAGGGTCTCATCTTCTGCACATTTACTGGCGTACGAGTATATTTTAAAAGGTTTAACTTGTTTCAACTTTAAACCTACTTCATTATGATTACAGGGCCCGGCGAGATAAATTAAAACTGTGGGTGCTGCCGTAGTGAGCATGACCGCGGCAACCTAACTTATAATAAAATAAAATTATTTTACTACTTTCGTGAGTAAGAATTTCGTTATAAAATAATAATTTTAACAAGTTTGTTTACTGCCAATGAATTTTATTAACTAGCATAGCTATAAAATAGGTTGGTAATTATTGATGCACAAAATAATCTGTTACCTAATTTGGCAAATTAAGTACTTATTAGCAGGCTTTACACAGTCACTCTCTCGCGTATAAGGCAGTAATCGTATGCAAAAGAGTACACTTGTGAAGATGTTGGATGGGGACGAGAAAGAACACGCGTCCAGGACTTGCCACTTTCAGGAGAACGCGTGTTAGAATTGCTTCGTAAACAAGGTTAATAGAAAAGTCATAACTTTCTCAGAAATATTTTTCGTAAGTTTAGATTTTTTTTCTAGACAAGATTTATTTTTCTTTTATATTTTTTGCTTACAAGCCATTTGTTACAAATTTAATCCACCACACCTCTCAATAAAAAACAGTAATAAATTGAAATGCTTATATTCAAACTAAATATCATAAGTTACCAACGAATTGCTACTGACATATGCTGTTAATAACCTGTCGATATGGATATTTCCAGTATTACTACTTACTCGAGGAAAATAAATAGAGCTTGGGTGATAAGTGTGGGCAGGCGGCGGGTTGTATGGGGGCTCCGTGGTGTCTAAGCTCACAAACCCTTTTTTCCGTCTTTGCAAATCGTCGGGGATTAAGCCAGAAGAGCTCACACCTTTTCACAAATACTTTTTGCGGTTTAACCGACAGTAAAATTCCGTGATACAAAGTATTTCCTACTGATCAATAATTGTTTTGAAAGATAACGATTCGTCACAACTCTTATTGATACTTTGATGAGGAATGAGCCCGAAGAAAAAGGATTAGGGTGTAAATGAGATTTTCCTGTTTCCGAAAATGAAAGAATTATTAATGGGGTTTTAGCTTTTATATTCGCTTAAGTAAGACGTTTATTTTGTTTCCGCTTCTAAGCTACTCTAACGGGGGTATGAAAATACTTAACATATTTATACTGACAGGTATGGTGGCAGCTGTCTGTCGGTGTTATAGATATTTTATGGGGGTCGAGTCACTTGCGTCCATAAGAGAATACCTGAAGCTAGTACCTACACGTGTCCCCGAGTGGTGCTAATCAGCATACACTAACTGATGGTAGCTTTTGACCAATGTCTTTGGCAAAGACGAACAGCCAATCATCCTAGTCGTTTCCGATACAATTAGCAGCCAATTCAGAGGAATTAGTCGAAATAGCTGGTCTAATAAAGGCAGATCAACCTAGTTTGCACTGATATTGACGTATTGAAAGCCTAAATTCGTGGAGGGAATGGCCAACCGCAGTTGGTTCAAGTAATGTATCAGCCAGACATGAAAGGCTACCCACCAACCGACGAAAAATCCTGGAATGTGTCGTAGAGTTGATGGAAATTAGATAAAAGCAAATGGATCTTCCTAGAATAGAATAGAATAGCATTTATTCGGCGCAAGCAACACAATATACCACAACATAAAAGAGTAATAAAAAAAAGAGTATTACAAACATACAGTACTGTTGCAGTGACTGTGCCTGAACCGAAAGGGTCACCAACTCAGCAATTACTGGGCGTCAGACACCCAGCGCTGATTTTCAGTTGGCACCCCGCAGTGACACACGGATGGTGGTAAATAAAATATACTTAAACAAATAAATATAACCTATGTAGATATAACCTATACTTAAAATAAAATATTGATGCTAGTGTATCTGTGTGATAATATTGTTATAATAGGTACGTAACTAAATATTATATAAAATATGCCATGGTAGTTATAAAACAATTTTCTCACTATACCCACAATATTTCAAAAAAGGAGGACAGTCTCCAAATTAATGCCTCAATGATACCGTCCTGTTAGAGCGTGCATGAAGATTAGCAGCATGGAACCCCATTACAGTTCTTTTTCATGTCCTTTCTTCACGCTCATGCAAGTTGCCAATGATTAAAAAGAGAAAACTTATAATCCGAGGTCCACCATCACCTGACTGAAAATTAGCTCTCTTATTGTCTGATCTCTCTCTCTCCGATTTGACACACATATATTGCTTTTCGTTTGAGACTGGATAAGTTGTTTTTTTTATTGCTTACAAGTAAGTTGCTTGGAGTCTGTGTTTCCTGATACCTACAACTTAGGGGTTCTTATGTCAAGTATTCACTACTTCTAGACAAGCGTGCACAAGCACAAGTTCAATAGTGTATTTTGTTTTTTGTATAGAGTACTGTCTTCGTTTCTGGGCGTATCTGCTCTTACACCAAGCTGGTATCTAAGCTTGGTGTAATAAAGCCTATTGAAAAACGAACTAAGAGGATCGTCGGCAATGATGTACTCATAGAGTCGAGGCTACAAAGTCTTGGATATCTTCACTGCGATGCTAGCCTGGATATACTTCGGGGAGTGTGCGTCGGAATTGCATAGTGTAATTCTATCATCGAGTCAATGGACGTATGGCGATAAGCTACTGGTACATGGTCAAAGCCATAGGCACAAAACGTTCTAAAAACATATTCATAGAGCGTAAAATTAAGAAGAGGAAGGAGTAGAGTCTGTATTTTCTGATAGCTACAACCTGGTTTCTAAGTCAAGAGTGAATACATTATTATGTGGAATTATATTATTATATTATTTGGAATGCGGTACTAATCTGAAAAAAAATGTTGCACTTACCGTAGATTAGTGCTTTTTTTTATAAGTGTTACAAATATAGTATACAATGTGGACCAGAAGTTTGGTTGGCCAATAAAGGAAAATAAATTAATTTCTAGGCAAGTGTGGCCCAACGTCGACTATATTATCAGTTTTCAACAGGTAAGATAATGGCCAAACGCAAGCCGATCAATAATAAAAAAGAGAAAAAGATGTTCCTAATGTCTGCCCTGTAGGTATGTATCTTGAATACATAATCAGCACACTTAGGTAATTGTGAGCTTCTGTTAGCGTAAAAAGATAATTTCCAGCGCTATTAGTACTGTTTTTGGTATTAAACAAAGCTGTTCTTTGATGTCGAATAAAAATTATTGCATTGTAAACATTTTGAGAAAATCTTTTTACACGCGGCGGGGAGAACGTGAAAGTTTGTTCGTTTCAAATTCAATATATTATGGCGAGCGTGCTCTCGCTCAGCCGACACCGAAACTCACTCGAGCGCTGCTCACACAAAATTTATTGTTTTTCTAAGAAAATTTTCTTCGCACGACCCTACATCCCTGTTGAGCCCCAGGGGAAGAGTTACAAAAACTTAATGACCTCTTGCCGCGGTTACATTGTTTAACCTATTGTTTTACTAAACTTGTTAGTTAAGTAGATTGGGCCAGTGGGCTAGTACTTAACTTTGCGCGTTGTTTTCAACTGTCAACGGGTTAATTTAATTGTGAGTTGAAATGTTCAATAGATGTTAATTTTATTTTGTAGGTCGTCTGCCAGGGTTACAGGATGGTTCACAAGAGTATCGTGTCCTTGGAACGCAAAGGACATCTGAAGGAATGCAGGTTGGCTACCCTCTCATTCTCTCTCTGCCTTTCTCTTTTATCTCTGCCCAGAGCGCGAGGAGATTCTTCATTCATACCTAACATATTCAGCATCAAAGAAAATATAATAAACCGAGAGTTCATCAGGTGAGATAGAGGTGAAGCTTCAGCCTATCAATAACAATAACGTACCGTTAATAGACAGATATACAGATATAATTATATATTCTTTAATTTAAGTTTCGTATACACCATTAGCCGAATTTTACCTCTTGAATATTGAATAAAATTACGTTAAAAAGCGTACCATATCGTTTGGTATTATGTTTTTATTATTATATCTATTAATTGGTCTGTAAACATGCTACGTGTAAGCAACATCTCGTTGGAAGCGTTATTATTGGCACGCTGATCGTAAGACCAATATTTGAGCAATATTTTCATAAACCCTCCTACGTGAATGTGAACGGACCAAACAGGTACACGTAGTGCGATAAATAAATATGATATGCAAACAAAAAAGGGACTGACGCCAAAGGCAGTTTCTAGATAAAGTCTTTTATCGGACACATAATAACGTTCTGAAAAATCGTTAGCCCGTGCTCACGTCGCCGTCGTGGGGACACGTGCGAGCAGGGCACTCCCGAGACTGATCCCTCCTTCTGCTTAGATTAAATTTGTTCCTATAAAAATGTGTCCTCTAGTCGATAACGTCGAAAATGTGCAGATGTCGCCGGCTAGTATGAAGCCTACGATAGGGTTCGGCGACGTGCCGCGCTTACTGACGGAACCGTCCGGTCGCCTCGGGCCCACTCGCCACCGCCCGGCCCGTTCGCCAGCCGGATTGCTCCCAACTCGCCTCGATGGTGAAAACAAAACGCTTGATTGCTTTGATTTAAACACTTTCGTTTTGTGTACAAACATTTATTTTCTAGTTCTCTTTAATGTATTTAATCTGAACGAATAAGCGTGATTTATCTCTCTTTAATATCTATTTGAACAAATGGAGCTGAGCGAGCATTACTTTGTACTCACACTAATATTAAAAAGGTCAACGAAAGTGTGTATATTTGTTACTTCTTCACGCTCAAACGGCGTAACAGATTTGGAAGAAATTTGGTACACGGATAGACCATGTCCTGAAACAGCACGTAAGATACTTTTTATCCCGGGAGTATTATTTATTTATTTATTGAAATTCATGCAACCCAAAGGTACAAAGGCGGACTTAATGCCTTAGGCATTCTCTACCAGTCAACCAAGGGTGGTGAAGAGAAAACATGGCAGGTGCATAAAAAAAGAATAGGTTAATAAGAAAACAAGTGTACAAATATATATATATGTTAAACATACATATATATTCAATAGTAGTATATTCCCTTACGAAAATTTTCGACTCACTCGCGGGCGTAGCCGTTGGTAGAAGCTAGTATAAAATATTGATGGCACATAAAAGTAAAACGTTCATAAAGAATATTATAGTTAGATGCGAGCACAATGATAAAGTGCAGAATTAATCGTACAAGGATAGAGATTTATCACGCAAAGAATCAGTGAGAGTGGTCTGAAAACTTTTTATTTTGTGATCGCGAACTGAAACTTGTACATTTAGGTTTGAAAAAATGTGAATCATTCCAAGTAAGATAATCAATATTTAAAGAAAGGAAAGTTGGAAAGAAACTCGATCATTTTAACAACAAAGTTTTTTGTCTTCTTTTTTCTTTAATCGAATTCATTTCATACAAAGTATTCACCATGAAAATGAAATTAAAAATACCTAAGTATTTTAATGAGTGTTTCAGAGATACCTTCGTTTGTTTGGAATTAACTTCAATTGTTTTTTTCAATTATAAAAATTAAAATACTAAGGGTGAGTTGCACCATTTAACTATAACGATAACCAATAGGCGGCCGTTTCACGGCTGGTTATGGTTTGGTTATCGTTATAGTAAAATGGTGCAACTCACCCTAAAACAAGAAAAATAATACACTTAAGTAATTTAAACTACTTATATACTAAAGGTAATTATTAATTCTTAGCTAAAAATGTCGTCAAAAAATTGCTTCACATCGCTCGTCGTACCCAAAAGACTTATGGGATTGCCACGTTGTATGACAATGCTTAATCTCTGACCGAGGTAAAAGTCAGCCCTTGGGTCACGCGAAGTGTCAAATAGACGTTTGGATAATTCCTTAAAAAGTGTATGAGCACACGGACACCATGACCCAAGAGTTTCAAACCCAAAAGCTCAAAAATATATAATATGATGAGGATATTTCAGCTGCTTGAGGTTTTCCGCAGCCGCAGCGGCAGCACTAGCACAGCATGACACTCTTCGACGATGGGATAGTGCTAGAGTATCGACACAGGTAGCGACCCACTTCAATTAAACTTTTCTGAATAAACCTTCGAACAAACAGACTAGCCAGTTGGTCTAGTGGTTAGGGGCCCTGACTGCTACGCTGGAGGTCGTGGGTTCGATTCCCTCCTAGAACAAATGTTTATGTGATGAGCACGATCATTTGTTCTGTGTCTGGGTGTAATTTATCTATAATATGTATGTATTTAGAAATAGGTATGTATGTATGTTTATCAGTTGTCTTATACTCATAACACAAGCTTTGCTTAGTTTGGTACTAGACGGCGTTGTGTGATAGTTGTGGAATATATGTGGATTAATTTAGTTCCTAATAAGATGTTTTCTTTTTTATTTGTTTTATCTGTCGTAAGAGTTAGTTTTTGTTACCTATGTTTACGGATTGAAGTGAGCTGTCAAAAGAAAGGAACTGAAAGAGATTGATGTGTTTAAGAAGTTATGTAATTTTTTTATGAAAATAAAAGTATAGTATTCACTTCATGTTGTTTGAAGCCGATCCCACAACTTTATGGGGGCTCGTCCGGGATCCTACACAATATTTGAAGTGAATCTACGAAGAAAACGGAAGACGCATCCAAAGTTAAGTGCTGGTTCGTGTTCGCTTGGTTCACTATTGTGGTCGCCATTTTTCAAATTTGCAACTGCTTTACCGACGCTGTCCACGATGAAAAGTGAAGTTAGCTACAAGTTGTCACCCGCTTGATTGACACTGTCAATTGCTTCATTCGCTATGACAGAAAATGTTGTCAGCCTAAAGAAAATTCTACAAAAATGGTAGCTTTTCATTTTTTTTGAAGACTAAAGACTTAAATGAATTTGAATATTAATGACTACGAAAAAGCCATCATTTTGTACGACTAAGAGGAGAAATTCGCAGAATAATTATTCCAAAGCGAACGCAAGTTTTTCTGCCGCAATGCCACCGAAAAAAGATGACAGAGAAAGTGAAGACGATGACGTCGATGTGCAGATTTCCTTTAAAGACTTAGAGAAGTCTATGACCATCTTTACTGGAGACGATACTTACCCTATTGAGACATTCCTCGATGAATTTGAAGATATTGCCCTGCTTATGAAGTGGACTAAAATTGAGAAATTGATCTATGCCAAACGACTATTAGATGGAACTGCAAAACTTTTTCTGAGATCATTGGGAAGAGTTAAAGATTACACAAGTTTAAAAAAGGCCCTTAAAGAGGAATTCGGCCCCAAACTTAACAGCGCCGTAATACACAAGACACTGGCCGCGCGTAAAATGAAAAATGATGAAACCTACCAGCAGTACTTCTTATCTATGAAGGAGTTGGCACTCCATGGCAAGGTCGAGGACGCAGCGCTGATAGAATATGTGATCGATGGTATACGTGACCTGGAGACCAACAAGACGATCCTTTATGGTGCGACGGATATAAAAGATTTCCGAAAGAAGCTGGACATCTACAGCGACATTAAGAAGAAGGCGCCAAGCAAACCCACCCAAAACAGCCCTTCAGCTGCGAATCAACGCAAGGCACCTCACGTGAAAAGATGCTTCAACTGTGGTGACTTAGATCACCAAGCACCAGCCTGTTCGAAGGGAGTCAAATGTTTTAAATGCAATGGATTTGGCCATAAATCTACCGAATGTACGAATAATCAATCAAAGAAGACACTGAACATTCAGGATAATGACGAAGAGAAGCAAATAAACTTAAAGATTGAAGCAGAAAAAATCCCCTACAAGAAGGTTAAAATTAACGGAAACGACTTTACACCTCTGATAGATACCGGAAGTGATGTCAACCTTATTACGAAATCGGAATTTGAGAAGATTAAAGACTGTGTTAAAGATTACAGAACAAAACCAATATGTTTAACCGGAATTGCAGAAAATAAAGTCGATACCGAAGGAATATTTACAGCAAAGGTACAGATTGACCAGTATTACACGGATTTAACTTTTCATGTTGTAAAAGACCACAACATTCCCGTTAGTATTCTGATTGGAAATCCTATACTCAAAGACTTTGAAGTACATTTTACTCACGATGGTGTCTATATAGAAAAGATTCCACACCTCACTCTCTTAGTTGAAGAGAACCAAGAATATGACATAGAAGACTCTAAGTATGCTGAAGAAATTAAGAAGATGTGTAGGGAGTACAAACCTAATAAGAAGGAAAAGAGCAGCAACATAGAACTGAAAATTTTATTGACGGATGAAGATCCAGTCTTCCAAAGTCCGAGGCGATTGTCACCACTAGAAATGAATATAGTGAACAAACAGATCGAAGAATGGTTAGCTAAAGGAGTAATCAAGCCTAGTAAATCTGATTTTGCATGCCCAATAGTTCTAGCTCACAAAAAAGATGGTTCACGTCGAATGTGTATGGATTATAGAAGACTGAATAAGAAGGTTATAAGAGAAAGATTTCCATTACCAATAATAGAAGATCAAATAGATAAGCTAAAAGAAGCGAAGGTATTCACGTCGCTCGATTTATGCAACGGATTTTTACATGTGAATGTTCACAAAGACAGCCAGAAGTATACAGCTTTTGTTACACCCCAAGGCCAATATGAATTTCTCAAAATGCCTTTTGGACTGTGTACAGCGCCATCTGTATTCCAGAGGTTTATCAATGACATCTTTAGTGACCTAATTGCCGATGGAACCGTAACAGCTTACCTTGACGACCTGATTTTACCATGTAGAACGGAAGAAGAAGGATTGATGAAGCTCAAAAAAGTGCTAAGACGAGCGGAAGAATTTGGTCTAGAGTTCAACTGGAAGAAATGCCATTTCCTGAAGAAAGAGATTGAATATCTTGGTTACATCATTCGTGATAATGAAGTAAGACCTTCGAAGGATAAAATTAATGCTGTGGCTAAATTTAGACAGCCTGAGAACGTGAAAGCTGTTCAGTCATTCTTAGGGCTTACCGGCTATTTTAGAAAGTTTATTAAGGATTACTCACTGATAGCAAAGCCGATGACCGACTTACTTAAGAAAGATACTCCGTTTGATTTTAATGAAAACTGTCAACAAGCCTTTGAAAAACTCAAAAAGATACTGTGTAGCTCACCTGTGCTCAGAATTTACAATCCTGATTTACATACTGAATTACACACAGACGCAAGCGCCGATGGATATGGAGCCGTACTCTTACAGAAAAGCCCGAATGATGACAAACTTCACCCAATCCATTATATGAGCAAAAAGACTACCCCAACTCAGAGAAATTACCATAGTTACCACTTGGAAGTACTAGCTATTGTGGAAGCTATTAAGAAATTTAGAATTTATCTACATGGAATACATTTCAAAATAGTAACAGATTGCTCTGCATTAACGATGACCCTAAAGAAGACAGATTTACCACCAAGAGTCGCTCGCTGGGCTCTGCTCCTTGAAGAGTACGATTACGAGATCGAGCATAGACCTGGATCGAGGATGAAACACGCTGATGCTTTAAGTCGATACCCAATTTGTTTAATGATTGCGGAAACTATAGCACGTATTAAAAAAGCTCAAGATGAAGACGACCACATAAAAGCTTTAAAGATTATTTTAGAGAAAGAACCTTATCAAGACTATATGTTACAGAAAGACATACTCTACAAAGTGAAAAACGGAAATAGATTGATTGTTGTACCTAAAAAGATGCAGTTTGAAATAATCAGAAGGAACCACGAAAAAGGACATTTTGGAGTTACAAAGACAGAAGAATTAATAAGTAGAGAATACCACATAGAAAAGTTGCCAGACAAAATTAGAAAGATAATTAATAATTGTGTTGAATGTATCCTGATAGCAAACAAGAAAGGGAAGAAAGAAGGCTTCTTGCACCCAATAGATAAAGGAGATGTACCGCTATCAACCTATCACATTGACCATCTTGGACCTCTTACATCAACACATAAGAATTATAAATACGTCCTAACCATCGTTGACGCCTACACCAAATTTACGTGGATATACCCCACTAAGACTTTAACCACTGAGGAGACGCTTGATAAATTGAAGATAATTGAAGCTACAACAGCAGACTTTTGGTGCACCAGAGAGAATAATAACCGACCGAAACGCGGCCTTCACCTCATCTGATTTCCAAGAATATTGTAAAAGCGAGAATATAACGCATTACACAATCACTACAGGACAGCCGAGAGGAAACGGCCAAGTGGAACGTGTTCACCAGATTATCATTGCCGTGTTAAGTAAACTCAGTGCGGATGACCCTACCAAATGGTATCGCAGAGTATCTAGCGTTCAACGCTGTATAAATGGAACTCACCAACGAAGCATTGGAATGACTCCGTTCGAATTATTGTTTGGAGTTAAAATGAGAGACAAAGATGAAGAATTACTGAAACTGATAGATGAAGAAAGCATTCAAATTTTTAAAGGAAGGAGGCAAGAACTTAGAGACAAGGCGAGAGAATCGATCAAGAAGATGCAAGAGGAAAACTTAAGAAACTATAATAAAAAAAGGAAAGATGCGGTTGTTTACAACGTAGGTGATCTTGTTGCCATCAAGAAGACCCAATTTTCTCAAGGCTCAAAACTTTTCCCGAAATTTCTTGGGCCATATGAAGTTACCGCTAAGAAGCGAAATGACAGATACACCGTGAAGAAAGTGGGAAACGGGGAAGGGCCCAATAACACTTCCACTTCCGCAGATTTAATGAAACCGTGGACTGCACCAGAAGATGAAAGTTCATCTGAGACAGATGAATAAGCAGGATCGCCGTGTGGATTAATTTAGTTCCTAATAAGATGTTTTCTTTTTTATTTGTTTTATCTGTCGTAAGAGTTAGTTTTTGTTACCTATGTTTACGGATTGAAGTGAGCTGTCAAAAGAAAGGAAGTTATGTAATTTTTTTATGAAAATAAAAGTATAGTATTCACTTCATGTTGTTTGAAGCCGATCCCACATATATATAGCATAATCAGCATAATAATATTCCCACAGCTGGGACGCAAGCCTCTTCTCTGTGAGAGGGAATGGGCCGTAACCCACCACGCGTGCCAGTGCGGATTGGTAGAATAATGAAGAAATATATATATTATTATTATATATTATTGCCCCTTAAGATCGGTTGTTTTCTTGTGTCGATATTTGTGTAGCCTAGGGTAGTAAACTTAGCTTCTTAACCACCTCTCTGCCTTCAGACTTGCAATACACACTAGTTGTAATTTGTAGTCGCATCAATTAGCGCACAAGTGGATCTAAAAGGGAGTTCCAACGTAGATCGTGAAGATATACGTTGTTTTCGTATTTGTAGGGAGCCGTAGGCTGTCAATATTTACTCTCTCGTTGCGATCTTTAGTCTTCAGTATTTCTACACACTTCTGCTAAGTCTTGAGTGGCGTAGGAGGCGTTGGTTTGTTTATGTCGTCTTTATTACGTAATTGCACGTTTTTACGTAAAATCACTCAAAAAAAAAATTTTCTTTGGTTATTTTACATCACAATTTTTATTGGCAAATACAAAACGTCAATTAAGAATTTTTCAGGGTCACTCGAGTTGTACAGGCATATGTACAATCGGCGCTTGAGGAGGACGATAGATGTTAAAGGTTTATAATGTATGCTAACTAAACTATATGCACCAAGGTCGAGAATGTTCGAAAGAGTTACCGTGGCCCTGGAACGCATAGGGCAAATGAAGGACCACAAGTGGCTTTTAGACAGCTAAAGTCTGACACGCCCTCTTGCTTCGATTTTGAGCGGGAGAAGTCGAAGATAATTTTCCACCTCAAAAAAAAGATATACCTACACTAACCTATCAATAAAATATTAAGTTGGTACTCTAAACCTAACACTAAAGGTTAAAACATATCGTCCTTATTGTAAAAAGCGACTTTGAGGCCACCTTTACACCTATATATAAACTTGGATAAATGGGTATAGAGTTGATATACCGAACAATAAGCTTGTCTCACCACTTAGACTTCTAATAACACGAAAC
The DNA here is from genome assembly GCA_910589285.2 of Mythimna ferrago. Taxonomy (NCBI): domain Eukaryota; kingdom Metazoa; phylum Arthropoda; class Insecta; order Lepidoptera; family Noctuidae; genus Mythimna; species Mythimna ferrago. Next base: position 12,737,735 of record OU342687.1, read on the forward strand.
AGATATCAGATAGTATATCTTTAGTTTAAGCAATATGCCTATAAATAACAAGAATCAAGAACAAAACAGCGAAGCTACATAATCCCCAGGCTGTATACTTTAACAGATTCAGTAATTAGATTAGTATTGATATGACGGCCGGCAGAATAGAGGCTATTGTTTGCTTAGGTAAACAGCCAGGCGGAGTGAGCGACGGGCAACATTGCCCGCGCCGTGGTCGCGGTACAATACCGTCGCCGATAATGCTTGCAACCCTGAACAATCAATCTTTGGGCTATTACGATGTTTTAGCGCCTTGATGTATTGTTTCAGCCTCAATAAAGTTTTGATGAATTTTCGTGTTCTCTCCCTCGCCCTTTGTTGAAAATGAGGCGTCGGATATTGATGAATAATTTGACGGCTAAGTAACGATGCTGTAATTATTTAAAGGGTAATAATATCGGATTTTGTTATTGTTCATTAAAACCATTGAGGTGTTATAATACTTTCTGATTTGTTACGAACTTTCTGAATTCTGGTTCGGATTTTGTACTGAAACGAGGAACATTGAAATGTTGTTTCATCGGTTAATTAATCATGCTTTTTTGTATAAATTACCTATCCAGTGTTAACAAGTAGAAACAAAATTTCGTGAAGTAGGTGTTCCATAGAGTAGGAAAGACTACACGGTAAACAACGGCATGGTAACTGTGAGACGATCTAACAAGGACTGATACCAGAAGAGGACCTTACGGGAACCTTCAATTCAGTTAGCCATTAAATGTTTGACACACCCTTTAAAAAAACCTAGCAAATTGCAGTACAATTTTCACAGCATATATAATAAAATTCACAATCAGCTTAGCATACAGAAACACACTGAAATGTAAGGTCACTGAGTGTATTCTACACCAGGGCTATTCTCATACGGAATCGCTACTCACCTACATTACTTAGAAAATAATGTTCGACTAGTCACTATTTACATAAATATAGCAAATCTTGGCAGAAAACTGCCTCTCAAAATACAGGTAGCTCCAGTTTGAGAGGCAGGGTACATTAACTGTATGGTTAAAATTGTTGTATTCCTCATAAAAAAAAAATAACAAACTATTTTATACTTTGAGCTTCAAATATCGTTTTGAGCTGAGGTTTGATGCCTCGATACCGAGAAAATACAGGCTATTAATAGACATTAGTCAGTAAACTGTCTGTGAAAGGAAATAGAGCAATAATTTAGTTCGAAACTAGTCAAGTTTCAATACAATTATAGCACTAAGATCTGTGGATATTAATAAAGCGTCTCATCCTGATAAGGTAGCCATCTATTACATACTTGAGCATATAATGCCATCTTTGGTCACTGTGTGCTTATTTCATAAATGTGCATAAGTCGTTGCCTATGCTTAATTATTGAAATAGTGATTCAAATATTTTTTTCTTTTATTGTGAGGTGGGAAATCATCAAATAACTTCTTTTGTTTGACTGGAGTCAGAGGAAGTGTCAGACTTTTGTTTACTAAAGCTCACCTGTGCTTCTTCAGTAGCCTTTTACGTTTCAGGGCCACTGTAACTCTCTCAAATAATTCCATACCGCCTTTATACCCATACATTTGCTTCTATAGAAAGTCTTGTTACTAGTTGGGTGCACAATAAAGTTCTATTCTGACAAGAAAAAAGGAAGATCAAAAAGAAGAATATTAAGTCTCATTAAGTTAGCTGTTTATTTTCATGAGTGATTTCATCCTTTCAAAGATTTTCAATAAATTAAAAGTCAGTTTGTATGTATTCCATACCACAATCAAAACTTTTCTTAGTAATAACTTAATTGAAATGATTTGCGTTTTTATTTAAACATACATCATTTAAGTATCCAAGTTGTATTCAAAGAATCAATTGGTGGATAAATTATATACTAGCTTTTGCCCGCCCTTAGCTTTCTCTAGAATTAGCAGATGGCTGTATTGTATTATGTAGTCTTTGCCTATTCATATTTTCATCCTTCTCCTTGAGATATTATATTCCATAAAAAGCTCATCTAGCCAGTCTAAGAAGCTTTCCACATCGGGGCAGTGAGGCGTTGTCAGTGTGCTTTAGATTTATAATGGAGGACATGAAATTAAATACTAAAAACTACTTCACCGTCCCCATATGTTTTTTTGCATTTGATTGGCCCGCTACGGATGAGAGAAATTTCTGAAAACCAAACCCGTGGTCCTAGAATGCAAACGGCAATTATATCTAATAATTAAAATCACCATCTTTAAAACTAAAGAAAAATAACCAATCCATTTGGAAAAGTGTAAATGTACGTAAAAATCCGGCACTTTACACATCAAGCGACAGGGCCTGAGTACACGTGCGGGAGCTAGCGAGCGATAATATTTCATCCATGCGCCATGATTCGCCGCTTAAGCGCGATAGGGAAATCGTAAATTCAAGGGAAAGAATTTTCTTTATAGTCTCTTAAAAAGTTTCCACACACAAGCACGTATCTGAACACAAGAGGCGACGCGAGAGCAAATGGCACCGAATTGTAATACCATCCGTTTGTGTAGACACCCCTACTTTTCAAATTTTCTTTTACAATGCGACGAGGTAATATGCGTTTTATTGGATCGTTTTTCTTTATACAAAATGGCTGTTATAAGAAAATACCTTTTTGCTTAAATCATTTATAAAATGTGTTAGAATGTTTAATAAAAATCCAACAAAACAACAATGGTTTTATATCTATTGCATTAAATTAAACACGAATGGACTGATCCGTCATGTGAGAAGATGTTCGATTTATGCATTCTATTGTTTCGCGTTAAAATACATGGAACTTTTATTTTTCAACCGAGGATTGCTGTTGGCCACTCATGGCCTTTACAGCGTCACCGAACTAGAACTTTTATTTATAGTTTTTGTTTGAAAAAATATTTTGTATGTTCTTTTAGACAAAAAGTACAGAAAAATGTGTAGCAAAACGATATTTGAATAAAAAGCGACGTGTATGAAATGGGAGCGGAGCCGGGCAATCCGTTGTAGTCTGCGGTTAGGCGCCGCTGACAGATCCACGAGTCTGTTGTGGGCGAAAACACGATAGACTTTTGAATAGAGCCTTTTGTTTCCAACGAAAAAAATATTCACATGAATGCTTTGAAGATAGTAAAACAATAAGTTAACACTGCGAGTGTGAATTGCTCTATTACTGTTGTAGTTAAATGACAGATTAAGTTTGTCGTACGTAAGATTTAGATAATTTACACTGTCTCTAAACATAAAAATAAAACCTGAAAATTTGACTCACTCAAGATTTTAGGCTTACCCAATTGTTGTCGTAGGGATATTTGAAAAAATATGTCTATAACTACTATTATAATCCTTACTAATATTATAAAAGCGAAAGTGAGTTTGTTTGTTTGTTTGTTACGTATTCACGCCTAAATGATAAAACCGATTTTGATGAATTTTGGTATAGAGATAGTTGGGACCCTGGAGACGGATATAGGCTAATTTATTTACAAGAAAAGTGAGAAAAGGGGGAGAAAGAGGGAAGGTCTTTTATGTACGCGGGCGAAGCCGCGGGCAAATGTTAGTTATTATATAAAAAGTCAATAAAAATTCGACGGGTTCCAAATGCAAAAAAGGTATATATTTTTTAATGTAAAATTACTTTATTTTTAATATTCACCATATTGTAAAAGTTACTGTAATTATCAGAAAATATGAGAAAAACGCAAATAACTTTGCACCCGTCGAATTAATTATATCAGATCGTAAACGGCGACATGTCATTAATAGGAATATAAGTTGGATATCATCTGTAATCCTTCAGCTTTACGAGCTAAAGCCGCGCCTCAAAAATACTTTGGCCATAAAGGAGACTCCGTGACAAAGTGATGAAGTAATAAAATTCACATAGAAGGAATGTGTACAGAAAATATGACATTGGTACGTGATAAAATAATAGCGAAATCGCGAACACACGTCTTAAGACATAGAGCTTGCGAATGCGTTTGACAACTGGCAGTAATTTCGGAGAAGAATGTACGAGACATGACTCTTGCGCTACCCTATTAAGTATATATCTTTATCAAAAGTAAGATTTTGTTCCAAAGTTCTAATTTAGTCCCTAGTCAGCTGTCGTTTAGGGTTACAAATTCGATTATGATTGTTGGTGACTTGATCTTTGCATGTTATTCTTATTCAGAAGAAAATCGAAGCACATTTTTATAAGAATGATAAAGAAAATTAAATGAACGTTCTACTTTCAAAGGGCCGTCTAAAAAAAGACTTATTTGCTTAGTAACCTAAGAGAAACAGTGCAGGGTTGTTTATAGTAGGTGCGTGCCGTAAAATGGCCGTGATTTGAAATGTCTCGCTCACTTTGCAAATGTCAAGTTAAAGACATCAATCACTCTTACCTGAGTACATTCAATTCTCTAGAGAAACAGTCAGCCACAAAAAAAAAACCTTTTCTTCGAAAGCATTAACCAATAGACTTTTCTGATCAGAAAGCTAAAAGATTTTCTCGATAAATTGAAGTAATGTGGAAGGAAAAAAATGCGTTTTATTATGTAGAAGAACGGTAAAATGGGCACTACCTGATGACAAGTGGTCACATAAATTCATCGGGGGAAAATAGAATGCAGCAGCCGAGCATAAGAAAGGTATAAAAGTGTAGTATACTTTTCGTTTTTAGGGTTCAATACCATATTCAGCAAAAATGGAGCCCTTACAAGATCACTTTGTCAGTCCGTCTGTCAAGATCCTTTTTCTAAGGAACGCGTAGACGTATTAACCTGAAATCAATATCAAATACTCAAGTCTACTAGTTCTTGGAGCAGTGAAGAAATCAAACTTCTAAGTTAAAGCAATCCAAGGTCAAGTCCATTTATACTTACTTCTACCATAAAAAAAAATCAAAACCTATACGGTAGATACTTCCTATTGACCTAAAATCATGGAATTTGACAAAAGCAAGGTGTCATAGTAATGGAAAAAGTTAGAAATTCGTAAATTTTTGAATCTTCTAGACTCGATTCGGGAAACTATTTACATAGGTAAATCTGAACGGAACCCTCGCTATGCGAGTTAGACTCGACTTGACCGGTATTTTTTACTTAGCTTACTTTGTTCCATTTAGCCTAATCTGTCCTCTTTAGCCTAATTTGTCCTCTTTCTATCTGGTTTTCGCCAGGTACCGTTTCAGGAATGAGCCGCGGCTTCAGGTACCCATTGTATGACGATCTTTGTCCATTTGCCCACAGGCAACCTGTGGGTGTAACCCGGTCCGCCCCACTTCAGTAGTATTATTATGTAAAATTATTTTACTGCAAATAAATAAAGACCGACCTGTTTGTGTAATATTCGCAGAGCTTTGAAAATGAAAAGGAGTTTCCTGGTTCTAAGTAAAGTAGATGGTAATACAACTTGAAATCGACAAAAGAAAGAAAATAAAAACTTTACAGTTAGTGAATTTAGGTTGTGCTTATGATGAGTTTGATAATGATTCTAAGATACTTATTCGAGTTTAACATTCGACATGATAAAAGTACGTAACAACCGATATTATAATTCCAAACAAAGTTATAACTTCTAACGTTCAACAATAGACGTTTAGCGGAAATTTCAATGACCCGAGAATTAATGTTAAAATAATAATAGATATGTGCGGACTGAATTTTGAAATGTGAAACAAAAGGTCGCATCTATAGTCAGATTCCCGTTAGGGATCGTGACCCTAGAACATAAAGGGCAACTGAAGGACACAGGTGTGGTTTTAGTCAGGAAAAGTTAGAGCAGAGGGCTTCAACTTTTACTCGATCCACACTAGCCACAGAACACAGAACAGAAGACATTGAATGATTGACATTGAGTGACAGAAGTCATTGAATGATTTCTGAACTCAAACAAAACAAAAAAAACATCTAGAGTAAGATCAGCAAGCACTAAATACTTTCAATAATCGATTCTGTACAAGTAAAGTTATTCATTGAAAGTGTGCTTAAATTCTAAGCCTGACCTTTTCAATTTAAGTAACCGGAGATCTTTACCTTCAGCGTGGGTTGCCACGCTACCATCGGATTTTTTTTTAAACTTTCGCGATTTTAATCAGAGAAATGAGAGGAACAGCCAAGTTATTTGCTCGTTCAATTTATTTCACACATCGTTAATATCGTGATTGATTTCGACGCCGGCCCTAACGATACATGAAATATTCGCACTCATTAAATCACGTGCCGCGGCAGTGGAGTGCTCGCGAGGGCTCTCATCCAATCACGCCTCGATAAATATATGATGTCGGCCGCACATATTAATACAATGTAAATGTTACAATATTTTCTACAAAAGTATCTGTGAAAAAAAAACGTGCGGGAACCTGTCTTAGAACTAAAAATGTCAAATACATATGTGACGTCCACTATCCGCACCGCACGCTCCTAGAGAGGAGGCTTAATTCCCAGCAGTGTGAACATTGTAAGGCTGATGATTACATCATTATATCGACGGTTGAAAGGCAAAATGGTGTAAGCGACATTGAGTAAACTTTACAAAAAAGTGATTTAAAGTTAAAATATTGAGTTCACTTTTGTAAAGTTTACTTTATGTCGCTTAGATCATTTTGCCTTTCAACCGTCGATATGGTAATCAACGTTACCTAAAAACTTAACTACTTTCAAAACAAGCCATAACAGAGCTTAATTTTCAGAAAAAAAAAACTCATAATTTATTAATCTCGGCAACCTAAGTTTGTTTGTATCTATAAAGCCATAAATTGTTCGATATGAAATCTTTTATGCAAAATGCTAATTTATAACGATATCTACCGTGAGCTCAAGGGCAATATAGCTTCTAAAACGATTTTTTATAATACCTACTTTTATCGTGAAGCAGTGCTCGAGTCTCAGAACTCAAATTTACAATTCAATAGAAACTGCACAAGGCTTTGCATGCCAATACGTCCATTTGGGGCACATGCGATCGACTTCCCATTTGAAAGATGAATGAAATCATTCAAATGTGAAATTTCGATCATTCAAATACCGCATGTTTATGTTTGTGTTATAATAAAATAGTATTGTTCAATTTCAAAAATATATCTTGTTTCAGCTCCGTGCTGGATAAAGTTTAGATATGTTGTTTCAAAATGAGTTCTAGAAAAAAGGTGAACTCATCAAATTTCTATAATCAATTCGATCGCAGGGACACTGGAAGGCAATTGCCATGAGACCATTATTCAATCGAAACGATATATCGACGGGTCCTACGTATACTGGTGTAACCCGCAAAACAGCGAAATACGTTTTTTTGCACCAAAAGCCTTAAAATTACCTTAACTTTATATCCTGTAAAAATTATATTTAATTATCAAGTAATTTCAAAGATACAAACTTGTAAACTAATATAAGTGACATCATTTTCCGCCACACGACTGTCTACACTGATGTAAGTCACTTGCACCAGTGTAGGTAGTCGCGTGCGCCGCGACACGTCAGCACAAGTGTCATTCACTCTAGTATGCGCGCGGCGACGGAGTCGCGAGCACGTTAAACACTGGTATAACTGCGATGCGTTTTAGTTTACGTATTCATTTGTTAAAAACTATTCCGATTTTGTTTGTCTTGAGTAAGTAGTGGTAAGAAGTCACAACAATGAAGCGCTCACGAGGTCAATTAATGCTAGAATTATTAGAAAATAAGTATAGTAAAATAAACACTCCAGAAAATTACGAAGGTAAGTGTTAATTGACATTTTAAATAGTATAATGATATACTTTGTATTGTTTGATCAAATGTAAAATTAAAAAATAAATAAATTACGTGTTGTTTATTTGTATTTTCACTTGTACCAGTATACAAGGTTCATAGTGGTTACTCGCTTACTTTGTATAGTGGTTTTAGTAAATTTTAACGATTATTTGTAAATATATTTACAAAGGAATTAACACATTAATTTTGATTTATTTTAGACCGGCCGACAGTACCATCATGCGTAATACGTGAAGAATTAGACCAAACTATGAAAATGTGCAACGAGACCACGGAACCGACCGATTTTAATGAAAGAAATAGTTTCACAAATGAAAGTCTAATAGAAAAGCCAGGTAAACATACTAAACTAAATTAATTAAATCTGATTTTATAATTCATGTTTTTTTTTTCAATAAATTTTGCACTTGTATCAGTATACAAAGTCACATGTGACTTTTTTTTTGTTTTCGTTATGTTGTTATCTGATATAAGTTACATTATTTTAATAATAATATCTATTTACTAATAAAACCAATCGCAATACTATTTTTAATACATTTTTAGCGGCAATTCACTGCAAAATTATTTTATTATATAATTTTAGATTCTCCCTTACCTCCAAGTGCGGATTTTTTTGCTGAAGAGATGTCATTCATTAATAAGGTTGTAAGCTTAAGCGACCCAGAAGACATGTTCGAGGAAACCCCTACAGTAGAAAATTTATACCGAAATTTATCAAACATTTCGTCAGATTCTGCCAAGTCCTCTGAGTGCTATACCGTCCAGGAGGTGAGTGTGATTGTGCATAACAACTATAAAGAAGATGAACCTCTTATTCTACATCCACGTCAAAATCCTATTTCTGAATCAAGTGTGATAAAACAAAATGACCTTCCTGATGATGAAATTGATAGCTTAACACCAATGCCTTCGCCATTACTTTCTTTTTCACCTATTCGCCAACAAACTGATGATGAATTTGACAATTTATCACTATTAAATTCAAACTACACTGATACACCTTTAAGTAGTCCCGCAAGTGTGCAAAAAAAAACTCAAAAAAAGAAAGATAAGGGTAGATTGCGAGAAAGGTTCCAAAATATGTGGTTTGATGAAAGACGTAAGTTCAATTTAAACAGGGGATTAGAATACATGAGTCGAACGGGGAAGCTACATCAGAAGAAAAAATTGAAAAGCGCTTGTAAATGCCCCAAAAAATGTTTTGAAAAAATTGAAGAAACTGCAAGATGCACAATATTTAATAACTTTTGGGAAATAGGAGATCACACTCGACAGTGGGACTTCATTGCCAAGTATGTTTCCAAACTGGACAAGAAACGAGTTGTTACTGAAAATTCTCAAAGAAATTGTACTTTGCGATATTCATTACCAGTAACAGGAGATAGTGGTAGCATTGAAAAGGCTTATGTTTGTAAAGTCATGTTCCTAAACACCTTATCTATAAGTTATAATTTTGTGAAAACGGCGTTGGACAAGTTTGAAAAAGGTTACGGTGTGATAGAAAAGGATTGTAGAGGAAAACATTCAAATCATCCAATAACGATACCCAGGACTGCTATAGACAGTGTTTGCTCCCATGTAAAGATGTTTCAACCCGTTGAGTCTCACTATACAAGAAAGGAAACAAGTAAGGTATATTTAGATGGATCATTGACTTTTTCGCGAATGTTTAATTTTTACAGAGAATGGTGTGTTAAAGAAGCAATTCCCGTAAATTGCCAAGTTAAAACGTTAAGGCAGTATAGAGACATTGTTAATAAAAACTTTAACCTCTCTTTCCACATTCCTAAAAAGGACAAGTGCGAATTTTGTCACGCATTTGAAAACTTAGAAAATCCTACAGGTGACCAAATATCAAAACACAATCGGCATTTGGCCGAAAAAGAGAGGGCTCGGCAATTAAAAGAGATGGATAAACAGTTGGCTAAGGAAGATAAAACTGTAGTTGCTGTTACTTTCGACTTGCAAAAAACTCAAAATTTACCACATGGAAACGTTAGTACTTTTTACTACAAAAGAAAATTACATTTTCACAATTTTACTCCATTTGATATGGCTGATCTGCAGGGTTATTGTTATTGTTGGGACGAACAGACTGCTAAAAAAGGTGCCAATGAAATAGCCAGCTGCATTTTCGATTTTATTGGTATGAAGGTGGAGCAAGGAGTCAAAACTTTTATATTCTGGTCGGATAATTGTGGAGGCCAAAATCGAAATAGGATCATATTCCTTATGTATATGTATTGCGCTTGGAAGTTTAACGTGAACATAACCCATAGGTTTCTTGTTGTTGGTCATACTCAAAATGAGGGTGACAGCATTCACTCAGTAATTGAAAGAAAAACCAGAAATATTTTAATTTATACTCCAGAACAGTGGATCCTAGCATTTAAAATGGCGACAGCTAATGCAAAACCGTATATAGTTCGAGAAGTAACTCAATCTTTCGTTTTTGATTTTAAGTCTTGCCTTCCCTTTTTTGACAACTGGAAAAAGAATTCCATGGGGGAACTTGTTATGTGGAGTAAGGTTTGCGAAGTTAATGTTCAAGCCAAAGATTTATTTATGCTGAATTATAAATATGCGTTTGAAGAAGGGGCTTACAAAACTATTCAATGTTTGAGAAGTAACACACGTGCCAGTATACAAAGTGTTTCAAAAAAACTTTACAGATTAGATGTAGCGTACAAGAGTTTGTTACCAATTGACAAGAAAAAATTTAAAGATCTTCAAGATCTTTGCAAGTCCAATGTGATTCCTGAGCGGTACCATTCATTTTACAATAATTTGAAGATACGGACCGAAAACACTGAAGATATCTCTGACTAGGTTATATTTTTAAAAAGCCTAGTTGTCTTTTCCAACATGTTGTTTCTCTTTTTTTATTGAATTTTCTATACCATTATCTACTGTGATTATTGTTACAAAAAATGACAATGTGACATATTGTCAATGTCTGAAAGACTGATTAAGTAGTACTTACGTAAGACTGATTAGGAAGTACTAATGAAAATATAAATAAACAATTAATATAATTAACGAAAGTTCCTACTTAAGTTAAGAAGATTACATTTTTTAGTTTTATTATTTTTAAGATGGCAAGGCCATTGATTTTATTTTTCATTTAAAAACACCTATTAAGCATAGGTCTGGAAAAGTCATTTATTTGAAATAAACTTTTATTTTGTATTTTCAATGTTTTTATTTAATTTCCTGCCACACGCATTCAAATATTTAAGGTTAATAACAATACAGAAAACTGTTGCAAGTAGTTTTACTGAACTGAGTAAACTATTGTAAGTGTTTAAAAGTCGATAAAATAAGATGTTATTGTTAATATTATAACCTCATATTGATCAATAGATTGGAAATAGCATGTTAAAAGAGTGAAATCCTTCAGTTTTCCTTTATTATAAGTTTAAGCAAGTACACTATATACTGGTATAAGTGGCCACTTGTATCAGTTTACAGGCTCTACCATAGTAAAGAAAACAAGCTACATCAATGCATGTGATGCTATTTTCCAAAGTATAAAAAAAAAGGAAAAACCAATAATGCAGTCTTTTTCCTTAGATATTCAAATACAACATACTAAAATTTCAAGTGTTTCCATTGATTTATGACAAAATTACAAGCTTTAGAACCTTTAAACCGCTCTCTTGAACAGTTGTGTTTTTGCACTTGTACTAGTATACGTAGGACCCGTCGATATCTCGTCCGCTCCCAACTGGAGCGTAGCGATAGCTGGCTCCGCAAAAGTTGGCACGGCTGGCAGCCGAGACCACTGCCAATTTCCATTAGCCCATCATCCAAAACGAAAAAATGCATAGACGATCATTTTTTCATTCAATTAAAATTGGCCATCTACCAAAACGGTTAGATTTTTTCAGGGGTGAGGTCACTACGCCGTAGCCATAAGTTTCAGAATTCGTAGCACTACAGGTTGCTTACAAATTTTATACTAATTTATTTTTTGAAATTTTTGCACTGGTCTGTCTTTTCAATTGTATTATTACCCTTTTTTTTTCAAAATCAGTATTATCGACATCACGTAGGCACGTAGATACATTCTGCCGTTCATTACCGAGTGATATTCGCCGACAACATTGAAAATCCATAAGCTTTCAATATCGCGAAGTTAACTCGGGTTTTGTTCCCAGTGGTTGCTCCATCTGAATATCAAAAATGTGAAAGCGGTCGTCAGTAACCAGGACACGTATATCGGGACCCTATCACTTCGCTCTTTACTTACTTGCTAGGCGCCATCTGCACATTCTCCACCTAATCCAGTAACAAATTTGATTATGTAACAATATACCACACGCAGCTTTTTGTTCTCAGCTTTATATTGCGCGTTTATTTCAATAACAACAAACGAAAATGTTCAGCTCAACAATATCTGCGTAGGGATCCTTACCGTCAGTGTTTTATTTAGTAAAGTGCTTTAAAAGAGTAGTCTGTGAGATACTTGTTGACATGCTGCCATTTTTATCCGGCTGAAATATGAATTTATTTACAGGCGTGTAGGAGAAGAGCATAAACAAAAGAGATTACATGACAAAACCTAAATAATTATTGACATCGAGTAAAAGTTATCAATATTAAGCAAAGTTGATTTTGGAGCGGCGCGCGCGGGAGGACCACATGGGATTTAACGACTCATAAAAAAATCATATTCATCAATCACGTCTGCTCCAAACAAAGTTTGTTAGGGTATGTGCTGACGTGCCGAGTACCTTCAATTTATCAAATAATTATGAATCGTTTTTATATCTTGTTTAAAATAAAGGCAGATTTTGACAGTGTCTGTTGGAAGAATTGGACGTGATACTCAAGAAGATTGGCGCAGCGGAGGGTGCCTTAATGGCCTCTTGACGGCATCTCACCGAGTACTCCAGGTCACTTCGTTACTCGGATTGTACAGACCGTTATGTGTACTATGAATAATCTTAAAGGAAACTTCGAGTTTTGAGTCAAAGTGCAAACTATAATTGGAACCACGTCTGCGTGATGCATAGACGGCTTCATCACGTACCACTGTCTAATAAGGTATGTGAGCATATCGGAGCCACCAGAGCTGAATGCATACACCCGAATATTCAGCTCATTTATGACGTAGGCGATAACATAACACAACTGTTTACAACCCGCTTAGTAAATCTTACTCATTCTCTATTAATATTTAATAATTGGGTACTGGATCATACAGCTACAGCAAATATTTGTAATAAAAGCCAATTTGAATATATTATAATTATGAAAGTCTCAGAGGATATCAAGACATAATAATATCAGCCAGACGTCTTCATTTCAGCAGATTTTTCAAAGAAATTGATAAGATTAATCAAACCCTTGTTCGAAGTTTTGGAACTTGTTTGATTAATTTTGTCCGTCAGGAACAATTAAAAATGAAATTCACTTATATTGGATAATTAAGATTTTGGATGAACTCCTCCTTATTATATCTAATTATGAGATTTCTTTGTTTATTTAGCGTCCAAGAAAGAAGGCGTGCGATTAGCTTTTCTTCAACAATAAATAACAAACGAAGACATAACTGAATTATAAAGTTATTTAAACGTGAAAGTTTATTGCTTTCGTTTCTGACTTGATTATTTTTCTCGTTATTATTCACATTAACTGGCTAAGATTACGAGCAAGTGCTGTATAAACTGTTTGAGAATGTTTGTGAGACACGATTCTGTACGTGACGCAAACGCCTTTTATGTAGCAATGCGTCTATTGATGCAAATACGTTCTTCGATGCCCCCACTGGGAACACAGTTTGTTCGATACTCCCTTACCGTGATACATTGCATGAACTGTAAAGCTTCCATAAAACGCTTGACATTTTGTTAAGCGTTTTTACAATGTTTGTATTCGAGATATTGACGGAAATTTTCCACATTCAGGTAGAAACTTTTCTCAAATGTAGAGATATTATATTATATCTAATTTATCTATCCCACGGTTGGGCCTTTGCCCATTTTTTTCCTGATCTCCCTCCATTTTTTCCAGCTGGGCCAATTCCTAAGGAAAACCATCTAAGTCCCGGCCGTCTTCTTTGTAGTATGCCGCGAACGCGTCTCGTGATAGCGTTATTTTTTTTTTTATTTTTTTTTTTTATTGAGATAAACTAGTGCTTGACTGCGATCCCACCTGATGGTAAGTAGCGATGCAATCTTTGATGGTGAGGTGCACTAGTTTATTAATTAAATTTTGTGCTGTACGTGCCCATCGCTCGATCGTTATGCAGAAGAAATATCTAGCGCGGTCTCACTTAAGCTGAGAAATCATAGACTTTCATACAGTCAAATTTGATATACCTACACAGATAAAATGTCCAAATGATCAAACATTGATTGTTAACAGAAACGGCCGCAAACATTCACTTCACACATATACAATGGAATGTTCCTTCAATCCTCAAAGCTGTAGGTAATTTAATCATCGGTCGTATGTAAAGTTTACTCATGGATAGTAAACATAAACTTAGGCGACTTGGAAGTTGACCCGTGTCCCGCCCGCGCCCTCTACCGTAGTACACGCTACAACATCACCCACTCTGTTTTATCGTCCCCATACACTTGTTTGCCCAGTCCATAGAGATTGAATTATGTGTTGAACAACCACTAGGCTCATTTAATTTGGGATATGTGTTATCACTTCTGAAATTTGTTAAACAGGTTCGTTAGAGGTCTGAGGACGTAATGGTTTTCGAGCGCCATTAAAACGTTTGAAAAGGTCCACTTAGCTACTTATTTTGTCGCTGTTTTGGGGTTTGTGATAAAATGATTTGGGAAGGCTATTTATTGTTTATCCAGGTAACACTATTACTCGTTCCATCACACCATCTGGTTCAACACATCTTTTAGTTTATTATTATCAGTGCATGATATTACTTTTCGCAATATTGCTTAGGGCTCAATATAACGTAATTAAAACATTAATACGTGATCGCCAAGTAATCATTTCGTACATAATTTGGCACTAATAGTATCTACGCGCATTAAGATACTTACAGCATTAGTTAGTCCGTGAGACTATAACCTTAAAGTTTATTGCCAGTTTAGAACCACTATCAGATTATTAATTCCGAATATTATCGAATTTAATGTTCAGTTATACGATCTGAATGAAATATAATATGGAGAGTTTGTATAAACCTCCCCGTTAATAAACAATATCGAGCCCCATCGACGTTGTGTCAGAATATTAATTTCATAGGCGTCTATAAAGAAACACATTTAGTTGAATTACTTTCCAAGTTATTAAGCTGAAGCGATCCTTTATTTTACAAGGTGCGGTTGTTCTTTTGACGATACAAATTACTTGGTACTTCGAAGAATAAATATAATTATAGTTTAACTTATTTTTTCCACATAATGAGCTTCGTTATAATTTCTTGGTAAGAAAAATAAGCAACTGCACAGTAAATACTATGAATTGATGCATAGGTAGGTATGTGACGATGTATTTATTTGAGAATTTGGCATAAAATGGGAGAACGGTATTTTCAGCGTAAACCTAGATACATTTATTTTTAAAAGTGTATCATGTTTCACGTTAACTGCCTGTTACAATTCTGCAAGTTACTGTTATTAACCAATACGAAAAATATATTAAAACCTTTTTCGTGAATGTGAACGGTTTAAAAATGGGATGAATTCTCACTGATGACATAAAATGAGAGATTGAGATATTTCATTTTAGTTTCGTGAAATATCAGTCAGAGTAAATATCGTAGCAATTGACGCAGTAATATTAATTGAAATATGCTAGCATTAATATGGAAAAATGGAAAAGTTGCTTATTTTCGATGTTTACAGAATACTTTATGAAGAACTTCTTATTTACATTCTTGGTTACATGCCCTATAAATAAAACGCTCAATATTTTAATAATCTATGCAGACTTTTAATAATCTTGCTGTTTAACCGAATGGCGCGAAATCACGTGTTCGCTTGGGGTTTGATCGGTTGTAACTTTAACTACATTTTTATTCGTTTAGAAATGTAAAAGATTTTTCAAGTAAGAAATATTCAAGTGTATACTCGTAATTGGCGGTTTTTATACGTTCTGGAACAAAATTTGTCACTTCCTCGAAACTTTACTAAGAGGTAGTTGAATATTTAGCAACATTACGAACTACTTCTACAAAATCTGTTCGCATGGTATATACATAAATACATTCGTTGACAAAGAGAGGCCTGAGCTTCTTACGGAACTCAAATTACTCATTAATGGCGGCGCGGTGAAGAATAGCAGAGTAACGTTTAAATATTCAGAGGATTTAAATATACGTGTCGCGTTTTACAATAATCCCTATGTAGGAACTTACAATCAGAATAGTAATTATCAGTCCTTAGTGTTATTTATATATACATATATCTATAGATAAATAAAAGAAAGTCGTGTTAGTTACACTATTTATAACTCAAGAACGGCTGAACTGATTTGGCTGAAAATTGGTAGCTTAGAACCTTAGTTGCCATGGAACGTGACGTAAAACGTTCTATGATAAAACACGACTGGCAGCTAAACGTAATGTTGTCTATGGTTAAGTATAGTTGAAAATTTGAAATTTTCAAGTTGACCGGTTGGTATATTAAATTAATATACTGTAGAGTAGGGTAGAGCGGGTAGAGTAGGGTAGAGTAGGGTTGAGTGGGGTAGAGTAGGGTAGGGTAGGGCTGTGCAGAATAGAATGTAGTAGTCGGTTGACGGGAGCGAAGCCGTGGGCAAATGCTAGTGAATGTATAAAATCAGATACTGACTAACTGAAATATCAACGCACAGGCTAAATTACTGAAACTAAGAATGTGAAATTTTTCACAAGGCTTGCTTTTATGACGGCGAGGCTAAGAAAATTCAATCTGTAAGCGGATAAAAGGGGGAATTTCGGTTGTACAAGAACCAAAGTTAACACAAATAACAACTTAAGGCGCATAGTCCCTTGAACCATCTGACCGAAATTATGTGAACGCAACTCTCGCACTCGCCTAGGCGGCAGTACGCAAATCTGTGCATTTATTTGCGGCCAGCAGCGCCCGGAAAGCGCTTTAAATCCATTTTCTCTGCGAGATATTGATTGATTTACATATGCAATGTTCACTTTGAAGAATATTTAACCACCAATTTTTATGTGTAAAAATGTTTCTAAAGGTCCAAGCCGTTTCAAAGGAGTAGGGAAAAGTTGCGAAAAGTTGCGAAATTGCTAAATATTTTTTTTTGACAAAAGTTTTAATTGCACGATAAAATCAAATGTTGATATTATTGTTCATGAATCTATAATAAACATATATTGTTTTTTTCAAACCAATTGATTTAGCCGTTACGGAGGAGTAGGCCTCAGAAAATCACTGTTTTATGGCACTTTTCGGGCGCTTATAATTAAGATTGTGTGATTGGTTTTTGTTTTAAGAACTACTCTCAAAATAACAATTTAGGGAGTTTTAAAGATTTTATGGAGGATTCTTATTTCTTGGGTTGATAAACTTGAAACTTGGCACAAAATCCAAACAAAATGAACAATAATGACTGTCATTATTAGTTTTTCAAAACTAACCTCAAAATACGGTTTAAGAGGTGTTAAAGTTTTTATGAAAACATTATCGCGAACGAAGTCGCTGGTAAAGTGCTAGTTAAGATACAAAACCTCATTTATTTATTTTATTTTTGTCCACATAAAAAAACGAAAATTCAATTACAATTCCGTCAAGCCCGATCCATCACGGAACCATCAGACATACGGCGATACGCAGTTGGTACATGTTGGATATCCCACCTATACGTACAAAATGTTTTAAAAATATATTCATTGTGTGTACGGGAATAGAATTATTCCCAGCCGGAGTTTGTGTTTCCTGATAGCTGCAACTTAAGAGTCTTTAAGTCAAGAGTGAATAGGTTACTTCTAGGTAAGCGTGCTCCATCGTTAAGTACACATTCGCTTAGGATGTTTTTAATATCGTGCGGATTTAATCACGCATGCGGGTTTACCCCGCATGAAGAAAATTTCAAAATATATAAAAACGCGTCCCGCGTGCGTATTCCACGCATCACAATAAATGAAATGGACATTTGCGGGAGTTACGCGTGCGGGGCGCTCCCGCATGCGTATACCGCACGATATTAAAAACAACCTTACCTTCAGGTAAGATATTGGTCAAACGTGAACCTATTAAAACCTATGAAAACTTAATATCATTTTACAAACATACAGTACGGTTGCGCAGAAGTCAAATATTCGGTCTCTTTAGTGGTGTGAAGTGAGACGCGGGGGCGGGGAGTGTCAGTGATTGGCTCGCCGTGCCATCGCGTCATAGACGTCACTCCTCATTCGTTCCCTGCGTTGCTGCATGTATCTAACAACGATGACGATTGGCTCGCCAATGTATGGAATGCGCAAAGCGATCCCCACTCTGACGCCGAGCGCTCAAGATCCGTTGTGCCTACTGTATCATTATTTTATACCAATACCGTATATATATATATATATATAATGTTTTATATAACATTAGTTTTAGTATATGCGTAACCTAAAACACGTGTCTAATATTTTATGAAAATAATCTATGTACAAAATTTCAAAACAGTATCATGAAAAATCACAAAGCTTATAATCTTATTATCTTGGTATGTTACCTGGTTGACCGCACAAATAAATAGTCACCGGGCCATCCAGGTGGCTGAGTGGTTATTTTGCTTCTGCATCCAGCTGTGCGCTGAAATTTAATGTCTGCAATGACCTGCCCTGATTAGTGATGTACTTAGTCTCAGTGGTGTCCAATTTGAGGCTTTTTTCAAATGTTTTTGGGAAAAAATATAACATGGTGTATTTATTGGAATCAATTCAGTTACTGATTCTGAACAAACTATATTCAGGTTTCGCATATACTCGTACTAAACATAATGTTGTATACACCGCTAAATTTTAATCGTTTTATTAAATTAAAAAAAAAGTACTTCTTTTTCAAAACTCGTATTAATTCACGCATGTACGCAATTAGTATCTTTAAGAAAACGTCAGCTGAGCGAGTTGAATGACCTGTAGTTAATAGTCGGCGTTGCGTACAAAGTACCTACAGGTCATTGAATTTAGTACATGCGTAAATTAATACGAGTATTGAAAAAGAGGTACTTTATTTTTTAATTTTATCTTTACAAATCGATAGTGTTTCATGTACCGGATCGACCCTCCACGGGATTAAAACGATTAAAATTTAACGGTGTAAACAGTGTAAACTTAAGGTTGATATAAAGTTTATTGTTACCAATTTTTTTTTGTTATGAATGAAAAAGGTTTTGTAGAAGGAAATAATATCAACGATAATTACTAATAAACAAGGTGCAACAGACATTATTCCACAACCATACGTCAGATAGCGCGGCTGAAATCTAAAATACGTAACATTTTCCCATTTTGCACTGTCAAAAACTGCAACAACACTCATTTATCAAGAAAGTTTCGTAATATGAATGATAATAACTTCATTCCTTTACAGCTGTATGTTGTAAAATGTGACTGGTATCTGCTGTGTAATGCACTAGGTGTCCCACGTGGGTTTACTTGCGTCTGTAACTGCTCCGCTCCTGTAAATAAACCACGGAAGCGCTATGTTATATAGCCTTCTTCATTAAATAGACTATTCAAAACTAAAATAATTTTTCAATTTAAACCAGTAGTTCCTGAAATTAGCGCGTTCAAATAAACACTTATAATAATTTAGATGTTGTATAGATTGATTCAATTCTGCTCTTGACCACTATTAAAGGCGCCAGATATCCGTGGAATAAAGTATATTGATCATCATATCTCTGCGCAGGTACCAGAAAAACAAACAATGAATTGCTTTTCATTACTAGATCATGTCGGTAACCTTGGTTCTCCTGCGGATATCTTCATTTCTGATGTGATCACGCAAGGAAACTCCAAGCATAGCCCTTTCCATCGCCCTTTGGCCAAAACGCCAAACTTAAGTGGCAATGGGCAGGGCACATTACACGCAGAACAGATGGTCGATGGGGACGAAAGGTTCTGGAGTGGCGACCACGTACCGGAAGACGCAGCGTTGGACGGCCTCCAACAAGGTGGACCGATGACCTGGTCAGGGTCGCGGGAATCCGATGGATGCGTGATGCACAGGACCGGTCGTTGTGGCGACGCATGGGGGAGGCCTATGTCCAACAATGGACGTCTTTCGGCTGATATGATGATGATGATGATGATGATGACTACATCATGTGTAAATGATCATGATATATGTCGATTCAAGACAGCTTTATGTCTTTATTTCTGTTTTTGGAATTAAGAATGTCAACAAAATGTAGGTGGGTTAATGACCGTTATTCCATGGTTATCTAGCGCCTACCTTAGAATTAAACGTAAGCAACGCAAAGCAAACGCATTTTGAATTCTTCCTGAATTCCTTCGGATAGGTTACGACACGTTTTTTTTACAAACGTTGCAAATATTTTCTCGAGACCCTCTGCATACGAGGCAATTTTACTTTAAACCTAGTTATTTCAGAAACTGCGTAATCGTAAAAACCTTTACACCGTTAAATTTTAATCGTTTTAATCCCGTGGAGGGTCGATACGGTACATGAAACACTATCGATTTGTAAAGATAAAATTAAAAAATAAAGTATCTTTTTTTGAAAACTCGTATTAATTTACGCACGTACGAAATTAATTTCTTTTAGAAAACGTCAGCTGATCGGGTTCAATGACCTGTAGTTAGTAGTCGGCGTTGCGCTATTGAACTCGCTCAGCTGACGTTTTCTTAAAGAATTTAATTTCGTACATGCGTAAATTAATACGAGTTTTGAAAAAGAGGTACTTTATTTTTTAATTTTATCTTAACAAATCGATAGTTTTTCATGTACCGGATCGACCCTCCACGGGATTAAAACGATTAAAATTTAACGGTGTATAAATGATAAAAAATCCTAAGTCCCTTGAATTCCTAAATATCCAGGTTCCACTATACATACGTAAGTAACGCTACATTCAAAATAAACCTCCCCATTTCAAATGAAACAACACAAAGTTTTCCCTACATCCATTACCCGCCGATAAAATCAAGTAAATCGTATGTAGATCAGAATTAGGTGTTAATTCACGTACCAATCCGTTTAAATGTATCTCATGTGTGTCAAATACATAATTAACGTTAGTGTCGGTGCAGACGAGCGCGTGTACCGGAGCCGGTGCCAAGGTACACAGGCCACATGTGATTGCGATTATCGCTCATATCGTATGCCACAAACTAATAATGTTGCGTGGCATGCGTGCTAGCAATGCTCTAATATTCGATTTGTATTCACGGTCGTGTTGTTTATGGGCCATTGAGATGCGGCCGCCCATTGACTGGGCAATTTACATTGAATCGCTACTTTTGTGTACACGGAAACCGGGACGCTGGAACGCGATGATGGTCTAATTATTATGTACCTGCGTGCATTTGGAGACAAACATTGCAGGGTAGGTTTGTGATGGTGCGGTGTGTAGGTATGTACTTTTCAGGGTTTTATTTAGAAAAGTGTCATGCCAGAGGTGCGAATTTGGGGTGCTGAGTTATCGCAATCCTGAAATGAAAGGGCAACGGAAGAAACACAAGTGGGTTTTAGTCAGTAAAATTTAACAATCATTCTCGCTACACTCAGAGCGGGAGAAGTTATTCAATGTTATCCCACATCAAAAAAGTAGGAGCGAATTTTTACTGGTTAAATTTTATCGCAATTTGGTCTAAAAGTTGAGCAGATCTTGTAGAATACCAATATAATGTATCTACTAATAGTTTATCGTTACTTATTCCATTTACAAGTACCGCCTGAAAACTACACTCTATTTAAACAAAAATATACAACACTAGCTTTTGCCCGCGCGGCTTCGCTCCCGCTCTTCCCTACTTCAGCCTACTATACCCTACTATACCCTACTCTACCCTACTCTATCCTACTCTACCCTACTCTACCCTACCCTACTCTACCCTACTCTACCCTACTCTACTCTACCCTACTCTACCCTACTCTATCCTACTCTACCCTACTCTACCCTACTCTATCCTACTCTACCCTACTCTACCCTACTCTACCCTACTCTACTCTACCCTACTCTACCCTCCTCTACCTTACTCTACCCTACACTACCCTACACTACCCTACACTACCCTACTCTACCCTACACTACCCTAATTTTCATTTTTTTTTTCCATAAGAACCTTCTCCTCATAATAACGAACACAAAAAAAAAAAAATTAGCGAAATCGGTCCAGGCGTTGTTGAGTTATGCGCTTACCAACACATTTTGCGATTCATTTTTATATTATAAGATTTATACATTACGCAAGTTATCTCTTCACCGACGAACAATATATTGTAATAAATTGTAAATATACGATATAATATATGATCATAACAATAAATATATATATATAGTAATAAATTAATGTAAATAATAATAATAATAATTTACGACGCAATAACCTCTTCTGTACATACAAAAGGCAAAATCCGGACTCAATCACTGACTCATCAACGCCCCGCCCAAAACCTGAACCAATCCCAAAACTAGACGCTGAAATTTTGCACAGAGGTGCCTTTTATGATGTACACAAAGATTAAGGAAGGGACGAAACGGGGGTCTAAAGTTTGTTTAAGAGAAACCTACTTTCATGTGGACAAAACCACTGGCTGAAGCTAGTTTTAAATAAATGTATTCAGTATGAAAAACCGAATTGATGTCTAAATCTACCATATTTTTTTAAAATATTCTAAACCTTTTTTTTTCAATATTGTGTGTGCTCGAGTACTGAAAATCATTATTCATTTTTTTTTTTTACTTTTGCCCGCGGCTTCTCTCGCTTTCGTGAAGTATAGCCAGTCACTCAGGAATAAAGCAGCTTGCTATCGGTGAAAAATTTTAGCGATCGGACCAGTACTTTGAAAGATTACCTCCTACAAACAAAAACAAAAAAAAAAAAACAAAAATACCTTTACCTCTTTAAAATATTAGTGTGTGTGTGTGTTATTATGAAAACAATATGGTCAGAATAACAATATAGATATTGTAACCAAAGTCGGCTTATGAAAATTAATTGCCCTCAAGCTAAATACAACACAATTTATTATTTTTTCCCAAAGAAATGAGGTACAAAAACCTTGGTTGCAGTATTAAAAGCCTCGAAGCAAATTGCAGAATACAATTTATTTGTACGTATTTTAAATCTTTTAGTTTCATTTTCAATTTTGCATAAAAATGATTGTGTTAAGGATTTGTTCTCCTAAGTCAGCCATACTCAAAGTGTGCTCCGCGGAACCCTAGGGCTCCGCAAAGCCTCTTTTAGGGCTCCGTGTGAATACAAATTATAATGTGGAAGGAAGTATAAAGGCCAGATTCGAGGCCTTACCATGACGTGTTCAAATGACAAGCGTGCGAGCGAGAAAGAGGGATGGAGCTAACACCCTGTGATCCTATATACCTCCATCTCTTTAATAGTTCAGTTAAGGTCCTCAAATGGATCGTCTTACAAGGTCGTGGTAGGGTCTCAGTATTTCAATTTTTGTGTAATAATTGTTAAAAAATAATAAGTCTCATTCAAAGTACCTAAACATTGTCCGTAGACTTTTTTTTTAAGGGCTCCGTAAATTATTTTGCCTTCCAATAGGGTTCAGTTGAAAAAAAGTTTGAGAACCGCTGTCCTAAGTGGTTGTAATAACTTGCAGAAAGTGCAGTTTACGCACTTTATTATATTTGTTTCTATCATTTTATTATTATCATAATAGCGTTTCCTTGGTTTTGCATAGATTGTGAATGAAGCCAGTATCAAGTTTAGCAAGAGTTTCGTTTTTAATACAGAATACAGTAACTTTATATTCCATTACAATGCGGATGTACAAAATTCTGATTCTATCTCAAGAACGCGTAGAGGTATCGAGTTGAAATTTAAACCATATAATCAAGTTTGCGGTCTTTTCAAGCTGTGAAAAAATCAAACTTCTAAGTTAACTGATAAAAAAGGTACGGCCGTATATGTCGAAAAATAAAAACGTATATTTTGATACTCTCAAACATCGAAATTCATAAGGTACTTCCCGTTGACCCAGAATCCTAAAATTTGGCACATAGCAAGGTCTTATAGCACAGATATAGGAAAAAAAACTGAAAACAGTAAATTTGTTGTTACCTACGTCATAAAAAAAAATGTAATTCGGAAAAAAATTCGAGACTCCATTCGGGAATTTGTAATTTGCATGGAACCCTCAGTGCGCGAGTCCGACTCGCACTTGTCCAGTTTTTTTTAATGCATATGATACTTACTAGTATTTTCCAGGGAATGACTCAGGGAATCTTCTCGTATCAGTTATTAGGAAATACGATACTTCATAGTTAGACAGGTGTCAATGGAGAGAGACATAACGACCATGGAGGGGTTTTGGAGAATAGATGGTCAAGTCACCACGACTCTGGAATGCAAAGAGCAACTGAAGGATAGTGGGTAAGTTTTAATCAATAAAAGTGTGTCACTCCCTCTGGGTCTACCTACAGTGAGAGAAGATATTTGGTGATTTCTCATCCTAAAAACGGTGGGCATGCCACAATCATGGCGATAAGTCCCCTCTTTAAAGCGTGGCTGGAAAGACCTCACGGCGTCCTTACCTTCCGCATGACGCAGGTACTCACCGGACATGGTTCGTTCGGGAATTTCCTGCACTGGATTCATGCGGAAGTGACGCCCGGGTGTCGCCACTGTGCGGAACGCTCGGAGGACACGGTGAAGCACACAGTCGAGGTGTGCCCTGCTTGGGCGGAGCATCGCCGTGCCCTCGTGGGGGCGATCGGCGGCGGAGACCTCTCGCGCCGGGCCTTGGTTGAGGCCATGGTCCGGAGCGAGGAGGAGTGGCAGGCGGTCGCCGACTTCTGCGAAGCAGTAATGCTCGCAAAGGAGGAGGCCGAACGCATCAGGCAACGGCGTTATCGCCGCCGCCGCCGCCGCCGCCGCCGGGATTCTGATCCCGATTTCCGGCCAACGTAGGCGCGGGCTTGCGGACAGTGAGCAATGGGTAGGTCACTGTCCGGCCGTCCGGTAACTGTCCGGACCAAGCCCAAGTCGTCGACGGCGCGCACTGTTCCCGCGCGCCTCAAGGAGTTGTCAGCAACAGCAGGGACCCAGCCGGGTCGAAGCCTACTGGGGCCAGGGTTATCCGAAAGGGCGCTCGAGCCCCGGTATGAAGGCTAGAAGGAACGGGGTGGGTCTTTTAGTCAGTAAGAGTCTGACACTATCTACTGCTGCGCCCAAGGGCGGGGGATGTCAATGCATGATTTTTTCCCACCATAAAAAAAAAAAAATCCTATAAATGGTTACATTGATCACCTACCCACGTACAGTCCTTGGCCAGTATCGGTAAATGTCGTTTAATTTTCTATCGCCCTGTTTATTTATTTTCCATGAGCTTAATTTGTTTTTATTTGTTTAGGTTAAGGATAATATCAGTGTCACATATTATAGAAGTTCTTAAAAGTTGTTTTGCCATATAAATTATCGAAGAAAAATGGAAAGTGGTAGCCTAGACCTATTTTTAGACCTACAAAATAGTATCTATGTATTAAAACAAAAATCACAAAAATCGGTCGTACTGTTTCAGAGGAGTTCGATTACAAATACTGTATGTAACACGAGATTTTTTATTTATTAAATTATATTTTTATTTTTTGTTATTATTTCTTTATTTCTTATATTGTATTTTGAAGTGGTTTTCGATTTCGATTTTCATTCCTACTTCATTCTATTCCATTTACTAATAAAATTTCAATATTTTGAACTGTTATCGATACTGCGAAATTGTATTAACAGAAAAACCGATATCTACTTGACGATACCGATATTTGTATAACCGGAAAAACTGTTATTAGAATCAAATTACCTGAAGTGAGATGAAGAGTTAATATTTAAAATTATGAGCAGGTGGATTATATTTAAAAAAAAAATAGATATATCTTTGACATTGAGATTTTATTATATTTCAGACAAGCTTTCGCACGCAGCTTCGCCCGCGTACACAAAATATAGCCTGTGTCACTCAGGAATAAAGCAGGTTTCTATCGATGAAAAATTTTTCGCAATCGGACCAGTACTTTCAGAGATTACCTCCTACAAACAAAAAAACAAACTTTACCTCTTATTTATAATATTAGTCTAGATAACAATCTCATACGTAACTTAGTCCAAAGCTTAAAACACGGTTTGAAGCCAGTTCGATAAATAAAACTTTATTTAGCTCTTTCAACGCGATTTTCAGCTTTATTTGATAGTAAGTTGATGACCGATACGTTCATAGTAAGATTGGTTCCTCATTATTCTGCTATTAGATCCTACTAGTCTCCCCAAGCGAGGATACATAGATCGGTGCTGCTTTTCTTGCGTCAAGCGGACTCACCAGGCCACCCGGTATGAAGGCTAGAAGGAACGGGGTGGGTCTTTTAGTCAGTAAGAGTCTGACACTATCTCCCGCTCCGCCCAAGGGCGGGGGATGTCAATGCATGATTTTTTCCCACCATAAAAAAAGGCCACCTTAAAGAAGGCCTTCCAACGCTACATCTTACCGGTACGCGGTCGCCCATCTACTTTTCGGTTTACGGACAGAGCACCTAAGGTCTGCTCTTCACTTGTGTATACTCCACCTAGCCTCCCTTGCTTCCTGTGCTATGTGAAAACACCTATGTTACAGGAATCGTTGACAGTCGCTGGAAGTCAGGATGCTTAATCAGAGGCATACAAAATTAGTCTCGCAAACATGTTGACATTTTTCACTACTACAGGTACACATATAATGTGTCATAACAGTCATCAGTAAGTTCTTCGAGACTTATTTACCTAAGATAGATAGATACTTTTACAATTTTATAAACCACCCTGTCATCTTTTTACGACTAGCTACACGAAAACCCTGTTGATATAAACCATCCCACCCTTGAAGACGAAGAGAAGATGAAAGAGCCCAATTAAATACACCTTACATCATAATTACGATTAGAAAAACAGCGTATTTCAAACAATAAATATTATTTTAATCGAGGTATACGGAAAACAGGCACAGGTCGCACATCATATTGCGTCGGCGAGAGAAGGCAGATGGCGGGATTTCATTACAATATCTCAGCGAGGCGGAAAGGGAATCGCAGTCGGGACTTGTAACGTTCCCTAGATTATACGAGGCGTATGGATCTCTGCTCTTTACATTTGTTAATGTGGACTCCACTGAAGTTTTCATATGATTTCTTTATTCTGATATATTCAAAACTGTGATTGGACGGATTACGGGGTTCGACGTAGGTTTCAACTATGCTGACTGTGCTGCAAGGACTAGTATTAATGTTTTGAGATGTTCCAGATATAATGTCTTTTTGACAGCGATAAAGATTGTCGTACTACCAAAATGTAAGGAAACATAGTGGGACGATAATATAATTATTTTGACAGCGCCATTAAATTACGTAGACACATTTTTGTGTTTTGGACATTCGCTGATAGAATGTCACAGTCTAGAATTAAAGATTTGGTCATCTCATTCATCATCATCATCATTATTTTTACCGAAGGACGTCAAATGCTGAATATGGCCTCTCACAAGTATCGCTACAACGATCGTTCAGTACGTGCAACATCCATCAGACTCCTGTCGATAATCACCAGGTTATGGGTCTAATTAGTGGCAGGCCTTCAAACGCTGTCTTTTGGTACATGGTTGCGGACGAATTAGCCCAGAACCATCCGAGCCCTTCGATCATCTGCGCCCTGCCCACATTAGTTCTTCTGTGGATATCTTCATTCTTTATTTGATCACGCAAAGAAATTCTGTAAAAACCGATTCCATTGCTTTTTGGATGACCTTTTAATGAGGCTGGTAGTGTGCTACCAGTTTATAGAGACATATGTATCACTAGTACGCACTGGTGATAAACTTTATTTTTGAGATGCTGTGGTATGTTGATTAAAAAAATACTATACAATTTATTCGTCAACTCATTATGAACATTATTTTCCAAAGTGACCCATGAAGTAGGTATTAGATTGGGTATTCGTCTATATTTGTACAATATTTTATATTAACCTTTCGAATGTCTTAAGTTACACAGTCCGACATAAGGTAATTGTCTTTCTATTGTGTCTCTAATTACGACATTCAAAGAGTTAAACAACAAATTATACTAAAAATAATTCTTTATCTCGAAACAGAATACTATTTTTTTTTTTATTAAATAAAGCAGCAATTATTTTGAAGTAGCAAAAGTTGTCTTTAAATAAATAAGTTGTTAATTTTTTTTATTAATTAGCATTTCAAATATTGATATGAGATAGAGAAGGGGCGTAATCTAATGACGGTGACGTCACATTTCAGTATGTGCATCCTTATTCTGGTACTTGAGAATTTCCCCTACCAATAGATTCGAAAGGTTTCTTACCCAAGGGCTGGCTTCTTCCTCGGTCAGAGATTAAGCTTTGCCATACAACGTGGCAATGCCGCCAGCCTTTTGGGCACATTTCCAGTCGACAGCGATGCGGAGGAGTTTTATGACGTCATATTTAGCTAGGCATTTAGTGTATATATTATTTTTAATTATTTAAGTGTATTTTATTGTTTAATTTTTTTAATTATTGTTAAATAATTTAAGTATTTTTTAAATAAAAGTACATTTCTTAAAGTGAATGTATTCTAAAAATTATTTGCGACTTTATACAAATACTAAAATTGAGTCAATTACCCAATCGTCTTAGAACGCCAAATCGTTGCAGGAGATATCGGTTTATGCTAGGATTGCATTGGAAAAATCTGGCCCACCTGAAAGTTAGAGACAGAAAGTGCCAAGTAAGACCTCTCTAACAACATAAAGTCACCTGGTACAAGTTGCTACGGCGAAGTTGTTAAGAAAAGAACGTACCACTACCAACATGCCTAACTAATAGTCATGTCTTCGCTCTTTTAGCAAAGCGAAGCCTATTTACTCACCGAACGGAAACTACCAGATGAAAATAATGATGTTATCTAATAATAGAGCAATCCTACAATAACATGTTTCATATCTCAATGTTCGTTTACTGTCGTCTCTTCGATCGTCGAAATATTTTACTTATCGTGACGTAATATTTTTTGTCATCCAACTCTATGACTATAGAGATAATAAGTATCACTCTTATAATTAATTTCCGTCAGATTTAGTTCAATATATATTATTAATGAGATTAATAATATCGTTCTTGTAGTCAGCATTGACTGCTTTGACTGGCCTATTGGTGTAGTGGTTAGTGGCGCTGATTGCTATACCGAAGGTCGTGGATTCGATTACCACCCAAGACAAATGTTTGTGTGAAGAGCACTATCATTTGTCTTGTGTCTGGGTGTAATTTATCTATATATAATGTGTATGTATTTAGAAATATGTAAGTAGATTTATCAGTTGTATAGTATTCATAACACAAGCTCTGCTCTAGTTTGGGACTCGTTTTGCGCCATCGGTTCATGGTGGATAATTATCCCACCCATTCGTACAAAGCGTTTTGGGAGCACATTCATAACGCGTAAAGCTAAGGAGTGGAATTCCCTGTCAGAGTCTGTGTTTCCTGAAGCTATAATCTAACTGTATAGGTTACTTCTAGGCAAGAGTGCTCCATCGTCAACCACATCATCGCTTACCATCGGATGAGGTGTGGTCAAACGCGAGCCTATCAATAATAAAAAAAAGATGGCGTTGTGTGAAACTTGTGAAATATTAATATTATTTATTTATTATAATTAAGTTGCTCGTAGCTAGCAATCACGTGTCTTCAGTTATATCCTTTGTTCCAAAAAACTTTGAACTGGTTTTTTTCGTAATTATAATGTCAGAGCTTTCAGATTGTCACGCTTTTCAAGTTGCGTTCATTTGTTGAGCTCACATTTCTTAATTAGCATTCATTTAGGTGCACGAAATTTTACCTTTCAAGCACAAACAAAGCCGCTTGTCCGTCTTTATTATTAAGTTTAAATTATAGTCATTAACTAACGAGAAAACAAGCGGAGCCTCTCAATTTGTTTAAGATTTTAAAGATAAGGTTTTCAGTTACCAGAATCTTTTGTTAAAATTTAACTTTGAATAAATTAACTCTGTTCTTTGCTAAATGTTTAGAGAAATAATAAAAATAATAATTTCTGATTTTTTTACTGTTTTTTTGTACTTAGTATTTAGGTTTTCCTTCGCATTTTACGTGGCAACTTTGTAACTTAACATTTTTCCTAGAAATAAGTAACAATCGTTTTGATTACTTAATAAAAATTTATAAAAAACTTAATGAATCTACGATTTATTTTCTTCGAATAAAAAATCTAATTATATCAGTTACCTAGCTAAAAAATGTATATCTATAATATAAAAATGAATCGTAAAATGTGTTGGTAAGCGCATAACTCAACAACGCCTGGACCGATTTCGCTAAATTTTTTTTCGTTGTGTTCGTTATTATGAGGAGAAGGTTCTTAAGGAAAAAAAAATGAAAATTAGGGTAGTGTACGGTAGAGTAGGGTAGTGTAGGGTAGAGTAGGGTAGAGTAGAGTAGGGTAGGGTAGAGTAGGGTAGAGTAGGGTAGAGTAGGGTAGAGTAGGGTAGAGTAGGGTTGAGTAGGGTAGAGTAGGGTAGAGTAGGGTAGAGTAGAGTAGAGTAGGGTAGAGTAGAGTAGGGTAGGGTAGAGTAGGGTAGAGTAGGGTATAGTAGGGTAGAGTAGGGTATAGTAGGCTGAAGTAGGGAGGGGCGGGAGCGAAGCCGCGCGGGCAAAAGCTAGTATTTAATAAAGTCGTTGTGGAAACGACTTCGTAACTTAACATTCTTCCCAGAAATATGTAACTATTTTTTTCATTAGTTAAAATATTTAAAAACTTAATAAAAAGAAAGTATCTATGTTTCATATTCGTCGAATACAAAATCTAAATATTTCAGCTTTCCAGCAGTTACGTAGCTAAAAAATGTACGTAGGTACCTAGTCATAAAGTCGTGGTGAAAACGACATAATTATCACATTGAAACACTAATTATATTAGCTAAACCAACAAAACAGATCCAGCCGCGCGAGTTTACGGCGCGAGCCTAACCACCACAAAATTTGCCAGCGAGCTGTTTAAATTGAAATTATTAGCACCTAGACGGAAGTGAACAGCCGAGCAGTTTTTGCCGGTCTCACATTTGCACATTAGCATTTCCAACGGGTATATGAAGGGGAGCGATTCCCGCCAAGCCGACGGCGCCCACAAACGTATGGCAATACTGCCTCTTTTATTTATGTAAACGTGGAAATGTAAATTAATTTCTCCGTTTATGATATGAGACTTTTTGGCGGTCTCTCGTACAAATTGCTGTGAGATGCAACGTGACGATTTGACAGTAAACGTCCGGATTGTGTGTAAATTCATGTTTAATTCGCAACACAAATGAAACAGTTTATGAACTGCACGTATTTATTGTGTGAAGTTGTTGGATGCCTAACAAACAGAAGAGGTAACATGAAGTTTATATGACTTGTTGCGAGGCATGGGCGGGTCGCAAAGTTTTTAATGTACTGCATATAGCTGTTAGCTTAAGGAAAAAAATCATGAGGAGGAAACAAAGCGACTTTATAGAACTAAGAGGAAATTTATTCATGAACAGCGAAATATCTGGATCATCATCTTCATCATCATCATTATTTCAGTCGAAAGACGTCCTTGTTGGACATAGGCCTCCCCCAAGTGTCGCCACAATGAACGGTCCTGTGCGTCTCGTATCCATCGTATTCCCGCAACCCTTACCAGGTCATCGGTCCACCTTGTTGGAGGCCTTCCGACGCTACGTCTTCCGGTACGTGGTTGCCATTCCAGAACCTTTCGGCCCCAACGGCCAAAATATCTGGATATTGAAACTCTTAATTAAAGCCCAAAAATCAAATAGTTGAATATCAGTGTTCTTTTCTGTTTTTTTTTTTTAACCTATTTTCAGTTTAATATATAACGCATGCAATGCATATAATTTGCTGTTCTAGCTCAGTTAAACAGATCACCCATATTAAGTTAGTTATTAAAGTAACAATTAACATCTCAGTCACGTTCCTTATGTATTCTTGCTTCGCCATAAGTTTCTTGAAGCATTTACACTATGCCGTCGTATACCATCACAAATATCCGTGTGCACTTTCATTTAAGTGACTGGTAGACCGACCACCTGAGTAAACTAGTTCAGCATATTTTTAAAATATAGCATTAAAAATACATCTCTACCTACATTTGTGTTTATATAACGTACATAGATATAAACCCGAAAAATATCCATATAAAACCACATCACAATAAAAGCTAAAAAATTTATAAATATGGACCATTTTTATTTGGTGACTGCGTATAACAATTTATATACGAATATTATACTTTCACAAGAGAAACCAGTTTAAAATGTTTTCTGTTAAATAAATTATGATATCCTTAAAAAATGAATCGTGTGACATGGAACGAGCGCCCTCGAACTTTGCTAATATGTGCCCAACCTCTGTCATCTGTTGAAATAATGGTGCTAATATTTGAAAACTTTCCCGAGGTAGGCCCATTCTAATACCGTAAAGAATTTTGCTTACAGTAATAACCACAAAGTCTTCCAAGTTCGTATGTCATGATTCCTTTCCGAATACTAAATTAGCCGACATTCTTTTGTCATTTGACATGTTTCTACAGAGATGGTAGGCAGATATAATTACGCCTACAATAGAGATTTTAATTTCCTAAAGTCTCAAAGAGAGAAGGTAATTATATGTCTTTGAAGTTCTTTTGAGAATAAATTAGTGTTGTAGATTCGAGGAAGGTTTTTAATAAAACAATAAAAGTTAAATCGTGCCGCATATCACACTGAAAACTTGTTTACAAACAGATGAAAATAAAACGTGAAATGCGAATGTGAAGCGAACGCTGCGGAAAAGTTGATTGGTTGATTATACGAAAAGTTGAATATAAAATGTTTGGCGTGTCACAGGAATCGGCAAAGGGTAATAAAGTCGGGTTTCGCCAGTGTTGTTAATAAGTGAGATCATTTTTTATCAGGCTTCCGAGTGAGGTTTCGCAAAGCCAAAACAATAAATCACCGGGGAGGCGGCTTGCGGCTTATTATTTCGGGCTATACACCGGTGGTCTTTTCTGCTAACTAACCAGCGCTCAGCGGAATGATATTTTTTCTTCGGCTCGCAGGCACACGTCCAGACCCACTCCCCAGTTATTAATTAACTCTACCGGATGTGGATATGGACCCTCCGTGACATATTATATCAAAAAATAATTACCTACAGCCGCTGTTCGAATCGCTCCATGACTTTCCTAATTAAATCGGTAGACTAATTTGTTGAGCCCAATTTACTTGGATTGAGTAATATTATAAACTTGCGCGGTCGCACGTCACTAGTCTGAGTCAGTAACCTGATAGTGAAAAGCTTAGCGTAGATATATATTTTGTAGATTAAAATATGTAGACGTATTATTGTAGTTTTGACTTTATTGTTTGATATAACTGAAATATTTTAGAAATAGCTTTTGTTTTTTGGTCGCAAAATTACTTTTGAGACATTGCTTTTAACAACATATTTTTGTTTTTGGTAGCACGTTTTTTTAAGCTGTAATATGACAATGACAAATGAATACTAAGTATTTTGTACAAATTACAACATTTATGTGTTTATCTACACAGCTACAGGTTAATAGATTCGTAGAGATCGATTCTCCAGATAGTTGGGACTGAGACGAACAAAACCAATATATTTTCCGACACTTGAGCTCTCAGGTAATTGTGGCAGAAAGTTTTTGAACGTGCGCGCAATATTGATGAGCCCCGCCACAGTTCGTGCCTGGAGCGTCGGTTCACAGCGCCTACGGAGCACCCTGTAACTCTTGCTTTTTAAAACATCACTCGCTGAATCCAGCACTCCGCCTGCCATAACGCTTAATTAGTTCATATGAGCGAAACGTGTAATATTGCCTAGCTAATTAACTCATATGTTCTAGCGCGAAAATAGTAAGCTCAAAGCATTATACCAACTTCGTGATGCAGTTTTATTTCACGCAAAAATTACGAAAAGTATTAAATACGATTCCGTTCGAAAGTGTTTTGTAACCAAGTCCTGTTTAATTACGCAAATTGAATTATAAATGAAGCACCTTTGAGCGTTTTGTTTAATTAAGCGGTTCTAAGTAATATCAAAAGGTTTGATTGCGTTAAAGTAATTTCAAATCAATGATGCGGTCTCATCTAAATAACTAATTTGTATCAGTGTACAGTATATTGTGGACGAAGACTGAGTAATATTTATTGGTAAAGTTAGATAGTTTGAAATGCTTATTACTCCCCAAATATTATGTCTGACGTAGATAAAACAATAGATCAATATTTGAGATTGCCTCATAGTGATCAATTGCTTGTTCAATAAGCTTTATTGTGCGAAATGAGCAAATGCTTTTTAGAATTTTAAAAGTTTTCTTATCTTTTAGTTCGAATTATGGCAAATGAAAAGTATTCGTCTGTGATATTTCATGAAAATTGATGATGCATTCGAGTGGAGACAAAGTCTTTGACGTAAAGTAAATGATGAGTATGACCAACACTAAGTAGTTTCTTTGTTGTTGAACTTAAAACGTAAAGGACACGAACTAAAGATATTAATAATTCGGTCGAGAAACCTCAAGTGTATAAATCAGTTAGTGTAAATCAGCTTTCTATAAGACTGATTTACAAAAGCATTTTAATAAAGCCGTAAATCAGCTTTATTTAGCCTTGTGTTACAAAATATCTTTGATCAATTTTGGTTATCTATGTTATTGTGTGGCGATATGCATAAGGGTTCGCGTAATTTTTTTGGCAGTTGCGATCAAAACAACATGTAGGTAGAAACCACAACGGTAAAATTTATTATGGGCTCGATTCGGAGGGTCGGAGGATTTTATTATTCTGCATACAATTCCATTTTCCTATCACAAATTATTCGAACGGCAACGGTTAAGGTTTTGCGTAACGTGCAAAAATTATTCTCGACATACATATTTACGTATGTTTTATAGTGTACGTATAGAAATTATTTTGTCTGTATGTTGGCAGTTGTGTTAAAAAAATAACAATTTAAAAACCTGTTTCCTTTTTTGGGTACTGTTATTATCAAATAAATTTCTCCCGTTGCCAGTGGACCGAGAAGGAATGTCAGACTTTTACTGACTTAAACACTCAGTTGTTGTTTGCATTCTAAGGTCATGGTGACCCTTTTAACAATCCCTGTTAAATATTATATAATTTGTGAGAAACGTATTTGAAATGGAAATTCACACTTGATAATGTTGATATTGTTTTAGGTATAATTATCCAGTTGGATTTACATCTTTGTATAAACATTGTTGTTGTTACAACTTCCAAAGTCCAAACCTCTATATTTACAAAAAAATCTAAGGGACCTTTAAGGAGTGATTGAATACGTGTGTAAGAATACATCTATTAAATTCTTCTGGGGACACTATCGGGCGCGTGCGAGGGTCGTTCTTCCGGCTCAATTTCCTCCACTTTACGCATCCTCTGTAGGTCTGTTCGCTCTCGTGGTGCACAGCAAACGCTCGTGGGTCACCCGCGTCCTGCTTGCGACAAACTAGGTCAAGGCGCCTATTTCCGAAGCTCTAAACGTTTCTACAGATATTACTGATGCGCTGTAATCGTTTGAAGGCATATATTATTTAAAAAACCTATGGGTGCACGACTAAATAATCGTTGCGGTGCGTTTTACTTTTAAATGTTCGTGAGACGTATCTTAAAGTGATGTTAGACATTAAGTAAATGGTTAAAATGTCTTACACCTTACTTCCTTACGGAAGGCTTATCCTATGTATCAATATAAAAAGAAATCCTCCATCACGTCAATTTATCTGATTGTTCAGGATAAACTCATAAACAACTGAAAGGTTTTTCATGCGGTCATTACGCAAGAATCAGTCTGCCTATTGG
Organism: Mythimna ferrago; assembly: GCA_910589285.2. Taxonomy (NCBI): domain Eukaryota; kingdom Metazoa; phylum Arthropoda; class Insecta; order Lepidoptera; family Noctuidae; genus Mythimna; species Mythimna ferrago. The sequence goes on from OU342687.1 coordinate 12,773,497, forward strand.
TGAGAATCGCATGAACCTCCTAAGAACCTTCCTCTTCCTCATGAAAGTTGGAGGAAGGTTTTGACGTATATAATACATGCATGTTAGATAACAATAAGCCAACCATATCACCACCATCATCATAATCATCATCATCAGCGTTTTTAATGTTCCAACTGCTGGGACTCAGGCGTTCTCTCTAGGAGAGGGAATGGGCCGTATTCCACCACGAGGGCCCAGTCCCGACCATATCTAATACAGTGAAACTTGGTTAAGTGGGACCTGGATAAGTGAGAAACCTCCATAACTGGAACTCATGCTGAGGTCCCAACACTTTGGCACTGAATTACCTCTGTTAGTGGGACGAGGTAAGCCTCTATATCTGGGATTTGTTCTTTCGATTTATCATCATAGTTACCTCTATAACTGAGACAGCGAGTAAATTTTATATGCATAAACCTCTGTAACTGAGATAACATTGTTTGTTTACACACATAACACGTTATTTTATTTAATGATCGCACCTGTATAACTGAAATAACCTGTATTCTCACCTCTATTAATGGAACCCTCTGTAAATGAGACAGATATTTATTTATACCTGTATATCTGAGACACTGGGTAAGTGGAATACCTCTATAAGTGAAACGACATTGCAGGTCCCTTGATGTCTCACTTAACCAGGTTTCACTGTATTTGTAATACACATGCTAAGCCGGAGCGGAGATAAGAAAGCAAGAATAAAGGTCTGTCAATGACAAAAACTTTACGTTTGAATAAAAAGTTTTTTGCTTCCAAAAGCACTTCGCTAATCGGAATGTTTAAGTTTCAGGACTACAGAAAGTTGTGCCAAAAAACGCTAAATTGTGTTACGAGGTGATTTAACCACATCCTCGGAATAAAAATGTGTGTTTGAAGTTTACGACAACCCATTCCTTATCTTGTTACAATAGGTGCCGATTCAACCGTGGATTAGGTGGAATGACGGTAACGCTGATAAAATAAAACCTAACTATACGAATTATTTGTGTAAATAGAATGCTCTATGCTTAGTGAATGGGTAGGTAAATAAGGTAGCACCAATTACGCACATCAAATGTACCGTACATTAATTTGTTTTCCTAATGAAGTTGCTAAGTATTTACATAGGCCTATTTCCTTCGAGGTAAACACCACTTCAGAGGAACGAAATTATTTTCTTCAGCCTCACGTTACCTGAGCTGAAATTAGGGTATTTACTATTAATTATTCTAATGCCAGTCGATCTTTACAATCCTTTGTAATCCAGTGTATCTCGGGGGGGTACACTGGATACGTTTAGTAGGCTTTTTGTAAATTCAGTCGTGAGGAATTGAAGTGATCTGTACATATTTATAAACACGTCTGTGAGTCTATTTGTAACAAGTTCTACCTGTGATGTCAGGCTTTGTAAAGTTTGGTAGAAGCTTTGTTCGTAACTCACAGACATAGCCTGTTTCATCATCTATAACAGAGGGTTATAGTTTCTCAGAATAATGTGTGAACCTTTATTGATTAACGTAGATTGATACGTATAATGCGTTTTTTTTACGGGTATTAATCAAATAACTTCTCCAAGTCTGGGTGGTGTGACTCCCTCTCACTCGTTAGACTTTTACTGACTGAAAACCCACCTGTGTGTAACTAGTTAAGCTAGAACTACATTACATCGGCGCGCACGTGTAACACGCCTGATGGCACATGTGTACGCAGTGTAGTTCTACCTTCGAGCTAAAGCCACATTGCGCACACGTGTGACACACTCGCCGATTAGAACGCCGCGGTCTCCATAAATTTTATATGGAAACTAGACTTGTAGAGCTACACTTGATCCACGCCACGCGATGCCACGCGACGTCACGTAACGCCACGCGACGGCACGCAACGCCACGCGACGGCACGCAACGCCACGCGACGCACGTACAAATCAGGCGTGCTACACATGTGCTACGGTCTAATGTACTTAGTTCTAGCTTCACTCTATGTGTTCCAGGGACACGGTATCGAACAAACCCGCATCCCATATTCTTAATGCTATGAAATCGAATTAGTAAATAGCTTTACGGAAACATGTAAAGTAGGTATGTATAGGTTTGTACTTTAAGTAATTTGAAACAAAAGTTCCGCGTGTCGACGTCTCCGCACATTACGAATGTCTCGTAACGTTGTTACCTAAATGAAATTAAACATTTATTGCAAAACTTTCTTGGAAACAACTTTATTGCGAATGCGATAACGTATTCTCTTATTTTTACGTCCTTGTTTTAATGCGATGTAGAGCCTTGGGTGTGTGGCAAACAATAGACAACGTTACGAATCGAGTGCTTCACCAACAATTCCATGATAAGCTTTATTATGCTATATTTACCTACCTTATTGTATATTATATCTATAGGTATGTACTTATACGTAAAATATTATAATGCAGAAGAGTTTTTCTGTTTTAATAAACGCGCAGTTTGTATATTTATTTTTAAATGGTACCTATAAACTCTTGCTTGACAGCAGTCCCACCTGGTGGTAATTTTTAGAACTCCCAGTCGGAATACGGTTACGGAATAGCCAGGATCACGAGGAATAGTAGGTAGGTACGAGTATAAGCTATACATTCTTACTTTTAGTATATTCGTAATCTGAAACGTCTGTATTTTTTTTGTGAGTACTCATTTTAAAATCATCTTTTTGAGTCCTTTATTTTGATACTCTATAACTAAGTAACTTTTTTTTTAACAAAATTTGCACCTAGTACCTATCGGCCATATTTTTCATAACTTTGATGCATCTCCCAGATTCAATCTTACAACTGAAACCTAAAATGCAACAAACTCTTTAGGCACTAGGATGGCAAAAAAATAGATTATTTTAATACTCGAAAAATATAACCCTCCTGCTGGTGCAATCGGATAAATACATGCTATTATTCAAGAGCTTTAAAGTACATAATAATATTGCACTATTTTTATTAAAACGCTTTCGTTACACTTTTTTGCACTGATCGATTATATTATCGATAGAATAGATGAACGTCCCTATATGAACTTAGCTATAGAACCTTTTACAAACATTGTTGGGCAGAAATTGAGTTGCCCTTTCAAACTGCAACTGAAGTATAAGAAAAAATTAAACTTCCTCGCTTATGCATAATAACTTAATTTCGTTACATGACCCCTTTTGTTAGCTTTAATTACAGAGGGGAAAACATTTTCTTAAAAACTGTTGTTTACATGATTGTTTACACTAACAGAAGAAAGAAACAATGTCGAAAAAAATAAATAAAAAGAAATACAGAGAGAGTTTTTAAGAAACAATCTTAACGTGCAAAATGTTTTGCGCTCACGTTTCCTTAAGGAATAATTTTGCCTAAATACAAGTTGTTCTCGGTAGACAATGGCGAGCACGTGTCGGATCAAACATGGCCCCCGGGCTCCACAAATCATGACGCAAAAACCTGTTGTAGGTAATTCCCAGCGATCTTCCCGATACTCAAGATAGGCGAGCTTACAAATTGCTTTCGACCTTAAACGGCCATATTTTATCTGCTTATTTATTGCCAATATCTCTATTGATATGTATTACGGTTCATCAATTTCGTTCCATTACTCTTCCTGTCATGAGTAGTACATTAGACGTGATAAGTCGTCAGTTCGGGTTAATGCAGCAGTAGGCTCAAGGCGTATAAATGTCATTTCAAACGATGTATGAGAAGTCAGGCAGACGCTGTTCCAATGCAGGGACCATTTTTAGATGTCTTTTTTGAAGATGCCTATTTTAGTTTCGTGACTCGCGAGTCTGTCTAGTGTAAAAGCTTTATGTCATTCAGAATAAAGGAAATCCTGGCACAGGATTTTTCATAGTTAGGCTGATTAAAGCCTCAAATGTCGCATGAATCGCTTACGTTCGTACAAAAAAAGTGTTTAACATGTCGGACAAGCATCATCCGCCTTATTAAAACGAACTGTCTTCGGTATTAGCGGATCCTCGAATAGTTTTAGTTTTGTAATCAGTACCCCTAGCCAAGTTGCTAATCTGCAATAGTTAACGCTTGTAGAAAGCTTCAAATGTACGGGAATGACGTCGCCTCAACGCTCAGTCACGTGGTCAGAACAAAAGAATTGGCGGCGTGGTCAACTCGAAGCGTTCGACGCAAGCGAAACGGTAACTTGGCTAGGGGGGCAGGACACTTTTTTAACCTAGTACTAGCTTTAGTACCAGAACACACCTAGACCTTTTAAACAGTACTAAAACAGTTTTCTACACTAATAAATAGATAAGGTTTGCTTTTTTGTTTGTAAGGGGTAATCTCTGAAACTACTGGTCCGATTGCAAAAAAATTAGCACCAATAGAAAGCTGCTTTATTCCTGAGTGAGATAGGCATATATTTTATGTACGAGAGTGAAGTCGCGGGCAAAAGCTAGTTTTTAATAAGACGGCATAGGTTCATATGCAGAACGTTCAAGATACCTTGCTTTTTGTATTAATGTAAGGAGATAGGCACTCGAGGGTTTGAATCACTACTTACATTCAATAACTTTTAGTCCAATCTGCTACCACGCAAGTTTTTGTTCTAGGCTTTTAGCCCGGCCATAAATATCAAGGCTGAAAATTTCCTTTATTATTTAAAAGCAAACGAGAACGCAAATGTTTACAGCAAATAAAGCTGCTTACACATGAGACGTTATGGCAGAAGCTTAAGCGTTTTATCTTGGGATTAGTAAATGTACATCCTACCTAATTTACGTGACTTCGTGTTACATGATGAGTCCTTGTTTGTAGGATCAGGTGTGAAGAAAATTTAAGCACGGAAAAGAATAATTATTCGTCGTTACAGTCGCTTATGTCGGCTTTTGCTGTGATATTTTTGCGTTCTATTTTGGAAGCTTTTACTCAATTCTACCGCAAACGAAGATTATATTATCTTCTTTATATAAAAAAAGGAAAACTTTCAGACTGATAGGTATATCAACTCACAGCCTAAATTACTGGGACTAGGAACGTGATTTTGTACGAGATTTCCTTTTATGACGTTGACGAGCACTAAGTCAGGATTTTCCCCCCTAAGGGGATGAAACGGGGCTGTATAGAGAACCCTACTTACTACCTGCAGGAGCTAGTACTTTTAGAAACTAACTTCTTTTAATTATTTTATATACCTACTGAGCTGGATAGCATAGCAACACGAAGAGTTATGGATTAATCAAGTACTTATTAGTGTAGTACCCACGATTGCAACTCAAAGAAACTTTTAGTAAAAGTACTTAGATTTACTTAAGTGTGTTGTAAAGTATCTTCGTGAACCACTGAAGAACTTTTTTCATTATGATTTCGGTCAGATCGATTTTGAGACAATCTTTTACTAAGTAAATACTAGAAAGTAAAGGTTGATGAATAATTAAAGAGTTTAAATTACCTTGACGCTACAATTTTCTTCGAAAATTGATTTCCATAGTAATAATTAGTTGGAGCCAAAATGGATAATAGTGATAAATTTTTGATGAAGCCTTGTTCCGAGAATTGCCGTGGTTATTAAAAAACTTTCAGCTGAATTTTGTAATATGTGGTACTGTGAAATGTTTGATTGTTAGTAAAGGTGTTTATGAAATATTTTCTAACTATTAAACTACGCATTATTTATCAGCAATTTCGTATTTATTAACATGTCGATTTTATTTAAAGGGAAAAGTCGGGTAGCCCCAAATGGCGGTAACCACGGACATTTCAATTTCTAAGAAACTAAAAACATTACGCTCACATTACCCTCTATAGTAGGTATAAAGGTAATTCAGTTGTGACGTGGGCGCTGATTAAGTTAGCCGTAAATCAGTGTTTTGTTTCCGCCAAAAAAATTCGTCGCGCCTGTCAAGTTTCTATGGGATAATAAAAAACAATGGGTAAATGTACGTACTTGCCTATTTTTCAGTATTTTAGGGAATTTTATATATTTACAGGTTCTATTTAACAATTTTTATAACATTTAAGAGCCATGTTTAAAAACTTGGCATGATATTACAATTGGCAATTGGGTACCCTCGGACACGAAAATGTCGAGTTTTAAGTTTTGAATTTTGTAATTATGTTTAAACAAACTGCAATTACGTTAAAATGTTACTTTGTTTGTAAAATAAAATTGAAAATAGTTTTAGTGAGAAAGGAAGATGTGGTGAAAATAAATTGAAAGAAGCAGTTAAATGGTATCAGTACCTTCTACTAGTCACACATTGCCTGCAACTGTACTAATGCTGTCAAACAGTTAACATATGTATTTGGTAAAACAAGTGGCACCACCTCTTGTTACATCTAAAAAAACGCTTGTCAACGCGAGTGCAAAAGGCTCAAAAGAGCGAGATTATGACATCTTCACCGTACAGAAAAGAAGTAAAAGACCAAAAAGAAAAATATCAAAATAAAAAAGCTGAAAAGATTCTGAAAACAAAGAAAAAATATGAATAGTCTTTCTTATGAAGATCGAAAAAAAGAAACTGCATGCTTCATAAGCGCCGAAACATTTGATGATTAATTGCATTGGACTGACTAGTCAATCCAGCGCAATTAATGCAAGGATGAGGAGTATGTATGAGGAATTAAATGATTCATTTTAATTTTAATGTTTTTAAGGTTAATAAACACTTGGGTCATCATTCGTTACTTTGTCCGGGGCTACCTGCCACTTTTTTGAGGCCCAAAAATCAAGCCCTATTTGTGCTTAGTATATTTACGTAAAAGACGTGATATAATTACTAATGTGTTATTTATGAAGAAGAAAAGAAGTTCCTAATTTTGTTTGAAATACAAAATAAAGACAAAATATTCGTTCATTTGTTTTCTATTTGCAATTTATTAAAGTGTCCAGGCACATCCCAACTTCCCCTACTTAAATTGACGAATATTTTTTAAATACTTACAAAAAATTCTAAATACCAATATTAAATTATTTTCATTCTTTTTCTTTATCGTTACCGCCAACGCATAAAGTTGGTCATCTTACTACGGCTTTGATGTCTATCAGTCTTAACGTCCAGCCCTTGGGATACCTATGCTATTTAAATAATCGGTATCGAAATAATATCTTTTTCAAAAGTATATACTTTTGCTATACATAATAATTTAGATAGTATAGTGTAGTATTTATTTCAGTTTGTAATACCACTCCAGAAATAAGGCCTCTCTTTTTTCCATCTAAACTGACTGACGACAAGGTTCGTGTAGTAGTTGAGCGATTGACTGCTACGCTTCGGGTCGATGCGATTCCCGAACGTAACAGATATTTGGTTGGCCTACAGATAGTTGGTCTTATCTTTGTGAGTTTACGTGTTTATAAACGCAACCATGATACAGGAGTAATTCCTAATGTAGGGCAATGCTTTTAAAGAAAAAGGAAATGAATCTGGATCACATTTTCCTTTCTCAAAGTAAAAAAATATGACCTTCCACAAGGGCTGTTTATGCTCACATCTCAATTTCAGATCTGAAACTATATATACACTAAGTCTTGTAATTGGCTTGCTGTCGTGTATGATTTTATTTTTCTTTCTATTCATTGGTAAGTTTTTTTAATAGCTGTTGTCTTCTAAGCTGTAAATTTTTTAGTTTAACGTTGGTTTTTTTTGACGAGCTAGATTTTTTTATTCTGACTAGATATTTTGATAGACCGTGTCCATAAGTATTAGGTCCACATTAACATTAGTTATTTATTTATTAAATTGTTGAAGAACCAACAGCTATTAATTATAGCTGTTGGTGTTTTTGGTAGCTCCTAATGTTATCCAACAATAATTATTGTTGGATAACATTAGGCTAATGAAATGATACATTAAGCCAATTACAGGTTCTTACAGATAGAAACAGAAAAAGTAGCATGCAATATAAAAAAAAGAATATAATTAAATTTTAATATTACATAAGTACAATTAGCACTAAGCACTTTAAAAAAAGTCTGCATTCAGCCGAGTGCGTGCAGAATAGGTTTTAATGGTAAATGGGTCAAATGAGAACTCTTTACAAAGAGTATTAAAGTCCTAACTCGCTCGCACCATTACCTTACTCTTATTTATTTTGATCCCGACAAGTGTTACCATACCTAATTGGAATAAATGGTCACGAGAACCTGACAATGAGAATAATAAAAAAAAACTAGAAATGAAAATATTTGCAGGTACGCGTTTTTAGAATTGGCGTTTAGGGACATTACACATGTCAGTTGCACGGTAATGGTCATGTACGGAGAATGGAGATACACCGGCATCGGAGAGACCGCCCATCTGTAACTCGTGGTACCCGCTATACTGCCGTATTAAACTCGTTAAAAAATAAAAAGCCCCTTTGTGACATTTTTTATTTTATTTTTTATTATTGATAGACTCGCATTTGACCATCATCTCACCTGATGGTAAGTGATGAAGTGGTCGACGATGAAGCTCGTTTGCCTAGAAGTAACCTATTCATTCTAAATTTAAAGACCCCTAAGTTGTCGCTATCAGGAAAAAGACTGCGGTAGGGAATTTGCACTTTTGGATGTACGCACAATGAATGTTTTATTTTTATTTTTATTAATGATAGTCTTGCGTTTGACCACCATCTCGTCTGATGGTAAGCGATGTGTTCCCAAAATGCTTTGTGCATATGGTGGGATTGAGAAAGATCTTAGAATGTAACTTAGAATGAAACTATTATAATAATAATTAGGGGTCCGGTATAGTAGAATCAATTTTAGCTATTTTAGTAATAGCTACACTACACCGAATAAGGCGCTAGGTAGTCAAAATACAAATGTCAAAACAGGCCTTTTATTTTTTGACAACCATAGTTGCATGTTCGCTTCTTTTATTTATATGTTACAAATCGAACCCCTCGAACCACAAGCAAACGTGCCGCGTTCGCGTGTGATTTCGCGCCATTCGGTTGAACACTAAGATTATTAAAAGTCCGCGTAGATTATTAAAATTTTGAACGTTTTATGTATTGGGTATGTATCTAAGAATGAAAATAAGAAATTCTTCATAAAGTAGTCTGTAAATTTCGAAAATAAGCAACCTTTCCATTTTTCTGTATTTATACCTATTTAAATGCTCAAGATCGAAGCGACTTTTTTTAATGATTTAAATTAGTGCTTGACTGCGATCCCTCCTGAAGGTAAGCAGTGATGTGCGAAGTGCACTAGTTTATTAAAAGCCTTGAGACACCTTATTATAATCTGACGAATGATTACTTTGCATTAGTCCTATTGTGTATTTTATTGTAAATGTAGTTAAAACAGACTGTGTACTTAAATACTATACCTATATTATATCTATTACTCGGTAAAAGTCACGTCATTATGAACTGTGAGAAACTAAGTTTGTCGGAAAGAGAGCTTTTAACAGAAGTAAACAACATTTTTTAACTCGGAACTGTTTTACTTTTTTTCGCTGATACCATTATTTTGTGACTTTTGAATTTACAACTGGTAGAAAACGTGGCGTTAAAAATTGCAGCTCGCGATGACTTCGCTTTTTAGTTTTTGTTCAAATTGCAATTAGTGAAGAGTTTGCGAATCCTCAGCGTTGTGTCAGAGATTGATGACAATGGAAATTTTATACATCGTTAGTCAGGAGGGCGTTAGGTGAGCTCGCTGTTTTTTCAGTAATCCTATCCGTGTTGGCACCTACAATTATTTGTCAGGCTGGCAAGGTTAATGCTGGGTAACCACCCTCGTTTACGTCGATATTTATAATGGCACACCTCCCGTTTTTCGCGACTTTGTCAACGCCCCGATCACTTGCAGGCATTACCGGTCTCCGTGTCATATTGATCCATTGTTAATCGACAACTATTAAACCCATGAATTCTGTTACCGCAACGATAAATAGCGAAACCATAATGATAGCCAAAATATTTATTTATTCACCCGATGGGCTGTTATAATCAATTTTTATACGGAGGATGGGTATTATTGAGCTGGATTGCGGACCCGGGCTCATTCGTTTGTGTTTATCAGTAGGGAAACCGATAACTCTCATTCCGCTCGGTGTGACGCAATGCAGAGATTAAAGGCTTACACTCGTAGTGCCAGGCTGTGGATATGGACCCGGCGAGATCCAATATGAGCCCACTCTGACGTGCATCCGACATCCGCGTCAATATCGAAGGGGTTATCTGACGTTAGAATACTAACGTAGTTTTCGTTTCCATTTTGCAACAATCGCTTCGAAATGCTATCTTTTGGTAGGAGATAATCCTTGATGAAATTGGTTTTGTTTTGTGAAATTAATGTGGAGTGAAGCTACAAATCTTTTCATTGTAGAATGAAAACAGATGCGTAAATCTTGGCCGGTTGACCGGCTGACATGCTGTTACAGGCAGTTAATCCGGTGATGGGGGTCGCCGGCCGGCTCAGCCGAGAGCGGCACCGTCTACTCTGCGAGGATCTGCGTTAAATCGTCGCGTCATGCCGCGCTCAGCTTTACACGTTTTTGTTCGCCGAACATCGTATGGAAATCTTTTAAATTCCCCGCATTCACATGTTAACAAGGATTTTCTTGTCCGGTCAGATTTATCTGTATTATGAGAGGGTCACATTGATTGGTATCCTTAAATGTATATTATTTTGCTTACCGGTGTTCTCTTGTAACTGAATTGGAGTCTTTTCTCAAATAGTTAAAGGTAAAGTCAAACAAACCCTTTGCATTTTTTATTACAGTGTTAAATTAGTGTTAAACATCAAAAGATAAAGAAAAGAGGCTGTTAAACAAAATGAGGTTTAATTTTATATAAAAGCCTCTTTTCTTTAATGATCCCATGAGTTGTTTTCGTTATTCCTCGTTATTTTGCGCTAAACAAGGGGAATAAGAGATTTGTTGGCAATAGACGTTAATAATGAGAACAATTTATCGTGCGGTGGTCAGTGGGCGAACCGACACCTACCTGTTTATTTTATCAGTACAAACACCCGTAAATTTATTGGTCCTGATATTGTCACAGTTCACAAATCCGCATAATGAGTTCAATCTGCCATCGGCTGATACTCAGATTAAATGCGATGTCACAAAGAAGCACAAACAATTTAATTGTTAATTATTTAATTCAATTTCGATTTCATTTAAAATGAAAGTACTCGTAGTTATTTACCAACGACGCACACTGGGACCCGTCCATACAACGCAATGCTCAAAACTCGATTTTCAAAATGAAGGTATTTCAAAAAATAAACTATGTAAGAGTAGACTTAAGGATGTGTTACATCATTTGTACAAATACTAAATCAGTAACTGCTATCTGCTGTCCGGTGCATCAGCTCAAAGTTTACTCTAGACCCATATCATTAATTATCCGAAAGCGTTCGTGAGTTTGTAGAGAATTTTAAAACATTTATTTCTGCAAGTAATCGTCACATTTAATTGAAGTGCATCATGACTGCAACTAAGCAAGGTATGGTTATTCTAATATTGTTTTTATGAACCTTGCCGATTAGTATTTTTGGTTTAATGACTAATTATATGTGATAGTATGATTTTTTATGTACTGAATCAAACATTTTTAATTTTTTCGTTTTTGCGCAAAGTTCTATTTTTGAAATATTTTTTACAATATCTACGAGTTGTTGATAAGTAACGAACTGAAGAGATTAGCAATAGAACTTTGCGCATTTTCCAGATAAAAAAAGTTTTCTTGCGCACAAATTTTTGTTAGGCGTTATGATGTTACTATAAAACCAAATTATTCAGTCCCTAACAATTAATTTTAATAAATAAGATATATTTTGAAGAAAACAGTTATAAATCGTGTCTGTCGCACCTACTTTTGATTTTTGTGTTTGATGTAGACAACTTTATTTCATTACATTTCAGAAGAAAGTTCATCATCATACTTCACCTTGAAAAATGCAAACTTATGTGAAATTATACAGCAAAGTAGCTTTAAATTTGTGGGAAAGAAGTTCATAGACCTAAAAACCTACTTTAGACATCATACCAACGGTCCCGGTTCTTGTTCGGTTGCTATAATAACATCATAACGCCTAACAAAAATTTGTGCGCAAGAAAACTTTTTTTATATGGAAATTGCGCAAAGTTCTATTGCTAATCTCTTCAGTTCGTTACTTATCAACACCTCGTAGATATTGTAAAAAATATTTAAAAAATAGAACTTTGCGCAAAAAGGAAAAAATTAAAAATATTTGATTCAGTACATAAAAAATCATACTGTCACATATAATTAGTCATTAAACCAAAAATACTAATCGGCAAGGTTAATAAAAACAATTTTAGAATAACCATACCTTGCTTAGTTGCAGTCATGATGCACATCAATTAAATGTGACGATTACTTGCAGAAATAAATGTTTTAAAATTCTCTACAAACTCACGAACGCTATCGGATATAATATGGGTATAAAGTAAGCTTTCAGCTGATGTACTGGACAGCAGATAGCAGTTATTGATTTAGTATTTGTAGAAATGATGTAACACATGCTTAAGTCTACCCTTACATAGTTTATTTTTTTTAAATATCCTCACTTTAAAAATCGAGTTTTGAGCATTGCGTTGTATGGACGGGTCCCAGTGTGCGACGTGCAGTTTGCTGTGTAAACAATATCATAATGATATCTTAAAATGACGTGAACATTTTATAACACATTTAGGTACAAGGATTCTCTGTCCAATTATTTTCTGTTCCCATTTAAGTGAAAAGCAAATTTAATTTGGTTTTTCTCACTACGTTTTGACTTACCAAAAAATAAATAGGATATCCAACACTTAACGTAAATTAATGGTGAAAAGCACATAGAAAACGAACTGAAGCGTTTCAAACGTTTCGGTAAGTGCACGAACAATCTTTTAATTTAGTTAATTGCTAGTCACTGTGAAGTGGTTCAAGTTGTTCTTGAGAGATCACGAACGTCTTTATCCAATTTATTTAACGATGGAGTCGCTCTCATTAGAGTCTCGTAGTGGACGGCCGAGGTCCGGCGTCGGGACGCTGGTTGGCTACCTTTACTGCTCTTCGTTAGTATTCGACAAGGACGTCCTGACATACAGGATGTATAAAGTACCATCTTCAAGCCATAAGATAAGTAACAGTCAGCGAAAATAATTGCTGAAAAACGTCTTTTATTCTTGGTGTGAAAATTGCGGGTATTACCCGCAATTTTCAGTAAGGAGAAGAAAAAAATATATTTAAGCTTGTTTGTAGAATAAAACGGGGACCTATAGACAAGTCCTCCTGCTCTGGGTAGAGCGAGCGGAATTGTCAGACTTTTACTGAGTTCTTTCAGTTGCTCGTTATGTTCCAGCGGGGCTATTGTAACCTTTATGAACAATCGCAAAACTTGGCAGGCAAATAGGTGGCCAGGAGTCGCCCTACAATTCCCAATATCTGGAAAGTCTACTGCGGCAGTTGAGACGTGAATATACCTCATGCTTTCCACCACCTTCTGTTTCGCATAACTGCTTTGCAGAAGGCATCCAATCCCTCTCACTCTAGACCATAGCCTGAACCAGAGCCAGACGCGAGAGGTCACTGCCGTTGATCGTCTCCGTGAGAACATGGGTTGACTTGGCCCTCAATGATAAAACCGGGGCATTTCTTCCTGCTGAATTAGAAACAGGAACATCCTGAAACAGTAGTCATATAGTCAAGCGAGGACCTAAACCAGAAGGAATTAAGTAAGGACACTGTGATGCTTCTCTAAACACTCTTTCAAGAGGGTTACCGCCGCTATTGTGGCGTGCTCGCCGATAATTATAATTACCTTGAGTTACCTTTTTATAATTTATTGATTGTTAGGAGACGTCAGCAAACTGTATGGGCCGAGCAGGGTCAAAGCTTACTGGGGCCAAGGGTCTGTTTCTGAAAGGAAGACTCGGCCCTGGTATGAAAGGCAACGAAGGCACCGGAGTTAGTTTTTTTCAGTAAAAGTCTGATACACCCTCTTGCTCCGCCCAAGAGCCGATTTCATTGGATTATTTTCCCAACCTAAAAAAACACAGTGTTATCGTTTTTTTATTTATTTTAAAAGATGAGAATTTTTTTGTTTATTTTAAATGAAAGAGAACCTACCTATGATTTAATGTAGGTATCTTTTTTCTGATTTAGGCGGTTAAAGGTTTTCCACTACTGCTTTAACCTCTTCTCCTGTGAAATTAGGCGTTGAATCACTATTTTAATTTGATGAAGTTATCGTGTTAATACAAATCTCTGCTATACAGAAATGTAAACAAAATTCTACAACTCGAAAAAAACAAACGACGGATTGACATTGTCCCACCATTTTGTTTTTTTTTCTGTGGCCGCCGGCCGGCCCAGCTATCAGCCTTTATTTTTTATTATTGAAAAATTAGAAATTATTTCTAATGGTTTAGGTTGGGATGATTATACCAACCCAAAAAATACACAGTGTAGTCGTTTTTTTATTTATTTTAAAATTAGTAAGTTATTTAACCCAAAGGTTGATTGGTAGCGGGAGTCTTGTTGCGTTAAGTCTGCCTGAGTACCTACTACTTCTGTATATAAAGTGTTAAAAAATATCTATGTTACATCTTGACCGTTACTGAATTAGTCCAGCGTATAAAATATACTTTTGTAATACAATAACGGTGAATCTCGGCTAGGTGATGTGATGGGTATTTTAACACCCGTTATACAGAAGACATTCATGGAATTCAGTGACATTCTCAGTGCAATGTTCTACCAGCTGTAAACATCTACTTACGCTTAACGATGGTAGTAAACTTGTCGGCAGATTGTCGCCGTCTTAGCGAGTTGAGGGCGAGATTTAGAGTGTGTGTGGTTTGGCTGAGTTGCTTTAGATTAGATTATAATTCTATTGATACCACTTTGGTTAGGATATTAGCTTCAAAGTGTGGTTAAAGGTGCGTTGAGTACGAATAAAATTCGATTTGGTTATGTCTTATGATAAAAAGATTTGTTTTGTTCTCCTGATGAGTACAAGAAACCCATTTTGCTTGATAATAAATTAATGATAGATGAGATGACAATTTTTTTCACTGACTGGACTGGTCCACTCAAATCTATGTTGTTCTTACCTCAAAAGACCATCTGAGACACTAACCTGCATGGTTGTCATATGATTTGACTATTACATGATAACTGTATGGACTTTAAAAGAGACTGACCCCTGAGGTTGTTTTGATTTTTCTTGTCAGGGTAGTCAGCTAGGAAACACCGACTTCATTTAGTTTACACTGACGAAAAAAAAGTGCAAAAGTGTTTTTTTAAAACCTATTTGAAAATAAATTTATAATTTTGCAATCATTTATCAAGCCTAAAAGATCATTTTTGCTAATTTTAAGCCAAAGATACACTAAGGGACAAAATATCCCTCAACATGACGCTTCAATGTTGCCCAGTGCTCCGCACTTGTCCCCCAAAATTTTACGACGCATTCACGTGACGCGAGACTTGTTGGACTATTTGACAGCGTTGCGCGTGATTTTATTTGTCTGTCATTGATTGTCCACGTTTAAGTAATCTGTGTTTTGTAACCAATCTGCACTGGGTCTACGTGGTGGATGGACCTATTCCCTCTCTTAATGTTCTAAGTAACCTGCATATTGCATTCGATAAAGCTGGAAACGTGAGAGCAAAGTCGTGAATTTATACTCTAGTTAACTATTTAACCCTTTTTGTGGGCTAGGACACGGTCGGAAAATAATTCAAGCAGTAGAAAAATCTTTTCTCACTTAAGCCTGCCTCAATTCTTCCATCGATGGAGTGGCGTTATTTTTAGGGTTCCGTAGTCAACTAGGAACCCTTATAGTTTTGCCATGTCTGTCTGTCCGTCTGTCTGTCCGTCCTCGCTTAATCTCTGTGACCGTTAGCACTAGAAAGCTGAAATTTGGTACCAATATGTATATCAATGACGCCGACAAAGTGGTAAAATAAAAATTGGAAAAAAATGTTTTATTAGGGTAGCCCCTGTAAACTGGGAAGTGATTTTTTTTTTAATTTCAACCCTAACGTGTGATATATTGTTGGATAGGTATTTAAAAATGAATAAGGGTTTACTAAAATAATTTTTTGATAATGTCAATAATTTCGGAAATAATCGCTCCAAAAGTAAAAAAAAACCCCTCTCTAACTTATGAACCATATGTTTAGAAAATATGAAAAAAATCTGAAAAGTAGAACTTTATAAGGACATTCTAGGAAAATCATTTTGAACTTGATGGAAAGAACAGTTTTTGTACAAAAAAGACAAAAAGGTTGTACAAAATAATTTCTGGACTAAGTTTGTAGTATAATCGTATATGCAAGCATTTTTTTAAACTCATAAGTGGGTACACTTATTGTGACGGACGGGAAACTACGGAACCCTACACTGAGCGTGGCCCGACACGCTCTTGGCCGGTTTTTTTATGTTAGCTGAGAAGCATGAAATTGAGTTACTGGTAGAAGATATATTTTTTAGAATATAAAATGTTAACTATGAAGTACCTGTAGAGGTCTTGTGATTTCTCTCCAGAGATTCACAGTAGTTCCATGTTTATCGGAAAACGTGTTTAAAATTCTTGTTTATCCTGAAATTATTTAAATACGAGTACAAGCTTTTGCCCACAGCTTCGGCCGCGTACATAAAAAATAGCCTATGTCACTCAGCAATCGGAGTAGTACTTTCAGAGCTTACCTCCTATAAACAAAAAAAAAACAACTTTACCTCTTATAATATTAGTGTAGATGATCCAAAAGCACTCACTGAGCAAGCGTAGTGTTTAGTAATCGATCATTCAGTAAATCCGCCAACTCGCACTGGGCCCGCGTGGTGGATTACGGCCCATTCCCTCTGCTAGAGAGGAGGCCTGAGTCCCAGCAGTGGGAACATTAAAAAAGGCTGATATGATGATGATGATTCAGTAAAGTTATGGGCTGTTAATAAAGTTAAAGTATGTTTATCTGAAGATTCTGGAAGGCTTCCCTCAAGGTAAACCGATGACCTGGTGTGGGTCACGTGCCGGAACCTGATGGATGCGAGACGCCCAGATCCAGTCATTGCGACACTTGGGGGAAATATATGTCCAGCTGTGGACATTGTTCGGTTGAAATGATGATGGTGCCTTGTTGCATTTAGTCCGCCTATGTACCACTACTGTACATGAAGTTTAAATAAATAAATAAATGATGCAATATTTAAAAGTAAATTTAGTCTTTTTTAAATGCTAAAGCGAACATACTACAGTCGCAGACAAAATAAATCGTATATTAAACTAAGTGGCTATTGGTTTTTGCTTCGTGTTTTAGAACAACAAGAGTCACGGAGAAATATTACAAGAATAAAGCTATATCTCAACGAATATCTTGTGTCGCCGCGTGTTCGTGACAATGTGATATAGACAATGCTTTAGAAAAGGGTGATGCTTCGTTTGAACCGATCGAGAACAGAACAAGGCAAGTACTGGCTCACTTTAGGTAACAGATTTGGGTTCTCCCTCATAAATGCTACTGGAATATGATGTCCGTTACAATGTAAACGAGCCTCAATAGACAATGCGTTGGAAAAGGGTAAAGCTACATCGTCCTCCTCACGTCCCTGAAATATGATTTCGATAAGTCGGGCGCTATTGGACAGGGTTCCTCTTTTTATAAAATAGTTTATTTTACACGTGCTTTAGTCACATAATTTATGTCGGCCACTCTGACTTTGTACTCGGGAGCACGATACGACAATTTATTTAAACGGTTTTAAAAGTACGTCGTATGTTTGGGTATTTCAAAGTTTATGATTATTGAAATGCTTTCTACTTAATGGTATCTGTAGCTTTTATGGAACCAAAGACTTTAGGAGGAGTTAGAGCGACTTGATCTCCACAAAATAACCATGATTTTATAATAGTGGCCATTTCCAAAATGGTAAGACTTTGTTGCTGTTATAATAAACATTTATAATACAATTATTATAAATATTTATTAATATGCCATTGTAAATATACTTAATTGTACATCAACATTACAATTTACAAAAAGGAAGCCATTTGGCGCCCGTGTCGCATCTGGTGATTTCTTTCAGGCAACATGGAATGGACACAAAATGGGGTTGCACTTGGTGCATTTTTTTATTATGGATAGGTTCGCGTTTGACTACTGTCTCACCTGATGGTAAGCGATGATGTGGCCAAAAACGGAGCACACTTGCCTATAAAGATGGTGTGTACCTATTTATTTGACTTAATGATAATAATAAAAGTAAGCAGAAATTGGATAGGTACTTAATACTAAAATACTCGTAGAATACTATTTATACTGACATATATATCTCTAAACAATAACGAAGTGATTAATATCGAGCCCAACAATAATAAACGACTGCTAAAGATTAACCCATTAAGAGAGGTCCGAATACTTCACTAGAGAGAGAAAATAATGATATCGAGCGAACGTCATTACGGCAAAAGGAATAACGTTATTAATCACTCGATATGATGCCGGGAAAAATAATATCGTCACATGTTCTTGACACCGTGAGATTAACACATCTATCCGTGGTGTTTCCGATCTTGTGCTAGCAAAAACTGGGTTGCGTAATGCTAGTGCGGCTATCAGGAAATACTGGACAAATAAATGACTCCTAAGTTTGTATGATTATCTTGTTTTGCTGGACGTTTGATCTGTTGACTTTGATGGGTGCTTTACGAATGAAAAAGTCTGCGCGTCAACTCTGACGCGTGACCGGAGTTAACTCCTTGTGTGAGAGATGAAGGAGAGGAATAATGTGTGCCTACTTGGTGCTTAGGAGCGGGGAACACTTTGATGGTGCGTTTACACGTGGGCCCAGCCAAGCCATTGTGTAAACGGGGTCTTCGTCATGAAATAGCATGAATGGCGTAAGCTTTATCTCGTTAACGCACCGTGAGATGTGCGAGTATGTTATGTAGAGGAAGGCATAACGTGGAGGCTATGCGCGACGGCAACCTCTAGCATCCGACTAGATACGGAGCTAGAGTGACTTCTTTTTACGAAACAGAAATGTAAGCGAAGGAGGTGGCAGAAGCCGGTACTACCCTAGTAGTTGGGTATTGAAGGACCATTCTCGGTCAACGTAGGTGCGGGCTTATGGTAATGCCAATGAGTAACTTGTCGTCCGGTAATGACCAAACCCAAGTCAACGGCGCGTTATGTCCCATGCGAGCTGCGAAGATAGCGCGAGCGAAGATATGTCAGTTAAATGTTATAGGCCTACTAGGGCCGATGATTGCTAGTGCTGCGGAATTATTCGAAAGAATTACTGTGGCCTAGGAACATAAAAAGCAACTGAAGGAATACAGTCATTAAAAATCTTACACTCCCTCTTGCACCTCAGAGTGGAAGGAGTTATTTGATGATTTACCATATCAAAAAAAAGTCGGCGAAACAACGAAAAAACTGTTCGCTTACTGAAGTATGACACTGCTGACTGATTTATCTATAGGTATTATTGAGTATATTAGTGAGTATAGAACTACTATACTTACTAATATTATAAAGAAGAAAGATTTATTTTTAACTCAAAAACTACTACAAATTCTTTCAAAGTCAAAGTCAAAGTCAAAAATATTTTATTTCACATAGGCCTACATGGGCATTTATAAAACGTCAGAAGTTAGTGCACGGTTCCAAATTGGTCGTTTCCTATGGAGAAGAACCGGCAAGAAACTCCATGGTTACTCTTTTTAAAAAAAGTGGTTGGTATTACAATATTGATAGATATTATGTAAGAACAGTGTAGACCAGTCAAATATTGTACACAAAAGCACAATAAAAATTATCTTAGTAAAAAACAAAGTAAGTTGTAATAGGAAGTAGTCTAAGAGTTCGTGGAGTATACTCGAGTATATGTTCTCACATTCACATTACAAAAAGAGGCTATATAAAAAAAAAAATCAGGAATAATATAATAATTACAACTATCAATAAAATGTTAAAAAAATAAATTACTAACAAATTTAAGACAGTTCAAGTATAAATAAATAAAAAAAAATATTGCAAAAGCAATGTGTTACGGAGAAAAAAAATGTAGATATAATTATTAAAACAAAGGTGGAGTAGTTAATAGACCTTGACAATAGATATTGATGATTTACCAGGGGCCACATGTGCAGAGGTAGTCATTGCCAAACAAGCGTGTCTTCGACATAGTCTTTAACCTTGTAATATGCTTTTTCGGTTAGGAAATATGCTTTCACGATTTATGCCGCTTTATCACTAAATGACTCAGGCATATTTTATACTATCACACGGGCCAGGTGGCTGGTAGAAGTTATAAATAAAACAAAAAAAAAAATTGTATGACTTTGTATTATATTTTACCTCATATTATGAATCAAAAACATTGTAGTTGTAAAGTTTTCAAGCCTATGATCTGTTATAGATCCATAATACGAATATTTTTATAAAGATTAAAGGAACAAAACACATGGTTTTATTTTTAAAATCTTGATGGGGTTTGAAATTGGTAGAGAGCTATGTAAATATAGCAAAAAAAATGCTTTAACCAACTTACTTTAATCCTAAGGAAACATACTTCCAGGGTAAAAGTAATCTGCGTGCTATTCCAGGACATGGTCTACCCGTGTACTAAGTTTAATTGAAATCCAGCTAGCCATTCGAGCGTGAGGAAAGAACATACACACACACACAAACTTTCGCTTTAATAATATTAGAGTGATTTATTCAAATAAATCGTACAGAGTACAGAAGTATCAGAAACGCCACGTTGCAATAAGTTAAAACTAGCGTCTGAATTCTTGTACAATAAAAAGTGAAAACAGTAGAACTGCAAGACGCTGTTAATTAAACACAGAATCAGTAAAGTCGCAAAGATTAAGAAAACATTCGAGCAGTAACTAGTCGCGCTAGTCGAGCTCTGTCATAGTTATAGAAAACTTTCTAGATAAGGTTACCAATTAACAGCGGTGATGTCTAGTCAAAGAACATATTTAAATGGAAACAATGTAATGGAAGCTGCTCTAACGCCCTAGGGACTTGATAAAAGTAGTTCGAGTAGACTTCATACTGCTGTGAATATTTATGAAGGTTCGGATATTGTAACTGGGTGGAAGTTCGCCGCAGCCTTCCATGCAGCGGGTCGCGTTCCCCTATTGTATAGGTATTCCAGCTAAAAGTGGTAAAATACGACGAGTTGCCTCAACAACTTTGGACTTGCATATTTATGAGTGTACTTTCAAAGACTTGAGTGATGAGGAAATAAAAGTAAATAGCCGGTGCAGTTGTTTGTAACTTGAAGAGAAAGGAACAAGATGAAACGAACGTTGCTCTTGTTTGAATCACGGAACATTCAATCGTCAAATTGGTTTGCCTGCAGAAAAATATAACTTATAACGAAATAAATTTTGAAATTCAATAGATTCGGAAGGCGCACAGAAAGCCGAGATTTAGTTTCGGAAATCGGCTTCATATATTTTAAAGCTCCAGTTACGGGATTGGGCGGTTACATGATTCTCCTCCAGCCGTCAATGTTGGAATACAATTTAGTGTAGCGGAAGATAGAGCTTTCTGGAAGCGGCCTACAGCTGTTTTTTAGGTCTTCGATGATCAAATAACCTGCGGCTTTGTGTTTCCATTAATTATTTTAATAAGTCTACTTCATACTATAATTAGACTTGTTTTTGTACATAAGATAATTGTAAGCAGAGGAGCTTGTGCCATAAATTATAATAATAAGGTGAAATCATCGTTTTTTTTTTTGCAGTTTGCTGCTCAATAAAACGTTATTTTTTTATTGAAATGCCACATTTTCACTCTTCTTTAAGTTAGAGAGTTAAGTTAATTGTTTTAATGAGTAAAATTGTGTAATGTTAATCAAATTAATTAGTTATGGTAAAAATCTTCAGAGGCATTTGATTCAAAACTATTTATGTGAAAGCTTTGAACAGTGGCGTAGGGCGTAGCTAGGAGATCAACGGCCTTGGGGGAAAAAATCTTGAGTCTCTTATTTTTGTGTGAAGAGTCTTCAAATTACATCTCCTGTTCAAGGTGGACTGTGTGTAAGTGCCAGAATTTTATTGATTAAAACGGGTTGACACGTTTAAAGTAGCGTTGCAATATATTTTATTTAGATTTTTAAATTTTCCACTAGTTCAATAAGTTGCTAATCAGGTCTTGGGAGCCCCCTATGCTTAGGGGCCCCAGAGCAATGCCTCGTCCAGCGGTTCAGTAGCTACGCCAGTGGTTTTGAATAAATGGCGTGAATAGCATTTTTTTGTCCAGAAGATAATTGTAGCGCACCTGGCTATATGCTATTTATAGTCAAGTTATTGTCAAATGCTTGTGAAATATCTTTGTCCAAATAGATGGTATATTGGAGACATACCTAATTGGGTATGATATTCGTAATAATGGAATTAATTCAGCAATCACCAGCGAAGGTTTGTCACAAAAAATCTTGACACAGTTCGTTTGAATTAGGCACAGGGATAAATCCGTCGCCATAATTAGGAGGCAAACATTGGCAAAATAAATGTATGAAGTAATAAATTCTCATATATCATTGTATGTGACACTTACACTCTTGTTCACATGGTTGATAAGGTCAACTTTAACGATGCCTGAAATTTGTGGAAATCAGTCGAGTAGATAATATAATTCCGAATATAATGTAATCCCAGAGCGACGATTTTTTAGGATTTTTTTTATTTTAATGATACTTCATTTTATTTGAAATGTCTATTATTTATAAAATTTATTGTGCTTACCACAGTGTAGTGTCTTTTTAACCCAAAGGTTGTCTGGTAGAAAATGCCATGTTGCATTAAGTCCATTTATGCTTCTACTGTACATGAATTTTAAATAAATAACAAATAAATTAACTGAGGCACGGATTCTGTTGAAAACTCACATTATTTACTAAATCATTTTATTGTAGTAGTATGATCCGATGGATGCGGGACGCACAGGATCGATCATTGTGGCGACACTTGGGGGAGGCCTATGTCCAGCAGTGGACGTCTATTGGCTGAAATGACGATGATGATGATGAGTAAGTAGTATGACAGCATGTTAAGATGACTAGTTTTTTATTATACTTAATTTAAAGACATGCGATTGACCGCTATCTCACGTAATGGTAGTAATAAAGTGCCTAGAAGTAACTTATTCACATACGATTTGTACAGGTGTAGACAATGGCATAGGAAAGCTGCCACAAATAAAACAGTTCACGAAATTTGATTAGTAGGTGCTGTGAATTGTTAGAAAGACTTGCCTTGGTCCTGGAACGCAAAGGGCAAATGAAAGAACACAGTTAGGTGTTCGACAGTCAAAATCTGACACGCTCTCTCTCTAAATATAAGGCGGGAATAGTTATATGATGATTTACCGACTCAAAAATAAGAAAGAAATGAGATAGATAAAAAATATGTTTGTTTAGCACACACAGATATAAACAGTGTAGAAAAAAGACGTGTGGCACTCGGGGACTGCCGCGGTAAAGCTATTGCATAGCATTTTTATCAACTTAAGCAATTATAATTATTTATTTATTTTATATAAGCAGTATTTTTTTTCCTTTGTTTTTTTTTCTTTGATATTAATTGAAGTTACACTTTCACACATTGAATTGAATTTTGATTGATTGTTCACTCATTTGTTTTCTTATCGGTCACCACGCTCAAAAAACAAATGAGTGGGGGGTGTTAGGTTATTTTCGTTACGGAATTTCTGGATTCGGTCTCCACGCTCAAGGCCCGCGATAGAAGCTATGCAATAGCTTAAAAAGTATTCTTTACTATACAAAAACAGAAGTAGGTATACTGTGGGTTCGGCATATTAAGTTTATATTGTAAATTATATCCAGACTTTTTTGACATCTCCAATCAGTCTTGTTTCGAACATCAATACCTATGCTTTTTAAACCATAAACCTTAAAAGGTATCTACATATCTTGCCAGTTTGCAAGTTAGCAACATATATTATGTGGCTTCTATGGACGCCACAATACTATACTCTCACAATATGTACATTCTGCAACACCAACAAACTTTCCTGATCCATAAAATGTTTGTAAGGCCAGCAGTCTATTAAGAGAATAGCCACGTCCACAATGTTAAGCAACTGACTCAGACACTGCCTCAACCGCCTATTGATCCGTATCTAAACCGAACTATCCTGACGCAATCGTTTAGTGGCATAACGTTTCGAACCTGCCAACTCCCACAGATTATAAATACGATACCTCCTGTTGGATGTGCAATGGACATATGTGATTAATACAAGTCGACATTGTATTACGATATTGCTCGTCTATCACGGGAATAAGGATTGTGGAGGTGGCTTCCTGCAGTTAAATGACCTCTATTTTCAACTGTTACACTTTGCGCTAATATTTTAATAGCGAAACTTTGTAAACAACATGTAACTGGAATAATTAACATGCTTATACACCCTTCTTTCTACTCAATTGTAGGCAAATAATATGAGCAATTAACATTATATATTGGTGGGGTATTGGTAGGCACGCATACACAATCATTAAGACGTTTACTGACTGAAACCACACCTGTATCCATCTCTTTGCATTCTAGGATGGTGGATTTCGTTCTCAGAAATTCTCCATAGGCCTGTTGGGCATCGACCTTGCTGGGCCCAACGGTTTAGCTGGCATTTCTAAGAGACGCGCGTGGAACACTATGCGCCGTCGACGACTTGGGATCGGTTCGGATGGTTGCCGGACGACCGGACGGCGGGCTACCCATAGTTAGTCTTCCGCAAGCTCACACCTACCGTGGCTGTTTAGTGGGGTTCGTCTCTTGTTACGGACCATGGTCTGGACCAGAGTCCGGTGCGTGAGGTCGCCGCCGCCAATCGCCTTTACCAAGATAGGGCGTTGTTCCGCGCAAGCGCGGCACACCTCCACCATGTCCTCTGGGTTGTCTCTGCCTGAAACCGATGCACGAACCTCCCGAACTTATCATGTCTGGTGAGGGCCTGCGTTATGCGGAA
Organism: Mythimna ferrago; assembly: GCA_910589285.2. Classification (NCBI taxonomy): domain Eukaryota; kingdom Metazoa; phylum Arthropoda; class Insecta; order Lepidoptera; family Noctuidae; genus Mythimna; species Mythimna ferrago. Next base: position 12,798,416 of record OU342687.1, read on the forward strand.
GGTGAGGACAACGTGACACCTCTCCAGCCACTCCTCACAGAGGGAACTTACCGTCATGACTATAGCCTGCCCAAGTCATAAACACGCTAATGACACAATCAAGATTTATCAAGATTTTACCAAAATTGGTAACTTTTTTTATCCTAAAACAATTTTTGAATATTTCAAGATTTAAAAAATTCTAAAAATAGCTAAAATTGATTTAGTACATGATTCTGAACATACTATTTTCAGGATGTACGTTATTATGTTACATTTTATCCATGTGTATGTATGTCTGTGGCTCCTTCACACTGAAACGTCTTAAAATATTTTGATGAAATTGGTCACATGTGTGAACCACATCTTGGAATAGTATAAAGGATACGAACTATCCTGAGAGTATTTAGCCTTGGGAAAAATTTCTACTTTTATACAAACGGGTGAAGCCACTAGTAAAAGGTAGTAGTTGATAAAACATGAAGAGCAGCTACAAAAGTACACCATTAATATTAAAGTCTATTAAATGTCTGCTTAATGTTTATTTTGTTTAAAAAAATGTGAAGTAGATGTATTGTTTTTAGTAAGAAAGTTTCAATTTCTTTTTACAGTAAGTAATTGTTATTTCAGTTTTTACAGGCCTGGTTTTAATTGCTAATAATTCAACTAAAAAAACGTTCCATCATCATCATTTCAGCCGAAAGACGTCCAATGATGGGCTTAGGCCTTCCCCAAGTGTCACCACATCGACTGATTCTGTGCGTCTGGCATCCAATGTACTCCATCTTCACCAGGTCGTCTATCCACCTTGTGGCACCACCTTCCAATACTGTGACGAGTCTGAACGTGGTCGCCACTATAAAACCTTTAGGCAAAGTACCAATTACTTAGAGAAAAAAATACGGCGGAGGTGAAAAACATGGGTAGCTACAATTTAAAAGAAAATATCGTCTTTCAAACTTTTTTGTTGTACAAAAATGCTTCATTCATCGTCTATTTTTAGGATTTATTAACAAAGCTGTTTTTTCCATGGCCTTCAAACGTTTAATTTAATTGGGCAACCTCCGATCACTTAAGCAGATTTAATTACTATGTTTGACAAACACATTTTTAGATTAACATTCAATAGTAGCTGCTAGGCTAATGAAAACTTATGTATTTATTACCTTGTGGGACATTTGAAAGAGTTATGTTAAAACGCAAAAAGCAAGTGAAGTAACAATTGGTTTCGGTACTTGAAAAGGAAAAAACGGAACCCTTATAGGATCACTTTGTTGTCCGTTCGTCTGTTTGTCAAGACCCTTCATGTAAGGAATGCGTCAAGTTTTCGAGTTGGAGAAGTGGTTTCTTAAAGCTGTAAAATCAAACTTATAAGTTAACAAAAAAAAAGATACGGCCGTTTATATCGCAAAAAAAAACGTATATTTCGACACTCAAGGGAAACAAAATTCATAGGGTAGTTCCTGTTGCCCACGAATCCTGAAATTTGGCAAAAAAGCAAGGTCTTATAGCACAAATATAGGAATAAATCTGAAAACAGTAAAAAAATTGCGATTCGGAAAATTTGGAATGGAATTATTTACATATTAAGTTTGTACGGAACCCTCAGTGTGCGAGTCTGACTCGCACTTGCCCAGTTTTTTTTTTATTTTTGAGTTGGAAAATCATCCAATGACTTCTCTTGCTATAGGTTGCATGCGAACTTTTACTGACTTAAACCACACCTATGTCTTTCAGTTGCCTTTTGCGTTCTAGGACCACCGGTTTTCTTTTCAAAGGTCCCCCGTGGCCCTAGCGGGCATCAGAATTGCTGGGCGCATATGGTTTTGTTATCATATCTTCGATCCGCGCCGTCGACGACTCGCGCTCGATTCGGATGGTTACCAGACGACTGAACGGCGAGTTACTCATTGTTCGCTGTCTGTAACCACGCGCCTGTGGTGGCGGTATCTTCGGGCGCGGTAGCTGGAGCGTAGAATATTTGAAAAAAAAAAAATTTTTTTAAACAAAACCTCCACTCACAGTAGTCTTGGCATGCCAATAGAACCCGCGCTCTTAATTTTTTCCTTTGATATATAATTCATAGAGCCAGCTAGTAACCTTTTATTACCAGTTATATTAGTATAACATTTCAAAGATCCAGCCCGTCCTTTGCTGCCCTCGTTGTAATAAATAAAATAAATAACTAACAATATAATAATAAAAATAATTGTAAAATTAATAATTTAATGTAATGATGTACCCATTAATAATATCGAATGACTCAGTAGATATAATAATTAATGTATGAAATTGTAATAATTGGTTTGTAATGCTTGTTGTATAAATTAATTTGTATAATGCATGCAGTATTAACAATATAAATGTTGCTGTGCCTCACCGGGGTCCATGTTTGAGACAATACAATAATGTAACAACTATTCACATGAGTGCAAATAAATAATCAATGTTATTTACCGTTAGTGCCCATTAACATACATATATATTATATTGGGTATCGCAAGTAGTGATGGTGGCACGTTTACAATTACCCAATCAGGGTTAAGCAGTTAATTCATTAAACCCCAAGCAAACGCCGGCGTTGGCGCACCTATTTTCTTTCTATTGTGTCTATAATTTTCACGATTGAAAGGTTAAACACTAATATTATTCGATTATAGACACTAGTATTATAAGTGAATACCGGGTTGTACCCCACAAGATGGTGATGAAGCTATGAAAATGGGTGACGGTCGTAGTGATGCACAATGTGCGCTTGGTAAGCACATTTGAAGGTACAAACATTTTAATTACATTGGTTTCATTTTCCTCAGAATTAAAAATCGTTAAACGCTCAAAGATTAATATCAATTGACTTAATTACTAGATTTGAAGTAGACTTGAATCTTAAATCCAGTTAATTCAACCTTGGTTTGTTTAACGAGTAGGCTTAATAGTTATTATATTAACCACTAAATACTGTCGAAAATGTTTTAGTCTGACCACATCATCTGATACTAGCCTAGGGTTGTTAGGGCTGTTCATAGAGCACGGAACGAAATGGCTAGAGGTGCCATTGCTGTGTATACCAAACAGTAAAAAAAATATTTATATTATAAATAGGGATAGGAAAAATCAAATTTTCATAAAAATACTAATTGTGCACTAAGTATTAATGAACTTTTTATGATTAGTAAATGACTTGGGGCACCTCGACTCGGGCAGGTTAGGTTAGAAGAGACAGACCCCACCATCCTGGAGCAAGTGTGCGATGAAACACCGGGTTGGTTAATCAGTACGAGTCCGACAGACCTACCTAGGGCTAAGGATATCTTCATAGATATGATGGAAAAATGCCCTTTTTCCGTTAATTTTCGTAAGTTAACAGCGACACCAAAAATTGTTAGCAATGGTTCTAGTGAAAGATTGTCTGTATTTTTTGGCTTGTGGTGAGAAATAAACGTTATTATTATTATTATTATTTACTCATGCGAGTTTTTATAGGGAATACCCTCCCCAGCTGTAGCTGCTGAGGCGTTACAATGCTCTATGGTTGTGTTATATCTCGGTGCGGTCTAGTTTGTAGAACGGGCTAAATACACAGTGCGTAAAGTTTACAAAGGAATTTTGGTCAAGACTATAAATAGCGGTGTGTTGTAAATTGTGCAATAACAAGCCGATTGTTGTGCGTTGTGAAGATGGAAATATGTTAACTAACAGTGATGTAGTTCGTTTAGGGATCGTGGTCCAACTACTTTGTCCAACCAGTTGGACTACGGGTCTTCGGTAGGGGCAGTTGTCCAACTAAAAGCTTTGATTGGACAACTGCCCCTACCGAAGACCCGTCGTCCAACTGATTTATTATGCCACCATGTGATTTGGAGGCAACAGTCCTTGCACCGTAGAAAGAGAATCCCCTTGCACGCATGCACGATTTGCGCGTGGAGATGCAACGCTGGGGCGAAACTTCGCTGCCGCGCCAAGTCGCGGCATTGCGGACAGAGTTCCTAAAGCACTCCGCTTTCAACTGTCCAGGGTTAAGGTATTGCCTCTTTTGAAGCTTTAGAATGTGTGGTTTTAGAAGATGGAGTTTGAAATCTGAGATGGCAAGTTTTTCAATTCTTCAGATGGTCTTCGGTAGTCGGGCAGTTGTCCAATCAAAGCTTTTAGTTGTAGCTAGTAGTTGGACCACGACCCCTAAACGATGTAGATTATGCTTAAATTACCTTTCTTACTTGCTATTATACTATGACGTCTTACGATTGCATCACTACTTACCATCAGGTGAGATGGCGGTGGGCACGCCACAATCATGGCGGTAAGTCCCCTCTTTGAGACGTGGCTGGAAAGACCTCACGGCGTCCTTACCTTCCGCATGACGCAGGTCCTCACCGGACATGGTTCGTTCGGGAGTTTCCTGCACCGGATTCATGCGGAAGTGACGCCCGGGTGTCGCCACTGTGCGGAACGCCCGGAGGACACGGTGGAGCACACAGTCGAGGTGTGCCCTGCTTGGGCGGAGCATCGCCGTGCCCTCGTGGGGGCGATCGGCGGCGGAGACCTCTCGCGCCGGGCCTTGGTTGAGGCCATGGTCCGGAGTGAGGAGGAGTGGCAGGCGGTCGCCGACTTCTGCGAAGCAGTAATGCTCGTAAAGGAGGAGGCCGAACGCATCAGGCAACGGCGTTATCGCCGCCGCCGCCGCCGCCGGGATTCTGATCCCGATTTCCGGCCACCGTAGGCGCGGGCTTGCGGACAGCGAGTGGGTAGCTCACTGTCCGGCCGTCCGGTAACTGTCCGGACCAAGCCCAAGTCGTCGACGGCGCGCACTGTTCCCGCGCGCCTCAAGGAGTTGTCAGCAACAGCAGGAACCCAGCCGGGTCGAAGCCTACTGGGGCCAGGGTTATCCGAAAGGGCGCTCGAGCCCCGGTATGAAGGCTAGAAGGAACGGGGTGAGTCTTTTAGTCAGTAAGAGTCTGACACTATCTCCCGCTCCGCCCAAGAGCGGGGGATGTCAATGCATGATTTTTTCCCACCATAAAAAAAAGGTGAGATGGCGGTTATGCACTTTTTAGTCAAACACACTAAGATAAAAGATGTTACCTGAAAAAGAGAGAGTGAATAAGCACTTAATAAACTAGTGCGAATCATCATCCTAGATTGCATCACAGCTTACTATCAGGTGGAATCACAGTCAAGTACTAGTTTATATCATTTAAAAACAAAGCTACAAGTCTTAAGTGGGGGGAATCATCATCATCATTTCAGCCGATACATGTCCACTGTTGGACATAGGCCTCCCCCAAGCGTCGCCACATCGAACGTTCCTGTACGTCCCACATCCATCGGTTTCCCGCTACCTTCACCAGGTCATCGGTCCACCTTGTTGGAGGCCTTCCAACGCTGCGTCTTCCGGTACGCGATCGCCACTCCAGAACCTTTCGACCTTTTTTTTTTTATGGTGGGAAAATCATGTATTGACATCCCCCGCCAGACTCTTACTGACTAAAAGACCCACCCCGTTCCTTCTAGCCTTCATACCGGGGCTCGAGCGCCCTTTCGGATAACCCTAGCCCCAGTAGGCTTCGACCCGGAGAATCTTTCGACCTAATCAACCGGCTACTCTGTAAGATAAGTTTTCTATACTAGTAAATTCAGTAACTTACTGAAATGTTATAAAAACATATGCAGACGTCTCGCGTCCGCATCCTTTAACCTTTTGGAACAAGATCTGGAGGATGGGATGTATGTATATAGTATGATATGTATATGTATATTAAGTATGTATGCCCGTTTACATTGCTACACAATAAGGTGTACCGATGACCTGGTGAGGGCCACGGGAAACCGTTCGTTGTGACGACACTTGGTGAGGCCTATGTCCAACAGTGGACCTCTTTTGGTTGAAATGATAATGAAGATGACGATGAGATAACTTGTCTTAGGTATTCTAGTAAGATTTTATAAAATACCTTTACATCGCAAATTTCCCTGCAAAGTAAATAAAAACGAGCATCTTCTAATATTCTTTCTACTCAATGAGATAAAAAGTAACTAGTTTAAATTTTCTCCTCTAAGATTTCTAAGCGAAGTTACGCTGCCGTCCTGCGTAGCTCCATTAAGACGTGATTGAATAACAGATTGCTACTTTGTGCCGTGTGTACCTTACTTTGAATTCTTTTCAACACATACGGGATGGGCAGTAAGGGCGTATAATCACCGCTGCACACAGATTCTGGAGATAGCACGTACACTATCGCAGGGCATCGACCTCGTTCCAGTAATGACAAGATCGTTTGACTACCTTCCAAATTCACGACGCGTGCGTTACTCTGAAACTTTTTACGATTATTACTACGATTTTTGATCCCCTCTCGTCGACGGAGCCACCTTAGACTTTCGACCCTCAACATTTATTAACCGCTAAATGATAATGGGTGCTCGTGATCAAGAATTTATTCAGTGGCTGGTCTTATTAGTCGAATCTCGAGTAGAATACACGTAGCGTTCAGCATTAACAGGGAGTTGATGCCAAAAAAAAGACCAGTGGTGGCCGAGTGGTAATGGCTCCGACTCACGAGTTGTAGATCGCGGATTCAAACCCTGCCAGGCGCATTACTTTGTGTAATTTATTTCGTTACCACTGCTCTCAAAACGGTGAAGGAAAACATCGTGAGGAAACCGACATGTCCTAGAATAAAAAATTCGAAGACAGGTGACATTCACCAACCTGCTTGGGCTCGCGTGGTGGATTATGGCCCATTCCCTGTCCTAGAGAGGAGGCTTGAGTCCCAGCAGTGGGAACATTAAAAAGTCTGGTGATGATGATGATGATGATGATGTCAAAATAATCTTATCGTTGCAAGCTTTTATTTAGTTTCACCTGTCCCTATTTCTGTCTGTGATCAAATCTTGCAAATTAAATTTTATCCACTTCCTGGTTACCGATTGAGCTTAAATGTTGTATGCATGTGTATATCAGATGACAATGCTAAATTATTATGACATGGAGCTGATCTGATGATGGAACCGGAAGATGGTCACAGGAACTCAGATAACCCTATCGTGTTTAAGCTTTTTGGAATGATCTTGATAAGTATTAATTATATAGATATATACCGTGCGTGCTATAAAAGCTTGCTATGAAAAAATGATTTGATAGATGAATGATGAAGATTAAAACTTGTTTTAATAGTATAGATAGTACCTACCCCAGTTTTTTATGTAAACGTTATATAGGTACATAAAGATGATAAGACTCCTACAAAGCAGTATTGGCCCAGTGGTATCGGTGCCGACTTACGAGTGTCGTGGGTTCAAACCCAGCTGGGTTTGTACCAGGCTAGGCGCATTACTTTGTGTAGTTTATTTTATGACTACTGTTCTCGAAACGGTGAAGGAAAACTTCGTGAGGAAAACGACATGTCCAAGACCAAATAAAAATCGAAGACGTCCATCAAACCGCACTGGGTCCACGTGGTGGATTATGGCCCATTGCCTTTACTAGAAAGGAGGCCTGAATTCGAGCAGTGGAAACAGTACAAGTTTGTTTTTTTTTCATGCTGATTTAATGATGTTTCCGCAATACCGTATGTAAATGTGAATGTGAGGTTATATTTGCGCAAAAATGGTTACTATATTTTTTTCGTAAATTTTTATAATTGTGTTGGTAGTTTTTTTCTATAAAATTTATGTAGGCATAATTATGATTCTTCTGAATGAGTGTTTGTCACCTAACTCCCCATATACGTCTCAACCGATTTGGATGTGATTTTGTGTGTATATTTGAGTGGGTCTCTGGATGGTTTTAAAATACAATTTTGGACCAAATAGGTGGCGCTGCAATTGTGGTCTTTTTTTTTCAGACAAATTGCCTCTCGGGCAGGATAACGTCTAACGGGACCGATATATAAACATAAAACAGCATTAGCGTACATCACAGCATAAAGCAGTAAAAACCGCGAACAACAAAGCGTGAGACCGACCAGTGATTTGCTACGACCGCGTAGCTGATGTACCTACTCGTAGCAGCGACTGCTACGCCGTAACTCCCGCGTAGCACATAATTTCCTTAGTTCCCATTGCGCTACGCCGTAGAAACTGAATCGTATTAAATAACTGCCGTAAACTTGAATAAAATGCAAATAAAATTCAGAAAATAAGAAAAATGTCTCTCAAACAATTTTGGTGATATAAGAAAGCATATCACTTGATCTAGTTTCCCTCCTCACAATATAAAAAGTTAACTCGAGAGTTTCTCCGGGAAGTTATCTGCACTACATTCGATATAATACGAAATCGAGAGAATAGTGAAGAGTAAAGTTTGTCGTGGAAAGTTAAACAGTGGTACTTTGTCGCTTGTTCGCGCCGCAACGACGACCGCGAAACCACAATCATTCGCCAACTTCAGTATAATGACGTCACTGATATATTTTTGTTTTCTTATGCAATTTGATTATATTTTAATATAATATAATATAATAATATTTCACAACTATCACACAACGCCGTCCAGTCTCAAGCTAAGCAGAGCTTGTGTTATGAGTACTAGACAACTGATAAACATACTTATATATCTCTAAATACATACATATTATAGATAAATTACACCCAGACACAGAACAAATGATCGTGCTCATCACACAAACATTTGTCCTGGATGGGAATCGAACCCACGACCTCTGGCATAGCAGTCGGGGCCACTAACCACTAGACCAACCGGCCAGTCAAATTAATAGATACTGCAGATAAAATTGGTACACACAAAACATCACACCTCTATTTCTCAAAGGGCCAAGCAGCGCTTACGTACAGGACCTATCTTAGTACAAATATTTTGTTAGTTATGTTTCAGTCTAGACGCGTGTACATGTTACCGTGGCTTTTGCAAAGGGCAACGAAAAAACTACGAGTGGGTTTTAGTCAGTAAAAGTCTGATACTCTATCTCGCTCTGCCCAGAGCGGGAGAAGTCATTTGATGATTTCCCACTTAAAAATCAGGGCTATAGAATTTGAAAGAGTCACTATGGCCTTGGAATGCAAAGGGTACCTGAAGACAAACGGGTGAATTTTAGTCATTAAAACTCAGATAGTCCCTCTTATTTCACCCAGAGCTGAGGAATTTATATGATGACTAGTAGTCCTGACAGACGCCGTCCAGTCCAAAAACTGGCTTGTAAACAGAAAAAAATTGAGCACCTAATTACTGCGCCACACACCTCTGATATACATCCAAAATTACATCCAAACTGGTCAAGCTGTTTAGGAGGAGTTAGGTAACAAACACACGTTTAGAAGAATTTTATATTATAAAGATGCTGCTTAGCAACTGTCGCAAAAATGTAACCATCATGTAATATTATGACAAATATTTCAGACTATATTCTACAAGCGGTTTACTCCTGCCGGGATAAAAACTATCTAGTATTAAACATGTACCTACTATTCCAGGACAAATTTTATACCCGTGTGCCAAATTTTATTCAAATGTGTTTAGCTGTTTGAGCGTGAATGACCAACAAACATACACACACATTCATATTTTTAAACGGTTTTATTTAGCTCACCCCGTTTGTTTTATTCTTTGGTCAAATTTAGTAATTCAAATTTCACCCTCTTTCTGTCAACCGATTAATCTGAAATTTTGTATACACTTTGGATTTTGGTGACAATACAATTATGTTTATTCATTATCATTATAAATTCAAGATGGCCGCCGCTACAAAATGGCGGATAATTTATGTTTTATTAATCCCATCAATATGGGTATCAAATGAAAGGGCTCAACAAGCAGAATACAATATACTATAAAAAATTGAAATCCAAGATGGCGGCCGCTACAAAATGGCGGATAACGTAGGTTTTATCAATCCCATCAATATGGGTATCAAATGAAAGGGCTCAACAAGCAGAATACAATATACTATAAAAAATTGAAATACAAGATGGCGGCCGCTACAAAATGGCGGATAACGTAGGTTTTATCGATCCCATCAATATGGGTATCAAATGAAAGTGCTCAACCAGTATAATACAATGTACTATATAAAATTAAAATCCAAGATGGCGGCCTCTACAAAATGGCGGATAACTTAGGTTTTATCAATCCCATCAACATGGGTATCAAATGAAAGGTCTCAACAAGTAGAATACAATTTACTATGCAAAATTGAAATCTAAGATGGCCGCCGCTACCAAATGGCTGATAACAATTTTTTATCAATCCCACCAATATGGGTATCAAATAAAAGGGCTTGACAAGAAGAATACAGTGCACTATACAACCTCAATATTTAAGATGGGCGCAGCCACCAAATGGCGTATAATAATAAGATTTAAATTTAGAAATTGAATCTGTAATTTAGGTATCTGATTAATCCAGCCTGAATCCACCACCCAAGTCAAGATTTTGTATCGTGTTGAGGACTGTGTGGCGTTAGGGTGGCTAAAAATGATACGTCGTTAGCGGTACACCACCCAAGTTAAGGTGAAAGGTTAAAACGCGCCGAGAACTGTATGGCATTAGGGTGGATAAAAATGATATGTCGTTAGGGTTTTCCCCTCAAGACTCAGGCGATAATAATAATACGTAATAATAATTATCATACAGAATGCGAAATAAAAACTAAAAACTAGAAAATAAAAATAGGTAAAAAAACTTTTTAAGTTAAACGGTTTTATGTTAAACATACATTGCAATGTTTAAGATAAATGTACTAAAAACCAAAAAATAATAAAATAGATACATCGTGGGAATTATAAACATATGCATAGACTAGACTAAAATAAAACCGTGGGGCACGTCAATTGTCTACAATCGTTGATTAAAATGTTAATTAATTTGTAGACAATTGACGTGCCCCACGGTTTTATTTTAGTCTAGTCTATGCATATGTTTATAATTCCCACGATGTATCTATTTTATTATTTTTTGGTTTTTAGTACATTTATCTTAAACATTGCAATGTATGTTTAACATAAAACCGTTTAACTTAAAAAGTTTTTTTTTTTCTATTATAATATCGTCAAGTTATATTAAGCTTGTTACCTGTACCCCTAGCCAAGTTGCTAATCCGCAATCGTTAACGCTAGCAGAAAGCTTCAAATGTATGGGAATGACGTCATCTCAACGCTCAGTCACGTGGTCGGAACAAAAGAATTGGCGGCGCGGCCAACTCGAAGCGTTCGGCGCAAGCGAAACGGTTGTAACTTGGCTGGCTGTTTCGTCCGCTTGGGGGCTGTTCCGTCTTTGCATGGATGTTACAAATTTTTGAAATATTTAGTATTTCTCTATTATACTATACACATCTATACCTTCTTCATAAATCAGTCAATTTTTTAGTCTTTTTGTTTTAGTTTTATAGTCACATTAAAATCCGTTTAGTAGTTTTCGAGTTTAACACGAAAGTGGTACTGATAGATAGAAGACTTTGTTTTATAATATCTAAGAACAAGCAACTTGCAACCAGCGTGAATTATGCTAGAATTACATTATACACGTGAAACATGCCCGATTTGTACGTAGAACGACGTAGCGTGGCATCGCGTGGCGTGGATCTAGTGTAGCTCTACAAGTCTAGTTTCCATATAAAATGTATGGAAACTGACGCGCCCAGATCGGCGTGTGTGTCACACGTGTGCGTAGTGTAGTTCTACCTTTATAGTGGAATAATATTTTTATATTCTTATGATCATATCATATGTATACTATATATAACTTCCTCAAAAGCTGTATAAAAATAGTTTTGTGAGATCAAACCAAAAGCGTGTTAAACATAACTTTACAAGCCCACGATCGTTTTTGTTACCAAACTGATCGTCCTTTCAAGTTTTTTAGGGTATCACAATCGGATAGTAAATAACATTATAATATAAGCTCTCCTTTTACCCACGCAGCTTACAAATATCCCAAAACGAAACCAGTCTAAAAATAAAACGTTTAACTTCAACGTAAGGCGTTTAATTTTGACACATTGTCAAGAGAAAACACAATCCATACAATAGCTTTATAAAAATGTGCGTGTATAAACTAATTTGACAGAATTTGTAATAAAATTTACATAATGCGAGAAAAGACCACCCCGCAAGAAAACACAAACGACGAGAATTTTATTTTCATGCTCACATTTGCGCAATTTGTATACAGAATGTAAATTAGAAAGCGCCTTATTTCAGCCAACGGCGTCAGGTTATTTGGCTCTGTGTCGCGCTCCCGCTTGACGAATGAAAAATACAGATACAATGAATACCAACTCTTTAGTCACATTCGTTACCTTTCAAATTGCGCTCCCTTAATGAAATGTTATGACGAATTTAATATAAAAGACTTTTCTCTTTAGTCTAGACGTTTATTTTGTCAAAACCCTTCATTTTTAGCTGCTTTTTTTTATTAAATTTTACATCTGTAAATGTGCAAAAAGAACATCTTTGAAGTCAAAGTGTCGAAGACTTTAGACTGTGAAAAAGAAAATACACACATGATTGTTTCGATTTATTTATCCATCGCTACGTGATTTGTAGCTTTGTGAACACAACGTTTGCTTTGTACATTACAATACGTTTAAAACATTCCGACGTTTAAATGTTTTATTCCGATTACCGATGTGCAATCAACGAATGATTCGTTCGATAATATTGTTATAGCAACCATACAAATAACTATGATTGTTCCGATATTTGACCAGTGAGTACGATTCGCTGAAAATGCGAGGCATGCGCAACATTTTTTACTGTAGATGGATTCACAGCTAGGCGGTATCAGTCGTTAGGTACAGTTAAAATGGGATACAGTCAGCGACATTGTATTGAATGTACAAAATCGAATCCGTGTTCCCACTGGGGTGAATCGAAAAAAATGTTTTGTTGCTAGCGCCGCGGCGCGTCGCGCTGTCCACTGAAAGATTTACAGCCCTCCATTACTGGTACATGTAGCCGCTCTGCCCAGAGCGAGAACACTTGCGATTTAGATTAAATTGTCTGTCGGATATTGTTTAACTAAATGTTTTGAGCGGTTAGTTCCGCGCCTCTTCACAGATGTCCCACTAGTTAATCATTAACTGGCGCTGGAGGACATCTGGGAGCTAAGTTGGAGCCCGTGCAGAGGTTTATTTGCACACTATGTGATAGGGGGCTCCAACTTAGTTTATGGATGAGCTAATAAATTAAGTAGTTCGTACGATAGATTTTATATTAAGGGGCTGGTATGCTGTAAGTCACAATGGTATTTTCTTGTAAACACTGACGTATTTAACGCCAGTAGGATGCGACCTATTTTTTTGTTTATCCAATTTAACAGATCAAAAAATCAGATTCAATAAAAAAATCTCTGGAATTTAATTAAATTCCTTTGTTATGAAACTTATTTGTATAAATTTTCATAATTACAGAATTTATTTGGAACATGTCTTTTAATCGAAAATTTTCAACATAATTACGGAAATAAACTGTGTTACAAGTAATTAAACACGCACGCTAATTAAATTGAGATTTAACACAAATAATGCGGTAGCTCGAACAAAATGAATGCGACATACCTACCTCGCGAAGCTGACGCAATAATGCCGCTGTTGAAAAACAATTTCATTTGATTAAACATTTTCAATCAAAATAACAATATAATAGTTGTCCTTTATAGTGCTTACTATAATTCTGATTACTTTTGAGTAAGAGTCAAAATAAAATATGAAAAATATCGAAGTAATCAAACAGACTCTAACGAGTTATCCAGTTTATCAAAGTTATAATTCTGACTATTTTTAAGTAAGAGTCAAAATAAAATATGAAAAATATCGAAGTAATCAAACAGATTAACGAGTTATCCAGTTTATCAAAACCCAAGCTAAATTGATTCGATAAAAGTATAAATAGCACCTGTGTCCCCACTCCCGCACATACAATCAGAGCGTGCAGCGGTGCAGGGTGACAGATTGCAAGTTTCTCGCTTACGACCGCCCGAGGAGCCATTGCCGTCGGTAGACTCTTATATTACAATTTTCGGGGTGGACAACCAGATGCTACATTTTATATTAACGATTTATTCCCAGTTGACTAACGAACCTTTATTATTATAGTCATATAAATCCTAAGATTCGAAACTCTTCCGTGCCTCAAGCCGCTGTAAATCTGGTTTGTAGAACTTTGACAGTCATTACGGATAGTCACAAGCTAGGAAATCTGTTTTTTTTTTTTTTTCGATGGGAAAAATCATCTTATGACAACCCTCGCTCTTGGGCGGAGCGGAAGATGGTGTCAGACTCTTACTGACTAAAAAACCCATCCCGTTCCTTCAAGCCTTCATACCGGGGCTCGAGCGCCCTTTCGGATTACCCTGGCCCCAGTAGGCTTCGACCTGGCTGGGTTGCTGACAACTCCTTGAGGCGCGCGGGAACAGCGCGCGCCGTCGACGACTTGGGCTTGGTCCGGACGGTTACCGGACGACCGGACAGCGAGCTACCCATTGCTCACTGTCCGCAAGCCCGCGCCTACGGTGGCTGGAAATCGGGATCGGAATCCCGGCGGCGGCGAGAGCGCCGTTGCCTGATGCGGTCGGCCTCCTCCTTAGCGAGCATTACTGCTTCGCAGAAGTCGGCGACTGCCTGCCACTCCTCCTCGCTCCGGACCATGGCCTCGACCAAGGCCCGGCGCGAGAGGTCTCCGCCGCCGATCACCCCCACGAGGGCACGGCGATGCTCCGCCCAAGCAGGGCACACCGCGATTGTGTGCTCCACCGTGTCCTCCGGGCGTTCCGCACAGTGGCGACACCCGGGCGTCACTTCCGCTTTAATTCGGAACAGGAACCTCCCGAACTTGCCATTTCCGGTGAGGACCTGTGTCATGGGGAAGGTAAGGACGCCGTGAGGTCTTTCCAGCCACGCCTCAAAGAGGGGACTTATCGCCATAATTGTGGCGTGCCCATGACGGGGTTGCGATAGTCGCTGACGCCATTCCACCATGAGATCCCGCCGGAGCTCTGTCCGCCTAGGAAATCTGATATCAGTTTTGCTAAGTGGTATCGTCTGACTAAATCACTGGGTTGTGGAGATCAGATAGGCAATCGCTTTTTGTATAATACGGCGAGCAAAAAGCGGTGCGGACGTAGTACCATCCTTTTCTCGAAACAGTACAGGCCATTTTCGAACCCCTATAACTTCGTGGTGTATAAAACTAGAAGCTTTTTAGCCAGGCCACAGGTCACGGCAGTTCATAGCGGGCTTTAGGAGCCACCATAGAGCAGGAGCAAAACAACCCCTCAGTCGAGGATGGCCCGGTGACTATGTATTATGTGTGGAAAACCAGATACCATAACAAGCGTATAACTTAGTGATTTTTCATGATACAGTTTTAGCAATTGTAAAAAATACTAGACACATGTTTCTGGTTTCGCATATACTAACTAATATTGTCTGTATTGTATTACTAGCGACCAGTAGCCTGATTCAGGTAAAATCAAATAAGCTAAATATCGTTGACGTTTTAAAGTCGTTCGATCGAAGTCCTATCCAAAAGCGGTATTCACGATCTATGGACTTATTTCCAGTTACATTAATAAGTATTCTACCAGGATAATGTAATACAGATTATTTTTTTTTTAATCGACAAATTTCAAACTACTTTATTATAATCAATGTCGTTCAAACTCGATTGATGGATGTGAATACGGAAATGGCCTAAACAACTAAATCGTTACGATATCGTTACGGTTTTCATTACGTGAATCGGGCCACAGCTCCGCACGGGTGATACAGATCTTAGGAATTCTGGACTTTTCTCCACAATCTATAATGTATGTACATGTACATATATAAATTACTATTGGTAGTTTTTACACAAAAATTTATTCACTATTTTTTGAGTTCATCGTATTCGTATGCTTTAAGTTTGCTATACAATCTTTAGCCCAATCTCATGAAAGCAACCAATCAATAGGTCCTGTTACGATTGTACAAGAAGAATATATTTTAGATCGTTTTATGTCGAACGGGAAAACTAAAATTGAACAGGACAAATAAGACGCCAACGTCTCAACAATATGATGGATAGTAAACAAGAAATGCACTGAACAAAAATAAACTTGGCCAACTTCGTTTTATACGAGGAACGTTGAGAAATATAACCTAAAATATGAAAGCTGGCAGCACTTGAATGTTGGTTAAAAATAACTCAAACGCGAAGGTGTCCAGTACTTTTATATTTTTTTCCGGGTCCGATATGAAGAGAATGAATAAAGAATTGTACCAAGGGACCTCTTAAACCGAGTATGACGTCATAAAAATGTTTTATAATTTTCCGCATCCTTTTATAGGATTTGCTTTTGATTTACAAGTTGATGATCGTTATAGATTGCTATTTATTTTTGACATTTGTTCATGTTAAAGTAAATTCATGTTTATCCTTTTTACCTTACCTGGGAGCCTAATAAGTAATAATAATATCTTCTTGTTACTTACCAGCGTTGTTCACAAAACCGTGTACCAACATGTATGTAAGCCACGTATCTAAATACATAATACATTTTCGTAGTTTACCAAACATTACCAAAAACATTACATCGGATCCCGAATGTCTTAAATGTTACAAAGCGTGTACTCTATTTCATTATGAAAAGGAGGTAGGATTGTGTAGGCCACTCACGAGGTCGGCTCGTTTGTGAAGGTAACAATGTTGGATGGGGAAAGAGTTAAAAAGGCTAGCGGGGCTCGGCTCTACGAGCGCAAGTGGCTGCTACCGTTTATGGCCACTTGTGAGTGTGACCACCAAGCTGCCGTGTACCGCACCTTTCAAGACTGTTATAGCTTTTGTTTTTAATACTTGATGTTGAACTGTTCAGATTTTATCGAACATCTTGTACGTTCGGAGTCGGTTTGACCCGAGAATTTTGTGGACGGTCATTGACATTATACTGGAGTAGCTAGAACGTGTTATGTAGTTTTAGATCTAAAATAACGGTTATTGTTATCTATTCTGTCTTCTATGTTCGATACATTAAAACTTATGTCTGTATTCAAAATATCGGTTCACTCAGACTTAGGAACGCAATTACTGGGATGCTTTGAGCTGAAATTAATATCTAACTATACTACCTAAATATGTTTTGTAATCCTACACAATATATCATAATGAAGACAGGTACGAGTAGGTAGTGATTGATTTTAATTTTTTATTCCAACAATTCAATTCATTTTAATTTAGCAAATAAACATTTATAATGTGAGTCGAATGACTCTTGATATAAAATAAAAATAAAAATAATAAACGGAGTTCTCAGACTGTCTCGTAGGCCTAGGGGTCATAGGCATTGCTGTTAAGCGCCTGGTCCTTGGTTCGATTCCCAGGTCGGCTAAAAAGTACTATCCTGTGTCCGGATTTCGGAATTTCGTAATGTAACATCCCCGTGCCTCGGAAAGCACGGACAGCCGCTGGTCCAGCACTTGATCTTTCCCCGGTCTGGTTAGGTTATCGTTCCATCGCATAGTGAGAGTAACCGAACAGAGAGTGCACCTGTGTATGCGCACACGCTTGAAAACTGTAAGTATTTAAGCAATATCTCCGTACTGACAAATCTCCGTTGAGATTGGTCACCATAATCAAAATACGAACAGGACATTTATTTTATTGTTTTCAGAATAAAATTATTTCGATTGTTAAATAAAAATAGTTTATCAACTGTTTATACAGCCAATACTTATTGACTTTTATACGCAAATAAATGATGAAATACAGGCCAAATGTCAATTTATTCATTCGGTGTCCGTCGACGGAAGATAAACACAAATGGAAACGGTCGCAACTAAATCGGACGCAGGTATACACGGTCACAAACAATTGGAGCTTATGGAAATCAGGGTCCGTAGTATTTTACCGGATTAAATATACTAGCAATTAGTGCCGTCCCGGCAACCTCCAGCAGGCCAGTTATTTATCGCGAGGTCTAAGACTTAATTAAAACATCTTACTTTGAGCTACTCGGAACTATACGTATCCCTTTGCTAGCGAATTAAATTAGGTCAAACTTGCATCAGCGCTGTGTCTGTAATTATTAAGTACAGCTTGTTCTTATTAATTATTACGGGAAATACGAGGTGGTGGATAGATACATATATACTGCGTGGACACAATCGCTCTATGTGTACTTTGCAATGAAAATTTAATCAATCATTGGTATCAGCACAAATTAAATACTCATTGCGTCTGTGTAATGAGCATAATTATCATAAAATTGGAATTTAAAAACAAACAAAAAGTCTTAACCTAACCAGGCACACAGAAGAAATAAACCAGCATAAATTAAAAGAATTAATGTAAACCAATTCAGCCTTAAAAAGTAGGAAAAGAAAACTTTAAACTGGTTGAATCAAAATTAAAAGTCAAGAGCAACAGACATTAGCATTACTTTAATCACTATCGGGGGACGTCCGATCTTCGCGGCGTCTGAATGTGCAGTGACTACTGGGCTCGCTTGGAATGGAGATTGGAATTAAAACTCGGCTTATTAAGACTACCCTCCGGATTAGAGCAAGTTTTCATTGAACCACGCGCCATTCAGCTCGTGTTAAACGAATTTTACGTTTGATGAGACGGTTATTGTTTGTGTTTTGTCTTTCAAATAGTTCGTTTGGATAATGAATTTCTTTTGTGCTAGGCTTTTAGATTGTTCTATATCAAAAGGGTTTCGCTAACAATGATTGATAGTGTTAAGTTAAGCGAAATAACCTTTTAAATGGATTTGGTTTGAATTTATTTACTCATTGAATATTGATCTTGTTAAACTTTTTTTTTGTCTAACTTCTTATCTATATATTAGAATTAATAAGGTAATACTACTCGTTTTAAAGAGATGTCAGTAAGAATGGTGGGGTCAGTTAGGGCCGATATCTGCCATGGCACGCCAGGGCTACGAATTGTTCGAAAGAGTTACCATGGCCCTCGCAAAAGGCAACAGGAAGGACACTGTGGATTTTAGTCAGTACAAAAATGAGACACTCCCTTTCGCTCCGTCCAGAGCGGGAGAAGTCATTTCAAGATTTCCCACGTAAAAGAGATTGGACCCTGCTCCTAATACCTGCGGACTCACTGTCTACACTTTTTATATTATAAAGAAGTAAAGTTTGTTTTTTTTTTTGTTTGGAGGAATCTCTGAAAATACTTGTCTGATTGCTAAAAATTTTTCATCGATAGATAGCTGCTTTATTTTTGAGTGACATAGGCTATATTTTATATAAGCGGGCGAAAACTAGTTTATTATATTTTTAAAACTTTTTCTGTTTGAAAAATATTTTAAAATGTAATAGATATATTATGTTTCTGTACATAATATGTATATCATATTATTATTTTTAAATAATAAAAAATAGAAACATAATAGGTACTTATATTATTATTATTTTTTAATGAATGAATAAACAGATTAATAACATAATTTCCCGTGTAGGCTCATACGCAACAGTAACAATGGTGACGTGATACAATACAACGTTATTATTTGAAAGCGTTAATTAAAAACATCAAAGCGACTTGAACGCAAACGGGACCGCAAGTCACGGCAGTCTCACCCTATTGAATAAATATAAAGGTTTTAAGCTTTTAAATTATTACTTTTCAAGCAAACTTTATCAGCGGTTTATTATCATAATTGGTCCTCTTTGCGCGTTGAATTATAATCGTTTTATAATATCCTTTAGAGAGTATTTTGTAGCTGCTCTATATTTTTTGCTGTAAACATTTATTAAAGCTTTAGAAATTTTTATGATATTTAATAGCTTCATTTAGGATTTTTTGAGGGTTCGGTGGTTTTAAGCGTTACCTCAAAAGTTTCACTTTTGTATTGTATCTGTCACAAGCCATAAAAACTTAGGTATCCTTACCTACTTTCTCATTTTATTGTAAGATATTTTGATAATAATAATTTGTAGATGCCATCAAAAACATAACTTGTAAAAAAACCAAGGCTCACATATCAGTTCTTCTACCGTAGTTGTGAGATCCATTAATACAAAGTCGGTTAATTTATTCAGGGACCTTTTGCGACATCTTTTATTTACCTTATCAATATTACAAATCTTGTTTGTTTTAAATAAATATATTGTCTTGGCAATTGTATTATTAAATTAGATTATTTAGTCCGATTACCGAGAGGCCAAACAGTTGTACGTACAATAAATGTAGGTATAGTCTATGTAAAAAGTCAAAGGACTTGGGAATTTTTGAAGGAAATAAAAAATTCTGTTGTTGGCAACGCGAATTTTAGTTGTAATTCACATGTTTCTTGAGATGATGATAGTTCTACAACAGATGTTGATCGTAATATGGCTAGTGATGATGAATCAATAAGGGAATAGAATATTTAGAATCAGATTTTTGTTACGATTCCAGATTTATGTTAGTCATAGTCATAGACATAGTAGTTTATTGGTAAGGGATTCTTACAAGTCATAAACGGATATTTCAGATTACACAATAGTTAACAAATGATACAAATAATTACATTACAATGTCAAAAAAAAATGTGTATTTGATACTTTTTATATAGTTCTATTAGTAAGCAATGATCAAGATCTTTTTATCATCCTTGATTATTGAACAAGTGTTGACTACATAAGATTTGATTTTACCCTAATAATTACCCAAGTCGATTGAGTTTTTAGACAGAATCTATGAGTACATTAAATAAGTTCTGCGCACACGTAAACTTTAATAAACCACCACTTCGCCTTCTAATAAATTATAGTTGGGTAATTATCGCAACCGCGCAATTTGGTCGATCGTCAGCTCGGTCCCTGACTATGCAGCATGTAGCACTACGTATATCATGTGGGGAACATATAAGACACCTGTTTGCGACATATCACTTTACAGTTGGCCAATTTCATATTGGTAATGGATACTAATGGATGAGAATGGCCCGGATCACAAAAGAAAGACGGCGACTTAGTAAAATGCATATTACGAGGAATTTTTCAATTCTTATTAAGGGACTGGTTCCATTTTATATTAAAAATAAAATTGGATTACGTCTGACTGGAAATTTAATTAATATAGGTATTTTATTAGCTGACATAGCCTGAAGAATCGCCAAACTAAAGTGGCAGTGAGCAGGGCTTGCTCGCAGAACAGATGGGCGATGGAGACTAAGGGTCTAAACAGACGGACTGCATTTCAACTGCAATCCAACCGCAAATCGCAGTTTAAGTGCAGTTTGAATGCAGTTGACACGACTGCAATAGAACTGCAAACACGACTGCAATAGAACTGCAAACCAAACGTGCCGTCCGATTGCAGTCGTTTGAACTGCACACCGACTGCATCCGAACTGCATCATACCCACCCGCCCGCACGCTCCGCCCTCCCGCGCATGGTGCAGTTTGGATGCAGTCGGTGTGCAGTTCACGCGACTGCAATCAGACCGCACGTTTGGTTTGCAGTTGTGTTTGTAGTTCTATTGCAGTCGTGTCAACTGCATTCAAACTGCAATTAAACTGCAATTTGCAGTTGGATTGCAGTTGAAATGCGGTCCGTCTGTTTAGACCCTTAAGCGGAAGACGTAGCATTGGAAGATCTCCCACAAGGTGAACCCATGACCTAGTGAGGGTCTAGGGAATCCTCGGATGGATGCGTAAAGAACCGGTCATTGTGGCTACACTTGGGGAAGGTCTATGTCCAACAGTGGATGTCTCTCGGCTAAAATGATGATGATGAGGTATTTTATTCACGCAAAAAGATACTGACAAATATAACAAAGTCTCAACATCATTTTGCAGTCATCAAAAGCAAATTAATACAGGAAGATATTATGGTTTATACAGAGTTATTAAAACAACAGTGACAGTTTATTCGTACTTAAAGACAGAACTTTAAAATGTATTCAAAAAGTTCCGAAGCAATATAAATTCATTGCTTGCTTACGTTTATAACTTTTAACCGCGCAGAATCGACTCGAGTCGACGTGATACACACGCAACAACCCGCATAAAGAGAAAACAAACAAAGATTCATACACACACACCTGTAAAAGCTGTTGTTAATGATGATGAGAGTTAATGAAGCTTGTCAAGTTAGACAAATTAAGGCAATTCGTACCGGGCAAATCCCGACCCCTTATTAAAAAAAAAACTGGCTAAGTGCGAGTCGGGCAAGAAGGGTTCCGTATAATTTCTATACAACATTGAATTTTATAACATGTTGTCTTCTTTGTATTTTTGTGTGTAGGTACATAAATTATAAAATAAATAAATAAATAAAAATTTATAGACACTTATATATTATAACTATTTAATATCGAACAAAAAACGGAAAAAATCCTGTTCTTTGTATTGGATACTTATTTATTTTATTTTTATGTGTATAGCAGTAACAGAAGTACATCATCTAAGTATGAAAATTTCAACTGTTTAGCTATCACGGGTCACGAGATACAGATAGAAAAGAAAGAAAGAAAGAAAAATAGTTTATTTACGCGAAAAAACACGCAATCTTAAAACTAGCTGAAAAACATGACATAACATCAATAGAATAGGGAAGATACAATAATAATAATAGCATACTACAGCATAATCAGCCTTTTAATGTTCCCACTGCTGGGACTCAGGCGTCATCTCTAGGAGAGGGAATGGGCCGTAAACCACTACGCGGGCCCAATGCGGGTTGGTGAATGTCATAATGTCTTCGAATTTTTGATCCTAGGACATGCCGTTTCCCTCACGATGTTTTCCTTCACCGTTTTCAGATTCTTAGTAATAGGATCCCATTTTTACCCAAAGGCAAAAACGACCATAGGAGTGGGTTTTGGTCACTAAAAGTCTGACATGTCCTCAGAAGAGAAGTCATTGAATGATTTTTCACCTAAAAAAAGGGGTCATCATCATCATCATCTTCCTGCCCTAGTCCCGTTTTATTTGGGGTCGGCGCAACACGTTTTTTTCTTCCATTCTGTCCTGTCACTCGTCACGCTATCACTAACTCCCTTTTCTTTCATATCGCTTCTCACACAATCCATCCATCTTTTCTTTGGCATCCCTCTTCCCCTCCATCCATCCACATAACGTATTCATAACGTTTTTAGCAACATGCGTTTCATCCCTCCTTTTCACATGACCATACCAAGACAAACGATTCCCTTTCAACTTTTCAGTCACTGGCGCCACTTTCAAACTTCCCCTAATATACTCATTTCTCACTTTATCCATTCTCGTCACACCATACATCCATCTTAACATTCTCATCTCCACTACATGCAATCTTTTTTCATCCGTCTTTTTCACAGCCTAACATTCTGATCCATACAGTATGACAGGCTTTTTAGGGTTATCACTAAAAATCCAAAAAAAAAAACAAGAGCGCAGCGGTCGGCAACCCTCAAGTCGTATAAATACGACAACATAATTGTAGTATGCAGGCGCAAATTTGTTAATTGTGGCAGTAACACAACGTTACCGGCACGTGACTGTACTACGCTCAAAACAAAAGTGCCTACTTTGTACCATTATAATTTACGACGAATCCCGGTGTTGTTCCCAGCCAGCTGATATCGGCTAATTGTTGTAAGAGCTTGTTGCCAACGAAATATTAATTATCTTAAGTATTGTTGAGTGCAAATGGTAAGGCGTTGGTTACGCGTTAGTTTATTCTTTGAGGTTTATTTCGGCTTCTTACGAGAGTGTTTGAATTATAATAATTAATTCATTAAACCCCAAGCGAACGCCGGCGTTCGCGCACCTATTGTCTTTCTATTGTGTCTGTAATTCTCACGATTGAAAGGTTAAATTAATGTGACATGACCTTTGTAGGGTTAATTAAAAGTTGAGTTTATTACAGGAAAAGTGGTACGGAATCTGGTGGCATTTAAAGCCATTAATTTTTTTTAAGGTGGAATACTATCAAATTACTTCTCCCGCTCCAGGCTGAAGCAAAAAGGTGTGTCAGATATTTACTTACTAAAATTCACCGATTTCATACAGTTTCCCTTTGCGTTCCAGAGATCTTTCAAAAATTTCTGCAGCCCTAGCGGGCATCGACCCTACCGGGACCAGGCCTGACGTCGCATTGAGTCCAACGTGCAACACTAGGCGCCATCGACGACTCAGGCTCGGTCACTACAGGACGGCCGGACGCAGAGCTACCCATCGTTCGTCGTCCGCAAGCCCGGACAGGGGACCGCCCAGGGACACCGGATGCCTGAAGCGTCTCTTGTGGCGGCAGATAAGGCGTGCGCATGAGAGTTCTCTAATGGTTGCGGCTATCTCCTTCGTTTGCATTACTGCTTCGCAGAAAAAAGTGCCAGTTTCCCATTCCTTTTCGTTCCGGACCATGGTCTAAACCAGGGTCGGATGCGAGAGGGCGCCTCCGCCTAATCATCTTCACGAAGACTCAGCCTTGCTCCACCCAAATCCCTTTACACCTACGTAACAGTTTCACACCCACAAAAGATCGGCTCCAAATATGATTTATTCATTTACGTAGGCAGAACAAATAACATATTAGCCAACTAAAATAAATTCTACCAAAGAAAATCGTGAAAATTCATAAGACTTACCCTCATCATCCTACTGAAACTAAAAATATTACTCTTTATAAGATCAGTGTTTCTTATTCGAAACAGTAATTGAAATAAATGTGCTTAGGTGTTTAATGTAAAGGAATAAAAACTGTTTTTCTGGGAAGAAAGTAACAATGTCGACCTGGCATTCAGCCAAAGCTAAATTAGATAATGGAGTTTGCGTGCAAAAATATAGGAAACCGAGAACAAAGACAAATGGGGTCGACTCTGACTCTGAAATGGTGAAATAAAATAACACGGGGAAGATTGAGGTTGCCTCCGAACGGCTCGAGTCATGTCGTCACGTGCACAAGACGTGGTTACACTTAGTACACCAACGATACCGATATTGCACCTAAATGGAATAAGTTCCTTTTTAACAAGCTTTTGTGCTCTCACGGAACTTGTGAAAAAATGCACCAACTTGAAAGAGTTAGGAAACTTCGTCGAGTTTATTTTGAAGACTCCCCCGCGCCGCGCCGCGCTTGAGAGTAATGTGCAAGTGTTGCGTTTTATAAAATACAGTGCCGTGATGCAACACCACAATGAATTTCAAATTTTCAACTCAAAATGTAAGATGACTTAGAAAGTGTTGGAACTAGAACTTGGTTGAGAAAACACGGTTTTATTTCTAAAGAATAACAGGCACTAAAAATAAAAAAATACGTTCTCGTCAGTGAAGTAACTTTGGTAGAACCGAGAAGGTGAAATTCATCCCACGAATATTACGAAGGCGATAATTTGTGAGTTTGTATATTGTGTTGTTCGTTTTTTACTTCTCTACCGGTAAATGGATAGATGTTCGCCATGTGTTCGTATGTCTTCGCAAGATTCTGCAATACTTCAGTCATATTGTAAGGAAAGATGGTGGCAACCTGTAATGTTATTAATACTTACGTTTACTTTACTTCACAATAATCACATCTCTTTATAATATTTCTTATATATTTAGTTTGTTTATTTTCTTTGATCACTGTCATCTGTCATGTCACTACTATTTTCTTCTATGGTTTTGATTAGGTATCAACAAAGAGTTTTTATAGTCTTAGGTTTTATTCTTTTACTCTTAATATTATTTATTTTGTAAACATATAATTTGCTAACAAATTATATGTTCTCCTATCTGCGAATCATTCTTTAAAATTAAATTGTAATTTATATTCTTTTCTTGTAAAACAGCAATGCTGGCTGAAACCTGTTTTTGAAATTTCAAATTATGAATTGACAGCCAGCATAGCCGTCAAAATTGATAAAAAACCATGTTGGTGAGTTTCTGGGACAGTTTCGTTCAGCTCCTGGTGTCAGCTCCTTGTGGACAGTTTCTTGGTGCAGTTACATGTGTCAGATCCTTGGTGACAGTTTCTTGGCTCAGCTCCTTGGCTCAGCTCCCTGGTGTGAGATTCTTGGTTGAGCTCCTTGATCTATGAAGACCTCCTCTCTGCCTCTGCCGGCCCTGACGGCAGAGGGCTGTACTACAATTGGACCTGGCCTCTGAGGGCCTCCTCTCTACCTCTGCCGGCCCTTACGATGGAGGGCTGTGTCGCCTGACCATCATATGTTGCTGCCTGCGGCTGCGCAGCCTTCGCCGTCCCTCGTACGGCTGAGGGCTGCGCCTACACCAGCTGCTGCGCTCCGCCGTGACGCCGTTTGAGCTGACATTTTTATAACTTTATATCTTTTATATTTCTATTGTTTTTATATGCTTTTATTTGTTATAAAACCTCACAAGGATTCATATTCATATATATTTATTATTTCCCTCCATACCTTCCACCCACACTCCTCACTTCCACACTTAATCTCTCACTTACTCACCACACGTGCCTTGCCAGGGCTACTCCCTGGAGGCACTTACTCACTACACTCCCTCTTGCACTCGCGTAACACTCTTCCTCTCCTCTTACTATACACTTACACTTCTCACTCTCACTCTTCCTCTAAACTCCTCCTCCTTACCTCCTCCTCATGTAACACTCACTCCTTTATGTAACTCAATCCATAGCGTTACATTTACGTTACAAACCTCAAAAGGCTCATCATGACCGATAAAGTAGATAACAATAAGCCTCGTGGACGCAGCATAATACGTTGTGACCAGATCCTCACCCCTCTTGACTCTACAGCATACAATGCCCTTCACACCGCCAAAGACAGAAACAGATGGAGGAATATCATACAAGTGAAAGTGATGAAGCATCCCAGGTCACCCTCAGTATTGAGGAATACGACGCAAGGAAGACCATGTCCTGAAATAGCACATAGGATTTTTATGCCGAGAGTTTGTTTCTTAAGCATGATTTTCTGCTATTATATTACGCGGGTGAAGCCGCTGCCAGCAACTAGTAAGTTCATAAAACTGCGCAACGTTACAAAATATACAGAAGTCAATTTACATACAAAGCGTGCTTGAGTAACGCACACAAAGACACCGCTCACAGACACGATGTCTTGGTCGCGTCTCGGATCACTCGTCGAACAATTCCGGCTCAAACGCTCATTAGTGTGCGTCCACTGAGCGTAGGTATAAAAATTTAAGTACATATGTTCATAAGATTGTCTTCTGTACCTATCTATTTTGTGGCAACGTTCTCTAAGGTTTCCTGCAGAAACTTGTTTAGCAATAATTTATTCCTTTCAATCTCGGTATGGTACTGTTGTAATTTGCGAGTTCCATTCCGACTGGGTTATAAGATTTTATACATGCAGGGATAAAACCGACCGGACTAAATAATAACGTCGTGATGCTGGCAACGATGATTTATTATATCGCTTTCCTCGACCGCCCGAATGAACCACATGAAAAATGATCTCGGTTATTGCTAGCAGCAACTCTGCAGTTGACGCTTTGTTTAAGCACAAATGACTCCCACTATGAAGTTGTTATTTCGTCCGACTTATGTTTTTACCGGATTGTGAACGAACGGGCCTGCCTGACGCGTCGTCGCGCTCAGCTTTCGCCACACTATGATAAATTGACTGGCACAAAATCTCGGGGTTTTAGGTTCATTGTTATCTTCTAAACGTACATGATTGCAATTCACAAGCTGAACGAAAATTTTGTTTCGTGGTTTTTTTGTAGCAAAAATTTTGTCGAAATGTTTCGTTAGCTAGTTTAAAAAAATATCTTCAGCAAATGCTTTACTTGCGTTTGTGAGCTTGTTATTTTGCGATGCAGCTTTGAATTCTTTAACAAAAAATATATCCTCTCTTTCTCTTTTCGTTCCGTATTTTTTGACAGAAATTACCTTTTTGCCCCACTAAACAAAATAGGTTTCAATGCGGCAGCCCACATTAAAACATAAACACGTCAAAGAAACAACTAGGTGGGACCTAAATCAACTTTTTGCGTCCTACTTAACACGGGCATTTACATAAAACTTCCAACAATGGTCCATAGTATGTATACATGAAGTATTTATTTAAAGTTAATCACCGCCGGAGTCGAAAACTCTGCTTTTTTGCGGCGAGACCTTTTAATTGTCAGTTCGGTTTAAACGGAGAGTGCGAAACGGTTGTGATAAGGGTTTCTTTTCTCCTCGGTGCCGGAAATTAATTGTCACCGAACGGAAAATAGGGCGAAAGTCCAATTAATTATTAGTCACTTCATTTATTTAACCCGCCTGCGCGGAGCTTCTTTCTGATATTAATGTTTAAGTGCCAGACTAATCTTAAGTCGGCCTTTAAAATAAGGACCCAATTTTTTTTCCTTCCTTAAATTTGCAATGAATATTCCCCGTTGGACCACTCTCCGTAAAAGCTTTTGAACAAATACGTACCTATGTAGAAGTGTCTACATAAAAATGTCACAACTGCACAAAAGCCCTTTCCTCTAAAGGAATAATTTAAAATAATCCATTTAGGTACCTCTGTCTGATTACTGAAATGTTATTTAAAAAGTGTTTCGTAATTCTTTGTCTTGATCTTCATTTATTTTTATGAGTTTGTAATATTTTGAGTTTCTTCATTATAATGTTTGATACTCGTCACAGTATTTATTAGTTTATTATTAAGGAAATGTAAATGTATTTTATTATAATAAGAACGAGACTCTCTGGATTATAATTATTTACCTTTTCTCAAGCTAGTGCAAATAAACTAGTGCTTGACTGCGATCCCACCTGATGGTAAGCAGTGATGCAATCGTTGATGGTGAGGCGCACTAGTTTATTAAGAGCCTATTCACTCTTGCCTTAAAGACACCTAAATTATAATCAGACGGGAAGACCGCAGCAGGCAAATTGTTCCAGTCCCTCGATGTACGTGGTATAAACGACGAAGCGAAACGCTTGGTCCGGATCGTAGAGGTTTCAACAACATTAGGGTGGATACTCGCCGTTCGTCGGCTTGTCCGATGGTAGAAGTGAGATGGTGGAATTAAGTCATGTAATTCCTGCGCACACTCTCCAAAGTGCATCCTGTAAAACACCGAAAGGCTGGCTACCCTTCGCCTATGCTCAAGACTCTGTAGATTGGACTCAACCAGATCTGGATCGCCAATTAGTCTCTTCGCACGCCTTTCCACAGAGTCCAAAGCTGCCAGGTGGCATTTTGCAGCACCAGCCCATATGTGGCTGCAGTACTCCATACACGAACGGACTTGTGCTTTGTATAGCATTAGAAGCTGTCCCGGTGTGAAGTACCGCCGGACCTTTGCAAGAACGCCTAGTTTCCTAGCAGCTACCTTGGCTTTGGACTCAATGAACCGCCCAAAGTTAAGGTCCGAGGGAATTTCAACCCCCAAGAGCTGAAGGCGGTCGGTGTACTCCAGGGATAAATTCTGAAAAGTAGGAGCCAAGGTGAACGGGCTCCTTTTAGCGGTGAACAGACACGCTTGCGTTTTGGAGGCGTTAAATCCCACCACATTGGCTTTACCCCACTTGGAGACTGCCTGAAGTGAGATATTTGTACGCTCTACCATAGCCTCTCTTTCGGATCGGATTAGCTCCTTACTAGCCCGAGCACTAGGCAGGTATCTCTCTACAACTGTGCTATCATCTGCATACCCATAGATACCGGGCATCAGCAGATCGTTGATATGCAGTAGGAATAGAGTTGCAGAGAGAACAGACCCCTGAGGAACCCCGGCATTAGTCGTCATGGGTTCTGATGAGCATCCATCGACAACAACTCGGAGAGACCGTTCACTCAGGAAGTCTTTTACCCAGTTAATCAGACCAGGGGAAATGCCGTACGCTGGAAGCTTACTCAAAAGGCTAGCGTGCCATACCCTGTCGAAGGCCTTCGAGACGTCTAAGGAAACGGCAATCGCTTCCCCATTCCTTTCGAGGGTCTCGCCCCACAAGTGGGTGGCATACACTAGTAGGTCCCCAGTAGACCGATTGCGACGAAATCCGTACTGTCGGTCACTGAGGAGATCGTTACCTTCCAGGTATGCCATGAGACGCGAGTTCAATACACGCTCCATAATCTTGCATAGTATGGAGGTTATTGAAATCGGCCGATAGTTGGCGGGATCGGCACGACTGCCCTTTTTGGGCACGGGTTGCACGTTGGCAAGCTTCCAGGACTTGGGCACTAAACCAGTCCTAAATGAGAGGCGATACAAGCGTGTCAATACAGGAGACAACTCAGGCGCACAAGCCTTGAGAACAATGGCAGGTATACCATCTGGTCCACTAGCTTTGTACACGTCTAGATGACACAGTGCTCTCAGAACTTCTTTGTTCCTTATGCGAACCTCGGGCATCGAAGTGTCGCAGTGAGGTAGAGTCGGTGGAGTAGCACTGCCAGTATCAAGACGAGAATTATGGGCGAAGAGAGATGCAAAGAGATCTGCTTTCTCTCTCGCCGTATGAGCCAGTGTTCCATCAGGTTTAGCCAGCGGAGGCAGTGAGGGCCGACAGAAGTTCGCTTCGACCGACTTGGCGAGGGACCAGAATGCTCTGCTGCCGGACGGCTGAGCAGAGAGTTTTGTGCCAATATGGGTGATGCGGTCGAAGCGAGCCTTCCTTAATGCCTTCTTGTAGGACTTAGCAGCAAGGTTGAAGATTCTCTTCTTTGAGCTCAGATCCGGAGCTTTGCAGTCACGAGCCTCAACCCAGGCAAGATACGCCGAATGCTTACGCTGTTCAGCTTCAACGCAATCGGCGTTGAACCATGGGCGAGCTGAGCCACCGGTGGGTACGTCACGATAAGGGATGAAATACTCCATAGCTTGACGTATCACATCGGATATAGCGTCTGCACAACTCGACGGATTCTCGGAAGAGAAGCAGACCTGCTGCCAAGGATAAGACGCAAAGAAATGCCGCATCTCATCCCAATCTGCTGACCTGTAACGCCACA
The DNA here is from genome assembly GCA_910589285.2 of Mythimna ferrago. Taxonomy (NCBI): domain Eukaryota; kingdom Metazoa; phylum Arthropoda; class Insecta; order Lepidoptera; family Noctuidae; genus Mythimna; species Mythimna ferrago. The sequence continues at coordinate 12,829,203 of OU342687.1, forward strand.
TTCGCCGTTCACCGCGTGAGTCGCAGTCAGGTGGGGAGAAGGACGATACAGACTTCACCAGACAGTGATCTGAAGTTCCAAGTGGTGAGGAAACTGTTACGATACATCTGTCCGGATCGGTGGTCAGCAGAAGGTCCAGACAATTGGCAGTATGACTCACCACATCAAGCACCCTAGTCGCTTGCTTTACCATCTGGGAGAGGCCCATAGATAACGCAAAGTTTCGCGCTTCTCTCCCAGCGTGGTCGGTCTTCTGGTACGGGAAAAGCCAGTCTTGGTGACAGGCGTTAAAATCCCCCAGAGCGACAAACTGCGCATCGGGGTACCGATGTAGAGCCTTATCGGCGGCCTCACTGAGATGGCCAAACAATTGAGTCGTCTCCTGGACACCGCTGTGCGATCGGTAGACACAGGTATAGACAATTTTGTCCACACCGGTGTCCACCAGCAACCACAACGTCGAGAAATTAGGGTCCTCAAGGTGACAGAGACGCTGGCAGCAGATGTCATTGCGGACGTACACACAGACCCCGGCACGCTGCAGGAAATGATGCTCCAAGGAGTATCCCGGGTAGTCGAGATACGCCGCATCTAACGGACATCTGATCTGCGTCTCCGTCAAGAAAAGCAAGTGGGGCTTCTCAGTCTCAAGATGGTGGTGGACCGCAATGAGATTGGAGTGCAGTCCTCGGATGTTCGAGAGGTGCACTTGGAGTAAGAGGACGTGCATCCGCTGTACACACTTACTTTTCTTTTTAGTACCTTTCATGTTGGTTTTATGAGTGAATAGACTAGGTGGAAAATGGCAGTTGAGCGAGGTGATGCGATGCAAAACCAGCAACACGACCAGAGTTGCTGGGCCATTGGAGGTTTGATCTGGAGACTGCGGGGACGCCCGAACCCCCCCAGGGATCGCCATCGGGTCCTCTCGCCCGGTCGCCAACCGGCACGATGGGGCCACCCTGGGATTTTTCGCAGATGGCGGGGCAGCCTTTCATGTGTGGCTGGCACACTACTTGGGCCCCCAACTATCTACGGTCGGCCAGCGGAGAACCGTGCTTCGGATCCCGCTACCCTCCGCGATCAAACGTCCGACACAACAAGAGCTGGCGCATCACACCCGTTATACAACGCAACACAACTGCTCAGACCCATCTTCCACCATACGGCTTCACCAGTCATCACGCCGGAACACGACAAATCGCTTGGCGGCATGGCTTTGCCTGGTGGGTGGTAACTTTTAAGCCGGCAGCCGATGCTATGGCCTACCACCGCATGAATTCTAATTACTAACTGACCCAGCAAACTTCGTACCGTCTAGCAGCCAATGAATGTAGTACGCACCTATGTACTTTTATCGTACATACATTTTAAACAAGTAAGTTAACTTGAAATAAATCATACAGGTCCCTGCTCGATAAGCAATATCAATAAAATTCACCACTACTCCCAATTACATGAAATCTTTGCAAACAAAAAGGTCGTAATGCCAACTTTTGTGTCTAAACAAAAGTTTCGTCTAAAATTGGCAAAAGTTTGAATGAAGTGACTTAGGTAACTCGCGGCGCTTTGTGCCGTCAGCTGCGGTGATCCCACCGCCTCTTTAATGTAACGAAATAAAAAATAATATTTATTTATACGTAGATACCCGAAGAACAACGTGACATGAAAAAAAGCATTTAAAATCAATGCTGCAGGAGTTTCCAATGACTTTTGTTAAAGTTAATATCGACTTTGTGACGGTTGCTTTTAGTAGTTCCAACAATCACTGTGACCGAGCATAAATTGTGTGTTAGCATACTCAGCGTTTTTCTTCAGGAAAATATGAGTTTTGGGGTCCACGATTGTATTAATGTAGGTAAGTATTAGAATATATTGTTAAAAGCATCAATGTTTATATTATTAGCTTCTGTCAGTAGTTTAGCACGCGTGATTTTAGTTCTTCTCCTCAATATAAATTATAGCCTGTGTTATTCTGATTTAAGTATAAGCTATACTTATTATGTACTGCAAAGTTTCATCACAACCAATTCACCCGTTTGAGCAAGAAGAAGCAAGGGCGCCTTCAAACTAGACACGAAGTGCCGCGCGACAACAGCGCGGCCGCCACACTAGAACCGCTATGTTCGAGCATCATAGAACTCGATCTTGTCTCGATTAGAACGAAACTATTAAAACGAAAAAAGGTTTTGGAAAAAGAAAAAAAAAGGAACCTAAAAAAGATTGCCTTTATTTGGTATACATCAACGAACTGAATTTGTTAACGTAAAAGGCTGTGGCGAAAATTTCAGAATAACATGTATGTATTCGCTATTGATTCAATCTCATCAATTTTCAACCTGATTTTCGTTCATGTTTAGACTTGAACAAAAACTAAGTCATCTCTGGTCTGTGGTAGTAGTGGTGCGTAGCTGCAGCGTGGCTGTCGCGCGTTTTTAATTTGTATGGATCAACACAAGAGTTTGTTTTTTGGCGCCCGGGCCCTAACAAACATACATACACGTCAAAAATTTGCGCCCTTTAAACATTATAATGTGAAAATAATTTCAGACAAATAGTAATAGTTTTACGTTTAGTTAACCGTCTCGTATTTTTGATAATAAGATCGACATCAACCTAAACTAATTTTATAAACAAATAAAGCTGTTGTATTTGTTGATTTGTATGTGTTTGTCATCATATTGTTTATCTCTAGGAGATCAATAAATCAAATAACACTAATTTTTTTACGAAATAAACGATACACCTAAGTCGGACTTTTTGTCCCAGAAACTTGGGAATCCTACATGATTCTTATAGTAAGAGGCTCCGGAATGCAAAGGGCAACTGAGGAACCCAGGTGGGCCGGGCTTGCGGACAGTGAGCAATGGGTAGCTCGCTGTCCGGCCGTTCGGTAATTCTCCGGACCAAGCCCAAGTCGTCGACGGCGCGCGCTGTTCCCGCGCGCCTCAAGGAGTTGTCAGCAACAGCAGGGGCCCAGCCGGGTCCAAGCCTACTGGGGCCAGGATTATCCAAAAGGGCGCTCGAGCCCCGGTATGAAGGCTTGAAAGAACGGGATGGGTTTTTTAGTCAGTAAGAGTCTGACACTATCTCCCACTTCGCCCAAGAGCGGGGGTTGTCATCGGATGATTTTTCCCATCGAAAAAAAAAGGAACCCACGTGGGTTTTTAATCAGTAAGTATCTGATATTCTCTCGCACTTCAGAAATTATTCGCTGATTTCTTTACCCAGATAAAAAAGAAGACCACGGGAGCGATTGCGCAGTAAAAGCTAGATTTACTATAAATACGAAGTAATGTTATCTAGTTAGAACTATTCTCGTAACTCGAAGATGTAGTTACTTCAACTATATTACACAATAACGGTTTATTGTGTATTTATACCATAATTTTCCAAATTACGACAGTTAATGTTGTAATTTAGCCCCTATTTTTAACCGACTTCTAAAAAAGGAGGAGGTTCTCAATTCGGATGTTTGTATTTTTTTTTTCGCGCATATCTTCGTCACTTGACAACCGATTTGAAAAATTATTTTTTTTTGGAAAGGATATACTTCCCAAATGGTCCCATAGTCACCAAGTTGGGATCTGATAATGCAATCTTGGCGAAATCGAGGGAACTCCTCAAATATTATAGGCAACCATATAGTTTTTTTGGTATTTTCATCAAAGACTTAAGCATTTATAGTCAAAACATGACATTTGATGAAGTGGAACTGGTGAAGAAGACCAGAAATGGCCAGCGGAAGTTCATACTCACACAGATCTCTCAATGAACATAGTTACAAATAATTGAATAGTTCTGAATAGGTATGTTGAAAATGGTATCATGTGACCTGATGATGGTGATGGAGCCGGAAGATAGGCACCGGAACTCCGTAATTAATCAATGTATCCTAGCCGTGTTTGGGCTTATTAGAATTGTTATGAGATGCACTTTGGCTGTAAGGTACTATGGAACTGATCTGATGATGATGATGGAGCCGGAAGATAGGCACCGGAACTTCGTAATTAATCAATGTATCCTAGCCGTGTTTGGGCTTATTAGAATTGTTATGAGATGCACTTTGACTATCAGGTACTATCGAACTGATCTGTTGATGATGGTGGAGCCGGAAGGTAGACACGGGAACTTCATAATAAAACAATGTATCCTAGCAGGGTTTGAGTTAATTGGAATTGTTATGAGAAAAAGGTACTCTGGCTGTAAGTGTATTGCAACTAAAAAGTGTGAAATAAAAAACTTTTTACAAAAAAAAAAAATAACCGACTTACTAAAAAAACACTAAAACTATCAAAATAACTTTAATTTCGGAAGTCGGTGTTAAATAACGAAGAGGCAAAACTATTATAGAAACACCGACTTCCAAAATTAAAGTTATTTTGATAGTTTTAGTGTTTTTTTTAGTAAGTCGGTTATTTTTTTTTTTGTAAAAAGTTTTTTCTAATGCGAAACTAAATGGAGTCTAATCCAATCGTAAAATTAAATAATAATATATTTATACTTACAAATAAAATTGAAGTGTCTGTTTGAAATATAATTTAGGTTTTTTACTAAACGCGTATGAAATTATATTATATACCTATGGCAAAATGCATTTTTTATGTTTGTCTGTCTGTCTGTTTGTTTCGGCTAATCTTCGAAACGGCAAGACCGACTTTGACGATTATTTCACTTGTGGATAGCTGACGTTATTAGGAGTAATTTACTTATACTCATTATAAAAAAATTATAGAGTCAAGAACAAAAAAAAAACTTGAAATTGTGACAAAATGATATCCTTGTGTTCTATGAGTTTGAAGCAAACGAAGTCGCAGGCATCGTCTAGTTTATTATATAAAAGAATTGTAGATTTAAGTCAAGGTTAAAAGGCGACCATTATATTATTATAAAAGGGTCAGTCAGGGGCAGTTGTGCACATGTGTCTTTATGACGTCATACTGCCATCACTAATCGGCCCACACCGTGTTAATTGCGACAATATCTCCCTGGACGATATTAACGTCCATTATTTTGACCTTTCGTCCTCAACGGCGGTGAGGTTCCTTGAGGTCAGAAGGATAATTTTTGGCAATAAAGGGTTCCATGGGTTTTAGAGATCAACCGTCATGTCTATGCAGCTAAAAGAAAATAGTTAAGGCCGCAAGATTGCTCTAAGAGAGCAGAAAACTTTGGAACAAGTAATCGTTCGTTATAACAGTCTATGGGGAATCCTGTAAGTAGATATGTACTGTTGGCCGTCTTCCAACTGATATGGACGCTTCAAGTTTGTATCATTCCCACACTGGAATGCCTGCATGATCTTAGTATAAAATCAATTTATTTAGCAAACAATTTGGCTCAGAATTTTGATTAGTCTCAAGAATCATTGCGCCAGATTCACGCGTTTCAAATTTCACGAGCTGGTAGTAAAAGCAGAATGACAATTGCAATGCGAATGGAAGTCGACAGATAAGACGGTTTATTTGTTTCCATTTGGTTTCTAATATTTACACGAATGCACGATCTCGACCGCGACGTCGAGTCTGCGAAGTTAGCAAACAAATGACATTAGCATTGCCTTAATCGACACCGCGGGAGCTATACGGACGGGCTACACCCAGTGTGTCGGGCTCACTCCACGAGCAATTTTCTTGTTTTGACAATTCCACACAATTTGAATACTACCATCAGTATTCAGTACCAGCGCCAGTGATTATTTAAATTTTGTACCTCAACGCAAACAGAAAGCTAATCTCTTTTGTTTGACAATTAATTTGGCAAATCGTTTTGTTGCGTAATACAGAATCTTATTATAATCCTGAAATGACAAGCACCTCCTTGATTGTTGAAGAAAGAAAGGAAAATAATTTTATTAAAATAAAACGGAAAAAATTTAAATGAATGAGATCCGTTTCGACTTGAAAGCATAACATTGTTAAAAAATAAACTTTATTTTCCGAGGCTACTCCAACTTTCTGATTTTACCGTTCAGAAACGAACGTGTAATCGTATATGTAACAATTTATTTCAACTAACGGAAGACACAATTCTTGATAAAACGTGATTTTACAATTTCACATTGGAGATTGTTTTAAATGAAGGCAATGAGACCACGGGTAGTACGGCGCACGCTGCATGCGCCAGTTTATAGGAGTAAAGGAAATATTTTATTACATGATAAGAGCCTCTTTACGTCTATACCGTTGCCAAGGACCTAATAGAGGACAAATGTACGCAGAATGAGAGTACCGACCGAACTCGCGTAACCCCGGTAACGGACCTCCTAACTGGTGCATATAGGCCTTTCTTGTTCCATTAAATGAATAAAACATATTTATGCATGGGCGAACAAACCCTCAGTCCAATGTTCAGAAACAGCAATATCGATGAATTTTATATTTCGTGACTTTAGTGTCTTCTTCCAATACTTTGGGGAAATTCGTACCCTTCGGAGGTACCTACTACTCAGGCGTTGGGGCACCATTATTGGATTCTGGCATCTGTGCATATAAACTTTGTTTACGAATGAAAAGTTAGAACTGATTTAAGTCCTCGCCTGTTTCATTGATTTTTTGGGTTCGAAAAGAAATAAGTTTTTTTTTCCAATATTATACAATATTAACGTCAACAACAAAACAATCAGATTTCCGTGTGGCAAAAGAAACGGGCTTAGCTAATGTATAACTACTTGACTATGACTGGATAGTTCGTCTAGTGGTCAATGGCCCTTACTGCTATTGCGGACTGCATACATAGCCTTACGGCTATGGAGGTCGTGGGTTCGATTCTCACCTAAGACTGATGTTTGTATGAAAAGTATGACCATTTGTTCTATATCAAGGTGTAATTTATCTATAATAAATGTATGTATGTATATATTTAAAAATATGTAATGTTTGTCGGTTGTCTAGTAGGTATTCATAGTACAAGCTCTGCTTAGTTTGGGATTAGATGGCGTTATGTGAAAGTTTACACGTGCGGAATATTTCTATTATTATTACTAACTAAATTTTCCCTAGGGAACATACTCTAGGGACGAAAAAGTATCTTATCTGTGATTCCAAGACATGGTGTACCCTTGTATTTTTTTTTAAATTGATTTAAAATAGTATTTGACTGTAATCCCATCTGATGGTAAACAGCAATTGTTGATGGTAAGGCGCACTAGATTATTAAGAGCACTAGAGTATTCATTCTAGCCTTGAAGACACCAAATATTTAATCGAACGGGAAACCGGCCTGTCCTAGAACCAAAAATTCGAAGACTTATGACATTCACCAAACCGCACTGGGCCCGCGTGGTGGATTACGGCCCATTCCCTCTCCTAGAGAGTAGGCCTGAGTCCCAGCAGTGAGAACATTAAAAAGGCTGATGATGAATCGAACGGGAAGACCGTATCAGGCAAATTGTTCCAGTTCTTCGATGTACACGGCATTAACGACGAGGCGAAACGCTTAGTCCGGACTGTAGAGGTGTCAACAGTGTAAGGGTAGACACTCGCTGTATCTCGGGTTATCCGATGCACGATGGTAGAAAGTCGATGGCGGAATCAATTCATGTAATTCCCGCGCACACAATATAAGATGGAGCGAGAGAGTCACAGTTTAATGTCTGAGTTTTAGTGACTAAAACTTACCTGTGTCCTTCAGTTGCCCTTTGCAGTATAGGACCGTGGTATCTTTAAAAATTTCCTGTGGCCATTTTTACTATACTGAAAAATTTCAATTAAAGAAAAAATATCTTGCAGACAACAAGATGAAGAATAAGAATTTATTAAAAAAATCCTAGGAAATATATCTATAATGTTAATATGCCATAACGTATCCTCTTTTTTTTTACTTCTTGCTAATGTTTTATCTACGATCAATAACAACATGCCAAATGCTAGTATACTTTTAATCTTTATCAAAACTTAACTATCAAAAGCAATACAGTTGCAATTGTAATATTAAAACATAACGATAAATTAAGCTTTCAAGTTGACGAACTTAATAATCCGACCCGTTAAATATTTAAGACCATCCAACAGCAATCAAACTTGAAGGGTTGACAAAATAATGTTTATGTTAATTAAAACACAAATTATTATGTATTGGCTAGTGCCTTAGTAAGGAGCTTAGTGACGGCCGTCTGGGCTTTGGCGCGGACTATAAATAAGGCCCCACTGTCCGAATATCCAGCCACGAACTAATTGCCACAACTTAATCCACTAAAATAAAATGGGGCTGGAGTTAAACAACTCACGTTGCTAGTACCTGGAAGTGATTTAAATATACGGGTTCCTGGGTCTTTAGTTCATTGAAATCTCAGTGGTGAGCCGGGATTTATTTGTTTCAGTTAATGAAAACCAATGTTGGAGCTTAGTCATACCTAAGTATTTTGGGTATGCAAAGGTCTAAATTAAGTTTGTATAGCACCTAGCTGGGGATAAATAGATTAAAACAACAAAAAAACACGTGTAGGTATCCATTATTGCTAACACAGACTTATGTTTATATCAGACTAGCTTCTACCAGCGGCATCGCCCGCGTGAAAGTAGAAAATATACAGTATGTGATAAAGTAGCGTTCTATTGTGAAAGAATTTATAAAATCGGACCAGTAGTTTTTGAGTTTATTAATTACAAATAAAAGCAAATCTTTCGTCTTTGTAATATTAGAGTAGAAGTATCAATATCACATAAATATATACGCTTCGTCCAATTAGAGATCTAAAACAAAAACAATGTTAAGTACTATTTTTTATTTTTGTTTGTTTTAAGTTTTTGTTGTCTACAATGTTTTGTGCGCCAAAATAAATACTTTTCTTTGTTTTCTTTCTTTATTAGTTTTAACAATATTTACGATAAACAACAAAACCCTTCATATCACTTTCCAACTTACTCAGAGTAACCATACCTCACTTAAAGAAACAAATAAACCATTACATTACAATGGAATCTGTATTCGTACTAAGTCGCCGGATATTTTAGATTCGTAGCAGGAAAATCGGGGCCCCCTGTGGTTCGGCAGACGCGCCCGGGCCCCAGGCAGTGGCCGCTTCTGCCACGCCACCACGGCTATAAATACGGGCGCGGGGCCCGCTCAGATTAATCATGGATACCACCTGTGTCTGCCCGCTACACCTGAGAGGCAAAAGCAAAAACATTATGCTAGATTAGTGACGTCACTATACTAATATCCTTGAGTTTGTGGCTTCGTGATGAAATGTAATGTCAGTGGAGGTTTTGTTTGTGGAAGCTGATCGTTTCAGTCTTTTGTTTTATCGAGATTTTATGGATTTATTTACGTAACAGTCAAGATAACCGATAGCGTCCGGACCGAGCTTCAGTCATTGACGACACGTAGTGTTGTACGCATGTCTCAAGGTGCTGTCAGAAAAACCGTAGGGACCCAGCAGGGTCGAAGCCTACTGGGGCCACCTACTTACGAAGCGAACCGCTTCTGAAAGGAGAACCAGGGGTCTATGAACGCAAGGTATAGAAGGGACATAAGAGTGGGTTTTAGTCAGTAAAAGTTTGACAAGCTCTCTCGCTTCACCCTAGAGCGGGAGAAGACATTGGATGATTCCTTACCTAAAAAAAAACAGTCAAGAAAAACACTGCTTAGTTGCCTATTCCTCGTTATTCTGATTGTTATTTTTTACTTTATGGAACAGTTTTACACGTGGAAAGAATTGTGAAGTTGTTAACATTATAAAGACTTTAATTGAGCATTCCTTTTCAGAAATTTTCTTTTATATCGTTTTAGATACCTAAGTAGATAGATCTATAATTCAGAACCTAACTTCATTGTTGCTTGATAGTTCTTAGAATAGCTTATAACCTACAAAAGTAATTTAAATAATATTAACCCAATATTACAAGTTATTGATGTTGATGACCTCGATTTACGATTGTTGTCTAGGATTCAAAGCTAGGCAGATGCTTAACTTTGTGGAATTTATTTCTTTATTATTTTATTTCTTTATTCTGTATGCGCAAAAGAGCACAGAGGCGGAATTAATATCTTAAGGCATTTTCTACCAGCCAACCTTTGGGTGATGCAGAGACAAATTGTGACAGGTGCAATATTAAGCATTACCTACATAATACATATATTATAAATTTCTATATACAAATACACTTTATATATTTCTTTGTACCCTACTCTCATATTTTTATGTTAAAACAAATAAGACAACGTTTTTACTGTGATTAAATACTAGGTTCTAGGTTTTAGGTTCTAGGTTCTAGGTTGACTAGTAGAGAATGCCCAAGGCATTAAGTCCGCCTATGTACTTTGCGTTGCATGAAGATTAAATAAATAAATTATTTAAAAAAACTTTGCAGTGTACATAGGTACACTGAAAAGTTTGTTGATTGTTTTCTTTTACATAATATAATAAAACACATTTAGGAATCTTGTTTTGACTAACTTGTCTGGGGTAAAATGTTTAGTCTACGAGAGTAATACGAAATCGAATCAATTGGAGAAAGCGATACGGGAATCTGTAACTAGTTCTAGCCTCTATGATGAAGGCTACACCCAGTTCTAACCGAAGATAAGTAGGATATATCTAAGTTGTGCATTTTGGAGAGTGTGCGTGAGAATTGCATGACTCGATTCCGCTATCTCCTTTCTACCATCGGTCAACTCGTCGTGCGGCGAGTATCCACCCTTACATTGTTGAAACTTCTACGGTTCGGACAAAGCGTTTCGCTTCGTCGTTTATACCGCTTACATCTTAAAACTAGAACAATTTGCCTGCTGCCGTCTTCCCATCCAATTATAATTTAGGTGTCTTCAAAGCTAGAGTGAATAGGCTCTTAATAAACTAGCGCGCCTCTCCATCAAATATTGCATCACTGCTTACTATCAGGTGGGATCGCAGTCAAGTACTGGTTCATACCTATCATTTTAAAAAAAAGTTTAACCACATGTGGTCAGCTGCAACTACTTGTAGCCGGCTAAAATTAGCCTTAACATATTATATAGGGTGACTGGTAATTAGTGTACGATACTTAAGTGATTGTGCTCATGATAACCAACAACTTTTAATATGGGAACAAACCTAAAATCGCGAAAAAAAAATCAGCTGTTTAGTACATTTGTGTTTGCCTAATGTACTGAACAGCTGATTTTTTTTCGCGATTTCGGCTTTGCTCCCATAATAAAAATTGTTTGTTATCATGAGCATTGTGCTCACGTGTTTAAGTATCGTACACTAATTGCCAGTCACCCTATATAGATAAAGCTTTATATGTCTTTATAATCTCTCTAGATAAATTAAATTCCAAACAGGTTGATTAAACTTATATGTGTTTAACAACAGAACAAGCTATAAGTAACCCTCCAGGGCACTCTAATGAAAACCCTCATCTTTATCGTCCCCGGAGAATGATCGCTTTGTGGTGTGCTTACGAATCATATTGAAATAACAGAGGAAAACATTTCCTCTATTATCTTTTAGTTATGTTAACAATTAAAACTTTCATAGGAAAAAATATAAGTCAGTCGTTTGTGTTTTGATTTGAAGGATCATCCAAATTATGAAAGCAAGGCGGGTTTGTACCTAGATGCGAGTGTGAATGTTTGTTAGAGTCTGTCTAATAAGTTAAACGACTTGAATAATTATTAGGATTTAATGAAATCTGATGTAGTCAACACGGGTTCAATAATCAAGGTTGATTAAGAGATAGAGATCATTGTTTACTAACAGAAGAACCTTATAAAAAGTACCGAATATTTGTTTTTTTTTAAATGATTAAATATTATTCAAAGTTCCCAGTTCGGTTGACTTATTAGACTGACTATACTTTTTCGTACAATCAATTAGAGACACAATGGTAAGACAATAGCAACGCAAACGTTCGCTTGGGGTTTTATGAATTAAAAGGCTGAATAGATTTAGATAAAATTGGGTACACGCGTAAAGAATGTTTTGGAATAGCACATAAGTCATATAACATACTTCTTTTTCTCGGTAGTATTTTCCTTGGGGTAATTTTCCAAATTCACTTAAGTGAAATTAAAATTTTAATAAATTAAAATTTTCTTAGTGCGTTCTGTACTTGACCAAATTTTGTATGCCTATCGGCGGGACATGGACCGTACAATCAACATATTATTTATGTATATTGAAAACACCTTTATTTACCTGTGTTCACAAAATAAACCATTTTGATTTTGATTTGATTTGAAGTCACTAATAGAAAATAGGAAGTAGGTAGAGTTCAATATTTATAAGCAGTTGCGCCAGTAGCTTCGCCTGCTTCAAAGTAGAAAATAATGATAAATAATGTATGTGTATGTATGAATAATGTCCTTCCACTCCATAGCGTGAGTTTCTCCTATGTTCTAATCCAGGACATGGCCTACCCGTGTGCCAGATTTCGTTCAAAACTGTTCAGCCGTTTGAGCGTGACGAAGTAACACACATAGACACACACAGTCAAAACTTGTGCCTTTGCAATATTAGTGTGATTATTTATCGATGTAAATTATAGGCATTACCAGAGCCAAATCTAAAATGTCATAGCATCTCTCTGAGATATTTTAGATTTTTCTCTGGTTTTTTCTAGACCACCATCCATCCATCTGTGTGATTAGATATTATGTTTGACTACCAAAACATAATTCTAAAAAACTTTTCATCGAACCCCTAAGTTTGAAATTGTGAATTGAAAACGTTCAAAGAATAAGAACTTACTTGAACATTTAGTGTTGGTCCCAAGTCATAAAGCAAAATGTATTGTAATCTTTTTGTTTACGGTCTCGTTAATTAAAACCATTTTTCTTTACGTTTTACCTACCTTTCCCCCTTTTTGTACAAGACTCTTTTATGTGTAAAAGAAAATGCTGTTGCGTTGAAATGGTACAATTACAGCTTAAAAACATTATCTTTTTTGTAATAATTGGTCATTATTTACTTAATTCGTAAACAATGTTTTTACAGGCATTTTGTACAAGCCTTCTTTTTAGTAATATGGAGATACCTGTACCTACCAGGAGACCTAATTCTTCCAGATCAATGTCTATGATTTTAGATCTTGCCTGATAAAAATTATAATTTAAACAAAGAACATATGAAAATAAATTAAATTAAAACTATGGATTTAATAAAATACAGGTTGTCTTTGACATCGACACACAAACGAATACCACGGATCCAGTACATTATTCAGGACCCCCGGTGGTGGAATTATTTGTCGTGCTTTTCCTAATTTTTTGAATAAAAAAATCTGTTCGTTTTTTAATTTAAACTGTGTAAAATCATTATTCTAACCAATGCCGATGATATTTTTAGTAAAAAAAATGATTTAAAAATTAATTAATTAAAAAGTCATTATGGTAGATAAAATCGTTATTCCAATCAATCTCAATAATATTTCTAATTATAAAGGTAATTAATTCATTTATTTTACTAAAAATGATATAATAACGATTTTATGCAGTTTAATTTAATAAAAGTAAAAAAAAAAAAAAAAAATGGGTAAAAACGACGAAAAATTCCACCACTAGGGAGTCCAGAATCGTGTACTGGATCTATGGTATTCATTTTTGCGTCGATTTCAAAGATAGCCTGTATAATTATGATTTTTATTCCGAGCTCGATAGTATTTATTTTTTGCATTTATTTATTAAAATAATATAAGCACATAAATGTACAGAAGAGGACTTAATGCCTTAGGCTATTGTATTGTGTAAGTGAATTAAAACATTTTTTATTTATCAATCTGAAAGTATTGATTTCAACTCTACAGGTTGAACGAACTGTATGGGCTGTTTTTTTATTTTTATTTTTTTGGTTAATGGAGTCAATATAAATTCATGATTATTAAGCGCCTAATAATGACAGTTTGACATTATTAATGACGGTCAAAGTTGGAACTAATTCATGTTTTGTCTATCGCGTGTAAGAATGTTTCGTGAACATGATTTGTGTAGGTAGTGTCATCTATAATAATAGAAGGGGAGTTTTCATGATGGGTAAAGGTGACGTTTATTTATAAGTGTATTTTAATAAGCCTTCATAAATATGTATGTCTACGGTTTTATTTAGACAGGTCATTGTACTGACAAAGTGATCATGAGTTCAAGCTTATTCTATTTGCGGGAAAGTTTAAAAGAGGAACTTAAAAAGGCAACTAAACACACTGTTTTACACTCCATTTAGAGCTAAATAAATTATTTGATGTCTTCCCACCTCAAAAATATATGCTTGTTCTATTGTCAGGTTTTCCCAGTTTCGAAGGATACGAGACGATATTGTGGCGACACTTGTGGGAGGCCTATGTCCAACAGAGAACGTATTTCGGCTGAAATGATGACGATAATGATGATTTCCAGGAAAACGGTTCCCACTTGTGTTTACGGTGAAGGAAAAACAGTATAAGGAAACCAAATGGACTTAATCAACTTCTTACTGAAGATCACACGAAATGTTTTAGTAAGACTAATGTTATTTTTTGAATGTTTCTTAAAGCCTGCTTTATCTGGGCAAGTGGTATGTTAGAAAGAGCATACAATTTTAAAGCGGTCGATTTAGAAACCGGAAAATTTGCGGGGTCACGCTCAGAGACCGCAAAAGAATTGAAAAGCTATGAGAACGAAAGGGAAGAGCAATACGGTACTGAGAGAAAGCGCAGACACGTAACAGGTTGGGTTTTGGTAAAAAATTCAGAGTTAAAAAGTTTATTAGAGAACTGAACAATGTTATGGTAATGATTGTATTTTTTTTGTTTTTTTTTTTACATTTTTTGTGCTATCAATTTGCTTTTCGATACATAAACACACGCTATCAAATTGTGACAGTTACAAGGCGATACCCGGAACCGTAGGCGCAGGCTTGCGAGCAATAAACAATGGGTAGCTCGCCGTCCACCGTCCAGTAAGGACCTTCGTACGAGGATTCCTAGACGGCGTGTAGTATTCCATGCACGCTTCAAGGTGATGTCAGCAAAACTATAGGGGCCCAGTAGAGCTAATGCCTGCTAGGGCCACGTGAAATTTCTGAAAAGGAACCCTGTGGTCTTAGGACGCAAAGGATAACTAAAGGACACAGGGCTATTTTTAGTCAGTAAAAGTCTGACATGCCCTCTTGCTCTATCCATTCTTCCTTCCACCCTATCCATTCATTATTTATTTATTTATTGAGCTAGTTCTGTTATACATCTAACATTAAAAAAATAAAACAATTTCTTCATAAGAGGTCTGATGTACGTGATAATAACGGCGTACATAACATATGCCCTGTGATACTAAAAAAATAAAATTCAATTTATTAAAATTTGACAGTTCAAATATTATAAAAGATCTATTTTTTTATAATATTTGAACTCTGAAATTAAAAACTAAATAATAGAATATAATTATTTGTTTATTTATTTAACAGTTCATGTACTCACTTAACTTAAAAAAGAAAAGAAGACGGAAACAGAAAAAATAGGTACATTGTTGTGAATTGTATTCATGAATTATATCATTACAAGAAAGTGAAGAACGCTGTACGATCTATTTATATTTACTTCTAGCAATATTATCAAAAGTCTATCCAAAAGTAACTACACAAGATTACATCCCGAAATCAGGAAAAGCTAAACAGAAAAACCAAGTAGGAACCTATAAAAGAGCCACAGGAAAACCTCATTACCTTTCGCCGTAGTTACGCAGATTGAATCACGTTAGTAAATAAGTTTACAAGAAAAACATAGGGATGCAAAGAGAAAAATCTCATAGTACCCGGGTACCCGAGAATCGGGTATCTGGGTATCCCCTACAGATTCGTCGCCGGGAAGTTTCCGATCGAGGTGCACTTACGTTTGGTATAAATAAATAGGTTGCGGCATCCCTAGCTCCTCAGTGGGGCAATTAATCACGCTGACCACCTGCTCCTGTACTCTTATATATCACAGCACAATACTCTGTGCGCTGTGTGCTGCCAATTAGAGGTAGCATAGTGGGCTTGTGATGTAGTGGCTATTGAATTATAATCTTTGTGTTAAAGTAGAAAATTATCCCAAGGAACATACTTCTATGGTCTGCCTGTGTACCACCTGTGTTCATCGATATCTTTTTTTTTACAAGTATCATCTACGCTACGCCATCTAGTCTCAAACTAAGCAGAGCTTGTGCTATGAATACTTAGACAACTGATAAACATACTTATATATTTCTAAATACATATATATTATTACAGATAAATTACACTGACCTGACTTACCAGACACAGAACAAATGTTCGTGCTTATCACACAAACATTTGTCCTGGGTGGGAATTGAACCCACGACCTCCCACGGCCTCTAGTTTAGCAGTCCAGGCACTAACCACTAGACCAACACGCCTGATTGACCTCAGGCGTAAAGAACTGACAAAACATAGTTGACACACTAACAAATTATATGATAATTCGTACAAGTAAGATCGTGATTATGAAAAGTTGCGATTATTTAAAATTAATTCCATTGGTTTTATTTCTACACAAAACGTTTCTGCAACAGAATGCGTTTGTGTCTGTAAAAATAGTATGCAATCGTTTGTTACTTACTTTTGTGTTTACTTTGATTGTCCAATATTGATGTTAGGCTACACCCTATTAATACTAGTTTCTTCCAACGGCTTCGACCGACCTTTTGTCACTCAGTGATAAAGTAGTATTCTATTTTTTAAACCGAACCTGCAGTTATTGAATTTATTCATTGCAAAAAAAATACTCTTGTTCTTTACAATATTAGTACAAAATATATACACTTCTGGACACATCTATTGGCCCACCTTGTATTTTCAGTTTCGTTTGGTCCTAGCTAAAATTTTATATTAGGTTGAGCCTGGCACATTCACAATTTCATTCAATAGTCTTTTTTTGAATTTCGAACACAGAATTTAAAGAAACAAAAGACAATTTGGAGCCTGTTTGTTGATATCAAACAATCGAATACTAAGAAAACTTGGTTTTATTGGTTTACTTGGATTTAATTCTTGAAAAAGTGATTGATATCTTTGGTTTTGCAACAAACATTACTTATTCTTAACATTAAGGTGAGTTTCTATCAATAATCTATGGATACTTCACCTGAAGTCGCCGCCCAAGCTGTGGCACTTATTCAGGCCGGACACAGCCAAAGAAACGTGAGTGCTCAACTTAATTTAAGTCGATCTGCGGTCCGAAATGTTTATCGGAGGTACCTAGAGACTGGCGGCTTTGTTCGTCGCCAAGGAAAGCCACGATCTCGGGTAACAACTGAAAGGCAGGATCGATTCATCGTGACGACCAGCTTGAAAAATCGTCACCTTACCTCCATTGAGATACAAAACCAACTTCGCGACTTCCACGGAGTATCTGTGAGCGCTCGAACTGTTCGGAGAAGGTTAAAAGAACGCGATATGGTACCACACAAGCCAGCTAATGGGCCCAAACTAACGCGAGTCCACCGAACAGCGCGCCTTCATTTCGCACGCAGTCATTTAAATTGGACACAGCAATATTGGAGCCGTGTACTCTTTTCTGATGAGTCTAAAATTGTGTTACATGGCAATGATGGAAGGAAGAAGGTCTACCGACGTAAGGGAGAGCGTTTCGCACAATGCTGCTTTGAAGAGAGGGTTGCTTATGGCGGTGGCTCATGGACTGTCTGGGGCGGTATATCCGCGAGCGGCAAAACTCAACTTGAGGTTGTTACAGGACCACGGCTGCCAACATTAAATGCTGAAAGGTACATTCGTGAATGCTTAGAACCTCACGTGGACTATGTGGGCCCAAATTTCCTTTTTATGCATGATAATGCAAGAGCCCATGCGGCCGGCATCGTCAGGGAATATCTTCGGGATGTGAACATCACAGTTATGGACTGGCCAGCCAGAAGCCCAGACATGAACCCCATTGAGCACATGTGGGACGAGCTAAAAAGACGTGTTAAGGCTCGTCAGCCAGTTGCCCAGACGATGCAGGAGTTGAAAACTGCCATAGAAGAGGAATGGGAGATGATCCCTCAAAATTTCATAGAGCGGTTGATAAACTCTATGCCTAATCGTATGAGAGCTGTGGTAGATGCCCATGGAGGCAACACGCGTTATTAAATTAATCCTTTATTTGATAAAACATGTTTTTTATTCAAAAATCAATTGCCTTTAACAAGGCGCATATCCGACTTGTTAGGCGTAGCTCCATGTCGTATGGTATTCTGAATTCAAATTTAAAACAATACGATCGAAAAAGATGGTAAAATGTATCAGGTTTAAAACTGCATCAACAGTTTTTGTTCAATCTAGCAATCATATTTCGGTAGGGGCCATCGAAACTTAAACTCTAAGGTGGGCCAATAGATGTGTCCAGAAGTGTATATTTATAAACATTTAATATTTGTTATTCTAGAATACCTGTAGAATTTTATTGACATATTACCTGACTACAGAAGTGTGTAAATGGAAGCAACATCACGCGGTCAATTTCAGATAATATTACTAGAACTAACAGGAATATATTGGCCTGCAGATACAGTTAGAAAGATTTACATTTGCCAAAGAATAAGGAGCAGAGAAATCGTAGCTAAAGACATAAGTTATACGCGTTTTGTGTCCATCTGCATTTCTGCAGGCAGCGCAGAAGCTCGTAAATAATCCTTTGGACCTGAAAAACGTTTCAGTGAATCCAATAAAATACGTATCCGCAGAGACTACGCCGCAGCGAGCTCGTTACCACGCCTAGACGATTTATTGAGATTTGAAGGCTGAAATATTGTAGGTGTTCCATTTTAAACTCTTTTATGAAATACAACTATTCAATCCGGCTTAGAATTCAATTTCATGCTGTACCTGGAAGTGAAAATAAGAGGAATTTAAAACAAAGGATTCTCTCAACCCCGTTTCTCACTTAGTGCAATAAAACAATATGTCCTTTGCATAGAACCCTACCAACCAATGTCCCGAACAATTCTGTTATCAGAAATTGTCTTTAGCATTTATTTGGCAGTACTTATTTAGAAATGTGTATTTTCTTTCCTAAAAGTATTTCCTTTGAACGGGAAAATTCAATTATTATCAGTGCTGTCCAATTAATTTCCGGCGGCGCCGGAGCTGATAGTGTCGAGTAAATTATAAATTATCGAAGCAATAATTTTATACGGTTCCCATTTACTTCTAATTATGAAATAAGCCATTACTAGAAGCTCCATTAAAACATAGTTACGTGACGTTAAAGGCATCGTTAGAGGAACCTGCCTAAAACCGCCAACGTCACCAATAATATCAAAACTTTCAGGTCACGCGATAAAAGAAAATTGCACTTTTTTCTTTTCCTATGACAGTGAGGACGAGTTGGTCTAATTTGACAGCTTAACGACCATCGAACTACGGTTAGCTCGAAAATGGAGCGAAAGCTTCACGTAAATGTGTTACCATCGGGTTCTTTGAACAAATGTTATTTTAGAGCTTATTTACATTCAGTATCGACGCGCCAGTTAGCTGCCATATAATTACACACGACGCCGTACAAAGCGAGAGAGCTAAAATATATTCTGGTTAATCTTCAATGGAATGTGAAATCCGTTCATGGCCTGAGGCCGCCACTCGCGTTTCATGTGACATGGGACACAATGTAGTAAAGATAAGATGCCCCCTTCCAAGCCACTGAGTCTATTGTCGATCTCTTACGCAGCTCGGCATGTTAAAAGGAGCGACCCGATAGCTCGACCGTTACAGAGCACGTATTTTTATATGAAGATATAAATTATAACATAACTAGCAGATAATTAGATAATATCCTCGTTTTGCTCAAAGTTACAAAAGATATGACACATTCCTGCAATCTGTACAAGGTTCACGTCGACTAACACGCGTGTAGAAAATGAAAATTTTCAAAGCAATAAAAATGATAAGTGAAATAAAAATTAGACGGCATAGTTCTTCTTTAGTGAAAATGGCTTCCTTTAGATAGAGAAAACGTATAATGGAATGCAATAACTCTTGACCGGGTGTGCGAAGAAATAACACTGTGTCATATTTCACAACCCTCCAACATTTTTATAAAAGCGGACCATCTGCTTTTGACCCCTCATTCTTTTTGTTTCTCGAATTATTTCTGTATAAGTAAAATATTAGATATCAGCGGATATAAGTTTTCCGGTGCACGTTCCGAGCCAATTCGTATTGCTACGGCTTTTTTGTTTATTATTTGTGTTCTAAACATCTAATAATTTCTAAAAATCACGTACGTTTTGATAAAAAATATTGGCAGACTGGCTGTTATCATTTCCATATGTTGTTCTATTTTAAATATTCAAGAAGACGAGAGCTGAACCAATTTGACCAAAAATAAGGTTCTTTTAGAGTAAAGAAAAACTTCGTAGGTACCCACATGTTTTCTCGGTTCAACAAAGAGTTTTTCGAAGCGAGGTACACGTAGCGTTTCCACAAACCTGTTTTGAGTGAGAGATTTACTTGAATCTTGTACGTTAGCCGGGCTCCCTGCACGAACATCCGCCACAATCTGCATGGACGAGGGTAGAGGGTAGGTACGCTAGGTGCGCTTGTGTTCCGTCCAGCGCTCGCTTTGTCGCTACTATTGAGTTAGTCACTAGCGAGGGAACCGCTCAACCATCATTCCAGTCATTCTCATTTCAAATATTTGAATTGAACGATCAGTAACATACAATAAATACACCCCTAGACTTTTCTATTTTTTTTTCTCAATCTCCTATTTATTTACAATATAGTACTTTATACTTTCCAATATCGCCAGATCAAAAGAAATTGAACAATAACTTTTTTACTTTTAGACGAAAGCGCAAATGTTAAGTTTTATATATTTTCAACCCTGAATAGTTTTATGTCATCCAGAAAAGAAAATCTTAGGGGCGAGCGTTCCTCGTGTCCATAAAAAACTTCTGTGGAGTGAACGTGTAAGGAATACTCGTAAGCGTCACAGGAACCGGGGTGACTGCGGTCATTCCGCTAAACGAAGATCAGAATCGCAAGCTGTTAGCATAGAGATTGCGATCGAATGAATGCCGCCCCAAGTATTCCATCCCGAAATCGAGGGGCCCCGAATATTGCGGCCGCCCGATACAGCCCTTTTTGACTCTACTAACATTCCAGCGCGGTACTAAGCCGCCCTTTGATTTTCTTTATATCTTAAAATACTTTCAAATTTTACGAATTTACATACGCATTTCCCTTGACGGCAATTTATAGCCACTAAAATGTCTACATATTAGCATTTTGCGATGATAAAGTGGCCGGGCATCAATCCATGGAGGCTCCACAAAAGGAATGACACAATTTTACTGAAAAAATATGACCAGTGAAATATTTGCCGCCATCGATTGTTTTGTGTACTAAGAAGAACTTTCTTTGTATTTTGATCGATAGCCTTTTGTCCATTAGGGACCTTTTAAAAGTTGTCGTTTGATTTCATTGTGTACTTCAACAATAATCACGAAGTTCTTTGTTCGAAAACTTTCGGTTTTCAAGAAAAAATAAATAGCCATTAATCATGCAAATGTTTTGTTTCAAGATTTATTTTATTTATCAAACGAAGGGTAAAACTGGAAGACGCGGCGTTTGTTGAGTGTCGTAGCTTATGTATTGTGACTTGAAGTTTGCCTATTAATAAATTGGCTTTGGCAGAGGGTGCTAGTGATTTTCCCGTGTATTTTTTGTGACGATCAAAATCAGATCGTAGATATTGGCGCGGGGTGGCGCGATCGCGAGCTAGCTTGCAGAAGGTGCCAATATATTTCCTGACGGTTGAACGGTCAGGTAATTGTGGCTGAAACTTATCTCAAGGGGCGGACGTGAGCGGAATACCAAATGGTTTTCAGGTCTTGCAAATTATAAATGCTGTCCTCAATGTTTAGCTTCATCGGTACACACACCAAGTGAGTAGACTAAATGAATCCCGCATAATTTATCTGACACTCGCAAGGGGTCTATCTGATTTGATTCTGTTATTTTATTTTAAGCTCACAAAAGGAATAAAGCGTGACGATAAATGTTTATAGGTTGTGTAATTAATAAGCAAATTGCTTATCACGCTAAACTTAATAGAATTAGGAGTATTATAAAACAAAATAAATAAGGAAAGTGTCTCTGTGAAAACTTTCATTATGTTGATTGCCTCTAGTTGACATTATTATCTACAGGATTAATTGGTTTATTTTATATCTTTTAGGAAAATTGTATGTCCTTTTTTGGATCTCTTAAACATTATTATTGTATGATAGTTGTGGATTATTATTACTAATATTATAAATGCGAAAGTTTGTATGTATGTATGGATGTTTGTTACTCTTTCACGCAAAAACAACTGAATGGATTTCGATGAAACTTGGTACACGGGTAGACCATGTCTTAGAATAACACAACGAATACTTTTTATCTTGGGATTATATTTCCTTGGGTCAATTTTCTAACCCTCTGACAAATGACAGCAACTGTCAAATACATTGATCCCAATCATCCCTTCATTCGGTCAATCATTCCATCATTCAGTTATTCATTCTACTATTCGGTCAACCATTCCAGGATTGGCAACAAAGAATAAATAAATGCGAAATCTTTTACCTTTTAATAAATAAAACAAAGTCGTATTAGTTCACCATTTATAACACAAGAACGACTACTAAAACATTAGAAAGACACATGTAAAAAAAAACACAAACGTTTACGCGCACCAAACTCGACACCAGAGGAGATGTAGCACAAATATAACGAAGAAAAGAGTCAGCAGACGCGGAGTCGGCGAGATCCTCACAGCAGCTGAGTGAAAAGACCCCATGCGGCACTCAGAGGCTCACAGGGATGCGGCGGACAGGTTTCACATGGCCGGTGGAGGCTTTCAGAGACCAGAGGAACCGAAAAAAGGTCCACATGGCGGGGCGGACCGGTTTTACATGGCCTGTAGAAGCCTGTAGAGGCTTGCAGAGACCGGAGCAGCAGGAGATATGCACACGGGTTGGCGGATAGGTCTCGCACGGATGGTCGAGGCATGTAGAGACTGGAGCAGCAGAAGACGCCGTTCTCACAGACGATAACAATATTTTACTTCATTTTACTATAATTCGTTTTACTCAAACTCATTGACATTCCCAAAAAAATTCAGTTGACAACCAGACAGACACTGACACTGAATTATTAAAATTTTCAAAATCTGACAAATAAAAACGACCAGCCAGTCTGGTTAACATTTAAAAAAAAATTGTACGTATGGATGTATGTTTGTTACTCTTTCACGCAAAATTTTAATGTTTTTAACACGCTTATGTTAGCTTCACCTGTATGTTTGTAACCAACGCCTTTGAGCTCGATTTTGACCTACTTTGGGCGATCAGATTTTCTTCAAACTTTGCACACCCATCAAAGACTGATGACAATACAATAATCCGTTTTTTTTAGTGAAAAATAAAAATATAGTTTAAAAAAAAACTAAAAAAAACACGCTTTCATAGCATATCAAACTAAAAAGTGCAAAATAAGTTTTCAATATAGGTAGAAAATAATAATAATGGACGAAAAATATTAATATCATTGTGAAAAAAGCGTGGGGTGCTTGATTTACGAAAGATATGTCACAAAGCACCCCACGCTTTTTTCACAATGATATTATTTGACGAAAAATATTAATATCATTGTGAAAAAAGCGTAGGGTGGAAAGCGTGTTTTTTTTTAGTTTTTTTTTAAACTATATTTTTTTTGTTTAAAGGAAGTAATCTCGAAAATTTTTCACTGAAAGAAAGCTGCTTTATTCCTGAGGGTCATAGGCTGTATTTTGTGTATGCAGGCGAAAATTTATTGTTTCATGATAGCTACAACTTAGGGGTCATTAAGTTTGTTTTTTGTTTGTAGGAGGTAATCTCTGAAAGCACTTGGTCAGATTGCTAAAATTTTTTAACCTATAGAAAGCTGCTTTATTCCTGAGTGTCATAGACTATAATTTATATGTACGCGGGTGAAGCCTCGGGCAAAAGCTAGTTATTATAAAATATTAGCAATTTTTTTTTTTTTTAATTGATATAAACCAGTGCTTGACTGCGATCCAACCTGATGGTAAGTAGCGATGCAATCTTTGATGGTGAGGCGCACTAGTTTATTAAGAGCCTATTCACTCTAGCCTTGAAGACACCCAAATTATAATCGGACGGGAAGACCGCAGCAGGCAGACTGTTCCAGTCCTTCGACGTACGCGGTATAAACGACGAGGCGAAATGCTTAGTCCGGACCGTAGAGATTTCAACAACGTAAGGGTGAATATTCGCCGTACGTCGGGTTGTCCGATGGTAGAATTGCGATGGCGGAATCAAGTCATGCAATTCCTGCGCACACTCTCCAAAATGCATCCTGTAAAACACCGAAAGGCTGGCTACCTTACGCCTATGCTCAAGGCTTTGAAGGTTGGACTTAACCAAATCTGGATCACCAATAAGCCTCTTTGCACGCCTTTCCACCGAGTCCAAAGCTGCCAGGTGGCATTGAAGAAAACTATCGTCATCACATTTAAGTTTCATCAGAACGCAGAAAAATATAAAGAAGACATTACACCTACTACTCATTACTCCTCTAAACCCAAAGCGACCACTTTCTTACTGTAATAAAAAAAATGTAGCAACATCTCAAATGAAAAAACTCGTGACTTATCTAAATCATAAACATAACTTTAATAAGAAAGAAAAAAAAAATAATACACCGTCTTACAGTCATCTAAAGAATTTATTTTACTGTATTCTTGGCAGGTGATATTTTTATTTTCTTAACAAGTCGCCGACTGGCAGTCAGTATCAAAGGTTGAAAACTCTTGCCTGGATCTCACTGACGTAGACTTTGTACAAGTTATTTACTTTAGAGCGCGCTCATTAGCTAAATGACCGTGCTTTATTGAAAGAGTAATCAAAAGTGGAATGGAACGAACTACGAAACGATGCAGCTCTTGATTTGGAAGCGACTTGCATTCGAAAATGTAGTTCCGCCCTTAATTTAGGACATTTGTATCTATGTCCCAAAAAGAGGACGTTATACATATCGTTACATGTAGATCTAGGTTAATCAATGGACAATAACCTATTTAGTGCTACTGTTTTGTTTTTTTAGTGTAAAATCATTAAATAACTTCTTTCACTCTAAGAACAGTGAGAGGAAGGTATAATTTGAGGGCCGACGCTGCGTGTAGCGGACACCCACGCGGGCATCCGTAGCAGGGAGCCGCCTCCTTGCGCCCGCGCTTCCATGCCCGCCTCCGTGCGACAGAGACCTGCGCGGTAACGCTCACAGACTAATTTAGTCAAATTCGCTATATGAAACGGGTCGCACGCACGGAGGAAAATGTCTTCAGATACTACTTAAGTTTTCCATCTACATAACTGTACATGCACACCGTTAAAGCTGAACTAGCGACACTGCGTAAGAACGTTGCGGATTGCGCCTGCATGACGCAACGTCGGCCCCTTCGGACTTTTTCTGACTAAAAACCCACCTGTGTTCCTTTAGTTGCCCTTTGCTTTGCTTTCCAGGACCGCGTTAACTCTTTCGTTCACCTCTTAGTATAGCTGACCTAGCTAAGCAAGATAAATCATCAAGATTATTCCTACGCAAGGAACTTTGACCCTAATCAGTTTATCGATTTATCTTTGAGAGCTAAAGAATGAGTAGGTAGAAAAGGTAGAAATCTAATCAAGACGGTAACCGCTGACCACACGAAAATTTCCTCCGCACGCTTGCATTTTAGAGTGCAATGAAACATGCACACAAACACCTTGATAAGTTTTACTACTCAAGTTCATTAATGGACTGGCCACGGCGCCAGCGCATGTACAGCCGAACTATATATCAACTGATAAAACAGTCGGAAACCAGCTTTATTGCTTAAATAATGTCTTTTGATATAAAGTACTTTAAAGCTTCCCAAAGCGCCATTCAGAAGTTTTTACGATTTGTAAACTAAACTACGTCCATATTCGGGAAACGGTACATAAAATATTAATTAAACTTTTAATGCGTGAAAATATGTTCCGCGTGTTTTTAATGTAGGTGAGTAGGAATAAAGTAGCGTTGAAAATTTTATATGGACGATAAACTAATTGTGATTATATTTTATATAAATGTATAGGTAGGCCTCCCCCAAGCGTCGCTACAATGAGCGGTCCCGTGCGTCTCGCATCCATCGAATTCCCGCAACTCTCACCAGGTCATCGGTCCACATTGTAGGAGGCCTTCAAACGCTACGTCTTCCGGTACGCGGTCGCCACTCCAGAACCTTTCGGCCCCAACGGCCATCTGTTCTGCAAGCAATGTGCCCTGCCCATTGCCACTTAAGTTTGGCGATTCTTCGTGCTATGTCGGCAACCTTGGTTCTTCTGCGGATATCCTCATTCTTGATTCGATCACGCAAGGAAACTCCAAGCATAGCCCTTTCCATTGCCCTTTAGGTGACTTTAAGTCTTCTGATGAGGCCCATTGTAAGCGACCACTTTTCGGAGCCATATGTTGTCACTGGCAACACGCACTGGTCATAGACTTTTGTCTTGAGACACTGTGGTATGTTGGACGTGAAGATACTGCGCAGCTTTCCGAACGCTGCCCAGCCGAGTCAGATTCGTCGGTTTATCTCTTTCTCGAAGTTAGACTTACCCAACTGGACCGTCTGTCCTAGGTAAACGTAGTCATCCACAACTTCGAGTGTAGAGTCTCCGATCTTAATAGGAGTGGGTGCTACACGGCTGTTTACCATGACTTTTGTTTTGACCATGTTCATTTTAAGTCCCACTCTTTCGGAAGCTCTACTGAGATCACCAAGCATTGTACTAAGCTCCTCCGTAGTCTCAGTCATGACTACTATGTCGTCAGCAAACCGAAGGTGAGTGATGTACTCGCCATTGTATTAATGCCTAGCCCTTTCCATTCCAGCACCTTGAAGACATCCTCCATTGCTACCGTGAACTGAACAGTCCTATGGAGGGCTATGCCCTACAGTGGACGTCTTTCGGCTGAAGTAATGATGGTGATGATGATATAGGTAGATATACATAATTCATCATCATCTTCCTGCCCTAGTCCCGTTTTATTTGGGGTCGGCGCAACACGTTTTTTTCTTCCATTCTGTCCTGTCACTCGTCACGCTATCACTAGATATACATAATTACCATAGAGTAAAAATTGTGGACACAAGTTTTTAAATATTTGTCCATAAAGAAAACTCAGCGCAACTATTATTATTATTTATTATTGGATTTCAGTATTATTTTTTTATTATTTTGTGTTGTCGCCTATTGCATTGTCGGTGTCGAATAAATGCTATTCTATTCTAAACATGTTAAGGCAATTTCTGTCAGGGCTGCGAATTGTTTGAAGAAGTTACCACGGAAGTTACAAAGGGCAACTGAAAGATCATTGTGGGTTTTAGTCTGTAAAAGTCTGACACTCTTTCTCGCTCTACCCAGAGCGAGAGAAGTTATTTAATGATTTCGCGTAAAAAAAAGGCAAATACTCCAGAGAGATATTTATCTACGAGTATGTAAATAAATATGTATGTGGAGTGGTTTCCTTTTTTTACGTGTCTATATAAATAAAATGGTAAGTGCGACACTTGAGAACGGCTGGACTGGCTTGTATGTATTATAAATTAATATTCATGTGAATGAGTAAGTGACGAAATAATTTTAAAAAATCCAGGAAAGATAAGTTTTAGTTTTGTATGTCATCAGACGTTTTTCGGGTCAGCTAGATAAGTTTTACCATTTAACTCATAAGTTTATCTTTAATATATCTTGACGATTGGAAAACGGAACAGTGAACACCAACCTGAATTCTCAAATTCAATCAATATTAAAAAAAAAACATTGTTTTATGCAAATGTTATCTCTCCTAATTAATATTGTAGACAAAATCTGTCTTCTTGGTAACACAAATGAGCACTAATTTACAAAAATGTCTTGTTCACACCCCAACCAGACATACAACCAGACAGACGATTTTTGCCGCTGCAATTTTTTCTAAGTGAGAAATAATCAAATGACTTCTACTCTCTCTGTCTCAATGACTCTCGCTCTTGGACAAAGCAGGAGGGCGTGTCAGACTTTTACTGACTAAGACCCACTCCTGTTTTCCTTCTTTGCCTTCGATCCAGGGCCTCGGGATTCTCTTGTCGCTACAGATTCTTCCAGGTAATCACCAAAACTAATCAGAATAAAATATTTATTTAAATACAACATGATCCAGAAATAATTCGGTTGTAATGCAGGGCGGGCGCGCAGGGACGCGGTGGAAACAAAACCGATATACGGTTATTCCCTGACAGCTGAGCTCTTAGGTGATTGTGGCGGAAACTTTTATCGGATGTTGAACGTGAGCGAAATAGCGATTCCCGCGAGTTCACCTGTTTACACCGACAACATGTGCCCTCTGGAAGAGATAAGAACTTCTGACGTACAAGGATATTTGCACCTATTTGTTAGACCTTTAAGGACAAATTGCGGAGATTTATATTGAGATATGTTGTTTTATTTATTAATATTGTCTATTATATACCTACGTTCTCAAAGAGACACAGTTATAGTTCGTCTATTCAGATAAATTTCCTACTAAATAACCTTATTTTATCTATCCTAAGACCTTTACAGGGAAACCTGCAGAGGAAAAGCGCCATCGAGGCCGTTCTAGAAAGACGTGGAGAGATGATCTGGTAGCGTATTACGAAGACTGGTTCGAAACGGCGCAGGAGAAGAATGTCTGGAAAAAGTTAGGTTAGGTTTGCCCAGCAGTGGACCAGTAGTGTTTTAAATGTAAAATTTTTTTGACAATTTTTATTATTATTATTGTGATTTTATTAAATTTTAATTTATTGGATTTTTATTGATTAACTTTAATTTATTGAATTTTATTTATTGACATTTCGGAATTGTTATTTAGGATTGTAATTTTATTTTATTATTATTATTTTGTATGCATATTTTTTCAATTCTGTTCTCTAATATTTACCTGAAATATTTTTTTTTTAATGGCTAGGAGAAAAAAAAAATTAAGACCTATAGAAGAACATTTGTGTATTATTATTAATTATGAGCCTTTTGTTCCATAGCAGAACAAAGGTCTCTCTTTCTTCCAGCAATTTTGATAATTCTGTTATTACATATCTCTTTTCATATCCCGTCCATTTCTTTCTAGAATGCGCTTTCTCTTCTGAAACGGGTGGCCACCAGACGGTACGCATATAAGCAAATAATGCAACATTTTCGATCGAGGGGAATCGAGATAAACTATAAACCGTTCGCGTTCTGCGAATTTATCAAATGATTGAAGAGCTAGAACGAAAAACGAAGGAATAGGAGTCGGTTTTTAGTCACTAAAAGTCTGACACACCCTACCACTAAGCCCTAGAACGATAGATGTTATTGGATGATTGTTCCACCCAAAATAAAAATACGAACCCGACACTAGTTCGATAAGGTCCCGTACGTCAACTTGTACGAGATTAAGGGGGAAAATTTTGAAGCAGTTTCAAAACAACAAGGTGTCGAATGATGACGGCATTTCAGTCAAACTCCTGAAGGTGGATGGAAAATCGGTCCTTAAAACCCTCCCAAAACTGTTTTATTTAGTCATGCTCGAGGAGAAAATGTCAAAGGAATGGAGTTAAGACGTGGTAGCACTCCGTGTCGACAATGTTCTGCTTAAGAATTTCTGGCCCATCTCACTTCTAAAATAGCTCAGAAGGGTCTACAAACGATTTTCCAGAGTCATTTCAAACCGTTTCACAAATAGGTTTGACGACGTCCAGCATCCCGAACCAGCTTGATTCCGAAAAGACTTCAGCACTATAGATCACATACATACGTTGCGGCTTATTGTATAGAAGACTTAAAAGTATAATTTAGCTCTCTGCTTGACTTTTGCGGACTATGAGAGCCGTTTATTTAATCGAGACTTAGACTGTATTGCAGTCTCCTCACCTATAAACACCACCTATCTTCCTGCATAGGAGCGTAGGGAGACGTCATTTCTCCAAATCTGTTCACAGCCACAATATAGGATGTCTTCAAGTTTCTGAACAGAAGAACTGACGTTAATGCCTAGCTTAGGCATTAACATCAACAACAAGTACATCACTCATCTTCGATTTGTCGACTATCTATTAGTCGTATGACTAAGATTTTATAGAACCTCAGTATACTTTTTGATAACTTTAATAGAGCTTCCGAAAGAGTGATTCGTAAAATGAACAAAGACAAAACCAAAGTCATTGTAAAAACACATTTTCGAAAACATTTCCAGGTCCGGGTGCCCTAGTTCTTGAGCTCGCTTCGCTCACTCTTTTTCTTCGCTCATTCAATATATACTTCTTGTATTTTAACAAAATATGTTTTATTTGTTACTTCACTTTTATCTGATCTCCTACCGTGGGCATTCTAGACAATACTTACCCGGGTAGTACATACATTAACTATGTTTAAAGTTTTGAATTTGATATCTTTTTCAAATTTTGGAACGACAAACTCTATGTTAAAGAAAATAAATTTCAATTTCCATTGCAACCCATACTTTTGCCAGGGTCTTTTTAATACGAATGTTCACTTTAAAAAATACACGATGCTAAAGTCGATATTTTCGTTGATGGCGTCGAATTTAAATTACATTGAATTATTTTATTAAATATTAATTAATTATCGGTATTGTTCAAGTAGAACAAGTTTGTAAAAAAACCGATCAAGTGTGAGTCATACTCGTGCACGAAGTGTTCCGTACCGTCCGTAGCAAAAAACCGGAAAAAATCACGATTTTTTAATTAGAGCCTCACTTAAATATTTATTTTATTCTGTTTTTAGCATTTCTTGTTATAGCAACAGCAGAGATACATTATCTGTGAAAATGTCACCCAGGTTCATGAGATACAGCTTAGTGACAGACAGACAGACAGCTGATAGCAATAGGGTCCCATTTTTACCGTTTGGGTACGGAACCGTAAAAATTAACTACTTTTATGAAAATTATTAAAATTATATCCTGGATTCATCGTAAATTTTCCTTCCAGCAACTATGTGTTCGCTGTAGCTTTTAGCTTCCCACACCCAAACATGCCAGTTTACTATCAATAACGCGTCATTTTATCACATAAACTGTATAAGCCATATGAACTATAAAACTGAACAATTGAATTATTATTTCACCATCAAGTACTACAAAGATAGCACGGAATATAATAAACAATTGTGTTATAACAGTTGCGTCTTTATTTGCATAATTCATTTTATTCTGGGACTTTAGCCAACTCACAAACATTAACTTCAAGTAACTCGATGCATAAAGCGAATAAATTAATGATTTTGCATTCATAACAAATTAAGTCTTTACGCCTATTAGTGATGCTTCGAATAATGCAATATGATTTCTGCTTTCACAGTGCCTACATTTTTCCAGTATATCTGAGGCACGTAGGACGCGGTAGTATGTTAAAAGCAGATCCAATAAAATATCGATATCATTCTTCGCATCTCGTATCACGTTTCATTCATGCTTGTTATACGCTAGCTGGGCCTTTGTAGGCTTTCTATTACACAGTGAGATCTTCTGCGGAAATCTCTGCTATAACTATAACTATTTTAGATTAAGTCCTTTTACTTACATTGTCAATTATAACTATTTGTTATCTTATCACAGCTTAAATCTACTGAAAAGTAAATGAAACATATGAGTGCTGGACCGAGAATTTTTTTCAGATTTTGCCATTTTTATTTTGCCGACTTATGTCCAACAGTGGACGTCTTTCGGGTGAAATGATGATGATGATGATTTGGAAGGACAAGATAATATGCAGATCTAAATTTTTTCTCAAAGTAGGAAAATTAAAGCAAATTTATTTTTGAAGCTAGTATATAACTCACATGAGGTGTAAAACTAAACAGCCAAATCCAGTGGGAATATAAATTTCTCAAATATATAGTTCAGTTTTTCAGCAAGTTAGAGTTTCAGTTTAAAACAAACTTACCTGTTTAGAAATTAACGTCTGTATCTATGTATTTGTATAGGCTAAAAATAGTAGTAAATTCATTAATTCGGCTGTTTTTTTTTAGAAGTGTTAACAGTCGTGTTTAAACTGCCATGTATCATCGTTTTATTATATGTGATCGTCAGGTAAACAAAGTGGAACAGAACTACTTTGTCAAAAATCTTTCTACGAAAATATAACTTATCCACATTTTCGTATTTTATACTTATAGCTTGAAGCGAGCAAAAGAGAATAGTATTTCCCGAGATCCCGAGTATTACGGCTCGGTAAAATGTACGGCCCATGCACAGTGCAGCTCGGAGCAAGTCGAGTGAGACGTAGACGTAGGTGAGCGCGGGTGTTCTCTTTCGATCGCTGAGCTCAAGATATCTGTAATGGCCACTCGAGCTATCTGCTCAACCGTTATTCTCAACAAATCTTCCATATTGCGGCCAACCGGGGCTCAATCAATACTGTGCAACGCGCGTATAGTTTGTTTTCTATTTTGAATTTGTTTACCTCCCGGCTTCAGTCACGACGTGTTTTGCTGTGTTGCAGTTTTGAACTGAATACCAATATTTTCGTACTTAAAGTCTTTCGTTGTTTATGAAGTTTATTGCTAGTTTTGTGCAGATATTTTCATTTTCTGTTCACGTTGCGATAGGATCATTAGATTTATTTTACACAAACGTAGTACGAGTATAAAACGTATCCGTTCGATGCAATTACATAAATGTCTGATAAGTCAAATCTGGAAACTGACTAGACGCTGTTCGTAGAGCGAGACTTTACCCAGCGCAGCGTCCATAAGTTTTTGTACTTTCTCATTGGAGCACTGAACAAGTGAAATTAAGATAATGTTCTAATGGGTCGCATAAAGGAAAGTTATAATATCCAGAAGCACATTCGTTGCTATGGAGGTGGCCTGCTTTGTTTCCGACTTCACAAACTTTTCCCTGTTACATTGTTCACTGTGTCGGGAATCGCTACTACTTTATGGATTGGTGCCTATTTGTTTTCTGTTTGCACGTACACGGACAAAACGCATTTTGTTGATGAGTTAAAAATATTTGGTGCTCTTTTTAATAGGATTTTTAAATTGGTACATTTTTATATTAGTTGTTATTGGGTTGAAGGTGTTGTTTACGACGGTACCTGGATTAAGTGGAGCCGTTAGAGGAGTGACGGAGGGGCTCTGGCGGCAAAGGGGAGGCGGCGACGTGAATAATTGCTGCAATCAGTGCCAAGCCAACTAAGCGATGATCAGCCCGGCTTGGAGCAAACTTGCCGATTGCATGTTCTCATTACATTTTTTTCTTTAAAATGTGATTATTATTTTAAGGTGCTTTTATGTAAACGGACGGTAAAGTGAAGTGGACAAAATCGTGTAGCTTACCAATTTTTTTTTCCTAGAAACGGAAGTTTTATTAGCAGTGATTTATGGTTGGAAGAAAAATAATTAGGATACAAACACAAATAAAGCCTATCTGTTCGTTAAAGTTGTGTAGATAGATACTGTTTCAGGACCAGTTCGCTGTATTGTAATAATAAACACCGACTGTTAAAAGGAAGTAACTCTCGCTCGAATCGTGTTCTGTTGATTTAGTGGATCAGAATACTGGGAATAGTGTTTTGAGAGCAACTAAACAGGCTAATTAACCGATTATATACACATTATTAGAGTAAACACGCTCTGTAATATTATTTCAACCGAAATACGAGTAAATAGCAATAATCGAGTCAAAAACTTTTCAAACACGATTAAGCAAATTAATTAATATCGATGAACAAAATGATCGATGAGGTACACACGAGTATCAAAGTGGATTTCGATTTTGTTTACCATTAAAGGACCATGTGGAGTAAATAAATTACGGTAAAGTAAACAAAGAAAATTAGTTTACACGTTCGCAATAATCGTTTAATTTATTACTATGAAACGTTTAAAAGTCTGAAGTACTTGTACACTGAAGTTAGGTGTTGAACAAACCTAATCAAAAGATAAGGCACATACATCATGTAGTGAAGTTAGGAGCGGGTGCAGGAGTCAGGCCGTTTTTATGGTCCAAGTTGCCGACACAATGCCTTGGAATGTGCGAAGTAAACACTTAACTGCAGGTTTACTTGTCGTAATGCAGTGCAAGTTTCACCGCGCGCTCGACCGCGGGCCACGGGACCACGGCACAACTCCCCTGCAAAGTTTTATGGTTGCAGTTTTAATGTGGACTAAGCTCCGGTGACTCCGCCGAGGCTGCGAGGGCCCGCTCCTCTCGCTACGGTTCGGACATCAAATTTCAACTTAATTTTTTTCGCTCCAACTTTGTGGAATAACAGTTTCCAGAGGAAATTGTGCTATATACGCTAATGAGAAGACCGCTACGCTCAGTTTTCCTTTGACAACTTCACAATTTGGAATAATGTCTTCTATTTAATAAAATTCATTTGACAAATAGTGACGCTAGAAGTTTACTTGTTAGTGCGGTGATAAATCTGTCCAACAAGTCATAATGTAGTCATTAATAACTAACTTCGAGTGTATAATGTTAGTTGGCGTATTTCAGCCACATAGTTCTGCGTTTGTTTTTGTTACATAAAAGAGAAAATTCTCGTTTTAGTTTTTTCCAAACTCACTCAAAGAAGAATAATATTACGATTACCGGCATTTAATAGCGTAGAAAAGAATTAAAGGGGCACTTTAAGATGATTTTAAAGTAGCCTAAAATAAATAGCGAATGTTCACGTAACGGTCGGTGAGTCAGGAAAGTTGGAAAGTAAATGGTATTAGCATCGTCTAATCACTACCCGGGGAGCTCTCCGTCTAGCGCGCTGAACCGGCTTCCGACGTTTCAGAGCCGTTCCCGTACACTTGCTTGCCCGTTCTGGGAGCCTTCTTGAATGCAAATAAGCATTAGGAACGCCTTTACAACATTGAGACGCTCTTTATTGGGCCTGTTCGAGCATATAAACTGGCGGTTCCGCAAACATTCAGCTCCACGCACCTCCCTTAAAACACGCCCGCGACACTCCCGAACTCCAGGTAAGACCTCCAATGTTCCTAATTAAAAATTTTACTTAAAAAAGAGTAATGGAGATGAACTCCACCGAAACAAAATCTTATCAGAGCTCGAGGACAAAAATCAAGAAATGCAAATTCAACGAGAAAGGCGAACTTAAGTGGAGCTGTAAATGTAATTAGATTTTCAAGTTTACAAAGACAAGAGCGCTCAGGTTGGTAGATTTACTGCTGGCTGACCCACCTCCCCGTGGAGAACGATAAATGAGACGCCGCGAGGTAGCGATACTAATTATCCTATAGGTAGACGTGTTACACCGTCCACGTTCCCTCTAAATCTTGTTAGCGGTCGGAGGTGCAATTCTGATAAATGCAATTGCTGCGATAATTTACAACGAGTCCCACAACGCTGAACTTAATTATACCTAACGCATCACTTCTTGTTTTTTAATTTTACTTTTATTTCAAATAGAGTTTTTATTAAGATACAAAAAGTTTTTGCTTCGTTGATATAAAAGATAAGACTAGTCTTGACTAGTGTTCATGAATTTTACAAAGTTTTAGGAATTTTATCCACCAAAAAAATATTTAGTGATTTTGTACTAATGTTTTAGCACTTGGGTGGTTTTGTTTGGTTTTCTTTATATGTGTAGCTATCGGCAATTTTAATCTAGTTTTTATATACCCACTTGCTGCGGTGACAGATTAGTACTTCTAAACTTTAGTTTAATTTATAGCCTATTATGTTAATCCAGAGTTTTGTCCAAATCCGTTCAGCGTTTGTGGCTAAAAAGTAACAAGCATACACAAACACACACATACAAATTTTGGGGTTTTATAATACTGTAAATTCTGATAGTCAATACTTTGCACAGATCATAGTAACAAAAACATAAATATTTAGTCTTTATCAAACTGTGTTGGGCTAGGCTTCCAATCAAACTGGACGTAGCTGGACAGGTACCTGTATTGTTACAGTTTACTGTAGTAACTGACCTCCACATCCCAGGAATTAGGTAACATTATATACCTTGGCAAGACTGTGTCAAGATTTCTTGGCTTATGTCGGCCCGTAAAGCCCGTGTCTCACCGGGACGCCACGGCGATGCTGCCTAAATCTGCATGCAGCGCTGTGGTGTGTACCACACCTGTGGTCACGTAGCCTGACTCGGATACACCGTCATGGTGTTCCAGTAAAACTGGAACTACATTAAACCGACGCACTCGTAGACCAGGCCTGAGTTATACGTAGAACGACTTCGCGTGGCGTCGAGGTTTCCTGCATGGAAGGCACCGCCACAGAAAAATGGGTGACGAATTCATTTAGACAAGTACCTTGTAAACTGGCTCAAGAAGACGAGAGGATTTGGAAGACACCTTTTTTCTAACATAAAACAATACTAAATTATCCACTTAATTTCTAACAGTTATTAATTACTGAGTCCATGTTACCCCTAGCTTATATATTTTCCGAGACACGGTGGAATCTTGGTATGTTCAGACGGTCACCCATCTACAAGCCGTCCTCGGCAAGCGTTGCTTAATTTTGAAAATAATAATAATACATCATAACTTTTACACCCCAAACTAAGCAGAGCTTGTGTTATGAGTACGAGAAATCCAATAATATTTCTAAATACATACATATTATAGAAAAATTACATCCAGACACAGAATAATGATCGTGCTCATAGTCATCACACAAACAATTGTCTTAGGTGAGAATCGAAACCACAACCTTTGAAATCGCCCTGTGCTCTTGATATTGTCTATGAGTTCCTCTATAAAAGGCAATTTACAACGGTTTATAATTGTATTCTATTATATAAAGATGTTAAATATTAAGATTAAGCGTTCGACTTACTTTAGACACTTTAAAAGGGTCTTTTGAGTTAAAACTCTTTGTTCTTAGAGTAAAACACCTAACAGGTAATTAAATTAAAAACTGGTAAGTTCAACGTCACTAGTTTCTTACTCGCCAATGTACTCGTATAATAGTAATTAAGTTTCCATTATATGACTTGTAGTTGAGAAACAATAATACGAAACTTTCTATTCGATTTCGTTTCTTTGTCCTACGGTTTCTAGTCACGATTTACTGTTCCTAGCTCATGCATCATGGAAATTGTTTGAAAAGGTTTCATGAAATAACACTGAATACAGTATAGAATACGGTAGATATCGGGGAACGCGTTGAAAGCCGACTACAATATAAAAACTGTCGCTGAACATAAAAAAGAGAGAGACTGTTTTTTTTTTACCCGACTATGGCAAAGCAAAGGAGGGTTATGATTTTGACAGGCTATGTATGTATGTATGTGAGTCTGTTCATCTGTTCACTCATAGCTCCTAATCTACTTATCGGAACTCGAAATATGAGGTATCGTTAGAACCGTCTCAATCGTCCGCTAAACATAGGCTAGGTGATGTATC
Organism: Mythimna ferrago; assembly: GCA_910589285.2. Taxonomy (NCBI): domain Eukaryota; kingdom Metazoa; phylum Arthropoda; class Insecta; order Lepidoptera; family Noctuidae; genus Mythimna; species Mythimna ferrago. The sequence continues at coordinate 12,866,577 of OU342687.1, forward strand.
ACAAAACTCGATATGGTGCCCTCTAGCGGATCAAAAGTAATGTGTTAAAAATAAAAATGGAGATTAATACGCCGTGTATCGTTTGATAGGGCTTCACTTGTACATTTCCAAAATATTATTCAAATTTAAAGTGACGCCCTCTAGCGGACAAAATCGTGTTTAAAAAATAAATGTAAAGATTAAAACACCGTGTTTAATATCATTTGAAAGAGCTTTACTGGCACTTATTAAAAAATATCATCATTCAATGTGGCGCCCTCTAGTGGACGAAAAGATTTATGTTACAAAAAAATTAGATAAATACGTCGTGTATCATTTGAAAGGGTTTCAGTCTACGCAGCTGTTTTACGGCTTCACAGGTGTTTTATGTTAATTACCTAGTTCTTAATTTGACCATTTAGCTTTTACAAGTAAGTAGTACTTATAGAAGTACGGTGATCTGACACCAAAATTGTTTAATGAAAAAAAAGTAAAAAACTAAAACCCGGCTACGACAAAAAAACGAGGCTGAAAAAGCATGAAACAAGATTTTCAGGATGCTCAAATAAACAAGGTAACTGGAAAAAGTAGGTAGGCCTATATGCATAGGCCTACCATGGGCATTTATAAAACGACATTAGTGAGCGCACGGTTCCAAATGACCGTTTCCTATGGAGAAGAACTGCTCACCTGATGGTAAGCGATGTTGTGGTCGACAATGGGACATGCGTGTGAAATCTTCAATTGACATCTTTCGCTCTGGTTGGAATAGAAGAGAGTATCGGACTGTTACTGACTAAAACCAACAGTGTCTTTCAGTAACCTTTTTGCAAGAGCTATCGTAATTCCTTCGAACAATACCCTGCCCTGGTAAACATTGGCCTTAACCAGTAATTTATGCTGAAATCTATTCGAGGCGCGACTGGGTCACAACGCACCATCTATCCGGGCGTAATCCTTGCCGAACGGCCGGACAGCGAGCTACCCATTGCTCGCCATGCGCAAGTTCGCGCCTAAGGTGGTCAAAAATCGTCCAGCGTGATTTTAATACCCTTAGGTATATTGCATAAGGGACTAACTCCGGCTGGGAATTCCACTCCTACTTTTACCGTATGTATGTATAAAAAGGGCGTCCAGCATAAACAGGTGTCGTTTTTTGAAATCAGTTAAAAATAGGATACATTCCTATTACACTTCGATACAAACGCTCCACCGAAATTGGCATCCATTGTCACGTACGTCTATGGTAAATCGGACACCAACTGGACAGCAATAATTGACACAAGAACATCGCCAGACAAATCAGTGACCGATTTAAGGCAGTCGTCTGCGTCAAGGCTACAGGACCCGGTAAATGTTAAATGTGAACCTGTACCGAGGCAGGCTTGCGGGGTAGAAGGAATTACACTTGAATAATTGCCGCAATCAGTCGATGGTGACTGACAAACGTACGGCCTTAAACTTTGAGGGAAGTCTTTGGTTAAGACCGAAATGTTGGCGTACGTGGGTCGGTTTTATATATAGATTTGAATTTTCATTTATTTTTATTGTTTAAAGAATGAGTATAAGTACATATCAAGGTTAATAAAGACTTCTCTGCGGTATTGTTTGAATGAATCACCGCGAACCTTTTTTTTACGTAGGTGGGAAAATCACCCAATGACATCTCTATGCCTTTGGGCGAAGCGGAAGATAGTGTCAAACTTTTACTGACTCAAAACCCACTCCTTCCTTCCTCCTTCGTTGCCTTTCGTACTGGGGTTGAATCTTCCTTTTAGAAGCAGGCAAAGAGCGACTGAAGGATTACAGGGTTGGTTTTAGTCAGTAAAAGTTGGATACTCCTCGCTCCACCCCGAGCAAGAAGGAGTATCTTTGATGACTTTTAACCTCAAACAATCAAACAATCAAGACTTCTAGAACAAAACTAGGTACTAAGTAGATTTTTTTAAGGTAAATAACGGAAGGAACGGGATGGGTTTTTTAGTCAGTAAGAGTCTGACACTATCTCCCGCTCCGCCCAAGAGCGGGGGTTGTCATAAGATGATTTTTCCCATCGAAAAAAAAAAAAATAACGTGACAAATATTTTTGCCCCAAAAAGCTATGTAGATAATGTCAATCTTCCACGACTTTAGCGCAATACTTTACCGTTGTAGACTGATTTGTTTTTGCAGATATTTATGAGCACATGCAGTGGCGTGCTATGAAGTTGTGTCCGTATTGATTGCTATTGATAGGTCAGTAGTCCATCGTGACTACCACAATAACCTCATTCATAGAGTTGACTGCATGGGTAGGCGCACAATGACACACAACACAAGTCGACTCATTCTGTTCATAAAATTTTTAAATTCACACCCAATTAACTAATTAATGTTTGTTAGTTTTAACGTATTCAATTTATATGTATTTCACTAAATTGTGTAGTGATCAATTTGTGGTTTGTTTGTTAGTTAACTGGAAAATTGCTATTTAAAATTATTATTTGCTCATTTCAAACGATATTTGACTCAACAATTTGTTCAATTCATTAAATATTAACACAAACGTAACGCCTGTTAGGTGCGGCTTGTTGAACGATTCTATTTACCATTTCCTATATTTCGATTTTCGGTAAATATTCAACGGAAGTTTATTTATTCGTAAGATAGTTTAAATCAATTTAACTTATGGCAATGCGGCCAGCGTTCTGGGCACTTTTCCCATTGATATCGATGTGGACGAATTTTTTGATGCCCTCTGAGTTTTCCCCGTTTTTTCAGCCTTTTTTACTCACACATATTATTATTTTAAGTTGGTAATTATTATATAATAAATAGCTAGTGATTATTTTGTAATAAGGTAAATATTGGTAATATTATTGGATGAAAACGCCAATTTAATTTAGTACATTTCGTAAGTCTAGTCATTCGTTTGCCAAAAACTCTTTATGCAAAACATAAAATAAGAGGTCAGACATCTTACACAAATTGTTCGTGTTTATAAAACGGATCGTGACGCCGTCCGGGGCGACCGACGCCGCCACCGACTGGAACAGGGTCATATATATTTTTTTAGAGCAGACTGTATAGCGAGACGGACTAAACGGTAATAAATAATGATTTGTGCAAAGGAACGTTTCAGTAAATCTAATAAAATACGTATCCGCAGAGACTGCACCGCACTGAACTCGTTACCACATCTAGACAATTTATTAGGATTTACGAGGTACCAAAGAGTTTGGATGATCGTTCTAAAAGTTCTATAAACGGACAAAACGCTCTAGCTCTTTTCATTCACATCGAATATGAAATAAGAAATCAATTCCAGAAATGAGCAACGGAATACATTCAATAAATGTCGTAAACGCTCGCATCCTCTCTCTCTTTTAAACGTTTTCCGCTAGTTGCTCGACTTCGATTTATAAAGTTTCATAAGCCACAAACTTTGATCTAAAACGTGATCTTTAATTTCCAGCTTTGATTTTTCTTCATATAAAATTAATGACTTTTTGTGGTCAAAATAAATCTTAGAAATACTACGGTGATCTTTTTCCAATGCAACATTCTGTTATTATTACAAAATATTCTTCAAAACAATTTGGAGTTGAAATTGAAATAATATCGGAGACGAACACGGCGTATGCGATTTCCAATTATCGATGTGCGCTGACTGTTCGTACGGTATTGCAAGTTCGTATGACGAGAAATATTTCGCTCAGGTTTCATACGAGCAGCGGAGTAGTACAGCTCCCGAGGAAACGTCCGTGTACTGCACGTGTTGAGCTCTAATCTTGCGTTATTTGAAACTCAAGAAATTTCACTAACGGAACGGGAAAAGTTTCTCCTTCCATTATTTATGATTCAGCACAGAATATCAATTTGATTGAAAGAAAAGAAACATAACTTTTGAAGTTGACAAAATTTTGCGCTTATGTATTCTAGAAGCAGTTATTTTAGTCGTCCATGAGTGATATAACAGAACAAGTATAGCTACCTAAAAGTTTGGTGAGCAAGTTTCGCCAAGTTTGCTGAACAGAATTATGAATATTCACAAACGCCCCGGGATTCCTCACGTGCGGAAACTCTTTTAATAGCGCGTTAAGTGTTGGTGAGCGAGTTAATATATAGTTGCTTTAGGATACTAAAGAATCTTAATATAACGTCATAATTCTTTTTTAAAAGAGGAGCATCCTAGGATAAGTTTTACAAGTTTTAATCTCGGTTCGTCCGAAAGAACTTTTCCTCTCATGACATTATGTAGTCATTATACCTGATGCTCAGCAGAATTCTGCTGAGTACAAGTTTCCTGCTCAGTCTTTAGGCAATATCGATATAAGTACTTAAATGTAGGTGAACCTAAATAATTAAATAATTATTGTTCTTCTAGACTTGTTCATCAATTTATAGTTATTGTTTTCAATCTGCTTTTATTTGACTGTACTTTATGAATGTGTTTGAGCGAGTTGACGACAGAAAAAGTAGGTGCAATCGGAAGGCGCCAGCTCACGCGACTCACGCGTTTTGCGTAAGCGAGTTGATGAACAAGTCGTTTCCTTAGTACAAAGTCGTAAGGAGTTATTTACTTTCGTAATTCTTGTTTCTTCCCCAAAAGACTAAATCGTCGAAGGTCCATTTAAGTTAAAATAAGTCTCACGTTCAGCAATGAGTATTAAAAGGGTTTAAAGTACAGCCAGCTGCACGGCATGCGGCAGTAAGTTGCTCGTCCATCGCCTTAAGAGCATCGGTTACGGTAAGTAATTCACTCGCCTTACTTGATAGTGTAAGTTACACGAGTAACTTGGACTGACTTACCGCACTATTTGCGTCTTGTGAGCCCTGATTTCCATAGACTTATAAATTGGTGGCGGTTTTCGTTTCCGAGATGTTCAACTTCAACTTAAACTTGAATATCTTTATTGTGAATCCTAAGTTTGTACATAATACAGATTTTAAATTAATAATGAAATTGTGATCAGCCACATCCCGCTCTTAGGGCATAGGTATATGTAACTCGTGGTTACCAACATAGGTATGTTTTTAGTGCATAAAAGTCTGACACGCCTTTCCACTCTACCCTAGAGCGGGAGAAATCATAAGATGATTTCCTAACTCAAAAAAAAAAATAGTCACATAGTAAATTAATTTTTTTTTAAAGATTTCAGCTAAAATAAAACGAAACTAATTAAGGTCAAAACGAGTCTTTTTGTCTGATGAAGCTATAGTTTTGGATGTTGAGTTTTTTTTTTCTTTTTAAATTATAACAGTAAATTAGGTTATGTAATGATGACAATGATACAAAAAAATCAAACAGTGAAGACTGCGTTTCAAACTCTATCTACTTTACTGACAATTTTACAACAGGCGAGTCTCTGTAACACACAGTAGTTATGACAATTATAACACACATTTCAAATTCAGTGTTTGATCACAAAACGTGTACCTAATGAGTTGTAAAATTACAACAGAATACCGGATACCAAACACTGGAATCCCGATGAAAATCATAGGTATAATATTTACAATCGCGCTGTGCCCTGCAAACAGATAAATTGAGTACAAAACAGTCCACAGCAAAGCGGATACAGTCCTCGCATGAAACAAACAGTCGAGGTTTATGCAAATTGGGCTCCTTTGTATTTCGCTGGATTAAAATATAGTGGGAATTAGTTCCGTGTCAGATACCCGACCAGCGGCCAACTCGGCCCACTTGATTTTATTGCGCGCTACTTTATTTGAAGCGTTTCCGCCATTACTTTGAATGAAGAAGGTGCAATTAAACTGTATGGTGATGCACATTCGATGATACCGAGCGCTTCATTGGCTCCAGCCATTAAGGCGTATAATCCCTGGAACATTTGGCCGGAGTTAAATGCATACAAACTCGTACGGCTGCCTGCGCCCGCATAGTCTCGCTGATCTTTAAAACCATTTTCTTTGCGAAATATTGATTGATTTACATATATTATATTATGTACATTCTGAAGAACACCTAACCTGCATTTTTTTTTTTGTGTAAATATATTTCTAAAGATCGAAGCCGTTTGAAAGGAGTAGGAAAAACTGGCAAAAAAGTTTTTTTTTAAGTATTAGTCGTACGAAACAATCATACGTTGATAATGTTGTGCATGAATCTATAATAAACTCTTTTTTTTTTCAAATCTGTTAACCCAACCGTTACCTAGGAGTAGGCTTCAGAAAGTCGCTGTTTTATGACACTGCTCGGGAACTAGGGCCTTAATGACGACGCAACGCTGACGTTTTAAATGTGATATTTGCGAACTACAAAAAAAACAAAAATTGCTTTTTCTCTGGTCGGATGCGACTGGTATACTTAATTTAAGTAGTTCAGATCCAGATTCAGATTCAGATATTTTTATTTGTAGAACATAGGTAGGTAAACAAAATTACAGATGTGATGTCAATATAAAAATGAACACTATGTCTTGCCGTCATGGCGTACAAATATTTGCATTACAATTATAATAGAGAATTAGAAAATTATAATAAAAAACAAAACAATCAAAATCAATTTAAACAAATTCAAAAATAATATTTAGAACAAAATACAGTATTAAAACATTATTATTAAAATCAATTGTAAATAAAATACAGTATAAAAGCATCATTATTAAATTCAATTATAGATAAAATACAGTGTAAGAGCATCATTATTAAAATCAACTATAAATACAATCAAATAATAAACATTAAAATTAGATTAAACCATTAAGATGATTATGTCCTTATACTAATTTGTCTTCCAAGTACTCATTGACTGTATAATAAGTTTTTTCGCACAATAGATTAAGGAGAGCCCTTTTAAAATGGTGTATGCAGTCAAGATCTTTTAAGAATTTGGCAATTTATTATATAACTTGGGTGCCATTCCCAAAAAACTCTTTGAGTATAGTGCAGTCTTATGTGGAATAGGACATATCTCTCTATATCGTCTTTTCGATCTCAGTGTTGGGAACAAGTGCAAGTTTGATTTTGCGAATAATACTGTCTCGTAAATGTACATACAAGGTAAAGTAAGCAATTTATGTTTATTAAAGAAGGGTCTACAACTATCAGTATTTTTTATTTTAAACACAGCACGTACACATCTCTTTTGAGCTTTGAACGCAATGTCCTTATCAGTGGAATTCCCCCAATACATTATCCCAAAACGTATGGTTGATGAGACAAACGCTTTGTATGCAATTAATACCACAGACTCATTGGATATTTTACTTTTTACATTGGATATTTTCTTTAGTAGTGGATAAGAAGTTCTCCTATAAATTTATGCATTCTTCTATCTCTACCGCTAAGAGCATTGCTGCGTTACGGTTTGTAGAATATGGGTACCGGTGTTACAAGCACAGGGACCTTTTCACCTTTAATTTAATGTGTGGGACATACTGCAATAATATGTGCAAGAACAATGTTGCTAGGTACGTAGACAAGAAATTATTTGCAGGATCGATATACCCTTTTAGTGTTTTTATTACAGGGACTCAGGCCTCCTCTCTGGCAGAGGGAAAGGGCCGTAATACACCACGCAGTGCGGTTTGGATTGGTGGTTGTCACATGTCTTCTTTTTGGCTCCATGATGTAGGTTTCCTTACGATAATTTTCTTTACTGTTTTCAGAGTGTGTCGATGAAATGAATTACACAAAGTAATGCGCCTTCCTGAGGTTGAACGCACGACCTACAACTCAGAAGCCGGGGCTGTTATCATTGGGCATATACAGAATACTCAACTACAAAAAAAACCGGGCAAGTGTAATTCGTTCACTGAGGGTTTCGTACAAACTTACAGTTCAATTCCCGAATAGAGTTACAAAGATTTTTCCGCATCGCAAAAACAGCTTTTTTTTTGACGTAACTACAAATTTACAGGTTTCAGACTTTTTCCTATACCTGTGCTATGAGACTTCGCTTCATGCCAAATTTCAGGATTCTAAGTCAACGGGAAGTACCCTATGAATTTTGATTCCTGTAAAAGTGTCGAAACATACGTTTTTTGCGACATAAACAACCCTATCTTTTGTTTTCGTCAACTTAGAATATTAATTTTTGACAGACACACAGACGGACGAACAACAAAGTGATTCTATGGGTTCGGTTTCTTCCTTACGAGATACGAAACCCTAAAAACATACTTGGTAGTATTAGAATGTAGGTAGGTATGTAAGGTATTTTGAATGGTATTTTCCAGTCTAAAATATCTAATCCTAACGATAACACGCCTTTGTCTACCGCTTAAGATTTACAGCTCCCGCGGTAACAGGTTCAGAATAATTTTCGATCCGGCCGCCTATATCGTAAACATAAAGACTCATATTCAAGCCCGCTCTTATTTCTCAGTCTAATGATGTTGAATGATGCGACAAACCCTGCATATTCAAGATAGACCAGCCCATCATTTAAAAAAATGGTTTTCCTTTCATACCCCCTTCGCATAAAGGTTCCCCTTCGTTATTCAAAGAGTCTTTTAGTGTTGGTCGGCGGCGAGTCAACGTTATTGAAATGGTGGCAGTCTGGCTGAATTATCTCCCTTCTTCAGTTACTTTCTACACTGTATTCTTTGGTTCTGGCTTGAAATGGAAACGAATATTTTAGAAATCTAAAGGTATTTTTTTACGACTATTATTCTTACGTAACCAATCCCGTGCAACCAATTCAATTAGGGAATATATTTTTTACAAGTTTTTATTTAAATTTCAGTTTTGTATGTTGGGGTATTTATGGCAAATGTTTAAAATGGATTTTGAAACAGTTGTCCCTTACCGTTTGAGCTGAAATTTTGTATACAATTACATAATTGACCAACCGTGCCCGGCACAGTAGTTGAGGTTTTAGCAGTAGCACTGTTTGTCGCGGCTTCGATTTCCGTTCGAAACGCAAAAAAATATGATCTACAGATAATTGTTCTGGGTTTGGGTGTCTTGTGTACGTCAGTTAACATGTTTATGAACGCACCCACAAAAAAAGAGTGATTTAAAGTGTGAGGAAAGGTTTTATAAAAAGAACAATAAAAATTCTTTGATATATGGTTCCGTGTGGCTGTTTTGATGACGCGGACGGAATCAGGTAGTAGGTATAGGAATTACTGAGCGCAGTAAATTAACCACATCGTGTTTGAGCTTTTTAAGATGGTCTTGATGAGTATTATAATTATAGATGCAGCGCTATAAAAGCTTCTTATGAAATACAATTTGTCATTGAAAACTCATTTCTACTTTGGAATGTGAAACATGCCATAAGGGAAGTGTTGAATATGAACGTTGATATGGGTAAAAGATGACCAAAATATCTTAGGTGGATTGTATGAAAAATGACATGGCTGGATAGGAGATGATTTTAGCGATTACAAAAAATAGAGTGAAGAGTGGACAGGATGGTGAAGATATTTTTGCTGCTTTGCTGCCCAAGAATTAGAGGTCTAAAGACTGTCAAGTATTTTTTCTACGCTTGCTGTATTGCAGACAGTTACCACAATATTGTTCAATCACGCCGTAAATGGCTTAACGGATTTGCATACAATTTAGTATCTACTAACATAGGCAGACTGTACACTGTATATTACCTGCACATTGTACTTAAATATGGAGTCTTCCTTAAATATTATACACAATTCGTTTTTAATTAGTACAAATACTTAAAGGGCTTATTAGAAAAAGTCTTGTTATTATTTAAGTAAAGTCTCAATAATTAATATTCACAAACAGCAAAGTTATTAGCGTTTGTTTATATCCCAAAATGTCACTCAATTTATGGAAATATTGTGCAGGCTATTGATTATGAACGAAAAACAATTGGAAAAACACTGCACGTTGTATTTTCTAGTAGCAATTGTTATGAATGTTTGATTCAATCATGAATTTACCAATTATGACAAATTTTCATGGACAATTTTGGGATTTCCTTTTTTTTTACTTTTACTACACAAAATTATGATCAGTAAAGGATACAAATTCCCAATTTTTTTTTTGTAGGTACTAATTAAAAAAAGGGTGTATAATAAAGTCCCTCATCGAGTATTGAACGTGATAAACTCAAAAACGGATTATCATGCAGTTTTATTATTATTAGCGTCACGCCTAATTAAGTTCGCGGGCTTGCGAACGACGAGCAATGGTTGGGGTAGCTTGTCTTCCGTCTGTCCGGTGCGACGGGACGATGCCGAGTCAACGACATTTTGTATTTTACACGCACCTTAAAGATACAGCAAAACTGAAGAATCCCATAGTACGGCCGATGCCATCTAGGGCTGCGTAAATGTTCGAAAGAGTTACCTAGGGCCTAGAACTCAAAGAGTAACTGAAGAAACCCTGATAGGTTTTAGTCGGTAAAAGTCTAATAGCCCGTTTATGACCTTGCGGCTGTGAGCAGTAGCTAAGTGCGGGACGGCGAGCGTTAAGATCAAAAGTATGAAAATGTTTGAAGCACGCTAAGATGCCGCCCCACTCACTGCGCCGCTTGCCGCTAAGAGCAAAGTCGTGAACAGGGCCTCAAGTCTGCTATTACAATAGTGTCAGAATGGTCTATCACTGATTTCATAATTGTTGATTTTAACAAGTTTTTGGTAATCTACTAATATAATGGCGTCATTATGACTTTCCAATGATTAACCACTGACACTCCATTGAAAGAAATGACATGGATGAATGGTAATCTCGTACTTATTGATGAATGAATATCTGACATATGCGATAATCTACTAAAATTGTAACAGTTGCTTTAATCAGTGACCTACCATTAGAACGTCATTGTGTAGTCATTGTTTTTAATAAGCTCGATATTGTCATTCTACCACAACTCTCGCAATAAGACCATTGACCGATCAATGATCGATCATTATGAATTAGCAGATTACGAACTTTTAGCAAAATGACAATGGGATCGTGTTGGAATGACAAGTTTATAAAAATAGCAGACTCGGGCCCCTGGCCGTAAAACTCCGTCTCGCTCCATCCAAAGCGGGAGAAGTTACAAATATTTTTTATTGATATAAACTAGTGCTTGACTGCGATCCCACCTGATGATAGCAGTGATGCAATCGATGATGGTGAGGCGCAATAGTTTATTCACTCTTGCCTTGAAGACATTGTTATTACTCCATTGTGATTGAATTAATTATAGTATTATTACTCTCTCTATCCCAAATCGTCGCTATATGAAAGTTTAAAACCTAATTATTTACACAGCTCAGTTGAGTGGTAGGTAATTATGCTATGCAGCTATCGGAGCCGTCGCTGACGGCTTATAGCTCTGTCCGCTGCATTAATAAAAGCGATTGCAGCTCGAAATCCGATTAACCACGTTGGTCCAACTGACTATTTTGTCCGATCCCATCAATTGCTACTTGATGTCAAGTTGAATTTTAAAAAAATATATAAATAATATGCACTTTGGTGCTGGGATATATTACTAAAAGAGTTCTGAGTATACATGTAGATGGATGGAGAGGGAGAGGAAGGCCGAAAAAAAGATGGATGGATTGTGTGAGAAGTGATATGAAAGAAAAGGGAGTTAGTGATAGTTTGACGGGTGACAGGACGGAATGGAAGAAGAAAACATGTTGCGTCGACCCCAAGTAATATGGGATAAGGGCAGGAAGAAGAAGAAGACTTTGGTGCTAGGATTGTTTACTTCTTGAATTGTTACAGTTTGATAAACTTAGGGATTGCTATTTAGCTGTTGGCTTACCTATATCATTTTATAGTAGGGGAGACACTGATACTAAATTTGCAGTTACTAAAGCATCGTGTGGACCCATTAGATTGTGAAGATTAGGTTCTAAAACGTAAAAAGTCTATGACAAGGTGACAAGGAGAGCGAGTAAGAATATTTAAAAAAAATTAAAAAATAACTTCACTTCGAAATATTCAAGAGTGATTGTTTTTTTTTAGGTTATCCTATCAGGATTATGAAAAACCTATAATCTGACGGTTTTCATGGGACGATGTAGCTAAAACTATCGATAAGTGTAAAATTATCAACGTTTCTAACAAGATTATCATAGCAAACCGTGGTAACAAAATTGCACTTATCAACGAAATGTTAACAGGAACCTTACAACCTAACTTTATGACTCACCCGTTTGCTTAAGCTACGCTCAAATTGTCAGATTATTGAAATTATACACTTTTCTGCATGTACTTAACTTACCTCATTTCAATCGTGGAAATCACAGACACAATAGAAAGACAATAGGTGTGCGAACGCCGGCGTTTGCTTGGGGTTTAATGAATTAATCTGATGCGCTCGAGTTTTTTTGGGATAATTTTTTTTTTTTACTTATCTGACGGACTGCCTTCAACGAACCCCAATGTGGTAGGGGTACATTACACGGTGCAAGGTTTCTCCCCATATGACTTTCTGACGAGCTCGAGTATCCCGCAAAGTACCCATCTCGCTTTTCTATCATTAGCTGGTGGCATATATCATTTTATGCTGCTTACAAATTATGATAAATGATATTTATGTATGTATATTTCAACAAACATCACATTACACACACACACATTTTGAGATGCAAAATCATCAAGTAGCTTCTCCTGCTCCAGGGTGGGGCGATGTCAGATTTTTACTCATTAAAACCCACCTCTGTTCTTCAGTCTCCTTTTACTTTCCAGGACCACGATATATCTTTCGAAAATGTATATTTTCTTTTTAATTTCAGGATATCCTGAATTAGCTTAGAGGACTTCATATTTCGGGGGCATATTGCCTTGGGATATTTTTTTTAATATAATTCTTTATTGCACATAATTTTTTTTTAACCTTATTGCTACACGCTTACACGCTACAATTTTGTTTTCTCACATTCACATTTAAGCAAAGTTTTCAAATAACAGCTATTTGTGAAGTTTTAAATGTTAACAAAGGGAAACTTAACATCGCCCTACCAAGGAAATAACATTGTAAGAAAATAAGTCATTGTTTGTTATACGAAGTACCCTTGTTTCTGTGACCATCCAGTCCAAACCGAAGTTTCACAGTCAAACATTTTATTATCTTTATACTTACTATTGAAATCTATCGCAATATAAATCACTACTATTTATATTATATGTGTTCGTGGTATGTAAACTTTCTGTAATTAAAACCTGGAAGAAGTTGGGGTACGCCTTTGCCCAGCAGTGGGACAGTATAGGCTATTGAAAAAAAGACGTGTGGCACTCGGGGACTGCCGCGGTAAAGCTATTGCATAGCATTTTTATCAACTTATACAATTATAATTATTTATTTATGCAGTATTTTTTTTCCTTTGTTTTTTTTTCTTTAATATTAATTGAAGTTACACTTTCACACATTGAATTGAATTTTGATTGGTTGTTCACTCTTTTGTTTTCTTATCGGTCACCACGCTCAAAAAACAAATGGGTGGGGGGAGTTAGGTTATTTTCGTTACGGAATTTCTGGATTCGGTCTCCACGCTCAAGGCCCGCGATAGAAGCTATGCAATAGCTTAAAAAAAATCTGGAAGCTGTTACTTTATCAGAAAAATATAATATTTTATTCTTTAGATATTATCAATATATACAAAAGGAGAAACTGACTGACTGACATATCAACACACGGCCGAAACTTCTGGGAATAAGAGCGTGAAATTTTGCACAAGGTTTTTTTTCATGACGCAGGTGAGCACTAAGAGAGTATTTCCCAAAATTCACTCCATAAGGGAATGAAACAGGACCTAAAGTTTGCATCGAGTTACCTATTTTCACACGAGCAAAGCCGCTGGCATTGCTCGCAGAACAGATGGCCGTTGGGGCCGAAAGGTTCTGGAGTGGCGACCGTGTACCGGAAGACGCAGCATTGGAAGACCTCCTACAAGGTGGACCGATGACCTGGTGAAGGTTTCGGGAAACCGATGGAAGCGGAACGCACAAGAACGTTCCTTCTGGCGACGCTTAGGGGAGGCCTATGTCCAACAGTGGACGTGTATCGGCTGAAATGATGATGATGATGAAAGCCGCTGGCAGAAGCTAGTCAGTGCTTAAGTTAGGTACCTGAGAGTATTTAGATAATTATATCTACTCTAGGTTCATTGTTCTTAAGTATAACATGCCTTAAACTCAAGAACAACGAACCCAAAAAATCTCTAATGACGGATCACTCTATCATAGTCAATGACTGGATAAGTAAATATGATCGGGGCTAAACTCATCAATTTCCTTTTCTTTTTACACGCATATACTCGTAGTTGGATATCGAGCGCCTTGTCGTTATGATTGATCTATCCGGTTGTATCCTTGTAATTACTGTCTTAACCTTAATATCTTAGATATTACGAAAGGCGTACAATATTGAAAAGAGCTGAAATTGTTTACTACAAATAGTTTTATAAATTTTACAACTAAAATGAGTATGTAAAAAAAGATACGGCATACTACGATAAAACCGAAGCTGTGCAGTACGAAAAAAAAGAAACTGCTCGGTACGAAAAAGAGATGCTGCACAGAATGAAACAAAAGATACTGCACAGTACGAAAAATAAGATACTGCACAGTCCAAAAAAAGACACTGCACAGTGCACAGTACAAAAGAAACTTTGCACTGTATGAAAAAGAGATACTGCATAGTATGAAAAAAAGATATTGTGCATTATGGAAAAAAAATATGTTGAGCAGCACGAAAAAAAATTCTGCATAGGTGCACAAAACGAAAAAGGTACAGAGCATTTCGAAAAAAAAAAGATACTGCACAGTACGCAAAAAAAGATACTACACAGTACCTATAACAAAAAAAGATCGGCACAGTGCGAAAAAAAAGATTCTGCACAGCACCTACTTAGTTGAGGTACCTACATAAGCAAAAAGATGATAGTAAACAATGGACAAAGAAAAACAAATGTTTAATCCCACAAAGAGTTCCAAAAAGAACAAAGATTTTCCGAAAGAAACAACAAAAGTTTGTAATCTCAGGAAACAGTGTCTTACTTAAATAATAATAACATGAGTGCATTCATACATATAACAATACCTAGTTATGAATGAACAATCCATTAGTTTCCGACTGCTGGCAAGCGACAATGTCGGGCTTTTTCGAAATATATTTTCTCAATACAAGTGTAGATACTCTTTACAGATACTTTTTTGTGTTGTCATGATGGTTTATTATTTCATTAATTGAAGTGGTGGCGGTCGCAACCGCTGCCCGGTCGGCTTTTGTCCTCGTAAAAATATAAGACAAAACTTGAAAACCGATTGGATTAATTTTGCCTCTGACTCCAATGTGAATTTCCATTTCATTGGATTTATAAGCTGGTATCGAGCTGAAGTATTGTAGTGGGATTTATATAATAGAGCTTCATGATGTTGCTGAAATTGTTTCCTTTATCCAGATTAGGTAGGTAATACTTTTGTAGCGAATGTCTCGATCAATGCGGTCCCAATATTTTACAAGCACAATCAAAATTGATTTAAGGTGAAAAAGATAAAACTTTTAAGATTTTTCTAGAGAAAAAACGTTTAGGCGGGTAAAATATTGGAGCATTTGATGTTATGAGCGAAGTTCGCGGGCGGAGCGAGTATCCCGCAAACGATTTTCCTTATAAAGAAATTTGTTAGTGTTGTTAACATAACGGTGTTAAAATAATTTAAGGAGTCTATAAAGTTTAACAGCCAACGTTATTGACTCTTTTCGAAGTTAATGCGATCCCGGGGCGCCGATCGCTGCTCTCCTCGTAATAATCTCATCGACATTGTCTACGGGTATGGCTATTCTTAATAGCTTCCGCTAAATAACCAACCCACCGAATTATAAAGCGATTTATTTAAATTTCAAACCTAACTACTTAACTTTGACATTGTATTAAATGAAGTTACATTCGTGTAATATAAGGTTCTATACTTTGCAGATATTGAAGGGACTGAAGTCCTTAACTAAGTAGAAACTTAAGTCAGTAGTAGTTTTTTTTTTTTTGTGATTGGGAAATCGTCAAATAACTTTTCCCGGTTTGGGTAGAGCGAGAGGGAGTGTTAGACTTACTGACTAAAACCCACTCGTATTCCTTCACTTTGACTTTTGCATACCAGGGCTATGATGACTCCTCTTTTTTTTGAGATGGAAAATCATAAAATCACTTCCTCCGCTCTAAGTTGGAGCGAGAGGACGTGTCGGACTTTTAATGTCTGAATCCCACCTGTGTTAAATATTCTTGGCTAATATGAAATTAAACATCAATAATTTATTAAATAACTTAATTTTTAAATTCAATCACTTTCGACTTTGATCCGAAACTACTAAGTTATTAAACACCTAATAAACATGATGTTGTTTTTAAACAAGTATTTCAATAGATTGAATTTTACAAACATTTTTATTTGAAAATGTATGAGTTAGACTCTTTTAATTATTACGACTGAGCTCAGATGACAGGCCGGCCGGGCTCCGGACCCAGAAGTTTCACCATGACGTGTTTTTTGTCAAGCGTGCGAGCGAGAAAAAGGGATGGAGTCTTATATCTACACTAGATAGCTCCAACTCTTTAACAGTTCATTTTAGGTCGTCAAATGGATCGCGTTAAGAGCTCGTAGTAGGGCCTGAGTCCTCCACCGTCCTCCACCGCTCGTACCGGGAAGTCCAAGCCAAGTTGAAGTCCCAAACGATGATTCAACACCAAAAAAAAAAGTTTCAAAAAGCTCATTACATAATCAAAGCGCCCTACGATATGTCGTCCAAGTGACCCGGCAGTCATTTTATTAATGAGGTCAAAACAAATAGTATCTTAGTAGTCTCAATAAATTGCGCATTTAAATCAAGGCACTGGAGACTGGCCAAGAGAACCGAAGAGCGGACCGACCGAGGCGGACCTCCTTCGTTATGTTTTCTGCATTTGTCCATTTTACTCGCTTTCACGAACAAACAAGCTCACTTTGTGATCGGAATGCTAACGTTTTAAATTCAATCAATTTTGGAATTCGTATCACTTCTAAGGTTTATTGGGAAATCACTAAATTGGGTTTTTCTAAGTAGGACTTTTTATTTATTTTTTAGACTGTTTTCGTTTCAGTGATTCTGTGCTTAATCTAGAATTGAAATTATACCTTTTTTTGGTGATAACCATCAAATGAATTCTCCGCCTCTAGGGTAGAGCGACATGTCAAACTTTTACTGACTAAAACCCACTCGTGTTTCATCAATTGCCCTTTGCGTTCCAGGGCCACGGCAACTGTCCTGGACCCCTTCAGTTTTCACGCACACACTACACGCAGCCGGACGGTGAGCTAGCCATTTCTCGTCGTCCACTAACCGCCTACAGTAGCGGGAAATTATCCGGCTATTCTTGACACCCGTGGCGTCTTCTTCGGCGGCGGCCGAAGCGTGATGGATGTCCGTTCCTTTGACGGTTACGGTCATCTCGTTCGCTCGCCCGCCAATACTATTTCGAAGAACGAGGCTACCGCTTTCCATTCCCTCTTGCTTCGGGTCATGGCCTGAACCAAAGCTGGATTATATATAATGACACAGTGGTGTTCCGTCAAGCGGGGCAGATTTCCACAATAGGGTCTACCGTACCCTCCGGATGATCCGCACATTGGTGACACCCGGGCG
The DNA here is from genome assembly GCA_910589285.2 of Mythimna ferrago. Classification (NCBI taxonomy): domain Eukaryota; kingdom Metazoa; phylum Arthropoda; class Insecta; order Lepidoptera; family Noctuidae; genus Mythimna; species Mythimna ferrago. The sequence goes on from OU342687.1 coordinate 12,884,089, forward strand.
TTTCTCCCGCCTGAATCCGAAACAGAAACCTCCCAAGCTAAAACCGCACCCACTAGACCAAATATGCTGCTGCGTCCTGTTGTGCCTACGACGCAGCTGTATATTTCGCGACTGCATTGCTCTACGAAGGTTGAGGAAGTCGTGGAGTACATGAAGATAAAGAGCAACTGGACTCTGAGGGTCGAAAGGCTGGATTCGCGCCACGACACCAACTTCAAGTCGTTCGTGATACGAGTTCCAACCCACCATCTGGAGACCTTTTTGAGAGAGGACTTTTGGCCGAAAGGTGTCGTGTATCGACGTTTCCGAGGACGGCTACACGACACCACGCAGCGGAACACGACGCCGATGTTACGTGTTTAATTATAAATAGTTTATTGTTTGAAATACTTGAATATGTATTAGTTTATTTTGTTTATAAGATTATAATATTGTGTATTTTATCTATGGGCCTTACTTGCCTGACAAAAAAGAAATAATAATAATAATAAAACATGTCCAGTGAGGACAGGAGGACCTACGTCAGGTGGAAAGTGAAGACGCCATGGCACATCTCTAGCAATTCCTCAAAGAACTTACGGGCGCGTTTGTGGCGTGCCCAAAACTATACCTGTTTCAGTACAGTAAAGAGTACAATCAATATATCAGTACAACATTAGTTTAAGTATTTATCTACGAAACCCGAAACCCAAATCTAGTATTTTTATGTTAAGAATCTATCTACAAAACATAACTGTATCATGAAAACCAAGCCAAGTCAAAAATACATAGTCACCGAGCCATCCAGGTGACTGAGGGGTTATTTTGCACTTGCACTCAGCTGTTTTCTGGCGTCTAATACTCGCTATGACCTGCCGTGACCTATATTGTACTAAGTGTCGGTGGTATCCAATTTGGGAAAAAATATTATATGGTGTAAAAACTATTGGAATCCATTCAGTTACTGATCAGCAACAAACTATATTCAGGTTTCGCACAAGAAATAATGTAGAGTTCTCTATCGTAAAACATTTCATTTTGGTGTTAATTCAGTTTATATTCAAAACTTCTAATTTCCTTTATATACCTACTTGTGTATCTATATAGACCATTTCTTTGCTCGCAGTGTTTAATGAAACTACAAGGCCAATTCGAAATAGTAATTAAAGTGAGAGACTAATAGTTCACCTTTGGCAACTTAAATTAATTTATTCTCGTACCTGCGTTTTTCACGTTTACTTTGTGCTAAAACACACTAATTTGAAAATGTAGGCAAAGAAAGTAAGAAATTAGTTCAGCTATCAAGTGCTCAATTCATTTTGGACTATACGTACTAAGAAATAGAGTTCATAAATAAAATTAGGATTCAGTCGGTACCTATTTATTCAGTGCCTAAAAAGTATTTAAGACGGAAATGTGGGAATGTGTGCGGTATGCCAAAGTTGAACTTAGACACAACTTCTTTGCTTTGCACGAATATTTTGCAACTTAATAACAACCAAAATTATCTGACGTTATTTCTCTCTAGGTTCTTTTAAAGATACCTACCGTATTTGTAGTCATTATTTTATCAGTTAACAATCTTTAAAAAATATAGTTTAAAAAACCTAAAAAACACGCTTTCATAGCATATCAAACTAAAAAGTGTAAAATAAATGAACGAAAACTATTAATATCATTGTGAAAAAAGCGTGGGGCGCTTTGTGCCATATTTTTCGTAAATCGAGCACCCCACGCTTTTTACACAATGATATTAATATTTTTCGTTCATTTATTATACACTTTTTAGTTTGATATGCTATGAAAGCGTGTTTTTTTAGGTTTTTTAAACTATATTTTTTATTTTTCAATAAAAAAAACGGATTATTGTATTGTCACCGGTCTTTGATGGGTGTGCAAAGTTTAAAGAAAATCTGATCGCCGAAAGTAGGTCAAAATCGAGCTCAAAGGCGTTGGTTACAAACATACAGGTGAAGCTAATATAAGCGTGTTAAAAAAAAATATGTTTTTGGTTTTATTTGGCTTTAAGGCACCATAGATATATCTGATGATGGAGCCGGAAACTCCATGATAAAAAAAAATATAACTTAGTAAAACTTAGCTATGTAACTTAGGCACTCTGTCTATATACTGTTTTAATGGCTATACTCTGTAATTGTACCTTACTATAGAACTTGCTCACTATTTCGGTACAGTAAAAAAATTAAAATTCTATAATTACAAACGCTTTAGTGTTTTTTATAGTGATTTTTTTTTTGTAAAAAGTTTGTTTTAAAGATCTATGATATTCATGTATTTTTAATGATACGTAAACGTCTTTAGCAAAAGTGTTTTCTTGACTTTTTCTTAATAGCAAGTGTTGGCAGACATAATATTGGCAATGAGTACAGGAATCTACAAGTTATGGGTCCGTTGTCCTACATGGCTCGAAGGCTGTTTGGATCTTTGAGCTGTGACGCAATCCCATGGTGCCTTCTCGTCTGGCATCGTTTTATGAAGGCCTAAGACTGTATCTATATATTAAGTAACAAATAAATTAATGTGAGCTATATAAAATATAGCTTATTAAATAGCACTTGTATAGTCTCTTAGTTTGGTTTTTGTTTTATCTACACTAATATTAAAAAGACCGATGGATGCGGGACGCACAGGAACGTTTGATGTGGCGACGCTTGGGGGAGGCCTATGTACCAGTGTGTAACAGTGGACGTGTATCGGCTGAAATGATGATGAATATTAAAAAGAGGGAAAATTTATATTTTTGTGTGTATGTTTGTAATAAATAAACTAAAAACTACTGTGCTGACTTCAAAAATTCTTTCACCATTGGAAAGCTACATTCACCCAGAGTAACATAGGCTATTTTTATTGACCGTGCGATGCCGGGACGAGCCGCTAGTATAATATAAAATCATTTATTTATGAATATATGATATATGGAAATCTTAATATTAAACAGAATTACATTATACTATATTTGCCGGTGTAGAAATATTACGTCAGTATCTAATTAGCAAATTCAAAGTTCATGCTATATTCAATAAAAATAATAAAAAGATGTAATTTTTAAATACACAATTGTTACTTTATGGACTACGTTTTTTTTAATGAACATATTACTAAATTTGATGTCAATTATCATATTAATGACGTGTGCAAATAATACTATATGAATAGATTTTATGGGTAAATCATTCGTACCTACATACGTAATCCAAAACTAAAACTTTACTTATCACGACGAAACAGAAAGAAAACAAAACACCCTATAATTTTTTTGTCATTTCCCTACTACACATTCGTGTCTCTAGCCATAAATCCGACTCGAAACTAAAATTCCCCCTTGAAGCTCCTCTTTAAAACTGTCATATATCAATGACTGAAAAGATTGCATTACACGTCATTGTGGGGAAGCTCGCATTTTTTCGCACTAAATCCAAACAACACAGAACACGCAGTTAGTGGCCGTGACGAGCGTGAATGAATGGCGGCGCATTTTTCTCGCTAACTCCGCGTCGCCTCCGCAATAAAACATTCATGAATTCAGAATGTTACTACTCAGTACCCATTGCGTGGATGGGGCGTTGATTCCTTCCAAATTTGCAAAGGAACAGTATCGCAGAGCGCCGATTTGTATCCAAATGCTTATTGCCATCCCTTTGTATCAACATAAGTTTCTTCTCCGTCGTATTATCTCCTCAAGATTGTATGACTCCATTATGATAATTCTGTCACAGAGACAGTAAAGTAATCCTAAATTAAATATCTGCTCTAGAAGAACAAAAATAACGCGGCCATGACGCTCTATAAAGGTAATGAACATGAATTATTGATAACACGAGCGCTATGTCGTGCGTATCCAAACAATTCATGAATCCAAACTGCTCGCAATAAGACGAGTAAAGAATAAAGCCAATTGTAGAGCGAGCCAATAAAAGAAATAAGTTCAGAAATGGATGCATAGCTGTGTGTTTCCAACATCTATGGCAGGATTGCTCCGCCGCCGGCGGAAGTGCGGCGAACTATGCGCGGCGCGGGGACGGAATGCGGACAATTTCACAAAAGCTCACCGAGTGAGAGGTCCGCCGTGATAACCGTGAAAGCTAATAAATTTGTATGCGGGGAGGTGACGAAACAAAAACGCTTATTATATTTATAGCGCTGTATATTTTGTGAGAACCAGGCATTGTTCGACATTTTATTTTTGAAAATTGACTTCTTTTTCGGTACGGCCTGACTGCTTTTGATATATAATACCTACTAACAATGAATATAATCTTCTTATAGTCCAATGTGTAACAATGATCTAGCTTAGAAATATCCAACGTATAAAGAAAGGTTTGGGAGAGTACGATTTCAAAGAAGATTAGTGATCTGAAACAATCGGATAAAGATATATCTTGTTTATCGCGACACAAGTTCGAGGGCCAAAAAAATCCGCTTCAAGTTGTTATCCAAGCGTTTTCAGCGCAAACATGTTTAGACGTCAGATTTATGTTTTCTGATCCATCTGCCGTGCCGTCTCGCATAATATTGCGGACGGACTTGGAAAATAATAAAGGCGAGAGATAAGGTTTTCGTCTGTTCCAAGGGAAACGGTGGAATTGAGTTGGGACAATTTTATTTTTCATTTTCCTTAAGCCAAATATGAATGAATTATTTGTGCTTGACTGATGTTAGGTTCATGCAGTGCCATTTATTTTAAATTCAATATTCTTGGAGGTAAGTTTATTTTATAGAGAATTTTTGTATCAACCTATGTAGGGGTTTTTAAGCAAAATTTGTATTTTGCTTAGAAATTGGAATTATTAAAATTTATTTTTGGTATATTTTTTTTATTGTTGATAGGTTTTTTTTTTTATTTTTATTGTTGACCGCTATCTCACAAATTATCTTTTAGTAGTTATCAATTGGAAACTTTTGGTATTTTTTTATATAAACTAGTGCTTAATTACAATCCCACTTGATGGTAAGCAGAGATGCAATCGTTGATGGTGAAGCGCGCTAGGCTAGTTTATTAATTCATTAAACCCCAAACTAACGCCAGCGTTCGCACATCTATTGTCTTACTATTGTGTCTCAAATTGACGGTATCTGAAAGGTTAAGAGCCTAAAACATTGTGAAGAAACCGATATGGTCTAAAACTCAAAACTTTGAAGACATTTGATTGGGTATCACATGTCTGTCTGCCAACCGATACAGTGCCCGCGTGGTGGATTACGGCCCAATAACTCTCCTAGCGAGGAAGCTTGTGTACCAGTAGTGAGAATAATTTTAAGGCTGCTTAAGCACATCTAATTGAGGACTCTCTCAATAAACTTGTTAGTGGCCAAGTATAGAATAATTAAAATTATATTTTATAAGAGACACCAGTATTGAACTACAATACTTAAGATATCCAAATACAATACTTAAGATATCCAGTCCTTATATTTTGCTAGGACTATAGAATTAAAAGTATAAATACAAATCATGCAACACAAACATTATGGAAATCATTCAGAATAAGCTTTTACTTGAATATGGTGAAACCAAAAAGAGGGTTATAATTTGACAAATGAGGTATCGTTAGAAGCGCCTTGATCGTCCGCAGGTTAGAAGTTATGTGAAGTCACAGTAAAGTCAGTATGGCACCCTGTAGACAACATAAAAACACGAATTTAATTTCTTTTTAAAGTTTTTTGGGAGGTTACCGTGTTGGTCATTAAATGATAAGGGCTTAGTAAACATCATTATCATCGTCATATCAGCCGACGGACGTCGACTGTTGGACATAGGCCTCCCCCAATTGTCGCCACAATGAACGATCCTGCGCGTCCCGCATCCATAGGATTCCCGCAACCTTCACCAGGTCATCGGTCTACCTTGTAGGAGGCCTTCCAACGCTGCGTCTTCCGGTACGCGAAAACACATTTTTGAAAATAACTGAAATTAAAAGTAGTGTAAAAACAAAAAAAAACACGAGTCCACTTAGTCCGAGTTCGCTCTGAAAAGTATGAAACAAGAGAATATTTTTTGACTTAGCGGTCGCTAGGAGGTGCCTAGCGGGATGTTAACACAACAATACATGTCATTAAGTTTCTGGTAATTATAAGTGCTAACACTAGTTTTTAAATTGTGTGTGTGATACTGTTACTAACTTTGTTCGAAATATAAGTTTTTTTTTTAATTATTACACTACTGAGCAAGTTCATGGCATGGTGTTTTTAAACTTCTTTTTTTACTTACGTAAATCAACAGATACACATCTGTATTTTTATTTGAATCTAAATTCATAAAAATATCGTAATATTAGGTTGTCTGTCACTCATTTCAAAGCTACGTGACAAGTTGGTCTTACCGAAAGTCACAAAGCTTTATGAGATTAGTCACATAATGTTTATTTCCGACTTCCATGTTCATAAAATTCAATTCACATTTACAAATCCTAAAATGATAAAAATAATAATTCATGCAGTGACACAGTTTCGGCTTACTCGAGCGTTTGATAGGTTTTTATCACATCAATGCTGTGATATCATAAAACAAAAGTTATATATTTTCACTACAATACAATGTATACAATGTTGTTTACATTCCAACAAAACTGCGATGCAGATTAAAACCAAACATCGATAATAAAACAAGATAGTAGGCAGAGAACGAAATAATAAAAATGGGGTTTTAGCGTAGCAAGTTTCTTCGGGCAGTGAAGCGGCAAGAGGAACCAATTTCTGAGCCGATGCGATGCGGAGCGTTTTGTTGGAAATAGCTTTCCTTCAATCTGCATTTTCTTGCTGATTTACCAACTTTCATCCAGAACGAAACTTCTCGCGAGATACCTAGGAGAAAGTTGGGCGCAGTCGACACATTAAATTATTATTAAACTCGCCCGCCTACATCAAAACATGTCCAACTCTGTGTGTATATTTAAATCTTCCCAAATTAGAGACTGCAATTTCAGTTTTGTGTTTGAAATGTGTGAATATAGAGATTTCTTATGCAAGCGTCCGCTTGGAAATAAACTTCACTTCCACGGTCTTATTTGCATAGTCTATGCTTTAAAGCCTTGTAGGTTTCGGGCTGCAGGGTTGCTTTATAAGCCACCGCGACCTGGGAATACAAAGGTTAACTGAAAGAATACAGCTGAGTTTTAGTAGTAAGTATAGAAGTCTGATATTTCTCATCGCTCAACCCAGAGCGGGAGTAGTTATTTGATGATTACACTCAAGCTTAATGTAGGTATCATTCAGTAACCCCCGCTGAAGACGTCCCGGGCGTCGGAAGATGCAGGACGATTTTTGGCCACCGTAAGCGTGAGCTTGCATGCTCTCCGTTCGGCCGTCTTATAAAGGTCAAGCCCGGGTCCACGGCATGTTGTGTCAGAAAAATTGAAGGGGCTAGTTAGGGCAAACGCCGCCCAGGGCTGCAGATTGTACGAAGGAGTTCACGTAATCATCGCTAAAGGAGTTACTGAAGGAACATTAAGGGTTTTAGTCAGTAAAATTCTGATACTCTCTCCCGCTTCACCCAGAGCGGGATAAATCATTAATTTAGTTTTAATTCAAATTGACCATTGACCAATCCCCTTTGACCTTTGTATCTTGACCCTAATTTTTTAGTTTTAAGTTGACTTGTTGGTATTTTTTCGTGAATTTCTTTATTTAAATCATTCACATAGTTATCAATAGTGTCCTGTAACTAAAGGAACACACGTTAAAGGACCCCATGGCTAATGATTTATACTGTATCTGTGTGACCTTTGTTGGAGATCCAAATTAAAAAAATATAGATCATGACTGCTATTAGTCAACTATCTACGAGACTCATAATAAAACAAAAGAAAATACTAGGTACCTTCTCCGTAAGATCATATGGAGAAGGTATGTTTCCCTGCACTGAAACAACAAATATTGATGGCTTTCCCCTTATTACAGTCGCAACTGATACCGTCATTAGGGTCATGGGGTGCTGGGGTCTAAGGGTGCACTGCCGCTCCATAACTTACCGCAGTAAACCTCGGCCTTCCCCTACGGAAGCTAATAGTCTCACTATATTATTAAAATTGTCTTTTACTAAGTGAGATTTCTCCTATGTGAGTAGTTTTTTTATGACTACGCGCCACTTTGCTCATGAATTTATATCATTTTGTTTATACGAATAAACACGATTTTTTTTAAGGTAATGACATCTCCCGCTCTTGGACGGAGCCTACGGGGGCTAGGGTTAGTTCGAAAGATAGCTCAGCCGCGGTACGAAAGGCAACGAGACTTTTACTGACTAAAAACCCAATCCTGTTCCTACAGGATTGGGTTTTTAGTCAGTAAAAGTCTAACACTATCTCCCGCTCCGCCCAAGAGCGGGGGATGTTATTAGACAATGGACGGAGTGTCAGACTTTTGCTGACTAAAACTCACTCCTGTTCCTTCTTTGCCTTCATTCAAGGGCCCGAGGATCACTTTCGCCCAACCCATGGCTGCAGTAGGCCCGAATAAAAACGATAAAGATACGTTCCGCTCTTCTTCTTTTGTGCCTGATTAAGAATGAACATCATCGAACACAATCAGAAATTACTGGCCTCACCAAAACAAATAACCAATACCCATGTATTGCTTATTGGTAGAATAATAAAGAAAAGGAGAAAATATAGGACGTGAAGATTAACAAAGTTCTAAATAACTAAGTTTGCTTATGGGACGTCATAATAAATGGGCTCGGACACGTCCAAGCCGCGCCGTACTCGTAAAGTCCCCAGTTCGATTACATACACGAGCGGGTCGCAGTGAATTAAGTACAAACGGACCCGGCCTCACGTGACCAGAATATTTTCAAAAAATCCTTTGGCCACTCTCCTCTGTCAGTAGGAAAAGCTTGATGAATAAATATTTATATAGGTGCCTGCTTATATCTCGATAGACCTTTTAGTCTAGTGGTTAGTGGCCTTAACTGCTTTGCGGGGGGTCGTGAGTTCCATTCTCACCCAGGGCAAATGTTTCTGTGATGAGCACGATCATTTGTTCTGTCTGGGTGTAATTTATCTACACTATCTACACTAATATACTAAGAGGTAAAGTTTTTTTTTTTTTTGTTTTTAGTTTTTAGGAGGCAATCTCGGCAATCAAAGTCAAAGTCAGAAGTTTTTTATTTCACATAGGCCTACATGGGCACATAAAAAACGTCAGAAGCTAGTGCACGATTCGAAATTGGTCGTTTCCTATGGAGAAGAACCGACAAGAAACTCCATGGTTACTCTTTTAAAAAATGGTTGGTATTACAATATTTCCACATTACAGTATTGATAGGCATTATTTGAGAACAGTGTAAACCGGTCTATATTGTACTCAAAAGCACAATAAAAATAATAATTTTAAAAAAGTGAGTCAAAATATGAAGTAATCTAAGAATTCGTGGAGTCTACAGTGTTCTTTCATTTACATTATAAAAAGAGGCTACAAAAAAAAAAAAGCTAGAAATCGCACCAGTACTTCCAGGTATTGGTCCGATTGTTAAAAAATTTTCACCACTAGTAAGTTGCTTTATTCCTGAGTAACGGCTATAATTTATGTACGCGGGCGAAGCTGCAGGCATAAGCTAGTTGTATGTATTTAGAAATATATAAGTATGTTTATCAGTTGGCTTGTACTCATAACACAGCAGAGCTTGTGTGTTAGCTTGGGACCAGCCGGCTTTGTGTGATAGTTGTGGTATTTTATATTGTTACTATTATGTCTAAAAATACTCAGTACATTCGTCCTGTAAGCTAATATAAATTGAAATATATAATCAGGGAATTGGTCAATTAATTTGATGCGCGATGTTAATGATAGCCGCATAATTATTTATACTATCAAACAATTTAAAGCTTAATTGCTAAATGGTGTAGAATAATTGTTTGTAATGTTTATGTTTGAATTGTTGCAGTATTTCACTGATTTGTGGTTCACTTGATCACCTCTAAGGCCACAATAGTACCATCGCGGTAATTTCTGCCAAAACATTTTCGCTTGAATCCTGCGGCGCGGCGAAAACCAAACCCTTTTAAGTTTTCGTTTCGAGTGCAAGCAAAAATGAACTTAGTGGTTGTCAGGCGGAAGTGTCTTTGATGGTACGCCTGGCAGGGCTGTGGGTCATCATCGCGACTTTAGTCAGTAGACATCTAATACTCTCACTCCGCTCTTTTTTAATGATTCCCCCCCCCCGGCGCGCACTGTTCCCGCGCGCCTCAACGAATTGTCAGCAACAGCAAGGGCCCAGCCGGGTCGAAGCCTACTGGCGCCAGGGTTATCCGAAAGGGAAGCTCGGTCCCGGTACGAAAGGCACGAGGAACGGGGTGGGCTTTTAGTCAGTAAGAGTCTGACACTATCTGCCGCTCCGCCCAAGAGCGGGGGTTGTCATTGGATGATTGTTCCCACCATAAAAAAAAAAAACATTTTTTTAGGTAGTAAATCATCCAATGACTTCTCCCGCCCTTGGGCGGGGCGGGAGGGCGTGTTAGACTTTTATTATATTGACTAAAACCCACGATTTAGTTTAATAATTGGGAGCTGTCTTTACCTATTTATTTCTTCTTGCTTTATTGGCCGCGATTTTCTCATCAAGGAATTAGGTATTTACGTTCGCTGTTAGTTATCTCACTTTTTCGTTTATCGGAAATGGTCGAAACTTCTGATAGTCCCTCACGCCCCACCTAAAACAGGTGAAGTTATTAGATAATTTCCAAACCTCAAAAAAAGACCAGAATTAGATAAACAATCCTGAAGAAACACGTAACTGGAAACATCTCATTTAGTAATTTGAACTGCAGAAAAAGTTCCATCTGCCGTAGGTACCGACAATTCCGAGAAATAATTATAACCGTGCGAACTAACATAAGTTATTCAATCTAATTATTACTTGGATAGTTTTCAAGTTACGTCAATGCGAGATCCCCTGCGAGTTCCACCAGTAATTTAAACTGGCTATGAATTTTATTAGGTAAGTATATCTGTATTAAAAGTATCAATTTTAATATGGCGCGTCATTTTATAAGTAACTTCCCATGGTAAATCAGCTAATGGACGTGGACGTGACACGAATCCGTCTCGAGCACAGAAAAACCCGATAAGTATGAAAATTAAGTTCTTGCGGACGAAATTATTTTTAACTGAAGATCAACAGGTATCAATCTTAACGTCTTTTTTATAGACAGTTTTTTAAATTATAGTAATGAGACCAAGTAAGAGACGATTTGCCTGCTGCGGTCTTCCCGTCGGATTGTAATTTGGATGTCTTTAGGGCTAGAGTGAGTAGGCTCTTAATAAACTAGTGCGCCTCACCATCAACGATTGCATCACTGCTTACCATCGCAGCCAAGCTCTAGTTTATATCAAATTAAAACAAAAACCCAAAAGTTTAAGAACCTTTTTAGATTTTTTTTACCTACTGTAAAAAATATTTTTGGCCGTTAACAATCCTAATGCGTTTTATAAATGCACGGACACGAATCTTTTATTTTTTGGAGCTGAACAATTCAGTCCATCCTTTGTGTAGGTACTACTCGTAATTTCGTTCATTGGTAATTTCGGAAATGCTTATCGATACTGCGATAACCCTAATAGTACAAAGACTTTGTGATGTGAATAGCAAAACATTTGTTATTTTTCTTCAAAATTGCAATCACAGGACAGGTTATTTGCGAGAAATACCTACAGGATTTTGATTGTCACGGTACACTGTATACTTCTACCACGTATATCGAAGAACTAGAACTATTTGCCTGCTGCGGTCTTCCCGTCCGATTATAACTTAGGAGTCTTCAAGGCTAGAGTGAATAGGCACTTAATATAGTAGTGCGCCTCACCATCAACGATTGCATCACTGCTTACCATCACCCGAGACCGCTGTCAAGCACTACTTTGTTATTATACTAGCTTTTACCGCAGCTTCGCCTGCATACATAAAATATACCCTATGTCAATTTATATAAAATATAATATATATAATAGATAAAAAAAAAGATTTTAGCAATCGGACCAGTACTTTCAGAGATTAATCCTACAATCAAAAAAACAAACTTTATCTCTTTATATTTTTTTTTTAATCTAGCCCATACTGTCCCACTGCTAAACACTGGACAAAGACCTCCCTTCACTCCTTCCAATGTTCCCAGTTTTGAGCCACTCCTTTCCAATTCCCAAGGAAGACATCCAAGTCGTCCCGCCATCTCCTTCTTTATAATATAAGTTTAGATAATATATAATAAAAAAAATATATACTAAAGTGCATTTTATTCCGTGTCGAAGAAAGTTTGAACTGCTATGATTTCGTTATAGTTTGCGCCGCATTGCAAATCCCCTGACAATGAATCGTGTTTTCCCTTGAAGCTGACTTGATCGTGTGATCAAAGGGTGAACCTGCAAAAATACAGTTCTTTTACCGAACGTATTTCTTTGAACGGCACTTTTATAGAATAAGTTCTCTTATGCCTAATTTATGTCAAAAAATAATGGCTCTAATGTTTGTAACATCAGATGTATTTACTGAAGATAACATAAACTTTGAATCTTATTATGGCTTTAAAATAGTCAAGTTTGGTCAAACAATCACAATCAACAGTACGTCTGAAAACAATTTGGCCTTTGTCATCCATTGAGACAATATTTAGCTCTGAATCGTGACTGAAATAGCAACTGAAACAAATAATTAGAGTGGAATTAGATTTTCCAATATCGGTTTATCTAAGCCATATAAAAAACACTTGGAAAACACAATCTAAAGCCTGGAAATAGGCTTCGTCGCAAATGTGCTACAACAGTAATATTCTGCGAAAAATCTTTAGAAAAAAATAATATAATTCATTGGAACAGCTTCATAAGCAGGGCTATTACAATGCTACAATGTCACAGTATGATAGACGTAATAAAGCTAGAACGCAATTGCCCTCGGATTAAGTGTTATATTCATAGTACAGCTTAGAGCAGTCACGTGTTATGAAATGCATAAATGCAGTTCTGCCAACACATAAGTGCATGTAAGTGGTGGAGGCAACTGGCGCAGTGCGCTGTAACGATCAAGTAACAATGTTAAGTAACAAACGAATGAGCAATTATTTTAAACGCATCCATTGCAGTACAAAACAACGTTAAAGAGCTGACGCGGAGTGGTCGTAACAAATGTCGTTATCCTACATTTTGGGGTCAATAAACTGCGGGCAGGCGACGCGACGGCGACGCGCTGGCTAACCTCCGCACATCACATGATCAGCACACACTCAAAACAATCACAATCAATCTAGACTCACTCATAAATTGTCCTCTTTCAACCTATTTTTAGAAAATCGAACCATCAAGGTCATCGTACGACGCCATCACGAGGACAATCCGTCATTCTTTCCACGCAGCTTAAAGATAGTCTCACTTGCAAACTTTCAGGCAATTGCTGAAAAATATTAACCGTAGCGAAGTTTTGAATTAATGGTGACAAAGTAATGCAATAAACTTGGGACGTTAAAGTTGTTAAGTCACTAATTAATGTGGATGTTCGCCTATATCTTAAGGACGTACGTTACTGTGACCGTGAGAAATTACTGTTATTGTCAACATGCCTTTAGCAGCTTTTCATTCGGTTTTTGAAATTGTTGACGATAAAATCACCCCCGCCGTGGAAATGCACGTTGGTATGTTTTTAAGCGCAGCGCTCTGGCTAAAGTTTTTTATTGTTGTTGATCTTTTAGCTGAGGCCTCGGGCGACAGAGATGCATCATAGATATGAAAAGAGAACCCCATACATTTTTCCTGAAAGTTTTCACCCCTCTGTTCAGTGTAGCTGCATAATAATACGAACGTATCCTTCATAGTATAAATTTTACGAGGTAAGCACACCCCGGAGCGGTTACGTACTTACCCACCAAACCATGAAAAGATTGAAGTTTAAAAAAATCTACTGAGAAAATATGGCTTCGTTTAGCTACCAGAAAAACCGTCAGTGTTTTGTCTAAAAATGCAATTCATTTTTCATCGTGGAAGCTAATAAATAACTTGGTACATAATTATCAGCACAACAAATCCATGCCTCGTTCAGACAGGGCGCTTATTGTTCTTTTTGCGTAAAAAACGTCACTGACAGCCGTGATGGTAAAATGCTGTCTTATGAATATATTATAGAAGCGGGCACTTTCCTCCGACCTCCTACGCTAGTTTATTATAGATCTATCTGTCCCGCTTCCAATTTATCTGCTCAATGCCTGCGTTAGTTTGCGGAAATGTAAACAGGATGAGTGTATGAAGCAAACAACAGAAGCTCCTGATAGGGCTAATTGCGTTACGAACTGAAAGTATGTTGTGTGTTGTGGTCGAGCGAAATTGAAGTGAAGGTTTTAATATAATTAAATTTTCAGAGTATTAGACAAGTTAAGTAACTAACTAAATAATTGGACGAGGAAGAGAAAGCTGTGCATAGTTGATAGATTTTGTAGTACTCAGACTATTACTGAAAGGTGTTTTTTGAATAAATTGTAGGGTTTATTCCTTGAGTACCTACTATTTATTATATTGATTATATAAAATTCAAACCGCCTATTGGCTCGCCAACCGTCTTATTCTCATCTGACTTCAAAAATAATTATTTTCTTTTTTATCAAATTCAAAACCTATTACGTATAATTGTTTTGAAAGTTTATTTGTGTATTCAGCAAGTACCTAAGATAATACGAGCTATTTTTCTTTCGATATTATAATTGTTCAAAACCTTTAGCTGGTGTTAGATAACATATCTAACAGTCTACTTTTGTATTGGATTACTATTGCAGTTAGTTGTGAAGGTTAGAAGCTATTTGGGGTTAATTATTCCTGAAGTGAGTTCTTACATAACGCACTTCTGTTGTTTTACACTAATATTATAAGGTTTATGTTTGTGTATATCTGTAAGTTAAGTACTCCTTCATGCTCAAACGGTGATCTTTGGACGAAACATTCTTGGAATAGGACATAATATACTTTTTATTCCGAGAGTATATTCCTTTAGAATGATTTTCAACTATCTAAAGACCCAAAGGTACGCGGTGGTGAGCGCGGGCTTGCGGACGGCGAGCTACACATTGCTCGCCGTCCGTAGCTTTGGAAGATAGCTCAGCCCCGGCATGAAAGGCAAGAAAGAACGGGGTGGGTTTTTCAGTCAGTAAGAGTTTGACACTATCTCCCGCTCCGCCCAAGGGTGGGGGATGTCATTTGGATGATTTTTACCCACCAAACAAAAAATAGTACCCAAAGGTTGACAAGTAGAGAATGCCTTATAGCATTAAGTTGTGCATGTGGATAATGTGTTGTGCAATAATGGATTGTATTATCTGAAAAATAAATTATTATTAATTTTAAGTCGGCCTATGTACCACTACTGTACATAAAGTTTAAATAAATAAACTGAAGTCGCTGGAAAAGCTAATAAAAGAACAATAATTTGACATACAAAGAGCATTCTACAGAATACTATATTCACAATACAACCGTTCAGCTAAACCATTATATTGGCATACGTATATCGACATAACATATATATACATCCATCTACTAGTCCCTTAGTCGTCTCCTACGACCATTGTTGCGGAGACCACTTAAGTACATAAACCTATAGGTAAGTGGTCATAGCTTGGTGATTCAATTTCAGTACAATGAATATCGGTTTCCTGACTAACCTACTTTCAGCTATTAGGCATCGTTTCAATCTGTTGCTAGTTGCAGATATAACGTCCGATTGGAAATGTCGACACCAGTGGCAAAAAAACTGTGTTGGAACCGAGATATTATCCAACTAATAGACTTTTATAACTTTATTTTTATCTTCAGTACTTATTGCCAGTATATTTCTAGATTTTATTTACGATATTTGTTAAAAATATAACACAACTAGTACTTTGGCCATTGGTTGTTGAAAGTGAACCCCGGGCCCTGGAACGAAGGCAAAGAAGGAACAGGAGTGAGTTTTAGTCAGTAAAAGTCTGACAAGCCATCTAGCTCCCGCCAAGGGCCGGCTTTACTTTACCAGCGACTTTGGTCGTCAGAATGTTTTCGTTCTAACTTTAATCATCCTTTAAACCGTATTTTGAGGGTAGTTTTAATAAAAGATAAATAATCGCAGTCTTTATTATTTCATTTTGATTTTAACTTTGGTTACTATTTAAGCTGAGTTTCAAGTAAATCTAATAAAATTTTGCATATAAACGAATTTCCTCTTCGTCACCCCTTAAAATTGAATTTTGAAAATCCCTTTCTTAGTGCTCGTCTACGTCTAAGTAACAGAAAAACTTATGCAAAATTTCATGTTCCTAGACCTTGTTGTTTCTTTCCACTATGCATTTATATGTCAGTCAGTCAATTTTACCAACCCGCACTGGGCCCGCGTGGTGGATCACCGCCCATTCCCTCTCCTAGAGAGGAGGCCTGAATCCCAACAGTGGGAAATCATTATAAGGCCGACTATACTATATACTATACAGTCAATTTTCCTATTTGAAGAGTAATCACCGTCAACATCATTTTGACCAAAAACGTCCACATTTTGATAAAGGTATAAGATACATAATCCTTAAAAAATATTTTCAAATATATTCCTTAGCGTATCCTCTTTTTCTTACCTTGACATTAAAAGGAGGGTAATATTTTCTTATCCATGTAATATCATACCACCTCTAAGGTGGGGTGAGGTGGAGTTCCTTAAACAATAATTTTAGTTAGTCAAGACCTATCGACTTATTTATTATTTAGCTGTATTATCTTCTGAAAAATGTTTATTCAAGTTTACTGTTTTTATATAAACTTAAGGCCGTGACATATTCTAAAGTGTAGTCCCTGTTAGGCTTAATGGAAAAAACCTGGCCAAGTGCGAGTCGGACTAGCGCACGTAGAGTTCCGTTCAACTTTACAACATTTTTTTTGCAGTTTATTTTATTCTGTTTTTAGTAGGTACGCATATCTTTTGTTTTAGCGGCAACAGATATATCATCTGTGAAGATTTCATCTGTCTTGCTATCACGGTTCTTGAGATACAGCCTCGTGACAGACAGACAGTGGAATCTTAGCAGATGGGTCCCGTTTACCGTTTAGGTACGAAACCCTAAAGAAGGGGTTGTTCCCTAAGGTTCACGATTCTATTGTTCTTCATTTCCCACCGAGTCTACGGTCTACGAGATTTGTCCTAAGTACAGTCAGTAAAAACAATTTCTTGTCTGTCTTAATCAGTTTTGTAAGCCTTTGGAAATAGTTACTAACAACGATAATTTTTAGTTACTGTGTTAATTCTGAAACTGTGATTTATAGTGCTTAGGGCTATTTTATTGTATACTAGCTTTTGACCGCGGCGTCGCCCACGTACATAAAATATAACCTATGTCACTTAGGAATAAAGCAGCATTCTTCCAGAGAGTACCTCCTGCAAACAAAAAACGACTTACGTTATAAAACTTTTTTCATAGTTATGACCATTCACCTCTTTGAAGACATGCCATGTAGAGTAATGTTTGCTGTTTCATAAGTACTGCGATTATTATAAAATTAAAATAACCAAGTTTTACATTGAGATTCGATTCAATATAATTATTATTTTTACCGACATTCGATGACTTCAAAGGTCAAATTAATAAATTTAATATTCAATAGGTCAAAGATTTTTATCAGCTTTTACTTTTATTATATCGAGAATAATTTTTAGAGATATTTCAAAAACAAATTTTCAGAAATACCAAATATTTTATGCTAAAACAATTTCAGAAAACAAAGTTCTTTATTTTAATTCTGTAACAGCGACTTAATGCCAAGAAATAATATTAAGTAGGCATAATGTAGAAATATTGGAATCTATAATAGCTATTTTTGTTACAAATAAAATAATCATAACTTCTTAAAAACGAATGTTGTTAGAATAATTTTGTAATTTGCTAAAGAATCTAAACAAGAATCGTATTTCTACTCAATATGTCCACCCTTAGCCTTAACACAGGCCTGAAGCGTTCAGGCCACGCATCTATCGCTTTACGCGTGTGTGGATAAGGGTGAGGGAGACCTTCGCCCACCAGTGGGACATAATAGGCTGATTAGATTAGATATATAATGAACTAGCTTTTGCCCACGGCTTCGCCCACGTACATGAAATATAGCCTATGTCACTCAGGAATAAAGCAGCTTTCTGTCGGTGAAAACATTTTAGCAATCGGACCAATACTTTCAAATATTACCTCCTACAAACATAAAAACAAAAAAAAAGACGTGTGGCACTCGGGGACTCCCGCGGTAAAGCTATTGCATAGCATTTTTAACAACTTATGCAATTATAATTATTTATTTATTTTATTTATGCAGTATTTTTTTTCCTTTGTTTTTTTTCTTTGATATTAATTGAAGTTACACTTTCACACATTGAATTGAATTTTGATTGATTGTTCACTCATTTGTTTTCTTATCGGTCACCACGCTCAAAAAACAAATGAGTGGGGGGTGTTAGGTTATTTTCGTTACGGAATTTCTGGATTCGGTCTCCACGCTCAAGGCCCGCGACAGAAGCTATGCAATAGCTTAAAAAAACAAACTTTACCTCTTTATTATATTAGTGTAGATGTATTTGAAAAATAAATATTATTTACTTAAGCGTCACCATTTCGTCATCATCGGGACGTCGGCTCATATTAATAGAACCTTCCAGCTATTAAACTAATTAGTAAATCCTTTATAGTACCTATATAAGTTACAATTAATATCTTATAATTAACCATCAGTCAATTAAAACAGTTATTAGTTTTATTGATAATGAGTAACCGCCTTCATTATGTTCGTAGATATTTCAAATTTCTGAGAGATCTGTTATTAATTAATAACTGAAACAGATCAAATAATGTACCTGTCATATGAATGCTTTTGAAGTGTTTGAACCTTATCAAGAACGTTCTGATCTAGAGAGTTTACTGACTTTTGATTTTGCTAAAAATTGAATTGTTTCACTTCGAAGATTACACTCGTTTACTATTTCGAAGGTTATCTAATTATTTTCTTTATTAATGCATGAAATGTAATATACTTTGTGGCTTTGACACTAAGCAAATTATTGTACATAAAACTATATATATAAACCTTTCGCCAAACATTTTAAATTGACTGGCCATTTTATATAATAATATAATTTAATATTCCACAACGCCATTTAGTCTCAAGTTAAACAGAGCCTGTGTTAATTAAAACACTTATATAACATCTTATGGGTGTCATATTTAAAATTACTAACAAAGAAAGACAAAAAAAAAAACATGTTTATATGGCACAGAGACACAATGAAGAAAAAACATGTCTAGACACAACGTAACAGAATTTAAATAGCGAAAATTCTATGTGACGAACTTACTTCACTGATCTTATTTCGTAGTACTGTTTACATACATAAATCTCTTTAGTCCGAAGTTCGTAGATCCTTGACCACAGTCCAAATAGCCAGGTCTACTTAGGCATACAAGTTTGAATAATCATCTGTCAGTTGATAGAGCGTCAGCAGTCGGTGGCAGGACTCAAAGCAAGCGAAGTATGATTGACGTTTGTTGGACGAACGCAGTAGATACGCAGCCACCATACCTATAACCAATTTACATTTATGTACATATTAGGGTTGTTACGGATATGGTTATATCGGAACCGAATTTGGAAGCGGAGTTTTAAAGTTTGGTTTGTTAGAATCGGAACCGAAATCGGAGGTGAAGGTAGAAGCGTCAAATGAAACAGTACTAAAACAAATAAAAGGCTCGGATAAGTAAAAAGAAACGATTTCACCATATTTCTAATACAAAACAACGAGACATTGAAAGAGCATGGCGCTGCGCAAATGTACAATTTTAGTTTTCAGTAACTGACACCGAAAGCTTTTTGATCGTCATGAGTATGGTTAAGTGGTGGCAAAGGTGATGTGCTTGAGTGCAACAATTATAGAGGAATAAAGCTAATGTGACAAACTATGAAAGCCTGGGAGAAAGTTATTGAAAGGCGACTGAGAGAAGAGAGTGAAATTTCACAGAACCAATTCGGTTTTATGCCTGGTCGGGGTACGACGGATGCCATTTTTGCTATACGCCAGCTGTGCGAGAAATACAGAGGTGCGCATAAAAACTTGCACATGGTATTCGTTGACCTCGAAAAGGCATACGACCGGGTACCTCGAGAGGTTCTGTGGTGGGCCCTTAAGGAGAAAGGTGTGCCCGGGAAGTATGTGCAGTTAATCCGAGCGATGTACAGTCGATGTAGTACGCAAGTCCGGTCAACAGTGGGCACCACTGGAAATTTCAATGTGGCTGTCGGCTTACATCAGGGATCGGCTCTCAGCCCTTATCTCTTCCTGATGATAATGGACGCTCTGACGTCGGACATTCAGGAGGAGGCTCCCTGGTGTATGCTGTTTGCCGACGACATTGTGCTGGTTGCCGAAAGTGGCCTAGAGGTCCAAAACAGATTGGAGGTGTGGCGGCACAGACTGGAGAGTGTTGGCCTGAAAGTAAGTAGAACCAAAACGGAGTACTTGTTCTGCGATTTCGGCGGTCTCTCCAACCCTGTGCCTTTAGCTCTCGCCGGAACGCCCATACCAATCTGTTCCGACTTTCGGTACCTCGGGTCACTCGTCCAAGGGGATGGTGAGGTAGACCGAGACGTAACACGTCGGATCAACGCTGGATGGATGAAATGGCGACAGGTCACGGGAACAACTTGTGACCCACGCATGCCCCTCAAGTTGAAGGGTAAAATTTACAAGTCCGTCATAAGACCTGTCATACTGTATGGATCAGAATGTTGGGCTGTGAAAAAGAAGGATGAAGAAAGATTGCATGTAGCGGAGATGAGAATGTTGAGATGGATGTGTGGTGTGACGAGAATGGATAAAGTGAGAAATGAGTATATTAGAGGAAGTTTGAAAGTGGCGCCAGTGACTGAAAAGTTGAAAGGTAATCGGTTGTCTTGGTAAGGTCATGTGAAGCGGAGGGATGAAGCGCATATTACTAAAAGAGTTCTGAGTATACATGTAGATGGATGGAGAGGGAGAGGAAGGCCGAAAAAAAGATGGATGGATTGTGTGAGAAGTGATATGAAAGAAAAGGGAGTTAGTGATAGTTTGACGGGTGACAGGACAGAATGGAAGAAGAAAACGTGTTGCGCCGACCCCAAGTAACATGGGATAAGGGCAGGAAGAAGAAGAAAGAGTATGGTTAAGTGGAAGAAACTGGACACAAAAAATGTTTACGTATCCACAGGGAGTGGATGATTTCATACTGGTTAATGATAAATGATCTTTATTTTGCAAGTAGGTTTTATAAAAACACTTTTACACGTCATTTTTTTTTTTTCGTCAATTAATGCTAGATGAGGCCGATGTTTCCTAGCTGACTACCCTGAGAAGAAACACCGAAACAAACTCAGGGGTCAAAGTCTCTTTTAAAGTCCATACAGCAAAACATGTAATGGTCAAATCATATGAGAACCATGCAGATTGAGCCTGAGATGGTCTTTTGAAGAAAGAACCACACAGTTCTAAGTGGACCTGTCCAGTCAGTGCAAGCATTTGTCAATATGCGTGTAGCTCAACTCAGGACTACTAAGGAGCTCAACGACTTGACGAACAATGCCAAAGAAACCAGGAACCTGGTTCTACAGGAATCAAATATTCATCGGTAGCTTGTATCTGACACAAGACACTCGTTTGCGCCATGCCTAATCGAGGCAGATTACCGCGAGACAAGTATAAACTTTTTGGACCTTCGATATAAGTTTCCGTTAAAATCGGAACTTCCGAACTTCGAGAATCGGAATCGAACCTCTGAAAGAGATGTTAATCTCTGTTACAGATACACGTAATACGGATATAACAGAGCACTTATTCCAAACGCTTTCCAACAAAAGCAGTTTTATTTTTGCACTCAGTTTTAAAGTAGTCGGTATTTACCTATACGAGGTCAGGGCAGAATAGCGAACTACAGTTTTTATTCCACCATCCAACTTCTACGTCAAAGCGTGTCAATATAGGGTGTGCTCTTTTTGCTGGTATTTTGCGACCAAAACCAGCAGTCAACTTGCGGCTCCTCTATTTGGGCCCATATGAACGGACCGTACCAACTTTAGAGTATCTGCATTCCCCGGCCAATATTCGGAGTTGATTTCCTGAAAGTAGAACTTTGTTTCTAATTAAGCAATTAGCCCCATTTTTAGTTTTTGCACAACATTTGGCTCACGTTCCAGTTTTGGTAAGAAAAATGCCTGATTTTACGTAACGATATTGCCCAACATTCATTCAAGTGACTAAATGGTCCCATATTTTATGTAGTTTCAGTATTACTAAGCTCGACCCAATGTAATGTTTTATCGTTTGTTTTTTTTTTTTTTAATCAGAGAAAAAGCTAATACAAAGCCTAACAAACTGATACCATTTTTTCATAAAATCCAAATTTTTATAATTTCAATAAGTGCTCATATGCTTTTTAAAGAATTATCAAAACGCTTAGTTGACGCTTCGCGTGACCCAAGGGCTTGCTTCTACCTCGGTCAGAGAATAAGCATTGCCATACAACGTGGCAATGCCGCCAGCCTTTTGGGCACACTTCCAGTCGACAGCGATGCGGAGGAGTTTTATGACGTCATATTTAGCTAGGCTAGGTATACACTAAATATATATTATTTTTAATTATTTAAGTTTATTTTATTGTTTAATTTGTTTAATTATTGTTAACTAATCTATAAAAAAAGATAGAAATATAATAATTTTTGTTATACTTATAATAAATCTGTAGAAGTGAAAAAAAAAAAATTCAATAATATAATAATAATAATAATAATTCGCATTGTGAGGAGGTTCCTGTCTCTGGAGCCCTAACCACCGGTAGCTTGGACCCTGCTCCCGACACCGGTGGATAACTATATTTTTATATTTTTAAATGTTTTTTTTTTTTTCTTTTGTATAATTTTGTTAAAAAATATTTAAAAATGTAATTTTATATGTAAAAAATTGAATAAAGAGAATAATAATAATATTCCACAACTATCACACAACGCCGTCTAGTCCCAAGCTAAGCAGAGCTTGTATTATGGGTACTAGACAACTGATAAACATACTTATATATTTCTAAATAAATACATATTATAGATAAATTACACCCAGACACAGAACAAATGATTATGCTCATCACACAACAAACATTTGTCCTGGGTGGGAATCGAACCCACGACCTCCGGCATAGCAGTCAGGGTCACTAACTACTAGACCAACAGGCCAGTCACAATAACAATCTTAGTTCATTAAACGTCGGCGTTCGCGCATCCATTGTCTGTCTAATGTGTCTTTAATTACCATGATGGAAAGGTTAAAATATAATTTAACTTCATGTTTCCATTCCGCATAATATTAACATACCGTAAACTAGTCTACAGATAATTTGAGGTCACATCAATAGAGATAACATTATATAAAAACAAGCTATTACCCGTTGGTTCGCTCGCGTTAACGTAAATGTTTGGGGAACAGTAGGTACTTTTTCTGGATGATAGGTATGTCTTTTCCCTAGATCCTGGTATGTACGTGTTTTCACCTGTAAAAACATCAAATCACTCCTCTCGCTCTAGGTAGAGCAAGAGCGAGTATCTTAAGTGTATCCTCTTTTTCTTATGTTACCCTTTGCGAGGGCCACGATTACTCTTTCGAACAATTCTGCTGCTCTAGCTACGAGTAGCATCAGCCTAAACGAGCCTTGTCAATCTTGCAACATCTCTTTATGGCACGCGTGAAACACATCGCGTCTTCATCCTAGGCTTGGTCATTAACAGATGGAGAGCTACTCCTTGCTCGCCGTCTGCAAACCCGCCTTTGGTGACCAGGAATCTCGACCTCCGGGGCGTCTTCGACAGAGTTTTCTGTACCGCTGGTGACGTGTATGTGACGTGTAATTTTGTAATGATAAACAAACTCACACTCGCACTTATAATTATACTAGTGGGTCACTAATAATCGCGTACGTGATTAGAAAAACCTCGGCTTTGCACTAGTGCAAATTAAATTATACAAAATACTTCCTCATTTATTCCAATTTTTTAATGAACACCGCTTCGCTTTAAAAGGAGCTAGCGGATAAACAGACAAACGCGTAAAGTGACTTTGTTTTATATATTTATATACTACGCAAAGATATATAGTTAGTGTGCGGAATAATTTTATCATCCATAAGAAAATATTGTATAATTCTGTCTGTCTTGATAACCCCTCTTGATATTTTCATAGACGGCGACAAACTCGCGGCACAACAAGGGACCAGTTACACTTAAGAACAACATTATTGCGATGCAGTGGTCTCGTGGCTGAAGTGTCTGGGATCTCGGGGGTGTCGGCAGTGTCGGGACACTACTCTAGAGCATGATGCGGCAATAACACTGCACATTCTGCCCTCACATGCCCGTTATTGTCATATTATAGGGGACGCTGGCTGATTCAAATGTTCAGTAATGCGTGATTATGACTCCAGGGTTTTTATTGTACTGCTTGTGGTGGAATGTTCTGGGTCGTACAAGCTGAACCTATGAGCAGTTTGTGAAATTTAGAATCTACACATATAATGGAACTCCTATTAGGAACCGATATCTATACATATAAATAAAATTGGAGTATCTTTTTGTAATATTGAAATAACTGCTTTTTACTACATGCATATGAATATATGTATATACGGTACATACACCAAAATAACATTTTGTACAAATTTTGTCTGTCTGTCTGTTTGTCCAGGCTAATCTCTGAAATGGCTGGACCGATTTTGACCGGACTTTTTTTGGCAGGTAGCTGATGTAATAAGGAGTAACATAAGCTACCTTTATTTTAGAAAAAATAAATTCAAAATCCTGTAGTCCACGCGAACGAAGTCGCGGGCACAGCTAGTCTGTTATATAATTTAATTTATCTATAATATATATGTACATTAAAATGGGGTGAATAGAAACTCAGGGGTGAATAGAAACAAAACAGGGTATTTTCACGATACTTGAATATTTTTTGCAGCATTTAGCTACATCAATTTATTAATGAATGATATTTTAAAAAGTCGATGCTTTGTTAAAAGCCAATAATATGGTATCAAAGTGAAAAACCAAACCAAAGTTTTGTTTCTATTCACCTTAATTAGAAATACATAAGTATGTTTATCAATTGTCTAGTACTCACACCACAAGATCTGCTTAGTGGGGCTAGATGGCGTTGTGTATAAGTAGTGGAATATTTTTATTATTATTAATTTTAAACCAAACTAGCTTCTGCCAGCGGCTTCGCCCGCGTGAAAGTAGGTTCTTTCATACAAACTATGGACCCCCGTTTCATCTAACTAGAGAGTGAATTTTGGAATATCCTTTCTTAGTCTTTGCATACATCATAAAAAAAGATTGTTCTTCAGTGTTTTTTTTTTTTGTTTTTTTGGTGGGTAAAAATCAACCAGATGACATCCCTCGCCCTTGGGCGGAGCGGGAGATAGTGTTAGACTTTTACAGTGTTCAGGTCCAAGGTCCAACTCATCAACGCCCTGCCCAAACGTTGATGAGTCCGTGAGAGAGTCAGAAGTTTGCCTTTTATATGTAAATACAGATAATCTGTGAAAAACAACACCAGCTGCTCCCATTATCTTCTAAAATTGTTATGAAGTCACAATAATTAACCACAATAACAAACATCGCGTTGTTATTTATATTAAACGGTTTTAATTCCTCCAATTGTTTTAACGACCACGGTTCAAAGTTAGACAGCGGACAATGTTTTCTTATAACAAAATTGTTGCCGCAGATAGAACTCCAAGTTAATCTGTTACCGATTTAATTTGATGATTCACATCGTGCTGAAATTCTCGCTCGGCTCGTTCTTTGGTTATTCGTCTTTTGTCTTATTTTATTATGCTGTTACTCAGTCGCGGCGATAAAGGCTAGCGAGACGGCTTGTCTGCCTGTTCCCGGTTTTCTCGCCCTTGTTTATCCGGTTGGGGTAGTTAGCGCGGCGGAGTGGCGCCCCGCGGCAGTGCCTCCGTAGCCCGCCCAGCGATGGGACGTTCCCCGCCCGCCCCACTGCTCCCGACGCGCGTACGATCCCAACACAGGTGAACCACAACACTATAAAAAAAGAACAATCATCTAATGTGACTCGGACAAAATGACTCCTTTTATACATTTATATTGTGTTATATGGATAGAGTTATTGACTGGCTGCTGCACCACTACAGGTGAGTTTATAGTGCAATTAGCATTTTTATTGAGTTCGCCGGCAACTTGTCAAAAGTTTTTTGTAAAATACGAATTTTATTTCACTGTCCCGGAAATACGGGATTGATGGTTAACTAAAGTGTCTCCGATTCTTTGTAAAAGTTTGGAGCGCTAAAAAGTAATGATAGGATTTAAAATAAAATAACACAGATTGAGATTAGCTCTGAAAACAATTCTGGTATCAAAAAAAGTCTAGTTGGATTTTTTTTTTATGATGATTGCATAAAAATTTCACTTCCGTTTACACTGGGTTGGTTTTTCCTTTAAATTATAAAGTTTACTTTCTTACGAACAATAAAAAATGTGATCGTTAATAAAGTAAAATATTTCCTTCTTTCTTCGTAAAGTAACATAAAGAATGTGAATAATATCGTAAGTATTTTCCTGTTTGTGTTGTTTCTTGCCAATCTGGTGTTGGAATGCAATGTTTCTCAGATAGAGTAAGTGGCTCACAGTTCCATTAGATAACGCTGCTTTTTTTATTATTTATTTTATGATACGTATTTTCTGTCTGACTTTTTGTGCCATACTCACTCCTACAGCAACTATGTAATTGGTAAAACCTTAAATAAAAAAATCATTAGTGATAATTATAGTCGGTCACGTAGTAATCGCTACCAAGGTTGTTTAAATTTAAACTTATAATTGACAAATTAAAACTAATAATTTCAATACAGGCCATGCATATGTCAATACTATGTTATTAACATCATTAACGCCCTAAACAACTAGACAATTAATTAAATAGCCATTGTTTCAATAAAAGTGTAAATTATTTATTAATTTAGGCCACCCGGAGCATTTATTACTGATCGACGGTTGTTATTAGCGTTGATACGTAATAAAAACGATTTATTATTCATTGTAACCTAAATTAGACTTATGTACAAAAGCTGAACAAGCAAACATAAATTGTTCCGCGAAAAACTACTCTATAAAATGAATTATTGAAAAACTTTCATAGTGCATCAATGTTTTGCAAAATGTGAATTTTATATGGCTTGACAAAATGAAAATTTATTTTGCCAAGTAACATAAAAATTTCATCAACAATTTATGACGTGGAAACATTGCTTGGAAATAAAGTAATAGGCTCAAAGAATTACATGTTTGAACGACCCTTATCTCAAAGACTTACATGTGACCCTGACTATCGATTTCTAAGCAATCATAAAAATACAACTAAATCGTCCCTTTTCGAGTATCCGCGATTGCTAAGCTCCTTCAAGTAGATCTGTTCGGAGGGTCGCAAGACGCTGTTGCCATAACATACGAGTAATTCGGTTAACAAGGGGGACGGATCACAAATAAAATGTACCGGGGGCAGTGACGGTGACGCACGGCCGGATATCCGTGGACATCTTCCGAGGAACGTGACCCTATCGATGGTTTTTTATCGATGTAAATACGTTGACTAATGCCCCACGTCACTAGTTATCGTAGATCGCGCGAAGCTTGCTTTTTGCCTCCCTAATAGGAACATTTACTCACAAACGATGTTGACTAAGCACACATAGGCACATGTGTGCACTCTCAAATAATTCGTATGCAACGTTTAAGCCCTAAAAGCTTTTAAACAAATAAGCAGACGGTTGGTTTTTCACTTGCGATAACGTGGAATGGACTTTTTCGCTGAAAGTGGAGCAATTGCGGAAAAATTATGCAGTATCTGTTTATTTCTTTGTTTCTGTATTTGAATTGGACAAAATGATCATAAAAACGTAGATTGCTTCGTAATAATATATTCATAAGCTTGCGATAACAAAGTAAGATAACCACGATTTATTTATAGTAGTTAAGGTTATTGTAAAACACAAATAATCATAATATATCGTTGCGTTGTTATTTCTAGTACATGCACAAATAAATTATAAGTAGGTTGGTTTCATTGGTAGGCTAGGAATGCCATAAGCCCATAGCTATATGGCTTTCGTCTTCAACCGCAAGCGCGTCAATTCAATTCAAAATATTTTATTTGACATAGGCCTACATGGGCACTCGTAAAGCGTTAAAAGTTAGGGTACGGTTCCAATTGGTTGTTTTTATATTATATTGGTATAGAGAAGAATCGGCAAGAAACTTTTCTCCTTTGAAAAATATGATTTATTTTGTTTAAAATTATATGATAGGTACTTCTGTTTTTCACCTGAATTCCACACATCGTTTTATACGCATAATTACGGGTAGATATTTGTGATAGTATTAAATAAAACAAATAACTAGACATGTAACAAATAACTCAATTTTAACATTTGAAACTTTATACTCCGTCATTCATCATGGAAGGCCAGCGTTAGGCAATATTTTTCTGTTTGGCAACATTGCTGAAATAAACCTTTTTGGCGCAGTCATGAGGCACACATAATGTTGTTTTTTTTTTTCATTGACTGTCATTTTTCAAACCCCGACGGAAAAAGGGGGTATTACTTTATTTAACCTATGTGATCCTGGTGACAGCCGCTAAATAAATACTTTCTCTTTCTTAGTATCTAACCTACACTGTAATCTATGAGAAATATCTTTGAAATCAGCAAAACCTTTAAACTTTAAAAGTGTTTCCTTTGAAATACTTAAGTTAAGAAAAAAAAAACGTAGAAAGGTCTTTCAAAAACCGTGGGTTCGTTCAGAAAATAAATTGACCCTAATCAATTTTTTTCCGCTCAGTAACTTGGAAATCTATTTTTGTTATTACAAGTTTAATAACATAAAACTCAAAAACCTTGATCCTCTTCTGCTTGACGTTTCTTTTTCAAAAGCAAATTACGAAACAAAGATTGAAAACGAAGTGAATACAACTCCAGAACGTAATAATAATTGTTATTCCGCGGAACATTCCTTTTATTGAATTGACGCGATTCAGAGTGACGAGTCGGAGGCTTGAAATTTTAAACATAAAAAGGCGGTCAAACGCGAAAGGTCTACGCGAAATTACGTGCAAAAAATATATAAAAACAAGCCTTAAAAAACAAATATAAAAGTTTCTGAAAACGGAACGAACGTAATACCAACAACTCAATTCTTATCTACTTGTGAAAGCTCTACTTGAAAAAAACTAAAACATGTAACTTTTGATTTAAAAATAGCTCTAGACTTGTAAGCTTTAAAAGAAATGGGTCATCTGGATTTTCATTATTTTTATTAAATAAAATTACAGAAACTCAAATTGCTCGTTTTCTAGCGTAACGTAATGCAAAAAACTTTTTCTAAATTGGTTTTAAGGTTGTGAAACTTTTTTCATAAATCAGTTCTCTGTAATAGCCCAGCGTATCTTTACATTATCTTCGTTTTCTTTGCTTATAATGCTCACTACTTAAACATTTTTATTTGATTTATTTTCTCTAATTAATCAACGTATTTTAGGCGAGCATCGGTTTAAAGCAATCTAGAGACAAAAGGCTACCAGCGCGTGTTGCCAGTGATGGCTCCGAAACGTGGTCGCTCACAATGAGCCTCATCAGAAGACTTAAAGTCATCCAAATGGCAAAGGAAAGGGCTATGCTTGGTGTTTCCTTGCGTGATCTAATCAGAAATGAAGATATCCGTAAGAGAACTAAGATTGCCGACATAGCTCGAAGAATCGCCAAACTTAAGTGGCAATGGGCACATTGCTAGCAGAACAGATGGCCGTTGGGCCGAAAGGTTCTAGAATGGCGACCGTGTACCGTAGCGTTGGAAGGCCTCCTACAAAGAGGACCGATGACCTGGTAAAAGTTGCGGGAATCAAATGGATGCGACACGCACCGGATCGTTCATTGTGGTGTCACTTGGGGAGGCCTATGTCCAACATGGCTTAAATGATGATGATGATGAATCTAGAGATGGTTGTAGGATAGCCGTAGAAAATCCATATTTTTTAAATATTTATCAACTCAACTGTCCCATAGCTGGGGAAAGACTTCCCAGCACTCTTCACTTCCCACGGCTATCTGCTTTTGTAATCCAATCCCTCATGGTATTGTCTAGTTTGTCTCGCCAACTCTGCCAGGGTTTTCAATGGCGCTGTTTTTTTTCCCGTTTGGCAACCATTCTGATGTTTACTTTAGCCGGCTATCATCTGATATCTATACTAATATTACATATAAAGCTGAAGAGTTTATTTATTCGGACGCGCTAATCTAAATTAGTACTACTTTGGGTAAAATAGAAAAAAAAAATGTTAGTGTTGGATACCGTAAAACGGGGTGAACAGAAACGCCTCCTGTGTTTCTGTTAGAAACAAAACTTTGGTTAACTTTGGTTTTAGTATATTATTATCCAAAGTATATTATTATCGGTTTCTAATAAAACATCGACTTTTTAGAATAACAATTCATTAATAAATTGATATAAATAAATGCTGCAAAAAATATTCAAACATTGTGAAAATACACTTTGAAGTTTTGTTTCTATTCACCCCTAAATGTCTGTTCACCCCATTTGACTGTAACCTATTATGTTATGTCTGAGTGTGGTTTCCGCACGTGGGCCTTAGCGGCCATAATCTTTGGTGGACTTATTTCAACCAGCTCACCTCTCTACAAAAACAGATTAGGTCTTTCAGACTTTTTAGGGCTTCAATAAGGAAGTTTGGGGATCCTGAGGTTCGTGTGTGTATTTATGTGACACCTGTGCAGTCTAGGGGCACATAATTAATAATATATAAACAAGCCTTTTATTGTTTACTAGCTTTTGCCCGCAGCTTCACCCGCGTACATAAAATATAGCCTATGTCACTCAAGGATAAAGCAGCTTTCTATCGGTGAAAATTTTTTTTGCAATCGGTCCAGTACTTCCATAGATTACCTCCTACAAACAAAAAAAACAAACCTTATCTCTATATTATATTAGTGTTGATTATAATTTATATATTTAACATCACGCTCCGACCAATAGGGACAGGGCAGTAACCGAAGACACCACAGAAAATAACGAGTTCCATATAAAAATTTACGTAGCATGCTACACTCAGTTCGGCTACTTTTTCCCACATCGAAAATCCTTTTAACCTACCTATAACGTTTATTTATTTATTTATTTATTTAATTAATTACAACGGTTAAACAACCAATTACAGTAACTAAACAAAGAGTAAAAGTATAAACATTTAAACAACACGTACATCAATTCCTCTCACAGTACTTCTGACATGCCAATAAAATCATCTTCCATTCATCCGCAAACAGATCGTTTGTTGGATAAGAATCCAAGAGATCATTTAGTGCAGCCAAAGTGCGAGGTATTGGAGACTGAGCACGGGCAACAGTGCGACACTGAGGCACAGCAAACATTCTGTGCTTCTTGCCGCGGCAGTAATTGTCCGGGACAAAGAAACGTGCCAGCACAGTTAGTAAATCAGGCGCATCAACAGTGCCACGGAGCGTCTTGCAGGCTATGATGAGCTGATCTCGTGCTCGTCTTACCTCTAGCGAGTTGTATCCGAGGCAACCCAAAAGAAATTTTGTCGGATAGAGGTATGGGTAGTAACCGTGCATCCGCTTGTACAGGAACCTGAGAAACGCTTTTTGCACTTTTTCCAGTAAAAGGGCGTAAGAACTTTGGTGCGGGTTCCACACGCAAGAGCTGGATTCTAACTTACTGCGCACGAGCGCATTGAATAAAATCTTAATGGCGTGCGCGGTTTGAAAATCACGGCAATTGCGTAAAACGAAACCCAACCTTTGGTATGACTGCTTTGCCACCGCGACCATGTGATCGTGGAATGTGAGCTTTCGGTCGAATGTGACTCCCAGGTCTTTCATAGCAGTTGTTTTTATGATGGCATTATTATCGAGGTGGTATTCGAATTCAACTGGGTGCCGCATTCGACCGAAGGTCATAGCGAAGCATTTAGAGGCATTAAAATCCATCTTATTATCTAAACTCCACCTGTAAATTGCGTCAATGTCTTGTTGTAGTGCCAAACAGTCAGACTCGGAGTTTACTTCGAGGTAAAGTTTTAAGTCGTCGGCATACAATAGACATTTTGCGTGACGCAGAACTTGGGGGAGATCATTTATCATGATTAAGAATAATAGAGGCCCCAAAATTGAACCTTGACTCACTCCGGAACGCGTGTGATAGGCACCGGATTCGTACATTCCGAGCCTAACAAACTGCTGACGATCGCGTAGATAGTCTGCGAAAAAACGGAGGAGACAGGGTGAGAAACCAATTTTGTTTAGTTTCATCAGCAGCATGTCATTATTAATCCTATCAAACGCTTTCCGGAAGTCAAAGTAAAGTACGTCTACCTGACGTCCGCGGTCTAAGCTAGAGGATATGTAATCAACCAGAGTCAAGAGATTGGTGTCAACAGATCTCTTGCCCCTGAAACCGTGCTGCTCATTACATAAGTATGTGTTTATTTGTTGGTAGATGGCATTGTGGAGGATGTTCTCAAAGACCTTCGCTGGGGAAGATAAAATTGCGATTGGGCGGTAATCTTCAACGGAACTTTTGTTTTGGGTTTTAGGAATTGGTGTGACTCTGGAAACCTTCCACTGAGAGGGATATATACCAGTCTGCAAAGCTAAATTGAAAATGTGACAAAAAGGATCAATGAAAATATTTCTTAAATCTTTAATAATGAAGGCGGGAATATTGTCCGGGCCGATGGAGCTGTTAGGTTTGAGTTTATTTATGGCTTTTATAAGGTCTACTGGGCACAAGGGAGGTATGCTTATGTAATTGCTGTTACTGGTATGGACAGCAGCGGAGATATGATCAGCATCAAGCCGCGGAGCATCAGGTAGAAAAACATCAGAGAAAAACTCTGCAAAGGCCCCTGCCGCCTTAGATCCCGAAAAAGTTATACCCTTGTGTACAATGTTAGGCTCAAACCCACCTTTGGACCGCAAGCTGGAAATGTGTGACCAGAAATTACGAGGGTTGGTCTTAATTTTACTCTTTATATTTCGCATGTATAAGGTATACGCATCCGCAATACGGGTCTTTAAGCTTGCCCTGAGATTCGAGAATAACAAATACGCGCTGTCACACTTAGTTTTCCGCCAGTTCTTGTGGAGCCTCAACTTGAGCTTTATATCCTGAATGATATCACTTGTATACCACACTGGATAGCGTTTATTTACCGACCTGTGTCTGTTCTTTTTAGGCATGGAAGCGTCAAAGAAATCATAGATAATGTTGCAGAACTTACGAGTGGCTACTTCAACATCTCTGGATTCTAAAACCTCCTGCCAAATATTCTCGCCAGATAGAAGTAAATAAAGTTGCTCAAAATCGCATTTGCGGAAGTTCCAGTCCTTGGTTTCGTTTATATTACTAGGCTCTATCGAATCTGAAAAATGACGTACATCAACACTTACCTCAATATGCAACGCCGGGTGATATGCGTCCAGTGGCACTAATCCCTCGGTGGCGGTGACTACGGTTTTTGGAGCACTTATGTTCTCTTGGACCAAAACAACATCTAACATACCACCATACAAATTATTCACAACATTCATCTCGTTCATACAGCAAAAAGACACAAAATAACAATAATAATTCTTAATATTTAACGAAGCACTATTTAGATTTAAGTCACCTAAAATGATAACAAGTCCTTTTAAATTATTAATAAAATCTTCCACTTTACAAAACCAACCCATGTACTCTTCATCACTTGCACTAGGTTTGATGTATACTACACATACGTGAACAGTTCGGCCACACCATGAAAAATCGGCCCATAAGTCTTCACCACCGACCGTTTCAAGATCGCGGCGGCGGCGCAGCACGATAGGTGCGCGAGCAGCAAGCATCACTCCGCCGCACGGTGTACTCCGGTCGCGTCGCATCACGTTCCAATCGCCAGCTACAAGTTCTCCATCTTCAATAGAAGCATCAAGAAAGCTCTCTGTTACAGCGATGAGATTATGTTCCAGCTGTAACAAGTTCGTTCTCCAAGTTGAGAGTTTAGTCTTGAGACCACGGACATTTTGGTACAAAACATTAAAGTTCTTAATTCTGGTATGAGGCGGTTTGGGCACGAAATGTCTGTTGACTCATGCGGGCGCTATCAGGAGCCTTATCATTCGCATTACGTGCAATCCAAGTATTGACTCTTGCATTCATTGGCCATACATCAACAGAATAACATTTTTCATAATAAATTATTGGAACACCGATCTTATACGACTTATAACTTCCCCTAGCTCGTAGCTCTTCGACCGTACACGCGCCTGTAGGACATAATTGACGCAGATAGTCACGAATATCGTCGGCACTGGACTCCATATTCCACAAGTGCAGGTATTTACGTGGTTCGACTGCTTTTAAGTTAGTAATGTTAGGCCCAGCGACGCCGCATAGCGAAATAGGTTTTCTGAATTTCTTTCCCTTTACTTTCGTCCAGCTTTGATCATCAGCGTGGTCGTCAGCAGGAAAAGTGCCACTGTCGGTAGAAATGACGTCATTGTCAGGAGAAACGTGTTGAACGGAATGAGAAGCATGGTTATCGACAGAAGAAGTGGAGTCGTCGGCAGGAGAGGTTTGGTTATTTATACTAAGCAGTTCTAATGTTTCAGACGTGGGTCCCTTGTGGCTAGTTGGGTTAGCCTGTGCGATGTCCAGCTGATTGGGGCTAGTATGGCGAGGTACAGCGTTCTTTGCTGTAACCTTTTTATGTTTTTTGGCACGGTGCGACGTTTGCACTGAAGTAGGAGCCCCGGCCAGCGGCACGTGCTGAAGTTGCTGTTGGGCGGTTACAAGGTCAGGATGTCGCTTCGTTGTAACACAGGGGGGTTGTTGTTGATCGGCAACATTTAGGCGAGCTGACAGCATGATGGTGCACTGCTTTAATTGAGTGTTAAGAAGATCTACTTGAGAGGCAAAGCAAGTTAACTTACATTCGTAATTGGAAATAACGGATACAGCTTTGCCAAATTGTTCTTTTAATAACTCCATCTCACATCGTAATTTGCTCATTTCAAATGAGAGTTCCTGAAATTCGACCTGGTTTCGGGCGTCTTGAATCATCGGGGCTTTTTTCCTTAAGGTGACATTCGGGTCGCTGTCTTGCGTTAAAGTGATAGAGCTATTATCACCTTTAGTCGAACAGGCACATTCCGCGCAAACCCAGGATATTAGGTGTCTTTCAGTCACGATCGCTTCACCTGAGCATTGAAGATGATATTTGAGTTTACAATTATCCCATGTACAGCTCAGGTATTCTTCTCCGTTAACTATAATGCCTCGACAACTGGCACAATTTACGTCAGTTACTCGGCGCTTATCGGGAAGGCTTAAACTGACAACAATGGGTGAAGAAAAACTTTGATTAGCAATTGGGGGGCTTTCAGGCCGGGCATGGCGGACTGGCGTTTTGGTATTATCAAATTTCGGCTGTTTAAACAAGCATTCCGGGCATTTCCAATTAGCTCTGACTTGGGCGTTTGTCAGTTTTCTTTTAGAAATATTAGCACAAATAAGATCATAGTATTTAAAGCAAGTAAAGCATTGTACGCTGTCTTCTCCTTCCAAAGCGTTCAAACATCCAGCACAGTTATTTGTTGACATCTCGTAATCATAAAATACACGTTACACAGCAAAATTCGAATATTGGCACAGTGCAAATAATGCGCTTTAAGCAGTGCGTAAAGCGATTGGCGTTCAATCATGCAACAAAGCGAGCAGCGATGGTTACGCTTAGAGGTGAATACTGGCGATGCAGCGGCCGCGCGAAACTTGCGCGGAAAGAAGGTCTTAAGCGCCGCGTAATAGGCGTCGCTTACGCGTTCGAATCAAAACACTTTAATACACGCGGAACACTTTTTAGATTTCGAAAATTGTTTTGTTTATAGAGTCCGTCTAATGAAAGCGTGACCTGAGAAAAGGAGGTTACAACCAAAAATTTTGAATGTGGTATTATTGAAATAGTAGGAGAAAAAAGTTTTGATACTAGAGTATTTTTTGTATTTATGACAATTGTATAATAGTTGTCTATGAACTTGAAACCTAGTCAAAAACGTGTGTAGATTTAATTATTTGGTGGGTGTATGGTAAAGGTTAATAACACACAAAATGTTAGTTAATATTCCAAATTATTTTATTTTATCTGATCTCTCAAATGTCGCTATATAATATTCAAATAATATTCCATATTTACCATTTGGCCTTCTGGCAAGAATACCAAGTGCACAACACCGCGATAGTCAAATAAAATAGTCAATGATTTCAACTTCATCTCGTCTTGCCAACACTAATAATGTGTTTCAAGATTGTTGGATTGGAATCGATTCGTTTTAGCATAGAGAAAATTCAGATCTTTTGGGATTAGTCAAGTTGGAACATGTTTTATACTCCAGTGATACGGATGTTTCAAATGATACGGATCGACTCGTGAGACACAAAAACTTCAGCAGCCATCTCTCTCAAACTTGAACTAGAATTTCAGTCACTATCTCCTTCCCTTTCGCGATTTTAACTTCAGTTGAAGACTTTGATGCACTACCAGACAGAGTGAGGCAAATCTTTCATTACATCTCAACCTCTATGTGTTTATGAATAAGTCGATTCACCAAAAGCCTTCTTTGTTCGATGTTTTTGTCCATTATGAGATTCGCTATATGTCAGATTATCTAAAAATATAAGAAAAAAAAATATCACCATAACACAAATATAACTATCTAATAATATTAGTCGACAAGGATCAAGATTATAACGTCATACTAACTTAAAATTCAGAAATCGTATGTAAACATTGTTGGTTTTCATTGAAAACAGCTTCTTTCTCTTCTTGTTTTTGCTTGAATTTATTAACCATAGTGTGTAGCAGTTTTTACACGTTACTGTTTATTGTTTTTCCCATAATTAAGCAATTATTCTTGAAAAATAAATATCCGTTTCCAAAAACTGACAATTGCAACCATAGACTTTGACGTGATTTTGGCAGCAAAACAATGTTGCCAATTTAATTTAAAAAAAAAACTCCAGGTTACGCTTTCAGTAGACGCACTCTAGTTGTTTTGCGATGTTTATTTGGTGAACTAGCACTAGATATTATAACACTGAGGCTATTTGAGTTCTATGTAAGAATATTGAGCTAAATTAACTTGAAAAATGTACTTTAAACTATATTTAATTGGTATTGATCGGGAGCAAACGAAAACGGACCGTTTACTTAGAGGGCGCGCGCGATGATGATGCGTTATTCTTAGATTCAGGCTAGTATTTGAAGTAAGTAAACCGTTTACAATGTAATACGATAGCACATTCCAAAGCGTAGTAATTGTCTCTCTAGTAGCGAAAAAAGGCGTTTGCGAAGTGGGTCTTGAACGCAAAGGGGCCTCGCACAAGTGAGGGCTCTTTAAGAACGAGGTTTTTTATTTTATAATTAATTATTTTATTTTAGTTTTTGTCCACGGCTTCGCCTATGTACATAAAATTATAGTCTATGTCACTGAGGAATACAGCAGCTTTCTATTGGTAAAAAAAAATCGGACCAGTACTGCCAGAGATTACCTCCTATAAACAAAAAAAAAAACTTTACCTCTTCATTATATTAGTTATTAGACTCGCGTTTCTTCACTATTTTACCTGATGGTAAACGACAATGTGATCGAACACTGAGTTGTGACAGTCGCTGTCTTGTTTTCGAATTTATGGAAGAAAAAGCCTTGCTGATGTGCATTCGCCCACGTCTAAATTAGTCCACGTTACGCCACTGTCTCTCTCATACAACGAGTATGAGAGAGACAGTGGCGTAACGTCTCTCTCATACTCGTTCTCTCGCTCTACGTAGAGTGGGAGATGTTATTTAACGATTTCCTACTTCAAAAAAAAGGCTAGTTAATTCTACAAACAGAAAAGCAAACATTTACGCGCGCAGCTTTTCATTTAAAAAGGATTAAAAAGGGGTTTTTACCGCTCATCAACAGTTTAAATGGACGTGTTGAATAATGTTATAAAAAACCGGTCAAGTGCGAATTGGAATCGTGTAAGAAAGGGATAATTTTTGGGTGATGGTACGTAACCATCACCGAGACGCGAGATAACATAAACATACTTTATTGTACACCAATATAATAAATAGTACCTACAATTTGAGCCTTAAAAACTTAAAACAAGCTACAATTGGCGGCCTTGTCATATTCTGCCATCTCTTCCAGGTAACTTGCGGAAAGAGATTGCCTGGACGTAACATGGGGTTACACTACTACATACCTACACACATAATCATAACATTCTTAGGGTGAGTTGCATCATTTAACTATAACGATAACAAAGCCGTTAACAGTTGTCAAATCGTCGAATTGACCAATAGGCGGCCGTTTCACGGCTTGTTATGGTTTGGTTATCGTTATAGTTAAATGGTGCAACTCACCCTTAATGGCCAGTCCCTCCGGTAAGAGTCAAGCTCATCTCTTCACTGTCGCCTCAGTCCGTCGCTATATTGAAGACAGAGTTGTGTTAAAAAGGGAGAATGAGGCTATGGAAGACGCTTCTGAGACATAATGGGCTAATTAGATGGATTGATAGAAAAAGAAAGAAAAGAAAGAAGGAAAACTGAGTATATTGGCATTAATAAAAACAGAAACACCTTAAAATGAAACAAAATAAAAAGTACAATAAATAATGCTATAAGAGCCTTAGCTTAGCATAAAACCAGATGGTAACACAAGGCCACCACCTGACGCTGATTTTCAGTTGTGGCTCACGTTAAGCTCGATTTCATAAACAAATGCAAAAAAAAGTCTAAATTATCCTGTGAAGAAACCAACTAAAATCAAAGAAAAACGACGAGGAAATTGTTGATGAAATTATTAAGTGTCTGCTTAAATAAGTACTTCCTTGTTTATTTTACCATGATATATGCCAACGAAATAATTGACTTTGTTTTATCTAATCAAGATTATGGCTGATTAGGGACTGCAAAAAAAGTCGTCATAATTGAAAACTGAATTGACTAGATTTTTTACGAACATAAATAATCATGGCTTAGTTTTTTTATGCTCATGGTTTTCACGGCCTTTGGGTAAATTGAACACTTAATGTTGCTACTAATATAAATCTTGGTCAAGTAACATAATATGCTATGCTTTATGTATTGATTATAGGGTAGTTCTCTGATTTCGGTCCGATTTGAATAAAAATAGAGAAATTTTAGATTTTGAAAATCTTACTGTGAAACGAAAATATGACTGCTTATAAATACTATGTGTAAATATTTTCGAATTGCATCGATAAATATCCAAGATTTAGGTCGCTGAAGTTTTTATTAGTGATGGTAATGATTTTTCGTTTTATGGGAATGATTATTGATTGACTTCTTTGGCGAATATGTCCTACATAAAAATATTTTTGAGAGACAAAAACTCTTAGCGATACATATAAAAAGTCAACAACAATAAACAATCAAAATATTAGCAAATCATCGACGTCATCATCTTCATCTCCATCATTTTCTTTTTCGTTTTCTTCGTTCTTTTCATATCTCCCTATTGCTTACTTTTTCTGATTTCCCAAAAAATATCTGTTATATAAATGACTAGTTATTTCAGTTTTATTTTCTCTACCTTTGACCTCTATCTTTCAGGGTAATGCAACATTTTTTTCATAATTTTGTAGGTAGCAAGTTTTTCTTCACAAATTTTAGCAACCTTCGGCATAATTTTACTTAGAAATAAAAAATAATAATACGCTGAGCATACCACTTTGGACTATTCAAAGTTATTTATACGAAAAGACGAACAGATAAACTGACAAACCAACAAACAAATGGACAAACAGACAAAAAGACAAAACGGACAAACAGAGAAACCAACAAACAAACAAATAGACAAACACACAGGCAGACAGACAAACAGACAAACAGTCAAACAGACAAACAAACAAACGGATAAACAAAGTAAAAAAAAAAATAGTGCTAGGTTACCGTCACTTTAAAAACTGATGGTAAATTATGGTAAAGACTATCACGGTAGTGACATTTTGGGTTATTTTGATTTTTAAATTAATTAATTTAAAAGCTATTTGTATACCTATTATTGTCGTAAAAATACTCATCAAAACAAACATTTCAGAGGTAAATTAAACATGTAAATCTTGTGACTAACATCAAGTTTTTCACATACGGTGAAGATCACTAAACCCGTACAAAAGTAGTTTTTGATCACAATTACGTAATAATTTTTTATTTCTCGAGCGCACGTGTTTCTTCCTCAACATTTCTGGAACGACCGTTCGCGCTGCGGAACTGCGCAGAGAAGGGTAAAGGAATTGGATGTCCATATAAAGAGTTTTTTTAGAGTTCTTTTTTGCTTACGGTTATGATTATTTTTTCGGTGACAAAGACAAAAATATTTAAAAAAAATAACTAATCGATTCGTATTTGTGATAATGGAGGCAAGTATTCCCTAGTATTATTTTAACAACATAATTAAATTACGGACAAATAAAGCTGTAACTTCTTAGAAATTTTGAACTCTATTTTTATAAAATTATGTTAAGGACACCGATGGTAAGGACATTTGTGACTCTTTTTTATTTTCGTTTTTATACCTACGGTTTTCTATTTGTGGGATACACCTAGCTAAATGTCTTCAAATCAACCAACTGTACTCGAATCTCCCAAAATTTTAGTACAATTTTTTTTATGTAACCAGACATGTGATTGGTACGAAATGAGAGAATCAACCTATAAATACTTCGGAAATACATTTCCGCATTAAATAGCAAAAATAAAAATAACTGTTTATGCTTAGAATTATACTTAGTAACTAAAATGACACAATATATGATGTTGTCACAACAATAAATACAATATCGAGAATCACATCACCAGAAAAAGTATAATAATAATAATAATAATAAATTTTATTGAACCATTGTTACAAGAGTTGCCTTAAATTATAACAATCGTAACTTAAGTAGGAATGTAACTATTGGCGAACTTCATCATGTAGTCTATACGGTGGTCCCCAAACTCGGCGAAGCCTGTATCTTGGGGACCGGGTTGAGATTAGTATATTTGTATACAAATGTAAGTGACTTTAAAAACACTACAAAATAAAGTTATAAAAGATAGGATCTATCTTAAAGTAAAACAAATAAGCACTGGAGATCAAGGTGTCTTAAAACTATCTATTACCTATTTTCTTAACCATAAACAAAAATTATAATATAATAAAAATTAAAATGTGCTGAACTTAGCACAGAATATTGAAAAGAAAAAAAATATATCTTAGAAAAAATAAAGATTAAAATGTGGTGTGGATGTGTAAATGTGTGAGTGTGTTGTGTAAATGTTTAGTGTCTGTGATGTGATTCCGAGTTAATTGTGAGAAGATTTTCTGAATCATCGTATGTAAGACCTAAAAGCCATTTTTTGACTGCTTTTTTACACATGGCGAAGGAGAGTGTTTTAGTGTCACAAGGTAAGC
Source organism: Mythimna ferrago (assembly GCA_910589285.2). Classification (NCBI taxonomy): domain Eukaryota; kingdom Metazoa; phylum Arthropoda; class Insecta; order Lepidoptera; family Noctuidae; genus Mythimna; species Mythimna ferrago. Next base: position 12,925,680 of record OU342687.1, read on the forward strand.
TGCTAATGACCTTGTTATACACGAAGGTGTGTAGGTAAGCGGGGCATCGTCTAGCTAGGAGGGAGGTTGTTCGTTGCAGTGGTATATGAAAGACACGTTTGGAGGTTAATGAGCCATAGTCAGGTCGCAGCTTTACGGTTTTGTGAGTTCGGAAGAAAGCATTGAGGACGTACAGTTGACGAACACGTGAAACTGGAAATTCACTGTATAAGGAGTCAGTAGGGAAGAAAAAAGGTTTTTTTAGAAGAACCTTTATAACAGATCTCTGGGCTCTTTCGAGCTCAATCATTGTAGTCTTACCAGCTCCACCCCAGATAGACACACCATATTGTATTATGGACTGGCATATGGAAAAGTAAACCGTTCGCATTATGTCTATTGGGGTACGGTCTCTCAATTTCTTAATTATGTATATAAGTTTCCTCACTCGACCAGACAGTTGTTTGATGTGGGCTTTAAAAGATAGATTTTCGTCAATGAGTAGACCTAAGTAACGAATAGACTGAGTTCGGTCAATACAGTCGCATGCGCAGTCTTCATGTGAGGTGTTTGTGTTTAGCTGACATGTATGAAATTTTAATTTTAGATTGGAAGGAGGGCTAGATGAGAGTGTTTTGTAAAATGGAATGTGTTTAGTTTTCTTTATATTGAGTGTTAGTAAATTATGGTCGAGTGTTTGAGCAATTGTTGCTAATCCTTCTTCTGCGAGATGGTAGACCTGTTCCCAGTTTCTACCATTAAATATGATAACAGTATCATCAGCATATGATATTAGTTCTGCGTTTTTTAATTCCAGGTTTAGTATGTCATTCATATAAATAATACATAGTGTTGGACCCAGTAAGCTACCTTGCGGAACTCCAAAATTTATAGGGAGTTGATTACTTGAGTGGTCGTCGGATTTGACGTATTGTCGGCGATTGGTGAGGTAGCTGTGAAACCACTGAAGTGGTTTCCCTTTTACTCCAACGGAATCTAATTTTTTAAGAAGAAGATCTATTGAGATGGTGTCGAATGCTTTGGCTAGGTCTAAAAAGACCGCCATACAACGGTTACCCTTTTCTATAGTTGCTGATATGGAGTTAGTTAGTAGTAAAGCCGCGTCTTCAGTAGACTTGCCTTTTCTAAAACCAAATTGTCTCTCTGATATGAGATTGAACTTTTCAAGAAAATTAACTAGCCGAGTGTTAACAACTTTTTCCAGAAGCTTAGATAGAATGCTCAGAAGGGCTATTGGTCTGTAATTTTCAGGTCTGTCCTTAGAGCCACTTTTGTGTATTGGGCTTACAGCTGCTACCTTCCATTGTTCGGGGAATACACCTGTTTCCAGGCTGAGGTTAATTAGGTGGGTAAGAGGAGTTATGATAAAAAATTGTACTTTCTTTATGAGTTTTACGCCGATTTTATCAGGACCTGGGGAGCTATCATTTTTTAACTGATTGATGAAGTTAGTGATTTCAGTTTCATCAGTAGGGTGTAGAAAGAAAGAGGACGGTGACGTTGTCGGGGATAAGTACTTGCTAGTGATTGACGTTTGAGTTTCTGCTAATCTTGTCAATATGGTGTCAGCCAGCTTTTTGCCTACGGAGGTGAAGTAGGAATTGCACTTGTTGAGAGACTCGACAGGGTCCAGCGAGCTTGTTAATAAATTGGACGTATTGCAATTTCGGGTACTAGGGTCATACATTGATTTTAGAACTTTCCATAGTTTTTGAGAGTTTTGCTTATTTTCCTGGATTTGTCGACTGTCGTATTCAATTTTAAGGTTGCATAAGAGATTGTTGCAGAAGTTTTTATAACGTCGGTAAATTAGTTTTTTTATCTCGTTGGTGGGGTCATCGCGTACTGATAGATGTAGCTTGTCCCGGTGTTTCATACATCTCATGAGTCCGGGTGTGATCCATGGTTGAATGTTACGTTTACTACGAGGAGTTTTAACTTCATATGTGTGTGTTTCTATTAGTTTAGCTAGGGTTCCAATAAAAGAATCGGCAACAGAAGCCACACAATGTTGGTTAAGGGTATCAGACCAATCAATTTTAGCTAAGTCGGTGGCTAAGTCATCTTCGTTTAATTTGAACACCCGGCGTTTTTTATTGCGACTAGTGCTAGAGTTTTTGAGAGGAATGTTTGCTATTACTATGTCATGATCTGTGATGGAACTTTTACAGACTATGCCCTTGGGTTTGGTATTGCACTTAACAAATATGTGGTCAAGACAAGATTTTTGTCTGGTGGGTTTGGTGATGACGGGAAGTAAGCCATATGAGGCTAGAAGGCACATATAGTCGTGATGTTTATTGTTTGTCGTGCTACATATATCTATGTTGATGTCTCCGGTGATAATAAGCGTTGGATATTTATTTACTGTTTTAAGGAAAATGTCTAGTGAAGCGATAAAATTTGAAAGGTTCGTAAAAGATGGTGATCGGTACAGCCCAAGTATAGCCACTTTTTTGTTAAGAATTAGAAGGAGGCTGTCGGTATCCAGTATTTTGGATTCAATTACAGTCACATCGTAGTTTGTTTTGGTGTAGATGACTATCCCACCATTTTTATTATTTTGAGTATTAGTTCGAGTCACATTATAACCAGATAAGTTGTCTAGTATAGAACCTTCGCTTAGCCAGCATTCGGTTAGTACGATAACGTCAATGTCAATCTCGAGTCGTTTCAGTGCTACTGAGAAGTCATCAAAATTGTGTTGATAACTTCTGATGTTAAAAGAAAGTATTTTAAAACTTGGCTCGGAATCATTTGTGTACAACCTGCATTCTTCCAAGCTTTCGAGGTCGTGACAATCTATTGCAGTAATTTCTTCTATATTTTGGATAATGTCAAGTGAAGCCATTAGCATAGTTGCTGAAAAAAGCTGAGAAAGTATTGTGCATAAGAGGTTTAGTCACGACGACATAGTGTGGTGCGAATAATTGCAGGTAGACATATTTGGGCAACATTGTGGTGATGTTAGTGTGATGTATTTTCTTAGTATGAGTGCGTTTGTGTAGTAATTGGTGTGGTTGTGTTGAAACATAACGTAAATTGGTGAGCAATAAAAGAAGTATTACAATACAAGAAAATATGATACAAAAACTAATAGAACTAGAAATAATAAAAAGGTACTGTTTGCTGTCCGGTTGACTTCTTTCAGTCACGTGGTTCCGCTGAGGGAGAAGACTGGTGAGGAGCCATGGTCGAAGGGCCCAGATGGAACTCCAGGTCTTCGATGTTGCGTACATGAATAGGGGGGTTGCCTTCCTGTTTCCGTATGAGGATAGCGCCGTTCTTATGCCAGCAGAAGCGATATCCTTGTTGCTTTGAAGCCAGCTTGGTGGCACGAAATAACTGCCGGTTTTCGTGAGTTAGTCGCTCGTTAAAGTATACTTTTCTCGAAGGCCCGTCTATTTCCATATCAGAAGATGTCATGGTTTTTCTACTTTTAGCAGCCTTTAGAAACTCGTCACGCTTATAGCGGCGAATAAATCTGACTACGAGGGGACGTGTCGGAGTTGCAGCTGTTACTTTGTTTTCCTGGCGACGCGGACCCATTCTCGTAACAAAATCAATGTCTTGATCCTCCATGGTAACTCCGAATTTGTTTGCCATTACTTGAATAATGTGAAGCGGATTCTCGTTTTTAAATTCATTCACTCCACAGATTTCCAGCTCATTCCGAATGGATGATTGGGCTTGCGAGTTTAGTTGCTCACGAAGATTGACGATGGTGCTGTTTAGAGAGATGATTTCCTCCTCACGTTTTTCTAGAGTTTTAATTCTTACGTCATACTCGTCCAGGCGGCCGTAGCAATGGGTGAGGTGGTCGCTCAATTGTTTTATGTGAGATTTCAGGTCTCCCATGTCGCCTCGGAGTAATTTAATTTCGGATGTCAGTATACTTAGAGTGTCAGAGCTGCCGGCGGGCGCAACAGTTGGCGATTGAGTAATTATATTTGAAGAGTTAAATGTACCGGGTGACTTTTCTGACGTGTTTGGGAAATTAGATCCTTCAGAATTTGGAATAAAGTTCAAAATTGCCTGCTTATCTGTTACGAAGAGCCGAGAACTGGCAGTACTTTTATCCGGTTGAATAGTGTGGCAAAACTGACATACCCAGCAGCTTTTATTTTCCTCGGTTATTTTGGTTTGGTTTCCACCTTTTATACAGCTGAAGTGAAAAAGTTTGTAACATTTAGAACATTTAGCGTTCGTTGATCTTAAAGGCTTAGTGCATAACGCGCAGGTGTTCGCCATAATTATTATTTTTGTTTGCAATTGAATATGATCGTCGTTAGTCGTACAGCGCAGTGCTAGCGCTTTAAGCGATGTGTGCAGCGGACGAAGTTTAGTGAAGCACGATGACAATACAGCGATGTTGAGTATGGCATTAGACATTTCAACAGTCATCCAGCCTAATGATAAAGAGAAAAAGAAAACATAACATTTGACATATCTTGTCCGTAGAAATTACCTATGTTGACATAATGTACGTAATCTCACCAACTTTAAACTGGAATATTTTTATTACTTGGTATATTAATAGTAATGTCTAAGACCTATTTGTTTAGAAAAATCTGTATATTTTCCTTCATACCGGGGCTCGCCCGGTATGAAGGCTTAAACGAACGGGGTAGGTTTTTTAGACAGTAAGAGTCTGACACTATCTCCCGTTCCGCCCAAGAGAGGGGGTTGTCATGGGATGATTTTTCCCACCAAAAAAAAAATCCGCCAAGCATTGTCCGGTCCCTTTGTTCATTCAAAATTCCCAAGCAGTTTCAATTTTAACCGAATTTTAATATGTTTGGAAATCTGTACCAATTTTTCGGAAAAAACCTTTAATAAAAAAATCTAAAAAAAAGCAAAAAAAAAATATAGCAATCGTTTAATTTTTATTTGTATCTAGTGATTCGCTCCGGCTTTACACGGATGCAAATTATTCGCCAAACGTTTAGATATTCTTAATGAACGCGCACTTCCACCTGCTACCCGACAAATGCTACGTAAGTGCTTATTAGTGCAGCGAATACGGATTCATTGAATAGATACTAGAGTATACTAATAGGTTATATTACTTCCTACGCTCAAAGAACCTGATACCTCGGTAATGATACCGTAGTACTATTACTTTGACTTCGTGGGCATTGAACGCCTACGACAAATCTAATAAATAAAGAGGTTCAGGATATAATATTTATAAGCACAGGGATAATTTTTGTTTTATTTGGGAAATCCTCAAATAACATTTCCTGCTCTGGTTGAAGCGAGAGGTTGTGTCAGAATTTTACTGATTAAAACCCACCTGTGTTCGTTCAGTTACCCTTTGTATTTCAGGGTCACGGAAGTCTTTCACACATTCCCGCAACTCTGGACAGAGCCCACCATTAGCTTAGCTTAGTCGGCCTTATAATGTTCCCACTGCTGGGACTCAAGCCTCCTCTCTAGAAGAGGGAATGGGCCGTAATCCACCACGCAGGCCCAGTGCCCAGTTGGTAGATACCACGTGTCTTCGAATTTTTGGTTCTAGGTCATGCCGGTTTCCTCACGCTATTTTCCCTCACCGTTTTGAGAGCAGTGATGATGAAATAAATTACACAAAGTAATGCGCCTAGCTGGGTTTGAACCCGCGACGTACAACTCGGCCACCACTGCTCTACCTACCATAACGTGTCAAAATCATCATAAGAGAGAGAGTGAGACACTCTCTCTCACGAAGCTATACAGGCCATATAGCGTTATCCCTTTCTCGCACTATCGTGATGGTTTTAAAATGTCATGATAGTCATTGATCCGATTTGGATAATTCTATCACTGAACAGAGATGATGGAATAAGTTAATAGAACGTAACAACTGACGAGTGTAAAGTAAAAAAGTTATTCCTAATATGTCAATTTTATGAGAAACGCCTGCACGCTTAGCCAAGTTGTTATTCTGCAATCGTTAACGCTGTCGAAAAGTGATGAAACGTATGGGAATGACGTCATCTCAACGTAAAGTCGCGTGGTCAGAACAAACGAATAGACAATTCGTAGCCAAGTTCACATCGTTCAAAATCGATTCTACAATGTTTAACGCTACATCCTTTGTTAACGTGCGGACGATTCAGGCGCATCAACATGGCTACCAACTTATCGTTTTCTACAATTGCTGTCACCGAGGCGTTACCGATTAGAGAACGGAATTCGAAACAAACTGGTTATAACTTGGCTAGGGGGGCTGATTTGTACGTAGAAAGACGTCACGTGGCGTACTGGATCAAGTGTAGCTCTACAAGTCTAGTTTCCATATAAAATGTATGAGACCGACGCCTACAGATCGGCGTGTGTGGCACACGTGTGTGCAGTGTAGTACCTTTAGAGTTACTAAAAATATCATATTCAAATCGCATAAAAAAATTAAAATATCGTCTCATATTTTGCTTAAGGAGCAAAAGTAACCAGTCGTAATATGTTGTAAATGGAATAAGTCGCATATATGTATAAAATAAGGCCCAGATGGTGACTGATCTACTTATATTAATTTTTATAATTAAAAACGTGTCAAAGTAAAGCTACAGCTGTCGTTGATCCTAGATATTTAATTAAATTATGCAATTATTCTTAAATTTAATTTTGTCAGCGTGGTAAAATCAAAAGTTATTTCAAAGAACGCACTAAAGTTCTACTTAAGGGGATCAAAAGTCCTAATCCAAAGCAAAGTATATCTGTGTGAGTGTGCCAAGTTTTATTCAAAATTGGTCTTACTGTTGAGTTCGAAGTTCGAAGATTTGAATCCAAACAACCAAACATATAATATGTAATATTTATAACATTAGGTAATAGCAGAATTTATTGTGATAACATTCATAGGTTCAAAGAAAAGAAAATGTGACTAAGCGCTTACCACAGAATCCACGACATTCGATATCCTAAATCTGGGATCACTCTCAAATAAATTAGTCTTAATGTACATATGCTGTTAGGTCAAATATGAAAGGGGCGACTTCTGAATTCAATCCACTTATGGGTAAGTTGGCAATTGGGCTGGAAGCGGCGTGTTTACCCTCCGAATGACCCCGTGTCAACGAGGCTTGAGAAGTTGCGACCATCCCACACTAGGATCTACGAAACTATATCCGTACATTGGCCGTGTTTAATTTATATTAAGGACGGATTGTTACGACGAAGTTAGCCACAGTTTTGGCACGAATTATTCAGTAACAGTAAAATTAAACTGTGTGGTTATGACGCTATATTTAACGCAGTGCCGCCACTTTCATTGAAGTTATAAGCACTCACCAATAGTTGAACTATAAAAATAACACATCAATCGTTCAATCAACAAACTATAAGTCGTCAATCTAAATATAGGTAACCATCTGAAGCGGAGTTCTCCATGCACTCACCAAAACGCATTACCACTACATAAAACATGAAACCAAATTAACGCGTAAAAATGATGTGTAACACGTGTCAAGCACAACACTATAACATTATCGCTAGCGCCGCATCCACTGAGCTCACTCGACGGTCTCAATTATTCATCCCCCGTCGATAATGGAACAATCCTGTCGACGATACGGAGTGGGCCTGTCAACGCTAGTCGTAATGCCATATATACCATACTATTCACAAAAACCTATCCCTGTTTAATGGGCCACAATATTTTACCGGAACAATTACGGTAGCACTTATAAATAAATATTTATTTGCGTCTATTTGCTGATATTTCAACATTTCTAAGGTACTCCATTGTGTCTCTTTGTCAAAAAATTTGCTGTCATTTTTCTTACCGAATATTTTGCGGAAAGTTTCGTGTATAAATTGACAATCTGCGACAAAAACGGACCGTAACGGTTTTAACAAGTTAAAACTATACACTGTGGACACGCTTCGTTTACGTTAAAAAGACTTACCATACTGTAGAATTTAATTGACACTCAAACAGAATGCGGAAAAATATACAAATCTGTTTATGGATAATCCCTTTAAGCTTTTTATTATAATGAGAAATATAATTTTGGCACAGAAATGGAGCGAAGTAAGTGATTATTATTAGTGAGGGGAAGCAGAGTGGTCTATTTATCATCGTGCCACAATTAAGGTTTTATAGCTAATGATGGTACTTACCATTTGTTAGTCAGCTTATTTATTTAATTTGTACGAACAAAACTCGTGTTTTTACACTAATGAAATACTAACAAGACCATCTAAATTGTTACGAGTAACACCTTAAATACTTAATGCTTACCGCACATAGCAAATAGCGTGATAAGTTACATCCTAAATGTTGACCAGACCTGTATTTTACACACAAATTGAACAGAATCTGTTCCGTAGTTTTCAACATCGCTTCTTTGTACTGTTTCATTACACGTACCTATATCTATAGATAATGGATATAATCTGCATAATAGTAGTTAATATAGATTTGTAATATCTACCTACAAGTCACGAAAATATTTCATAACATCATATATTAATAACCAAAAGTGTGAGGGTGTAACGGGTTATATGGATACATAAACACCCAAAAAGCACTAATTACTAAACAATGATTTTCAATGCCGTTTATAATAATTCAATAACGATACAGAAATATAAATTATTACATCTTTAGCATAACAATTAAAAAAATATATTAAATTAGATTTTTTTTAATGTCATCTTCCAGCTGCCGATTTTTTTAAATTATATTCTATCTTATAACAATTTTCCAAGGTTTTCATATCATATTAAAAATCTTTGAGTAACTATTCAACACTAAAATTGTCAAAAAATCAAAGGCCCGTTTTGACATTTGTATTTTGACTACCTAGCGGCTTGTTCGGCGTAGTGTAGCTTCTAGTAAAATAGCTACTATAGTCTGTCTAATAAGTCAACCGACTTGGGAATTTTGTATAATATTTAATCATATAAAAATACTTATATTGGATACTTTTTATAAGGTTCTTCTTTTAGTAAACAATGATCTCTATCTCTTAATCAACCTTGATTATTGAACCCGTATTGACTACATCAGATTTCATTAAATCCTAATAGTTACCCAAGTCGTTTAACTTATTAGACAGACTCTACTACATCAGACCCCTAATTATTATTATATTGTTTCTTTCAGTTTCGTTCCAAGTAATATTATCGGGTTTTCTCAAATGTCAAAATAGGGCTTTGATTTTTAACGAGTTTAGCCAAATGTCACTTGACTATTTGATATTTTAGTAGGTTAAATCAAAAAGCTGGGCGTACATATTAGAAAAGATCCTACAATTTTAAAATAGGTACGAGCTCGTAAACCATACTTAGACTGTATAATGAAAGTAAGGGTTAGCTCACAACGAGGTACAAGTGTACACTATTTTCACTGTCATTTAAAACCACGCTCTTTAAGGTTCAAAGTTGTCTGAAAGATATTACTCTCAATGGTAAACCGCTATTGTACGCATAGATTTATTATTTATAAAATTATGTTACTATTTTGATGTACGATCAAATTTATCCTATTCTCTTTCGACTCCTACTACACTTTTGTCTGCAAGAAAGGCATGTAAGCTAGATGTACGCAAAGATAAAACAATGCACTCCGCGTTCAGTATAATAACGCAATTGAAATGCTGGTGGCATTGCCCCGCTTCAATAGTGCATCAGAAGTGTTAATAATATTATAATAATATATGTACTAAAATTATAACAATGCATATAAGGTTCGCTTCCCTAGTGATTGAGGTATAAGTGTAGTACTAACGATAAGTCATTACACGTCGTTATAGTTCGTACTATTTCTTTTATTTTATTTAGCGAGTGGTCATAAGTTTCCTAATCATTTATGGGCCACAGTTATTCCAACAATGAATAATTATTATATTATATTCTAAGAGGTTCACTGTGCAGCGCGGTGAAAAGCTTTTATGGTTTCTCAAAGCCGCGGGGTATATTTGAATTCGCGAAGTGCAGTATATTTTTTCTTACTGTACCTAAATACCTTTTTGTGTAACAAAGGAAAGTTCCATAGAATTGTACAGCCTCGGTGTGAGCTAACCCTAAATGAATAGACATTTGACATTATAATAGTAGCATTATAATGTCCAATGTAATAAATGCATCATAATTAAATCGTTCGGATTGAAGTATTGACATTGATATGATGTTAAAGTACTTACATTAAATGAATTAACTATTTAAGTGAAATCGACGAATAATGTATTTGCGACCACATTATCATTTAATAATAGTTGAGTTCTTATTAATGAGTCCTAACGTTGTAATTAATCGTTTTAATTATTTAGATTACAGCGTTTAGTGGAGGGCGTGTAGTGCTGGGAATAATAACGGACTGCAATATTGTTTTTATGATAACAAATGCCGATGACATGAATGAAGGAACATCTGTATTAAGCTTAGCATCCACCGCGTCAGAATCGGAGCGTACGCAGTGTACGAACCGTTGATATTTACAAACTGCCGATAGGGGGCGTCTACTGCATTTGGATTTTGTATCGGCAATTTCGGATCCAGTGCACGCTGTACCATACAAATCAATACAAAGCAGCGAATCCATCCGTTCCATAAGCTCCGATCCTGACGCAGTGGATGCTTAGGTTCAGTCCAACTGAACACACCACCATCATCATCATTTCAGTCGATATACGTCCACTGTTGGACATAGGCCTCCCCAGGCTTCACCACAACGAACGTTCCTGTGCGTCTCGCATCCATCGGTTTCCCGTAACCTTCACCAGATCATCGGTCCACCTTGCAGGAGGCCTTCCAATGCTGCGTCTTCCGGTACGCGGTCGCCACTCCAGAACCTTTCGGCCCCAACGGCCGTCTGTTCTGTGAACAATGTGCCCTGCCCATTGCCACTTAAGTTTGGCAATTCTTCGTTCTGTGTCGGCAACTTTAGTTCTACGGATATCTTCATTTTTGATTCGATCACACAAGGAAACCCCGAGCATAGCCCTGTCCATAGCTCTTTGGGTGACTTTAAGCCTTCTGATGAGGCCCTATCCAAAAGCGGTATTCACGTGTTCCGTAATCGGGATTGGATAGAACGACAACTCAACTGGCTTGAAACTAAACGATCTATGGACGACTTATTTCCAGTTACATTAATAAGTTTTTTTTTTTTAAATCGACTCTTCGACCTAACGACTTTAAAATCGGTGTCGTTCAAACTCGATGGATGGATGTGCGTGTGTGCAAATCGCTACAATATCGTTACAGTTTTGATTACGTGAATCAGGCTACTGGTTTCGGAGCCATATATATGTCGTCACTGGCAACACGCACTGGACTTTCGTCTTGAGACACTATGTTTTCCGCAGGCACATCAATAAAGAAGTATATCTTACTTCAATTCAAGGTGATCATTCCATGGGCGATGAAAGAGTGCCTTTGTAATCGCATTAAATTGGTTTTATACACTGACCAGCACAAAATTAACAACAGAAGTTTAAATTAAAACAGATTAGGCGTGAAAAATAATAAATCCCCATAAAATTTTATTATGAAAGTAGTAAGGAAAAATATTTAAAGTAAATAAATAGAAAGGAAGTTTTCACAGTAAATTCTTATTTAAATATATCCATTCACAATCTGACATTTTAAAAAGAAATGGTTAGGTTAAATCCTCACAAAATCAACGGGATGCTTTAATATTTTTAAGAATTAAGAAGGAAGTTATCTCATAAATCGTTAGAAAAATTGAACAGGATGTTGGAATATTTAAAATAAATGAAAAGAAAATTATCAAACGAAGTCCTTATATAAATTGAACAAGATGTCGCAATATTTTAAATAATTGGAAGGAACAAATATATAATGACAGGAGTATGTGATTTTACTATCTTTATATAGGTCCCTTGTATAAAACGAAGTTCCTTTCTGCGTCTGTAAGTTTATCCGCAAATTCCTCCTAAACGGCGCAACGAATTTTGATGCAGTTTTCACGAATAAAAAGAGCAATAAAAAAGAAAGCTTTGTGTGTATAATTTACACCCTTGAAAAGAAGGGGCGCTTTTAAAATAATTCATTCAACTCCAAGTCTTCTAGTAGGTAGGTACGTGGTCGCCACTCCAGAACTTTCATCTCCATCGACCATCTGTTCTGCGAGTAATAAGCTTTGCCCACTGTCACTAAGTTTCCCAACATAAAATAACATAATTTAAACAAGCTTTTCTCTGTGCATTGACAGTGCAATATAGACTCATTTAAATTTGCTCACTAACTAGGTACAACTACAAGTTTAGTCCCAACTATTTCATAATAAAGTACTCGTTAGCAGTCGCAGGACACAAATCCACCCAGTAACTGTTTTAACTGACATGGGTGTAACTCAATTATATCCTACAGATATGTATGTACAATTAAAAACTTTTATCCACCGTGCTAGGTACTCCAGTACTCACTTAATTACTACACAAAATGACCACAACTATAAATAACAATGATAATTAACCTGGGGATGTTTAAGTCAAGAGTGAATAGGTTGCTTCTAGGCAAGCATGGTCCATTTTCGGCCTCATCATCGCCTTCCATCAGGTGAGATAGTGGTCAAACGTGAGCCTATCCATAATAAAAAAAAAAACAATTTAGTGACAATAAATTACCGATATACTTAGTCCACGATCGGTCGGTAATCTGTTAAAGTTCTTGTGACGAGACAAAAATGGGGTCGACTTCCAAGGATAAATGTTAGAACCTTTTTTATATAATTTACGACTTGTCTAGAAGTTTCATCAGTCTTTTTGGTCTGGTCTAGTAAGTTGAATACACGGTTCGTGAGTGAAGTCCCGGGTTAATGTACCGCATCGACGGGAACATTTTATTTTAAACTGCAGGATCTTAAAATCTAAGAAGAAACGTACTTTATAAGGCATGACGATAGCGTATATACTTAGAGGGTTATTTTTGGTCAAATGACTGTAATGACTCAGTGGTCTAATCTGAATATAAAGTAACATAAAATTATACCTGTGACAGCAAATTGATGTTCAAATAATCCCTTATATAAACAAAAACCTGCTTGTTCAAACAGTCAAAATAGTCAAGAGTTATATATAAAATGAATGGCATACATTGATTTTGTATATCGAATGAAAATTCGTATGAATACAAAAAATAGTGTTTGTAATTTATTCGAGCATGTTGACTGAAATCGTATGTTATTGTCCATGTCTGCCCTTGAGATTAAAGTTGCAAACAGAATATTACAATAATGTTCTAATTACAGGTCGGGAATTACCCACTGGACAAAATGTAGTGTCTGTAGCACCCATAGAAGTTCCCGATGGTGAGTGTCTTACTTACTTACTTTCAAATGCTTTTATTCAGTTTCGGCGGGATTTTTTATAATGAACTTCAGTTTTAATTGTTCACAAATTGATTCCTATTGGTTAGTATGTATAAGCATAGCATAATCAGCCTTATATTGTTCCCACTGCTGGGACTCAGGCCTCTCTATGATAGGGAAAGGTGCGTAATCCAACACGCGGGCCAATGCGGTTTGGTGGATGACATAATGTCTTCGAATTTTTGGTTCTTGGACATGTCGGTTTCCTCACGATGTTTTGCTTCACCGTTTTGGCCTTAGTGGTTCATCATCATCATCATCATATCAGCCGAAAGACGTCCACTGTTAGACATAGGCCTCCCCCAAGCGTCGCCACAACGACCGGTCCTGTGCATCACGCATCCATCGGATTCCCGCGACACTGACCTGGTCATAAGTGGTCAGGTCCTTAGTGGTTATTATAATGTAAAATTAGAGTAGTTTTGTATCTCAAGTACCTACATAACTGGACACTTTATATGGAGTCATTGAAACAGAAGCGATCTCGGTAAAATGGAACTAAGAATTTTATTGTAGTATCGACTAACTCAGCGAAGATTGCCGAGAAAGCTGACTCGATACATTTGCTGCCAAATACTGTAAAAACATTAGAATGTATCGCATCTGCCTTGTAATGGAAAACAATGTACTTAAAGCTGTATTCTACCTATATAACAAGCTTTTAATGAAATCATTTTTTCCTATCAAGCTTTTATAGCTTACCTATATAATTAATACTCGTCAAGACAAATCATACGAGCCCAAACTCGATGGGGTTGTGTCGTTTAATTACCAAGTTCCTATAGCCACCTTCCGGTTCCATCATCAGATCAGCTCCATATCATCATAATATTGTATTGTCACGCACTTTACACGTGTTTACAAAATTTCAGCTCAATCGGTAACCGGAAAGTGGATCAAATTTAACTTGCAAGATTTGATGACAGACAAAAATCGGAACAGGTGAAACTAAATAAAAGCTTGTAAAAACCTATATAGTTTCAAAACACAAGCAAAATCTAAAAACTACGAAAATGAAAAAGCTTTTTTTTTACTGAGTTATACAAGGTGTAAGGGACAGCCCTCCACAAACTTTACGGGCTTGCTCAGTAGACGAAACTGAACAACCTTCAACGAAAATTTTTTTCAGGAAATGAAAAAAAAAATCCGCCTCACCATAGAAAATTATAAATTTGATTGAACGTTTGTATGGAGAGGCCGAATTTTTTTTTCGTTTCCTGAAAAAAAAATTTGTGGAAGTTTGTTCAGTTTCGTCTACTGAGCAAGCCCTTAAAGTTTGTGGAGGGCTGTCCCTTACACCTTGTATACATTTACATAAAATTAAATAAAAACTAGATATCAAGTAACTTATAAAAAAGAAAAAAGAGCGGTTTTCTCACAGTAGGAATTACTTCTGTATCGCTGGTGCGCTCACAAGCAGGCAAACTCAACAAACACAAGACACTCAGACCCGGAAAAACTAACTGTAGGTCGTACAAATATTTGCTCTGTCTGGGATTCGATCCCGCGACACGCAGCACAGCAGCCAATTTCTCAACCACTGCGCCAACCGTGCTGCCAAATAACAGCTGTTATGTATTATTCCACGAGTTTTTTTGCCTATTAATCTTTTTATTCGTACTATAAAAACCTAACAACTAATTCAGCTTTAGCATGTACCTACGTTCATGCTATAATTCGGTTTATCGACAAAATTTACACTAATTCAATTTAAGTAAACATGATAAGCGATATCAGTTCAGTCGCGTGGTCAGAACAAACGAATATACAATTCGTAGCCAAGTTCACATCGTTCAAAATCGTTTCTACAATGTTTAACGCTACATCCTTTGTTATACAAACGCTACATTGTAGAAAGAGCGGCCGACTCAGGCGCGTCAACATGGCTACCAACTTATCGTTTTCTACAATTGCTGTCACCGAGGCGTTACCGATTAGAGAACGGAATTCGATACAAACTGGTTGTTACTTGGCTAGGGGGGCAGGATATGGTCTACCCATGTAAGCTTCATCGGAATCCATTCCGGCCCATGACTGTGAAGAAATAACAAACATACACACACTCACAAATATATTTTCCATATATTATTTCACGATATAGTTCCCCCATGTGCCCAATTATCGTCCAAATCAGTTCAGCCGTTTGGGCATGACAAAGTATTTCTCTATATCAATTTTTTTTTATAGCTACGTGGACGCTAAAATGTCAATATCAAGCTATATTTTTTGATCGTTTTAAGTAAATGCGCTTGTATCTCTTTTTTTCTTGAAGCTTGAATAGAAAGAAAAGAGGTTCATAATTTTATAAGTACAACAGCATCGCTCCGAGCTAAGGCCGTGGGCTCACCAGCCGAGCATCTGCAACGTCGATGCTCTGACGCACAAAGTGACCAAACAAACCCCTTCTGACAAAGCCATTACTTATTCCATGTAAAAAAAACTAGTATGACTGTAGCTGGATTGCGAAAACAAAATTGTTTTCTTCTACTCAGGATCAGTTGTTTTCTGATGAGTCAAACGACATTATTAAGTTTCTTCGTCGCGGATAGATTTACAATTTAAATGTCGTTGGTATTCTTACTACGCAGCATTTCTCTCGTTTTACTCAGTGCCGTTACTAGTATTTTAAACCCTTGGAGAGAGTTTCTACAACTGTCCCCCTTAAAAAAGTTTTAATCTTACTCGACTTCAACATTTCAAAGAAAAATGGTTTTAGATAAAAAATAAGCGAAATATGAAATCACCACTCCTGGGGCCCAAGTCTGCTATTTTTATAAATTCGTCATTCCAACACGATCCCATTGTCATTTTGCTAAAAGTTCGTAATCTGCTAATTCATAATGACCGATAATTGATCAGTCAATGGTCTCGTAATAGAATTGTGGTAAAATGACAATATCGAGATTATTAAAAGCACTGACTGCACAATGACGTTCTAATGGTAGGACACTGATCAAAGAAACTGTCAGAATTTTAGCAGACTACCGCATACGTCAGACATTCATTTATCATTGTGTACAAGATTACCATTCTATGCCATTTCTTTCAATGGAGTGTCAGTGGTTGACCATCGGAAAGTCATAATGGCGCCATTATATTAGTAGATTACGAAAACTTGTCAAAATCAATAATTATGAAGTCAATGATAGACTATTATGACACTATTGTAATAGCAGACTTGAGGCCCAGGTAAGGCACGTCTACAAACTATGTACTCGATAAATAATAGGTATTGTATATAAGCTACTAACTAGCAAGATCCAAAAGTTGGCCCTAGTTTGATCAATTCTGCACCCTGTACCTGAGTACCGTTGGCCCTGCCCTAGTTACGGCACTCGTTTTACTCGTCACAACAGTGTAAAACCAGCTTTAGAACCGTGTTTTCACCATCACAACTTTACTAAATTAATGCTTGTTATCTTAATCCGTCCGCGGAGAAAATTAGTGAAGAAAAAATTTAAAACATTTTTCATTCACTTTTCAAAGGAAAACCTTCTGAACGTGGGTGGGTAATATGGGCACCATTAAGTAGTCTTTTTTATCTTTAAGTCGGTTGGTTGATAGGGGTGAGCGCTACGTCAAACAGTATGATACTAAAATGCAGAAAGAAATGAAATGTTTGCTTAGTGGGGCGGAAGCCAGGGGGTCAAGCCCCTGACTGCAAGTTGCATGATAACCTTACATGTTTAAATGATATACTCGAAGATTTAATGACAGCGTATCTGTGTCTATGTGCATGTGTAAAGTCTGTGTGTGTTTGATGGAGTGTGTATGTAGGTACCTAATGGGCCGAGTTGTGTGCCCTAGGTTCAAACCCAATCAGGCACTTTGTGTAATTTATTTTATCCTTACTGACGGAATCAATTGTAAGGCAACCGGCATGTCTCAAAACCAAAAAATAGAAAACATGTGACGTCCATCATACCATAGTGGAACCCCAGTGGTAGATTATGGCCCTTTCCTGTCCTAGCATGGAGACCTCATTCTCTACAGTAGATAGTGGGAACATTATAGGGTTGGTTGTGAATATGTGTACGTTTTTTATTTCTCGTCTTAACACCTGAACGGATTGGAAAATTCATATTTTGGCACTAGTCTTAGAGTAGGGCATAGAATGAACACTTTTATGTCGGGAGTATGTCCCCTTGGAGTAATGTTCTACTTTCATACGGACGAAGGCAGCCAACAAATCTATAATTATATAAGGAGAAACTGACTGACTTTTTTTGGTGGGGAAAATCATTCAATGACAACCTCCGCTCTTGGGCGGAGTGGGAGATAGTGTCAGACTCTTACTGACTAAATAACCCACCCCGTGAGGTCGGGCTGTATGAAGAAACGTACGTTCACGCGAGCGAAGCCGCTGTCCGAGGCTAGTGAACAATAAAAGTCATTGGTAAACTACAATAAACTACCGAAGTGGTTAACAAAAGTAAATATTTTTGTTAACCACTTCGGTAGTTTACAAATTACATTTTCTTTACTTCATTTTTGGACTACTTTATCTATCTCTTTATATATATATATATATATATATATATATATAAGCAAGAGAAAAGTTAATAAATGTAAGCGATAATACCGTGAGCTGGTCTCCAGGCGTGAACCACATTGGGGATTAGAAATGTAAGCTTGTTTGCTCATGTTCAAGTGATCGGTGCCCAACGTACCACGAGGAATCCTATATCGAAAGCTAGGATTACATAACCAGGTTTGACGTTTGACGCTACGTTTCATATTACGGCTAACATACCACCACTGGAACGTGACCTATATTATTGATAGTATATTCTGCAACTGGATCCGTCTATCCGTCTTCTGTACACACTTCCGTGCCTGATTGATTGACTGACTGACCGACAGACGAACGGCCTAAACCTCTAAGAAGATAAACATGTTAAGATATATGTTCCTTAGTAGTGTATAGAGGTTTACTGAAAGGATTTTCTGAAGACCACCCTTGACATGTCAAATAGAGGCTTGATGTTTGTGTACCTATAGTCAAGTCGCGAAAGAAACTCAGGTTAATTTTAATATTAGATGCGAAGTTTCTTACTGACTCTGAAATATCTAGGTTGATTTAAAACTCAGTTAGGCATTCCACTTTTTGGTTCAAGATGTAAAAAAAACAAATAATTTCTGTTAAATAAAAAATATATAATATATTATATATGGATCAAATTGATACGTTATCCGTTTTACCTCAGATATTAGACGATCAATCAAATTAAAATAACTCGTGAAAACCGCCTATCTGTTAAAAAAAACATGTCATAAGCTCGACAGTCTGTTATCCTTGAAACGCGTTAAAAATCATAACATAAACTTAATATTATAAAATAAATGTTTAAGGCTTTAAATTTGGTTTAAAAGACTTGAAACTCTTGAAATACGCGACATGTATTCTAGCAAATAACATACTTTATCTAAATCTCGCGGACCCTTTTGCGACCGCAAACTTTTTAGAGGTCGCTTTAGATTGATGTTTTTTTAGCATTGTACTTCTTATACATTATTTTGTCGGTGAAAGAGCGATACAGCGACAAACCGCTATTTGTCGTTGGTGGGCCGAGTATAAATCACGCAACCCTGCAGCTAGGGTCACCATGTATTTCACCTACATGTAGTCCGGTATTTATGCTACTTATCTTGGCAAGCGGAGGAAGACAATGATATATACTGTTGTTGAAACCGCTTGCGACAAATGAGTTTAATTACTCATTCAGCTTTTTCTCCAACGAGTGGGTATAATGAAAGTCAGTTGGCTTTTTCGTCTCGCCGCAAATGAATAATATGAGCGTCGATAATAATAATATACATTCTACGTCAGTTGGGAGATATAAATTCTTGAAATTTTACGAAAGCCTTTTGAAAATGTAATGTAACTTTAGTTTTTCATCTGGTATTTATTCTGGAATATTAACAGAATGAATATATCGAAATGAAATCAAACATTTTCATGCATGACTATGCTATTAGGCTTATCTTTCGGTAAATAAATCATATAGATATAGCGACTGAAAGCGTGTAATTCCGATGACAAAATATCATAAAACTGTCCTATAATTTCATCAGAGCAAGTTGGCCACCGACCGGCGCGACGCCAGCGGTGGCGGCAGACGCGCCGGCACCGCTCGTCACATTTGTGACTCTTTTTACTTCTCCTAAAACTTTTATAACAAGTAAACATGTTTACTAGTCATTACCACACTATTTATTGGACTATTCTTTTCAGAATCGATGTATCCAAGATTTGCGGAACCCATTCCAAATGTCACGGTTACCGTCGGCAGGGACGCCCTGCTTGCGTGTGTCGTTGATAATCTAAGAGGATTCAAGGTAAATAAATCACAGCACTTGATTCACTGTTGACTTAGCGACGTAGCAGTGGAAAATATTGTCTTGATCGATCGGCGAAAGGTTCAACAGCCAAAGTCGGCTTACATTATTGATGTTTTAAAGGATGACATGTAATGAAAACTGATAGACATTTGTGACAATATTAACCATTCGAAGACCTAGAAAAAGAAAATAAAAATTGCCTCTCTTATAAAGATGACAAAAAGTTCTTGAAAACATCCGACTCAGTAACATTGTTTGTTTGTAGGTAGCATGGGTGCGTATGGACACGCAGACAATCCTGAGCATCCACCATAACATAATAACTCAGAACGCGCGCATCAGCCTGTCGTACAATGACCACCGCTCGTGGTACCTGCACATCAAGAACGTGCAGGAAGTGGATCGCGGCTGGTACATGTGCCAGGTCAACACCGACCCCATGCGCTCCAGGAAAGGATACCTACAGGTTGTGGGTGAGTATGCTACCTCCATCAGCCTGTCGTACAACGACCACCGCTCGTGGTACCTGCACATCAAGAACGTACAGGAGGTGGACCGCAGCTGGTACATGTGCCAGGTCAACATCGACCCCATGCGCACCAGGAAGGGATACCTATAGGTTGTGGGTGAGTATGCTACCTCCATCAGTTTGTCGTACAATGACCACCACTCGTGGAACCTGCGCATCAAGAACGTGCAGGAGGTGGACCGCGGCTGGTACATGTGGCAGGTCAACACCGACCCCATGCGCTCCAGGAAGGGATACCTACAGGCTGTAGGTGAGTATGCTACCTCCATCAGCCTGTCGTACAACGACCACCGCTCGTGGTACCTGCACATCAAGAACGTACAGGAGGTGGACCGCAGCTGGTACATGTGCCAGGTCAACATCGACCCCATGCGCACCAGGAAGGGATACCTACAGGTTGTGGGTAAGTATGCACCCTCCATCAGTCATTTATTGGCAATAACTCGTGTACCTGCAAATTAAGTAAGTGCTGTAGTTCGACCGCAACGACCAGCGTTCGTGGTTTCATTGTAAAGATTTGAGTATTTTCTTACTAATTAATGAAGTAAATACCGCTAATTTGAAACCTAATACACCTTATGTAACTTACTTACGGCCTATTGTGAGAATATTACATGTACCAAAATGTTAGACATCGACTTTGTTCACTAATTGACATATTGACAAGAGAGCAGAATAAATCTAAGACGTACTCGTATCAACGTCAGCTTTTGTTTAATATGATGTATTAATTAAGTGAAAAAGGTTTGTGATAAAAGTAACAATGTGCGCTTTTTCTATAACAAAGTTGAAATGTTTCCACACGCTCCCATGAAGATTCCTAACATTCTTTGTAGTGGGTGCAAAGCTGAATTCTTTGAAAATACTTGAGGCGTTTGATATTTCTACTCGAGTTTTTTAGCCATGGCTTCGCTACCGAGGCTTTCCTTAAATGAGACTTTGTAGCCAAAATATGCATGTCATGCAATTTTTCTATATTATAACCAACGGCTTTCAGCCTAACTTAGGTTTAATAAATAGTAGGTAGTTTATAGTACTGCAAGGTTCATATTGTCTGGCTGCTTAAAACCAACTGGTATTGCATTATCTGCCATACGAAGTGATATCGCATTTGCGTAGCGCATAAAATAACAGCAATTCAATTCCCAATATCCCCTCAACAACTACACATCAACTATGGGTGGAAAAAAAGTCCTCAAGTGCTTCTTACAATCTGCGCAGGCGACCTAGTAGACCCCCTAAGGAGAAAAGCGAATTGTAGGTAGAAAAGTATCCTCCTCATCACTAACGTGAAGTCCAGAGAAATTCTGCCTCCTAGTCGTAAATTGCAGAGCCCTATTTGGTAACTGCAAACATAACTTAGCGAAATGGGAGATCATCGATTCATTCGTCATCCAGTGTTATTGTGGGACGATCAGATTAAGTTCGATTTTCCGAAGTGCCTCAAACGTCCTTCCATCTGGCCACTTGACAACTTGAACAAATATATTAAAGCTAGAAATACATCAGACCAACGCACACGTAGACGACCTGATTTGTACGTAGAACAACGTCAAGTGGCGTCGCGTGGCGTTGATCTAGTGTAGCTCTACAAGTCCAGTTTCTATATAAAACGTATGGGTACCGACGCGCCCAGAAGCCTGATTCACGTAAAATCAAACAAGCCAAATATCGTTGAAGTTTTATAGTCGTTCAATCGAAGTCCTTTCTAAAAGCGGTATTCACGATCTATCGACTTGTTTCCAGTTACATTAATAAGTATTCTACCAGGATAATGTAATACAGATTTTTTTTTTAAATGGACGAATTTCAAACGCCTTTAAAATCGGTGTCGTTCAAACTCGATTGATGGATGTGAATACGGAAATGGTTTAAACGACTAAATCGCTACGATATCGTTACGGTTTTCATTACGTGAATCTAGCTACTGATCAGCGTGTGTGGCACATGTCTGCGCAGTGTAGTTCTACTTGTATACTTGACAAAACATCGTTGCGCAAAGAAGAAAGAAATAACAAAGGTTATTAAAATATGACTATACCTACTCTTCATTATTTAACCCTAGATAGATAACCATATTTCACTGTACACTAAAGATAACCATACGTCGATTCGACGTGCGAATGTTTGAGTGAGCATATATTGGATTATGTATATAATAGGTTTATAAATGTGATATTATATATTATGTACTATAATTGTATTGTGAGTAAATGAAAAACATTAGAGTTTATTTATATTTTTATTAGAAAAAAAAATTAAAGAACAGAACAAGGCACTTCTTACTTTACCAATCTTAAGCATTTCGGAAACTCTTCGTCAGTCGTATAACTTACTATGTATACTTTTTACAATCTTTATAATATAAAAAACCTAAGAAAATAACACTTTTTATCCATTTTAGCCTCAAAGGTACTTAGAACAGGCGCTGGACTTGTGCTTTTCACAAATGAGATTTTTGCAGCGGTCAGATATTGTTTTTGTCATCCTTCTAATTTTTGATGTAAAAAAAGGCATAATATTTTCTTTCCTTTGCCTCAGGTATACCTTCACGTGATGTGGAAGGTATGGCTTGCCTTTTTGGCAATGTATTACAAAAACAAAACTTATAGATTCGTCTGCAAAGTAAGCATTTGCTACCTTGTCTCCAATCATGGGGTTATCAAGTTATTGCCGAGTTTCTTCATAAGTTTTATCATGTCCTTACAAATGAAATTGGCGTTTGGTATAGGAGGAATGTACATTCATTTTTTTTTTTTTTTGTAAAAATATTTATTAGTCAAAGTATGCACCATTGTTATCTATGCACTTTTGCCATCTCATAGGTAGTTCATTGATCCCTTTACTAAATAAACCATGGGGGCGAGAATCAATAAACTCTTTGAAGGCGGTTTGGACTGTCGCATCGGAGGTAAATTTTTTTCCTTGTAAGAAGTTGTCCAAATTCCAGAAAAAATGGTAGTCTTTTGGAGCAACGTCCGGGGAGTACGGTGGATGTCGCAGACATTCCAATTGTAGACAAAACGCTAATTTCATATCTAAGGACCTAATATTAGCCACTTGTTCTACCTTTAATAGCTGTACAATGATGGTCGTGTTTTGCTCTAAGAATTTGTCACTGTGGCATGATAGTACAACTCAGCATACTTGGCGAAGCATTTTCAGGAGTTTCAGGATCATTTCCAGAAACATCTTCAATATCGAATGGGTATACCACTAGGAGAACACTCACTTTATTCTTCGGTATCACTCTGTACTTTATCTTCTAATAAATTGTCTTCAGTTTCACTGTCCGACCCCTGAATCTCTTCATAGCTCGTTTCATGCAACAACTGACTGATTTCTGAACCGTCTGTATGATTTCGTGACGTCATTATGTTATTTTTATTGTGACTATAACAAGTAAAAAAACTAATAAAAAAAAGTATGTTTATTCTCAAAAAAGAAAGTAACACATTTTCCCAATAGTCTAAAAACTGACACTAAAGATAACCATACGTCGCTTCGACGTACGGCAGATTAATATCGACGAAAGTATTGCACTTAACCGAGTGTTAAGGGTGTGTTCTGCAAGCTCCGATAGCCGACTGAGTTGGCAGGAATGGGCAATTTAGTGATGCAAAAAACAAACGAGTTACAACATTTTTTTAAATTCGAATACGTCGTTTCGACGTAGGTTATCTATCTAGATAGATAACCTACGTCGAAACGACGTTAATATCATCAATAACACTACTTAATATATCGTAAATATTGCGCCAAAAGCTAAAACTCCTCCACGATCTAACGATGTGTCGTCATTTTAAATAGGATAATATATGCTGTCATAGATAATGTACCTACACAATAATGAAACGGAATTAGTTCTAAATAATTGTGGGTATTATTCATTAATTTTGGATTTGACTATATGCCGTAATGATTTTTTTTTCTTTTTAACTATTCATTTAATATTCATAATTGTTACCGATTTTTCAATTAAAGTAACGCTATTATGTAGCGTATTTTAATTATTTTTTCGTCAACATCAAGTGAAACCTGTTATTTGGTAGTCGCGCTGTACTTTAACAGAAAAATAAAATTGTATTATTTTGTTAGGGAAGGTGTGTTTAACAAAAATAATTATACGAGTTTTGTATAAGGATTAAATTTGTCAATAGACTACAGGTTTTGAATTCATAACTGGATCTTTACGATTATGAGAGTTAACAAAATAACTAAAAGAGAGTTTTGATTATATCGGATACAATGTTCTAGACTGATTTTTGGTAGGTTTGATTTGGAAGTCTGATTAGGTAATCTAGAATCAAAGAAAATTTAACATAATTTATATTTATTTAGTTTAGACTTAAAGCAGTCGATGTCTTTTGTTCTAGTTTTCTTCTGAATTTGCTCACAAGATTTTTTTTACATAGATAGGGTAAGATGATAGGATAAAAATATACATGTTTAAGATGAGAAAAACAGATAAGTAGCTATACTACATTGTATGAATCCAACAGCTGTCCTATAGCAATTGTAGTGTAGGCGTTTTCCTCCCTAAATTATAATTCCACCTACTAAGTTCCTAATTTATTTGTTTACCTAGTGCCCCCATCAATCATCGATAACATGACATCGACGGATATGGTGGTTCGGGAAGGTTCTGACGTCACTCTGGTGTGTCGAGCCTCCGGCTACCCTGAACCTTATGTCATGTGGAGACGAGAGGACGGACAAGACTTCAATTACAACGGAGAATCAGGTAAGAGCGATAAGCAATCAGTTGTAATTAAGTGGCTCCGATATGGTAGACAACGATTTTTTTAAATCTTTTGAAAACTGCAGTATAGGTCATGTAACATAAATGTTGAAAAGAAATTATGTAGCAGCTGAAGAACATTATATATTTTTTTTTTGTCCTGCTGACTTTGTTAAACGTCGGTTTCAATAATAGAAATAAAAAAAAAAAGAAAATTAATATTTCCTGACTTTAATTTATTTCTTATACCAATCTTCATAGAAAACATGCGCTCCATACATAAAAAGTATTGTTTGCTCGATCATTGTAAATATAAAGAAACAAAAACTTATTTTTTTAATGTTACCGCGATTTTATTTTGCAGTATTATTTTGCTTTCATGCTAATGCAGAAAATTAATTCTATAATAAGAATTATATTTTTACTATAATATTCTTCTTCTTATTTTCCGTAAAATAATTTCAATTATTGTATTGGTTATATACTCCATTTGTTTAGGTACGTAACTAAATATAAACAATTTTGACATGTGTTTTATTTAAAAGTGGTCTACTTTTTTTTCTAAAAATGTTTACATTTAGTTATTTACTTAAACCGACTAAATTTAAACAATCTTTGTATGTCTTACACTTACATACGATTTTCTTTTTAATAAAAACACATCAAAATTGTTTACGTTTAATTAAGTACCTAAAAAAATAGAGTAGGTATAGGTATTATTGATTTTTTAATTTTGCGAGATCTGAGCACATAATCTGTAATCATTAAGTATGCTACATAGAAAATAAAACAGTAAATAAAGCTTTTCTGTGACAGGTACAGACTTCAAGATACATTCATTTTTAATTTTCAGAGTCTTTCGTCGCCTCATAACAGAAAATATTTTTTTAGGAGTAAAGAATAAACATTTCGCTTTTTTTTACCTGCCTTTTGTACCCAAGGTTTTTTGCCTCCCTAATAAAAAAATAACAATAATCTGGAAATATTTTAGGATTCCATTTTCTATGACAACGTTTTTCAATAGACGCTTCTAAGTTTTCTTCGAAAAAGTCTAGGTTTGTGAGCAAAAAGTGTATCCTTAACTACATGTTACGCCGTATTTCTTTATAGGCATTCAACACTTGATTCACAAGGCTATATGTCAAAGTAGGTAGTAGGGTTATTCTCTATATTTAAAGCAAGTTTAGTTAAATAAGTCCGAATGATTAATAGTACAATATGATACAAGTGTATAATGTTGGTGATTACCACTGAGGCGGTATTTAGAGCCAAAGGCGAGGATCTTAAGAGAGCCGAGAACGGTAATCGCCAATATTCACGTGTATCATACGACGTTTTTCGACACACTTGAGAAGAAAAATTTTGCAAATTAATTAATTATTGCTTTATCAGCAAAACTGTTTCTTTTTTGTAGTATGTCGGCAAAAAATTGTTCTTTTTTCTTATGCGCGCGCATCCAAAATGGCGGCCATAGACTAGCTACTCTAACTAGAGGATGTTTAAATAAAAATAAGAATGAGGTTGCTTATATATAACAGAAAAAAATATTTTTATGATTTTATTTATTAAACATGTAAAAGTTAAAATAGTTTATTTAAACACAAATCGGCATAAAATAAGCAAGCAAGACACTAATTTGTACTATTGAACGCAATACCTAATGTATTTTTTTTTTCGAATTCAATGTTTGATTTGAGAACAGAGGTTTAACAAAAAAGGTTATCACTACATTATCACACTTGTGTTGTGCATAATGGTAATCAAAAAGTCACAATTTGGTTACAAGCTACATTATATACCTAAGCGTAGTGCAATTATAGTCACTTTCTGAGCAAGTGTGTCGAAAACATACTTATATATTATTTCTAAATACATACATATTATAGATAAATTACACCCAGACACAGAACAAATGATTATGCTCATCACACAAACATTTGTCCTGGGTGTGAATCGAACCCACGACCTCCGGCATAGCAGTCAGGGTCACTAACCACTAGACCAACAGGCCAGTCAAATGATTATATTCTGTTATAGGGGATATACAGCGAATTTTTTGAGCGTTGACTAGTTTTGCCTTACCAAGTTTTGATACTTCGTATTTTAGCTCCAATTCTCAGATTTCATAATTCATCCTTTTAGTAACATTATGTCTCATTTAAAAGTTCTAATCCAATGTTCCTACATCGAGGTTAGCTTTCAGCTTTGTGGCCAGGTCTGCGTAGCCCAACGCTACACATGGAATTTCACTTTAACTTCAATTGGATTAAATGTACCAACTAGGCAATAGTAGGTAATGGAAGACTTTAGGTTTTGTGTTTTCAACAAGAATGGTAATAACAAAGCTATAAGAAACCTCAAATTAAGAGTAAATTACCTTCAATTACCCTAAACTTCCAAACATATGGAACGAAACTTTTCAAACTGTCATTTGAAACACATTAAAACGGTGAAACATTTTAATTGTGGCTAGAATCCATTGTTAATTTCCCTGTAGGCTGTTGTTAAATAAAAATTATTTACTGTCTTAATTAAAATGTTTTTCATATAAAACAAACTTGAGTTTTCTTTTCAACACTCAGAAAAACTGTGCGGCCCCTTCTCACAGCTGTGGCTCAAAACACTTAGTGTAAAGTAGACAGTCCTTTTTAAAAAGTAAATTGAAAATGAATTTCGAACTGATAGTTCTATGTTCATAATATATCTGTATATTATGATCCCATTATATATTAATGTCACGTACAGGACATAAATTTCGACCTCAAGTCTTAGCATTAAGACCATTGAATCGTGTAACGTTTATATCGTCAAATGTTAATTTATGTCTGCCTTTTGTAATACAGAATTACCTAGAATCTAGAAGCCAGAGTACCTCTGATATTTGTCTTATCATCATCACCGTCATCATTTCAGCCGAAAGACTCCCACTGTTGGACATAGGCCTCCCCCAAGTGTCGCCACAAAGAACGATCCTGTGTGTCTCGCATCCATCGGATTCCCGCAACCTTTACCAGGTCATCAGTCTACCTAGTAGAAGGCCTTTCAACGCTGCGTCTTCTGATTTTGGTCTTAAATGTGTTAAATAAATAAATAACACAATTTTTATATTCCAGATGAAAATAGTCAATTATTATTTTGAAAAGTTTTATCTTAAAAAAAATATAATAAAAATCTATTAAGTTTGGGTTAAGAAATATATCTGATTAAAAGTGTTAGTTTAAGTTATATGTACTTAAACAAAAAACAAAGTGGCGTATTGTTTTTTCTTTTTTATCGTGTTTTGGATCAAATTTTCTTAAAAATGATGAATAATAATCGCAAAAAAGGTTTTCATCCCAAGATCCTTGATTTTGATTACCTGTCAATAGTCATTAGATTTTGATGAAAATACTCCCACTGTTTTGAAAAATTTTACTGCGTACAAAGATGGCAAAGACGATTAAAACTTTATTTAAACTTCTTAATTAGTTTATAGAAGACATTTTGACTGAATTAGAAACTAGTATTTAGTATTTTAATCAAATAAATTAACGAGAAACTACAGCCAGTACTTTAGATTCTTAGAAAATTTATAGCCCAAAGAAAAAAAAATGTGACGCTAAGATTTTTTGGATAACTTGTTTTATATATCAACATTTTTAGGTACATTTCAAGCAAGGTATATAAACACCGACCATTTGTGAATAGGACTTGCACACGTAGAGTTCCGTACAACATTAGAGTGTATATTATAACCTTTTTTTAAATTTGTTTTTATAGCGCCAAACACATATACATACATCATCATCAATACATCATCTGTGAAAATTGAAATTGTCTAACTATCACGATTAATGAGATAGAGCCCGGTGACAGACAGACGGACAGTAGAGTCTTGGTAATAGGATCCAGTACACCCCGTAGTAGTCCCTTTGAGTACGGAACCCTAAAAATGTGACGTGGTATAAAATTTCTACTAAGATTTTTGGTGAAAAGTAGAATAGAATAAACTTCATTATACACCAAAATAGTAACAATTTCACAGAAACTTAAACCTATGTGCACAGTGGCGGTCTTATCGCTGAGAGCGATGTCTTCCAGACAACCTTGGGATGGAATATAAGAACTTTGTACTGCAAGCTAATCAAGAGACAAATTAATTAAGGGGGAAAAAAATAATAGATAATATACAAGTACATATATACATATATAAATATATACAATATAGGTATAAATATATAGGTACAACATATATATATATATATATATATATATATCATGTGTTACAATTAAATGGAAGCGAAAAAGAAAAGAATAGAATTAAGATTAGCGATGGAAGAAATTAAATTTGACAGTATCACAGTAATATTAGAGAGAAAGGTAATGTTCTTTGACAAGGTTTTTAAAAGAACCTAGCGACTGGGATTGTCTAATTGACAATGGCAAAGCGTTCCATAATCGCACCGCCTGAACCGTAAACGATTTGTCGCAGAATTTGGTAGAATGCGAGGGCATCAAAAGTAGCTTGTTATATACCCTCCTATTTTTAATTCGTACAAAAAAATATGGGGACTTTATCCTTACCCGTTCCTGATTATATTTTTGCAATTAAATCTAATAAAAACAACGAAAATTCGTCATAATTGATAAATTCATAATAGAATCAATAATTCATAACAATTGCTGCTATAAAATACTACGCGTAGTGTTTTTCCATTTTTATCGTCATTTATTCATTCATAATCGAAAGCCTCTACAACGTTTCCATAAATTGAATGGCAATTAAAAATTAGTATTTCATGTACGGTTAATAATAAATTGTTTTTGTTTTTTACTGGAATTATAGTCATTTAGTTGTTTTTATGTAGTAATTTGTTTTGAAGAAAACACAATGAATAAATATTTGTAAAGATATAAATTGTTTATCACTGTTATTATCATGTTGCGGAGGTAGTCTCCTTCTTATATCGTCAGCTGTTCATTTATACTCTCGTTAAACATACATTTTTGTCGACAGTTAGCGTCGTGGATGGGGAGACGCTGACAATAACAAAGGTGTCTCGATTACACATGGGCGCTTACCTGTGTATCGCATCTAATGGAGTGCCACCATCGATTAGCAAACGGATCATGCTCATGGTTCAATGTGAGTATTGCTTGCTCCAATTCGTGGAAGTGACATCACTTGTAATTATAGCTGACGCGTCGCATGAAGAGCAGGTACGGGTGGGAATACAGCGAGGTGAATTGGTAAGATTATACGTATTATATTATAGGTGATATAATATCTGTCCTATAGAGCAACTTAGTAATGTTTCTAATCTACACTGATATTATAAAGAGGTAAAGTTTATTTTCATTTTTTTTTGTTTGTAGGAAGTAATCATTGGAAGTATAATGTCCGATTGCTAAACTGACTTATATAAACAAGTTTGATGTACTTAGGGTGTTTTTAATATCGTGAGGATTTCATCACGCATGAGGAGCAAATCCGCAAATGTATTTTCATACAAGTATTTATTGTAATTTGTGGAATAAGCATGCGGGATGCGTGCGGGGTGAGGCAATCCCGCATGTGTAATGAAATCCGCATGATATTAAAAACACCCTTAATTGAAAGTTGCTAATAGCAAAATGATAACAGCGTTTGTCTTCTAAAAGCAGAGTTTTCCTTCGTAAGACAACTTTTTATGGTTGTTTGATGTATTTTTATTTTTTTTATATATAAAAACTGTCAAATTGCTGCATTTCTTTCTCAAAAGTCGAACCACTTGCATAACAGATAGGTAAGAAACAATAAAGTTCACGATTTTTATTCAAAATTAGATAGCAAACCTATGGTGGAACGTGTAGTCTACACCTTACCATTACCGTTCATGATTTTAATTCAAAATTAGAACAAATTATAGCAAACCTATTGATAGAACTTGTAGACCACACCTGCGTCAATCCGCATTAGCTAGAGAAGTTAAATAAATTCCATGATTTCTCGTAATTTTCAAAATCCGAATGGTAGACTCAGGGCTAGTCTACACCTGCGGACTCACTAACAACACAAATTGACGTGTGAACGAGTCTAGCCAGCAAGCAGAATTGTGTGTCATCCCTGTTTTATTAGAGGCGTAATAGCTTCGGTGTCTATACTAGTCTTTATCGATTGCCTGTCTACTGACTAGCAGTTTGAACCGCTTCGGTTGTTTGACACACTATGATTAGGAACTCCGAATAGATTTACATGTTCAGTACACATACATTAAGTAATTAAATGTGTTTTTCTGTAGACACTACAGCTCAATTTAATCTACTACATAAAATAAGTCGGGTTTTCCTTCCTGACGCTATAACTCCAGAACGCACGAACCGATTTCCACGGTTTTGCATTCGTTGGAAAGGTCTCGGGCTCCGTGAGGTTTATTAGAGTAGAGTAGGGTAGAGTAGGGTAGAGTAGGGTAGAGTAGGGTAGAGTAGGGTAGAGTAGGGTAGAGTAGGGTAGAGTAGGGTAGAGTAGGGTAGAGTAGGGTAGAGTAGGGTAGAGTAGGGTAGAGTAGGGTAGAGTAGGGTAGAGTAGAGTAGGGTAGAGTAGAGTAGGGTAGGGTAGAGTAGGGTAGAGTAGGGTAGAGTAGGGTAGAGTAGGGTAGAGTAGGGTAGGGTAGAGTAGGATAGAGTAGGGTAGAGTAGGGTAGAGTAGGGTAGAGTAGGGTAGAGTAGGGTAGAGTAGAGTAGGGTAGGGTAGAGTAGGGTAGAGTAGGGTAGAGTAGAGTAGGGTAGGGTAGAGTAGGGTAGAGTAGGGTAGAGTAGGGTAGAGTAGGGTAGGGTAGGGTAGGGTAGAGTAGGGTATAGTAGGGTAGAGTAGGGTATAGTAGGCTAAAGTAGGGAAGAGCGGGAGCGAAGCCGCGCGGGCAAAAGCTAGTTATCAATAAAAATCCTTTGTTTACATTGGTGTTAAAATTGGACTTCAAAGGGAAGTTATTTTAATTCGTAGGTACTGTTATTGTTTACTAGCTTTTGCCCGCAGCTTCGCCAATAGCCATTAAAATATAGCCTATGTCACTCAATATTACCTAAATCAGCTTTCTATCGGTGAATCTAGTAACAATAATAACCAGCCTTTGAATGTTAACACTGTTTGTAGTGATCTTTTTCGTGAATAAACACCTTTATGTTCTACACCAAAACATAGCGGGTCTGCTTAACAAAGCAGACACCCTCTCTATATGTCTAAATGAACTGTCAGAAAAAGACCAATCTGTTGATGTATTATGTATATCCGAGCACTTTATGACGTCAGGTCATGAGGACCGCCTTGTTGTACCGAATTACGCATTAGCTGCATGTTTCAGCAGGAAAAATAGTAAAAGAGGTGGATCCTGTATTCTGATTCGGTCTGGACATTTGTGAAGGGAGTTAACAGAGATCTCAGAACTTTCAATATCTAATGTAATAGAATGCTGTGCAATTGAACTGACAAGTTATAAAATAGTTATAGTATGTATTTATAGAGTACCAAAAGCAGGGAATTTAAATGTATTTTTTAATAAATTAGAGCAACTATTAATATTACTAACAAGAAGAAATTATAGGAATATTATTATAGCAGGTGATATAAATATTGACATACTGAAAAATAATAACATGACATCTGAATTACGGAATCTTTTAACAAGTTTTAACATGACATTAGCTATAAATAAACCAACTAGACTGCAAAGCCAAACCTGCATTGATAATTTTGCCCACAATTTCGAGAAAAAATGCAAGACGGAAGTGATAGAATTTGCCCTATCGGATCACACTGCGCAGCTGCTTAAGTGTCCCGTACCGTTGAATTGTAATTTAAAATATTGGTATAAAACTCAACGAGACTATAGCCCAGAGAATATTATTAAATTTAGAAACTGCCTGGAAAACCTAACGTTCTCTGAAATATATCAGATTGATGATCCAAACAATGCATTTAACTTGTTTACTGACCAATTTAAATTATTCTACGACTTATGCTTCCCCCGTAGACGGATTAAAATACCAACAATCCAAAAACCAAAATGGATATCGCGAGGACTTAAAATATGCAGTCTTAAAAAAAGACAATTATTATGGGCGTCTAGACTTAGACCTACACAAAAAAATAAAATAAAATACTTAGACTACTCAAAAACTCTAAAAAAAATAATAAATCTGACTAAACGATCACAAAATAACCATAACATTAAAACTTCTGACAATAAAAGCAAAATGACATGGAAAATAATAAAGAACTCTAAATTAAATCTACCTAATGACTCAATAAATACTATTCAAATTGACAATAAAACCATTAACAAACCACAATTAATTGCTGACCAGTTCAATGATTATTTTATAGAAAAAATTATGCCAATACCCGAGGCAGGTAAAAGATCTAGTGCGTATATCTCAAATAAACAAAAATCTATGTTCATGGCTCCATGTCAACCGGTACAAATATTTAACATCATAAAGTGTTTAAAAAACACAAATAGCGCAGGGTATGACGAAATTTCTACTAAAGTTGTAAAACATGTTGCTGACTTAATTTCTAAACATTTGAGTCATATTCTTAATCTATGCATAAGCCACGGTGTTTTTCCCGATCGTCTTAAAGTCTCCATAGTGAAACCTATTTTTAAAAAAGGTAATAAGCAACTAATGCAAAACTATAGACCTATTGCCCTTTTGTCGATTTTTTCTAAAATATATGAGAAATATATCTATAATCAACTATACGCATATCTAGAAAAACAAAAGATTTTTTGTACTGAACAAAAAGGTTTCCGGAAGAATATGACTATAAACATGGCGATATATGACTTTTTAAATAAAATTATGACTAACATTGATAATAAGACACCTGTCTGTGCTGTGTACTGTGATATGACACAAGCCTTTGACTACGTTGACCACAATATATTAAGAAACAAACTTGACGCCTACGGTATAAGAGGTAACATTCTTGACTTGTTAAGTACTTACCTATCAGAAAGAAAACAATTTACCGCTATTACAAACTTGAATTTTAAAACTAAGGAAGAAGTAACATACCTCTCTAAAGAACGCACAGTATATTTCGGTGTGCCACAGGGCAGTGTATTAGGCCCTTTACTGTTTTTAATTTACATTAATGACCTGCCCAAAGCTATAGACTTCCCGATATCACTTTTTGCTGATGATAGTACGGTCACAATAACATGTAATAACCCTGAATCATATGAACTTGAGGTCAACAATGCGGTGAATTCAATTATTTCTTGGCTTAATAATAATAATTTAAGAATTAATCTTGCCAAAACACAAGTAATGCATTTTGGCCATAAAAAACCTAGAGTGGAAATGAATGTACAATATCAAAATAGCAAAATTCATGATGTAGATAGTGCAAAATTTCTAGGCTTAGTAATTGACAGACAACTTAATTGGAAGAATCACGTTGAAGCGCTTTGTAAGAAAATTAGTAGTTCATCCTATGCCTTGTATAAACTTGCCCCTACTGTTTCCATAGATGCACTACTTACAGCGTATCATGGCCTTGTAGCATCTGTATTAAGATACGGTATTATTTTCTGGGGCAACTCAACAAATAGAGAAACTGCTTTTAAAGCGCAAAAGCGTTCTATCAGAGCCATGTTCAAACTTCAAGTTACAGACAGCTGTGAACCATTCTTCAAAAAATATAAAATTCTGACACTACCGTCTTTGTATATTTATGAGACTGCTTTATTTGTCAAATTAAACTCACACCTGTTTCCTAACTTATCAGATACTGTGAAACGTAATAGGCGAAAAGATATGTTACGCGGACGTAAAGCTAAAACAGCACTAATGAGAAAAAGTATATTCTGCATAGCCCCACAAGTGTTTAACAAAATTCCAAAATCGATTAAAGACTTAAATTTAAATTTGTTTAAAAAGGAACTTAAAGACTTGTTGTGTAAAAAATGTTATTATAATTTAAACGACTATTTGAATGATACTTTGACATAATAATTAAATTGTAATTTTATAAATTTTGACATCTCTCTCTAATAATTTCATACATTTTGACATCTCTCTCTAATAATTTTATAGATTTTGACATTCTCTCTCTAATAATAATTTGACATTGAATATGACATGCCATATATTGTTAATTTTATTCGTACTAACTCAATGCTAACATATTTTTTTTTTTTTTTCTTAAACATATTTATGATTGTGATTATGTACCTATCTACCTACCAAATATTTGCACGCCACACGTGGCAGAATGTGATGAGACTATTAATTTATTTCAAGGCCATAATTATGTACCATATTCTGACTAAATAAATGATTTGATTGATTGATTGAAAAAATTTTAACAATCGGGCCAGTACTTTCAGAGATTACCTCCTAAGTACAAAAAAAAAAAAAACTTTACCTCTTTATTATATAAGTGTAGATTTATGTACTTTCTATAATATTGTTTACAGAGTTAGGTATAATACAATAAATAATATTTGCGTGGAATAAATCTGAGAGCAACTTTGTCGACAACTATTGACGCGAGCCATTGTGCCAGTTAAAGTCACTAGAAGTTTAACTTATTTTTCGGTCTTTTCCAAGGTTGTTGAGATATCTGATAAACTTTGACTCCCTATAAGTGTACTTAGGAAACAAGTGCGTGATTTTTTTTATTTGGAAACTTTGTATGAATGTCTTTATCCCCTTCGACGGGTTTCTAGGTATCAGAATCGAATGATAAGATGAGATAATATAAATTTCATTAGTCAAAAACATGTGTAGATTATAAATCAGTTAGAATGAGTACAAAAACAAAAAAAGTTTAAATGTGTTTTGCTTATAAAGTACAATTGGTAAAAAAATAACAGTAAAAAAATATGTCAAATTAATTAAAATAATAATAAAAATATCCGAATTACTTACATCATTCAAATAATCGTCAACATAAATTCAAAATATACCTAATAATAATTAAATCCAAAGTTCAAAATCATAAAATTACGTCAAATCAATTAAAATAATATTAATAATGTCTAAATAACATTTAAAAATACTCGTCAACATTATAATAGCATTTATTAATTAAAAATTTTTTTCATGATTTTATTATAAATACTAATATCCAAGTCTTTGAATCCCTTTGGTACCTTGGCCATACAGAATGCTCACACCATGCATAAGTAATGTATTTACTGCAGATTTCGCAAGGTAGAACAATTATAGCAATCCTATTATTCAATCCTACAGGAAAAATCCATTAAATTAATTATATCTTTGTAAATTGTATTATCGAACTTTTTTCAGGAGTTATTTCAACAATCTATATTCGTACATCAATAAATACCAAAAGGCCGATTCACACCGGAATTAATACCTGCGCGCACGGCCGCTCGACTGCTCTCGGCGCTGCTGTCATCCGCGCGCCCCTTTCTGAATCTTTCAAGCGATACTAGACCTTTAAAGATATAGATAAAGTTTAAAATTATGTCACTCTAAAAGTGCACGCCGCGTTGCTTCCGTCGCTGTCATTTCTGTATGAATCAGCCCATAATTGCAACAGCATTACTGAAGGCGTCGACATAAATTTCTAAAAAGACGTTAACTTTAGTTACTATATTTTAGCTATTGTCAGAGTATATTATAGAAATACTATTGGTCTGTTGTCAGCTACAGGCCAATAGTATTCTATTCTATAATATATACTAATTTTGAAAGGTTCATGGCATCATCGTGCTGACTACACCTACCTATTTCAGCCAGCTAGACAACAATTAAAAAATGGAATAATTCTTACAGTCCCACCGATGCTGTCAATTCCTAACCAGCTGGAAGGCGCATATATCGGACAAGATGTGACGCTGGAGTGCCACACGGAAGCGTACCCCTCCTCCATCAACTATTGGACCACGGACCGCGGGGACATGATTATTTCCGGTGAGGCTCGTTCATTATGCGTATTCTCTCATCTAGGTGGCCTGTTCGTGGTACAGACTTTATATCTGTGATATACGCAGAGGTAGGTTTAAGAGCATTTTTATGCTAAACTTGTGAATCAGATTTTTACTGAACTTTGTCAGATCACAAAATTGAAAGAACAACTATGTATTTATTTAAAGACGTCATGTCTTTTTGTCATTATAAATTACCTATTAATTTGAAGATTGAAGATCTTTATACATAAATAACACAAAGTTCTTTAAAAATCCCATCTTACTCATTAGCATGTACTTACGTATTTTTTTTTTATATTGCTATAGAGTCGTCTCCTGACCTCAATCTATTTTTTTTCTATTGATATTTCATGGGGTTATAACTACCTAAATATAAATACACGAACCAATAAATATTAAGAGATCAAATTCGAAGACACCATTGACAACGAATTAATTGGATCCCGAAAAACAGGTCCAGGTAAGGCGGTAGCCTCAAAAGCAGTTGGCTACACAAGTTGAACTCCTACCAAAAGTATTGGACTAAATATAGTTCAAGACAGAGAATAGTAGAAGAAAGAAAGAGAGGTTTTTGCCCTGCAGTGAGAAAGCAGGCTCATGAAATGACGACTATGGGTCACCATTATCATCATTTTCCTACCCTTGTCCCAATTTATTTGGGGTCGGCGCAACCTTTTTTTCTTCCATTCTGTCCTATCAACCGACATACTTTACTGATTCCCTTTTCTTTCATATCACTTCTCATACTATTCATTCATCTTTTAAAATTTTTCTCTTCTTTCCTTTCTCCTTTTTTTTGGTGGTAAAATCATCAATGACAACCCCCGCTCTTGGGCGGAGCGGGAGATAGTGTCAGACTCTTACTGGCCTTCATACCGGGGCTCGAGTTGTTTTCCGAAACTAACCCTTGTCCCGGTAGGCTTCACATGACCAACTTTTCAGTTACTGGCACCATTTTCGAACTTTCTCTAATATATATTCATTTCTCCCTTTATCTGTAATTTAATATCGTCGTCACTCGACACATCTATATCAACATTTTCATTTCTGCCACATCTTTTGTCATTTGTCATTTTCAAAACAAATCTTATCTTACACTGAATTTGAGTAACGCATTACGTTCCCAATTATGGCAGCTCTATTCTTGTAGTTTCAATTTCTATTGAAACTTATATCAAAAGGGTTCTCCGCAAAGGCGTCATTATTTCAATAATGCAGGATCTAAATCACAGAAAGTAGTTCAAAACCTAATAAAGCTTCATACATTATAAACGAGTGCCCCGTGTATTTACTAGCTTTAGTTTCAATGAACTTTGAATAGCCTTATTTGAGCACAACCGATAAACCACAGTCACTAACTAACTAGAAATAAACGCCATAATATCGAACTCTGAACACAAGTACGTACATTTATCATATTGGCATAAATAACATGCGTTCCCGTCAAGTAAGCCATCGTTCGATTGTATCATTGATTTATGACTTCATAATGAAAATAGTTTCCCTTGTATCGGCACAAGCGAACGAAGTGTAGTCGAATACGTTCCCAATGTACTTATTCAAGCGCGAATAGAGAATACTTGGATAATGAAATACTTCACTATTTCCACTTCGGTTCAGCTACGCGATTGATAAGTCGAAAAACAACTTTGAATCAAAAACTGTTCGTGATTTTCTTTTTGCTGCTGTATCTCATAGCAAAATTGTACCGTACCGGAGCAAGCAACCGGCATTTTTGCATCAAACTGAGCATTTGTATTGACTCTGCAGTGGTTATTCGTCGAATATCAGCTTTCTAGCATGAACGTTCTAGTTTCGAAGTAGAGCAACTTATTAAATAGGTTATTGAAGTTGATATCTTTTAAACTATTTTATGGATAGTTTATTGCAAAAGCTCGAGTTTCATGAAAAGTTCGTTAATTCTGAAATACTTTTTCTTCCATATTTAAAGGCAAAAAACACTAAAAAACATTTCATGCGTAAATATTCCTTACTGGTTACGTAATACCATATACAGGTTTTATATTTAAGTAGAAATGGAAATTATAGGAGGCAAGTACGAAGCATTCCCGATGGACAGTGACTACAACCGGTTTATGATGCTGAAGATCAAGAATATCACGAAGGAAGACTTCGGCTTCTACAAATGTATCGCGAAGAACTCGCTGGGGGAAACGGACGGCATCATTAAACTGGATGGTAATTTTTTAACATTAGTAGATTGATTTAAAACGGCCCCGTCAGAGGGAGCGATTGAAAGCGCTGAAAGACTCGTAAAAACAAACAGCTTTTTTACGATCTTAGGGAATTCGGAAGTGTGGGGAAATCACACAAAACTGCCTGTCAATTATCTGTAAAGCTTTTTCTGGGCAACTTTGGAAAAATGCTACTAATGTTTGCATATTTTTCTTAAAAACAATTGATTGATAAGTTTCTGCTGTTCTAGAACATATCAGAAACTTTTATCATAAAAAATTTACTAAAATATAAAATGTGTGTAATTAACATTGGTATTTATTTATCACACTAATATTATAAAGGCGCAAATTTAAATGAGTGTATGTTTATTTACTTCTTTACGCTCAAAATAGATATAATAATAATATCTCTTAATAATATATCTCTAAATCCTATATAATAATATATATAGGATTTAGAGAAAATTTTGGAAGACCACGTTCTAGAACAACAAATAATATACTTTTGATCCCAAGAGTATTTACATTTCCTTGGGATTATTTTTCACATTCACACGAGCGATATCGAAGCAGAAACTAGTTAAGAATAAATTGATTGAAAAAGGTATTTTTTTAGTATCATTATGTCTAATTCAAGATTATCTTGCAGAAATACCGGCACCACCATCAGCCTTCACAACTACACAGAAATCAGTGTTAGACAACCAAACTATTCGGAAGAAAGGTAACTTAATCTTTAAGACTATCTTACATATTTTCTTTAAACTAAATTGAATTGTTTTCTTAAATAAATATTTCAACAGGTTTGCCACAAATCATCCAGAGTAGCGACGCAATCAGTTCAAACTTCCAAGGTGAAATGTACGGCGAACAACTAAGTGATTTCGGTAAATATTTGAACAATATTAATGATACCCGACTAGGTTTGTCACTTAAACGTGTCATAATTTCAGAAGGCTGAATTTTATGATATTGTATATAATTTAGATATGGGTTTAAGCACTTAAATCAGGTCAAACACTTACCAAGTTACTCCTAGTTTAGTACTTAATAAAGGCCTATTTTGACTTTAAACTAATAATTTCATAGATACAGACTTTATGCTTACGATTTCAATTGAATATTAAACAATTTATATTACACTCCCTAATGAAAATCAAAATTGAATCAATAATTTCAACAGTTTATTTATTATTATTGCATCTTCAGACCATTAATAATAAGTTAAGCGTAGCATAAGAAATAGTTTTCAATTATTACGTCCCTTGAAAGAGATTCAGAGTAAATGAAAATTTTCATTATTAAACATACAGTCAAAATAAACTTCGAGATAATAAAGGCAACTGCTATAAAAACTTAATTTCATTTTTGGTAACCAAAATAACAAATCTGATTAGTTTCAAGGCTTGTGTTCAAATGTTCTCAAATTTTCATTTCTTTTTTCAGATGATGACCTAGACAATTCAGCAAATCTTAGCAAAGTAAATTCTATGTTAGGTTTCACGTTAGTTTGCCATGTGATATACATAGCGAGATATATTTTACATTCTTGATATTTGTAATATTGTGATGAAATTTAATTTATTTGTTGCTAATTTTAGTTTTGTTAATAAGTTCTTAAGCTGACCAGACAATAAATAATTCGCACTGTTAATATCTTTACTTTATTGTCATCAAACAGGACTTAGATTAATGAATTTTTTAATGATATAGTGTCTACTTGTTAACACAATTTTAAATCTTTTATCATATTTTGTTTTCTTATCAATAGTTATTAAATATCCACACGGCAACTCTGTCAGTGAAAAAATAAAAAACAACGGTGTCAATTTGGTAGAGCGTCGTCATTTATAACTGAAATAACAATAACGACAGAGTAGGCGAAAAATAGAACTGTCACAGTCCTAATAAGCTGAATTGTATTTTCTTGTTTAGTTCATAAGTTCACAGTTATGTTTTCGATTTGATTTAATCGGTGCCTTACTGAATTGACCCGACGATCTTTTACGGATATCGATCTTCTTAATGCTAGTCTATAATGTCCTAGGTCCGCTTAGTTCTTACGAAATATTTGTACACAATTTTTCTACTACATCGATTTTATAAAAAGCGCCTAGAGCTAGACTTTTTAGAGATAATACTGTAACTGTCCAATAAATTCAAAACTCGTACGTAGGTGTGGTATGTTATTTCCGCTAAACAATCTAGTCGACGTATACACTAACGAATTATTAATACGTAAACCTACTGTGCTTTGGTAGATAATAACTGGTCGATTTCCTTTACCTTTCAATTTCATATTGTAAGGCTTATTTTGATATTGTTTTTACTGTAAAATTGTATAGATTATTTGCCGTAATGTAAAATACAAATAGAGTCTATAGGGAAATAGGAAGTTTTTGTGATGATTTACATAATGCTACAAAATGAAAACTGCCAAATAAATGTGTAAAAAATGAAAATAAAACAAAGCTTGAAATGTTGTTTTTCATTGCCTACCTTTCCTACGAATAAATACTTTAATAATCAGGCCACGATCCATTTGATGTAAGTAGATAATACACACTACTTATAAGTTGTGTTAGTAATATCACACTAATATTATAAAGGCATCAACGATTGCATCACT
This sequence comes from Mythimna ferrago, assembly GCA_910589285.2. Taxonomy (NCBI): domain Eukaryota; kingdom Metazoa; phylum Arthropoda; class Insecta; order Lepidoptera; family Noctuidae; genus Mythimna; species Mythimna ferrago. The sequence goes on from OU342687.1 coordinate 12,967,364, forward strand.
GCTTACCATCAGGTGGAATCGCAGTCAAGCACTGATTTATATCCAATAAAAAAAGGTGATAGTTCGTGTGTATGTTTATTACTTCTTTACGATCGAATGGCTGAACAGATTTCGTTATACCATGAGTATGTTTGGTCAATTTACTACTATTAAGTGGACGAAGCCTCTGGTAGCAGCTGAAGAAGGCAGCAGATAACCGTGGAATAAAGTACAGTGACCTTTTCCTAATATATCTGCGTAGGTACCCGAAAAACTAGCCAGTGACTGTTTTTCATTACTAGATCATGTAAAAGATCGCGATAATATTGATTCAAGATGGCTCTAATACTTTATTTCCATTTTTGAAATTAAGAATGTCAACAAATGTAGGAGGGTACAATGACCGCTATTTCACGGTTATCTGGCGCCTAACTTAGTACATAATACATTTTAGATTTTAGTCCATATATTTGATGCATTCACATGATGCACCGGGTATGCATATGCACAAATAAATGCATCCACTATTGTGCATCAAGCGTTAACGCCCGTCCAGTATAGGCCATAAGAATGTCTTTGACGATGAAACACACTCTGCGCATCATGAACACCATCCATTCCCAATTGATGGTACCGAAGCTATCCATTTACGCTTTGGCAAACATTTCTGATATACTGCATTAAAGTGAAAACTCAACATCCATCACATCGCGAAAAAGTAATTTTCTATGGTTACAAAGAAGAAAGGGAAAAGTAGACCGCAAATTATGTTGATGATAAATATCTGCAAGGACATGCAAGATCTTAGTCTTAGAATGCGTTACAAATATGAATAGGATCGACTGCCATGTTTTGACGTCACGTCATAATGTCAAATCGACGAATTAATAGGGTGATCAAAACAAGACATTTTTTAATTTAATTTATTTATGAACTGTGAACAATTCTATTCACTAACAGAATTTTACTAATAAGTTAATTACTATCTAGATAAACTTAAAATAATAATTTGTACAAAAGTGTAAAAAAGGCTGAAAAACGGGGAAAACTCATAGGGCATCAAAAAATTCGTCCACATCGATGTCAATGGGAAAAGTGCCCAGAACGCTGGCAGCATTGCCACGCTGGATGGCAGTGCTGATTCGTTGACTGAAGAAAAGTCCAGCCCTCTGGTCACGCGAAGAGTCGACCAACTGTTTACTGATTTCCCGAACAACTCGATGAGCGCTCGGACCCCATGGCCCTAGAGTGAACGAATAAAGTTTAATCAGAATCCAGTTCTTCAATTTGACGTCACAACATAGCAATCGATCCTATTCTTATTTGGATCGCATTGTACAGACGACGATGCTTATCAGCAAAGTGAATAACGCCAAGTGATTAAAAAAGCCGATCCTGCTTAACTGATGAGACTAGAGCAAAGAAGAAGACACTTTTTAATAGATACAGTGGAATATGTACTGGTTTTTCACGTTTTGCCACCTTTGATCTTTATCTCTTTGATGATGAAACGGGGTGGTACCATAAGATCTCCTCGGCCTAACAAGGTAGTCATTATGTATTATGTATTTGGTCTCATAGCATTATGTGGGTAATGATAAGTTACGATGAGAGCCAAAATATGCATTGAAAATTAATATTGTATTCAAGTGATGTCCAAAGCCTGATGATGAAGCCGAGAGGTGGTCAAAACATCTTGTAATCAAACAAAATAGCAGCATCGCGATTTGAGCTCATTCAATATGTGTGCAAAAGTGATTTTAGACTAAATGTTGCCCAGAGTCTGATGATGGATTGTTCAAAAGGGTCACCGCGACCCTGGAACGTAAAGGGCAGCTGAAAGAACATGGGTTTTACTTAGTAAAAGTCTATTTTCCACTTCCTGGAGTTCTTCCAAGAGTTATTTAGTGATAACTCACCCAAAAAAAGAAGAAACAGGGTCTGATGATGAAAGAAAAGTGGCTACAGTATCTCCATAGTCAAGCAAGATACCTTCATCGAGAAAGTTCACCAAATGGTGCTCAGAGAAGGCGGCCATAGGATCACCTGCTCTGGCCTCTGTTACAGCTGTAGGAATGATTAAAAGAGTTACTGTAAGCTTGGAATGCAAAAGGCAACTGAAGGAACACAGATGAGATTTTGTCTGTAAAAGTCTGACACTCTCTCTCTTCTCAATCCGGGAGAAACTATTTGATGATTTCCTACCTCAGAAAAAAAGAATCGCCATAACCAAAAATGATAACACTCATATACATATATCCCATAAAACAAATATATATAACAAAACAATCTGAATATTATAAAACAAGCTTTTGCGCGCAGCTTCGCCCACGTACATAAAATATAACTACTCCAAAATAAAGCTGCTTTCTATCGGTGAAAAAATTTTAACAATTCACCAGTACTTTCAGAGATTACATACTACAAACAAAAAAAAAACAAATTCACCATGACCAAAAAAGATAACACTCATACATATTTCCCATAGGTAAATGCAATGAATACATAAGCAAATATGTATATACGTAACACAACAATCTGATGCTGAACATTATAAAACAAAGTTCGAAACTCCTGCACCTGTCCGTCTGTATGATCGAGCAAGTGAAAACTATGAAAATTCGAGGAAGGCTCCAGTGTAATAATTCAGCGCTCCTGAACCAACTGAATGGCATGGCGGGACGCTGCAATCCTATAAATAGGAACTTTTGTTTGTTTGTTTGTCCGGGATGCGGATAAAAAGAGCTTATCCGATCAATGCATATCATTCGTCATCAGACTTTAGTGAAACAGAGTAGATAAACCATTCAATTTGAAGCTCGAAAAACCAAACGTAGCTAACGTAAAAACTACCGGTGTATGATGGTAGATATCCCACTCGTATGTACAAGGCATATTAGGAATATATTCTTTGTGTGTATAGTTAAAGAGTGGAATTCCGTGCCGGAGTCTGTGTTTCCTGATAGCTTTGACCTAAGGGTCTTTAAGTCAAGAGTGAATAGGTTACTTCTGGGCAAGCTCCATCTTCGGCTACATCGTCGCTTGCCATCTGGGCCCCAAGTCTGCTATTACAATAGTGTCAGAATGGTCTATCATTGATTTCATAATTGTTGATTTTGAATAAGTTTGGTAATCTACTTATGTAATGGCCACTGACACTCCATTGAAAGAAGTGGGATAGAATGGTAATCTCGTAAATATTTACAAATGAATGTCTTACGTATGCGGTAATCTGCAAAAATTTTGACAGTTCTTTTGATCAGTGACCTACCATTAGAACTTCATTGTGCAGTCATTGCTTTTAATAAGCTCGATATTGTCATTTTACCGCAACTTTATTACGAAATAATTGACCTATCGATGATTGGTCATTATGAACTAGCAGATTAGGAACTTTTAGCAAAATAACAATGGGATATAGCAGACTTGGGCCCCTGGTGAGATAGTGGTCAAACGCGAGTCTATCTACACTAATATTATAAAGAGGTAAAGTTTGTATTTTTATTTATTTTTTAAGCTATTGCATAGCTTCTATCGCGGGCCTTGAGCGTGGAGACCGAATCCAGAAATTCCGTAACAAAAATAACCTAACACCCCCCACTCATTTGTTTTTTGAGCGTGGTGACCGATAAGAAAACAAATGAGTGAACAATCAATCAAAATTCAATTCAATGTGTGAAAGTGTAACTTCAATTAATATCAAAGAAAAAAAAACAAAGGAAAAAAATACTGCATAAATAAAATAAATAAATAATTAAAATTGCATAAGTTTGATAAAAATGCTATGCAATAGCTTTACCGCGGCAGTCCCCGAGTGCCACACGTCTTTTTTTTGTTTGTAAGAGGTAATCTCTGAAAGTACTGGTCCGATTGCGAACAATTTTTTTACCGATAGAAAGCTGGTTTATTCCTAAGTGACATTAGGGTATTTTATGCACGTGGATGAAGCTTCGGCCAAAAGCTAGTTAATAATAATAAATAAAAACTAGGTGTAAACCTACGTATCGCTATCAAGCTAAATATTATTTTGAAATTGGTTTGCCAATCAACTTATCTGCTCAAGAATACGACACTAGAGTCTGTCTAATAAGTTAAACGACTTGGGTAATAGTTGGGTATTAGGATTTAATGAAATCTGATGTAGTCAACACGGGTTCAATAATCAAGGTTGATTAAGAAATAGAGATCATTGTTTACTAACAGAAGAACCTTATGAAAAGTATCGGAAATAAGTATTTTTTAAATGATTAAATATTATACAAAATTCCCAAGTCGGTTGACTTATTAGACAGACTATAGTTCCTAAGGGATGAGGTTTACCACGACTTAGGCAGAGGACATTCTAGAGATCTCAACCGTGACAAGTGATTCTTGGTTTCAAGTACCATGGCAACCAGCCACGGCTGCTTCAAACTTGTGACATAATAAGCGACGATTCCGAATACATGCAGGAGTTTCTTTGACAGATTGATTGACTGATACATTAATGACTTATAAAGAATCTAAACTCAAGAAAAGTTACTCGATTTCCTTTAATTAAACGTGTACTTTCTGCTTTCGCGTAAAAGTTTTAAAAACCTTTGTGTCTTATGACGTCAAGATCGATAAAGCTGTCATAAAGAAAAGGTTGTAAGACTTAAACAAATGTTAGCAGTAAACTAAAGGTGGGGACTACATGATATATTTTCAATAAAAACGACACAAAGAATACCTAAGCAGAAGAATTTTATTGACTGTACTGTCGTACCGTTCGTGTCTGTCTTTTATAGCCAAGTCTGGAGTGATTCACACATTTATTTTCCAATTTTATTTTCAAACAACTTTTTGTACGGCAGGAATGCACGAAGAGGCGCCGTACGGACCGCGTCCGTATAGCCATCACTATTAATATGTAACGTGGTACAATCTGGTACACTGCCCTTTACAGTCCGGGACAATCGATAGCGTACTTAGTAATTTACTGCATTCGAGTTTCCACTCGTGAATTTCCAATCGAATTGGACAATAACCTGCATCTCCGAAGTGTTACGCGATTGTTGGCGATTTTCTGTAGCTCCTTTGATTTGGAACGAAGAATAGTTTCCAGTCTTGTTTGATGGGGATAAGGATTATGTCGATTGGATAAAAAATCTTGCTTGCACAGTGTATACTATCTTTTTAGCTTTTGTGAGTATGTACAAGGTGCTATAAAATTACTATGTTGTCTAGTATTTTCACCTCGATATTATCTTTCATCACGACCGATTCTATGCGTCTTGCATCCACGGGATTCCAGCGACCGTCGCCAGGTCGTCGGTTTACTTTGTTTGAGGCCTTCCAACGCTCTGTCCTCCGATACGTGGTCGCCAACCTTTCATTATGGCGACACTTGGGGAGGCATATGTCCAACAATGGACGTCTTTCGGTTTATTATTATCTTTCATACCGTTACGAAAGAAGAATTACGTGTATAAATTTCACTAGCTTCTAGTAGCAGCTTCACCCATGTGAATATAGTAAAATTATGTCCTTTTTCAAGACATGGTTTTCTCGTGTGCCATATTTCATTGAATCTTTTCAGCCGTTTGAGCTTGAAGAAGTACGAACACACATACAAACATAATTATTAAGTGTCGCCTATACCTATATTGTTAGTGTGATGACCACACATCACATTAACAATATACACTTTTAATTCTTTTTGGTGGGAAAATACACATACATTTTTAATTTTTTTGGTTGGAAAATCATTCAGTGGCATCCACCGTTCTTTGGCGGAATGGCCGAATATGTGATACATAAGTAAATATCAACAGATATAGAAGGCCAAGCGAGGTCCCTTATCTCTTATCACAAAAACAACATAATAATTATTTCTTCCAAGTTTATTTTATCTTAACATGTGTCGATATTTCTATCAAAATATGTTAGTAATACTCGGAACTTATTATTATTTATTTAGAAGATAAGGGGCTATGCATTACCCATAATATGGGGGATATAGTCAATGCGACCTAAAAGATATATTATTATACTCGGAACTTACCTCATTTAGATAATGATACAAAGCTCTTTCCGGTGGATCTCGAAGTGGGATTATTTAGTACTAAATCCATGTTTATTCCCTTTTAGTGATACCTAGAACTTTATAGGAAAATACAATGAATATCATTATGCTTGTGTTACCAAAGAAAATATGATTTCAATATAGAAAGAGACTAAAAGAATGGGGTTGCCATTGATCTTGAGCATCTGGGCGGAAATAAACGCAGTAAACTCACGAATATCATATCCGTACCGCACGTGCTACCTCAACTTAAACGATGAACTAAGACTATAAAAAAAAAAACATTTATTTCAGGTAAAAACCCATATTTGAGAACAAAATTGAATCGGTTAAATATACGACAGCAAATTAAAATTAAAATATGCATTCAATAAAAAATAAAATAAAATTACAATCCCAACCATGATGGTTGTGATTGTAATTTTATTCGATATTCATCATCATTTCAGCCGATATACGTCCACTGTTGGACATAGGCCTCCCCCAAGCGTCGCCACAACGAACGATCCTATGCGTCTCGCATCCATCGGTTTCCCGCAACCTTCACCAGGTAACGGTCCACCTTGTAGGAGGAAAAAAAATCCCAATAATAAATAATAATTCCAAAATGTAAAAAAAAAAACAATAAATTTAAAATTCAATCAATTAAAATCCAATAAATAAATTAAAGATTATGCAGGGATGCAGATTGATTCACGCATAGAGCTCATTGGCAATTTTACCTACGACTTCAGAAGAGAACAATGGTTGCAAGACTCATTTTTAAAAGATAGATACAGATTTGATGTATATTTTAAATTTTGGTTGACTTTTTTATCATAGTGACTTTACTTATTGTAAGATTGAAACCTACTTAAATACCTACAAAAGCTTTGTTACAGAGTACGTTTATTTTTTTTTACCTTTAATTTCTTTTATTTTTGCCTTTTCAATTCGCCTATCGAGACAATACCTAACTTATTTACTAAAACGAATAAAAATGAACAAAGAGTTCAATATCGAATAATAGTATCTCTGTTTAAAATAATATGCCTATATAAATATCAGATAAATGAAGACCTGACCAAACTAGAAACCAGCGCATGACTCGCAACTTGGTCGTAAAAAAAATACATTTATTTATTTATTTCATTACAATTACACTCTTCAAAAAATTTCTCAAATGTGCACTGATATCTGTTATGTATTATCCTTTTTTGACTTTTGTGTGTACATAAGCAGCTAAATAAATAAATATCAATTTTTTTATATAAAAAAATATATAAAATACACAAAGAATACAGTCCATCCTTCTGTGGAATGCGCTTCCTCTCGATATCAGGACGGCCGAAAGTCGGTATGCATTTAAGCGGAAGTTGCGGAATAATTTTCTACACCAAAAGCAGAATCGTCTCAAAACTTCTGTCCTTACTTTATATAAATATATATATATATGTAGTATATCACATCACACATCACCAGCCTTTTTAATGTTTCCACTGTTGGGACTCAAGCCTCCTCTCTAGGAGAGGGAATGGGCCGTAATCCACCGCGCGGGCCCAGTGCGTGTTGGTGAATGTGACATGTCTTCGAATTTTTGGTTCTGGGACATGCCGGTTTGCTCACGATGTTTTCCTTCACCGTTTTGAGAGCAGTGGTGATGAAATAAATTACACAAAGTAATGCGATGGTTCGAACCCGCGACCTATAACTCGTAAGTCGAGGCCGTAACCACTCGGCCACCACTGCTCTATGTAGTATATATATTATATTAAATATATATGTATGTGTATTTTATCTTTTTTTTTTTTTTATCTGTTATAAACTAGTACTTGACTGCGATCCCGCCTGATGGTAAGCAGTGATGCAATCGTTGATGGTGAGGCGCACTAGTTTATTAAGAGCCTATTCACTCTAGCCTTGAAGACACCCAAATTATAATCAGACGGAAAGACCGCAGCAGGCAAACTGTTCCAGTCCTTCGAAGTACGCGGTATAAATGACGAGGCGAAACGCTTAGTCCGGACCGTAGATGTTTCAACAACGTAAGGGTGGATACTCGCCGTGCGTCGGTTTGTCCGATGGTAGAAATGAGATGGCGGAATCAAGTCATGCAATTCCTGCGCACACTCTCCAAAATGCAATCTGTAAAACACCGAAAGGCTGGCTACCCTACGCCTGTGCTCAAGGCTTTGAAGATTGTTCTTAACCAAATCTGGATCACCAATCAGCCTCTTCGCACGCCTTTCCACTGAGTCCAAAGCTGCCAGGTGGCACTTTGCAGCACCAGCCCATATGTGGCTGCAGTACTCCACACACGATCGGACCTGTGCTTCGGATGTGTGCTTTTGTGCTTTTGTGTGTGATCTGTAATTATGTATACTTTTTACTCTTGTTTTAATACCAAAATTTTCTTTCTGTGCACCTACCATATTGTCTCTTCACCACCCTAGGTTGACTGGTAGAGAATGCCTAAGGCATTAAGTCCGCCTATGTACATTGTTGTTGCATGAAGATTAAATAAATAGAATCATCAATCTCTCATCTAGGATGAATCAATAAATGAATCAATCATCACCTATGTACCTATTTTTCTGTTTCCGTCTTCTTTTCTTATATTATTATAAGTTAACTGTGTGTGTGGATTGTTAAATAAATAAAAATAAAGAAAGAAAAAAAACATAGCCAAGTACAAAAAATAATGTGTATGGTTTTATCAGGCTTATAAAAATAACTAATATGGACATTAGCTTTGGATTGAATGAAATATCTGGATGTCAAGAATAGGACTTTGCCCAGTACTGAGATGATGCCGGCTGACTATCATCCTACTTTTTAATAATATTTTTAAGACTGAGCCCCGGTATGAAGGCTTGAAGGAACGGGATGCGTTTTTTAGTCAGTAAGAGTCTGACACTATCTCCCACTCCGCCCAAGAGCGGGGGTTGTCATTGGATGATTTTTCCCATCGAAAAAAAAAGGCTATAGTCTGAATGTTTGTTTGTCAATCACATTTTTTGTATATCAATCACATTTCAACGAATTAATGGAATCGAATGCTTGGGAATCTCATATATGATGACCTAGATCAAGACAATACGTACAAAGTATAAATACAAAGTATTGTCTCCCGGTAGTACCAACGTTCCAGTGGAATACTTTATAACAATCACACAAGATAAGCAGCTATCAAGACCTATAAGTAGGTAAGTAATTAAATAAATAAGAATAACAATAATTTATCAATAGACCAATAACATAACAGTTTAATTATAGCCGCTTCACTATAACGACGTACTTTATTACTATTTATTGGTACATTAAGTTTTCAATCATAAGTCAACATTCTAAGGTCTGTTGTCACTGTCCTGCTGTTATAAGTTCTCGGTGGTAATTAACGTGAACTGCAGTTTATAGTTGAACAATCAGTACGGTCAAACTAGTAGAATACTGAAGTATTTCTATTAGTTTGAAGATAAACAAAGTACTAACTTGTGAATAAGTTAGTACTTTGTTTATCTTTTTGAGGATTTATGAACCTATTGTGTTTATAAAACTAGTTACGAACGCCAGTGAGCATGAAAAATCTTTAGTAGATTGATATATTGCAGTGACGTTTGTTTGTGAGTGCAGATCGATGTAGTGGGCAGATACTCTTACTATTCATATCTCCGAGATTTATTGTCAATATTAATTATTAATATTTGCATCCTTTAATATATATTAAAGAAACTTTCATTAATAGTTGCATTACATTCTTAATAGTGTTAACTGTGTTTAAAGTATATCGTTTTTTTTTTTTGTATATAGGTACATAAACATGTATTACGATGAAAATTACGTATTTGGTGATCAAAATGTGCAAGTACCAGCACATTTGAATTTTGGAAAGTTCATCTTGGATCGACTTCGGCTTAAGAAGGATGAAGTGGCACTGGTGAGTGACAATTTTTTATAAAGCTTTGGGCTATACTCCAGTGCTGCGGGAACTTAATTCCAAGTCAGTTCATTGATTATTTTAGTCAAGATAACGGATTAACTTCTTAATTAATGTACTGACATTTTAATAGTAATAATTGTTATTTATTGAATACCAATTATTGTTATTAAAATTGTCACTTTGATGATTGAGATGAAGCCGAGTTTGATGAAACAACTTAAAATATAGTCCTTATTGTTTCCGAATACTAAATTAGATAATAATAAGGAAGCTTAAAGCTACAGTAAATTTTCTCAGAACATCATAATAAGGAAAACCGTAAACTTATTTTATCTAGATAATAAATAACTTTTACACAATTTTCTTTACAAACTCCAGGAACTAGGAGAAACACGTGACAAAATAACATACAAGGAATTCACACAATATGCCGTCAATATGTCCGCCGCTTTGACAAAGTTGGGGGTGGGGCGGGGCGACATTGTTGCAGTGGGCGCCGAAAAACGCAATGAATTCGTCCCGACGGTTCTTGCAATCGTGTTCACCGGAGCGACATACACCCCCTATGATTTAAAGAGCGGGAGAGGTGAGACAAAATATCTTACTTCCACCACATTCTTTTAACCCCTCATATATTTTCTACTAAACTTTAACTTATGATAAAATAGAAGGGTGAAAAGGAACACGTTATCGTAACGGTTTTTTTTTTTTGGTGGCAAAAAATCATCCACATGACATCCCCCGCTCTTAGGCGGAGCTCCCGAGATAGTGTCAGACTATTAGTGACTAAAAAATCCACCCCGATCCTTCTTGCCTTTCGTACCGGGACCGAGCTTCCTTCCAGTAGGCCCCAGTAGGCTTTGACCCAGCTGGGTCTCTGCTGTTGCTGATAATTCTATGAGGCGCGCGTGAACAGTGCGCGTCGTCGAATCGTAATGGGTTCACAGAATTAAGATTAAATGGAAATTTAATTATTAAAGTCGAATCGTCTGGCTTCATTAATAATTCATAAACACACGAATAATAACAATAATGAAGCGTTTTATATTAATTAATATTTATTTTTCAGCTACATTGAAGCACAAAATAAATTTAACAAAACCAAAATACTTTATATGCTCGAGTCTGTTTTGGAGTACCTACAGTGACATACTGAAGAGCTTTGATTGCATAGAGAAGTTTGTGACACTGGACGAGGGCACGGAATCAGTAATTCCCATCAAAACTTTGGTCACGGATGACGCTGACGTAAATAAGTTTGAGCCAGTGCAAGTTCAGGGACAGAGTGACATCGCCTTCATTTTGTATTCCTCGGGCACTACGGGCATGCCAAAAGGCGTACAACTGACACATTTAAATTGCATCCTCAATAGTCTACCAGATGAGTGAGTACTAATACGACTAGTCTACTTTTCTCGTTTTTAAATCACTGAACTCTAATTTGCATTTGTTTTTATAACAAATTCGCTTCTGCTAGCGGTTTCGCATGCGTGAAAGTAGTTTTCTCTGTATTAACTTTAGTCCCCCTTTTTTTCCCTTAGGGAGTAAATTTTGAAAAATCCTCCCTTAAGGCCCGTTCACGATCTTGCCGTGAGCGGTAGGTAAGCGCGGGGCGGCGAGCGGTAAGATAAAAAAATGTGAAAATTTTTGAAACATGCCACGAGACGCCACTCATAGCGAATACGCGCGCGCTTACCGATGCCGTCCCGCTGTCGCTGCGTGTCGTGACCAGTAGCCTGATTCATGTAAAATCAAACAAGTCAAATATCGTTGAAGTTTTATAGTCGTTCGATCGAAGTCCTATCCAAAAGCGGTATTCACGATCTATCGACTTATTTCCAGTTACATTACTATGTATTCTACCAGATTAATGTAATACAGATTTTTTTTTAAATTGTCGAATTTCAAACGACTTTAAAATCGGTGTCGTTCAAACTTGATTGATGGATGTGAATACGGAAATGGTTTAAACGACTAAATCGCTTCGATATCGTTACGGTTTTCATTACGTGAATCGGGCTACTGGCCGTTAGTGCTTGTCTCCGTCTAAAAGGAAATATTTTAACGAGAACGATTTAATATCATGATTTTAATATCATACTATGAATATTATTTTTGTATATGCATAACAGAAATTTTGTTTGAATGGAAAACGAATATCATTTATGAGTGCAAAATTTGAGCAAAAACAAAATGAAAACATTTTTTGTTAAAATTCGATACCTTCAAGCAATAAGTTAGTAATGGGCTAAAAGTATGGAGTTTTTGCTGTTATTACTAATTCAGTATGTATAGACTGGTTTTGTTCAGCATTGCATTGTAACTATGCATCAGAAATTCTGCATTTCTGAAGAACTCGCAAAATTAGGCAGACAGGTGGGCGGATGACATTGCTGATCGTGCTCATCAAACTTCCAAGCTGTGGCGACTGGTTACCTAAAGGAGCCGTTTAAACTCATCAGATAATAGCAGGTAGCAGTAAGCATAATAAAGAGCTAAAAGGCTAAAACTGTCAGAAGAGTAGCTACCATTAGTGTCAACACTTTGAAGAGGTACTTCACATTGGGACAGCTTCTAATGTCGTACAAAGCACAGATCCGATCGTGTGTAGAGTACTGCAGCCACATATGGGCTGGTGCTGCTAAACGCCATCTAGCAGCTTTGGACTCGTTGGAAAGGCGTGCGAAGAGACTAATTGGTGATCCAGGTTTTGTAAAATTCAATTTACAAAGTCTCGAGCACAGGCGTAGGGTAGCCACCCTTTCGATATTTTACAGGATGCATTTTGGAGAGGTGCGCGGGAATTGCATGACTTGATTCCGCCATCTCCTTTATACCAACGGAGTACCCGTCTTACGGCGAGTATCCACACTTACATTGTTGAAACTTCTACGGAGCATTTCACTTCGTCGTACAAGCGGTATAAAGCTTACATCTAAGGACTGGAACAATTTGCCTGCTGCGGTCTTCCCGTCCAATTATATTTTAGGTGTCTTCAAAGCTAGAGTGAATAGGCTCTTAATAAACTAGTGCGCCTCACCATTAACGATTGCATCACTGCTTACCATCAGATGGAATCGCGGTCAAGCACTGGTTTAGATGATTTAAAAAAATGTCTTCTGTCTATTACCAACTTTGTTCCCTGACGTGCTGCAAGTCAGTTCGTCAACAATCCGACTTCTTGACATAAGCACGTATGTGGATACGTGTATGCCAGCCACTGATTAAAGTGGAAGAAGCAGTTCTTTAAAGACAGGCTAAGGTCCAGGAATCGACCTGATGATAGCGGAAATGCTATAAAGCTGGCTTGCCTTCTGCCGTCGAAATTCTGACGTATCTTCCACCAAAGAAGTTGATTTTAGTCAGTTCGAAATTCACACTGTATTTTAGCTGCTTAGTGTGAGAATTGAATACTTCACCGTTGCTGGTTAACAGTATTCGATACAAGTTCACAAAACTTAACTCGGAAGCGTCGTGTTAGAGACAGACGAAAAAAGGTATTGCTGCATGAATCACCATTGAACCGAGTTACAACACATCTGAGCATCCAAAATCATCGCGCAGCTTAACCTCTTGGGCAATTACGGAAACTGACCCAAAGGATTGCTTAAATCTGAAGAACGATCCAAAACATTTTCATGCCAAATACAAGCCTTAAAAAGTCGCTGTTTTTATCGCACCCCTGGACTTTACTGGCTCGAGAATGGTTCCGACGTTGGAGAAATGCCATGTAAGTCCGGTCTTCCGCCAGATCAAGTGGTAGTAGATTGGTCACACGCTTCGAATAGGATGGAATCCACAAAAGAAAATAAAATGGGTAGAAAATGCCTTAAGGCACTAAGCCGCCTCTGTACTCTTGTGTGCATAAAGATTTAAATAAATAAAACTTGTTCAACCTGTCGTGGTACCTTTTTGTCAGAAGTGGCGAGTATCAGAATTACGAAGCTTAAGACAGTGCACTGTTGAGAACCACTGTCATGTAGATGCCCTCTACCCTATCTAGGGGTTTAGGTCGTTAAGTCAAAACTTTCCACTTCTGACTTAACGACCTATCTATTCCACGATTTTACCGTCCCTTTTATGATTCGTTGTCCTATAATAAAGCCTCATTAACGAATATATCAGTAAAGAAACGAAGTTTTATTTCTCTGTTCCTGAATCAGAAATAAATTTGATATACGATTTAATTTGTTTTAATTAATGTTTATTAACAAGAATTTAATTTCTTGTAATTAGAATAAGAACCTTGACAGTCGATGACAAGTTCTGTTTTTTAATAACTGTTTAAATTATGTTATAATAAGTATTTGTCATAACTACATAAATGTTTCACTAATGTTAAAACTTTGTTTAACAAACGCTAATGTTCAAGAAATTCCCTGTAAAAATAATGTTATGCATGAATACTGGTTATATTAAGTTTATTTTATCACAATGGTATCCTATTAACACGTTATCTAAAAAATACGTTGTAGAAACAGTAATAAGAATTAGAATTGATGACACCATCAACTGAGTGACTTATTTCAAACATTTCAGTTATTATTTTTGTATTTCCTTGAATAATACTTTTGAAAATTGTAATTTCGCCGTTTATTTTAATAATCTACATTACCTCGTCACGAAAAAACTTATATCTTAGCGCAAAATATCCACCATTTAATTTTTTTATAATTTTATGTGCCCAATGTCCCTCTTACAACGGATACAAATTTAACGCGTCACTTTTTAAGTTAAAATGCTGCAAACAGTAGCTTTAAAGTGTGCCAAAGAAATATACCTACATACATACAAAAACATAAAACTTACTAAATAAACGCGAGCGATTTCAGAATTTGTGCATCCGCTTTATTTTTGGCCTCCGCAAATATGACCATGTGTCGGAGTTTCGGACCAAGTTAAGGTGGCTGCCAATTCGGCGTCGACGAGATATCCACATTCTATCCCTTCTATTTACTATCCTGCACAATTCCAATGCTCCTCAATAGCTTCGTGAACGCTTTGAATACCTTGTACCAAGGGGTAAACCCTGTCGCACTATCAATTCTCTTCTCCTTCGTACTCCGCGTCATACTTCCAGCCGCTATGATGGCTCCTTTACTGTAACTGCAAAGCGTCTCTGTAAGTAAGTATTTTCATGCGTAATTTACGCATGTACGAAATTAATTTCTCTACGAAAACGTCAGCTGAGCGAGTTCAATGACCTGTAGGTTGTTTGTACGCAACGCCGACTATTAACTACAGGTCATTGAACTCGCTCTGATCGACCCTCCACGGGATTAAAACGATTAAAATTTAACGGTGTATATATATATATATATATATATATATATATATATATTTAGACATATTTCATTAAACATAACCCTCTTTCTGTTACAGTTGGCTAAAAAACTCTCAAGTATTCATAACATGACAACTATTTATGGACTAAATGTCTGTTAGTAACAAAATATGTACACAACATAATTGGGTCCCACATTAATCTAACGAGTAAATAACATTTCAGCTTCAGCGACGAATCCCTGAAAACGGCTTTTCTTTTCGGAGAATGGTATCATAATTACGATACTTTCATGACTTACAAATTTTTATGTCTTGGAAGAAAAATTGTTTATGTCAATGAAGCTGAACCCATCACGTTCCTGAAAAGTGTTCAAGACTGTAATGTAAGTATGGAAAATATTGAAAAGACTACTTAAGGCCGCTTATACCCTTATAACGTTCCCTATGCTGAGACTCAGGCTTCCTCTCTGTGAAAGGGAATGCGTCGTAGTCCACCACGCGCGCCCAGTGCGGTTTGGTGGATGTCACATGTCCTCGAATTGTTTAATTATAGGATTTAGCAGTTTCCTCATGGTATTTACTACAACTCGTAAGTCAAGCCGATACCACTTTTTTTATGGTGGGAAAAATCATCCAATGACAACCCCCGCTCTTGGGCGGAGCGGGAGATAGTGTCAGATTCTTACTGACTGAAAGACCCACCCCGTTCCTTCTAGCCTTCATACCGGAGCTCGAGCTGTCTTTCGAAACTAACCCTGGCCCCAGTAGGCTTCGACCCAGCTGGGTCCCTGAAGCCGATACCACTGGGCCCCCACTGCCTTTTACTACTAAACTTCATATCTAGTAATCAACCAATCAGCGCTATGTTTAAATATCATTGACTTTTCTAATTAATATGTCAAGGTTGCCAGACGAACGCGGGACTATCATTGACTTATATTCTAGTGATAGACAGGCCCTTTCATGGAAAATATTTGTCAAAATATTGAAAAGTTAAAACGAAAATCTGCTGCAGTGCTACATTGGCATTATGTCGTCTTACAGAACTATTAAAATATAAAGCGCTGATAGCTTTTAGAGGATAATTTTTTCGCGACCAAAACGTCTTAAGCGCCATGAATTTTGAAGTACTTACGCGTTTAGTTCAACATAGTGTAATGACATGTTATCCATATAGATTTTTATACCGCAGAAGTGACACAGTTTTTTGCCTACAATACTTCATTACAATAAAACTCTATTTCAAAATTTTACCAATAGTCCACGTTAGTGTAAATTCAGAAAACTACGTCTACTACTTAGTGAATTCAAAATCGTGTAAAATAATGAAACCATTTATTGTAATCATCATAACAAAACAAACAACAACTATAACTATAGCATAATCAGCATTTTAATGTTCCCACTGCTGGGACTCAAGCCTTCTCTCTAGGAGAGGGAATGGGCCGTAAACCACCACGCTGGCCCAGTGCGGGTTGGTGAATGTCGCATGTCTTCGAAATATGTTTCTTACGATGTTTTCCTTCACCTTTTTGAGAACAATGGTGATGAAATAAATTACATAAAAAACTAAAACTTTTTTAAAATCTATTTTCAACTTTATTTTTCGGGGCGAATCAAAAATTGATTCGGAGTCAGAAATTTGCAATTGGTTTATTGATGTAGGGGAAAGCTATAAATGTTTGAAGGCACATTCTGAAGGAATAGCATTACTGCAAGGAATAACCGACTCATTAGAAAACGTTTTCCAGCTTTAGTATCATCAGTTTGAAAGTGTGCAGAGCAGATAAAAGGATATTTTGTAGGAATCCACGTGTTTTCACGTCTATCCTCTTAAAGATATTTTATAAATTTTTCTCTTTTCGGCTGACCAGAGTGAACAAACTTGAAATAATTATAGTTTATGAAGGACCAAATCTCAATAACAGTAATGATCACTTAGTGATGTATCACTTATATTACACATATGACTACAAATTCAACTGAACTTAATTTATATTTGAATACTAATCTATGTATATATAATATCTAGGTAGGTACGTAATACCTCAGTGCTTACGAATGACAGAATGCTTAACCACAAAACTTAGCGACGAAAACTGATACTCAATGATTTGCTGGCATTTCTTGCTGAGTTTTTACAGTATCGCAAAACAGACGTATTCATATTTATTGAATTTGACGGAATTCATTGGTACCTATTATTTATACAGAAAGGAAAAAAATATTAAATAAAATATTTAAAAAAAACAAACGGAATAAAACATCATGTAAAGTTCGTGTTCACTAAAGCAGATGTAGGTAAAAAACCCGGTTTTTGTGGGATGGAACATCTGCATGTTTTAGTCTAGGATTATAAAATGGAAAAGCTTTTAAATAAAATAATATAATTTCTAACATACTATTACGAAATATGAAGCTATTAAATTGCTTGAATAATCAATTATTTTATTTTCATGACTACTGAATTATTATTTACGTCCCAAATTCACTTTCTTTTGAATTTATAAGCGCCGCTCTCAAACTGTATGAACGTCAAAATTGCACTAAAGTCATCAATGTCAATTTGCCTAGAATTCAGTGCAACGGATTCGTTTGAAGTGAGTGTTCAGCACGCCCTATCTAGTACTTAGTACATATATATCGATGGGGACTATTCATTTGACAATTTCATTGTCTGAAGTAGGTAGGTACCCATTTAACTAATTGGGCATAATCTTCTGAAATTGGCAACACACAGTAAACAAGCGTGGTGATCAACGCTAATTAATTCTCTGAAGACAGTAGCTACAGCCATAATAATTACTATGGGTATAATCTAGCTAGATAGTCTAACCACTACCTATAAATCGTTGTTATACCTACGTAGGTATATGCACTTGCTAGCCATAAGCTTTTAGGGTTCCGTACCCAAAGGATAAAAACGGGACCCTATTACTAAGACTTCGCTGTCTGTCCGTCCGTCGGTCCGTCTGTCTTTCACCAGGCTGTATCTCAAGAACCGCAACCGCTAGATAGTTGAAATTTTCACAAATTATGTATTTCTATTGCCGCTGTAACAACAAATAGTAAACAAACTAAAAACAAAATAAAATAAATATTTAAGGGTCTTTTTTTTTCGATGGGAAAAATCATCCAATGACAACCCCGCTCTTGGGCGGAGCGGGAGATTGTGTCAGACTCTTACTGACTAAAAAACCCATCCCGTTCCTTCAAGGGTCCCATACAACAAACGCGATTTTTTTGCCGAATTTTTCTAAGGACGTTACGGAATCCTTCGTGCGCGAGTCCAACTCGCACTTGGCCAGTTTTTCAACCAATTTTTCACAACATCCGAGATTACTTTCACTCACACACAAATGCACTCTTCATATCGTTGTCCCGGGGGAGTGAGCAGAAACTACGGCGCGGTACACGGTACAATATTTACAAACTCGTTCGCTTCTTCCACATTCATGAATCTTTTCATAAATGTACGTTGGCACTGAATGCTACACACCTGACCTTTCGAAGGGCGCTAGTATAAATGATGACCTGAAATGACGGACCGCGCTCCAAACAAGACCCGAGTTTTTTTGGACAATGCTTTGCTTTTTTTGTGTATATTTTTATTTGTAAATGGTGAATGTGATATGATAGAGTAGAAAAAATATTATTTCGTTTTTGATTTATCTTCAAGTCAGCCACCCAAGGCATAGCCACCGTAGGCGCGGGCTTGCGGACAGTGAGCAATGGGTAGCTCGCTGTCCGACCGTCCGGTAACTGTCCGGACCAAGCCCAAGTCGTCGACGGTGCGCACTGTTCCCGCGCGCCTCAAGGAGTTGTCAGCACCAGCAGGGGCCCAGCCGGGTCGAAGCCTACTGGGGCTAGGGTTATCCGAAAGGGCGCTCGAACCCCGGTATGAAGGCTAGAAGGAACGGGGTGGGTTTTTTAGTCAGTAAGAGTCAGACACTATCTCCCGCTCCGCCCAAGAGCGGGGGTTGTAATTGGATAATTTTCCCCACCCAAAAAAAGCCACCCAAGGCGTGGGCTTGTGGACGACGAGCTATTACTAGCTCGCCGTCCGGCCGATGTCGTCGACGGCTCGTAGTGTTCGCCTCAAAGAGATGTCAGCAAAACCGAAGGGGCCCAGCAGGGCTGAAGACTACTAGAGCCATGGGTTGAAAAGTTTTAGTCAGTAGAAGTCTGACACGTCCTACCGCTCCGCCCCAGAGAGGGAGAAGTCATTACATGATTTTCAACCCTAAAACAAAAAAAATCTCAAGTTAGCATTAAATAGTCCAAGAAATGTATTATATGAAAAGTTGTCATGGCGGAATTACTTCTTATTTCACGCCAGGGAAGAAAAACGAAATTGAAAAAACGCTTTCTTAAAACTTATGAAGGAAGTGGGAGAAAATTTAGACAAATTGTGTTCAACTAAATAAAACTTCCAAACAGTTTTGTCTTGTATCTCCAAACATGCTGTGTTAAAAAATATGCACATGGACTAATGAACTGAGGTCTCACAATTCGAGGTGATCAGTGATGGCCGAGTGGTAACAGCCCCGATTTACGAGTGTAAGTCGCGGGTTAAAACCCAACCAGGCGTGTTACTTTGTGCAATTTATTTCATCACCACTGCTCTCAAAACGGCGAAGGAAAACATCGTGAGGAAACCGGCATGTCCTAGAACCAAATATTCGAAGACATGTGACATCCACCAACCCGCACTGGACCCGCGTGGTCGATTACGGCCCATTCCCTCTCCTAGAGAGGAGACCTGCACGCTTAGCCAAGTTGTTATTCTGCAATCGTTAACGCTGTCGAAAAGTGATGAAACGTATGGGAATGACGTCATCTCAACGTAAAGTCGCGTGGTCGGAACAAACGAATAGAAAATTCGTAGCCAAGTTCACATCGTTCAAAATGATAGAATGAATTTCTACAACGTTTAACGCTACATCCTTTGATAAACAAACGCTACATTGTAGAACGAGCGGCCGACGCAGGTGCGTCAACATGCCTACCCACTTATCGTTTTCTACAATCGCTGACACCGAAGCGTTACCGATTGGAGAACGGAATTCGACACGATATGGTTGTAACTTGGCTAGGGGGGCTGAATCCCAGCAGTAGGAACATTATAAGGTTGATTATGAAGTCTCTTAGCCTCTCTCGTTCTTGTTACCCGTTAGTAAAATAATGACGCATTTTTTGTCCAATACTTTTACATCTTCTATATCGTCGTATTTATGTGAACCTCCGAGATTTAATCTTACTCTCTTTATATAATTTTGCAGGTAAACATCGCCTTTATAGTACCGTCTTTTGTTTGTTATTTATCAAAGGCGAAGGAAGCAGAAAAATGTAATCTCGATTCACTCAAAATTATATACTCTCGATCATCGCCGCTTCATAACAAGACGATACAAAAGGTCAAGAGTAGGTGAGTATTGATTCTTTTCATCGTTTCATTATGGATTTTACGTAACGTTTTATAAAAAAAAAGGGGAAATGAAGACTTTCAAATATATTTTGAACTAGCTTCTTCCAGCGGCTTTGCCTGAGTAGAAGTAGAATATATATCGCACCTCCGCTCAAATAGTGTCACAACTCAAAAAAAATCGTTAGCTGATGATTATTATGATGCTATTATTCATCATACTTTAAGGTCAGATATTGTCATATTTGCCCACAATTAGTGACCCATATTTTGTATTTATATATAGCGTTATATCCCTGAATTAATAGAATTTAAAAGCCTTTTTCTCAATAATTTGATTTTTGAGTTGTGACACTATTTGAGCGGAGGTGCGATATGACTTATGTCAATAAAACAGAAAAGTAGAACGCCATCAAAAACATAACTTGTAAAAAAACCAAGGCTCGCAACACAGTTCTTCTACCGTAAAAAGTTTCGAGTTCCATGTTATACCAAGTCAGTCAATTTATTCAGTCCGTATCTACCTATGAGATCTTGACCTAGGTTGACTTGATAATCGAAGTGGACAATCTAATTTAATTTAATATACATTAGTTATGATCAGTGATCGGAATAGGTAAGGCTACTTAGGTTCATTGACTGTAAACATTAATGTTACTATGGATATTCCACGGGATTCCGGCTGATACTACGGAATTTAATTGAATTTATAATTTATATCTTTTTGTCAATATGTATAAAAAAAATTATGTAATGGCTTACATTTTTTTTTTTCACGCTATAAAGCTTTTTGCCAAGCTCGCAACGTTGCCGCTTTGTTGAGACGCGTACAGATACCGGCACGGATCTTGAGCGCTCGGCTAATCTTTCATTAGTCCCGAAGGCAAGATAGTTTTTTTTTTATAATTTTACTACTTTAAAACCAAATCCCGGGACTCGGGGAATATCCATATTATTCTAACCTATGGTAAGTACATAAAACAGGCCTACCTATTCCGAGGAGTTCACATCGGTGTCGGGTCGACGATGAAGTACCTGGGACTCGTCCTCGACAGCCGGTGGAATTTCGTGGAGCACTTCCGACGTCTGGCTCCCAAACTCAACCGGGCTGGAGCTGCGCTCAAGCGGCTCCTGCCCAACCTTGGGGGTCCAGATGCCTCCTGCCGGAGGCTCTACGCGGGGATCGTTCGGTCCATGGCCCTCTACGGGGCGCCGGTGTGGGCGCCGTCGCTGAAAAAGCAACCGGCGGCCATACTGAACGCCTGCCAGGGGGTCATGGCGATAAGGATGGTGCGGGGATACTGCACGGTCTCCCGCGAAGCGGCGAGCCTTCTGGCTGGCCTACCACCGTGGGATCTGGAGGCAACAGTCCTTGCACACATGCACGATATGCGCGTGGAGATGCAACGCCGGGGTGAAAGTCCGCTGCCGCGACAGGTCACGGCATGGCGGACAGAGCTCCGGCGGGATCTCATGGTGAAATGGCGTCAACGACTATCGCAACCCAGTGCTGGGCACGCCACAATCATGGCGGTAAGTCCCCTCTTTGAGGCGTGGCTGGAAAGACCTCACGGCGTCCTTACCTTCCGCATGACGCAGGTACTCACCGGACATGGTTCGTTCGGGAGTTTCCTGCACGGGATTCATGCGGAGGTGACGCCCGGGTGTCGCCACTGTGCGGAACGCCCGGAGGACACGGTGGAGCACACAGTCGAGGTGTGCCCTGCTTGGGCGGAGCATCGCCGTGCCCTCGTGGGGGCGATCGGCGGCGGAGACCTCTCGCGCCGGGCCTTGTTTGAGGCCATGGTCCGGAGCGAGGAGGAGTGGCAGGCGGTCGCCGACTTCTGCGAAGCAGTAATGCTCGCAAAGGAGGAGGCCGAACGCATCAGGCAACGGCGTTATCGCCGCCGTCGCCGCCGCCGGGATTCTGACCCCGAATTTCGGCCAACGTAGGCGCGGGCTTGCGGACGGTGAGCAATGGGTAGCTCACTGTCCGGCCGTCCGGTAACTGTCCGGACCAAGCCCAAGTCGTCGACGGTGCGCACTGTTCCCGCGCGCCTCAAGGAGTTGTCAGCAACAGCAGGGACCCAATCGGGTCGAAGCCTACTGGGGCCAGGGTTATCCGAAAGGGCGCTCGAGCCCCGGTATGAAGGCTAGAAGGAACGGGGTGGGTCTTTTAGTCAGTAAGAGTCTGACACTATCTCCCGCTCCGCCCAAGAGCGGGGGATGTCAATGCATGATTTTTTCCCACCATAAAAAAAAAAAAAAAAAAAAAAAAAAAAAAAAAAAAAAAAAAAAAGGCCTACCTATTCCGATCTGTGATTATGACATACATGCGATTGTCAAGACAAAAAATTTGAGATTGAAAATGATGTTAGATAACAATAAATAATTATTATATTCCAATCACACAATGCCTTCTAGTCCCAAGCTAAGCAGAGCTTGTGTTATGAGAACTAGACAATTGATAAACACACATATATTTCTAAATACATATATATAATACATAAATTACACCCAGACATAGAACAAAAATGATCGTGCTTTTAACACAAATATTTGTGTTTGTTTGTGTGTTAGTGTGGTGTGTTGGTGACCTAGAGTCAGGGTCACTAATCACTAGAAAAACAAGCCAGTCGTTTCCATAAAGGTTACGTCACTCAGTAATAATGTACCATCCTACTGCTGAAAGAACTTTTAAAATCAGTCCAGTAGTCTTTGATCTTTTTATTACAAACCAAATTACAAATCTTATAACATTATTATTATTATTTCTTCCTTATAATGTTACAAAAAGCATAGATTGTATCAAATTAAACTATGGTTTTATGATTTCAATTTTAGATTATAAAAAAATCCTTTACTCTTTCATGTTTTCTACTTCAGTTCAGTTAATGATACCTGTACATAATTACATAACTGTTTTTGATTCGTATAATTAACAACGAGTATTTGTATACGTATTTAGTGTATACTTAATCAAGTGTTGTTGTTATTTTAGGTTCCCCAAGCTAGTGAATATCTTACAAGGCTATGGGATGACTGAAGCGGGTGAGTTGACTTCAGAAAGTTGGGGCACAAAAGGACCCAAGTCTGGCAGCGTCGGGATGGCTTCACCTGGCATTACCTTAAAGGTTTGTTATAGAAACAGTCTCTTGTTCTTTTGTCTATTGTTTCATTTGCTTTACTTTTTTTTTATGTTCAAAACAAGCAAAGAACTCTAATTGCGCGATCTATAATTTCGAATTCCTGGGTAGCGTCATAGATTATATATATATATATACTATACCATCATGTACTTATAACTAAATAAACATTGTCAGAAAAAAAATATTATGACAACAGACGGTTAAACTACGAGTACTTAAGACTACCTTTTCCACTCACCTATCATCAACATCGAGAATGGTTTAAAATCTTATTGATTCATCTAACGCAATCCAACGCGATGTTTGATGAGGAAGCAATGTTAAATAAAAGAAAAGAGAAAACGCCTGTAAACTCTGTTGGCATTCGGTAATTCAGTGACTTACTCGAATATTTCAGAAAACTTGTTCCAGAAAATACGTGTTTTTTTTTCAACCCTTAAAAGTTTTTGGGAAAAGCAGTTGTTATAGATGTACTTTTTTATATTTTTAGTAGGTACATGAGTAGAGTATGGAGGGCCACTACTGCCTTTACTGGATTTGTTTTACACAAATTCGTTTTGATTTCTATAGAAGCCTAGATAATATCCACAAGATATCTGTGTATTCAAAATATCTGGAGAAAAGTGTGTAATAACATCATAATCACGTAAGAGCGGTTGGATGAAAATAAACCTCGAGTTGCCCGCTCTTAAATACAGATATTTCTACTTCTAAGTCTTCATAGCTTCAACCTAATTTTGATATTAAGATATCCAATACTTTACGCAGGTCGCGGATCCGGAAACCCGTAGAACTGTGGGTCCGAACCAACGTGGCGAAATATGCTTGAGAGGACCAGTTTTCATGAAAGGTTACATCGGCATGCCACCTTCAGATTACTTAGACGCAGACGGGTTCTTCAAAACCGGAGACTTGGGTTATTATGACGAGGACAAGTACTTTTATATCGTCGAGAGACTAAAGGAGATCATCGCGTATGATGGGTATAAGGTTAGTGATTATGATTATAAGATTAGTTGATGATATAACTTTTTAACCGATTTCGAAAAGGAGGAGGTTCTTTTCAACTAAGTTTGGGTTGACTTCCAGTGAAACTGAATACAGCTGGAATAGCTGGATATCAGTATTCTACATACCATAGATAACATAGAGGCGATCGGTGCAGCTCTGGTTTAGGTTATGGTCCGGAGTGAGAAGGAATTGGCTGCGGCCGCCTCCTACTCAGAAACACTATTGCTAATGGGGGAGATGGCCGCAACAGATATCCTCACGGCCCAGCCGCCGGGAGACGCCCCGGGCATCGGGAGTCGTAGGGTAATCCACGGCCATCATAGGCACAGGCTTGCAGACGACGAGCAATGGATAGCTCACCGTCCTGCCTGCTGCGCAGTTTACGTACTTGGTCGATGGCCGAAGCTACGAAGAATTTCGGAAGAGAAACCGTGGTCTTAGAACGCAAAAGGCAAGTGAAGGACACATTTTGGTTTTTATTAGTCAAATGTCTTCATGCCTTTTTGCCCCACTCAAGAATAGGATAAGTCATTTTGATAAAATCCCACTTCAAAAAAACGTCAGGTTAGTACATAAAGACACATAAAAGTATTCTCTATATATACTTTATGTATAAACGAACAGAAATGATAAATTTCTGACGCCTTACTTTACCTTTGAAAATGTTCCTAGATTACAAAGAGAAAAGCGTAACTAAGTCATTCCGACTAACATGTAAAAAGATATATGGCGTGTCTTATTCTAGCAATAAGACGAGGTTTTTGTAGATAATATTAGCTAGAACTAACACTGTCCACGAAATACGATCCACACCTTTTCATCTTGAGAAATCCTTTCTTCGAGGACTTACGTCTTATGAGTAAGCTTCGTATATCTACGCATTTTTAGATCCAAGCCTTATTACGAATATATGAATTACTATGTTCTTTTATGCTTGTTCCTTTTATTGCGTCTCTTTTTTGTTTGATAATTGAATAAAAATGATGAAAGTATCCAACTTTTATCATTTTTATTAAAGCAGGTACCTACTGCTATACTTTTATGTGTAGGTATGTACCTATGATGTTTTTTATCGTTGTTTCTCTATTACCTACATGTAACATTGTTTTCTCACTAATTGTACAATATTTTGGTGGTTCTGTTGCAATCAAAAAAAAGAAAAGAAAAAGAAACAAGCAAAAGATAAATAAATTAAATTCGCACAATACAAAGCATACAAACAAAAGCTTACAAGGTATATCTAATAAAAATGATCCAAAAATATAACTGAGGGCCTCACGGCTGCAAATCTGGGCTGAATCCAGTTTAGCATGATTGCCAGACAACTAGTGCCGGACGGCTAAAAATATTCGAAGTTGTGACCTAATCTTCGTTACCAATTCTTGTTTGTCACGTTTTTTTTTTATATATAGCCTCGCGTTTGACCACTATCTCATCAAAGCGACGAAGTGGTCAACAATTGGTGATTTTAAGACTCCCAGGCTGTAGTACGCAAGACTCCGGCAGGGAATTTCACTCCTTAGCTGTATCTACTCATAATGAATATGTTTCCGTGCTCCCAAAACATGCGCACTATGTACCGGTGGCGCATCGCTGTACCTCTGGTGGTCCGAAAATGAAATGAAATTAAATTATGCAATTTCGACACCCGAAATGCTACAGGGGGAGGGGGGGGGGGGTATAAACTACTAAGTCTTTTTCGCAAATTCGTGTGAATGTCAGTTATTAAAGACGTGAAATCGAAGTCGAAACCAGGTGAAATAAGTCTTCTCAAACCTATGTACTTCCGTGGAGTTCAAGCTTGATTCATAAAAAATTTCGTCAAAATCGGTTTAGTAGTTTAACTGTGAAAGCGTAACAGACAGATTCTCAAATTTATACTAATATTATTTGAACCAACCGTTGTTCTGCCATAGGTACCTTTAAATTATTATCAAAGAAATATCATGATAAAAAAAATGGGATAATATCAGTCCATACTCATATTTTTGTTAATACAAATTATTTTAATACATATTTACATAAAAAACATAAATACTAAATAAATTATTTATACTAAAACCTAACTATGTACATAAATATAATACAAAATGTCAAAGTACGCTCAGGCGTCAAAGTACTCCTCCACATCGCTGTCATCCGGAAATGTGCCCAGAAGACTGGCAGCATACTCATATTAGGGGCATTATAATACAATATAATAAAGTAAAAACAAATTTTATTTGTATTTTTGTTTGTAATGAATAAACTCAAAAACTATTGGACCGATTTTAAATAACTACTCTTTCTTAGTGTCACGCGGACGAAACTGAGAGCAAAAGCTAGTTTATAATATTCATGGATTGAAATAAAATGAAAAAAAAAAAAAATTTGAAATTTTGTCTAGGGGGATGAACTGCTCGCGTCCGTAGGATTTACTTGACTTTTGATCACCCTACACGTGTCCCCTGGGTAGTGCTAAACGAGCAGTAAATACGGTGGTAGGCCATAACATCGGCTGCCGGCTTAAAGGTTACCACCCACCAGATAAAGTCATGCCGCCAAGCGATCCGTCGTGTTCCGGCATGTTATCTGGTGAAGCCGTAAGGTGGAGGATGGGTCTGAACAGTTGTGTTGCGATGTACGCCGGGTATGATGCACCAGTTGCTGTTGTGTCGGAGGTTTGATCATGGAGGGTAGCGGGATCCGAAGCACGGTGCTCCACTGGCTCACCGCAGATAGTTGGGTTGGGTGTGCCAGCCACACACGAAAGGCTGCCCCGCCAACTGCGAAAAATCCCAGGGTGGCCCCATCGTGCCGGTTGGCGACCGGATGAGAGGACCCGATGGCGATCTCTGGGGGGGTTCGGGCGTCCCCGCAGTCTCCAAATCAACCCTCCATTGGCGCAGCAACTCTGGTTGTGTTGTTGGGTTTGACATCGCATCACCTCGCTCAACTGCCATCTTCCACCAGCCCTATTCACTAAAATTCATGAAAGTTAATAAAAGGAAAAGTAAGTGTGTACAGCGGATGCACGTCCTCTCGTTCCATGTGCACCTCTCAAACATACGAGGACTGCACTCCAATCTCGATGCAGTCCACCACCACCTCGAGACTGACCAGATGTCCGTCTGATGCGGCGTATCTCGACTACCCGGGATACTCTTTGGAGCACCATTTCCTGCAGCGTGCCGGGGTCTGTGTATACGTCCGCAATGACATCTGCTGCCAGCGTCTCTGTCACCTTGAAGACCCCAGTTTTTCAAGTTTATGGTTACTGGTGGACACCGGTGTGGACAAAATTGTCTACACCTGTGTTTACCGGTCCCACAGTGGCGACCAGGAGACGACTCGGCTGTTTGGCCACCTCAGTGAGGCCGCCGATGAGGCTCTGCATCGGCACCCTTATGCGCAGTTTGTCGCTCTGGGGGATTTTAACGCCTGCCATCAAGACTGGCTTTTCCCATACCAGAGGACCGACCACGCTGGGAGGGAAACTCGTAACTTTGCAGTATCGCTGGGCCTCTCCCAGTTGGTAAAGCAAGCGACGAGGGTGCCTGATGTAGTTGGTCATACTGCCAATTGTCTGGACCTACTGCTGACCACCGATCCGGACAGATGTGTCGTAACAGTTTCCTCACCACTTGGAACTTCAGATCACTGTCTGGTGAAGTCTTTATCGTCCTTCTCCCCACCTGACCGCGACTCACGTGGCGAACGGCGAATGTGGCGATACAGGTCGGCAGATTGGGATGAGATGCGGCATTTCTTTGCGTCTTATCCTTGGCAGCAGGTCTGCTTCTCTTCTGAAAATCCGTCGAGCTGTGCGGATGCTGTAACCGATGTGATACGCCAAGCTATGGAGTATTTTATCCCTTATAGCGATGTACGCATCGGTGGCTCAGTTCACCCGTGGTTCAACGCCGATTGCGTTCAGGCTGAAGAGCGTAAGCATTCGGCGTTTCTCGCCTGGGTTGACGCTCGTGACCGCAAAGCTCCGGATCTGAATTCAATGAAGAGAGCCTTCAACCATGCTGCCAAGTCCTACAAAAAAGCATTAAAGAAGGCACGCTTCGACCGCATAACCCGTATTGGCAAAAAACTCACTGCACAGCCGTCCGGTAGCAGAGCATTCTGGTCTCTTGCCAAGTCGGTCGAGACGAACTTCTGTCGGCCCACTTTGCCTCCGTTGGTAAAGCCTGATGGAACACTGGCTCATACGGCAAGAGAGAAAGCAGGACTCTTTGCATCTCTCTTTGCCCATAATTCTCGTCTTGACACTAGCAATGCTGCTCCACCGACTCTGCCATTCATCATTGTAACTCTTCAATGCAGGAGGTTCACATGAGGAACAGAGAAGTTCTGAGAGAGCTGCGTCGTCTAGACATGAATAAAGCCAGTGGACCAGATGGCATACCAGCGATTGTTATAAAGGCTTGTGCGCCCGAGTTGTCTCCTGTATTGACGCGCTTGTATCGCCTCTCATTTAGGACTGGTATAGTGCCCAAGTCCTGGAAGCTTGCCTACGTGCAACCCGTGCCCAAAAAGGGCAGTCGTGCCGATCCTGCCAACTATCGGCCGATTTCGGTAACCTCCATACTCTGCAAGATTATGGAGCGTGTATTGAACTCGCGCCTCATGGCATACCTGGAAGGTAACGATCTCCTCAGTGACCGACAGTACGGGTTTCGCCGCAAGCGGTCTACTGGGGACCTACTGGTTTATGCCACCCACTTGTGGGGCGAGGCCCTCGAGAAGAATGGGGAAGCGATTGCCGTTTCCTTAGACGTCTCGAAGGCCTTCGACAGGGTATGGCACGCTAGCCTATTGAGTAAGCTTCCAGCGTACGGCATTTCCCCTGGTCTGATTAACTGGGTAAAAGACTTCCTGAGTGAACGGTCTCTCCAAGTTGTTGTCGATGGATGCTCATCAGAGCCCATGACGATTAATGCCGGAGTTCCTCAGGGGTCTGTTCTCTCTGCAACTCTCTTCCTGTTGCATATCAACGATCTGCTGGTGCCCGGTATCTATGGGTATGCAGATGATAGCACAGTTGTAGAGAGATACCTGCCCAGTGCTCGGGCTAGTAAGGAGCTAATCCGGTCCGAAAGAGAGGCTATGGTAGAGCGAACGAATATCTCACTTCAGGCAGTCTCCAAGTGGGGTGAAGCCAATCTAGTGGGATTCAACGCCGCCAAAACACAAGCGTGTCTTTTCACTGCCAAAAGGAGCCCGTGCACCTTGGTTCCTACTTTTCGGAATTTATCCCTGGAGTACACCGACCGCCTTCAGCTCTTGGGGGTTGAAATTCCCTCAGACCTTAACTTTGGGCGGTTCATTGAGTCCAAAGCCAAGGTAGCTGCTAGGAAGCTGGGCGTTCTTGCAAAAGGTCCGGCGGTACTTCACACCGGGACAGCTTTTAATGTTATACAAAGCACAGGTCCGTTCGTGTGTGGAGTACTGCAGTCACATATGGGCTGGTGCTGCAAAATGCCACCTGGCAGCTTTGGACTCGGTGGAAAGGCGTGCAAAGAGGTTAATTGGTGATCCAGATTTGGTTAAGTCCAACCTTCAAAGCCTTGAGCATAGGCGTAGGGTAGCCAGCCTTTCGGTGTTTTAAAGGATGCATTTTGGAGAGTGTGCGCAGGAATTGCATGACTTGATTTCGCCATCGCAATTCTACCATCGGACAACCCGACGTACGGCGAATATTCACCCTTACGTTGTTGAAACCTCTACGGTCCGGACTAAGCGTTTCGCCTCGTCGTTTATACCGCGTACGTCGAAGGACTGAAACAGTCTGTCTGCTGCGGTCTTCCCGTCCGATTATAATTTGGGTGTCTTCAAGGCTAGAGTGAATAGGCTCTTAATAAACTAGTGCGCCTCACCATCAAAGATTGCATCGCTACTTACCATCAGGTGGGATCGCAGTCAAGCACTAGTTTATATCAATTAAAAAAAAAAAAAAGTATAGGATGGAAAAAAGGACCACACGACAGTAGTCTCCATTCTCATCGTCTTTTTTTTTTTTTTTTTTTTTTTTTATCTGTTATAAACTAGTACTTGACTGCGATCCCGCCTGATGGTAAGCAGTGATGCAATCGTTGATGGTGAGGCGCACTAGTTTATTAAGAGCCTATTCACTCTAGCCTTGAAGACACCCAAATTATAATCAGACGGAAAGACCGCAGCAGGCAAACTGTTCCAGTCCTTCGAAGTGCGCGGTATAAATGACGAGGCGAAACGCTTAGTCCGGACCGTAGATGTTTCAACAACGTAAGGGTGGATACTCGCCGTGCGTCGGTTTGTCCGATGGTAGAAATGAGATGGCGGAATCAAGTCATGCAATTCCTGCGCACACTCTCCAAAATGCAATCTGTAAAACACCGAAAGGCTGGCTACCCTACGCCTGTGCTCAAGGCTTTGAAGATTGGTCTTAACCAAATCTGGATCATCAATCAGCCTCTTCGCACGCCTTTCCACCGAGTCCAAAGCTGCCAGGTGGCACTTCGCAGCACCAGCCCATATGTGGCTGCAGTACTCCACACACGATCGGACCTGTGCTTTGTATAACATTAAAAGCTGTCTCGGTGTGAAGTACCGTCGGACTTTTGCGAGAACGCCTAGTTTCCTAGCAGCTACTTTGGCTTTGGACTCAATGAACCGCCCAAAATTGAGGTCGGAGGAAATTTCGACACCCAAGAGCTGAAGGCGGTCGGTACAATCCAATGATACATTCTGAAAAGTAGGAGCCGAGGTGAACGGGCTCCTTTTGGCGGTGAACAGACACGCCTGTGTTTTGGCTGCGTTGAATCCCACCAGATTGGTTTCGCCCCACTTGGAGACTGCCTGAAGCGAGATATTCGTACGCTCTACCATAGCCTCTCGTTCGGACCGGATTTGCTCTTTACTAGCCCGAGCACCTGGCAGGTATCTCTCTACAACTGTGCTATCATCTGCATATCCATAGATACCGGGCATCAGCAGATCATTAATATGCAGCAGGAAAAGAGTTGCAGAGAGCACTGACCCCTGAGGAACTCCGGCATTAGTCGTCATGGGCTCTGATGAGCATCCATCGACAACAACTCGAAGAGACCGTTCTCTCAGGAAGTCTTTTACCCAGTTAATCAGACCAGGAGAAATGCCGTATGCTGGAAGCTTACTCAAGAGGCTAGCATGCCATACCCTGTCGAAGGCCTTCGAGACGTCTAAGGAGACAGCAATTGCTTCCCCATTCTTCTCGAGGGCCTCGCCCCACAAGTGGGTGGCATACACTAGTAGGTCCCCAGTAGATCGATTGCGGCGAAACCCGTACTGTCGGTCACTGAGGAGATCGTTACCTTCTAGGTATGCCATGAGGCGCGAGTTCAACACACGCTCCATAATCTTGCAGAGTATGGAGGTTATCGAAATCGGCCGATAGTTGGTAGGATCGGCACGACTGCCCTTTTTGGGCACGGGTTGCACGTTGGCAAGCTTCCAGGACTTGGGCACTATTCCAGTCCTAAACGAGAGGCGACACAAGCGTGTCAATACAGGAGACAACTCGGGCGCACAAGCCTTGAGAACAATCGCTGGTATACCATCGGGTCCACTAGCTTTATTCACGTCTAGACGACACAGTGCTCTCAGAACTTCTTTGTTCCTTATGCGAACCTCGGGCATCGAAGTGTCGCAGTGAGGTAGAGTCGGTGGAGTAGCACTGCCAGTATCAAGACGAGAATTATGGGCGAAGAGAGATGCAAAGAGTCCTGCTTTCTCTCTCGCCGAATGAGCCAGTGTTCCGTCAGGTTTAACCAGCGGAGGCAATGTGGGCCGACAGAAGTTCGCTTCGACCGATTTGGCAAGGGACCAGAAAGCTCTGCTACCGGATGGCTGTGCAGAAAGCTTTGTGCCAATATGGGCAATGCGGTCAAAGCGAGCCTTCTTTAGTGCCTTTTTGTAGGACTTGGCAGCACGGTTAAAGGCTCTCTTTGCTGAGCTCAGATCCGGAGATTTGCGGTCACGAGCGTCAACCCAGGCTAGAAACGCCGAATGCTTACGCTCTTCAGCTTGAACGCAATCAGCGTTGAACCATGGGTGAGCTGAGCTTCCGATGGGTACGTCACTATAAGGAATGAAATACTCCATAGCTTGACGCACCACATCGGACACAGCATCCGCACACCTCGACGGATCCTCATAAGAGAAGCAGACCCGCTGCCAAGGATAAGACGCAAAAAAGTGACGCATCTCATCCCAATCTGCTGACTTGTATCGCCACATTCGCCGTTCACCACGAGAGTCGCAGTCAAGTGGGGAGAAGGACGACACAGACTTCACCAGACAGTGATCTGAAGTTCCAAGTGGTGAAGAAACTGTTACGATACATCTGTCTGGGTCGGTGGTCAGCAGAAGGTCCAGACAGTTGGCAGTATGACCAGCTACATCAGGCACCCTAGTCGCTTGCTTCACCAGCTGGGACAGGCCCATCGATACCGCAAAGTTTCGGGCTTCTCTCCCAGCATGGTCGGTCTTCTGGTAGGGGAAAAGCCAGTCTTGGTGACAGGCATTAAAGTCCCCCAGAGCGACGAGCTGCGCATCAGGGTGCCGATGCAGAGCCTTATCGGCGGCCTCACTGAGGTGGTCAAACATTCGAGTTGTCTCCTGATCACCGCTGTGCGATCGATAGACACAGGCATAGACAATTTTGTCCATGCCAGTGTCCACCAACAGCCATAGCGTGGAAAGAGTTGTGTCCTCAAGGTGACGGAGACGCTGACAGCAGATGTCATTACGGACGTATACACAGACCCCAGCACGTTGCAGGAAATGATGCTCCAATGAGTATCCCGGGTAGCTGAGGTACGCCGCATCTGCCGGACATCTAATCTGCGTCTCCGTCAAGAAAAGCAAGTGTGGCTTGTCAGTCTCTAGATGGTGGTGGACCGCATCGAGATTGGAGTGCAGTCCTCTAATGTTTGAGAGGTGCACTTTGAACGAGAGGACGTGCATCCGCTGTTGACACTTGCTTCTCTTTTTAACTTTCATTGCTATTTTTTTTTTTAATTTGGAGTGAATAGGAATGGTGGAAGATGGCAGTTGAGCGAGGTGATGCGATGTTAACCTCGACAACACAACCAGAGTTGCCGCGCCAGTGGAGGGTTGATCTGGAGACTGCGGGGACGCCCGAACCCCCCCAGGGATCGCCATCGGGTCCTCTCACCCGGTCGCCAACCGGCACGATGGGGCCACCCCGGGATTTTTCGCAGTTGGCGGGGCAGCCTTTCGTGTGTGGCTGGCACACTACTTGGGCCCCCAACTACCTACGGTCGGCCAGCGGAGCACCGTGCTTCGGATCCCGCTACCCTCCATGATCAAACCTCCGACGCAACAACAGCTGGTGCATCAAAACCGGTATACATCGCAACACAACTGCTCAGACCCAAATTCCACCGTACGGCTTCACCAGACATCACGCCGGAACACGACGGATCGCTTGGCGGCATGGCTTTGTCTGGTGGGTGGTAACTTTAAAGCCGGCAGCCGATGCTATGGCCTACCACCGCGTTTACTGCTCGTTTAGCACTACCCAGGGGACACGTGTAGGGTGGTCAGAAATCAAGTAAATCCTACGGACGCGAGCAGCTCATCCCCCTTAGCTTTTGATAATCCACTGCTAGTACCAGAGAACCTACCATACAGTGAAAGTCAAAGTCAAAGTCAAATCTTTATTGCAGAACACAGTACAATCAATTATACATTTCTGGATGTCATGTGAATGCTCAGCAAACTGTGTTTTATCAAATTAGGCATGCAAAATTAGACACGAAACGAATCGAATTTGAAATGATCGACGATCTCTTATCTTTTCATACTTAATCTTGGATTTCGGTACAGGTAGCTCCTTTGGAACTGGAAACCATTCTCCAACTTCACCCAGGAGTACGAGAAGCCGGTGTGGTGGGTAAACCAGTGCGTGTTTTCGGTGAAGAGCCAACTGCCTTCGTAGTCAAGCAACCAGGTGTTGAAGTTACTGAAAAGGAGTTAATTGACTATGTTGCTAACGAGGTATGGTTTTGATATTATTATATTTACGGTAAACACAGTTAACTTGTTGATTTTAGAGGAAAATGGAAGATTTCCTAAATGTTGAGGAAAACGTGGGTAATGTTGTGGGAATATTCCTCAAATCGCTCCGGAAAATTGTGGCAAAAGATTTAATTTTTCATGCCATAACGGAAGTATTCATTTGTCAATGCGCGTATCAAAATCTAACTTCTTGGAGTTGTAAACGTAGTTGTCTTGAAGTTTTCTCCATAAGTTGATACAACCAATGTTCTATCTTGCAAAAATATCTTCTTCTTTATTGTAAATATCTCATTCAAAATTCTTCATCACACTAATATTACAATGGCGAAAGTTGGTGAGTGTGTATTTTTGTATTTTTATTACTCCTTCACGCTGAAACTGCTAAACGAATTTGGTTTGGGCATACCATGTCCTTTACCCCGGGATTATGTTCTCTTGATATAATTATTAAGTTATCTCTGAACATCCCCCCTCCGGCACTATCATATGAGAAATTTACTTTACGCTCCCACGCACCGTCTACCGTAGCACTCATCACACTCATCGAATGCCGTAATTAGAGACACAATAGAAAGACAATTGCTTATGTCGAACTGTGTAACTTAAGACATTCAAAAGGTTAATTGATACGCGCAGCAAGAGTATTGAACCATTTAGTTAAAGAACATACCTCAATTGATTAGTTGCATTATATGTATACATTTGTAATTTTCTTTAATATTGTCTTCCAACTAATCTTCGTGTATTATAATTACTCTTGTAATTGTTTCAATAATAATCCCATATTATATACAGAAGCTTGGAAATAAAGGCTCGTCATGATGTGTGTGTCTGTCGTTATCTATATGTATAAAAATCAATGCCACTTTTCTCTCACCTATCCAAACCAAATGTTTAGGCTTTGTTCGGACTATTTAGTAGATAGTTTATGTGAAGTTTGGTAGGGTAGAGTAGTGTAGAGTAGGGTAGAGTAGGGTAGAGTAGGGTAGAGTAGGATAGGGTAGGGTAGAGTAGGGTAGAGTAGGGTAGTATTTTATATTATTAGCAGTAAACTACTCATTAATTATTTTTTTCACTCATATATTATTATTTTTTACTATCACGCGGGCGAAGACGCTGGCATATAAGCTAGTACTCTATTTTTCAGTGAACAACTATATTTTCACTCAGTTATTTATTAAGACCCAGTTGAGATATGTATTTGAAACAAGCTTCTAACTCATTTCGACTGACAGAAGATATAGCAACATGTCAAAATATTATTCCTAATTTAACGCGTGAGTTCTGAGCATTACTTACGATAGAGCATATAATAATATTTCTACGAAACGCTTCTTTTGTATGTAACATTCTTGTGAAAGTTCTATACTGTCAAAGATAAGGCTATGCTATAGATTATCAAGCTATTAAGAAAACTAAAGCCTTTGTTAACAAAAATAAGAAAATGTAAAATGGATATTAGCTTGGGATCTGATAATCTGGTAATCCGTTTAACGGTAGGAACAAGAATTTGCAAGCTAAAGCCTTCTTGAAACAAAATTTTGTCGAATACCTATTCCACAGTTTTGCATAACGACACTGATTGTCCCAACTCATTCTTTCAAAATCCCTACATTTATGCGAGAAAAACATTGCGATTATTTAAAATTCACAAACCCACCAACATAAAAGTGGCGTATAACCGGCCCGTTAATATCTGTAACTAAAATAACTGTCCCTATAAACACGAGTAACTACCCTGACAAAGTAAATTCAGCAGTGGTACAAATTAACTAAATGAAAATGCTCATTGACCCAATAAAGTTGTTTAATTTTTCAGGTGGCACCGTTTATGCAATTAAGAGGAGGTGTAAGGTTCATTGAAGAAATGCCGAGAAATCCCAGGGGCAAGATTATACGCCAACGGTTGAGGGAAATGCTCAAATAAATCGCCAGCCTTATGTGTGTGTACCGAACAAAATAAAGATAATTAACCAAAGTGCTCGTTTTAATATCTCAAGCAAAGGTAATACAGCCACTCCAATACCAAGAAACTTATAAATAAAACAGATAAATATTGTGTACGTCGACCTATTTGCATTTCAAAGATCTCATACAATTCTGATTCTAGTCAAATATTACGGAGAATATGTAAAAGCAGACTATTTGCTAAACTAAACATAAGATAACCAAGATTTGCCTTACGTAGGTATTTTCGTGTTTAGAAAGGATTGCTGGGGGACAAAACTTGTAGTAATATCTCGATGTAGCATTGTTCAGGAGTTATAAACACAATAGGATCATTAATTAAGAGTAACTAGCTCGAGCGCTGACAAAGCGCAGGCAAGCGTTGCTGCTAAAGGAACTAAGGAAGTACTTCGCTAGTCTCGTATTGTTTTTGTCCATTTTCTTTTATTTGAGAAGATGTTTGCGTCGGCCTCGTGAGTCATTATTATATCATCAAGCTACTAGAGAGAGTGGGAACAAAAAACATGGCGCAAACGGAGCGCCTGAAAGCTTTGTACTACGTAATATAATTCTACTTCGTATTCCTGTCTTGTCTTCAGAGACGTCTTTATTAATTCAGTATGATTTGGATTATCATAATTTCTTACCTTTGCCTAAAATTACTTTGTAATAGGACAAACACTTGGCATAAACAGCTTTCGTTAATTTGAATTTCCAAATTAAACTTTACATTTATTGGGTGTTATTGAGAATTGCTAATAGCGTCATATCTTTTACATAAAACAATTTGACAAGATATCGCGATAAGTATTCTACCTTTGTTATTTCGGCTAGAGAAATGTATCTAGATTTAAGTCAGTATGCTAATAAAGAACTTTCCTGCGGCGTCATTTGCATTGACATTTTTTTAAATGAAACTCTTTTACCATTTAAATTGACTGGTTTTACCTCGGAGCAATTTAGCCCTGGCCTCTTCCCGGGAATGGTCCCTGCGGCCTGTAATAGGTTTCTTAAAAGAAAATCGAGTTAAACAGGCGTGATTGACTTAATTGTGGAAAAGCTTTATTTCCCAAGATTAAAGAATTATTTCAGAGAGGGAAACTAACTAGATTACATTTGGAAAATCCCCGGCCACAGATGATGTCGACGTGATAAGTTAATTTTGCTTGTATCCACTTTTGTAGCCGCTCAAAACAAATCATAAGATTTATTCTGAAGTGCCTTCATAAAAGTTTCACACTGAGGAGAACAGAGTAAATAAAGCTACGAAAACAGAGAAATGAATGAATCTACGAAATCAATCTTTCTGTTGATTTAAAAGGCAATATATTCCACAAATTCAGTGATATTTTTCCGCGCCGCCAAATTTATGCTTGCTGAGCGTAAAATAGACGAGGAACTCTTCATTAATGTTTGCCACTTCGAAAATTGAATCGTTTAATCGCAGCGGGGCGAAGTGAGAGAGAACGCATTGGCTGGGTGGGCGTAATTGCGTCAGAGTACCTTTGATACTGAGAGGAAATAGAGCAATTAAGTCCCTCAAGTTGGAGAGTTTACCTTGATTTTTTATTGCTCTCCCTTTTCTGTACACGTGGTTTAGGACTTAGTAAACATGTGGGTGAACGAGTTTAACGAAGGGTAACGCGGTGAAACAATAATAACATGCCATTATATAGATAACGTTGTAAAAAAGAACATTTTTGTGAATGAGATTAAATTATAAATGTTCGTTATAAAATAATGTAACATGACAAACTTGAACGATAAGCAAGATAAAGTCTAGCTTGATAAAGCAGCCTCTAGGGTACGCAATTTATTGAAAAGAGGAGTATGAGAACATAAAGCGTGTGTTCCTACCAGCTGATACAATAACGAGTATAATACACTACGTTACTACAGAATTACTTTAAAGTCATATTTAAGTCTACAAAGATTGAGCGCACACTCTATTCAGGAAGTCAGAGTAAAGTGGTTGTAAGGGGAAAATGCATCGAAAAATTTGTGAAACATTCATTTGGGAGCACAAAATTTAAAACAATCTGGAAACTACATAAAAACATTATTGGTTTTAACGCCATTCCCAAAATCTATTGTAGAATTATCATTTTAGTAGAATAATTGAAAAAAAATACATTTGAATTCCACTGAAATTGTTCAAAATATAGTTTGTGTGTCTGACTACACGTAGCATATATTTGTACATTCTAAAATTGTCTCGTTTGTGTACTAACAAACACTAGTTCGTAATAAAGCAGTTTTGTAGATACTGAAAAGCGTATTTGCGTAAGTTTAGACTTCAATTTAAACGTATGTGCAGAGTATTAAAACCATTATTTACATCATTTTGAATGGTTTTGAGGGTGAATGCACTAGGTTTCATATTTTAATTTTGCTTTGTGCGTGAAAGACCCTTTGTTTGAGAATTTCATTGATTTTAATGATATTAACTTATTCAGAATATAACATATTTATAATTAGAAAATGGTTTCACCGTTTTGTAATTATAAATATGAGATTAAACTTAAAAACTATTGGACCGATATTAAAAATTCTTTCAACAGTGCTACTTTTTTTTTAATGGTGGGAAAAAATCAACCAATGACATCCCCCGCTCTTGGGCGGAGCGGGAGATAGTGTCAGACTCTTACTGACTAAAAGACCCACCCCGTTCCTTCTAGCCTTCATACCGGGGCTCGAGAGCCCTTTCGGATAACCCTGGCCCCAGTAGGCTTCGACCCGGCTGGGTCCCTGCTGTTGCTGACAACTCCTTGACTCGCTCGGGAATAGTGCGCGCCGTCGACGACTTGGGCTTGGTCCGGACAGTTACTGGACGGCCGGACAGCGAGCTACCCATTGCTCACTGTCCGCAAGCCCGCGCCTACGGTGGCCGGAAATCGGGATCAGAATCCCGGCAGCGGCGGCGAGAACGCCGTTGCCTGATAAACAGTGCTTCTATAACACAGTGATATGGACTGTATATTTTCTATATTCACACGGGTCATGCCGCTAGTACAAGCTATTCGATATGAATAACTATAGATGATTGGTGTAGAACAGTTACTTAATGTTATTTACCAAAAAAAAAACGTCTGGTTAAACATAACAGCTGTTTTTATCATTTTGTTTGTACTTTCCCAAGCGATATATGAGCATTATTTTATTAACCGACTTCTAAAAAAGGAGGAGGTTCTCCATTCGGATGTCTGTATTTTTTTTTTATGTATGTTCGCGCATAACTTCGTCGTTAGCCGACCGATTTGAAAAATTCTTTTTTTGTTGAAAAGGTTCCAAATGGTGGGACCATTTGGAAAGTATAGTAGTCACCAAGTTGGGGTCTGATGATGGAATCTTGGCTAAATCGAGGGAACTCCTCAAACATTATAGGCAACTATATAGTCATTTTGATATTTTCATCAAGGAATTAAGCATTTACAGTCAAAAAGTGACATTTGATGAGGTAGAACTGGTGAAAAAGACCAGAAATTGGCAACGGAACTTCATACTCAAACAAATATCACAATGAACATAGTTAAGCGACTGTGACAATACAAATAAATGAATAGTTCTGAATAGTTATGTTGAAAATGGTATCATCGAAGTGACTTGATGATAGTGACGGAGCTGGAAGATAGGCATCGGAACTCCGTAATTAATCAATGTATCCTATCCGTGTTTGGGCTTATTAGAAATTTCATGAGATGCACTTTGGCTATAAGGTACTAACGAAGTGATGTGATGATGGAGCCGGAAAGTGGAAGGTAGACACGGGAACTTCATAAGAAAATGATGTATCCTAGCAGGGTTTGAGTTAATTGGAATTGTCATGAAAAAAGGTACCAGAGTACCAGCCAGAGCTGTAAGTGTATTGCAACTAAAAAGTGTGAAATAAAAAACTTTTTAGTCGGTAGAAGTCGTTTATATTTTTTTTTATAAAAAGTTTTTTTTATTTCTTCGATCTGATTGGAATGAGAGGAAATTTCAGACTTATAATGACTAAAACTTAACTGTGTTCCTTCAGTTGCCTTTCACGTTCCAAGATCACGGTGACTCTTTCAAACTTTCCCGCAGCCCTAACAGGCATCGACCCTAGTACAATAGAATAGAATAAACTTTATTATACACCAAAAATTAACACAACTTATAAATGGGTTCAAAGGCGGTCTTATCGCTGACAGCGATATCTAGGTACCAGACAACCTTAGGATCGAAAGGATAGAAATAATACAGGGGTAGTCTGCGGTGTACTGCTAACGAATTAATCAAACACTAGATAAGCATAAAATGATTACTTAAAAAAACAATTACATAGGTCCATTTTACAGTCATAGATGACCATGGATTCTTATCTACAACAAGTATTGTAATAACCAACTTAATAATTGTCTAGTAAGTATTGATTAATGACCCAATATCTAGGTGGTGGAGGACTGATAGGCAGTTCCTTCATGTAGAATCTCCTGTCTTCAGCGGCCTCCGCTTAGACTGATAACCGACCCTTACATAATTAAGGCAAGATCGATTTAGTTTTAACTCTCATCTTTAATCAGATTCTTAAAAAAAAAAATATTGGGACCTACTAACAGAAATATGTGAATAATATTGTAGCGTAGGGAGACACAAATAAAAGGCTTTATGTTTAACTTTAAGTTACTATATTGTTATATGATGCTATAGGAGCCTTTAAATTATGTATTTATATAAAACTAGCTTTTGCCCGCGCGGCTTCGCTCCCGCTCTTCCCTACTTCAGCCTACTATACCCTACTCTACCCTACTATACCCTTCTCTACCCTACTCTACCCTACCCTACTCTACTCTACTCTACCCTACTCTATCCTACTCTACCCTACTCTACCCTACTCTACCCTACTCTACCCTACCCTACTCTACTCTACTCTACCCTACTCTACCTTACTCTACCCTACTCTACCCTACTCTACCCTACCCTACTCTACCCTACTCTACCCTACTCTACCCTACCCTACTCTACTCTACTCTTACTCTACCCTACTATACCCTACTCTACCCTACCCTACTCTACCCTACTCTACCCTACCCTACTCTACTCTAATCTAGCCTAAAAAAAAAAAAAAAGTATCCTATGCCCTTCTCCTGGTTCTTAGCTACCTCCCCACCAATTTTCAGCCAAATCAGTTCAGCCGTTCTTGAGTTATAAGTGGTGTAACTAACACGACTTTCTTTTATATATATAGATTATATTAATATTTTTCACTGTTGACACCTTCCATCATATTTCGAATCTATTCTATTCTTCAATACCATAAACCTTAAAAGATCCATTACGTGGCCAGTTTTAACCCCAACTAATATGTGACCTTCATAGTCGTCACAATATTGTATCTACTTATTACTTTCTCACACCTAGTATACTTACATAAAATCCCATGTTACTTGGGGATGGGGTCCTGTCACCCGTCACGCTATTACTAACTCCCTTTTCTTTCACATCACTCCTCACACAATCTATCCATCTTTTCTTTAGCCTCTCTCTCCCTCTACATCCATCCACATTTATATTTATAACTTTTAGTAACATACTT
The DNA here is from genome assembly GCA_910589285.2 of Mythimna ferrago. Lineage (NCBI taxonomy): Eukaryota > Metazoa > Arthropoda > Insecta > Lepidoptera > Noctuidae > Mythimna > Mythimna ferrago. Next base: position 13,009,739 of record OU342687.1, read on the forward strand.
TTCACCCCTTCTCTTCACATGACCATACCAAGACACGCAATTCTTGGGCGGAGCATCGCCGTGCCCTCGTGGGGGCGATCGGCGGCGGAGACCTCTCGCGCCGGGCCTTGGTTGAGGCCATGGTCCGGAGCGAGGAGGAGTGGCAGGCGGTCGCCGACTTCTGCGAAGCAGTAATGCTCGCAAAGGAGGAGGCCGAACGCATCAGGCAACGGCGTTATCGCCGCCGCCGCCGGCGCCGGGATACTGATCCTGATTTCCGGCCACCGTAGGCGCGAGCTTGCGGACAGTAAGCAATGGGTAGCTCGCTATCCGGCCGTCCGGTAACTGTCCGGACCAAGCCCAGGTCGTCGACGGCGCGCGCTGTTCCCGCTCGCCTCAAGGAGTTGTCAGCAACAGCAGGGGCCCAGCCGGGTCGAAGCCTACTGGGGCCAGGGTTATCCGAAAGGGCGCTCGAGCCCCGGTATGAAGGCTTGAAGGAACGGGATGGGTTTTTTAGTCAGTAAGAGTCTGACACTATCTCCCGCTCCGCCCAAGAGCGGGGATTGTCATAGGATGATTTTACCCATCGGAAAAAAAAGACACAATTATTAACAAGATACTCTTACAACTTTTCAATAGGCTAGTTGCCGTAAAAAATGTAATTAGTTCGTCTTTTAGATTATTCAAAAATAAAGGACACGTATTTTTAAGCTATTGCATAGCTTCTATCGCGGGCCTTGAGCGTGGAGACCGAATCCAGAAATTCCGTAACGAAAATAACCTAACACCCCCCACTCATTTGTTTTTTGAGCGTGGTGACCGATAAGAAAACAAATGAGTGAACAATCAATCAAAATTCAATTCAATGTGTAAAAATGTAACTTCAATTAATATCAAAGAAAAAAAAACAAAGGAAAAAAAATACTGCATAAATAAAATAAATAAATAATTATAATTGCATAAGTTGATAAAAATGCTATTCAATAGCTTTACCGCGGCAGTCCCCGAGTGCCACACGTCTTTTTTTTTTTATTTGTAAATTAAACCAAAAATGACAAAGATTGTAACGTCACGCCGTGCTGCATTTTTTCGCACGGGGTGACGTCACACGCAACTGTGCTATATCTTTGTTATTTTTTGTTTAATCGAAAAAATACGTGTCAAATATTTTTTTATAATCTAAAATACGGACTAAATAAAATGTAATTATTTTGACCCTGGAAACTACTCTATTACTATGTACGTACGTATATATATGTATGTACTATGAATCTATTAAACCAATTTTAGAGGCACGGAGTGTCACCAAAAAATTCCACGTAAAACTTTTTGTTTACGAAACATTTCATCAGATTCAAACGTCCATGTTTCAATTACAGTAATTGAATTCACACACCACGCTCAGAACTTCACATTAATAGCTCTACACCTATCCGGTTTAGTGGAGGCTTCGCAGATAAACGTAGTACAGAGAGGCAGCCATTCGTGTTACATTTAATTTACTAAGTAGCCTCTAAACGAGGCCGGACGGTCATCATAGTCCGATCTAACCGTTGAATAAGTAAACGTAATAAAATAAATCCACTAAGCCAGCATAACGCCCAGGAGTTAACATGGCTTACTAACGCTTCCAAAGCTGTGAAAGACCCTCCCCATATGCCCACGATCACCCTCTGCGCAGTGAAACGTTGCGACTTCTGAGTTTTGACATCACCCTACTTGAAAATACTAATTTATTTCTTTTGTTATTCTTTACATTTGTACGTTTTTCTTTTGTTTCCCAAGATATTCTATCTTTTTACCTTATTGCCTTTTATATATTCGATTCTATTTCTAATAACATTTGATTAAACTGCAGCATAATTTATCAACGTTTAATATGGAAATATGCACCGACGTAAACTAAGCTACGTATGATAAAACCGTAATTAATTATGATAATATTATTGAATTATACAGCGTTAAATGATTTCGAATAGGAATAATGTGATTTTTTAATAATACTTAATGTGTTTGCATCGAGTTATTAAATTTTAATTACATCGGTTTGTTTCGATATGACTGTTAATTACTTTTGTGTTGTTTATCTTTTTCTGGTTCGTTGACCTAATAATGAGGATATCTTGATATTGGTTAGTAAAAATATATAATATACTGTTTGTACTATATGAACTGTATCAACATAACAATTAACGTGAGTCAACTAACCTTTTTCAGGTTAAGTGATAACTATTTTATATATTTAGCGTTGTTCTTGATCGTGAATAATATATGTATGGAAATAAAGTCAATTTACTGAACAAATTGATAGGTACTCGTTTAATATGAATGGAGTGTTCCAAATTGCTGTATCGTTTTACGTTAAATAACTCATCTCGTTATAATGTTCTTTAGACACGAAAAACATCTACTATATAATGTTTTTGTGTTTGCCTGTTGCTTTTTGTTTTTTGTTCACTGAACTTTGTAAATTAAAAGGAATATTTAAAGAATGGAGTCATACCTGAATAAAAAGTTCAACTGAGAAATTCAAAAATATTTTCTTTTTTAAAAAGTCTTTTTGAACTGTTGCTCGAGTTCCTTCATAACTTTTCATTTGTTTTTGTACTTTTTTGTTGAACATTGCGCTACACTGTAAAATGAATTGAGGCAAAGGGTAAGTAATACCATTTTTAATTGCAGCAGGAAGGGTAAAGCTTAGAACTTACACATTTTTTTAAAAAGGACCTAGATATTTAAAAGTATAAGCACTGCTCTAAATACAATTATACTGACTTATACATAATCGAGAACTTAGAAACATAACAAAAAGTAGATTTCCTCGAGATCGTTAAAGCTTTCGCTATAAAATGAAAAATGATAAAGAAAGTAACGTAAAAGCTCCTATTAACGACCCCCTAAAATGTGTACTCTATTAACGATCTAATTTTTAAATCACTCATATTAGACATAATATAGGGTTCCAGAAAAGTCATACCTTAAAAATTAGTTACGTATTTTTGTTGGACAACAAAAAGAGTAAAGTTTGTGTGTTTAAATAGCCAGTGAAAGAAATAATTTGACTCTGAGTGGGACGCGCCCGAAGCGGACGCACTTTTCATAGTGTCACGTCTCCAGCCACGTAAGTACACCTAAATATTACTTAAGGAAAATAACAACACTAAGAATGGATTTGTCTTCTTGCAATCACATTACAACTGTAACGTATATATTCGTTTTCTAAACTAATTCTTAATATAATACTTTTTTTTGGTTTTTATGTTATAAAATCATGTTTTAATTTAAGGCGGTAATAGAATCCAAATTTCAAAACTTGATTCTAATAACGACCCATGGCGTTGTTAAAATTTTGAGAACATTTAGTATTTTAAAATAATATCTATTATAAACTACCTCATTTGATTTTAATTTTTGCTTATTCAATTCTTAAAACTATTTTACTTCGTTAGATCTATTAACGACAAAGCTATTTCTTAAAGTTTTTGTGTAAAACTCGATTCAACGTTAGACAATATCTCTATTATTATAATAATATTATACTGTAAATAACCTGTATTATCTGATTAAAGACTAACTGACATTAAAAGCAATAATATAGCAATGAGATCGAATTTAACAGTATACTGTTACGTACGTGGGTAATCAAATGCCGATTTACTAAGAGACAACTTTATTCACCACTAACAATAACAAAATAGTCCAGTCAACAATAATCCGAATCGCAATTAACACTAGAGTACCGTTACACTATCGCTTAGGTCGTTAGATAAAATCACTTCAAGTACTAGGGTAGTTCGCTCTTGATCGCAGTCGAAATCACAACTGACTCGCTTCTTGTCCGGGAAGTCACTGCGTCCCCGCAAGGGGGCGCGGCGAGCGGGTTGTAGGCGAACCTTTATCCCGCAGTGTCAAATAGTTGCCCGTAAAAACGGGCAAAGCGTTGGGGGGCCTATAGGCAATGGTTGGCGGCAGGCGCGCATGCGCTGGCTGCCTGTGAGTAAATGTATTGAGTTCAGTAGAGTAACGCCGCGGCACTGTACACGTACAGTGCCGCTATTTCACGACGTCTCGGCGGTCAATCGCCGCCGGGTGAGACCTCCGGTTTCCCGGGGGAGGCCCAGCGGACGACGACCAGCGACAGAGACGCCGACTTTGGGGGCGCTACCCACTGAGGATGATGGCCCCCGTCTGGCGCGTTTCCAGATCTAGCCGGTTGCGCTCCAGACTAAGAGGCCGTAGTGCGGGTGTGGGCGGTATTGTACTGTGTAACACCGCCCATGTAGCGATGCAGAACGTGCGTTCCGACCCGCACGCTCGCATCGCGTGAGGACAACGAGTGTAGAGTCATGGTTGTATGGGGTAGGTGTACGCCGCGCCTATATTAACTTAGCACGCGGCGCAACCAATGCATGTAGTGCATGTGGAGTGTTATTGTGTGAGTGAGTCACGTGTAATCGTGAGTAACTCACTCAGGCGTCAAAATATAAAATATACATACATATATAAGTATGGGGATTTCCGGGGCGGGGATTCGTGGGTCCTATACCCGGCAGGCCCCCAACACGATCGTTAGGGTCTCCAGGGCTAGTCCCCACAAGTCCCGGGTGCTTGCAGACGCGGCTCTCTGCAGAACTTGCTCCAGGGCGGACTGCATCTTAATGAGTTCCTGCTGCTGGTGTTCCTCGTCGGATTCGGTAACCGCAGCTAGAGCCTCTTGACGAGCCGCCCTGAGGGCTGTGATGTCTGTGATGACGCGTCGCACCAAACTCGCGACGCTGACCTCAGCTGGGGGGGGGGGGCTCGTTGCCCGTGTCCGAGTTGGGACTGGCGCGGGCTGCCTCCTGGACTCTGTGGAAGGGGGCTTCAGCCCCTTCTTTCCTCCTCTCCTCTTTCTCCTAGGTTTGGAGGGGGCGCTTCCTCTCGCCGTGGGCTCGTTTGCCGCCGCCATGAGTGACGCACTAGGCGCCTCAGTGGCGTAAGTCGACGTGGGCCCACGGGCGGGTTCAGTGGGCCGGTGCTGTCGCTGGGAGAGGGCCACAGTGCCAACCTTCCTCTTCTGTGCCTCCTGCACGAAGACTGGGCAGCTCCGGTTGCACGCAGGGTGGTCACCTCCGCAGTTGGCGCAGGTGGCCGGCTCCTCCCTAGGGCGTGGGCAGTCCTTGGCGGCGTGGTTCTCCCCACATCTAACGCAGGCCAGCGGGCGGTGGCACCGGTGCGAGCTGTGTCTAAACTGCTGGCACCGGTGACACTGCGCAGGCCCGCGCCTGCCCCTCCACGCCTCGATTTTGACACCACGCATGAGCAGGAACTGCGTGGTGTCGTAGATCTTGAAGACCCCTGGTGTCCTCTTCAGAACGGCGTGGAAGATACAACCGGGCCTCCCACCGCGCGCCTTAATGTTGCGCACGTACTCCGGTTGATATTCCAGCCGTCTGAGCTCCTCTTCGATGGCTGATGGCTCCGTGTCTGCAGGCAGACCACGGATCGCCACCTTTAAGCTCCTCTCCGCCGGCAGGGAGTACGCGAACCAGGCTAGGCCGGACTCCCTCTCCTGGTCGCACAGGTACCTTTGGACCCCCTGTATTCCTCCTCGGACTCCGGGAGGAAACGAATGCCGCTCTGGTACGGGCGGGCATTTGGGGGGCGGCCCAACAGGCCGTTCAGCGCCCTGAAGTGGGCGGCCCAGTCCGGCATGCGCTCCACCACCAGCGGAGGGAAGCGGGAGGGCTTCTTCTTGGTCGGTGCGGGGGGGGGCCCCGAGGTCGCGTCCTCTGCACTGCGTGCTTGGAGTGTAGGGGGCAAAAGAGTCCCCCGAGTAGGCCGACATATCGGACCCTTGGCGGGACGGATAGGCCGGCCGCACCGCAGGGGAGTCCTGGGCGGAGCCCCGGGGCGGAGTGGGCGAAAACAGGGGTTGATCTAACCTGCTTTGCGTCGATGGAGTTGACCTCGCTGAGTCCGTCAGCAAGCGGCGGGAAGCGGGCGGTGTCGCGCGGCCAGTTGTCGCTGCGAGCGTCGCGGCTGCGTCACGTCGGCTTGTACCTGGGCGCGCGGGCTGTGCGGCGGGAGTTGCCAGCAACGGCTTGCGCGGCGAGGCACTAGGAGCGGTTGCGGTAGCTCTTGGCGCAGGCTGCGCCCTGGGGGGCGCAGCCTGTGGTGTCACAGGTCGCGCCGGTGGCGCCATCACACGGGCCTTCGGCGCAGTTGGGCGCGTCGAAGGAGCGGGAGAAGAGGCGGGGAGTCGTACGGCATGCGTGCGACTGCTTGAGGCGGCCGGCCCCGGGGCCTGTATGGGCACGGGGCGGAAGGCCGGCGGGCGCACTGCGACGGCCGGTTGTCGGCTCGGCGGCGACGACGGCGAAACGCGCGCAGTCGCCGGTGCCGCCGACGGACCGGCAGCAGTCGTCGTCTTCGCTGGGACTGGAGCGGGAGGAGCGGGGGCGGGCAGCGGGCCCCCAAGGTACGGGAGCGACGTCGCCCGACCACCCATCTCGCGATCCGGAGGCGGAGAGGAGTCGGGCTCCAGAGAGCTCCGGACACCTTTCTTCTTCTTCGGCATACCGACGGGATGGGAAGAGAATAAAATAAAATAAAATTAAAATCTAATTAGGCACGTTGCCTTCGCGACCGCGACAGGATTTTAAAATAAAATAAAATACTGGGAGTAATAGTAGCCTCCCCCGTGTACCCTCGCAAGCGTTCGCCTAGGCTCACACTCACGACAGCACAACGGGTTAGGCTGACTGGGGGGGCGGTCCGAGCGATTTGGATAGCGCGCGCACGTCCTACCCGGGCAACGGAGCGAATCCTGACTCGCTTCCGGCCGGGGGCTCGTATTTATATGCGGAGCCAAGAAAATTCTAGATACCGACTTCCCACGAACGATCCAGAATTCCAGAACAATTGAATCGCTTCTCGAAGTCATAAATCATTTTTATTACTCGTGGTAATAACAGTCACTTTCATGCGAATTTCGACTCTATTGTTAACGTCGGAGAGTACCATTTCCCATAAATACCTAACTACTACTTGTAAGTACTTTGTGGATGTTTCGAGATTTTTCTAACGCTGGCTACGTACAACCATTCTAGACCTTTCGAACAGCAATGCGTTTTAATTATTACGTGCTACTCTTTATTTTCTCGGAGATATGGCGGGTTCACGTTTAATGGCGTAACAGTGCCCCCCTCTTAGTCATGCTCGTCCCGAGCATTATTAGATCCGTGATACGGCGCCAATCTATCCACATGGACAACCTTGGGTTTCCCTCTTAGCCCTTTCTTGATGCGGTAGGTCACGTCATTAATCCTTTTTAACACGGTGTAAGGTCCCTCCCATCGAGCTTGGAGTTTCGGCGACTTCCCTTTCCGTCGAAGCGGGTTGTGGGGCCAGACCAGTGTACCTTCCTCAAATCCCTTGGCATTGGCATTACGGTCGTATCTAGTTTTCATTTTTACGCTGGTGTTCATGCTATTCTCACGAACTCGTTTATGCACTTCGTCCAATTGATCTTGAAGGTCACTTACGTAGTCCGTAACTGGCTTAGTCTTGTCAGGTGGCACGCCAGTTATGGCATCGACTGGAAGTCTCATCTCCCTGCCGAAATTCACTCTTGCTGGGGTATGTCCCGTGCTATCATGCACTGCCGATCGGTAAGACATCAGAAATAGTGGAATATACCGGTCCCAGTCCTTCTGATGGTCATCGACAACCTTAGCCAGGTGATTCTCCAGGGTTTGGTTAAACCTTTCCACCATTCCGTCCGACTGAGGGTGCGCAGGTGTTGTGCGTGTCTTATAAATTCCCAGAAGTGTACACATTTCCTGGAACAGCGCAGATTCGAAGTTACGGCCTTGATCGGAATGGATTTCCAAAGGTGCGCCATACCGACATACTACTTCTTCGACCACCTTCTTCGCCACTGTCGTCGCTTCCTGATTGGGTATGGCGAAGACTTCGGGCCACTTTGTGAAATAGTCCTGGATCACCACTATGTACTTGTTTCCGTCATTTGTAACTGGAAAAGGTCCAGCGACGTCGATAGCGATGCGTTCCCATGGGGCTCCCACATTGTACAGCTGAAGCCTGCCCCTGCTCCTAGTCTGTGGTCCTTTCACAGATGCGCACGCTGTACATTTCCGACACCATTGCTCTATGTCATCTCTACAATTGAGCCAGTAATACCGCTGTCTCACTTTCAGTAGAGTTTTCTTGATGCCCAGGTGTCCTCCAGAAGCACCATCGTGTATTTCCTGTAGCAGGGGGACTACTTCACATCGTGGTACTATCACTTGTGTGGTCACCTCTTTGCCATCGTTCGATTCCCATTTCCTACAAAGCACATCATTTTCTAGGACTAAACTGTCCCACTGTGCCCAGTAGCTCTTTGTAACGGGACTATGTGACGATACTTCACTCCACTGGGGCCTAGTTCCGCTACGCTTCCAGTCCAGTATAGGTCGAATATCGTCATCTTCTTCCTGGGACTTCTTGAAGTTGCCGTCAGCCCTAATTAAATTAACGTGTTCTCGGGCTTCATTCTGCTGGCGGTGTCTGCAGTCCACATTACATGGACGTCTTGACAGGGCGTCAGCATTGTTATGCCCTTTTCCATTGTGTACTTGATTGATGGTGATGGTTGGGGCCTTCAGTTGACCAGCCAGCACCCGCCCCGCGGCCCTGGCAACATGTAGTTTAACGACTCCTCGTTGACTTGAGTTCCGGAGTCCACACTTTCCCTCTTTTTCTTAGGACAATCGGTACGAATGTGTCCTTTTTCTCTGCACCCGTAACACGTTGGAATATAGCGGGACTGTGCTGGAGAAAAAGCCACTACTTCTCGGTGACGTGGTTGCACTGAAGGCGAGACCACTACTTCCCGTACTCTGTGCGTACGAGAATCTTTTCGTACCGCTTCCACTTCCAAAGCGTGTGCCATCGCACTTTTCAGAGTTTGGTGGTGTCCGAGTCGCACCGTAGCCCTTACTTTTGTATCCCGAAGACCGTCGATGAATGCTTGCACCAAATTTACTTCCACCGTCTCTGGTGTCATTGACCTGTATGCACGCCGGACCAGCCGTTCAACCTCGACTCCCCACTGCTGGAGGCTCTCGTTCGACCTCTGCGTTCTGTCGCGTAACTGCGCGCGGAAAACGTGCTCGAGGTGCTTGTCTCCGTAACGAGTGTCCAGTCCCTCCATAAGACGCTCCAATGTCCTGCCGTCCGCAAGGAGGTTCTCTAGGACCAGCAGGGCGTCCCCTCGTAGAGCCAAAGTTAATGCAGCGAAAGACTGCTCATCATCCCAGCGGTTTATCTTAACCAATGTTTCGAATTGGTATTTGAATGCCGTCCAGGAAGACGTGCCATCAAAATGCGGCACATCAAATTTTGCGGCGCATGTACAGGGAGTGTGCGATGGTGAGCCAACAGCAACGGGTTCGCGTGCTTCGAGCTTGACGATTTTTTTGTTGATGTCCAGCAGGCGATCTTCGTAGCCATTAATTCTTGTTTCGAGGCTATCAGCTCGGGCGGAAACCTCCTTGACCTTCAAGGTGAGATTCTTTACCTTCTCGCCCAACGTGACGAGGCCTTGGTCGATTTTATCGAGGATCAAGTTCTGCTTAGCCTCCTGATCGCGGCGAGCGGCTTCCTGTTCGCGGCGAGCGGCTTCCTGTTCGCGGCGAGCTTCTTCTTGGTTAGCCGCGATTAGATCCTGGAGCTTACGCTGGTTAGCCTCCATACTAGCTTGCATGGCGGCCAACAACGCAGCGAGGCTCATTTCCGAGGCTTGTCCCGTTGGCGCCTCAGCAGCTGCTGTTGCTCCCATACCAGCCTGATCTTCCTCCTCCATACGATGACGCGTAGCATCCATCTCCATTTGCCTCCTTGTTCGTGGTCGCTGTTCGTCGTCCCTCTGTGGTAATGGCATTTCACTTCTGACACCAGTTGTTACGTACGTGGGTAATCAAATGCCGATTTACTAAGAGACAACTTTATTCACCACTAACAATAACAAAATAGTCCAGTCAACAATAATCCGAATCGCAATTAACACTAGAGTACCGTTACACTATCGCTTAGGTCGTTAGATAAAATCACTTCAAGTACTAGGGTAGTTCGCTCTTGATCGCAGTCGAAATCACAACTGACTCGCTTCCGGCCGGGGGCTCGTATTTATATGCGGAGCCAAGAAAATTCTAGATACCGACTTCCCACGAACGATCCAGAATTCCAGAACAATTGAATCGCTTCTCGAAGTCATAAATCATTTTTATTACTCGTGGTAATAACAGTCACTTTTATGCGAATTTCGACTCTATTGTTAACGTCGGAGAGTACCATTTCCCATAAATACCTAACTACTACTTGTAAGTACTTTGTGGATGTTTCGAGATTTTTCTAACGCTGGCTACGTACAACCATTCTAGACCTTTCGAACAGCAATGCGTTTTAATTATTACGTGCTACTCTTTATTTTCTCGGAGATATGGCGGGTTCACGTTTAATGGCGTAACAATACCATAAAGCGGATATTTTATCTGTTTATTATTAATTTAATTGGTCGCTAATAGAATATTGTAACCTTCTTACTTGATTCTATTACTGACTCACAGCTGTGACGATATATTTGGTAATATTACAGTACACAAAAAAAATGTAGGTATATTTTTGAACAAATTGGCTCATTTTTTGCATACTCGTTTTGAGAGATTTTGTCACATGCCATATTATTAATGTAAAATAATATTTGCTATCCAGTTTCATTCATGGCTTCATGGCATTGGCTATATTTTATATGATTTCAAATCAAATAAAAATGGCGGGACGGAATGGGGGCCATGTAACTTTTTAAAGCTTCTTTCGAAGAATTAAATTCTATATCTCTTTAAAGATTGTGTTCTTTTATAGAATCATGGAGCCGCAGAAGCGCAAGCAGTACGCCTCTGCTCAACTACTAGCTGCGCTTCTAGCTATAAATGAAGGGACCAGCTTATATGAAGCTTCAAAAACCTATGGCATATCGAGGACAACTCTGCGTGACAAGAGAAATTATTTTGTGATTGTATTACGGATAAAATATTTTTGTTACTGATTCATAATATCTTATTAGTATGTAGGTAAGGTGTAATGGTGTGTAATGTAAGGTGTAATGTAAGTAAGGACTGATTATATTTTTTACTAGCTGTACCCGCGCGGCTTCGCTCCCGCTCTTCCCTACTTCAGCCTACTATACCCTACTCTACCCTACTCTACCCTACTCTACCCTACTCTACTCTACTCTACCCTACTCTACCCTGCTCTACCCTACTCTACCCTACTCTACCCTACTCTACCCTACTCTACCCTACTCTACCCTACTCTACCCTACCCTACTCTACCCTACTCTACCCTCCTCTACCTTACTCTACTCTACCCTACTCTACCCTACTCTACCCTACCCTACTCTACCCTACTCTACCCTACTCTACCCTACCCTACTCTACTCTACCCTACTCTACCCTCCTCTACCTTACTCTACCCTACACTACCCTAATTTTCATTTTTTTTTTTCCATAAGAACCTTCTCCTCATAATAACGAACACAACAAAAAAAAAAATAGCGAAATCGGTCCAGGCGTTGTTGAGTTATGCGCTTACCAACACATTTTGCGATTCATTTTTATATTATAGATTAATTAAAATAACAAAAAATAAGTGCTCTAAGCGTTGCAATAAATAATTATTTTCATATTGTAATAATGTTGATCTCATAACTATTGCTATTATATAATAAATACCTTAAAAACGATTTTTTATTTTATTTAATAGTATAGAAGAAGTGACAACTTCGTAGCGGTCGGTAAAAGAAGCAGAAAAATCGGTAATAGAATCTTGCCGCATTCTATGGGTCGGTAATAGAATCAACTACTCTTTTGGATTAAATAATTATTTAGTAACTATTGTGTTATTGAATATTGAATTTAAGTAATGAATAGCAAAGAATACTTCGCTGAGATTAATTATAAATTAAAACACCTTTCCTAACATTACAGCTTATATCTATTTTTTTAAAGTGAATCCTAAGACAGCTAAAACTGGCGGTAATAGGAGCATTTACGTTACCTAAAATATAGTAATAAAAAAATGTAAGATACTTCATAGTTTTTTTTTTAATGGGATATCATCAAATAACTTCTCCCGCTGCAGCGAGAGGAAATGTCAGACTTACTGACTAAAAACAATCTGAGTTCACCGTAATATTTTTGAATACTTCTAAATGTTCAGATGGCAGACAACATGTTCCCAAATATCTAATGTAGATACGAGTACCTAAGTGTAATACCCAATGTAAGTTTCTAGTGCCTTAAGATTACGGTGCTGGCGTTACGGATATTAATATTAATGAGTGGGGAAACGGGGATACGCTGTATAAGGCTGTTATGCATTCGTCTCCGGTTGCACCGCGCACCGTGCGCCAGGCCGCGGGCATAAAACAGATAGGTACAGAAGACAATCTCATGTATGTACTTCACTTTTTCTACCTACGCTCGGTGGACGCACACTTATGAGCGTTTGAGCCGGAACTGTTCGACGAGCGGGCCGAGGCGCTCCGAGACATCGTGTCCGTGAGCGGTGTTTATGTGTGCGTTGCTCGACCGCGCTTTGTATCTAGATTAACTTCTGTACCTATCTATTTTGTGCCGCGGGGCCCACGATATGAGAACTAATGATCCGTGAACCACGACCCCATGCATGTATATTATTACAAGCCCACCATAAACTCCACACCACAATGCAACACTACTCTGTATCGGCTAAAACCGCAGTTAAATTCATAAAATATTGCACATTTCATTCTAAAATAGTTACGCCAAAATGCTTTTGTCATAGTATCCAAAAATGTGAAAGCAAAACGTGGTGATAGTAATGTTTACGGACGATTTATGTCCAGTTGCTGGCGCGCTGTGCTGCTGCCATCTTTGTTCAATCTTTTTGTGCCTCGAGAAGGATATTTTCAGCAACATTTTAAAGTTTTTGTTTAAGTGTAAGTTTTTCAAGTGATTCCGGCGGAGCCAAATAGAACCGGGTTTTTCTTAGCCTTTTTTGGCTCATGTGTCGAAACTAAAAGAACTATTTTGACAAATGAGTTATATGTCGAATTAACTGAGTGCTATCGGATCTATTTTCTGTGGACTAGGTTTAAATTTTTTAGGGTAAACATTATGACTGGGCTGGACATGTCTGCCGCATGCCGATCAAGCGGTAGGCCAGTATAACACAAAGTTGGTGCCCTAAAATCGCATGACGGGGTCGCGGGAGACCAAGAAGGAAATGGCGGGATGACTTAGATGTCTTCCTTAGGAATTGGCAAGGAGCGGGTTAAAAGCTGGGAAAAATGGAAGGAATGGAGAGAGATCTTTGTCCAGCAGTGGGACAGTATAGGCTAGTTATAATTATAATAATAATAATAGCATTATGACTGAGAACATTTAGTTTTTGAAGAAATAGTGTCAAAAATTCGTTGTTACATTATAGTTGATTAAAGTATCAGAAAAATATAATGAGAAATTTACAGATCATTGACCAGCGATGATCGATTAACACTTAAGAAAGTTAAAGTGTGGATAAAGTTTTTCCGCCTAGTTTTAGAAGCGTTAAGTAAAACTCGTAAGGCGCGGAAAGACTCTCGGCCCGGATAAGTCATCCATCAAATAGTTCCCGTCTTGTTAAAATAACAAGGTCTTATTAAACCTCACTGGGAGTTCAACAACGCCGGGGAAAAAATATAAGAACTTTTTTATTCAGCTGGTAAATATCGTTATATTCAGCGCAGTTTCTCCTCGTATAATAATATTGTGGGCTGTAGGTATTCTATGTCGGTCAATGACGGATCGACCGTTTGGACACGTGTAAAAATTGGTTACACGGTTTTTGTCAATTGTGACGTAGTGACTTACGGGTTCGTATCATGGATATGTAGGTTCTACTACAGTATCTGGATTTGAACGGCCACTGCAGTTGCTGAAGACTGTTGCACTGCAGAAGCTGTAACTACAGCATCTAGACATGAACGGCTACTGCAGTTGCTGAAGACTGTTGCACTGCAGAAGCTGTAACTACAGCATCTGGACATGACCTGCAATGGCAAATGGAGCTATAACATTGGACAGTAATTATCATAGTATAGACCAAATATCCACTAGTTGTTTTTTTTTTTAATTGGGGATATCTTCCAATGACGATCCTCAATTCTGAATCTCTGCTCATGGGTCGATCTGTTCTGAGAGAAATGTGCTCTGCTGGTTATAGTGCAGCCACACTTTAACAGGTGGGAAATCATCCAATGAATTCTCCCGCTCTAGGGCAGAGCGCGAGGGCATGTCAGACTTGTACTGACCCACTCCTATGTTCTTTCTTTGCCTTGTGTACCAGGGCCCCAGGTTTTCCTTTCAGAAGCAAACCCATGGCCCCAGTAGGTTTTGATCCTGCTGAGGCCCTACGGTTTTGCTGACATCTCCTTGAGACGCGCGTGGAACACTACGCGTCGTTGACGACTCGGGCTCGGTTTGAACGGCGATCTACCCATTGTTCGCCATCCGTAAGGCCAACTACTAGTGAGAATAGGGTAGTTTCCAGGGTCAAAATAATTATATTTTATTTAGTCCGTATTTTAGATAAAAAAATATTGGACACGTATTTTTTCTTTTTTCGATTAAACAAAAAATAACAAAGATATAGCCCATTAAAGTGACGTGTGACGTCACCCCGTGCGAAAAATGCAGCACGGCGGGCGTGACGTTACACGTAACTTTAATGGGCTATATCTTTGTCATTTTTGGTTTAATTTAGAAATAAAAAAATACGTGTCCCTTATTTTTGAATAATTTAAAAGACGGACTAATTACATTTTTACGGCAACTAGCCTCTTAAGAAAAGATTTCACTTTCAGAGCATTTTTGATGATATACCTATTCAAAATTTCCAGGCATGATCAGGATATTTCTGTTCTATGGACTCTAAAAGATCTCAAACATCATTAATTCATTTCGATGATACACAGGGTTTCTTTATTATTCTATACACACCGAATTACAGAGATTTGTAGGTCCCCAAATCTCTTACGAATTGTACGAGACATAATATTGGAGCTCTATCGTATTTATCAAGACAAATAAAACATCTATTTTGTCACTGGGCCCATAAAATATTAACAGATCTATTCCGAAGACAGATTTATTGGTCCCCTACAGACATCATTATACGTTTGGGAGTATAATTAATTGCAAGTCTATTGACATGTTTATGTATGTCTATCTATAAGGCAAGTAAAAGATAACGTATTATATAATTCCACATAATAATAATGTACATATGATTGTGTTTGTATTTAGGAAAGGTTCTGGAATGCCGACCACATACGGGAAGATTAAATTTTGGTCAGTTTTTCACAAGGTGGACCAACGAACTCATGATAGCCGCGGAAGTATGTTTGATGGAAAAAAACATAGGTCAGGGCCTCAAATCTGCTATTAGAATAGTGTCAGAATGGACTATCATTGATTTCATAATCGTTGATTTTGACAAGTTTTGGTAATCTACTTATATAATGGTGTCATTATGACTTTCCGATGGTCAACCACTGACACTCCATTAAAAGAAATGGAATAGAATGGTAATCTCGTACATAATGACAAATGAATATCTGACGTATGCGGTAATCTGCAAAAAATTTGACAGTTCCTTTGATCAGTGACCTACCATTACGACGTCATTGCGCAATTAGTGCTTTTAATAAGCTCGATATTGTCATTATACTACAATTCTATTACAAGACCATTGACCGATCAATGATCGATCATTATGAATTAGCAGATTACAAACTTTAAGCAAAATGACAATGGGATCGTGTTGGAATGACGAATTTATAAAAATAGCAGACTTAGGCCCCTGTCAATGTGACGATTGTCTGGAGAACCGTGTGTGGGCTCTGTATGTATGTGGACTTATTAAACAATATTTTCTACTAAAATAATCATAATGATAAAATATATTATTTGTTGACTAGCGGTCACCTGGTTTTTAGTTTCTGCTCCTATTAGCTTTGGCTATCGAACATTAAAAGATTTTTTCAGTTCCAATCAGCCTAAGTTTAGCGCGTTCAAACGCAACAAATAAATTCTTCAGCTTATAATATATTATTATTTTATTATAGATATGATATATCATCATAAAAAATAACATAAACAAGTAAAAAAGTAATCAACTGCTTTTAATATAGATACTTATTGTAAATTATTGTTGTTCTTAATTCCTGTTTTTACTTGAGTGATTCAACTTTTACAAAATCTAAACACTTTCAACTTCTAATTCACTCTGAAAAGAAACAGAATACAACACGAGTCTATCTTTCAATAGATGCTTGTACCTATTATTCAGGTAAGCAAAGCTCTGAAAGTGCCACACGTGAATCAAAGTGGCTTAGAAACGGGAAACAAACTGTTACGTTGGAATGGAACATTGGAACTGTAGGCGCAACGAGGAAACATTGACTTTCCAGCAGTCACCAGAATAATTGACACTGGACAAAGCGTCTCAGTTTACGTCGCTCTTTTATTTTGTTTATTTTTCCCACCTTTTCTTTGCTCGTAAATGTTTTTATGCACAACAATTGAATTTGAAGGGATAGATTGAGTTTTTACAGTTCTAGGATTTCAAGGAAGAATTTGTAATGTATTAAGACTGAATTGCCTTTAAGATAGCAATTATTATAAATAAGCAGTGCCTGCCTAGTGGGAACTGCTTCGACCTACGAGTTGTAGACCGTGGATACAAACCCAGGTAAGCGCTTTACTTTGTGTAATTTATTTCATAACCACAACTCCCAAAACGGTGAAAATATGTGGCATCTACCAATCAGCAGTGAGCCCGCGTGGTGGATTATAGTCCATTTTCCCACCTAAAGAGGAGTTATCAGTTCCAGCAGTGGCAACATTAAAAGACTGACTATATTATACCATAATATCCTTTGGCCCTTATATGGGACAGAGAGAGTTCACAGTAGTCTTCTCTCTCAAACAACTATCTTCTTGAGCTTTACACTAATTATCCTTGCTCCACGTCGTTGTTCGTCATTTCTGCCAACACGATGCGACACCAGGTTTGACGGCGACGGCCAAGACTTTTGAAATATGGGGTTCTAGGTACGTGATCACTGTGGTTACGCCCGAGTGAGTCCAGCAGTGGACGGCTTTCAGCTGATATGATGATGAACATGAAGCTTATACCAATTCTTACACCTACTTGGTAGAACATGGTCGATGTTCTGTGTTCCCTTTAAAATATGAACGTAAACGTCCTCGTTTACGTCCATCTGAACTCTGAACATAATTCGATAAAGACGAAGCTGATGTTTGACACGATGTCCATTGTGTATAGCCGAGGAGGGTCAGTGATTAATATGAGAACATTGACTATTAAAGCCGGTAGCTTCCCCTATTAAACGGAAATCTATACCATCTATTTAGATCGTCAAAGAGCTGCGTCTAATTGAATTACCCTTTTCTCGTACATCTCAGGTACGAGCCCGTTAAAACTAAAATAAGCTTTCACACGCGATGTTGCTATTCAGAATATTCTTGATACTTTGGCTAGATTTCGATCGATATCTATATAAGTATCTAGAGGCATATTTATAGAACATCTTTTAAAACTTATATCTTCTTTTTGGTCGTTACACTCCTACCAGATTGATCGTGGATGTCATAAGAGTAGCTCACCGGAAGCTGTAATGGTACATCGCACAACTTCCCGCCACTTTTGCATGCTGGCAGTCATTTTGGCGCAGTCGTTCTATGGGCCGCCAACAGCTGTTTTGATCTATTACGTCCATCGGATCGGTGATTTGCGACGCGGCCTCTTCCCGTCCACCTTTCCATGTATAAAAAGCGATCGATGGAGTCACTTCCACGTTGACAAAGCAGGGCAAAATTATACAGGGTTATTTGTAAAACACTGGCAACCCCTCAGAACTATGTTACTAATATCATAAACAACAACTTTTGTTCTATGACTTTTAAAAATTTATCATATTTTATTTCATCAGATTTTCATACAAAAATAAAAATATTGAAATTGAACATTCCAAGTATTATGAAGTCTATGCGAAGCAAGCGATAGTACAATAGCGGAGTGAAGGTGGGTACAGCGAAATACAGAGTTGAAATGTGTTAGATAGAACAACAAAATATCTTTTTTTGAAGGTTTTTTTTTTGGTAAATGAATTATGTTTTGTAAAAAGTCATAGAACAAAATTTGTTGTTTTTGATGTTAGTAATACAGTCCTGCAAGGTTGTTAGTGTTTTACAAATAACCCTGTATAAAATACGACTTCGTTTTAGAAATTTTATACGATTTTTACCTTTTTTTACACCTGAAGTTGCGTTAAAATCATCAAAAAAAAATAAAAACAGACAATTTTTGTTTAACATAACTTTTTAAAGGCATTTTTTTTGTTTTTCTGTTTCCACACAGATAAAATTATTGACCGGGCATGGTAAGTTCGAGAATGAGGCCCGGGTGTCGCCACTGTGCGGCACGCCCGGAGGACACGGTGAAGCACACAGTGGAGGCCCCGCTTGGGCAGAGCATCGCCGTGCCATCGTGGGGGCGATCGGCGGCGGTGATCTCTCGCGCCGGGCCTGGGCACAGACCGTGGTCCGGAGCAAGGAGGTGTGGCAGGCGGTCGTCTCCTTCAGCGAAGCAGTAATGCTAGCAAAGGAGGAGGCCAACAGCATCAGGCAACTGCGCTCACTGCGCCCCAGCCGCCGCCGCCACCGGGATTCCGATCCCGATTTCCGGCCACCAAAGGCGCGGGCTTGCGAACGGCGAGCAATGGGTAGCACGCTGTCCAAGCGTCCGCTAATTGTCTGGACCGAGCCCAAGTCGTCGACGGCGCGCACTGTTCCCGCGCGCCTTAAGGAGCTATCACCAAAACCCAGCTGGGTCAAAGCCTACTGAGGCCAGGGTTAGCCCCGAAAGGTAGCTCGGCCCCGGTATGAAAGGCAAGAAGAAACAGGGTGGGCTTTTTAGTCAGTAAGAGTCTGACACTATCTCCTGCTCCGCCCAAGGGCGGGGGATGTGATTGGGATGATTTTTACACACCAAAAAAAAAACACATATAAGGTTATTGAGATAACATGTTAAATTTTGACGGGAAGTATGATTTGGTAATTCATACTTTCCAAGATTAACACTTCTTCCAAACTACGAGCATACTAGAAATGGTTTCCCGCCAAACGCTTACTTCAGCTGAACTGTAGTTCACACTTCCTGTTTAAAGAGGATGAACATTATCACCACAACATAATAATATTAACAAACAAGTGATGCATTAATTTATTAATATGGCGTGTAATTTGATGAGGTTTAATTTAATTTGTTTTTCATTTTAATTTTAAATTGTAATGGTAATTTTGAATTTGATTCTGATTTTAATAATAATTTTAAAACTGATTTTAATTTTAGTTCTGATTTAATTTTAATTTCTATTCAAATTGTTATTATGTTGTATATTATTTTAATTTTGGTTAATTGTTTTTGTCATGTTTTGATTATTACTATGAATCAAGGTTATCTGAGTTAAAGGAATTTTATTTATTTATTAACATTAGGAGCGCGGAATATCAATGTTAATTTTGGCCATTTAATTTTGCTACAGTACGAGTAATATGGCGAGATGGTATACAAATGAAACTGGTTACTGATATTATTTTGATTATATACATAATTATAGTCTGTCTAATAAGTCAACCGACTTGAGAATTTTGTATAATATTTAATCATTTAAAAAATACAAATATTCGGTACTTTTTATAAGTTTCTTCTGTTAGTAAACAATGATCTCTATCTCTTAATCAACCTTGATTATTGAACCCGTGTTGACTACATCAGATTTCATTAAATCCTAATAATTACCCAAGTCGTTTAACTTATTAGACAGACTCTATAGGTACATATATTTTAATGTACTTTACGATTCGACGCACAATAATACTAGAGCAGAAAGAACATAGTCAAATTGGGGACACACTTTAACTTAAACACTAAATGGGGTGCTTCTAGTGTTAAAACTATGCATAGCATAACATAGCACAGCATAATCAACCTTTTAATGTTGCTGGAACTCAGGCTTCCTCTCTAGGAGAGGGAACAAATAAAACTATTTTGAACTATACGTATAAAACTAATTTATGAGCCATGATTGAGTACACAAATGTTGTGAAAACGTAATAAAAATTCGTCACGCGTAGAATATTTTGGGCGATGCACGCCGTTCAGCGGTTTGGCTACAATTGCAGCTAACTAGCCGATGTGGTCTACCTATTTACAGGTTCTGCACGTGTGAAACACATAATATGATTCTTTACTTAGGTTCACATCTGTGTATATACTTGCTTCTGCCAGGGGTTTGCTCGCCTGAAAGTAGTTTTCTCTCTACAAATTTTGGAACTCCGTTTCATCTCCTTAGGGGTGAATTTTGAAAAATCCCCTCTTAGGCTGACATCAGACGGACTGCATCATAGCGACCGCGCGCGGTCGATATATTTAACTGCATGCAGTTGTACGTTCGATTTCGTGCAGTCATGATATCAACTGCACGCGGTCGGCTGCAGTCGAGTGAAGTCAATATCAACTGCATACAGTCGTGCTTTCAACATTACGCGGGCGGCTACAGTTGTGTAGTGTCGACGCAAGCTGTCCATCGCTAACCGCATACAGTCAGTGTGCAGTTAATTACAAAGAGCAAACGCACATTGACATTGTCAACTTTATTTTGAGGCACTTAAAGATCAAATCCTCCTGGGCTAGATGCGTGGCGCCAACTGCACAAAGTCAGATCAAACTGCATGCAGTTGAATATATGGACTGCGTGCGGTTGCTGCGATACAGTCCGTCTGATGGCAGCCTTAGAGCTTGCCTACGTCATCAAATGAAATCTTGTGCAAAAATTTCTCGCTCCTAGTCCCAGTAGCTAGTTTCGGCTGGGTGTTGATATGTCAGTCAGTCAGTTTCTCCTTATATACAACATTATTTTTAGTATTTGCGAAACCTGAACGTACGAGCTACGCTGTACATTGAACTTTGTGCTAGTTTGTACGTCATACTCATGAATTTACTTAATGTTTATTTGTGCATTTAACATAGAATTTAGCAGGTCGAATCATTATGTAATTATATTAAGTAGCAATAAATCCATCAAGGGAAACGTTCGTCTACTCACTTACATACATAACATAACCCTTCAAGAAGGTTACGTAACAGGAATATAGCATTTTCACTGTTATTTATTTATTTAATCTTCATGCAACACAAAGTTCTTATGAGCACTTAAGGCGTATAGTCCCTTGAACCATCTGACCGAAATTATGTGAACGCAACTCTCGCACTCGCCTAGACGGCAGTACGCAAATCTGTGCATTTATTTGCGGCCAGCAGCGCCAGGAAAGCGCTTTAAATCCATTTTCTCTGCGAGATATTGATTGATTTACATATGCAATGTTCACTTTGAAGAATATTTAACCACCAATTTTTATGTGTAAAAATGTTTCTAAAGGTCCAAGCCGTTTCGAAGGAGTAGGGAAAAACTGCGAAAAGTTGCGAAACTGCTAAATATTTTTTTTTGACAAAAGTATTAATTGCACGAAAAAATAAAATGTTGATATTATTGTTCATGAATCTATAATAAACATATATTTTTTTCAAACCAATTGACCTAGCCATTACGGAGGAGTAGGCCTCAGAAAATCACTGTTTTATGGCACTTTTCGGGCGCTTGGCCCTTAATGCCTTAGGCATTGCACTGTTGGACATTACAACCCAACCACTGAATATAGTTTGTTCAGAATCTTTAACTGTTTCATGTTTTCCATTGTGCGGTAATAAGCGACGCCAAAGAAATAAATAATGTGGAAAAAACCAATCATTAACTGTTTTCAAAACTCAAATGTACCAGCTAAATGTTAATATTCATATTCATTTATTTGCATCTCTAAGGGTGAGTTACACCATTTAACTATAACGATAACAAAGCCGTTAACAGTTGTCAAATCGTCAAATTTACCAATAGGCGGCCGTTTCACGGCTGGTTATGGTTTAGTTATCGTTATAGTCAAATGGTGCAACTCACCCTAATGAATTTATACATTTGAATTTGGAATTCTTAACCAAAGAGGATATATTTCAGATCAAAGTGGTCAGTACGACAAAACGCTAATTTCATATGTAAGGACCTAATATATATCATGCATTGATATCAAAGAAATGGAGGAGAACAAAAATCGAAATAACAATATATTCCCCTAAACAACAGGCTAGGCAGACGCGAAACAGACGAGACATGACTATTTTATTATTAGTAGACAGGAGGACGAAGTTTTTATGACCCCCAAGAGGGGTTGCCTTTGCTTCGGTCACCAGAATCGTTGTAGCTACCCACTCAGGTGCTCTGTTTCTGCCAACCATAATTTTCGAAGAATTACAAAGTTTTACTAGTCTTCAAATTCTCTACATGCTAGAAATTGTGACAAGTCAAAAAAAACTGGCCAAGTGCGAGTCGGACTAGCGCACGCAGCGTTCCGTAGCGTCATCTATACAACGATTTTTTACACAATTTATTTTATTCTGTTTTTAGTATTTGTTTTTAGGTATAGCAGCAACAGAAATACATCATCATTCTGTGAAAATTTCAACTGCCCAACCATCATGGTTTATGAGATACAGCCTGGGCCTCAAGTCTGCTATTACAACAGTATCAGAATGTTCTATAGTTGATTTCATAATTGTTGATTTTGACAAGTTTTGGTAATCTAATAATATAATGGTATCATTATGACTTTCCAATGGTCAACCACTGACACTCCATTGAAAGAAATGGCATGGAATGGTAATCTTGTACACAATGATAAATGAATGTCTGACGTATGCGGTAGTCTGCTAAAATTTTGACAGTTCCTTTTATTAGTGTCCTACCATTAGAACGTCATTGTGCAGTAAGTGCTTTTAATAAGCTCGATATCGTTATTTTACCACAATTCTATTACGAGACCATTGACTGATCAATGATCGATCATTATGAATTAGCAGATTACGAACTTTTAGCAAAATGACAATGGGATCGTGTTGGAATGACGAATTAATTTATAAAAATAGCAGACTTGGGCCACTGGTGACAGACAGACGGACAGCAATCTCTTGTCATAGAGTCTTAACAATACGGTCTCGTACGTCGTCATACTCTTTGGGTATGTAACCTTAAATTTGCAGGACACTTCACGACCGATTTATTTATATGGTATTTTTTTTTAGTTTCATCTCACAGTAACAACATAAATTGCGGTTTCAAACAAACCTTGAAACTGAGCTTCTACGGAACCTATTGGGAATTCGGGACCACACATGATGAAAACAACGTACATATACCTACATCAAGGTAATGTCTCCCCAAAGACTTCTACAATTAATGGTGCCGAGAATATTGTCAAAATTATCAAGCTTGACGAAGTAATTAGTGGTTATGGAATTATTAACTAGGAATTAATTATTTACAGGTTTAGCTACATCTGTATTAGACGATACCAATACCTACATAATATGGAAATTAGGCTCTACCTATACCAAGTCATATATGAAATTATAGAGATTATTAATTAATAGCTTTAATAATTACATTTTATACTAGCTTCTGCCAGTGACTTCGCCCGCATGAAAATAAGAAAACCGACCAAATGCGAGTCGGACTAAGACACTGAAGGTTCCGTAAAAATTGGCCTATGTAAATAGTTCGATTTCCGAATCGAGTCTTACATTTTTTCGAATGGAAAAAAGTTAAAAAAGGCTTTCAGACTTTTTCCTTTACTTTTGCTATGTGAACTTACTTCTTGCCAAATTCCAGGATTCTAGATCAACAGAAACTACCCTAAAGATTTGATTTCCTTGCGCGAGTCAAAATATATATTATGCAATAAACCGAGCGGTTTTATCTATAGATTCCGTCAACTTAGAAGTTTGATTTTTTCATAGAGCTGCTTAATACCTTCATGCGTTCCTTAGAAAACTGGTCTTGACAGCCAGGCATGCGAACAACAAAGGGATCTGTTTTTATTGATTGAAGTACGAAACCCTAAAGAAATTTGCAAAGGATAAAATTATCCGTATCCTAAGTTCTTTTTAAGGACATGCCCCCCTAGCCAAGTTACAACCGTTTCGTTTGCGTCGAACGTTTCGAGTTGACCGCGCCGCCAATTCTTTTGTTCTGACCACGTGACTAAGCGTTGTGTTGACGTCATTCCCGTACATTTGAAGCTTTCTACTAGCGTTACCGATTGCGGATTAGCAACTTGGCTAGGGGTATTGGTCTCTCTGTATATTCAAATTCATCGAAACCCGTTCAGTCGTGGACGAATAACGTAACTCACACACACGATCACATTATATACCTACAGACTTTCGCTTTAATAACATTATTCAAATGAGACTAAATAAGATATAGGCAACACTCACAATTGAGACATAACTTTACTGTCATAGTAGTTATTCTTGTGAAATTTTAAAACATGACGACTACATCTTTATACAAGGTGTCGTTTTGAAGCTGCAAAATATTTCAGGAGGTAATTATGTTAGTGATTCTCGACCCGAATCAATATTAAAATCAGTAGGTAATTTTTTTTTTTTTTATAACCGCGCTTTTTTTCACACACACAAACACGGAACAATAAAGGGCGTTTTCACACACACTAACTCGCAACGATAGTTTCATAAATAATGTATCATCCAATCATCATCCCGCACGCCACACCCTAGCCACGCCCCCGCGGCCATCGATCAATCGATTTAGTTTAGTGTAATTAAAAAATTAAATAACAAGTATTACTGATTATTGACCAGGTTTCGTATTTTTACATGATTATTTATGAGTTTTATTACAACCTCCTGAAATATTGTGCAGTTTTAAAACTGCACCTTGTATAGGTACCATAGATATATCATCAGTCATATAAACAATTCTTTTAATTTTCCTACTAACAATACCATTAATTTCGCCTATAAGTACATAATTAAGCACGACTACGTTACCTAATGCTGAATAATAGAAAGGAACCGACAAAGGACCGAGGCGCACTTACATTTCATCTATAATTATTTCACGTTACGACAACTCAAGTTCAATTATTCTCAAGAATCCCAATAACCTAAAAATTGGAATTCACGTAACTATCAGACGGAGGAACGCTCTGGGACCTCTTCAATTTAATGTGCGGCCCTTCTAAGCCTATCACAATTTATTATGTATTATAAGGATACAAATTCTTAGGAAAATGGTTAGTTTCCGTGAAATAGTGCAAGGATGGGTCAGTGAGGGACAGCCGCCGGCCGCCCCTGCCTCCGCCTCGGGAGGAGGATCCTGTGCAACTAGCATGTAGTTTCATCTCGCTGCTAATTAATTGGATTACGTAGCCTCTCTCATTATACGAGATGGGGCTATTTAGTGAATGGATTTTGTACGCGTGACAGGGTAAATTCAGTTTAAACTCCGGTTAATAAATGTAATTAAAGTTGAAAACGAAACATGTGTGCCTTCCCGATAATTAAATTTATCGATGAAAGCACACATGAAAATGACTTGTAATACAGTACCCTACACAATCAACGTAAATTACTTACGGCGAAACGATGTCAAATTAACCTCATTTTTTTAAACGGAATTGTCTTCTTTGTTATTTCATCATAAACCTTCGGAAATATTAGTGTGACGTGGAGGAGACCTTCCAAATGAGCGCAATATTGAGTCCATTATTTCATTCAGTGTAATGGTGTGGCAGTGAAATAGGGCAAAGGACGAATAAACGGGACCCTGGAAATGAAGACGCCGTTTGTTCATAACCAGCTCGTTAATTCCATTATTACAAGTCAGAGGAGCGAGCAGCCGGTAACAGATGTGCCACTCTCAACTCGTGAATCTGCAGCGTCTCACACTTTTCACGGATTTCAACATCATTAATTTTTTTGTGAGCGAGCTCAATTAAAAATAATTGTTAGAACAGATAGAAATAAAAAGTTATTCCTTCAGATTTAGTTTCGCTAAGAAATCTCGGATTTTCGTGTAAAGTGTGCGAGGCTCCGGCTTTGTACCTGTCCTTTGTACACAAACTGCGACGCGCGGTCCGTAAGACCCTCGCCAGTGTCCGCTTACTTAAAGGTAGATCAAGTCTCTAAAACGTGAATACTTGAGAGAAATACGTAGAGGAAACGTCTTCCTTTCAACCGGGTTTATTATTTTCCTTTTTCACGGAAAACCTTGCAGTGTGGTGAGAAAATAGTTCCCATAGCGTGTTGTCAAGTTATAAAACCTTTATACGCCTATGCTAAACGATTCGCAAGTTATGGCTCAATAATAAACAGATGACGCATGTGTTACCCCCTTTTAACTATCGTGAGGAAACTTGCCCGTTGTAAAATTGGCCGCAACGTGATTGGGCATTTTGGTTCGAGGTAATAGCTGACTTTATATGTTAATAGACGTGCCCGTCTCTATCACATATTAATAGAGCACCCGTTTAAAAGTTTCTGTATTGGTTTTTCAAAATTAATTAGTTACTATCGTCAATCAGCTTTGGAAGTAAAAGGTTAGGTATAGGTATAGAGTTAATTAACAAAAGTTCGTGAATACAATTTAAATAATTAATTTACAGTGTAGCAACCCCCACTGATTTGATTTACAGTGTTAGCCGCCCACTTTTTTGTGTTACAAACTATTTAACAGAATTACTTGGCGGGACAAGATGAATGATGACAGACGTCCGATAAACATCAGCTGTAATTGTTTGACAGAAGCGATATTCGACCCCACCGGTAATTGCGAGGGTTGATTAATTTTGTATCGTTAGCTTTGTGATAATTACTACAGAATAGTTAAGACGGTTGTAAATTTTATTCCGCTTTGTTTCATTGTAGATCGCTTTTCAGGTATACCTAATGATGAGGTCTATGAAATTTCAGAAGTTTTAAGACTGATTATTCAATTCATGGATGACTGCTCCGCTCCCGTGGGTCGCCGCGTGATGTTATGTAGCCTTCCTCGATCAATGAACTATCTAACACTAAAATATAATTTTTCAATTCGAACCACGACTTTTTGAGATTAGCGCGTTAAAGAAAAATAAAACAAACTGTTCAGCTTTATAATATTAGTATAGATACTCGTAGAATTTAATGATGATTCTTTATATATATTTTTAATTTCAATTAGATGCAAAAATAGACACGTGATTTACTAAATGATAAAAAAAAACAGAAAAGCAATACTGTCGCGCTCAATTAGTCTAACAATAATGTTCACCGTGACATTTTATATACTCAAATTAGTACAAGAATAAATTGGGTCATTCTATTTCTGGACAGGCTTTTGAACTCGCAAAGTTATAATAATCGAGCTTCGATATATACATTCCAACCAACTTCTATTTTCGGTGTTATTGGCGAAATAATTACCCGTCGAGGTAATCATCACTAA
Source organism: Mythimna ferrago (assembly GCA_910589285.2). NCBI lineage: Eukaryota > Metazoa > Arthropoda > Insecta > Lepidoptera > Noctuidae > Mythimna > Mythimna ferrago. Next base: position 13,037,268 of record OU342687.1, read on the forward strand.
GTTTAGTATCACTATAATATCGCTACCAGACGTGCCTCACGTATGAGAACAGACCTCATGTTATTATAGCTTCAAGTCCTCGTTATCCCAAAAGGGAACGAACCGTGAAAGATATAATACAATTTCCTGAAAATAGAATTAAGAGTTATCCTCATAATTCAATTACATAGTTTGCTATATTACATTAGACACATTTAAAATTACTTGATACCAAAACCTGACAAAGTTTCTCTTTCAATGATTGATTGATTGACGTAATCCTATTTTATCCTATGAGGATAACTCAAATGAAATCTGTATTTTTGGGAATGTTCTTAGAAATTTTATAAAAATAGCTTTCAATTATTAGACCTTTTTTTTTTTATGGTGGGAAAAAATCATGCATTGACATCCCCCGCCCTTGGGCGGAGCGGGAGATAGTGTCAGACTCTTACTGACTAAAAGACCCACCCCGTTCCTTCTAGCCTTCATACCGGGGCTCGAGCGCCCTTTCGGATAACCCTGGCCCCAGTAGGCTTCGACCCGGCTGGGTCCCTGCTGTTGCTGACAACTCCTTGAGGCGCGCGGGAACAGTGCGCGCCATCGACGACTTGGGCTTGGTCCGGACAGTTACCGGACGGCCGGACAGTGAGCTACCCATTGCTCACCGTCCGCAAGCCCGCGTCTACGTTGGCCGGAAATCGGGATCAGAATCCCGGCGACGGCGGCGGCGATAACGCCGTTGCCTGATGCGTTCGGCCTCCTCCTTTGCGAGCATTACTGCTTCGCAGAAGTCGGCGACCGCCTGCCACTCCTCCTCGCTCCGGACCATGGCCTCAACCAAGGCCCGGCGCGAGAGGTCTCCGCCGCCAATCGCCCCCACGAGGGCACGGCGATGCTCCGCCCAAGCAGGGCACACCTCGACTGTGTGCTCCACCGTGTCCTCCGGGCGTTCCGCACAGTGGCGACACCCGGGCGTCACCTCCGCATGAATCCCGTGCAGGAAACTCCCGAACGAACCATGTCCGGTGAGTACCTGCGTCATGCGGAAGGTAAGGACGCCGTGAGGTCTTTCCAGCCACGCCTCAAAGAGGGGACTTACCGCCATGATTGTGGCATGCCCAGCACTGGGTTGCGATAGTCGTTGACGCCATTTCACCATGAGATCCCGCCGGAGCTCTGTCCGCCATGCCGTGACCTGTCGCGGCAGCGGACTTTCACCCCGGCGTTGCATCTCCACGCGCATATCGTGCATGTGAGCAAAGAACTGTTGCCTCCAGATCCCACGGTGGTAGGTCAGCCAGGAGGCTCGCCGCTTCGCGGGAGACCGTGCAGTATCCCCGCACCATCCTTATCGCCATGACCCTCTGGCAGGCGTTCAGTATGGCCGCCGGTTGCTTTTTCAGCGACGGCGCCCACACCGGCGCCCCGTAGAGGGCCATGGACCGAACGATCCCCGCGTAGAGCCTCCGGCAGGAGGCATCTGGACCCCCAAGGTTGGGCAGGAGCCGCTTGAGCGCAGCTCCAGCCCGGTTGAGTTTGGGAGCCAGACGTCGGAAATGCTCCACGAAATTCCACCGGCTGTCGAGGACGAGTCCCAGGTACTTCATCGTCGACCCGACACCGATGTGAACTCCTCCTACCGTTAGTTGGGAACTCATTGGCGGCGCGTTCCGAGAGCGGCGACCGTGAAAGCACATCGCCTCGGACTTGTGAAGCGCCACCTCGAGTCCCAACTCCTGGATCCTATCAACGACCATCGCAACCCCGCGTGTCGCTAGAGCGACCGCCGCCTGGTACGACTCTACCTGCGCTAGAACCAGCGTGTCGTCTGCGTAGCAAACCACGCTGACCCCGTCAGGGAAGTCGCCGCGCAGCACGTAGTCGTACCCGATGTTCCACAAGGGTGGCCCTAGTACTGACCCCTGCGGAACACCGCACGACATCTCTCGACGTTTCCAGTCTCCCTTACCGGGGTAGACTATAAGTCTCTCCGACAGATAGGCCTCGACCACTCGACAGAGGCAATTATTAGACTTTCTAATAAAAATCGATTAATATATTTATTATATAATAATCTTGATATTAAGTATCCCTACTAACTGAATAGTCCTAACTAATATTATAAATGTGAACATGTGGATGTTTGGATGTTTGGATGTTTGTTACTTAATCACGCAAAAACGGCTGAACAGATTTGGATGAAATTTGGCATGCATATAGCCTTTGAAATGGAAAAGAACATAGGCTACCTTTTATCCCGATTCCCTAAGTAGTTCCCGAGGGAAATTCTTTTTGGACCCAATTCTGAAGTCCTCGCAGACGAAGTCGTGGGTAGAAGGTAGTAGGTACCTAAATTAGCCTTTATTTTTACTATTTCTTTTTTGTTGTCAGGCAACTAGACCCGTAACACACATAATAATTTATGTTTAGTGATGCGATCAAACTTGGGACAGAAAAACAATTGTCATGTTACGGTCGTGGTTAAAAATCGTTAAAATTCAAGTAACAATATGATCTGTCTCTCAATCATTGTCAAAAACTTGTCTAAATGTAGGGAGATTAGAGGTGTTTATGACAGACTGCGACTGCGATATGAATGCGAAAGTTTATTGATAGCACGGGTATTAACCTTTTTTTAAATTATCAATTGTCTTTTCTCGCTCTTGGGTAGAGCGAGCGGGCTTTTAATAAAACTACTTAAAGTCTGCCTCTTACTGCACCCAGAGTGGAAGAAGTTATTTGATGATTTTTCATTCCAATAAAAAAGATTTATTTCTTTTTGTACCTATATAGTATCAGCATCTTATTCCAAGACTAACCTAACTAAGATGGCGATCTTTTTGAACTGAGAGTTCAAATCAGGCCAAAGTTACTGATAAAACCGCCTACATTAAAAACATAGTTCTTTTGTGGTTTTTTTTAGATGGGAAATCATCTAATGTGAGTGGGAGTGCATGTCAGGCTTATACGGACTAAAACCCACTCGTATGTATATATTTTTCACTTAACCCATTTTTTTTTATGGTGGGAAAAAATCATCCAATGACATCCCCCGCTCTTGGGCGGAGCGAGAGATAGTGTCAGACTCTTACTGACTAAAATACCCACCCTGTTCCTTCCAGCCTTCATACCGGGGCTCGAGCGCCTTTTCGGATAACCCTGGCCCCAGTAGGCTTCGACCCGGCTGGGTCCCTGCTGCTGCTGACAATTCCTTGAGACGCGCGGTAACAGTACGCGCCGTCGACGACTTGGGCTTGGTCCAGACAGTTACCGGACGGCCGGACAGTGAGCTACCCATTGCTCACTGTCCACAAGCCCGCGCCTACAGTGTCCGGAAATCGGGATCAGAATCCCGGCGGCGGCGGCGAAAACGCCGTTGCCTGATTCGTTCGGCCTCCTCCTTTGCGAGCATTACAGCTTCGCAGAAGTCGGCGACCGCCTGCCACTCCTCCTCGCTCCGGAGCATGGCCTCAACCAAGGCCCGGAGCGAGAGGTCTCCGCCGCCGATCGCCCCCACGAGGGCACGGCAATGCTCCGCCCAAGCAGGGCACACCTCGACTGTGTGCTCCACCGTGTCCTCCGGGCATTCCGCACAGTGGCGACACCCGGGCGTCACTTCCGCACGAATCCGGTGCAGGAACCTCCCGAACGAACCATGTCCAGTGAGGACCGTGAGGTCTTTCCAGCCACGCCTCAAAGAGGGGACTTACCGCCATGATTGTGGCGTGCCCATTCGCTTAACCCATGGCCCCAGTAGGCATCGACCCTGCTGGGCCCCTACGAGTTTCTTTTGAGGCGGAAAGTCATCAAATAACATTTCCAGCTCTGGATAGAGCAAAAGGGCATGTCAGACTTATATGGACTCAAAACCTACCTGAGGTCCTTTTTTATGGTGGGGAAAATCATCCAATGACAACCCCAGCTCTTGGGCGGAACGGGAGATAGTGTCAGACTCTTACTGACTAAAAAACCCACCCCGTTTCTTCAAGCCTTCATACCGGGGCTCGAGTTCCCTTTCGGATAACCCTGGCCCTAGTAGGCTTCGACCCAGCTGGGCCCCTGCTGGATCTGAGGTCCTTCAGGGCCACAGAAGCTCCTTCGCACATACCTACAGCCCACGTAGCGTAGGTAGATACGTCATATCTAGAAAATTGATTCTGAGTTCGAGTAGGTAGACATCTAATTCCACCAACATAATTATTATTTATTATCTAATATGTAATGTAAGTAGATAATAATATGTTATGCCTACACTTGAAATCATAAAATAAGCTCATTGTGTACCTACTTGAGCATAGGTTATATTTATCTACATTATTACTGAAATTGCTAGAAATCGACATTCAAATAATAAATAATACATTTGTCGTACAATGACTTCAAATAACATGAAGACATGTCGCCCACGTTGACTTAAGGAAAGTATCTAAATATAACAACGCAACGACACGACGACATGGCGACGCCGACGCTTATTATATTATACTAGCTGTGCCCGCGACTTCGTTCGCGTGGACTACAGGATTTTGAATTTGTTTTTTGTAAAATAAAAGTAGCCTGTGTTACTCCTCATTACATCAGCTACCTGTCAAAATAAGTCCCGTCAAAATAGGTCCAGCCATTTCAGAGATTAGCCCGGACAAACAAACAGACAGACAGACAGACAAAAATTGTAAAAAAATGTTATTTTGGTGTATGTACCGTATATTATTCATATACATGTAGTAAAAGGCCGTTATTTCAATATTACAAACAGACATTCCAATTTTATTTATATGTATAGAGTACACTCGTAGATGTATAGATTATGCGACTTATACAAGGTCTTGATTTCTCCAACTACCTTTTTTAGAGAGCGGGGGGGGTTAAGGGTGGAAATCATCCAATGACTTTTCGCATTCTGGGTGGAGCGAAAGGGCGTGTCAAACTTTTACTGACTAAAACCACACCTGTGTTCTAGGACTACTGGTTTCCATTTCAGAAATTTCCCACGGTCTTACGGTCACACACACACGGTACACGGTCGGGTACAGTTTATTTACGTGGAAAAGACGCTATCTTAAAACTAGCTAACAAAACATAACATTACCGCAATTGATAGGGAAGATATGCGTCTCCTCCGCGCAGAACGGTAGAACGCTCAGCATAAAGCTGCGGCCTCACGCATAATGCGTTGAGCTCACAGGATAAACTCAACTGATAAACTTACTTATATATTTCTAAATACATACCTACATATTAGATAAATTACACCCAGACAGAACAAATGATCCTGCTCATCACACAAACATTTGTCCTGGGCGGGAATCAAACCCACGACCTCCAGCATAGCAGTCATGGCCACTAATCATTAGACCAACAGGCCAGTCATTTTATTCAAATTGTCCACATTTGGGTAATGCTGCAGACCACGCCCATGTAAATGTTGAATATTATGCCCTAGAAACTTTCAACTGAGATAACTGATAATTATAATTGTATACATACCCATTTGTGTTCAATGCAAAGGAGGAGACCACACGCGCGAGTACCGTCTCACCCCAGCCGTCTGGATCCTGACCCTGATATCCAGCCACCGTAGGCAAGGGCTTGCGGAAGAGCTATGTGTAGTTCGCTGTCCGGCCTTCCGGTAATCGTCCGAACCGAGCTTAGGTCGTGGACGGCTAGTTATTAATATAATAGGTACACAGGCATTACTCTAATTACCTCAGTTTTCTCAAGAAACACAATCCTAATTTTATTGTATCATAGTGGAGTGCACCCGAGCCATTTTTCCTCTTGTTTCTAAGTTAACCTCTTCACGAAGCCTGCTTGCGATTGAAGTACGTTCACCGCACTAGTTCAAGAGCGCTTTCACTCCGATTTTCTCGAGCTTGCATAGAAATCAGGATACTTCGATGTGCACGGAAGTTATATCATATAATTTAAATTAAAAAAATTAAATTAAAATGATTGTCAATAAGGTTTTGCTCGCAGTTTTAGGATTCAAGCATTTTTTTGGTATAAAAAGTAATCACAAAGATACCCTTCACTGACTCCTAAAATACGATAAAACATGTTTATAATATTTGTTTCGATAGGATTATAAATATTTACCCCCATATTGTTGTACGTTAGCAGCACAGCTCTCGATGCGTAGCTACGTTTTCGTAGCTCGCTCGTTTCGACATCATATAGACGATGAGGAGACGTCCCCAATGGGGGACGCACTCAAACTAACATAGCGCACTCACCAAATTTGATTGTAGTGTCCAACAATGATTGCAGATATAAAAGAGAGAAAAAAAAAATTGTTTATTTACATTTATTTATTTACTAGCTTTTGCCCGCGACTTGCCCGCATATATAAAATATAGCCTATGTCACTCAAGAATAAAGCAGCTTAATATCGATAACAAAAAAATCGCAATCGGACCAGTACTTTAAGAGATGAGAGATCCTACATACAAAAAAACAAACTATACCTCTTTATTACATTAGTATAGAATCGTGTACACCATCTACATATTTAACAGAAAGCGAAAAAAGGATAATTTTTAATAAAACACAGAAATTTATTGAAATAATCAATGAACAGAATCAAAAATAAATCTTTAAAATAAAAAAAATATAGAGAGCAACATAATTATGATGTTGCTTCGATTTTATATAGAAAATTATCACTGTTGTTCATAAACAAATCAAATGTAATTCGGTTCAAACCTTTGATTTTTTTTCCTAATATTTGGTATACTCAGTACCTAGTTACTTATACTTAATGTTGCCTCCTCTTACAGTCAAAACTGTCTTTTGGAACCTTGTCCTTTAAGCCAATATCGTATAACATTGCAGAAAATAACAGACATCAAACTCTCAATGTTTGAGCCACTTCATTGTAAGTGAAACCATTTCCAATTAAAGTTCTAACTCTGGACACTTGAGCTACGCTGAGATCTGCCATTATTACTTCCGTTTAATAAATTATATTAACTTAACTACAAAAAAATATATATAAAAACAACAACAATTCTTGAATTTGAAAACAGCAGCAAACTTTCTAGTCCAAGATCCCAGGGCCACCAGAAGTGCCGTGCCCTCGTGAAGGCGATCGGCGGCGGAGACCTCTCGCGCCGGGCTTGGTTGAGGCCATGGTCCAGAGCGAGGAGGAGTGGCAGGCGGTCGCCGATTTCTGCGAAGCAGTAATGCTCGCAAAGGAGGAGGCCGACCGCATCAGGCAACGGCGCTCTCACCGCCGCCGCCGGGATTCCGATACCGATTTCCGGCCACCGTAGGCGCGGGCTCGCGGACAGTGAGTAATGGGTAGCTCGCTATCCGGCCGTCCGGTAATTGTCCGGACCAAACCCAAGTCGTCGACGGCGCGCACTGTTCCCGTGCACCTCAAGGAGTTTGTCAGCAACTGCAGGGGCCCAGCGGGGTCGAAGCCTACTGGGGCCAGGGTTATCCGAAAGAGAACTCGAGCCCCGGTATGAAGGCTAGAAGGAACGGGGTGGGCTTTTAGTCAGTGAGAGTCTTACACTATCTCCCGCTCCGCCCAAGAGCGGGGGTTGTCATTGGATGATTTTTCCCACCATAAAAAAGGGCCACCAGACGTCACGTATTTTCTGACGAAGTAAATGTGGACGATTGAGTACTGCTAGTATGTACTAATAACGCATGCCTACCTGCTAGCTTGTTTAGACGGCCAATTTTCAGGTATCAGGCAATCAAGGTACCTACATAAAACATCACTTTCTTCACATAAATATCTTTAAAATTAAGTCGCCAATACTCCCAGACACATTCCGTCGGCCACATTGCTTTACAGACGCTTGAAGCTTCTCGAAATAATGACATAACTTCACGTAAATTCTCATGCTTGATTTTTATATATGTTCACCAGACATTGAGTTTAGGGGATGATAAGCCCCTTGGATCGGTCTGTTAATCATCAGATCCCGATTTGGTGACTATGAGACTATTTGGGAAGTATACCTTTTCCAACAAAAAAAGAATTTTTCAAATCGGTTGGCAAGCGACGCAGTTAAGCGCGAACAAATCAGGAAATACGTGACGTCTGGTGGCCCTGGGATCTTACTCTATTCTTAGGGTGAGTTGCACCATTTAACTATAACCATAACAAAGCCGTTAACAGTTGTCAAATCGTCGAATTGACCAATAGGCGGCCGTTTCACGGCTGGTTATGGTTTGGTTATCGTTATAGTTAAATGGTGCAACTCACCCTTACAATATGCAATAATTAAATTAACTCAACGTAGCAAACAAAAAACAAAAACAAATTATACACAAAAAAAAAAGACTCAAAATCTTTCATTTTATCTGACTTCAAAAAGAATGTGCCCGGCTCTATGTATTTTTTTATACTGTATATGATCTTCGATTTCTTTGTCAATTGTGGACCCTGGATCTTTTTTTTTATTAAAGATCTTACTCACGATTCGGTCTCATAGAAATTTATTGTTATGACTTGATGATGAACTCGAAGATATGAAACAAAACTCCTCATTGGATCATAGCAGAACTGTCGTACCTAACAAGTAAAATTGCTCGGAATTCATAGAAATACCGACTTCCAAAAATAAAGTTTTTTTTCTAATTATTTATAGTAACAAAGATGGCCAGTGCATAAAGAGACCGTATAAGATATTATTTCACCTATTCTTTACGTTCCTCTAAATATGCTATAAGTGTATTTTAACATGGTATTTTTTTTAATTTAAAGATCTCATTTGTTTCAACTCAAATAAAAAGAGATCAAACTCAAGCATCAAGTAATTCAACCTGTTTAGTGGGTAAACAAATTGTCGAGCCTCGTGGCTCTCAACTAGACATAAATCCTCACAGATGAGGGTCCTTTGCTACAACAATATCTGCATGAGCCAATTAATTTCGATCTAAGGACCAGCCCTTAATCTGATGGTCACTCGCGCCAAACTTTCTAATTGAATTTCAGTTTAGGAATACTCGCCAAATTCTCATGTTAATTAAAAGTCAAATGATGCCAAAACTCCAAAAGGGAACTTTTGTAGACTCACATATATGACAACAGATTGTCCCTTTACATACGTTTTATATTAATGTTATTTGTATACACGAAATTAAAAAGCTTCATGTTTGATTCATTTTTTCCTGGAACTCGTTCTTTATTCGAAATTGTTTATTAAATTTGCTTCCGCACTTCATTGTAACTTTCTCAGTAATAAGGCACTGAGTGAATACAGAAAACCCTTTTGAACACCGCAGAAAAATTGTCATAAATATTACTTTTACAAATATCTATAATGCAAATGACATAAATAGACTTCCTAATGAATAAGCAAAGTAAGATCACTAATCTAAATGGTACTTGCTTAGTAACTTATGATGAATAAAAAAGTGTCATATTCAGTGCCGAAAATATTAAAGTGCCAGCAAGTGTTATGAAATCTATTCAGGCATTTTAAAAATTCCTTATTTGGTACAAAGCAAATAGAATTAGCAAGCCATTTCTGCATTGTGACTACAATAAATACAAAACTCAGTATCCGGACAAATTAGACGCCATACACTTTTTGGTTGGTCACGTCTATCGTTTATGCGAAATCGATTCGAACGTTTTATGCGACGTTTCCGACGAATTTAATAGCTTAAGAGATGACTGGACGAAGAGCAATAAACGGGAATAAGTATTCTTACACATTGACCGATAAAACTTTATTCCCTAACTACTCGTAGATGGCGGGTCAGTGTTAACTTGAAGTCATTAAGTAACTCCCCAGCTCGAACACACGGATATAATGACGTCAATTTTCATAGCCAAATTGGATTTTGAATTGTATTTCTCCACCTCACACCGCACTTACGTCAATTACCTGCTAACAACTTGGTACAAACTTTATAGGTATCCTTAAATATCAGTTACGAGCTAACGATGTGAATATAGGATGTCCTATGAAATACCTACCTATAATTTGGGCTGTGCCAGGGTTTAAAAAAGTTGTCGTAGCCCTGGAACGCAAAGGGAAACTGAAGGAACACATGGTGTCAGCAACCGTGGAAGCAGGAAGCGTGGGCTTGCGGACGGCGAACAATGGGTAGCTCGTCGTCTGGCCGGTCGACCGAGCCACAGTTGTCAAACGCGCGTAGTAATCCACGCGCTCTTCAAAGAGATGTCAGCAAACCGTAGGGGCCTGGCAAGACTCCGTAGCCTTAGAACGCAATTGAAGGACACAGGTTTGGTTTTAGTCAGTAAAAGTCTGACATTCCATTTATCTCCCTGAGTGGGGCGGGAGAGAGTTTCAGCGCGGTAAAAGTTATTCGGTGATATATCGATCGAAAATATATTACCTACAATAGTTTTAAATTAGCGTTGGCCGTCACTTTAATGGCATTGTTCGGCGAATAAGCCATATAAGGCCGCGATATTTCAATCCAATAAGGTGGATAGTTTCATAAATAATTCAATAAGTTGTAACAGGTAAGTGGCACTCGCGCGTTACGGTCGCCAGGAGAGTCAGAGAGAAATGTACTCCAACTCTGCACGCTGAAATCACACAAGAAATTTTATTTCGTGAAATTAATTTTTAATTCCTCCATTACTTTCTGAGAAATCACTGTCATGGACGGCACTAAAATAACTTGACGTTATTACTTTGTAACGTTATTTTATTTCTACTGGAGCAATCAGAATTATTGCTCCGAAATACTTATAATAATGTCTTTGTCATCACGGTTTTTGCTTTATATGATAGGAGTTCTTTGTAACGAATACCACCATCATACCTTTATCTGTGCAGATAAGTCCTGGTAGATATTTAAATAAATTCACCAAATTATACTCTTATACCATTGTCAGTTTCACTGAAACCCTTTTCATTAAAACTGGCCGATAGAGCTTATCAAGACTTCTTTGAGTGTAAAATGTAAAAGACTGTATGTAAAATGTACTTGTACATGAAAGTTATACAAACAACATTAGCTATAGTATATATATGCAAAACCCGAAACACGTGTCTAGTATTTTTATGTAAAGAATCTATGTACAAAATTTCATAACTGTACCATGAAAAATCACAGTTTTAAGCTTGATATGTCAGTAAAAATATATAGTCACCGGTCCATCCAGGCGACTGAGGGGTTGTTTTGCACTTGCACCCAGCTGTTTGCTGGCTCCTAATGCCCACTATGACCTGCCGTGATCTGTGTTGTACTTAGTGCCAGTGAAAGGTACTCAAACTGTAACCGTAATAATGTGTTTTAACACTGTTTTTTAAAACAGTTTTAACAGAGAAACACTTTTAAGTGTAACAGATACAATAATGTTACCGAATCAAACTGTAACCTTTTATATGTGTTAATAAGTGTTAATATGTGTAACTGAAATAATTGCACAGTACCATAAATAAGTAAATTGTAACTTTGGCAACGCTGCGTTTACCTGTTACACTTATTAACACTGTTAACACTTTTATATCTGTTACAGATATGTTACGGTTACACTTTTTTAAGTGTTTTGGGTTAACACATTGAAAACACATATATAAGTGTTACATTTTTGATTCTGTTACACATTCAACATGTAACACTTATAATTCTGTAACCTTTATGAAGGTGTTTTTAAGTTCCTGGTCAGTGGTGTCCACCTTGTGGCCTTTTTTCAATATTTTTGGGAAAAAATATAACATGGTGTAAATACTATGGGGATCCATTCAAAATTCAAATATTTTTTATTTCACATAGGCCTACATGGGCACTTATAAAACATCAGAAGCTAGTGCACGATTCAGTTACAGTTTCTGAATAAACTATTATTCAGGTTTCGCATAAACTAAAAATAATGTTGCAGAAGAAAGGTTTCAGTAGTGTGGGGCCCATGCAAAGATTTTGTCAATCTGATGGATTATTAACGTGGGGCGAGACATCCCGAGCCCGCACGTCACACGCTACACATTATAGCTCGGAGGGGCCCGCCCCCCTCGGGAGAGTTCGGGAATAGATAAGTTGATAATTTATGCATTAGATATTACACCTAGTAGCTTCACGCAATAATTTTCAATGAACACTTAAAATTATCGCACTTCTTGTAAGTCGGCAAACAAAGTAAAACTGTGAACAACTTGAATGAATTTGTTGGAGAGTTTCTTGCAACATTAAAATACATCAATCTTGCCAAAATTTAATTTAAATAATGTATTTTACAGAAGAAAAATAATATGTCTGTTCTGATTTTTTACAATTTTGATATAGTGTAGTGATTACTCAGCATTCAGCATTTCGAAAGATTTTTTTTTATTTTCAACCACTTTAAATTATTTTTGTAGTAAATAAAACGACATTATATCTCATTGTTCTATTTCAAGAAATAATATTTAAGAGGGTAAGTCAAGTAGCGACCTCGCGTACCAGAAGACGTAGCGTAGGAAAGCTTTCTACAGGGTGGACCTATGTCCACGGTGAGGGTCATGAGAATCTGATGGATGCAAAACGCGCAGGACTGGTCCTTGTGGCGACACTTGGGGGAGGCCTATCTACAACAGTGGACGTCTTTTGGTTGAAATGATGATGATGAATGGGGTAAGAGGGAAGCGAGATACATTTACTATCTCCTAACTTGCAAATAATAAACATTAAAAAGATTTTTTTTTTAATTATGGATGGGCTAGCGTTTAACCACTATCTCACCACGTAGTAAGCGATGATGTGGTTGACGATGGAGCATGCTTGTTACAAGTGAAATAGCTCACTCTTAACTCATAGCCCCCTAGGTTATAGCTATCAGGAAACAGATTCCGGCTGAATTCCACTCCTTAACTGTACGCACAAAAATTTTAGATAACAATCTTTTGATATAGCAATACATAGTAAGTAAGCAATCTGTACCAAAATAAATTTAACTACAGAGAACCCTGGTTTCGATCAGTTCATATTTAATTTCTGCAATTATAGTACGAAGTAGACTTTCACAGAATACGCTTCATTAATTACACAATTTAATTAAACGGGTGTCTAAATGAAAATTTACTTGGTAAAGGTTCAATATTGACTGCATTATTGGCACAGTAATTAAGCGATTGGCTACCGCGCTGGGTGACGCGGGTTCTATTCCCGCAGTAAACACTGTACAAAAGCGAACATATGCCTTTATATTTTACTAGCTTTTGCCCGCGGCTTCACCCGCCTACATAAAATATAGCCTATGTCACTCAGAAATAAAGCAGCTTTCTATCGATGAAACAAATTTAGCGATCGGACCAGTACCTAGTTTCAGAGATTACCTAATACAAACAAAAAAAAACTTCAAACCATAAAAAGTGTAGATTTGTATTTTATTTTATTTCGGGATAAAAAACAGGAGTACAATGAGTACATACTATTTTACTGATTAAATAAAATACTTAATATACTACTAGCAGAATTATTAACGTATTGCTAATTTATTGATTTATTAAAGCTACTTGAGACAAAAAAAACAGCATATATAAATATATTATAATAAATAAACTTATGAAATAGAAAAAGAGAACCAAAAAAATGTATATGGTTCTGGTTACATTCACGATACAGGAGCTTACTCCTATAACGTAGTGTGGGGCAACGAATTTCACAAAAAAAATCGCTGCACTCGCTACTGAACTCCTCAATGTGATTCGACTAAGTTCGGATTACCCACGTGCCGATACGTAATTTAGTGGAAAAGGTTTGCGACCCCGCTAGTTTGTATTACCCCGACAGTGATATAGGGTATTAAGTTCCCTTCCCTGTCTCCCTTAACGCGTAAACAAGACAGAACCTTTCTGCGTATCGCCCTCACAAAGGTTAATAATTTAGGAGACTAAGCGAGAGAAGCTTTCCGTCTATTTTCTACTTAAAGTAAAATTGTTTTGTTTCCATCACCAGTGCAATCCCCATGAATTATGTATGGAGCCTGGAAATAACAGCGGCTTTCAAATGCTCTGTTTACAGAATATTTAACAAGATGCTGAACAAACAATTTATACGGACTCTTACCTTTAATTAATGACCATGCCGTTAGTTTTTAATTACAATACAAAACCAAATCGATGATTCGAATTAATTGTTCACTTGTTAGTATATTCACTGTGATGAAATGAATTATAATCGACAAGCGATTTATAAATCTTCCATAACTAATCTAACACGAAATAAACAAAGTCAATCTCAACTTCTGTCTGTCTGCCTGTTCGTGATAAACTCAAAAATTACTGAACTGGTTTTCATGCGGTTTTTAATAATAGCGTGATTCATAAAGAAGGTTTAAGTGCAATACAAAATAGAGAAGACCAAATCAGGGATTTTTACGGATTTGTAAAACACGAGCGAAGCGGGCAAGTCACTAGTCTTAAAATAGATTACACTGATTAATTACGAAATCTCAGAAACTATAACACCTACAAACTTAAAATTTGGCAAGAAGGTTAATTATAGGATGTAGGTAGACATCCCCTAAGAATTTTATGAAATTCTACCCATAAGGGGGTTGCTGACAACTCCTTGAGAAGCCGAAGCCTACTGGGGCCAGGGTAATCCGAAAGGGCGCTCGAGCCCCGGTATGAAGGCTTGAAGGAACGGGATGGGTTTTTTAGTCAGTAAGAGTCTGACACTATCTCCCGCTCCGCCCAAGAGCGGGGGTTGTCATAAGATGATTTTTCCCATCGAAAAAAAAAAAAAAAAAAAAAAAAAAAAAAAAAAAAAAAAAAACCCATAAGGGGGTAAAACAGGATTTGGAAGTTTGTATGAAAGTCCTATTTTCACGCGAGCGTAGTTGCTGGCAGAAACTAGTTATTTTATAAAGTAAATAAACAATACATGCCAAATTCGTATTTATTTGAATCTCTATTTTACAATTTCCATTGCGTTAAAAAACCAATATTTTCATTACCATACTTTCGAAATATAGTCTGTCAGTACATAGATAATAACGAAGTGTAAGCCGATTTGCAAATTCGATAAGTTAGGTGAAAGCGCGTGGACACGTCCCAAATAAAGCCCGGTTTGATCCTATTAACGCACGGCTAACGGGCAGGATCTTGTGACAGCGCTCCTCACTGATCCTTGTATAGACCCACGAAAGGATTTGCTTCATTCCCTCCCAACAAATCTCTTTTTTTAACGAGTTTAAATACGCGACCAATTTCGCATCCATAGCCGTGTAATCTCTATTTGCATTCGTTTATTTTTATCAATGGCACGTGAACTCGAATACCCGATCGGATCAAAATGAGGTTATTTATTGTCCTTTGCGACTTGATCGCACCAAGTTCGCGTGTTGTACTTATTGTAAATTTATTGTCTTTCAATTGTACGAGTATGTACACTCGATTACACATCGACTTTATATATTCAAACGTGTAGCGTTACAAATTAACTTTCAGGTAGAGTAGAGACTTTATTGAAATATTTAAATGACATTGTAGCGAAGGTATGTTGATAAAATAACAATAAACTGGCGGTCCATTACTATTAGGGTTGGCACACGTCCTCACACACAATTGTATTGTCATCGTTATTCCGTCTACGTCCGCATCCCGAGGTTCAACAAAGAATTTATTAAATAGCTCAATCGTTAGCTGTTTTGAAATTCTGTCTCAATGAAATCGCTCTTTTTTCACTTTTCAGTTTCATCTCAGCTTTTTCCTGCTGCATCTAGGTTGTTGAGAGAATATTATATTTCGTTGGATTTGCTTTATATCTTGAAACATAAAATGTCCATTATTTTGCAAATGAATAATGTAAGTAGCCCTGTAAGTTACAACAGGAGGTTACATGAATAAACTGGCTGGCAGATAATGAATCACGTTCAATTAGTGTTTTAATGAAGAGCTCTTTACAGAGGAACATCGAGCTTTATAATTTATACTAAAGCGACCACCCAAATGAAAAGCTTATGCTTAAATATTTTTAAAAGAATTCAATTCATTTACTGTAAGTATTCAAAGAGTTTTGAAAGCTTTATTTTAAGTAATAAAAGCTAAGTAGAGTAATTTTTTGAAGTTTTTTTTTTATCTAAAATGCTGCTATCTAGGTACGTAATATTCGGAGGCATTAAAGGTTGATACTGTTTTTAAATAATAGCTCAATTTGTTCAAACTCTTAATAGTAGGCAGTAAACAAGGCTGACTAGAGTACCTAATCCTTACATCTGTTATGTGATCGTTTTTTTTTTTTTTTAAATAACCACCTCATGCTACCAATTTCACATTTGTCTTCTGATAACACGCAATTTGGAAACATTGAATGTATGTGTTATCTCTCATTTGAGTTCTAGCGTAATATTGGAAAAAAAAATAACAAACCTTTTTTGGACGTAACAATGTTAGCCAACAAAAATGCTAATTGATTTTTGTTTTGTTTGTTGTTATGCATTTGTTTCTTCTTTTTTTCAACTTTACTTACTCATTTGTGCAATTATATACAATAGCCCTCTCCTAGAGAGAGGAGGTCTGAGTCACGGTAATAATATCCTGTATCCCAGCAGTGGGAACATTAAAAAGGTTGATTATACTATGTATACAATAGTGATGAGTCTGATAAGCAGCTGAGAATTGAAATTCACTGTCTATTTATTCAAACCGTGAAGAGACTTGATATACAGAATTAGTTACACTTAAATTCAAATCAAATTTCAATGTGTTAATTTTGCTTGTTCGTTAGGCGTAAACGTAAATAAACTTTGGCTATTAACACGTCAAAATTGCTGTTTAACGAGAGGGGGAAGGGCAATGAATGGAGATTAAACAAGACGATACGGAAACCAAGCCAACCTTCTCGATTACTTTATGGAATTAGTTCCAAGAATTTTGGGTTTTACTATCAGAAATTGGAAACTGATCTCAATTGATCTCGCCCAACAGCATTGTTCACTGAACGAAACTAAACGAAGTAACTTTAACATAACACTGTTTTTTCTCACGATAATCTAATCAGTGGTAATTCAATCCGACGAGAGATTGAAATCGTTTATTTTGTATAGGTTTGTCCTGGGCTAAGTAACAAATTGCGGTATTTTTCATAGTGCCCGGTCTTTATTAATTTTAATCTTAATATTACTATATTAAATTTATCCAGAGATAGACATAGTTTATTGTATATTATATAAAACATTATACAAAGGAAACGTCAAATGTCAATAAATAACCCGCCCCTGATCGTTCCCGGTGCAAAGGTGCCCATAACACTCGCCGCATTACCTCGCTGAATAGCGATGGCCATTCTTTGCACCAAGAACGACCTGGACCGGGAGTCACCCGTTGCCTCACCGAGCCTACGGCCCAAATCCCGCACAAAAGACCTTGCCTCCGTACTCCAACTGCCCAGAGTCTCCACAGCAACCGGCACAAAATGTTAAAGCTGCTCCAAGGTAGCGTACTTCAGCCTTTTTTTAGAGCAGGCGTCTTCAGCGGCGGCAGAAGCAGTGTGCATGGTGCGACTCAGGTGACTGGCGGCGATAGTGCTGACGCAAGTTGCGTCCCAGATCAGGCACTTCCCGTTCTTCAATGGTACCAGAGTCAGCCCATCCGGCCTCTTACCATCAGACCTGCTA
Organism: Mythimna ferrago; assembly: GCA_910589285.2. Lineage (NCBI taxonomy): Eukaryota > Metazoa > Arthropoda > Insecta > Lepidoptera > Noctuidae > Mythimna > Mythimna ferrago. The sequence goes on from OU342687.1 coordinate 13,054,786, forward strand.
AGACCTGAAGGCTCAAGCACGCAGGGGATGTTTGCCGATATAAGGGCTCTACGGACTATATTAAATTAGAATTAATAAACTAAATACACACTAAAGTCTATGATTTGCATGCAGTTAGTTTATTCAATAGTTTTAAGCTAGCAATCCCTTTCGTATACATAATATATGTGAACTAGCTTCTGCCAGCGGCTTCACCCGCGTGAATGTTGGTTTGTCCATACAAACTTTGGATCCCCTTGGGGGGTAAATTTTGGAAATTCATATCAGTGCTCACCAGCATCATAAGAGGAAGCCTAGTGAAATTTTACAGTCGTAGTTCCAGTAATTTTGACTGTGTTTGATAAGTTAATCAGACAGTTTTTCCTTTTATATATCTACTAGCTTTTGTCCGCGGCTTCGCTCCCGCTCTTCCCAACTCCACCCTACTAAACCCTACTCTACCTTACTCTACCCTACTCTACCTTACTCTACCCTACTCTACCCTACTCTACCCTACTCTACCCTACTCTACCCTACTTCTTTCCATAAGAACCTTTTCCTCACAATAACAAACACAAAAAAGAAGAATTAGCGAAGTCGGTCCAATCGTTCACGCGCGATGGCGTGACCAAGGGAAATAGGGATTCATTTATATATATATAGATAAATCAACGTTTAATGTAAAACCACAATGTGCCATATTATTATTTATTATATCTAGCCAATAGTGTCCCACTGCTAGGCAAACGCCTCTCTGCATTCTTTCCAGTGTTTCCGGCTCTGAACCACTTCTTACTAATTCCCAAGGAAGACATTTAAGTAGTCCCGCCATCTCTTTCTTGGTCCATATGCGAAGCACGGAGGAATCTGGCCACAGGCTGACCTCACCCAATGCTGCTTAACCTTGGTCATTACATCAGTTATTTACTATTAGTTATTATTCTTGAAGATATCCCCTAATATAATAAGTACGAGTACCTTTCCATTTTAATAAATTACTGAGAAAAGTTGGAAAACTCTTTCGCTCAACTTTTTCCGTTTTCTTCGATGCTTGTGAAATGTTTCAGTCTCTTTTAGTACTTTACCGGCGTCATTTTTTATTTCTTTTGACGTAGTCTTTTTTAGCTCTGTGATGTAAAGTCTGTCGATATTTGAAGTTGATGATACTTATAAATTAATGAAAACGTGTAGGATTCAAGTGTATACTTGAATATTACACGTGTTCATAATTTTACCTTGTTCGATTGAATCAATAGCCTCTTAAGACATTCTTGCCTTTGTAAGCATTTATCGAAGTGGCCAGCAAACATATTGCAATGTTCACAATAGAAGTCACAAACAATGTTGCAGGAGCAATCCACTTCAAATTATTAGTGTGCCCAGCCGGCGTGGCGGCAGTAAATACCAATGTACATATGCAGGCTACACCTTAAGGCAATGAATCTCTTAGAGCAAAAATCTTTTATTTAGATAAAGGAACCAGTAGAGGGTGCAGCCTGCACAATAATTGAATTTGTTCCCCTAACAAATCCATGCAGCGGCCTTAAATAAATAATGAGCCAACAGATTTGACGACTTACATTTCATATGATTACCAGATGTCCCGGCAAACTTTGTTTTGCCATGCTATCGAGGGGAAAATGAGGGGTGGAGGTAAGAGTGTAAAAAATAGCCTTTGACCTATTCTCAGACTTACCAAAACACAATAAATTTCATAAAAATCAGTAAAGCCGTTTTGGAGGAGTTCGATAACAAACTCATAACTCAGTGATACAAAATTTTTATATATAAAACTAGCAGTCCTGACAGACGTTGGCCTGAAAAATGGTTTTTCATCAGAAAAAAGAACTCAATCGCAGCGCTACCTACAGGGTCCAAATTGTGTTTTCAAATCTTCCAGGAACTTACTCAAATATACACACAAAAATTTTGTGGTACTATTTAGGAAGAGTCGGTTGATGACAAACATACGTACGAATATAAAGATTACGTAAACTATACAGTAGTGTATTACGTCATTCCGTTGTCTCTGGTAGTTTAGCAGAACTTACAAGTCGGGATAATATACCTACATAATACGTCATTGAATCCCTTGACTCCGGCCGGGCCCAAGCGAGACCGCATAATTTATCTATTGTGTCTGCCGAGCGCCGAGCCGACCGTTCAAACTGACGATTACAATTACAGACTCATTCATAAGATCCTTTCTGATAGATTAGCATGATATTAAAGAGGTATTTAGTGATACCGACACCCAATTGATGGAGCCACCGCTAAATGCCCACACTGCGGGGTGAGCGGAGAATGTATTAGTGTCATAATGGAGGTGTTTTGAAGGTGTTCCTTTTGTTCGCATAAAAAGAAACGGCAGCTCAACAATGTCAAGTATTCCTTACATTGTAACGTGGCAGAGAAAAAATATGTAGCCAATAAAGGAGCTAATTATATAGGAGGTTGCGGCGGCACCTCATTTCTTATGCATTCAGCGCGCCTTAATGCCTTCATTACCAGTTTAAAGTATTAAGCAAACTTTGAAGCTGGGAGACGTCTCACTGAGATTTGACTAAGTGGTCGAGAGTTTTCTATGGCATTTCTCAACGGAAATATTGGACACAAACAATATCCTTTTTTATTTAATTACTAGACTTTGCCCGCGGCTTCGCCCGCGCACATAAAATATAGCCTATATCACTCAGGAATAAAGCAGCTTTCTGTCGGTGAAAAATTTTAGCAATCGAACCAGTTCAGAGATTACTTATTTATTTATTTAATCTTCATGCAACAAAAGATACAAAGGCGGACTTAATGCCTTAGGCATTCTCTACCAGTCAACCTAGGATAGTACAGAGACAAAATGGCAGGTGCATAAAAAAATTGGTTGCCTGTAAAGTCGGTATACGGGCGAAAGTTTTACGTGACAACGACTTTGAGTGGTAAAATAATTTTAATGTGAATATTCATTCGTATAGTAGGAAGAAGGATGATTTTTATGTCTGTCTCTCTCGCTCTTAGGCGGGCTAACCATGCCCGAGTGGAAGGGACGCGTGCCTCTCACTCGCTCTCATTGTGAGCGCATAACGTGAGCGGAGCGTAACGCAGTTTCTTGAAGTGTCACCCGGCAAACCAATTTATAAGACGTTGTCACGTCAAAAAAAAGAAATATTATTTAAAACAATTTTTAGTTGTGTATGTAATAAGTTAAATTGATTTAAAGTGTATTAATTAAATATTGTAGAATTACCTATATATAAAGCTAAACCTAAACATACATATACAACAGCATGTTTAATAAAATATATAGCCCACCCCCTCAAACCCTCCTACAAAAAAGTTATTGAGAGAGATTTTATGCTGAGAAATCATCCAATGTTATCTGCCCCTCTAGGGTGGAGCAGGAGAGCGTGTAAAACTTTTACTTACGTACTAAAACCACATCTGAGTCCTAAGGGTAGTTTCCAGGGTCAAAATAATTACATTTTATTTAGTCTGTCTTTTAGATTATTTAAAAATAAGGGACACGTATTTTTTTATTTGTAAATTAAACCAAAAATGACCAAGATATAGCCCATTAAAGTTACGTGTAACGTCACGCCGTGCTGCATTTTTTCGCACGGGGTGACGTCACACGTAACTTTTACAAATAAAAAAATACGTGTCCCTTATTTTTGAATAATCTAAAAGACGGACAAATTACATTTTTTACGGCAACTAGCCTATACTAGGCTTTTACGTTCTAGGTCCACAGATTTTTCACCTTTTCATCTTTTCATAAATTCCTCGTGGCCCTAGCGGGCATCAGCCCTGCATGGCCCCTGATATCTCTTTGAGGGGCACGTGGAAGTTTACATGCCACCGACAACTTGGGCTCGATCCTTACCGGATGGAAAGATGGCGAGCTACTCATTGCTCTTAGTCCGCAAGCCCATGCCTTCGGTGACCGGGGATCACCCTGCGATTCTCGATGCTCGGGGTGTCTTCTGTGGCGGCGGCTAAGATGTGAGGATGTCCAATAGCAAACTTGCGATCTAAGTGTGCGTGGTCTGTTAGTTGCGTAATACGCATTTGTATCAGTTTATTGCCCGTAGTAGAGTTAAAGGGTGGGAGACATGTGGCGACACTCGTTGTAGTACAAATTGGAAAGTGTTCTAACCTTTTTCATCTTTTCTGTGGAAAAATCTCATGACATCATTTGGTCTACTAATATATATAAAATAAATTCGTATTCAGATAATGGTGACGGTAGAAGACATTGCCAACACAACTCCCTGCCTAGACCGCGTGTGGAGGCAGGTAATTTGTGTGTTAAGTTTAATAGGACCTTAAGACACGCGGAGTCATGGTTCACAAGTCACACAGGGGGAGTTTTTCTCTCCCTTCGAATAGCAATTGGGAAGTGTTAATGGCCCGGTATTAGTACCATGCTTATGACTTTCATTAGTACTAAAGCCGCGAAAGATTCATGTAAGAACGTGCCTTTATTATAAGAAACGTGATTGTTTTGAAAATTACTTCATACCTAGATTTTACGTGCGTTAGTGTTACACTTCGCGAGCTTAGATTTGGTACTAAAAATAAGCTTTTCGGAACAATGTTAGCTTAATAGACTTCAGTGTAATTGAGACAAAGAGAAATAAACTGGGCAAGTGCGAGTCGGACTCGCGCCCTGAGGGTTCCGTACAAAGTTACCTATGTAAATAGTTCAATTTCGGAATGGAGTCTCCGAAGATTTTTCCGAATCGCAAAAAGAAAAACTGGGACGTAACTACAAATTTAGAATTTTCAGATTTCTATATTTGTGCTATAGACCTTGCTTGCTTTATGCCAAATTTCAGGATTCTGGGTCAACGGGAAGTACCCTATGAACTATGATTTCCTTGAGAGTGTCGAAATGAACGTAAGTAGAAGTATCTTTTTTCTCATTAACTTACAAGTTTGATTTTTATGCAGCATAAAAAGTCCGCAGACTTGAGTATATGGTTTTAATTTCAACTCAATACCTCCACGCGTTCTCGAGATAAAAGGTATTGACAGGCAAACTGTTACACAAACAGACAGACGGACGGACGGACAACAAAGTGATCCTAAAAGGATTCAGTTTTTTACTACCGAAGTACGGAACTCTAAAAATTATAGTTAATTTGGTTGTTCAGTACGATTTCGGGGAAAATGTACTGATCTGATTACAGTGAAAATGACAGGCCTTTCAGAATGTCGAACCCAAAAGTATACCAACTACATAGGAACGTCTCGAGTCGAGATAACTAGAATTAGGTTTACCCTTTGAAGCTACTGAGAGTCTTGTGTGGAACCTAGCACCTGATCATCTTGCTTGAATAATCGTACGTTGTGGACACGAGAAGCTCCACAAAGGCTATATTACTGTGTATTGTACATATCTATTCAATGTTAATATAGACTATTAACGCCCATTGCACTTCAGCATAATAGTCCTTAATGTAATTGATAGACAAGCCAGAATATTGACATGCTAAAGCCGAATTGAGTTTTAACGTTTAGTTTTTCTATTGGACTCCATTCGCGTAGCTAGATTGATTAGATTCAGTTTATTTTTGACGTTGCGTTTAGCAAAAAAGCAAACATTTAGCAATTATTCCGAACATTTTTCAAGCTAAATGTATTAGTTTTTTGTTGTTTTTTGCCTTTTACTATCTGTTAACTCGAAATATTTTTTAGTGTAAATCAAGTTGTAGTGTAGCATAGCATAGTCGGCCTTATAATTTTTCCACTGTTGGGGCTCAGGCCTCCTCTCTAGGAGAGGGGATGGGTCGTAATCCACCACGCGGGCCCAGTGCGGGTTGGTGGATGTCACATGTCTTCGAATTTTTGGTTCTAGGACATGCCGGTTTCCTCACGATGTTTTCCTTCCCCGTTTTGAGAGCAGTGGTGATGAAATAAATTACACCAAGTAATGTGCGTGGCTGGGTTTGAACCTGCGACTTACAACTCGTAAGTCGGGGCCGTTACCACTCGGCCACCAGCTGCCTGCTCTCAGCTGTAATGTATTGAACGGTAATTAGATGGACGACCACAGCGACCGCATTTTTTGGCTCTTCATAGTGGTTGTGAGCTCAGCATCTGCTGCTCTTTTATGCGCCCTCATGTGACTTGCATATCTAGCCTTGGTCGAAAAGCTCCGAGCACGGAGCAGACATGTCAGGACACCATTACCGATATGAGATGGACTTGTATTTGTAGAATAAATACCTTTTTACTTATGAGTTACAGAAAATGTCACATTCCATTCTTTCAGTAGAAGGCAAGTAATAAAAACAGTATCTAAAACTTGTATGAATAATTCAAACACATGGCGTGTTTGTCGCTACTTAGTCGGTAATGTATAAATTCTAGCTTGAAATGTTTTCAAAACTCTAAGGAAACATGATTTACTTTCTAATAACTGACACTTTGCGATGACATAGAGCGGCCATAGCTGGGCGACTAAAGCGCTGACTTGTGACCTGAAGCTCGGGAGTTGTAATCTTAACTGTCCAAATATTGGGGAGAAACGAAAATTTAATATTATTGGCGAGTTTGGGATTCCGAACTAGTAGGTACTTCTATACTAATATCATGAAGAGAAAAGCCTTGTATTTTAGTTTTAAAAATTCTTTTACTAATAGAATTCTACTTTATTGTGAAAATATGTATACTATATGTATACCTATTTTCAGGTGTCATGCTCGTGAACGGGTGCTGGTCATCCCTTAGCTGCTAGTGGCTTATTCCAATTTATATTTTTTAAATCCTCTCAATTTTCTTTTTTTATTGACATTGTGCTCACATAATAGAAGCTACAAGAAATATGTAACCGAGATTTTTAAAGTTAGTGTCCATGGAGTTTCTTGCACGTTCTTCTTCATAGAGATCTACGCTTTGGAACGTGCATAGCTTCACTTTTTTTTTACTGAGAAACATTTGGACAATTCAAAAGTGCCTGTTATTGGTCAATTTGAAATAAAGTTTCTGATTTCTACTTTCACGCGGGCGAAGCCGCTGGCAGAAGCTAGATTGAAATAATTAAAAGTTTCAAGTCGAGTCAACGCATTTGGCAAGTAGAATTGAGACAGGGTACGCCTGAAGAAGCAATGATCATCATCATCTCAGTTAAAAGACGACTGGTCCTGTACTTTTATCATCAGCGAGTCTCACGAGATCATTGCATCACCATGTGGGATATCTTCTTTTCCTACATGTCCTCACTTCTGAATATTTCGGTCCCGTCGCCCATCTGTTCTGGGAGAAATGTGCCCTGCTGGTTATAGTGCAGCCACACTTTAGCTGGTAGGAAATCAACCAAGTCTCTCGCTCTAGGATGGAGCGGGAGGGCGTGTCACACTTTTACTGACTAAAATTACACCTAAGTATGTTCCTTCTTAGCCTTGTGTTCCAGGACCCTGGGTTTCCCTTTAGGTAGCCAATTCATAGCCCTACTACGTACCCTTCAGCCTTGCTAGGGTCCTACAGTTTTGCAGACATCTCTTTGAGGCGCCCGTGTGACACTACCCGCCGTCGACGATTCGGGCTCGGTTCGTATGGCTACCAGACAGTTGGATAGTGAACTACCCATTACTCATCGCCCACGCCTAAGGTGGCTAGAAATCCCTATTTAGATCCATAAGATGGTATATAAATTGTATGACACAGGAAACACATCAACAGCATTAATTCGCGAAAACAAACACGATACGTAACTACCGCGCAATCGATACCACAAACGATTTTAATTCGTATAAATTGGGCAAAGCTGCTTTATAATAGATTTAGCCGGCTTTGCGACAACTGTATATCGGGATTGCGGCTATGCAAAACTGATACAGTTGCCAATTAGTCAGCTTTTGAAGCCACAAACGAACTAATTCCATGCGTTGTCGTATGTAATCAAAAAAATGTTCTCGCTAGTTTGATTTTCGGGTCGTGGTATTTTCTTTTTTTTTCGTAGCATGCAGACGAACGACCGCCGCCATAGCAGACGCCACGCCTGAGGAAAAGGCATAAATCTATCAGGACTGAAACATAGTGAATTAGCCACATAAATTCTGTCAGGGAGAGTTCTTACTTGACCTCATAAAAAGGTTCACCCGTGATGCATAGGTACATAAATAGTACCTAGCTTAGCAACCACTTCTATGCTCGTTTGTAATATGAAAGATTAAACAAGTTACATTTATACAAAAAGTGTCTACCAGAGAACTTGGTTTTCAGCGCTCTCGCGTAATTTATGTATGACGGCGCAAATGCCAATTTATTGCTGAGTAATGGCACCGTTTGGAGATCTGCAAATGGGCTAGTCGTGTAAGAAGAGAAATGGTTCGAAATGTACGCAGCTAAATGTATTTATAATTTATTTATCGGGCATACTACAAATCCGAATTGTTATCGCAAGAGTTGGTCCTTTTCATAACGTGGAGTCCTTGGAGTGAGTAATGAAGAGGGGTAATAATGGCTCTTTGTTTACTCTACGGTATTATTGAATTAGGGCCTTTGGTGGTTAGCTAGATGAAAGAGAAAATTATGTGTTGGAAATTATTTATCAATCTACACTATATCTACACTCTACTTCTATTCTACAACATTAATTTCAGTATATATGTGAAACCCGAAACATGGGTGTCTAGTATTTTTATATAAAGAATCTATATACAAAAGATAACTGCATAATTTTTTTAACTTTTTTTTTTATTATTGATAGGCTCGCGTTTGATCACTATCTCACTCACCTGATGGTAAGCGATGATGTGGCCGACGATGGAGCACGCTTACCTAGAAGTAACCTATTCACTCTTGACTTAAAGACCCCTAGGTTGTAGTTATCAGGAAACACAAACTCTGGCAAGGAATTCCACTCCTTGGTTGTACGCATAATTAATGTGTTGCCAAAACGCTTTGTACGATAGGGGGACATCCACCATAAAAAATCACAAAGTTATAAGCTGTCAATTTACGCAAAAATACATAGTCAGTGGACCATTCAGGCGACTGAGGAGTTGTTTTGCACTTGCACCCAACTGTTTAATGGCACCTAATACCAGCTATGACATGCCGTGACTTGTGTTGTACTTAGTGTCGGTGGCGTCCAACTTGTGACCATTTTAAAATATTTTTGTAAAAAAAAATAAGATGGCTTAAAAACTATTGAAATTCATTTAGTTACTAATTCTGAACAAACTATTATATTCAGGTTTCGCATAAACTAAAAATGATGTTTTATTTATTTACAAAGGGGTAAAGTTTTTTTTTTAAGCTATTGCATAGCTTCTATCGCGGGCCTTGAGCGTGGAGACCGAATCCAGAAATTCCGTAACGAAAATAACCTAACATCCCCCACTCATTTGTTTTTTGAGCGTAGTGACCGATAAGAAAACAAATGAGTGAAATCAATCAAAATTCAATTCAATGTGTGAAAGTGTAACTTCAATTAATATCAAAGAAAAAAAACAAAGGAAAAAAAAATACTGCATAAATAAAATAAATAAATAAATAATTATATTTGCATAAGTTGATAAAAATGCTATGCAATAGCTTTACCGCGGCAGTCCCCGAGTGCCACACGTCTTTTTTTTTTGTTTTTATGTGTTTTGTTTGTAGGAGGTAATTAATCTCTGGAAGTACTGGTCCGATTGCTAAAATTTTTTCACTGATAGAAAGCTGCTTTATTCCTCAGTATATTTTAGAGTTACATATTTATAGAATTAGAATTTATGTACGCAGGCCAAGCTGCGGACAAAAACTAGTCTGTAATATTTTCATACGTAAGCGTACTATCAATATCAGTTCAAAATGGGCCATAATTAGAACATAAAACCGCTTATCGACTGCAATATCCGCGTGTTATCAACAAAATTCTAACTAACTTAAACCATTTAGCGTAGTTAGGTTCATAGATAGCAATACTGATAATTTAAGTAAATCACCAAACTGTAGCCAAATTGGAAATACCGTGGAACGATGCCGATGTACGACAAATGGCGTCAGTACGATGCATTCACAACTCGCAACGAGCTTACCCGTTGACAAACCTACTTTGCACATCTATCTATCTATCTATATATATAAAAATCAATGCCACTTTTCGTTGTAATTTTATAACTCAAGAACGGGCTCACCTATCCAAACCAAATTTAGTAGATGGTTTATGTGAAGTTCGGTAGGGTATAGTACGGTAGAGTAGGGTAGAGCAGGGTAGAGTAGGGTAGAGTAGGATAGGGTAGGGTAGAGTAGGGTAGAGTAGGGTAGAGTCGGGTAGAGTAGGGTAGAGTAGGGTAGAGTAGGGTAGAGTCGGGTAGAGTCGGGTGGAGTAGGGAAGAGCGGGAGCGGAGCCGTGCGGGCAAAAGCTAGTTGTTTTTATAAGTGGGAAATCATTTAATGTTTTTTTCTGTTCTAGGACGGGTGGACGTGTCGGACTTTTACTGACCAAAACCCACACCTTTGTTTCTTCTTTACCTTGCGTTTCAGGACCCCGGGTTTTTCTTTCAGAAGCGAACCCATGACCGCAGTAGCCCTTGGTACAATAATGTTTTGTTTACAACTCACGTAGTTGGTTTACTCTAGTACTAGCTTGTGCCTGCGACTTCGTCCGCGTTACACTCGTAAAACAGCACAATGCCATTTCATGTTCTTTATTGAAATACAATACTCCCGAATTGGTCCCATAGAAATATTGTTATGATCTGATGATGAACTTCGAAGATTTGGTGCGGAATTCCTCATTGGTCATAGCAGAATTTAATAGTCGTAACAAGTAAAATTGCTTGGTTTATATGTGTTGTCGTTAACTGATAGATCGAACTGATCTGATGATGAAGCCGGAAAGTAGGGACCGGAACCCTGTAATAAATCAATGTATCCTGATCACTAGAATTGTCATGAGATGCACTCTAGTTAATAAAACGTACCATCGAACTTATTTGATGATAGAACTGAAAGGTATTTAAGTTTGGCTGAGCGGTACCACTATACAACTAAAAAGCTTAATTTTTTTTGCAAAAAAAAATATACAATATCAATTTAAAAAAAAATACACTAAAAGTAACTTAAATTTCAGAAGTCGGTGATAAATAACGCAGACAAAACTATTATAGGAACACCGACAACCGAAATTTAATTTATTTTTTTTTTATTTTTTTTATGTCTACCGTGTCAGCTAGGTGTTTTATATTACCTTTTCATTTATAAGGATAAGTAAGTTATATAATATAAGTAGAAGTTAACGTATGAGATTTAATTTATATAACAATGCAGTCACGATTAAATCTACTTACTTTACCAAAAGCACGGAGAAATTTAAAACGGAAGAAATACCTACACCACCTTTAAATTTATTTACTCACTCGGACCCAGATTACAGACAATATTTACCTTAAATATAGTCAAAGTTAAGAAGCAATTTATCTGCCAAAATGAAGTTTCTAATTTTAATAGAGGGTTCTTGATGTCTCACGAGATTCGGCCCTTTGAGTCAGTGGTCGATTGCAAATTGCTTTTTCGGAATTTATTTCACTCTATCATAGACAAACTGTACAAAATTAAATAGCAAATAACAACAATTTTAGCAAGAAAGTACGGAAAGATTAGATAAATAACGAGGTATTAGATCAACATCAACAATTCAGCTGAATCTTCTAGATTCAGCTGAAATTATGAGTAGGTAGATGGGTAATGAATGTACAGCTGAAGGTTAAAGCTGTGTGTGATGTCAAGAGTGAATAGGTTACTTCTAAGCAAGCGTGCTCTATCGTTGACCCCGACATCACTTACCATCAGGTAAGATAGTGGTCAATTGCAAGCCTATCAATAACAATTAAAAGAACTGCTATAGTACTACGCTAGTACTTATATTTCTTTAATATTTAATTAATTCCAGTTTATTATCTTTTAATAATACACACAGATTGTACGATAATTAAAATAATATTGATAATTATGGTGATACGAAAATGTCTTTGTCTCGGGCGGCTTGAATCCTCCACTTCTTTTCTATATTAATTCCCTCGCAATGCTCGGGAGTTTATTATATGAATCCCTCACTGGCGGTCGAGATTAAAACTTAACAACCTTATTTTGTTTCGAATTCAATATGCCTCAAAAGACAAAGACAGCTTTATCCCCTAGTCACATAAATCACTATTAATGTTCAGAGAAAGGAAACATCTAACTCTTGTTCTAATGAAAAATGAAGCTCATTAAAATTAACTTCATGAAATTTATCAATTGAGTATTTCTCCCTCCACAAAGTAGTGTGGTGGCCGATGGCGTGTGTTCTTAAGTATTACAATGGCCGAACAATGAATCGCATTTAATCTAACTTTCTTTTCCTTGGTCAGCAAACAGGAAGATAGCCACGCCCACACAATGAAAACATGCCGGCACTAATTAATTAATGGCTATTTCTTTATTACGATTGTGATAAAATTCCCTCAAACTTGTGCAAGATAACGTGATAAAATGTCCTCTCTTTGTTTCCAGGTTTAGTCAGTTCGTTTGATATTTTGAAAGAGAAACTCGCTCGCAATACTGCTATAAAACTTTATTCAGTTTAACGTGAAAACTGCAATTTTATTGTCAAAACAAGTTTGTACAAAAAAACAGAAAAAACCGTACAACAACTATTTCAAAATATTGAGTGGACATCCGATCAAATAATAAGTAAGTAATCCTTCAAATGGACAAGTTGTAAATATCTATATCCTTTATTTACCACACGAATATAAGAAAAGGCATTCCGTAGAACGCCGGGAGATCAATGCAAGGCAAACAGAACTAGGGAAAAATCCAAGTTTGTAAGATAAAAGACAAATAAACTGTAGTAGGTACAAGCGTAACTCGGATAGAGACGGTCGGTGTAAAGCCGCAAATATTTGTTTCTTTGAGAACCCTTGCTCTTTCCACAAAAATAGGCTCGGAATTCCACATATTCCTTTAACTATAATATACATGACAATATGTATTATCCAAGTTTTCATTGTTCTAAGCTGTAGGTACCGAGCACATCTTTGTTTATAAACACTCGCGATATCATACAGAAAAGCTATGTTTCATATGCGGGCTTACTAACTAAGTACAGGCATCTTTGTAAGCTGATAATACAATACAAAAGGCCAATTACTTACCCTTGTAATTATTCACTCTTAAGACCAACATTTTGAAGGAACAGCTCGCCTTGCAACGGTGATATTATTTTGGAACCGGCCAGCAAATGTTGCCAGACTTTGCATGAATACCCGCCACATTTCATGTTAATAAGTAGGCATAAAATATTAAGTACCTATTCAATATTTCCCAAATGCCTTGCCTATTCTTTGCCAAGAAGTTGATATTATTTATCTGGTCTGCCAGCAACTTTGTAGCAGAATAAGTTGTTGTGAATTGACTTTTCTCCTAGATATTATTGAGCAAAACATAGAATAAGATACAATGGAAAATCGATTAAGAGACACAGACCTCCAGCTAGGCTAGGCTGGGCTAGGAACAGACTTAGCTGTACATACCTAAGTATATTGTGCTAACATCATTACATTGATAAAATAATATCCCCCACCGCGTCTGTCTATCTATATGATCACGTTAAACTCAAAATTATAGATCGGATTTTCAGGCAGTTTTCATCAAAAGACCAGATACTCGTAGTTCTAGGATATATCCTAGAACTACGGTTAGGAAGTATACCTAATACATACGAACATAATTTGGTGGAATTTATTTATCACTACTGCTTTCAAAACGGCGAAGGAAAACATCGTGAGGAAACCGGCATGTCCTAGAACCAAAATTTCGAAGACATGTGACATTCACCAAAATCACCAAGCCGCACTAGGCCCGCGTGGTGGATTATAGCCCATTCCCTCTCCTAGAGAGGAGGCCAGCAGTGGAAACATTAAAAAGGCTGATGATGATGATGATGATAATGATGATACGAACACAACATAGTAGACAAAAACTGAGACTGTCAAAGATTTCTAACACCCATGCGAGGCTGGGGTGGTTCTTTATCCACACTAATATTATAAAGAGGTAAAGTTTGTCTTTTTAGGGTTCCGTAGCCAAATGGCAAAAAACGGAACCCTTATAGATTCGTCATGTCTGTCTGCCTGTCCGTCCGTATGTCACAGCCACTTTTTTCGGAAACTATAATATACTGTTGGAACTTAGTAAGTAGATGTATTCTGTGAACAGCTTTGAGATTTTCACACAAAAATAGAAAAAAAGCAATAAATTTTGGGGGTCCCCATACTTAAAACTGAAACTCAAAAATTTTTTTTTCATCAAACCCATACGTGTGGGGTATCTATGGATAGGTCTTCAAAAATGATATTGAGGTTTCTAATATAATTTTTTTCTAAATAGAATAGTTTACGCGAGAGACACTTCCAAAGTGGTAATATGTGTCCCCCCCCTGTAACTTCTAAAATAAGAGAATGATAAAACTAAAAAAAAATATATGATGTAAATTACCATGTAAACTACCAACGAAAATTGGTTTGAACGAGATCTAGTAAGTAGTTTTTTTTTAATACGTCGTAAATCTAAAAAAATACACTATTATTAAAACATCGATCAAAGTTACAACGAACTACAAGAACTTTTATATTATGTTACTTCCTGCTACGGAACCCTCCATGGGCGAGTCCGACTCGCACTTGGCCGATTGTTTTGTTTGTAGGAGGTTATCTTCGAAAGTTTATTACTAAAATTTTTTCACCGCTAGAAAGCTTATGTACGCAGGCGAGGCTGCGGACCAAAGCTTAAAATAACAAGAAAAAAGTAACATGATTAAGTTTTAAATTAATTGTATCTAATTCTTCATAGTTATCCATCAACACGACTGTGGTAAGAAATTAAAGATTAGGTACACTAACAAAAAATAATCCGCAGTTGGAAATAAGTTCATTTTCCTGCGGCTATTTTTCCGTAGTTTGCAGTAAGTGTTACGTTAAGCTTTTAGAGTACCATCGATCACTGAGTGGAGGGCATTGGCGATCCCGCTGTTGCAGCTGTGAAATGTATTGCGAAAAATAGATACAATTTTTTTTCTAGAGGATCTACAACAATTTAAATTTTATTTGCTTTTAACTTTGACACCAGTCGACAGTAAAACTCTTTTCGATTTGTGTTAATTTTATTTTTTATCGTTAAGTTTTAAGAGAACCATCGATCACTGAGTGGAAGGTATTGGTGATCCCGCTTTTGGAACTATGAAATGTATTGTGAAAAATACATACACTCTTTTTTCTGGACGACCTAGAACAATTTAAATTTTATTTGCCTTCATTGCATATACACATATTCGTTATTGTGTAGCAAATAAGGCATGCGAAGCATTCTAATTTCTACCGTCAGTTGTGTCTACTTACTGAGACTTGTATTTTGTTACCAAAAGGTACTTTACGTTACATACTTTAACTTTTACTTTTACATTTTCGTTTTGAGTTTATTTTATTTTCTGTCTTAAATAATGGTTTATTCTAACCCAGTTTGGTGCGTCCAAGTGCGACTACAAATCTCCTTTTTAAGAAGACTTTACCAACTGATCGACATTTTGCGTGACCAAAGGGCTGGCTCGATCATTGCCCAAAGAATACCTAAGCATTACCATTAAATATGGCGTTTTTGCTAGTTATATTTATTGTGTGATTTATGAATAGGTTTATTTTTTTATTTGTAAATAGCCTTTTTTATAATTTCAATGCGAGAACCCTACATTTCGGAGACTCACAGATTATTTCGATCCAGTTTTTTAAATTATTTTTTATTGTACTTTTTGTAAATCATTCAATAAATTAGTGATCTACACAGTCTTCTCATTCCTATTAACATGGAAAGCCGTGAGTTACCTACTTGCCAGTTTTTCTAAATAAGAAATGACCACTAAGAACCGTGCATTATCTTCATGCCCATGACACTGTTTTGATTTGAATTATATTGGGTCCTGGACCTTAATGCAGCCTATAGATGCGAATATTAGATACAAAAAAAAAAACATAATACCTATTAGATACAAAATCCCATCAAATATATATTCATGCTTTACCCATGAAACTGCTCTTTAAAAAATAGTAGCACGTTCTCCATTTCTGTCGACAATCGATCAGTAGGTACTAACAAAATATGATGAAGGTGTATTTTGTCTCACGCAAATTAAAAAAAGGAAAATAGGTACTATTATCCAATTTAAAGCCCTTGAATAACAGTATTTATTTTACTTAATAACCTTAAAATAGAAGAAAATTGAGATACGTTAGAAATTTCAAGTGAATATACGATAATTTACAATATTTTTCAATGTGCGTAGTTTTATAAAGGTTTGTTTTTTCAGTTATAGATGGTTTAAACGCCTTTATAGGTCCAAATTATAACAAAACACAGCTTCAAAATTGTTTAAATTTAAAATAGTACATTTTAATAAAAGTGAAGAAAGTTTATCATTGCACTCGAGGAGGAATTCGCCCGAACCAGCAGGGTTGTGTGTTATAGAGCCGAACGCTGCAGTGAAAAATGTACATGTGTATCAAACGACGTTTTTCAACACACTAATGAAGAAATAAATAAATGGGGGCTGCCTGGTGACTCATGGAGGCTGCACGGTGCCCAGTCTAAAACGATAAATACAATAAGTAAATTGTGACGGGGGTAAGCTCGCGTACTTTTCTGCTCTTGTGTGGAATTTGCGCGCCTAAAAGTGGTAGGGATAGCAACGGGTTCTTGAGTAAGTGTACTGAAAAAGAATTTTAAGTCACGTTAATGTCATCGCCCATAGTTTAAGGTCTGCATCATCGAGTGTGCACAATGCATTTGACGTGATCAGTCCAAAACCATTACTATTTGTATTTTGGAGTTTGGCATTGCGTTCCTAATGCTGTCATAATTCCTAATGAGTTTCTCGACACTGGTATAGAATCTAAATTGAAATGCTCAATGTGCCATCAATAAATACAGCCTTTATAGTCGCATTATTAAACCATTTTGCTCCAATTTAATATTAGAACAAAAAAAAAGAGATATTGTTTATTGTGTGTACTGTATTGCATAACAAGATTACAAATTGAAAACTTATAATAAAAAAAAAAAACAAAAATTGGCGGCCTATCGCTCTCTCTTTGCTTGGAAGAAATCGCGTTCTTCCAGGCAAAAAGTTGTATTTAGTATTAGAAATGTTTTTCGGTACATAATATTCAGGTGGGGTTAAATGGTTAGTACCTACTCAACTACCCACTGGCCGATGGATTGGACCTCTCATCAACTTATATCAGTTGGAACTCAGGACGGAGATTATAATTTGGGTGTCTTCAAGGCTAGAGTGGGCATAGGAATAGGCTCTTAAGAGGCCGGCGGCGGATGAATTTCCATACAAACGTAATACCACGCACATTTGCAGTTGGAGCATATTTCCAACATATTATGATGATATTTGATTATAGAAAATATTTATCTAGGTTCCTACGTCGAGAATATTAGAAATATTGTTATTTTTAATACAGGAAAAGCCAAATGGCATGTTTTGCCATTTACGCTGTAAAAAATTGCGAAATACAATTCGCTTAAATTTCTTTTTGTTTTTTTTTTTAAAAAAAGACGTAGGGACCTAGATAAATATTGTCTATAATCGAATATCATCATAATATGTTGGAAAAATGCTCCAACTGCAAATGAGCGTGGTATTACGTTTGTATGGAAATTCATCCGTCGCCGGCCCCTTAATAAACTAGTACGTTTCACCATCAACGATTACATCACTACTTTACTTACCATCAGGTGGGATCGCAGTCAAGCACTAGTTTATATCAGATAAAAAAAAGATATAGTCTATCTTTTTAGATTAGATACGAAACTATCTAATTTAAAAAGATAGACGAAACCTTTTTATTTACTTATTATTATTGATAGGCTCGCGTTTGACCACCATCTCACCTGATGGTAAGCGATGATGTGGTCGACGATGGAGCACGCTTGCCTAGAAGTAACCTATTCACTCTTGACTTAAAGACCCCTAAATTGTAGCTATCAGGAAACAGACTCCGGCAGGGAATTCCACTCCTTGGCTGTGCGCACAATAAATGTGTTCCCAAAACGCTTTGTTCGTATGGGTGGGATGTCCACCATGTACCAACAGAGATATGAACAACATGAAAGTTTCAGAAGTCAAGAAATAAAATAATAAAACAAATAATAATAGTATAGATAAATAAATAAATAATAATAAAATTCCACAACTTTCCCACAACGCCATCTAGTCCCAAGCTAAGCAGAGCTTACCACAAGCTCTGAGTGCTACACGACTGATAAACGTATTACCTAATTTCTAAATACATACATATCTACACTTCTACACTAATATAATAAAGAGGTAAAGTTTGCTTTTTGTTTGTAGGTAATCTCTGAAAATATCTACTGATCCGATTGCGAAATTTTTTTCACCGATATAAAGCTGCTTTATTCCGGAGTGACATAGGCTATATTTAAGTATGCAGGCGAAGCCGCGGGCAAAAGCTAGTTAGAGATAAATTACTACCTTAAACAGAACAATTGATCGTGCTCATCACATAAACATTTGTCTAGGTTGGAAATCGAGCCCACGACCTCTGACAGCAGTCAGGGCCACTGACCACTAGGCCAACTGGCTTGTAAATGGAATGTGAAGAAGAAGCATAATATTAAGGAAATTCTGAAACGGCAAAGCACCTTAAGAAAATATTATTGGGTAAATCAGAGAGTTCAAAAGAACTGATGTAGAACATTCCAGCTTACCTGAAGACAGTGGCTTGTAATCGTATAAGGACCAAATCCGGGTCGATTGCACGTTATGTTCCACATTACGGCCAGTTCACGACTTCGGCGATCGGGGCGGCATCGGTAAGCGGGCGCGCGGCCTAACATTTTCTTATTTTTGTTCTTACCGCTCGCTGCCCCGGCTTTGCTACCGCTCACAACGGCAAAGTGATGAACGGGCCGTTAAAGAGCCGTCAGCAAAATGACGGGACCTGTTAGGACCGATGCCTGCCAGGAATTCTAGGTCATTCGAAGGAGTTACCGAGGCCCAGGAACGCAAAAGGCAACTCTACAGAATCTCAGATAAGTTTTAGTCAGTAAAAGTCAGACACTCTCTGGCCACAGCAAGAGGAATAATTTGATGATTTCCTACTAGTACTTAAAGGCACAATTACCGAAACGGATCTTGAGCGCTCGGCGTCAGAGTGGGGATCGCTTTGCGCATTCCATACATTGGCAAACCATCTTCGTTGTTAGATACATGCAGCAACGCAGGGAAGGACTCAGGAGTGACGCCTATGACACGATGGCGCGGCGAGCCAATCACTGACACTCCCCGCCCCCGCGTCTCACTTCGCACCACTAAAGAGACCGAATATTTGACTTCTGCGCAACTTGAAGCCAGCGCTCAAGATCCGTGCCGGTAATTGTAACGAGTATAAAAAACCTTTCGTAGTACCTCAATGTGATGGAACATTTCTTTTCATAGCGAATCCTATAGTGTTCTCAGTGCCCCAAAATGACGAACTGGTCTTTAGTAACTGGCACCGTCGAAAATTTCATACAAAACAAGCTATGAATGTCATCAATTTCTCATATAAATTGACTATCTGTGACAATTTTGACTGAGGCTTCGACAGTAGACACATAATCATTTCAGCAGAAAAACATCCACTGTCGGACATAGGCCTCCACCAAAAGTCATCACAACGACTGGTCCTGTGTGTCTCGCATCCATCAGGTTCCCGCGACCCTCACAGCAGCTACATGCTGAATCCATGTTGTGTGGGCATAGCATAGCATAGCCGGCCTTATAATGTTCCCACTGCTGAGACTCAGACCTCCTCTCTAGTAGAGGGAATGGACCGTAATCCACCACGCGGGCCCAGTGCGGGTTGGTGGAGGTCACATGTCTTCGAATTTTTGGTTCTAGGAAATGCCGGTTTTTCACAATGTTTTCCTTCACCGTTTTGAGAGCAGTGGTGATGAAATTAATTACACAAAGTAATGTGCCTAGCTGGGTATAAACCTGTAACCTCTCGACTAGTAATTCGGGGCCGGTACCACTCTGCCACCACCGCTCTCACAATATAATATTCCACAACTATCACACAACGCCGTCTGATCCCAAGCTAAGCAGAGCTTGTGTTTTGAGTACTAGACAGCTGATAAACATACTTATGTATTTTTAAATACATACTTACATATTATAGATAAATTACACCCAGACACAGAACAAATGATCGTACTCATCACACAAACATTTGTCCTGGGTGGAAATCGAACCCACGACCTCAGGCATAGCAGTCAGGGCCACTAACCACTAGACCAACAGGCCTGTCAATTTATTTATTTAACAGTAATCACTAGCTTCTTTAATCACTATCGTCGAAGCGATTTCGTGCTCTATAATTTCCGCAATACAGTTTAACCCTACACTATAACCCGCAACGAAAATCAGATTCCTGAAAACCTGTATTCAAAATTTCTATGATAAAGTCAAGTCTACTGACATGAACAAAAAAGACACCGCCAAACCCGAAAACTATCCAGACTGACGAAGTTTTTTTGTTCGACTGACCGCAGCATACATACTTGCTCCTTGTCGGGGCCGCAAAAATGGGACGTTTATTTAAAACGCTGTAAAAACGGCATACCGTCCTTTTGAATGTTGCAAATTATACAGCATTATTTGTACAACACTAATAAAACCTTTCAAGGGGCGAATGTACTCACGATGATAAACAACTTTAACTGTGAGACCAAACCTGAAATATTGAAAAAAATATCGGATGTTGTTATACAACAATACAATATTTATCCGATGAAAATGTGATGAGGATTCTCCATTGCCTGATCGCCTTATTTTTGTTTAATAGAAATCAATAAAGTCCACTCTCAGTGATTGTCGTATATATGTTACTGTAAAAGCTCGAACTACGGATCATGGAACGGAAAATCTTAAGATTTACTTAAGATTTTGCTGTAAAACCAAAGATTTACCGACATGAGTTGGTAAATGTTGGTTTTAGGAATAAA
This sequence comes from Mythimna ferrago, assembly GCA_910589285.2. Taxonomy (NCBI): domain Eukaryota; kingdom Metazoa; phylum Arthropoda; class Insecta; order Lepidoptera; family Noctuidae; genus Mythimna; species Mythimna ferrago. Next base: position 13,075,804 of record OU342687.1, read on the forward strand.
ATAATGATTACTTAATTCTTCATCATTTATTTCAAGTAAGTATTAGTTAAAAACTTAGGTATAATCCCGACCTATTTAAATTATTTTCGTTAAGGAGTTGTATAAATATAATCAGGAAGCAGTCTTTTTTTAACGCGCAGGAACGTTCGTTGTGGCGACGCTTGGGGGAGGCCTATGTCCAACAGTGGACGTGATATACGTCTGAAATGATGAGGATGATGATTTTTTTTTAATATTTGAAATACTTCCTAAGCAGTAAAAAATAACACAAATAAAATTATCTTCTCACAAACATAACGCTTACCTTGACTAATCTAACTAAATATGTATTTCTCTTATTATTTGGTATTTAACAAACAAATACAAACTTAACGCTTATATTAGCTAGTCTAATTGAATCACTATTCTTCTTATTATTTGGTTTTAACAAACTAAAGAGACGGTGTGCAGGTAGCGGGGGCGGCTGACTGCCCACGAGTACGAGTCGATGTGCTTTACATGTTATGACATGACTTTTTTCAACATTTACCGTGCCTTTAAACTAAATCCTAAGGTTTATCAAGTGAATGGTGGTAAAAGTTCGAATTGCAAACTTTTATGGACATTTATCATTAATTATAATTGGTAAATCTTAGGTTTTACTGAAAAATCTTAAGAATTACCCTAGTTCGAGCTTTTACAGTAACATACTACATATATATTTACAATAACCTTAGTTTTAGTATATGCGGAACCCGAAACACGTGTCTAATATTTTTATGTAAAGAATCTATGTACAAAACTTCATAACTGTATCATGAAAAATCACAAAGTTATAAGCTTGTTATGTCAGTAAAAATATATAGTCACAGGGCCGTCCAGGCGACTGAGGGGTTATTTTGCACTTGCACCAAGCTCTTTCCAGGCTTCTAATGTCCCTTATGATCAGCTGTGACCTGTGTTGTACTTAGTGTCAGTGGTGTACTTAACTTGTAACCTTTTAAAATAAATGGTGTAAGGGACAGCCCTACACAAACTTTAAGGGCTTGCTCAGTAGACGAAACTGAACAACCCACCATAATTTTTTTTTTTCAGGAAACGAAAAGAAAATTCAGCCTCTCCATACAAACTGTCCAATCAAGTTAATAATTTTGTATGGTGAGGCGGACTTTTTTTTCGTTTCCTAAAAAAAATTTTTATGGTAGGTGGTTCAGTTTCGTCTACTGAGCAAGCCTTTAAATTTTGTGGAGGGCTGTCCCTTACACCTTGTATATTTTGGAAAAATATAACAGTGTAAAAACTATTGGAATCCATAAAGTTACTGATTCTGAACAAACTATATTCAAGTTTCGCATAAACTAAAAATAATATTGTATTAATACAAATCAAATGGCAAAATTATTTCGAATTTGTCCAGGCGTTGGTTACATCACAAAAAACCTAAATGAACACGTGAGGCAGTGTCGATGAAACTACGTGCTTGCAACTCTTGTCAGTGACGGATGCGACTGCACCGAGATCGTTATAGCTCCGACATTACATCTATAGTCTGCGCTTTTAACGAGCTTTGACGCTCCCGAACATTTGCTTTTATTTCGAAAAAAAACTGTAGATGAATTGCTTCCCACTTCCCAGCAACTTCACCTCAAAAATGTAATTTAACGCTCAGCTTCAACGTTACTTATAGAAGCATATTAATTGAGCTTTACTTCCTAAAATACGATCTTCGAAGTTAAGCGACGTGCTTTACTACCCCTGTTGGATGAGTAAATTAAAATTTTAACTCGATAAAGTATGGGGTTTGCAACATTTTGTTCTTTACTAAGCTTTTTGTACCTATTTCGGATTTCTGTATTGATATAAAAAAAAACTCCGTGGGTCGTTATGGGTGGTTATTGTTCTTATAAGCGCCGGGACAGCGTAACAACTTGACACGGCTATTGTTATGTACAAGATCGTAATATCCGCTATCGCTACTTAACCACAAACAGAATGCTGAGAAATTGCACTGTTCTTGAAACACCGCACACTTTGAAAATATTTTTTTCCTGCAATTATCAAGAGCGTGGAGTGTGTAAACAAAAATAACCATTTTTAATTACATATTGATGTTGCAGTCCCTGAAAATATAAAAGACTAGCTTTTGCCCGCGGTTTCGCCCGCGTACATAAAAGACCTTCCCTCTTTCTCCCCCTTTTCTCACTTTTTTTTATGAAAAAAATCCGTTAAAATTGCCTATGTCCGTCTCCAGGGTCCCAACTGTCACTGTACCAAAATTCATCAAAATCGGTTATGCCATTTAGGCGTGAAGACGTAAAACACAAAAAAATAAACAAACAAACTCACTTTCGCTTTTATAATATTAGTAAGCATTTATTTGGAACCGTACCTACTATAAAATTATGACTGCCATAGCCTTTTACGACCTATTTCAATTAAATTCAAAATATTTATTTCACATAGAACTACCTATGGGCTGAGAGGGCTATATTTCACCGTGACGCCGTGGCACATGGTGGCGCGACCAGTCGCCGCTACCAACAAAATGTATACACTGCCGTCCTCTAACTAAAAAGCAGCTAAGTTACTTAGAAAAAAAAGCACTTAGCTGCTTTTTAGTTAGAGGACGGCAGTACAACACTCTCACACTCACCTGCTTCACCATTTGGTTGCGCAACCAATTTGGTGGCGCGACCAGCTTGGACGTGTGGCGACTCTGGTGTCTGTATGGTGTCTAGTTTAATAACTTTGGACTACAAACGGCGCTACTGGTCGCACCATCATGGTATCCCGGTGAAATATAGCCCTCTCAAAAAAGTGATTGATAAAACAAAACATAACCGCTACACTAAAATGAATAGCAATCGGAAACATTAAACTGAAAGTATTTCAGACAAAAACTAAGTTGAACTGCAGCAGAACATCGCAATTATGCCGGGAGAGAGGCGCTACCCACTGCAATTAGATATGGCACGGCTTTTTGAACAAAAGATGTAGCTGAACAAACGCCTCTGCGCCAGCTCACGGCGACGCATTCATAACAATATAAGCTGAAACAATAATGCTGCGGGAACATTATTTACGAACAAACTTTTTTTGTTACATCATCAAATTCACGCACACTGTGTTCTATCTAAAAATTTTTCAACACACTTACTCAAAAACCCGCTCCTTATTTCACGCTTATAAGTACGCAATTGACTGTTTTATGCACTAGTGTGGAAAAGTGCGCGTACTTGCCCCCACCACAATTTTATTACATTTATCATATAGATGTTTTATCTCACGAGCGCGGGTGCGCCATACTTGTGTGGGTAAATGTACATGCACATTGTCTTTGTTTGCGTACGCTCGGGAGCACTCAGTTTCGGCCGAGTCGCCGGCTGAGTCAGTAGTGTTACACAGTTCGCGCCAAAATTATTTGACTAATACCGTCAGCATGGAAGGTACGAGTAAACGAAGAAAAGTTGTTCGCAGTGAGGTAAGGCAAATTAATGTTTATGTTTGGTGTGTATTTACGTTGTGTATTGAGTTAGTTAAATAAACGTGGTTTTAATAATCTATTGTTTATTTTAGGGTCGTCAAATAATTGCAAATGTTTATCATTTTCTCAAAGAAGAATATGAATTCACTGAATTGCATCGAGAACCAAATTGTGATGTATCACATTTGCGTAATATTAGGTACAAAGCGCACTGCATCAGCGACGGGAGTTAGTGGACGAACATTGCAGAAAATATTAAAAGAAGAACGAGACATGTCTAATGAAAGAGATGTAGCTAGCACATCTTTGAAATTCATTTCACCAATGAAAAACCGAAGAAAGAGAGAAATGTGGAACAAAATATAGGTAACCAGTACAGAAAAACTTATCGAAGAAAGTATTGAAAATATAACGAGAGACACATGGCGTAATACATGCAATAGTGTAATTAAGAAAGAAACTGAATATATGAAATATTTTAACACTGATTTTGAATTAATAATCAATTTACAAGATGACAGTGACGACAAAACTGACTCTGAAGAAGAGTCAAGTTATGATTCTGATTGAAATAATATTTTATTAAAAATTAGTGTCAAAATAAATATGTAATTAAAAAATAAAAAATAAATATTTATGAGTATAAGCTTTTATTTTATTATTAATTTTCATTTGGCGATTACCAGTTTTGGTATCAAGAAGTAATTTAAAACCACACTATATAATACCTTTATTATTTTGTTCACAAACAATGAATGAGCTTGCTAACGCTACTTGTAGTTACGCACACAAGCGCGCGTATCTATACGCACTACAACTACAACTATGGCTCACCCGCGCTCGTGAGATAAAAGAACTGTATCAGGCTGGGCGTGTTCGACCCCCACGAGTCGCACGTCAACCAGCACGAGTCGCGCGTCAAAAACCGTTTATTTATGTCTTCGTACCTAAGTGTTATGAAAAACGCCATTTTATACACGTGGAAATTTGTCACTGCAGATCTCGGCTCCATAACACCCTCGCCAAGGCTCGGATCGATCGCAATCACAAACTTTCTCCAATTGTATCAAAATGTACTATTAACATATATTGAAATATTTTCAACAATATGTGTAGAGATATTCTTAGTCTGGAAGGGATATCGGTTACTGAAAAATTATGGAAACTGGTTGCCATGGTATGAGTATGCGAAGCAGAAAAATGAGGAAAATATTGTGAGGAAAATGTTGACTAAGTATGAAAGAAACAAATCTCAGTATACTCGTATAATAACGATACATAAATATTTATTTTCTTTTTCACAAAGGTGCCTTACAAACTAGCACAATATAAGTAGGACATAATCATTCCTCTGTGGGAGACTGGTATCTGCTGTAGTAAATTCTCCAGCCAAATTACCAGCCCCCCCCCCCCCCCCCAAACTGTGTGAGAAGATTAAAGAGACGGTGGATGGACTGTGTGAAAGATCACTAGAACAGAGCTCACTACTGACATTACTACTAGAAGAAGAGTGTTGTTGTATCGACCCTAAATAAACTACAGTACCTACCTAAGAAAAATGTGTTCTTTCACAAAACAAGCAAGTCTCCAAAACTTTCATGTTGCTATGTTAAAAAAAACAGGTATTTATTTCTGGCCAAAAAAACACAGAACGGATTAATTTTCGTTTTTCAAAAAACGTCAACTGCCTGTAATAAAATTCGAAGCAGACGTTCTTTGACGAGGCGGCCGAATATTTCTTAAGGCAAGCGTTAGTTGACCGAACCTCATCGCCGTAGGCTAGTAACTTGTATGTAAGACGTGTTTAAAAATTTAAAGTGGAGTTCCCGTCGACATACATCGCGAGGCTTCCCGATAAACATCCCCGGGCGTCGGGTCGCCGGTCGGCGCTTTGTTTACGGGGTACGCGCCACTACGTGATCTATTATACTCGACCAGCACACTACACGCCTCGTCTAACTGAAAATAACTGACTCGACGTACGCCACTTTGTTTAAAGGATGCGTTGTTTTTATTGTAATTATATTTCGTTGTTAAAACCAGATGATAATAAGGGTTCAAACCCAGCCAGGTTAATTACTTTTTGTAGAAGTTACTTTAGTTGGAAGACATCATGAGGAAACTGGCGTGTCCTAGAACCAAAAATTCGAAGACATGTGACATTCAACAACCAGCAATTGGCCCGCGTAGTGGATTACGGCCTATTCCTTCTCCTTGAGAGAGGAGACCTGAGTCCCAGCCGTGGGAACATTAAAAGGCTGATTATGCTAATAAGGGATAAATAAGTATTTAAAAGTTGTGACCATTTACCTAGGCGCATTTAATAAAAATCTCCTGCTTCGTTCATTAAACTGCAATAAATAGATACTAAAATGGATAATGGTTTTGGTACCTATGAAACCCTTGAGGAAAATAACGTGTGTAGGAAGTCTGTATACAAAAATATCCCGAAACTTTTTTTAAATCTCCTTAATTTATGGACAAGTATCCACCCACACAACAACATCGTGAGGAAACCGGCATGTCCTAGAATCAAAAATTCGAAAACATGTGACTTCCACCAAACCGCACTGGGAATGGGCCGGGCCTTCTCCTAGAAAGGAGGCCTGAGTCCCTACAGTGGGAACATTATAAGGCCGACTATGCTATGTTATGCTATCCACCCACACCAACGATAGTAGTTCCTGCGTCTCTAACTCAATAAAAAATCTAATTAGAGAGCGAAAGTTAACGGGCAGAAAATTTTAAGAACATACGATGTCTGGTCGGCTAGCAGCTTTTCCCTGCTGTTACCTTTTTGCAGGCTAAGTGCAGCATAATTTCCTTAATTAAGCCCCAACGTATCAAGCAATTTAAAAACTAAGAAATGTGGGAGGGCTTTAATTAAAGTCGTGATCAAAGGGTCAACTCGCAGGAAGTGCGCAGAAATTCAATCTGAACTTATCTATTATTCGGTTTCTAACTTTAACGGTCCGTCAGTTATTGACGTGGGCACAGAACAATTATTCCTGTAATGCTGGATTCTTTTGTTCTTTACCAAACAATTGGTTGAACCGGAAAAGTATTTAATTTCGCGGTCGTATTTCCTACTAATTTATTAACCCTTGTTTAAAAAAATACCTTTGATTAGAATTTTCTTGGTAGGTTCGAACTTACTTTTTGATTAGTATTTAAGTAGGGCCTACTCCCTACTCCGTTTGTCATTTGACAGTCAATCGTAACATACGAGCAACATTAAACAGATCTAAAATTTAGGATCGAGATAGAGAGATTTTAGAAATAGGCAAACCTAATTTGGATTATTGCTGAAACATGTTTTATCTAATTTTTATAAAAAATCTCAACCAGGACTGTTGTTGGAAAGGGACAAAATTCCAAACTTGGAACTTGATAATCCAAATAGATATCTAAAATTCACTAAAAATAATATGTTGTTGTATAAAAAAACTTTTTACAAAAAAAATGTAACCGACTTCACTAAAAAAACACTGAAACGATCCGGAAAAGTATTTAATTTCGCGGTCGTATTTCCTACTAATTTTTTAACCCTTATTTAAAAAATACCTTTGACTAGAATTTTCTTGGTACGAACTTACTTTTTGACAAGTAGAGGTATATCTACTCCCTACTCCATTGACTATTTGACAGTCAATCGCAACATATGCCCGTATGTTGCGATTAACTGTCAAATGGATAAAAATAAACGGAGTAGGTAGTATCTACGCTAAACAAATCGAAAATTTCGGTTAAAGATAGAGAAGATTTTGAAGTAGGTAATAAAACATTTCAACCACGATAAGACTGATAATGGAAATGAACGTGATTCCAAACTTGAAACTTGATAGTCCAAATATCTAAAATTCATTGTAGTGCTAATTCATACAGTATTGCTGTATAGAAAGTCAGCAGCATAAATAGATTATTTTTTTCAAATCACGCGTTCCTTAACCAGACTACGCAACAAAAACGAATGAGTAGGTAGAGGTAGGTAGGTACATCGCCTGAAGAAATACTCAAGGCATAAAATGGATCTTTTGTTATTTATTTATTTAAACTTCATGTACAGTAGTGGTACCTACATAGGCGGAAATAAATAAATAAAAGTATTTATAATAATTACTAACTGACCCGCAAATGTTGATGCCTTATAAATTATCAAGGAAAAATGCTGGTGGGGGTAGGGGGGTAGATTTAAAATAGCCTACTATAGACCTCATACCCACAAAATATACAGAAAAAATGGGTCAAGCCATTTCGAAAGAGTTTGATAAGAAACACTGTGACACGTTTTTTTTTGTTAATAGACTAGCTATTGATCTGTCTGAAAGCTGGCAATGCGCATAATAGTACATTATAATAATAATAATCTTTATTTTCGAGTAACAATAAGACTCATTTAGTGTTAGTAATAACAAAACAACCTTACAACTATACAACTATGATATAAGTATATTATGATATAAGTGTGTAATGTTAGTGATTACCATCGTACATAATCGCCATGGCTCGGGTCTAAATACCGCCTTATTTAGACCCGAGCCATGGCGAGGGTCACAAGAGAGCCGAGAACGGTAATCGTTAATTACTCACGTGTATCATACGACGTTTTTCAATAGTCATGTTCACAAATGTGATAAAAATACTCGTAGATGTAAAACTAGTAAACTTTTGTGGCGGTAAAAATCTGTTTTCATATGCGCGCCCATTTTTTTAACACGTGCCATTTTATTTATATCTAAGTGCAGTGCAATAAGAGTCACTTTACGAGAGTGTAATGAAAAAAAAATTGAGTACCTGATTGCAGCACCACCTACCGGGCCCTATTGTATTTTTAAACTGTCCAGAAACCACTCTACTAATAATATACACACAAAGTTTCATCCAAATCGGTCAAGCTGTTTATTAAGAGTTAAGTGATAAACGTTTCCAATATTGATTGAAAAATACGGTTTGCAAAGAAAACATATTTGCGTTGGTAAGGTTGGTTAATGTTTTTTTTTTCTTTTTTAACCGAGTCTTATGTAAATCAATAAAATAAAAGGTGAACAAAAAAAAATTAAAATCTATAATTATATTTCATGTTTTATTTTATAAGAAAAACCAGCAGTGATGATGATACCGACGACAACAACTATATTACTACTAACGTTAGTGATGCCGAGAGGAGCGGTTTTGAAAAATTAGATTCTGACACCCTATATCTTAAATGCAGGTAATAACTCCTATTTCAATTTAAAACAGTTAATGAAATAAATATTAAAATAAACTATATTAATACATGTATTATTTTTTATAAGTAAACCGCGTAAGCAGCAGTGATGATAGTGATAACGACGATGATGGCCATTCAAATAGTGATGCTTATTTGAAACGCACTATACAAAATAATCTTATACATACATTTAAAGAAATATTACATCTGTCTAGCCAATAAAAAATGAAAAATATTGAACTTACATAATTTTGTCATATATAAACCAAACATGAGAAATAACTGATATTATTATCGGCGGGCCTTCGCTTCGCAGCTCCGCTCCGTTCGAAATAATCGGTACATGGAACGCGCTCTATTTCTGTGCTTTCAACACTGATCAAAGTGAAGTGAAGTTAGCTGCAAGTGTTCGACCGCTCCGCTCGACTGTTTCTTATGTTATCTGTGCAATTTGCAATCTGTTTCTGTGCTGTCAAAATCTCTAAATCTAAGCCGGTATTGTTTTGTTTTGTTTACCAATAAATTTAACTAACACAGACATAGCTTTGCATTAATATACAGTTAAACGTGTTAATTAATGTAATACTTTTACTGCATTCTTTGAGGATTGAAGTTGTGTTGTAGTTTGACCAGCAGGTTCGTAAAACAATATTTACATTTTGCTGTTTTGGATACTGTAGTTTAGTGGTTGTTAACAATAAAATAGAATTGGTTCCGTTTTATACATACATAAATGAGTTTAATTAAGTTGTCCTTTCTTTTGGTGGGTGATAGCTTATCTGCGATCGTACTGTGTTGTAGCATAGGAGGTTATCTAGTTAGACAGGTATCTACTAGCTATTGATTGTGTTAGCGGTGAATTTTGAAACCACTTTAACTCTCATGTAATTTTAGATTATGAAAGATTTTTTGGCAGAAGGTGTAAAAATAACGAATGGTGAAATCCTAAAATATTGTACCTACCTACATTATTTTAGCGATAAACCATAAGTACTTACATAAACAGAACACAGGAATCATACAGTAGTACTATACTATTACCTACAATACCATGCGTTCCAAATGAGAATAGGATTGCTCGCGTTGTGACGTCACGATTTACTGTCAAATCGAGGAAAGAAATTTTTAAACTTAAATTTTTTACGAAAAATTTAATTTATTTATGAACTGTAAACGAAAAAAGTTTAATCAGAATCCAGTTCTTCAATTTTACTCATATCTGAGTTCTTCAATTTTGCCAAAATTTCTTCGATTTGACAGTACGACAAGACGTCAAAACTTAGCAATCGGTCCTATTCTCATTTGGAACGCATAGTAGGTAGGTATCTACTTATCTACTTTTTATTTATGTAGTTATAGGTAACTAGGTAGGCCTATTTAGAATTAGTGGTGGGCGAATGGTTTACTTATCGACACCGACTTACGAGTTAGTTAATTGTAACGCGGCTTCAAACTGAGCCTTGTGCATTATTTTGGGCATTACTTTATTTTATCACCACTGCTCTCAAAATGGTGAAGGAAAGCATCGTGAGGAAACTGCCGTGTCCTAGAACCAAATCTTCGGAGATATGTCACATTCATCATTTCAGCCGAAAGACGTCCACTGTTGGACATAGGCCCAAGTGTAGTGTCGCCACAACGAACGGTTCTGTGCGTCTGACATCCATCGCATTACCGCGACTCTCACTAGTTCATGGGTCCACCTTGTAGGAGTCCTTCCAACGCTGTGTCTTCCGGTGCACGGTCGCCACTCTAGAACCTTTCGGCCCCATCGACCATCCGTTCTACGATCAATGTGCCCTGTCCACTGCCACTTAAGTTTGGTGATTCTTCGAGTTATATCGGCGACCTTGATTCTCCTGCGGATATCTTCATTCCTGATGCGATCACGCAAGATAACTTCGAGCATAACCCTTTCTATGCTCTTTGGGTGACTGTAAGCCTTCTGATGAAGCCTAGTGGATTAGGTACAGCCATTCCTATTCTTAGAGAGGAGACCTGAGTCCTAGCAGTGGGTACCTTTCAAAGGCTGAACACTGACCTAAAATTATCTAAGTATGTTGTATTTGAATATAATAATATCAAAATTAAAAATAAAAAAAAAACGCGATGCATAAAATATATAAAAAGTAAAAGAACTGGGAGGAGTCTAATGAGCCCAAACTCGACGTGTTTACTAGGAGGCATTCCAGGGTTCCATTAGCCACCTCCCAGTTCTAGCATCAGGTCCTCGTCATCATGAAAAATATTTAGAACTAGTTAAGACTAATCTAATGAGCCCAAACTGTTTAATAGAAGGCATTCCGGGGTTTCATCAGCCACTTCCAAGTTCTAATATCAGGTCTTCGTCTTCAGGTTCTCATCGTCATAAGAAACGAACAGAACTATTTTTTTAGATAAACCTAAATAAGCCGAAACTGGATTGGTATGATAATTATATGATAATGATAAATGATAGATTTATTAGTAAACTATACATCCATTAACCGTTTAAGATCCCTACCACAGCCAACAAATGAGCTGATGACCTTGAACACCTGAACAGATCTTCATAAATTGTATCTAAGAACCATCTCGATAACTTCAGCTTTCCCTCCAGCTTTCTAATAAAAAACCGCGTCATAATCGGTCCATTCGCTGAGGAGCTATGATGCCACTGACAGACACACCGACACCTCAAACTTATAACACTTTTTCTTCGTCAGGGATTAAAAACTAAACGAATGAAGCTGATTAAATATCCAGTCATTCCGCCAGTTATTTTAAATCTATTCACGTATTAGGGTCAATTTCATAGAACCAAAATTATATATTGTTTGAAATAGTTCGCACCGTCACTCGTCACACACAGGAAGATCAGCGACAGGCTGGCAGTTTTGCTCAAATTAATTTTTTTTTCTTTAGGTTATAAACAGGCGGTTCTAACATAACACTTCAGAAAAATGAGCGTGATGTTTGTAATGTTAATAAGACGACCCTCTGTCAGAAAATCGAATACGTCATTGTGTTTCTAAAGTCATTGAAATCTGATTACTCGCATGAGTTTTTGTAAAGGGTCCGGTCTAAAAAAGCAAGTTTTGAAAAATATACTGAAACCTAATATCATCATATCCCGAGCTTTTTCCCGATTATGTTGAGGTTGGCTTCCAGTCTAACAGGTCGCTACTGAATACCAGTACCAACTTATTTAACATGGATTGACTGCCTAACAGACCTCCACCACCCAGTAACTGGGCCACACGAAGAAACCTGACTAAAACCTAAAATGTTACCTACCTATATCTTTATATTGACCAGTAAATTTAACTTTCAGCATTCAAAATGGAAGTTGCAGATACTGCGGACACCCCCGGACAGGACATTGAGAAAATTTTAATCAATATGTTAAAAAAATGTGAATTGGAGGCCAAAACAAACAGGTTACAAATAGCTTTAGAAGATTTTGAAGACAGAGTTTCGAATTATACAGGAATCCCGAAATTGACGCTTCAAAAAATAATGAACAAAAATAATTCTGCAATATATCCTAAAATGAATACCATTGATTTTAATACCCATTTATTAATTTTAAAATGTCTTTCCAATTTTTATGAGAACAAAACAGCACCCTCATTTAGACTCTTGTTTAAGAAAGTTAACGAATTTTTGGCCAGCTTGAATGGCGAGCCAGTTCGAAATCCTAAGCAATTTGCACAAAATATAAAAATGCTGGGCATTGATTATCAAACAATTTTCAATGACACAAAACTACTTATGGAAGACCCGAATATAACTTTTCAAAGATATGCATACCTTAAGAAAATTACACAGTTACGTGAGCAAAAAAAGTACGTTTTTTATTATATCAGTGAAAGAATTATAGATAAGAATTACAATTTTAATAACCCTTGGACACCAAATAGCCATACAACCGATGTTAGTAATAATAACGAATGCATTTTATTTCATGTAGTTTCTAAAACAGGTCTTGCAAATGGATTATTTTGCTACTCTGCTTCTGAAGATGATTTTTACAAGTGGGTTGCAGATATTTTACTAGATTCTTTGCATCCTGAGAGCGTGGTTGTATTAGATAATAGCCCACTTCATGGAAGATCAAAATCAAGATCCATTACCAAGTTTGACACTAAAAGTGATATGAAACAATGGTTACGTAACCACAATGTACCATTTAGTGACGCCATGAAAAAAGCACAATTATATCAGCTCGTCAAAAAACACGCTGATATAAAAGAAATACTACGTGTGGATCAAGTTATAAAAGCGAATGGGCATCAAGTATTACGACTGCCGACACATTTTGAAGATTTGTCACCTATAGAACATATTTGGCAAGATATTAAAAGTAACTTACAAGACCCTAAGGATGATCTGCATGATGAAATTTTATCAATATTTGCCAATATTTCCATGGAGTCCTATGAATTATATGAAAATGATATTATAGAAAGAGAAAATGCTTTGCTCTTAATAGATGTACAAATGGAGAACGTTTTGGATAACTTTTTATCGGATTTAAAAGATGCAAGCCCTGTCGACAGCTTGGCTATCGATTGAGATATTTCGTAAAATACCACATTTTATTTAATAAATAGTTCCCATCAATCGTTGTTTCAATTCTGCCTGAACAATACCCTATATCGAATACATTCAGATAACCTATTCAAGCGTGATTGAACAATTGAAGTGTTAGTAAGTAGTTAAAATGGTGAAAAACTTGTAAAGGCCTATTACTGTTAAATGCGTACGTGACCGACTTATCGAAAAAGGGTTACTAATACACTGGTGCGTAGGAGGTCGACTATTGACTACCGAGTTAGTGCTAAACGACCTAACACCTAACGATTAACGCGATAGACGATTAAATAAACGAGTCATGTTCTCATTCCAAAAATTAACTCTAGAAAGTATTTGCCTACTTACAATTCTGCGAAATGGAGTTGCCCGATATTTGCATCACCTATAAAAAATATTAGAAGATAAAAATTAAACCTATTATTTTGTAATTCGAATCTTTTGCATAACCAGAATGGTGCAACTCTGTGTCAAAAGACAAAGTTTATATTCTCACTTTATTAAGTTTTGATTATGGCCTAAAAATAAGTTAGATTAAAACAGTTAATTAGTCACAAGAAGTATGAAAAGTAACAGTTGGGTCTTCATTATAATGATTACATTTTGAGTTCTCTTAATTATAATTTAATTAATTATACCTATGGCCTACAGATAATTGTTCCAGGTCTGGGGGTCGTGCGGGGCCCAAGCCCCAGTCAAGTCAGTAAAAGTCTGACACGCCCTCTCGCTCCGCCCAAGGGCGGGAGTAATCATTAAATGATTTCTCACCCAAATAAGAAAGTTCTGGAGGTTGTGTTATCAATTTTAAGTACATACCTATGTATTTGTGTATGCCTCCACATTAGAGGAGTACCTAGGTAATTCCTACTTGGGACAGCTTAAGAAAATAATGTATTGATATTTTTCATAGCATAGTATCTCTTAGCTAACTAAACTTATAAAGTTTAACAATAAATGTTATAAACATAGCAACATAATCTCAATGATTTATAATTTAATTTCAAAAATATTTCTATAATTTTTTCATTTGGTTCACTTACCGCAGTGTACACCTACTCACGTACCTACCTAAGTACTAGTTTTCAACCCAAAGGTTGAGTGGCAAAGAAAGTGTTGTTGAATTAAGTGCGTCTCCCACTACTAGGTATACATTAAAACATACATAGATAAATAGTTAATCAACGTCATAAAAACTTAAACAGTGAGTTTACCTCTTAGGTCCATATGCAAATGATTGTGGTTAAAAATGTCCAGTAAGGCCTGCACCCTTTCGGACGTAAATAATGGAACAGGACCGACAGTTTGCCGACGTGTGGTTAATTGTTTCAGATTCTGTTTAATTTTCATTTGCTGTTGGCGTTGTCAGCGGTAACACGACAACGGGCGCGATGTCGAATCGCCCGAGGAGATTTAATCGATTCGAAAGGGATTTATTTGTTATAGTCCAACAATTTATATTCAAATAAAAGCTATACCGTTAATTAAAAAGCAAATTTAAACAGGATAATTATAATTATCATTCAACGTAATTCTTGTTACTGCGTTTAAATGGGAATTAATTTTGCATGTATCAATTTTAAATACCTGAGAACCTGAGAGCAGTAGTGGCCCATTGGTAGATAAAAGTCACGACTTATCTACGTGATTTATTTAATAACCACAAGGACCATCGCTACTGCTTTCTAAACGGTGAAGGAAGATTGTGAGGAAACCCGCGTGTCCTAAACCAAAAAAAATCGAAGACGTAATAATATCCACCAATCCGCACTGGTTCAGCGTGGTGGATTACGGCCCATTCCCTTCTCTAGAGAAGAAGACTGAGTCCCAGCAGTGCGTACATTATAAGGCTGATTATACTTACTGTATTAAACTTATTTAACTTTGTTTTTTTTTTAATGATAGGCACCTATCTATAGAAAAGTAGGTAGAGTACTTGACTGTAATCCCACCTGATGGAAGCAGTGATGCGATAGTTGATGGTGAAGCGCGCTATTCTAGAGATTGAGAGACTTTGAAACACCTAAATTGACACACCCCCACCCTTGGTTGACTGGTAGAGAATGCCTAAGGCATTAAGTCCGCCTTTATACCAATGTGTTGCATGAAGTTTTAATAAATAAATTATAATCGGATGGGACTACCTACCGGATGTCCTGTTGAACACCTGCTTATTCTTAGGTATATCCAATCGAGTACAGATAGATATAAGAGCAAAGTTAGCTTAGCTTAGCTCGAAGAGATATTTTTTTTTTTTTTCATACTTAGGTACACAACTTAGTTTATACTTCTACAGCAAATATACTCGATTTGCTGTAGAAGTAAGTACCTAACCAAAAGAAATATAGAAATTACCTTCCTCAGTTATGTGCGCAAAGCTAAATTAACTAAGCTTAGCTCTCGGTCTGTAACCGGAAAGAACCGACAATGTTAGCAATCAGCAAATTTTTTCTAAGGTCGCAATTTCTTTGTTATTTAGGTCGTAGATGCCATTTTTTTGTGAAAAATCATTAAATGACTAAAACCGACCTGTGTTCCTTTAACGAATAATCCCGCAACGCTGTCAGGCATCATCCGAGCGAGCGTCAATGTTGCTGATAGCACCTTGAGGTGCCTGAAACTCAATGCTGCTGCTGCAATCCAATAAGGACCACAGGTCGGCGGCTTCAGAGCCGGGATCCCGAGCCTGCGTTTACGGTGGCTGAAAATCGCCCTCCGACTTCTGATACCCGGGGCGTCTCCTGCGGTGGCTGGTACGTGAGAATGACCTCTCTTTTTCCGCTGGCTCCTTTGCTCTATAGATTGTAGGTACCATCGCGGTCACTTCTGCCAGATCACTTAAAAAAAAAATCGTTTCAATGCTGTGGCGCGGCGTCAAACCAAACCCTTTGAAGTTCGCAGGGAGAGTCGTTCCAGGCGGCGGCCGATCTAGCGACACGCGGAGTTGCGATAGTCGTTGACAGGATCCAGCAGTTGGGACTCGAGGTGGCGCTGCACAAGTCCGAGGCTATGTGTTTCCACGGCCCTCGAAACACGCCACCATCAGGTTTCCAATTAACGGTAGCTTCGAAGTTTTCGTTTCGAGTTCAATCAAAAATAATTTAGCTATGGTCAGGTGGAAGTGTCTTGGCAACAGTCCTTGCACACATGCACGATATGCGCGTGGAGATGCAACGCCGGGGTGAAAGTCCGCTGCCGCGACAGGTCACGGCATGGCGGACAGAGCTCCGGCGGGATCTCATGGTGAAATGGCGTCAGCGACTATCGCAACCCAGTGCTGGGCACGCCACAATTATGGCGGTAAGTCCCCTCTTTGAGGCGTGGCTGGAAAGACCTCACGGCGTCCTTACATTCCGCATGACGCAGGTACTCACCGGACATGGTTCGTTCGGGAGTTTCCTGCACGGGATTCATGCGGAGGTGACGCCCGGGTGTCGCCACTGTGCGGAACGCCCGGAGGACACGGTGGAGCACACAGTCGAGGTGTGCCCTGCTTGGGCGGAGCATCGCCGTGCCCTCGTGGGGGCGATCGGCGGCGGAGACCTCTCGCGCCGGGCCTTGGTTGAGGCCATGGTCCGGAGCGAGGAGGAGTGGCAGGCGGTCGCCGACTTCTGCGAAGCAGTAATGCTCGCAAAGGAGGAGGCCGAACGCATCAGGCAACGGCGTTATCGCCGCCGCCGTCGCCGGGATTCTGATCCCGATTTCCGGCCAACGTAGACGCGGGCTTGCGGACAGTGAGCAATGGGTAGCTCACTGACCGACCGTCCGGTAACTGTCCGGACCAAGCCCAAGTCGTCGACGGCGCGCACTGTTCCCGCGCGCCTCAAGGAGTTGTCAGCAACAGCAGGGACCCAGCCGGGTCGAAGCCTACTGGGGCCAGGGTTATCCGAAAGGGCGCTCGAGCCCCGGTATGAAGGCTAGAAGGAACGGGGTGGGTCTTTTAGTCAGTAAGAGTCTGACACTATCTCCCGCTCCGCCCAAGAGCGGGGGATGTCAATGCATGATTTTTTCCCACCATAAAAAAAAATAAAAAAAAAATACCTTAGCATTTATCTTCTAAGTAAATCTGATAGCTGAATCATTAGGTACCTACGCTGTAAACCAAATTACCAATAAATTAGTCGTCGGCAATGAAACAGTGAAAAATGACGACGCTGATATTTCAGTGCAAGACTATTATGCACTATTAGCATGCAGTGCGTCCTACATTCTCCGTACGAACAATTAACGGTTAATAAACTTTGTTATGTACTGCAATGCACTTATGCAGAACCACGCTCGTGAAAAGTACAAGGGAACAGCCTGATAACGTTAGTCATAAACCGTCTTTAAATTAGATTACAATGTAACTTGAGATTTTAGTTGTTACTGAGAATTTATTAATTTCATAAAATTACTATCTAATCCTAACTTCATTCAAAGGAAAGATTTAAAAAGTAACTCTACAGTACTGTTTATATTTATCTAGATTAGAGACCACTATATCCAAAAATATACATACCTATAATTCCTAAAATAGTGACAGATAATATTAATGATTATGTAATAATTTTAAGGTATTTTTTATTATAACAATGAACAATAAACATCTATTCTAATTCTTATTTGTCGTAAATAATCATCATCTCAGCCGACAGACGTCCACTGTTGGAAGGAGGCCTCCCCCAAGCGTCGCCACAATGCGCGATCCTGTGCGTCCAGCATCCATCGGATTACCGCAACCTTCACCAGGTCATCGGACCACCTTGTTGGAGGCCTTCCAACGCTGCGTTTTCTGGTGCGCGTCCGCCACTCCAGAACTTTTCGGCCTCAACGGCCATCTGTTATGATGTCTTGGGCAGACAGTCCAGTTGGGTAGATCTAATTTCGAGAAAGAGGTCAACCGTCGAAACCGACTCAGCTGGGCAGCGTTCGGAAAGCTACGCGGTATCTTCTCATCCAACATACCACATTGTCTCAAGACGAAAGTCTATGACCAGTGTGTGTTGCCAGTGATGACATTTGGATCCGAAACGTGGCTGCTCACAATGGGCTTCATCAGAAGGCTTAAAGTCACCCAAAGAGCGATGAAAAGGGCTTTGCTCGGAGTTTCCTTGCGTGATCGAGTCAGAAATTAAGATATCTGCAGGAGAACCAAGGTTGCCGACATAGCACGAAGAATCGCCAAAATTAAGTGGCAATGGTCAGGGCACATTGCTCGTAGAACAGATGGCCGTTGGAGCCGAAAAGTTCGTAAATAATAATTAAGGAAAAGGGAGAAATGCCTCATAGGTACATACTCGTACCTACATTTGAGTATAAAATAAACCATTTCCCTAATTAGTAATTGTCTGTGTAAGGACTTATAAATATTTTACGCACCCGCTTCCATAGGAAGTGCCCAAGAACCTGGTAGCATTGGCACGTTAGTTGGTAATTCTGATTCCTTGGTCGAAAAAAGGAACCCCCCCTAGAAACGTGAGGAATCGACAAATTTTCACATCGTCGGCGTGAGTGCCAAGACCTTGTATTTCCTTTTTTACTAAAAATGCAAGTGTATACTTGGAAACTGTCTGCCATACAAATATTTGTTGCGAGTGGGAATCGAATAGAGCAGTGGTGGCCAAGTGGTAATGGCCCCGACTTACGAGTTTCAGGTTACGGGTTCGAACCCAACCAGGCGCATTACTTTGTGTAATTTATTTCATCATCACTGAAGGAAAACATCGTGAGGAAACCGAAATATGTCCTAGAACCAAAAATTCGAAGACTTGTGACATTCAGGAACCCGCACTGAGCCCGCGTGGTAGATTACGTTACGGCCACATAAGAATCCGTGACACATAGCGCAGCAGACAATTGATGACCCATTGCGCAAACCATGCAATCATTACATCTATGAGACCAAGATAACAAGGCCAAACCATTTTAAATTAAAATTCTATTTAGGAGGTATCAAAGTCCAATTTAACATAATAGTCTGTATTATTATAATAGTTATTAGTATTTTTTGTAATAGTTTATATGGAGAAACTAATTTTCATTTGCGCGAAGCCGCTGGCAAAAGCTAGTTATTAATATTGGTATCATCTTGAGACCTACACTCGATACTTTTTAAAATAAATATTATGAAATATAACCTATATTTCACCATATTTATTTCAAAACCTTTTAACTCGCTATTTCGAGTTCCAAGTCGTCGGGGATATAGCTCAGTGGTAGAGCAATCGACTGCAGATCGATAGGTCCCCGGTTCAAATCCGGGTGTCCCCTTCAAATATGTCTTCAAGGGCTTTTTTGTGGATTTTTTATCAATATTTTCATTAAATTATCGACGTGACCCCCCAATTTTCTTTTGAAATTATCTTGAGTCCACTTTTTTCGAGAGTATGAGCTAGGCTATCTATAACACCGTATTAAATACTAAGTTCTAGGGTCAGCATGGGGTTACTGTGAAGATACAGAGAAGTTATTAGTTGCACTCAAATAAAGATTAATTGCACTTTTTATTATGATTAGTTAGCTTAGTTAATATACAAAGATTTTAGCAAGAAAGGTTTTTATTCTGTTTACACCTCTTTTACGTACCTATTAGTTGACTATTTTACTTTTTGTTATATAGTTACTGTGATTATTTTAGTTATTTTACCTTCTCTCGCCTGAAACAGGTTGTCCTATTTCAGGCATATTACTTTATATTTTTGGAATAAATTTGTTATTATTAATTTATTATTACTGTGGTCCAATGCAAAGAGCAACTGAAGGAACACAGGTGGATTTTAGTCTGACACACCCTTTCGCTTCACCCATAGCGTGAGAAGTTATTTGATGATTTCCCACCTCAAAAAAAGGATCCTCACTTTCATTTTGGTGTTAAATACATGTCGGAACTAGAGCAGTTCATTCACACGACTACTTAGGTATATGACTTCATCGATAGACTAGACTTGTGTCATTATTGAGTAATTGACTAACGTTATCAACGTACCGCCAATTGACAATGCATACCACACTAGGACCAACCAACGCTGCGTACCGGAAGACGCAGCGTTGGAAGGCCTCCTACAAGGTGGACCGATGACCTGGTAAAGGTAGCGGGAAACCGATGAATGCGGGACGCACAGGAACGTTTGATGTGGCGACGCTTGGGGGAGACCTATGTCCAACAGTGGACATGTATCGGCTGAAATGATGATGATGATGATGATAACCACACTAGGACTATAAAAGCTAACATTTGTATGTTTGTGTGTGAGTGTACCTAGTGTACTTACGTTCGTTTTTCCTTTAATTTACAGTATTACATCAGGGCGCTTTCAATTTAGACGTTTCATGTCGGACCGTTGCCGCACGTTTACCGTTCCACAGTCGGCCGGTTGCAGAACGTTAGGCGCTTGTTATCGAACTGATAACAAGCGCTGACTGCTAAACTGGCTGCCATTTGCCATTGAAAGCGCCCTAACATAGAAATACTAATTCTACGTGGGTAGTAGAAGTAGAAACTAGTACTTGAATAAATAATTCAAAATAATTTCAATCCATTGCTGCCAACTCAAGTATCGACTTTAGTATAATGTAATCAACCACATGGTCGCTTTCCATGAAGTGAGATAGTGTTCAAACTCGTGCTTATTAACAAAATAGAAACATACTTAATTGCGAAAAGGCTAGACAGCTACCATATTGTTTGAAAACGTTCTATTACGCTACCATTTTTAATTTAAAAAAGTCCTAAAAATACAGATGTTCCAGTGAAATTTGAAGTCTTTTTTCCATGACAATAGTTTGTTGTTTAAGAATTTGATAATAATCTGGAATGATTATCTTACGTTACGATACATAGCAGCTGCACTACGCAACGTAACCTCTACGCTACCTAATCTCTAAATTACGCCACGTAGACGATGACCCACGTTGCGTAACCAATGTCCTACGCCGCGTCGTGTAGCCACTGTCCTCCAGCGCGTAGCCACTATTCTATGCCGCGTAGCCACTATTCTACGCCGCCGCGTAGCCACTATTCTACGCCGCCGCGTAGCCACTATTCTACGCCACGTAGCCGCCGTCGTGTGTTGCGTAGCCGCTGCGCTAAAGTTGCATTACTATGAATCTCTAAATTACGCCACGTAGACAATGTCCCACGTTGCGTAACCAATGTCCTACGCCGCGCCGTGTAGCCACTGTCCTCCAGCGCGTAGCCACTATTTTATGCCGCGTAGCCACTATTCTACGCCGCTATGTAGCCACTATTCTACGCCACGTAGCCGCCGTCGTGTGTTGCGTAGCCGCTGCGCTAAAGTTGCATTACTATGAATCTCTAAATTACGCCACGTAGACAATGTCCCACGTTGCGTAACCAATGTCCTACGCCGCGCCGTGTAGCCACTGTCCTCCAGCGCGTAGCCACTATTCTATGCCGCGTAGCCACTATTCTACGCCGCCGCGTAGCCACTATTCTACGCCACGTAGCCGCCGTCGTGTGTTGCGTAGCCGCTGCGCTAAAGTTGCATTACTATGAATCTCTAAATTACGCCACGTAGACAATGTCCCACGTTGCGTAACCAATGTCCTACGCCGCGCCGTGTAGCCACTGTCCTCCAGCGCGTAGCCACTATTTTATGCCGCGTAGCCACTATTCTACGCCGCTGTGTAGCCACTATTCTACGCCACGTAGCCGCCGTCGTGTGTTGCGTAGCCGCTGCGCTAAAGTTGCATTACTATGAATCTCTAAATTACGCCACGTAGACAATGTCCCACGTTGCGTAACCAAAGTCCTACGCCGCGCCGTGTAGCCACTGTCCTCCAGCGCGTAGCCACTATTCTATGCCGCGTAGTCATTATTCTACGCCGCCGCGTAGCCACTATTCTACGCCACGTAGCCGCTGTCGTGTGTTGCGTAGCCGCTGCGCTAAAGTTGCATTACTATAAAATGTGTAAGTATAAATATAGGTGGATTCTGATGTGAAAACACTTCTAACTTTGTTTTTTAATTTACAAAAATGCCCAAATTCACATAGGCCGAGCACTCATAAAACGTCAGAAGCTAGTGCAGGGTTCCTTTGTAATTTACTAACTCTTTAAAAAAAATGGTTGATCTTACAATATTTCCATATTACAAATGTAAGGTCAGTGTAGAGCAGTCAATATTACACCCAAAAGCACAATAAAAATAATCTTATCTAATAAAGAAGTGGGTAGAAATAGAAGGTAATCTAAGAATCTTCCGAGTCTTATTATTTACACAGCAATATCAAATGTACTAACCTAGCGTAAACAACCGTTTTGCAATATTCTGATTTCTCTTTCTGCCTACGCTGCATTACTCATCACTCACACACGAATCTACGTCATCTTATTTTATAGAAATACCTTTTAGGTCGAATTTTCGAGGCATTTGTCATCGGGGATATAGCTCAGTGGTAGAGCAATCGACTGCAGATCGATAGGCCCCCGGTTCAAATCCGGGTGTCCCCTGCAAACCAGTCTACGGGACTTTTTGCTATAAATTTTTTGATCATATTTTTATGAAATATTGGATGAAACCATTCATATAGGAAACTATTATGGCAGAGTTATAAAGTTCCTAATTTTAAGAGGCTCCATTTCCACTCGCCTATTGTCAACATCGAACATGGTTTAAAAGCTTGTTACTTCATCTAACGCAATCCAATGCGATATTTGACGAAGCGGGAACCCGAAAAAAGATAACGCGTGAAAACTCGCGCGTTTATTTCTTGAATTACTAGAAAATTTCACAAAACTTGTTCCAGGAAATACGTGTTATTTTTAAAACCTTAATTTTTTTTGAAAAAAATTGTCCTCATTCAGAATCTTGGTTAAGACAAGACTATTATTGTTAGGTATATTTTTAGACTTTTTGATTTCTGAGTAAATTATGAAGTGTTCATGCAAAATAGCAGGTTTTCAGATTAGTTTTACACAAATTTATAAATTGATTTCAATAGAAGCCACAAGATAATATCCACTAGATATTGTGCTTCAAAAATAATGAAAATAACGGCGTAAGAGAAAACAGTGAAAATGTATGTCGAATTGCATGCCTTTACTGATTGTTAAATACATCAAGTCAAAATAAGTTGCTATCGTTCGATCATAAATGACAGTCTATAAACCCTTGATGACTTATTGAATTCACTTAAAAACAGACACGAAATGAAAACTCAGGCGGACTGGTGAAGTTTTGACTAGTGATTTTTTATTTGATTCCACAAAAGCGCAGTTTAGACTGGCGGAAATAAAAATATTGCGATAAAACTACTAACATTACAACACGCTACCTAGAAATGGTAATAAATGTTTCTACCTTACCAAAGGTGACTTTGTTCGTAGTAGTTCTTTTTTTTTTATAATAAACTTTCTGTGAACAAATTGGTTTTTTTTTTGTTGTTTTCAGGCAATTTTCCGACCAAAAGTTATGTTTGCCTAATCATATTGTGATTACAATTATATAGACCAATGGTTTTCATGATACCTGAAACATTTAGGCATTTGTAATCAGTTTTGCTTTTAACACGCACACGTGTGTAATCAGCCTTCTAATGTTCCCACTACTGGGACTCAGGTTTCCTCTCTAAAAGAGAGTATGTGCCGTAATCAACCACGCGAGCCCAGTGCGGATTGGTTGATCTTTAACATGGATAAAGGTAACTGTTTCCGTTCTAGGGTTTTTTTCGGTGGGTAAAAAATTATCCTTATGACATCCCCCGCTCTTGGGCGGAGCGGGAGGTAATGTAAGACTTTTACTGATTAAAAACCCACCCCGTTCTTTCGTGCCTTCATACCGGGGCTGGGCTGCCTTTCGGAGCTAAACCTGGTCCCAGTAGGCTTCGACCCAGCTGGGTCCCCGCTGTTGCTGAAAACTCTTTGAGGCACGCTGGAACAGTGCGCACCGTCGACGAGTTGGGCTCGGTCCGGACACCGGACGGTCGGACAACGAGCTACCCATTGCTCGCCGTCCGCAAGCCCGCGCCTATGGTGGTCGGAAATCGGGACCAGAATCCCGGCGGCGGCTGAGGCGCTGTGAGTGCCTGATGCGATCGGCCTCCGCCTTTGCTAGCATTACTGCTTCGCAGAAGGAGGCGGTCGCCTGCCACTTCTCGCTCCGATCGCTGCCCAAGCGGGGCACGACTCTACTGTGTGCTCCACAGTGTCATCCAGGCATTTCGCACAGTGGTGACACCCTGGCGTCACTTCGGCACGAATCCGGTGCAGGAACCTCCCGAGCTTACCATGTCCGTTCCGTTGTAGGGTGGAGTGAGAGGGCGTACGTATATATACCTGTGTCCTTCAGCTGCTCTTTGCGTGTTAGAGTCATGGTCTCTCTTTCAAACGTTCCCTCACTAACAGTTTTATTTCTATGTAGATGACCTATGTATTAAATAAACGAATATATTATTTTAAAATAAAAAAATAGGTATATTTTCACAAAACCAATATGAGGTCGTAGATATATCTAAGTAGCTAGCTACATGTCCTTGGGTGCTAAAACTCGCATTTAGTTGCAAATAGAACAAGCTACATATATGTTTGACAGAGTTGTATAGGTACCATCGCCATAACAAAAGTTTTACCGAACAAAAAGTTTTTCCGAGACATTCATAAACGCAAAGTTTATGAGCTATGGTAGTCATGCGATAGTTTCGTTCGGGAGAACGTCACGCGAGCGGCTCGCAGACGGTACCAAAAACCGACAAACTAAAATACCTTCCATTTGTCTCCTATACCTAAACAGCTTTCTCCGACTTCGTATTTACATTAAATTCCCATTTAAATGGATATGTTCACACTTACAATCTGAATAACTTGGAATTCTTTTTTAGAATTTCGGTTTTTAAAGAATGTGACGAAAAACAATTTTTTCAAACTCGCAGATCAGTCACCGCGCCTCGGGACTGAATGTTTACCTCTTATTACACAACCCCTTTAACTGGCTTGTAAATATGTACAAAGAAAGATTTGATCCCAACCCCTCGAAGCAACATTTTATAATCTCTTTATCCAATAAGCCTCGAAGCCAATTTCGAATAAAGAGTGAGCAGTTAAAGCCCTAGGTAAAAACACGTCCTCGTCGCCACAACGCTAAGCCACGTACTTTTCATGTAAATTTTAAGCTGTCGGTTTTTGCGAGGATTTCTAACAAATCCGAATTGCTGAGACAATTTTCGAGTTAACTGCGGTCAGTCACGCACTTGCTGTCGGTACTTATTTATTAAATATTAACGGGATTGTGATCATAAGAGCCGGATTCTGCGAACACGAATTCGATACCTTTTATAACTTAGTTGCTAGTTAAGTACCCAAAAGAATTTTGTGTCTACCTGGCAGGTAGCGGCCTTAAGGGCCCCGTCAATGTTGCTGACAACTGTTTCACAGGCGCATGGTTATAGTACGACGCGCCGTCGACCCGCGTGAGCTACCCATTACTCGCCGCCGACGTACGCCGCCACTCCCGACGCCCAGAGCATCTCCAATAAGGCCCAAAGCATGAAAATTGTTTTCTTCTCATACTTTCCCCCCTCTATACCATTCCCTGAACCTGGATCGAACGCAAGAAATCACTGCCGCCGATCGCCTCCATGAAGTCACACTACTGCTCAGCCCAAGCAGAATAAACCTCTAACGTATCCTCAACTTGGTGACCCGCAACTTGGTGACACCTGGGCGTTTCTCTCACTGAATTGGAAACAGAGACCGTTCGAAACAACCGTATCCGGTGAGGATCTGTCTCAGGCAGAAAGTAAGGACGCCATTGCGCCGGTATATAACCACTCCTCAAAGAGGGGACGTATTGCCGCAATCATGTTGTGCCCAACCAAACTATCTAGGTACCTAATTAATTCTATGGCTTGGTAGATTTTTGTCTTTCTCTTGTTCTCAGTAATTCCATCAAAAGATGTCCGGACTTTGACTATTACTGTTGAGAGTGTAGGATCTAACTCACTAAAACCACACCGATGATGACAATCAGCACATTTAAGGGTCCCCGTAAGAGAAGAGCACTTCGGAACTGTCTCTGTGCAACGCCGGTTATGGCACATCCCTTAGGAGACTACAGTCTCCAGACTAGGTAGATATCTACGTAAATAATTTCACCGATTAATCTTCGGTACCTAGTCACTTAGGTATTATTAAAATTAAACTAAAATCACTATCACTCCTATTCTCAATAATGAATTGCAAGCATTAATATTCAACTTTACTAATATAATACTTTGCGCGAAAATCCTCGGCGCTAACCATTTCATATAAAGAGATTGTTCAACAGAAAAAGTTGGCAAATTTGTCTCGCCCGGGGCACACATTATCTCTGCTCACATTACGTTATGAATGGATGTGATTTAACTGAAGCCGCTATGACTGTTCAGGAAAGAATACCTGGTTTTGTAAACTTCTTTCCCTAAGTACAAAAAATTTAAAGGAAAATTTTTTTTTTTTTTAAGCATACCTATCTTCTTGAATGCTAAGTTTCGTCAGCTAGTACAAATCATGGTTGTACTTGCAACAGTATGATTCATCATCTTCTTACCCGTAAATCTTTATCCTTACCATATCATAAAACAAAGTTCCCTACCTCGTGAGCCCTTGTGTATGTTCGTGATAAACTCAAAAATACTTAACAAATTTTCACACGGTTTTCATCAATGGACAGACTGATTCACGAGGAAGGTTTAAGAGTCATGGCCAGATCTTAGAAATCTAATCAAGGTTATTATTTTGTTTGGAGTGGTCGAAAATTATACCATATACACCGCTAAATTTTATTCGTTATAATCCCGTGGAGGGTCGATCCGGTACATGAAACACTATCGATTTGTAAAGATAAAATCAAAAAATAAAGTACCTTTTTTTCAAAACTCGTATTAATTTACGCACGTACGAAATTAATTTTTTTAAGAAAACGTCAGCTGAGCGGGTTCAACGACCTGTAGTTAATAGTCGGCGTTGCTTACAAACTATCTACAGGTCATTGAACTCGTTCAGCTGACGTTTTCTTAAAGAAATTAATTTCGTATATGCGTAAATTAATACGAGTTTTGAAAAAAAGGGTACTTTATTTTTTAATTTTATCTTTACAAATCGATAGTGTTTCATGTACCGGATCGAGCCTCCACGGGATTAAAACGATTAAAATTTAACGGTGTATATATCAAGTTTCATATTTCTGCTAAATGAACTTAAAATATCTAATCATTCTTGTTTAGATCTTTTATTACCTACGGAAATAGGAGAGGTGTTATGAGACATAGAATGAATCCATTTTACTTAAATTTGTCACAAGCTTTCGGGCAAGCTTGCATAATAATTGCTTGAAAAAGAACATTGTTGAACGTCATTAGTGCAAACTTAACTTGAAAAATTAAATCAAATTGATAGAGTACTTTATAATTTTAGGAAAGTACTTGGTAGATACAATTGTAATAAAACATACCTATTGATAAATAGCAGTGTAATAAAACAAAATGTTTATGTTACCGAGAAAATTGAAACCAGTGCGTATCGCCGCACACTTTATTAATCTCACTTCAAGAAATAAAATATTTTAGGACTCCATCATGTTGCTGCCTGGCGATAACAATCCGAAAACATGGCTTTTCGTAACGGTAAATAATTCTACAACTTCGCTTTTAATTCTTTTCAAAACTTGTGATGATCACGCTCTGGATCCTACAGACTCAATCATTTTTTATTTTCAGATATTGGTGTCCACGATCATTGCATATAGTGAATCTTCTGGAGGGAAAACTCGTGAGTACCTCATTTTATACGCATGCAAAATTACATACCTAGTTGTAGATCGTATTCAGGTTTTGATACAACCCTGTTGTATATTTTTAGTTGATATTAAGCTTGGCTTTGACTTAACACAATGGGGTATTGGAGCTCCGTCGCTTCGGATTAGAGACTTCCAAGGTACACTTTTCCCATGGCTATGACAAGTAATAAAGACATATGTTTGATGATCGCACTAGCTCTTTCATTTTAGATTCTCATGAATATAATCCAAGGGCAATGGATGGAGAAAGCAGTAACGATGAGAGTGGCGGTGAGAAAAAAATTGCAAAACGCTCGAATGAAGAAATTCTGCCCAAAAAAGAAGAAAGCAAGGAACAGGAGAAATCAGAAAAATCTGACGACGATGATGGGGATGATGACGACGATAAAAATTGTAATTATACTTATTAATTACTTTTTACGCCCGTGCCGGAGATAGCGGATGAGTGCCTATTACCAACGGTCAAAAACAAATTATTACCCTCTTTCCGAGGCAGTCAAGTAAAAAGATATAAACTTTTAAATATCGGTAGCGGTACTGATGCACCTAGTAAGGCAAAATTACAAAACATGCTAACCAATTAGTAGATACATATAATTACATATCTTTGTTAGCATAAACTGATCACAAGTAGAGTTTAATTTACTTACACTAATAGCAGTAGCTAAGGCGCTACCCAATTTTTATCAAATTGTGTTAGCAAGACGGTTTTCCGTTTCTAAGCTTTTCTAGGTTCAAGCATACGAGTATTAACTCGTAGTGTGTCTAAACGTGGATCCACGCGAGACACAATGGCTTTTTAATTGTGTCTCTAATTACGGCACACGAGAGGTTAATGTAGTTGTAAACTTAAAAAAAGAGCAGTAAATACAATTGCCGAAACGGATCTTGAGCGCTGGCTTCAAGTTGCGCAGAAGTCAAATATTCGGTCTCTTTAGTGGTGCGAAGTGAGACGCGGGGGTAGGAAGTGTCAGTGATTGGCTCGCCGCGCCATCGTGTCATCGACGTCACTCATGATTTGTTCCCTGCGCTTGCAGCATGTATCTAACAACGACGACGATTGGCTCGCCAATGTATGGAATGCGCAAAGCGATCCTCACTCTGACGCCGAGCGCTCAAGATCCGTGCCGGTAATTGTACGTACTAATTTAATTTTAGCTGGTTCCGGTGATGACAATACAGTAAGAGTAACCAGAGGGCCAAAAAATGGTGACTTTGAGCCTGAAGAAGGTACGTAGTTTTTTTAGATTTTAATTGTAAATCATAACTATATATGGCTTCTTCAAACTAAAAGATTCACCAGCTTTTCTGTTAATATTGGTTAGCCAGTCCTGAAAGGGCAATTGGAAGGCGATAATGTCTGGTGTGTGTAGAACACTGGAAGCCTTGGTACTCCATGGTATAAGAGGGGAGGGGGGTTTGAAAACCAATCTTCTGTTACCCCAAGACTTATCTGAAGACCTCATGCTTTCACCCTCTCGTACCAGGAAGAATCTACCCCACAAGTAGACTACAGAGTAACATAGTCTGTGAGGAAGGAATGCTTTGGTTTTGTATAGCAAATTTCTATGCTATGCTCAATTAATGGCTTATTGAACGTCTCCAAGGATATTCTCAACATATGCCACACTATATGGATCACTCACTCACTCACTTTTGTCATTAAGGCTTGTAGTAACGTTTGCTTGCATCATAACTTGTGTGTATTACGTGTTTAGCGCAGAGTGCAGGGGTGGTACAATGGTAACGGACCCGACTTTCGAGTTATATGTCGTTGTAATTTATTTTCATAACCACTGCTCTCAAAACGATAAAGGAAAACATCGTGAGGAAACCGACATGTCCTAGACCCAAAAATTCGGTAGCATGTGGCATCCACCAACCCGCACTAGATCCGCGCGGTACATTACGGCCCATTCACTTCTGACCTAAATCTTCAGTCCCAGCAGTGGGAACATTATAATGATGAAAATGTTGCTTATTTTGTACCTTCTAAATGACTGTTAAAAATATGCCTTCTTCTGTGTGATACCGAGCAAAAACTACTCTAACTTTTTACATTTTGAACACTCTGAAATCTCAATCTCTTATGTTAAAGCTATATCTACGCCCGTGGTGTATTGAACCCCAGTAACATAGGACAATTAGTAGGTAAAATATGATTTTGAAAATTGTAGATCATGTTTTATACTTATATCCAGAATAAATCCTTTTTTATATTTTAACCTTTTTCGTTAGCCGTTAGCAGTTTCGTTTAGTGAGTTACACTAAAGGATTCCATAATCATTATAACTATTCATGCCTGTTCATTGGTGAATTGCTACAAATTACCACATCGACTTTTTGATTCCAGAAAATCCAAAAGTACATGCTAAATACGAGAAGAACCCCGAATCTGAGCAAAACTCGGAAGGTAAGAAGCATATTTCTCACTCTCTTACAGCTAAGATTTAAACTAGGGGCAATTTGACGTAGGGAGGTATCTTCAGTTCTGACTTACAGTATGTATATAGTCCCAGATCGAAAAACATACGGTATTTCCAAAAGCTGCTAGAAATCAGAATCGTATATTTCAAATAGACCAATTATACTAGTAATTGGTCACTTTTGAATTGTCGAAACGGAGGTCAGTCAAAAAAAACGGAGCTAAATTGTGCGCTCCAAAGCGTAGATCTCTATGGAGAAGAATGTGCAAGAAACTCCATGGACACTCCTCTTAGAATAAGGTTGCGTTAGACGTATTATCAAAATCAAAAATCAAAATCATTTATTTCAAATAGACCATTTGCAGGCACTTTTGAATAGTCAAATGTCGGTCAGTCCAAGAAAAGTGAAGCTAAATTGCACGTTCCAAAGAGTAGGTCTCTATGGAGAAGAACGTGCAAGAAACTCCATGGACACTCTTTTATCTTCTATTTTGTACTACAAGATTGGTATACCTATCAGCATTATCAATAGTAATGATATACGTAATATGCAAATATTATGAAGAAAAAGAAAATTTAAAAGGCTACCTAACTCTTGAATTTCTTGCCGGTTATTCTCCTTAGGAAACGACTAATTGGAACCGTGCACTAGCTTCTGACGTTTTATATGTAGTCATGTAGGCAGATGTATAATATGTTTTGAATTAATTGAATTGTTTTTAAAACTGACATTCAAATATGTAAAAAAATAATAGGTATTATTTTTCCGGGAGTTTATTAAATCCTGCGTATTCCCGGGCCATGGGTCGACTTTGAAAGGTAAACCTTTGATCCTCAAAGTCTGACATGTCATCCTGCTCCGCCCGAAAAATCATTAGATAATTTCCCAACTTAAAAGCTCCCGCTAGACTTGGGGAAAGAAAAATAATACCATAAATTAAGATTTGGCTGGCTTTTATTGGAATGCCAAGCACATCTACTAGCTTTTTCTAAAAAGATAGTAGTGGTAAAGATGACTATATTTATGTAGGTACCCCACCAACCATCTAAGCACAAATACAAACCGTTATAAAAAAAAAAAAAACAGAAATTTAAACTTCCAAGCCCTTAAGGCCCCAGTCTTATTTTTCGGTTACATGTGAACGAAACAAAATTAAAAAAAAAAACCTATAATTATGATTTAGGTACAGAAATTAATGATAATTTTATTTTTATTTAATTAATTTAGAGTCTGAATCTGGTCCACAAAACAGGAATTCTAAGAAAAATTTTCAATTACCTGATCTAAAATTCAGATGACTCCAAAACGAGAAGAATACCACTTCGCTATGAAATTGTATATTTGAAATATAAAACTTGTTTTGGCAACATCGTGTTTCATTATAGTTAGATTTATTTTAGTTCACCTTATTCTAAATATGATTTAGACCATAGATTACAGGAACTAGGTGACCATGCCCCAATCGCATTGAAAGAAATTTATTTGAAAAACTGTTAAAAACATTATAGAAGATTAGGTGACTTTATGCATGTATTATAAAAAATAACAACCTTCTAACACCTCTGTTATACTAAAGTATAGTATTACAAAACTATAGATAATAAATATAGCAAATACTCTAAAATTTTCTTCTTACAGAGGATGGTCGTCGCTACAAAAGACATATTGCGAGATTCGGTAATGTAAGAGAAGAGTAAATAAGCTTCAGCAGCAGATGAAAAATTTATCAATAAAGTACCAGATGAACTAAAAGATATTTTTCTAAAAAGATTACCCTGTATCTCATTTCATTGTTCGATTGTTATTTAAGGTCAACTTTAATTAGCAGTAATTTAGTTGACTGAACTAGCCATACCTATTACCAGCCTCGGATTTTATTTCCACCCTTACTTGACTCAAAGATATTAAAAAAAAAACATAAACACTAAAACATTCTACTAAAATCATTTAAAGCCTAGACTTGAAATTACTTACCTAATAGCATGCTGAGGAAGAAAATGAGTTTTTTTTTAGCTGTAACATGTATAGAAAGAAATAAAAAAACAAGTTTTTAATGTAAATCTATTTTTTATAGCAAGCTTTTACAGCGCAGTATATCTGTATAATTAATACCCGTCAAGACGAATCATACGAGCCTAAACTCGATGGGGTTGTGTCATTTAACGACCGAGTTCCTACGGCCACCTTCCGGTTCCATCATCAGATCAGCTCCATGTCATAATAATTTTGTATTGTCATCTGATTTACATATGTATGCAGAATTTCAGCTCAATCGGTTACCGGGAAGTGGATCAAATTTAATTTGTAAGATTTAATGACAGACAAACATCGGGACAGGTGAAACTAAATAAAAGCTTGTAATAATTTATTTGGTACAGCACAAGGCACATATTATTAT
The DNA here is from genome assembly GCA_910589285.2 of Mythimna ferrago. NCBI lineage: Eukaryota > Metazoa > Arthropoda > Insecta > Lepidoptera > Noctuidae > Mythimna > Mythimna ferrago. The sequence continues at coordinate 13,108,649 of OU342687.1, forward strand.
GTACCTACACAATAGTTAGGTACCACAAAACAAAACAAAAATAGCAAGAATATAGTTGTGTGCCTCACGGCTGCACCAAAATAGGTACAGTAGGTACTACATACATATACCTACATATCTAATTTAATCTCACAGAATTGACTTATTAAATCTCCTGCAAAATTCACGAACTTAAAGCATTACTTTTACTTCGAGATTCAAGTCGTCGGTTTCAACACTAACTACATTTATCTCAAATTAATGAATTATTCAAGGGCATGACTCCCACTTCTTCCAATTTTAACTTTCACCCGCTTTATTTGATTAGGCTCAAGAATCTCATAGCGTGATTTTTCCTATATTGATTTTAGAAGGTGTTGTCGATAGAACCCCCCATAAATAATGTATGACTCGAAACTCGCGACCTTTTATTGCTCTGATCCGGCGTCAGTGCCTCACTTTATATTTTTAGCTAAGACATTGCCAAATAGCTCTACCGATGTCAAATATTCAGTAATAGTGTCTTGCTTTGAAAGAATTTTACAGTTACTTTTTATGTTTAACAATTTATTTTTATGTATCGTTTAGGTACATACGAATAAAGAGGTATCTTGCCGTTTTGTATGTTGATACATCTACTTCTACCTAGTACGAGTTTCACACGTAGGTAAACAAATCGCCTCAGTGAGGTGACTATAATCCCGTCTGCTAACGACAGAATGTTGCATGCAATCTGGCGTCTGTCAGGGTGGGCAGAGGGTTGGTCGAGTTCACCGCAAGATATTGCAAGAGCCTGCAAAATTACACTATAAAGCCGAATATATTGCGCTCCACCACGGCTGGGTGGCGATTCTCTAACTTTATAATCGATTTATTTTACCAATAAATACTTAACATGAACATTGTATAGATATAGATGTTTAAATCGTTATCTAAAGATCTTTTTAGTGACCAAACTTCATTAGAGTGTTTAGCTAGTTTATCTTCTAATTTTGTAATATAAATACACCGTAGGTTTGTATATCGTTAACATAACTACTTACCTACATATCTTACTCATTTAAGTCCCTTTTTCCTTATATATAATGTAGATAATTATCCTGAAAAAAAAATAGGTACAGTCATGAGCAGAAATATTATATTGGCGCTTTTTCTAAAATTAACTTAAATTATTTCTTAACGACTGCCATTTAAGAAATAATTGTGTATTTATATTATTAAGTATATGTCGTGCCCTTATCTTAGAATTGATCACTTCATAAATGGTAAACGTTAACATATTTTGATGTTATGTCAATACTTGTTTGGCCATATCATTGATGTAGGATTTCAATGATAATGAAAGGTCTAAAGAAATTGGGCAAACGAGGATTGAAATATCATCAATTTTTAACGTTTAAAACGATCAGCAATTTTACTTGGCCATATCATGAAGGTGATCTATTTCTAAGATCTGGCCACGACATAAGTAATTATACACCCTTAAATTTTAATCGTTTTAATCCCGTGGAGGGTTGATCCGGTACACGAAACACTATCGATTTGTAAAGATAAAATTAAAAAATAAAGTACCTACCTTTTTTTTCAAAACTCGTATTAATTTACGCTTGTACGAAATTAATTTCTTTTTTCTTAAAGAGAGTTTTAAAAAAAAGGTACTTTATTTTTAATTTTATCTTTACAAATCGATAGTGTTTCATGTACCGGATCGACCCTCCACGGGATTAGCGGTGTATATAATAATAATATAATATAGTTATTAGGTCTGTACATAATTATTTATTTGTCTGTCATACGAGTAAATTATGTACATAACAGTACATTATGATATAAGTGTGTAATGTTACTGATTACCGTCGAGGCGGTATTAAGACCCGAGCCGTGGCGAAGATTTTAAGAGAGCTGAGAACGGTAATCATTAATTACTCACGTGTATCATACGACGTTTTTCAACACACTTGTGAAGATAATAACTAAAACTAGTAAACTTTTGTGGCGGTAAAAATCTGTTTTCATATGCGCGCCCATATTTTTTATTTATTTTTCTTTCAATACTTACACTCACTGAAATGAATAAACGGGGGTTGACAGACGACTCATGGGGGATGACCTGCGCCCATCCTGATACGATACATGTAATATAATTATGGCGGGGGAGAGGTTCAACAATAGGGTTTTAACTACTAGGTATAGCACTAGTGCGTAAGGGTAATCAAAATGTCACAGTTTGGTAACAAGGGTCATTATGTACCTACCTAAGTGCAGTGCAATAAGAGTCACTTTCTGAGCAAGTGTATTGAAAATGATATTTATTTTACAAATAGGTTTTAAGGAACACTTTTAGACGTCAATTTCAACCAGATTAAACTAAGTAGATGGGGCCGGTGTTTCCCAGCTGACTACCCTGAGGAAAACCACCAAAACAAACTCAGGAATCAAAGTCATAATTTACGATAGAAACTTTCACATCATTATATTGTCAAAAAATACCCTCAAAAGCAAAAATACGGACATGGCGTCTCCCAGGAAGAAGTAACACAAACTTGTTACGTCCTTTATAGCACATATACAGCGCGAAAATGCGATAACATCGTTCCAGCGACCGTCTTAAATGCATTAGTCTTTCTGTAAGACATCTCTAACGAGACACTTGGATAAACTAAACCACTCAATTGTCTTGAGGACGCATTCTTGTAGAATTTTGCGGGTCAAATGTCCAAACGTAACTAATTATGAAAGTAACTTACATCATTCAGTGCGTATTTACGATCTTGTTTCTTATTTGGGCGTGGTGTTACTTGTTAAGATGTAGTGTAGAGCTACGTATGTACAGTAGACCTATAGTCACTTTCATAAAGTTTTTACCACAAAAATACGTCCCCACCTAAGGGTCAACGTTGCGTTAAGCAGGCGCCCGCGCGAGAACCCATCGCGTGACGTGCGCGTGTCGTGTGCGACGGTCTCCGTAGCAGAAACCGGATTATTACCTGCCCAGTCGCTGTTTCAACTTTAACAGTGTGCATGTAGTCGATAGAGAACTTTAATGCATTATTAAGTAGCAAAATAGGAGCGGGGCGCGGCTCACCCCGACCCGTGCCCGTGCTTGTCACCGCGGCGGAGTACTTGTGTATGGGACAGCGCGGGCGCCCGCTTAACGTAACGTCGGCCCTAACAGAAAAAGAATACCTGGAGGGATTTTTAGGGCGGCCTTTGTTCAGCTGTGGGACAATGTAGTCAACAGAAACACACACAAACACATGGTTAGTGCAGTGATTAAGCGGTTGGCTACGCTGCGTGTCGCGGCTTCGGTTGCCGCGATAAATGTTCCAGGTCTGGGTGTCTTAGCTCGCCGTCCGTCCGGTTACCGTGCGGTCCAAGCCCAAGTCGTCGACGGCGCATAGCGTTCCACGTGCGCCTCAAGGAGATGACAGCAAACCGTAGGAGCCCAGCAGAAGTCTACTGGGGCCATGGGTTCGCTTCTGAAAAGAAAACCCGGCCCTGGAATGAGAGGCAACGAAGGAACTAGGAGTGGGTTTTAGTCAGTAAAAGTCTGATGCGCCCTACTCCACCCAAGGGTTGGAGATGTTACTGAATGATTTCCCACATAAAAAAAAATGGACTGGATGTTTTATGTATGTATGTGCAATTACATATTACACTGGATTAATTCCTCATGCGGACACACCGATTAAAAAAATTATAAAAAGATAATGAAATAAAGAACACATCCCAATAGGTAAGGATTTTGTGACGAAAAGCAAGTATCTAAGAAAGATTTAAATATTTATTCTGATGACAACAAACAGAACTGGATGAAATCATTAAGTAATCACGTCAAAAGATGTTTTCATAATAAAAGCCTAAGTTAAAACAGTTACAACTCCATTTTCAACTTGGCAAGTGATGAGGAACGTGGGTTAGGAGTTTAGGACCATAACCTTAGCTCTCACACATCCACACTTCAACTTAATTTTCAGTTTGGGACCGTGATGCAACCCTCGGCAGTCGTCAGGTTGTAATCTTAGCCTGTAAAACGGTCGCAGCACATTAGGGACTTGAAATTCTAACTTGGGCAAAATTGCAATAGTGGAACCGCAATCTTCTTTAGCGAAGTTGGTCTGTCGAAGTTAGTCAGCATAAAATGTTATAGGAAGATACCTATTGTATTATACAACATTATTTTTAGTATATTACCGTAACCTGAATAGATATTCATCATCATCATCATTTCAGCCGATATACGTCTACTGTAGGACATAGACCTCCCCCAAGCGTCGCCACAACGAATGTTCCTGTGCGTCTCGCATCCATCGGAATAGATATTAGTTTGTTCAGAATCAGTAACTGATTCGATCCCAATAATTTTTACACCATGTTACCAATACTTTTTCCCAAAAATATTTTAATAAAGTCACAAGTTAGACACCACCTACACTAAGTACACTGGGCATTGCAGGTTATAGCGGGCATTAGGCGCCAGCTCACAGCTGGGTGCGGGAGCAAATTACTCGTATAGGTAGATAATATCACTTTATAATCAAGACCCTTTATCTCGGGAACGCGTGGAAGTATCGCGTTGAAATTAACACTATATACCCTGGTCTGCAGTCCCTTCAAGCTGTGAAAAAATCAAACATCTGAGTTAACGAAAAAAGATACGGCCGACATAAAGTCACAAAAAACTTATATTTCGACACTCTCAAGGGAATCAAAATTCATAGGGTACTTTCTTAGGATTCTAGGTCAACAGACCTAGAATCCTAAACATGAAGCAAGGTCTCATAGTACAATAGTATAATAGTATAAATATAATATAAATACAATAGTATAAATATAATAAAAAAATCTAAATAAAAACTGTAAATTTGTAGTTACTTACGTCACACATTTTTTTTTTCTATTAGAAAATCTTCGTAACTCAATTCGGGAATTGAACTGATTTCACAGGTAAGTTTGTACAGAACCCACAATGCTCATGTCCGAGTTGCACTTGCCAGGTTTTTAATAAAGTCAAAGCTTGTGGGTGCAATTAAAAGTTACTTCACCTTATTCTATATTAAATAGCTACCGTATTTGATTCCCCAATAATGTAATTATCGCAAAATTATACATTCTGAATTCGCAAGTGACTCCTTTGTGTTAATAAATTAGGTGATTAGCCGCGATCGGGATTAAACTTCGGACGAATTTGTTTAAGTTGCACCTTTTAATTTGTTCCAAGAGAATAGACTCGCAACTTTGCGGAATAAAAAGCTCCTACCGGGAAAAAATCTGCAGTATCTTCCTTCCTGCCAGCAAGAGAGCTACTGTTTCAATACAGTGTGTTCTTTTTACGAGCGATCGAAACATATACCGGGTTTGGCTCTGATTGGCTAAGAACTTGGAGAGCCAAACAGAGAGCCATACGTCTTAGACATGTCGATCGCAACACGCAGTTTAACGTTAAACAAACTCCCACTAGGCTCTCTGATTTCAATAAATACAACATTAGTTTTATTAGTTATAAGCGAAACACGAAACACGTGTCTATTATTCTTATATAAAGAATCTATGTACAAAATTTCATAATTGTATCATAAAAAATTACAAAGTTTTATGCTTGTTATGTTACCTGGTTGTCCGCACAAATACATGGTCACCGGGCCATTCGGGCGACTGAGAGGTTATGGGTTCCGTTTTTCTTTTTGAGGTACGGAACCCTAAAAATCGCTTAAATAGAGTATTTATTATTATAAGCACTATATAAGATGAAACAACTTTTTCAATACACTTGCTCAGAAAGTGACTCTTAATGCACTGCACTTAGGTACATAATGGCCCTTGTTACCAAACTGTGACATTTTGATTACCATTACGCACTAGTGCTATAATGTAGTTAAAACCTTATTGTTCAACCTCTCCCCCGCCATAATTTTAATACATTACCGTATCAGGCTGGGCGCAGGTCGTCCCCCACGAGTCGCCGGTCAACCCCCGTTTATACTTTCCAGTGAGTGTATTGAAAGGTAAATAAAAAAAAAATATGGGCGCGCATATGAAAACAGATTTTACCGCCACAAAAGTTTACTAGTTTTACAGTTATTTTCTTCACAAGTGTATTGAAAAACGTCGTATGATACACGTGAGTAATGAATGATTACCGGTCTCGGCTTTCTTAAGACCCTCGCCACGGCTCGGGTCTTAATACCGCCTCGATGGTAATCACTAACATTACACACATATATCATAATGTACTATTAATTGCACTCACAAGGTTCGACCATAGATGAAAAACTTAAACAGAATAACCCTTCTACACTCGAGAGCAAAAAAATCGCACATCACAACTCTTTTTGTTAAAGCACTTTTTGTCATGTATGTGAATAGTTATTGAAAGCATGTTGTAGACGAATTGAAAGCCTATTTAATTACCTTTCTAATGATATGCAAAACAGTGTAAAAAAATATCCTTGAAAGGGTTTATAGCACAAAATCCAACAAATGGGAAAAATTACCAAATTTCACCTAAGAAAGAATTAGAGTCAAACTTAAAATTCTTGATCATCCCGTTTTTCAATAAAGTGTATACCCTCCCTTAGCCTTATTTACAGCTGTTACTCGATTTTTCATCAACCGTATTATTTTTATCATGAAATCTTAGGGTATGATGTCCCACTTCTAGTCAATGACAAATTGAAGTTCTTGGAGGCGTGGAGAGCGAGGCTTTTTGCACTAAGTCTTCTTTCAAGGTCATTCCAAATATGCTCAATTGGATTAAGATCAGAACTACGAGCAATCAATCATTGCGATTCTCTATCGCAATGATTGACTCCAAAGTCTTACATGTAGTCGCAAACTGTTCTAGCGACATGCGATCTGGTGTTGTTCTGCATTAAGGAAAAAAAATCTACCATAAGCCACACAAGTGGCTTCACATATTCTTCGAGCATTTTTTTTGATGTATCATAAAGCCGTCAACCCTCTCGATATCAGGCCAGTAATGGCCCGGTGATGAATACAATGTCAGTTTTAGTATCCAAAATTATGCCACCCCAATACGCCTCCAAAACCCACTTGTTCGCTTATGCAGCATTGTTAAAATTGCCCTGATGACCTTCTGTAGACCCTACAGCATCCATCATGGTCATCTAAGTCATTCTGCACTTATCAAAAAACACAACAGCCCGCCATTAGGTTTACACCCAATTTAAGTGTTTCGTGGCAAATTATTGCCGGTCTTGTCGGTGAACTGTGGTCGATTTGGTTCCATTTGCTGAGTGATGTGTAGTCAGGCCTGCTTCACCCAGTCTTTTCCTAATCGTCTACTGATTTGTACTGACATTGGTAACTTCTTGAAGCTTTTGTGTCAGTTCAATCGTGTTCAGTGGCCGATCTTCAAAGTACTTGTTACAGAAAAGTGATAATCACGCCCTGATCCTGTGCGCCACCGGCCATATCCTGGTCGCCGAATATACCCACGTGTCTCTTAAAACCTCTGGTATACCAGACGAACAGGAAAGCTGCTGAAATTTAGCTGTCGAGCGACTTCATTTTGATTATGGCCTGCTTTGGGCAAGGCAATAACTTGAACAGCTTCTGCGGGCTTAGTATCCATATTTTTCCTGTAAATCCGTCTGTTTCTAATAGAAACGTTATCACGTTAACGGAAACTGTTTAAAACTCCAAAACAGCACCCTTTTTGTAGCTCCAGGTAAAGGTGCAAGTAGCGAAATGTAAATGGGTAAATTTGCGGAATTCGGTATACCGCTGGCTTTTGTGAGTTACGTAATGGTCAATGATCTTAATTTTGTGTTTTTATAAAACTAACTTTGTGTGCTTTAATTTTGCCTTATAATTTGTACTCAATATCTTTAGATTTAAGAAAAAAACAGTATTAAACGAAATTACAAGCCATGTGCGATTTTTTTGCTCTCAAGTGTATTTTATTTAGGTACTTAATAAAGTAAGTACATAGGTAAAATACCTAAAACATCATGAATATTACCTACCCACTGTAATAATAATATACCTACCAAATAGGTATTCAAAAATAACCCTTTTTACTATAGGAAAGTAGAAACGCTAAAAGCATCGACGCATTAATAAAGTAGTTTAATGACGGCTCACATAAAGCCACTCACAGTCACACGGTTGACTAGAGCGGTTCCGATACTTCCAATCGGCTTAAACTTTTTCTTTTATCCCCCTAATCAACTCCGTTCAACAGATACTTCATAATCCCAGTGGTATAAACGGTAAACAGATAATCATATCTCAAAGTATGAATTAATTTAGACGCCTGAGCGCATACCTTGAGCTCTCAGCTCTGACTCTCAAAACTTATAATTGAATTTCCAATCCTTAATTGAATAGTAACAGTCGAAGTCCAGATGAATGAGGTCCTTGACGGAGGATGATAACGATTATAAGGTAGGTAAGTAGTAGCTACCTATCTGTATTGAACAATATTAATGGTATAATATACACACCCACCTTTTAAAGTAGATGTAATTGAATAACTATTATTGCGTTATGCATAATGTGGATACATTTGCCAATGAAAGAGTGAGTAGGTATACCTAGGTACCATCGATATATGTATATAAGTCAATGCTAGGTAGGTACCTACTTCGAAAATATTATTAATCATTAGGTACATAGTCTTTGCACACATGCACGACTTGCGCAAGTGCTTATGGAGATACAACGTCGAGGCGAAACTCCACTGCCGTGACAAATCGCGGCATTGCGGACAGAGTTCCAGCAGGATCTTATGTTGATATGGAAACAACGACTGTAACCTGGCAACTTGATTTTCTCTGATCAGTTTCGTGCCATTTGTTAGCTTATAAGACTTTTACAGCAGCTTCGCAAAATCGTCGCAGGATCGAGTCAGATGTCATATTGTAGTAGAGCATTTCTGAAGGCCATTTTGGTTCTGAACAGTCATGAGATGTCGAATTCGATGGTGTTTACGATGATTCAGTCGTGCAATTTGCTCTGGCATTTCCAAAGGTGCTGCAAAGTGCTACCTACCTAGCAGCTTTGGACTCGGTGGAAAGGCGTGCGAAGAGGTTGATTGGTGATCTAGATTTGGTTAAGTCCAATATTCAAAGCCTTGAGCACAGGCGTAGGTTAGCCAACCTTTCGGGGTTTTAAGGTTGCATTTTGGAGAATGTGCGCAGGAATTGCATGACTTGATTCCGCCATCTTGTTTCTACCATCGGACAAATCGACGTACGGCGAATATCCACCCTTATGTTGTTGAAACCTCTACGGCCCGGACTTAGCGTTTCGCCTCGTCATTTATACCGCGTACATCCGCGAACTACGTTACTTATATTCTTCAATTATTAGCGTCATGCATTCTTTTTGGGGGCATTACTACTACTAGCTGTGTCAGCCGTGCCAATGAGACGGAGTTAGAAGAAAATTATACGGGTCACCTACAGAAGTAGTCCATTATTTTTACAGCCTAGCGCATCTACCTACCTTAGTATGCAAGTACTTCTATTACATACCTACTTAAAGCAGGTATTAACTAAACAATTATTTATTTACCTATAGGTACTTAAATAACTTTGCTACTTATACCCTGTTAAATTTTGATCGTTTTAATCCCGTGGAGGGTCGATTCGGTACATGAAACACTATCGATTTGTAAAGATAAAATTAAAAATTAAAGTACCTTTTTTTAAAACTCGTATTAATTTACGCATTTATGAAATTAATTTCTTTAAGAAAACGTCAGCTGAGCGAGTTCAATGACCTGTAAGGTAGTAGTCGGCGTTGCGTACTAATTACCTACAGGTTTCATGTAGGTACCGGGTCGACCCTCCACGGGATTAAAACGATCAAAATTTAACGGTACCTATATAGACTACCAAACCATCACAATAATCGATGCACTATCGGAAAATTGAAGTCTGGTTTATTGCTTTGTATTCCATCAATATGCATAACAATAAAACTATTGACGCACTCCGCATTTATATTCTGCCAGTAGTATCTACTAGTACTTTGTACCTACGTCCAGCTATGATTAAAACCATCATTGATGCATGACCGCATGTGTTGTGGACGATGTGGTATGCCAATAAACATATTATTATGTAAGTAGTAGGTACCGGTCCAACTATAATATGTATAGCTGTTAGGTGACTTGTAAATTTTCACCCACATTGTCCTGTGGGACCGAGATGAGCCTTCCATGCTCCGAGCTGGTTAGCTTAATTTTTTTCCTGCCATGACCATGACCATGGCCCTGAGCCTAAAAAAAATCTGCGAAAACGAGTAGGTTGTCTATTTGTTTGTTCAGAGGACTCTGAAACCCTAAACCCAAAAAAGGTGACGATCTTCCTTTTGCGGTTTCATTTACAGTGTGCTCAGTATATCTTGGTTAGCAGTTTAATAGGGAACAAAACTGCAAGAATTACATTACACCTTAAAAAAATGTATGGTTTATGAGTCTTGAAATATTTACTTACGCTCTTAATTTTCATATCCATATCCCATATAACTAGTAATTTATGAGTCCGTTAACCTATTTTACACAATTAGTCGAGTTTTAAATTAACTTCTCTAAGCACGTCAAATGTCAGAACTGTCATTTAACTTCATGTTGGTTGCTACGAACTGTCAGTGTCAGATGTGATTTAACGAATTGTCATTCGTATTGCTTCAGAAAAACATAAAAATCCTTTCGTTGGTAGTGGTGAAAAGTTTACACGTGCTTTTTGTCAGTGCTACGAATTTTTTCGATTTTATTGAACTTCTAACTAAGTGAAACTTGATCGAGACTGTTCTCTGTGCTTGTGTTTTGGTCAAGGTTTGATTTTATTTGTGATTGTCCCCTTTTAATTAGTTTTAAGTCATAATGAATTCCAAAAAGCCGCCTGATCCTGACCCCCCTGATGAATTATTTGATATTTCCCCTGTCCTAACCATAACCCTACCCCATAACACTGAAATACCCCTACAAGAAAATAGAATGGATACAGAGTCCACAACCCTGAAAAGGGTCGCTGGCTCGCCCCCTGCAATTCCAAATACACCCCCTAAAGTCCCGAAAACTGTTATTGGTAGACTTACATATACCAAGAGTGACAATCCTCCCTATATCGTGCATGTATCTTTAAAAGACCAACAATCCTCAGGCACTGTGCTACAACCAATTAAGTTTGGTATGTTTTTGACAGTCAATAATGTCAGTAATGTACGTCTGGACGGAATCAAACGAGTAGGCAGAAACCGTGTCTCAGTCGAATTTAAATCTCATCAAGATGCCAACAGTTTTCTCAACAACACAATTCTGGGCAAAAATAACTATGTAGCTGCCATCCCACAATTCAACATTACACGAATGGGCATAGTTAGAGACATTCCAGTAGAGTGGTCAGAGGATGAAATTATTAGAAACATTCAGGTCCCGGAGGGCTGTGGCCCTGTCATCAAGGCCAGAAGGATGAGCCGTAGGGTGTCCTCTTCTGGAGTAACTGAGTGGAAACCTACACAAACTGTGGTACTAACTTTTGACGGACAAGTCCTACCCAAACGCGTGATCAGTTTCTACTCATCTCTTCCGGTTGAGAGATACACATACCCAACCATCCTCTGTTATCATTGCTGTCGCTTTGGACATACACGCACCTTATGTCGTTCCAAACCAAGGTGTTTTAAGTGCGGTGATGATCATCCAGGGGATGGATGTGAAACTACCCAGGAATCAGGCTTCTGTGTCTCGTGTACTGGCAATCATTTCGCAAACGATAGTGCTTGTCCTGAATTGGGCCGACAGAAGAGCATCAAAGCTTTGATGTCGGAAAAATCGATCTCGTATGCAGAGGCCAGTCGGGTATTCCCTCCTGTTTCTAGATCATACGCTGATGTATCCAAATCCTCTCCTCGTCACAAGTTTAGGGTGAATGTAGCTCAATCCCAGTCCTCGAGTCCTATCCCTGATACCCAAAAGTCATACCGTAAAACGGTCCTTCTAAAACCCAAAACCCGCATCCCTCTCTCTCCTGGCTATAACAGACAAGCTCATCAAGAGCTTACCCGAAATTATTCCTTCTCCCCAACTAGAAATGGATGTGCTCTACCAACGGAAGTTGCAGAGCCAATAACTCCTAGACAAGAGAATAACTCAACAAATATTTTAGACTTCATAACCAACATTCTAATGTCTGTACTAGCTAGTCCAACTCGATCAATACCTGACCACGTTGCCTCAAAACTGACCTCAATTTTAAATTATATTCACGACGTTCCATCCCCTGATATTCCTTCAGTGGAACGTGAGGAGTATTACTCCCAGAAAATCTGATCTGACTTATTTGATCAATAAATTTAAACCATCAATCTGCGGCATCGCCGAGACATGGCTCTTGCCTGATAGCAATTTCGGGTTGCCATGTTTTGGTGCTGTTCGTAATGATAGAAATGATGGATATGGGGGATGTGCTTTGCTCATCAATAGCAAGGTATCATACTCCCAGATTCCTCTAACCTTCGTTGGCGATAACATAAATGTTGTTGCTGTTAAGACTGAGGATATAAATATTTTTTCTTTTTATATTGCGCACCCACAACTCGAATATCTTTCAATAATTAGAAAGTTGTTATGCAGTGTTAGCGGTCCAATAATTGTTATGGGTGACTTTAATTGCCATCATTATCGTTGGGGATCAGATACTTGCGATAACTTTGGCATAGGCTTGCTGGATGTATTGGATGATTTAGATCTTTGTCTCATCAACGATGGTAGTGCTACACGCAGATCTGCTCCTGGGCAGAACAATAGCTGTGTTGACCTGACATTCTGTTCAGCCAATATATCTAGCCTTCTCATTTGGCGACGCTTGGATATGACCCATGGAAGTGACCACTATCCCATCATAATTGAATTCCCTTCCAAAAATATTCCATTAAATGTTTCCCCTCCCCTTCTAAAATACCAACTTAATTCGGTGGACTGGAATTTATACTCCAAAATCTTAGACCTCAGAGTATCCTCTCTACCAAAAGTTGATATTTATAATGCCCAGGAATGTTTTTCGTCCTTTTCCTCCACCATTTCCTCTACAGCAGATGACTGCTTTCCATCTAAAAAGACTCCTTCTGGTAGACTCCCTTCCCCTCCATGGTGGGATAGGGAATGCACTGACATGATCAGGGCCAGGAATGAGGCGGAAAAGACATTCAACTGCGATATGAACCTGGAAAACCTCCTCACCTTCAAGCGGATTTTAGCTAAGTCCAGGAAATTCTTTAAAAAAAAAAAGCGTGAAGGTTGGGCAAAATTCTGTAATTCGCTGGGTCCATCTACGCCGGTTTCGACGGTCTGGCGAAAGGTGAGGCATTTTAGGAGCAGCTTAGCACCTGCTTCCTCAAGCAACATCACAAAAGAGCTGGGATACCAGTTCTTCTCAAAAATCGCTCCGGCCTATGTTCCAAACGTAGAGGAAAGCAATGTTGGCATTGATGATGCAGACAACACTGCTGACCCAATGAACATGCCATTTAGCCTAGACGAACTGAAAACTGTGCTGTCCCATGTCAGAGACTCTGCACCGGGTGTGGATGGATTCACCTACTCTTTTATTACCAAAGCTGGTCCAAAAACACACCAATATTACCTGGATTTGGCTAACTTCTGTTTTACTTCCGGCTATATTCCCACAGAATGGAAGGTTCAAGTAGTCATTCCAATTTTAAAACCAGGCAAAGACCCTAATGATCATTGCTCATACAGGCCTATTGCTTTATCGTCCATACTTATTAAACTTTTGGAACATTTAGTTAAAAACCGCTTAGAGTGGTTGGTAGAAAACGGGAGACTGCTCCCGCCGACTCAGTTCGGCTTCAGGAAAGGTCTGGGCACGGCTGATAGTGTGGGTACCCTCACGTCAGGGGTCCGGCTGGCCCTTAGCGGGAATGAGTCGGTGGTTGTGGTCTTTCTAGATATATCGGCTACCTATGATTCGGTCCTCCTCCCTAACCTCAGGCAAAAACTGCACGAGCTGAGAATCCCGGCTAGGATTTGTCGCATCATCGGTAGCATCTTTACCAACCGCACCATTCAATTAAGAATCCCTGGGGCGGACTCTGATCAAAGAACGGTCTGGAGAGGATTACCTCAGGGATCTGTTCTTAGTCCCCCACTGTATAACATTTATACAGCTAACTTACCCTCTTGTCTTAATTACGATTGCAAAATCCTTCAGTATGCTGACGATATTGCACTCATGGTTTCTGGCAGTTCCATTCAGGATGCCGCCCAATCAATGAATGTCTCTTTGTCATCGCTAAATCAATGGCTTTTTGATCACGGTCTGACTTTAAGTGCGCCAAAGAGTACAGCGGTCATTTTTACCCGCAAGCGTTCTGTACCCTCAATAGATATTAATATCGATGGACAACCCATTCCAATCAAAGATAAGGCTAGGTTTCTGGGAGTAACTTTGGACTCAAGGCTGTCTGGGGTTGAGCATATTAACAACACGGTCAGGAAGTGCGAACGATCTGTGTCGGTCCTTAAGGCCCTGGCCGGGGTGTGGTGGGGAGCTCACCCATCCACCCTTAAATTGGTCTATAATGCGCTAGTCAGAAGCGTGATGGATTATTGTAGCTTCCTTATAGAGCCCTGCAACAAAAATGCGCTGAAAAGATTAACTAGCATCCAGGCCAAATGCCTGAGGATTGTTATTGGGGCAATGAAGTCATCTCCCATAAATGCGCTTCAGGTGGAATGTGCAGAACCGCCTCTACACCTTAGAAGACAGTATTTGGCGGACCGATTCCTGTCTAAAGTTTTTTCCCTTTCATCCCATCCCTTGCTCCCAATTTTGGAGCAAATCGACCTTTCTTTTAATGATTCCCCTTATTGGAACCATAAAACAGTTCCTTTATTGATGAACAGGTACAGGGAACTTAAACAACTCCTCGCGCCTGTTTGTCAATATCACACTCTCCCGGTCTTCTCCGCCGCATATGAGACGATTCATTTCGAACCAAAAGCCGTCTTGGGACTGGGTATATCTAAGAATACCCAAAATGCGAGAGACGACTTTGAGTTAGCTCTCAGGCGCTATTGGGTAGGATGGAACCTTTTTTACACTGACGCTTCAAAATTGACCGATACAGGAAATACTGGTGTGGCTATTTACTTTCAAAATTCTAGAATTGCTCTACTGTTCCAATGCCCACCAGAGGCGTCAGTGTTCACAGGGGAGTGCATTGGTATTCTAGAAGCCATACACTATATCAAATCCCATCAAATAGCAAGATCAGTAATTTTTTCAGACTCACTTAGTAGTATTCAGGCTTTAAAACAAAATCAACTTTATAGTAAAATTCATAGTAAAATAATTGTAGATATTAAGAACTTGCTATTTGATTGCTCCCAAAACGGCTTGGACATCGAGATAGCCTGGATCCCCGGTCACTCGGGAATTGTTGGCAATGAGTGCGCTGATTCGTTAGCAAAGTATGCCACATCGAATCCAGTTGATCGAAAGCACTACGTGGTTCATAACTACGATTTGCGGAATGATGCCAGACCCAAGTTATTTAACTCGTGGACTGAAACATGGAAGGCGACCTCCAAAACCAAGGGCGTGTACTATGCAGCTATACAGCCCGAAATTCAACGTAGACCTTGGTTTTTTAAATGCCCTAAATTGTCAAAGAGAACCGTTTCGTCACTGTGTCGACTGAGACTCGGACATTGTTGTAGCCCAGTGTTCCTGAATAAGATTCATGTCCGAGATAGTTCGCTGTGCGAGTGTGGTCTTGCAGAGGGTACTTTAGACCATATCTTCTTCTCCTGCTCCCTAAACAATAAATCTTTCGACCTCTATCACAAAATTTCTAAATTTAAGATTCCTCTCCCAACCAATTTTCATTCCCTTCTCTCCCACTTCTCTCCCAAATTAGTTAACATTTTGGCAACTTTTTTAAATGAAAATGATTTAAGATTCTAATTGGTGCGTAATTAATGTATATACTATATATTATTAATATATATTTATTTTGTATTCAATAGTTTATGCGTCGTATATATCATATCGTAGATAAGTTTGTAAATTAGATTACGTGTCTTTACTAACACTTGTGTCTGTCTTTTCAGCTTACTAACATCTACCACGAAGGTAAAATCTCGACGGTAGACCTTTCTGAGTCGCCGTCTCAACGCGACACTGGCAGAATAGTCGCTATCGGCTCAATTGCCAAAAAAAAAAAAAAAAAAAAAAAAAAAAAAAAACATAAAAATCTTCGGATATTTCTGCTTTTCCTGTCGTAATTAGAACATAAATAGGTGTAGTTAATGCGCATAACTTGTTTACTATATTAAACATTACGGGCTGTCTTTGTTAATACCGAATGATTGCCGTCGAACATTATGACATCTGTTTGTTTTGATCCTGAGTTATTAAAATAATTATTTTGTATCAGTTAATTAACTGCACAGCAAAAATGGAAGGTGGTGACTGGAGGAACAGGATTATAAGCCAGCTTCAAGCTAGAAATAAATATGAAACTGCGGCGTTTCAGGATATAATTGCCTTTCGTAAGTAACTTAACCTATCGGACGTCTTTGTGTTGACATTTTAGTAATTTATCAAATAGACGAGATTTATTACTAGACTAATAATCCATTGTTCTTCACTGATAGTTTGTGCATAATTCCGTTTGTTATCATGGCCTTTTAACTACTTTAGTTGGCGGTATTATTATAACCAACATTATTTGCATGTATATCTAACACAATGGAATGAAACCTAGAACGAGATGTTTACGCCGAACAGTAATAATAGTCATGTTTTGTATTTTAATAGTGCCACAGTATATTTGTAGAAATGCCTTCTAACAATGGTAAAGTTACCTGTGTTAGCTTATGATTACATATCAGAGATAAAATATGATCAATGATAACACAGCCCATGAATATTTATTTCTAAATAAACAATCTAACACAATGTCTGATAATGCGTCATGCAGCAATGGAATGATTCAGGTTAATACCTGACCTACCTACATTTAATCAACAAATATTAATTTTCCGTGAAAGGCATTCTATTCACCATTTTATGTTTAACCTTTCAATCGTGGAAATCACAGACACAATAGAAAGACAATAGGTGCGCGAACGCCGGTGTTCGCTTGGGGTTTAATGAATTAAGTCACTGGGTAGTTGTAGAAATAGAATTTGTTAGTTTATAATAAATCTTTAAAATTCTAACCTTTTTTTTCTCAGACACTGATACATTACGAAGTGTCAAAGTTTGTTGGGTTTTCCTGTAATTGAAATGGCTAAACTATTGAGAATTCCATTTATGTATGTAATGAAATGACCTCCTTGGAAATGACATTTCATTAATTTAATTTTTAAGCTGTGAATACGGGGTGACGTATGATTCAATGACAGATGATGTTTAGATTATTTTGTGCATTTTATTGTTATAAAAACTTGTAGAGAGATAATTAAAGGGATATAATTGAGGAGGCGATATTAGTGAACTTTAAATGTCGTTTTATAATAGATTTTATTGAGGATTTTCGAAATAAACCACAAATTGTTTCTCTGAAAACAAAGATTTGTTTTATTCAACATGCTTTTACAGTATAACAATTATCGTTTAACTAAAATTACACTTTTATCTCACCTGAAAACAAAGAAACGACATTTAAAGTTCACTAATATCGCCTCCTCAATTATATCCCTTTAATTATCTCTCTACAAGTTTTTATAACAATAAAATGCACAAAATAATCTAAACATCATCTGTCATTGAATCATACGTCACCCCGTATTCACAGCTTAAAAATTAAATTAATGAAATGTCATTTCCAAGGAGGTCATTTCATTACATGTATTACAAAAATTATCTTAACCTTACACACTTTCCAAAAACCTGTTGACAAACAAGCATGCTATCACAAAAGTATGACTTGAAATACTGCTAGAAACTATAATAAACCTGGAATTTTGTCACGATTTCCACTCAAATGGATTCATACTGCACTGAGCCTGGTGGATTACAGCATGTTCCCTCTCATAGAGAAGAGAAGAGGCCTGAGTGTCAGTAAAGGGAACATGAGGCTGATTATGCAATGCTATTATGCCAAGGATTAATATTAGACAATACACGGTTTATATTTATATATTTGGATTACTGTTTATAATTAAACTTTTGAATACCGTAATTAGAGACAATAGAAAGAAATTGAAAGAGTGAATGCCGGCGTTCGCTTGGGGTTTAATGAATTAATCATAATGTGTAAACTTATCTCTCTGGTAGCCTATGACCTGGCCTAGGACATAGGATACTTTTTATCCTTTCAGTTCCTTCCCTTGAGTTGTGATTTCTGACTTTTACTTAGATAAGTTATTGACAAAAGACACTACTACATGTTTTATATTGACGACCATTAAGGGGGCCTTGCTTCTTGTGATTTCTTAGCTAAAGCATATGAATTTGTCATTTTCAGAGAGCAGACTATTTGATAACGTGAACACATTGAAAAATGAAAATCTACAGCTGACGTTGCTCAATGAAAGAATTAGGTTCACAGGAACCGATAGCGTTTTATCTGGTACTGGTGAGTATTCTAAACAGTTATCTAATTACTTATTTATTTAAGGATCACCAATGAGTATTTACAAAATAAAAACTTAGAAATAAAAATTAGTGCATATAACCTAGTCCCATAATGCACACTCAATTATAGACAACCACAGCTTATGCAGAACCGAGTGTTCTAAATAGTTATTAAAAAACAAAATAAAAGTAACTGGCAAGATATGACTTAGAGAATTAATAGAATTATAGGAAGTAACGAGTTCACTACAGATAAGAAAGAAATGCCTATAAATATCAAGGATATATGCTAATTTAGGAACATCAATCATATTGTGATGGACGAGATATCCTAATAATGCTGTCAGAAAGACAAGACAAACAAAGGTTGATGCCAGATAAAATGTTTTTGTAGTCTGTAATCTTTTGGTACAGTGTAATGTTAATGTAAAAGTTGATGAATCATCTGTAAGCAGTAGCTAAATTAGGAACATTGATGAGGTTATGTCTGAATGCACCTATGATACAGAAGTAATTCTTGTGTAAGGAATTTTTATATGTACAACAAAATAAATCACAGAATTTGTCTCACTCTAACCCATTAGAAATGACCTCGCCCGAAACAATTACATTATGTAAATAAGATCTGAATAATCATTAGTTGAAAAGTCTTGGGTCTAAAGTCGAAACAAATGGACTATTCATTAATGCTTCACACGTTTTGCGTACACATAATTAGGAAAAGAAAGTTTGCCTCTCAGGCTCTGAATAACATATTGTGGAAGTTTATTTATTTTTTTATCCTCACATCGGAATGTAGTTGGATGGAGAGGGAGAGGAAGGCCGAAAAAAAGATGGATGGATTGTGTGAGAAGTGATATGAAAGAAAAGGGAGTTGGTGATAGTTTGACGGGTGACAGGACAGAATGGAAAAACGTGTTGCGCCGACTCCAAGTAATGTGGGATAAGGGCAGGAAAAAGAAGACATCGGAATGCCTTACTACAATTACATCAATGGAGCAAAATTAGTTCAGAATCTGCTACTTTCTAACATCAATAAATTAAAATATCTAGTTAATTCTTTTTTCCAATTGATGTAAATGACCTGTCAAAGAAAAAGCAACTTTACCCGTATACACATTAAGTTGATTTTAGAATGGCAAAAGACATCATTCAGATTTTGATGGTTGGTATGTAAAAGTGGGTATTAAAAATAATTCATACATTCATACAAAGTTATTTCAACGTTCATCCATCCATGACAATTATGATGAAAGAATCAAATGCCAATATCTTTGAATCACACTATTTTTTTATGATCATTAGCTTCCCATAGGTTTTATTCTAATGAAGATTTTAGCTTAAATTACCTATTCCTTCTATATTTATTTAATATTTTTAATCTACAAAAATATTTATTTCAATTCCAGGCACAGCTAGCAATGAAAGGATACAAGCTTTGGAGCAAAAAATCTTAGTCCAGCAAGAAGAATTAACTTCTATGCATCGGAGAAGAGGGGAAAATGCACAGCAGATTATGAGTCTTAATGAAAAAGTACACGATTTGGAGAAACAGTTACAAGCTAAAGATATTATGTAAGTTATTTTTGTGTTTAAGATGACTCATAACATGGATACTCCAATGCGAATAAGCGAATGATTGGTCAAAAAGCGGAAACGTGAAGTGATTTTTAACCAAATCCAATTTCACACGGTGGGCGCATATCACCAATATGTATATGGAAAATCGTCTTAATAGATTTCTATTCGCTCAGCACATGAATACGCGATCGGCGCGTTCATAGAACTTGCTATTTGACATCGCGATAGCCTGTATGTCACTCGGGAATTGTTGGAAATGAGTGCGCTGATTCGTTAGCAAATTATGCCACATCGAATCCAGCTGATCGAAAGCACTACGTGGTTCACAACTACGATTTGCGGAATGGTGCCAAACTCAAGTTATTTTGTTCTGCAAAGCCAGAAAGCGCCCTATCGGCGTAAAGCGTTATTGAGGTGCAAGTAAAATTTTCCATGGTTGGGTTTTACCTAATGGGAACTTATTAAATCTCCGCTGTCCCTCCGTCAGTATATTAGCAAGCTGTATCTCATGAACCGTAAATAGGTGACACTTGATATGTTCACAGAGTATACATTTCTGTTGTCGCTTTTATCTATAATTAATACTAGCTGTGCCTGCGACTTCGTTCGCGTGGACTACAGGATTTTGAATTTATTTTTTTTTTAATAAAAGTAGCCTATGTTACTCCTTATTATATCAGCTACCTGCCAAAAAGGTCCCGTCAAAATCGGTCCAGCCATTTCAGAGATTAGCCCGAACATACAGACAGACAGACAAAAATTGTAAAAATGTTATTTTGGTGTATGTAGCGTATATATATATTCATATGCATGTAGTAAAAAGCAGTTAAATCAATATTACAAACAGACACTCCAATTTTATTTATATGTATAGATGTATAGATTATAAAGCTGAGAAGTTTGATTGTTTGAACGCACTAATGTCAGGAGATATCTCATTATTCGTACATGTTTTTTTTTTTTAACTTTGAGTTTAATTTTTTGGAACAAAATGAGTAAAATCAAGGAATATTCACAAGAGACTGAAGGCATAGCAGTCTTCACAAATCTATTTAAAGCAAGCGAGGTATTTCAAAACTGCAGAAAATACGGTTAACTATGGTTAAGCAATTTGCGACCTAAAAGAAAAATTTGCGATAATTATGGTCCAGGCAGACCAAGAGCTACCACTTTTATCGAAGATTTGAGCATAGTATGTAACCACGCAAACGTGTTGACGTTTAACATCTCCAGAAATATCGTCACAGTTTAACTTAATCCACAAAAAACCTGTCAATCAGTGTCAATGTATCTAAATTGCAGAGGTGGCCTAGTGGTAATGGCTCCGACAGACGAGTTGTAGGTCGCGGGCTTAAACCCTGCCAAGCGCATTACATTGTGTAATTTATTTCATTACCACTGCTCTCAAAACGGTGAAGCATAACATCGTGAGGGATCCGGCATGTCCTAGAACCAAACATTCGAAGACATGTGACATTCACCAACCCACGCTGGGCCCGCATGGTAGATTAGGGCCCATATGGGAACATTAAAAAGGCTGATGATGATGATGATGTATCTACAATTAAAAGGAGACTGCTTGACACAAGTCTCAGTAGTTCTTCCGAAAGAGTGGATCTAAAGATGATCATGGACAAAATCAAAGGCATGGTAAACAACCATATAGCACCCACACAAGATCGGAGACTACACTCGAGTGTAGTAGACGATTACGTTTACACGTTACGTTTACGTTTACATCGCCGAAATCGGTCAACTGGAGATCTTCTAGCGTATGCCATCCACATCTGGAGTGAGGCCATCGAGAAGCACGGGGAAGCGCTTGCCGTTTCCCTCGATATTTCGAAGGCTTTCGATAGGGTTTGGCACGAAGGCCTTATTAGTAAGCTTCCTTCTTTCGGTTTACCCGCTGGATTGTGTGCTTGGATCGCAGACTTCCTGAATAACCGGTCCATTCGAGTGGTTATCGGTGGCTGCTCGTCTGATCAAATGGCTATTAATGCCGGGGTCCCTCAGGGGTCAGTACTCTCGGCAACATTATTCTTGCTGCACATAAACGATCTGCTTAAGCCCGGTACCTTTGGGTATGCAGACGACAGCACTGTTGCTGAGAGTTACATATCCAGCGCGCGAGCTAGTGGGTCACAGATCCAGTCTCTTCGAGAGGCTATGGTTGAGCGCTTGAACTTGTCCTTGGAGGCAGTCTCCGAATGGGGCGATGCCAATTTGGTCAGGTTCAACGCTGCAAAAACCCAGGCGTGTCTATTTTCCGCTAAAAGGAGCCAATTCAGTCCTGCTCCAACTTTCCGGGGTGTAACCGTGCCGATAACCGACCATCTTGACCTTCTTGGTGTTACGCTGACATCAACACTCAACTTTGGGCCATACATCGAAGCAAAGGCTCAACTGGCTGCAAAAAAGCTGGGAGTTCTCGCAAAGGTCAGACAGTACTTCACGCCGGAACAGCTGCTCAAACTTTATCAAGCGCAAGTTCGATCGTGTATGGAGTATTGCTCTCATCTTTGGGACGGATATGCCCGATACCAGCTTGATGCACTTGAGGCAATTGAGAGGCGAGCCAGAAGGATAATTGGCGATGATACACTCGTCGAGTCGAGGCTTCAAAGTCTTGAGCATCGACGCAGAGTTGCTAGCCTGTCGGTTTTCTACCGGTTGCATTTCGGGGAGTGTGCGTCGGAATTGCATAACCTAATTCCGCCTAGCCCGTTTCATCATCGGACTACCAGACGTACGGCTATGCGCCACCGGTATATGGTGGATATCCCACCAACACGCACAAAACGTTTTGGGAACACATTCATTGTGCGTGCGGCTAGGGAGTGGAATTCCTTGCCGGAGTCTGTGTTTCCTGATAGCTACAACCCGGGAATCTTTAAGTCGAGAGTGAATAAGTTTCTTTTAGGTAAGCGCGTTCCATCGTTGACCGCATCGTCGCTTTCCATCAGGTGAGATAGCGGTCAAGCGCGAACCTATCAACAATAAAAAAAAAAAAAAAAAAAAACATGGGACAGACGGTTTAGTTCGGTAGGTCTAACGAAAAAGAGGTGGGACTCGGCTGTGCAGCGTTCGGGAAAGTGCTTTTTATTTTATTTTAAACAGTAATATTAAAAAAATATTTTGTATTATTAACTAGAGTTATTATTCATTTATTATGGATCAAGTACTGTTCCAAATGTTCCGACCAAAGTCATTATTACTACTCAATAGCCGTTATATTTTGAGACAGTTACATTTTGTCGCATTTCGGAACGCAGGGCGATTGCTCTGCACTCGGAAAAATATTGTAACATGCACCATAACTAGATCTTAGATAAAATATGCCAATACCGCCGAGGATGGCTTAAATATGCAAATGCATATAATCCGGGCTCTATTTATTAATAATTAACAATCGAATATCATATATGTTTCAGAGGTTAAAATTAATTATTTATAAATCGGTTTCTTTTATGGAACGATGTAAAAAGCTTCACGTGTTAGATTTAGATTTTTTTTTATTCGCCCCTTTGTTACCTTTTGGGCAGGCTAAAGTCTGAGACCATACCGCCTCGTCATCAATACTTAATATTTTACAGCTCCATTTTACTGAAATTGCGCCTCTTTCGATAATTCCGCATCTTGTCCAACTGTGTATACACTTGAGATACAAACCTGCACCAATTTGGCATCACGAAATCCACTAAAGAATCATTTTGCATATAATTAAAACAACCACATCACATATGGCAAGTTGTTTAATCACTTATAAATAAGATTGTGCTGGGTATAATAAATAATCAGAACGGCGCGCCGTCTAAATCCAATTCTTTGTAATCCCGTACATGTGCGGGACCCCGCATGAGTACTCTCGCATTACTGGTCCCGGAAAAATGGTGTGACAATATTTTATGGGAATACTGATGAAATCTGGGTGCACTGGAGAACATTTCTGTCCAGGGGCCTTACCATGACGTGATAAAATCGCAAGCGTGCCGGCGAAAAGGGGATGCAGCTATACACCATAAATAACTCTATCCCGTTAACAGTTCAAATGGCCTCTGGCCTCTGTTCTCTACCTTCTTGGTATTATAGGCTTCGTGATTGATGATTTCATGTACTTATTGGTAACAAATAGGCAATTACTTTTTTTTTCTATAAATTATATTGACACAATTTTTTTTTTTTAGAATTTCAGAAAATACTGCAGTAATAGCTTCTCTGCGAGCTGAAATTCAAATGTATGAAACAAATATGACTGAATTACAAGGATTAAATCAAATGTTGAGAGATGAACACCAGGCCTTACAGATAGCTTTTGCAGCAATAGAAGATAAATTAAGGAAAGCTCAGGTATATTTTAAAAGGATTCCAGGGCCGCGGGGTTCATTTTCACTTAAGCGCCGTACGCACCATCCATCCTGACGTACGTCCCGCCAAGGCCAAAAATATGATAAAATAAACGATAAATCAGGGCTGCCAGGTGCAAAAAAAGGGTGATCGTACGACGATACGACTACGAAAAATCGAAATTTTGAAACGAAAAGATCGTACAACCAAGAAGTACAAAGTTTTTGATAAAAATAACTAAAATTCTTTTCTATTTTTCTGGTTTTTATTAAAATTAACTAAAATTTTGCAGCTGGCAGTCCTGATTTATCGTTATTTTATCTGTATGGCCTTGGCGGGTCGTACGTCAGGATGGATGGTGCGTACGGCGCTTTATTCAATGGCCTCAGTTTGCTTCAACCCTGCTGGGCCCCTACGATTTACTGACATCTTGAGATGCGCATGGAACACTACGCGCCGTCGACGACTTCGGCTCAGTCCGGACGGTTACCGAACGGCTACTCATTGCTCGCCGTCCGCAAGCCTGCGCCTACGGTGGCTAGAGATCGGGATTGGCATCCCGGCGGCTGGGGCGTGAGGGCCATTCCCTCACGCGTGCGGCCGCCTCCTTTGTTAGCATTATTGCTTCGCGAAGGAGGCCGCCTTCCATTCCTTCTCGCTCCGGACCATGGCCT
Source organism: Mythimna ferrago (assembly GCA_910589285.2). NCBI lineage: Eukaryota > Metazoa > Arthropoda > Insecta > Lepidoptera > Noctuidae > Mythimna > Mythimna ferrago. Next base: position 13,133,811 of record OU342687.1, read on the forward strand.
GTACCAGGACCCGGTGCGAGAGGTCGTTGCCGCCGATCGCCTCCACTAGGACACGGCGAGATAAATAACGGGTAATAACCCATTCTTCCCGTTTGGGTTAAAACTGGTGGTTTGGATTTTTTTTTAAATTGATATAAACTAGTGCTTGACTGCGATCCCACCTAAAGGTAAGCAGTGATGCAATCTCTGATGGTGAGGCGGACAAGTTTATTAAGAGCCTATTCACTCTAGCCTTAAAGACATCCAAATTATATTTATTTATTTATTTATTTATTATTTATACAAGACATTATATAATATATATATTATACAAGACACACACATATTTGAAGACATCCAAATTATAATCGGACGGGAAGACCGCAGCTGGAAAATTATTCGAGTCCTTCGACGTACGCGGTATAAATGACGAGGCGCAACGCTTAGTCCGGGCCGTACAGGTTTCAACAACGTAAGGGTTGATATTCGCCGTATTATTAATTTAACCCGTTTTCACCCATTATCAAAATCAGGCACATTTAAGTACGTTAATATTTATTTAAAAATATACACATAGCATAGCATAATTAATTTAAAATTCTTAATTATTCAGAGGCGAAGATTAAATCATCTTCGCCTGCTGGCAGTGCTATTTGCACTTTATATTGCAGCGAATGTGGATGGTTCAGGGCTGGTAGAACATTTTACACGTTACAATGTTGCCAATACTGACTTGGCGCCACGGCATCCTTACTTTTCGTCTCGTTAAAACTCATACTTTGTCCTACTTCATATTTATGAATCATCTTCTTGTATTTTATCAAGTTTAATTCCTCGGACTGTGGGGTCTAAAAAATACGTAGTAAAATGAATCTGTTTCTAACATATTTTGGTTCTCTCGAGTTGATAAGTCTAGTTCATTAGCAAATTGTTGTCAGTGTTTTCAAGTCACAGTAATTCAGATAAAAGTTGGGTCAGGTAAAGAATTAACAATTTCATGTTATATGGCATGGAAAAAATCTGACATATTGAGTTTTCACCCGGCCGAAACACCCAGTGGGTGGAATGAAACGGGTCATAACTGGGAGTTTACCCACTCATGGGTGTTAACCCGGGTGTAATTAGCACATATGCTATTCTAGGGTAAAATCTACCCATGTGCCGAATTTCATCCAATTTCGGTCCAAGCGTGAAAAAGTAACAAACATACACACACACTCACAACTCACAAACTGTAAAATATTAGTGTGATTAATTGAGTACATTTCAATGAAAAAGTGTCGGAACTCATTGTCATTCATTTATTTTTGAGAATAATAAATCTCAATAGCCGAGATATCTTTTTAGATGTATTCTGCCTATTTACTACTACTTTTTGTTTTGGGATTTTTTTTTCTCAGTAAGACAATTATGAATTATTTAACATTTTTAAATATTGATACAGGTTGACACGTCTGTTTGCAAATATCCGAATTTCTTCGCTGGCTCTCTGCAAATGAGACGACGTCATTTTGAACTTTGCAACTTTTTTTACGTGTGAAAATCATCCAATGGCATCTCTCGCCCTTGGGTGGAGCGTGAGGGCTGTCAGACTTTTACTGACTAAAATCACACCACTGTCCTTTTTTTTATCATCCAGTGTCAACCCCCGCTCTTGGGCGGAGCGGGAGATAGTGTCAGACTCTTACTGACTAAAAACCCATCCCGTTCCTTCAAGCCTTCATACCGGGGCTCGAGCGCCCTTTCGGATAACCCTGGCCCCAGTAGGCTTCGACCCGGCTGGGCCCCTGCTGTTGCTGACAACTTGAGGCGCGCGGGAACAGTGCGCGCCGTCGACGACTTGAGCTTGGTCCGGACAGTTACCGGACGGCCGGACAGCCGGATAGCGAGCTACCCATTGCTCACTATCCGCAAGCCCGCGCCTACGGTGGCTGGAAATTGGGATCGGAATCCCGGCGGCGGCGAGGGCGCCGTTGCCTGATGCGGTCGGCCTACTCCTTAGCGAGCATTACTGCTTCGCAGAAGTCGGCGACCGCCTGCCACTCAACAAGGCCCAGCGCGAGATGTCTCCGCCGCCGATCACCCCCACGAGTGCACGGTGATGCTCCACCCAAGCAGTGCACACCGCGACTGTGTGCTCCACCGTGTCCTCCGAACGTTCCGCACAGTGGCGACACCCGGGCGTCACTTCCGCTTTAATTCGGAACAGGAACCTCCCGAACTTGCCATTTCCGGTGAGGACCTGTGTCATGCTGAAGGTAAGGACGCCGTGAGGTCTTTCCAGCCACGACACCATTGTCCTTCAGTTGCCCGTTGCATTCTAGGACTACGGGTTTCCCCTTCAGAAATTCCCCGCGGTGGTCCTAGCTAGTGCGCATCGGCCCTACTTTGCTCCTACGGAACTTTGCTACTTGGGAAACTGAATAATTGAAAAGCCTTTATAAATGATAAAAAACTCCTAGGTCCCTAGAGTTCCCAGTTATTCAGGTGTCAATATAAGTATTAAGAACTTAACAGTAGGTAGATAATAAAAAAAAATCGGTGAAACAAAAAGAAACCATTCTCAAGTGGGATCGGGCGGGTTACGTCAAGCGTATGCACAGTGACCGTTGGGCAAGAGTTGCCACGCAGTGGGTTCCTGCAGAATAAAGAGCTGACGAGGCGGACCCAGATAATGCTCTTACATACAAAACATTTTGGAAACACATTTATTATGCGTACAGCTAAGGAGTGGAATTCCCCGCCGGAGTCTGAATTTTCTGATAGCTACAACCTAGGGTCTTTAAGTCTAGAGTGAATAGGTTACTTCTAGGCAAGCGTGCTCCAGCGTCGACCACTTCATCGCTCACTATCCGGTGAGATAGTGGTCAAACGCGAGCCTATCTATAATAAAAATAGGAAGAGAACAAGATGATCTAGACATGTACTACGAGGACTAATTCGAGTGGGCGCGGGAGTAAAATGTGTGGAAGAACCTGGAGAGGTCTTTGCCCAGCAGAGGAACAGTAATGGCGAGGAAAAAAACAATCCTTTCAATACTTCTAAAAATGCGTCTTGTAATTTATTATAGACTGTTAAACAAAACAGCAAAAATCTAAAACTGGCATTTCTTTCCAACACTATTTATACACATAATTCACTTCACACCCAGCCAAAAGCTCCGCTAAATACTGTTATTATACAAAAGAAGTCTTACTCGCTATAAATTACGAACAACACAGTTGTTATTCATTCAGCATCGCCGCGAAGCAACATTATTTTCTAATTCACGGTACCACAGATTTCCCGGCTTTCCACACTGAACACTTATTTCAAAATAGCTTTTAAACACGACGTTGAGTAATGAATCAACGATTTTATCACTGGGTAATTAAGCATTTGCTCATCTGAGCTTCTTCTGTGCCTTGTTAGAAGCAGTAAAAAGATACGTTCCACTATGTTTGAAGCTTTCTTGTTTTTGTTTATACTGAGTAAAATATTTTTGGCATACTACTGGTGGTCGTTATTGAATTTGATTTTTTTTCCGCTGGAACTTTAGATTTTTATAGCATCATTTAAAATTTGGCAATGATCCAAGCTGATTCTAGCCTGTCTTTATAATATTATGCAGCGTGTTTCATATTTCTTGTTGCATTATTTTACACAAGCTTTCTCTCGAACTCGACTCATTCAGTCGAACTTGTAATTAGATGATAATGTTGTACAGTGTGTCATTTAAAAATACAACCGGCTTTAATAGAAAAAAAAAAAACAAAGAAAATTAAAGAACAACGAACTTTTCGTAGTAAAAATAGAGAACTTTAATTCCAGAAGTTCATATTTCTGATTTAGTTTTTTTTTATCAGCGACTTCCGAATGAGAACCTCTTACTTTTTTAGAAACCCGGTAAAACAGAATTTTCTACTATAGGTATATAAATATTAAAATCTTATCTTGACTTTTAAGTTAACGCCTTCGTTTCTTTTTAGTTAAATCTTATTAAGTTAATATAAAATAATTGCTTTGACTTAATAGTTCATTCACAAAATCATATTTGAAGCGTCTTACGCTTCAAATATGATAGCTTATACTTACGGCGGGTTTCTGAATTGAGTATTTTGAGTTAAGTATATCTTAAACCCTACTTAAATGCTAAATTTTGACAGGTTTTCAGGCTAAAGTAGAGTTTGACAAACTCAATTTCAAATGCTTAAAAGAGGCTTGGGTTAAAAGCTACACATATTTAGTTCAATCTTCGTTTGATTTACAATTAGACATGAATTAATCAGACGGTATTACCTGACAAGCTGTTTCAATTATAACTGGCAATAACTAGTCTTAGATAACGGCACACCACACTACAGCCGTCAAAACTTGTTGATCTTATAATATATCAAAGGAAGTCGAGTAGGTGAACCAATCCTGATTTGGTACCGGGCTTAACGCAAATAGAACGATGGCCTCATGCCCATACGAAGTTATGTGACTTCAAACAACACATCACTTAACGTAATGAAATATTACTAGGATATCATAAAATGTAGCACGCTGTATATTTTACGATGATCACGTGATAACAGCTGTGTATGAAATGCTTATAGCTGTGTCTCAAGTAACATCACTTACATTCAGTCAGATAGAAAATTTCGTGGCAGTGTGTCAGGAGTTGATTTCAGAGATAATTTCCATGTTTTCCTCTGAAAAGTCGTAAATAAATAAGCTTTTTATTAAGATAAAACAAGTGTAAATCTTTAACGATTCTAAATTGATAAACATGCGTAAAGTTTTCAAGAGGGTACTCATTAATTATTTTTCGTTAGATCTGTGTGTTTATGTTTGTGCCAATTGCAAAGTCTTTACCATGCAATTCTTGTGTTATAGGATGAAAATCGGTCGTTAGTGGAGAGACTAATAAAATACAAGGCTAAAGATGCAGATAAAATGAATGAAGAAAATGAACATTTCATCAAGTAAGTATTGATTACTTTTTAATGAAAAATCCTTGTCTATAATTCCCGGAATGTTTTTTTATTTCAGTTTGTTTATAAGTATTTGTTAAGTACCTAATTAATTGGCACCAAGACCACGTTTCCAAAGGCGACCATAATCTTGTGTTACAAAATTGGATTACTTATGTCAAGCTTAATGAAAATTTATTTATTATTGGGGCATTCGGTTGATGGAATACATTTTCAATATATTTGTTTTTGCCTGTGAGTATTTTAGTTGCCAGTGAATGTCGCTGCTACCATAGTTTTGATGTGCACTGCACTGTTGGATATTTGTCACGTGTAAAACGATTTGTTTACAAATATTTTTGCCAACTCACTTTTGTGATCGTTACTGTACTTAGATCGATTTAGACGTGACAAATAATTGTAGTTTATGCACATTGATAAAGTATTATATTTTTTTGTGTTCAAAATGTGTATTTTAATTTTGGCAAGTGTCGTTAGAGTGGGATTTGTGTGTGCCGCCAGGCTTAGAAGGCTTGCATAAGTACCCATAATTTGTTGTTTTTGCTTTTTGTCTAATTTCTTCAACAGGTCAAGCAACCCTACCGCGTTTTTCATCAACACGTTTGGTAGAGTTAGTTTCGGGTGAGTTTGACATAATGTGAATGATGATGTGGTGGTTTGAAAGCATTGTGGCGTTCATTATTGAACATTATATCTCTCCATGAAAATGGCCCATATATTTATGTCTTAACTGCACTCTGAAACTGACTCATGATTTCTTTTCCTCTCTTGTTTGTAAAATTTTATGGAACGTCTGTTATCCTACCTCTCCTTCTGTAATTTTCGTTATGATGCATCAAATCTTATTTTGGCAATGCGTTTCAAGTTAAGTATGAACTTATTACTTAAACGGTGTGCGTCGCTGTCATAAATCGAAGTAACAATTTCCTATAATGTTCTATTTATTTGCGTCATATTTATTTACCTACTTACTAAATTCCATTTGATTACGTGTGCATGTTGCTGGTTTGCGACGTTAAATCCTAGAGAATTTTCATTACACATCCAGTAACGTATTCATTCTATAAATATAACATACAAGGTTGGTTCCAGTGCAGTTATTAACGTTCGATACGTTACATTAAATTCTGGCATTGTCATTGCGACACGTAAACACCCAAACTCTAAAATAGAATAACGGATTAATGCAGTTTCATTTTGTCACGAGTGCATTTTCAAATAGTAAACGTATCTACAAAAAGATACATACTACGCTGTTGTGTGCGCACGTTTGTTTATTTAGTATTTCATTGCACCTTTGAAGTATGTAGCTACATTTATTTGATTTTCAACGGCTTTCGTTTAATAATATTATTTTAATTATATCGATCCACTTGACGTTTGATCTATTTCTGTCTGTATTGGGTAATATTTATTATGGTTAAATAAAGTTACTTCAATAACGTTTATAAAATAAAGTTTGACTATTAACAGCCTTTTTTAAAATATTTATTTGAGCAACTGAGTTTTGAAATGTGTGTGCATGTTTGATATAGTTTGGATTGTGCACTGATGTTGTGTAGATATTGTCATGAGTCCCCTTGGCCCCTTGTGGTAGATATGGTAAGCAATGAAACTTAGATTACTGGTGGAAAATATCTCTCCAACAATGCTCGATAATCTTATCATTGCGGTCCGTAGATGCAGAATTTCCTAGACGACATATCTGTTATTTTTAAATTAAAAAATCGAACACAAACTGTCTCGATGTTGCAACTTGAAATAACTGCAAATAAACGTATTATAATATATATTATTTTACCAAGTTTTTTATATATTATTTACGCATCTCTATAATCTTTGGTTTTTTCCTATGGGAAATTATGAGCTCTAGTCTGCAGATGCTTTGGACGCATAAAGCTATAGACTAATTATTATGTTTGCGGTGTTTTTGTGCATGTTATATTATTTATGGTTGGGTGCAAGAACTAGGTCATGTTTAGTAAAAGTTTTCTATCGAATAGTCCGCCTAAGAAATGGCTTCGCGGAAAAGCGGTCAAAATGGTAATAAAAGTCACTACAAAGAAGCTGAGAAATTCTTATGTGAGTCTGAAATTTTTTCTTACAGAAAAAAAACTGAAAAGGTGCGGAAAGAGTTGGAGGAGGCTGCGAGAGAGAGTGGCAGTCGGAGTAGTGGCTCCGGCAGCTCTGAAGACAAAATACTGGACTCTTTATCATCTCACTTTTACGGAACTTTGCCAAACAAACCTGCACTAAGATTTGTAAGTTGTAATTATACTAAAATAATAATTATATTTTTTTCAGAAATATTTAAAAATGAAAATTATATGTGAAAAATAAAACTAAAGAAAATAATAATATAATATTCCACAACTTTCACACAACGCAGTCTAGTCCCAAATTAAGCAGAGCTTGTGATATGAGTACTAGACAACTGATAAACACACTTATATGTTTATAAGTACATATTATAGATAAATTATACCCCGACACGAAACAAATGATCGTGCTCATCACACAAAAATAGAACCCACGGCTTCCGGCAAAGCAGTCGAGCCACTAACCACTAGACCACAGGCCAGTCTAACTTTTTACCTAGAGCACAAGTGGTGACGTTTTCAATTCTTTCAGTCACTAATACAAGTAGTATTATAATATAAACTTGTTTTCCTAGTATGAATAATAAAAAGAAAATGGCCTAGTACAGTAATGAAGCTTCGAAGTTTATTGTGATGAAAATATAGATCTTTTTACATTTATGTCGCATAGCATACATATTATGCTGAAAGCTAAATAATACGTTAAATTCTAAAAAAAAAAAATACAAATTCACCCGTTTTAAAAATTTTTAGAAGACCGTCTAATAATACTACATCTTTTTTACCAACAATCTCTTCCTTATACTTAAGACGTGGTTCTTTCTTCCCTTCATATACCTACAGTCTACAGTCCATCCTTCTGTGGAATACGGCCACATGTCAGTATGCATTTAAGCGGAAGTTGTGGAATTATTTTCTAAACAACTAGCATGTTCATCCCAAAACACTTTCTTCCATTGCTTTATATAAATATACTAGCGGTCTCAACAGCCGTTGTCCGGTCTGAAAACTGGCTTTTCGTCAGAAAAAAGTAGAAAACTCGATTGCATCGCCACCTACCATGCCCAATTGTACAGAAGATTTATATGTATATAAAGATTTATGTATATGGTTGGTATTTATAATCTATACATATAAAAATGAATCCCTATGTCCTTGATCACGCCATCGCGCCTGAACGGTTGGACCGATTTCGCTAATTCTTTTTTCGTTGTGTTCGTTATTGTGAGGAGAAGGTTCTTATGGGAAAAAAATGAAAATTAGGGTAGTGTAGGGTAGAGTAGGGTAGTGTAGGATGATGTAGGGTATAGTAGGGTGTAGCAGGGAAGAGCGGGAGCGAATCCGCGCGGGCTAAAGCTGGTATAAAATATTCTTTGTTTATTTTAACTATATTTCCCATGTTTTTCTTAATAATACTTTTTTTCTGCACCTTTCGCTCCCACTTGTTTTTCCAACCAAGGGTGGTTGGTTGACTGTCAGAGAATACCTAAAGCATTAAGTCCGGCTTTGCACGTTTATATTACATAAACGTGCAAAGAATGAAAAACCTAGATATTATTAGACTTCAATGCTTATAGACCAAGATACAACTAGCTAAGCGTGCTTCAACCAATCTGTCACTCAGTAGCCAGTATTGTGCGTCTGTCATCGAATTTTCTAATTGCCACCCGCCGGCGCCAACGCTTCTCAATTTCCTGCGTCAGAAGGTGACATGAATCGTGGATTCCTTTTCAACAAGGCGTTTAATGTCTTTTCTCGTTATGTTGGATTTGCTTAGATATAATATTATTATGGTTTTGATGCTGACAAATATCGATAGATGTATTGAGATTGAAAATCAGCAACTTTTGACGCTGATAATCCTAAAATAATAATTAAACTAGTAACTATTATGTTAAGAGATTCATTTTTTAAAATTGTAGTTTAGTATTTGACGCTGCTAGTTCTGAAATAATAATTAAACTAGTAACTATTATGTTAAGAGATTCATTTTTTTTAATTGTAGTTTATCATTTGACGCTGCTAGTCTTGAAGTAATCCAAATAATAACTAAATTATACATTTTTAATAATAATAATTCATCACATTCCGAAACTTCCCCTGACAGCTTTAACTACTATTGTCTAATGTATATTAATACGTTGCCTTTTGCGCAAATGTCTCGTCATGAGGAAAAAGTAACTATATACAGTACGGCGGTCTAAATATTATTAGAAGTTGGCATTTTGACCTATTGCGCATACTGGAAAAAATATGCAATTCGCATTCGCTACCTATATTAACTCAACTGTGGATCATAGCAACTCCGGGTCCATCGACCAATGTCTATCTGTGGGAGGACCGCTACGGTCCCCTGAGTCTCTACCTTCACAAAAAGTTGGCGAAATTATAAGTAGGTAAGTATAGAAAATTCGCAATTTTTTTATATACTTACCTACTCATAATTTCGATTTTCAAAAAAATAACTGCGCAATCAATTGTTCGAAGTTCAAGATATTACGGCCGTCCGTACCTAACTATACATACCTACACAAACACACGCCTTGTTTCAATAGGGGTGGATACTTCATAGTGCCATTCCACTAGCTTGTCCGTACATACAAGTTACTAATGACTTTATTCAACCAGGATGCTCACGATGGGGAAGTCAATGCAGTAAAATGGAGTCCAACAGACAGACTGGTAGCAACGGGAGGTGCTGATAGAAAAGTCAAATTATGGGATGTTGCTAAATGTAAGTTTGCTATACCTACCGTTTTATTTATTCCCCTAGCTTAATTTTAGTCAGCAAGAAATCCCTATCGATCCGCCTAGCTTTTCACTTGAAGTAGCTTTTTTTTTCGGCGGGTTAAAATCATCCAGATGGCATCCCCTGCTCTTAGGCGGAGCAGGAGATAGTGTCACTCATAATGACTAAAAAACCTACCTGGTTACTTCGTTGCCTTTCATACCGGGACCGAGCCTTCCTTCCGGAAACAGACCCTTGGCCCCAGTAGGCTTCGACTCTGCTGGGCGCCTACGGCACTTGGAGTAGCTGCCTATTTGACTGACTACAACCCAGTAGCTGTGTGAAACGATACCCTTTGGCAAGACCGGTGTCAGATTTCTAGGCTTCTGAAGTTCTGACTACTTTTAACAACTACGACTTTCTAAGATCTATAAACGAGAACCGAGTGTAACGACTTCCCAGGGTTGCGGCATTGTTCGGAAGAGTTACCGTGGCCCTGGAACACATAGACCAACGGAAGGTACACAGACTTCCACTTACACTTCACTGGATGGACCCAGTGCAGTAGAAGTTATTAGAATGTTTTCCACCTCAAAAAAGGGTAATTCTTTCGAACAAGGGCATAGCAACAACAGCATTCTAAGTGTTGTGGTCGAAAGGCAAGATAGCTTTTTTTTTTATAATGTATAGGCTCGCGTTTGACCACAATCTCACCTGATGGTAAGCGATGATGTGGCCGACGACGGAGCACGCTTGCCTAGAAGCAATCTATTCACTCTTGGACTTAAAGAACCCTAGGTTATAGCTATCAGGAAACACAGACTCCAGCAGGGAATTCCATTCCTTAGCTGTACGCATAATGAATGTACTCCCAAAACGCTTTGTACGTATAGGTGGGATGTCCACCATGTACCGGTGGCGCAACGCCGTACGTCTTATGGTCCGATGATGGAATGGACTTGGCGGAATTAAATTGTGTAACTCTAGTGCACACTCCCCGAAAACAGACAGGCTAGCAACTCGGCGTCGATGCTCAAGACTGGAGTTTTGACTTCACAAGAGCATCATTGCCTATGATCTTCTTGGCACGCTTTTCAATAGACTCTAGTGCAGCTCTAGTATAGCTCGCTTGTGAGGGCATTGGCGGACCGTACATTGTCGCGATTTATAATTAAGTACTAACATAGGATTAGAATATTAGTTACTAACCTCATAGATATGTGTTGTCTGTTCACAAAATAAATTATTATTATTATTGGCTAGGGCTACGGCCCTGGAACGAAAAGGCCATCGTCAGATGTTCACCAACTAAGGGCTAATGGGCGACAGAGGGCGCGCGTGTGTCGTGTGCGGTGGTCCAATAGCGAAAACCGGATTATATTACCTGCGCAGTTTTGCTATTTTATCTTTAACGGTGTACATGTAGTCGTGTCGATGGAGAACTTTAATGTATTATTACGTAGTAAAAGGGACGCGGAGCGCGGGGCGCGGCTCCTTGCGATGGGTGCCCGCATGGGTCACCGCGACGGTGCACTTTTGTATGGTACCGCGCTGGCACCCGCTTAACGCAGAGTCGGCCCTAAAATCGTGAAAACCAAAATAAATGGATTTTAGTCAGTACATCTTTTTTTATGGTGGGAAAAAATTATCCAATGACAGTCAGTACATCTGACTCTCCATCCCCGCAAAGTAATAATAATAATATTCCACAACTATCACACGACGCCGTCTAGTCCCATGCTAAACAGAGCTTGTGTTATGAGTACTAGACAAATGATAAACATACTTATATATTTCTAAATACATACATAAATATATTACACCCAGACATAGAACATGCTCATCACACAAACATTTGTCCTGGGTGGTAATCGAACTCACGACCTCTAACCACTAGACCAACAGGCCAGTCAGCAAAATCGTGAAATCCAAAATAAATGGATTTTATTCAGTACATCAGACTTTCCATCCGATCAAAATAGGAGAGGTTATTTGAAGATTTCCCACTGAAAAAGGGTCCAACGGCTTACCATGCTGTCTAAAGCATAAGAGAAGTCTCAGTGTGTAATGAATGGTCACCCATCTTCGAACAAGTCTCGGCAAGTGTTGATTTGCCTTGAAGAATAACCACTGTCATCATTTCAGTCGAAAGACATCCACTGTTGGACATGGGCCTCCTCCAAGTGTCGCCACAATGAATGATCCTGTGCGTCTCGCATCCATCGAATTCCCGCAACCCTAACCGGGTCATCGGTCCACCTTGTAGGCCTTCCAACCAGTGTACCTTTAATTTATTACATAAAACAAAATCGAAATGTAAATCTCATATCAAAACTTACCTTAAATATCTGAATTACGATGACACAGAGAAACTATTAATTATTTATTAATATTATATTTATATACTCTGTCATGATTATTCTATTAGATCTTGGAGACATAACACGCGTACACACACCATAACGCATAAACCACACACACACATACACGCGCCATCACCATACAACTTACTTCCTTACTTTTTTACACACTTTGCAAGATGCCATGTATACTTCTCATAAATATTGATGTATTATTTAACATATCCTATGTTCTACTTTGTATGTGTTACATTGTATTTTCTTTTAAATTCTTCTTGAAATATGATGAAAGAGACGTGTCTCCTCGACACAGGGAATCCTAGTGTGGAGACCTGTGAAGTATTTGATTTAAAAGTGTGTATTTTTCTTGAACAATAAACCATTATTATTATTAATAATTATTTTAGCTAGGAACTCTCGAAAAATAAAATCAAATACACAAATAAACATTTCATAAAAGGAAATTGGATTTATCGTGCTTCCTGCAACAAGTCATGTTCTGATAAGGTATGATATACCGGATATTACTCTATACTTTCGTAAAGAACATAAACCAAATAATCATGCGAGCAGTCAAGACGATTAATGATGCGACGGTGCAGGAAATGCTAGTCAACCATTGATTCAAATGTAATTGAAAAACGCCCCGTTATGTAAAATACTATCGACAGGGTTATATTTTTATTAACCTGCTCTACTTGACAACCAAGATTAATGAATTAGCTATCAATTCTAACTTTAGCGTTTTTGAAGGCTTGCGGACGGCGAGCAATGGGTAGCTCGCCGTCCACCAAGCCTGAGTTGACACGTTGTGTTCCACTTGCGCCTTATAGAGATACTAGCAAGGTTAATGGGGCCAGTTAGGGTCGATGACTGCAAGGGCTACGGATTGGTTGAAAGGGTTACCGTGACCCTCGTAAAGGGCAACTAACTGAAGGTAGACTGTACGTTTCAGTCTGTAAAAGTCTGACATTCTCGCTCTACCCAAAGCGGAAGAAATCATTTGATGATTTACCTCGTAAAAAAATGTTTCCGACTAGTTTACCTCGGTTTTCAACTACCGCATTGCGAAACTAAATCCACTCGGCGACACAACACCCAGTCCTCTGCTTTCCGCATCCAGTCGGTCCTAGCCATCTTTATAAGGCTATATTTCACCGGGCCATCATGGCGGCGCAACTAATCGCCGTTACCAACAAAATGTATACAGCTCTATAGATAGTTGAGTACTTTCTATAGAGCTGAGGTGAGTACCTCCTCCTGAGTACTCACCAGGTGAGTACCTGGTGTCTATTTATTTGCGCAAGCAATTTGGCGGCGCAACCAGCTCGGACGAGTGCACAGAATGTTAATGGTCGCGCCGCCACGTTGTTGTGCCACCACTAATTACGATAGAGTTGTATGGAGTCTCACTCACTCGGCTGCTAGCCCAGCCGCCCATCCCGATTTCCGGCCACCGTAGGCGCGGGCTTGCGGACAGTGAGCTTAGCATGTTCCTGATAGAAGTTTTATGTAGCTATAAGATAATACCGCCAATGCCAAGGAGAGACCAACCGAACAATTCGATAATACCCGACCCCATCAACTCAGGAAAAATCCTAACAGCGCGAAAGCGAAATAGCCCAGCGCCATCTCTCGGGGAATTGGGTTACTAATTAATACACAGGTACCAGAAGAAGTTTGGTTTGCGAGAACCGATTTTAATCATTATTTTTTTGTTTGAAAATGCTTGCATCTACGATTATACTACAAACTTAGTCCAGAAATTAGTTTGTAGAACCTTTTTGTCTTTTTTGTACAAAAACTGTTCTTTCCATCAAGTTCAAAATGATTTTCCTAGAAAGTCCTTATAAAGTTCTACTTGTCAGATTTTTTTCATATTTTCTAAACTTATATGGTTCAAAAGTTAGGGGGGGGGGACACATTCTTTTTTACTTTTCAAAAGTTAGGGGGGACACACACACATTGTTTTTTACTTTTGGAGCGATTATTTCCGAAATTATTGACATTATCAAAAAATGATTTTAGTAAACCCCTATTCATTTTTAAATACCTATCCAACAATATATCACACCTTAGGGTTGAAATTAAAAAAAAATAACTTCCCACTTTACATATAGGGGGGCTACCCTAATAAAACATTTTTTTTCCAATTTTTATTTTACCACTTTGTCGGCGTGATTGATATACATATTGGTACCAAATTTCAGCTTTCTAGTGCTAACGGTCACAGAGATTAAGCGAGGACGGACAGACGGACAGACAGACAGACAGACGGACAGACAGACATGGCGAAACTATAAGGGTTCCTAGTTGACTACGGAACCCTAAAAAACAGCCGCCAGTGACGCCCCCACTAGGTCCATTTTGATACTGTCGCAGTATGGTGTGGCGACTTTGGTGTCTAGTTTGGTAGCTTACGGATATCACGGTGGCATGACTGGTTGCGCCGCCACGGTGTACCGGTGAAATAGCCCTTAGAGTCCTGTTGCTGAGAAACCTGAGAGCATCGCATTCATTGGTTGCCAATATCGCAACTCATAGTTTTGTCTAAAATATTACTTCTTGTCTTCTCAGTCGGTACAATCTTGAAAGAGCAGTTCCATGGTTGTTATGAGGTATCTCGAAATGTCGCGCTTAGTTAGACGTACAACATCTGGCCAGCCTATAACTGCTAATTTACGTGGCGCGACTAAAGAAAAAAATACAACCAACCTAGTTCAGTGCCTGGGTCGTTAAAACCTCTGATTTTTAACCGACTTCGAAAAGGAGGAGGTTCTATGTTCGGCTGAATGTTTTTTTTTTATGTAGTTAGAAAGAAAGAAAAAGAAACAAAAAACTTTTATTCGTACCTCACACATACAGTAGAATTCAATTAATAATAATAAAAAATGACTTTAAAATCTGTGTAAGGCCAAAAAGGCGCCTAACTCAGTATATGATATGTAATAAAAAACTTTTTGATTGAAGTCGGTTATATTTTTTTTTTTTTTGTAAAAAGTTTTCAGACAAACTTAAATAACTTATAGCCACAGTGCATCTCATAACGATTCTAATAATCCCGAACACGGTTGGATTGAATTTATTTATTTTTTTCCTTCTGGCTTCATCATCAGATCAGTTCGATACATCCTCCCCTTTCCTGACAGTCGGTCATCGACTACACGTATAAACAAAGCAACTTTACTTGTAACCACAGTTTTGCTGTGATTTTATGAGGAGTTCTGTTCCATATCTTCGAAGTTCATGATCAGATCATAACAATATTTCTATGGGACCAACTTGGAAGCATAGCCTTCCAATCAAAAAAAATATTTTTCAAAATCGGGCCACAATTGACCGAGATATCGGTGAACATACATAAAAAAAAAACACATTCAGCCGAACATAGAACCTCCTCCTTTTTGAAGTCGGTTAAAAAGATAAATAACGCAGCGCTGGTATTCTGTTAGGGCCCGCGGTGATGTTCACCGGCCAATTGTGGACCGATTTTAATTTTTTTTTTTTTTTATTGATAGCATATTCTTCCAAGTTGGTCCCATAGAAATATTGTTATAATCTGATCATAAACTTCGAAGATATGGAACAGAACTCCTCATAGGATTACAGCAGAACTGTTGTAACAAGTAAAATTGCTTTGTTTATACGTGTAGTCGATGACTGTTTTTTTTTTTTATGGTGGGAAAAAATCATCCAACGACAACCCCCGCTCTTGGGCGAAGCGGGAGATAGTATCAGACTGTTACTGACTAAAAGACCCACCCCGTTCCTTCTAGCCTTCATACCGGGGCTCAATCGCCCTTTCGGATAAGTCGATGACTGACTGAAAGACAAGAGGGAGGGGATGTATCAAACTGATCTGACGATGGAGCCAGAAGGTACATTATTGTAATGTAACCGTGTTTGACATTATTAGAATCGTTATGAGATGCACTCTGGCTATACGGTATTTAAGTTTGGCTGAGGGGAACTTTTTAGTGGTGGTACCATAACTAAAAAGTGTAAAAAAAAACTTTTTACAAAAAAAGAATATAACCGACTTCAGTGTCAAAAAAAACACTGAAAAATACAAAATAACTTTAATTTCGGAAGTCGGTGTTAAATAGTGAAGAGAAAAATCTATTATAGAAACACCGACTTCCGAAATTAAAGTTATTTTGTATTTTTCAGTGTTTTTTGTCATTGAAGTCGGTTATATTTTATTTTTGTAAAAAGTTTTTTTTATTACTGTCGATAAAATAATGTGATATGTTTAGCTAATAATTTATGAATAAACATATCATATTTGCTTTTTGAATTTTATCTACAGTAACAAAATTCCAATTTAAAAAACACCCAGCCACTGGACTAACCGCCGATTCCATAACATTGCATAAGCATAATCAGCCTTTTAATGTTCCCACTGCTGGGACTCAGGCCTCCTCTCTAGGAGAAAGAATGAGCCGTAATCCACCATGCGGTTCCAGCGTGGGTCGGTGAATGTCACATGTCTTCGAATTTTTGGTTCAAGGATATGCCGGTTTCCTCACGATGTTTTCCTTCACCGTGTTGAGAGCAGTAGTGACGAAATAAATTACACAAAGTAATGCGCCTGACTAAGTTTGTACCCGCGACCTACATCTCGTAAGTCCCCACCGTTACCACTCTGCCACCGCTGCTCTATTCTATACTCTCCGATTCCATATATTCACGATATTCCTCATAATATTGAAAATATTTCCAGGTGTGGTTGAGATCAAGGGTACGTTAGTGGGTTCGAACGCGGGAGTCATGTCTGTGGACTTCGATTCTACGGGCGCCTACATCGTAGGAGCATCTAATGACTTCGCAAGTCGCGTGTGGACCGTCGCCGACCAGAGATTAAGGGTGAGTCCACTACATATCTTTTTTATTTAATAGGCCCACTTTGGACTGCTATCTGACCTGATGGTAAGCGATTATGAAGCACGCTTGCCTAGAATCGACTTGAATTTATTGAATTTTCAGAAACACGTACCTACCCAAATCGCACTTTCTCGCGTTTCTGTCATATTAACATTCTAATATTTTCATCAACTAAGTGCTTACTTGTAAAATTGTTTATTTGCTTGTACTAGTAGCAGTATTCAGAAGCATTCCTCGTCAAGCCGCTCTAGGCTAAAAGCAAATCTGGAAAGCAAAACACGACGAAACGTTACACGCGTAATTCCGCTTCATTTCGTAGGTACATCAACAGACGCTTTATTTCTAAAAAAACGTAAACATCAGTTGTGATTCTCTAAGTGCCTAGAGCCGTATTCACAGACCGACCTAAAAGAAATTCTAGCTAGCGTGTTGAAAATAAAAGCGTGTCAATTATTTGCTCAAATGACTGCAGGCATTTGTACTAAGTAGATGAAATAGCAATTGAAGAAAAATTACTAGCCTTCTAGCGTTATTTACGAGTCTCTTCTACATGTTATATTCCACTTAGCATGTTACAAATTAGCTTAAAAATATTAGCGATAGCCCAGCAACTTGTTATTGCGGAAACTAATCCTGCTTTATATTATCTACGAGACATCAGGACTTACTGCTAAATCTGGTTTTGGCAACTGCATACCCCGCTCGCGTTTGCACCATTCAAGCCCAGTACAATTTATTCACCTTCACGTTTAAAATTTATGTTGGAAAATGATAGATGGACAGAAGAAGTTTATAGCTTCTAGTCTTTGTGCATCCTTCCTTGTTCATGAATGCATCGTGTATTTATATTATTGGCAGTGTTTCGTTTACTCAGCAGCCATGAATAACATTATCGATATCATCTTGCTCACTGGTCGTGTCCATTTACAATAATTGGAATTTTCCAATCATTATTTATTTATTGTCTCGCAAACGAAGGCGCGTTTATAAGATTTGATCTCGGGCACTATATCACAAATCATATTAGCTATGCAGATGCACGTGGGTGTTGCTGGGTAAACCAGCAAGAGGCAATAATGGGTCCGTCAGTTCGGACATTATTATTGTGGTCGGGAGGCGGGGTCACGAACACGATCGTCTATTAGCGGTCTGTTAGCGCGTCTGCGCTTCGTGATCCCGCTTTGATCACTTCCGACGGCTCACGCGAGTACCAACTCATCCGAGCCCAATATGAATTATGTACATTATAAATACCATGATTTAAATCTATCGTATCTGACGTTTTAAGAGCCTTGTGTATATTTGATTTAACGCACCGTTAGGAACTATAATTAAGTATTGATTTATCATCAGTAAACGACTAGAAACACTTAAGTCGAAAAGTCCGTTTACTACCAAAACTAAAATTCTATCCATGTTATCTAATTCTGTCTACATAGACTAATTAATAGAATTAGTCTGCTGCTGCTTTCAAAATGTTAATCTTTTCCGACAATATTTAGTCTACAAGACACAAATAGGCCATCGTTGAGAACCCATCGACTTTGTATTTGTATTACTGCAATAACCTGCACAGGTGGGATGAAAATATCAGAACACGTATAAAGTAATTTGATTTGATGTTTAAATTGCAATAAACAGACATAGGTTGTGCTAAGCTTGGAAACATTTCTATACGCACACTATCGAGGCGAGTTGAACCACTTGTGTATTCAAATTGAATCGTCTAACAAATCAGTTTATTGTTGAAGTAAATATTGTACTTGTATCGATAATGCTAGATTCAATAAGTATAACAGATGGCATTTGCGTGCCGCCCACCTCGCGGATATTCGCATGCGCTCATCGTGCATCCCTGTACAAACATACAATCAGGACCTCAACGTCAACAAATTGGAGAGCACGCCCACTCATTTACTGACCGACATCGAATCAAATCTACACTGGAAGTCCTATCAATAAAATTCTACACAAATCGTTTTTGTCGAATTTTTTGCTACAATGAAGAGATTTAGTGGAGATAAGAATTAAGTATTCAAATTAAATTGACATAGATTTATTGCTATAATAATTTAAAAATAGTGGTTTGAGACATAATTAATAATCTGCTTTATAGAAAACCGCTATGGTATTTCTTTTGCTTATTTTTTTTTTTAATTGCATTTTTCATGTGCAATCTCTTTAGTCTCTTCCAGTCATCGGCATCATTTTGTTTCTTCAATTTATCTCCGTTTATTTTCGTATTGAGAAAGCCCCTGCGTGATCGCGGTATCGCAAAACTATCCCGATGCAAATAATACTCAAATTGCGCAGCGAATATCCATAACTGGCGCCGAGCAATAGCCATATAATGAGTCCAAATCGATTGCACTTCGTGAGTCCACCGGATGCTCTCCTATCTCCAGTACCGTCTGATTTACGATCTGTTAACTGATTATTCGTTCCATAAAAGTTGCCAATCTTGTTTTTTTATGAAACCTTGCACCTCAAAATTGAGTTTTGCCTTAAAGGGCTCTCTCCAAGTGATCAACTCGTCTCTATTTATTGAAGATGCGCTCCTTATAACTCTGATCGTAAATACTGAGAACAAATTTGGATTTTGCTGAAGAAGGAAATTATCTTTATGAGTTGGGAATGTTAATTCATATAGAAATAATGTAATTGTCAAAGGTGTTTCTTGTAAACATTTATATGGGATGATAAATTTGAAGCTGACAGAGATAATATTTTAAGGAACACGGTAAATCCAAAATGAGTAATAAATTGCTAATGGCTTTCGAACAATAGACTGACCTTAAGTTTCCGTTATTTATCCATATAAGTGTACATAGATAGATATTGCCTATAAGAATGTTTTTTGTCTTTTTGGAAAATACAACTTTTTGCAAAACGTCTGCAAAATTAATAACATCATCATACAAGTTTATAAGTTGCAACCTCTTATACGCGTCCCTTTTTCCGTTTAAACAATCGCAACAGACGATTAAGAGCAATGATATTATATTAAAATATCATTGATTAAGAGTAATTTGCACCATGAGCTACGTTAAAGTTAGTAACATTAACAATGACCATTGAATTTTACATTATATCATTTGCCGTTGCACTATCATGTCCAGATTACATTTTTGTCATAAAATTACATTAATGTCATTTGGTTTAAACGATTAAAGCGTTAGATACTGATCTATAGACATTAAACCGCCCGAATTGGAGCGGTTATCGTTAATATTATTGAAAGGTTTGCGCTTTTACACTATTTGACCCGATGGTAAACGATGATGTCGTTGACTACGGATCACGCTTGCCTAAAACTAAGCCTTTCAATCTTGACCCACCCCTAGGTTTAAGCTAGCAGGACACACAGCCACCGGCAGGACGTTATCTTGACTGTTGTTAATTGGTGCATAATCGATCCCTATTTCACTTAACCAGAGATTTTAGGGCTGATGAGGCATTAGTTATAGTTAACGTTAGTTGGTGCAACTCACTCTTAATACATTTATAAAAAATTTGTTTTGGATATTAATTTCTATGCAACTATTGTTTGTCTTTTCTAGAAAAAATCGCAATAAAAGTACCTTTCTCTTAAATATTTTAGAAGATGAAAGGTACCCTTTGTGATCATTTACTTTCCTTTCCAAACGAAAGTGTCCTAGTTTGTTTGAAAAAGGCTGAGTTAATGCACTTTTGTTACAAACGTAGCCATTGAGTTCAAGCTACGATAATTATTGTTACTTAACTATCGTTAATCGCCTGTTTGTTTGGGTTTTCCTTTCTCTCTTTCTTAATTTCTTCCAATTTTGGTGTATAATGTGTTTATGTATACTTTTACGGCTACATAAAAGCTTTTTGTTACATTTTTGGCGGTGATATGATATGACTACCTCGTGTAGATTTCCTTAAGATATCTTGAGCAGTAGGTTATCAACATTAAGAATACAGTTTTTCAGAACGCATCTAGGACATTCATTTGACTTCTTTTAAAGATGACCATAAGATTCGCAGGTCCGTTACACTTTGTCAGCCGAAAACATTTGTAGATCGCATCTATTCATATAGATAAAATTGAAATGTTTATTATGTCAAAATATCAACTTTTTTTTATTTTCCTTTTTTTTGAAATCCTGAATTAAGTATATTCGAAACCTGTAACAATGTAATACAATTTTTAATTTTTTTGTCTGTCTTCCTATTCCGGCTAGTTTCTCAAAAGTTTGGATCGATTTTGACGGAACTTTCACTGGTAGATAGCTGATATTATAAGAAGTTATTATGCTTTACTTTTATTTTGACTGACCTGTTGGTCTAGTGATTAGTGGCCTTGACTGCTATGCCGCAGGTCGTGGGTTCGATTTCCACCCAGGACAAATGTTTATGTGTTGAGCATGATCAAATGTTTATGTGATGAGCATGATCATTTGTTCTGTGTCTGGGTGTAATTTATCTATAATATGTATGTATTTAGAAATATATAAGTATGTTTATCAGTTGTCTAGTACTCATAACACAAGCTCTGCTTAGCTTGGGACTAGACGGCGTTGTGTGATAGTTGTGGAATATTATTATTATTATTTTAGGAAAAACAAATAAGGTTCCGAAAAAAAAATCTATTTAAAATAACCAAATGGCATCATACTATTTTACAAGTTTATAGAAGTTATAAATGAAATCATCCCACTCCGGATTGGTCCGACGAGTGTTTCCGTGACCTGTTCGCCAGGGTCGTGTCTTTACGACTGGTTACTCCAACTCGTTTAGTTCTTCAATCCCCATAGGTGACGGAAGAGCTGACGAGATGGAGGATTTGGTCATGGATGTGCGACCCTGACGGAATAAACGCGATAGTGTTTATTGGATATTTCTAACGCAGGCGGTTGAAATGTCAAAGGATAATGTCGCCGTCAAAGTGAAGCTAACTTGCGAAGTCCCGACAGTCAAATGTACCTGTAAATAATAACGATGTGAGGAACACCAAACTGATGTTGAAGTAATAAAATAGACGATAAACGCTCCAACACATTACGCAGCTTTCCTCCAATGAATAGAATTTGCATGAATGTAATTGTGATGCCTTAGTCTGAATTATGTCCTCGATGGCCAATAAGGCTACGCTGAACTTGGAATAAGCTTGGGAAAATTATATCTATATTCTATATTATCCTATTTTAGGATATTAATAAACTGAGCTGATAATATAAAGTTGCATTTACCTGATAATAAAAATTCAGAGTAGTATTGAAAACTGTCGCCGGGACAGAAAGCTCGAAAATACTATTTTTACCGCTTCTATTTTTTTTAATAATCTGCACTTACTGCTCATTTCAGTCCATGCGCTCTTTAAGTTCCCAACATGACTCATTTATTGTAATAGTTAATCAGATTACATATTTCATGAGAAGAGTGCCGTCCCGGCAATATTTCATTTGTGTCGCGATGCCGAGCGCGAGATAAAATCTTCAACTATTCGCTCAATAAGTAGGATCGGAACAAGATACAAAAGGAGCCGATATTGATCGAGTACGGGCTCTTCCCTATACCAAAGCGTTCCAAGGACGTTCCTTATAAAGACATGGCGAGCTTTAATATATATGTTGACTGTTGGACTTACTTGTTCCATGACCGATGTTCGCCAGTCGATTGTTCACCTTATTTTTTTTTTTCTCGTCCGTACCTCGCGATTCCGGTGGCCACCGTCGATTCCCTTTTATGAATATTTCATATTATTGTAAACGACTTTATCTGCTGCACAATGTTGCATTCAATATTTGAATTTTATGGTTCTTCGAAAATGCTTGTCGACTACTGTAAAATTGTGACCGTCTCAGCTCTCACATTTGCATTTTATTATTTTTATACCTATGCCTAAGCGTTCAATTGAAAACTGGTTAGATTTTTATGTTCCTATTCAAGAAGACTGAATTGCGTGAGTACGATTTCCAATTCTAGTAAATAGTGTGGTAGATGGCACCATATTCACTGGAATGGACACTTGTGTGCTAACGCAGAGCCTTTTTAGCATGTATATAACGAGCGGGATTGTTAAAAAGCTTTCTTCAGTAGACTTTAGTGCCAATTGTATAGAGTATCAGTAAAAATGTTCTAAACATTATTGTCATTGTTTACTCCCTACTGGTTTTCTCTGTCTTTCTACTTTTGCCTAATAGTGAAGGATGACACTAAAAATGTGTAGTTATCGTAACTCCAATGTAAGCTTTGCGAGACTATCAAATATATAGACGACTCAAATAACGCCTAACTACCAACATATGGTATGGTATTTTAGGTCAAATAACATGTTATTTTGCGGTCCAAAATCTCTACGGTCCTCGCATCGTTAAAGTAATAAGATCAATCTGACTCTACTGCAGTATAAAAAAGTCATGACCATTTCCTTTTTTTTTTATAACGGAGCTAAAGATCTGTAAGCAAGTTTTCAACTTAGTTCTTTCCCTGGCATGTGGTACTCAGTGTATCCTAATACCATCTTGAATTACCTTTTTTTTGTACAGCAGCTGAAGATTTTGCGGCAAACTCAAACAGGCTTAATTTTATTTCTTTTCAACACCGTCGCTAATCTAAATCTAAAAAGAACGCTTGTAGGGACAAATTCTTTGTTGCTGGGCTACTAATGGCTGCGCTTAGTTGTCTCTCGTCGGCACGCGACACAGCACACGTGCGGCGCGCGCGCCGATCTTATCGCTCTCACGAACGACCGCCGTGCCCCCTCACACGTGATGGTGCCAAGAACTTAACTCAAAGATCCCATCTCATTGATGTGTGCAATTTCAACACTCACTGGTCAAACTTATTTTGCAAGGACTTTTTATTACCAGATTTTTACATTATTCTTTTTGACGGTGTCGGAACTGGTTCGTCATATAAAAAAAAAAAAAACGTTTCAATGACAGCGCAGGATGTGCTTTAGACACCAATCATAATTAAAAGTTGTTTTGTTTTGACTTTATCTGACCGACACATCCAGTTGATTTTAATGAGACAGTTGTTTTAACAATCACTTTTAATTAGTGATTAGCATTGAATAGTGTGGTGTAGCTCTTTGTTTCTTTGTTAAAATGTCACTTTATGTAGGTATAGGGTTGTAATTGTATATAATTAAAACAAAAAAATATTTTGGAAAATTTATTTTAAGTAATGACAATTTGGACGGATGAAACAAGGTAAAATACTTTTTAAATAAAGTGTTTAAACACCATTTTAATACATTAACATCTCATTATTAAGGCACTAGTAGATATCATAATAAAATACTTTCAGTTTACATGGAATAGCACATTTTGTAAGTCGTAAGCTTTCGTTTGTTTAGGTAGGTATTTCATTTATATTAAAAATTTATTAAATAGTATTAAATTCAATCATAAATTACGTAAAAAAGAAACTATTCTAAATTAAATAAATTACGATGTCGGGACGGCCGTCAATCCATCGTCTCTTGACTTAGGTCGCACGTTCGGTTATCTACTTAAAAGGTACTGAAATGTTACTTTTTACTTATCACTACGTATCATTAAAATCAGGCTTATGCTACTTTTAAAAAAATATGGTACAATACGAAATCGGACTTCCTCGAATGGAGGTCCGAGCGTAAAGTGAACGAATGAGCGACGTGATCTTGATAACGACTCACGGCCGCGGTCCCGCCGACGACGCCGGGGACGGGGACAAGCGAGCGTCCTCACACACCCGACGCACTCAACCTCTCACTCTGCGCCGCACTTCATCCGTCCACATTCGCGCACGCTCTGGCGGTCGTCCCCGCCTCCGTGTCGCGCGCCCCCGCACCACGGCACACACCCACTCCGTGCTGTGCTGTGGAAGCGCTCGGCCACTAACCATTAAATAACCGCTATCGCTGCTCTGCGCTCGCGGACGACGGCTCGCCCTGCGGATGTCGTCCTCACGAGCCAGAACTCGACGGGGGTTTTTAAACTAACGAAATATACTACTATTGCGGACGCTGATCACGTCGACACGTCTACTGTTATCTAGAAATGCCTCTGGTGCGCACGGGAAAAACTGGCATCATAGACTTTGCACAGGGCGGAGGGGGCATTGGGTCCTGGGAGCAACTCGGCAGCTTTGGCGGCAGCACGTCTTCGCTGCCAACTGCAGGTCCACGCTGCTAGTACGACTAGTTGGGCTGCGAGGAAAGCAGCTGCCGCGAGCATAGCTCCTGCTGCGTTAACGCAAGTCACGTCGGTCTCTCTGACGTACACGGAGTCTTCAGTAATATTCTTGGCACGTTGTTTGTCGAAACCGAACTTGTCGGTGATCTGGATGGTCTGCACGAGAAGCATGTCGTCGGTGGGCGCCGCGGGGGTAGAACGCCTCTTCCTACGTCCGTAAGACATGACGGAGCGGAGTTCGTTCGGGCCGCCGTCGCACTGCACCGGTTCACATGTCGGCATACACGGAGTCACCAAGGCACGGAACTGGACAACCTCCGAAGATGGGAACTTGAAGGCATCGAAGTTCGACAACAGCATCTGCGAAATTGAAGAAATTGCTCGTTAACATCGTTCTCACTGAGGCTGTAGATAAATGAGTCAATTATTTTCATTACGAGTTTGTGTCGCCTTCACACGCGTTGAACTCTTTTTTATGGCTTGGACAAGTTACAAAAAAATTCTAGGTACTTAAAAATAATGTGGCTTAAATGGACTGGAACCACTTCATTAAGTTTGAATATCGAATATTTGTTTTTTACATATTATAATTACAGCTCTTCATAATAACAGGTTTACGTTATGAGAACTGGGAATGAAATGAAATTTGTAACTATCAGTCTCATTCTTACCTTTCCACTGTTCGCTGATTTGAACAAGGGTCCCATGATGAAGTGCTCGGTGGGGCAACCATTGCTGTCGATGAGGGTGATCTCGCTAGAGTCAACGCCATCCATGGCAACAAGCTCGCGTACAAA
The DNA here is from genome assembly GCA_910589285.2 of Mythimna ferrago. Lineage (NCBI taxonomy): Eukaryota > Metazoa > Arthropoda > Insecta > Lepidoptera > Noctuidae > Mythimna > Mythimna ferrago. The sequence continues at coordinate 13,159,763 of OU342687.1, forward strand.
GATTTCGAAGGGTGAGTTGGGATCCATGATCTCGAAACGAAGTGCCTAGATAAAGAGATATTTTGTTATAAGACGGAACGATAATAAAGTTGGTAGGTATGAAAAAATGCTTGTACATGAAGTAACATTTACCAAGGGATCTCCAACTTCAGCAGAGGCAATAGTGTCGTCTCCGTTCCTGTCGGTAATCCTCATGGCTACGTTGGGAGAGTCGACAATGACCTCCTCCGACAGACCGGTCTGGATGTCTCCGTGGATGCCCAGGTCGACCTCGTTGGCGACAGTCTTATTGGTGAGATCGTACTGGCAAGTCACAGCCAAGCCGAGATCAGAGGATGTAACAATGGTGTCGTGATGCTGAATAACGACGTCATTTAGATATCTAGAAAGAAAATTTAATTAATTAATTTGATAGAGATTAACTTTTTGACTGTCACGTCAAAAAAGCTAAAGCGGGTTCTCAGCGCCAATGGCCGATTTTTTTTATTTCATCCTTTAACAATACAAATAAGAAAATCAATATTTTCTTATTTATTCTACTTAAGTTTGTCATGTATTTGTGACCGTGGCGTGCTGGACACATTTTGCTTAGTCAAGTATACATTATAAGTGCGGTCAAACGGTTAATACTTCTGATTTGATTTTTATAGTTTTAAAAAATATGTTACCTGCCAAGTCCATTCTGCTTGACATTGCACTCAAGATTGTTATATCCCATGTGCAATTCGAATTCAAGACTCTGCTTAACATCGACGACGCAGGAGTTGGGACTGCCTTTAGCGTAGATCTTGCCGTCGAACAGCTTCGATGTCTGGATCTTGGCAACCATGTCACCGGCACGACAGTCGATGGACACGTTGTAGCAAGAGGACAGTTCGTAGGTGGCTGCTTCAGGGACTTCCAAGTAAGGATCCTAAGACAGGGAAAATCTCAATCAAACGCTGTTTTAACTACCATGGAGTTGAACAAAAACGGACAGAATGAAAGAAAAAATGTGTTGCATCGACCCGACCCCAAGTAACGGCCTGGCCACGACTTTGGACTTAGCGTCGTGGCGAGCGGGGCGGCATTGGTAAGCAGGCGCGCGGCTGTATGAGCGGCGTCTTCAAACATTTTCATACATTTGATCTTACCGCTTGCCGCTTGGCGCTCAGCTACCGCTCACAGCGGCAAGGTCGTGAACAGGCCGTACCGGACAAGGGCAGGAAGGTGATGAAGTTAAACAAAAATACATAAGTTTCATAATCCGTACCTGAATATCAGCAAGCGTAGCGCGAGAGTGATGGGAAAGACGACAGACATGGTCTCCAGTGTCACCATGGTCGTAAGAGTGGCAACGGAATGGCGAGTTCAAACAGAGTTCACGGCATTCTTCAATAGTTTGAACATCTTGATATACAGAGTCCACAGTCTTTAAGATACGGCCACCCATTTTCTTGAACTCACAGAGCTTAGTAGGTTCCTCCACACAGTTATTTTCTAAATAGTCGGTGTCTGTAGACAAATGAACATAATGAGTTAAGAATGCATTATTTTAAACTATGTGAAAGAAATTAAGAAAAAAAAAAGATGGTGGTCTGTACCTTCGTTCGCTTGGAAAGAGTTGGTTCCCGCCAGAGTAATACGGTCCATGTTAGACAGCACACACTCCCCTGTTTTATTGTTGTAGTTCGCCGATCTGCAACAATGTTTCACGCGGTTTAACAGCAGCTATGTTTTTATTACCTTTTTTATTGTGTGAATCTTCCCAAGTTGTTAACCGCATGCATAGTGCGAATGACGCTATTTTGCTTGCACCGTTTAATTGTCAATTATCTATCATGATTAATATGGTAATTATTAATTTCAATGAGGCTTCTTTATGAATCAATTTATAATTAAAATACATTGTTGACACGATGACCTGGCAGCTAGTTTCTATTTCTCGAGTCTTGCTAGATAGTTACTCGTAAGACTGGTTTTATGTAGCGCATGATTAACGCCGTAAAGCGCTGTGGACTGCCAAGGAGATGATACAGCTGTTTGTATTCAAGTCTTGTAGTAATAATCTGATGTGGGTCGCTGAGGCTGTTTGGTTTTGACGTCCTCGATAACAGTACAAGGCCCTACTATGACGTCTTAAAATTATCATAATTCCTGTGTAAGAGAAAGATGGAGCTATACAAAACAGCGCTATCTCTTTCTCATACAGAAATTATGATGATTTTAAGACGTCATGGTAGGGGGGCAGGTGTAGTAGGTACGCGTATCGCGGCGTGCGCATTGCTCTCTCAATTAAACGGCTCTGTTACAAGGTTACTCTTACTTTCAACGTATACGCGAGTTGTCATAATCATAATAGCTTTATATTCAATGAGCTCTTTTGTTTGCATACCGCTTGAGTAAGCCTGCTCCCAACGATATTTACTTATTCACTGATTTAATTTCCCATCATGCAATCCTATAAAAATACCATGACTATATCCTATTTTCAAGTCTAATGTAACGCTTTTCAAACGTCTTATTATGCAGTTTTTCCTTTGCTTGTGTTCGATTTCATTGATATAAATAATTTATATCATATTATACTTATGAATAATACGCTTCGTGTTCATTAATATCGTATCTGTATAAAACTGTGACGTTTCAATGTATAATGTTACTTTGTGCTTAGTGACCACCCGTATAATATTATCTTGTTCATCTAGCTCAATATTTTCTCTTGATGTACAATCGAACCCGATCAGATGACCCCTGCGCTAACCTGTGTGATTTTCACATGAGATGGGCGCATTTCTTTGTTGTGCACCATGAGAACTTTCTGTTTCGTTTTTCAGTAGATGCTTGGTTATTTATAAAACTAATTGGATTAGAGTGGTTATTTGCTTTGATTTTGTGGTTATTACCTTGATCTCGTGTAACGGCACTCGGTCTATTACAAGAACATTAATTTAGTATGTTTAAAGCTGATGATTGCGAATGTCCCGCTACCGGTAGCCGTTGTTCATTTAACCGTACACGTGCTCGGATGCCTCTAGCTCATCGCATAATAATTACACTGACTGCCTGCAATTTGTACAACTGTATCTTCCTTACTTACACATACGGTCATGTAATCAAATTTAGTTTTGATGTTTTCCGCTAATGCTCTGTAAATTAGTCTTATCCTAAAGTTTATCTCAGACTTTAATAATATTAACTATAGATTATTACGATTTTAATACTAGCTTGAGGAAATTTCAATTAAATCAGTGGGTTCTTTATGAGTTTTGTTTATGAACAGTAAATACATACGCACGATATTCATAATCGACTTAATTTATAACATTATATTGGCACTCGGCACAGAGGTATTCATTATATGTATTTACAATGTTAAAGCGACGTTGGTGGTCAGTCTAATAAAAAAATAATTATGTGTAATTTATTGATAGGCCATCATTTCGATAGCTCGTAATTCGTACCCCGATCTCTCGATCTGAAGCGTGACTAAATAAAAACAGGAATATCCGCAATACTTTATTTAATTACCCGTATCTGTTTTATGTTCTTGTTATTTGTATTAAAGCTTAGAATAGCCGTGTCCGAATGACGCAATCTGTAATTATTTAATATCGGAAAAAAATCTTTCGGTCAATGTGGAGGTCCTCTGGCGAAGTATCGAGGGTAATTATTTACCCAAGTGCGGAAAGGGCTCGAAGGGGAAAACACTATGTGCCTTATCGGTTATTGTATCGTGGAAGTAGGAAGCGATAGGGCAGGCCGCTCCCACACCGCGCGCCACTCTGCCCGCCACGTCCGGGGAATATTTGCCAAATGTCGTGACTGTCGACGATCGCGATGCGCGCCGCCCGGGGTGCGCCGCCGCCGCCGCCGCCGCGCCTGCTCGCTCAATGGAGATACGACGATTTGTACCCAACGGTACACGTGTCGAACCAAGCTTGACTACGTAAAACCCAGCATTTAATTCTCTAATCGCTGTCTATCCCTAACCTTAGTTAAGAATTCCGAGGTGATGGCGTGAAATCGTGGAATTTATTACTGCTGCGCCTTTATCTGACTGTTGTCTGCTACGTAGAAACAGAAATAAGTATTCCTCGTAACAATAGCATCTCCATAGCTCAAAAGTATCCGCAGATTCAATGGCTCTTCAGACGCTTTCATTCAGAAATATGTCGAACAGTAGGTCATAGATTCAGGTAAATTGGCATGTTTTTATTGCACTTTTAGTTAACGGTCTTCACTGTTCAGAAATAGGTGCAAATAACCGAACTGTGTTAAGTGGCATTACTATAAACGCATTACAGAAACGACGCTCAGGAAATAAATGTATATATATAAAGTAAGCTTTCTAGTCGGAGAGAAGCAATGCGTTTCGATTTGCAATATTGTTGGCCTATACTCGTGGACGCACGTAGTGCACGCGTTCAGAAGCAAATTAGCGCTACAATCCGCAATCGTTACTGAGCACTCAGCAGCACAGCTTGACCTGAAACGCCAACGGAAATACGTGTATCGAATGTGAGCGTCTGACGCAGTACACTATTTATGTTAATGATATCAAAAACCGTACAAGGAAATAAACACAATAGGACAGTCGTGTCTTGCTACATAAGACGCCTGAGACGTAGGCCGTTCAATTGGCCTCCCTGCTTTGTATATAATGCTCGTTTGTAGAATTCAGAAACGGAACGGCTACCAGGAAGAGGCTGTGACTTATCCACTGAACTGAGCCGCAAAGATGTACCGCGCTGCCCGCCATCTACGGCAACCGGTGAAGGCTGATTGACTTCGTTATCGGGCTTATCTATAAATTAGCTTATACTCGTATGGATGTCTAATGAGCCGACTTTGATGATAAATATTTGTATAATATTAACTATACGAGGGATTTTATTGTGTTGCCTCCATTCAATGGTTAAGGATGTATTTACATACATAACTGTCTTCGTTAGGCACAATGTTGAATCAGTCAGCATATGATAGGATCTGATTGAAAGGAATCATGACCTCCTCCGTTTATTTTCACGTCTTGTTAGTGCAATTGTGGTGGACAATATCAATGTCAGTAATGTACTTATAATCGGTGTTAGCACGTGTAATATTGGATACGAAACAACTCACTAATTCATTTTGTGGATAAGCGAGTGTGTTACATTAATAAACATTAATGTTAATTTAAATTTTCTAGTTTATGATTCTGAGTTTCCCTCGCTCTTCGTGTTCGTTAAGAGAATTAGGACAGAGAATAGCAATACGTCCTAAATTATTTACTTAAATTGCAATCACCATTATGATAATGCTTTAACTCAGAAGCACTAAGTTTTATAACCTGTAAGAAACCTACCTGCGATATAACTTCTATAAAATTGCTATAAAGTGGAAAATGGGAAATTGTTTAAGTATGTCCATATTTAACTTCAAACTAATGTGGTAGCTTCTTTATATTACGGTAATAAACAATCGGTATAATCTTTCAACGAAGAGTGAATCATAGTGCCTCGACTATTTTAATTGCAACGAACTTCGATAGCAATTAACGTATCTCTAATTTCTTTAAATCCCTTGTGTAATTTTAATTGCATCAACAATTATAGGATTATGCCATCGGCCCGTTAATTAACTCTGTAGATTGCTTTTCGTTATTCTATGCATTGAAATATTTTCTCTCTATGTAAGGCGATTTTGTTTGGAATCACAGACAATGAAATAATAAAAAATCATTAACGTCTTCGTTGCGTAGTTCAGTAAAAAATGTGTAGTTTGATTATTGTTTTTGTTGTATTTTCTTTGAAAGCGGTAATTAATGATTACCTGAGTATCGTACAAATCGTGGTATTTATTATAGTAGAAAGATTGTTCGCAGTAATACTATTGTAAGTGTCTGTACTGGTACAGGCGCGCACAGGTCGTGTCGAGGGCACGGAGTGCTCGCGGGTCATTCATGCTCCACCCCGCCCATGCACCGCTCTACTTTGTTTTCTTTAAAACGTTTAATGAACTTAATAATAGCTAATAAAATGTAACTTTGCATAAATCTAATCTAGGAACAGGAAATATCTGGCTTGGGAAATGTTTTGAACTATCTGGATTTATAACTGTTATTCCTAGTTGGCTTTTTGTTAATTATTAGTTTTTTTAATATCGTGCGGATTACATAACGCATGCGTATTTGCTCCGCATGCGTAACCCCCGCAAATGTCCTTTTCATACAAGTATTTATTGTAATGCGGAGCAGGGCAATCCCGCATGCGTGATGAAATCCGCATGATATTAAAAATTCCCTTAGCTTTATTTAGTTTTTACTTTCACTGTCACTCAATTATTAAGACTTTAAGCACAATTTACGCAAATATATAACAGTATACATAAATATGGCGATATTACAGATAATATAAAACCCAAAATACTATAAAAAAGGAATAGTATGCCTTAAATATAAAGTTTGATTTGTACTTTAATTCCAAGTCAATTCGAAGCTCAAAATAAATTTATTATTCGGCAACTTCATAGGTAAAGACATAATATCACGTTAGAAGCATGAAATAAAAATAAATAAATACGTACATTCCAATTACACTACCAATTGATTAAGAATTCGGAAAAGATAATAATCCTCTTATTGCATTCCTACGAAACACGATAATACAATAACAAATGATGACTTGATCATTTCTCTAGACTTGTATATATAAAAAAATACTTTGTGTGGAACAGGATTGTCTACCGCTGGCTTCAGCAAGATGAATGTGTTTTCAATTTTACCGCATCCTTCTATTGTGGTTTTGAGAAGCCACATAAATTCACGTTATATCCGCGACAAAAATATGATTCTGTTTTCTATAACCCATCGTATGTACATTTATATCTTAAGAAGAATAAATGCGTTTGTTGACTTCGGATGTGCGGTTATTTGTATTGGCACTTCACAAGAGATTTATTAGAATCGCCTATGAATCTCTTAAATAATTGCTTTCTCTAACATTTTTATGTCTCTCAAAGCGTCTGTAGGCCCATCCAATTGAATTTGTTGTCTGGGAACTTAAACGTGTCTGGACTTAAGAGGTCTATACATCACATAAAGCGCGGTGACTCTCGGACTGCATACAAAAAGAGATGCGCAAAGACAAAATCTTGCAAATATGAAGCATTTTAGCGATTTACTATAAGTGTACAGACTTGATTATAACACTATACTTAGAGGTAAAATCTTGCTCGTAGAATAGACTGAAAAACTATCAGAATGATTGCATGTATGTTAGTCCGGGTTCTAATAGATAAAATAATTTTTAAAGCATCTTCGTATTTTTTTCTAGCGCACTAAATTTGCTGATTACATTCTGAAGAATAAAATAATATTTTCTGATTCCGCTTACTGCAGTGGATGAAAGACTTTTGCGAATTATAAAGCTCACAATTAGCTCGTGTAGTCCCCTTAAGATCATGCGGTGTTATTTATGTGTTGTGTCGGGTATTTAACTAACCTGCAAACAAACTCGTTTTCTCCGAGACACAGGTCGAGGCACATCTGCCTGGAGCTGACGGTGTGAGTCTTCTTGCCTCGCCCTTTGAGATGGTAGCCGCGCACGCGGTCGAAGCACCACGCTCTTTCACAAGGACGCACGCCCAGGCACGACTTTTGTGCGTATATCGTGAACACAGGGAACTGTGACTTCGTTAATGCACCTGCAAATAATAAACAACATTAATAAATAAAGAACAACACTGTTGTTTCCTAGTGATTACATTTTTTGCGAGTAACGAAACTGTTCTTCTATTTCTATAGGATGTATTTAAAAAAAGAACACTCTTATCGAAGAAATATGAGAAAAGAGGCGCTCGTGTGATCATTAAATTCTTCATGCTCACGCACGTGTTCTGGACGAAGGAGGCGTTCAACCTTAGCGAATTTGAAAATCCGCACACCGAGTCGACCGGAGCGATTTGTGCTTCCATAATTGGATCTCATCGCTTAGTTCCTTGAACTGACGGCTTGGCGGCAATTTCACTACGGCTTAATTCAATATGACCCTTAATCGGCATCTCCTTTTCACTGCTATTATCGTATCTACCGACGTCGTTATGGACATACGTCCTCGAGTTAATGTACGTTTATTCCGCAATGAGTAAGGCATAAACCACATTTTCTTAAACACTGCAAGAATTTATTTGTTAAAAGTTCATTAGCATTTTTGGTAGTCACGGTTTTATATATTATAATATTAAAATCGAGGTAACTTCATTTTTTGCATCCCTGTCGTGCTTTTGTGGTTAAAATAAAAAAGCGACACATTCCAGTACGCTGTATTCCTTTACCTTGCCTTTTTGTAGTTGCCTTTGACACTTTATAGCATCTTCGCAAGCATTGAATAAAAGTCTATTATAATTTTCAATGCGGTCACAATATATGGATTCCATACTGAAATTTAAATCCGAGCTAAACAACCTTGTCGACACTTTCACATATATTAAGAACATAATTACAGCTGCTTATTTGTTCAAATAAACTTCTACGAAAAACTTTCGATAAAAAACGAACACGTGTATATTGATGAACTGTTTTTTGTTATTAGCAGATATTATTGTGTGTAATAAGAACGTCTATTCACGGTTATGAGGTCAAAGCGCGTTCCACTAACTCTTGTTTAAATACACTCGGTCATGTTTTCCTTTTCGCGGTGAGAGTATTTTTTTTCCCAATAAGGCGCTATGAGTGAGCATGGTCATGCCGTTATTGGCATTCAAATGATGTATTCGAGCAAAAAATCGGAACGCTTCGCTTGTTTGTGAGCTCACACCTCTATGTCGGACAAACGAGAGTATGAAATGGCGCCAGTACACAGCCACCTGCTATATGTGTCCCGATTATACCACAGCCATACACTAGCACGCAGCTATTTGTGCCGTTATTGTTACTTTTTTTTTCTAATACCTACTTGGGTGCTTATTAACGTATTCATGATCTTGCTAGAGATATTTGAATACAGTTTATTAATAGCTGCCATTGATTTATCTGCGATTGTTGTGTACTTACTCGTTAACGATCGCGTCAATATTCGTTAGCAAGAAATGATGGGTTTTGTGTTCCGATATTAATCGTTTGAAATAGCGGTATTTAAGATTTATGGCGTAAACGTTTTCACGTCGTTATTATTCGTCTGTAGCGGATGTAAGTTTATGATATTTGAAATATCAGAATTTATGTGAGGATTTCTTTTTGTAGCTTTTGAACTACCAATTTCTGATCGTTTGTAAATAGCATTGAATGACTAGGTTCTATAACCGTCGTTTAAATCACCTAACAAAACAAATAGGATATAGTGTACGTGTTGTTTAGTAGGTACTCACCAGGTAGTTGGTCAGCATCGGAGCCGAAGAGAACACAGAGTCCCGTCTCGTAGTTGACAGCGCGACAGGTATCGTTGGCCTGGCACTGCTCAAGGCAGTCAGTCAACATGAGTGTGCCGGGGATGTCGTCTAGGATGTGAGACGGCGCCGAGAACACGTATCTGCACAATCATAATATGAGACTTTAATAACCACATGATTGATGAACATAAGGATTAAAATGGAAATACTTAATTCAATGCGATAAGCTTTTTAATCCGGTTAGTGCGATGTTACTCGAAGTACACTTTCCCGTGCTTAGCTTATGAGCGAAGTCGGATCTTGATAACTTCACTTGTCGGTTGGTTACATCGACTTAATAATCTTAATTACGTGCAATTATCGGTCACTCCCCCGCCTCTGCCGCGAGTAGAATTTATAACAGGTCAATTAAAACACATGCGTGCATTCGCTTACCCGGTGACAAGTTCAAATCCTATCATCTCGGAGTCGCATTCTTCTAAAGAGTTAGCGGGTGCTGACGGTGCTGATACTCCACTAGGAGCAGAAGGTGGGACACCTCCTGAAGCAGTCTCTGGCACGGCGGCGGCGGATGGCACTTCAGGTTCACTCGGCTCAGATGGCTCTTCGGACACAGGATCTTCTTGACTGGGAGGCGGTGCTCCTGGATTCTGATAACCTTCAGGAGCAGCCACTACGGCCGGCTCCGGTGACCCTGATTCTATGGCAAGATTGTCTTGAGGTGGCGCGTCAGCTGCAGATCTTAAAGTCCCTTCGAACTTTTTTGCAGCTTCGGCTGCGTAAGCCACTAACACTATACTGAGTAGCAACCGCATTGTACTCTCTGAGAGGGGCCGTGGCAACATTCGTTATCTGTAACAAAAGAAAAGTGTTGTTTAAAAAACTTTTATGGCAATTTAGAAGTACGTAATTGCATGGGAAGCTCTAGAATTATCGTATATAAAGTCGTTCAGCTTATGCACGCAACCATTCTTCCTAGATAGGGTAAATCGTTCAATATCTTACGGCCATATCGAGCATCGTTTGCCGTAACTATCGATGAGATGTGTTCTATTGATACGTACTTGTATACAATTTGTGGACTTAGTGCGACAACTGAACCCGTGCCTCCGACCATATTGGAAACGATATGAAATATCGCTTTTACGGATAGATACGTTCGAAAATATCTATAAATTCCATTCAATAATACCTGTTATTTGTGTCTAGATATACATAGTAAGGCAATGTTCTTACTACATACATGTTGTACGATCCACTGAAACTGAGTGTTATAATTAAAGTTCCTGAAGATTAGTTTTTTTTACGAGTATTTTATAGTCTGGTATTGCATGTAAATGTGTTCGGCTTGAAGTGATGTGTTCGAGAAAATAAAAAGTGAAACAATTATGTTCGCTGTCTAAGGGCATTAGCTTAATGATTGCCGTCTCTTTGTAATTAAGTTACAGCACCGGCGTGTGTAGCATAAGACACGTAGCTACATCAGAGCGAACCGCGTTAGACGTATCATTACACAATCATAAACTCTTGTCATATTTCTTTTTCTTTTTTTTTTTTTTGAAAAACTCATGGCTCTTATGAGTCATGAGAAAAATTTTGATGCGCTTTCACATGGCAGTGTGAAAAATGTTTACGGCACCGTTTTCAATATACGCACCTACTTTTAAAATTAGTTATACTTTTCACTTGACATTTATATTTTTTGATAAAAAAAAATACATTTCTTTTTATTCACGTCCCAGATTTTAAGAACGATAAATCTGTTCGCTTAGCTTAAACTTTTGCCTGCAGTACATTTACACCAGTGCATGTTCGTGTTCATAAAATTATCTTCATCATTTGCAGCATCATGTAAAGAAATTATGGAAGTTGTTACTAGTTATACTCATGTTGCACGCGCAATATTTGTAACGGTTATAATCTACTTACATTCACTCAGCTGCCTCAACGGTATCACCACTTATTTATTTTTGTTCTTTTTGTGACAAAAAACGTAATGGATGCACCTTATTTCAAATAACGTAAATTCGAGTACGTTTAAGTAAAGTAGAGTGTTGGTGGTCCAGTGGTAATGGCTCCGACTACAGCAATGATAGCCTAGTACTAATGGCCCCGACTTCGAGTCGTTATTCGTGAGTTCAGATTCAGTCGGACGTTTTACTTTGTATAATTGAATCCATCACCACTGCTCTCAAAACGGTGAAGGACAATTTCGTGCGGGAATTTGCACGTCCTAAAACCAAATATTCAAAGACAGGATTACAGCCAATTCCCTCTCGTAGAGAAGAGGCTCGAGTCCCAGCAATGGGAACCAATATAAGGCTGATTCTGCTACATTTATGCTACTTGCCGTGAGAAACATTAAAACTCTAGCTAGCATGTTTTCCAGAAATTAAAAACTGTATTAAACAAAATTACAGACTTCTTCCAAGTGTGGACAGCTAAGCTCAAGCATTATGTCTTAAGCACCATAGAGCTCTTAATGGAATACTATTCTTTTAACTTCTTGTTGTAAAGCGTATTTCTAAATGAAACGTGTGTAATATCTTTGAATAACAACCTCCGGTTTTATTCTGTTAGAGGTCTTTAACACGGATATCAAAGCAATTTTATACTAATAAACCGTCTACATGAATATTGTGGGAACATATACGAAACGAGTTCTTGAAATTCGTTATAAACTTATGGCAATGTACCATTTATGTTCCAAATGTATTATTTTACATACTTATATTTTATGATTTATTTTTAATTGGATCCACGTTTTATCGACTAGTAATTATTGAAGGTATTATTACATGGCGCAGGCTGGCAGCACGGTGCAAATCGGCGCATACGCACGCTTGAATGATACCGCCCAAGGAAACCTAATTCATTTCATGCGTCGTGTCTCGTGTCGCTCACGGCTCGGTAGTAATTTGATCTGCCCGTCCATTATGAAAATTAAATTACTCGCATATAAACGCTTACTGTGTCATACCGCTACATATATTTTTAGTTCTATTTTCAAATGTAATAGACTTCCCTTAATAAATATTAAAAAAAAAAAAAAAAGTGCGAATTTAGAGACGTGACTCGAAAACAAATACCATATCAGATATGACACTGTTAAAAATGATTTCGTGCTCAGTATCGTAACAATTTCCTAGAATAAACATTACAACGGGGCGCAGGCTAGTCAAGGGTTATTTGTCATGGTCTTCACAGGCAAAGTTCAAACAGCAAAGTATTAATAAATAGGGACGGGCGTCGGCGTCAATAGCGTGAAATAACAGGAGTGGATCGTGGTGAGTGTAGTAGTTCTCAGCCGCCTCGGCCCAAGCTTGATCGATTCCGATTTATGTAAAAAGCTTTCACACGTTACACTGTTGTACAAACCTGCCAGTTAACCTCAAATATAACGACGGAAATATAAAATGTCGGTGGAAAGTTATACCCCTGCGTGTAGATATGGCCATCATTTATTTAAACTAAGTACTTAATATAAATGCGAAATGTCACTGAGTTCCATTCTACGAAAGTAGGATAATATTAATTACAATTATTCACCGACGGGTCTTAACAAGTTTACGGGTAAATAAATTTTCCTGAGTTGGTCTCTTCGTTCATATTCATTAAGATTTCAATGTTTCGTGCATGTGTTTTTCCATGCCCTTCCTGCTTGCCCCGGCTCACCTAGAAAGTTGGCATTGCGCACTAATAGCACAAAGCATGCGACATTACGTCCTATACAACTAGGTGCCATTTAAGATATTTTCAGTTAAAACCTTTAACTCAAAAGACCAGTAAATAATGCTGCGGGTATAAATTGACATTAATTTTACGCTACGCTGTTATATTGTGATGCTTACGTATCTGTAAGCTCAACTTATATATGTTTTAATCGGTTTACTACAAATTGTATTGTCAATGCAAAATTTTCTATATTAATTTTATAAAATCTGATTATAAAAGCTCAAGATCACTTTTCTTTGTTTATGTAGGTAAATATATGTCGTTACAAAGAACACGGAGGTTCCTCACAACAACGCGTTGACCCGTATACCTCCGGAGGTCGTGAGCCAGAAGCATAGCGTAGAGCGCAACTTTCGCCAAGTAGGTCGCACCTCTTACTACGAACCACTCGCAACACTACTCATTCCCAATTAACTTCACGTGACTAAGATAATACTCGAATAGCAGAAATATAATCCACTCTATTCATAGCACATAAACCCATAAGATTAAATAAATTATATATCAGTAAGAGTTTTTATTCCACAAATAGAACGTTTTGCAATAAAATTCTTGGTCTTCATTAAGATAAAATTTCTAAAAAAATGCAGGTGTGCAGAGATCGAGTAGCGTTGCCATCGTGACTTTTGATAAAAGGATGCATTTAAAATGGTTCTAAAAAATTATCTGCAATTTCTAGAGTTCACGCTTTGGGTCATTTGATTAAACTGCGGACAAAAACTACTGAAAGAATTACAGCCTTCTATATAAAATCACGACAATTAAATGTCTGGTATATTTTTTCGACGGTTATTGTGAAAAAAAATGAGGAAATGTCAAAAAATGTTCAAGATTTGTAAAAAAGACATTGTGTCGAACATTAAGCTTTCAGTTAAAGTGTTACGTTTCTTATCATAAAAAGATAGTGATGCAGTGGATAAATTGTCGCGACGGACATCGGCAGTGCGAATGTGCGGCCACGCTCGGTCGCAGCACCGATCAGATGGGGTCAGCGCATTCAATGAGCCGGATGCCTTCAACCTGCTATTTACGTTTCACCATACCAGTACCAGTTGGCACACTATGGGTAGCGTCTTCGTTTTCTTGTACGCTTTACAAGTGATACGCCTATATAAGTAATCTGTCGCACCGATCTTTGCTATAGCTACAAGTCTGACTTAAAAGGAAACTACGATTGTATTTGTTTCCACTTGTTTTTTTGGTTTATAATTTAATTAATGGACCAAGTGATTGTGTTTGAATTATCTCGTTAATTAATATGTCTATTTTTAATAGGGTCTATTGTTTGTAAGTGATCGAGCGACTTGTTAATTAGAATGGCTAATTTATGCATAAATAAAGTAAATAAATTACTAAATACTTGTTATAGAAAAGCATCATTAAGCAAAAAGTGATATTTTAATAGTAGTCCAAGGTTAAAAAGACATCTCTAGATAAAAGGAACAGTATAATTAAATACTATAATCAGCCTTATGATGTTTCGACTGCTGGGACTCCTATTGGAGGGAGTTGACAGTAATCATCATCCAGGTCCAGTGCAGTGGCGTGCCTGATGCCTTTACAGGGGGCAAGCCAGGGAATCTTGACCTAACTACTACTTACCTATTAAAAAAAAATCTCGTACTACCACGTGTCATCAGTTCAGTAATGCTGATTTTTCTGAATTGCTACACTACTATTAACAAATATAATGTTAATAGTAAGTAATAAATAATGATAACAAAAGCTTCACCACAACAACTTTATCATCATACCAATAATCGTGAATTTTGAATACATGAATAGAAAAAAAAAATTGTATTCTAATTCAAATTGTCTATCTTTATTTAAAAATGATTTTATTACTTACAGCAGCGTAAAAAGTTTGTGAACGTTTTAATTCTACCAACAGCTGATTTTCAATTGCAATCAAAGATAATTCGGAAAGCTGCTCTTGTTGTCGAGTGCCGGCCGGCCGGGATGGTCAGCCAATACTATTAAAACTATTAATTTGAACTTAATGAATATCTAATGTAAGGTTGAGTTGAGTGTGAAATAAAACAAGCGAGTACTAGATACTGATCTAATGTTATCCTAAATTGAACTCTATTGAAAGGAGGGTAACAAAACGGCGGAAAATCTTAATACCGACTTCTAATTTGACGCCAACGCCATCTAGTTATGAATGTGTAACTAATACATAATTTTTTTTGAAATCTTGTTGTTTCAAACACTTGTTCTTTATAATAATATGTAATATTATTGGCAAATACTCACAATTGAAACAGCGCTAGCTTTTCGTTGTTCGCTTTTTTAAAACACACTTATCACTTAACTGTCGAGAAAGAGAACCAACTTTCTATTGGCGGTTTACCAAAAATAAAGAATGAAATAACAGCGTTCAAGTACTTTTGAGAATTTTCATGGCACTAGCGAAGTTATTTGAGTCATACCTGATGTATTCCAAGCATTGTTATTAACTTTTCTGAGAAATATTCAAAATAGTAAAGTTACAAGATTATATTTATCTTTAAAACTCAAACCCTACCTGGCCAATATCGACTCCACACATAATAATATTCACACACAACCACAAGTATAGTTTCCGAATTCATAAACTGTTAAATGACGGAAAACAAAAAAAAAACTAAACGATAATTACGTACAACACGATAACCGATCAAAGCAAATTTGAACTAAGTACTTTTTAGTTCGTACAACTTTACGCGTCATAGAGGGCGCCTCGTATTATAATATGCGTAAAAATTTATGTCAAAAAAACCCATTCATAAATTTACCAAAGCCCTGCTTTTTTTTAGAACAAAATGTTCGACGAGCATTTGCACACAATAACAAATTACACCCACACACACTCAAAATTTGACGTTTTTATATCAAAAGTAGAGATAGAAGATAAAGCCTCATAAAAGCCTTTGAGGCAGAAAAAGACAACAACACATTAATGTTCATCTCTTTCTTTTGTTAAGTGTTAGAGTGAGGTCGGAGAGATTTCGCTCAGAATGGCATCCTCGCTTCGCCCTGGTATCGTCTTATGAATGATTTTTGAATTTCGTACAACACAGTGGCAACTTAGCGTAACCGCGTAAGCGCGCGAAGTTTAAAGTTTAGATTTTTGTGATAATTAATTTATTGGTCGTGTTCTATGAATTAGGTGAGGTTTTGGTAGGGCAAGCCAGGCTTTTTGGCTTGTACGGCGGGCACGCCACTGGTCCAGTGCGGATTGATGGATGTCAAATGCCTTTGAATTTTTGGCTAAGGTCACATTGGTTTCCTCACGATGTTTTCCTTCACTGCCTTGGTAGCGGAGGTGATGAAATAAATTACGCAAAGTGCTTGCCTGGGTATGAACCCGGGTGTAAGTGTGAACTCAGTCGAGGCCACCACTGTGAAACCACTATTTTTTGCCACTGGGTCACAACTTGTATAAAAAGTGCGATGTTTATTCAATTTAAACTACGCCTGCAATTTGTGATATTCATAAATTTTACAATCTCATCTACATAAACGCCGGGCATCGGTCTAAAGCTACTGGGCATTTAATCTGTAGAATTATATCTCGCTAGTCAATCTTATCTGCACTCGAACGCAGCTTTAAATAGGTTTATTAAAAAATTTAACACTTAAACCCAAGTCACTTAATTGTTTTTTGAACGAAGAATGCATTATCTGTAAATGAAATATTTTAATACTACTAAAATACTATGTTGTTGGAGATTTAAAGTAGATACCTATTCAATTTATTTAAAGATACAAAATAATTAAAACCCGTTTTAGTAAATTGAAGTGTTTACTAATATTTCGCAAGCAGTTGTTACTTACTGGTCAGTGTTACATAATATTGTAAGTTTATTAAATATCACATTTTAATTTTCAATTTGAACAAGCATTTATAAATCGTAAAACCAAAAACACCAAGTTTTATGTCGCAAAATGCAACGCAAGTACGCAACTAAGTTGATGATATGTTCCACGTAGTTCGCATAGCTTATCTTCGTAGCGGTAATAAAAGCGGACTCCCGTTAAAGCTAATTACAGAAGCTATTTGAATATATCTTCGACGCCAGTGCGCGATATAGACTGACGTGCCCGTCAGAACACAATGGGGAAGCTGAACGGCTTAATCCTCTTGTCTGTAAACTATTAGGCGTGTCTAAGTTCAGCCATTAGCATCGCTAAGAGAACGTTCCGCGGATTTACATTGAATGAAATTGTAATTTGTTGTGTCTCTCTCTAATGGGGTGGCGGTTTCCTTATGTGCAGCGGCTGACGGCCGGGATTGTGACGCGCGCCCTTAGAAGGCGCCAGGCCTCGACCGGGCGTCAATGTCGCTCATTGTTCAATGCCTATGTTGGAAACGAAACACGTCCGAGACATATAAATGACCATATATGACCACAACTTTAACCAAACACCTAATTTTATAGCAAGTTATAATGTCGTAAAGCAAACACTTTTTTTTTCTCGTCATAAAACGGTCTATTTTTAAACAAACTCCAAGAATATCTTCTCTGTAAGGCTACTTTGTATTAAGAAACCGGAGTGGTTATATCTTTTGTACCAACTTAACACCATAGACACCAAGAAAGTAACATTTATTTCTTGAAATTAGTTCCTCTCCTTTTCTATAATAATATGCGTGAAATGAATGACCCTCCGGCATGAGTAGACACGAAGAAGGCTTGTTTATAAATAAAAACAATGATGTAGGCACTCGAAGTCAATTTGTATTAGTCGTAACGACAAACTAGCGATCATTTACAATGAACTTTTACTCCTTTAGGCAACGCATAGGCTCTAATGATTACACGTGCATGGCAGGCAAATGAATAACTAGCAGATAATCTGACTCACGGTTGCGAAATTTATTAACTCGCCGAAGACAGCAATGAACATTTTTTATTATGCTTCTACTGTATATTTATGTACACAATGCTGAAATAAACTGTCTGGCGCCATTTATTTGTCCTTTCCATCTTTTTGTCTTCGAACTAATGGAACAAATAGGACGAACCTCTGTGCTGACAACGGACTTCGTACAAAGCTGAAATTAAATAAGTAGTGATGCAGTGTTGATGTAATTATAAAATCAGGTTATCCGACGTCATGTCATCATTTGAATAACGTTACCGCTTAAGATCCGCGTAACTTCGCATGGCTGACGCCGCAACACACATAATTGATCTATTACTTACAGAGGAACGTCCGAACAATTCTCATTATAATAATTAAACATTACAAAACCATTCGCTCGCAAGATAAACGTGTCTAGGAGAAATGAGCGCGCAGCAAGGATTCTGTAACGCACATACGTGTGAGATGTTCTCGTCGGAGAGGTTAGTGGGTTGATGGCCCGCGCCAGCTGCGGGTTGCGCGATTTACATTAATGAGGGAATCTCGATTTCTCTCGAACCCGATCAGATCATAGTACAACACTACCAGCTGCCTCCGCCTACGTGACTTAACTTATCTGTGCAATAATGTTTATTCTAAAATTATTTAATTAAAACACGAGAAACCAACGTGCATACCTCCGTAATTCGTCTTTCTGTCGCAAATAGAAAACTTGTTGTTTTCAAGGCTCGAAAGCTCGTTAGCATATCTTTGATCAACTTGTAAATTGTTTGTCTTTACATATTCTAAATGTTTTTCGTTCATTTACTTTTCACTGAAAAGTTTAATTGAACTTATCCTTAATGAATGAACATATTTTCAGTTTGAAGATGAGCACTTATACACATATCTTCATAGAATTACTCGTGCACATTCCCTGTGCATTTGACCGAACAACACTCGTTGAAAGTATTTGAAATATTGGACCACTTTCCATGATGCAGCTCAGGGCTTCACATTCCAGTGGACAGGTGGAAATTGCATCGTTTTATTATTCGTTACAACTCGCGGTCTTACAACGACTGTATGGGCTATTTAAATAAATAGATACAGTTACTTGTAATAAATTTTTATCGAAATATCACGTTTACAAGACTGTGGTACCAACGCACGCAGTATTCGAGGCGTTTGTGATCGTAGTGCTACCAACATCATCATCATCATCATCATCATTTCAGCCGACAGACGTCCACTGCTGGACATAGGCCTCCCCCAAGCGTCGCCACAACGAACGATCATGCGCGTCCCGCATCCATCGGATTCCTGCTACCTTCACCAGGTCGTCAGTCCACCTTGTAGGAGGCCTTCCAACGCTGCGCTGTGCTACCAACATTAATGAGTAATTCCCTGGTAATGAGGCATCATAAAAGCTGTCCAAATTTGGATTACTGAACACTGGTAGTGAAATTATAAGCAACAAAAACGAGTACCCGCTTTACAATGTAGTAGGAGTTCATTATTAGCTTTAAACAATGGCAAGAACGTGCAATCTGAAAGGCAATATATCAAGCTCACGCGAATCAAAAGTATAATTCGTGTAATTTAAACACATCATGCGCTTACCTACATGATTTTCTAACAAACTTTTGTTTGAAAAAATCATTCGATCGTGTACGGAATGACTACTAATGATCAGTACTGTGTAAAACGTGCGATCTTAAATAACGAACGTATAATCCCGCCTAGTTTTCTCCGCGATTAATCATGCTAACCCAATGAGGGACTAGAATCTAAATCCTATAATTTTGTAGCATTGTTCACGGCAGCATGGACTCGAAGCAATCGGAAGTAGGTTTGCAGTGCGCTCGTTACATCCGCGTCTTCTTCGGCTGTCTTTGTTTGTACAAGCTTAATCCAAACAATAAAAGATAAGGTTTAATCATTATTATAATAGAGATTATTTGAAGCTGCGTGTTGCGGGTAAGGCGACCTTGTAGTGTCGGCTATTAGATGAGAGTGTACTGCGGTCACCCGCTGTATTATCGACTGCGACATCGCAATTTGTTTCTATTTCTGCCCACACCATCCTTTGTGGTATTGTGTGCAATTACATACACCTCTTGCCTTTTGATTACTTTCGACGTGGTTTCACTATTTTTTTATTATCATTTATTTTTATAACTTAATGATACATTTACTCAACGATTTCGCTTAATACATTGTACGCGTGCGCATTCACTGGCCATTTGGTACTACAAAATATTAAATAGTTCGTAAGAATCGCGGTCGATTTTTTAATAGCATCTTATTTTTTCGATACTGCATACTTATTATGTAAATACTTTGTATTTTATGCTGTCATTCAATGATGGAGCATACAATATCTTCCTTGCTCTATTTTTGGCATTGCTTTATTGCGAGAATCACTGATGCGTCTTCATTACAAAGTTACTGTCTTCATTAAAATGCCTAATAGGGATATTTATATATACCCTACTAATGTATAAAGTGTATTTATTCTAATTTATTTATTATAATAAACAGAAGTCACCATTTGGAAGTTAAATGTGTCGGTATAGTCAGTATATTCTACATCGAAAGTGGACTGGTTACCAACTACGGACAACGCTTTAACTGTATTCTAGGCCTCTTGAATTTCCCCTATAATGTCGGTATATCCGGGATATTGTCGCAGATGCTTTTACAAATAAAGTAAGTAGCCCAGTCGATGCTCAGGGTCGACATCAATTCTCCTCTTTCGCTCTCGTTTTTTATTCAGAATTTGTATGTAAAAGTTCAATCATTGCTTTTTATCAAGTACTTGACAATGCACTTAATAGATAAGTAAGTACATTGTTATATATTTTCATTCAATAGTGCGCTGAAAACTTGAACTTAATTCAGATCGTGAAATTGTAGACAATCAATCAACGCGGCAATAAAACCCTACTCGACACCAGACTGTTACCAAGCTATCAGAAAGACGTTTACGAAAAGCAATAAACGCAATGACGACTCGGAATGAAGCGATGCTGGCTCGATGCAGGAGCACTGAGTGGGCGATATCCCTTAGTTTACATGAAACGCTTTGGCTGGCATTCAATTTATTTAAACTCAGCTTAGGTTGATTCATCTGTTTGATAGCATCGATTTGAGCCATTAAAACTTACTTTATCGTCTATGTGACCAGGAGGTGGTCAGTAAATTTTGTCTAATACAGGTTTGTGTCCTGTCACATCCATGTAGGGCTATGGCCGTATTCGCACCTGTTCCCCGGCACCCACCCGACCGGTTTGATCCTTTCCCTTCAATTAACTATTCAACCTAGTGGCTTATTCTTTTCATGTTTTGTAAATATTACCTATTCGCTAGCTTGTAATCTCTAATATAAAATATTTTTATTTATTGCTATTAGTTTTTATGCGGTGCAGTGAAAGCCCATCTCTTTCTAAAAATAATACATCATCATTCGAATAGGTTACGGTCTATTTCTTTCAGATTCTATCGTTTTATTCAATTACTATTAAAGGTCGCGAAAAAAAAAAATCTGATACAGTTCTTCTTTTTATTTTACAGACGTCAAAGAAATAAGTTTTTGATTGATATCTATCTCCGCTGTTGCGAGTTTTTGCTAGTGTACTGAGTGGTGGGAGATAATTCAAATGCGTATTTTGCTCTAAATGAAATAAAGCAATAAATGTATAAGAGACTGTTGGCGCGGCGCCGCGGGCTTCTTGGCGGTGAAACTCTAGCGCAGCCATACTCAAAGTGTGCTCCGCGGAACCCTAGGGCTCCGCAAAGCCTCTTTCAGGGCTCCGTGTGAATACAAATTATAATGTGGAAGAAAGTATAAAGACCTGGGGCCTTGCCATGACGTGTTAAAATGACAAGCGTATGAGCGAGAAAGAGAGGTGGAGCTATATACCCTATATACCTCCATCTCTTTAATAGTTCGGTTTAGGTCCTCAAATGGATCGCCTTATGAGGTTGTGATATGGTCTCAGTATTTAAATGCTTGTTTAACTGTTAAAAAATAAAAAGCAGTGTCATTAGATTTTACTGTAACTCATTCGGTCTGTAATGTTTCTGATTGTTTTAGCCTTATTTCACACGGTGAACGAAACATTAAAATACTTACTCAGAATATACGTAGCATTTCTCGTAACTTTGATGAACTAGTCGTTCTCTTGCATACACTAAAGATGGATTGTGATGTTATAATACTTACTGAATGCTGGTTATCATGCAATCTTACTATTCCAAACCTACCTGGCTACAAGTCTCATATAACACAGAATTATAGAAACCAAAATGATGGAATAACAATATATTTTAAGGATTCGCTTAATGTTGATATAATTGAACCGTCTTTTTCTGAAAGTAACTGTTTGATTTTAACAATAAATAATGACACAGCTGTAATTGCATTGTATCGATCGCCAGCATACAGTAACTTAACTCCCTTCTTAGCATCCCTCAATTACACTATATCCAACTTAAAAAATATAAAATCTGCTGTTGTAATTGGAGACATTAATATAGATATCTCAATGCATTCACATGACGTCAAAGCACTTGAATACCTAACCACTACGGCCTTTCTAGGATTCTTACCTGCCCATTCTTTTCCCACCAGGCAAGGTAAAACTTGTCTCGATCACGTTCTTCTTAAAACAAAGCTCAAGTCCCAAACATTTGTTTTGAATTCTACCATTACAGACCACAACGCGGTATTAGTATGCCTTTATCAGACTCACAAAGAAAAAAATCCATTATCTTACGTATCTAAACATAATGTCGCCGCTATTCGTGAACAACTGATGAATGTAGACTTCAGTTACATTACTAATATTGACGATCCTAATAAAGCTATGGATAAATTCGTAATAATGTTACAAGAAGTTATAAACGACAATACCACAATTGTTAAAATCCCCCGTAAAAAACGCATCATTAGACCCTGGATCACTCCGGGATTACTTAGATGTATACAGAATAGGGATCGCCTTCACAAAGCGTCACAAAGTGCACCTGAAAATAATACCTTGAAACTAACTTACAACCGGTATCGAAACCATTGTAATAATTTACTGAAACGACTCAAAAGACAACACGACAAAAGCGAACTAGACAAAAACAGTAGTAACAATAAAAAACTCTGGGAAGTCATCAGATCAGTAACAAACACTAGTAAATCAAAATCAGCTGCTAACAACCTACTTGGTGATTGCCCTCAAACATCTGTCAATCAAGCTAATGATTATTTCGCTAACGTTGGAAGTTCACTGGCAAACAAGCTTCTAAACTGTTCGACAATAAATCAGGATACTTTTGATTTTCCAATCTCAAACCACACATCTAAAAACTCGTTTGTATTGCTAGACACTAATGAGGGCGAGATCCTCTCACTTATAAATGGCTTAAAATGTACTAGTGCAGTCGGACATGATAAAATATCTAGCAGCATACTGAAAGCCATAAAAGATATCATTGTCTCACCCCTTACTCATTTATTCAATGTTTGCCTTAACCGAGGGGTTTTCCCGGATGTTCTTAAGAAGGCTATCATTGTCCCTATCTTCAAGGCGGGAGATAGACTTTGTGTCTCCAACTACAGGCCAATTGCCATACTACCAGCTATTTCTAAGATCCTGGAAAGAGTTATTAACTGTCGACTTGTTAGGTATCTCGAAAGAAATAGTTTAATTTCCTCTGGACAATTTGGTTTCCGTTCTGGAAAGTCAACAGAGGATGCGGTGCATAAACTTACTGATCATATTGTCCGAAGTCTAGACGATGGTAACAAAGCACTCGGCATTTTTCTCGACCTTAGTAAGGCGTTTGACACTGTGTCAGTTCCTCGTCTTCTATCTAAGTTGGAACGCCTGGGTGTGAGAGGCTTACAGCTAAAATTGTTTCAAGATTACCTGAGCAATCGTAAGCGGTGTTTAAAAGTGGACACGTATATTAGCACTGACCTATCTATCTCTTTTGGTGTCCCACAAGGCTCGGTGCTAGGACCTACGCTCTTCTTAGTGTATCTTAATGAGCTATGTGAAATGAAGTTAGAGCAGGGCGTCATCATCTCTTATGCTGACGATACTGTGTTGCTATTTTCTGCTGACACCTGGGAAAACACCTTTATGCTGGCGCAGAATGGCTTCAATAGGGTTTCCAACTGGCTGAAGCAAAATGTCCTCACTCTAAACTCGGATAAAACTTTATACATGCCATTTTACTTACGAAATTCTAATGCACCCCCCATTGAACTAACCTTAAAGTCACATCCCAATCATGTCCCCTCTTTAAATGATCCTGCTTGCAGTTGCCCTTGCCTAATCAGAAGATCTGAAGCAAAATACTTAGGTGTTATAATCGACTCATCACTAAATTTCAGTGCACACATTTCCTTGCTTCAATCCAGACTTCGAAAATTGATTTACGTCTTCAAGAACTTACGCCATGTGGCAGACATTACAATCCTAAAAAAAGTTTATAAGGCACTTTGTGAATCGCTCTTAACTTACTGCATTTCAAGTTGGGGTGGAGCTTCCAAAACCACTCTACTTCCTCTTGAAATAGCACAACGAGCCATTCTAAAGGTCAGCTCCTTCCGACCCATTGATTACCCTACACATCTTTTGTATCAGTCCTGGAACTTACCCACAGTACGTCAACTTTATATATTAACTGCAATTCTCAAACAACACTCTCTTGCCCCTCTGGACAGGAATAATCTGCTTAAACGGCGTCGTAACACTGTAGTACCCCAGTCCCGTCAATTTAAACATTCGTTTACACATAGGTTTTTCTGTTTCAATGGTCCTTTCCTCTACAATAAACTAAACACAACTCTCAATATCTACACACTAAGCAAACAGGAATGCAAAACCAAATTATTAGAATTTCTACTCACATGCGATTACCAAACTACTGAAGACCTTCTTAAATCATTGAGATAAAATTACACACACAAACACACGAAACACATGCATGCACACAACTCACAATATCGATTGCAAATTAATATATTGTTATATAAAAAAAGTATATAAACGTAACACGCAAATGCTGTTGTATTGATAACTCCTTTTCTGGGAAGAGAACTGCGTCCTGAAATACAGGCTCGGCCTAGTTCAGGCGCAGTTGCACATTTCTATTTCTTATGCATTTGTATTAAGTAACCTTGAATTCATTGCTCAAAATTTGTACAACTTTTATGTAGAAATAAATTATTATTATTCCATTTATTTATTATTATTATTATTATCTCCTTTATTTTTCTTATAATACATATTTTGATATTTTTAAATATTTTTTTATAACAAATATATATATATAAAAAAAAAAACATTTAAAAATATAAAAACAGTAGTCCACCGATGTCGGGAGCAGGGTCCAAGCTACCGGTGGTTAGGGCTCCAGAGACAGGAACTTCCTCACAATGCGAGCCGTATCGAGGAGTACTGCCTTCTGTATCTGGCCCTTGATCCAACCGCGCAACGACAGCTTCGACAGATGGTCGTCGAAGCTTTTGGCAATAAGACCATTGGCGGTTACGACAATCGGCACAATGATAGCCGAGTCCACATTCCACATGGCGACAATCTCGTGTGCTAAGTCGAGATATTTGATTTGTTTCTCTTTTTCAGCTTTCACGAGATTCTCGTCATGCGGGATGGTGATATCGACTATCATTGCACGGCGCGCTAATCGGTCTATCACCACTATATCCAGCTTATTGGCTACAATAGTCCGGTCAGTAATGATAGACCGATCCCAGTACAAAGTGACATGGTCATTTTCGAGAACTGGGTCGGGCACATACTTGTAATATGGTACCTCTAAATCCACTAGGTTGTACTTCAAAGCAAGTTGCTGGTGGATAATCCTGGCTACTTGGTTATGTCTGTGCAAATACTCGCCGTTAGCCAAACGAGAACAACCAGAGATAATATGTCTGATAGACTCACCCGGACGGTGGCATGCCCGACACACGTCAACCGTCCCGTCCTTCATTATATATCTCCGGTAGTTGTTCGTTAAGATAACTTCGTCCATAATCGCACAGACAAAACCTTCAGTTTCCCCAAAGAGGTCACTGAAACGTAACCAGGCCACGGACGCCAAGAAATCTACATCAGGCTCGTGAAGAGCCCGGAAAAAGCGCCCGTGGAGCTCCTTGCCTTTCCATATTTCCTTGCGGTTATCAGTAGTCATTATTACAGGTTTATGCCAGTCCTCTTTAGCCATGGATAACGGGGTGAGTCCCTTGTCCACTGCGACCACATCTCGGTGCATACCCACATCGGTTTTAAGGAAATATTCTCTGAGGCTGCACACCTCGCGGTTGTGCAGGGTCTTCGCATTTAAAAAGCCTCGACCTCCACACTTCCGCGGGATGTACAGTCTCATCACCGAGGATCGTGGGTGATGCATCCGATTTGCCGTCAGCAATGTACGGACTCGCCTATCCAGGGCGTCAAGTTCGGTCTGAGTCCATTTGAGTATGCCAAAAGAGTACATTAAAACCGGCATGACCCAACCGTTGAAGGCGCGCACCTTATTTCCACCCGATAGAAGGCTATTTAATACCTTCTTCAGGCGGCCAAAGAAGCGCTCCTTCAGCGATTGCTTCATGTCAGCATTGTTAATGCCTAAGGCTTCTGACATACCCAAATACCTATAAGTTTCGGTCGAGGAAAGGGATCTAAGGTGTATGGAATCCGGGAGTTGAATTCCCTCGGATTCCATAATCTCCCCTCGCTTTACATGCATGCCTGCACATTTGTCCACACCAAATTCCATCCTGATGGCGCTACTGAAAGTTTCAGTTACCTTCAGTAGCTCCATCAGTTGCAAATTGCTGGGGGCAAAGAGTTTCAGGTCATCCATGTAAAGAAGGTGAGATATGACCTGACCACCTCTTCTCAACCGATAGCCTAGTCCTGAATCCTCCAGCAATGTGCTAAGAGGATTCAGGGCTAAGCAAAACCAAAGCGGACTCAGACTGTCGCCCTGAAATATTCCCCGTTTAATCCAGATAGGCTCATCATTCCCCTGGATCGGTCGACATCCTGGATAGCGAAGGACCGTCTTCCATTGCCTCATACATGACTCAAGAAAGGTGCGTAAAGTTATATCTATTTTGTATAACTCCAGCACCCTCATGAGCCATGTATGTGGAACAGAGTCAATTATTATTATTATTATTATTATTCAAAGTAAAAATTACCGGTAAACCTTTTTTTTTAATTAAGGGCTCCGTCAAATATTTTGCCTTCCAATAGGGTTCCGTTGGAGATAAAGTTTGAGAACCGCTGCTCTAGCATATACATTGCGCCTGCACATTCGTCGGTCCCTTTTATTTTCAGACTACATCTGATATAAATTTGTAAATAATTTTCATACTCGACAAATGATTTATTTATCTCGGCCGCCATAACATATGTCTCGTTGATTTAATTATGATTCTGTAATATTAAAGCATTGACTGGCATGTCAATAGCAACCCGTTTCCACAACTTGTATGTGACATACAAGTGCGGACAAAACGATATTTCAAGCGGCGTAGTAAAGCATCACACTCGTGAGTTGATAGAACATTTATTGCCTCTAATGGTTTTATATGGCCTATCTCGTAAAATCACAGTACAGTTGTCATTCTGCATCTCACTACCTCGTAGCTGAAGGATTGATTGGCGCACCACTACTGACAAGTGGAACTTTATAGCATTGTATTGAAATTAACTTATTATGGTAATGTAATAGATGATTTTATCGGTTGTTAAAAAACAGGGTTGGAAAATATTTTAAAGTCATAATTTTATGTGTGATATATTATGTTTTACTATTATTTTAGCGAGTATTTATAATATATTTTGTCGAATTCCTATTACGCAAATGATACGGTCCGCTCGACGGGCGTCATTGCGGCTTCGGTCGTGCGGTAACGGCATCATCAATCATCTGTAATTTGATTTCTATGCTCAATTATTGCGTTCGCGGAGGTCGAGGCGGCCGCACACTCCTCTTCCACGTACCCGTGCACTTCGTTCCCGAGATACGTACTACGAAATTACTCAAACATCAGTAGCTAAGCTCTATTTGAAAACAAAACTTAGAGAAACATTTGTAGGACATCATTCAACGGCAGATAAATAGAAGTTATTTCAATACCATAGGCCACTTTTCAATCATCGAGACTAATACAGAATAAAATTGCATTTGAAAAGGTTCACAGCATCGTTTTTGAATATTTTCCCCCTTCCATTGTTATCAAATAACAATTCAGTTTTTACAGAGTATCTCAATTTGTTTTTTATTAATTAACCTTATTTTGCGTCTGAACTACTTGGGTTTTGAAGTTTCAACAAGCAAAAAGCTACCGTCGTGTCTCGAGTGGAACACAATGGAGTGCCGTGACGCAGGCGCTAGACATGATAATCACAAGTAGCGCATGACAAGCGCGGCGCACGCGCGTCGGTCACGACGTCGCCGCTGCGTCTCCGCCCCGGGTGACACCGAGCCTGCCGAGACTTACCGATGCGCTCACACGCGGCGACCTTTCAGATAAACATCTTTATATCCACTCGCCAAACTAGGTAATATCACTTGTTTATGCCGCCATCTATCATGACGCCGTGACAGACGATGACGGGTGCACTGCTTACACCCGGCATCGAGAACACGTCCTCTTACTTAACAACATAGTAGGACAGCGCTAACGACATACTCATTGGCCGTGTTAAGTGCTACAATCATGCTTATTGCTCTTTTATAGTAGGGCGTTGGAGTGAATGGGTTGCACGTTACTGAGCATATGTTTGCGGGATGATGATATATTTTCAGTTTTCTTGTTTTTATGATGTTAGTATCAGCGCGATTGAAGTTAACTGTCCAGCAAAGTGGTGCAATGTAACGGTCGGCAGCACGCCGGGTTGCGCACGAGCACTCGCCGCGTCCGCGCCTGCGAAGACCCTTTCACTCCTCATCATTCTCAGAATTCTTCAATACGCAGGAAAATCGAATTCGTTACTCATCATTTTTATTTGACTCTGGTTAATTTCGAAGCAAATGAGCCGTAAATGGCTATATGAATATACTAGCCTCAGCCAACGGCTTCGTCTATATTATTGCTAAATAATATTATTTAGCAAATATGTTCCTCAAAGAATTGAGGAATATATTCACATACCTAATTATAGTACGAATAATGTTAGCATAGCTCTTCACTAGGTTAGTCAGTAGGTCACACAAAGATATATCAATATAGGAATTCTGTTAAACTAAATGTGTTTTCTCTGCAAAACTGATAAATACTAGTTTAATATTAAATACTGGGAAAGCATGTAAATGGATATTAGAGTTGAGCATAAAGCTGAGGTCACAGAGACAAACAATGCCACATAAATATAGCGGCACCATTAACGTTTATTTTGTTTAACTTAACGTCCATGTTTTCAGTAAGTCTAGAAAATGTAAAAGTATTTTCTACCTACTACTAATAGCTATTGTAAATTCCGAAACACTGTTCATTAATTTCTAAACGGATCATGATACACAGTTGCGTTCTTCGTCAGAGTTGACTGTTACCACTAATGAGAATTCATAGGGTATGCGTAAGATCGACCGAGACTGTACCATATTGTGTGCATATTAGGACTGCAATAGTGATGGAAAGATCGATTTCATATTATCCGCATACGGCAGCTCGCGACCCGGTCTCGTAAATACAATCTCGTATCACGTCAGTGATACATCTTTCGATACCGGATGAAATATGAATCGGTAAACCCTCAAGAGTTATGATGTATGATAATGAGGTATAGAAACGAATTGGATGCAAATTGGTATCCAAGTAATAGCCCAGGTGCAGTTAATCTTTGTATGGTAAAGTACTGTACTTGTGCTTTGGATATGTATATTAATCTAACTTATCAATCTTTCTTTGGAGCTTTTTGACTTCAGTATTTTTATGATGATGAATGAATGTGAAGTAAATTAATAGTGAATTGCTGATGTTGTCTTTTCGAGCCTAGTGGAGAGTTGTCGACCACAAGGAAATCACACAGCACTCTGTAATGATAGCACCACGTACGTGATAGATTCGATTTACAGGTTCACTTCAATCTTCACAGCAGTAGGTGCGCGCGGAAAATTGCGTTGCGGCTTTACAGGCGTTCGCAGGATCGAATCCGCGACATTGATTGCGCACATACAAAACATTAAATACTTGGTTGGAACAAATCTCGTTTTCATTTATTGAACTCGTTTGCAAGGTAATGATAGTTAACGCCTCAATAGCTAGTGGGATTGAATCGCATTAGGCGCGTGCTTACAATTTGTACGAGCGAGTTTAGTGTCAGCTATTGTGTTGTCGTTGAACTTGTACGATTTATGACATAATAGTCTGTGCGTATAACAGTTTCAATATCCTGTTGACTTAAAATGAAAGTAGTTTCGTTTTATGTCATCGAAATGCAACTATTTACTCGTAGATATACGAACACGAATAAAATGCTGCATTTTATTTCATATCTTACAAGATACCAATTATTTAACTACGAGTCGGCTAATAAAATAACAGTTATAGTTATCGGCTACAGTACTTCCACACACATTATAAATAAACAACAAGTATGATTAATGACAACCACTATAAAATTATGCATTGAATTCTCTTTCGGATATTTTCAATTCTCGCCGATCATTACACAATAATGTTTCAGTTCGATTAAGGTGCATTTATCACTTATATTTCGCTGTCGTATCTAATTTAATCGCTATGGAGACGACCGTTAGTCTTGCAACTGGAATTAGGAAGTAGAATGTATAATATATGTAGATGAAATCTGTGCATTCCTTCTCTGCGCTCGTGTCGAGAACGCAATGACGAAATTGCGTAAGACATCGGTAGTAACTAATTGGTAAGTGGTCGCCACCTGTACTCTGTACATACCGGTCCACGAGTAACGGACCTTTATTAAACTCGTTACCGAACAAATCCATAGACGAGGCAATAACGTTTTAAAAACATGTAATTATCGAATGGGCATCATAAATCAGAAGCCTGTCGTAAATAAATGACTGTACTCAATATAAAGTGATTTAAATTAAGATGATGATAACTCCATTAAAGAATTCCCCATCGAGTTGTTTGGTGGTTCCAAAATTTAATGATCCATCAGAATAGAATTCTGCTTGCTATAAAAATTTTACGGAGGCGGCGTCTACATGCCATTCCTAATAAGTGTTGTGTTCTTGATAAACCTGTCTTAGCTTCGAATCCTTATACTTCTGTCATGCTCGTCATTTCAGGTATTTCGTACAAACACAATACTTAAGAATTTTAATGATAGTTTAACCATATTGGTCTAAAGTGTGACTCGTCTTTGTTTCGGGTGTAATGGTCATAATTTCTGGTTTTAATTAGTGGGCAAAATTTCAGGCAGGTATAAACATAGTTTCAAGAATTCTATTTGAAATCAGTTGAGATAACCTGAATTTACTCATATTATCATTTAAGTAGGTTCTTATGTCACTGAAAACCTAAGTCGGGACAAAAAATGTATTATCCTTGTAGTAATATATCTGTACTTAGGTAGTAGCGCGATGAGTAATGACTTTCATTAGAGGCAGCTAATAAATTGTCTGTTCGTAATATATATTTTATTTGTAACTTGTTCGTTTAAAATCTGTTTACATGCGCTCAGGTAATGAATGCGGACTTTTTGCCACACGTAAGGAGGCACGGGTATTGAGCTCGTGTCCGCAGTGGCATATTTATTACCAGCCTCGCGCGTTTTATGCTTTCGTAGTTCCCTGCGTCTATCTCGTCTATTCTTCTTTCCTATCCTTTATTAAATTTAAATTTTATTTGCTGCTGCTCCTATTTCTCTTGAGTTGTTTATGAACAGGCTTAGTTTTACACGTGCTATGAACCTCGAGGTGCGCGTGAAATATGGATGCTATCTGTCAGTTTTATTATTTCCTTCTACACGGTAAAGCTTTTTCTTGTTTTTGCTATAACTGAGGTACATGGAGTTGGTAATGAAAGTTGTAATTGTAGTTAAGTTTGGGCACGTTGAGCAGGCGGGCCGTTTGTTCCAGGCGCTATTGCGAGCGCGCGGGAGTGCCTGCGCCGGCGGCGACCACGGCGCGGCCTCCGCCTCCCGCGCACGTTGCCATTGTTACTCCTCGCGGCTGCCTCGCACCCGCACACGATACACTATGCACCACCAATTAAAACTTACTTTACGATCCCACTCTAAACTCTCTTCTAATGAAAATATTTCATACCACATAAATCCCATTGCTATACAGTACACGACCGTGCTTTATGATGGTAAGAACATTGTTCCGACTTGCATTCGTAATACAATTACATCCAGGAAATCACGATATTAGCTGCACGTTATTTTCAACTGTTTGAATTGATTTGCCTAACAGTACCTTTAGGTTTGCAGAGCATCTAATGTTTGTGGCCATTGTTTTGTGTCTACGTCGCAGTCGTAGCTTATAAAAATGCTACCTTTATAAGAAGCATCACATTGTGATTGTCTCGGACGAATGCCCGTTATACTTGGGCGCCGTCAACGGTCATACGTTTTGCACGCACCATGCAAATGTCCAGGCGCGAACTGCGGGCTATCTACGTCACATTAAGCTAATATGTAATTGATTGGTTCCCGGTGCACGGGAGCGGCGACACACTCCTGTCCCACTGATGGCGGATGCAAAAACACTAATGTTATAACGGTGAACCAGCTCTTCCGGCAAGCAATATGCCCCTAGGTGCTTATACCTACTCTTTTGACTCTTTACAAATTGAACGGCCGCTTTCAATCGAAGAGACAGCGCTCATGTGGCCTAAATTCATTCACTGCAATGTCGATACATCGACAAGACAGCTATGTGCATGCACGATATTAATCAACTTAACAATTGTGACCTCCATTAGAGATAAAACATCTGGAATGAGAACACTCGGACAAGTCGAAAAGTGTTAAAAGTGAATATATAAAGTAGGACGAGATCACCGGATAATTATCGTATGCACTCGAGATAAACACAGACCGTTACGTGGTCGTTGATCATTCAAGTGAAAACATTACCATTTACATTAAAAGCCTATCAATTATGTTTATATCTGTTTATACTTCAGACTGTCAATCACGTTGCTCGAGTGTTTAATTATAATGCCACCTACTAATAGCGGTCACGCCTCTGACAAAAGCGAATTTGTGCCGCCCAAAAACAATTAACAGGCCACCTAAATTTTTAAAAACTTTTTTTTTCTACTTGAATGATTAATGTTACTAATACATAGCAATCAACGACGGCGTGTATAGCTAAACACATAATTCATCTGATTAGGAGTAACGGTACACATTGTGTTATAATGGTCTTTTACTTGGTTTTGTTTGCGCCCATTATTTTTGATGCTCTACAATTTAAACGGCGGAAGAGGTTCCGTTGCACGTGGGAGGTTCTCATTGAGGATTACCATTGTTTCATCGCTTCACAAATCTTTATCGCGTAAAGTTATCTTTTGGAAACAACCTGCAAGGTATTTAGGTAAGTATATTTAACTGACGATACAACTAATGTTTAGTCCATTAGAGTCGACAAGTGGTCTATTTGTATGTTGATTCGCATTTAGATTTCTTGTAAATCACTAGCTTCGTATTGGCGCATTTTGATGGATCTTTGTTAAGGGTCAATACACTTACGCTAGTGTCACGTCATCTTACCTACCGTTACCGGCGATTGATCGAACGTTTACGAGGCTCGTTTAAGCACATCATTGCGCCATTCATCGTGATGCTATATTATTACCCAATAAACTAGGTAAATGATTTCTGCCGACAATATTGAATTCACTAGACGCTGGCCGACATACTTGACACTAATCTCTTAATGTTTACGTGTCTCAATGGTGAAGTCTAACAACCTGGTCGAATGTCCATACAAGTGTAATAGTGTTTTACAAGCACTTTACTCGGAACATTCCTTGCGAGAAGCTGGTCAGGTGCAAAAGTAAGAACGTTTTTATAGTGTAGGTATCGCGATAGTTTACCGGAACAAGCTCGCACGTAATTTAAGTGGAGCGATGTATTGCGGCCGCACGATGAGACGCGAAACGATGTCGGCGCGCGAATCCCGTTGGGGCGGACGCCATTACCGCCCACCGCACCGCGCACGCGTAGAAAAACCGACCTCGGAATAAAGATGTCGCGCTCAGATAACACTGGATGGACACTTGACAGCGCCGCCTCCGAGCCGACCTCGACATGTTTATCTTTGGAATCGCGGCCTTACCGCGAATATCCAATTATGTTCACACAGATCCCGCCATGCGATCATATTTATTGTGCGGTGTATCCCGACAGCTTTGCATGCAAGGCGCTTCACACTGCGACGGACGCGGCGACATTGTAGATTTCTAAACAACGCTCGTAAAACAAACAAGAACGTGAAAAGCTGTGAGGCGGCTGCTTTTACGCAAACCAGAAAAAAATACGTTATATACATTTTAATGCGACATTATAAGCACCGTTAACGAGTGCGTTAAGACCAGTTTGATAATATCTGGATGCATACTTATGATGTATATCCCGGTTCGGTGAAAACTTTCGAAAGACTGGATACTCGAGCTATCGTGTCGCAATTTGCTCACGTAGACTGCACATGAGCAGTGTAAGCATCGCTCGTTTATCAAACACAAGCTATTGGTACAAGTCTACGTCCTTGTTCGCGAAGGCTTTACAATCGTCGCAAAATAACCAGGTAACTCTGAAGAAACAAAACTTTTAAATTGCAATTCCTAAAGAATATTTCTATTCATATCAAAATAAAATAAACTAACTCTTCGTGCTATTTCTCTTGTAACTCCAATCGAAGTAATAAACATCATGCCATCTCACATCTCAGTATCCATGACTTGAAAGTTATTTATGGTTCAACACATGAAATAAACAATTAGTGCAGTAGTAAAACTAATTGTTCAGTTAATGATCAAGCTGGCTCTACAGTGGGTGGTCCGCACTACTTATAATGTGCGTCTTGAGTGCGCCTAGGCTAATGTCACTCCAGCTTTTCTCCCAGTATTATGTTTCTTAGATATTGGCAATCAGCATAGCGATTACAAGCGCTGTAACTCTTCTGTCAACTTTGTCTTCCGCGTATGTAATGACTTTACAATAACTGCCCCATACCTTATTCAGCCATGTTTGTGTAACGGAGCATCTAACTTAGAAGGTAACGCACGATTTGCAGATATCACAAGATACGACTAATAATGCATTAGCTCGCTGTATGTTAATTGTGGTACGCGGGAGCCATAGCCGATCGCTGAACATTACCTAGTATCACATACCGTAAGAGAGCTAAAGGTAAGCGCTATCGCGTGGCATATCTATACAGGTCGCTCGCTATCTATTGTCAATTAAAAGCCTCTGGCGGGGATCTCGACCGCCTTTTGCTTGTTCTATAGGATGTACACGATTGCTTCCCGATGCATACCCTACGCCTCAGGGTGGATATTGCTCGGACATTTCCTGTATTACTACTTGTGTGCCTGCATTGAACTAATCTCTATTCTGATTGTTCTATAAATTAACATAATATCTATTTTAGTTTAGATTTGAATCGTCTCTTGATTGTTGTTCAATCAGGAAACAATAAAGGTACATGACGGCTGCTTTAAAATAGGTTTGCTTTATATTTTGTTGGCATTGCTCCGCCTCTTTGATATAGTGGCTCAGCAATGACTTGTTGTTTTGAAATTACTGCTATTCCCCTGAGTTATTGCTTTACTGCATTTACAATTGAATAAGTTTGTTACTGCTTCCCGCGCATAGGCATACTAAAGATTGTATCTACAATCTACTTGAATACTTCCGCGTTTATTTTTTACAACGAGCTTTTCAAATCTATGTAAGCTATTAAAAAGAGATAACACTTGCTAGAGCTGAAAAAATCGGCTGTACAAATAAAGAGATTGAATTATTTCTAAGCTGGTATCGATTAGATCTCCCTTCAGCGTTATAAGGATATATTTTTCTTGACGATTAACTTTTTAACCGCCTACCTTCTGACAAATAAATCTTGCGTTTATTCTACCAGGGTAGAAGGTACCTACCACACATCCATGAACCAATACCCCAATTGGCAACTCTTCTGTCACTTTTAGGGATGGAATAGCCAAACGAGATAGAGCACCCAGTCGCAAACACTACCCTGGCGAATATGACACAAAAATACTCATCGGACCAATCCAACGCAAGCAGTTAAAGGGTTAAATCCAATTTTCTATAATAGCTTAATGAAATAAACATCAAAGCCTTCTTTACTGGCGTAGTTATATAAAATTAAATAAACATTACAGTACGGTACAGTTCATAAAGTGGATAATATAGCTTCTGAATATAAAATTGGAACGGTGATTACCTATTAAGATAAGGTATGGCGGTGCGCAGACACTGGTAAGATTAACAGTGTCTAGGCGTTGGTAACGAGACTATCGTAATTGAATTAACACAAGAACGTCACGTGTAGGCTCGCGCTTAGGGTTACCATCCGTGTGAATTTGTTGGCACTAATTTACAGCATTTTAGCGAAGCCCACGTCCAAGAGGCCTAGGCTAAAAAAAAATGCCGAAAAAAAAAAACTACCCAGTAGTCTTCAACCATGAGTTGTGCTAAAGAGAACCCCAGGGTTCTGGAACGAAGACAAAGAAGGAACATACATGGGTATTTGTCAGTAAAGTCTGACACGAAAAGCGAGAATTGAATGATTTCTCACTTAAAAAAAAAAGCCCCCGACTAGAAAATCTTTGCATTCGTTCTAAACCTTGTCGTTTGATCTAGACTTCTTATTTAAAAAAAAAAAACACTAAAACGAAAAAATAAGCTTTTGAAACTACAATGTCGGTTTTTTTTCAGTCAGGACCTTTTATATTTAGAAATGGTAACCCTACTCGCCGCATGCGCCGCGAAAGTGATTCCGTGATTATAAATCAGATACCAAACTACGGTGATAATTGAATTAGCAGTAGCTTCATAATTAATTAATTTAGCAGTTAATACGTTTCGTTACACTGTCTCCTCTAAAATCGTAATTAAAAGTAGGTACTTAAAGCGCGTTAATGGTAAAATAACGATCAAATATACCCATAAGCACATACTATATTTATAAACTAACTTTTGCCTGCAGCTTCGCCTGCGTACCTACATAAAATGTAGCCTATGTCACTCAGGAAAGAAGCAATTTTCAATCGGTGAGTAAATTTTAGCAATCGGAACAAGACTTCCG
Source organism: Mythimna ferrago (assembly GCA_910589285.2). NCBI lineage: Eukaryota > Metazoa > Arthropoda > Insecta > Lepidoptera > Noctuidae > Mythimna > Mythimna ferrago. The sequence continues at coordinate 13,196,993 of OU342687.1, forward strand.
GAGATTACCTCCTAAAAACATAAAAACCTTACCTCTTTATAATATTAGTGTAGATGAAATTCTTCTTCTTCTTCTTCTTCTTCTTACTGCCCTTGTCCCATTTTATTTGGGGTCAGCGCAACACGTTTGTTTCTTCCATTTTGTCCTGTCACTCGTCACGCTATCACTAACTCCCTTTTCTTTCATATCACTTCTCACACAATCCATCCATCTTTTCTTTGGCCTCCCTCTCCCTCTCCATCCATCCACATGTAAATTATATAGTGTAGATGAAATTATTTTCACAAATAATCTGAAATGCCATTCATATACCACACACGTTTAATTTATTCTGCTCGTGGTTTTCTCTTTGGGTAAAGTTTTTACCAAAATGATTTTATCTCAGAAAGTATAACTTCCCGGAAAGAATTTAAGAAAATTGTTAATGATTGTAAATGAAGAGTAATTGCTTGGTAAAGGAGCGAAATTGACGTACCTACATGCATGCATTCATATGTGCACGCTATGTAGGACGCAGGTTTCAATGGACGGTAAGTACGAGGTATTTTCACTGCTGTAAAACGGTAAAAAGTAACAGGATAATGGTTTTTGTGTAAACCGGTTCATATAATTCGGAAATCGAGGTACTGGCCAAAATCTTTTCAGTTTTTTTAGAATCCTCCAGCGTTGTGTGTTCATTGGAATTTAATACCCACTTGCACATTCTGAGATTGCCGCGATTATATTTTATTGACGATTTATTTTATTATTATTTTAATAATCGTAAGGAAAATTATTTCATTACCATTATTAAGACTTAATTCACTAATCTTGAATGGCATGTCTCCATTCTTAAATAAATTGAATAAACATGCTATCTAAAAGCAAATACTATGTAACACTAATAAAGTGCTATACAGAAGTTTTATATCTCATTTATATGAACGGTGTATTAATTCGAGGTAATCAATCATTAGGGCAGTTTTTTATTTGTATGCAACGGTAAACCGTAGACTCATCACGACGAATGGTTTCGTAACATCCGTACATCAATTCTGGTAATGGTTGCTGCATTAATAACGATACACGCGTACTTACCGGACTATATCGGCGAGTCATTTAGTAAGTAACACCAGAAAAACTAACTGTACGTCTGTTTGCACTTCGGTGCCTCTGTTATTTCTTTTTGATATGTTTCTGGATAGTTTGACAGCATTATTACAAGTTGCCATGCTATCATATCTCATACATTCACCGTTAAAACACTAGTAAAAATATCCTAATCAGTGCTAATAATTTAAATTGTATATTACTCGGGATTTATTAAATATAAGGCTACACTAATTTTTATAATGGTTGCAATAATGGATAGTAGAACAATCTCTCGAGACGAAAGGTGTTATTTTCCTTACATTTGCTCTAAGTGCTTCCTCTACTGCTAATAAGACATAATGACGTGTTATTTCTGAAGATTCACGAATTCCGATCGTAGAAGAGTATAGTACGGCGGGGTTACTAACCTTGCAGCTTCGCGACCGCTACCCGCTGTCCGCCACCGCCGCCGTGCTGCGATCAAAACAAAAACGCCGGTTAATTACACAGTTTACACATGAATGTATCTCAATTATGACATGTTGGATTATAGACAGGTGACTGTAATGACACGGCTGCGCATTCTGTGCGAGCGCGGACACGCTCGTGATTCCTTCATTCTGTTCAGGCACAGAGCAGGACCGCTTCCTCGTATTATTATTTATTATTATTTATTATAAGCTCGTATCTACTTGTAATTACGAACATTTTGCGCTAAAGAATTTCCCGGAATCCTGCCTGCACCCATAATTCTGTTCCCTATTTACATAAGTAAAGCCATTAGTTTTGAACTAGACCTTGCGCCACGGATGCGGCTGTTTACGACATGTCAGTGATGGTAATAGCAGATAACCGCTGCGTATTATGAAACACGTTTTGTAACAGATATTCGCCTGAATGTAAAGTGCACATTACTTAGTGTTTATGTTACCTTAATGTGGTGTAACCATGTTTATTTAACGTTTTCTGTAGCACCAACAAGGTTGTTAATTAAATTATTCAGGCTTTGTTTGTGGGACTGTCCCTTCAGTAAACCAGGAGGTGGCAATGGCCATCGTACTTTACATAAATTATGCTAATGAAATAGTTATCTGTTTACCTTTTAAATATTGAGGTTAGATAATACTGTTAACACAAACTAATTATGTAAACATTTTAGATACTAACCTAAATTTAAAATACATGGTCGGTGTCGTTAAATATCTATCTGTGGGCAATGAATTATGTAGAGTGCCGCTTACTGGATTCAAAGTTACTGGAAGTTATTTAAATTTAACATAGTTTCGCCTGAGAAACCATTCTGATGTTTGTCGGAACTCTTCACTTTTGTATTCTGTAGCGATATGGGAGAGAATCGTCCGATTTAAATATTAACTGTATCTTACTTGACCACCACTGGTACGATACTTGAATTAAGTTGTTCTTCGAAAGTTGACTATAAACTTCCTCTGCTTTTGTTCCAGAGTGATGTAAATATATCTTATATATCACCTCAATTTTAAAGCGGAACATATTTGGTATGTACTCTAGTATATTTAATCAATACTCATAGTTATTACGAATAGTTAATATTTCCACAGTATAATCCAATCTGGTTACGACCAAATTCGGTCTTAAGATGTACTCGTAATAATCTTGATATATCGCTTAGTAATAGCCAGACATTATATCTAAGTGTTTCCGATGGATGTGTGCGCTTGTTTGAGGTATGGAACAAAACACGTTACACATCGCAAAAAACTAAAGTATATGAATATAATTATGACAAGGATAAAATAAACAGTGTACCTGTTTCCGCTTCAACTCTAATTAAAGTACAGTAACCGATAGAAAAAAAACTGATTTATACACGTCACTTTGCATCGGCCGCACGTCTTTTAAATGAAACACATGCCACTTATCTTATGCCAACTCAATTTTCTCAATCTGTTCCATTAATCAAATCACAGCTCTACATACGTTACGTCAGGGGGCTCGGAGCAGCGATAGACTCATCGCGGTCCCACGCTTGAGCAAGCCGGACGAATCGTATCGCTAGAAAAAGTTACCGATCAGTCAGCAGTAGTCTTGACTGATCCTAGTGATCATTGAACCTTAAACGGCACTTCGACTCCCATAGATTGTTTTATAGCTAAGTAAACACGCTCGACTGGCTTACAATCGCAATTTCACAGTCAAATAACAGAAACAACCACACAAAACCAACCTACACGAAGAAACCGAGAGTACTTGCAAGTTTTTTCATCTCATCAAAAAACATTCCCAGTTGTCTTGGAACAAATACAATTATATTTACAGTTAGAACAAAAAGTCATGGTTTTTATTTCGCCGTAAACGATACTCTTACTGCTAACCAGGTTTACATATTCGATAACTTCGTACTATCGTACTCATACATTTATATGCAATGAAATAACGGTTAAACAAGTCTTTAAAATTGCTTTTATTAATCTAATGTCAACATATCTTTAGAACTTTCAACAAGTAATTTCATCGCATTGACTTTACGACTTTTATCTAGGTGCATCATGCATATTTATAAAAGCCGCCGAGCCTAGTGAGAAACTCGCAATTCTTACAATTTTTATATTCCTTGAACATTAATTAAAACATTCGCTTCATCATTAAATTAAGACGTCTCAAAATGTATGTCTCTAATATCAAAGTGCAACGATATTTAACGAACAGTTTTTGTATCAATCGTGTGGTTTTTTTGTGGCTTTTTTAATCACATCTCAACTTCGGTAGCTAATACTAACACTAGTTAAATATATATTTTTTTGTCGACCAATGTGGTTATTTGTTTAGACAGACAAACTGATATGTATCAGCAGCACTTTTTTATCAAGCCAATACGTTTATACATCGTATCAGACGTTATTTTTAATTTGGCCTCATTATCGAGATCAATCAGTGAATAATGTATAAGTGTGATAGCAAAATGTTGTGTGTCATGATTGATCTACTGAAAATTACAGCTAACATTTGGTTTGTTAGTTTAGGCGTGAAGTATTAAATTCTACAGTAGTTATTAAAGAATCTGAATTGTTTGAAGTTAACCGTTATGTTTGTTTCAAGGTTTGCAAATCTATGATGTGCCGTTTAGTTTCGGTTAGTGTGAGGTGTATATCGTGGTGTTGCTCGTCTGTGTTGCGGTGTAGTACGCCACGTGGTTTGACGTGAGCGGCGATACGGTTGTGCCGTCGTAGCGCCCGCGTCCAGCGCCCTGCGCGATGCCGGTGCACGCCAGCCGCACACCATTTGTCAATGTCGCACCAACGCTGTTCTCACATGACTTACACTAGGAAGTATTTTTACTTCCATTAGATCACTACTGAAGATGCCTCCGGCCAACCATTGTAATCTAACGTAGTAAATTCACATAAGATAACGGAAATCGAACTAAGAACACGGATTGTTGCTCGTGGATTCGTGCCCTTCTTATATTAGAGTTTAATCAGATGCATTCAATTCACGATTCCGCGTTGCTACTAGCACATACATATTCACATTAGTGCGTGCTTAAAATCTTTACAACTGATAGTCTTAAAGGGTTACTATCACGCGTTACATCAACAGTTGTCTACTTTTACCAATATCCTTTCGAAGTATTGGAAGAGAGGAAGTCAGGTCGACAACCTGTAAATATTGACGCATCTCGCAAAGGCACGCGCCTAAATACACAGACAGGCTAGAGCCATATGTTGCTTCTAGAGAAATGGTTGTTTTAGAATTTAGACACTATATTTTATTAGTCACCACTACCACTAAACTGTTTAACTGTATGGTGGCCTAAAAACTATAGTCGAATATATGAAGTTAAATATTTATTGTGTAATTTTTCTTAACAGATTTTAGTGTGAAGTGAAAAATCTATTACGAAATAGATTTCTAGCTAGCTCAACGCTAAATAAATATCACTCACCTACATTAACAAATGTCTAAGATGAATTATTGTGCCCATTTGTCGTTTAATGTCGATTTGCTGAACAGTTATTGTCATAAATTGCGAGCGGATGTGAGTGGAACGTGAAAAAGAGGCAGTGTTTTGATAACGGCTCAAAATTCGCGATTTGATGGCTTACAATCACCAAGAGCAAAATGCTTCAAATGGCACATAAAAAGCTCTAGCTGTCGTGTCGTGGGTCTTGCGTGATATTACCTTCCTCGATAAATAAACTATCCACTAAAATATTTTTTCAATTAAAACCATTAGTTTCAGAGATTAGCTCATTCAATTTAACAATCTCTTCAGCATTTAAATCAATCTAGATATATTACCACACTAGCTGGTGCCAGTGGCTTGATCCGCATGATAGTAGAAAATTATCCCAAGGGATAAACTGTATAAGGGTTATTCCAGGACATGGTCTACGCGTGTACCAAATTTCATCCAAATCCGTTCAGCCGTTCAAACGTGAAGAAGTAACGAAACATACACAATCACAAAACTTTCGCCTTCATAATATTAGTGTGATGACTTGATTGACCCTGTTTTGTGTAACTCAATGAATAAACGTATAGGGTAGACGAGTACGAAAGATATTTATAGTTTCCATCCATTTAATTGGAAAAGGTAAGCGTGAGAAAATGTATTAAACTTGCGAATCATTAATAATGTCATATAACGGGTGCTACTTAAATGGGCTCGCATCTGTAAATCGATAGATGGCCTGGTCCTGATACCCACCTTCTCGACAGCTCTCCAGTACGTCACCGCAGCACCCACGCAGCGCAACTGTGTCGCCTACCCGGGCATAAATATACCCCGCAGAACTGAGAACTCGATAACTTGAAAGCGACTAAACGGTCTCTCAGTCCACAAAACTCTAGATGGTGTGGTTCATACAAAGCACGTTCAAAACAATAGAGAAATAAACCATGTTCCATTTTCCACCTCCGCTAAACACGACCTAAAACATTCTTCACTTCACCCAAAGACTTATCTATCTCGCGTGCTGTCCGTATATTGGACACTACACAATCTAAGAGACTTCAAGTCGAATTATTTTTGAGGTGAACGAACGTAATGTAAAAAGACACCGTTGAATCGGAATATTTGTTTGGCAATGAGTTTTGTATAATTCGATTAAATTTCGTAAGTCGGCCGTCGACCTGCGCGGGCGCTGAGCACGACGCTATTTTGGAGCTATGTCTACGTGATGCCACGCATCTCTTACAGCCACCGTTCCACTGGACTGCATTACTATTGGTAGATTTCACAGTGATGGAAAACGTGATTGTGTCTCGAGCCATTCCGATTCAAAATTTCATGGAACGGTTTTGGCTCGATGACGCTAATACGTAACTTAGAAATACCTTTGGCGCTCCCAATGATGGCGCTTACTTTGTGGCAGACAGTTTTAAATTGAAACCGTTATATAGATGAAAATATTAATTGAATTAACTTCGTAACATCAATTTTATATTCGTCACCTTTGAAACCAAGCGTCTGTGTAGTTATTAAGGATTTCAGACAGGCTTAAGAATTATGATGTCTGATGTCACAGTTTGCTATTCGCAATATTAAATTTAAATTATGTGACATCGAGCGATCATATCGGCAGTTGGCCATAAATCCGATCCTTGACTTGAGAAAATTACATTGAGTTATTCTCTACAAGTTGGCCGGAAGACAAGAAACAAGAAGACGGTACAGGTGATCGGAATGTTTTAAATATAGTATTATAGTGTGACTGAAAAGGTTATTCGGGTATATTTGATAAACTGTCAAAGGAAATAACGTGAGAAATAATAACTTAAAACAATGGTTGCGCGTTTTAGCAGGGTACATCAAGAAATTTTAATGAAAGCAAAAAAGAAAACACACCTAAAGCAAAAAGTATAAAAGTGGCGGATACTGCTAGAATCATCTTCAAAGTCAACCGTGAAATTTGCTACTTTGCTATTGAATTACTACGAATTGGAGTGACCGAAATGCTTTTTCTAAATAAAACCACTTTTGTTCTTGTTCTTGACCTTGTAACTCAACATTTTCCATCAGCTCGTAACTTGGCAGACTCGCTGGCGGAAACGCAATATAACTCATTGTTAGGGACTGACGGTAATTGTAATCGTTAGGACTGGACGAAGCGATCAGCGATGTGAACAAGGTTATGGGGTTCTAATTGACAGATCACAACGACGGCAGCGGACACCGTAACCGCCTTTATCCAGGCTAACTGTACCACTACCGTACGACACGGACCGCCTGCCGCTTGCTTGTACCACCACCGCAACGGGAAATGCCGGGCGTCGCCGTCCTCAACCACGTCAACCTTCTCTTTGTCACCACACTCATTTCCTCAAGGAACCGCACTTAATAAAACCACAATAAACAAAAACTTTCGACTGATAAAAACTAGACTCTGTCCGCCATTCTCACAGTGAGTACACTGACGAGGTCAACTGCGGTGTATTGCCGGCGACGTAAACTGTGATATCGTCGCCTTGTCTCATGGCTTTCCATATTAAAAATTCCACCAGCAAACAGTTTCTGTGTCATCTCTATTCGAGATATTCGCCGTGTCGGTTGCTAAGTGAAACCGTCGCGAGAATCTTTTATCCTCTTTAATGCGAGCCGTTTCGGCTCTTGTTCGGGATCCCAGTGTGACAGCCATTATAATTCCGAGTGAATGTGGAAATATACAAAGACGGCTTTGTACCCGCCATAAATATTTATGAGTAAGTGCCTATTTTCTACACACGTGGGTCGGTGGATACGCACGATACCACCGGCCTAATTGGATGTCTGTAGGCGCGAATTTGTTTCACTCTGAGGGGAATTCCTTATTTGTGTCTGAAAGAAATTTATTATAGCGAAATTTCACTTCCTAGCTGATACACCCTCGCATTTATAACGTCTTCGGTGTATTGACGCCACGAATTAATTATTTAGCGGTTCACTTAAGGTTATATAACGATAAATACATTGAAGATACTAATCCTACTTTCTCTTAACTAGTTTCTTGAGGCCACTATCAGAAAGTAAAACCCCGCTATGTTGGCGCGAGCCCCGTGTCCTGTTGACACACAAATTGCTATGATAAATTATTCTGGAATACTGATTTCTATGACACTCATTTGTATTTTTAGATAATTTTGACACAAAGAGCAGTTTCCAACTCAAATGCTATTTTAAAATTCTAAATTCAATTCTTAACAAAACAATGGGTTTTTCTTGAAGCCTGTGAGAATTCTGAAAATTATTCAGCTAAGATTTTAAAAGAAGTACTTAACTTGAAAACAAGTCGTTATAGAAACGACTTGTTAAAAACCTAGTTGCTATCGAGATGTTTTATAAATAAAATAGTTAAAGACGGAAACTAAAAATATATCTTTAAATCAAAATGTATAGGTGGCTGTAGTGACACCACGAATGACCTCAATCCTGTGTATCTAAGTATGTTCTCGCATGCTCGTATATCTGGAACGCGGGAACGGTAGTGCGACTGTGGACGGTATGGCATCTTGCCCCGTCCTGCCCTGACACTTGGCCTCTGACAACTATACACTTGATATTATACCGCGCAAACCATATATCTTGCTTACCCAGAGTTATGGCTTCGCGTTTCTAATATATCATACAACTTTGATACTTCCTGTTACTTGAAATACTGATCTGAATATAAATAAGCAATGTCCGACTATCATTCCATGACAAATTAGAAAGACGCTTTATTTTATTGGTTTTAACTTTGACCAGTCTTTTGTTTTCGAGCGATTTAATGTTCCGGTCCAATGATCAAACGTTTTGTTTAGAGTTTATTCGGCTAAGTCCGCAAGTAGTAACTGTTCCGTTTAAATTAATTCATCTGTGTAGCATTTTCTCTAAATGTGTTGATGTTCGACTATGTTTACACACGAGGAAGAAAAATAGCTACAACTTAACAGGCTAGGATCAAACAAGGGATCACGTTGTCTCTTCGGCTGGGTACATGTTTGGCACACTTTCAGGAGGTCTCGGTTACAGCGGCGACGTCACGTTTCCCATGTTGGGAATAGTTTATTGAAGTCATGATGTGACCTTAACATTGTGTTTTACGATTGTCTCGTCACCGGTCCGCGCACTGACATTTCAATAGAGAAGGTGAGCGCGGGTCGCGGCGTGACGCGCAGCACGACGCCCAGCATGGCCCACCACCACCTACACATCGCACAACCGTCTACTGTCAACACCACACCTATTCCGCATGATTGCCGTTATTTATAAACACTGTCAGGTCCCCAACAAACACCTGACACACGTAAATCACCACTATCCGACGAACAAAGTGAATGCTTCATCTTTTCGATAAGTCCTAAAACATGGATACCATTTTCCAAATTGACATCGCAACGGCACTCCACTAGAGTGGTATTAATTTTAACTTTATAGTTGAATTTCTCGAATTACCTTCAGAAGCTTATCGGCGTCGGTGTTGACTTAAATTTGCATCTGGGTAGTATTTTCTCGTCGCCAGTTCGATAGTGTGTGCTCACGATTTAACGCTGGTATTAATGCATTATTCAGCGGGGTTTTCATTAGACTGTCGCTATCGGCGCGGGCGATCGCGCTCTCGTTAAAATGTACGGATGGCATGACGGGTGCTCGTATTGGACGGGCACGCGAGTCAACCCTATCGCGCCTCAAATTCAAATCACTGAAAAACTTATTTGCAGTTTCGCATTTTCTGTCGCCTCGCTTCGTGACACACGTCAATCTATATTTGAATCCACTACGTAAAGTGGAGTAGTCATTTTGCCGGCTAGAGTGCCGTTATTTCATTTCAAGAGGCTCAATTCTGATTGCAGTTTATAAATAAATAAGATTTTACAGTGCAAAATGTTAAGTGCGCACACTATTACGCAAGTCAGCTTTCTGGATTAAAATTTACAAGTTTACAGTTTTCTTGTTTTAAAATGCTCAATGATGCAAGAGTTAAGCTAGCGATAAACCTGCTCTCAATGATTTAGTAGGTATGTGCGTCTACAACTCGTGCTTACATTATAAATGTTTTTCTCTACTCGTTTATCTAAACGCGCACATGTGGTTATCGCATCGAAATTCTTTGAACGCATTGAAGAAATGCAATTAGCAAGGCGAAGAGGACTATTAAATGGGTAGCTCCGACCAGTTTCAAAGAAACTGGTGCGTAAGGACAGGTTTAACAACCCCACACATGACACAAACTCGCGGATGTGGTATACTTTCGATATTAATGAGAACACATCCCGCATGCGTCGCCCTAAATACATTGCCACCTTCTGCAACACACGTGCAACGAGAACTAATTCATTTTATGGGACGTATATATCACGTGTAGTGACATTTTTCATTACATGTTTCAAAAAAAGGTTACTCGGTAGTCTTTTTTGTAACTTCATCAATAAACATGTGAATACTAATTATTTTTAAGAAAGTTGTCCGATTAATCGCTTGTGTGTATATTTTATTTATTTCCATGAGTGTCTGTGGGTTTTAATTGATGCTGGCATCAGCCATTCCTAGGAACCGTCACAGTCGAGCAAGTTCAATAATAACTGCGCGATGTTTTTAATTACCTTGTCAACGCGTAGTTTGAGCGATGTCAGTCGTCTGGAGCACCTGCAACAATCGGACACATAACCATTAGTATTACATCAATTGACATGAGTACCTACGTAGTAATACTTGCATAGTTTGTACTTTTATACAATTATTCAATCGCATGAAATAAATGCAACTGCTTTGAAAATTAGAACCTTGGGATCTCTGTATAAATAAAGTCATTTAAGCGATATCTCTTTAAACTTCTATCCTCATATCTAATTCTATAGCCTAAACCATAAATTGGTCCCTGGCAGGTACGTATTTTGAACTTATATGGACTTCATTTACAGAATGCCCATTCAATTAACTGACGCTATAACTTTATTGACATAATAGTTTAGATTCGCCATAGGGCGACTGGATTATAGACCTCGAGCACGCATGTCCTTATCTAGATTTCTAGATGGAGTCGGCGTCGGTTGGTGTGCAAGTTCACGCCCAAGGCAAAGGTTTTGATGTATTTAACGTACATATTTGCATTTTACGATCAAAGGCGGTCGTTATCATTTTTGTAGGCTACATCCGGACACATTGTGCATGCAGTGTGCAAATGAGAACATTATTTTAGTTGCAAATTAATCTAGAAATCTCTTGGAGACAATAGGTCGTTTGTTGGCAAGCAGTGCAAGTATGAAGTGTGAACGTCCGCCGTGTGATGTCGCACGGCGCGACACTGGTGTAAACAAAGCGCTACACTGACCGGGTTAACCTTGAATGGTAAATGTGTGCGGAGTTTCGCCGGGGAAAAATATGCCATTGATGCAGGCGGCGTGCGTGCGCCGGGTAACGGTCACCACGAGCCGAATAAGTGGTTTAGCATCGTACGTGGAATGATAATGTTCAGAGCGAGACTTGTCACGCGATTGCATTGCCCTGTCACTACCGCACGCATTCAGAGACCCACTTTCTAACCTTGTGTCCTTGAACCATAAGTGTGCTTACGTTGTATGCTATGAATCGCTTATTTCCGCTTATCTCTGTAATGTATCTAAACACTACTCTTTGCGATTACTTCCGGTGAAACGGATATGTGAACAAATTAAGTTAATTTATATCTAACAGTGAATGGTTAGACAATAAAAGCGATAAGGCAATATTTCGTGTAGCCAATTACAGTAGGGTGAATGTCGATGTCTTAGAGCGAACAATGTGCCGCTAACGAGATACAGCGCCCAGCGCTCCACGCGGCGAACGGCACCGGTCCGTCAGGCCGTCGCTTGCCCAACACCTCAATTCGTTCTTTGTTTACGTTGGCAGGGTACTCGCCCGCGGAGCCCGATTTCATCCCGAACGCAATAAAGCTCGGAGCAAACTCACGACTCTGCAATGTCTACTCTTTATCGCCTGCGCCGAATGCTGTACGATCTTAAACGTATTTTAATAACTTCCACCCGCCAGTCGCCGTAATGGGATCACCATGCAAATGCCTGTGCCCATGCTGTACCGTTACATACCGATACCGACGGTAACGAACCGCCCCGTGAAATAAAGAAAGGCAATAATCGCAAACGGGAAATCCGATCACGCCGAGGGCGCTCAGTGGCGGCGGGACAGGTTCCACGGGGCGCATCCAGTCTAACGCTACAACTATGTAAAGTCTAATGCTTGCACCACACTTAAACATCGGACAAGTATAGCAGAGTACCCCGCGGTTTAACGTCAAAAAACTTGAATGAGTCGAAGAAAGTGCCCTTGCAAGTTCCTGTATTCGATCCTATCTTAGATCGAATGAGGTAAGTTGTTAGTGAACCTGACGTACCGAGTGTGGATTTGAAGTTCCCTTTCGTGATATGGCGAAGCGCTTTCCCTGTCGCAACTCTGCGCTCTGACACTTGCACTCTTCCTTTCTACATTACACTCACTAGTGGAACGATAATACCTTTGCTATTAACTGTTATTACATTTGAACTAACCTATATGAAGTCTTTATTACAGCCATTGCGAGAAATGAATTTCAATTTTGATTTGCATTACATTTCACATAACCGTAACATGTAGACGCGAGGCGAATGAACAAATACGACTACGGTAAAGTTAATAATGAACATTTAACATTATAATTAGAGGATACTTTTTTACTTGGTGGCCAGGTAATTAAATCCTTTGAGCGCTACCGGACGATGTCATCTTTTAGAATAAGTTTTCAATTCAAAAGCCGCTTCATCATCTCTCCTTGCAAACTACTATTACAAAATAAGATTAACAATTTTCTCACGTCCGCATCGAGATCGAGTTAGGCGACGACAACCTCTGCAAAAAGTAAGTTGGAAATCTAATAGAGTTTGTGGCAAGCCGGTTATTTGTGTTATTTTTTAGTTTCGCTGACGCTCAGGAGAAATGCTATGTAACGCTCGCGAACGAAGACGAAGTAACCTGACATTACAGTAATAACGCTGAACCGCCCTTCTGTCATTATTCTGTACACTTTCCTCGGGTAACTAAACATGAAACGCTTCTTATTTTTCAAGGGCATGTTCATTACAATTGCGTTATAGTCTATGTTCATCTTTTGCTATAGCCATCCAACTTCTATATATAGGTTGTGTTAGTTAGGAACCATTTCTTGTCAGTCAAGACACATAATTGCATACAAATGTCATTTTAATTAGCCACCGGATAGACAGCGTTAGCACCTGATTAAGTGGCACGGATTATGTTGGATTATGACTTCCTTTGATTAAGATTTGTTATGAATGCGTCGACAGAGGCAGCGGTGCGTGACAGAACGGGTCTAACAGTAGGAGAGGAGGCCGGAGCGTGGTCAGCGCGTCATGCGAGATACCCTATGATTATTACATCTTTGATTACAACCTAGGACGCCACTACATCCTCATTATGCGAGCATAATTGCGGCTAAAATCAGGCTATTCTAACTAAGATGACATATTAACACGTCTTCCCATGTTTTCAACATAATAGATAAGAATTACAAAATTCCAAGAGATGATATTACTTGAATAATAGCAATATAAAGATATGAAATAGGTGTCGACTATCAGATAACAATCAGATACATCGAATAGTTCAGAAAGAACATCAAACGCATGTAGCACTTCTACTGATAAATAAATTTATTTTACAAACGAGTACAGGGCAAGTTATTGAACACCATTAGTATTCCTTGTTAGTGTCATGTTATAAATACGATGTCATAAAAGAAAATGATTACTTGATTGGTGCGGAAGAAGAATATCGTTTGGAGTTTATGTTTATATTGAACGGCCATAGAAAAAGTTTCAGGTACCGTAGCTTGTAATATAATTATGTAAATATGATTATTGAAAAAAGGAAACCGACGCAGGCCTTCGACAGCGGTAATAACTTGATATCTCTATACTGGCGGATGGCGAAGCTGCATGCCGTTTTTAAATGCATCATATTTATGTTCGTTATGGTATAAATTAAAAATTTTACTTATGGCTGTCATCAAAACTGTTGGCAGAGATGATAAAAATAAAAAGAGATCACCGTTTATGCGAAATGCATGTTTTTAAGTTTTTAATAATTTATTATTAGTGACTATAACGGTTGATGCATCCTTCCTTAGTATTTTTGCTTGGGGCTCTTATTAATTCTGCGCTACGTCTGCTGAGGTGTTACGTAATTGCAAGAATGCGGCGGCATGCGCCTGGTGGACGTGTCGGACGTCGGACGTCGGACGGACGGTCCTGTTCGCATGTGAACCGTATTTATTGTAATTACGTCTCTCGGACGCTGACTCCTATCGATCGCTGCGACGGGAAAACGTCCGCATGAAACGATAACATCGACCCGATCTATGCGGCATTCGCTGCATTCAAGTAATTATATCAAAGCTCTTTTAAATTGTTATCGAATAACTTTTATTTGGTACACAATGTTTTGATTGTTCTGACTGATAACTTATAAACTTAGCAAGTGTTGAAAAATATGACTCAAAAATGATTATCAAATTTCCAAAATATCTTTTACCTATCTATCTACGTATAATCGGTTGTAGTAATGGCCAATGAACGTTTGAGTTGTTTTTTTTTTTATTATTTTATTGAAATAAAATAACTGAGCTTATTGAGCGCTTATGTTGACACAATAATGTCAAAACGCCTTCGTTACTATATCTAATACTCGTACCTATTATAATGATAAGCTACTTGAAGAGGATGAGTGTCAAATCGTGACAACTTGGTCAAACGGATCGATTTATCCAACAAAATAGTTGAGCAATCTACATATTTATCAAGCAGCATTAATTGGAGTGGCATTGGTAATAGTTTCCCGATTAATGCACGCGATCGTCCCTAGGTGGGTCTGTTTGCGTTATTTCGCGGTATCGCGCGCGCAATCGTAACCTCTTCCCACATAATTGGCGTGTGGGCGCGGCACTGGTGGCGCGTTATCCCGATCGACGCCCACCAGCGACGAGGCGACGCCCGATTAGATAGCTCGGCCCCCGACACCCCGACACCCCGACCCGGGCAACACCTCCCGGCTCCCAAGCACCGACGCACCCCGCTAACTGGGATCATCTCCTGACAAGATCGCGAAACTCATAAAGCAGTCTCGTTACTTACACACTAACACCGCACGCGCAAGCAATTGTCAATAAACAGCAATTTATTGCATTCTGTAGTTTGCACCTGATTCATTCCATATAAAATAATAAACCAATCAGACAGCAAATCGTGCTTTTCTACCTTTCATTTTTAATTTAAACCATTATCCTTAATAAGCTAGTGTATCTCACGAACGTTATGGGACAATAAGCCTTGGAGCTAACCCTTATTAGCGATAAGATGTGGCACCGCTCGGCCGTTACGCAAGACGAGATGCTGAGCACTGAGCTGAGTTGAGCAGACGGTTCATTAATTGCGTATTGTCGACTGACCGACGATCACATCTAGTAAATCTTCCCAGAGATCTCTCGACGTTCTTTCCGGCCGCTACGTGACCGCTACAGCAAGATTCTCTTGTAAGCCGTGGCTAATAAAATTTAATATATGTACAACGTAAATTAATCGGAAGCATCGATGATAGGCGTGCACGTTTATGCCGCCAGGATAAACACAGATAAACGCGAAGACCGTTAAGTTGATTTAGCTCGTCGGTTCCGCCCCTCTTTGGTCTTACAAACAATTACAAGCAGAAATTTTATGTCCGAAACGTTTTCTGACTCATGCAATAAATTTTATTCAAAGAAATTAATAAAAAAATCATTTGAAAAATTTTAAACGTCGGAATCCTGCTGTCAAAAATTGCAGTGGATGGCATCCTGGGCGGTACTAGAATTCCATTCATAAATATAAGGAATGATAATGATTTACGTCCAGTTCTTGAATTGCGAACGCGGTTCTTTCTAAGAAGCTCCCTATAATTTAAACCTGGCTCAGCTACTCAAACCACTCCAGACAAATTATGATTATACCTAATTCACTTTCTAGTTAGCGTAACAAATAGAACAGGATTTTTAAAGGATATTAGCTAGGACTTATAAATTTATTTTTGTTTAGTCCTATAGTAGTCGGAACAATTAAGTACTTGTGTTGTGGAGACTATATTAGTGTTGATAAAGGTTTAAACTATAAACTCAATGCAACATGTTCGCTACTTTGAATAAATCTCTGCGCAACATCGCACGCACGTATGTATCAAGCACAATATGGCTGACGTTAATTGACGAAATGCGAGGTAGTGTTTGCGACGGCTGATTTATACGTGCGCAAATCGCTACTCAATTTGCATTGGATCTATGTAAAGCGCCCACTCCAGCACTCGTTACCGCGATCGTCGCCGACTTCGACATACTGGCCACAGACCAATCGTCACGACTAAATCGAGGAATGTGTTATCTCTTATTTTTTAATGCCCACATTTCACAAAGTCTGCTGCACTGCACTAGATTTATAGAATGCTAACATTTACATATTCCTAGTTTGAGAAATCAACACTCCGTTCTCAGATGTTTTATCAGAATTATCCAATGCCTGACCTACTTCGCGACCAATCCGAACATACAGTAATAAATGACTCTGATAGGGCTTAAACGTATAGAAATTACTACATTTGTCATGACCACATTGGTTAAACGCAAACACAACACTGTAAGTTGTAATTTAATGCTGTGATAGGAACCACTGTTCGGTGGCGGTTAACATGTTTCTGCAAAGCCTAGTACGGATGTCGGAAAATACGGCGGTAGATAAAATCGCTTACATTGTGTACGCATGCACATTTACTGTTAGTAGCTCAAAACGCAAATAAAATTAACGAAAGACAGCAGTAAACGACCGCACAGACACATATCCATTGCGGTGTAAAATAGCGGCGCGCGCAGCAAATGACATTCCACATTCATACCACGCCAAATAAGTGCGGAACGTGGAGCGGATTTGGGTCACACACTGATTCTCGGTAATAGAAGTGTGGAGTGTAAAGCTGTGGGGTTTCACCACAGGTAATCTGACAGTCGTATGAGAGTTCCTTGCTAATTTACGGAGCGTTCGTTTCGGCCTGCGGTCACGCGTTGCCGACCGCAGCCGAATTCCGCTTCTGGGACGCAAGACGCCGCTGAAGACGACAGCCATCGAATAACATATAACATCTTGTAAACTGTTATACATCGACGTCATTCCGCGTTCTGGAAGACACAGTGTTGGTAAACCTCCTGAAAGTTAAACTGATGACCCGGTGAGAGTCGAAGCCGATCGATGTGATACGTACAGAACCGGTTGTGGCAACGCTTGAGGAAGGCCTATGTATGCTGAAATAATCATGATAATGTTTTACATGATTGTCACCTGATATATCTAATCATAGTCTATCGAGTAACACTGTCTATGTTTCTTTTATGTTTGAGATTTCATTATGATATTACATACATAAACCATTAAGATTACGCTGATTAGTCCGTCGCGCCAGCAAACTACATATGTATGTATTTTTGTTTCATCACCGTGTCTATACAGCGTGTACACCTACACAATGCAACTCAACTAAACGATCTGCGCCTTCCGAGTTCTAATGAATGTGAGAATTGACTCTAATAGGGATATGACGGTATTATGGATAATTTGATGCAAATTAAAACAATAGTAAACGATTCTAGATTTCTTTCATTTAATGCTGATTGCGAGTGAAATCGTTTGATAAATTAAATAGCAATATAAAGGCCGTGAAAAAGTAAGTTAAATGGTCATTGAATTATGTTTTACACCGGAATGATATATTTACTGTATTCAATTACTTTCTAGTCGTGTCATTACTACTCATTTGTACCTATTCTATAGATCCCACAACCCCTTCATTGCAAGCACCATTAATTTCGCCGGCATGTAATTTTTCTGCTATTTGCTACACATTGTAATTACAAATTTGTGTAGTTAATATATTTCAATTATACTTCTATCACATTTTTAATGGCACGTTCCGCTCCATGATTGAACAAATTAATAACGTCTGGATATTCTGTGAAGATTCGTGTATGACATAATGAACTAGACGTTGAATGATAATTATCTACTGCATTCATGTTCTAGCTTTGAACAATCTATAATTATAAACACGTGCTGTTTTAAAGGTCAACGTAATTTTTAATTTAAGTGTTTAGAGACACGGAATTGTGGCAAATACAAAAATAGCTTAATAACGCACTGAAAAAAAATTATTATTGCAATGGCGCCAGCGGTATTTTCTACAACAAAACGTATCGTAATGTAACTGTAACGTTAGGCCTGGATAGCGCCGAGAAGAAGAAACAAAACATTAGCAGCGAGTAGTCAATCAAGAGACACGCGAATGTCGCTTAGCATTGCATCTAGTTTCACTTACGGTGCACGCAGTTTTTCGTCGGGAACGCGATCGCGACCGCGATCGATAGCTCACATTGTGCTCGTCGCGCCCGCGCTTGCATAATGTGTCAGTCGTGGGAGCGATGCAGCGCCGAGCCGTTATGCGACGCACGCCACTGGTACCGTTCCATTAGTGATTTTATTAGACGATTCGCGTGTATCGCCCGTAATCAATTTGAGCACATTGCAGGCGGTAGAAGTCGCCCTACTTGCAACGTATTACAGAGCATAAAACGCTTTACAGCCACGTTCTCCATTTAAGCTCACACGGTGTTTCATTCCGGGCTAATGTAAAGCTTGCTGTGTATAATTTTGTTTTGTCCGCTTTATCTGGAACGCAACAGTATATCACGAATTTTGCAGATAAATCGATGCATTGCTATGAGAAATGATTGTATCTATGTTTCGATTTCAGGTTCCAGTGCTGATGTATTAATGTTGTTAATGTCTGGTATTATCCTAGCCGATTTGATCTCAGGGGATCTTGTTGATCACAACTGAAAGGCTGTAACTACGACCAGCTCTTAATTTTAGTATAAAGTCAATTTCATCAATATGGCGCTGTTTTTTCGAAATTTTTTCCAAATAATAATAAGGTAGAGTCGCTATAGTTTATTTTAGATTTAGTTTTTGCTTAGGAAGTCTTCTCGTTAAAATTGACCGCAAACGTACAACGGTACTGACAACTTTTCAGTGTGATTTATTTGGTTACTTTTCGTCTATTCAGTGGCTGAAAGCATTGCCCTCATTTTTTATCGTTTATTAAAGTAGACTAAAGCCATAATGTTTAATTTTATCGTACGAACATGGAAACTGGTTTGCGGATTTTGGATAATTTATGAGAGTATCAATATTTTGGTAAGACGCGGTATCTGTGTCGACGATGAGTCAGCGGTGACCGCTCACACCCACGCCTATTGTCAGGCGCAGGCGCAGGTTCCCTCATTTGCATACCCATCTCACCATAAACAAACATAAGCGACATTATTTTTTTCCTGATTCATTTTCACGATGTTGCCAAAATATTCGTTTCACTTTACAGTTATGCATTTCATTTATTTGTTTTTAAAATTATACTCATGTTTACGACCGTGAGAGCCTAGATATAAACGATGACATCATTGAGTTCAGTTATTTTTACGTTCTTTCACTTTTCTAATCTATTAATAAAACCAGTATATTAATAAAAAAAATATAGAATTCCGATTCAATACAATTTACAACACAAAACAACAACAAAAACTCAGCACCTCAAATCGAATGAGCCAATAACAGCGTCAATAATAGTAGTAAAAATGAAGTTACGGGACACCTGTTAAAGAGGCTGTCAAAAGTGCACGCACCCGCACCGCGGCCGCGGGTCATTCACCCGACACGACGTAATTAAAATCCTTCATGGAAAGCACGCCTGATGGAATCCATCCTGACCCCGCGCACGACCGACTAGTACCGCCCTTTAAACGTTACTTTATAAATAGGAGCAGCCCAGCTTCGTGTCCCTTCCACTGCTATACGATACGGGAGCTACTAAAAAAATAACCTTAATTATTCCAGAGTTTTAAAAGCCTTAAGTTTCGTTTTATTGAATTCTTGTGTATATGTATTTAAAAATCTGACAGCTTTAGAACGCTCGCAGATTGTGTATGAATAGTAATTACAGAGGTAAAAACATGAAGTTAAAAGGTTTTTATAATTTTAATTCACTTTGAGTCAGTAACAACAGTTTTTCGAAACTTGTAACGATTTTTTGTTAGTCATGGTGGTCTATTTAATTGATTTATTACCAATCAATTTGGCCTAAAGGTACATCTCAAAATTGATCACCATAATAGCTGCGATAAGTCTTCAAGATTCAATTACGAATCTGTTCAATAAAACACTTGAATTTATATAAAAACATTTCAATTACTTCCAAAAATAATTTAAATTGAAAAACTTATCAAATTTCGAATAACTGTTACTGATTTATTGCCCTTTCAATCCGTACATCTATTCGTCTACGTAAATTAAAGTATAGAAATTAGATTGCATTCATTTAATTACAATCTATAAATACAATTAAAGAACAATGACCATTTCCCATTCATTTAAAAGCCTGTTAATGAAATTTTATGTCTAGTAAAAATAGCCAGTTATTTTTCGATTTAAGCCATATTGAATGCGTTCAATGTTACTCTTTAGGTTATGATTGCAGCAGGTATTAAAAAAAACGGTATGGTAAGTAAATATTGTCAGATGAAAAGGGTATCGATGTCCAGGGACGGTTAATAGGGTCGTAAAAAGATACAACAAGACGCAAACTCAACAATGAAAGAAAGCGCCAACCGCTGAACTTCACAGATATTTAAAAATCCGTTTCAGCCGTGTAAACTGAATTACATACTGCCTGATAAAATTATTTAATTCTTAGATATGTTGTTTTTAATTCATCTGTATTATAAAAAAAATCTTAAAAATAATTCATGTAGCAGTGTATAAAATGGAACATTTTAAAAAACGGGTAGTCGAGATACGTTCAAAACATGGTAATACGTTTACCCTTGACATAGAATAAGCATAAAGAAAAGGTTTTTTATCTTACGATTATTTTATATTGTGATAAGCATAATTAATGTTCCGTAATTCAATTAGCTGGATTTTAATAATTATTTTATTTCTATACCTATTCATAGTCGGGTAAAATATGGGCATTCTTCTTTTCTACATCAAAATATGAATTCGCTTTCCTTGATATACTCTCCAACGTGTTACCTATCAAAATCTTAAAGATAAAATATAAATTCAAATTTTCCCTAGCCTGTCTTATTGTTTACCTCTGTTTCCCCAGCTATCAACAATATCGCAAAGTCTTCTCATATCTCCGCTAAATCCCTTCAAAAACTTTAGTGTGAACAATTGAGTGATCACTAGTGTCAAGTATTAATTTCAATAATTTAATTACTGTATTAATTCTGTCATAATGTCTACAACACAATATATAATCGTATTTCTGATGGCGTTTTCTTTCCTCATTCTGTAGCATATGTAAGTCCCTCCATAAAGTTTATTGTAATGTCAAAAATGATTTGCAATAATTTAATTACCCTCTATTGATTCTCTCAAAATGCCTACTTATAAATTCGCATTCCTAATGACGTGTTCTCTCCTCATCCTTTAATTATCTCCAATCGAAACAATCGCAGAGACTTTATAAAGAGACTGCGATTGTCCGCTAAGATCCTTCATAAACTTTTGTATGAAATAAACATTGAATTACAATTAAAATATCTGCGACAAAATTTAAAATAACAGTCCCCATAGCGTGTTCATTCCTCATTCTTAAGCTTTCTTCCCCAGTTATCGAAAAGATCGCACTATCTCTTCATATCTCCGCTAAGTCCCTCCGTAAACCTTAGTATGATATCAAAATAATCAGGAAACCGGCACGCAGAATCGCCTTGTGCCCAATAATCGATGTTGATGGCGTGTCGCGAGGTATGCGCGCGCGCAGTCACGCTCACGAACTACTCGGCGGATCGCTGTTCTCACGTGACCCTCTTAATTATAATCTCAGGGCTTGCAATCGGGTCAACTTGATATGATGATTTGTGCATCGAATTTTGGTATTTAGTTCATGTTTTTTGGTGAAAGTTAGCCGATTCAATTCTGGGAAACTTTTCAAGTTCAATGTCTTCTTTCCGGCACTGTTATTTCCTGGGGTCTTAGCCACCTATGAAAACCAGAGTAATTAGAGACTGCGTTATGATGCAAATAAATCTTTGAAATCATATAATTAATTAAAAAGTCGAAAACAAATCGTCAAAAAAAGTCCTCAGAAAAGCAAACGAAAATGCATCACATGAACTTCAAAACATTATCTTCGATTAAGATGGTTATATGTACTTACAACTTTTACTTTTTTAATCTATTTTCTCGTAATATATTTTGGTTTAATTATCAAACTCATGGCGGTTTCCTTTCACAGCTTTCATCTAATTTAACGACGAACTTAAACATTAAATTCGTGCAATATCTTGATATCAAGTAATTAAAAGAAAATAACATTTATAATATATTATTTTTTGAAGTATCTTTATAAGATGCTTCGGAAAATACATTACTGAGGGCATTCCATTAGAATCTACTGTTTTCGTTAATAAAATATACTGTTGACAAGATCGCGACGGCATCGCAATAAATTTTCTTAATTTATCTTTCTTAAATTTTCTTTAAAACACTGCTAAAGAAATAAATAATTTAAAGTGTTAATTTCTGTAGGCTGAGCTTTTTTACATATTTTGTCAAAGCTCCGGTCCATTTTACGAGAAAGTAAATCTTTAGTATTTTCATAATTTATGGTTCTAGTTAGTTATGCGGACACCCATAAATTAAGTGAGAACATAGAGGTTTATGGGTTCGCTGCGACATTTTACAAATTAGAGCCGTCCCTAAGCTCAAAGAAATCCGCCAAACTTTAGTATCGTGGGCAGCTGTACGTTAGGTCGTAAGTTGTGGGTTCGTGATCCAATTCCACACAGTTGGTACCGGGTACCGGGGTACCAACATGACCCGCACCCCGGTCGTGCTCTTCGGATCGTTTGTTATACTTTTGCGGTTCGCCAACGCTACCAGTTGTTCCGTGTACAATTGCGGACCTAGATACCGTAGGTAGCGAGGACCTTAATAATGTTCAAGTTCGTGGGAAAAATGTTGCTTTATTTTAGCTGCTTTTATGTAGAACTGTCTGTGAAGATTTGTGTCTATTGGCATAAAAACATATACTTACGAGATAACTACAATTATGTGGCGCGTATGTCCAATTATCCACTTCCAATCGACAGTTTTCATAATTAACTCGTTATTTATTATTCGTATTTTATATCTTCGTGTTCAACTAACAATATCTTTAGTTAGCTGGTAACGATTATTCAGTCACTATTAAAATACATTACGCACATAACATTAACTCAAACTAAGTGCCCTCTGTTCGCTAAATTGAAATGAGAAAAGAAAATGCAGGCGTAGTTTAGTACCCTTGAATCTTCATCTGTTTAATTTGATGCGACCAAAGATTGAAGATTATTATTTTAGAGCCGCTTCTATACAATCAAACTAACTTCTGCCGCTCTTAAAATTTAAACCTTTTTTTATTGATTTAATTAAATCAAAAAAAAAATCAAATCAAAATAATATTTTTTTTGTCACAGGCGGTTTAGTTCTCATTAAATAAATCTTCCACTTCCAGCTAGAAAAAGAGGGCGTGTCAGATTTCTACTGACTGAAACCCTCCTGTGAATTTCAGTTGTCCTTTGCGTTCTAGGGCCGCTTTGAAACGTTCTGAGATGTATAATATAAATTAATATTTTCTACAACTTTATTTTTCTTTGTAGTATAATTTAAAATGATTTCCACAATGAAAACGCTGACTTTTGATTAATTGTGCAATTTGATATAATTTTATTATAATATCGGTAATAAAAGTCAACACCTCTTCTGCATCTCGCGTTGATGTCCTTTACTAGCGCTGATCAAAGAGTTTCGATCATTTTCCTATTCTCTTCTGACAACTTAAGCATTAATTGTCCAATTTGTTATAATTTTATTATAATACTGGTAATAAAAGTCAACACCTCTTCTGCATCTCGCGTTGATGTCTTTTACTAGTGTTAAGCGAAGAGTTTCGACCATTTTCCGATTCTCTTCTGACAACTAAAGCGGTGGCTCAAGATGTGCTAACTTTTTATTACAATAAAATTATATCAAACTGCACAATTATTGTGCAGTTTGATATAATTTTATTGTAATAAAAAGTTAGCACATCTTGTGCGTTTCGCGTTGGTTGATGTCTTTTACTAGTGCTGATCGAAGAGTTTTGACCATTTTCTGATTCTCTTCCGACAACGAAAACAATGGCTTTCGATTAATTGTGCAATTTGATATAATTTTATTATAATGGTAATAAAAGTCAACACCTCTTGTGCATCTCGCGTTGATGTCTTTTATTAGCGCTGATTGAAGAGTTCTAAACATTTTCCGATTCATTTCACCACATGGCACTTGCTCTTATTTCCTAAGTCGTCTTTCTTGTTTCCAGCTGAAAACGGTCTTTTTGTGACAGTTTAAAGTATATACTAACTAGCATTAATTCTTTAAAAACCTTTTCTTCGCCATTTTATTCTTAAATCCCATTTGTTTTTACATCTCGTAATTCTTTATTTACACAGTCATTAAACGTAATTTGCAAAAGTTTATGGCTAGAACTTAAACGATGGAATAAATGATAAATCTTCTCGCAAAGGGAGCCAAACGAAGCGACTCTAAATATAGCGCAGTGCCATTATTGCTATATGCGCATCGGAGCTTATCGCTCTATACACGATTGAAGACAAGCTCGCGCGCATGAGCGCAAAAACCTTCCCTATACATACCCTAACGGTACGCAATACACACTACTCATTTTTCTACGTTATCATCGATTTATTTTTCTCGAGTTTACGTTTCCTAGAATCGATTTAGTTCATAATGTTTCATTGTGACTTCCTGTACTTTTAGGAAGCTTCCTTAATGTTTGTAGTAAATAAAAAGTTATGCTGCGTTTTTAATTTTATGCTTTTATATTAACTGTCATTATTTAAAAATAAATAAATAGATATACAAATATAAAGCTAGCTACTGTCATACTTTAGGTCAACTATGTCACCAATTTAATTCTGTAAACTGTTATCATCAAACATTTTTAATTACAAGCTGTTGCAGTTGTATCCATGGTCCCAGCGAACAACCACCATATAATATTTAATAAACCAGTTTATTGAACAGGATCACCTGATTGCACTCAGTTGTCCAGGACTCGAGCTCGGAAAAATAACTTCAACTACATTTTTTAAATATTTTAAAAACAGTCTTCACTGAAGGATATTAATAAAATCATAATTATAATTAAGGACGTACCTTATATGGGCCACAGGAAGGATATTTGAGGGGTAAGCGTCACGTGAAATTATAGTTCAAACAATATTCAACACGCAGTTCATGAACTTTTCACTGTTCGTATATCACAGGCGG
Source organism: Mythimna ferrago (assembly GCA_910589285.2). Classification (NCBI taxonomy): domain Eukaryota; kingdom Metazoa; phylum Arthropoda; class Insecta; order Lepidoptera; family Noctuidae; genus Mythimna; species Mythimna ferrago. The sequence continues at coordinate 13,222,502 of OU342687.1, forward strand.
TCGCACAGTCCTCGGGGTGAGCGCGCACGTTGATTGCGAGTAGTGTCGCGGCCACTCTCGACGAGACACTGAACTTGCCAGAGTGCGCCCCAACGGTTATAACATAACACGTCTGACGTAACCTTAACCTTGCAAGAAGAAGAGGAACGAGCCGCCGAAGGACGGAGAGAGAGAGCGATAGTTTCGAGAGAAAGGGAGAGATGGCGGTCGCCGGACGCGCGGACGCCGCGAACGCAGCGCGCCGCCGGCCGCCCGCCGTCAGACCCCATCCTGCTTCCCATACACTGCGCCGATAATGTTTATCTTTCACACTACTGTTTGATTATACGCATTTTAACAAATTGGGAAATTCATGACATTTCACTAAGCTATCTTAAAAGCCTTGTATTTGAAGTGTGAGGAAAGCGTTCATGGGCTCAAAAGTAAACAGACACACCTTCTAAATTAAAACGAAACGTGATGTTTTGTCGCTTGTGAATCATAATTACTCTAAATGATGGGAACTAACTGTGATGAAGCCATCCTATCATTCCATAATTGCCGCTTATTATCAAGGCCCACTTTGCAATTTACATAAACAAAACAAGTCGTGCGTCCATTAGCGACCGCGCGGTTTGTGGATCACCCATGATACTAACAGTTTCTGCTTATAATTGGAGCAACTGGACTACATTCCTAGCAATTTTTAGGAAAACGATATTCGAGTTAAAAAGCTTGATTACTTTTAACTGATTTTGGTGAAAAGGACACAGTTATAATAGCATATAGATTACTCTACTAGGAGACTGATGAAAAATAACAGTAGCCTGACCGTAAGAGAGTTACGGCATTCGAAAGAATTACCATAGCCCTTTTTTATTTTATTTTTTTTTTAAGATGGGAAAGCATCTAATGACGTCTCTCGCCCTTGGGCGGAGTACACCCTCCTACTCCAGTCAGACTTTAAAACCCACTCCTGAACCTTCTTTGCCTTTGTTCCAGGGCCCCGGGGTATACTTCCAGGGCCCCAAAGTTCATATTACCATAACCCTGGAATGCAAAGAGCAATTTAAGGAACACTGAGTTTTGGCTACTAAAAATCTGACTCTCCCTCTCGCTCCATCCAATCAAGTTTTATTTGATAATTTCCTACCGAGAAAAAAGCCTGACTCGTAAGAAGAAGTGGAAAGCAACCCTATAGATAAAATACTCGATGATCAAACACAACTTACGATCGATAACAATAAAACAATCCGTTAATATGCAACCAAGACAATATACCAAGAATCTATTATTCATACTTGTCGATAACCAGCCAAGGATCACTCGGTCACATCTATCTATAGGTAAAGGTTCCCGAATCCTAACTGTAATCTGAATCACATTTCTATACTTAGTTAACTACAAGCATATTTTATATTCCACGTATGTCTTTGGAGTTGTTAAGCTAAGACAGGATTATTGCTCGACTTAATGATAGTTATGAAGGTGAACCAAGGTTAGAAGACTAGTTTAGCTTTTCCACGAATGAGTCTCATGTGAAAAGTTGTAGAGACAAAGCGTAGCGTGTCTAATTATAAGGGACGTGCGAGTAACCGCACGCAGTAGCCTTAGGCCCGGCGGAGACTAGGATTAAGAAGAAAATAAACTTAGTGAGGACATTCGCACCTATAATTTCTGTACGGTAGACCAATCTCAACGCAACGCAACGTTTATAGGCCTCTAACAAGGTGGACCGCTGACCTGGTCGGGGTCGCGGGAATCCGATGGATGCGTGACGCACAGGCCCGGACGTTGTGGCGACGCTTGGGGGAGACCTATGTCCAACAGTAGAGGTCTTTCGGCTGATATGATGATGATGATGATGAGACCAATGATGAAAATTAAATCCCGATTATAGCTATCCAACAGTATTTCGACCCTTTTTTTTGATGATAATGCACTACTAATTTTTACAAGCTTTTATTTAGTTTCACCTGTCCCGATGTTTGTCTGTCATCAAATCTTACAAATTAAATTTGATCCACTTCCCGGTTACCGATTGAGCTGAAATTTTGCATACATATGTAAATCAGATGACAATACAAAATTATTATAACATGGAGCTGATCTGATGATGGAACCGGAAGATGGCCTTAGGAACTCGGTAGTTAAATGACACAACCCCATCGAGTTTAGGCTCGTATGATTCGTCTTGACGGGTATTAATTATACAGATATACTGTGTTATAAAAGCTTGCTATGAAAAAAAGATTTTCATTAAAAACTTGTTAATTAGTACAAATGCTTAAAGGACTTATTAGAAAAGGTCTTGTTATTATTTAAGTAAAGTCTCAATAAGTAATGTTCATAAACAGCAAAGATATTAAAAGAAATAAAAGCCAATAAATGGCGATAGTTATTCCGGAACAAAACATTACAAAATTCCAATTACACTTTCACCAACCTGAAAATCAAATTAAGAACCACCCAACTAGTTCGATAACCACAAAAGCAATGAAAACCTCGAACACAAAACATGCGTAAATTGTAGCAATGAACCCATTTCTTATAGACCGCACATGATCGCATTTCCTTCAGTTGATTATACGACTGCTATAGGCCGCATAGTTGTTAGCTAGTCGATACTCTTCTATCCTAATAGATTAACTATAAGGATTGTAGATTATCAACTTTTATATTTTCATCCTTAACCCCTCAAGCGCCGATTGTACATACGTCTGTACAACTTGAATGACTTTGAAAACTGCTTAATTTTCATTTTGTACATATGTTTGTACTTTTATTTGACCGAAAATGTTGGTTTCTATATATATTATTCTATCTATATTATATTAAGTATTTGTTTTTCCTCTAAAAATTTAGAAAAAGTTTTTTTTTTTTGGTGATTTACGTAAACACAGCATTTTTCCAGGTCATCAACCCATGGCGCCCGAGAGATTAAGGCCAGGTTCTACTTATTTTGAACTTTTCTAAACCTCTGGAAATCCGGAAAAGAGAACACTATGAATAATTGTTTTATTAATTCATTAAACCCCAAGCGAACGCGCACCTGTCTTTCTATTGTGTCTGTAATTTCCACGATTGAAAGGTTAAAATTGACTATATGAGCAACCGCCGGGCAAAAATCAAAACATAATATAAATTAGTAGGCTCAATAAAAAGAATCGCGAATCTGACCCTAACTTACAATTTCAAACATGTACCTATGTGTACAAGATTACTTCATGGAAATATTTGGAAGTTACAAAAAAATTGAAGCATGTTTTTTAAAAGGGCCTCGCAAAAATAAAAATCTTGAATAGTTATTGTTTTTTTTTTATAAAAATTAAATCGCTGTTACGGGGCCGTGAAATCGACATAGACCTGGCGAAGTTCATACAAAATACTCAGTGACTACAACCGGCTCTTAAGGTCCCGTCAGACGAATGACTGAAAGATTTTCTTTTTAGGTTTTTAACGTTTTTACAGCAATTAGCGAAGCATTCAATTTCAATTATCACAATTGGTCACAGATGACCATAATTTTAAAACTGTTTTCATAGCGGCGATAGTATCATGAAAAACCTAATACAAATAGCAAAAATCAACTCGGTTTAGTGGCTGGTGTTATATTATTACAGAAGAGAATATCTCTGAGATTATGTTCATAAATCCCATGGGAAGAAAAGAACCTAATGCCAGCTAACTCTCGATCAAGATAATCTGAATTTTATGAGAAAGAAATTATTACAAGGTTTTTTTGAATTGCATAATAAACTGCTCCATTCTCAGTATATTTATTCTTACATTTACATGAGTCATATTTTTATTACTGCACGCTCTATAATAGAGGCAGGTGAACAAACTAAGTGATATTGTCATAGTCCGCTGTACTTTACCTCCGGAGCTTTGTAACTTCCATGACGCTTGTTGAATATATAATATAAGAGTTAAATTGTTACTCAAATCGCTAAACCTTTTACTCTCGTCTTCATCGTGAATGAAAATGTAAAAGCATTTCGCTTTCAAATGGAACAATTGCGACGTTTTGCCTAATGACATGTACCAAAGAAAAGATTACGTCGACGACCTCCGCTTTCTAAGATGTCTGAACTTGAAAATTGTTTATTTAATTTTTTTTGTTTATTCTGACTTTTCAGTTTCATTGGTTTCTTTTTTTAAATGTGGCTTTCACATGACTCGCCTTAGAGAAATTGAGTCCATTAAATAAAAAGATCTCTAAGTGTGGGATGTTTACATAAAACAACTACGGAATCTGTATACCCATATGGAATTGGGTTTTATTTTATTTGTAAATGTAGAAGAGAAATATGATTGATTGGCATAACAACGCCCAGGTTGAAGTCAAATAATGATCACACACGTTTGAAATAAACGTTCCCTTTATGTCGTACCTAACTAAGATAACTGCGGTTAAAACGCAAACCTCAGAGCTTTTCCTATAAAAGTTGTGTTTAAAATAATCTATGTACTCTATTACTCATATTATAAACCTGAAGAGTTTATTTGTTTGAACGTATTAGTTCCTGAGATTAGCAACTCTAGGTTCCAATTAGAAAATTCTAAATTAGTTCTTAAATAGCCCATTTATCGAGAAATATATAACAGCGCGCTATGACCTACGGAAGCAGAGCAGTTATTCTATCAGTATATCCAGTTTTGTTATGTGGTTATTTATATTCTATGTTAATGTTTCAAACAAGTCGTTGTGAACTGAGCTTAAAGCCGGGTTATAGGTGACAAGAAGAATGTTCACCATCGAAAGCGATCGAGGTCACAAAGTTATCCTAAGATAGCCTCGAAAATTGTTGACATTAGTTAAGTAAATCGGTTTTCTAATATGGTCATGAAACAAAACTAAGTATGTCGCCAAAGTAGTTATGGTAGCAAGTTAATACCCACACATTTGATTATACCAATAAATTAGGGTAGGCCCACTTTTGTCAAAACCCCGCTTTGAAATACTATATTTAGATAAACGTCTCGGATAACTTAGAGATGAGTAATCTAGATTCAAGCTATTAAGTTCACGTGTCAAACCATTTGTAATTTGACGTCATCTACAACTTGTATTTAAAAAAATATGTCTTCAAACTTTGATCTTCGTTGAAATAAAAAAGTCATTTGGTGTAGAACAATCCAATCACAATCTTCATATTCTCCGTGGATTGATAAGTGTTTTTATTACCCTGAGTTCGTTTCGGTGTTTCTACTTAGGGTAGTCAGCTAGGAAACACCGGCCTCATGTAGTTTAAACTGACTGAAAACAAAATTGACGTGTAGAAGTGTTTTTTTTTAAACGTATTCGCAAAATAAATATCATTATCATTTACCAAGTAGGCCTGAACCATCCAGGTCATATCCCTCTTAATAGATTCAGTTCTATGAAAAAGTTAATATTTTCTGTTTGTAGTACATGTAACGAAGACGAGGACAATATAATATTTTAATGAGATGTGTCCGGAATCAATCGAATACAAATTGTTGCGCATAAACTTATCGAACCCAGTATGAGATAAAATAATCCCCTTAATAAATATGGTTAAATTCACTTTGAAGATACCGACCCAGAACCTGGCTGTATTTTTTTATTTTATTGTTAAGCAAACACATATTTTATTTACTTAATTCTGTTTCGTATTCCTACAAAGTGTCATATTCGCATTAGTGAAAAAGCTCTTTAAAATTAAAAAAAAAAACTGGTATTTAGCGTGTTGGGGTCATTGCGGTCTACCAATTGATGTTGTATCCTCATGATCATTCTTTTTACCGTAACAGTGGGTTCATAATCTTCATTAGCGCGGTCCATTCATCATGGTTTCACATCAATTCATCAAGCTTCCTCTTTGTCAATTATTACATCATAAAGAATGTTCCCAAGACTATCTGTAGTTTGTTATGCTTCACATCATATTTCCCGTCTGAGTGCCTATTACGCCTCGGGATATGATGCTACTCACTCACTTATTGGCTGATGATACGTATCTTATTGTTTATTACGATATGCAATTTTACATGTTAGATGAGATAACTTCAAATAATTAAGAACTGCTATGAATATACATGCTTTGTGCTATAAATCTCTGGTTTAATGGTACCGGAAGTCAATGCGCTATATATTTTAATTATGCGGTCAGTAAAAAGTGAGCCTGAAATAGAAATGTAAGTTGTTAGTCTTAACCTTGCGAAGAAACTGCAGAAACATTTGGAATGCGATTTCAATGTTAACTTTTCTTACTTATTCTTTATCATTATATTCTATATAACAACAACGTTACCGTGACGGCGTGTCGCGGGTTCAATTCCCGCACAGAACAAATATTTGTATAGCATACAGATAGGTGTTTCGGGTCTGAATGATGTCTTGTGAATGTGAGTTGACATACTTGTGAACACACCCACGATGGAGTAGGAGTGGTTGAATAAAATAAAAGATCTTACATAAAACACATTAAAAATTTTATGATTTTATGTTTCATATTATTATGATCTCATCACTCGTTCGATATATCGGCTCGTAAAATAGACGGTAAAATTTATATCATTGTCTGTCTTTTCGTGTCGTAAAATAATTATCTTTTACGTAATTTTTATTAACGCGGAAGTTAATTAGTGGATCGTTTTTATCGCAAGTTTCCTAGTAGTGGCAATCAGTTGTTTCTGCCAGCCGCTATATAGACTTCACTATTTCGTAACATTGAAAGCAAAAAAACCGGCCAAGTGCGAGTCGGACTCGCCCATGGAGGGTTCCGTAGCAGCAAGTAACATAATATTAAAGTTCTTGTAGTTTGTTGTAACTTTGATCGATGTTTTAATAATAGTGTATTTTTTTAGATTTATGACGTATTAAAAAAAAACTACTTAATAGATCTCGTTCAAACCAATTTTTGTTGATAGTTTACATGGTAATGTATATCATATATTTTTTGTAGTTTTATCATTCTCTTATTTTAGAAGTTACAGGGGGGGGACACACATTTTGCCACTTTGGAAGTGTCTCTTGCGTAAACTTTTCAATTTAGAAAAAAGTGATATTAGAAACTTCAATATCATTTTTGAAGACCTATCCATAGATACCCCACACGTATGGGTTTGATGAAAAAAATTTTTTTGAGTTTCAGTTCTAAGTATGGGGACCCCCAAAATTTATTGCTCTTTTTCTATTTTTGTGTGAAAATCTTAAAGCGGTTCACAGAATACATCTACTTACTAAGTTTCAACAGTATAGCTCTTATAGTTTCGGAAAAAAGTGGCTGTGACATACGGACGGACAGACAGACAGACAGACAGACAGACAGACAGACAGACAGACAGACATGACGAATCTATAAGGGTTCCGTTTTGCCATTTGGCTACGGAACCCTAAAAAAAAGTGAACATTTAGCATAGAGTTAAGAGTTAATTTATTGACTTGGAGGGCAGTTAGTCCTACGACTGACACCCTTTTGTATAGCATTCCCTATAAATATCTAGAGGACTTTCTTTTCAGTCTTTTAAATGATGAATCAATATTTATTAAGTGAGTGGCTAGTATGTTTGGGTGTTTATCTAGTCTGTTCCTGTATGATTTCATTGAGTGCTTAATCTCTTCCTAAATAGTTCTAAAATCTATTTAATCTAAATAATAATATTATTATTTATCTGTTACGTATTTTTTATTAAGACTTAAGTTAATTAGTAGATCATTTTTATCGCAAGCTACCTAGTAGTGGCAATCAGTTGTGCCAGCTGCTATATAGACTTCACTATTTCATGTTAGACACGCCTGTAGACCCGAAGCCGAGGTAGTATTTTGCTCTCCGCTTTTACTTGTATATTTTCTCCTGGTAACATTAAAAGCATTTAAACATGCAGCTCTAATAAAGTGCTATATGCCTCTCAAGACTGACTAGATTAAGATAGGTTCGGTTTTACGGTAGTTAGATATGCCTTTATTGTTCAAATATTTCAGGGGAATTCATTGAATTAGGTACTTCTGTCTATCTATTAATTAGCCTATTATGTCTCACTGCGAGGCGAAAGCCGGCCCTTTTCTTTTTTTTTGTAAAAAATTAAATTTCTCATTGAAACTGTTAGAAAATAAAAAAGTATATTTTTGCCCAGTAGTAACAACCCTTATCCTACCCTATCTTATATACGTGTTATAGGTCGTAGGTTCAAACCCAGCCGGGTGTATTAATTTATGTAATTTTTTTTATCATCACTGCTCTCAAAACAGTAAAAGAAAAAATCGTAAGGAAACCGGCATGACCTAGAAGCAAAAACTCGAAGACGTGTCATCTGACAATCCGCAATGGGCCCGCGTCATAGATTACGACCCATTCCCTTTCGAGAGAGGGGGTCTGAATCCCAGCAAAGGGAACATTGTAAAGCAGAATAAGCTATATACATATTATTGTATTTACGAAAGCTCTCCTTCATAGAACGGTACGGATGGCGCATTAATTGAGCGATTAGCTGCTGCGCTATGTGTCACGGGTTCAATTCCCGCACGGTACAAATGTATGGCCTACAGACAGTTTCGGGTCTGCGGGTCTGTGTGTCTCGTGTATCTATATAGGTTTAATGTTCATAAACGCACCCACGACACTGAAGTAATTCCTAGAGTGGGGCATTAAGTTAAAATAAAAAATAGTATTTTATAAGGAAAACCTACACGAAAGTTAAATCGGTACTCTAATATCTTGTTCTTCATTATTTGTCACATACAATCGCAATCATGAACGATTTGAAATGCCTTTCAATATATATTTTAAATTGTGTTCAAACGTCCATCACATCGTCCGAAAAATGCCTTCATCCGCTCGTCTCTGATCGTTATCAATATGTCATTCTACTCGATTGTCAAAAAAAACATGACATACTAACTGAACATATTATTTATTTAAATGACATGTCTATTTTAATTTATTATTTCCATTTATAAATATTACTCATCCATTGACATTTCGCGTTAAAAATGAATTAAACATAAAATATATGTATTTTTAATGCGGAAATGACACATTTTACAGCTATTTGCCAATTCTTATTTACATTTGACATACATATAAAATGCGTATTTTAAAAATAAAATATACATTATAAAGAAGATTTTTAACATAGTCATTTGCTTTGAAAGAAGAAAATACAACTTAACCAATATGTTCTTACCGCTTACTGATATTCTTAACTTAATTCTTACACTTTTATGTATTCGAGAATCCTTATATATAACAAAACAAAGCCCCCATCGCATCTGTCTGTTTGCTATAAACTCAAAAACTGAACAAATTTTTACGCGGTTTTCAGTAGACAGAGTGATTCATAAGGAAGGTTTTGATTATCACAATATAATCGTGTATAAAAGCCGATTTTATTTTTAAAATTTTTTTAAAATTTTTAACGCCCGTGTGAAACTGAGGCGAGTCGATTAACAAATAATAAACATACTTTTATGTTTTATTATTATAAAACGAACTACTTTCCTATAAATTAATTTATCAAAATAAAAGAACAATACTGTCACGTTGAAGATTAAAAATTTGAGAATCCAATTGCAGTGCCACTTATCGGGTCCAACGGTCGGACGGTCGGGAACATGATACAGGGGCCTAGCAGAGCCGTTCTCAACTAGGGTTAACTTCTGAAAAGGTTACCTGTGGCCTGCTGAAAAAACATAGGTGTGGTTTTAGTCAGTAAAAGTCTGACACGCCCTCCCGCTCCACCCTAGAACTACAGGAGAAGTCATTAGATGATATCCCTCATCAAAAATAAAAAATCAAGCGTCGAAGTACTCCTCCATAGCACTAACATCCGGAAACGTGCTTTTCTATTAGCTTGCAACATTGGCGTCATAGAAGCTCTGGAGCCGATAGGACACGTTTTTAATGTGCATATAATAATAAATTGCTGCACAGCAACCGGTTGGATTAACTGATTGCAATGTAGACGTTAATGCTTTATAATCATAACTAACAACCCAGCAGTTTTGTGGAGTAAAATTAAGTGTCTCTATTGAGCTGAACGGCGGGCCAGGCTGTTACGCGCTTTGTTACATCCCCGCAGAATATCTACGTTATTATGTACTAGCTCAACATTGTTGCTACATATTTGTTCCCATTGTACAGTGGCTCCTTTGCATAACAGCCTCCGAGAATCATGAAAATGTGAAATTCCTTATGAATTATGCTGTTACGACGCGCTTCGATATTGTACCATATCAATTTTCAATAAACATGGCCTTCATCTAAAATTTTATGAAACGCGCTGTTGTTCATAGTTTATCTATTAACCGGACGATTTTTAGGTTTAATATCAGGAGGGAATCGTTAACGCATAACAAGACTGTTTGGAAATCAAGTGTTCCATGTTATATTGTAGTACACAATAGTATGGCACAGTTTATGGCTGGTAATCAAATTGTTTCGTTGCAAACTTTGTTATTACCCGTTGTCTTTTATTGTAGTACAAAATAGTATGGCACACTTTATAACTGGTGGTCAAATTGTTTTGTGACAAACTTTATTATTACCCGTTGTCTTTATTGCGAGATAGACAATCCATAATCAAAACACACATTTTTCATAATGAGTAGACTGCATTAAGCCACACGCAATTTCTTTACCTTGATGTTTTTATATCTTCTTAGTTCAATATTCTGTAAACATGTTATATTTAGCATCAGGCTCTTTAGAAACCTGTATTGACAACATTTTCAAAATTCGCACCTCCAACGTTTTGAGCAGGAACATATTCCCATAACTCTGCGACAATCTCACCGGTTCATCGGGTGTACAGTCCTGCTTTACATTTTGTGTTTGTTTAAAACATTTACAATCGTTCCGCGGCCTGACAGTTAGAAATCTTTACCCAGAAACTCGTATTATTTATGAAACTCAATGCGAGCCTCTCGTATCCTTCACAACTTTTTCTTGTCCTCATTTTCTTTTTAATTTATACATACCTTTTCCTTGATGGAGTCTGTTTTCACACGCTCCGAGATTACGCCGAGTCCGATCTTAATCAACAGACGCAGATTTTTTATGTCTGCTTTATGAACCAGGAAATATTCTAAGGTCTAAAGTATACGATGTAAAATGTAGAACGCATCTTTTTTCTCAGTAGTAATCATATACGTCTGTTGAACAAAATGGAATACATTTCTTTGAAAGCTAATTAATAATAAGTATACCTTTGAAATATGACTGCTTTTAGAGATCCATATTAAATATTTTTTTGTTCGCGAGGTGTTTAAATACGAAACGTGGTATTAATTCATGAACACATCAATCTTGCCACTGTCTGCTTGGACATAATTACTTGTTTATTCAAGATGAATTGATATTTGATAACGAATTGTTAGGTATATTCGATTAATCGATTTACTGTGGTACGCAGGTACGGTACTACTTATTGTAATAATCTATTCTATGATAGATGAAGTAGCTGTCTACAATAACACTTCATAAAGTATCAAATTAGTTTTTGTGAACGCAAAACCGTGATACACAAAGATTAGACGCATTTATTACACTAATATTACACGCTATTGCAATGGTATTATCGGCGCTTAAATGCGTTTTACGAGAATTGAGTCGTTATAGACAATATTACCGTGCCTATGTTTAAAATCTTTCAACGACTCTAACCCTGAACCTAAACCTTTTATTTGTCTATGGCACTACTATAATAATTTCTCACAGTTGTACATTCTAATACAGTAAGGATCGATTTTTGAGTTGCGAATTTGGAAATTTCAAACCCTACTTTAAAGCCTAAGTTTGATAGCCTTTTTTTCAGATGGGAAATCATTAAATAACTCTCAGGTGGGGCGCGAGTTTAATGCTTTTACTGACTAAAACCCACCTGTGTTCTTTCAGTTACTTTTTGCGTTCCAAGGCTGTGGTAACTCTTTTAAACAATCCCGCAAATGTTTTCATGCTAACGTAGAAATTTACAAATACTTTAAATTCTTAGTTCAGAAATCGAGGACCAATCAGCTAATTTTGAACACTGTTTATGCTGAGCAAAATAAATAGTTTGAGTCAATATTCCGGGACATGCCTACAAAAAAGTAAATGTAATGTCCGTTGGAGTTCCGACACTTTACTGACACCAGTGATTTGCAGTTCATACAAAAAAGTCATGGAATAATTTATAGTCAACTTTCGTTTTCAACCTAGAAAATTTGTACGTGTTTTCATAGACAGATATTCACTACTGTGTACATTCCGCTTTTCCCATCAAATACATTCGAAAAGTGCTAGTAGTGTAGACTTTAGTGACGGTACTGTGCATTAAGTTACCTATCTCATCGATGTTTTATTACGAACACAATGAAAAAGGTACTTAAACCGGCCTATTCAGTGGAAAACTCATCTGAAACTCCCTGCAGATTATAGAAATTATGACAATAGCTTTGAAACACTCGCATTACATTTAATATCTTACGTAATTACTTCAGTTGTCTTTCGTAATAGCTTTTGCGCGGAACCCGTCCTCATGGGAGAGCAACGGCAAAAAGCGGCATCATATTCCCTGTTAATTGTTATTATTATTGTTCAGCTGAATTTTCCCATGAAATCCTGTGAAAATAATTATGTCTAATATACGTAGTTAACGTTACGTAGTTTTTTTTTTTTTTTTTTTTTCGATGGGAAAAATCATCTTATGACAACCCCCGCTCTTGGGCGGAGCGGGAGATAGTGTCAGACTCTTACTGACTAAAAAACCCATCCCGTTCCTTCAAGCCTTCATACCGGGGCTCGAGCGCCCTTTCGGATTACCCTGGCCCCAGTAGGCTTCGACCCGGCTGGGCCCCTGCTGTTGCTGACAACTCCTTGAGGCGCGCGGGAACAGCGCGCGCCGTCGACGACTTGGGCTTGGTCCGGACGGCTACCGGACGGCCGGACAGCGAGCCACCCATTGCTCACCGTCCGCAAGCCCGCGCCTACGGTGGCCGGAAATCGGGATCGGAATCCCGGCGGCGGCGAGAGCGCCGTTGCCGGCGAGAGCGCCGTTGAACGTTACGTAGTTAAGATTCACTAAGAGAATTTGTCATTTCGGATGAAGGTACCAATATCTTTAACTCCTCACGTGCCGATTGTACTTGTACACGTGAAGGGATAAGACACAATTTGGCCTCGTGTAGGCAAACTAGATTCACATTAATTTATTGTTTCTCACAGATTTTGAATATGAGTTTTTCCTGGATACAAAATAATAATCTTATTCTTCTAAGATTACGTGTCTAATATTTTTTGGACGACACCCAAGCTGCCAAACACAGAGCTGCATAGCGTTGCATCACGAGAAAAGCGGTGACTCGACGAAAACATGACCATGACCAGTCTATCAAGAATGCATGACTGAGAAGAGAAGACTTTTCGGTAGTCTAACTGTTGGACCAAATTGAATTAGTCTACCATATTGTCTTTTTTTGGTACAAAATCATTAAAATAACTTTTTCCGCTTTGGGCATTTTTTTTTTCGATGGCAAAAATCATCCAATTATAACCCCCGCTCTTGGGCCGAGCGGGAGATAGTGCTAGACTCTTACAGACTAAAAAACCCATCCCGTTCCTTCAAGCCTTCATACGCGCCCTTTCGGATAACCCTGGCCCCAGTCGACCCGGCTGGGCCCCTGCTGTTGCTGACAACTCCTTGAGGCGCGCGGGAACAGCGCGCGCCGTCGACGACTTGGGCTTGGTCCGGATAGTTACCGGACGGCTGGACAGCGAGCTACCCATTGCTCACTGTCCGCAAGCCCGCGCCTACGGTGGCTGGAAATCGGGATCGGAATCCCGGCGGTGGCGAGAGCGCCGTTGCCTGATGCGGTCGGCCTCCTCCTTAGCGAGCATTACTGCTTCGCAGTAGTCGGCGACCGCCTGCCACTCCTCCTCGCTCCGGACCATGGCCTCAACCATTCCGCTTTGAGCAGAAAAGGCAGTGTCGGACTTTCACTGCCTAAAACCAACCGCGTTTCTTCAGTTTCCCTTTGCGTTCCAGGGCTACGACATCTCTTCCAGAACAATCCAGCACCCATGTAAATACGAAGTTGCTATTTCGAGTTGTCAGTCATCGTCCAAAAATATCGCCTTGCGAGACACTTATACGATACTTGGACATTTACTACATACTGTTACGATTGAACTTCATCCTCTCCTTCTCTTCTATTCCATTTGTTATAATGTATGTATGATCTCAATAACAAGCGATGGCTGCGAGCAATATCTTCATTGAACTTTGTCAGGAAGCTGACACAGAGGCCTACTTACTGAATTGAGTATTTGCATTTACGAACGTGTAAAACCCTACCTACATTCCAAACGTTATTTGTTTGCAGGTTTAAATAGAGTTTGACAAATACTCTTCAGAACTCCGGGGTAAATCATTAAAAATAATTAAAGTCAAACTTTGCCAGTTAATTAATGGCAGCTTCTTTGTGTAAACACAGATATATTTACAGTTATGTGCCAATTACTATGTTTGTTTTCTTTAAATATGACTCGTCTAAATTACAACCAACAACTGTATATTTTCATTGTTTGAGAGCGCGTTTATTTGAGACGTGTAATTACCATCGCCGTGCCCTCGTGAGGGCGATCGGTGGCAGAGACCTCTCGGGTCGGGCCTTGGTTCAGGCCATGGTCCGGAGCGAGGAGGAGTGGCAGGCGGTCGCCGACTACTGCGAAGCAGTAATGCTCGCTAAGGAGGAGGCCGACCGCATCAGGCAACGGCGCTCTCGCCACCGCCGGGATTCCGATCCCGATTTCCAGCCACCGTAGGCGCGGGCTTGCGGACAGTGAGCAATGGGTAGCTCGCTGTCCAGCCGTCCGGTAACTGTCCGGACCAAGCCCAAGTCGTCGACGGCGCGCGCTGTTCCCGCGCGCCTCAAGGAGTTGTCAGCAACAGCAGGGGCCCAGCCGGGTCGACTGGGGCCAGGGTTATCCGAAAGGGCGCGTATGAAGGCTTGAAGGAACGGGGTGGGTTTTTAGTCAGTAAGAGTCTGACACTATCTCCCGCTCCGATTTTCCCACCATACGTGCCAAAAGACGTGTAATTACGTGTCTTGCTTTCATGATGAGAGATCATTGGATAATAAATTCTCCTTTTAGGGATTGTCAAAGATTGAGGTGAATGGTGAATGACATTCCAGCGTTGACACTGCCAGGAATGGGGCAAGCGATGTTGTTTAATAGCTGTCATTGCCGCCACATCGTGTGTCGCTTTGAACAACTTCTTCTGTATCGTCTATGGTAACTAGTTTTACGACATTAAATATAAAGCTCAAACGGGGCTCAAGAAGACTAGGTCTACAAGCTAATTCCGACTATAGCTAACTCTAAAATAAATGTTCTAAAAGCTCTACTTGCTTTGACAGTAATTATTAACTTCATTGCACATAGTTTAGATACTAGTACCTTCAATGGAATTGCTGATAAACTAAGATGTCACACTCATCATCGCCCAGCCATTGTTCCTGGAAAGCATTTTTTTTCTTTCTTTCTGGAGCCTTCTCCTTGGTAACGACCAGGTTAATAGGTTTGAAAAAAATTTATGTTTATTACAAATTCATGAACAACATTATCAACATTAGATTTTTCGTACGTTAATCGTACGAAAAAATCTTACTTTTGTCTAAAAAAAATATTTAGCAATTTCGCAACTTTTCGCAACTTTCCTACTCCTTCGAAACAGCTTGGATCTTTAGAAACATTTTTACACATAAAAATTGGTGGTTAAACATTCTTCAAAGTGAACATTGCATATGTAAATTAATCAATATTTCGCAAAAGAAAATGGATTTAAAGGTCAGCCGCGCGCTTTCCGGGCGCTATTGGCCGCAAATAAATGCACAGATTTGCGTACTGCCGCCTAGGCGGGTGCGAGAGGTGCGTCCACATAATTTTGGCCAGATGGTTCAAGGAACTATAAGCCTTAAGACGTAGACGAAGAGTAAGTACGACGATGTACATTTTTCGAAATCATCCCTAAAGAGTATTTTTTTTTTGAGGTGGGAAAAATCATCCAATGACAACCGCCGCTCTTGGGCGGAGCGGGAGATAGTGTCAGACTCTTACTGACTAAACGACACACCCTGTTCCTTCTAGCCTTCATACCTAAGCCTTAAGACGTAGACGAAGAGTAAGTACGACGATGTACATTTTTCGAAATCATCCCTAAAGAGTATTTTTTTTTTTGAGGTGGGAAAAATCATCCAATGACAACCGCCGCTCTTGGGCGGAGCGGGAGATAGTGTCAGACTCTTACTGACTAAACGACACACCCTGTTCCTTCTAGCCTTCATACCGGGGCTCGAGTTCCCTTTCGGATAACCCTGGCCCCAGTAGGCTTCGACCCGGCTGGGTCCCTACTGTTGCTGACAACTCCTTGAGGTGCGCGGGAACAGTGCGTGCCGTCGACGACTTGGGCTTGGTCCGGACAGTTACCGGACGGCCGGACAGCGAGCTACCCATTGCTCACTGTCCGCAAGCCCGCGCCTACGGTGGCCAGAAATCGGGATCAGAATCCCGGCGGCGGCGGCGACAACGCCGTTGCCTGACCGCAGGTAGAAGCTAGTCACATACCTAATTGCTCTTCATTTTGAAGTTTGTTATATAAACTATGTATGCCCCTTTTTAACCGATTTCGAATAGGAGGAGGTTCTATGTTCGGCTGAATGTATGTTTTTTTTTTATATTATGTTCACCGATATCTCGGTCAATTGTAGACCTATTTTGAAAATTATTTTTTTGATTGAAAGGTTATGCTCCCAAGTTGGTCCCATAGAAATATTGTTATGATCTGATCATGAACTTCGAAGATATGGAACAGAACTTCTCATAGGATCACAGCAGAACTGTGGTTACAAGTTGCTTTATTTATACGTGTAGTCGATGACTGACTGACAGACTGACAGAAAAGGGGGGGGGGGATGTATCGAACTGATCTGATGATGAAGCCAGAAGGTAAATTAATGTAATATACCCGTGCTTGGGATTATTAGAATCGTTATGAGGTGCACTGTGGCTATAAGTTATTTAAGTTTGTCTGAGGGGTACTTTTTAGTGGTGGTACCATAACTAAAAAGTGTAAAATAAAAAACTTTTTACAAAAAAAAATATAACCAACTTCAATGTTAAAAAAGACTGAAAAGTATAAAATAACTTTAATTTCGGAAGTGGATGTTAAATAACGAAGAGACAAAACTATTATAGAAACATAATAAGATGATCTCCATTTCAAATACCGCAACCTCAATAAGAATAACTTCTAACTAAACTTACACCAATATACTCTCCTAAAGGAACGATTACTTCAATAAATCCACGTTGCTTACGACGTATTATTACAACCTAACTAGGATCTTATTTCCTTAGGCTAAACAAACAATTTCATGGTAGCAATCGACTCACATATTTATGAAAGCCGGCAAATTGGCGCGTAAACTATGAAAACATGAATTCGTTTTCTAAAGTACCGCCGTATCCTGTCGTGCTTCGGGGCTGTAAATCCTCCTCCAGCCACTGGTCACCTATTAGACAAATAATTAGCCAGACCGTGTATGCCCCCGGATGTATTCAACTTATGCTCACGACACTTTGTTTGTTTTAAAGATAATATAACTGCAGAAACTGACTTCATTACGCATATTAAATACTCCTGCAACATATTATTTTACTGCACTTTTAAACTGTTATTTGCCATAAAAAATCATGTTACATCCGATATTGGTACTCAAGTCCTTTTAGAGACGGCTTCTTTCGATAAATTAATAAACTTTGTTTTGTAATATAGTCGCAGACGTTGGTACCTTTATTCAGGAAATATGATTGTATGCAATTTCTGGTATAATATGTATTGCTTACGCTGACTGCTTTCAGATCACAATAATATTATAGACGAAAATTTGTCTGTGTATGTTTGTTACTTTTTCACGCCTGAACGGCTGAACGGATTTGAATGAAATCTGCCACCCGGGTAGACCATGTCCTGGATAGAAATATTATTTGATGTCCCATTTTGTCGCACTGTAGCTCGATCCACCTCCCCTATACCTCGTATGATAACGATGCTCAACGCGCTCGTGGAGGCCAACCCTGGATTGGATTTGTTTGTTGATGAATGGAAGACGATATTATTAGAAAATTTGCGATTCTGTGAGAAGACAGAGTGAAAGGTTTAGCGTGTTTTAATATTAATAGCAATTATGCTATACTAAATAATCAACACTATAATAAAGAGGTAAAGTTTGTTTTGTTTGTTGAAGGTAATCTCTGGAAGTACTGGTCCGATTGCTAAAATTTCAATTTCACCAGTAAAAAGCTACTATATTTCTAAGTGACATAGGTTATATTTGAGGCCATGAGACCCAGAGTGGTCTAACATTTTTTTTTCTTTACTTTTACGTTTATTTATTTTACTTAATTTGAAAAAAATTCTGATCTTTTTTTAAATATAATCAGTACTTATCGAAAAAAGTTAGGCCACTTTGGTGTTATGAGAGGCACAATTGGCCTAAATTTTATTTTTTCAACACGTACTTTATAAGAAAAAACTGCTCTCTTTTCAAATAAAAAAATAGTTAGGACACCCTGGCTCTCACGGCCTTTTATGTACGCGGGCGAAGTCGCGGGCAAAAGCTAGTAATAAATAAATAAATGATACTTTTACCCTGGAAGTTTTTATTTTTAAGTTTTTCCTTAGACTTCTCCCGCTCTAGACCTGAGCTAGAGGGTGTGTGCTTATCCTGGGAGTATGTTCCTTTGGGGCAATTTTCTGCTTTCACGAGGGTGCAGCCACTGGTAGCAGCTAGTACGTAATGATTTAGTTTTCCTGTTAGTATGAGACTTCATTTTCCAGTAACGTAGTTAAGTCAGTGGTGGAAGCAGTAGTTTCTTGTCATAAATTCTGGCGTTGTTATTTGTGCCACCTCGTAAACCGAAGTAAATTGACATAATACAACTATTTATTTCCGAAGAGTATATTACCGTGAAAATCGCGGTGTGAGAGCTGGGGCACAATTTAAATGCACATATTATTATTGCGCCCATTCTTATTTTACGACCACTGTCAACTTGCCAACTATATTTGTCGATAGACATCGTCATACTAGTTTATCTATGTAAATGTATTTTTGTTCGTACAATACGCGTTTTGAAGTCAATTTTCACGGTGTCTCTTTGGCACCCTCGTTGCAAGCAGACAGTTCAATGAAAGCGTATCGCTAACATAGTCGAAAATATATGATTTGATGTTACAATAAATAATTTTTTTAAATTCGTCATGTCATTCTTGTCGTTCGACTATTTTTATACTGATCTAGATTTAAAATATGTCGCACCGTTATTTTTTAACATCATCATCATCAATTTTTGGACAGTCGTAGGAAGTTATGACCGTAAACAGTAAAATTTGCGGCGTTTTTATTACGATACGCGACATAAATATTTACTGTCTCAAAAGTTGACTCAGAGAATCCTGTTGAAAGTCTTCTTACTTGATACGACTATGGAAATACATATCAGTTTCACTTTTCCCTCATCTATAAATGCTGATATTCGTATCACGATCGGGGTCGCGCGTGCTAACTGTCTCGACATGTGTGCAAAACTGATTTTCCCCGCTGGCTACTGAAAAATAATACTCTCTTTAACTATTGTACACTAGATTATATGAAAATACCCCTTGGAGGAGTGTTAAACATTCTATTTATGTTCTTGTGCAATCAAAACTAAATCAGAAATATAAATTCGTCCCGCAGTGCCACTTGCTGAAATAATGATATCGTGAACGTGATATCGTGAAATAATGATATCGTGAACATATATACCTGGCTCTTGAGATAAGTCGTTATAAAGATAATTAATGCTATCGCCCCACGGTTGTTCTATTCACTAGTTGTACGGTGGTTATTCAAACAGTAGGAACTGAATGTGTAATAAACGACAGGAAGAGGGACTAAGCTTTACGAGCCAAGATGTATGTCCAATTGGCAGTAAAAGCATTTTAACGGCATATTGCTTTAGAATTGAAATTAAAGCGGCGGATATTAGTCGTGGCTGTTTAAGTATAGGAAATTAATTAGTGGTGTTGCAAAATAATTTCTCATTAATTTCAACACGGGCGAAGAGAAACCCCGCGCGGCAATTCCATGCTTTGTAAGTATGCATGAAGGTGAATTACCATTATGCAAACCATATATCACGCGGCCACTGTGTGCGGTACTTTATGTTCGCGCCCGGACCTCGCTACAAAACGAATGAAAAATTTCAAATAAATTCTCTCGTAATTTGTATCTATTAGTCCGACAATCGACTCTTACTTTTCTATTAGATATATTTCGCCTAAGAAAGAAATGTTTGAACTAATAACTGCAGCTTTCCATAGAGATTATTTACTACTATTAGTCCAGTCAATTTAGACATCCGAGGTTACACTAATTCGCACCAAGCTGAAAATTGGTAGGATTGTTCAAAACACCATCGTAAATGAAATCTAAAAAGTCCTCTGCAGACAAAGACATCCATACACAGACAGACAGACGGACGGACAACAAAGTGATCCTATAAGGGTTCCGTTTTTTCCTTTTGACGTAAACCCTAAAAACGCGCTTAGTACACCACCTCAAAGATGGCGTGAAAACGTGTGCATAATATGACGATTATCTCTTTCAACTATTTGAATCATCATATCTCAAAAACGGTGGCTCTTAGGAAAAAGAGTGTTTTCACATTTTTGTTGATAAATATCTGATCTACAATTTTGTCTCAGCTAATTTTATGATAAAACGCTTACCGTTTTGCTGAAAATCAAGAAAAACTCGCTTTTGTGACCTTTGACCCAGAAATTCTTTTTTCCAGATGACGGATCTGTGAGGACTTTTAAGATTTCATTTATGATGGTGTTTTGAACAATCCTACCAATTTTCAGCTGGGTGCGAATTATTGAAACCTAACCCCTATTATTTTGTCTAATTTGACTGCACTATATTGTAATGACAAGAATTATTCAAAGTCAAAGTCAAAGTCAAAAGTTTTTTATTTCACATAGGCCTACATGGGCACTTATAAAACGTCAGAAGCTAGTGCACGGTTCGAAATTGGTCGTTTCCTATGGAGAAGAACCGGCAAGAAACTCCATGGTTACTCTTTTAAAAAAAAATGGTTGTAGTTACAATATTTCCATATTACAGTATTAAAAGTATAGGTATTATTTAAGAACAGTGTAAACCGGTCTATATTGTACTCAAAAGCACAATAAAATCATCAAAATAATCATTTAAAAAAAGTGAGTCAAAATATGAAGTAATCTAAGAATTCGTGGAGTCTACAGTGTTCTTCCATTTACATTATAAAAAGAGGCTATATAAAAAAAAGCTGTCAATAAATGAGACGTTAACAACCAAAAAAGAAAAACTAACGAATTTAATGTGGTTGGAGTCAGATAATATAAAATAAAATAAAAATATTGCAAAAGCAATGTGTTAGAAAAAAAAAAAAAAAATGTTACAACAAAGATGGAGCAGTTAATAGATACATTCACACATTATTATGAGTTACCAGGGGGCCACAAGTGCAGAGGTAGTCATTGCCAAACAAGCGTATCTTCGACATAGTCTTTAACCTTGTAATATGCTTTTTTGGTTAAGACACGCTTAATATGGGTTTTGAACTTTCCTTCGCTAAGTTCAGTCACCGCTTTTGGTAGCTTGTTATAAAAGCGTATGCTATTTACTAAAAATGACTTACTGGTCTTGGCTAATCTCCATTTGGGTAATATAATTTCGTGTTTACTACGAGTATTTATATTATGGAAATCGCTTCTAATCTTGAAAAGTCCTAGGTTTTTACGAACATACAAAATACTTTCTAAGATATAAAGAGAAGGCAGTGTCAATATATCGATTTCTTTGAATTTATTTCTGAGGGACTCGCGAGGACCCATTTTATAAATAGCCCTGATTGCTCTCTTTTGCAATACGAAAATCGAGTCTACATCAGCTGCAGATCCCCACAGTAAAATGCCATAAGACATAATACTGTGGAAATAGGCATAGTAAACTAACCTAGCTGTGGCGACATCTGTCAACTGCCTTATTTTTCTTACTGCATATGCCGCTGAGCTTAATCTACCTGAGAGAGTTCTAATATGAGCACCCCACTGCAGTTTGGAATCGACAGTTATACCTAAGAACACAGTTTCTGTAATTACATCAAGTTTTTTGCTATCAAGAATTAGATTGACGCCAACTTGAGGAACATTCGGTAATGAAAACTTTATACATTTAGTTTTATTTGCATTTAGTAAAAGATTATTGGCTGCGAACCATTTCGAAAGAACAGCCAGACTTTCGTTAACACGCAAGACATCCGCATCTTTTCTATCCACTTTAAAAATAAGAGAAGTGTCGTCAGCAAATAGAATTATATCTGATAAATTAGCCATCATGTAAGGAAGGTCATTAATATAAACCAGAAAAAGGAAAGGGCCAAGAATTGAACCCTGGGGCACGCCCATCCTTACTAAAGACCCCGAGGACGTCACCCCATTTATGGATACTTTTTGCTGCCTGCAAGATAAATAGGAAAAAACAAGATCAGCAGCTCTTCCACGAATTCCGTAATGATGTAATTTACAGATCAGAGTATTATGGTCAACACAGTCAAATGCTTTTGAGAGGTCACAGAATATGCCAATAGCATCCTGGGACTTCTCCCAGGACTCTAAAATGTGACTGATGAGATTCACTCCTGCATCCGTCGTTGACCTTCCTTTCGTGAAGCCAAACTGATGACTATGCAAAATCCTATTTGAATTAAAGTGAGACAACATCTGGTCGAGCATGATTTTTTCATATATTTTACTCAATGCTGGAAGCACAGATATTGGTCTATAATTAGAGGGATCACTCTTACTACCTGATTTGAAAATTGGTACTACTTTACTATGTTTCATTAAATCAGGGAATGTACCGCTGTCTAGACATTGATTAAATATGCCTGTTAGGACAGGAGCAATTGTATCAATAATATCTCCAAGAACCTTAACGGATATACCCCATAAGTCCTCAGTGTTTTTTATATTAAGACTTTTGTATGTATTTTTAATCATATCAACAGAAATACGCTTAAATTCAAAGGTTGGTACATCCTTTGTGAAATTTTCTTTTAAAAAAGATTCAGCTAACAAAGATGAAGAAGGGAGAGATTTCGTAACTTCTATTGGGATGTTGGTGAAGAAGTTTTCTAGCTTCTCAGCCACTTCGGTCCTGTCTGAAATGATTTCATTATCAATTTTTAGGGACAATTCATTTCGATCTCGCTGGTTTGTTCTTCCAGTTTCCTTGTTTATCACCTTCCAGACAGCTTTTATTTTATTGTTAGAATTTTTAATTATCTTACTTATTGACTTAGATTTAGCTTGGGCGCAGACTCTTTTGAACATCTTTGAATACATTCTAACATGGTTATGAAAGTTAAGATCAGACGATAATGATTTTTCCTGGTATAGCTGATATAAAGTATCTCTGCTTTTTCTAATTCCAGTAGTAGCCCATTCATTAAATTTGGATTTATTATTGACTTGAACCTTTTTAACTGGACAAGCCTTATTAAATTCCTGACACACTGTAGAGAATAATGTACCATAATTTACATTGGGGTCTTGTGAATCAAAATTGGCTGTTGAGAGACTAGTAAGAACATTGTTATTAAAATAATTTAATTTATTTTTAGTAAGCGGTCTAAACTCTGCAGTTGAATCTAATTGCAACTTTTTGACTAACTCAAAAGATACAAGTTGACCCGTATGGTCAGACCTCACTCCACTAATCAGTGATGACTCTTTTATATCACAATTAGTAAAAATATTATCTACGCATGAAGCTGAAGTGGGAGTTATTCTTGTAGCTTCATTAAAAATACATTTTAAATTAAAAGAATTAAACAATGAGAGAAGTTTACATTTTTCTGATGAATTTATGAGTAAATCAATATTTAAGTCCCCACAAACGAAAACTAATTTGTTATCTCTAATAAGTTTATATTATGTTGACAACCAGCAGATAATATACGTCCACGACTATTTTGTAAATGTCACTATGCCTAGGAATATTTTCTTATTTCATACTTTTAGAACGCGATTTTTTTGTGATAGTATTAGTTTTTTTAACTTTTTTAAATATTTTGATGTTATAAAAAAGGTGCCATGTTGGGCATCAAATCCTATTGCGGTAATTACAGGCCTAGCTTTATAGCTTTGCTGCTTCTCTCTATATTAAAAATGGTGATAGGAATAAAATAAAATTAGGTGAAAGAATCAAAATTCATCCGCTTTCGAAAAATGAAATTCTTCGAAAAATGAATCGATACTACATTTGTCAAGATACGTGAACATGAATGTACTTGACAGCTCGTGTTTTTATGTTTCATGTTTCAGTGTTGAACGCAAGGTAAAAGTTTTATATTTGTGACTACTGTGAGTTAGTAACAAAGTTAAGCTCACTTCGTACCTGGTCTTCCTACACTTTCCACAATAAATAATATACTTATGTAATGTAATTTTACTATGTCACCTATTCTGTTAAACAGTCATAAAAGACTTCTCGGTTATAATTTATGTCAAATCAATTCTGAACTTTATTGAAAATTCTTTCAAAACAGATTACAAAATAAATGTGACAAATGGTGGGTATTAACATAATATGACGCGGTTCGTCCCGGAGACTTCCGCTCCATACATTTTAATTTAATCCTCCTTCGCCCTTCATAAGTTTATCATTTTATAGCTAACTAGCTTAAGCCCACGTCTTCGCTCGCGTCAGTTCAGAATTGAAAGACTCAGAAATAGTATTTTAGAGTTCCGCGCCTCAAAGGGAGAAATCTGAACCCTTATAGAATCACTTTGTTGTCAGTCTGTCTGTCTATCTGTCAAGACCCTTTATCTCGTGAACGCGTGGAGGTATCGAGTTGAAATTAAAACCATATACTCAGGTCTGCGGTTCCTTGAAGCTGTAAAAAAACTTGAGTTTAAGAAAAAAGAGATACTTACGGCCGTTTATGTCGCAAAAAAAAAACTTTTTTTGCGATTCAGAAAAATCTTCTAAACTTAATTCGGGAATTGAACAGTTTTCATAGATAAGTTTCTACGGAACCCTCAGTGCGCGAGCCCGACTCGCACTTGCCCGATTTTTTTTATTGTTGATAGAGTCGCGTTTGACCACTATCTCATCTGATGTAAACTATGATGTGGTCGACGATGAAGCACGCTTGCCTAGAAGTAACTTAATCACTCTTGACTGATCCCCAGATTGTAACTGTTAGGAAACACGGACTCTTTTTTCTTAAATTACTCTTTACACACTGCTATTTTTTTAATCATCATCATCATCATCATCATTTAAGCCGACAGACGTCCACTGCTGGACATAGGCCTCCCCCAAGCGCCGCCACAACGAACGATCATGTGCGATGGATGCGGGACGCACATGATTTTTTTAATACTATAACTTAATTATGCTTTGAAAGACATGTAGCGCCATTGCAGCAATCTAAAGCAATTGTGACTGTCAAAAGTTATATTTCCTTTTCTCGGAAACAGTGCTTTTTTCCAATTGAAATTTCATGATATTCGGTTCAGTGGCTTAGACGTGTAACATTAACAAACAAACACAGAACAAGTGACGCGACTCGACTATGCACAGGTGTAAATTTTACACACCCATTAATTGTTTATTGCTGTTCATATTAGTGTAAACTGTCTGTCGTGTGATTTCGGAGGATTTCGTGGATAAACAGACAGACACGGAAAGAGACTTTGTAAATATACTGTGTAGAGGGATATGCGCATCTTATACAGTATCACATTATATATATACAGCAGAGTTCAGTTGTATTTTCAAACCACCCAGGGACCAACTCAAATACTATGTAATACACACAAGATTTCATCTAAAACGTTCAAGCTGATTAAGAGAAGTTAGGTGACAAACACACACAAAATTATTATACATAAAAAAATGTCTTAATATACTTTTTTTTCCCTCAGGTAAGTTAAGCATTCCTGAAGCAGTTTTAAGTCTCGATCGGCTGCTACCTACATTATTATGCCGCAATACTTTCTCGTAAGTCCCCATTATTTTTTTTAATTTTTGTATATTCGATTATCGTTTACTATTGAATTTGATTATACTTAGCTTGGTCGTCTGCCCTTGTAAAAATTAAAGTAACAAGGCTTAAAAGCTTACTTCACTAATAAATATTACATACTTAAAATACCGTATTTCAACTGAGTCAGCACAAGTCTTTGTTGCATTCCTCAAAATAACTCGAGTTTCTAGTTAAATAAGACTATTACGAAATAAGCATTAATGCGTTACATTAAGTCACAGCGCGCCTGACATCACGTGTACAAATTAATAACGCCATTTAAACGCTATAATAATAACGTCGGAACTCAAGTGCGCGGTTAATAGTTTGTCACGATTATAACGAGAGAGATACTATCCGGAGTGCAATATTAACTGGCGGCTGCGCTTCTCACGCTACGTGCATTACATTGGAGGTGCAGTGTATCACTTCCTACGGCTGTGCTTTTATCTGAGTAACGCGCACCGTTATACTTTGGACACTAACACACTGAGCTAGACAAATTCACTCCACTTTCCATTTTCCACAGGTCATTTTCTTGCGCACACGCAGACGATGCGAGTGCAGGTGGTTCGCGGAACCAGATGTGGAGCGCCAAGGCTACCTTCCACATCACCCACTTTTTACTCGTTATAAAGATTGTTGATATAAAATATACCTTCACACGTCGTGAAACATAACGTTCTACGAAACTCTCGACATACACTTACGGAAATTACCGTTTGAAAACTGAAACAATCCGGACGTTGAATTGTGGTGGCTTGGTAATATAAATAACGAATGCGAAATATAGATACGCAAACTAGATGCGGGCAGTTAGAGGATATTTATTGTCAATATCAACGTCGCTCAGTTTATCGCCTCCTCACACATCCGTGCGTTTGCCTTTACATTGCTTTACAAGCGGGCTCAAATCGGGCGTTCAACGTCTTTCGCCTTACTTGGGGTTGAATCGCCGGGACGTCGCTCTTCTGATAATCGTGACAGTGTCCGAGTGCCGACACTAATCCGGCCGCTCCTCGACATGCCATCGAAATAAAAGAAAGCTAGAGATGTCACCCGACATCCGCACTTTACGCTCACAAACAACTTTATGAGTCATTCACGAAATCAATCGAATTGTTATTCAGCGGTTAGAGCTGATTTTAAAGCGACTTGTTTAATCCACCGTTCGGAAATGAAATTGATGTTGAGTGGCGTACATAATTACATTAAGTTTAAAAGCTTTTTATATTTTAAAAGTATGATACATTTTAATCCATCGGATTTCAAAGGATGAAAGATGTTTTAGTATTTAATAATACGACAATATAAATTTAACGGTAGCTATAACAGTAAAAATAACTTAAACAATGATATCAGTTTAACTTATCTTGGGTGTGCAAAATGTGTGATACTCGTACATCGCACATACCAAATAAAGGGAAAAATTGCACCAAGCACATTATATGAAATGAAAAGAAATATAAACTTTATGAATGTGTGAATTGCTTTCCTGCATTTATTTAACACGTTATCTTCATGAAAGTCTTATTGACGCGCTTCACAAAGCAAACCATCAATCGTCGATGTAAATTGTATTTACAGAACATTATCGGAGCGAAATAAAAACTGTCACCCGTTATACCAATAATGGGACAAACCACGCCACTATTTGTAGTTTAAATTTAAACTGGGACAAACCGGTGTATGCGTATTTATTCACAAACTTAGCCCGATAAACTTAATTGTTTGCATTAATAAGCAAGTTTTATTAAAATTTACGATCTCTAATGTTATCGTCAGCTTTTATAAGCACTTTATAATTAACGGACGTTTACAACTTCATTCAAGCTACTTTGTTTCCCTGCACACCAGCTAGTTAACGAGCAGTTTTTAGTATCTTCTCAATTAATCCTTAATCTTCAGAAAACAGCTTAAAGAGAATATAAAAATATTTAAATTAATGCTCATATAAGAACGCAATAATAATAAAAGTCGCCGTTGTTTGGAACCAGTGAAAGAACGTGAATTGCTGTTTTACTGTTATTTGCTAAATTTCTAATCTCCAATTGCTATTAAGAAATCGATGATCATCTTATTAAGTTTTCTCTCCATATTATGTGTTATATGCTAATGTAAAATTTAAATGGATATACCGTGTGTATCAGCGGCTTATCATCTGACCTAAGTTGAAAGGCTCAATTAAGGAAGTGGGCTGTTGTAGGGCTTGTAAACTAGTCTTGCTTCCTGTGTCTGCCGGTGAACAATTGTAGTCATTATTCTTTTAGGGATACGGTTGGATTTTGCTTCAAGTAATACCGAGTGACTGCAGTTACTGTTGTTACCATTAGGATTTGTGACTACCGCCTTTAAAAATACTTACAAGCAGATAAACTTTTTATGAGGCCTATATTTTATGCTTTATGTGTAAACGTTCAGACTCTCTCTATTGACAAGCATATCATAGTTAGATATACTTTAATACTGTAGTCTAGCTCAGGAAGCTCAAGTAATTTACTATTCAATTACATTTACGAAGTGACGCCGTTATTAATATAAGTAACGAGTAAAACAGCATTACTTCGAAACGGTACTTCGTTTGCGAGCTCACACTAAGTGTATTTATAATGATAGTTCACCAAAAGTGCGATAATCACAAATTACAATCGCGTAAAATGGACGTAGATGCTATTGCTATTGAGTAGTTCTACGAATAACTGCAGCCACTAAAAATGTACAGCTAACTTTGAAAGCTACTGTATACTCGTAAAAGGAAAAAGGAACCAAATGTAATACGATCCCGCGTACTTAGTGTCCGTGTCATAATAAATTAATGGCCTGAATATAAACCAACGATATCTGAGAGTGATATATTTAGGTGCTGAACACTTCTGAGGCGGTAAATAAACAATATGCAAATCAGTTGCGTGATGGTTAACGTTAGACGATCTTATTAGTGTCTCTATGTTAATCTGTAACTGTAAATATACCTACCTTGTTTTTAACTGCGGACGAGAGTCAAAAATAAGGTTAAAAGAAGCGGCTCGACATTTAATATAAAATCGTAGAAAACCAATAAAAAAACTAAAAGTGTGAGCTATCAAACAACTTTATCGATATCGAAATTTCTTCATTGCTTATCAATTTGCATTCTATACCATTCACTCACGTTTTCACAATATTTTAATACATATTAGCACAAGAAAGTAAAGTGCAAATATTTTCGATGTATACAATTTTGCGCAGGTGCCAATTACTCTATTTCGATAGTGTTCACAGTTCAATGGCAGGTAATAATAGAAATCAATCTAGTATAAGGAGAGCAGTGGGCAAAAAAAACCGCTAACCGAACTTGGTGGTAGAGCGTCGACTCATTCATTACTGGGAAGCCGTGCGGTTTAGTTATTTAATGAAACGTTACCTCGACACTGACTGACCACATCAAGAATGGCATGCATCAACCGCATTATGTTTTGGAAATAGAACCCTGCCTTTAATTTAAATTCTGACGCCGTCAATACACTAAGAATAAAAGCAAATAATAGTCTTCTTCTGTAACAATTTGCTGTGTAACCATCGTGGAAACTTATGTATTTTTATTTAATCAATATCGTAAAAAAACTGACTCATAAGCCTTGGTCAAGGTGACAAGTGGCGCATGGCGGCCGCTCGGTCTCGGGGCGGTGGACGAACAACGAACTGCGTCCCTCGTCCACTGCGCCCGCGCACCACGACTGACGAATGTCAATGGCACGCCGGCACCGTTACTCGATCTCGCGTCCGCCAAATTAATTCGCCGATGGAAATCCGTACAACGATCGATTCCTATACCGAATAACTTAATGAGGCTTGTTGCTGTACCCCCCACTTCCGTTATCAAAAATCTTATCCCAAAACCCTGTACATCCCACTCGCATCGCATACCACTACATCAAATAAGCCTGTCATTATTCATTCCACAAAAAAATGTTATTACTCTCATTGTCTAACTGTAGAGATCATCACGGTCAAAGACACCAAAACAAGTGGCCGCATACAAAGCTGAGCGCCTCGTATAAATACAGAAGTGATGTACGTAACAACTCATTGATATTGAGAACTGGAGCTGAAAGCCCCCAGTAATGAGAATGCTCTACATTTCAATATTATACATCTTTTGAATTTTTATCGGTGGATGCTCGTTAATCTACTGACTTGTCTGAGACCTCATGCTGTTATGCGTTAAATACCATTTGCATGGCTCGCTGGGGCGCAAAAAGCACAAAAAATATGACTCTTTCCTAGTCAGCACTCATCTTTATAAATAAAAATATTAGATGGCTGTCGATCGCCGATCGGGCGCCACACTTTTACTTACATCGATCGCGATGCCTTGTCTTCGTTCTGATTTTTATCTCACACACTTACTCCGCTAGTCTTAGTCATGTTTTGCACTATAGACTTTTTTATTTAATTATAGCTTTCTCGTATTCAAGATTTTCCCCTGTACTTGCATGTCATTAAACTTATTTAAATATATGCGACTAAAAGGTGTTTACTGGAAGCATTTACCGAGTCAATTTAATCTAGTATCTTTTGATATTGTGCATAAAATAGTGATCAATCACCTTCGCAAATTAGTTCATAAATCAGTGATAATAAACTGAATGCCGTTTCAAGGCGCTCTAGATTCTAATCTAAATTTTTACTCCCGGAGATTTGTCGTAGCGCCATCATACATATCAATTAAGCTGGCCTTTTAATTCGATCATCGATCATCTGTCGTCCACCTCCAACTGAGGTCAATATCTTTCGTATACTTGATTACATATGTACGTGCATATTGATTTTTATCAAACTGGTTCCGTAGATAATTCACACGTATGTGGATGTTATTGTATCACTGGAGCTGTTCTATTTTTCGCTCATACTTTTTTGTTCATGCAAATTCGCACTACTGAATAATTCATGTATTCGACTAAAGATAGCTGCGGGCCGAACTGGACTGCAATTACCTATTTCTCCGATAATTTTTTTACCAATATGTCGTCTTAAGATAAACAGTTAAGTAATGTGTGTCTTCAGAAACTTAATTTAGATATTAACATTGAGACAATACCTGACGCACGAAAACTATATTTTGAATAATCATACACACTTAAAATCATTATGTCGGAATTTCGTTTGCGATAAACATCTGAGTATTAAATTAATACATATTGTTATTCTGCTCGTCTCCCTTATTAGCAGTTGAGAGGATGATAAAACAACTAGTATCGATGATAGCTTGTCGTCTACTATAATGTGTGCCTGCGCAGGAGTCAATTATGACTAAACGACATGAATTTATAAATAATGGATGACAAAACAAGCAAACTTGTCACATGTGACGGCGCTGAGTCATCAAGCTATCAAGCGATGACAGGAACATAAATATAATATTATAATCTATTGAAAATGTCCAAGTGGAAACAGATAACCGCAAGATAATTTAATATATTTTATTACTAAATATGAACACTACCTGGAAAAAATGTAGTCAGCAGATAAACTTTACTTTTTAATCGTCTAACTCCTGGCCATGGGAACTCATTCTGATTGATTTGAATTGAAGGCTCTCATTTTGTACGTTTTTGATTTGAAGTAAAAAGAACATTCTGAACGTAACAAGCGTAAGAGTTAAAATTACGTCACGTAACAAATTTTTTCGTAGTTGGAAAAAAATTAAACATACTTTGATTTGGAGCTTTCGGGCGACTGCAAGTGAAAAAAAAACAACAATTAGTAACTGTCGTGTACATTAATATACCAATTGAAAAGTCCGAGGTCCGTATTCAAAACATCATCGCAAAAAGCCCAATAAGTCGATAAAAAACCCTACTTAGCCCACGGAAAGATACGTGCTTGTATAAAATTTCATTGGTACATAGCAAAAAGTAAACAATTTCTTCCTACTTGTGATCCAGTTAATAGTAGCTTTATTCCTCTTCATGTTTTTAATTTGTTTTTTGGTCTTTTGTCGAGAATATAGATTTAATCGGAAAGTTTTCTGTGGTATAGAATTAAAACACATATGTATCTACAAAAGCCTTGTTACCATTAATCCAAAATGACGTACCATCGCGGTCATTTCTGCCTGATTACTCAATAAAATTTTCGCTTCAATCCTGCGGCGCGGCGCAAAACCCTTTGAAATTTTCGTTTCGATTGCAAGCAAAAATGAACATAGCGGTGGTCAGGCGGGTTAGTTCGAAAGATAGCTCAGCCCCGGTACGAAAGGCAACGAAGGAACAGGAGTGGGTTTTTTGTCAGTAAAAGTCTGACACTATCTCCCACTCCGCCCAAGAGCGGGGGATGTCATTATATGATTTTCCAACCGCGAAAAAAAAAAGTATTGTCTTTGATATTACATGACCGTTCTTTATCCTCAGTTATTTAATTATGCATAAGATATCCAGTGGTGTCAGTGGTAACATATATTTTCCTTATTACGCTAGTTATCGGATAAGTTTTGAGGATTAGAATTTACGGAACTTACTTGGTTAGGGTAATTTACGATCGTAGTTATAAATAGTATGTAGATCTTCCGAGCACAACGAAAATTTCACCACTGCGTATTGATTTCATGAGATAAGATAACCTAACAAGTCCACAAGAAGCCAAACATGGCGGCTACGTTTTAGTTAGTATACTGAAATGGTGTGTCGACCAGCGCCCAAGTAAACTTGTCGCTTTATAATCGAACCAATTTATATCAGGCGCCAATAGGTACCAGGAGCTTAGAGTTATGGAAGCGGTGGCCAGGACTTTATTTAGACACCGACACCCGTGCTGAGCTGACCGCCTGGTACACGCCGATTGCACCCTCCGAAGCACTTTTTTTTATTGTTAACGGAACACTTACTAAGTACATAGCGACTTAATGCTAAATGTAAATGAAATATTTCCGCTTAGGCGTAGTCTTTATTTTCATTTTATTATGTTTTATTCTACGTTCGTGACGCTGCAATCGATTGTTTCATTAAACACTAGACACAGATCGCAGTCGGTTTTAATATCATTGGTTTCATTGTAAAGTCTTCTATTAATAACACTGTTGGCAGTTCACAGTGTTAATTGTGTTTATTAAGCTCCATTTAAGGAGTTTTACAATCGTGTGCGATTATAAACATGTTTTAGTTTTATTGTATCATCTATTTCCCTGCTAAAAATGAAGATGATATCCATATATCCACAATTTTAATAATCGTTGCGAATGTTTGAACTTTAATTGAGATCAACCGCATAACTTCAACAACTTAATCGTTCGAGAATCTTGTTATTAGGATATCTAATAAATTGCATAAATGAAGCTAGTTGTTGTGGTGCTATTAGAGGTCATAAAGTTATCGCATGAAACGCACAACTGGTTATGTTAATAGACATAATATTGTTATTTAAATACTCATAGGCATGAGTTATTGACATGCTTATAGACAAAGGCAGGCGCGCCTCGCATTCAACAGTTAGATTTTACTTCAGTCCAGGAAACACGCTTAATAAAAGAATAAAAAATCTTGTTATCTAATTTGTTTGGCTTTATTTAATCCGGAAAACGATAGGGAGCTTAAAAAATACATGGCGCAACGGCGGGCTAACGACACGTAAGCGTCCTTGCGCAGCGTCCTTGCGCCGACCGTAAAACCCTCGCGACCGACGCCGCACTCTTCAGCACAATCCTGCACTAATCTCTCCGTCTCGCTCCACACCACCACTCAGACGTCCACGAAGCCCCACACTCGATCTGCCAAGTGATAAATCGCTCCCATCGACAGCCCTCGCATCGCAGTTTTACGGGACGAGTTTGCCCGCGCTCGTACCATTTTTATTTACAACTGAATGGAAGCGCCTCATGCGTATAAACTTTAATCACTGAATCTTTTTTTAGCGTGTATATTTTCATATCTCGCAAACGGTGCTGGATGCCAGGTTTTTTTTTTTTGTTTAGTGCTCTGGTATACAGTTAGACGCACAAGGCCGTCGAGATCGGTTAAACTACATTGTTACAGGACATATACAATAAATTTTAACGGTGTTCAATATTTAAATGTACCATAAAAGCGATTCTTTACAATTTGCTAGCTGATGAATATTTAGTATGGCGGGCGTGTAGGGCGCTGGGCTGCGCTGGGCTGCGATGCGCCGACCGAGACCGTGTTCCCGCCTAATGAGGAAGACCCTTATGGGGCCCGAGCGTGTTAGAAAATCCCTAATTGTACGTAACTATGTCGTTGATATTCAAAACGCGTACTTCTACGTCCAATTAAACAAGCTTCGCACCTGTACATACTTAGCCGCTTATTATTGCTTTAAGAACGTAAAGTTCGTGGTTTTCTTGTTAAGTTGCTATAATTATATGTATTTTGTACCAGGATAGCTGCATTAAGATATATAGATATACGTCCTATTAATGAGTACCTTATACGGGGATATTTTTTGTGTTGTCTTTTAAACTTTTACCGTCTTTTACACTACATAAATATTTTTTTAAATATATTTTTTCACTTTGCACTAACGACTTCGTTGGAGAAACATCTATTCATGGACATTAGCATACCATTATCTTTTAAAGCCATGTAAAGCTGTACGCCAAAGAATGTGGAGTAATCCAGTATGATAAAATGTAAAATAAATCGTCTTTCGCACTTTTTAAAGTTATTTGCATAAATAGGTTACAGGCTTTACATTGATTGAATCGTAAGTTGAAACTGTAGCTGCGGACATAAATAAACGTGAAACTAAACGGACTTTTTAAGTGTAGTGTTGACGTTGAGTTAAGTAGTGGTTTTTGTACAAAGTTGTATATTTTATGGACGATCATAAAGTCGTAATTATATTAATACTTCATAAATTTATATTATCTCTATTAATATTTATATAGGGCCAGCTTAATAGTTTTACATTATACAAAATTGAATTACGGAGTCGTAGATTGTGAAAAAGGACGCTATGAAAGCTTCGGTATTTAATATGAATATTTACAGATGTCCTGAGGGTTTGTAGGTTAGTTGGTGAGTGTATAGGCCAGTGTAGGTACCCTGGGCAGTAGTGGCCAGGCCTGGCCGGCCGCCAGCGGGCAGCCTCTCGTTAATGCGCCTATTTACGGCAACCGGACCGCATGCCTCGAGAGCTGATTATTGGCGCCTCACTGAATAATGAATCGACGATCTAGGCTAATCGAGACATGACTTTTTACACTTTTGGTCCTTTTCGATCTCTCTACTACAATGCCATATATGTACCTACTAGCACTTAAGTCGGCAAAAATATGATCTTGAAAAAAACTTTCGTGAAGAGAAAAATGCTTATGTGCAATCATTTCACATTAAGCTTTGTCAAACGGAAGATAAATTAATTTAAAACAGCTTATCAAAAGAAATATTAATCAGTAGACCACCAGTTAAATGTTTTTTATGTACGTATACATATCGATATGAGCTATCTCGAAAATCCCACTATCTATGAATATATCTTCATTTGGATAAATTCCACTTGATAAAAATCTTACTCCGAGGCAATACAATAATATTTAAATTCGAAATAAGACTGGCTGGGGTTCCTTTCAATCGTTTTGCCAGCGGATATATGTTGATAGTGGAAGGTATCGCGTCCGATTGTCGGTAGAGTTAACCGGGGATGCTCATCAACATGCGTTGCCAGACTCTTTAATGCGATGCCGAAGCCCCTTTTACGATCACGCGTCTCGAGGCAAACCATTTAAGGCCACTGCGCGTGTTCCCCTGATATATAGCTCCTAGTCACGAGCGGAGCGATTCCAGTAGCAATCTCCGGAAAAAACATATAAAATGAAAATAACACATATAGGTAAGTAATTATTTTAACTTGGCGGCATAAAATAAGAACGAAACATTATTATTGGGCAGTTTAATTAACTCTACAGAAATAGACTTTTTAAAATACAATACTTAATTGGTTCGTGTTTTATTGCAAGTATGTAATTCTTTTGCGCAATTGTTGAATCTCAATTTATGACTTATTAGGGGGACACGTTGGGATCAGCCAATGAGGGTTCTAAACGAAAACGAAGCGACCTTATTGGTTGGCTCGGATGACATTCCGCTTGTCCTACCGCCATGCGCAGGTGCGGCGGTCGCGGCCGCACCTTTACCCGCTGGCATGGGTGCACTCGCGGCTCGTAGGCGCCTTTTGATTTACTACAGCGCCAAACTTTTACATCCCTTGACATATCACCCAACTAATTTGGATGACAGAAATGGTACTTACGGTACTTATCTATTTAAGAACGTCTACGCGCTTAACATCACGAGCATAACATCACGTCTGTTTATTACCGAGACTAACTACAATAAAATGAAAACAAATAAAAGCGTCATTGCCTAGAAAATATAATTATTATAAAAGCTTTCTAGGAAAAGCCACATTACTTTTATATACTTTTTATGGCTATTAATTAAATCCTTTGCTGTGTAATACCACTTTATGACACTGCATACAGAACACTAAGGCATGAAAGACAATCGCAAATTCTAGGTTGACCAGTTCTTAGTAGGCTGTGCCAGCAATAAATGGAAATTCATATCTCCATAAACTCGCTTAATAAGCAAAGTCATAAATAATGGTTTGAATAGTGCATTTTCATCATTTTTATTGACCAAAGCTTCATACATTGGTCACGTCCGCATCCCAAAATGCAGGTACTAAAAGGTAACTGTGATTTGTGCTACAAATTATATATCGTAATTACCATTCGCCATTCAAGTATGTTTGGCGGCGTTTCAGCAAAGGAACAATCAAGTTGGGGCCGATAAATAAAAGATTCAAGATCATTGGAATATTATCCAAACTTTTAACAGAGTCAAAGTGGTAACTACTCGTAAGATCCAACTACGCCGGCGACGCTAACTAAAGCTTCAAATGTTTTTACAAGCCATTATTTAACTGTTTGTGTGATAGTTTCCAGTAACTTCTAACCGGCATGTTCAGTTTGGATGACAATGCATGCTTAGTTCAGTAACGTCATTCTAAATCCAATATGGCGGACTCCTGAAGATGGCGGACTAGTTATTTTTTATCATAAAAGTAATTGAAGCTACTGCTATACAGCCATTGACGGCTACATGAAAATATCAACAAATAGACCGATTTAACAACGAGGAATTTATTTCGTAGCTGAATGTGAAACTTCCTCTTTGTATTTGTGCTCATATTGTTAGAATTTCTCAGAATTTATCGAAAGGTTATTTTAATGGCAGTCGTCAGTGCGGCCATAAGTCCTGAGCGATGTGACATTACTTCCACTAATTGTGTAATGACCACTGTGATTGAGTGCGACAGGCTAGAATCTACCCGTCGAACAGGCCACACTTCGGCCCTGCGCTGCGCCTGTCATCCCGACGTTGATGCCTCCACCACTTTTCTTTTTGTTGCTCCACATTCTACCCAACTCGTCTCCTTATTTTTGTTTCGCTAAACGTTTAATAGTTTTTATTGCAGTACACACTGAATATAAGCGGTAATCTATCGATTAAAGTGTTGAACTAAAAACGCACTTATTATTTTACTTTAATATACGACTAGATGTCGAGCAGCTTGTTCGAAAATTACAGACATTTAACCACCATCGAATTGGATAATTACAAGTAGTGTA
Organism: Mythimna ferrago; assembly: GCA_910589285.2. Classification (NCBI taxonomy): domain Eukaryota; kingdom Metazoa; phylum Arthropoda; class Insecta; order Lepidoptera; family Noctuidae; genus Mythimna; species Mythimna ferrago. The sequence continues at coordinate 13,260,245 of OU342687.1, forward strand.
ATGATACGCCTGTAGACACCGTGCAGTTTGAAGATATTTTTTTAGAGCGTCTAGTAAATAATGCGGTCTTAATCATACAAAATTGTAATGAAATTGGAACAAGTGACTACACCTGGAATTATTTACCTACAGAGGTATTTACATAGTTCAATTCGTTGTAAAACAATAAAAAGCTACATGGGAGGATTATTCGTAACAAGCTGCTATTACCTTACGTCTCGCGTAAACTTAATCCGTCTAGGTTGGTCATATAAATAAGAAACTTAACGTAATCACCATGTTCGTGTTGTGTTGACGGCATATCATTTCATAGAGTTTTATGTGATGTAGGTACCGTGTTAACAGTGTAACATCTATTCTTGTAAATTAATTACTTACGGTCAAAGCTTTTTTATTCTCTGCGTCTCACATCAGTCGTGATGTCCATCATCTCTTTAGCTTTTTCTCAACTAGATTGGGGTCGGCTTCCAGTCCGAGGTATTTTAATCAGCATGCAGGAGATAGAAGTTGTAAAACAGTGTGTTTTTTTGAGAAAGCTTAAGATCATAGGTAGCGAGATCATAGATCCATAGTGCAAGAGAACACGATACGGTCAGTGGTTTACATTTAGAAAATGCTTAGTCGCAAAGTATGTGGGGGTTCAGCGTTCAGACCTTGCTAACTGCTTTCGAAAAGCAATTAGCTACCGATCTCGCCGATGCTAGCCGTATTGTGTTCGCAGTGCAAGAAATATCCAACAGATTAAGAAAACATCAATGAATTTAGCTTATAACAGTGACATATAACAGAAGTCGCTCCATAAATCTGCCAGAACTACATCAACTAATTACTCTGATATGTTATACGATCCTTATAGCCGATGTTAATGATTATAAACATGATAAATCACCAATATCGGTAAATTATTAGCCTACTTAATTCGGAATTTGATAATTTACGGTCATCATTATATCTCAATTTCTTAACCACTTAATATGTTTTCTTTACCGCTATAAAAACATGGATACATATAATTTGAATTGTAAATGAAGCTATCCAATTCAAATTAGTTCACACCTTAACGATGTCGTCGATGGCACGCATTATTCAGTTCAGATTGTGATTGCACTCGTGACTCGTGGTGGCTGGCGCTGCGTAGTCGCGCACCCTAATGTAGCCGCTCTCTTTACTCCGGGGTGGCTCGCCGCGCACTCATTACCTCGGCTTCAGACTCATATGTGCCAGGCAGGGAGGGCTCCAGTCTGTCATTAAGCCACCCAGTCCATGATCGGCCAGATATAAATCATGGTAATGGTAGATTATTCTAGATACATCGGCGGAACACCCGGGAAATGCGCTCGGAGCACCGATTATATAGAACCCACTGACGTAATTGCACCGCTCATTGATACCTCACGAAATGTAATTAGGCTTTGTTCTAGCTAAGTGCTGCTCGAGAATTCGCCCTCATTGTGCAATTTTATTGTAGCATTAACTAAATGATGAGTAGTGAGCGATATACAGGAGGATTCTGTCTGCTTTTAGTTTCTAATAAAGATGAATTACATCTTTTTCAAGCTGAGCTTTTAAAATTTGGCACATTTTCGACCAATTCGACATTAATGGGCTAAAATATAATACATTACCGACCTGAAAAAAGTTTTGTTTCGAACATATTTCATGTCTCTTAGCTGACAGTAAGACCTACAAAAAATGAAAGCCTTCTCAATCCTGAATTATTCAATAACAGTCTCTGACCCCGTTGGCAGAAATTATCCTTGATCAGATCGATTGTTTACATCGGAAAGTAAGAAAACAACACATTATTCTATGCTCGTGTTATTTTCTGTCTCTTTTTAGTAGAAACCAGTCGTGCAGGCAGCGCATGCGACGCTTTTGACATCGTTTGACACCTGTCACGGATATCGACGGGCGGAATCGATAAATTGATCGGTACGTGCATTTCACTGTAAGGTGCCATTATAACGCTGTGACAGGATTAATGTCATAATTGTCAATGATTTGGAAATCTGAAATGTAAACATCGGTGATTAGGGGTCCGTATTGGTAAAGAAATATTTTTTATATCGATATTGATTGTGTTTCCTTGGTGTATTTAAGTAAAGCAAAATTTCAGATTATCCATCTTTCTAAGGGTTTATTACTAGAATTTAATGCTAGCTTCTATCAGCGGCTTTGCCCGTGAAACTAAAAAATATTATGCCTATGTCTTTCACTGATATAGCATTTTACGGGTCTAAGTATTTTTTGAATCAGTCTATAGTTTTTAAATCTATCTATATATATATAAAAATCAATACCACTTTTCGTTGTAATTTTATAACTCAAGTACGGGCTCATCTATCCAAACCAAATGTTTAGGCTTAGTTCGAACTATTTAGTAAATGGTTTATGTAAGAAAGAAAGAAAAGAAAGAAAAACATTTTATTTGCCCGAAAGAGGCGCACACTAAAAACTAACATAAATACATTTTTTATATTATAAAAAGAATTAAATTAAAACAAAAAAAAATATAACAGAAAATAATAGTAATAAGAAAATATGCGCCACGTCCGAGCAAAACGCCCGTACGCTCAGCATAATGCTGAAGCATATGTGAAGTTTGGTAGGGTATAGTAGAGTAGAGTAGAGTAGTGTAGAATAGTGTAGAGTAGGGTAGAGTAGATTAGGGTAGGGTAGAGTAGGGTCCAGTTCCCACTCCGCTGGAAGACGGGGAAACTGGTCCTCATCGCGAAGCCAGGGCGCCCTGCGGACTCTTCGTCCGCGTAACGGCCCATTGTGCTGCTCGACGAGGTGGGCAAGCTCTTTGAAAGAGTCATTGCAAACCGCCTCGTTGCGCGCCTGACACGAGTAGGGCCGAACCTTTCGGACGGTCAGTTCGGCTTTTGCAGAATGCGCTCCACGGTGGACGCCATCATGCGCGTGCGGCCCTCACGACGGGGGATGCGGTGTCCCGGGGTAGGTGTGTTGTGGCAGTGTCCTTGGACATTGCCAACGCCTTTAATTCCCTGCCCTGGAGTACGATCTGGAGGGCACTCCGGTACCACCGGGTGCCCGAATACCTCTGTCGATTGGTCGAGGCCTATCTGTCGGAGAGATATATAGTCTACCCCGGTCACCAGGGAGACTGGAAACGTCGAGAGATGTCGTGCGGTGTTCCGCAGGGGTCGGTACTAGGGCCACCCTTGTGGAACATCGGGTGCGACTACGTGCTACGCGGCGACTTCCCTGACGGGGTCAGCATAGTTTGCTACGCCGACGACAAGCTGGTTCTAGCGCAGGGAAGTCGTACCGGGCGGCGGTCGCTCTAGCGACACGCGGGGTTGCGATAGTCGTTGCTAGGATCCAGGAGTTGAGACTCGAGGTGGCGCTGCACAAATCCGAGGCTATGTGCTTTCACGGCCCTCGGAACGCGTCGCCATCGGGTTCCCAACTAACGGTAGGAGGAGTTCACATCGGTGTCGGGTCAACGATGAAGTAGCTGGGACTCGTCCTCGACAGCCGGTGGTTTCGGCGAGCATTTCCGACGTCTGGCTCCCAAACTCAACCGGACTGGGGCTGCGCCGCTTGAGGGCTCCTGCCCAACCTTGGGGGTCCAGATGCCTCCTGCCGGAGGCTCTACGCCGGGATCGTTCGGTGCATGGCCGGTGTGGGCGCCGTCGCTGCAAAAGCGACCGGTGGCCATGCATGCAAAATTGGCCTCGCCATACAAATTATCCAATCAAGTTTATCATTTTGTATGGTGAGGCTGATTTTTGTTTTCGTTTCCTGAAAAAAAATTTTGCGGAAGGTTGTTCAGTTTCGTCTACTGAGCAAGCCCTTAAAGTTTGTGGAAGGCTGTCCCTTACACCTTTTATAAAAGGAGAAACTGACTGACATATCAACGCACAGCCGAAACCATTGGTTACCTATAAGAGCGTGAAATTTTGCACAAGGTTTCCTTTTATGACGTAGGCGAGCACTAAGAGACGATTTTTCAAAATTCACTCCCTAAGAGGATGAAACAGGACTCCAAAGTTTATCTGGTAAAACCTAATTTCACGTGGGCGAAGCTGTTGGTGGAAGCTTTCATTATAAAAAAAAAAATGTATAAATACATATCTTTCCTCTTTATAATAAATATCAATATAGACTACTAGCGGACCCGGTAAATGTTGTGTTTCCATATAATAAAATAAAAAATATGGATCTGCTGTGCCTGAGACAAGTAAATTACACTGGTCAACAATGTAAAATTCTCCAGAGTATTTTTATTTGTTTTCAGTAAAATTAAGTATACTGATTTCTTCCTAGCAACTCTAGTTTTAATTTTACACGCAGGTTAAAAATTATTACGAAAATATGAATTATTTCTTACTACATTAGAAACAGTTATTGTGGTTGCGGAAAAAAAAATATCAAAGAAAAAGTGGAGAGTGTGGTAGGAAGGTAAAACATAGCCTACGACCTATTCTCAGACCATACCATACCATATATTCACAAACAATTTCATAAAAATTACAAACACTGTGACACGAGATTTTGATATATTAGAAGATATAGTATAGGCAAATCCGTTGAAAACATATCTCATAAAAAATAATTTGCTTAACCATTTCCTGACTATGGTGGGATCGGCTTCCTGTCTAATTGGAGGTTGCTAATTTAGGGGTCCATGTAAAAACCAGGTAATTATATGTATTTTACAAAAACCGACTGCAGACCTTACCTTCACACACAACCCAGTATTTGGGTACGATGCTTGTGTCAAAACTGGTATTTGGTTTTCTGACTTCCAAATGTCCCATAATAACTGTAAGTCATCTACTAATGGCAGCCGAGTCCAGTGGCTTGACGTACTTTCCGAGGCACGAAGGAATCTCGATATGGTTAAATGGTCACCCATCCACAGACTGACCTTGGTAAGCGTTGCTTAACCTTGGACCGCTAGATCAAAAATAAAGAAAAATCTATAAAATTATTATTTAATTTGATTTCTGTGGTTTTGATTTATTTAATGGTTTCTACCCAATTATATGTATTTAAATCACCTTTTAGAAGGATTCTCACAAAATACTGTTAATAATTATCACAGTAAATTTAATGGAAATGAATAAAAGGATTTAACAGCAATCTAATAAAATTAACGTCTTCATTAATATTTAAATTAAAAATTTGTGACTTTTACATCCGTATTTTAGTAGCCTTTAAAGTTAATTAAAGATGATTTGTGTAGCCGATACGACTCTGTTTTTTTTTTCAAAATACTAGCTGCTGGCAGCGGCTTTGCCTGCATGATAGTAGAAAATTCAAAGGAACCTGGGATGATACTTTGGGCTATTTCAGAAAATGATCTACTCGTGTGCCAAATTTCATCCATATCCGTTCCAACGAAAAGAATATCATACATACTCACACTCAAAAACTTTCGTCTTTCTAATAATAGTGTGATGTTTACTTCGGCAACTTAATTAGTGACCCAATTGACTATCAACTTAAACTGTTCGTGAATTCAAATCACGTATGTCATTGTCTTTGTCAATCGTATAAAATGGCCATAACAGAGAAAAGTGACGTTGTGACTTGTGTGTCGATCTGGTCAACAATCAAGTGTCCTGACTTTACAATGTATGGCTGCATATACACATTCATATTACTTACTTATTCAAACGGTATCTGCTTGGAGCACTTAGCCGTTTAAGACAAACTTATTGCAATTGATACCGAATATGTTACTGTAAGTCAGACTGTCGTGCGCGATTTTATGAGATGTATATCAATGAAAATTATGTCATTCCGTTAGATGATGACCGTAGTAATACAGTTGTATGTTGCAGCCACGATAACCTATCGGCCGCAGCCTCATAGCGTTCGGTAGAGACGCGGCAGGCATTATCGTGTCTAATCAGGTTCGCACGCGGCGCGGTGGCTAAATCATCCGATTATTGATTTCCGATGTCGCGGTCGTGATCGGGCGCGGGACTCAGCGTGCGCCGTGACAGTGCCGCCATTGTCGGGCCCGAAGGCGGCTCGCGCGCATTCCCCGTGATTAAACGCTTGTAATTCCAACAATATCATCCCGACTGTCGGATTCAATCTGCACACGGCGAGCGCCGCTCATCTCATGTCACCCTCCCGTCGACCTAACAGCACGGATCACTTGTATGTAATAAGTCAGTTAACATTAAGACCTCGTGCCCTGGAAACGTCTCGGCTCATGTCATAAAAGAGAATAGCGAATTGCTCTCGCAGCAGATACGAATCTCCTACAGCAATAATGTCTAGATTTATTATTTCGCTCTCGTGATTTATGTTATAATTAGCCAGATATCAACGCCTCGTTGATCTAGTCTAATAGAGTTAGCGGTTGGTTTGATGCAAATACCTTCGATATATCGTAACGAGATTAAAACATATCTAATCCAAAGTAAAGTACTTTTCATTAAATTATATCAGAAGATGTGCTTATAATTTAGAGTGATCTTATCTGTCCATCGTTGAACACGCCAATCTCAATTCCTTCAAGTGAAATGAGCTTTTTTTTTATTTATAAACGTGTGTTAGATAAAGGAGGCTGTTCGCAAATTTTTGCTCTTATTGCACACTTGGCCGCACTGAACAATAATAGTGGAGGCAATTTCTCGCGACATGAGATCGGCGGATGGTAACGAGCGGTCCGTTGTCGTTATTAAACCCCATTGTTGAGATGCGCCGTATAAAGCCTAACGCAGCCTAGTCCCTTTCTAATGCTGCCAATAAAGCACTGCAAGTGCATTTGCAATACGATTAACTCTCTCGGGCGGTTACGCGAGTATGCACGACGTGAGTGCGACGGAATAGGGCTGACTCCTTTACTTAAAAGGATACATTTGAACTGCAAATTATTAAAAAGTTTGATATACGAGTATTGCACAAGTTTACGGCAGTATACTCCTGGAAATCGACTACATTCCGTTATATTTTCTAGATTTACTGATGGTCCTAGATCCAGTTCATCCCTGCCCGCCCAAATCTAGCATCTCAATCAAACACATTTACCGCTACAAAAAGCTCTTAGCGCTGCAATAATTCTGTTGTGCGAGAACAATCCAAATGAAGAGATCGCAATAGCAACGATACAATCATAAAAGCTTCGTAGAAAACAATATCGTTTTACCATTTGACCTTTCCGTCCGAGCAACCCTAACAATCTAAGTCTGAACTCTATTATCGACTGTTAATAAAACTAGGTAGCGCACGCGGCTGCGGCTGCTGTTACTAGATGGCGTCGGCGGCGGCGGCGGTGGATGTGCCCTCGCATTTGCATAAGGAATTGGGTGCGCACGCCTCAGTACCGTCTCGCGGCGTATTTCTCACGCTACCCGCGGCCATTGCACGCTCTCGCCATCACCGCCTCCTCTTGTCTAATGGCTGTGTCAGCACGTTGCCCCTGTTCAAGACCTTTTTTATTTTCTTCCTAACCCATCAATGATATACCTACATAAATCAAACCTTATTCTCAAACATAAACTAGTTTTTAACCAGTTTTCAGAAAACCGTTTTGTAATATGCCGAAGAATTTACTATGTTAGTACAGTAATGATGCATACCGAAATAAACAAGCGATGTTAAGTTCATAATAACACGAATCTCAAGATCGTTAAGAGTCGAAGTCGGTCAATCATTTTTCACTATTAAAATACATGTCCGACGAAACATTCGGCGTAAGTGTCGTTAATTGCATGGTGCATTGATAACGGGTGATTTGATGCTCGCCGTGTTAATGGTGACCTCGATTCGGAGCTATAGCACCTGAAAGCACATGGCCGAACCAATTGCTATGATTACAAACCAGAAATGCAAGGTAATAAAAGCAATAATGGATAAATATTAAACGACTACCGTGTATCAAGACCTAATAGACACTGTACAGTAATACTTAACCAACTACAAGACGTCATTTCAGACAGTAAATAAAATTGCAAGCCCTAAGATATAAAAGACAATAGCCAAATGAATATTTCATAAGGCCATTATTTAATGATGATGCTTATAATACACTAGTGCTATCAATTAGAAGCGAAGCGGCAGTAATTTCTTTTAGTAGATTAAACACAAAGCGAGCTTTGTCCCATGACCTCTGGGGTCAGGGCCTAAGTTACGGACGCCTGTCGGTTTGATACTTTAATAATGTTGCTACTTCATTTTAGGTGGGGCGTTCTCCTTTATAATCATTAATCGGTTGTCCCCTTTTTTGTTTTGAGGTAGGAAATTATCAAGTAACTTATCCCGCTTTGGGGGGAGCGAAGAGCGTGCCAGTGTCGTGTATAGTGACTAAAATCATCTGATAAAAGCTCAAAACTTAGCTTATTTATGAGGCGGTAGAGATCATTAAATGCCCGCTCTTGAGTTGAACGAGAGAGCATGTGAGACTTTATCTTTCCGAAACCCACTTATGTTCCTTCAGTTACGCTTTGCATTCCAGGGCCACGGTAACTCTTTCGAACATTCTTGCAGCCCGCCGTTTGGCCTCCTGAAAAATAACGTAAATATTCTATTTACGCTTGAAAACAAATTTCTTGATTTTCTTCCTATTTTAAGTTTAATAGTAAAATACATATCAAGGATTTTAAATTGGTTAATAATGTTTTTAAATTTCCGTGACGAAGTGAATAAAATACGTCCCTGTCACACTTTCTTGTACTGATCACTTGTCAGTAAAAAGACGAGGGTTCCATGTAACTAATTTTTCACATAAGGGTAGATACTGTGATAGTAATTTTTCAACTTATGAAGTAGTCGTTGTTCTTTAAAGCGATACCAAAGAACCTTTTTATAGCAAAAAGATAAGGTATGATTTATGAAGTTAGTCTAATTGTAAAGTTCACGCATTAATTTTTGAAAATGAAATATGCTTAACCACTATTAGATAATATACTATAAAAATTTGATCAAGAAGCTTTTATCTGATAAAAAGCGAACTAGTTAATAATAAATTTTGATTAATCAAAAAAGAGCTTTTATGAGCACTGTCATAAATTAGGTATACGTAACCCGTAACGAGTGAGCTTGTCTGTTCTGTAAGTTTTTTTTTTATTTTCTGACACCTTTAGGATTGTGTTACTTAGTTATTGAGTTGTGGAGGTCAGCTAGAGAGTTGGTCCATTCCATCACAAAAAACTGATACTCAGCAGCATCCAGTAACTAGTTATGTGGCGGGATTGCAATCAAGCACTAGTTATTTCAGATAGAATAAAAAAGATAGAAAAAAAAATAGATATAGTACGAAAAAAGGCTACGACTATTGACGTATTCGTAATTTTAAATATCAAAAACTCCTGATTTCCAGCCTATTTAATCTCTCCTATCTTCATCACAAATAAGAGTGGAAGCACTCGCCTGTAACTTGAGCGGGGTGTAAAGCCGCGGCGGTCACTATTGTAAGTAGACAGCACGCAAGACATTCTCATGTAGCGTGTTCTGCGTGTTCCATGAAGTCGTCTACGACTTGCCCGTGCGCATCCAGCGTCCAAGCACGTTAGCTGCGCACCGCGCTTAGGACTGCTGCAGACATGCTACTTTTAACGTGAACGATCGGCGATTTGGCGACACAACTAGCGTTGAAAGAAAAAGAAAGAAAAACATTTATTTGCCCGAAAAGGCGCAAACTTAAGACTAACATTGCATTTAGGTAAATAGAAAATCGGCTATTTCAGCATTGCGATGCTGTATCATACGAGTATTTTAGCGACCAATTGAACATCGAACCGTATTACACAGATGCAAAAGTTTCATTATATCGCTTGGACTTGGATTGGAATCAGAAACTAATCGCTGAGCGGCGAGTTTTAAGACTTAATTGTCGAACAAAGCTTTAGAAAAGCCACCAAATCGTTATTCATTATTACTGGTCTAGTGGTTAGTGGCCTTGACTACTATGCCGGAGGTCGTGGGTTCGATTCCCACCCAGGACAAATGTTTGTGTGATGAGCATGTTCGTTTGTTCTGTGTCTGGGTGTAATAATTATCTATGGTATCTATGTATTAAGAAATACATAAGTATGTTTATCAGTTTTCTAATACTCATAACACAAGCTCTGCTTAGATTGGAACCAGACGGCGTAGTTGTGGTATATTATATTATAACTATACCAAGCTTTAGACAAGTGACTAAAACTGTCATTCACGCTGAGTCACTGAAGGCAAAGGTGGTTCGGAAGCGGAAGTGTTCGCTAAAAAGAACATCCGAAAAGCTACTAAAATCGCTGATCACCAAGGCCGCCGGTACTTTTAGTAGCACGTCTGCGGCGGCCCTAACTCCAGCAGTATGCGTAACTGACGCGACTGCCTACTCGTAACTCCCTATTGCAACGTTCCCTGTAACTGCTTCCTTTAAAACGTAAACATTCTTGGCAAACGTTTTATTGGTGTGTTAGGTAATTTGTTTGTAGGAATTTTGGATTGATTTATAAGGAGTCAGGGTACAGTGAATTTAGTAGTACATTGAGATGTATATTGAGACTTTTTAAACTTACTGCACTACTATTGAGCAAAGGCAGTCTTCTACGCCTCTTTAGGTAAAAGTTACCGTTTCTATCATCAGTTTTGCAAGTCATTATGCCAATATTAAATAATTAGAATGCCAAAATGTAAATAATCTTAATTGGTATACGACAAGCGTTTAACGGTCTTCAGATGAAAAATTTTTTGATGCCGCACACGTAGATAAAGTTGATATAGCACACCGTTATCTATCACTTTTATCTTGATAATCTAATTTAAATAACACGACTTAATTTTATAATTAGCTACTTAAACCAAATTTCGTGTGTTGGAATTGGTCACAACACATTCCTATTAGTTGATTATAGCTCTCTCGAGTAATAAAGTGATAAATATTCATATCCCTTTTAATTCCGACGGGGTATAAAAATGTACTAGTGATGATAAACTTTTAACATAATCGAGTGCCTACATTAAGTTATTCATGTAACAAGATTTATCTACGTCTATATAATTATCGTGTGTAAACAAGTTACTTAATGACGTTGTTCTCTTCATACTTGGTGCGAATCTATCATTGTAGAAATGCATTTCCTTGAGCTAAATAACTAAGCTATCATCAGCGTATGAAAGGACCGCTAACAGCTTATTTGTATCACCGACTTGGTGTTTACTGAGATTCTCGCTAATGTTCAGGAAATACGTAGCTAAGTCAATAAACAAGCTAAAGTTAAGATGCGTGTACCACAGAGTTATGTAGGATAAAAAAAAATATAGTTTGAAAAAACTAAAAAAACACGCTCTCATAGCATATCAAACTAAAAAGTGTAAAATAATTTTCAATATAGGTAGAAAATAATAATAATGAACGAAAAATATTTATATCATTGTGAAAAAAGCATGGGGTGCTTTGTGCTATATTTTTCGTAAATCGAGCGCCCCACGCTTCTTTCACAATGATATTAAGGGGCCGGCGGAGGATGAATTTCGATACAAACGTAATACCACGCTCATTTGCAGTTGGAGCATATATCCAACATATTATGATGATATTCGGTTAAAGACAATATTTATCTAGGTTCCTACGTCGAGAATATTAGAAATATTGTTATTTTTAATACAAGAAAAGCCAAATGGCATGTTTTGCCATTTACGCTATAAAAAAGTGCGAAATACAATTTGCTTAAATTTCTTTTTGTTTTTTTAAAAAAGAAAGACGTAGGAACCTAGATAAATATTGTCTATAACCAAATATCATCATAATATGTTGGAAATATGCTCCAACTGCAAATGAGCGTGGTATTACGTTTGTATGGAAATTCATCCTCCGCCGGCCCCTTAATACTTTTCGTTCATTATTATTATTTTCTACCTATATTGAAAATTATTTTACACTTTTTAGTTTGATATGCTATGAGAGCGTGTTTTTTTTTTTGTTTTTTTAAAGTATATTTTTATTTTTCACTAAAAAAAACGGATTATTGTATTGTCATCAGTCTTTTATGAGTGTGCAAAGTTTGAAGAAAATCTGATCGCCCAAAGTTGGTCAAAATCGAGCTCAAAGGCGTTGGTTACAAACATACAGGTGAAGCTAATATAAGCGTGTTAATAATAAAACAAGTAATTAACACAAATGAGCTTCAAAATTAACCTTTCGAATACCGTAATTAGAGACACAATGAAGAAAGAGCGAACGCGATTTTATTCCATTTTAATACCAACAACTACCTAATACCACTGGTATCTGTTTCGACTCAAAAATACGTCCAAAGTTTTAAGGTACAGTCAGTAAAAATAATTTGTGTGTTTATGAACTTTTATTGATAAAAAAAACAGTTCAATCCAAAAAAAAAAATGTAGATACGTTAAAAATACAAGAAAACCAATTTGGTTTGATTACGGTTGAGCTGACAGTACCACATTCAAGTTGTTCACGCCAGTGTTCGCTTGGGGTTTAATTAATTGATATGCGTTTAATGTTAAGATTTAATTTTCTTAGCAAGAGCTTAATTAATATGTACTTAGATCAGATCCATGAATGCGTTAGCGACATGTACTTATTGCCAGTGTCGTCTAAGGCATTTAGAGAAACACGGGAGAGGAAAAAAATGGATGAGATTTTCTCGTTCCGAGAATACTGGCCTATGTCATCGATTAAAGCAAATGGTACCTAATTACTAATGTTTCGTTTTAAAAGGGACATAATTAAATATTACTTATGTCTTTTTTTAAAGTCTTTAAGTCTAACATACGTACAATCAATTTGGTGAATTATCTACAAGTAGAATATTGCTAAATTACGAGTACATAATAGAATAAACTATCTCTGTAAATTATTCTTACCAAGGAAGTAATATTCTGAACCTGAACTCTCCTGATCTATTTTCAATTTCCGGCAGGAAATTGTTTCAATAGCATACTACAAAAATATAAATATATTCAGGTACCTTCCATATTGTACTTATGTATTTCAAACTGGCTGTTACCAGCGACTTCGTTCGCGTGGAGTTAAAGAATTATGTTCCGTTCTACTGAGAAAGTAAAAAATTGCCTAAATTATTTATTATAACATAAGCTATATCCCAGTGAAAGTTCCGTCAAATTTTGTTCAACCGTTTCAAATTCGTAATTCATGGTTTGTCAATCCCATTCCCGTGGGAAAATGAAAAATAGCCAAATTACACTTTTTATCATCAGCTACCTGTTATTGAAAGTTCTTAAGATCACCTACTGCTACTTACTGAACTAGATTCATAGGGTATTTTTCGTTGAACTAGAATCCTGAAATTTGGCTTCAAAGTCTCGTAGCACAAATATAGAAAAAAGTCTGAAAATTGTAATTAGTTACGTCACAACAAAATCTGTTTTTTGGCAATTCGGAAAAATTTTCGTAACTTAATTCGGGAATTAAACCCTTTTAATTGGGAAGTTTTTACGGAACCCTCAATGCGCGAGTCCGTATCGCACTTCTCCGGCTTTTTGTTCTAGGTACTTTCATATGCATTTGGTAAAATACAAACTGACACTTTTAATTTTATTTAAATGTACAGATTAGTTTTCACAGTTGTAGCTAACTATAGATTTCAATAAAATCCATAAATGCTTTTTGCCTCATCATCGTAATTTAGATTCCAAAGACTAATTGAATTCTAGTCGTCAAATAAATTGTTCTATTTTCATCCAACGAGGTATTCGAAAGAACCTCCCACAGCTCACAGCTGGACGTAAGCCGCTACCGACCTCCACCTTTTCTTTCGCTTTTAAAACCAATTAAACAAACTGGCACCCATAAAGCTCAAGGTATAGGCTTTATAGATCCACAGTTATGATGACATCAAAAACCTGTTAATCACTTACCGTTCAACAAATCTAGATCTCATATCTTCTTGCTTACATCCCAGGAAAAGTATCTGCACAGTTTAAATTCAGAACAAGCGCATGCGTCCATGTACAGGAAGTAATGTAAAAAGTGACAGATGTCAAATGTCTGTTTTCTGCTCGCTCTTGCAGGTTTGATAGCGGTATGAATAGATCAAGCATTGTTTGTCATTACGCTTCAATATAAATTTATCATATTAAGGATATCCGTTTCTTCCAAGTCAACAATTAATTAGTAGACAGGTAGTCGTTAATTCCATCAAGTAAGGAAAGAAATTTCTTAGTGTCTTTCATGTGAAACTCTTCGCATTTTATCGTCATTGCTAAAATCAAAATGAATGTTACCGGAAATGCATAAGCTCAATACTGATTTATTTATGTTATTCATGTTGTGGTTAATCGGCATTTTGTATGTTCAAGCTTACTACGCATATTTTAATAATAATTAAGATATGCATTGCGTGATGCAGTGAGCGACGCGGACGATGTCGACCGGACAAGCGGACGAGTCGTCAAGTCAGTTCATATCACTAACAAAAAGTAGAGTTTCCCATGTCCATTAGCAGAGCTTTACACATCTTTACAGTTTACCTATACATATGTATTGTTATCGTTTGATTCTGTAAAACATATTGAAGCACATTCAAGGTTTGCTGTAAGAAAACCCAATTGTCGGTTAAGCTCGCCTTTTTACATCAGTCGTCCAATTTTTTAATTAATTGTAAAATTATGTACAACTGGCGGTCCGTCCCGGCTTCGCACGGGCAATAAATATAGCCTATGTTACTCAGGATGAAAGTAGCTTTCCAATGATCAAAGAATTTTTAAAATCGGCACAGTAGTTTTTGAATTTATTCATTACAAACATACATACAAAAATACAAATTTTCGCTCTTCATAATATAAGTGTAGATAAAGAATATAAAAATATAAGAAGCACTTTGTTATCCAATGCGAATATTAAAAGGTCTTCAAATTTAGTTTTGTACTGAAATAAATATTCCAATTTCTAGATTGTCACAAATAACAGCAACTTGCTTTGCTTTCTCTTATGTCTTGTTACAATTTTTCCAAACGGCATTACATTATAAGTAACATTCTTCATTCAGTTGCAGTTTCATAATAAGAATGAAATGCTTCTTTTTAGTCGTATAAGTACACCTGTTGCATCCAAACCGAGCTTGGTATCGTTCTTGCGCTCGTGCCTTTCCGGGAGGAACTGAACTTTACACGACTCCACTCCGGGGAACACGGGTTGCGCTCCGAGAAATGCACAACAATTCCATGCGCGCTTATAATGTTCAGTTATCGTGGCTTACGCAGCGCATATCCTTTTCCCTCAATTATGTTTTACAATAAGCGGAATGAAGACCTACCAATTAAGTTTTTCTTTGATTCCCACATCAGCTTGGGAATAATTCGTTAATAATCATTTTCATGCTTTATGACCCAACATTATGTTCTGTCTTCGAAACGTTATCCATTGAATATAAAAAATAATGCAGCGTTTACTGCTGGGTTATTGACCAGTCTTGAAAGTTTTTTGCTCCTTCCTTTAACGACTTATTTGGTATTTTTTGTGTATCAAATAATTAATAAAGGCATTTGCATATAAACGCCGTATTAATAGAAGAAAAAAATAACTATCTGAATGATAAGTCCAGAGGCGGTGGATGCTGCGATAGAATGATTAATGACTTGCTTCCTCTTCCTTAATAACACCTAGAATCTGGTAAAAACATGCCGCTATCTGTCAGAAGAAGCTTCGCTCCATTAGTAAAGTGAACACTTCAGTTATAATAATGATTCTTTATGTTTAACTTATTAAAGTATTTCTTGCGTAACACTATAAGTTTCCACCGTTTGCAATTTAATTACCCTTTTTTATTTACTTTTATTAGGTACGTCTGTGTGATTTATAACTTTATTTGCGTAATTTAATATGATTTAAATACCCACATAAAACTAAAAATATGATGATTACCTTTTTGTAGGTAGCCGTTTCTTTTTGCCGATTCTAATATGGTACACCAGGCATACCTACATGCCACAATCGGTAATGTGCCTAAGACTTAAGACACGAATTTAAAATTTGGTGCTTATTTGAGCTGATCTGGTTTGTTTATTTATAAGCATGATGGCGATGTTTATGTAATTTTAAATGCATATCTTAATTTCACAAGTGGGGCACGTATGGCTGGTTTACCCTAGAGCAATTCTACAAAAATAGTACAATATCTAAACAAAACATTCTAAACCTACCAAAACTTCTACATCTCAAAAGTATAAATCTTGAAGCTTTTGAATTTGTTAGTAGTCAATGGTAGATATGTAGTCAGCCAGACATGTGCGTATCGGAAGTGTGCGGAAGCTAGCATGGCCGGCGCAGGCGCAGCAGCGGTGGCGATGGCGGGCGCAGCGCTAGCGCCTAGCGGTGCTTGCAGACGCGATGGCATCGCGGTCGTGCGCCACCGCTCACGGCAGCCGCCGGCGCTCGCGTCGCCGTGACTTATGGCCCCCGCAAGAACCTCGATCGTACGATTGAATAATAATATCCGATTCCCGTGCACCGAATTTATGTTAGGAAGTAACCAGTGTCCCGTATCGACGAGCGCATCGAGCGAGCCTCGCCCGCCCGCAATTTCCAGGCGCTTGTCCTTAGGCGCTGATGTACCAACCGATACTTGATAAATAAATTTTCGTGGAGGACTGTTCCCTCTGGACGGCGGCACTCCGGACCCCAGACTCCCGCCCAGCACCCACTTATAAACGCCTAACTGTCAGCCAACATCACGTCTCCCTGTTGTGATTACAATAAATTTCAATTTTCACTTCCTCTTCGTTGTTACAAAGTAATAGGACACTGAGTTATCCTTTATGCAATATTGTCGCTGTAATGTTAAAGACAAAGCTGTGGTCAGGCATGTGCATCGCCGAGACCACACGCACGGTTTTCAACAGGGCGTCATAAGTTTCTCTGGTGTGTATGATGCGACCACGGAGTTAATCCTAGGAGGACGGGTAACAGCAACCTGCGTACTATTAACAGCATCTGCGATCACTTCATAATACCCAGTACGGTAATTATGGCTATGCTCACCAAGACCGTTCGTATAGCGGTCTGTTATAGGCTAGAGGAATTTCAAGCTCTGATATGAATCATATCAATGTAGACTGGAAGAAAATTACGTCTAATTGTCATTAGCAAGCTAATATGAATGTAAAGATATCAAAGAGGAAAGTTGTCGTATCAGTAAACAAGGAAATCGTGACTACAATAGTGATATTGTGCTTGGCAGGTCTCGTCGGCGATCAAGAGCCTGTCATCAGTCAACCGCAAGCGTCGTCTTCACACTTTGATAATTTTACCAAAATTAGTTACTTAAGTGCTAAGCGTCTTTTGGTCACTAAATTACTTTAAGTTCAATGGTCTACGAAATTTGTTGTAAATTATGGGTTCACACACCTAATGTTTTCACTTCGGCGAGTAGTCGTGATCGCTGTATAACTACCACTAGATCGATGCATGTAGGAATTTGGTTGATTTGTACCGTTACATATTACTTGCCATCTCTATCCCAGTCCCAACCTGTCATTATGACTAGTTGTTTTATAATTTAATATTTTCAAAAGTCACGCAGTTTGTCGGCCTCATTATGTTATTCTAAGCCATAACATTTGCTCGCAATCATATCCACGTACTAAACATAATTCCTGATGCGAGAGGGATAAAAAAGATTACTCGTCGGTCGCTATGAGTCCATCCATATAGTCCCCGCGCAAATAAAAAACTTAAGAACCATATTTCATGTAGTCATCGATGGTTCATGTACCTAAGGCAGACTGTCTAATTCGTCAAAAAAAGCTGGGTTATTATGTGTAATGCGCCTTAGATTATAGAGCGGGAGACCAAATTATATTAGTAACATTGATGGCATTGTTCGCGAATGTGCATCATGAGCAGTGATAGGAATAGGTAGTGCCTATTTGCCTAAACTTCAAAGAACAGAGACAAGAAACGGAGACTTCCTTAGGACTAAATTTTTTTCGAGACATTTGTCCCGAAATTTCAAGACAACACTTAAATACATTTAAAAAAATTGTTATTTGGAATAAGTAATTCGTCTATATTTACCTAAAGTTTGCGACTAGATATATCATAATAAATAACATACACAGTCGTTACAACCATAAAATTTTCTGAATTTTTTTTGGAGAACATTTTATAAATGACTTGTTGATCGTAATACACAATGAATCACAATGTTTGTATAAGAAGCCGTACACGTTTCGAAGTAAATATCTTCTTTCTAGCTCACTCTCGGCTACGTTTAATGAGATTTCTAAAGTTCAAGTGTAAAAAAAGGCATTTTGTCTTTAAAATAGTAAAACAGTATGCGACTATGGCGGTTACTTTTTGTTAAGAATAGATAACGAAACGCACTGCCGTAAAAGTCGTATTGTACTTTCGGTGCAATAAAGATTAAATTAATTATGTTTTTAAAGTTTTTTAAAGTTTAAGTGTGTTACTAAACAATGTGATACCATTATTATGCAATTATTTTAATATCATGCACATTTTTAAATATACTTTAGAAATATATTTCGGGTTAGGGGTCGTTCGGCCCACTATAGAACTGGGACCTCGGACCAGTTACCCCTTTTAAAAATTGATAAAGATTAACTGGGCCCACATCTGTTTTGCTTTCAGTCAAGCGAAGGGTGGCTTAAAATGGTTTATATATTATTAAGTATACAATAGATTTTGTACAGGTACAAGCATTTACATATAAATACATTTACATATACATACATTGCGAATTGCAAAAAATTCGCGATTGACCCTGGCGCTTTTTACTGGCCTAATTAATCAATCAACCCTCATCTAAATACAAAATAAAATAAAAAAAAACTTTTCTATGTTCTATAGCTTTGTAATAAATAAATAAATAATTATTGTAGGTTTACATTTCTATTAATTTGCTGAGAATTAATTCTATAGTTTTAAACACAAAGTAATAAAAAATAGTATATTGCAACAAGAGGAAGTTGACGAATGCGTAGAAATAGTTATTGGTATAACTATTTCTACGCGTTATGATTTTACACGTCGTGATACGAGATCACGACGTGTAAAATCATTGTTTTAAACTTCTCTTATTCATCTTATTTATCAAGCTCACTTTAAACCTTATAAACAGTAATTTTGTAGATACTAAATAATAATCATGATTGTAGGGGTTTGTAGGGTATAAACCCTACAAACATGAGTAATCTTTGTAGGAAAAAATTATGCATTTTGTGACAAATGTTTTCATAACTAACACGTAAGGTTTAACGCAAACAAAACATTGTGTATGTAGTTTAATTTTTTCAAATTAAAGTATTGTGGTATAATTAATCTGATAAAAACTAAGGTGAGTTTTAGAAATCACTTAACATATTTTTTTTTTATGCGTCAAAAGAATTAGATTGTATTTCATAACTTTTTTTTTGGAATGGCAGCAGAAACTTCTATCTGTAATGGTTATAAATTATAAAATCTTAAAGACGTGACTTATTGTTACATAATGGATAGCGGTACGCTATAAAGCGTTCTAATTTCAATGGTCATATCGTGTGGCGTTGCGTTAATAGAAAATTGGCTACAGGCATCTTAGTTAGAAACCTAACAATAGTTATAAAGGAGCAAGCTCACACATTTTTAATGCAGTCCCCAAATACCAATTGTGATTTGATAAGGGTAAAATTTATTTGTTTTTAATAAGTATTTTTTAAGAAATAATTTTACGTTGATTATTAAAATGTTGAATGATTTCATTACTTAAATAGACTTGTTTTTCTTAAATTTACATGACGATATTTTTTATGTTTCTATAACACCCAAATTTTACCCAACATTTTAAACCCAATATTTTTATGTCCCGGAATTAAAGCATAACCTCTTAGAGGGTTATTGTACTCATCATAATGAATACTTTTAATACATGACCAAAACCAGGAATATCAAAAAAAATCAGCTGTTCCCTACATTTTGACGATAGGTTGATTGATTAATTAATTAGACTTGTTTTTCTTAAGGCGAAAGCGCCAGGGTCGCCCGCGAAAATCTAATTTTCTTAATTTTTTTTGCAATTTGCAACATAATTATGTTATAGTAATAAAAATAATAATGTATAATATTTATATGTTAATGCTTGTACCAATACAAAATCTATTGTATACTTAATAATATATAAACCATTTTAAGCCACCCTTCGCTTGACTGAAAGCAAAACAGATGTGGGCCCAGTTAACCATTATCAATTTTTAAAAGGGGTAACTGGTCCGAGGTCCCAGTTCCATAGTGGGCCGAACGACCTAACCCTTTATTTCATTAAGATGAAAGAAAAAAAAGGTATTTGTATTTTCATTTGTAACTAAATATTTGCACATCATGTATAATGGTAGAATGTAAAGGGACCTCATTAATATTATACCACTTTGTATACCTACATTCTGGCAAATAAATGAATTATTTATTTATTTTAAATACCTTTTTTTAATGATAAATTCTTTCTACTATAGAGAATGCTAAAATGATAAAAAAATTACCGTTTTATTATTTTAAAGACATAATGCCTTTTTTACACTTGAACTTTAGAAATCTCATTAAACGTAGCCGAGAGTGAGCTAGAAAGAAGATATTTACTTCGAAATGTGTATGGCTTCTTATACAAACATTGTGATTCATTGTGTATTACGATCAACAAGTAGTCATTTACAAAAAGTTCTCCAAAAAAAAATTCCGAAAATTTTATGGTTGTAACGACTGAGTATGTTATTTATTATGATATATCTAGTCGCAAACTTTAGGTAAATATAGACGAATTACTTATTCCAAATAACATTTTTTTTAAATATATTTAAGTGTTGTCTTGAAATTTCGGGACAGATGTCTCGGAAAAAATTTAGTCCTAAGGAAGTCTCCGTTTCTTGTCTCTGTTCTTCGAAGTTTAGGCAAATAGGCACTACCTATTCCTATCACTGATCATGAGTCAGATACCTCGAGCTTTGCTTGCGTCGACTCTTTTCTAATGCGAATTTACTGCGGTATAGTATGTAGGTAATTTTTTTCTCCACGCAACGCACGCTATGCTTTAAATATTATCAAATTACCGGTACAATACATGGTCATTATGTGCTAACGGTTGTGTCAATTAATGTGATTAAATCTCTCAAGTGATCGCGGTCGATCACGTAGCGCCAGCTCCCGGGCTATTGTTCGTCTAGTAGCAATGTTGTCACCGCCGCGCACCTCGTTCCGGTTCTATGACCGTCTTCTCCGTCATGCGTCACTATTTTCCGTATAAAACATAAATAAATACCATATGCAAAAAACTTGTCACTTAATAAAAGAAAACGGTAGCTAACGGTGCTCATAGCCGTGTATCATCTACGGTAATCTACCATGGAATTGAAACCCCCTTTAACACTTTGTTACCAGCGACCTTCATAATTTCATCACGTCCGGCGGTCGGTCTCGACGGCCGACTGTCCTACTATACTACTATCTTAGCCTACGAGAATAAGATTTTTGATTAAAAAACATAATCAAATATAACTTGTGGTGAGTACTTACAAAGACGACGTTTTGGAAACGTGACCATTGTTGTAATGTACACCGCTTGCCTACTTCATAAAATTAAGATAGATTACAAACAGGAAAAAGTTAAAAATAAATTACTTAACGAGCATTCACGTAGATATAACAACTAATGCGTAGAAAGTATTTATTTTCTTTATTTCCAGTGTAATTTCCTGCTATAGTTATCTCTTCTACAAATTGTTGTAACTAAAATTGAAACACTTATTTCAATTCGTGAAACGGCTATACTAAATACGTCCCTGCGATTGCTATGTAAAATCATTCATTCCTGCAAAGTAAACAGAGGTCCAAATTGGTTTATCGTGCTCCATAATTTGCGAAAGTTATGGACATGGACAATCACGCCTTAATGCGCCCGAAGCTTCTCCTGAAGCTTTCCCGATAATTATAATTACATTTCGTGATGCCATCGTTCTCATCAATCTTTGCCATCTTATTTTACGGACGATTTTAAAAAGGTTGTTTTTGGAATGCGGAAACTGCAATTAAATAAACACTAATAACAATCGAGATTTTTTTGTGAGAATTCTATTGTGTTTATGTCATGAATAAACTTAGATGGCAATATACTGGAGCTAATAGCATATAAAACATACAGGAATGTTGCTCTTTTATCAAAAATTACTAATTCATATGGCCATATGTCATGAATAAATTAGAGGCTGCCTTTAATAATCACAATATAAAAGGTAAAGGAAGCGGATTTCCATTTAAATAATATTGTGGATAAATCCTCGCTGTATCTCACGCTGCTTCTCCTAAGGAAGCTTAGGCGCGGGTGTTAATTAAAGTCGGCACCAAACCCGCACCGCCCAGCGGCCAGCACACGGCTAGTACCTAGCGTATAATTACCGGCTTTTGGACCATTTCACTAATACACAATCGTACAAATGCTGGTTTACGACACAACACGCCCACTTAAGATTCTTTGACTGCAAACGCATACGTAAAACGTTGAATTGTCACTTTACGACCGATTGTTCCTCGGCGCAGGACCGCTGGCAACCCAATCTTATTGGGATACATTCACCACTCATTTGCCCGACTGACGATAAACGCTAACTTATCATTTAAAGATTGGAAATTGATTTTTGAGCATATTTACTGACATACAATGTCTATCTACACATTAATTTATAAAATCAGACTCCACAAGGATCGCAAGATCTTGCCGTAACTGTTAATCTTTCGCAATGAATATCTATCTTCCTATTGATGGAAAATATTCAAGCACGTCGGAATCCGTAGACTTCAGTTGATGCCCATTTAGCCGGTGCGGTCATTGTATGTGATCCTGGTATCATGAGGCTATCGTTGAAACATTAGCATTATCAAAAGGGCCGCGGGCGTCATGGTCATATCGGCGGCGACACGCGTCGGCCGCGGAAGCGCCGCGAGAAGTCAAAGGCCCCGACAGACGAGAGGCGATAACTCAACTCAACATACCTGAAATACAATCGTGTGGATACCATGCCGCGAGTCGCGGAGCCAGGACCCTAGGCGTGGGCCCGCCAACACTATATGTTCCTTTTGTTTCCTGTTTTCTTACAAATATTATCTTGTATTTATACGCATGTGTAAATATTAAATAGATAGTGGGATTCGGTTATAAATAGAAGTCGACTGAATGCATTAGATAATGCCTAGCCCGGTGTTAATAAAGTTACAAAACAATCAGAACGTTTTGTGTACAACAGTCATACCAAAACTAAGCTAACTGAGCTGTTTTTATTCATTGTAATCATTCATTTTCAATAACTGTTTGACCATCACATAAAAAATGTGGTTGCTCATTGAACTTAAGGACCAAAATTTTATAGAGCGTAGTGTTCCGCGCATCATGGCGCTCATCATCAAAGGACATGTCAGCAGCCGTAGGGGCCAAGTAGGGTCGAAGCTTACTGGTGCCATGGGTGATCCGAAAGACAACCCCGGGGCCCTGGAACGAAGACAAAAAATGTACAGGAGTGGGTTTTAGTCAGTAATAGTCTGACACGCCTTCCCGCCCCGTCCAAGGGCGCGAGATAACATTAAATGAATTTCCACCTAAAAAAAAAGGACAAATTTTGAACTCAATAAGCTAGGTATATTTTATCTCTACCTGCACAAAAAATTATAAAATGTACGTACATATGCTTCATTAATTTAAACAGAAGCTGACACCCAACCGTTAAAGAGTATGAATTCGATGCAACGGTACTAATCTGTGCACAAATGAATACGTAACAACTAATGCAAAATGACATGAACACCCACCGACGACATGAGCGGAGGACGCGCGTCGCTTGTCAGCAGGCGGAGCACGGAAGCATCTTGGACCGTCGCGCGTGCCGTTACCGTCATCGGCCATTACTCGACCACTCTTAATTATCAACAGTTACCGCACTCCCGCACACACTCGACCGCATCAGCCGTAACTGACGAACCTCCCTCAGGCAAAGCTGTAGCTATATGCACCGGTTTATCTACCACGTTAGGCTAATTATCGCAGCTGTGATTAGCATCGGACTACGAGACCGACGTTTTAGTGCCAATATCAAGCTTCAGATACCATGTAGGTTTTGTTACAAATCTATAGAGGCATCGGTTTTATTTTATTTAATTATTGGAGCATGAGAAACAGCTAAAGAAAGGGAGAGGGAGAGGGAGGCCAAAGAAAAGATGGATGGATTGCGTGAAGAGCGATATGAAAGAAAAGGAAGTTAGTGATAGCATGACGAGTGACAGGGTAGAATGGAAGAAAAAAACGTGTTGCGCCGACCCCAAATAAGATGGAACAAGTGCAGGAAGAAGAAGAAGAGAAATAGCTAAAACAAACTTAACAATTATAAAACAAAGTCGTTATTCATGGCTGTCTCTACAGCCGTGTGGTTCTTCAAAACTATGCTACGGTTTTTGACAAAGTCTGCACCATCAGTTAGATGTATTCCAAATGGTTTATATGAAATTTAATCAAAAAATAAAATCTCGGTGTTTTTACAAGTTGTCAAAAGTATTTAAGCAAAGGCACTACTGCTTCTTCAAAATTGTAGACAAACAAAATATACGTGCATATTTTAGTTAAAAAAAGCATCACCAATTCATCCAGAAAGTGCGTCCAGTACACAAGTACCTACATATTTGTTTTTATGAATGTTACGTTAGTTGAAACTAGCAGCGAGGAGGTGCGCGCGCCTCGCTTGATCTCTCACATGATAGGAGGTGCGCAGGCGCCGGATGGCACGATAGCGTCGCGTTAACCCTGCCGCGCCGACACCCGCGCTACTCCGCCCGGCTCTTCTCTAATTACAAACACTATCTCAACTGAGGATGTGCGCGCACTACGAATACCCGCGTATTGTCTGCACTCCCAGTCCTTCCGGTGAACTCGTCCACGATCCTAATCTGTATCCCAGGCCCAGACGTATACTTAACTGATAACAGAGTAACTGTTAGCTTTTATCGTCAATTTTGAAGTCTAACTAGGTACATATTTTCATATTCAAGCAACTACCTGGTTAGACTTCGAATATTTTGCCAACAAATGAGAAAAACACAGCATTGAAATTGCAATACATAAAAAGTTGCCGGCAGCCTTTCTATGATCTGCCCTCGTTTCCTCCTAACAATTTATCCTCGTACCATTTCGTCGTTGTTACAATTTAATCAGAACCTCAAAGGCACCTAATCACGGAGTTGATTAGAAATTGAGAGAGTGTGTACTCTTTGTACTGGGTACGTTATAACTCGGTCGTAATTAGGCGAGTGCGTGTAGACTTAGTCTGGCATTCTGACTGGACAGCGGACCACCCAAGCAGACGGCCTTTGGTGTTGACCGAGGCCGCTCGTGTAGCTGCCAGCCCTTTGGCTTGATCAAACAATTTACAAATAATAGATGTCTAAGAGACTCTTGACATTTTAACTCTCCGTACACCATGATTCATCTCAGAAGTTGGACATTAAGATACTTTATTTAATAAACTTCTTTTTTTGATAGATTCATGTCAGAATTTTGACGTAAATATACTTTTACTAACATATATTTGTATTTCATTTGATAAGCTTCCTTTTAATGTTTCTATTAACTATGATAAATCTATGTAGGCTACCAAAAAGATGTAAACTTATAGACTACAGTTATAAAATTCTGAATACACAAGCAGGTCTATTCATTGTGCGCGACAAAAACTATGATAAATTACTGTCTTGATCCTGAATAGTTCTTTGACGTTCAAACTTAATAGACTGCTCTTAATAAATAAATATTATCGATATTTTGTTCCATATTATTATCGATCAAACTATTGTCTCGTGCAGAAATTCATCATTATTATAAGTATCTTTTTTTGCGTCAGTATCCTGATTAACTCAATTCAAATTATCTATAACTATCTACTTACAAAGAAAAATAACGGTGATTAATTCCTTTTAGAACACACTGGCGTCATAGTCGGCTTCAAATTACCTAGACAAGTATTAATTTCCTTTGAATAACAGTCGAATAGAAAATATTTTATAACTCGCTCGGTGTACTGTTAGCGGGTATGTTTCAGTACATGTTTTCGTATAAAAAATAATCGAAGACAAAAATGGATGTCGGAGTCTATTTACAAATTTTTTGTTCAGTTCCGGCGCGTGACCGATTGGTCAAACATCATTGTGTCCGGTTTCACGCTCCTTGTCTCTTGACAAATGATGTTTTTACTTTAGCATTCTAGATAGGTATACTTTTTTTTTTCTTTTTTGGTTGCCACAAAAAAGCGTATCATAATAAGTTGTATGATTGAATTTTCTATGTGCCTACTTGGTAACGTGACTAATACAAGGTACTTGACTTTCACATACATATGCATAGTTGACGCGTTCATTCACTGACTATTCATGTCTTCAAACAATTATATAGCACTTTAACGTCTTTCTTCCCACGATTGTATCGTCGGAGCGAACCAAGTTTGCAGATTTATATTTACCTACACAAGCTCACGCAGAAAGGTGTCGCGAAGCTCACTCTATAGTGCCCGTGGAAGCACTCATTTATGCTCTAACAAGGTGAAACATGAAAAGGTTACGTGAAAGTTTTAATGATTACACCAAAAGTTATGGTCCTACTGTTTCTTTTTTTATATAATAGCTTATTTATTTGTATATTTATTGCCTGCAGCCTCGCTCGCGTACATAGCCTTTGTCATTCAGGAATAAAATAGATTTTTATCGGTGAAAAAATTTTTGCAATCGGGCCTGTACTTTCAGAGATTACTTCACAAACAAAAAACAAACTTTACTTCTTTATAATATTAGAATAGATAAAGAAATTAATTGAGTTATGGTGAAATTCAAAACTTAAGTTTTTTTTTTACATTTAGCAGAATGTCCGAGGCAAGTTGTAATTTGATTAAAATGTGATAAGCGGGCGTAATACGTATTTATATACGGAATTATAATGATTATAATCATCAACAAAATCCTCTCAGTTTGTCTTCCCCTAAAGCGAAATAGCCATTCAATCATATTTTAATCGACGTACAACTTGACGCTGACCTGAATAATGCAAATACCTTTAAGCAATCCCCTTAAGTAGTTTATATATATATATAGGTACTTAGCAATTCCGTACAAATATTTAAACGCACTGAACACCTCTTTATGACACCCTAACTTAAATAAAATAAGCACTAATAATTTCAGGCAACGAAACGCGATTCGTGCTCACAGGCTAAACCCGTTCCTAGTAAAAGAGAAATATCTGAATGTAATAATTTTTCAGCAACAAACTGTCATATATTCTTTGCCGACGTACTAATATAAAACCATCACAATATTTATTGTCAATATATTAGAGACTTATCATGGCGTTGGCGGCATTCGCATTTATTTGTACAATTTTAAAGTTACTTCGTAGGGCAACGATCATAAAACCTACCCTGTTGCGTTAAGTATTTCTCAGGAATATAAAAATATCAAGATACTTTATATTAACGGCATTCTGTATACCGAATTTGGCCAAAACAAAGACATTTAGACATGGTCGGCCGATTTTTCGCATGTGCTCGTTCCTCTACATTGTGAATCTATAGAAACATGTGTGTGTTGACACACGCGTACAGGTGCGAATTTCGGTGTGTCGCTTACCCTGCCTGCCTGCCACGGTTCCCAGTTCCGCACCGTTAATTTGATATACGGAGGCAGATGGCCTCTCACCGATAGCACACTGCTCATGCGCCTTCCGCGCTTTACCGCGAATCCCAAACTTTTACTACCGCCCCAAGAAACAGGCGACTTGATATTTTAACGCCACTTTATAAAACAAAAATAAAATATCAATTTTTAAACGGAATATGCAAAAAATATTCATAGAGTTCTAACCCAACACTAATGCTTCTTTTAATTGAGGCATTACGTGTAGAATATAGAAAAATGGTGTTTGCTCCGACTCAATTATGGAGCAAAACCCAGAGATAATAGGTTTTGTATCTGAAATACCTAGGTAGCAAAAGAAACTGGCCAATTTGAATATAAAATATAAAAACTGCTGCTCTTAATTATAACTTGGACTCCGAAACAGTTTGAAAGTCAGGCGCGGGATTGTGAGTTAATTTGCATTTTGATCCAGTTACGGGCTGCGAGATAAGGTTGTAATGCTCGAGATCTCTCAGATCAGCTATCCCACATGTCTCGGAGCCGTTCATCAACCACTTCTTTCGAACGTTACACATAAACCTTATAAGGTTGTAACATTACAATGTTGAATACTAATGTTGTCATACTAACCCACAACTTTTAGATTTTATCATAGCCAAGTTCACATCAGGCAATTTGGAAACGAGTAATTAAGAACCGTAATAAAATGGTTACTTTACAAATTGGTATGTATCATTCAGTATTTGAGTGGATAAGTAATTATTCTCAAAACGCCAGGAAATAGTCAATCAGTGTTCTGTTATGCCGGGTACAAGAAGTCAAAGACCGTCTGTATAAAGGAGTTATAAGATGCCAGCGACGTAAGGCACATTAGACACGGCTTGCATGTGATGATCGTTGTGGTATCGAAATTCGCTTCGGCTGTTCCCTTCGAGCTTCGTACAGCCGCTTGTCTATTTCGTTCATATTTTTCCTTGTCGTATTTTAATGATGTGCGTCTACTGTAACTAAGAGACTTGATGCGCGCAAAAGTTATTAAACCTTAGAAGTACGAGTGCGGTACTGAGCATTGGCGTGAGCGTGAACTGATTTAGGTTTCATTCACCTCGCGTTACGCTAGCTGGGCGCCTGGACTGCGCATTGTCTCACACGGCGCACAAAATGCGAATGATCCTTTGTTCGTTACACTTTAGCTACAGTGTAACCCAGACCAATAGCGGAACACTTAGCGCCCACCTCTAAACGTAACATTCACGCGCCCCAGCTCACGCTCAAGAGCCATTCCTGAGTTAACGATATTTACTCTGAAATAACAATACGTGTACTGTTCTGACATTGATAGCTCTCCAACTGATACGTACTGTATTCTCCTGGTATAATGCGTTTAATGGTCCTGCGGTAAAGGAAAAATAATGATGCGTAATTTCCGGTTCTTCACCATTAGAAAAATATGAATAAAAAACTAAGTGTTTTAAACTTTCACTCTGAAGGGGAAATGTCGAATTTGCAGTTTATGTTTTTTTTCATCCCATTTGTTACTTTCTCGTAACTAACTTGCAATTTAATGGATAAAACATTTAAATTACATATGCACGAAACTTTGCCAAACACTCGTGGTTTATCGTTTTTCCACATACTCACTTTCAATCATCGATCTTCACGGATTACAGTAATTGTAATAATGCATAAAACTTGCTTTTACTAGTGTAGTGCGTGTCAAGAAGGCACGCACTTGTTCAACATTTTAGAGTAGAAAGCCTTCTCTACACTTACTGTTCGATGTTATTGTTTCATACAATAGATACCTCACGTGGTTTAAGCGATATCTAGTGCCATCTTTCGCGATCTCGTGAGCTTTCATAGCGCCGTCACAAATAATGAAAGTAGGATGTTTTATGACAATAGGCAATCCGGTATCATCTAGCCACCAAACGTACTCTTTACGCTTTAAACGTACGCTTAAGGTACAAAATCACACTGTTCGCGTAGACTTGTTACAAAGACTTGACATTCAACTTTACTCTAGAAATACAAAAATTATATTCAGCGCAAAATGTGATCATATCAAGAACACGACACTTTATAAAGTGTCTTGATAATTGCTCAAATGTGTGACATAAGATTGATAAATAGCGGTACAGACACAAGTAAGTAATCAAGACTGGATAACATCCATCAATATCACAGAGCGCCATTACGCAAGTGAATCATCACTGTCCTTATGATTTATAAAGCCCTTAACCGATGGTTATAATATTTTTATCTTGATAGCAATTACATAATGTTCTAAGAGCCGTTAAGCTCGACAAGTACCGATACAATCTGTTTCAAACGACGTGGATTACATGTTAAATCTCTAATGTGTATAATCAAACTATTTGGAGCTATTACATTAAGAAATTCATTTATAATGAACTTCTAACAGTCGTAACACTCACGAGATACACATCAATTATATCACAGTACATAATTTTATTAACGTCAAAATAGTGTTGGGAAAATATTATGATATCCGTATAAAAAATGTGTCTAAATGGTGCTATAAAGATCAACAAAAACTGGTAGATTTATATCTTCCGTTCTGGTCCTAACACCTCGAATGTGGTGGAATCTGCGGGGCGACGAAGTTCATGGCTCTAGTGATTTAACGTCGGATGTGTATCAATTACTGACAAGTTATCGTGAAATTTAATCAGTTATAATGGCGGAACAAAATTGGCAGTTGAGTGGCCAGCTAACATCGAACATATAGATAGAAATACTTCAGTAAATCGTTCGCCGACAGTGTCTACTGCACTACTACTACTCCTTACTGCTCACAGCTTACTCTAACCTGTCGCTTCACTCTTATTAGCATGGACTGAAATTCAGGACCCTTCATCTCATATTTCGTCTTAGCTAACTATAAATTATAATATGTAATTTATTTTTATGTGAATCTCAAAACAAAAATTAAACATTCTACTTAGTACTCGTACATATAAAATAATAACATTTACGTATGCATTTTAATTAAAAGTATATACACATGTAAAAATATTCAATTAATATAATATACTTACAAACAACTAAACTAATAAACAACTTAATAAATATATAAATACGTATAAAAATAATTTATAGTAAAAAGTGCCCAGAACGCTGGAATCAGCATTGCCACGTCAAGTGGCAATGCTGATTCGTTCGCCAAAGAAAAAATGAATATGCAATTATGCAAGAAGGCGGGATGACTTAGATGTCTTCCTTAGGAATTGGAAAGAAGTGTCTCAAAGCCAAGAACAATGGACGGAATGGAGGGAAGCCTTAGCCCAGCAGTGGGACACTGTGGACTAGACATAATAATAAATAATGCAACTGTCAAAATTACAGCAGACAACACCAAATGCATATAAATGATGATTTTTCTGTAATCAAATTAACATTACGAGCAGGCCTTAATCACTAGCAATTAAACAGTATAATTTTACAAAACTACTTCATATGAGCAGCTTAAAGCAACTCCAGCAAAATAATTTCTTCCATTGTCATAATATCGTTTACTGTTATGACTAACACTATTGTCAAAAAGTTCACATATTAAAATAAAGCGTAGTAAAAGAAACTCTGACATTTGAACCTTAATAAGATAAGTGTATTAACACAGCTAATAGCTTGCAATTGTGTTTGAATTGCAAGTTGCTCTATCAATTACTTACTCACACGATCCGGCCGATATCGCCATTATAACAACATTAGAGACGCGCGGTCACGCCATCCCGGCATTACTAACATCTGTAACACGGTCACATCGTTTCTTGGCCGCCCAATTTTTGTTTTACTGCACACTTTTATAGTTTCCGAGCAATTTTTACATGAGCGTGCGAAAACAAGTTCGAACGTTTCGCTAGTAGATTTCCGATTTATCCAGTTACGAAATTCACTATATCCGTAATTGAATTCACCGTTTTCAATCAAAAAAATCTGGGTGCCTTATGAAATGCAAGACAAAGTGATTAGACACAATTTGCGTCCCAATTCTTGTAACATGAATCGGCTTCATGCAAATAATATCTGGCTAGACACGCCAGTGTATAACAGCATCTAATTTGTGATATTATTTGGACGTAGCTGTAACCTAGGCCTTTTCCTGCTTTCTAATGGAGCAATTATTGTAATGGCGAAATTAAAGTCTTGTATTTGAATGTGGTGCGGTTATTCGACGAATTAACATTTTCATGTGGAAGGGTCACGACCCAGCGCTCCCACACATAAATCGGCGGAGGATGTCGCGTCGTGCGCGCTGCGCTACCGCACCGCCGCGGCTACCGGTCTGTGTTGTTTCGTGTTACCGCTGTAATTAATATTACCAACCAGCTTGGATATTGCTTCTCGAAAATTCAAACAATCAATATAATCACTCAATATTACATCACTGCTATTAACATCGTTTAACACTTACTACATCAATCATGTTTAAAATTAAACATTCTTAATATTCGATAGCTTTTATAAGTTCTAAATTCGTTAGATACTGTAGCGTGTGGACACGCAAATGAAAAGGCTTCGTGTTCAATTTGACTATTATTATATTGTTAGAAGCACTTTATAATGTATTTTATACAAAATTACTTTTTGTTGACATCTTCCATCAAACTTGTTTCGAATATCAATCCCTAATCTTTTTTTAACATAAACCTTAAAAGGTATCATTACCTTGCCAGTTTGCAATTAATTAGTATGTGACCTTTTTACACGCCACAATACCAAATTACAAATAACCATAGTTTATTTAAATATTGCATTTCAATTTTTAATGTTAAGTTGTATGCAGCGTATTCAATTAGAGATACAGTCATAAACTTACGGTTATCCTCTAACAAGTTGAACTATTGACACGATTCAGTAAAAAGCAATGTTTATTGTTGTTTTACTCTTAACTTAGTTAAGAAACATATCTTTTCAATTAGACGCGCGGATTGTTAACGACCAATGACAACTGCGAGTGTTGTTATGTACTTTTCATTGACATTAGTACGTGTTAGAAACATTTCCTAGTTGCTGTTCATCATATTAGTCATTGACGTTTAACTAGCTTTTTCTTCGGCTTTCCCAGCGCTGAAGTCATTTAGTGAAAATGAACGTGCTATTATTTCCCTATGTGTTTACGTATAATTAAAATAATTATCCTAAAACAAAAGAAGAATCAGGATTACTGACCTAACCCTAAGAATCGCCAAACTTAAGTGGCAGTAGGTGAGGCACATTGCTCGCAGAACAGAATTGATGATAGATGGATACGAAAGGTTCTGGAAGACGCTGTGTTAGAAGGAAGATGACTCGTAGAGGGTCGCGAAAAAACCAAATACGAGACGCACAAGACCAGTCTTTGAGGCGACACTTGGGCGAAGCCAGCTAAGGACACCTTTCTACTAAAATGATGGAAACAAAAGCCTGTTGTCTTCTAATGTTAACTAATAAATAAACCGATGGAAAACCCAATAAGCAGACATGTGGACACAGCGATTCGCAACATGGGATACAAGATAAATTAACAAATCAACTGGTTTTGCGTTGATAGCGAGCGGCGACGGCGGCCGCGGTTGTGACAAATAGGAGTGTACCTCATACGTACAGTTGGCAACGGTCCGCACGGTACACCACATATTTCGTTAATTGATTAACTGTTCCCCGTTGTTGGCAACGGTACAGTTAGCCACATATTTAATCATCCGCAAATTGATTTATATGAACACTTTACAAATTGACACAACCCTCATTACATTAATTATGCTTTCCTTAATTTATAAAACGATAAACAAGCCGTTTAAACGTATATTGATCACCAGAATTTACATCTTCAATTCTAAAATATACGGTTAATTAATTATTGTTGGTAATTTATATCTTTCTATGGAATGCGTAAACCATGGAATAGGACTCTATAAATAATAATCAAGATTGTGAATTAGCAAAATCGTACCGATTTTGATTACCTGTTCATAACATATTGTTTATGAACCATAATATTGACTTCAATGAAAAGTTTATACGTTTTATTGTTAATTAGCACGAGTAATTTGTAACAGTTTTCTTCGTAGTTACCTAACGGTAAAGTCCAAGTAAATCAGTTCAAACAGTAAATAACATTCCCATTAAAATAAAGTTATTAGTGTTCAGATTACCTACAGAGTTTAACAATCAAGTAAAATCGGTTAACGTTCGCATTAAAATCGACGTATTTGTACGTTTAGTACGAGTAAACTCCTTTTATAAGCGACACACTTACCTGTAGCGTAGCTTACAGTGGTTTTAAACAAAAATACTTAATTAGTACGTAGTTGGTAAATATGGTATTAACGAAGTCTTAACATAAAGATAATTTTGTTTAATTACAACAACTGTACAACTTAACGTTAATTAACTCGGTGAGTCAATTAATGAAGAATTTATCTTATTTTATACGGCAGTTTGAAATATTACGTGATTAATACACTCGCCGTAAGCGTGAATTCAGTTATTATTAGCCTCTAAACTGTTATTAGTTTGTTAAACGTTGCTAATGACTCTTAAATTGCCCGCAAACGCTTATTATTTGATAGAAAGATAAATCGTGTTATGGGAGTGTGTCAGCTTACAAAAAGGGACATGATACTTTAGAAAAACTAGCCAAGATTTATTAGCTTGCTTCGGATAGATAATAACAATCGATACTAACGCGAGACAATCACGCACCAATCAACAAATAGTGTGAGAATAAGTTAATGGGGATGGGATCAAGCACTCGGGCTAACATTTCACCAAACATTTTTTTTTCTAATTACTTTGCCCTACTCTAGGAATTACAGCTGTACCGTGGGTGCGTTCACAAATATGTAAACTCACATCCACAAGGCAAGAAATATATATCTCTAGGCCAGCCATGTCAAACTCAAAGTTACTTGTGGGCCAACAGTATAAAAACTGTAGACTAGATGAACCAGGAAGCTTAAGGGCCAAGCGCCCGAAAAGTGCCATAAAACAGTGATTATCTAAGGCCTACTCCTCCGTAACGGCTAGGTCAATTAGTTTGAAAAAAATATATGTTTATTATAGATTCATGAATAATAATATCAACATTTGATTTTTTCGTGCAATTTATACTTTTGTCAAAAAAAAATATTTAGCAATTTCGCAACTTTTCGCAACTTTTCGCAACTTTTTACTCCTTCGAAACGGCTTGGACTTTTAGAAACATTTTTACACATAAAAATTGGTGGTTAAATATTCTTCAAAGTGAACATTGCATATGTAAATCAATCAATATCTCGCAGAGAAAATGGATTTAAAGCGCTTTCCGGGCGCTGCTGGCCGCAAATAAATTCACAGATTTTCGTACCTACTACCGCGTCTTTGGTGACAGCACCGCTTCCGTGAATCGTAGCCTGTTATATAGCCTATAGGTACTATATCATACATAGAATTTTTGTTGGCACTTAGATTTTTTTGATATTTTAATTATTTGGACTTAGGCTATACTTTGTACGCCTCTTGACATAATATGGCGCTCTGTAAATCAAATTTAAGATGTGTATATCTGTACACCTGTTAATTAGTAAAAGTAATTTGATTTGATTTGATTACAATCGGACTGGTAGATCCTGTGATTAGCGCCTTTAAACAAACAAAAACTCTTCCGCTTTATTATATGTATACTAGCTGACCCGGCGAACTTCGTAGCACCTAGCAGTCAATGAATGAAGTATATATTTCGATATAGTCAACCGATTGCGATGAAACAAAGCAAAAGTAATATATCAAGTTAAACACAATTTTAATATATAAAAGTTATCTACATGAATTTTATACATTTTACGCAATGCACGCACAGATAAAAACTTTTACAGATTTATTATACATTTATACGTATAATAAATCTGTATAAGTTTTAGGTGTAAATAAATGAAAAAGCCGTGCCACGCGTTTTCACCCGCGTCTTTGGTTACTGCTCCACTCCCGTGGGTCGAAATTATATAGCCTTTAACGATAAATGGACTATAACACAAAACTACTCGTATTTTTTCAATTCGATCTAGTAGTTCCTGAAATTAGCGCGTTCAAAGAAACAAACAAGCTTTATAATAGATAATAATATTATGTATCTATATTTATTAAATCATATATTATATAGTTTAAATTTATTTTCAAACGTCTACAAATTTTATTTTAGTAACATGGCAGGAAAATTGTATAGTAGATACTTTTAAAATAGTTTTTTAGTCGCTATTTTTACCACTAGTGAACTTCCACAACGGGATCCTAATTATCTCATGTCGAATTGGTAAAATACTTCTGATATTGTACATCGTTATAAATGTAACAATCAACAAATTTTCATTCCTATCTTCATATCTTTTAAGTTCAAATCATCACGACGTTAATCCGCGATAGTTATAAATTACTGTTCGTGTAGTGTTCATTGAAATACGTATGCTTTGCCATCGTTTAATAAAAAAATATATCATTCTTTTAAATTGTTATAATTACATACCTAACTTTAATTGTTCGTGCGCGTTAAGACAGCGTTTCTTTTAAATCGGTTCGAAGGAATTCAACCACGCCTTGATTGTGCTTAAATCAAACTTTAATATAAATGCAGATGACTGTACCTGTAGAAATAGCTGAACAATTCAGTCCACTATCCTTTTATGGATATTTTGTAATAGTTTCTGCATTAAATAATAATGAAGTGCCCGCACCTACCCCAGTGTTTGTTTTGTTTTTGTAAATAGATTTGTTTATTCATAATCGTCGTTCCCGATAGCCTTTACTGCACTGTATGCCTTTAATATCATTAATTAAAATACTTTCTTGAATTAACTATAAATAATGTAGAGACATGACACGTAAAGCTGTTGGCTTTGCCCGCACGCACACCTTAGGAAATGCTAATTCACTATTTTATAGAAAGATCTTAATGCACTTAAATATAAACAAATATAAATGAAAAACAAAATAAGGAATAATTTTCTATGAATGTTTATTTTTAGACAGCATTTTATAAACTGAAGTTAATTGCACTATTCCGTATTTATATTGGAATTTTTTCATTAACAGCCCAGCAAATGAACTAACTAAATTAGTGCGGAGTATTTGTTTTCTTGTACGAAACATTTCTGTGGTAATATGTAATTATATTACGCGTGTAGCTGTAGTAAGAGCTACGACAATTTCCATTATTTAGAGAACAACAAAACAGTGAGTTATTTTCCAATCGCAACTATTTTAATTAAGTAAATATAAGTTAAGCAAAGTACGTAGATGAGGAATGTTTCCCAAGTTGAAATATGCTCATGACCTAAACAAAACAGTTCTCAGGAGCACGTTGACCGCAGCAGTTATGTTATTTTCATTAAAGGCTATTCTTCCATCTGCCTGTATGCAAATTAACAGATATCCACGTAATTACACCGAGGATAACAATCAGACCTGTCTTACTCAAATACGAAATTACCGTAAAATTAATTTCAAACATTTTATATTTTCGTTTCATTGCTTACTACATAATTACTTTTTGTTTCTATGGCATTAAAACACCTTCAGATATAAATTTGATGATTCAGCAGAATGAGAGCTTCAATTTTATACCTAGTATACATATCTACGGTTATTATTATATTTTCACACTTGTGGCTTTTTTTTTTTTTTTTTTTTTTCGATGGGAAAAATCATCTTATGACAACCCCCGCTCTTGGGCGGAGCGGGAGATAGTGTCAGACTCTTACTGACTAAAAAACCCATCCCGTTCCTTCAAGCCTTCGGCTCATATTTCTAGCAGTGTTCCTTGATATCATTTTTCATGGCTTTAGTTTATATTGCAGAATATCCGAAAGCTGACATCGTAAATGAACACTCATAGTATCGTTATCAGTGGCAAGGGAAGCAGATATAACTCGCACACCTAGTTGCTCAACTCTGTAAATAACTAATGGCAGCGCCCCCTCGGCGACTACTACTTGATTGCATCTGTTGTCGCTCTTCATATCGCGCGCTGCTGTGATTTAACAACCACCTGTCGTGGTTTATGTCCTGCGATACCCGCACACGAGGAAGTACAGGGAACTAGAAACGAGGCGTCACATACACTACCTACCTATACCCCACTATCTCTCGCAACAAATGGTCCTTCGCATATTATTCTGCTCGCATTTTTTGCCAGTTTCACAAAAGATGCTAATACGATGAGATAAAAAAGGTTATCTCTGTGCGGACGCTGTAAACCGGCGCCACCATGCTCCTCATAATAAATTAACTGAGATTATTTTCGCAACATACCTACATAACGTTTCCGTGATGGTACATGATACTGATAAACATTTTGATATCATAAAATAAGACTGTTTATAAGCTTCCTTGGCTGCATTGTGTGAATTCAAATGTCCACATGAGTGAGACCGACACTGCAATTTTTTCTGTTTTATCTCTTATTT
Organism: Mythimna ferrago; assembly: GCA_910589285.2. NCBI lineage: Eukaryota > Metazoa > Arthropoda > Insecta > Lepidoptera > Noctuidae > Mythimna > Mythimna ferrago. The sequence continues at coordinate 13,298,294 of OU342687.1, forward strand.
GGTGAACTCGTTTGGGTATCAACAAGAGATAAGTCGCGTATTCAGAAGCTAAATGTGGATACTTTATAAATGGATTTAGCCGTGTAGCCAAAGTAATAAGTTGTGTATTTCTGTGCAACGCACCGCAGCTGGAATCACTAATGAGAGCGCAATTCAAATCAACTGATTTATAAGGAGTAAGTTATTTCGCCGGCTGCGCGTACAATATTTACTTATGTTCTAACGGCCACATAGATATTGTACTCCAATATTGCGATAAGTATAATGTATACTAGATATGCCTTATAAGTTTATACTTTAATAAATCATAGTATTATTCTTTGTCATTTATTCCCGACTGAATAATGTAACGTTATGAGATCGATTCGATTGTCTTTATAATTGAATTCTGATGTTTATTGACAAAAGTTAATTGCTGAACAACTCCGGTCGGAAATTGCTTTTCTTTCGTCAGTGTCCATTAAAATTTTATATTGGATGTTAATTTTATATTGGGTAATATCGAATTGTGAGCATTGGGAGGTCTCTGGCTCTGAATGTACTACGTCAGCTTATATTAGCTCGTTAAGAGTCGCGGGCCTTGTCCGGATGATATCTCTTAACCCCCTCAATTAGTGTGCCCTGACTATCGCGTGGCAATAACCCGAAACAGCATATAAGCTCCCCGCACTCGTGACGCGACGAACGAACCAAATGAGTGTACTCTTAATTAGCCGTTATACTATAAATTTTAAAAGCGATGATAAGGTCCCGTTGTGCGCTCTCCGGGAACACTACCCGCCGGCTAATGGTGCCTTGAGAATTAAATTTAATTAATTCCTCCTCGCCAAACGTGCTTGCTGGATCGAATTTGGCTTAGAAATGAATGTCTTGGAAAGAAAGAAAGAGAAAGGAGAAGTGCATCCACCTTAAGAAGAGACTAGGGTTGTAAACTCGACAGCGTTCTTTACTGGATGTAAAGTTACAAACAAAGTGGCCTTTGTAATGGTTCTTCCAGGAAGATAGGGAAATAAACTAAAATGTGAATTAGTAAAGCTAAAAATACGAAATCTTTAATCGGTATACTCTATTCGTCTATTCGATAAAAATAATGTGACAACACCGGGCCGGCGGCGCGGGCGCCGCCAACCCGGTGTCACATGATAATCACATGTGATAATAATACTTATCAGTATGATTACTTTTAAATTCATATTTATCGAGGTACACAGAGGTCAATTACTCCTCGTAACATCAGTTACGTCTTTTATTACTAACATTATCTTTTTTCAGAGTATCATACCGTTTTAAATATTTTATAATGATATCTAAATTTGCGGAACGTGCTGCAATTTATGTCCTCGAAATGAGTGTCAGCGTAATAACAGTAAGAGCGCTAATGACTTAACATGTTATCACTATCTTGTGTATTGTTGCGAAACTATTTCAATTAACTTGCGTGGCTCTTAGGCGGGCGGAAAAACGTGTGGCGTATCCGCGTCCGTGTGGTTAATTTACATGAGCGTACATCGGACGAGTGCAGAGCGTTGTTAGCCGCGGCCGCGCTACGCGTTTCTCGCCTTTGTTTATGTTACTGTTTACTGTACATAAATGGAATGAAACTTGTCGACTCCGCCGTCTGATAACGGAGCGTTTTGTCTGTAATTAAGAACGGCGAGAGCGGGTCAGCCGTCTACCCGGCATTACCACAAAGTTATGGAGACATTTTGAGCGTGTCCAGATTGTTTAACTACAAGCCTGTCATGTTTAGAATGAACTTGTGTTATAAATCTGCCATAACGTCATGATTCCAGTGAGATTGTTTGTTAATTGTAGGTAATACATTACTCGCTAATGAACCAGCTGCGGACTTACAGCACGGGCACTTACATTATGGAGCCCGCTGCGTATTGTTGTAAACAAGGACTATTATTCCGCATACAGTTATTGTGTTTAACTATTATGTCATTTTTACAAGCTTTTTATTAGGTTTGTTTTGTTAAATCTTGCAAATTAATTTTAAAACAGTTACCTATAACCGATGGAGCTGAAATTTTGTAGACATGTTCAGTTTGATTAATAGAATGACAATCCGCAAGATTTCTACCAACCAAAAAAAACCCAAATTTTTAATTTCTCATGGAGTCTCATTCGAAATTCAATAAGGCGGACCAGTAACTTTTGTATATATCCCTATGATATGGGTATCTTTTAATTGAGTTTGTTGAAAAGGTTAAGAAATAAATTTTCGTTACAATAAATCCAATTTGTGGACAATTTGTTAAATGCTTGTTTTTATAAATTTGTTTTTTTTTTACAATATCTTGTGGCTTCGTAATGTGAAGTAGACGATAAAAGCTCTAATAGACAATAAACTACGCATATATGGATTATACTGAAATTTTTTTGACGAAAAAATTTACGTGTTTTTAAAAAACCTATTTGCAAAATAAATTTCTTTTATCTTTTCTTAAAAGGTTTGGCTAAGCGAGGTCGCGTGGCTTCGGCGATAGGTATTTCGTTGAAGTGCGCATTTTTTGTTAAGTGATTCGAATTGGTGAATTACAGATTTGTATATTGGAGATCGCGGCGCGGCGTCAAATTTTTCGTGGAAGCGTGCATTCGTTGTGCAGCATTTCGTATTAGTAAACTTATGAGGACGTGCTATTCGTTTTTACACTTTTCTAAGTCATTTAACATACTCTTGGGGAACTTGGAACTCGGGGAAATAGGGCATCACCCCACAACAGGCCCTAACAATATATATCAGCGCTGTTTTATTTATTGTTTTAAATATCGCAGCTTAAACTGAGTTAGGCGCCTTTTTAACTTAGCACAAATTGTATGTATTTTTAAATAAATAAATACATAAACACTTTTGCTTTCTTTTGAGTAGAGTAGCGTTCAAATAAGTTCCCCATTTTTACAACATTCTATAAATACATTTTTAAACACACTGTATTATTCAGAACGCATTACACTGTGCGACATTATCGTAAACTTAGCAAGTCGTTTACAAACTGTGACATTCAAGCAATTAATAGGCAGTTTAGATGCAAATAGGCTTCAACGATTTCCTTCGTGAGGCATCGATTTGGTACAGTGCTAAGTGAAACTGTGTGAAGAGATCACGATGCTATAAACAGAAGACAATAATCGTTGTTCGTGTTGCGGCGGCCGCCGGCAGCCAAGCCACGTGTAATCCCTTGTCTTGTCCGACTTCCAACTCCGCCGGGAGCTGACAGTAGCACCATTTGCATTTTATTACACTCGCCTCCTCCACCACAATGATTTCTTACCGATATTTTTAATAAATTCTTTACACAACATCTTTATACCATACAGCTTATTAATATAAGCTAATTTCATTATGCATACGCTTAAAAACGTAACGACTATATTTTTGTGATTCTAACCTGAACGTATGTTAATTTCACGCATAATATATGTAAACCTCTTCATGAAAGTGTACATTTATACATATACTGGCTTCTGACAGCGGCTTCGCCGGCGTAAAAATAAGGTGTCTCCAAACGAACTATGGACCCCCGTTTCTCACCTTAGGGGGTGAATTTTAAAAAAATCATCTTTTAATGATCATCATCATCATCATTTCAGCCGATCGACGTCCACTGTTGGACATAGGCCTCCCCCAAGCGTCGCCACAACGAACGATCATGTGCGTCCCGCATCCATCGGATTCCCGCTACTTTCACCAGGTCGTCAGTCCACCTTGTAGGAGGCCTTCCAACGCAGAGTCTTCCAGTACGCGGTCGCTACTCCAGAACTTTTCGGCCCCAACGGCCATCTGTTCTGCGAGCAATGTGCCCTGCCCATTGCCACTTAAGTTTGGCGATTCTTTTAATGATCGCCTACGTCATAAAAGCAAACTTTGTGCATTTCACGCTCCTAGATCCAGTAGTTTCGGCTGTACATTGATATGTCAGTCAGTCAGTCAGTCTCTCTTTTTATATATATAGATATATGCTTTGTTATTTGTTACAGCACACATTGACGGGTCACAGCGGCAAAGTAATGGCAGCTAAATTCCTCGGGGAACCGACCAAAGTGATCACCGGTAGCCACGATCGGACGCTCAAAATATGGGACCTTAGAAGTAAAATGTGTAAGTATGTACCAACTCATTTGCTTTATAGCACCGTCTTGTTTATTGGAAACGATTTTAATAACAAAATACTATTCTATGTTACTACAGAGAGAAATATATTGCACGATAATTCATAATATTCTATTGTATGGAAACCCTTCTCGCAGTCGTCTTTTATAACTCGGACAACTACTAACAGCTTAGATTTAGGTCCACTGCATAACGATAGTATACAACCTAACATAAATATTATAAAGTTATGGTTTTCGAGGTGGGAACAATTTTTTGAATGATTACCACAGTTATCTGATGAAACTTTATCCGGTGAACTTGATGTACGCTGTTAACGAAGAGCTAATTGCAGAAATTAAAATAGTAGGTAATAGCCGTTCAAAAGCAATGCAGTTGTGCTTTGCAAATAGGGTTGTTACTTATCTCAAGAAAGTTCAAGAATATATTTCCGATTTTCTTAACTCTCCTTTATCATAAATCATTAGTTCTAAGGGTCATAATTTTGTTTAAGTATATAGGCTTCCTCGCGCAAGCAGGCTGATGTTCAGCAGGTGGATTATTATTAGTACTAATAGAAATAACAGAAGCCCAATAAAATAAAACCTCTTGATATACGAGCAGCCGTTAAACGTATGCCTGATGCAGATTAATGCTACCTGAGTGGAAGTGCAGGACGGATAACAACTGCAGTTGGAAACGTCGTGTGAAAATTAAAAGATAGAGGAAAGACTAATGCAGCTGGAATTAAAGAGCGGTGTGAGGCACGCGCGCTGGAAGCGATGTGCTCGCGCGATTGCGCCGCCGAACTGTTCACGTAGCGCGCCAAGCTCTACGACGCGAGATTTTATATAGTTACGTCAAATACACTACTTACTTACTTATTAAATTTTCATCATGATGAGTTAGACCGTAGATTCAACCATTAGTCACCAAAATCTAAACAAACATAGACACGACAGAAATCGTAGCTGTTAGTACTCGATTGTCTCTTCTTAACTGCCGTTAAGTATTCAAGATTATAAACATAGTGGAACATTTAATCTAACCTGTGAAAGTACTAAGGATTATCTAGAATTCCAACTGAGAAACTCTTCCTATTTTACCGTCAGTTAAAAATTTGCATTTTATCTAAAGAGCGGCAATGCATTTATTTGATACGTTCGTGTAATTTATCTAGCAACCATTTGTTTCGCCTGAGCTTGCGAACCAACACTAAGTGGTGTTTAGAGCTGTTTCACTTAACATTAGTGATTAGTCTCTGTTGCCATCCAGAAGACCTTAGTGTGGAAACGTTTAACCATTCTGGTAATAATAGTTTGTTTCCAAATACAACATGGCTTGAGGATTTTTCTCTGATTTACGATAGACTTGCTTCCTGCGATGCTTAAGCTATAACTTATATGAGAGTCTCGATAACTTATTGCCTACACACGATACGATGCGCAAGTCCGGGTGTTCCCAGGCTATAAATGTCTGGAAACTCGTCCTCATAAACATATTACAATTATTGGATCTTGATAGATAACGCCGTTTATAACTTAGATTGTAATGTTAACAGCCGTGGAGGTGAGGGCTTCTGGGAACTGATTGAAATCTAATTTAGACGTGTAACGCAATTATCCATTTTAGTGCATCCTTTTTCCCACAGCTGTTATACCTAGGAACTAATTAGAGCACACCTGATTTACAATTACTGCTGGCTGCTGGAAAAGCAGTCATCGCTTGTTTTACGACTGTCGTATTTAAATTAAATGCTTCGACCAATATTGTAAAACGAAATGATATCCTGGAAGTAACAAGCTATTAAAAGTTATAGATTTTTTAGTATCGCAGAATTTTCCAAAGCAGTGTTAGAAATAAATTAACTGTGTCTGCAGCTAAATATTAAGGTTTAGTCGCGGGCCAGGGACAGGGTAGCTGTGAATTTAAAAAAAAAACTCGTATATGAAAACTGAATCTCTATAGGTAATTATAATTACGCTAACGGGCAGACAGATAAAGTTGTATTTTATAATTAGCTTCTACCAGTGACTTTACTCGTGTGAAAATTATCTCAAGAAAACATATTCCAGGGATTAAATGGTCCTAGTCTACCCGTATGCCAAATATCCAAATCCGTTCTGCCGTTTGAGTGTGAAAAAGGAACAAATAAAAATCATAAACTTTCGCCTTTATAATATTAGTGCGATTGTAGTATAATCTACACTAATATTATAAAGAGGTAAAGTTTGTTTTTTTGTTTGTAGGACTGACGTAATCTCTGAAAGTACTAGTCCGATTGTTGAAATTTTTTCACCGATAGAAAGCTGCTTTATTCCTGAGTGAAATAGGCTTTAGTGAAATATTTTATGTACGCAGGTGAAGCCGCGGACAAAAGCTAGTATTTTATACTTTTATACGTTTGGTTGATAAAATTATTAAAACTTAAAATTATTGTAATACTTATTTTATATTTTAAAATAAGGTAGACATATTAAAGGCAAACTTTGAAATTGATCCTCTCGTATGTTTTACTCTTTGCCTGGGCCTGTGATTGGCTGATTGTTTGATAAAACATCATGATTGTGCCAAAGCAAGAACAATAGTAGCGCAAGCAACTGGCCACCATTTTGATTCTCATGTTTCATAACCAATCAGGTGCTTATGAGTTGATTCTTAATCAAGTGTGAATAACTGTGGCGTCCCGTGGTGCCGACAAGCGGTCAAATTTGTGATATTAATATTTTATTTTTTTCCAATCACACTACTTCATATTCGGAGGTGTATCGTCATAGATAAACATCTAATATCGATAAGAATTGACAGATTGTTTAATATTTTAAATCAACTTATTATGAAACACGTGACCACCAACAAATATTTAAGACTAACTTTTGCTTCCATAGTCTATTCAATAAGAACTGTACTTTTCCGATATAAACACGTTAGTAGTAAAATTCTGATACTTTATCAGAATTATTGTAATTGGGTTCCAGAGCTTACCTTTCACAAACATACAAATAAATATACAATCGGATATTATTATGTGTTTAGATTTCAACAATATTTTGTATTTTACAACTAAATACACTAAAAAAAAATGTTTTTCTGAAAACAGCATTAAAATTGGTTATTAAATAATGCAGCAATTGACATATCAAATTTTAATATGAGGAAAAGTTGGGGTATAGTGCTATCTCTTTATATCTTGCTATCTCTTTTTTACGCATGTAACCTAATGGCAGTGACGTCACAGTTTAATATATACATCCTTATTCAGTCACTTGACGTTTTCAGCTTCCACCAGATTTGAAAAATTGTTAACTTACTTACTTACTTAATATTGAGTTGATTTGAAAAATTCTTTCAATTTTCGATCTTTGATAAAGTTACTTTTTGATTGAATTCCTATTTTCTTGATCACGGCATCACGCGTGAACGGCTGGACCGACTTCGCTAATTCTTTTTTCTTGTGTTCGTTATTGTGAGGAGAAGGTTCTTATGGAAAAAAACTAGGCAAGTGCGAGTCGGACTCGCGCACTGAGAGTTTCGTGCAAACTATAATTCCCGAATGGAGTCTCGAAGATTTTTCCGAATTGTTATTTTTTTTTTTTGTGACATATGTAACAACAAATCTACTGTTTTCAGATATTTCCCTATATCTGTGCTATAAGACCTTGCTTTGTGCCAAATTTCAAGATTCTGGATCAACGGGAAGTACCCTATGAATGGATCTCATGGTGAAGTGGCGTCAACGACTATCGCAACCCAGTGCTGGGCACGCCACAATCTTGGCGGTAAGTCCCCTCTTTGAGGCGTGGCTGGAAAGACCTCACGGCGTCCTTACCTTCCGCATGACTCAGGTACTCACCGGACATGGTTCGTTCGGGAGTTTCCTGCACCGGATTCATGCGGAAGTGACGCCCGGGTGTCGCCACTGTGCGGAACGCCCGGAGGACACGGTGGAGCACACAGTCGAGGTGTGCCCTGCTTGGGCGGAGCATCGCCGTGCCCTCGTGGGGGCGATCGGCGGCGGAGACCTCTCGCGTCGGGCCTTGGTTGAGGCCATGATCCGGAGCGAGGAGGAGTGGCAGGCGGTCGCCGACTTCTGCGAAGCAGTAATGCTCGCAAAGGAGGAGGCCGAACGCATCAGGCAACGGCGTTATCGCCGCCGCCGCCGGGATTCTGATCCCGATTTCCGGCCACCGTAGGCGCTTGCTTGCGGACAGTGAGCAATGGGTAGCTCGCTGTCCGGCCGTCCGGTAACTGTCCGGACCAAGCCCAAGTCGTCGACGGCGCGCACTGTTCCCGCGCGCCTCAAGGAGTTGTCAGCAACAGCAGGGACCCAGCCGGGTCGAAGCCTACTGGGGCCAGGGTTATCCGAAAGGGCGCTCGAGCCCCGGTATGAAGGCTAGAAGGAACGGGGTGGGTCTTTTAGTCAGTAAGAGTCTGACACTATCTCCCGCTCCGCCCAAGGGCGGGGGATGTCAATGCATGATTTTTTCCCACCATAAAAAAAAAAAAAAAAAAAAAAAAAAAAAAAAAAAAAAAAAAAAAAAAAACCCTATGAATTTTTGATCTTTGAGAGTATCAAAATATACGTTTTTTGCGACATAAACGGCCGCATCTTTTTTATTCGTTAACTTAGAAGTTTGATTTTTTTCACAGCTTGAAGGGACCGCAGACTTGAATAAATGGTTTTAATTTCAACTCGATACCTCTACGAGTTTTTGAGATAAAGGGTCTTGACAGATAGACAGACAGACAGACAGACGGACGGACAACAAAGTGATCTAATAAGGGTTCCGTTTTTTCCTTTTAAGGTACGGAACCCTAAAAAACGAAAAAGTTGTTAAAAAAAGACAATTATTTACCTAACCAGCTGTTGATTTGTAGGTTATACATGTGTTTGTTAGCTTGTCTTTACCAATATGTTTACTATTTCTTCGTATGTCAGGGATTTTAGTCAAATCATAACAAAGTAAGTACAGAATTAGAATAAATAAAGCGTGATTAAAAAAAAATACAGCAATTTTATTAGTTTAATTTGATATCGTACTTCACGGCTTGAACCACAGTCAAGCGCTTTACTTCGTGTAATTTATTTCATCACCATTGCCCTCAAAACGGTGAAGGAAAACTGACATGTTCTTTGAATAAAAAATCGAAGACATATGACATCCACCAACTACTCTGTATATTTTGGCCTATTCTCTCTTCTAAAGAGGAACCCAATGTCCCTGCCGTGGGAACATTATAAGGCTAATTATGCTACATGCTATAATTAGACAAACATGCCATGAAGTTATACGATTTTATTACATAAATACCCGGATATTATGACCAGTTAAGGCCCATGTTAGTCTATACTCATCTTTACGTCCATATTAGGTAGCTATAATGCGTTGGAACTGTATTTACTTCGAATATACTGTTGTACCCCATTATTATTATATTAATGTATTTCCTGTATGATTTAGTAACAGTTAATTATAATGATATGACTTAGTATTTGATTTAAAACTTAATAATGTAGTTATTTAATAATATATCTATATACCATGGGTGGTCAAATTATTTAGGATAGTACAGTAGTCATGCCATGCAATCCCGGAAAATTTCTGATTGAATTTCCATGGTATGCGTTGTAACGAAACACTTTTTAAGAAAGCTTTTTGGTATTATTACTCATCCCTTTATTTTTTTATTAACATGTGGCAACACTTAAATCTTGGTGCTGTCCCTAATAATATGGTCACCAACTGTATTTAAAATACTTGAGTTTTCTTATCTTTCGTTGTAAGTAAATTTTACTGTACTTTTGCTCATTATACATACAAAGAAATAATGAAATTCAATATGACTTCAGTGAGTTTGAGTGGTTTCAGGAGTTTATTTCATATCTGGATTTATAGTAGAATCGTGCTAGTAAGCACATATGTGTATATCAACAGACTATAGATACAATAAATATTATCATGAACAAGACTGTTGTCTTGGATCTGTTATTTTAAACCCACTATATCATGTGTAACATTTAACTTCAATAGCTTTAACTTTCTTTCTATTGTAAGTACCAACAATTTCTACGCTCTCCAAATGAATGATTTGACATTAAACCATTATTTTCAATATTATATAGCCGTCTTATTATTATAAGAGAGTCCAACCCCGAAATAGACGAGTCAGTCAGGTTGACGATAGACGAGTTGGGAAGAGCCCTCTTAAGTATAGCTTATTGATTGGTATCCATATTACTAGCGCATACATAGACAAATATCAAAAGTTTTATATCCGCAAACAGCTAAACTTTCAATCATATGTGACCAGCAATTTCAGTTTTACTCGTTACTTAAATAGCCTTGCTGTTGAAATAAAAAAAAATCAAAATCAAAGCATTTATTTCAAATAGACCATTTAAAGGCACTTTTGAAAAGTCAAATGTCGGTCAGTCCAAGAAAAGTGAAGCTAAATTTGTCACATTTTTAATCGAAAGTCATCTTACCTGGTTGTTCTCATTAAGCTCTTTTAAAGTTTAAATTGGAAGTGATCTTCAAATTAATTCCCGGTATAATTATTATTATTATTTACTTATATTTGACTTACATTATAATTAAACTAAATTGCTTTTTAATAAATAATATGTGATTTTGACCAACCTGTCTATCTATCTTTACGCCTATATTTGATCCGTTTACACGTAAACTATCTTCTAAACATTTAATGTAGATCATTTCTATAAACAAGTTGCTAGTGTGCATTATTAACAAAACAGAATTAAAATCATATCATTGGACATTCACATAATATGACAAAGTGATCTATTCGAGCTCGCAGTCGTTGTACCTACATAGTGCATATCATAGGCATTGTTGTGCATCGAGCCGTGAACCTGGCAGCCGCGCTCGGTGCGGTTAGCCGCAATCAAGTGAACACCACGACTACAAGTACTTTTTCTGCGCCATCGATATATCCAAATAAGTTACCGTCAAACTTTTTTTTGTAAGGATAAATATAACTTGTCCCTGTTCCATGAGAGTTCATATTCTCGTTTCACTAGTTCTGGACGTGCTAATTATAGATTCTGATTTTGAAACCACTGATTGAATACTGCGATCGTTGAACTATTCGACGACTACTTTAAAAGGAGTGCACCGTAGACTTGCTACGAAATATTGCTACGAAGTCAACTCTTGTAGCTGTAGCAACTAATATTACTATAAATTACGTCATTTAATGATTTACTGTTATTATCAAACAACAGTTGTGCATAATCAGCATCATAAAATAGCTTCAGAAAACCTATCTAACGCAGTCGCTAAATAAAGCGATTTATCATGAAAATTTACTTCTACAATAATCGAAGCATGTCGTAACGATATATGGATAATCATGATGACGTTATTGTCTCACCGAGCAATAGCCTGTTAAAACACTCGTATCAGTCGTAAAGCATTCGCAAGTTGACCACACAGCCTGGAATCTTAACTAACAAATGTAATAACACATTATAGGCAATTTATCGCGCACATTAATAGGCCTTCAGGAAGTTTTATTGTTATTATCAACCGTTGTGTGACACAGATTTTATAATGCAAGCTTCAACAGGTACAGAGACGAAGTTCGCGGGGTCATCGTGTAACGACCTGGTGACGTCAGACGGGGCGGGCTCTACCATCATCTCGGGCCACTTCGACAAGAGGATCAGGTTCTGGGACATCCGAACCGAGATGTCTGCCAACGATATCATGCTGCAAGGGAAGGTCACGTCGCTTGATCTCAGCAGAGGTATGCGTGTTTATTACATCAAGACAACTGTCAATTTCTGTCATATAAATGCATAGACACTTAAATCAGTACGTGGGTTCGCTTAGTAACTTACAAAGTATAATTTCATAGTTAACAACAACTTAATGACAGCAATAATAAATAATCTTAAGCATCTATTCTTTTTTTTTGATGTGTTAAATTATGGCGAAGCGCTAGGATGTTTCAGACTTTTACCGAATAAAACCCACCTGTTTCCTTTAGCTGCCCTTTGCATTCTATGGCCACGGTCACTCTTTCAAACGTTCCCGCAACCCACGCATCCATAGTTAAAGTTTAAATGAACAAGAAATGAACTCAACAGTTTACTAGCATTAACTTGTCAACTGGCGAGTTCATTTAATTTAACAGTAGTTAAGATTAACATCGCAACTACTGTTAGACAGAAAGACAAGCACATAACGTCAAAAGTTAAATAGCTGTTTATCGGCTGGAGTGGTTGTAAACTCTCTGTAATTGAATGCATCGCATATTAGTATCGGTATTCGTGTCAGCACCAGAACGTGACGGGTGCGCAATGCCCATTTCCGTTACGCGCTTCTCAATCGATCCCTTTTTTGTCAGTAACGGTCTGTGCATCGCACGAAACGCTCAGATTGATACCTTCAATCAATCGCGGTGTCGGAACGTCACTGCCTCGGAAACTGATTAAATCACGTCGATTTCATCGGACAAATGAATAGGGAGACAGTTCACAGTTAGCCATCACGCTCGATCCAGATCCGAAGCGCTATCGCCCATCTATCATGCGCTGACATTGAACAGAATCACAAATATGTCATCTTTGAAAGCTTTTTACAACGATTTCAGTTTCATTTATGACTTTATTAATAGCGATACTTGAAGTGCATTAGAGTGGAATAGAGTTGTGAAACCGCGTTCAATTGAGAAGAGCAACAATTTGATAAAAGATCTTTGTTGATGGTCGGGGAGATGGTTGTGAAAGATATATGAGACTTGTTTGAACATAATGTACGAGAGATGAATACTTTACGATAGTTTCATTCATGTTTAGTGTTTTGTTCACACCTAAAGGTTTTGTAGTTTATTTAGAAGATGAACTACTTACTAAAACACTTTATTCTGTTTAAAACGTTAAAGAGGCGTAAAAGTACGAGTATCATCATCTTAATACTTCCTACGTTCTAACTAATGAATGAAAGAAAATGTCATGTTTTATGTACGTGATATGTAAATTGCAGATTATCGTACAAATCGCTTTAGCACGATACGAGTAGTACTTTCTTAGTATTAAGCTGATGTTAGCTCATTGACGCCGTCTCACATTTGTAATAGCTATATCTGAATTCATATATTGAAACTTCGTACTCTATTTCATACGTTACAAGGTTCTAATTTCATTGCTACTTTTTAATACTTGAATGTTAATTAAAAATTAACTGAAAATATGACATGCTGAAGTCGATATACTTGAGTTTTTGGCAATGATTTGAAAAACCTTGAACTAGTTTCTGTCAGCGGCTTCGCCCGCGTATAAGTCGTAAATTATACCATACTCTCGTCAGTATGATATCCAATGTCCTATTTCAGGGCATGGTCTACCCGTGTGCAAAATTTCAACCAAATCCGAACAACCGTTAAGAGAGAATAGACAAACGAACAGTTCCTTTTGTATTTATAATTTTACTACGGATTATAAATTAAGGCATAATAGCGTGCAACCGCATGAGAGCTTAGTATTGACCTTAAGATCGCTCTTCATACCGACTGATGGATAATGAAACCGAGATAGTATCGCACACTTAAATCATTCAATTTAATAAAGCGCTGTGCCAGTTTCATGAAGCTCTTTACCTTACATTAAAACTATTAAGGAGTTTTCCCACTACACTGCATCATTCTATGACCGTGTTAGGAACGTATGACGCACTGTAGCTCGCCGTCCAACAAGGTCCAGACCAGGTCTAGGCTCGGGTCGAAGACACGTACTGTTCCACACGCGCCTCAAAAAAAGGTCAGCAAACGGACGGGGCCCACTACCCCAAAGAGCCAATGTTTGCGAAGGCTGCGGGATTGATCGAGAGAGTTACCTCCCATGAACATTTTCGCCTCGACGATATTTCTCTACAGAGTTATAACCGGGTCCTGTTATACAGTTTTCGCGAAGTTAAATTTCGAAGGAATCTTATCGGGACACCGACCTTCAGCTGGATAACGTGCATTGATATTCTATTGCAGTAAGCGAATTTACAAACTCCATACCCATAGCCTTGGAACACAAAAGGCAACTGAAAGAAACAGGCAGGTGCTGAGGCAGGAGGTGGTAATGACAGGTGTGTTTTAGTCAATAAAAGTCCGACATTCCTACCTACTCCACCCAGAGCAGGAGCGGTTATTTGATGATTTACTACAGAAAAAAAGATAAGGAATGCAATGGGGTATGATACGGGGGGTGCCACGACAGAAAACCTCCACGAGTGCCCGCAGGCTGTAGTTCCCTTGCGGATACGTCCGGAGCGAAGGCCAGTCTGCGGGACGGTGCACCCTGGGAGGCGGCCAATGTCCCCCTTGGGTATTGCTGCCTAAGGGGCCTCGATGGCCGTCTGCGAATGTTCTGTCTGAAGGAACGCTTCAACGCGTGTCCCTCTGCTGTAGCAGAGGGCACAGTGGCGAAGTAAGAGCGGGCTCGGTGTGCACTCACACTGCCGCCGGGCAGGCAGAAGGAAGGCTTGCTCCTCCTTCTGCCACCGTTAGTCTCGTAGCCCCAGAGATTGTCCAAGGTCATGTTTCTGACTTTTGATGGGGGACGAGGGTCCTGGCTTAACCGCCCGGGCCGCGAGGAAGACAACCTCTATAAAAAATTACCCCAAATCTCCAAGCGGCGGCGCACCGTGAGGGAGGTTGTTAGCTTGACTAATGGGTAGCTAAATTAGTCTCTAGTGCGAACCACGTATTTGAGCCAGTAAAACATGATATCTACTCGTGGGAACAGAAATGGAAACACAAAAATCGAAATTTTTTCAAAAACCAGGGAGTGATGCGCGGTCGGAGTCCGACGCGGCATCCAGAGGGAGCTCGGAGGGCTCGGAGGCGGAGGAGATGGCTGGCGATTCTGGGAGAAACTCGGGTTTCTCCCCGAGGCGCTCCGAGTTCGTCAGGAGGTATGACGGACGCTCGGAAGTGGAGGAGGCTGCGTGCGATGGGAGAAACTCGGGTCGCTCCCGGAAGCGCTCCGCGTCTGCCAGGAGGGAAGACGGATCGTCTGGCTCTGGCTCTGAGGGGAGGAGCAAAATTCCCACCATCAGCCGTGGTGCGGGCCAGTCCCGCGGAAAGGGGAGGGGGCTAACGGCCAAAGACTCCGCTCAGCGAGCCGCCAGGCTTGCCGCGGAGAGGCGTTACCCCGGAGCGGCCGGCTCAGAGAGGGACCTCTCGGAGCCATCTGGCAGCGAGAGGCGTGCCAAAGCGGACTCCGACATGGAGTCCCTTCAGAAGATGGCAGTCAACCTGCTGCGGGACATGAGCCGCAAAAGGGAGAAGACGTCAAAGGAGAGGACGGCCCAACGACACGCGAAGTCCCTTCGGGAAGCCTTTGACGCCTCTCTCGAGAAGAGGGTGGCTAGGATCCGGAGCGAGCTCCGGGCTGAGCTCCAGGCCGAGCTCCGGGCCGAAGTCCGGGCTGAGCTCGCGAGAGCGCCCAATAGCGGTGGCTGCCAGGAGGCGGCGACGGGAGGGGGGGCCCAGGCCCAGCCCGAGCCGGAGAGCCAGCTGCTAACGCTGGTGCAGCGGGAACTGGCTGCTTTCCAGCAGCAGCTGCAACAGCAGCAGCAGCAGTTCCAGCTGCGCATTCAGCAGCAGCTGTCCCTGCTGGAGGGCATCGTGCTGCGCCCTCCGCTAGCGGCCTCTAGCCAGCAGCGAAAGGCGCCGTCTTACGCCGCCGCCGCCGCTGCGGCTTCTGTGCCCAAGGCGGGTCCATCGGGGCAAGCGGGGCGCGGGGCCGTGGCGTCGGAGCCCGCGAGACCGCCCCCGACGGCCAAGCAGCAACGGCGGCAAAAAGGTGTGGCGGTGCCGGCCGCTAAACCGGCGGGACCTCCTGCCGCGGCGGCGACTAGGCCCCGCCCGCCACCTCCTCCACCTGAGGAACCCGGCGGCGCTTGGACAGTCGTCGGCGCCGCGAAGAAGGCGGGCAAGGCGGCCAGGACGGCCAAGAAGCGCGCAAGGCGCCAAGAGCGCAAGAAGCGGGCCATGGCGGCGAGACTTCGCGCCCCGAACTCCGAGGCTGTGGTGATAACACTGCAGCCAGAAGCGGAGAAGAAGGGCGTGACGTATGACGCCGTCATGGAGAAGGCGAAGCAGGCGGTGCTGCCCCACCTTCAGGAGCTCGGGGCCGCTGGGGGCTTCCGCATGAGGCGCACGGTCACCGGGGCCCGAATCCTGGAGGTCCCCGGTGCGACCAGCGGCCCTGCGGCTGACGCTCTGGCCGCTAGGATCAGAGCGTCCCTCGATGCGGAGGAGGCCCGAGTGTCCAGGCCCACAAAGTGCATAGATATGCGCATCATGGGCTTGGACGACTCCGTCAAGGTGGACGAGGTGGTGGCCGCCATCGTCAGGGCGGGCGGGTGCACGGCCGATCAGGTCCGGGTGGGCACCATCCGCGCTGACGGCACGGGCATGCGAGCGGTGACAGCTAGCTGCCCCGTGGCGGCGGCCAGGACCATCACTGGGGAGGGCCGACGGCTGTTGGTAGGCTGGGTCTCCGCGCAGGTTAAACTGCTGGAGCCCAGACCTCTGCGGTGCTTCCGGTGCCAAGTGGGGCACCACGTTGGCGCCCACTGCGCCGCGGAGGTGGACCGCAGCGACCGCTGCCACCAGTGTGGCCAGCCCGGTCACAAGGCCGCAGAATGCCGTGCTCCGCTGCACTGCTACGCATGTGCGGCGGCAGGCAAGCCGGCCAACCACCGGGCTGGGGGCAGGTCCTGCGACCCCTCCGCCAAGGACAAGGGCAGGGTCCGTAGGCCCATCCCCGCCGACGTCCTCACCGCCGCAGCCGCCTCCTTGGCCGCCGCCGCTATCGCCGCCGCACCCGCCGCTCTCGCCGCCGCACCCGCCGCAGTCGCCGCCGCACCCGCCGCGGCAGTGCCCCCTAGAAGGGCTCGGGAGGAGACGATGGACTGCCAATAACGGCCCCATTCCGTCTCCTCCAGGCGAATATCAACCACTGCGCCCCCGCTCAGGATCTGTTGCTCCAGAGCATGGCGCAGTGGTCGATAAATGTCGCCGTCGTCTCCGAGCCGTACTACGTCCATCCCCGTGGAGACTGGGTTCAGGACCTGGACGGCTCGGTGACGTTAATCTCGTTGGCCGCCGCCGGTACCCCGCCCCTCGAGGCTGTTGCGAGGGGGCGGGGCTGCGTGGCAGCACGGTTCGGGGACATTGCAGTGGTAGGCGTCTACCTGTCCCCGAGCAGATCTCTCGACGAACTCCAGGTCTCCCTTATGGAGCTAAATGTCGTCGTCGCTGGGTTTGGTACCCTCCCCGTGGTCGTTTGCGGGGACTTCAACGCCTGGAATACGGCTTGGGGTTCCCGGTACACGAACCCACGGGGTCAGATGGTGGAGGACTGGGCTTTGGAGCTGGGCCTGGTCGTCCTGAACCGGGGTTCTGTCCCCACGTTGGCGCGGATGCGGGGTGAATCAGTGGTGGACATCTCGTTCGCCAGCCCCGCTCTGTTGCCGCGTGTCGTCGACTGGCGCGTTATGGAGGAGGTGGAGACGTACTCCGACCACCGGTACATCCGGTTGGACGTCTCCGCCGAAACCTCGGCCGCGCCGGTCCGACAGAGCCCCTGCGGTCCGCGGTGGGCGCTTAAGCAGATGGACCGGGAGCTCCTCCTGGAAGCCGCGACGATACAGGCCTGGGTGCAAGCACCGGACAGGCCTGTCGACATAGACGTCGAGGCGGAGTGGTTCCGGGAGGCCATGTCGCAAATCTGCGACGCGGCAATGCCCCGAGTCCGTCCAGGGCGAGCTAAGCGCCAGGTGTGCTGGTGGTCGCCGGAGATTGCTGCACTGCGCAACGCATGCAGCCACGCGCGACGCCGGTACGCCAGACACTGCAGGCGCCGCATCCGCCCGCCGGATGCGGAGGCCAGAGAAGCGGAGCTGTATGAGGGATACAGAGCGGCAAAACGCACCCTCCGAACGGAGATCAAGCGGGCCAAACTGGAGGCCCGCAACGTGTGGCTGGGGTCTCTGAACGCGGACCCATGGGGGCGCCCGTACAATATGGTACGGGAAAAGCTCCGTCCCTGGGCTCCCCCACTGACTCAGAGTCTCCGGCCCCAGATCGTAGAGGGTGCGGTGAACGCTCTGTTCCCTGCGCGGGGGGAACACTCCCCCCCGCCCATGGCTCCGCCTCCACCGCCAGCGGTGTCTGACGCGGACCGCAACAGCGACGACGACGATGCTCCAGAGGTGACCGAGGTAGAAATGAGAGTGGCGGTGCGAAGGCTGAGTGCCAAAAACACCGCCCCAGGACCCGACGGCTTGCCTGGAAAGGCTTGGGTCCTGGCCATGGAGGCTCTCGGGCCTCGACTGAGAGGGCTCTTCAGCGCATGTTTGGAGAGGGGCCAGTTCCCACTTTGCTGGAAGACGGGGAAACTGGTCCTCATAGCGAAGCCAGGGCGCCCTGCGGACTCTCCGTCCGCGTACCGGCCCATTGTGCTGCTCGACGAGGTGGGCAAGCTCTTTGAGAGAGTCATTGCAAACCGCCTCGTCGGGCGCCTAGCACGGGTGGGGCCGGACCTTTCGGACGGACAGTTCGGCTTTCGCAGGATGCGCTCTACGGTGGACGCCATCATGCGCGTGCGAGCCCTCACGACGGGGGCTGCGGTGTCCCGGGGCAGGTGTGTCGTGGCAGTGTCCTTGGACATTGCCAACGCCTTCAACTCCCTGCCCTGGAGTACGATCCGGAGGGCACTCCGGTACCACCGGGTGCCCGAATACCTCTGTCGAGTGGTCGAGGCCTATCTGTCGGAGAGACTTATAGTCTATCCCGGTCACCAGGGAGACTGGAAACGTCGAGAGATGTCGTGCGGTGTTCCGCAGGGGTCGGTACTAGGGCCACCCTTGTGGAACATCGGGTACGACTACGTGCTGCGCGGCGACTTCCCTGACGGGGTCAGCGTGGTTTGCTACGCAGACGACACGCTGGTCCTAGCGCAGGGAGAGTCGTACCAGGCGGCGGTCGCTCTAGCGACACGCGGGGTTGCGATGGTCGTTGATCGGATCCAGGAGTTGGGACTCGAGGTGGCGCTTCACAAATCCGAGGCGATGTGTTTCCACGGTCGCCAGTCTCGGAACGCGCCGCCATTGAGTTCCCAACTAACGGTAGGAGGAGTTCACATCGGTGTCGGGTCGACGATGAAGTACCTGGGACTCGTCCTCGACAGCCGGTGGAATTTCGTGGAGCATTTCCGACGTCTGGCTCCCAAACTCAACCGGGCTGGGGCTGCGCTCAAGCGGCTCCTGCCCAACCTTGGGGGTCCAGACGCCTCCTGCCGGAGGCTCTACGCGGGGATCGTTCGGTCCATGGCCCTCTACGGGGCGCCGGTGTGGGCGCCGTTGCTGAAAAAGCAACCGGCGGCCATACTGAACGCCTGCCAGAGGGTCATGGCGATTGGGCACGCCACAATCGTGGCGGTAAGTCCCCTCTTTGAGGCGTGGCTGGAAAGACCTCACGGCGTCCTTACCTTCCGCATGACGCAGGTACTCACCGGACATGGTTCGTTCGGGAGTTTCCTGCACCGGATTCGTGCGGAAGTGACGCCCGGGTGTCGCCACTGTGTGGAATGCCCGGAGGACACGGTGGAGCACACAGTCGAGGTGTGCCCTGCTTGGGCGGAGCATCGCCGTGCCCTCATGGGGGCGATCGGCGGCGGAGACCTCTCGCGCCGGGCCTTGGTTGAGGCCATGGTCCGGAGCGAGGAGGAGTGGCAGGCGGTCGCCGACTTCTGCGAAGCAGTAATGCTCGCAAAGGAGGAGGCCGAACGCATCAGGCAACGGCGTTATCGCCGCCGCCGCCGCCGCCGGGATTCTGATCCCGATTTCCGGCCACCGTAGGCGCGGGCTTGCGGACAGTGAGCAATGGGTAGCTCGCTGTCCGGCCGTCCGGTAACTGTCCGGACCAAGCCCAAGGCGTCGACGGCGCGCACTGTTCCCGCGCGCCTCAAGGAGTTGTCAGCAACAGCAGGGACCCAGCCGGGTCGAAGCCTACTGGGGCCAGGGTTATCCGAAAGGGCGCTCGAGCCCCGGTATGAAGGCTAGAAGGAACGGGGTGGGTCTTTTAGTCAGTAAGAGTCTGACACTATCTCCCGCTCCACCCAAGGGCAGGGGATGTCAATGCATGATTTTTTCCCACCATAAAAAAAAAAAAAAAAATAAAAAAAAAAAAAAAAAAAAAAAAGAGGGTCATGGCGATAAGGATGGTGCGGGGATACTGCACGGTCTCCCGCGAAGCGGCGAGCCTTCTGGCTGGCCTACCACCGTGGGATCTGGAGGCAACAGTCCTTGCACACATGCACGATATGCGCGTGGAGATGCAACGCCGGGGTGAAAGTCCGCTGCCGCGACAGGTCACGGCATGGCGGACAGAGCTCCGGCGGGATCTCATGGTGAAATGGCGTCAGCGACTATCGCAACCCAGTGCTGGGCACGCCACAATCATGGCGGTAAGTCCCCTCTTTGAGGCGTGGCTGGAAAGACCTCACGGCGTCCTTACCTTCCGCATGACGCAGGTACTCACCGGACATGGTTCGTTCGGGAGATTCCTGCACTCCATTCATGCGGAAGTGACGCCCGGGTGTCGCCACTGTGCGTAACGCCCGGAGGACACGGTGGAGCACACAGTCGAGGTGTGCCCTGCTTGGGCGGAGCATCGCCGTGCCCTCGTGGGGGCGATCGGCGGCGGAGACCTCTCGCGCCGGGCCCTGGTTGAGGCCATGGTCCGGAGCGAGGAGGAGTGGCAGGCGGTCGCCGACTTCTGCGAAGCAGTAATGCTCGCAAAGGAGGAGGCCGAACGCATCAGGCAACGGCGTTATCGCCGCCGCCGTCGCCGGGATTCTGATCCCGATTTCCGGCCAACGTAGACGCGGGCTTGCGGACAGTGAGCAATGGGTAGCTCGCTGTCCGGCCGTCCAGTAACTGTCCGGACCAAGCCCAAGTCGTCGACGGCGCGCGCTGTTCCCGCGCGCCTCAAGGAGTTGTCAGCAACAGCAGGGACCCAGCCGGGTCGAAGCCTACTGGGGCCAGGGTTATCCGAAAGGGCGCTCGAGCCCCGGTATGAAGGCTAGAAGGAACGGGGTGGGTCTTTTAGTCAGTAAGAGTCTGACACTATCTCCCGCTCCGCCCAAGGGCGGGGGATGTCAATGCATGATTTTTTCCCACCATAAAAAAAAAAAAAAAAAAAAAAAAAAAAAAAAAAAAAAAAAAAGGGTATGATACGGTGGAGTGGAGAGACTCCCTTAAGCAGCAATTGAAAGGTTTAAGGTTAAACATAACCTTCGCAACGATTATCGAAAAGGCTATAAAGAACCTAACGGCCTACGATTACAAATTGTGTAAATTAGGCACAAAGCTGTAATATGTCTTTGTTTTATTAAGTGATTCTTCTTATGGGTATATGTACATCCATTAAAGCTTAGAAACTGTAAACAGGAATGCGATTTTCGTAGCTGTTAAGTTATAATGTGTTTTCCTTTTATTGCTATTTTTATTCGTTTTTCAGACAACAATTACCTTCTGGCGTGCGTCCGCGACGACACAATACAACTAATAGATCTGCGGATGAACACGATCGTACGTTCTTTCAGGTACGCTAACCTATAATTTATTATTATTACTTGTAACTCCGCTGCGCTAGTATAAAGTTTTATGTCTTTTCCTGCGATGTAATAGTCTAAGACCTAAGAAATGTTTACTGTTAGATATTCCGGATTTTACGACTCACTCCAGAACAATAGTGCAAATGCAAATAATTATAGCCTGCGTTTAAATTGAATACGCATACGCAAACAATAGACAAGATATTTATTGATCGTAGTCAAATTTTATTGCAATATATCAAGTAATTTAGATATCACAAGATACTAGAGAAATTTCATAACACAGGATGTCCAGTCTTTCTTTTAAACTTTGACGGGAGAGATTTCGCGACATTTTTAGCAATGGAAAGTATTTTTTGCTGATTTATAGCATAACATTTTGTTAAAATATCTGACCAACAATTTTTTATTTTATATCATTTCCCACCGTATCTGAATTCAATATACTTTCTCTTTATCTTTATAGTCAAAAGTATCGTTTGGAGCTCGTTTTTAACCGACTTCTAAAAAAGGAGGAGGTTCTCAATTCGGATGTTTGTATTTTTTTTTTTTTTTTATGTATGTTCGCGCATAACTTCGTCACTTGCCAACCGATTTGAAAAATTCTTTTTTTGTTGGAAAGGGTATACTTCCCAAATGGTCCCATAGTCGCCAAGTCGGGATCTGATGATGGAATCTTGGCGAAATCGAGGGAAATCCTCAAATATTATAGGCAACCATATAGTTCTTTTGATATTTTCATCAAAGACTTAAGCATTTATAGTCAAAACATGACATTTGATGAAGTGGAACTGGTGAAGAAGACCAGAAATGGCCAACGGAAGTTCATACTCACACAGATCTCTCAATGAACATAGTTACAAATAAATGAATAGTTCTGAATAGGTTCGTTGAAAATGATATCATCGATGTGACCTGATGATGATGATGGAGCCGGAAGATAGGCACCGGAACTCCGTAATTAATCAATGTATCCTAGCCATGTTTGGGCTTATGAGAATTGTCATGAGATGCATTTTGGCTATAAGGTACTATCGAACTGATCTGATGATGATGATGGAGCCGGAAGATAGGCACCGGAACTTCGTAATTAATCAATGTATCCTAGCCGTGTTTGGGCTTATTAGAATTGTCATGAGATGCACTTTGGCTATCAGGTACTATCGAACTGATCTGATGATGATGATGGAGCCGGAAGGTAGACACGGAAACTTCATAATAAAACAATGTATCCTAGCAGGGTTTGAGTTAATTGGAATTGTCATGAGAAAAAGGTACTCTGGCTGTAAGTGTATTGCAACTAAAAAGTGTGAAATAAAAAACTTTTTACAAAAAAAAAATAACCGACTTACTAAAAAAAACACTAAAACCAACAAAATAACTTTAATTTCGGAAGTCGGTGTTAAATAACGAAGAGGCAAAACTATTATAGAAACACCGACTTCCGAAATTAAAGTTATTTTGTTGGTTTTAGTGTTTTTTTTAGTAAGTCGGTTATTTTTTTTTTGTAAAAAGTTTTTTTGTTAAAAATCATCATAATCTTATTATTCAAAGAGGATAAAGTTTTTTCTTTTTATTTTGTTCGCAATGCCAATACTATTCAAGCATATTGCGCGTTGATGTCTTTTCTTCTAGAAAAAGGAGGATTTCACAACTACCGTCAAATTACAAATTAATATCAAATTATTTTATTAAGAACAGTATTTTATTCAAACAGTTGCTTTTATATGTGAATAGAGGTCAATTCTTTTTATTCGAATTGCTGAAAAGAATCGAAATCAAGCTTTTATACTCATACAATCTTGATGAACGAGTATGTAGATAATTGTGCCAGGCGCAAAAAGATCGTTAAAGATTATTTGCAGTTAGGTATTCAAACTAATTATTTTGAGCACTGAATTAATTATTTCAATAAAGACTGTTTGAATTTTAAAATTCTTATCGACGATAATTTGGTTTTAACTGATTTGGTAATTAAGATTTGTATCTTAACTTTTCGTATTTCTCTTATCATTTAAACTAACTAAATATATTATGAATATACATTTATAAACAACACAAGAAATTCTTTAAAAGAAAGTAAACTGACTTAAAAGTTAAGCTTTTTAATTTACTGCAATCTCCTTTAGATTGAAATCAATTAAAAACACTTCAAAAGTATTCAGAGAATTCCTTGGCAAAACTGCACATTCCAAGTTAAACTGCAGAAGCCTTCTGGACACCTGTACATTAACTAAGTACGAGAATAGACTTATTAGTGTAGATGTGACAAAGTGTACGGGGCTACTAATTGCATTTTAGTCACGAGGCTTTCTAGGTGGGTTGTCACTGGTAGCTGATGAAAATAATTGAAATACCTGCAAAGGCGAACACCATAGACAACATTATTTTTAGTAAATGCGCAACCCGAAACACGTGTCTAGTATTTTTGTGTAAAGAATCTATGTACAAAATTTCATAACTGTATCATGAAAAATCACAAAATTATAAGCTTGTTATGTCAGCAAAAATACATAGTCACCGGGCCATCCAGGCGACTGATAGGTTGTTTTGCACTAGCACCCAGCTGTTTGCTGGTCCCTAATGCCCGCTATGACCTGCCGTGCCCTGTGTTATACTTAGTATCGACCAACTTTTGTGAGCTTTTTAAATATTTTTGGGAAAAAATATAACATGGTGTATTGGAATCCATTCAGTTACTGATTCTGAACAAAGTATATGAAGGTTTCGCATAAACTTAAAATAATGTTGTGAACAGTTGCCATCACGGATCTTGAACACTTGCGCAGAAGTCAAATATTCGGTCTCTTTAGTGGTGCGAAGTGCGACGCGGGGGCGGGGAGTGTCAGTGATTGGCTGGCCGCGCCATTGCATCATAGACGTCACTCCTCATTCGTTCACTGCGTTGCTGCATGTATCTAACAACGAAGACGATTGGCTCGCCAATGTATGGAATGCGCAAAGCGATCCCCACTCTAACGCCGAGCGTTCAAGATCCGTGATGGCAACTGTTCTACAGATCTTACTTACTTAGACAATATGTAGTTTTTTTTTATTATTTATTTATTTATTTAAAGCTTTATGCACAAAAAAAACTGTACAAAGGCGGACTTAAGCATTATCTGCCAGTCGACCTTAGGGTGGTACAGAAACAAAACATGGCAGGTGCATTATTATTGCTAGGCTCACGCTTGACCATTTTCTCACCTGACGTTTAGAAGCAACCATATTCACTCTTGACTTAAAGACCTCTAAGTTGTATACTATCAGAAAACACAGACTCTGTCTGGGAATTCCACCGCTGTACGCACAATTAATGTGTTCCCAAAAACGTTGAAACATTGAGAATCATTGAAACAGGCGGCGATCTTGGTAAAATGGAACTGGGAATTTTATTGTAGTACTTCTGCCAGCGACTTCGCCCGCTTGAAAGTCAGTTTCTCCATACAAACTTCCAACTTCCGTTTTATCCCCTTAGAGGTGGAGTTTTGTAAAATCCGTTCTTAGCGGATGTCTACACCCTATGAGGAACCTACCTGCCTGTAGATTTGTAGGTGTTACAGTTTCTGAGATTTCGTGATTAATCAGTGAGTGGTACTTCGCTTTTATATATATAGATTGACCACCTCAGCGGAGCTTACCGAGAAGGCTGACTGGATAAAGCTGCCAAATACTGCAAAAACATTAGAATACGTTATTTCCGCATTCTAATGAAACTAAAAGTGACTGTAAAACCTAAATACTTTCCGAACTTGACACACAAATAAAATGCACAAACCATGTGAAGCCAAAAGAAAAGAAAAGATCTTAAATTATTTAGATGATCTTAGTATATGTTATACAGTTATGTAGAAGCTAGAAAAAAAAGTAAAAGGATGGCTAATGATCGAAGAGATGAAAATAAGACACAAAAAGGCATTCAAGAGAAATCTTTTACTAGACTTTTAAAAGATGTGACTGACTGAGCTCACCTATTGGCATTGGAAACGCATTCTGCAATCGTACTATTCTACTCTAATGGTTCCTAATCAACACAATGCTCTGCTGTGTCTTCGCTAAGCAAATTTTTGCATGCAACGTTTCCCCTCCTTGCTTCGTATTCCTCAATGCTGAGGGTCGTGACCAGGGGGTTGAAACAGGGGGTTTCAACACTCTATCCCTTATGATATTCCTCCATCTGTTGCTGTTATCTGTTCGTGTGTTGTTCTGTATGCAACGTTTAAAACTAAACTTATTATTTTAAGATGGGAAATCATTTAATGACATCTCCTGCCCTTGGGCCAGGTGTGAGGGCGTGTCAGGCTTTTACTGACTAAAACCCACTCCTGTTCTTTCTTTGCCTTCGTTCCATGGCCTCGAGGTTCTCTTTCGCATTACCCGTGGCCCCAGTAGGCTTCGACCCTGCTGGAAACATAGCGTATTATGTTTTGTTTTTCCTCCCAATTAAATCTATGAGGAGCTAGCTAGCAAAGCACAACATAAAGTTAGTTACTATTAAGCCAAGTAGCTTTAGTACAGTAAAATTGAACATTTTATCAACGTTGATGCCTTTTTATAGAGTTTAAGTGTAAAACATAATTTCAGTTACGGGATCTATTTAGATGTTAGTGACCGTCATGGTCAATTATACAAAACGAAACATTTTCATCTCATTATTTTGTAATTTTAATGTTTTTTTTTTTTATGGATCTTTTAAGTCTGAATTATAAGTTTATTATTATAGTTTCCTTTACTCGTCTTCTTAATCTATTGTTTACATTTTTAAATATCTATCTATAATATAAAAATGAATCGCTTAATGTGTTGCTAAGCTCAAATCTCGAGATCAGCCAAACCGATTTCGCTAATTCTTTTTTGTTGTTGTGTTTGTTATTGTCAGGAGAAGGTTGTTAAGGTTAAAATGAAAATTAGGGTAGTGTAGGGTAGAGTAGGGCAGCTAGTTTCTTATAAAAAATGTTATTATTATTATTTTCGATCTGAGTTTACGACATGGTGCAACTTGCATGCCGAACGCATTTTATATTATAGCAGTCAAAAACTTAAGACGACTTTTTAGTCTATCTGTCAAAGGAGGTTTTTATCGAAATCTTGACAAGGAATTTGAATGATGTTTTATTGCTTTTCAGTCACGAGTCGTTCAAGGTGGGGTGCGACTGGTCGCGGGCGGCGTTCGGCCCGGGCGGTCGGCTACTGTCGGTAGGAGCGGCTGACGGTGCGGCGTACGTCTGGAACACGCACTCAGGACGGTTGGAGACGATACTCAAAGATCACACGTACGTAATATGAATAGCTGTTATATTTCTAAGCTCGGCTTCACCTGCATACATAAAATATCGCCTATGTTACTCAAGAGCAATCTATCGGTGAAATAATTTCAGCAATCTAACCAGTACTTTCAGAGAATACCAATTACGAAAAAAAAAAAAATTACATCTTACAATATCAGTGCATATAAGGAACACACGTAAGTATTAATTGAATACCAAACTTCACAAACAAAGCTCGAATGAAGCTTTGATAAAAGTTCAAGTGACAAGCCATTTGTTTTTTTTTAGGTGGGAAATCATTCAATGACTTCTCTCCGTTTAGGATGGAGCGCGAGGCCATATTATGTTTTTACAGACTTTTTTTATTTTTTCTTATGGTGGGAAAAATCATCCAATGACAACCCCCGCTCTTGGGCGGAACGGGAGATAGTGTCAGACTCTTACTGACTAAAAGCCCACCCCGTTCCTTCTAGCCTTCATACCGGGGCTCGAGTTCCCTTTCGGATAACCCTGGCCCCAGTAGGCTTCGACCTGGTTGGGCCCCTGCTGTTGCTGACAACTCCTTGAGGTTCTTTCTTTGCCTTGCGTTCCAGGGCCCCGGGTTTATCTTTCAAAAGCAAACCCATGGCCCCAGTAGGATTCAACCCTGTTGGGCCCCCAAGGTTTTGCTGACATCTCCTTGAGAGGTGCGTGGAACAGTGCGCTGTCGATGACTCAGGCTCGGTCCAGAAGATTACAGGGCAGCCGGACGGCGAGCATTGCTATCCTATTTCTGGGCAGCGAAGAGAGACCTTCTCTTTCCACTCGCCCCGGTCCTTCGAGATCTTTGACCCGGCCTTGAGGACTCCAATTTATTCCGCCGTATATTTTTAAACCCTGCCAATTTTTACCCATTATCCTCCAGCTATGATTTATCAGATCTGACACCAAATTCAGAATCAGATTTCATAATCTAATAATCAAAAATTGCTATAAAAATCTCATTAATAATTTAGCTACGTCTAATCTATACTTGATCCTGTGGTTCCAGTTGTCAGTATCTTATTCTATATTATGCAATTAGACTGAAAGATGGTTTAACTATCATATACTCATAAATATCCTCAACCATACAATAACCATAAATCTATACGTTTAACAAAGAACTTCACACCTTTCAGCGGTAGGTTACTGCTTTATGCTTAATAACAAATATATTTCTGGTACTATAATTATATTGCTTTATCTCCCATTTACCGTTTTAACATTTTAAAGGCATATCTCGTTTTGCTAATTAGTTTATTAACTCCTGGCATGGTTGATGGCAAACGACCAAGAGGCCGGAGCCCAATAAGATGGGCAGATCAGGTCCGCTCCACACTGAACACCCAATTGCACGTCGCACTTCATGACGCTAAGCACAGTCACAGATGGCGAGATACCATCAATAAGAAGCTAATCCAGCGGGAACTTCACGACCCTCAGTAATGAGGAATACGACTCGAGTAGGAGGAAGAGGATCTCTCATTTACCGTTTTCTAATTAAAACATTTTAAATACAGATCTCGTTTTGCTAATTAGTTTATTGACTCCTGGCATGGTTGATGGCAAACACGACCAAGAGGCCGCAGCTTAATAAGATGGGCAGATCAGGTCCGCTCCGCACTGGACACCCAATTGCGCGTCGCACTTCATGACGCTAAGAACCGTCACAGATGGCGAGACACCATTAATAAGAAGCTAATCCAGCGGGAACTTCACGACCCTCAGTAATGAGGAATACGACTCGAGTGGGAGGAGGAGGATCTCTCATTTACCGTTTTCTAATTAAAACATTTTAAATACAGATCTCGTTTTGCTAATTAGTTTATTAACTCCTGGCATGGTTGATGGCAAACGACCAAGAGGCCGAAGCCCAATAAGATGGGCAGATCAGTACCCCTAGCCAAGTTGCTAATCTGCAATAGTTAACGCTTGTAGAAAGCTTCAAATGTACGGGAATGACGTCGTCTTATCGCTCAGTCACATGGTCAGAACAAAAGAATTGGCGGCAAGGCCAACTCGAAGCGTTCGGCGCAAGCGGAACGGTTGTAACTTGGCTAGGGGGGCAGGTCCGCTCCACACTGAACACCCAATTGCGCGTCGCACTTCATGACGCTAAGAACCGTCACAGATGGCGAGACACCATTAATAAGAAGCTAATCCAGCGGGAACTTCACAACCCTCAATAATGAGGAATACGACTCTACGAGGAGGAGGATCTCTCATTTACCGTTTTCTGATTAAAACATTTTAAAAGCAGATCTCGTTTTGCTAATTAGTTTATTGACTCCTGTGATGGTTATGTCTCGTCGCATTAGAATATTCAATAAAACGTAGATATCACTGCGCTTGGCCATACGAATCATTATCGTGATTGCTCACACCGCGGCTTTAAGTACCAAGTTTATTTTTAAAAGATAGCAAGGTGCATAAGAGGCGGATAAGTGAGTGATTTACGGCGACCAATCCAACCAGTTTCCCTCCGTCGACTTTTACAATTCACCTTACTTAATAGATCAGGATGCTAATTAATTGTACTTAGGTTATTGCCATACACTCGACCGGACGAATGGA
Organism: Mythimna ferrago; assembly: GCA_910589285.2. Classification (NCBI taxonomy): domain Eukaryota; kingdom Metazoa; phylum Arthropoda; class Insecta; order Lepidoptera; family Noctuidae; genus Mythimna; species Mythimna ferrago. The sequence continues at coordinate 13,327,899 of OU342687.1, forward strand.
CAGACATGCATTAGTGAGCTGCGGGAAACTCCGATAGAGTTACCGCGATCCTGGATGCAAAGGGTAACTGAAGGAACAAAATGTTTTTTAACGGTGGATAAATCATCCAGATGACATCCCCCACCCTTGGGCGGAGCGGGAGATAGTATCAGATTCTTACTGACTAAAAAACCCACCCCGTTCCTTCTTGCCTTTCGGAACTAGACCCTTGGCCCCAGTAGGCTTCGACCCAGCTGGGTCCCTACGGTTGCTGGCAACTCCTTGAGGCGCAGAACAGGCGTTCCGTTGACGACTTGGGCTCGGTCCGGACAGTTACCGGACGGTCAGACAGCGAGCTACCCATTGCTCGCCGTCCGCAGGCCCGAAGGAACACAGGTGGGTTTTAGTCAATAAGGTATCGTTTACACCAAACGTATTGTCCGCCGCCGCCTGTGAGTATGCTTATTATGGCCAGTTCGACGAGCGCCAGGCGCTATGAACGGCGTCTCGTGGCGTGCTTCAAACATTTTTATACTTTCGTTATTACCACTCGCCGCCCCGCGCTTAGCTACCGCTCACAGCGGTAATGTCGTGAACGGGCCGTTATTGTCAACTCCAGTTTGATCTTGGACTAAGTCTGCTTTATGCGTTCTAAACAAACCGACAATACGCTGAAGCGTAGAATGTGTTACTTGTGTGAACAAAAAACTAAGCGCAGTACAATAATCGGCCACCAAAAATCAGCGTCAACGCGGGTAATCGCGTATAGTCGGTTCGCTGTTAACGAAATTTTATATATGGAAAAGCGATAAACTGCATAACGCGCACTCGCTTTAAGTGGCCGACCGTACGTTTGGTTTGAACAATGCCTAAAACTCTGACACACCCTTTTGCTCCACACAGAGTAGATGAAGTTCTTCTTCTTCTTCCTGCCCTTGTCCCATTTTATTTGGGGTCGGCGCAACACGTTTTTTTCTTCCATTCTGTCCTGTCACTCGTCACGCTATCACTAACTCCCTTTTCTTTCATATCACTTCTCACACAATCAATCAATCACACACAGAGTAGATGAAGTTATAGAGGACTTTTCAACTCAAAAAACTACATGCACTAGTGATTAGTTTGGCCAGGATTTTTCGATGAAGGCAACCCTATCGGTAATTCTACAGTATCATATTCTGCAATAAATCCTACAAAAAAACACATCAGCTACCACTACACAATAAATCCATTACTATAATAACAGAATACCTAATGTATCTAGAGTTATTTTCAATAAGTATTGATATAATCTCCGAACATCCTAAACAATAGCTCACCTATAGCGTTTGCAGATCACGGCGCAATTTGTTTTCAATTCGTTTCTTTCTAACTGTAAGCACAGCTCACGGAAGATGTGACCTTTGTGATTCGTAATAAATTTTCAGCAGACACATTTCTGACCTTGAATTTTAAACTGGAATTGTTTTAGTCGCGACATCGTTCGCTATCCCCGTAACATTTCGCATGGACAATTGAAATCGTGAGGTCAACATTGCCTCGACTGCCTCACCATTGCAAATTTCTCTTTCCCATACCGTACACTGCATATTTATTTGGCATTAAGCTATCGTCACACCTGCCCGATGCGATTAAAGTAAAGAATGACATTTGAATTCATTTGAATACCAAATGCCAAAACATTGTAATGTGGTTTTCCGGAATCTAACATGTAATCTAGCTTTGTACAAATGCATTTCCTGAAAACTGCATTGTTTATAATAAATGTCAGACTTTCAAATTTAATTAGTTGAATATTAAAGACGTATCGTACATTCAAATAGCACATTATTTACGATCGCACTTCCTGGTCGCAGACAAGCGCGGCAGTCAAAGGACTGCTTTACCCTTAGGTCTTGTCGAGCGTCGCGTCCAGTCTTATCGGGCGCGCGCTGCAATAGGACTGATCGAATCTCTGTCAAGACACCCGCGCAACCCGTCGCTGGGGCCCATTCTCCCTCGGATGGCCGCAAATGGGACATATTGTTCCCTCGCGCTGTCCACCACAAGTGCATGCCGCGATGCAATCGCACTTAATTCGCGCCGACACACCACACACAATAGTGTAAACAATTTTACCGCAACAAGGACAAAAGTAACGCGGAAACATTCCTCTGCATCTCGACATGCATATTTTTGCTTAGTAATACGTACCATACTGATGTTAGTTTGTACAGTGTTCGATGTAAGTTTGAACAGTTAAGTTGCTCGCCCACTTTATTACTGTATTGTCGAGTCTGATTCAATATTGAAACTAACATTACTACGGTTTAATACAATATACCGTTGCGACATAAAACTCTTATCATCTCCGGCCAAAATCAATTTGAACACAACAATATCGAAATAAAGAGAGATGAGCAATAAAGATTGCTTTCCTTAGGCCCAGCCATTGTTTCCTATTTCATACTTAAACGCTTTTAACCGCAAAGGGATCGTAACTATTCTGTGTCATTGCAAACACTTAGATTACTTCTTAATATTGCATGTATAAACATTTACTTGTAGGTATATTATTACATGCATCAAAACGTCGGCGCGTTACGTAATAAAATATTTCAGAGACACTCACGAAGCTTACTATATATGGGTTTATGCATTCTGAAGATGGCCTGCGGAATATAGTTACCACAAATATGAATGCTATAGTAATAACATTTGTGGACGTTAGCACTGTCACTTGCTATAGAATCCTGCTGTCGTAATAGAAAACACAGTACCTATCTTTACTTACTGTGTTCTCACTTTTTTTATCATTGTAACGAGACTGAACTCTACGCCGCAAACTTTTCGGTTTATTTTTAACGCTTCTGATTTTAGAGATACGGTCATTAAAAACACAGTAACTTTTACAAACTAAGCTTTACGCTCGTTTTTCTCAAAACGACTTCTTCAAAGTTACTGTGTTCTCTGTTACGACGGCAGTATTCTAGATAGGTACGTGTGTGGTTGTGGATTCGAATATTACAAATGTGAACAAACCAGCCACAGTATTGTACACACTGAGCTTGACTGAACATCAGGGCGGACGTTTCCGGAATGGTTGGTACAATAGGGCCGCGATGTTAGTAAAATGGTCTGCGCTGGCGCTTTTGTACGTTATCGGCGAGCACTCGGCGACGTTGTATCAATCGACCAGGCCCGCGCCCAGCAGGCGGCCAGGCACAAAATTAGCTCGAACATGTGCGACACACATTATTGTTGTCGTCGACCATTACCATGATTTATCTCCGCGACGCACAATCGTTGAATCTTATCATTTAGACTAGCAACAGAATACATTATGGGCAATTAATCGTCTTCATATGGCTATCGATTAAGGACGATACAGATTGCCTGCGATCCAGAGATTATCTAATTAAGTATGCGCGGAATGCGGCGCTGAACTAAAAATAATTCAGTCAGTCAGTTCGTAGTTTTACTCTTTGTTATGATAACTTATTTTACTGTGAAGTTGCAAACTTGACAATTGCTGATAACTACCACCTCGCGTGCATTCGCTTAATAATTTCCGCAGCGCATAGTTTATTCGTTCAGTAAAGAAGTTATTGCCTAATAAACGTAGGAGATTATTAGCTGACGGTCATATTCCTATGTGGAGTAAAGGAAATATGATACGTGCTTTTCTAGAAGCAAGAGATAGGATATGAAGCAGTTTTAATCTTTATGCTAACTACATGCGGGACGCGGTTTACGTTCAAATTTGCTTTTCTGCTTTTCTGGAATGCGTCTGAGGCAGGCAAGTTTTGTTGCAATTTCCGGATGATCTATTTAGCGAACTACCCTCTATATCACAGTTGTAAGTGTGTACAGTATGTGGTGTATGTCCGGACATTGGTCCCGGCTAATCGCGGTGCATGCTTTTTGTAGCGGAAAGGCTAACGACCGCCGGAGATAGGTTCTTGAAATTACTTTATTGGGTAACCTGTTCCCGAACACTGAAGGCGTGTTACTTGAGTATGAATCAAGCCGAGACGGGAGCAAGATAAATGATAACTACATACATACATATTTATAAAGAATCATTTGTAGCAATATAAAACCTATCATGTACATATTGGCCACGGACTAATTACAATTTCATGTACAGAATAAATCGATCAAAAAATCCGGTTCAAAACATTTTATGACTTTCATTCCGCGTTAATTATTATTTACAACATTTCCCAAACGTTGCCCTGTAGGCGGAACCATTAAAGCCATCACTTAATTAACTGCGTATATTCCAATATATGAAATTGAATAAATTAACGGTTATTAAGTTTCTGACGAGGCACAGCAATCAGAGCAATCGGGCCGGCGTCTAGGCGCACGTACTCATATGATATGATTCAATAAAAACAATCATGATATCGGGCCGGAATGCAATAAGGAAACAATCGCACGTTCTGGTTACCAGATTTGTTCGTGTTATGGCGCTTCCTAGTCCCCGTATTGGCTCCCTGGCCAGGCTCGTTATACGCGACCGGGAGCGGTATGTGTAAACGAGGCGAACAAACCCGACGCTAATTCTTGTTTATGAGAAGCCTCGCCCCGCATAGATACGATGTAAAGCCTTTAAGCGGCCACCGACAATCAAAGCTCCGTACAACAGTTTCTATACTCGAAATTGTACGACCATGGACCAGTTTGGTCACAATCCTTCCTTATACGTTAAACGGACACCGCCAACTGAAATGTATTTCAAACATCGTGACTGCTCCATTCTTACGATCATCTTCGGTAAATGGTCAAGAAAGTCGAATACTTTATTGGGTTAGGTTTTTATTAGTTTTATTAAAAGTCTTTATATTAATAGAAGGCGATGAGTATCTTCAAGTGCCAGTGACACAGATTTAAATGCCGACATAATTTTAGTAATGTATGGTCATATAACGCGGGAGATACCGTTCATATTCCCCTCATATAATATTCTGAGAAATGTAACGGTCCGCCCGACTCGGACAAAAACGCACCAGTTTTATGACAAACTAAGCGCTTTGCACTTGTTTTATTTATGACCCGATGAACTTAGATTTGGTCGACATTCCTAGATTACTTTAAACTTTCAATTGCTATGACCGAAAAAGAAGCTCGCTTTTGAATGGAGATAACCCTGATGATGGTCACTTTAGACAGTTCTGCTTACATTTTCTGGCTAAAGCTTAATTTGATTCAATCATCATCATCGTCAGACGTCATTATCCTTTATTTTGTTGTGCCTCATTTACTTTAAAATGGTTTTCTGCGTATGTGACCGTTACGTGTAGGAAATGCCTTCGGATTCCAGTATATTTTCGGCAAAAAGACCTACAGCCCTTGTACTGCAAGTGGACAATTAGAGAAGCTTTTTTCTTTTTAAATATTTTCTTGATATGAATACTTATTACAAAACTTAAATATAAGTTTTGTATTGCCCCGTTTTTTTTTTCTTCTTAAATAAAAAAAAAACTATCTGCAGATGGTTCTCTCACACTTTGACACTTTCTCATATATTGTGCGTTTAAAACAGTTTTAAATTTAAGGGCCAAGCGCCCGAAAAGTGCCATAAAACAGTGATTTTCTGAGGCCTACTCCTCCGTAACGGCTAAGTCAATTGGTTTGAAAAAAATATATGTTTATTATAGATTCATGAACAATAATATCAACATTTGATTTTATCGTGCAATTAATACTTATGTCAAAAAAAAAAATTTTGCAATTTCGCAACTTTTCCCTACTCCTTCGAAACGGCTTGGACCTTTAGAAATATTTTTACACATAAAAATTGGTGGTTAAATATTCTTCAAAGTGAACATTGCATATGTAAATCAATCAATATCTCGCAGAGAAAATGGATTTAAAGCGCTTTCCGGGCACTGCTGGCCGCAAATAAATGCACAGATTTGCGTACTGCCGCCTAGGCGAGTGCGAGAGTTGCGTTCACATAATTTCGGTTGGTTCAAGGGACTATACGCCTTAAATGCCAAAACGGGCAGACCTATAACAACTATCTGTAAGCTATACAAATATTTATTTGTTGCCGGGGTCAAATCCGGAGCCGATCAGCCGATCCCTCTGCCACTGCACCAACCGTATTTGTAAATTTAATTTATTTAATTCAGATATACGACCCGTATTTTATTAGTAGAATACGCACTTGTTTAAAAAGTATGTTAATAACAAATGCACACTTATACACGTTACACATTATGAAATTCTCATTATACTCGTAAATACAATAAAATTACATTATAAAACACCATACTAAAATTAAGTAAAATTATATAAGAAATTTCAGTTAGTTATAAGCGAATTTCGTTTTTGTTTTTTAAATTATATAAATCTTATGGGGCTACAAAAAATACTTTTCAACAAACTTATTCGAAAACTGGCTCCTACCTCACTGTTTTTAGGCATACAATGAAGTCTATTTCGTACTAATGCAGAAAAATGTTCCGACTAGCTTAGGGCCAGTCCGACTGGCTATGGTATTGTCGCTCCGATAAGATTTTTTTTTATTACTCTTGTATGGTTACATTTTTATCGGCCTATAATCCAAGCTGCTTAAGCTTATGCAAAAAATATTAATGCTGTACTAGCATAGGACTAGAATCGCTGTCCGCGACCTATTTCTCATAATAATTTAGTACTAAGTAATAATAATAATAATAAATTTATTGCAAATAACGTTTACAAAAATACCTATGTTTATAATTTTTTTTCCGAGTAAGTGTGTTGAAAAACGTCGCTTGATACACGTGGGCATTCGTCCACTTGTATAAAAATGTACTGTTATCATAATTATCCATGGACCTTTCTTTTCTTGTGTCAATCACACTCCTGTGCTGTGCCAAGTTCTACCGGGTGCGTCTCATATCATATAAAGCTATTTGGTATATTTTAATTTTAATAACAGTCACAAGATATAATGAACGTGAGATATGTTGATGTAATTTCGTTACATATAAAATGTATATACTCTAAAACTTATTTCGTATAACGTTATTGGATACAAAGTTTATTTCATCAAAAAATATCAATATAATGCGGCTCCACAGCCGCACAGTGTGTAAGGACAGAGTTACAGAGTGTAAGGAACAGCCCTCCACAAACTTTAAGGGCTTGCTCAGTAGACGAAACTAACAATCATCCACAAGACTTTTCTTCAGGAAACGAAAAAAAAAATCAGCCTCACCATACGAAATTAAAAACTTGATTGGACAGTTTGTACCTATGGAGAGGCCGATTTTTTTTTTTCGTTTCTTAAAATAAAAACTTGTGGATAGTTGTTCAGTTATGTCTACTAAGAAAGCCCTTAAAGTTTGTGGACAGCTGTCCCTTATACCCTGTATTAATTACTATTGTTATTAGTTTTACCAGCCATCACAAGATTTTATAATGGTTTTATGTTTTGTTTGCAGGTCAGCTGTAACGGCGGTGTCATGGCACCCTCAGTCGGGTCTCCTGGCGTCGGTCGACCGCGGCAAGCGCGCCATCATCTGGGGAGACTTGTGACAAGCCATGGAGGCGCCCCTGCCGTCGCCACCACCCGTACAAGTAAATATCATGATATCTTACCTTTTCAACAAGGGGATAATTGTAGTTTGCCGTTCGGCCGCTCTGTACGGACTGGGCCCGAGTCGACGGCACGTGGTGTTTCACGCGTGCCTCAAAGAGATGTAAGCAAAACAGAAGAAGCCCAGTAGGACCAATGCTAGTTAGGACAGCGGATTTGTCCGATAGAGTCGCACATCATCATCATCATCAGCCTTTTTAATGTTCCCACTGCTGGGACTCAGGTCTCCTCTCTAGGAGAGGGGCCGTAATCCACCACGCGAGCCTGGTGCGGGTTGGTGAATGTCACATGCTGGTTTCCTCACGATGTTTTCCTTCACCGTTTTGAGAGCAATGGTAATGAAATAAATTACACAAAATAATGCGCGTGGCAGGGTTTGAACCCGCGACCTACAACTCGTAAGTCAGAGCCATTACGACTCGGCCACCACTGCCCTCAAAAGTCGCACACAGGTGGGTTTTAGTCAGCGAAAGTCTCACACACTCTTTCACTCCAACCTTAGAGCAAATGAAGTTATATGATGATTTCTCACCTCAAAAAAGGGGTAAATTTTAACTTTCATACTGACAAAGTCGCTAGGTATAGGTACTACCTGTAAAAAATATCCAGGCCATAGACCGCCAAAGGCCATGGTCCTATCCATTTGTACTAAATTCATTCGACTGTTAAAGTGTGTTTGGATTACATGGCTTCGAAGGATATACCTAAATCTCCCTTTACCGCTCTTTATACAGTGACCCATATTAAAATTCTTTAAAGCTTTAAAAAAAGTAAACAGAGACAGATAGAGGTAGACAGCGAATTGTTTATAGCTATTTGTAGGTGATTCAACTATCAACTAGGAAAGCTCGAAACTTAAAGTTAGCGGTTTAAAGTCGAATTCATCCAACGATAAGGCACTGTCAGGATAAAAAGTAGATATCCTATGTCCTTATCGACGCCGTGATTTATCTTTATTCAAATTCCTTTTTTCAAACCAAGCCATTTAGCCGTTTTGTGACGCGATTGATTAACAGGAGACATCTAAACATACAGAGACACATTACACTAATATGTATTATAAAGGCTGCAAAGCAAGTTTGTACGTGATGGTGTGTGTGTGTGTTTTTGTTACTCCTTCACGGTCAAACGTCAAAAGAACAAGCCCTTGAATAGCACGTAGAATACTTTTTATCCCGTAAGTTGCCTTGGGATTATTCTTGAAGACCTTTGGATAAACTTTTTTTTTTTAATAATAGGATTTTCAACGTCACTGGATTCGATCAGCAGATCCGGCATAGTTTTGTGGAGCAGTTCCATCAAAGCATTTCTCAGTAGCAGCTTGCAGCATGGATTTGTGCTGATGGGCAACTTTGCTCACATCGTATTTCATGGAACTTAAACATCTTCTTCGTGTCGCTTTTTTTTGGGTGGGAAAAATCATATAGATGACATCCCCTGCCCTTGAGTGGAGCGGGAAATAGTGTCGGACACTAACTGACTAAAAAGCCCACCCCGTTCCTCCATTGCCTTTCATAACGGGGCCGAGCCTTTTAAGAAGTAGACTCTTGGCCCCAGTTCTTCATGTCGCTGGTATTACAGTAGGTAATTTAGTCCCTTACCACATACGAAGCCACTCAAATCTCATTATTCCCTAGGGATCGCCCATATTGCATTATCTCCCTACGGACAGAATGACTTGCCTTAAGTGAGGTTTGCATGACGTATAAAAGGGCATTATCGGCATTATTTTAACTACGATTATGGTGAAAGCTACAGGCTCGAGCGTGGTTATGTTCTTGTTAAATAGTTTATTTTGTTTTTCACTCGTTCACGTTGTTGAACTTGTTAATCTCAAAATCATATTCAAAATTATTATCTACTAAAGTGCATAAGTATAGCACTAATAATATACCAGAACTGTCAGAATCAGGTTGTTTTTGATGCAATAATTTGACTAAGTTCAGTAAAATGGAATTTACTTCCTAAATTTTATAGTTCAAAACTTCACCATATCCACAGCGTCTGCCTTGGCAGCACAGAAGTCACTTAGGTTTCATATTTTATGACCCAGAAGTCTGGAGGAGCATAGCTTAGGTCTCTACTTAATAACGCTACACTGCTGTCGTTCCGCCAGGGTAGATCCAGGACTTGCACTGCACTTATTTGGATAGAATATAAACATACGAGCTTTTGCTCGCGGCTTCGCCCGCGTACATAAAATATAGCCTATGTCAATCAGGAATAGAGCAGCTTTCTAGCGGTAAAAAATTTTAGCAATCGGACTAGTACTTTCAGAGATTACCTCCTACAAACAAAAAAAAAGATACTTTAAGTACCTTTTTATAATATTACTGTAGATATACCTCTTTAGTGAAATGAAACCAAGTTCTTAAATCTTACCAGCTCATAAACTGTCCAGTTTTATTAACTTTTACTGGTTAACTAGTAAACGCGACGGGCAAGTACAGCACCACTCACTAATGAATTTCATAAAATTGTCATATTGAAATACAATATCTCCCGACATCTGTGTAAAATATTGTCCATTTCCACGTTCATTTGACTTTAAGTTTGACAACACTTAAATGCAAGCTGTTGGGACAATAAAAGTAGTGGAAACAGTCGTAAACAGTTGGTAGCACACCATTACTAACATCCCAACAGGTTGTCTGCCATCACTCGAGCCTAACAACTTGTTTCCCTTACGCCATTCTTAATACTTTAATGACATCATAAACATCTAATAGCAGCCTTTTATGGCTTTCCTAATTAATGATCATCACTCGTATGATTTGCATTTAACTGTACTTCCTATAGTTCTCGTTGAATAGTGCCTAGGTACTAGTGACCAATGCCCCCTATTTCAGCTTTAATTACATCTGCGACACTAAACTAACTTTCAAGAGATATTCAGACACCAACGTGGGAGGTCAAAAGGTTTACAACACTATGAATTCTTGACATCATTGTCTGGTTCTGTTTTTGAGTGAGTCCGTGATAAGGGTATCCCACAACACGTTGTCATCATAAATATTAACATTACAACTTGCTAACGACACTGTCTCCATGTTACTCGACGTTTTTATATCACCTGCGAATATAAAAGTTAAACGAAGTTTCACGCTTTCGACGATTTTCGACACATTTCTCATTCATTTTGAACACGTATAGCTGCGATGTAAATGCGTTGTCGCGACTCGTTCTGCTGTCAGATAGATGACTTATCACTTTACACTATTCATATTTAATGGTCATGTTTAATGTCATATTTTTTTAACTGAGTCGTTTCGTCACTTCATCGTTACTGAGCATTTTGTAAAGTTATTTATTTAGTTTGACTTCTGTAATAGATTTATTATAATAATACATCCTAAGTATGTCGTGACATACTGTATATTGTTTGTTGAAGAGTGACTATCTTTAATCATTTTCATTTTATCATCATGGAATTTTTTTGAGTGATATTATAAAGCTTACTCTGATTCCTAGACGATTTCCCATCTCAAAAAAATGTTTTGTGATGGGAAATCGTCAAATAATCCCTCCTGCTGTGTATGGAGCCAAAGTGAGTATCAGACTTTCACTCACTACAACCCACCTCGGTTCCTTCAGTTACCTTTTGCGTTCCAGAGCCACGGTAATTTTTTAAATTGCTGACGATTGGGACACAAGATATATCTAGACAAAACCAGATTTATTGAAGCTGTTTATTATAGTTAACAGTTTTAATTATGCTAATTCGTACACTGTGTCCGAACATAATATTGTGTCCGAATCGTTCAGCCAATTCTTTACAAAACCGCAGCCCAACGTATGCTCTGTTGAAGTTATCAATTTGCATAACCTAAGTCACACATAACTTAGTTCATTTATTATAATTTTAACGCTTCCCATAAGCACTATAATCAATTATTTTAGTATATCCATAAAATATACTAAGCACGATTAAGCTTGGATAAAGTTCTTGCATGCACTAACATGAAATCGTAATCCTCAGTATGATATTCTTATAAATGTCTTGGTCAGTTTGTCTGTTTCGCTTTAATAGTTACGTTTGATATCAAGATAATCAGAAATTAAATATTTGAGGTGAGAAATCAACAAATAACTCTTCTCGCTCTGGCTGAAGCGAGAGGGAGTGTTAGACTTTATTTTAATTAAAAACAAATTTCAAAAACAGTGAAATTGAATCTTCTAGTTTATTTATTTATTATATATTTTATTGTACACATCATTGAAGGGTCATTTACAAAAACAAGTGACAAACACTAATCTCTTACAGATAGGTAACGTTTGGTTGGTTGTTTAATTAACGAACGGTGTAAAAAATCATAAATAATATTAATTAGACGTTATAATATAAAATACAAACAAGACTAATCAACATACTAAAAATGTAAAACGTATATAAAATAGAGAAAGGAGAAAATTATACTGAAACGTAATGCTCTTTCACCATTTTTTTAAAGCACAAACGAACTGTTTGAATGGTAAATGATTTGTCAGAAAAAGAAATGGAATACATATGAGTACTTATTTTTCCAATGATCTCAAGAATGTGTATCACAAATAATCTGAAAGCGTTCTTTAAACACAAAGAGGTAGAAGAATTAAATAGCACATAACAAAGCAAAGAAAGTATGTGAGCATTGAGTGGCGAAGGTAAATAGGAAACCATTTAAGCTTAACACGAAATTCGGAAATGTAATCATACTTGCGCAAGTCAAATATAAATCTGATGCAGAGAGTTTCAAGTCACTCAAACTTTTTTAATTAATCAGGACTGCGGGATCGTTTTAAAAGAGTCTCCTCAGCCCTGAACACGGCTGGGTTTAGGCAGTAAAAGAGTCGCAAGACGATTCCCGAAATCCTGGCCACCGTAGACTCATGTTTGAAGAACGACTCGCAGTGTTCCACATGCGCTCCGAAAGAGATGTCAACAAAACCGTAGGGACCTAGTTAGGCCGATTCCGGCTAGTGCTATAGGGTCATCATCTAAAAGTTACCGCGACCAAAACTCCAAGGACAACTGAAAGACACCTTCTTCTTCTTCTTCCTGCCCTTATCCCATATTACTTGGGGTCGGCGCAACACGTTTTCTGAAAGACACCGATGGGTTTTAATATGTAAATGTCAGAAAGACATTCCTTCTCACTGCATCCAAAACCGGGAAGAGATATTGAATGAATTTCCAATTGAAAATAAAAAGTAATCTACATTTGTTTGGTCCAAGAAAGACTGGTGTCGATATAAATTTTCAAGTTTCTCAAGCAGTGTAAATTACAAGATCATGATTTTGAAAGAAACCTGGGGAAGTGTCGAGTAAGATCTTGGAAGTAGTTCGGAAAGTCTGTATCTAAGTGACATTTTAAAAATCCACTCAAACGAAGTCACAAGCCACAGCTAGTATAGTTATAAAGAAGATCTAACCATGTACTAAACTATAGCTTATTATTTACTATGTTCTCTAAGTACACGGGCGCACCGTGATAGTCTGTTTATTATGCAGACATTAAGTACCTTCAAACTCATTAAAATCTTGAGTATGAACAGGATGGTATTTATGTGGAGCCTAAACACCGGGCCCTCTGAGATTTACTGGTTAATCTGAGAATGCCAATGGTAATAAAATTGTAATATTTATAATAATGTCTCTATTAAAAGTTTTCTCTTTTAAGCCTAAGAGAAAATTGTAATTATAACGTCCTGGCTGTTATTCTTGAAGAATTAGGCGCCTATAGTACTCACATTTCAAAAGTTATTTATACGTAATAGACAGTATTTTCTCTTTCGACATACCAGTGTCTGACGAGTCTATGATCAGTGCGTGTTGCCAGTGATAACATGGCTCTGAAACGTGATTGCTCACAATAGGACTCACGCAGTCACTCAAATGCTAATGGAAAGGGTTATGCTCGAAGTTTCCTACGTGGTCGGATCAGGAATGAAGGTATCCACAGGAGAATCAGAGTTACCAAAATAGTATGAACAAACGCCAAACTTAAATGGCAGTGGGCAGGGGACATTGCTCGCAGAATAGACAGTCGATGGGACCGAATCAGAATAACTTTTATTTGTTTACTTTGTGTATTACAAAATGTCTGTAGCCGATGGGGCCGAACGGCTCTGGAGTAGCAACCGCGTATCGGAAGATGAAGCATTGGAAAACTTCCCATAAGGTGGACTATCGGTCCTAGAAGAGTCGCGGGAATCTGATGAATGCGAGACTCATAGAACCAGTCGGGGGAAACCATCTTCAACAGTTGACGTCCTTCGGCTGAAATGTTGATGATGAATAGAAAGGAATAGGCAAAAAGTAGGCACAATTCTGGCTTCCGGCCTCTTACTGAAAAATTCTCGGATGAAAAACCCAATAACATTTTACCCGAACCAAAAGTCGAAAAACCTACTCTAGACCTAGCTACTCACGAATGCTTAGCTGTAGCGCTTTCGACCACTAGACCATAGAGGCAGTGTAAAATATAGGATAAAGTATTTATTTTTCGTGCTACACGGTTCTATCCTACTACTGGAGAAAGGTCTCCCTCTACTCCTTCCATCTTTCGCGGAATCGCGCTTCCTCCTCCCAGTTTTAGCAAAATCTGTCTTGTTCGTCCTGCCATCACCTTGGTGGTCTGCCACGACTCTGTCTCGCTGTCTCAATTCACCAATATTGTGCTAGATCTGTCTTGTTCGTCCTGCCATCACCTTGGTGGTCTGCCACGACTCTGTCTCGCTGTCTCAATTCACCAATATTGTGCTAGTTTGGCCCACAGTTAGTCAGACATGGTATGAAGTAGACATGACCTGCCTACTCCCATTTAATTTGGGCAACCTTTTGAGCCACTATCGAGGTGTGAAAAACTGATTACAAAAAAGGTAAAAGATAAAAAAAAATACTATTCATTCGGCAACATTGTATCGCACATTTATTAATAAATCCTTACAATTTACAGACGTGTCTAAGGTTTTTGTGTGCTTAATATAAATAGTGCTGTCAAAACGTTAAGATCACTAATTGCCTCTTTAAAGCTAAACTCGTGCGCAATACAAATAAAGTAGGTGGTTTCACACGAAGCTTTAAACTTTATGACTAATACTCACTCACATTCAGAATTTTAGATTCATTTACTAAAAATAGTTTTCAAAAGTAAAAAGTCATGAATGGGTAATTTAAGTCTATTACCAAGAATATTAATAATTTTCATCGGTATAACTAGGCTAAGCGTATATAAACTTGTCCTTAATTTAATTTAGTGTCGGTCATTGCGATGAATGCTTGTCACTCGAAGTTTTCACAAAGCGCCCCGCCGCGCCGTCACCGCCAGTAGCGCATGATCAACACACAGGTGCTACCCGACGCGTTTCTTACACCATTACCAGCATTTATTACTACTACTGCATAGCTCCAAGTTTTTTCTCTCACTTTATATTACAACATGCCGATGCTCGAGTCTATCTGATGTCACAAAAGCTGGCCCTCCACTTCGTTATCCTCACACAAAGCGTCAGAATAAATCATCCGCAGATTTTATTTAAATCTGAAAACTCATTCTATTCAAAACTCACCAAGCCATACCATGACTTCACTCAAAAATCATATCGCCGTCTAGACCATGTCGCATTGTGTGCGATACTCGCTAAAAATATATGCTGTAGCTAATTCTGTGCGATGACCGGCCAGACTGCTAATGGCCCGTCTGGGATTACGCCACCCTTGTTTTAAAAAACTTTAAGAAATACAATTGAAATAGTGTTGTATACAATTGACGCACAATACAATACCGTCGACAAGTGAAAGCGTACTTTCGACTTTCATTAAGTTTTTGTGTAAGTGTATGTATGGGTCTCGAACAGCCGGTCCATATTGTCTCGCGACATAAATCTGCTGAACTATTCTGAATAAAGAGCTCCGCCTACGTATTTGCTCGATTTTTACTTTCAAATGAACGAACCTGAAGTACTATAATTAAACAATAAATAACTTTTTCATTTTTTATTCCGTTAAATATAAATTGAATAAACTCAAGTGGTATCTAGAAAAGAGTACATATAAAAACCGACACAAATAAAATAATTAAATCTAAAACAAAAGGAACGCCGAGAAAGAACTAATTAAAATACGATAAAAAGTGAATCCAAACCCCAGGCGCCTAACGAGCAATAATACTATTTATTTTAGTATTGGTTCGACTACTAAAAATAGTGGTATATTTAAATAGGCACAAAAACAAATACAGGGAAATAAAAGCGGGCCGGTTAAATAAGTGGGTGTTGGCTGTAGATCCTTACCGTATCATGTATTGGATGTTGTCGCTGCAGGCGATCGCGCGGATCACGATTAGCGTGTGTGGAGCGGACACTCATCCATCATTGAGCGCAGCTTGTCGATCGATCCGACACTAGTGGTGCTAACCGTATAAATCCACTAACAGAATCTGATAACATTTTAGCTGCTTGATTGGAAGACAACTATTTGAATGGAATTAAACATCCGTTCCCAGAGAAAATAGTTTCGTATTTGTGTTGAAAACAAGTTTATTTTTGTTCCATCGTCTGATTTTTAATGAAGGCTGCAGAAGTGCTGAATTAAAATCGACGTATCGTTGATCAATTGTAAGTTGAATAATGTGTTTATCATTTTCGTGGAAAGGTCAGCTTCGTCACGGCATGGAAATGAATTCC
Source organism: Mythimna ferrago (assembly GCA_910589285.2). NCBI lineage: Eukaryota > Metazoa > Arthropoda > Insecta > Lepidoptera > Noctuidae > Mythimna > Mythimna ferrago. Next base: position 13,344,121 of record OU342687.1, read on the forward strand.
GTGAAAAGAACAGTAAAGAATTCTCGTGGTGGTAGAAAACTCGGCAGTGTCCGGTCGGCTGGCGTTACTTGCCGAATTGAGGTGGTCGCGAGCGCTACACGCGCGCTGGACCGTTCACTAACCGTTTGTCGCCAAAACGAAGCGGAAAATTTAATACTCCAGCTCTGTACGTGATCAGTATCATTCTTTTTTTAACCAACTGTGATGGCACACTTTCGTTTCCCATCGGCACAGCATTTATGTTTTTCAACCAACTAACTTTTTTTGTACACATCAATATTCTAGTAATTATAATTGACTGGTGTACACAGAATTAAATTATATATCTTAAGCTTTCTAGATCTTCCGTGTCGATGCCGGGCTTTATAGTTTTCGAAGGCTGACACAGATCTATTCATAGGAACTTCAGTCGTCAATCAAAATGAATGTATGATTATCGAGTAACCAAAAAGAAAAAACTGAACTATTCTTAGCCTCTATAGATTACGGATCAACGTCCATTAGTACTTTCATCTACAAATCACTTTAAAAAGTTAAACCGAGTTCTCAAAATGTCCATCAAAAATCAAAAAGAAATTCACACAGCGCCGCTTCCACTTCACTAAAAGCCAGGACTTTTGATGTAAAGCTTCTTCAGTTTAATAAAAACCTCAATGAGCTGAGTAAGTATTGGCGTTATGTCGTTAAATTTGTCCCAAAACATCTCAGCGCCTCGTCTCGGTACCGTTGCCCGCCTGCCCGAAGTTTCGGCGTAATGACCTGCGCTGGCGCACGAATGTCGCAGATCTCAATCATCCACGCTCGCTAACTGCAGCCTCGCTAATTTCCGCAACACCGCACTGACAGCAGCATTCTTTATTTTTGATTTGATCAAACAATTTGTCTTGAATATATTGTCAATATCACTTAGTGGCTTTCACAACACGTCGAAGTGATTCATTCGTAATAATGTAGAAATGTAAATATAATTTTGATCGTTTCGATAAAAGAATGCTCCCACAGTTGTAATTCCTATGTTAGGTTGGGCGCGGACGCTGCGGTCTCCGCGCCATATCTTCAACATTCACATTAGTGGATGTTACAGCGATTGCGCCGTAATTTTACGGTCTGTAAATTTTGTTAGATACAAACTTAGCTCAGCTACGAATAAAAACATGAAAAAACGTGGTATTACGAAATGATTGAAATGTAATAGCATAGTCTCTAACATTTTATGCTTATTTCAATTTTGTTCAAACACGCTGTCGAAATCTGATAAGAATAATTATAGTGCGGAAGTGATTCGGTAAATACGAATAAATCAACTTTAAACTTGCTAACCGTAAAGTGCATTATCTTTACTGATAATTACGCTTCGCATATAGATTTAAAGTTAATAACACATCGATAACTTCGCTCCTTTGGAACGGACACTCGAACGTCGACCGAATGTCGGCACTCGAAAAAACATGACACCAATTTTACCGTAAGACTATCTACACATGGAGGATCAATTAAGTGTTACCGTTTTAGGAATAATTATGTTTTTTGTGTATGTTAGTAAGGCCGGTAGTCGGCACGCAACATCACGAGAGGTGACCGGAGGCGGACTAATAGCCGCTATTAGCAAATCGCTCTGAGAAATCGGCAACAATGAACACGAAATATGCTCATTGCCGTGTCCCATTCATTAAACTTTTTGCGATAGCATCTCTCCTGTTTTAAATGTGTGTCACACTCTTTTTCTTTTTCACCTCCAAATAAACGGAGCAATTTGCCCTCGAGCGTGCCTAATATCATGATTAAATTATTATCTCGCCGCGTTTATATGCTATCATTGTATCATTTGCTTATGAACATCTAGTGATTTGCAACTATTACCTTTGTTAATTTCATAGTGGAATAAAAACTAGGTATCATTCTCACATTAGATTTTGCAAAATGCAATTACTCTCTCACACACAGATTGCAAATCGTATAAAGAGATCTCTCTAATTGAATGTTTGAAGAGTTCTAATAACTATTTTGTGCCAACAGTAATTGTACAAATACAATCGGACTGTTATTTGACTGAAGTGCATTCAAAATGTATTGATTAATTTCATATGTTATATTGTGTGGATTGTATTCGGTCTAATGGTATATATTTATAATTGTTTTTATTTCCTTTTGTAATAAGTAATAACATTGCATTGGCGTAATATGTATGATGTTATTTATCATCATCATCATCATTTCAGCCTAAAGATGTGCACTGTTGGACATATGCCTCCTCCAAGTGTCGCCTCAATAAACAGTCGTGTGCGTCTGCATCCATCGAATTCCGGCAACCCTTACCAAGTCAACGGTCCACCTTGTAGGAGGCCTTCCAACGCTCCGTCTTCCGGTTCACAGTCGCCACTCCAACACCTTTCGGCCCCAACAGCCATCTGTCCTGCGAGCAATGTGCCCTGCCCATTACCACTTAAGTTGGCGATTCTCGTGCTAAGTCGGCAACCTTGGTTCTCCTGCTGATATCTTCATTCCTGATTCGATCACAAAATCCGAGCATATAACCCTTTCCATCGCCTTTTGGGTGACTTTAAGCCTTCTGATAAGGCCCACTGTAAGCGACCACATTTCGGCGCTGTCATCATGGTGATATTTACAATTTTTTAAGTAAATTTTCTATATGCAGAAAAAACAAAGTCCAGACTCACTCGCTGACTGATCAACACTCAGCCCTTGGACCTAGAACTCTGAAATTTCGCACAGAAGTTCCTTTTATGACGTATACAAATAACAAGAAAGGATTTTCCAAAAATCGCCCCGTGAGAGGATAAATTGGGAGTTCAAAGTGTACATGGAAAAATAAAAGTAAATAATAATTGTCTACAAATAAATGTAAGTAATAGCAGGAACATTCTATGGCTACCTCGCAAGTTCCACAAAGCTAGTAAGAAAAATAGAGCACTGTGTTTGTAGGCGATCTGTTAGTAATCTATCATTAGTTTAAGCTGCGAGACACTTTAACATTTATAGCGCGCATATTTAGAACACAGCTCGAGGCTTTACTACAAACTGGTATAAATAAATAACCAGAAACCGATACAGATACACTAGCCAGTATGGTGGTTGATTTAATTAATCTTTACAACACATATCAACAATCGCCTAACGACCTGCATAAATCGCGAATACCGATTCCAATTTGAAACACAACCGTGAAGTAGGTACAAATATACGAGAACTACAAAATAACGGTCGTTTCACACTTAACCTGTTAATCTGAACATATTTCACTGTAACTAAAACCTTAATTGATGTTATCAGATAGTCTCAGATATTAAAGTGTAGTGCGCGGTGCAACGCAATGCTGCTATTTACTTACGCACTTAATGCCGTTCCTTTCTTACTGCAAATAACAGCAAACTTATACCACTTGTTATGTACCTGTCATAAAATATTTTTGTTACGTGCGACATGTTATTATCTCAATTCGTTTTATCTTAATTAATTCACATAACCGGTGATCATAACTGTTCAACACAATTTACAAGATAATTATATTTATTAATAATGTAATATTTTGTTCGCAGGTTTTCAGAGATGACGATAAAACAGGAGCCGAAAACGACTCCGGTGAAGTGTTCGACTTCTTGCTAGGTATCACCACGGACATATTCCATCGATTCACGTAACAACAACAACCAATATGCACTTCGAAATTGAATGCGTCGATCACGCTTCACATTTCATAACGGACAAATGCGGATCACACTCCGTTGTAACAAATCGAAAAACGGATCGATAACGGAAAATAATGTCAAAAGTTTTCATATATTTTCTGAATAAATTTTTATTACAATTTGTAAATATGAAGAGGTGCTACATAACGTGTTTCAGATCTTTTTAAAACAATGTTATAATGACGATGCATTGGAGCTCCGAACTTGAATACAAATGACCACAAAGGCCTATCAGAATTCATCCCGTGGGTTTTTCCTTGCATGCGATATGCGTGATGGGGCTTCAGTGTTCAGTGAACTGAAGGGCAGTCTGGTGGCGAACCGGCAAACCTTCACCAATTTAGAATGTAAGCTGTCTTCCGTCAATTGTACCTATAGTTTGATTTTCCATTCCTGTATAAGATCGTCTGCATTGTTCTGTGCATTTTTAAAGCTGGAAATCGTGCACCGGACAAAGCAAAACGATATTTTATATTGCAAGCTCTGAATGTGCGTTTGTGGCGTGAAGCTTTCACCGTGATGCGATTTTTCTACGTTTATGTTGTAGTTAATAATGTGAACTTTGTACTAGATAGTGTTGAATAAGTTAGCATATAATTGTTACGTCTGTAGAGGTAACAATAAGAATTTCGGAAAGAACAATAGCTGTGTTACTCGCTAGTTGATCTGAACTATAACATATAACGTAATGTATGTACCTACTCCTACGTTTAGGATAAATTAATGGGGGTCATCTATTATTGTCAACATGACATCATATTTGTTTTAGTTAACTGAGTTAGATCTCTGCGGACCACCTGTGCTCCCGAAGTCTCATTAGCAAACAATGATCGGGCGTCGGCGACTACCGAAGCCTCTCGCGATCAATAAACTGTTGAGCCGATAAGAGCGCGGCGGCGCGCACGTCTAGGGCTGCCTGCATCTATATCTAGCTTTCAAATCGCTGAATTTCATCCGTTTACAATATGTCTTACAAAGGATAAGGAAATTATGATGCTGCAACTCTTTTTTTCTCATACTTCTATGAATCTTAGAAACTTCTTTTGCGAAGATCACATAGGACTGTTTATTCGTTTGTCATCAACAGTTCTCGTTGCAACCCTATTGGAAGCGCGCGCACGCCGCAGGCGACACATCCATATTCCTGTGACGTGTGTTTTGACAACCAGGCTGGGCAACTTTTTCATCGTCATTTTTTACCACATTTTTTGCCGTACAGTTCAACGACCCCATGCCACTTATAAGTGTTATTTTCACATGTAATTACACCTCATAACCGACCGCTTAATTACTCCAAACGGCTGCGACGTCCGGACCTAGAATCCGAACAGAAAAAACCTAATCCGGCGCCACTTTTAAATTACGCTTCGTTAAACTTCGGCTCGGGTAATAATAGGCTACAACAGCGACTTTGCATAGGACTCGAATGCGCCTTGTCTCTCTACATTGTACACTTTATCTTGCCAAAACCATGTCATACTCCCCGACCATATTATACTCGTAACTCGTCGTCGCCAGCAAGCTATGGAAGTCTCTTCACATACACACGGCGGCGTCATTCAGCTAATATCTCGCCGGCCATTTTTGTAACTAGTCACTTATCTTCGACGTTTAAGATTTTTCACTTTTATTTTATGTATATGTGATAAATTCTTTTGATAAGCATTATTTGCATTTAGCATGTATATTTTTTGGTGTATTTTAAAGGATAACTTTGGAATATAAAAAATGATAAATGATTTTGTGAAATGTAGGTAAGTTAAACACATCATGCACATATAAGGAAGACGTTCTCTAGATGTAGATTATGCCAAACATATTTGTGTTATTCTTTGAATTTATTAGTTGAGTCAAGAGGTTGTGTTTGGTTCACAGTCATTAGAAAATGAGCACAAGATATGGCACCTTTTGAATTATTGTAATATATTACAAATATATTATTGATTTGATTCTTGTTATTATTGAAAATTTAACATAATATATATATATTTGACGTAGCTTAATTAAACTGATGTTTAGCGGATATCTTTGGCTGTTAAAAAAATCTTAGACGAAATTAATGACATCACTAGATTTTTTATTGCTGAAATAAAATATGTATACATAAGTGCACAAACATTAAAAAACCGCTAAACCTTATCTGAGATATCCAGTAATTGTAACTGTTTTCTTGGGAACAGGAGTAGGTGACTTTACACCTCATTGGTATCAAATAACCAATTTGCTGTAGGAGGATATTCATAGTCATTCGAATAGTTCCCGTACGACGAAACGACGCGCAAGACCCTAGCTGGCATACAAGGCGCCAGACAAACTTGGAATAAAGTTCATTTACCTTTTCCTAATATCTCTGCACAAGTACCCGAAAAACTAACAATGAACTGTTTTTCATTACTAGAAAATATAAAGAATTGCCCATACTGTCGATACAAGACATTTTTATGTCATTATTTATATTTAAAAAATTAAAAATGTCAACAAATGTAGGAAGGTCAATGACTGTTAGTCCAAGTTTATCTGACGCCTACCATAGCTATGCGCGCGCGCCGATACAGCAGCACTGCGCTATCGCTTAAACTCTTACGTCGCTGAATTTCAGACAGCTAGCTTATATTATCGATAATAATGTGCCTTTCATTAGCTTCTAAGCGAGTACTTATATGTACATGGTATAATTATTTCTATTAAAAACAGATGTCATAGAATAACACTATATTAAAGTAAAGCATTCGTCTTTATTCCATGTTTTATAACCCTCGCATCAGTTTAATTGTACATATTAAGATAGATTTATTACATAGTATACAGCTTTACAAGACTGTTGTCCTTATTTTAGGTAAACGTTACATCACAATGACGAGATGACGTCCTTTACATAGTTATAGCGATGAAATATTGCAGCTTCCCTTCATTACATTCTAAACGCAATGTTCTGAAGTGTTGGTTATAAAGAATGTTTGTGAACGCATAATAGTTTTGTAAATGTAGAACATACTGGCTTAAGTAATAATATGTTTCTACTATTTTTTATACTGAACGTTGTACAGTAGAAACATTTGTAAACAATGTAAAGCCAATTTGGTCAAACGCATTAAATAAAATTGTATCTACTTTCATCACTTTTATTCTTCGAATTGTACCTATATTCAATATGAAAATAAATGTGTTATTATTACAGTCCGTTTTTACATTCTAATCGAATTAATTTTTTGCTTACTTTCGTGAGCACTTCATTGTTCGACATTACTGTATTATTAGTTCGCGCATCCATTCGTGTCTTGTCAAATTAACATTAATTTGGCTAAGAAATAGTAACGGTTGCGCGTGATTTATTCAGGTGAAGTTATTAAGTCTGCTATTACCTGCGAACTGCGGTCATCACCCATTGACCCGCCGTTTCTCCAATTAAAGCAGCACCCGAGGGGAGCGCCGACACTCTACAATAACTCAAAGTCATTTGCGATCCGTGTGTCGACGGGCTTATTGTAATGCGGGTTAAGAAGCTCAGCAGACTTGTGCGATCCCGTTACTGTTTACTCAATATTTGATAACACCGTTTTAAGTGAAAAGGTTCTTAACAAAACAATGATTTTGAACTTGGACCTCAAATCGTGTATCACATTTACATAAAAATAGTTTCTCATTTGTCTGATTGGTCATATGCAAATCTGTGTCTCTGTGTGCGGGGCGGGTCGTTGGCTGTGTCGTGGTATCGTCACCGCGACTCGTGCCTGCCTAATGGCCTCTCCACCATTACGCCGGTAATAGCACAATATGGCCAATTAGTCCAAGCAGCCGAGATTTACCACCAGCAGAACAAACCACATTGCGTCAACCGCATTACTCGTACAATTACCTCTGTTTTACACAAGTTCATTATCAATTTCGTAAGCATATTTTTTTAACAGAAAAATGCATTGTGTAGAAAAGTCGACCCTTTTGCAAGTAGGTTGGTGCTATAAGGAGGAATGTTGGCAACTAATGTGGTGAATTAGTTTGGTTTGGTAAGTACCTAATTAAAACTGTTACACCCGTCAGTCAGGGTTAGCAAGCGTGATGCTTTGTTGGATTAATTGAAAAAAAGCGAAGTACACTTACAAAGTAAGTACCTACCTATGTCTGAAGGCAAGTACCTATAATTTCGCGTACGCGTAGCGATTGAAGCGAACATTGATAAAGTGCACGGCGTCACGTCATAGGATGAAAGATGGTGAATAAATATTTATTACCAACTGCAAAAACAAATTCAAAATGGATGCGATACGGGCTTCAGTTGTATTGTGCGAGCATCACACTGGGAGCTATCTTCATCGTCATTACAAGCCCCTCCTACGCGAACAACAGGTGTGTTTCAGTCATTAGTTTATTTTATCGAGATAGGATCTTGATGTATGTAAGCACCAAACATCATTACAATAGGCAAGATGTGTTCCGTAATGGACAAACCCGACACGTACTCTGAGTGACTAGAGCGAACTGTATGTAGCGACTTTGTTCGACACCTATTGATGTTTCACGAAACAGATATATGCAAAACAAAAATAACAGTATTGGCACATCATTTGTGTTAAGTTTTTGTTCGAACAAAAAGCGTTCGGCGCGAACTTATTACTGAGAACAAATTAGACGTCGGTCGTAGATAATTAGGTTCAGTTAATATGGTTTGCGATATTTAGGTAGTGATTACTAGGTTTGGCGAACACGCTTGCCTGACGGAGCGAACGTTGACCGTGACCCAGAGGCGTGAGCAAACACTTGCGGCGTCAAGAGGACTCGACGCTCACGCCAATAACCGCAGGAGACTGCAACCTACATCAGCCAGGTAGACACCTCGATACGCTCGCTAATTGAAAAATATTTTTCTAACTGAATATAAACAAGTTTTACCAACTGCATCTGCTACGTGCAGAATCGATTGCAAATTAATGTCATCTTAATCTGCCATATTTACGCCTTTCAGAATGTGTGCTTGCGGTAAATCGTTCCGAGGATGTGGTGTCCCAAAAAATCAACCTCAATTGGTTCATGCTGCTCTTAATCTTGACTTTCAGTTATGCAAATTCGACGCAGCAGCCGTGGGAACAAGCTGACTTTTAATCACCAGCTAATTTCTGCAAGGTGACACTTTGGATTTCAGGACCCGCCCGGTTCCAATATCCAACAATCAGAAGTAAGGAGATTAAACATTTAGGTTTAATCTCCTTTAATCTCCTCCAGTTTTTGCAAAAGGTTTTAAAGGACCTTTTGCAAAAACTGAACCAAAGTCCGGTTTAAATCGCTTACGTAGCAAACGTGGGCCCGGGATAACGGTCTACTTATTAGACACACTTGCTTTCAAATCGAACGGCTGATTTATCGTGTACCTACCTACTTACATAAGACAAAAAAAAACCTCAACAACAGAACTCGAGACGACTATCAGTTATGTTTTTTAGACCCCAACGAAAACAACTTTTTTAATTTCGCTTGTCACTTAATAGGTCGTTACTTTGAGCTATTATTTTTCTTTATTTTTATTAATTAGCTTTGTTAAAATCTTCCACTTAAATGTTACTTGAAACAAATCTTTGTTTCAAATAAATAGCCTATAAATTACTGTCTCTCCGAATAGGAATTTCGTCAAGAGCTTTTTTGAGACAATTGTCTACTGCCAAGCAACCGGATGCCAATAATACCTAACTGTAGGTAATTACACAAAAACTGTGTGAAAGTAAAGGTGTCTTAAGACAAGTTCTAGTTTCAGACCTATGTGCGGTTAATTGGAGAAAAGTCGGACACAACCTCCCGACATGCGGTCGCGATTACTTAGATGTCTTAACTTTTTGTATGTCAATCTCTAGATAAGTACCTAGATATTCTTCAGTCTTTCTGTCGACATCCAAAAGCTCTTTAACTTAATGCAGTAGGTACTCTTTCTTGTAAGTCACCGTTCAGATACAGAATCGGATTTACCTACAAACTTGTGGGTTCAAAGGTAAGAATAAGAATTACGCCTCTACTTACGACTAGTGTTGTGATGACATGACAAACATCCATCATAGGCTTAACGGACACTGCCTACGGACTTAGTGACCTGCCTACGGTGCCCACTATATCATGCTCATATAAAACGTTAATGGACGAGGCCTGGCCCACCACTGCACCTGTTTAAGTGGAACAACAATGTTTGTAACTTCTAAACGAACATTAGGCCCTGAAGCGGCTTGAGTAGTGCGGCCATTACGTCAACTGCTCAGACGTAAAGTATCCCCTAACTCATATTCCTGCAGACAACATGATAAATGCCAAACTTCAGTAGTCAACGAAACACTGATCACCCTGAGTTTCTCATTGAGATAACCAATTGTTTCCGACCATATAGCAACGATAGATCAGCATTGCTTCTAGCTAGTGTCCAACTTGACGGATGGCCCGACCTCGCAAGACAAAAGCGCGACGGATTTGAGGTAAATCGACGAGTCGTGACCGAGTCGTTTAATCATAAGCATCTAAGCTAATTAGAGTAGGTCGCGAACTCTTGGGACCCGTAATGAAAATCACAATTGAACCTGGTTGCGGTGGAAAATTGCACTTGGCGTGGCATTCTGTCGACATTGCCAGAGGCTCTCGAGTCACTGGTTGTCAACCCGCCACGATGCTGCAATTATCTATAATATATTCTTATGTTTCTTAAAAAGAAAGACTGAAATCTAGCGACTTGTAATTAGATTTGTTGTTCAGTGGACCACGACTAACCGTTTATGGGACAGCTATTTTTATTTCCAATAAAAATAAATTAATTCAAAGTCTTATTAAATAACAACTCACTATCTCTTTTAATTATTTTCGACGCACGATTGAATTTTAATAGTTGTTATTAACTTTTCTATAGCGTAGGTACTGCGCAAATTATAAGATGTATCTACCCCTGTAATAACAGTGATTACAACATGGATATTGCCATACATCCTCCAACTTTGACATTTAAATTAGCTACTAGAGATATTAAGTCAGGCCATCTTTGAATGTCAAGTTAGCCTCAGCAGAATATAATTCGTGAACATTCATAAGCATAGGTACATGCCACACTTCTAAAGCTGTAAGGGGAATACTATAATGGACCCACAATTCAACAATTCTAATGTTTTTTTAGGGTTCCGTACCTCAAGAGGAAAAAACGGAACCTTTATAGGATCACGTTGTTGTCCGTCCGTCTGTCTGTCTGTCTGTCAAGATCCTTTATCTCGAGAACGCATAAAGGTATCGAGTTGAAATTAAACCATATACCTACTCAAGTTTGCGGTTCCTTTCAGCTGTGAAAAAATCATACTTCTAAATTAACGAATAAAAAAGATACAGCCGTTTATGTCGCAAAAGAACGTAATTTTGATACTCTCAAAGTTCGAAATTCATAGAGTACCCTATGAATTTGACTTATCCCGTTGACCCAGAATCCTGAAACTTAGCACAAAATAAGGTCCTATAGCACAGGTTTAGGAATAAATCTGAAAACAATAAATTTGTTGTTACATACCTACGTCACAAAAAAATTATTTTTTTTTTGCAATTAGGAAAAATCTTCGAGACTCCATTCGGAAATTGTAGTTTGCACAAAACCCTCAGTGCACGAGTCCGACTCGCACTTGTCCAGTTTTTTTTGTATCTAACTGTATATACCTCATCATTTAAATACCTGAAGTTTTTCTTCTTAATAATAAACTTTTTCGTTTCATCAGTAGCTACCTAAGCATTTATGTGGTCCACACAAAAAATATAGATACAAAAGATTCAACGAGCTGGATCTACTTCAAAACTTACGAAATTTACTCATTAATATAAGGAAAAACCGTAACAACTACATCAGCGCATGTAACTTAAAATAACCCTCGTCTTACCTGGCAAAAGAAAAAAAGAGTAATTTATTGCATTTTTATTCGATAAGTGACCGGACGCACCGACCACAATAACTGTATCATGATATCAAGTTTGAAGATGTACGGAACCCTACAAAGTTGAATTCACTCGGAACTCCATACATGCTCCTATCTCTGTATGGCCATGCGATAGAACTGGTAAAGCACTGATAATTTATCACTACCGTTATAATTACTTTCATATACAGACAATATTGTTAAATCATAAGAGGTCAGAGGGATCGGTTGCTGTATTAATTCGCCTCGGAAACTGTTTACGATACTTATTATTCAATAAAACTGTCTGTTGTGCAAATTAATATGTTGCTGTTCGAAGCCAGCAATCAAAGTTTTTGGAACGTATGCGCTACATATACGGAGCGGCAAGAATGCCAAGTTTTTGTTGCTATTTTCACGGTAAGTACAAACTGGTTCAACTCGACGATACGAAAAAAGAAGAAAACGTTTATTTGCATGAAATTAGTTTGATACAGATGTTACATGGTTTGAGGTGCCTCTCCTCGTCGGATAGCCGTGCAAATTATGGAAGATCTAACTTATCTGAATTAGCTCCTTTTACGGCCACTAGTGGCACATGCTTGCCTTATTCTCGCCTGTAATGTGATCGCATCAGGTCCCTACAGCGTTTTATTTCCCTACTGATGTCATTCGGTACGTTTGTCAGTTGTGACTGTGATGGGGTGTTATAGGTGCTGCTTATAATAAGCAGATTCTCAGGCGTAAGATAACGCTCTTTGTGTGGATTTGATCCCATAAAGACGTTGTCATTTAGTTTTATTTTTCGGTCGCGGTTACACTCAAATAAAGAACATTTTTCATGTTCTTGTAATTAAATAATTGTAACCCTTGACGCTAGAATATCCAAAGTTCTACCGGTTGTGTATAATATTATAGGTATACTTATTTAGATTTGGTTCAAATAGCTCTTATATATATAAAAATCAATGCCACTTTTCGTTGTAATTTTATAACTCAAGAACGGGCTCACCTATCCAAACCAAATGTTTAGGCTTTGTTCGGACTATTTAGTAGATGGTTTATGTGAAGTTTAATAGAGTAGGGTAGAATAGGGTAGAGTAGTGTAGAGTAGAGTAGTGTAGAGTAGAGTAGGATAGGGTAGAGTAGAGTAGGGTATAGTAGGGTGGAGTAGGGAAGAGCGGGAGCGAAGCCGTGCGGGCAAAAGCTTAGTCTATCTATCTAGGTTTAAAAATAAAAATGAATTGCAATTCTGTTAGTCTTGCTTAATCTCAAGAACAGCTGAACCGATTTGGCTAATTTGAGTCTTGAGTAGAAGTCCAGGGAAGATTTAAACGGTGAGAAAATCTGGGAAAAATCACGAAAACAAAAAATTCTACTACAACGCCATCTCTAATTGAAATGTCATTTTGAAAAGAAGTACGCTGGTTCTGGTAATGTCTGTAGATGGCGCTATCCTTTGACAGCTTAGCTAAAAGGCTAAAAGGATAACAATGAATCGCTAAAATGTATTGCTAAGCACAAATCTCGAGAACAGCTGAACCGATTTCACGAATTCTTTTTTTGTTGTGTTTGTTATTGTGAGGAGAAGATTCTTATGGAATAAAAATTAGTACCTATAATAAAAATGAAAATTAAGGTAGTGTTAGGTAGAGTAGGGTAGAATAGGGTAGAGTTTACAGCTTAGCTAAAAGGTATCACAACATAACTACCTATTATGCGGTACGAAGTTCGCCGGATCAGGTAGAAAGATATAATTTTCGATGTTTCACAAATAGGTAGGTCCGATTGGAATTACTTCCGTATACGTGTAATTATCAGTTTAAGAATTCCTGCGATACTAAAACCATCCAGCCTGGTAGAAAGCTGACTGTAGCATTAAAACCAATATATTATTATAAATGATGGCGATCTAAAAATGAAAGAAAACACCTCAGAAACTGCATATCTCGCAGTGCAATTTGCAAAAGTCAAATGGGGAAACTGTAGGATTAATAATGCTAGGGAGTAATGAGCTATCCGCGTGTCACCATCCGAGCAATATTGCAATTTTAAATCAGACACCTTATTAGTCAGCCAGTAAGTACACAACACGGCAAAACGCCACCGCAGCGCTGCTCGGTTTCTATTTACAACATAAAATAATGTCAGCCATCTAATCGCTTACCGTATTATATTCATGGTGAGGAACATAATTTGATATGAAATTAAATGTAAGATTATAGTTATCGCTGATTTCACCGTGCCCTTGCGACGCGCCATCTCCAATTGATAGTTCTCATCCATCTACCAAGAAGTTTTCTCCATATATTGTCTGACTAAGGTGCTAAAAGGTTAACGAGAAATTAATTTCATGAACCTACATATCTAATAGTAAGAAAATTACTATGATGCATGGCGCTGGCGTGAAGTGAAATATTTATAATAATATGCGAGTACCTATATGGACAGCACGGTATTATGGTTTGACCTTTGTACAAACGCCTCAAGTGCTGAACAACACCTTAATAACTTCAAGTGATGATCCCTTTAACGCTATATTAATCTTGTCTGCGGGGAAATTATAGGCAAGAGGGCTTAGCGCACGCGCTACCCCGCCGATCAGCCGGTCAGGACACACTTCCTAACCACTAGCCGGCCGCGCAGGAAGTCCATGAAGGTACACGAACCGGACTGTTGAGTTATTTTTACTTTTTCTTGCAATCTTGTTTACATAATGAGTCTTCCTGCTGACTTATACAGAGATAAGAAACGACTATGCTAATCTGGTGCATAACGTTATTTGATGCTATAAATAATATGATTACAAAATTATTGTTATGAGCGCCTATTTCAGTGTTGCGGTCCGCCAATGGGCCCTTGTCCCTTTGTCTCTATTACGGGTTGTCGGCCATCGTCCTTATCTACACGTGTATCTTGTGTTAGTATCACTCTATATGGAGACCGTTGGGTATTATCACATCAGCTTGTACCGGCGCGGTCGCACGGTAAGGGCCTCCATTTGCATACAAGCAAATATCTCGATCTACGGGCGCTGTGCGGGCAGATTACCGTCGCAATGCTTCCGCACGCTGTATTGAATTCGGTACCAACGGTCCCGACTCCCATTACCAGTTCACGTTTACTTGTTAGTGTGATTCTCAAATGATAACAATCGGCCCGGTTGCGGGCCGAGCATAATAACAACCAGGAATAAGTCCGGCTATCCTTGCAAATAATGATCTATGGAAATAATGGGGAGGTAGTGGAAGTACATATATTATAAACGTAAACTCATGTAGAGCTGTCCATCAAGAATACATTCAGAGGGTAATTTATTGCTTGAACGACTGTCTGTAACAATACCTAAGTTAATAATTCGTAACTGTATTCAGTCGTTATGTCGGAGCACTTGGACTAAGGATTCAGAATAAATAGCCAATATAGTTCTAAGAAACATGACAAGAACGCTAGATATTCAAATGCTCGTTAAGCATTACAATATCTGGGTCTATACTAAAGTACACACACTGGAAATTGGTCACTTGGGTAATTAATGTCTAAGCTTTATCTACGTTACCACTCCAGTCCAAAGCAAAGCACATTAACGCCTACGTGGAAAGCGCTAGCAAGATGTTTAAATTATAACAAGGCAAGCACCGCTCAGGCACTACAGTCGCACCAACCGAATGGTTAAAAAATATTGCTCCTATAAAATGCCTAGGCGCATTCAACTCGCATTAAAATTTAACTTATTACCTCATACGAGCTCTTCTTAGTAATATATCAGACAACGTATGCTTGACTTATGGGTACGTCGAAGCAGTTTGGGCTACAACACGGTACAAAGGGAGGCAGGGGCACAGATAACGGGGACATTAGCGCTAGACGTGTACTAACCCGAAGTACACAGGATTCGCCATGTACCAGTGTGTAGGGGAAGCAGAGGAACGCCGTAGGGTCAACTACAAATGCGTGGGAAGCGGGCGCCGGCGACCATACACCAGATACATTTCTGTACACGTATATAATTAACTATATAATAATACGTATCCGCTCATGTCCTGCTATACGTCGTTCAGACAGTGGCTTCAATTGCTCAGAATTCGATGAGCTTCCTGTAACTACAAGACGTATTTTGCTACCTTGTAAGTGGCAACTTAAAAGCCAGACAAGCTAACGGCCACTTACTACTTACGTGCACTTACACATTGATTGCTAGTTAGCATAATATGTTCTTTGAGTTCTATAGACGACTACACCGCCATTCAGAATGAGTTAACTACTTTGGAATATGTTTTGCTAGACATAAATGAGAGCGAATACATCCTACGTATCGTTTCTAACTCAACATAAGACAGAGGTTAATCTCAAACCAACAGTGGAACAATAAAGTTTCCAATATTGCGAAAGTAGGTAATTGATGTCGGCTTGCACTTATGAAAAGCTATGTCGAAGGTTAAAGACCAAGGATGAGTATTAGGTTAAATATAGAGGGTGGGCGCGGCTATTGTGGGTAAATAAAGCGTAAGGGGAAGGTAGATAGTAGTTGACAGAGGTCACGTGAGCCCGCCGGCGGCTGTGGGGCAACAGGGCATGGGTGAGCCCCACGCGCAACCAGCTCCATAAATCGTCGGAGATGACAACTAACTAGCGTCCGCCCATACTTATAACTAGAATCTTATAATATACTCCTAAATGTATTTAACTGTAGTTTGCCCATTTCGGTTGTAACTTCAAATAAATATTTTATACAATACAACTGTGATCATTATCGTAAAGTCACCGTAAAGTGGGAATGATGTTCTGTCTGGGTTATGAGTATAAGTAACGTAGAACATAGTTGTTTGTTGGTAAATATATTTACAGTTTAGGTAATATTATTTTAAAGCTGAAAAGTTCATCCGTTTGATTGAAAGCGCTAATCTCTTACTGATTTGAATTGAAATAGTATATTTCACACGAGTGGAGAAAGTTTTTCATTGCAACCGAGACGAAACTCACCCGAGCCGTACAGACGAGGTTGTTATGGAGCCGAGTGCTGCAGTGACAAATCTCCACGTGTATCAAACAACGTTTTTCAATACACTTACGAAGAAATATTTTCTCTGAAAATTACGACTAATTTTTGTTCATTTTGTACTGAAGATAATTTTATAAAGTTGCATTTTAGTTTTGATTTTTAAGGCAGGCTATCGCAAGTATTTTTACCTGAATCACAATGGCGGCGTAACATATTTCTTTAGATGCTTCTCGTCAAATCTAAAATTCGATTTTTTTTCATAAATAACACAAATGAATAAGTTAGTTAATATTATTATAATAAACTTTTTATCCACGCTTAACTTTTGCAGGTTGAAGGAGAAGCAAAGGTATCAAACAGTATAATACCCTAATATTAAAAATAGAAATTCAAATGGTTTAAACCAACCAAGAAATATCAGAATTTCTCCTCTTGGTTGTTTCCAATATAGAATTTTAGGAAACGATACTAATAAGGTAGGTAACAATGAAAATTGATTATTTGTATTACGCTCTACCAATGTTCGAGTACCATTGAGTAAAATCAACAATATCTGCTTGCTGTAAAAAGTCGAAGGCTAAGATGGTAAAGTCGAAGTTATACATCTTTATCTTAAAAACCTTAGAGGCTCAGCGGCATATTGGCATATAGTGGAGCACCGTAAGATTTGTACCTCGGAATCCAGGGCCAGTCAATGAATCTTTATCTAAACTTTTGAAATGTGTTAACAATTGTAAAAAAAAAAATTATGCAATCATTATTTTTTATTTTTTTTCTGTTTCGAAAACTGACTCTTATCGCACTACGATTCGTATCGATATTTTTATTATTATTAATCGAATTGTAGTGCGATGTAGATAGCTATAGAGATAGCTAAATTTGCTACAATTTGAGCAAAAATTGTCTATTGGTTACGAAGATACAGCAAGTCAAAGATGAGCAATTCTAAGGCAGTGCTCGGAAAACTGTAAAATTCTATCACTTGTTTCAGTTTCTT
The DNA here is from genome assembly GCA_910589285.2 of Mythimna ferrago. Classification (NCBI taxonomy): domain Eukaryota; kingdom Metazoa; phylum Arthropoda; class Insecta; order Lepidoptera; family Noctuidae; genus Mythimna; species Mythimna ferrago. Next base: position 13,361,716 of record OU342687.1, read on the forward strand.
TTTTTTTTGTTGTTGTTTTTATTTTGGTTGGGTTAAGGTCGTGCACTTGCAGAAAGACCAGGCACAAGTGCTCTATCCTATGTTTCTTTTGTCAAGGTCGAAATTGCAACAACGCCAACCTTGTCGTCCTGGATGAAGAGGACGAAAATGTGGAAGACCTAACACCAATTATGCCGACTCGTCCCCACCTCCAGAAAACATTATTCCTCCTTCTCCACTCCCCCCACTGATCTAGACTAGATGAAACCTGCTCCTTCCAAAAGGGCGAAAGTCTGTGGACTTCGTACCGCATAACAGTCAATAAATCCTAAACTAATATTATAAATGTGAAAGTGTTTGGATGTTTGTTACTTAATCACCCAAAAACGGCTGAACGGATTTGGATGAAATTTGGCATGCATATAGCCTTTGACATGGAAAAGAACATAGGCTACTTTTTATTTAAAACACGTTTAGAGTGCGATAACCGAAGTACACGCGGACGAAGTCGCGGGTGGACAGCTAGTGTAGTATATCTTTCGATATAGTCAACCGATTGCAATAAAACAAAAGCCAAGTAAATATCAAGTTAATACACACGATTTTAATCTATAAAAGTTATCAACATCGATTTCGTACATTTTACGTGATGCGGGCACAAAAAAAACTTCTACAGATTTATTATATTTAAAGACGACCCCTATATTTTTGTAATTTTGAGAAAACTATGAAGCCTAGACGCATTGCTTTGATATCAAATTAAAGCTAATTAAATTTTATACAAATTTTTGCCTCATACTTTTCTCTACGAATATTAGTTTAGCCAGTACGTGTCTTTGAATATGACGCAAACAAAAAAAAATTCACTTTTCAAAAAAAATGCCTGCTTTGACAAACTGTATCTCTGTAACTAATTAACTTAGAGTACTCGGGTTAAGCTCAAATTGTAGTTTTTTTTTTTTTTATACAAGGTGTCGTTTTGAAGCTGCAAAATATTTCAGGAGGTAATTATGTTAGTGATTCTCGACCCGAATCAATAATAAAATAAGTAGGTAATTTTTTTTTTTTATAACCGCGCTTTTTTTCACACACACAAACACGGAACAATAAAGGGCGTTTTCACACACACTAACTCGCAACGATAGTTTCATAAATAATGTATCATCCAATCATCATCCCGCACGCCACACCCTAGCCACGCCCCCGCGGCCATCGATCAATCGATTTAGTTTACTGTAATTAAAAAATAAAATAACAAGTATTACTGATTATTGACCAGGTATCGTTTTTTTACATGATTATTTATGAGTTTTATCACAACCTCCTGAAATATTGTGCAGTTTTAAAACTGCACCTTGTATAATGGATAGGCTCGCGTTTGACCACAATCTCACCTGATGGTAAGCGATGATGCGGCCGACGATGGAGTACGCTTATATTTAGTTAGCTTTATTATATGTATTATAAGCAAATATACTTAAAAAATGCTTTTGCTCGGGTAGGTTTTTCGAAAAATCTAAAAAATTGCCAAATTTTCGCAGTTTTTCGAACACCATGGGGGTAGCACAGGCTGTTCAAGGTTGCAAACTTTGGTGTCAAACCTTTTTTTTTGTCTTGTCCCTCTTATTTTTTAGTAAATTATTGTTATCAATTGTTGGGATCGCAGTCAAGCACTAGTTCATAGTAGATAAAAAAAAACAAGAGCACACAATTTTTTTTTTTTACTTTTTTATTTGTGCTTATAACAATACAGTCCAAAATAATTTATATTAAAATTCATTGACTGGCCCCGAATTCTGAGATTTTACTAATTTAACGCCGTACGGCTCTCCACTAATACTGCATTAACGAACGGCACAAATTCGATGTCTACGATCACCAACTTACTTTTTAATCTTTAGTTGTAATGACAAACTGGTTGGATATGCAAAAAGCTCTCCGTATTGCCGATGGGCGAACAATGGATAATTGCAAGATTTGGATATGATATCTAGACAGCGGTTAATTGAATGGTATCCTGTTATTGTAAGAAGACATTTCATGTATCCTTTCAATGCCCGTTAAACAATAATCAAATTTTAAGTGGTCGTATAAAAGAGCGGATCGGTGGAGAATCGAATTCCAGAATCGCGGGAGCCCCCATGTTCACATGGTAGTTTGGGTGAAAGGCCACGCATCTTTTATTATCAAGAGGGGCTCACCTCATCAGCTCAAGCAAATAAGTATTTGTGTCCTACCACCTGAGACATCTGAATTGCACAATTTGGTAAAAATGCATGCAAAGCAATTTTGCTTGTAGCATACATGCCACAAGCAAAATTCTTTAACACTAACATACATATAGGTTTGGTTTCTCGAAGAAAGAATGCGCTGAAACTTGTCTCGTGTTTCATTTATCAGACGAATTTATACGTAATGGAAGCAATCTGTATTCTGAAGCGAGGATCAGAAGATGGATAATAAATAGAACCCAACTCTAATAGAAATCTGGAATGCCAATATGGATATTTAACCATACGGACCAATGAAGTGATAGCATTTTACATAGGCTAATATATTCCTAAATCTGAGCCAACTCAGCTTGATGGTAGTGCCTAGGTATAGCTCAAGCAATACGCGAGAGACAACGTGAAGAAACAGACATATTGCGTAAATTGTTCAAAGTATAGGGGGATATTAAAGGAAATTCAAGTGTCGTGACAGCACACAACAGAGACAAGCTTATAAATTATATAAATTGTGTAATGACGTAATAAGTTGATATTAATTATAGAAAAAGTAAATTTTATTCTTTTTAGTAAGTACATTTAATTAAAAGCTGTTTTTTTTTAAGTTTTTATTATTTAATTTATTTCTGACTGACTGACTGATTTCTGAACTAGATATTTCAAAAGTGCTTGTGCAATGACATTTCAACATAGTTCCCATTTTCTCCATTTCACAGATAAGTTGGTAAGACATTAAATGGTTCTTTGAAATAAAATGCATTAAATCTATGGTTACGTTAAGGTAAAACAAGTTCGCACTAGGCAATCTAAAATACAACAGCAAAATAGTGCATTTTTATATGTAAGTAGAGAAAGTTTATCATTAATGAATAAACGTTTGCAACCGAGGCAAAACTAACACGAGCCGTACAGGCTTTATGGAGCGGAATGCTGCAGGAACATATCTCCACGTGTATCAAACGACGTTTTTAAACACGATATCTGCCGAAGGCGGCGAACCATCTAAAGAATTCTCTTCAAATCTTAAATTCAATATTTTTTTCACAAATATCACAAATTATAAAATAATATTTATTAGACTTTTTTCCAGCGCTTTACCTTTGCAATTGCTGGTTGAAGGAAAAGCAAAGGTATCAAACCGATTTTTTTTTTACGGTGGGAAAAAATCATCCAATGACATCCCGCGCTCTTGGGCGGAGCGGGAGATAGTGTCAGACTCTTACTGACTAAAAGACCCACCCCGTTCCTTCTAGCCTTCATACCGGGGCTCGAGCGCCCTTTCGGATAACCCTGGCCCTAGTAGGCTTCGACCCGGCTGGGCCCCTGACAACTCCTTGAGGCGCGCGGGAACAGTGCGCGCCGTCGACGACTTGGGCTTGGTCCGGACAGTTACCGGACATACGGACAGCGAGCTACCCATTGCTCACTGTCCGCAAACCCGCGCCTACGGTGGCCGGAAATCGGGATCGGGATCCCGGCGGCGGCGGCGGCGGCGATAACGCCGTTGCCTGATACGTTCGGCCTCCTCGTTTGCGAGCATTACTGCTTCGAATTGTGGCGACACCTGGGGGAGGCCTATGTCCAACAGTGGACGTCTTTCGATTGAACTGATGGATGATGAACATTTAAATTCAAACACGAACCGGTGAAGGAAAATAGCGTGAGGAAATCACTGTACTACCTATATAAGTAGGTGCTACCAACGACCACTTACCCAGTTCCAACGAAAATGGTTCGATCACTTTGACTGGGATCGGTCTATCATCACTATAACTGGAATATTGTAGCTAATAGAAAATTTATGGTTACCCTAGTTAAATATAGAGGTGAAAATGGGACACACTACCTTTTTCTCGTTATCTTGCTAGGTACATTTATTCCCTTTTGCTAATCAATGAAAAAAATGAACTTAATTTCTATGACTATGAAAATAAAGTGTGATTATAAAAAATAATGGTGTTATTTGCCACTTGTTATCTTTGGCAAAACTGTAATATATTAAATATTATTTCCCTTGTGGTTGTTTAATTAATTTTTTGTCACATTTCTTAAGATTTTGGTTAAAAATCACAATAAAATAACATGATAAACAAACCTGTGTCAACATGATATGACGTTTGGCATTTGAAGGATGGCTGGGTTGGGTTGCTATTTAAAAACTTTAATGTTGTTTTCACTTTACGCCACAACCATTCTATTTTCGCACAGACAATACCGCACCGCCTCGTAGCGAGATTTTGTGAAGTAGACCAGAATATTATCTTCACCGAGCGCATCCCAAAATCCAATGTTCCAAACCTGTGTAATATGGATGAACGTCATTGACGTCTATGTGTATGATAAAAATGGTGCCCGTTTACCAGCTGGCATCTAGTCTTTATTGCTAAAGAATTGACATTGTGATGATAAAAATTGTATAGCATGGCGTCTGTTCTTGATTTAGTCAAACATTATCAGCACACAATAGAAAAATATCCTACCGACGAGCATAAAGTGAGTTTTTATTTTACTCATCTTCCATTTGGTGTAATTCCCACATAAATTAGATAATTCCTGAATATTTTTGCTTTGTGACAATGTCGTATTATTGCGATCTAATAATAATAAAACAAAATGTCATATCGTGATAAAAAATGTCGCCAAATTTACAGTTTCTGATGATTTTGAAAATACTGTATTGCTGTGAACATATGTATGGTAATTTATTTCACACCCCCCATCATCAACAATGACAGGAAATAAATTGAAATAAGCTCAGGGACATTTATGGTATTAAATTATAAAGTGCTATTTATTTTCAGGTTTTAAAATGTATAGACAAGTTGTTCAACTTAGCAGTGACAGTCCAGCATCTTCAGGAGACAGGGGTGGGTCGCACGGTGAATGCACTGCGCAAGGAGGCAGGAGACGTCGGGCAGGCGGCCCGTGCCCTTGTGTACAAGTGGAAGCTGATGGTCGCGGCCGAGGAGAGCGACCAGGAAACGGACCAGAATAATGAAAGTGAGCCAACCAAACTTTAAACATATGTATTTAGTGACATAGTACTATGTTGTTCAATTTAGGGACCATGAACATATTATTGCCTAATTGTATGATTGTGTTCTTTTTGTTTACAAACATTTGGTTCAAAGCTTAACATTGTTTTTGTTTTGATTGATACATTTTTGTTGTAGCTTGAAAAATAATTGTGCTTGAGTTTTACAAACAGATTCAAAAGAGCCTCTTACAAAGCATGGCACTGCATGGTTACTAGTTACCTATTAAACATGCAAGGAATAATTTCAATTATTTGTTTAGCACATTCAGTGCCAAAACCTGGAAGCCTGGCCATACGTTGATCTAAAATCTTAATAAACCAAAATATAAAGCATACTAACTTAGAGGTGAACTCACTAGTCGAACACTGGGCACAAATTAACAATAGCCACATACAAATGAATTATTGTATGTTCCTGACACTGAAAGTGTTAATTGAAAGTTGCATCTTACCAATAGTAAAACATTCCTTACTATAACTCCATTTGTTTAGGTAGTTAACTAAAGGTAAACTATCTTGATATGTCTTTTTATTTAAAATAAATCGTATAAAAGACATACAAAGATCATTTAAATTTAGTTAATTACCTAACATCGGTTTAGGTAAATACCTAAATGTAAACATTTTTGAATAAATTTTTTAGACAATTTTTTAGATAAAAGACATGTTAAGATTGTTTACATTTAGTTAACTACCTAAACAAATGGAGTATAGGTTGTTCAGTTCCTGGCACAATGATCAAGCATAGCAATGTATAAGTGATTTTAATTGTGTGTGAGTGTGCAATTCATTGGGCTTAGACAACTCATAACTGTTATGACAATATTTCTATAGTTTAAATAAAAGGCAAATACTGCTATAGTTTTTGTGTCACTTTACCTCTTACAATGAATGGTATTGTGCATTGCTATATAGAAGATATAATAATCTGTTATTTGAAAAAGACTATAAAGTAGTTTTGACTGTAATTCACCTGGTACTGGCACAGAAAGATCAACATTAAATTACAGGACAATGGCTTTTTAATTGTGTCTCTAATTACGGCATTCGAGAGGTTAATAAACCTACAGTTACTTATATTAAATTTATTTATAACTATAAAGTTTAGGGGTTTATATAATAAAACTATTGTGTTGCGACTCTAGGATTATTTTTTTTTTCAAACAAGTAGCAAAATTTTCTTAATCCATATTGACATAATAAAATTAATTTAAATTTTTAACTGTGCAATGACATTTTACATCACTTAACTTTAAAATCTATACCATAACTAGCTGATGCCAGCGGATTAGCCCATATGATAGTAGAAAATTCTCCTAAGGGAACTCGAGGATAAAAAGTATCCTATTTGCTATACCAAGACATAATACCTGTGTACTTCCATAAAAATCCGTCCAATCATTTGAGCATAAAGAAGTAACATACAGACACACAAGCTATCAGTTTTGTAATATTGCAATAATAATTATAATATAGGATTTTTTTACATTTTCGGGTTGCAATGAACAAGCTCAAAAACAACTGGACCAATTTTAAGAATTCTTTTACCAGTAGAATTTTACTTTATTCTTTATCACTCAATAAAATAAGTTTTAAATATTCTACTTCCACATGGGCGGCAGAAGTTGCTGGCAGAAGCTAAAAGCTAGTTCATAATAAAACTACACATTTATTTATACCCATATATGTTTGTTTGTTATTTAAGCAGTAGTTTGTTGTTGTTGTTGTTTGAATTCTAAATATTTTATGTTATAACTTAAGATGTGCTTAGATTTTACATAATTGGGGCAATTTTAATTACACTAATTAATGATTCAATAGATTTAATACTTAATGAAATATATATTTTTTAAATCATCCTTCATTTCATTATTGATCCTTTGCTAAATAAACCTTTTCAATTGACTAATCAATGCAGTATGCAATGACACTATTCATTTATAAGTCATGAAGCAAGACTTGTTTAAATTGGATTTATTTGATTGTATGATGTGATTCAACGAAGTGTTGTCTGTGTTATTAACAATAGTTTACGCACAAACTATTCAGATGCTTCAAGGTACTCAGTTAGCTGAAATATTTCAGGATCGCTTTCCTATATTGCATGAATTGAAGTAGATTTTTGTGTGACTAATATTTAATTCTAAACTACTAATAATATTATTATAATAAAAAATTAAATGTTTTGTATACAGTTTTTGAAAGCCTACCTCCAGAATTAATGTTTTAATGTAAACAAAGTATAAAAATTTATATGATTTCCAAAAGCTTGGTTCCTGATGAAACTTCCAGGATGAAATATTTTAATAAATTGGTGGCTTCTTTCAAATGATTACTTCATTCATGTCACAGGTAACAAATTAGTAATAGACATAAGATTCTTATTTTTTGTACACACAATTTTATGAAACAGTAAAAATAAGACAGCTGATGTACACAGGCGAGGTTAACCCACATCCAAAGAATTGTCATCAAAATGACAATACAGATTAATTATTTTTGCTTAATTAGCAATATTATATTGGCATTTAATCAATAGTGTTATATTAGACTAGACATGCAATTGGTGGCTTTGGTAGATTATTGAATCCATACATTTTTCTTTCTTAAATAGCCTTGGCCCCATTGGAATACTTACTGTTCAACCATAGTCAGAACTAATGCTTTAAATGTCACCGTAAAATTGTATAATTTCGCGAGATAAATTATAATCTAAAAGTATTTACAATTTTACGGTGAATAATATACAAGTTAGGCTCTACAATATTTGCTACGCGAGACTGGAATTCAGTTACTAATCGATCAGTTGTGCTAATTGGACCGTTTCTGCATTTACATGTAATGTAACATTTTGCTCTCGAGTATTGCATCATAACATAGGTCCTTTAGGTACAGTATTACTTAAAATGCATAGTGTGACGATTATATGTGTGTTAACTTCCAATACTCTGTTCAGCCAATGTGGCATTATTAGTCTGTCAAGTACCTAGTAAAGCTTGTGGGTCCAATCCATGCACAATTAAAATAGATTTGGTGTACAGTATGATATAATGGAACTCATGATTCAAAGGGACTGTTTAAGTGTTCAAGTATTATGTAAGCAGATTTTTCGCAAATATTAACACCCCTCTCCCCCTCATCAGCAAAAGTATGCAAAGCTGTCAGCTTAGTTCCCCCCTCCTCCTCCGGGCTATCTTCAATGGCATTGGATGATTATTATTTAATGATGTGTGTCTGTTCACTTTCTTGTGATTTTGGAATATCAACATCATTCACTAAAAAACTAAAAAAAAAATATACTGCTGACGTAATCTCCATCTAGACCTCTCCACCCCCTTGTAGTGCTTTGGTAATAATTAAATGGCCCAAAAAAGATTTAATCGGAATATGACAATAATACCTCCTTTGAGCATCTCTTATTTTATTTCAGATTCAACACAAAACGGACATGGGAGTGGAAAAGATTCTGATGATTCCAGGACTAAATCCGATAGATATGAGCGGTCACACTCTTCATCTAAAACAAAAGGCCACCGAGAAATAAATGGAAACTACAGTGGGAGCAAACGCCGATACCACAGTAGTGAGGTAAAGCTTTATCATGTTTATTTCCATTATCTGTGGTTACACTATCACTTGTGTTACTAGAACACCTACAAAGCATTTCAATGTCGACAGACTTTTTGTTTTTTTTTATTCTTCATTCTTTTTACATTCCTAGTATTTTCCTTATTAGTAAAACATGGTAATTTAAATTCTGAAATGACGTCATAAAAATATTTACAGGAGCCCAAATCTAAGTTGAAAGAAAGTTTTAAAACCATTAACCATTCTTTAAAAAATTTGATCCTTACGAGAGTCAAAACAGTTTATAATCTTGGCGGATGGAGTCATAAACAAGCGCCATAAATGTACAAGAATTTTCATATTCTCCTCTGCTTCTCCTAAAATTTTAAATGACAATTCCAGGCGGTTATAAATTAATTTTATGTAAAAAAAAACATTGTGATCACTTTCTAGGATGAGGAACCCAACAACAAACGTTCAAAACATTCTAGTTCCAGTGAGGATGATTACAAAAGAAAGTCTCATGCTGGAGCTAAGAAAGCAGAGACCGAAAGCGACAGTCATTCCGATAGTGACGGCTCGCAGAGCGATGGGAGTGACTCTGAGTTGTCCGATTCCTCACAAGAAGAGGTAAAAGTCAAACAAGAAATAAAGAAAGAACACAGTAGCCATAAGTCACCTTCATCTAAGCACTCCTCTCATAATGAGCCTGCTAATCATAAATCATCCAGTTCAAGCAGGCCACATGAGCCTGAAAAGCACTCCAGACATCATAGTTCACATTCAAAAGAGAGGCATTCCTCTGTAGCATCTTCAACTAAAGAAAAAAGTCACCATAGTTCCGACAAACACAAAAATTTAAAGGAAAAAGAGTCAAACTCGGAAAAGAAACACAAAACAGACCACAAATCAGATGCAGAGAAAAGCCATAAAGAATCCAAATCTAGACATAATTTAGAGAAGCAGAGTAGTTCAGACAAGCATAACACTTCAGACAAGCACAGTAGCTCAGACAAACACAGCAGTTCTGAAAAACACAGGTCAAGTAGCACTCACAAGTCCGACAGTGGATCTGACAAGAACAAGAGTTCTGATAAACACAGCAAGTCAGACAAACATAAATCATCTTCTTCCAGTCACTCGCATGCTTCTGAGAAAGAAAAGCTAAAGAGTTCATCAGAGAAGGAATCTGAAAGATCTAAACACAAAGCTAAAGAAAGCACTAGTAATAGTAGTAGTTCTAAGGAAAAACATAGTTCCTCTAGCAAGGACAAGTCTAAAGATAGGAGTAGCTCTTCCAAGGAGAAGTCCAGTAGTCATGGTAGTGAGAAAAAACATTCGTCGTCAAGTGATAATAAGTCGAATAGTAGCAGTAAGGGCCATTCTGAGAAGAGCGATGAAAAGGGTGACAAGAAGTCAAAACACAAATCAAGTTCCTCTTCCCATAAGAGCAGTAAGTCAAGCAGCCGCAAGAATGAAGAAGTACCAAAGAAAAAAGTTCAAATACAAGTCAGTGAGGATCACGACACTGATGACGGAATCGACTGTGGATCAGGTAAATAAATTGAATGTAATAAACAAAACTATTGCTTTTTGTTTACTTATAAACTTTAGAATAATAAATATTATATTTGTTACTTTCTTAGGTGCCACTTTTGCTGAAGCTCTTGGCATGATCAGTCCCGTCAAATCCAAAAAGAAACTACTAAAGGATGTGGCTTCACCAAACAATGACGTAAGCAATTTTTTTTTAATTAATACTTCACATCTTTTCAATAGACTGTTTATTTGGTTGCTCTTGTAGATATAGAATGACTAGGTAGGAAAAGCCTAATATTTAGCAACTTTTACCACCTACATTTAGCGTTGGTAGGCTTCCCACCCAATAGGTGCAGCGACGATCGATGTAGGTTGCGGGAATGCGATGGATGCGAGCCGCGTAGAACCGGGCGTTGAAGCGATATTTGGCGAAGGCCTATGTCCAGTAGTAGACATCTTTCGATTGAAATAATGATGATGATTAGTTAACACTTAATAATATACTGGAACACATGAAATATATGAAATAAATGGACCAACCTGGACCTGTACCTCAAAGGTAAACAATAGTAACTCCACTTTTTTGAAAATATGTTTTTTTGCACTATTAAAATCGTAAGAACCTGTTCTACGTAGGGTATGAAGTCCTACGACATCTAGGAAAAGAAATATCCAATCGTAAACCCACAAAAACTTGTCGGGTAGAGGACTTCAAATGATAATAAGATTGTTTACTTTTCAGCTTTATGCTCACTTAATGTTGTTCTTAACTTTATTAAAATTATGTGTAAAACATAATAATTCCATCTAATAATTATAAAAAATACAATTGAGTTTGTTCCAATATCTTTAGAGCAACTATGTCAAAAATACATTTAAAGTTTCTATCCGCACGTTTTTTGCATCTCCTGTAAAATTTACTTTTTGGCACATAATGCTGTTTACCTCTGAGGTACAGATATTTAGAATTAAATCAGTCTCACAAGAACAGTGCGTACTATCAAATCATAGTTTGTACTTATTTAGTTATCGAAACGTAAACAGGATAGCCGACTATTCGGTTGCCTGGTCGTCCATCTGAGTAGCGACTAGTCATCCAAGTCTATAGTCGTCATAATCCATCTACAATACATACTCTACGTTCACCAGTTTAGCCCCGCCGTCCTGTTGGCTCCGACTGCAAAACTAGCGCCGCTACCCGCTCTCGAGATCTCTGCGTTACCTGAAATATCGCCCAATTACAAGCCAAGGCCACCGCCTCGACCAATGCCACATTTCAACGAGGAAGAAGCCCTTAGCATGAGCATTTCATCCAAAAACGCTAGGTAAGTCAATAACACACAGATCGTATTTTTACTATCAGGCCTTTTTTTGTCCTATGATGTTAATGTTGTAAGTTTCTCTTGATAATTTAATTTTATTAAATTTATTATTTCATCCATTATTTTTATCGTTCTTTCCTTTAAATTACAACTTACATTAGGTAAGGGTTTTGCAGCAGTCCTTCAACAAATTAACTATGCTATCGAACATTTAGATTTTTGACGCTTAGTAAAACCTCTATTACCGTAATAACCATTGAAATCTTTATTAGTGCAACCACACCATCGCTTTAAAGTGTAATTCTTAGTATTTGGGATCGGCGCTAAACCTTTTTTTTCTTCCATTCGGTCCTGTCACCCGTCACGCTATCACTAACTCCCTTTTCTTTCATATCACTCCTCGTACAATCTATCCATCTTTTCTTTGGCCCCCCTCTTTCTCTCCATCCATCTACATATACACTCACAACTCTTTTAGTTACATGCGTTTCATCCCTGAGTTTGTTACGGTGTTTCTTCTCAGGGTAGTCAGATAGGAAACAGCAGCCTCATCTAGTTTAAACTGACGAAAAAAAAAATTAACGTGTAAAAGTGTTTTTTAAAACCTATTTATAAAATAAATATCATTTATCATCACATAGCACACAGCACATAACCATAATAAGACAAAAGATTTCCTTTCTACTTTTCAGTAACTTTCAAACTTCCTCTAATAAATCTGTATTTCTCCATCCCTCTTTCTCGCTCGCACGCCTGACGTTTTAACACGTCACGGTAAAGCTCCAGGTCTTATCACGAACTTGTATATTTTACATTTCAACTTTATTGAAAGTGTGATTCTCTGTACCATCAAAGACACTTCCGCCTGACCACCGCTAAGTTAAAAAATAATGGACTTGACTAAAAAAATACTAAAACGATCAAAATAATTTTAATTTCGGAAGTCGGTGTAAAATAAGCAACAAACAATATACCGAGAAAAACTTTAGTGAAGTTGTTTTTTTTTTTTGTAAAATTTTTGCTTGCGCTCGAAACGAAAATTTCAAAGGGTTTGGTTTGGCGCCGCGCCGCAAGATTCAAGCAATTTTTTTAAGTGATCAGGCAGAAATGACCCCGATGGTACATATTTATTTATATTTTTACTAGCTTTTGCCCGCAGCTTCGTCCACGTACATAAAATATAGCCTGTCACTCAGGAATAAAGTAGCTTTCTGTCGGTGAAAACATTTTAGCAATCGGACCAGTATTTGCAGAGATTACCTCTTACAAACAAAAAAAAAAACTACCTCTTTATTATATTAGTGTAGATTGAAGGTTCTCAATAATTAAATAAATACACTTGCGATCCCGTCTGCTAATCAAAGTGCTTTTCACACAGTCAATGGCAATTTCATTTTAAAATTCACCAGCATTATTTTGAGTTGTCAAGGTGACAAATCAAAAAATAAAATAAAACATGGAGCTTCTTTAAAATCTTTCGGATTGTAACTGAAATGCGTTACGCAATATTGGGGTGCGTAATTCAGTATTTGTTCCACCCTATTCCACTTTCAGTTGTTTCATAATGATACTACTATAAGCAGAGTTGGATATTAGTCCTTAGAAATATGGCGAATCAAATGGGTTTTGAAGCTATAATTTGACTAATTTCGATAAAGTGAAATCCGATTTCCGCTCTACTATTTCTGTGACATAATATTGTTCCAATTACACCCAAAACTAAATAAAACTGAAAATGTTGACTTCAGCGCCATCAAGCGGGAAAAGTGCCACGAACAACCCGTAGCAATCGCCTTAAAGTTATTCTTAATTCGGTCGTTGCCGATTTTTATTGAGTAAAATGTCTTCTTTTTTTTCAGAACCAAAGTTTTTTCGGGCAACAAAGTTATAGGAGGAAAAATATCGTCGCTTTACGAAATGTGCGTAAATGTTCTACAAGAACACATTGACGGTAAGTTCTATAACAGTAGATTATCACCAACTAACATAGATATTTTTTTAAGTGTTACGTACGTGGGTAATCAAATGCCGATTTACTAACAGAGAGCTTTATTCACCACAAACAATAACAAATTAGTCCAGTCAACAATAATCCGAATCGCAATTAAAGTAGAGTACCGTTACACTATCGCTTAGGTCGTTAGGTAAAATCACTTCACACACTTAGGTAGGTCGCTCTTGATCGCAGTCAAAATCACAACTGACTCGCTTCCGGTCGGAGGCTCGTATTTATATGCGGAGCGAAGAAAATTCTAGATACCGACATCTCAAGATCGATCCAGAACAGTAGGGTCGCTTCGCGGAGTCATAAATCATTTTTTCGACACACTTGCTCAGAAAGTGACTATAATTGCACTACACTTAGGTATATAATGTAGCTTGTAACCAAACTGTGACTTTTTGATTACCATTATGCACAAGTGTGATAATGTAGTGATAACCTTTTTTGTTAAACCTCTGTTCTCAAATCAAACATTGAATTCGAAAAAAAAATACCGTTCAATAGTACAAATTAGTGTATTGCTTGCTTATTTTATGCTAATTTGTGATTAAATAAACTATTTTAACTTTTACATGTTTAATAAATAATACCTTTCATAAAATAAAAATATTTTTTCTGTTTATAAACATAAGCAACCTCATTCTTATTTTTATTCAAACAGCCTAGCTAGAGTAGATAGTCTATGGCCGCCATTTTGGATGCGCGCGCATAAGAAAGAACAATTTTTTGCCGCCATACTACAAAAAAAAAACAGTTTTGCTGATAAAGTAATAATTAATTAATTTGTAAAATTTTTGTTCTCAAGTGTGTCAAAAAACGTCGTATGATACACGTGAATATTGGCGATTACAGTCCTCGGCTCTCTTAAGATCCTCGCCTTCGGCTCGCATCTAAATACCGCCTCAGCGGTATTCACCAACATTATACACTTGTATCATAATGTACTATTATAGCACGATGTACTAAGAGTCACTTTCATGCGAATTTCGACTCTATTGTTAATAGCGGAGAGTACCATTTCCCTTATCGGTAGATACATACCTACCTACTAGTTGTATGTACTTTGTTGATGTTTCGAGATTTTTCTAAGCCTGGCTTCGTACAACCATTCTAGATCTTTCGAACAGCAATGCGTTTTATTTATTGTGTGCTACTCATTATTTTCTTGTAGATATGGCGTGTTCACGTTTAATGGCGCAACAATAGTTTTCTGTCCTAGTTTAGTGGTTCCGTACTAACGATTACGAAAGCATTCTTAATTGTTATTGTTAGTTGTGGTTTCTTAGTTATTGCACATTGCTATGTGGTCACTGATTAAAAAAGGCTTTAAACCTCAGTCCTTGTACGAAAAAAGGACAAAATGGAACAAATCGTCAACATTTGAGAATGCCTCTATAATAAAGGTTTCTTTACCCTTTAAGGAGAGTGTTTTCGTGTCGTATTCGCCATGGTCGTCTGTTTGCGACTGGGTATTCCATCTCATTTAGCTGACAGAAGGAGAGCGAATGATATCCCCATAGGTGACAAAAGAGCAGACGAGATGGAATGTTAGGTCATGGTCGTGGATGTGCGGCCCTGGTGCAATAAACGCGAGTGTTTATCGAATATATTCGGATATATTCCAATAGTATAATTGTGGCAACGACCCCTGTTTACGAGATGTAGGTCGCGGGATCAAACCCAGCCAGGCGCAATAATTTGTGTAATTTATTTCATCACCACTGCTCTCAAAACGGTGAAGGAACACATCGAGAGGAAACCGGCATGTCCTAGCCTAAAACCAAATATTCGAAGACATGTGACATACACCAACCCGCAATGGGCCCGCGTGGTGGATTAGGGCCCATTCCCTCTCCTAGAGAGGAGGCCTGAGTCCCAGCAGTGGGAACATTAAAAGGCTGATTATATATGGGAATACTAGCTTTTGCCCGCGCGGCTTCGCTCCCGCTCTTCCCTACTCCAGCCTACTATACCCTACCCTACTCTACCCTACCCTACCCTACCCTACCCTACCCTACCCTACCCTACTCTACTATTCATTTTTTTTTCCCATAAGAACCTTTTCACAATGAACACAACAAAAAAAGAATTAGCGAAATCGGTCCAGCCGTTCAAGCGTGATGGCGTGACCAAGGAAATAGGGATTCATTTTTATACATATAGATACCGCCCGAACCGTCTGCGTCGTAAGACGGTTAAAAAGTTATTAAAAACTTTTAAACTTCAACTAAACATGACCCCAATATACCTAGTCATTGTTTAACATTATATTTACATTACAGCACTTGAATACACTGGGGGCGTGCCATATGAAATTCTAAAGCCCGTTGTGGACAGGGCGACCCCGCAACAGCTGTTTTTATTGGAACATTACAATCCTTACTTGATGGAGGATACTGATCACCTGTGGCAGAAGTTCTGCCAGAAAAACTTCCGCAACAAACAGCGGCAGGAAAATGAGACTTGGAGGGAAATGTATTCGGTGAGTTGGTTTTAAAAAAAAAATTATGTTGGTAGGTAGTTGTTTTTTTTTTTGTAATATACACACATAAACACTTGATGAAAAACGCACTGGACCAGTCATTGTGGCGACACTTGGGGGAGACCTATGTCCAACAATGGACGTCTTTCTGCTGAAATAATGATGATGATAAAACACTTAAAAACGAAAATAACAAATAGTAATGGGAGAAAAGTTTTTCTTTTACATAAATATTTTTGTTTTGGACATTTTCTAATAAACAGTAATTTCATAAGCAATTTTCTATAAACAACGGTATGGTTGTCTTCTACTTCAGTTAAAATGATGTAAACAAACATCCAGTTTTGTGTTAGTTTTAAATTGTAATAACTTATTTCAGCGGTGCCAAGAGGAACAAGAAATCAGATTGAAATCGCTCACAAATAACATAAGAATAGCTCAGGAAGCGAAAAAGGCGCCAATCAAACAAACTAAAATGGCGTACGTTGACTCCGTTGCAAAACCTCCGCGCAACGTCGCCAAGAAACAGGTAATTTTCAGTGATGTCATTATATTTATTTGTAAGCCACAAATTCAAAAAAAAAACATTGCTTATTGCCAGAAACGACACTCGAGGAAGCGTAAAAAAAGAATGACGTGGATACTATTTCCCCGTCGGCAAACCTAAAGTCAAAGTAAGATTTTTTTGGTTTTTTAACTAACTTCATGAAATAATAAAATCACATTTTGATTATTTCTGATACTTGGTCAACCATTCGGATTCGTTGTTGTAAATATCGATTCGATTCCGGTTGTCCTATGCCGAAAATTGATGCGCAAAGTAATAATAGCATTAAATGAAGACAGGTTAGCAATCAAGTTTTTTTACATGATTACTTGAGGAAACTTGACTGTTTATGTTTCAACGTCTAATTCCTTAAACACCCAAGGACACACGCAACTTGACGGCGTATGTAAGCCCCAAACGTCTTATAAAGTGCAATATACATAATGTACATAAAATGTGATTATGTGAACTTTATGAATGTAATCATGTAGCAGAGTAACTATGGAGTTTCTTACCAGTTCTTGTCCTTAGGAAAAATCAATCAAATCATCAATTGGAATCAAATGGAACTGTGCACTAGCTTCTGATAAGTGCCCATGTAACCTTATGTGAAATAAATAAAATTGAATTTTGAATCTATACTTTAAAACGTACGTCAACTGGCGCTCATGTAATTCAATGAAGCCCATCTAAATAAAGTATCGGTGAGCGCGTATTTTTTTAATGGGCGATCGCCAGTTCGATTCCCACACAGAACAAATATTTGTATGACCTGCAGTAGATACTTGTTTGGCATCTGGGTATGTGAGTTTACATGTTTGTGAATGAACTCACATAACAGGAGTAATAAATTCTTAAGCCGGGGTCATACTGCTGTAGCGTAACATGTAATGTAAAAGGCAATGAATGAATTTGGCGTCCACCTTGTCGCAACGTATCATGCAGTGTAACAGAATTCCCATAGTGTGGACAGCTTGCGCGCGTGAACAGAGCATTACAACTATGTGAGTAGGTACATGCTAGGGTTTGGGAATTTCCGACAAGTTCAAAGTCCCGGGACACGAGACAGCCTACAATCATAGTCCCGGGAATTTCCGGGACATCGAGACTTTTGAGGTTGTATGTTTGTATTATTATTTTTTATGAGACTAGTACTTAAGACTTTTTGAAGAATATTAATCGAGATAATTTCTGATGAAACGTATAAAAAAAAATACTGAGCTAGTGCGAGTCGGACTCACGCCTTCAGGGTTCCGTACAAACTTACCCATGTAAATAGTTGAATTCCCTTCAATTCCTTCTTCCCTTCTTCAAATCGCAAAATATTTTTTTTTATGGCCTGTCAAAAAATTTACTATTTTCAGATTTCTCCCTATACCTGTTCTTTAAAACCTTGCTTTATGTCAAATTTCAGAATTCGGGGTCAACGGAAAGTACCCTATTTTTGATTCCTTTGAGAGTGTTGAAAAATACGTTTAGTCCCGTTTTCTCAATAGAGACAGTACGGAACCCTAAAATGCATTTTTTTTTAAACATCAACATTCATTAAAAAAAAAAATTATATCCTAATAACTATAACGTTAATTTCAGTCTTAATAACAGCTTTGTTTATTTCTTTTAATCACACACAGATTCACTTGTAAGCAGTTAAATCTTATCCAAACTAATATTATAAATATGAAAGTGTGGATGTTTGGATGTTTGTTACTTAATCACGCAAAAACGGCTGAACGGATTTGAATGAAATTTGGCATGCATATAGCTTTTGGCATGCATATAGCCTTTGACATGGAAAAGAACATAGGCTACCTTTTATCCCGATTCCTTAAGTACCTCATGCCACGCGGGTGAAGCCGCGGGCAAAAGCTAGTACTTTATAAAACGAACTTAGTTAAAAATCTTTAGTTAAATTCTTAATAACTTTGCTGTTATCGGTAATTCGACTAGTATCTAATCATTGGTCATAATCACAACTATACCTTTTTTGTCCTATGATGAGTTCCCTGACAGTTCTTGTCTGACAATTATAGTGATGTGACCTAACGAAATTTAATCGATTTTTTACAATAACGAATCAGTTGGCAAAGAAAATGGAATCGGATTACCGATTTTAGATTTATAGATGATAAATGTGAAAGTTTGTATGTGTGTGTAGATGTTTGTTACTCTTTCACGCAAGAACTAGTCTACTAGTCCAAGATCCCAAAAAAATGACATAACTTCACGTAAATTCTCATGCTTGATCATTAAAGCGTCTGTTAAGCAATATGGCCGACGGAATGTGTCTGGGAGTATTGGCGACTTGATTTTAAAGATATTGCTTACAAAATACGTAAAAATCAGCTTTGAGAAAATACGTGAAGTTACATCATTTTTTTTGGAGCTTTAAAGCGTCTGTTAAACAATACGGCCGACGGAATGTGTCTGGGAGTATTGGCGACTTGATTTTAAAGATATTGCCTACAAAATACGTAAAAATCAGCTTTGAGAATTTACGTGAGGTAAGTAATAATTTTATGTACCTTGATTACCTGATACCTGAAAATTGGCCGTCTAAGAAAGCTAGCAGGTAGGCATGCGGTCTTAGTACATACTAATAGTACTCAATCGTCCACATTTCGTTCGTCAGAAAATACGTGATGTCTGGCGGTCCTGGGATCTTACTCTATACGGATTTTAAAGAAATTTTACAGTAAACCAAAAAACCTGACAAAAACTAAAAACATGAAATAACGCGGGCGGAACCGCGGGGGACGGCTAGTGGTAAATAAAATACAGTCTGTTTAAAATAATAATTTATTTATTATTCACTGTCAGAACTTGACTCTTGATTTGAACTCGTATCCATATCGGAATCGGAATCTTTTCCAACTAACCGCGATGATTAATTATTGGCCCTAATTCGGTCGATCCGGATATATTTATTCCAGTCTTCTGTTATAGTTTTTTGAGTTTTTTCTATTACTTTTTTCCAATTTTCTGCCGTTACATGCGATTACAAGATGGTCGCTCCGATTTTGTCGATTAGTGTGTCGTCGAGTAGTGTCAATCTCTATTGGCAGAAGTTCCGTTTAACGTATTACACATTTTTAAGTTCTATACTTTTTTATTTTATTTACTTAATTTATTAACAGTTAATTATAACCACAATAATTTACTTAATTTATTAACAGTTAATTATAACCACAATAATTTACTTATTAATTTACGAGAGACAATATTTTTTTTATCATTTCATTTTTATTTTTTTTGCCAGTTTATTTTTTAGTAATCTAAAGTAGTATGCGTGCCACGGAAAAAAATGAACTGTCAGGGAACTCATCATAGGACAAAAAAGGTATAGGGAATCCAATCCCGCAAGCGCGGGATCCCGTAAGTGCGGGATCCTGAAACTTTTCTGCCGAATCGGAAATGCGGGATTACTTGCGGGATTGAAGGTTTTTATAAGAAAATGGGATTCCGAAGACCTCCCGCCGTTTTAATTATTTATTAGACCCAGCTCATCCTCATTAAAAAGTGATGAAACAACTTTACACGGAACTCGTAACATTTTTTAAAGAATTAGTCTGGAAAATAATTATTTGGTTTTCGATTTTACCTTGCAGTTAAATAATTTTTTAATTTCTATTTTGTGTTGTGCGAGTCCTGTATCGCAAGTGAAACGGAACGTAGCCTCAAAGAAATCCCTGGTCATAGCGAAATTGGCACATGAATTTAATTTTCAAAAAAAAGATAAAAGTCCGTTAAATATTTTATTGTTCTTTAAAAGCAGCTGATTGTATGAAAATCGTAATGTAATTACATTACGATTTTTTTTTTGCGATTCGGAAAATTTTCGAAACTAGAATTTCGGGAATCGAACTATTTACATAGGTAGGTTTTATAAGAAACTCTCAGTGTGAAAGTCCTACTTACACTTGACCGTTTTCATGTATATTACTACTTAAAACAAAAAAGAAATTAAAAATCCCAATCCCGCAAATCCCGCGGGATTGCTGACTTCAATCCCGCAGGCATGTGGGATCACGATTTTGATGCCGGATTGGATTCCCTAATCACAACATTGTTAATTCTCATAATTACAGATTAAATGGCGCTAGGCATCATCTTATTTGAAATTTCGATAATCTTGTCTTGTCTCGAGTCTCGACACGAAAGTCCCGGGACTCGAGACAAATAAAATTACAAAAATTCCCGGGACTTCGAGACACGAGACACATTTATGAAATGCTCCTTTCATGTTACCTTGCATTTTACGTACAGCAGTCAATACCCGACTCTAGAATGAAGCCACGTTTTAATTAATAATAACTATTAATTGAATTAAGAAAATAAACGTAGACTCATTTAGAATTGCGATGCAATGTTACTGCTAAGAAGTCAATACTATGTCTTTGGATGGCTAACAAGGAACGTGTTATTTCATGTTAGGCTCAGCACGGCACGGCGCGCATGGCGACGGGCAGCCCGGCGGCGCGCGTGGCGGCGCTGGCGGCGGCGCCCAACGTGCTGCGCGGCGGCGCGGCGGCGCGCGCGGCGGCCCCGCTGCCCAGCTCCGCGTCGTCCTCCTTCAAGCCCAAGAAGGCGCCGCTCATGGCCAAGGCGCTGCAGATCATGCGCGGCCGCAAGCGATGATCGACTCCACCGCTTCTCCCCGTCCCAAGTATCCTATGTGACTTTTATTTCTAGTTTTCCCCCCTTTGGCCCGTCATCTAGTGATTTTGTTTTGAGATCCAGCTGAATGCGTTCCCAAATCTAAGAGTTTCGATACCCTAATGTTTCTTAGGTATGTGTTATTGTTACGGGTGTTGAGTCAATTTCCCCTCGTCACCCGTATAACTATAGGATGGCAGAAAATAGCCATCTATGTCTGTAAATATATTTATAATGAACCGAGGGTTTTTTCGTGTCGAATGTTTTGTGTTTATCTTCGAATTTTAACAGATGTTTCAATTTAGTTGTAACTTTTACTTTTTGACATGTTGTGCATGCATGCTATTGTGATTTATTCACTGCTTCGTTTTGAGTTTACAGAATTGTTAACGTGTTTTGCGTTTCCAATAAAATATTCTTCTAGATTTTCTTTTGATCACAGATCCATTGTAACATTTCATACGTCTTAAGAATCATAGATTTTAAAAACAATTTGTAAAAATGTACTTTCTTTTAACTTATTTATTTTGGATTCAACATCACTTTGTTGTACTACCTCGTAGCCAAATACAATAAAATATTAAACTACTTTAATTTTCTTTCGGAATCTTAATGAACACTTGCGTATTTATTCGTTCGTAAAATATTTTAAAATAAATTAAAAGCACTGTCGCATATTTCCTAACCGGACTTATTAATTACTTGTTCCTGCTTGAAACCAAAAAATAGACAGTGTACAAAGAAAACTCCTGTAAAATACCTAGAACAAACAAATTTTGAGCTTATCAAAAATTTGTAGTTGGTAAGTTAGTGTATTTAGCGTAAAGTATTGGCACTATAATATCACATTGTACATTTTACACAAATGTGACACTATCGCATTTGTTCGTGTCATTAGAACTTTTAACCAGAATTTTAAAAGTAGTCATTAAAACAAAGGAATGTCAGACAAGTACCAAATGATTCGGGATGCTGTGATATGTTTGAAATATAACATAAATTGTGATGTAGTGTTTTGTAAGACGCGAGATGAGTGAATTGACGATATGTATGTATTAAGATATTTTAACGATGTTTTAGAAACATTACCTTTATTTTTTGTCGCATACTCTTAACTTTAAGAGTATTAAATTTAAATGTTAAACAGCATATTAATTGGTAAAGGAAAAAAAAAACAACTTCATTTCTCGTAATTAATGTATTGTTGTAACATCATCACAAAAACATAATTATTTGTAATTAAGTACAGATTTAAGAGAAGCAATTCAATTTCATAGATATTAGCGGCAGTATGAAGAATTTATGTTGTAATCATGATCATTTAAGAAGAACTAGAAAAAATATCTGTATATGAGCACATTATGGTCACCTTCGTGTATAATTTTAATTTTTGGTAAGCATGATTTCTATTTAGGCGAAATCGATTCTCTTAACAAAAGACTAGTAAGTATTTATGTCATAAGTTTTGTCTTATTTTTTGTCTGGAATCAATGAATATTTGTAATTATTTGTCTCGTAAATATGCCATTATTTATACAGTGAAATATACTTATGTGGATTTTATGGATTTTGTTTATTGTAATTAGTACTTAAATTTAGCGTATATGCTTTCGAAGATATAATAGTTTAGGTATACGACCCATAGGTAGTTACCCAAATAACGGTGAATCTATATAATACAATAGCAGGAATAAAGATCAATCGCATCGTATTCGTACCTATATCCGGCAGTCAATCAAATGTATAATGCGTTTCAAATGAGAATAGGATCGCCCGCCATGTTGTGACGTCACGATTTACTGTCAAATCGAGGAAAGAAATTTTTAAACATTAATTAATTCACGAAAAAAATTATTTATTTATGAACTGTGAACGAAAAAAGTTTAATCAGAATCCAGTTTTTCAATTTTACTCATCTCTAAGTTCTTCAATTTTGCCAAAATTTCTTCAATTTGACAGTACGACGAGACGTCAAAACATAGGAATCGGTCCTATTCTCCTTTGGAACGCGTAGTACAGTCAAACATACATGTTGCTGGCGTCACGACCCATTTGCTTTGTAGTGAGATACGGCCCTAACTTCTGCCCGAAACCTTGATCTACAACAATATGATTTTAAATGTAACGTTTCCAAACCCTCTTCTTTTTGTGTCGACTGAACAACTACTTAGTGTTTGGGCCCAGTTATGTACCTATTTCTGGTTTTTTTTTCGGTCTACTTTCTTTAGGGATGTTCAGGTTTCCAGTTTTGGGCATATAGTATAGATACTTAATATAAAACAACGTCAATATTTCTAAATTTTGACTTCAGCTGCTTTTCGTAATCTGTGTTTATGATTCTAGGGCACTGATAAACAGCAAGAAATTTCAGATTTTTATAGTACTCAGAGATCACATCAACTATCACAGGCGAAATGTTTCCTATTCTTGATAAACTTAAGCTTTCCAGTTTGACTAAATTTGGACTTGATAAAGTTCTATGCAAATTACTTTCGGTAAAGATCACGTTATTCCAAATTTGTAAATGTTGTAATTGTTTTAAATCTGCTAGTTTGACGAGTCCTGCGTCGGTCAGGGTTTCGCAACGTATGATAGCAAGATCTTGTAACAACTGACAGTGGGACAACATCGACAAACACTCGTCATCAACAGCGTCGCCGCCGTAAATATGGAAAGCTACAAGAATTCCCATTTTTGATTTAATCAAATTCTTAACATATTCCAAGTCAAGATTTTTAACCTTTTCTATAAATATGTGACTTAAATAATTACATCGAAGTAAACTATCGCGCGTAGCTAACGGAAGACCAAAATCTGACAAAGCTAGATAGTTCAAGTATTTAAAATTATCATACGGGACCAAAACATCCAGGTTATTCATCAACACGAGAGAATTTTTCAGATTGATTTTCCTTAAATTGGGCCACTTCGTAATATCGTTTTCGAACTCCTTGGAAATACGACACATGACAAGTTCAAGTGAGATGATGTTATGGCACTGCTCTATTATTGATTTGATCACAGAGTAACTGTAAACATACTGTATTTTAAGACAACGAATACATTCACTATGAGTTTGTATGATTTCCAGGTTTCTCTCGCTTACTTCGCTTTGTCCTGGTTTCCCGGAGTAGACAAAAACGATTCGCCGCCAAAGCGTGGCGTCTCGAGACAGTTTCCTCCATCGACTGCATACATTTTCACACTCGAGTATTGTCTCCAACGGAAGGTATTTAAAAATGTTAATCATTAACTCATCAGGTAGAACATCAATTTGGTTCAGAGCTACTTCTGTGGGAACCGTCATTGTCGGGGAGCTAGAAAGTACAAAATAACTTAAAAATGGTAAAATCACAATTAAAATAATAATAAGATATAGACAACGTAGGTATATAAGAAACTTACCTGGATATGAGCTTATTTTTTTGAACAAAACACGAACAATTGATTTTATTTCCACTGCGTCTACGTTCAAAATGCAAATCATTTCAAGTAAGCATTTCAACTTCTAAATTTGGCTCCAATCGCAATTATTTTGCGTATTTTGTTAGTTTACATTCTCCCTCCACACGTGTAAGCAGGGAGAGGGGATGTTCCTAGCTATTTTTACGAAATACAACAATTTAATGTCATGTTTTGTATAACTAGACATAAAACAACAAGTACATTCAACATTCATACGAAGTGGATATAAATTGGCTTAACACCAAACGGTACACCAGCAAAATCATTTCATTTTCGTCGTATTCAAATAGACTATGTTCCACTAAATTACCACTGTCTTTTGACTGAATTAAACGTTGACTGATGAATTAAATTCTTATCAAACATAATCACACCATAATCAAACCTGCATTATGTCAGTTGAGACAGCTGCTTCTAGGCTTTGTCAATATTCTAGCGTGAAGTTGTTTCTCACTTTAGTCGAGTCGAGTGATGTAACACTATGGAGAATTGCCAAACGTTCATAGACAAAATCTCGACTTCTACAAAAGAAAACTCGAGTTTCGTAATAATTATGTAGTAATACTGAGTTACACCCGTTTTACAGTATGTGCGCGGGCAATGTTACGAAAACAAATCATTATCAAAGTCTTGTATAAAAAAAAATCCTATAAATAAAATATCTTCACTACTAACTTAACCTACTCCCTTCTGAGACAGTGACACAGTTAGTATAAAAAAGAATAACCAAATCCATAAAAAAATGGTCATTTTAAATTTTAATAGCTCTGAAATTATTTCGATCGCAAAAAATAATTACTGCTGTAAATGACCAATTTAAAAATTTTGACATGCATTTGTTTAGATTAATTTGTGAATTAAAAACTTTATAGCATTTTAACTAAGCACCACAAACACTAGTTAATTCATAACACCGGCAACCGATTCGATTTTGCATCGTGAGTGTGACCAACTTCATAGCGAAGTGATATCGCTATTCTTATCGTGTGCCCAAGTGGAAGCGAGACCGAATATCCGCATCACGACTTGGGGCCTTTTTATTTTTTGCCGTTCGCTGCCTTACTCAGTGAGTCGGATTCCGTCGGGGCGGGTCGTCACTATATAGAACTACATAGAATTGTGTATAATACATTAAGCGTAGACTAGGGCGGCCCGTTTATCAACCCGACCAACGTACTTAATTAAAACAGCCACCATGCTGCACCTAAAGAATATCGCCAAATCGGTGGTTCCACCATTGAAAAATAGCCTCCAGAATGAGGGAGTCAACACCATGCTCAAACTTGCGCCTGCTGGCGTGAACGTATGCTGCCGTACATACGCAAGCCATGAAATCCCCGACAGGCTTAAAGATATCCCGACTCACGCAAACCCAAGATTCTTCGACATGGTGGAGTACTTCTTCCACAGAGCCTGCCAAGTGATCGAAGACAAACTGGTAGAAGACATGAAGTCAAGAACTTCAATCGAAGACAAGAAAAAGAAGGTAGCCGGTATCCTGAAGCTGATGCAGCCATGTGACCACATCATTGAAATCCAATTTCCACTAAGGCGCGATTCCGGTGATTACGAAATGATTCGCGGCTACAGAGCGCAACATTCCTCTCACAGGACTCCAACCAAAGGAGGTAGGTGCCATATTTATTCGATTTTCATTTAGCTTTGCTTACATCATCCACGTATTACTTATTGTTAATAGGAAGTTTTATTTATAGCTCGGAGACACGTGATGTTACTGTACGTAATGTTATATTAGTCAAAATATGTGAACGTACAATTTGTGCTTTCTATGCTCAAAATATATCTTAACATCTCGCAAAAATAAAAAATATATATTTAGTAGTAGCCATTTTAGAATGTCGCTTTTTGTCTAGGATTTGTCAAAAAGATGTAGTTTTTAGAAAGAAAACTATAACCTGATTTGTTAGTCACATGTTGATTTAACCTAGCTGAAATATGCCATTCACCTTGATTATGCGATTTGATTTAGGCCATCGAGCTGCTTTTAACCTAAAAATAAGTCCGTTCTTTCCTATTATTACTTTTGAGCTAGCGAATAATGAACACCCTATAGACATGGGCTATGTTATGTTAAATAAAATATGTAATTGTGATTATATACACGATCAAATCTTAACCTTATCGTACTAATAAAAAGCTGTAGGTACAGTCGGCGATATTTACCCAAAATTTGCCACTGCTATACATTTTGACGTCTACCCGGGACGGAAATTCGTTTGCTTATTTGTTGTTAAACTTGATTCCATAGTTGCACTAACAATAATAAATTCCAATGGGCATACGTCTGAAGAAACGGTAATTGAATATGCATAATATGCAAAATATTGGCGTTACATAATTCATTGTAACCGATATTACGACAAGCGACATACGTTCAGACGACAAGTTTAAAAAAAATATCTAAATTAATAGAAAAATCAAAACTACCTACCATCTTTATTGTAATTCTCATAAATGATACAATGACTATCAAAAAAAAATGGAAGCTTCTGAAAAGTAAATATGTATTCATTCTTTTCAAAGTTAGTGGATGTAGCTAAACTTGAACTAGTAATTGATTGGACGATTTAAAGTTCAAAAGTAGGTACCTATTAGCAGGACTGTTTGCTAGCGCATGATCTGTCCAAAAATGTATAACAACAGCACATGGTAGAAAATTATTATCTACATACAACACCATATGTTCAAAGAGACATTAGGAGTACTATGAAACACACTGCATTGAGCAGCAATTTACCCATTACATAATAACTGCATAACATACTGCATTTCATAGTGAAATATAAAATTGCACCCTCTCCCCTTCAATTTTGTCCCGAACAAAAACACAGCTGTTCGGTTGAACCACTATAATGGATCGTAACCTGTTTTCAAGGGTCTCCTTTGTTTGCAACAGGAACTAAACAGTTAGCCGGCAACCAGATGTTAAATACCTACGTTACAAAAAATTGACGTCGTATCAACATCGCTTGATAAACGCCCCTTTTTTTGCATCCACTACTTTTTTTATTTATTTATTGAAAATAATTTTACTTGATAAAAATGATCCCGATCAGGTAGGGTGTAAAGTGTACATAGTACATTTTGTGCCAGTTTAATGGCAGACTTGCCCCCTTGGAGCTTGGAACTTAAATCTCGCATTTAGTGGGTTTATACCTCTGCCCAAACAAGCTTATACAGGCGTCATTTTGTGCTACCAAATAAATTTTGACAGACGGTTTAGCCGGAAGCATAACAAGACATTATTTATTTATTGTTAGATAAACATCGGACGCATTATAAGCCCCTGCAGTCTCAGTTCTCACGTTCACTTAACTAGTACCTCCCGTAAGCAATGTATTACATTACCGGTGATAAAATGATTCTTCCTCATTCAATGCCAAGTGTGCCTCCTTCATTGACCCCCCCTCGGCCCTCCTGCGCATACCGACATTCTTCTCGGCGTTTCGCCAACCTCTGTCAGTTTTTTTACACTGCAGTCACGTCTCGTTGCCATCAGGTCATTGTACTCCATTCTAGAACCTTCCTTCCTCACCTGGCAATAGTCCTGCCGCGAATTGAGCGAGCTGCCTAACTCTTTTTATGTTGTTGTCTCGTGCTATGACGCACGATCCAAACCGACCTTGGTGCCTTCCATTGATCTCAATATTGCTGACCCAATGATCTGTAGCCACTGTAATTATTTACGAGCATGGTTGTTTCCATCTTTTATATAAAGTAGAATTCGATATACAAAACAAGAATGTTGGAATCGCCAAGACTATATTTACATAATTGGTGTGTTTTTTGTAATCGTGTGGAATAATTTAACGCAACTCGTCACTAACGTGTAATGAGAGGATTATTTCATTGTTTGTTCGAAGTGCAACATAACGCGTCCACGTGTGCCCAAGCATTACAATTTTACGAACTTCGTAACTAATTAAACCATTGTTTTTGATTACCTAACGTGTTGCTAGAGGTACTAGTGTATCTACCATTTTCATCATCCACTTATTTATGAATGTCTTCTCCTGAATGACGACTGATTCCTCATCCACAATTAGAATATTGAAGGTTTCTTTATTGCATCTGGACTATTATTTCTAATTTCTACACACCACCTAAGCGCTACAGAACTATTGTCAGTTCAGTTTCCAGACAGACTTTTCCCACTATTGTATATAGTTATTTTTGGCTTTGGATTTCCTCTACCGCCTATACACTGCCTCTCTATGTGTATTTGACAAAATATTACATGTGCGTCGTCGCCAGAATGTCTAATGTGTTATTATATTTTAAAGAAAGAAACGTTCAAAGTGAAAAAGATCCTCCTCGAGTATTGGCAAAATATAATAGTAAACGCTGAGTAAATACGCCTTCCGAGAAGGTCAAGTACAACGTACTTAGACATGAAAAAGAAATATAAAACACAGAGAATGAATCCATTAAAGCTATTGTAGATCAAACTAGGCCACAATCAAATCATCAGCCGTCGTTAATCTGCAAATTGAAAGAAAGCATGAATTTCAATTTTCTATATATACTTGTTTACTGATTGAAATAATTTTATGCCGTTTTACTTATCTAATAAAAAATACTTTTATGACGGAGATCTAGTAAATTAACGGAATTGCTTTTATGGTTACGAACTCAAACATAATTTGATTGTATCACCTTGAATGTCACGCAATTTTGAGAAGGATACACTTAAACAAATGAAGATCAAGAATCCATACCACGAGCTCTTAAAAGCGATCCATTTCACGACCTAAATAGAATTGTTAAAAGGATAGAGCCATTTATGGTGTATAGCGCCGTCCTTCTTTCTCGCTCGTACACCTGACATTTTAACACGTCATGGTTAAGGCCCCTGATAAGACACACTGTAGCAGGGTCCTGAGAAATTGAATCTAGCGGAGGTGTGTTTCATTTCTTAAAAACACACCTCCAACTGTCGACTAGCAACAGGTTTATCGTTGTGTTAAAATCACCGAAGTCGATTAAGAACGCGATACATCACGTGTTACGTGACTCTTGTCACAGGCTTTCGAGTAGGTAGTGAGATTAGACACTTGACATAACAAGATAAAACATTCTGGGGTTCTTAGCAGGTTGGCAACGGGAGGCGTGGTCGTGACGCAGATTTTCGCGTCATTTTCCGTTGCGCAACTGGCTAAAATTAAACAAGACTTGTTTTCAATATTAGTTGACACCTGGGCATATGCAGTGGCGTATATTTAACCTATTGGAGATGATTAGAAAAGCACACACGACTTGACAACAGCTTGATTAAAGAGTCACGAATTCACGATTTACTGAATATTTGCCCATTTATAAGTGGTAAGTGATGCTTTGTCCATGATGCATGGCGTGCCCCCTATTCGACTGTAGGTATGCTGATCTTGTTTAGCAAAGGAATTAGCTTGTGGATAGTCAGAGACTAATCTAAATAGGTACAGTCAACAAAGTTGATAAGTAACCAGGGTCGTCAAATAAATTTGAAGTTTTTATGGAAACCGAAAGATGATGATAATGAAACATAATTAAATTCATAGTAAATAAACAACTCGTTAATAAATTTCTTCGATTGGGGCCATGGGTTAACTTCCGAAAGGGAAACCTGGAACGTAACGGCAAAGAAAGAACATGTGTGGTTTAAGTCAGTATAAAGTCTGGCACACCCTCCAGCTTCTCCCTTTAGTGGGAACAGTCATTAGATGATTTACCACCTTAAAAAAAAACTTAGCTTCTGACTTCTCGAGTTTGTCATCATAATGGACATCATCATAGATCATTTTCCCATAGAGATTGCATATTGCGAGTATCACCATAAAAGTCATGATTTATAGTTAGTTATACTTTGGAGAGCAGTGGTGGCCGAGTGGTAACGACCCCGACTTACGAGCCGTAGGTCGCGGGTTCAAACCCAGCCAGGCGCATTACTTTGTGTAATTATTTCATCACCACTGCTCTCAAAACGGTGAAGGAAAACGTTGTGAGGAAAATTCGAAGATGTGAAATTCACCAAAATGCACTGGGCCCGTGTGGTGGATTACGGCCCATTCCCTCTTCTAGAGAGGAGGCCTGAGTCCCAGCAGTGGGAACATTAAAAGGCTGATTATGCTTAGGTATACGTTGAACGTACACAACTGAATATTAGTGCCGGCATTAATCTATGCTTACAGTCTTCGATCAACAAACAATTTTTAATTGGAACAGCTAGCTCAATGAAACTGAAATCATTACTTTCGTTTGATGCTATATTCAGTGCCAGTGAATGACATATATTTAGCACAAGACTATTGAACTGTAAAAATGGCACCGAGAACTAGAAACAATGTTGTAGCCAGGTGACAATAATAGGGCTGCGAGGTTGTTTGCGAAAGAGTTACCGTGGGCCTGGGTCGTTAGGCTGCTTTTCCACCAGAGATGTGCTATGCAGCTGTGCTGCGAGGATGTAAGAGCTAAGCTGTGTAACTATGTGACCGTTTCCACTGATAGGTACTAACTAAGCTATGTAGGGGTGTGAGTAAGATGTGCTATGAAGATGCGCCGCCGCAAAGTAGCCGCGCGAAGAAGATGCGCAGCTCGAGCTATGCGATGTATTGACATCTTTCAACGACAAATGCGGGCCTACTGTAGGTACTCTGCTCTACACACAGCTACACAACTCGCGACCATCCATGGCATCATCATCATAGCACATCCTTCCATATAAAAACAGCTGAAACCGTTTCCTCCAGTGCTACGCTATGTGCACCAATGAATATGTCTCAGGTAGGACTAGTATATCGTCGGCAAGCCGTAGGTGAGTGATGTACTCGCCATTGACATTAAGGCCTAGTCCACTCCTGTCCAGAACCTTGGAGACATCCTCCATTGCAGCCGTAAACATTTTCGCAGAAATGATGTCTCCCTACCTCGCACCCGACTACAGAAGGATAGGTTTTGAGGTCCGGTCCTGATGTCGGACTAACATTGTAGCGTTCTCGTAGAAACACTTCAGCACTTCGAAGTACCGATAGTCAATCTGGCACTGTTGGAGAGATTGCAGTACAGCCCAAGTCCTCAATCAAATCAAAAGCTTTCTCGTAGGTAGTCCACAAACCCCTCTCTTCAGATTCTTCGTTCTCTTATCAGAGAAAGGCAGGTCCTCGGTCTTCTGTATAACCTGCCGAAGCGTATGTATGTGGCCTACAGTGCTGAAGCCTTTTCGGAATCCGGCTTGTTAGGAAAGCTGGCAGTCGTCGAACCTGCGCTGATACGATTCATAATGAATCTGGAAAACAACTTATAGACATGGCTCAGAAGCAAGATGGGCCTATAATTCTTGAGTAGGGCCCTGTCGCCCTTCTTAAAGAAGAGTACCACCACACCTCCGCTCCACAATTGTGTGTTTCTTCCCTCGAGTATGACGGAATCAAACAGTTTCTGAAGGGCCTTAAGGATCGGTTTCCCACTCACCTTCAAGAGTTCGGCCGGAATTCTTATCAAGGCATAAGAAAGTACCACCACGATTCTGCTCCACGCCTGCAGTTACCTACGCGATGATTATTTATTGATAAACCTTACCTAACTATCTACTCTATATTCTATACTAATTAGCTTAATTAAACTGATAACGTGTAGATAATCTGAAATTACATATCAGTCGAGTATCGCCAAACCAACCATGACATTAGCAATTAGATATTCGGTTTTGGCCTACAAAAAAGGCTTTCGTTTGAGTTTTAGGTTTTCGGTTAAACAGTTGCTGAAAATTCGACTTGACCGAAACTGGCGTTTTAATAAAGCTGACGATGACGGTTGTGACAGGCCTAAAACTGGCTGTCTCATTCGTCTATGCGTGTTACCGTGCAAACGTCGACTTATTATTTTATTATTATTATTATATCTAGTCCGTACTGTCCCACTGCTGGGCAAAGACTTCCCTCCACTCCTTCCAATGTTCCCGGTTTTGAGCCACTTCTTTCCAATTCCCAAGGAAGACATCCAAGTCGTCCCGCCATCTCCTTCTTGCCACCATTATTTTACTTAATAAATGTTTTACGAAAGTTATAACTATAAAATTAAGCATTAATTATATAAAAACATAGTTGAAATTAACTACATATTTCGAAATATTATTTTAAACAGTTTTCCTGTTACCAAGTCAGTTTCTATTTCGTTTAGGCCGAAACTGAAAGAATAGCCGAATAGTCGGTTTCGGTTTCGGCTGAAAATCGTGTTCCGATCGGTCACTATACTATATCAGCATCATCATCATCAACCTTTTTAATGTTCCCACTGCTGGGACTCAGGCCTCCTCTCCAGGAGAGGGAAACAATATACAT
This sequence comes from Mythimna ferrago, assembly GCA_910589285.2. Classification (NCBI taxonomy): domain Eukaryota; kingdom Metazoa; phylum Arthropoda; class Insecta; order Lepidoptera; family Noctuidae; genus Mythimna; species Mythimna ferrago. The sequence continues at coordinate 13,394,873 of OU342687.1, forward strand.
GAGGGAAACACAAATTAATAATATACATAGCTATATTACTATTATGTGTTCTTCCTTCTCTGACAAGTCCATCCGAAGGTTACTTGAAAAAGATCGCTTTTTTTACAAAGCTGTTCATTACAACACCGTATTAACTCTTCATGTTTTTAATTTATTATGGTGTACAACAAAAAAACTAATCGTATTTTCTATTCACCTAATTCCAAACAAAATGTTCTTTTTCACTCCAATGACACTGTTGAAAAATAGCTGAAATGTGTCTCGAACAAGGCCCATTTATTTCAGTCACTTATCGTTCGGTCGAGCTATTTATAACAAAGCAGAAATATGCCGTGCAAACAGTCTCCGTTATGTAGGTACTTACAGATTAGGTAGATACATACACAAATAGATTTTTTAATTGCATAATGTGTAAGTAATTTCCATAACGTGTAGCTTCCCACTTATTTTTAACATTTATTTTAGGAATGATCTGTAGGTAGTATAGTTACATAACTGAAGTTTTCAGGAGGTCGTGCCGCTAAATTAGCCGTGGATATTTCCTGAAGCAATTTGTTTAATATACCAAACTATGGAAGATTAATTATCTAGTCTATTAGTAAATAGCTAGACAGACAGGTGGAGCGGTAATTAAGTAATTACCAGTCACCCTATATATTATTATTACGACCAACTTTCACTACTCAGGTGGATATATTTTTCAGGCCATTTTAAGGGAATGCAACTCGACATACATGTTCACTGTTTTTCAAATAACCGCTCTTACGCGATTATGACGACACACAGTATCTTGTGGATATTAACTAGGCTTCTATTGAAATTAATTTATAAACTTGTGTTAAACTAATCCAGTAAAGACCTCTGAAAGTCTGCTATTTTGCATGAACTTTGACACTTCATCTCAAAAATTAAAAAATCAAAAAAGTATAACAACAGAAGCCTTGCAAATTTTATCAAAATTCTAAATGACGACATTTTTTTCAAAAACTTTATTCATGGATTACTTATTTTCTGGAATAAGTTTTGTGAAATGTTCCGAGTAAATCATGGAATTACCGAATGCTAACAGAGTTTTCAGGCGTTTATCTCTCTTTTTTCGCATTGCCTTTTCGTCAAACATTGCATTGGATTGTTAGACGCAGGTACAAGCTTTTAAACCATGCTCGATGTTGACGATAGGCGGGTGGAAAAGCAGCCTCTTAAAGCCTGTCTCTCACTAGGACTACTTGTAACGGAGTAGTGGATGGTAATTGTACAAAAACTGAATGATTATGTTTGGTCACAAGAAGACGACAGGCCGCGCCACCACTGGTGGCCTAATAAGATATAAGTCACACCCCCAACACGTAGAGGTCCTTCAAAATGTTCCGTAGAACATGGTTCACCGTTCTTTGGCTTAGAATAATAAAAATCATAAATGCCTATAAGGTATGAGGCACATTATCATTATAGAATGATGAAATACAGACAGAAAATTTAATATTTTCTTAGTTCTTAATGACTGTGAAGAATTCAAGTCGATTAGGTATTCTGTAAATCAACTACGAAAACATTTCATCATGCATATACATATGTATGTAAGTGCCGAGATTGCTCTTATCTTAGTGTTAAGTAAACATTCATCAAAATTCATTTTATTGCAAGATTAAACACATAAATCTTACATGAGATTGACATACTCACATGACGCATTAATACTTCGCTCATTCAATAGAACAATCGTATTTGCAACTATCGCAGCTCATAAATAATAGAACAATCATGTAATTGCAACTATGACTATGACATTATTGATAATCTACATTTTCAAAATTTTAACTTAGCTTAAAACTTTTTTCTCTTGAAAAATAGTCAAAACGCAATAATATGTATGTATAGGTAGGTACCTAATGGTTCTGTTGGATTAAGCGATTTGAAGTCTACGGAACTTGAGTACCTATATCTGGTAGTATCGACCAAATATCCAACAAATAATGTAAATGAGATAGTATCTATGTTCGTAAACTATCGGCTGAGCGGATTTTAATGGACACACGGGTAATCTATAGATATGTACCTACCTACCTTCCTACTATCACGCCAATACACTAGCAAAACCTAGTGCATAAGTTCTTTAACAAATCTAATAGCAACTAAGCGGCTAAATAAATTAACTGCGAAGTAGTCCAACTGGCTAACTAAGTCATCATTTTGTATCGATTTATCGGTCGAAAACATCATACCTACCTAAAGATGCGTAGATATATTATGTTGTAGATAATTCTCCGATAGACAGCATTATCTAAACACATTCTAACCGCTTTGCAATAGAAAAAACATGTCAGTAGGTAAAAATAAACAAGAAAGAGCGAATTTATGGAATACTAGCTTTTGCCCACAGCTTCGCCCGCGTACACAAAATATAGCCTATATCACTCAGGAATAAAGCAGCTTTCGATCGGTGAAATTTTAGCAATCGGACCAGTACTTACAGAGATTACCTCCTACAATAAAAAAAAATCAAACTTTACCTCTTTATTATATTAGTTTATACTAGCTGCTGCCAGCGGCTTCGTCCGCGTGATAGTAGAAAATTATCCCAAGGGTAGATATACACCCGTACTTTTTAATTAGTACACAAAAAAATGATACTCTATCTGTACCCGTTACTGATCATATTTTTGTAGTCAAAAGTAGAAAAAACCGAAATCCTAAAATTGACCACGAAAAGGTAAATTCATCATAGAATCCATCATACATAACAATTGCTAGTAGAAAATACCGCGGGCAGTGTTTTTCCTTAATAATTGTTACTTATTCATTCATTAATCAATAGCCTGCACAATATTTCCATAAAATGAGTGACATTTTGGGACATAAACCAATGCTAATAACTTTGCTGTTTATGAATATTATTTATTTAGATTTTACTTATAAAATAACAAGGGTTTTTCTAATAAGCCCTTTAAGTATGTGTACTAATTAAAAATTTGTGGTGTATACTCCCGGGATAAAAAGTATCTGACATGTTCTACCCGTGCACAAAGTTTCAACGACATCCATTCAGTAGTTTTTACGTGAAAGAGTAACAAACATCCATACATACAAACTTTCGCGTTTATAATAGTAGTAGGATTCACTGTCAATCGTGAAAAAGCCCTAACGTTCTAAATGCCACTTCCTCGAGTTAATTAATCGGGGCTGTCTTTTTAATGAACCATTAAAAACAATTAACTCGGCGTTGTTAACAAACACGTTTATGGTAATATGTAGATACAAGTCCTGTTTAATGTTGCGTATGAAAAACTGCAGTTGATAAATTGAAACAAACAATGCGTTTAACGTAGTTGCGCTTTTCAGTGTGTACCTATATTTAAAATATATATAATATAAGTACTGGAAATAATATTAGAGCAGTGGTAGCCGAGTGGTAACTGCCTTGGTTTATGAGTTGCAGGTCATGGGTTCAAACCCAGTCAGGCGCATTCCTTTGTGTAATTTATTTCATCACCACTGCTCTCAAAACGGTGAAGGAAAATATCGTGAGGAAACCAGCATGACATAGACCAATCTGCACTGGGCCCGCGTCACAGAAATATTTATATTTATGGCCTGAGAGAGAGGAGAGAGAGACCTGAGTCCCGACAGTGGGAACATTAAAAGGCCGATTGTGTGTTATGTGAAGTATGTACTGGAGACAAATTATATACATTCACCTTCCTCGTTTATTCCAGTGTATATTTATGAAAACCGCATCAAAACCTAGTGTTAGCTAATAGAAGTTAGCGAACGCTGGAAGCGACTTTGTTTTATACGAGTACTATGTAATAAAGACAAATAAGTAAATAAGCAAATTGGTTTGTTAGCGTATTTATTGCGTTAAAAATCCTTACCCAACATTGTACATAGAGCGAGTAGCTATCTACCCTCCACAACCCACTTACTGGGTAGCTAGATAGATATGTTCTTTATTAAACACCAATAATAAAAATACTATAGAAACTTAAAATTAACAAGCTGTCACAATGGGCGGTTCCAACACAATGTCCCATGAAAAGACGACTAGCTGCTATCTACTTTAATATGTACTATATTTGTATACTATACGTTACCTGTCTCTAAATTATGCAATACATATTTTAATTGATTTCCTTCTTCACTTCCACAGGTATCCGATTCTCACTCGATGTGTGCAGGGACGAAGTCAAGGCTCTTTCCGCCTTGATGACATTCAAGTGCGCGTGCGTCGATGTGCCATTCGGTGGCGCCAAGGCCGGCATCAAGATCAACCCCAAGCAGTACTCCGAGCATGAGCTGGAGAAGATCACCCGTCGTTTCACCCTCGAGCTCGCCAAGAAGGGCTTCATTGGTATGTAATGGACACAATACACGATTCAGTACTGAACATAGACTGCCCCTTCATGTACCACATCAATAGATATCGATAATCGATCTAAGATTGAGGATCGATTGATAACATTGATCGACGTCGCGGTCGTTTGGTGTTGTAGAAACTATCACTCTTCGTCAGTTTATCCATCGTACTATCAATCGGTTTTGTCGCTCGATTCTCGTGGTAACAACCATAGAAATCGATACAATGTCAAGTTCTGTGCTATCTTCATAATATTCTATGGTCCTCATGCAGTAGTCTCTCGCGATCTACATTTGTGTGTAACGGATGTAAGAGTCACAGGTCGTAGGTACACTTTTTACCAGTAATTTAAAAATATTTTATAACGGCACTTCCCTTCCCTATTCTTTTTATAGTTATAAAAAGAATAGGGAAGGGAAGGGTAGTGTGGGATTTAAGTTTAAATAACAATCTTTTAGCCTATTCTAAGTTAACTTTGATTTAAGTTTTTTCAAAGCTTAACATAAATAAATTCATGTTAAGTCTGTTCCGGTACTTGCGGCTGATTTCTGACTCGCGCCCGTATCGCGTATGTATCGCTACAAACACGCGCGCTTAAAAAAACATGGTGTGCACAGGCCCATATCACACAATTTCGAGACATTTTGCTATTTTTTTTTTTTTTTTACTAGACCAAAGCATTAAAACACAATATTTGCAATGCTAAGTAAATATAAATGCCAACATTATCAAGTTCAATGAGGTTTTTATTTATCAACTTGTATTTAGCAATGGTAATTAAGTAGAAATTAGTTAAAACATTTCGTATACTTTTCCATAGAAGATCAGTAAATTAGCTGTAGGGTAGTAAACAAGTTAACGTAGTCATTGAAAAGTTTATTGAAATGATAACGTTTGACTGACAATGTCATGATAAAGGCGATACATATGGCTGCGGCTGCGTGTAAACATATGTAGGTCGAGTACTTTAGATTCGAAAATTATTCACTGCCAGACATATTACAGAATTATACATTAACTCAGTTATAAATTAATAGCTAATATATGTTTATGACAAATAAAGCAATAATCAGCCAGATTTCAAATTAAAACTTGGTTTTCCCGTCAACATATTTGTTTTGTACTTTGCTACTTAGTTATTTACTTACAATGATGTTATATGTAAATCGCAACGTCTCGTTTCGACCTTGTATAGCCAAGTTCATCGACTGTCAACTGTCCACTTACCTAGGTCGATAACCGACGGAGGAAATTACTGTCGCGTGATAAATGTCCAGCGACAATTTGTAGAGTGTAATATTATGATATCTTTTCTGAAAGAATATCTGCGGTTTTTGGAGGAATAGGTTTTATCTTCACATAATAATTAAAAAGCGTTTATGAAAATATGTTAGTGGCAGCTACATAAATTCAGTAGTAATGTGATTAATAAATTATTTTTTAGAATTTATAAAAAGTTTAATTATAATTAGGGTACTTAGATAAAACCCATTCTTGCAAAAAATCGCAAAAAGTCGCTTACCTACGATCGGTGCGCTAAGTGCGAATAATTCGAACAATTATTGTTTTTACGTTAATGCGATCAAAACGTTTGACGCGTTTGGTTCTCTGATTGGTTAAGAGCTTGGAGCGGACCAATCGAAGCACACGTCATAAACGTGTCGATCGCGTTAACGTAAAACAAACTCGCACTAGGCGCTCTGATTTCTATGTCTATGATGTTCTTCCTAAAAAGCGTCGTCATGATAAACGCGTTGTCATCGTAGGAAGTCTTCTAATTAGGTAACATAACAAGCAAGAAATTTAGGCAAACCGCCGAAAAATGTATCTTATACAAACCTAAAAAAATTCATTTAGGGCTCATATTTTGCAAATATTATTCTCCTATCACAAGGTGTTTACAAAATGTAATAACAGATACTGAAATTATTTTTAGTATCAAATGATAAATGATCTTTATTTTGCAAGTAGGTTTTATAAAAACACTTTTACACGTCAATTTTTTTTTTTCGTCAATTAATGCTAGATGAGGCCGGTGTTTCCTAGCTGACTACCCTGAGAAGAAACACCGAAACAAACTCAGGGGTCAAAGTCTCTTTTAAAGTCCATACAGCAAAACATGTAATGGTCAAATCATATGAGAACCATGCAGATTGAGCCTGAGATGGTCTTTTGAAGAAAGAACCACACAGTTCTAAGTGGACCTGTCCAGTCAGTGCAAGCATTTGTCAATATGCGTGTAGCTCAACTCAGGACTACTAAGGAGCTCAACGACTTGACGAACAATGCCAAAGAAAGGACATTTGGGTAGGCCACATCAAATACTCAAAACTGCCAGACATCATGTGAAAATAAAAGAAAAGGAAAGAGTAATCCACATAGTTCTCACATTCACAATAATAAAATTTACAAAAGTGTAAATATTACAAATTGTAAAAAAAAAAAAAAAAAAAAAGTAAGTATATAAAAAAAAATCAGTCAAATAGTAAAAATAAACATGTCATAATTGTTAAAAAATAATAAAAATATATATATATATATATATATACAATATCATAATTGTAAAACAACAACAATCGTCAATAAAAAAAAAGGCAGTTAAAACAAAAAAACATTCAAATGATAATAATTATAGTGAGTAGGTACTGGAGCAGGTCAATCCCAAGCCGTTTTATCCTCAAGATACTCTTTTACAGTATAAAAAGCCTTTTGGCAAAGTTTTCGCTTTACAAATAAATATCAGTTATCAGATTGATGAAATAGAAAGACCGATATACGGATAATGCGTTTTATCGAGCAATACTTCTTAGCAACTGATAAGAGCCTGAATAATAAAAATCCAATCTAATTATAGATAATGAATTTGAAAATTTTTGCCATAAAACGTGGTAGATACTTTTAATTGAAGTTTTCTTTGCACGACTGCCTATTGATGAAGTTTTTATAACCCATTCCAGTAATTTTGCATCGTCGAGTACATCATTTGTGTTTTGATCTAAAATCTAGATTAACTTAAATAGCCTTGAGGATTAATAACTACTAAGTAGTTAACTAGTTATGTTACTTCAATAAGAACACGCAAGATTACAGTCATTGTCACTCTTCTCGCTTTAGGTAAAATTGTTCGAATTATTTTAATTACAGAAAAAGAACAGGTCCACTTGCCGGTGCCCATTTCGAGAACAGTTATTTAATTATATTCACGTCACGTTTAGACTTATTTACTTACAGTACAGAGTACACTTTAACATAGATAACAAAGCAATATTGCTAGCATTTCGATATGTTTACATATCGAAATGCGGCAAAAATAATAACTGCTCTGAGTGCGTGTTGTTTTGACGTACGCAATCGAAACGTTTACCGCGTTTGGCTCTGATTGGTTATGAGCTTTTAGCGCGCCAATCGGAGCGGCGAACGTCATCAACGTAACAATCGCGTTAACGTAAAACAAAGTCTGATAATATTGAAAAAAAGAAGTTGAAGTTATTTTTTTTTTCAACCCTCAACACTGAACCAGTAGGTAACCGTTCTTTTACTTTCTCTCCTAACGCATTATGTCTTCGTCACTCAGGGCCCGGTGTAGACGTACCCGCCCCTGACATGGGTACCGGAGAACGCGAGATGTCGTGGATTGCAGACACCTACGCCAAGACCATCGGTTACCAAGACATCAACGCACACGCTTGCGTCACTGGAAAGCCTATCAACCAGGTAAGAAAATACAAGCAGAATTGATTGAATTTTTTATTTATTACTAGCTATCCCACAGTTTTATCCGCGTCTTCTCTTTCTCCTCCACTCCCGTGTGTCGTACGAGTAGCATGATGACTATAGCTTTCTCGATAAATAAGCTATCCAACACTCTATCAACATCAAATTGAACCAGTAGTTACCGAGATAATCACATTCAAACTGGCTCTTTTACTTTATAATAAAATATGTAAAAAGTACATAGTATAGATAAGTATGTTTGGTCACACTTTACTCAGAATCTAATAAACTTAAAAAAAAGAAAAATTTTCTTTTTTAAGGCAAGGCCCATACTGAGTTAGTACTGACAAATTTACTTAAATATCTATGTTAGTAGGTCATCACAAAAACAAATAAGTACAAACTATCAAAAAAATCAGAATGGTTTATCAAACTCCATGCTATGGGTACACGTAGCTTGATAAACCTACCTATTGTAGGCCCATCTAGCCTTTACTTAATCGGAATCATATAATGTTGATCCTTACATCGAGGTAAAGACTCAACTGCTTACCAAAAAGTTGGAGATCCCAGCAAAGGCGAACACTTCATGTTAGAACATCTGCTCAACCTTTACCGACCGCAAGTTCAATCGTATGTGGTAAATCTTTCGTGGCCAGATCTTAGAAATTGATCACTTCATGAAATGACTAAGTAAATTAAACTGGCCAGATCGTTTTAAACTTTAAAGTTTGATGATATTTCAGTCTTCGTTTGGCCTACTTTCTTTAGACCTTTTATTATCATTGAAATCCTACATCAATGATATATGACCAAACGAGGATTGACATATCACGTTGTTGATGTATAAACGATCTGCCCACGACATATCTACTGCTCTCATCTCGAGACAGATCTGTCAAATCCCAGCTTGATGCGCTTCAGACTAATTGAAAACGAACTAAGAGGATCATCGAGCAATGATGCACTTGATTAGAAGCTCTCAAGTTTTGAGCATCGACTCAGAGTTGAGATAGTGGTCAAACGCGAGCTAAACTATAAAAAAATATTTTATTAAAGTCGAAAGAATCTTTCAATAAGAATAAAGACACGTTCAATCGAAATCAGAAGATTAACGTAAATAACAGAAGATAAACTTGATACGCTACTGATGCAGCTAAGTAGGTAAATAACTATATGCATAGGCAATGTTATCTCAAATGGCATAGTGGAGGTGTGTCAGACGGATTACGGATTGTTTAAAATTGTAATTCATTGTTTTTTAACCGACTTCTAAAAAAGGAGGTTCTCAATTCGGATGTTTGTATTTTTTTTTTTTTTTTTTTTATGTATGTTCGGGCATAACTTCGTCGCTTGCCAACCAATTTTAAAAATTCTTTTTTTGTTGGAAAGGGTATACTTCCCAAATGGTCCCATAGTCACCAAGTCGGGATCTGATGATGGAATCTTGGCTAAATCGAGGGAACTCCTCAAATATTATAATCAACTATATAGTCATTTTGATATTTTCATCAAGGAATTAAACATTTACAGTCAAAAAGTGACATTTGATGAGGTGGAACTGGTTAAGAAGACCAGAAATTGCCAATGAAACTTCATACTCAAACAAATATCACAATGAACATAGTTAAGCGACTATAACAATACAAATAAATGAATAGTTCTGAATAGTTATGTTGAAAATGGTATCATCGAAGTAACCTGATGATAGTGATGGAGCTGGAAGATAGGCACCGGAACTCCGTAATTAATCAATGTATCCTACCCGTGTTTGGGCTTATTAGAAATGTCATGAGATGCACTTTGGCTATAAGGTACTATCGAAGTGATCTGATGATGGAGCCGGAAGGTGGAAGGTAGACACGGGAACTTCATATGAAAATGATGTATTCTAGCAGGGTTTAAGTTAATTGGAATTGACATGAGAAAAAAGTACTCTGGCTATAAGTGTGTTGCAACTAAAAAGTATGAAATAAAAAACTTTTTATAAAAAAAATATAACCGACTTCACTAAAAAAACACTAAAACGATCAAAATAATTTTAATTTCGGAAGTCGGTGTTAAATAAGGAACAAACAATAACGAAAAACACCGACTTCCGAAATTAAAATTATTTTGATCGTTTTAGTGTTTTTTTAGTGAAGTCGGTTATATTTTTTTTATAAAAAGTTTTTTATTGTATGACACTTGCAAAAAAAGCAATAAATGTTGTAAAAAAATGCCAATTATCATAATTCACACTAAGGTTGACTGTAGATGCAGGTTTCAATGGGCATACACATCATCCATTTGCGATGCACATAAAAACAGGTTAATTAGATTCTAAACTTTGCTTAAGTGTCTATTCATAAAACTTTGAATAATAAAATAGCAGGACAACAGTCGTTTGTTGTTTTTGCAGACACCTACCCACTATAAATGTGACTTATATGACCCTTTATATTAGGTAACATAAGTTATTCCAAAACGACTGTATCTTTTTTTTATCAAAAAATAGAGCTAATTTACCTTTAGCCAGTTAGTTTTTTTGTACCCACCGTACTTTTCTGTATCTATAATTAATTATATATTTTTGTTGATATCAGGGAGGTATCCACGGTCGTGTGTCCGCCACCGGCAGAGGAGTGTTCCACGGTCTGGAGAACTTCATCAACGAGGCCAACTACATGAGCATGATCGGTAAGCTAGCAACATCATCCACTATTAAATGTAGAACTCTCCCAAGCATTGTTATAAAGACAGGTCCTGAACGCCTGCATTATAAACACTATTATTTCAGGCAATAGAGGCTCGCCTCTAGACGTAAGACCCTCTCAAACGTAGCTACATCGAGGTACTGTACTTGTCGCATCCAGCGTATTCGCGATAACACTAATGATACGTTCACATGTGGTCCCAGCCTCGGCCAATTGCTATTTTGTAGCCAATGTATAAACGGGGAAACCCCGTTAACACAATGGCGATTGGCTGAGGCTGGGCCAACATGTAAACGTAGGATAAGGGTGACCATAATAGTAGACAACAGTAGTCATTACCATCCGCTAATATTTCCTTGTAGGAATCCCAACATACTATGCATAGATTTGAATCTGGTACCGAGTCTTACATACAAAGGTAATTCCCACTGCTGGGGATGCTGGGACTTGCCTTCTTTCTGCATAAAGCCCTATTCGTCATGCACTAAGTAGAAATTATTCAAACGTTGAGTAAGTACGAACCATAAAACTGGTGTAGTGGGCGACGCTATGACTTCATTTGTTTTTGTGATTTTATTGGTCACATGGTAATTCTGACATTTCATAAGCAGGTTAATAGTAGGACTAGTGTTATTAAAAGTAAGACTTGTAGGTCTCGCATACTAATAATACTAATTTTAGAACGGTGCCTCTTGAATCTCGTTTGACTAGTTTTTGGTATCTCAATTGATTTGGGGTTGGGGACTGGGGTGACATATCCCACAGTTAGAACGAAAATAACCTAACTCAATATTAACTTTAAAAATACTACTCTAGAACCCTATGGTGAAAATGAGCCCGAATTTCCTATAGCATAGCATAGCATAGTCGGCCATAAAATGTTCCCGCTGTTGGGGCTCAGGCCTCCTCTCTAGGAGAGGGAATGGGCCGTAATCCACCACGCGGGCCCTGTGCGGGTTGATGGATGTCACATGTCTTCGAATTTTTGGTTCCTCATGGTGTTTTCCTTCACCGTTTTGAGAGCAGTGGTGATGAAATAAATTACACAAAGTAATGCGCCTGGCTAGGTTTGAACCCGCAACCTACATTTCGTAAGTCGGGGCCGTTACCACTCGGCCACCACTGCTCAGAAAGAAACATGGGAGAGATACATTTATTGTCATATCAACAGCATAGGTACATTTTGGAAACTTTTCTTGGTTCATTTTCTACTAATTGCAATTCTTCAGTGATTATAATATGCAGGTCTTCTTTTTTTATAGCTCTCCGATAAGTCGTTCGTTCATCACAATAGTCACCTCTTTTCTAGACATTCCATAGAATTATAATTTTCACTTTTCATTGTAAAACATGACTTTCTAATAAACGTCACGCACAGTCCTTGACGATTATGACGTTCGCCAAGTTCTGCCTCCATAGCAAATATAATAAACATAGCATTCTTCAGTCTGAGATAACTTGTAGTTTGTACCGGAACTGCCAACATAGACATGGCACCACTGTTTGTTGTAAATCTTTAGTTTTTTATCTCGCAAACATATAATTGTATGAATGTATTTTCAAGGTCAAGTTCAGGTTGATTCTTTTTATTGTTATTTTTTAATTGCATTCATACGTAACTATAAACATGCAGCTCATAATCATAACATTAGATATGTAGGTATTGTATCAGTAGAAAAACCGGCGGTTTATGTTTCGATTTAGGCGAGTTCTTTATGGTACGTTTTTTTATTGCATTTGGCTATATAGTCATTTCATACTTCTAAATCATCATTAAGGAACCTGCTTCTAACTAGATAGGTACTTCTAATATCTTCTCTGAAAACAATTTATTAGGAAACTTTGATTAACTTTGCCTCAACATTGAGCAGTTAATTGTGGTAGCCCATTAATAACGACTGACTTACGACTCGTCCGTCGTGGGTTCAATTCAAACCCAGGTAGGTGCTTTGTGTAATTTATATCATCACCACTGCTCTCAAAACGGTGATGGAAAATATCGTGAAGAAACCGGCATGTCCTAGAACCAAAATTTCGAAGACATATGACGTTCACCAACCAGCACTAGGCCCGCGCGTTTTGGATTATAATTATTTACCTATGCGCCATCCCCTCTGTGCAGTAGGCACATGACTGATTATACATCAACTACATTACTTTCACCATTATCACGCGATATGACAATTTATGAGAGTTCACTTGTCGCTAAATTCACCAGATAATGTATAACACTACTTATCCGATATTCATATCAACGTAAGAATGTGCTTTAGCCGGGGGGTCTTTTTATTATTACCCTAAGATTAATATTAAAAAAAAATACGTTGCTTTCGATAAACAAAATATTATATCTAAGCATTAGCTGGGTATCTGTTGTCAGGCTGCGAGCTAGTTCGAAAGAGTTTCAGTAGCCATGGAACGCAAAGGGCATCTGTAGGAACACTAGTGGGTTTTAGTCGGTAAAAGTCTAGCACTCCTCGCTCCACCCAGAGGAAGACATGTTATTGGAAAAAAATTTCTAACACCAAAAAAAAAAACTGTATTCACCAAATACCACCTAACTTCATATTCATCACCATCATCTGAACCTAATGATGAATACTGCTAGACTAAAGATAGAACTACATTAGACCGACGCACACGTGTAGAGTCTGTCTAATAAGTTAAACGACTTGGGTAATTATTAGGATTTAATGAAATCTGATGTAGTCAACACAGGTTCAATAATCAAGGTTGATTAAGAGATAGAGATCATTGTTTACTAACAAAAGAACTTTATTAAAAGTATCGAATATATGTAAGTATTTTTTAAATGATTAAATATTGTACAAAATTCCCAAGTCGGTTGACTTATTAGACAGACTATAACACACCTGGTTTGTACGTAGAACGACGTTGCGTGGCGTGAATCAAGTGTAGCTCTACAAATCTAGTTTCCATAAAATGTATGACGACCGCCGCGCCCAGATAAGCGCGGTGTGGCTCACTGAAGTCGGTCTTAACGACCTCCTTTAGACCTGCACTGCTTACATCCAACGGATTTCAATCAAAGCTTGCTTTGCGCTACATGCATGAATACCCATAAATAGTGAAAACATACTATAGGCTACGCGATCTGCGATTAGCACGACACCGCTCTTGCTCATCACACTTCACTATGAGTTATAAATATTTATCTCTCTCTGTCTTTTGACGTTAATTAAGCCCACTTACTACAGTTACTTCACTTGACTAGAGCAATGGTGGCCGATTGGTAATGGCCCCGACTTGCGAGTTGTAGGTCGCGAGTTGAAACGCAGCCAGGTCCTTTACTATGTGTAAATTATTTCATCACCACTGCTCTCAAAGCGGTGAAGGAAAATATCGCGAGGAAACGGGAATGTCCTAGAACCAAAATTAAAAGACATATGACATCCACCACCCGCACTGGGCCCGCGTGGTGAATTACGGCCCAATTTCCTCTCCTAGAAAGGAGGCCTGAGTCCCAGCAGTGGGAACATTAGAGGGCTGTTATGCAATTATTCTTATATTTCACTTAATATTCTACCCTCCTCTTCTCTTTCCCAGGCACAACTCCCGGCTGGGGTGGCAAGACATTCATCGTGCAAGGTTTCGGTAACGTGGGTCTGCACACTTGCCGCTACCTGGTCCGCGCCGGCGCCACCTGCATAGGTATCATCGAGCACGATGGCTCCATCTACAACCCCGATGGCATTGACCCCAAGGTAAGCTAACATGGGCAGCTCACCGTCCGATAAGGACCTAGGGCTTACAATGACGTGTTGAAATGTCAGGCGTGCGAGTGAGAAAGAGGGATGAAGCTATATATCTTATATACATGGTTATTTGTAAAAGTAACAACCTTGTAGGACTGTATTACTAACATAATAAACAACAACTTTTGTTATATACTTCTATGACTTTTTACAAAACATAATTCATTTACCAAAAACAAACCTTCAAGATTTCGTTGTTCTATCTAACACATGTCACATAAGTCTGTATGACGTGACGCAAGCGCATCAAGCACTCCGCCGTCTGATTCCCACTCCCTTCCGCTATTGTACTATCGTTTGCTTCGCATAAACTTCGTAATATTTAGAACGTTCAAATTAAATATTTTTATTTTTGTACTAGCTGTACCCGCGCGGCTTCGCTCCCGCTCTTCCCTACTTCAGCCTACTATACCCTACTCTATCCTACTCTACCCTACTCTACCCTACTCTACCCTACTCTACCCTACCCTACCCTACTCTACTCTACCCTACTCTACCCTACCCTACTCTACTCTACCCTACTCTACCCTCCTCTACCTTACTCTACCCTACTCTACCCTACTCTACCCTACTCTACTCTACTCTACCCTACTCTACCCTCCTCTACCTTACTCTACCCTACACTACCCTAATTTTCATTTTTTTTTCCATAAGAACCTTCTCCTCATAATAACGAACACAACAAAAAAAAAAATTAGCGAAATCGGTCCAGGCGTTGTTGAGTTATGCGCTTACCAACACATTTTGCGATTCATTTTTATATTATACTAGCTGTACCCGCGCGGCTTCGCTCCCGCTCTTCCCTACTTCAGCCTACTCTACCCTCCTCTACCTTACTCTACTCTACTCTACCCTACTCTACCCTACTCTACCCTACTCTACCCTACTCTACCCTACTCTACCCTACTCTACCCTACTCTACCCTACTCTACCCTACTCTACCCTACTCTACCCTACTCTACCCTACTCTATCCTACCCTAATCTACCCTCCTCTGCCTTACTCTACCCTACACTACCCTACACTACCCTAATTTTCATTTTTTTCCCATAAAAACCTTCTCCTCATAATAACGAACACAACAAAAAAAACATTAGCGAAATCGGTCCAGGCGTTGTTGAGTTATGCGCTTACCAACACATTTTGCGATTCATTTTTATATATAAGAAGATAGATGTAAATCTGATGAACTAAACTATGACAATTTTTTTAAAGTCATAGAACAAAAGTTGTTGTTTATGATGTTATTAATGTAGTCCTGAGAGGTTGCCAGTGTTTTACAATTAACCCTGTGTAGGTATCTCTCCCGTGCATCGACTTATATTCTGATTTTCATGAAAACTATCTTATATAGCTCCATCTCTTAGACTCTATCTGGATCGCGTTAGGAGCTCGTGGTAGGTATGGCCTTAGTCTCGGGTCGACAGAGCAGTGTGTTCCATGCGCTCCTCAAAGAGCTGTCAGCATGATCGATAGAGCCGGCTAGGCCATCGGACTGCATAGGTATCGACCTGCCGGAACTACGAGATTTTTCAAAAAGTAACGCAAAAGGTAAAAGGAGGAACTCAGCTGGGTTTTAAGTTGGGACTACATTAGACCGACGCACACGTGAAACACGCCTCATTTGTACAAGTGTAGTGTCGCATGGCGTGGATCTAGTGTAGCTCTACAAGTCTAGTTTCCTTATAAAATGTATGGAGACCGACGCGCCCAGATCGACGTGTGTGGCACACGTGTACGCAGTGTAGTTCTAGCATTAGTCAGTTAAAGTCTAACAGTCCCTCTCGGTCCACCCACCGCACATCAAAAAAAAAATTAAGTTCCTAAGATTTTTCATGTAGGAAAGTTCTTGGGAAAATCGTTTAACTTAGTGGTGTTAAACCTCCCGGCAAGTAATTTAAATAATTAGGTTTTTTTTTATAGTAAACCATTTTTACAACAATAAAAATGGTTTACTGGAGTTTTACATCAGATTACCTGATGAGTATTGTTTTTTGTCAAATATAAAAGAACGGCAATTGATTCTGATTGTTTGTTAATTAAAAATAATATTTCAATATTTTCATGTACCTATGTTTAATATTCTCCACACAATTTGAAGCAACAAAAGAAATACTGGAAACCCCCAATTCCTATTTCATGTTGATTTGTAGGTAAGCATCAATCAAATGACAATCAGCTGAATGTAATGATAATAAAAACTGTGACGTTCTCGCTTATTATTACTAATAAAAAAAACAGCGTAACTAAGTGCCTAGTTAGTGCATAGATTTTTCTGGCATTTTTCCTTCTACTGTCCGGTTTCTCAAAACCTCAGATAAATTCACTATAGATATTGATTCGACAAAAAAATGAACGAAATGGATATGCTATTACAAAATTTAAAAAAAAAAGTCTAAATTCAATTTTTATTTCACATAGGCCTACATGGGCACTTATAAAACGTCAGAAGCTAGTGCACGGTTCCAAATTGGTCGTTTCCTACGGACAAGAACCGGCAAGAAACTCCATGGTTACTATCTTCTCAAAAGAAATTAATCGATTGTTAAGAAACTCAATTATGTCAAGATATTGAACTAATAGCAGTATCGAATAGATAATCTAACTACTGTAATTATCGATGATATTTTTTTTATTAGTCTTCTTATAAAATGCCTAGATTTTTAGAGTTCTATGCCTGTAGGGTGGAAAGATTAAACTCCACTGTCGGTCGGCCCATCCGTCAGTATATCACTGACACAAGCTTTGGCACTGTAATAAGTAGTCGTTTGAAAAAATTTCATGTTTTTTAGCGATTATTTTGTTTACGCTCTATCGTAACAACGTAATCGAAAAAAGTCCACTGTTGGACATAGGCCTCCCCCAAGTATGACAACAAATAATAATAACCGTTCAAGTGCGAATCAGACTCGCATTCGAAGATTTCCACGTTCACCTATTCAGCGATAAACTAAAATCACGAGAAGCAAGTTCTCTCAAGAATACGGAAATCTCCGTACGCGAGTCTAACTCTCACTTTATCAATCGATTGTGTAATGTTAATTGATTCCGACACCCATCACTAGCCTCTCAATTGAGCGTGAAATACTCTACAGTCACGTGAATCATCCATGACGTATTTGTAATTATAATTCACATAGTTATAATAATTAACAAAGCGATTAACGTAGTCATCCTGCCATTATGCAATATCTCATATCTGTGATAATGATTATCACAGGAACATTTTGTATTGTGTCTTACATAATTATGACGTTCGTTTTCCCAAAAGTGATGGCAGATGTGGACGTTCCATATGATTGTAGGTCAACCATTATCTTGATTCTCCGGTGAAGTGAGAGGGAGTGTGACTTTTACCGACTAAGACCCACGTGTATTCCTTCAGTTGACCTTTGCGTTTCAGTAACTCTCCCTGGCAGGCAGGGACTCTGGACAGCCACTTATAAATCTTTAGGCCAACTGTCCACAGACGCGTAGCTTCATAGACGCGTATTCGTCATTATACGCTTAAATACAATTGCCAAAACGGATCTTGAGCGCTCGGCGTCAGAGTGGGGATCACTTTGCGCATTCCATACATTGGCGAGCCAATCGTCGTCGTTGTTAGATACATGCAGCAACGCAGGGAACGAATCAGGAGTGACGTCTATGAAGCGAAGGCGCGGCGAGCCAATCACTGACACTCCCCGCCCCCGCGTCTCACTTCGCACCACTAAAGAGACCGAATATTTGACTTCTGCGCAACTTAAAGCCAACGCTCAAGATCCGTGACGGCAATTGTACAAAACTATGAAACTGTGTCGACACAGTCGGCAGTAGGCTTTAATGGAAAACCTACCATAACGCATAAACAACAGCACTAGGACTAATTTCACCTAATTAATTAACAATTACATTCTATCTAAATCAATTCATTTATGTTATGTAAAGCCTACTGTTCACGGACGCGTAACTTCATAGACGCGTCGGCGTCGTGCCTTCGTGTAATGTTTTTTTTATTTTTATTTTGTGAAAAATCATCCAATGACAACCCCCGCTCTTGGGCGGAGCGGGAGATAGTGTCAGACTCTTACTGACTAAAAGCCCACCCCGTTCCTTCTAGCCTTCATACCGGGGCTTGAGTTCCCTTTCGGATAACCCTGGCCCCAGTAGGCTTCGACCCAGCTGGGCCCCTGCTGTTGCTGACAACTCCTTAAGGCGCGCGGGAACAGTACGCGCCGTCGACGACTTGGGCTTGGTCCGGACAGTTACCGCCCGCGCCTACGGTGGCCGGAAATCGAGATCGGAATCCCGGCGGCGGCGGCGAGAGCGCTGATGATGTCGTCTGATGTCGTCGCTTCGTCGATAGAGTTTCATGTTAGGTATTAGCAGGCGTACACCAAGCGTATAAATAATGACGAACACGCGTCTATGAAGCTACGCGTCCGTGGACAGTAGGTCTAAGTCCCTGACAATAAAACCGAAATCTAAATTTACAACATAAATATTAAAATCACAGACCGCTTCAAAAATTAAAGTTATTATCAGCAAGGTCACAGATGTTACTGTATATATCTAGCCTTGCCGACCACCGAATCTGTATTATTATTCTCAAAAAAACACTATCACAGCAGCATAAAATCACGAGATATCGAATGATTTTTACATGGTTGCTACACCTACTTACTAAATGGCAGATAAGATATCTGCGTGTTTTAATGTAGCATTCAGATTTATAATATTTATTTTCTTCATGCCCTAGAGACGACAAATCAGGAAAAACTTAAATTCTGAAAGCTGAATTGTTGTTTTTTCATAAGACATACTTTCATTATTTGTTCATTATTTGTAAAATATATAACAACCTTGCAGGACTGAAGTATTAACATCATAAACAACAACTTTTGTTCTATGACTTTTTACATAACATAATACCAAAAACAAACCTTCAAGATTTCTTTGTTCTATCTAACACATTTCTACTCTGTATTTTGCAGTGCCTCTCGCGCACGATCCCCACTCCCCTCCGCTATTGTACTATCTATTAGTACTAGGTATTAACCGAGGGCTTATAAATAAGATTGGATAGGTTACTTTTAGACAAGCGTGGTTCATCGTCGATCTCTCTTTGCGCTTCGTCGACGAATTTTCATAGTTTACTATGTAAGCTGTGAGCAGGTGTAGACCAAGCGTATAATATAATGACGAATACGCGTCAATGAGGCTACGCGTCTGTGGACAGTAGACCTTAATAATTTGAATGAAACTGCCATAGACCACTTTTCGCGTAAATAAATGTCTTGACCTCTTGACTTCTCTGTATCTTAGTCCATCATCAAAGATTATCAATATAAAAAAAAAACATTACTTAGTATTGTTATGACTATAAACCATTATGTTATTTATAATTTATTTAATTAATGAAATGTTAATTAATGAATCATAGACAAGAGTCTTTATAATGACCCGATTATCTCAGTATACGCGTGTATCAGCTGGTTTATTGATTACCTACAAGTGGAGTTGTAACTAATAGATAATGTAATCAGTTCATAATGAGTAAGTACTTTTAGGGATTAGTTTTATATGCTGATTTGACGTATAGAAATTAGGACTACGCTTTTACAGTTGCAGCTTAAATGGTTCAAGAAAAACACCTTTGTAGCACAAAATAGATAGGTACAGAAGTCAATCTATATACAAAACGCGCTCGAGCAACGCACACATAGACACCGCTCACGGACACGATGTCTCGGTCGCGTCTCGGATCACTCGTCGAACAGTTCCGGCTCAAACGCTCATTAGTGTGCGTCAACCGAGCGTAGGTATAAAAAGTGAAGTACATACATGAGATTGTCTTCTGTACCTATCTATTTTGTGTTTGTAGTGCCTATTAACCTTATATAATAGCCTACGTCGGATATATCCGACATTGCCGTTTATTTCGCCAAGGTCGCACATCCACGACCAAATAGTCCATCTCGTCCGCTCTTATCTCACCTGGTGACTGAAGAGCTGAATAAGATGGTGTACCCATGTTAGTAACACACGACCCTGGCAAGTAGGACCCGAACACACTCGTCGGACCAGTCCGACGCAAGCGGTTAAAGGTTCAAGAGATTTTTTACGTTTTGCAAGTAATTTGTAAGCATTCTACGAACATTCGTTACAGTACGTGTATTCTTTAGTTATCACCCTCTCTACGGCCATCTTCTTTAGTTTTATATACCTAATCCAAATTTGAAAATTTTTGTAAAAAATAAATGTCGCAAAAAATTTTGAACGAACTGATTAAGTTTTTATACTTACCGAAACGTGACAATGATCTAAAGATTACTAATATGATATGCTTTGTTCTAGGCCCTCGAAGACTACAGAATCGACAACGGCACAATCGTCGGCTTCCCCGGCGCCAAGGCGTACGAGGGAGAGAACATGTTGTACGAGAAGTGCGACATCCTCGTCCCCGCCGCCATCGAACAGGTCATCCACAAGGAGAACGCACACAAGATCAACGCTAAGGTAACAACACTATTATAGAAGATGCCAGATAACCGTTGGATAAAGTACATTGACCTTTTCCTAATATCTGCGTAGGTAAGCGAAAAACAAACAATGAACTGCTTTTCATTACTAGGTCATGTTAAGGATCACGAAACATGTCGATTCAAGACAGCTATTTCTGTTTTTGAAATTAAGAATGTCAACACAATGAAGGCAGGTCAATGACTGTTATACCACGTTTATCTGGCTCCTACTTTAATAATAATAATAGTTTCGGTCTGTAAATGCAGTCAAAACCAACCAAGAGCTGAGCTAAGATTGCTGTACACATATTTGTTTGGTATATTTTTAGTTTTAAGTATGAATTAATTATGTGCTGAAGTTTTGTTGTGCATTTATAATTAATTATCTTCAAGTGCAAAATTTTTTCTCATATATATGGTTTGCTGTAAGAAAACCTCATTCTTGGTTAAGCCTGTGTACATCAGCTGTCCTATTTTTATTGTTTTATAAAAGTTGTGTGTACAATTTAGAATTATGAATATTCCATGATTATCTCACAAAGCCATCTAGCTCATACTAAGCAGAGCTTGTGCAAATCGTCAATACTACCCTCTCAGTTTCTTTAACCCTGTTGAATGGGTATTTCATGTAAAATTATCTCATAAACTGTTGTTTCACAGAAAAAAAACATGCTATCAGAGCCAGCCCAAATAAAAAATGATCAGCATTCATTAGTAACTATACCTCCTTCAACGAATTCTTAGAGCTATCGCGAAATACTATAAAAGATTTCTAATTAGTCCTCTCACTGCAAATACGACGTGCCTCCCAAGTTATGCGGTCTTATCAAAGGCTTACCTTCTTTCAATATGTTTTACCGAACAACCTTGTTGCTTATCTCTGTCTCAACAAAATAGCAGGGATACTTTGTCCAAGACCTTGTATTATTTTATTCGGCCTATCATTCCAAGTATATAACGTGGGAATTTACTAAAATTGTTTTCGAATGTCCTCTTATTTCAGAGACAAGACTTGTCTTGTCTCTGAAATAAGAGGACTTGTATGACTTGTCATACAAAGGCTGACTAGCGATACATAGTAACACCTTAGCCATACCTCTAAGTGAACCAGCAGCAATAAAAAGGCTAAAACATTTGGGATTAAATAAAGCAAAGTAAAAAATAATATTAAAAAGGCAGATACTTTCGCCGGAAAAATGAACCTTAGCATCAATCAATTTCTACAAAAAATCTGCTAATGGTTATCCAACCAATTGCAACCGGTAGAACCCAAAACTTATGTTCAAAACACTTTCCATTGCAGATCATTGCCGAAGCCGCCAACGGGCCCACGACCCCGGCCGCCGACAAGATCCTGATCGAGCGCAACATCCTGGTGATCCCCGACCTGTACATCAACGCTGGTGGTGTGACCGTTTCCTTCTTCGAGTGGCTTAAGAACCTCAACCACGTGTCTTATGGACGTCTTACCTTTAAATATGAGCGCGAGTCCAACTACCACCTATTGGGTAAGTTCATAAGTACCGAATAAAATGGGGTTACCTTGACACAAGATTTAACCAATAGGAATACAATAAACACACTTTCTCGTATTCCTATTGGTTAAAAAACTTGTCTCAAAGTTATAACTTTGACACAAGTTTATGCGGTGAAACTGTCGACGCGATCATCTCATCCATGGAGATGACCCCTTGGATATTCCAATGCAGGGTATAGACGTTCTTTCTCTCAATCTCCTTGTCCGGCCCTGGCCAGTCTATACCTACTTGTGATTCCAATTTATTCATGTCGCCAATAAATAATACTGATTCTAGAAGCAATCTTTCTCCTATATCTTACACATTACAATTGCCGGCACGGATCTTGAGCGCTGGCTTCAGAAGTCAAATATTCGGTCTCTTTAGTGGTTCGAAGTGAGAAACGGGGGCGGGGAGTGTCAGTGGTTGGCTCGCCGCGCCATCGCGTCATAGACGTCACTCATGATTCGTTCCCTGCTTTTACTGCATGTATCTAACAACGACGACGATTGGCTCGCCAATGTATGAAATGCGCAAAGCAATTCCCACTCTGACGCCGAGCACTCAAGATCTGTGATGGTAATTGTATGTTGCGTTTAAATATTCGAAATCATATTGTCGCATTGACAAATTGTAAATTTTACACGCTCCGAATCGATCGGATTTTGAAAGCAGAAGTAATACCTCGATAATAAGCGATTCCACCGAAGTATGTCAGTCTATGCTATGGGAAGATTTTTCCTGTCTCATATCTTAAGGTTACATAACATTATTTGTACAACACCGTGTATCGGTGCAAACGAACGTCCGCAAACGTTGCAAGCTCGTTATCGGTTTGTTTTACAAGAATAGAAGGTCAATTTTCCTTATACTATCAGATTTTACTAGGGCAAAGATAACATGAAATTTCTACAAATGCCGTGACTCGTGATGTTTCCAAAAATAACCTCCATATGGTTGAGCGTAGAATAAAAATACCTAACGACATTCGATCTCGCACCGACTTTTTACATCACTATTTTTGACATCACGACCACCGTCCAACAATCACTATGTACACCAACTGGAAAAATGAAAAGGGTATTTAATTTAGGTCACTGTAGGTCACAGGCAGCTTTTGTAACTCCCAATAGAAAAGAGGGGTGTTATAAGTTTTGTTGTTGTATTGTATGTGAATGTATTTCTTTTTTTCAGAATCCGTACAAGAGTCGCTAGAAAGGCGTTTCGGTCGCGTCGGTGGTCGCATTCCAGTCACTCCCTCAGAGTCTTTCCAGAAGAGGATCTCTGGTGCCTCCGAAAAAGACATCGTGCACTCCGGTCTCGACTACACCATGGAGAGGTCGGCTAGGGTAAGCATCAACCAAAATAATAACTTGAAAGCCATATGCTTCGTATTTTTGACCACTTCGCTTGCCGGTAAAGAGATTATGATTTAAAAAAAAGTAAAAAACAAGATATTACCTACCTACCAGATTATAAATTATGTTAGTTTACTTATGGCATGCTTTATAAAGAGATCTAACTCAAAAAGAGGATATTTGAATCTGAAAACATATGTTTAAAAAATAAGGTTCAATTTTCAAACACCCTCTTTTTTGAGCTACGTCCCTTTTTGATTAAGCTTGCGTTATCATGTAGCCGCACCCATTATCACAATGATGTTATTTATAAACTAACATCTGTTTTTCCCACAGGCCATCATGAAGACTGCCGTGAAGTTCAACTTGGGCTTAGATCTGAGGACAGCGGCGTACGCCAACTCCATCGAGAAGATCTTCACCACATACGCCGACGCCGGTCTTGCATTCTAAACACTCACTAGATAAATTGAAGTATTGTCTGCATTTTATAGACTCCATTTTAGTCCCTATGCACATAAGTGTAAGTTTTAAGACATTATTATCACAGTATTTTTGTTTGTTGGAATCATGGCTTTTTTACTTTACTGTTAAGCGAATCGTTAAACTTTTAAAGTGAAAATTTAATTTTCCAATTGTATCGTCTTGAATTTTTGAATAAAATTGTTTTACTGTTATTCCTAACCTGATTTTTTTTGGCAACCTACTAGAAGTATTAGCTATCGAAAAAAAAAAATTAATGACCGCAAAAATACTGCTTATATGGTAATCAGGGCCGGATTTCCTTTTATGAAGGTACTAATAATATAATTGGTCATACTTCAGTCATGCTTCACGAATTTATCTTATGTATTTTTTAAACTACACGTTTTTGACTAGTGACCCATAATTTTTGCAACCCAGTGTAGTTACCGTTATTGAATAATGATCAAATTATTGGTTGATGATCTGACTGAAACTAGGGGACCCAACTTACTCGAGAGTGCCCTGTGGGGAGGGGGGGATTTATATTACCGAACTTTTAGTACAGCGAGAAACGAAAATCTGATAGCCGTTCAATTTTATGTTTAACCCAACGCTGCATTTAATTTAAGACATCAGGAAGTATGTGACATATTTGCGAAAACCCTCAAAATGGCGATTCCAAGCTATCCATTTTAGTATGCAACTGCGTGATCGCATCAGGAATAAAGATATTCGCAGGAGAACGCTGACTTGGCCCAAAAACTTTCCAAACTTAAGTGGCTGTGAGCAGGGCACATTAGGTACTCGTAGACCAGACGGTCATTGGGGCCGAAAGATTTCTAGAGTGGTAACAGTGCACTGGAAGACGCAGCATTGATAAGGCATATTTACAAACTAAAGCCCCATAGCCTAGCCACGGTACGATAGACGTAAAGCTCGACAGCTTACCCACCGGGTCAAACCGCCGGCGCCGGCAGCTTTGGTGTGTAGATAACTGAAGACTTCACACAAAGTGGACCAATAACCTGGTGAGAGTCACAGGAATAAGATGGATGCGAGACGCACCATGTGGACCCTTTGTTGTGGCGACACTTGGGCGAGGGCTTTGTCCATTAGTGGACGTCTTTCAACTGAACTGATGATGCAACTGATAACACATGTCGTTGCCGTAACCAAGGATAAGCGCTTTGCAGATGTGGTGGGTGGTCTTCTGATACTATTCGACTGATGATCCTGAGTATAACCATTTTTGTATAGAAACTGTGACTGTATAGTCAACTGCTCTATATTTAGAGCTGAGTTGTTGCTCACAGAACCATGGTCAGTCTTGTGGCCGGTTTTTGAGTTGGGCGTTTGGAATTTTTTGTCTGGCTTTACTTTGCATGAGAGCCTGTCAAAATCTAGCATTATAGTAATGTTACGTACGTGGGTAATCAAATGCCGATTTACTAAGAGACAACTTTATTCACCACAAACAATAACAAATTAGTCCAGTCAACAATAATCCGAATCGCAATTAACACTAGAGTACCGTTACACTATCGCTCGGTCGTTAGATAAAATCACTTCACACTCTTAGGTAGTTCGCTCTTGATCACAGTCGAAATCACAACAGACTCGCTTCCGGCCGGGGGCGCGTATTTATATGCGGAGCCAAGAAAATTCTAGATACCGACGTCCCGCGATCGATCCAGAATTCCAGAACCATTGAATCGCTTCTCGAAATCATAAATCATTTTTATTGCTCGTGGTAATAAGAGTCACTTTCATGCGAATTTCGACTCTATTGTTAACGTCGGAGAGTACCATTTCCCTTATCGGAACATGAATACCTAACTACTAGTGGTACTTGCTTTGTGGATGTTTCGAGATTTTTCTAAGCCTGGCTACGCACAACCATTCTAGACCTTTCGAACAGCAATGCGTTTTAATTATTACGTACTACTTGTTATTTTCTCGGAGATATGGCGTAACAGTAAACAATAGGTTTTCAGGGTAGAGTGTAGTTTGACGGATTCGAATGCTTAATTTAGGGCATTGTATCGTATAGTAAAATCATGCACTTTGACAGATGATAATATATGTTAAGACTTGGAAACAGAATCTGTCGAATATTACCTATATACCTCTATTATTATATACCTCTCCTGGGATAATTGGTGAAAGAGGGGAAAATTAATTGGACAAAAGCCTTGGGGAAGTAAGAAAATATGATTAATAAATAAATAAAAAAAGGATTCTAATTCCATCAGTGAAATTAGTAGATAAAACTAGTTCACAAACATAAAATACTGGGCAAGTGCGAGTCAGCCTTGCGCTCTGAGGGTTCCGTACAAACTTACCTGCTTATGTAAATAGTTTAATTCCCGACTGGTGTCTCGAACTTATTTCCAATTTTTTTTTTCACAACTTCAAGGGACAGCAGCAAGGGCGGATCACTGTTAAAAATAATTAATCTTGTAGTATCATAATTCAAGTTTATTTCTACAAGATTTAAATTGTATTTTAACATTTTTAACAACTCTTTAATTGATTTGATTTGCTTCTATGTACTGTGATGGAATCTCCAAAGTGGCAAAGTACACATATATACCGTCTGGGGGGGAAACGTACCCCCGTACCCCCCCCCCTCCCGTTAAATCCGACCTTGGACAGCAGACCTGAGTATATTTCAACTTCGACGGTTTGCTTTCTGTAAATTCCATATTTTTAGGGTTCCGTAGTCAACTAGGAACCCTTATAGTTTCGCCATGTCTGTCTGTCTGTCCGTCCTCGCTTAATCTCTGTGACCGTTAGCACTAGAAAGCTGAAATTTGGTACCAATATGTATATCAATCACGCCGACAAAGTGGTAAAATAAAAATTAGGAAAAATTGTTTTATTAGGGTAGCCCCCCTATATGTAAAGTGGGAAGTGATTTTTTTTTAAATTTCAACCCTAACGTGTGATATATTGTCGGATAGGTATTTAAAAATGAATAGGGGTTTACTAAAATCATTTTTTGATAATGTCAATAATTTCGGAAATAATAGCTCCAAAAGTAAAAAACAATGTGTGTCCCTTTTTCACCATAAGTTTAGAAAATATGAAAAAAATCCGAAAAGTAGAACTTTATAAGGACTTTCTAGGAAAATTATTTTGAACTTGATGGAAAGAACAGTTTTTGTACAAAAAAGACAAAAGGGTTCTACAAAATATTTTCTGGACTAAGTTTGTAGTATAATCGTATATGCAAGCATTTTTTTAACCTCATAAGTGGGTACACTTATTGTTACGGACGGGAAACTACGGAACCCTACACTGAGCGTAATTAATAGTCGGCGTTGCGTACAAACTACCTACAGGTCATTGAACTCGCTCAGCTGACGTTTTCTAAAAGAAATTAATTTCGTACATGCATAAATTAATACGAGTTTTGAAAAACAGGTGCTTTATTTTTTAATTTTATCTTTACAAATCGATAGTGTTTCATGTACCGGATCGACCCTCCACGGGATTAAAACGATCAAAATTTAACGGTGTATATATACATATTTTTTTTTTTATTATTGTTATCAAATCAGTATAAAAGGCGATATACAATTTTTGAATCGATTTTTGAAGTCTAAAGAATATATCGAGATTGACACGTTGGTTACCGCCGTCGAGTCATAAAAAGCCTAGTGCACAACTCCAACCATCGACAAAGATAATTTATGATTTTCTTGAACGCTATGAATACTGACTAACGCATTTTTTGGAACCTTGGAACGCAGCCAATTACGTGGTGAAATGTCAGTTGTCAATCGATGCGAGTTGTGAATTTTTTCGATACGATTCCAATTATTTTTGTACTTACGTTGTTCAGGAAATTAATCATAACAAAATGTTTAGACCAATATTCGTTACAATATTTATGACATTACTCAACGGTATACTTTCCAAAAGCGTTGAACTTACCTTCGAGTTACCTGATAGTGCAGTAGAATGTTTTTATCAAGAAATAGAAAAGAATACCTCAGCGGCTTTAGAATATCAGGTAATTTACATATCTTATTACTGCTACATAACAATTATTTTGTTGCTAAATAATTGTCTTGATATTGTAAAGTAAAATAAACGTATTCCTAACCTCTTAAGATTAGTTTCACTTGTCCAATCATTTTCCTGTTCAAGGGCGTCAAGACTTCTGTTTAATGTTTCAGGTAATCACCGGTGGACAATATGACGTCGATGTAAAGATAGAAGGTCCCAACAAACAAATTATTTACCAACAACAAAAAATGCAATATGATTCTCATCAGTTTACTGCACAAATAACAGGTATTTCTTTTGATTCTTTTCACTGGCATAATACTAATGAAGTTACGTTGCCGCTAATTAGGTATACTTTCCTAAATCATAGTTAAAATAACTTTGTGGCATGTTTTATAGGAATGTTAATTAATACAGTCATTTTTAAATACATAATTCTTATAAGACCATCATAGGATGTGTTATTTATACTCATAGACTTATTTTTGTCTTGTTTCAGGTGTATACAAAGTTTGCTTTAGCAATGAATTCAGTACATTCTCCCACAAACTTGTTTACATGGAACTGAATGTGGGTCCTGAGAAACCTCTGCCTGGTGTTGGGGACCATGCAACTGTTCTTACACAGGTTAATAAATCAATGTTACTAAGGTCTTTTTTACCCAGCATGGGTAGGTATGGATGAAAGAAGAATGAAAATATGCATCTTTAAGATGAGAGAAAACTATAGATAGCTACATTGTATGAATCTGACAGCTGTCATCTGCACCATCCTATAACAATTTTAGTGTAACCAACCAAATTATGCAATCCCCCATCACCAAATGATTATCTGTCAGTTAACCTTTCGAATACCGTAATTAGAGACACTAGAAAGACAATGAGAGAGTGAGTGACGGTGTTTGCTTTGGGTTTCATGAACTAATGGTTTAAATATCTAATTATAAACTATATTCAGAAATATTATAAAAAAGCCATACAAATTTACTACTTTAATTCATTAAACCTCAAGCGAACGCCGGTGTTCGCGCACCTATTGTCTTTCTATTGTGTCTGTAATTTCCACGATTGAAAGGTTAATGTAATACAACTATTTTACACCACTCCTGATAAGGAAAGAAAAACATGTCCTAACAAGCATTACCAGAACTAATGGTTTAACCCAGTAATAGAGCATTGAAATGAGTTCAATAAAACACATTATATTTAAAAGATTTTATATAAGTTGCAATATTTGTATGTGTATCTTGTGAATGGCTTTTGAAATGGTTATTTCTGTGGTGTATGTAGCTTGGATGACATTGCATTAATTCATTAAACCCAAGGAAAACTGGCGTTCGCACTCTCTATTGTGTCTTGTTGTTGTATTGTCTTTCTATTGTGTCTCTAATTACAGTATTCAAAAGGTATATGGTACTATGGAGCTAGTCTGACAAAGGAGTTGGATATTGGCCATAGGAAATATTGACTATAAAACTTATTTATCTCGTAACTCATAACAACCAAATTGTATATTCTGGTGGCCTTAGAAACCGGTCTAGTTGGCTTCATAATTTTACCAATATTGATTATACAAAATAACATACATTTGAGTTAATTATGCTAAATCAAATAGTAAAAATGTTAATTTCAGCTGGAAACTTCTGCAGAAGAAATTCACTCAGCCCTCAACAGAATTATTGACCATCAAACTCACCACAGGCTAAGGGAAGCTCAGGGCCGCAAGAGAGCAGAGGACCTCAACGAGCGAGTGTTCTGGTGGTCTATGGGCGAATCTCTAGCAATTGTTTGTGTAGCATTCGCACAAGTCATGGTCCTCAAAAACTTCTTCAGCGACCGACCAACTTTATACAACAGAATGTAATACCTAGTTAAATATATAGTTTATTTATTAAAACATCTTTGGGGTTTATTTTATTATAGTTTTATTTGTAATAATGTACAGGTTGTTAAGCTCTAATATAAAACCATTATTTTGCAACTTAAAACTGAACAGTAATTGTTTCATAATCCACTTTAAAATAATATACATTTTACTTTGTTGTACATAGTTACTTTTTTTGAGATGTCAGCTTAGGTAACATAACAAGAAACCTAAATGAACTCTAGAACACAGACCAACTGAAGAAATTGTCAGTGTAAGCTTATTCATCTTGTTTGTTGAATAAACTTACAAAATTAGTATTTTATGTTCTGCTCACTTTACTTTTACATGGGATTTGTAATCAAAAGAGCACTAAAAGAGCAAAGACTCCATTTACTAAGGCACATGGGTAGGCAATCAGCGGTCTTTGTTCTGAGTCACCAGACATGGTTACAAAAAGTCTACTAGCAGAAAGAGCTGACCAAATCACAGCAACAGCTGACAAACTTAGCCCTACAGACCCTTCAAGAGAAATAAATATACCAAGCCCTGCTAAGACTACCATGGGTAACATACAATAGCCCAGCACACTAGCCACACTTAACAGAGTAAAAACTCCTTCAGAGCGACTCATCAAAGACAATAGGCAGTACATCAAAATCACTGACATTACAGATAAGCCATAAACATATCCAAAGTGAGCCTTGTTCCCTGCAAGAAATAGACACACTGCAAGGGCTAAACAAAATGCTATCGGGCCAGCTATGTCTGTATCTCTCAAAAGAAAGTTTGCATCATCAGCTTTAGATTGACCGTGGAATGGATTCATGACAGCTAAAGTTTTCTCGAGTATTCTATCTGGGTATATTTCAAGTTCATCTAATAGCGGCGGCTCGTCGAACTCCGTCGGTTCTCCGACGGGATCCCCGGGTACTGGTGCTGGCGTGAATATGTTTGAGTTGTAGTATTGATTGTTGTTGGCAGTCATATTACCCTGATTCTGGTCGAATGAGTAGTTTTGTTGGTCAGTTGGAAAGGTCTGAAAATCTAAAACAGGAATACCATTAGCTAGTCTCGAATTATGCATTTGTTTTAATCACAAAGTAGATAAATCTGAGAGTGGTATTCTCACCTAACGTCTGTGCTGGATCTGCAAAGGTATTGGAAGTGTTGAAAGAGTAACTTTGACTATTATTTTGCTGCTGCCACGAATAATCGTTTGGGTTGTTGTAATTCGCCATTTTTGATGTTTTGTTCAGCTTCAAATTTCAAAATTATACCAATATAATTCACGTAAATAATTAAAAATTGTTGCCCAAAATGACCAATTCCATATCACTACTTGTCAATGTCATTGTAACATGACAGATGTCAGATGACATGTTCCTAGTGCTAGGATAAAAAAAATCGACTATCGAATAGTATAATTTCTATTCGATGACGTTATGATTTCAGAGCAAATACAGTCTGTCAAGAAAGTCATGAAAAGAAGGGAGGGCGCCACCATCATTAACATGGTATCCCAATAAACTTCGACTAAAAGATATTGATACTTTTATTTATAAAATAATAATTACCGATTTACGGTCCCTTTACTGCCGTGTAGGTACATTATTTTACCGATCTATCTGACACTCGTCTATCTATTTAATACATGCTTGCAAACGAGTTTTGACTTTCATTGGTAGTGGCTCCCTATAAATAAAAGTACTTACTCTGTCGTAGTGGCGAACAACATTTTTATTAGAACTAATTTTCATTCAAGTAACGTTTAATTTTACCTGATACATAATAGTTATAGTAGTTCTCATTTATTTATTAAAACTTTATCCAACACAAAAGTACAAAGGCGGAGTTAATGCATTAGACATTCTCTACCAGTCTGAATTTTGTTTTATAAACATTGCGACGAAACCAGACTTCTCTATTTGCTTATTAGGATAATTATATGTTTATCCTACGTACCTACACGCAAGAGTTTATCAAAACAGACATTCTTCTGGATATCTGGTTTTATATTCATAAGAATGTCTGGTTTGATCAACCCTTGTTTTCGTCCTTTCAGCTACTAGCATTTATGTACTTACTACAAAGTGCAAATCACGATGTTTTACCTCTCTGCACTGCCGTCAGCATGGCGCTGAGTATCCATAGGTATGAGCTCATTGCAAAAATAAAAAGTTTATGAAATAAATCTTTATTAATCCGAATCCAAATAATCAGAGTCGAGGTATTCGACTCCAGAAATGTTGCCTGAAACTTCTTCAAAATGAAACCGGCCAACATCTGACTCGTAGTTTGTTTCGTAGGTCGGCCTTTCCTGTGTTTTCCAAGCGTTGAAAATTTACCTCCATTTTTCATGCCTTAGTCCACAATGCGCCGAACTGTACTTTCGGTAACACCTGAAGTCAATAAAGATATGTTAAATATACAAATACATTAATTATCATACCTAAATAAAAAACACCAAAATATCAAAACCGTTAAGTGGTAGTATAATAAATCGTAGGTAAATTTCATAACCTTAGCAAGACATAAACAATGTTAAAGATAGATAAATTGTACTTAAAAACAGAAGATTGTCAAAACATTATATTTCCGTTAGTGTGTTAAACTTTAGAATATATTTCCGTACCGGTTAACTTTGCTGTTCGACCATAAACATCGTCTTTGTTCGTCCCAGCACTCCCACCTTGAATTTCGGCCATACACCCTTGAAAAACTTTAAATATAATTTGTGTCGCACCGCTCTTATAAACATTTCGATTCATTTTTTGTATCTTAACGCTTACACGATTTAAAGAACTCGAAATAGCACCGAAATATTGTAAAAAATCAACCACACAGATACGACGTGACAGTTCAGGTACTCAGCTTAACAATTATTCAGTGTTGCCAGTATTAGCAAAAACAGTAGTTCCCAAAACATTCTTTTCATGACTTTCTTGACAGACTGTACTTTTGCCACGCGCATTAGAATATACATACTAAGGGCCGACGCTGCGTTAAGCAATCGACCGAGCGATCCAATAAAAAAGTACTCCGTACGCGGCTCACCACGCGGGTTACCTACGCGGGGAGCCACGCCCCTTTTGCTACGTAATAATAAGTTGTCCATCGACATGACTACATGCATACCATTAAAGTTGAACTAAAGATACTGCGCAGGTAGCACGCGACGTCACGACGCGACGGGTGCACATTTATCGTAGCGTCGGCACACTAATTCACAGAGAGCACTGGATTACAGAATTAGCAGTACATACAATCGCTGCACCGTCGCGGGGACGGCAGTTGCTACCGAATTAAGGAATCTTAGGGCCAACGATGTGTCAAGCGCGCAGCCATGCGGTCCCATACAAAAGTGCTCTTTTAAAAGTAAAGTTATCCTCTATTGACACGACTACGTGCACACCGTTAAAATTGAACTAGCGACACTGCGCAGCCGCGCAGGTAATGATCCGGTTGCTGCTACGGGGACCGCCACACACGACACGCGTGACTTCAACCGACAACCGACGTCAACAAACTCGCTTAACGCAGCGTTGGCTTGGCCCTTACTGCACTGAATTTACGGCTTGCATAACATTTGTTTAGCATCTTTTGAAGCCATAAAATGGTAATGAAGGATTTAATAAAACTTTACTTTACATATATGGCATACTTTATTCCATTAAATATAGGTAGTTTTAGTCACTGGATCTATTAGTACGATGGAATGTTTTCGAGTTTGTTTGAATATTACAGATACATACTTATTATTTAATAATACATACAAGTTTTAGTAAGTAGTTAGGGGTACAATAATATTACAGTCAATCAATACGTGAAGTTACATTGCACCTAAATTGTGTTTTATAATCACTAAAATTAAATACAAGTCCATTTAAGTTCACAGTAAAAAAAAAAATGTATATGTAAAGAAATTTCTAAATAAAATGCTGTTCATTATATATTATTTTAATATACTAACTGTACCTATCTCAGTATACTGATTATATTTATAATATGTAGATATATAAAGGTCTGTAGTTGAAATTGAGTCATACCACAGTGCATATAAAATTATAATGTAAAATTTACTACAGTGGAACGTTTCGTGTTTGGAAAGCTCGTACTTGGGCATAGGGTTATTTAAATGTAATAAGACAATACTGGAATGCACCAAAGTAAAGCGAGGTGAATCATGATCTAGAAATCGATATGATTACTACCCGCTGTAGAACCAAATTTACATAGACATAAGTACCAGCCGTACCATGCATGAACATAAATATATTATAACCACGTCTTTGGTGCATTCACATACATTAATATTATAACATTCGTTGGACAGAGCAAGGTCGTAAAATAATGTTTTCAGGTACTTATATTATCTCCTAGCAAACAAACTACAAAAAATACCCATTTTTGTAACTTGGAATTAAAAATAACTTCGCACTTGTCTCATGCCTACAGTTTGCCATGTTTTAACACGAACAAAAGACATTATAATACATTTTATTACAACAGGAAGTTATTAACAAAATTAACAACAAAACATAAAACAAATTAAAATAATCTTCTGTTTACAAATTAATTTTCTGACGTAATGTCCTACCTACAGAAT
The DNA here is from genome assembly GCA_910589285.2 of Mythimna ferrago. Classification (NCBI taxonomy): domain Eukaryota; kingdom Metazoa; phylum Arthropoda; class Insecta; order Lepidoptera; family Noctuidae; genus Mythimna; species Mythimna ferrago. The sequence continues at coordinate 13,429,744 of OU342687.1, forward strand.
GTTTTCTAACATTTACCAATTTCAATTATCAAAGTATATTGAAGTTTACAAAATTAATAAATCAAACTCATAGGGCAGTCTTAAGCTAAAATGCAGGCTCCATTAACTTGATAACCTTCTTAAACAGATGTGATAATAAGGTGTCGAAATGTAATTTCATTTACAAATTGATTATTGTTAAAAAAAAAAATAACGGCGCAGCTGTTTGTCTAATAAGAACTTACCTTTCGTACAAGATAATTATAAAAGCACTTAAAAGTCCACAGCGTGTGTAGATTTAAAAATACAACTTGTGTCTTACTAGGAATTGAAATAAAAAAAATTATAAGTTAATTCATTCTTTCCTCAAAAATCGACACCTTTTTTATCACCCTGTTTACATGCTTACTCACGTAAAACGAGAATTTCTCTATGACATCCATGACCAACACTAAGTCAATCCGTTTTCGATAAAAAAGAGTTCATAATAAAGTTAGTCATAAATTACCTAAAATTAAAAAAAAAATATGTACAATCTACATTTTGTACATGCAATATATAATACACGCATACATTTTCATCAGCATAATATCAAAGTGTATAAAATAATCACACATATGAACACACTAATAAATGGAGATTTCGTAACAAATTATTCCTGTCTTCAGAATAACATAATGTCTATCAATGCTCATATAAAAATCTTATGGAAATAAAAACAAAAATCCAAATTTTTATAACATACATATTATATCACAGATACCTAAGGAAGATATTACTTATTATATCTAACGTTGAGGTGCTGTAAACAGTCCCTAAAATATTTTAATAAATAAATAAAAAGCACTCAATCTCAAATTCCTATGTGAATACTGTTAATAAAATATTCATGTTAAAATAGCTCATTTTCCTGTGTTTCATTGTTCACAAACAAAGTCAAATATAATATTCTTCTGTTACACATTTACACTTGAAAGTAATCACTGACGGTGGCGTCGCCTCCATTATTAATACTGCTTTTCGCCTCGCTTCTGTTTGGTACATTGATTTTTTCATAGCCCGCTGCCGAGTCTGACCTTTCCACGCTTGAGCTACCTGATGCCTCGTTGTTAACCTTCTCATAAGGCGGTTCTTTCTTTGATAGTTCAAAATATTTAATGCTTTCGTAATTCGGATCCTTCTTTGAGCGTATCGTCGAAATATCGTCGTAATCATTCTTTGAATTCTTCGATCGAACCGACTCATATTTGGGATCTTTACATCTTAACGACTCGTAATTTGGATCTTGAGTACTTACACTTTCATAGTTAGGGTCTTTGGGGCGAACCGATTCATAATTGGGATCTGATTCGCTTCCTGTATTGTAGAGGGGGTCATGTGGCATTGACTCGTAATTTGGTTCTAAGGTGGGTTCTTCGTTGTTGTTTGCAGGCCAATTGTTGTACTTGCCCGGCTTTTTATTGACTGTGGAGTATGTTGGTTGTACTTTGTAGTTCGGCGCGATCGTGGCGTAAGGCGGTGTGGGTGGCTGATTCCTCAACACTTCATAATTCGGATCGGAGTCTGAGGCATTGTTGTCAGTCTTAGATATATGCTCGTACCCAGCGTCGCTGCTAACAATGCTGTTTGGGCCACTATCAACCACCAGATGATTTAGTTTCAACAAGTTGTTGTTTGAAAAATTTGAGTTTGGTCCTGTTTTATTTATATCTTTGACAGTTTCGTATCCCGGATCTTGGTTTTGAGATGACTTCCGCTCTTTATGAGCAATTGTTTCATAACCGTGATTCATAGATTTTTTACGGTCAATAGTCTCATACCCTGGATCATCACTGCGATATTTGGACGTATGTGGCTCTCCGTCGGCTCCGGTAAACTCTTTAGACCGTCTCATAGGGTCTTCCGTTCTTGCTTTAGGTTTTTTGCTTACTTTAGCATACATTTCCTCGAGATTCCGCGAAGGACTCTCATGAACACGGTGATCTGAGGTCAAACTAGTGTTGGCATCGGCTGATGAATAGTCACTGTACCCGGGCCCGTCGATAGAATTGTACAGGTTGTCAGTTTGACTTTCACGTTGATCGATATCAATGTCCCTGGCGACCAGTGGTCTGATTAGATCTCCAGAACTAAACCTATGTTTCTCGATGGGGTAATTGCAACCATAGAAGTCTGACGAGTTGACGCAACTGTTGTTTCGTTGGTGTTTCTCGTTGAGACTCCGTCGTTTGTCGTGGTTGAAATGAAGATCACCTGAAAATTAAATTAAGTTAACATAAAATACTTCTGAAATCTCGATGACTGACCGTATTTCAAAATAATGTCTTTGATAAAGAAATCAAGTACCTGTACTTGACATCCGCTGGTGTCGTTGCGCGAGCGCTTGTTCTATTGCAGGCTGTCGTGGCGGCGCGTGGGAGGTCGCATGCGCCGAGGGATGCGCCGTGGGATGTGACGTCACATGCGCCATATTGTGAGATGAAGAATGCGCTGAGGCATGCACCGTCACGTGTGATGTGACGTGCGACGTCGCGTGGGAGCTGACGTGAGCGTTGCCGTGGGAGCTCGCGTGAGACGCGGCGTGGGCTGTCGCGTGAGGAGGTGGTGGCAGCGGTGAGTTGGCTTGTCGCTTCTCTGGCTTCGGAGAGCCGAGCGCGCCCGTTGAGTTTGAACATGATGAGGATGATGCTGGAGGATGTTTTAGTTTGATATTAGTCAGAAAGTAAAGGCCTTGTGTACCGGATAACGAAAAGCAGTTATACATATAACCACAATCCTTTTAATTTTAATGAATTAACTGTATTCTTTGCGATATTTACGCTCTTGCGCAAGTGAATTTTTCAGAAATTTATGTAAATTACATTATTTTGTTACTTACATTATTTATTGGGATTATAAAAATAAAGAAAGTTGTGAGTTCGCAATTGGGGGTACTCGAGGCAAATATTGTTAACTCTTCCCCTTCTAGGAAAAGATTTCTAACAAGTAAATCAGCAAGAATTTACAAATTTGAATGAAATTGTTTTTTCTTAATTTTACCCCACGATAGTAATTACTCCTGTATCGGGGGTACATTCACAAACGTGTATATACACAAGACATTCAGACCCGGAACAACTATCTGTAGACCATACAAATATATGTTCCGTGCAGGAATCAAACCCACGACACGTAGCGCAGCAGTCAATCGCTCAACCACTGAACTAACCGTGCCATATTGATTTTTTAAACTTAGGTTTTAATTTGAATTCTATTCTAAGAAGGCAGCAATGCTAAGCGAAAACCTATGCTTAACCGTGGGACATAACATGTTAAAAAAGTTATTTAAAATGCATCTCGAGGGCGTTGACCCCCAGACCCGCTTTCAAATGTTTCAGGGTATTGTTTTTCTTTTATTGTTATTAGATACCTATAGTCTGTCTAATAAGTCAACCGACTTGGGAATTTTGTATAATAAAATCATTATCATTTAAAAAATACTTTTATTCCATACTTATCATAAGGTTCTTCTGTAAGTAAACAATGATCTCTATCTCTTAATCAACCTTGATTATTGAACCCGTGTTGACTACATCAGATTTCATTAAATCCTAATAATTACCCAAGTCGTTTAACTTATTAGACAGACTCTATCGTTCTATATATATCCGTCAAGTGGAAGTTCACGAATTATTAAAAAAAGTCCTGTACTTCAGTCATGACTCAATAACAATTTAAATACCAAGTTTAGTCAGCCTTATAATGTTCCCACTGTTGGGACTCAGGCCTCTCTAAGAGGGAATGGGCCGTAATTCTCCACGCGGACCCAAATCGGGTTGGTGGATGTGACACGTCTTCCAATTTTTGGTTCTAGGACATGCCGGTTTCCTCACGATGTTTTCCTTCACCGTTTTGAGAGAGACTACCAAGTTTATAAACTACATAATTATAGGTAATTGTACTTTAAACATGGACAAAGAGGAAAAAATGATTTAATTTACCTTAAGTACATTCTATTTTATGAATTAATTATTTGAGTTATAAAAAAAATTCAATATGTTACTGTACCTTGTCTGGAGTGAGTGGCATTGGAGGTAGATGCACCGACATCTGGTGGAGCACTTCTTCTAAACAAATTACAAAAACAAAAATTTACGTTCACAATTTTCGTAAAAGGCATTATATGTAAATAAGATAAATCTACAGCGCACAAGCGTCCTTGTGGACATCACCAAGCTACTGAATACACAAATATAATCCGTGTACGACGCTGTTCGAATATTTGTGGTTATCAAAATGACGTCAGCGCTAACAACATACAAGATTTATATAATGTAGAATTGGAAATCTTTCTTTTTTGAATTCAATTAATGTTAATTTTCGTGTGTATGCATTTATTTGCGTATTAATTTTCAGTTTACGTGACTAGTTTCGTACTAATACAGGTAATAAAGAGTAAGATAGTGATGTTAAAATAACAATATTTTACTCTGTTTCATCACTAATTCATTTGCTCCTTATAGGTAGATGAAGTCTTAGTTACAATCTAGATGTCAGCCAAAGGTGATCTGTGTTCAATTCAAAGAAGACTACACAACATACAACACGCTGTGGTTTCCCAATTGGGTACAACAACAAACTTTCATGACCTATTTTTAAACTATTTAGTAACGTGTCTCTGGTTGAAAGCTACAAGGGCGGGCGAATGGCGGCGCTCGCCCTCTCCCCCTTAGGGGGAAGCCGACCTTCATACCTTCATGTGGGGAAATTCAGGAAAAATTAAAATTTTATCAGCCTAGGGTCTTATTGGAACAGTCACATGTATATAAAAGGTGACACTGACTGACTGTCATATCAACGAACAGCCGAAATTACAGGCCTCCAGAGCGTGAAATTTTGCATAAGGTTTCCTTTTATGACGTAGACGAGCACTAAGAGAGGATCTCAACAAAATCACCCGCTACGGGGGTTCAAAGTTTGTATGGAAAAATTTACGCGGGGGAAGCCGCTGGCAGAAGCTAGTACTACTTACATAATACCAGAAACAAAAACACAAAAAATAATATAATTTAAGAACAAAAAAACAAATATATATATATTATATATATCAAGCTCCTAGAGGAGTTTTATGACGTCATATTTAGCTAGGCATTTAGTGTATATTTTTTTTTTAATTATTTAAGTTATTGTTTAATTTGTTTATTATTTCTTTGTGTAAAACTTACAATTCCAATTGAAAATTAATTCCAAAAGTAATATTCAAAGCCAGTCCCATTTATTTGGTCTTATAAAGCTCCTAGACGCAGCACTTTAAGCAGTATGTTGTCTGTCAGAGAATAAATGAAGTATTAATTTTTGAAGTAGTTATGTTTACCTAGAAGCATGTGTGGGGTCTGAATGCAGCAGGTCTGGAGTGGGGTCACGGCGACGCGGCTCGGTGGCGATCTGTGCGTATGTGTCGGAGCCTTCGCCCACGCTCGCCTCCTCAATCGCTGCGTACATCTCATCTGCACGAACACACAGGAAATAATTAGTTTATATCTATTGCAGGAGACATCGTGAAGGACAAGGTGTAAATAAGTTGGACTCCTTCGAATAATACTTTTACTAAATAGATGATGAACAAACCAAGCCAAGCCTTTACTAAAGTTCAACTCAATAACAGGGTGAATTTTCATAGTGAAAAAAAATCAACTTATAACTAATTTTTTTTTTAATAAGCTAATAATATACAAAATAATAAGACTCATGGTTCCTAAAATAATTTAGGCTTTTGTCAAATATAAAAGGCTATTTTGCGAGTTTTTTTCGATTGAAGCCTAGTGACCGTTTTAATTACTCGCAAATTGATTCGTAGCGGATTTATAGTCATGTGAAATTGTTGTAATTTTGTATCTCAAGTGTCTGAACAACTTGACAATATATGGAATCATTGAAACAAGCACAATCTCGGAAAAATTGAGCCCAGAATTCTATTTAGAATTGACTACCTCAGCGAAGCTTGCCAAGAAGGCTGACTCGATAAACTTGCTGCCAAATACTATAAAAACATTAGAATGCATGCATGCATTACATGCGTGTTATAGTGGTAATATAAGTAGCTTAGTATCCAAGCCAAAAAAATTATACATAATACAGTTTGTTGTATACATAACCTACGTTATTTGGGACGTACAAAAAAGTTGTCAAGTGGGATCGCAGTCAAGCACTAGTTTATATCAGATAAAAAAAAAAGAATTCCTTTAGGGAAACCACACCTAAACCTTTACGGAAAATTAAAATGAATCAGTGTTTTTATGGAGCCGATTTTCCTGTTCCAGTTTGATGTTCCATATTCGATGTTTGTCAAATGTAATTACATTAGTTCTGGTGCCAGTTAATGTTGTACCTTTTGTCATGATAAGGATCATAATAGGGGTATTATTGATGCTTTAAGTCTGACAGTTACATCAAGATAGTTGTATAATAGGCGCCAATAGTACTCGGTATCAGTGTTAGATATATCGATTACATGGCAATAGTATCTACATCTATGTCAAACATACTTAAGATAATAGAAATATGTTGGTAACATTTATCATATTTTAATTGAACATCTAAGGAAACCGTGGAAAAACTCAGATATTGTTTGAAAATTATTTTATAACCGGAGACGAGTATAGAGGAACCCATTAAAATGCAGATTAGCGTTAGCACAAAGGCGGCATACATTTTCTATTAACACATTAAAATAGAGGTGATTAGATTATTATGTACAATAAGATAAGGTTGTATAAGCACGTGTATAGGTTTTTTTTAAGAAAATAAATGATACTTTTGAAGCGAATGTAAGAATGGCAACACATTTACTTAAAAAATGGGTTCTTTTCGATAAAAGTGGTCTGGAACAGGTATTTCATTGCGCGTGCTTTTGCGTAGAGCAAGAATAGAGCTGTGATATTCCTCTAGCAGATTCATTTAATTCTTATAGGGGGCACGGAAGTGCCCCCGTCAAGGCAAGCAAAAAAGCAGAGCGGCCGTGCCATTCTTTTCTCGAAACAGTTCAGGCCATTTTCGTCCCTATTGACAGAAACGGGGAGAACGAGCGTATATACCGGTGCGTACATCTGGTGAGACATAACGAACGCGATTTTCACTGAAACCTTCCTTGAAATAAAGTCGTATATAAACAAACTTTCTCAGGGAACACTTGCCTGCGCTGCGCCTAGGCAAAAGCGCTAGCCCTATTATTACTGTCGGTATAAAAACGCTAGACTAAATCACTACTTACAGAACTTGACAGAGTAGTTATCGCTATAGGGTCTTCAAAATAGACTTGACTTCACACATATCCTGGCGAAAGCAAAGTTATCCGCACAACTAGCATTATACTCCAACCCGACCACAACTATCTGGAAGTTGCCCACCTCATCCGTCTGATGTTGTATTTTACTTCAGAATATTCCCCCCTTTCAAAAGAATGCGGTACGGATTAAAAAAAAAAATAGAATACAATTTATTCGACACAAGCAACGACAACAACACAAAATAATAAAAAAAGACAGTACAGAAATAGAACACAGTTGCGCTGAGCGTGCCCGAACTGAATGGGTCGCCAACTCAGCAATTGCTGGATGTCAGGCACCCAGCGCTGGTTTTCAGCTGGCACCCCACAGTGACGCACGGATTATTTATGGTAAATATATACACCTATATAATACTTAAGTTTTTTTTTTAAATATCAAATAACTCCTACGGCTTTAAGTGGAGTCAGAGGGAGTGCTAGACTTTTACTGATTAAAACCCACCTGGATTATGATATTCTTTCTATTGCCTTTTGTGTTCCAGTGTCCCGATGGATCATTCGAACAATCTCGCAACCTTTCTTTACATCCTGTAAACTTACCGGAGTCATCGGATACGGTGGCATAGTGTGGTTGTGATGGCGGCTTGCTACTCTGAGCGCGGATGTTACTCAGCGGTTCGCGCACCGATATACTTGTGTAGCCCTCTGCAAATAAATTATCACTTATTTAATTATGAACCCTTCTGCAACTTTTTTCTTACCCATTTTATAAAGAAAGAAAGAAAAATATTTATTTCGGCGTACAAAACATTGTGGACAACAAAAACATGTTGAAACACAAAACAAACAAAAAAAAAACTTTGTAAGTAAATCTCACGTTTACGCCAAAATTTTATCACACTCGAGTGAAAATTCTTTCCAGTGAACCGTCCAATTCCACCTTAGGTCTGCATCTGCGTAAAGTGGACGCCCGCGCGGTTCCATACAAAAACGCCCGCGCGGTTCCCCGCACCGGAGCACTTTTATAGGGAACCGTGCGGGCAATTACTATTTTTAACTGTCGTTCTTTGCAGTTTTTACAGAGAGAGGCCAGACACATAATTAATCTTAATAACTTCTTAAACATTTAATACACTAATCGTGACTGTTTTGCCTTTGTACAATGACAGTGTATTAGAAAGATAACATTGTTGAAATAAGTTGTAAGGGTCAATAACTGATAGATTGTCGTTATAGTGATAATAGTGAGTCGACTGTAGATATAAAGCGACGTATGACTCCTTAAATGTTGCGTTGCTAGCCTGTGTCTCTTACTGGTTGTATCAAAACAGGATAATTACAATCTGTTTTTCTATGTTTTTTATAAAATAATGATGTGTGAACACTAATATTGACGAATTTTTTTAAGTGTGATTGTACGAGTATGTTTGTTACTTCTTCACGTTCGAGCGGCTAAACTGATTAAGGCACATAAGTGGGCCATGAATTGCAGCAGGCTTGGTCCCATAGTAAATAATAAAGAGTGAAACGTATTCTTTATGAACAGTTTTTTTTTTGTTTGAAGGTTCTTTTATTAAACCCAAAAATTTATGGACGCTGCATGATCTCACCTTTTTTTATGGTGGGAAAAAATCATCCAATGACAACCCCCGCTCTTGGGCGGAGCGGGAGATAGTGTCAGACTCTTACTGACTAAAAGACCCACCCCGTTCCTTCTAGCCTTCATACCGGGGCTCGAGCTGTCTTTCGAAACTAACCCTGGCCCCAGTAGGCTTCGACCCGGCTGGGTCCCTACTGTTGCTGACAACTCCTTGAGGCGCGCGGGAACAGTTCGCGCCGTCGACGACTTGGGCTTGGTCCGGACAGTTACCGGACGGCCGGACAGCGAGCTACCCATTGCTTACTGTCCGAAAGCCCGCGCCTACGGTGGCCGGAAATCGGGATCAGAATCCCGGCGGCGGCGGCGAGAACGCCGTTGCCTGATGCGGTCGGCCTCCTCCTTTGCGAGCATTACTGCTTCGCAGAAGTCGGCGACTGCCTGCCACTCTTCCTCGCTCCGGACCATGGCCTCAACCAAGGCCCGGCGCGAGAGTTCTCCGCCGCCGTACCTCCCGAACGTGCCATGTCCAGTGAAGACCTGTGTCATGCGGAAGGTAAGGATGCCGTGAGGTCTTTCCAGCCACGCCTCAAAGAGGGGACTTACCGCCATGATAGTGGCGTGCCCGCATGATCTCACCTCATGTAAATACACACCAATTAAAAAAAAATAAGTTGCAATCATCATTCAAGTAACTTTTTGATTTTGTTAAAAAAAAAAGCATTTAGTAAATAATAATTTATTATTGTTAGATACTTGAACTCTGATATTTTTCTCTCGACAATTTCGAGCCATTTGATATTTCAAACTCTCGTTAGCTTTTTATTCTTTTGAATTTACGAGATTCGACTGTTAGTTGAGCTGTTAGTAGGCACATAAGGTCAAACATGAATCTCCCAGTTTTTTTAAGTCGGTTAAAAACTTAATAGTTCATCGTGAATAATAAGACTTACTAATACGTCAACACAATTAATATTATCAAGTCAGATGCATTCTACGATTTCGCGGAAATGCTGACAAAATTTCCACATTAATTTAAATAGTAACAGTTTCATAATGCCAACTATAAGAAAATATGCTTTAATTCTAAAGAGTAAGGCGCATTTTTATGTGTAGAGGTGGAAAATTGCTTGAAAGATATTTTTGGCTTATCTGATTCAGAATCTAATCAATGTTTAATGGAATTTCGGTGTAATTTCGAATCTACATGGACATCTACAGCCAACTTACGGAGGAAAACTGTTTATTGATCTATGACATTATTATCTTATAAAATTATAATAGGTAGTAGGTATAATTTAGCATGTTACAATGTAACTTATAAACACTCTAAAAATTGCAAAATAACTTTAATTTAGGTTGGTGCTAAACAACGAAGAAACGAAACAAATCAGACTTGCAAAGTTGAAAGTTATTTTGCACTTTAATTTTTTTACATTGAAGTGGTATTTTTTTTAAAGAGTTTTTTTACACTTTGAGTTTTAGTTAAACTCAAATAGTGTGCAAGTTCATTAGTAAGATAACTATAAAATGCAACCATTAAAATCACTTATAGTCAGAGTACCAACCTACATCTCATAACAAAATAATTCTAACACTGTTTTATCACGGAGTACACAGGTACACCGTACACAAAACATGGGCTTATGTACCTTCCGGCTTAATCGTCAGATCAGTTCGATAGTACTATTTTCATTAAAAATATTCAAAATTACATCGTCAGTTGCTAAGTTAACAGAGATATCTTACTGGTACCCGTTAAATACTTTATTTTATCATTGTAGGTAATCTTCATCAGTTCCATTGTATAATGTAATACTCTAATGAGTAACAGGCCAGTTTGTGATGTAACGGGCAGGACAATAGGTTTGAAAACAATATATGTTTATTATAGATTCATGAACCACATTATCAACTTTTGATTTTTTCGTGCGATTAATACTTTTATCTAAGAAAAATATTTAGCAATTTCGCAACTTTTCCCTACTCCTCCGAAACGAACTTGGACCTTTAGAAACATTTTTACACAGAAAAATTGGTGGTTAAATATTCTTCAAAGTGAACATAGCATATGTAAATCAATCAATATTTTCGCAAAGAAAATGGATTTAAAGGTCAGCGCGGCTCTATCCGGGCGCAGATGGCCGCTATTAAAAGCACTGATACTCGTACTGCCGCCTAGGCGGGCGCAAGTGTCGTGTCCATTTAATTCCGGCCAGGTGTTCAAGGGACAATAAGCCATAACTGTCTCACTCGCACGTTTTATGACCGCGATTGCTACGTGTCTTGGTGTGTATTCGTGGAACACTTACTTGCTGAGTCAGTAGAATCTCCGCTGAAGTGTGTGGTGTTATCTGTGTTCGGTCGTGGCGAAGGTGGCGTGATGTAAGGCAACTCCTGGCTCGAAGGCAATTGCCCGCTTATCGCCACCGAAGCCGATATCACCACCGATTCTGAAAAAGTTCCTTATTTTCAGAATTTGACTAAAATATGTAATCTATATAGCTATTTATTCGAATAAAGATTAGAATCAAGATTGGAATGCATGATTAGATCTTGTGTTGATTGTCACAAACGATAATTTTCTTGATTCTGAGTATGAGTCTTAACAATTTTAATAATTGATATTGGTAGTTACTTGCGAGCAACCAAGTGTTTTACAGATATTTTTTTTTTATCTACTTCATCTTAATGGTATGGTAGCGGCATCAAACGTCAATGCGCTAGAGCCATACATCCACAAAGGTTTGTCTCCACGACTCGAATGGACTGGTGCAATGGAATATTGTTTTTAATGTTTTAACAGTAAACCGTCAATTATGAGACTACAGTCAGGCTTGCTAATAAATTGTTCAACTTTGTAATGCTCAACTTTATAACGCAGGTCAAACACTGCGTTTTCCTATATCAACTAACGACTAGTAAAATAGTAAACGTGGAGTGGAATTGAAGAATGTTTCGAAGATAATCCTCCCGTCGAACTTCGTTCACGGTAAGGTAACCAATCTCCACGGAGATTAGCCGATTAGTACGTTTTGTTCCTTTAATATCATAATCCAATAAGATGGTAAATCGACATAACTGAGAAGAGATCAGGCGTAGCAGGACCAACGGCTTTACGCGCTTTCCGAGGCATGGGGGTGGCCCACCCTCTTCCAAACTCCGGGTTGATATTGAGTCATTCCCACGATTCCTAATGAAAAAACCCAATATCACTTTTTGCCCGACTTAGGAATCGAATCCAAGACATAGGCATGGTCAGCGATGCCTGCGACCAATAAGACTCAAAAGGTAATCATTACCATTTAATAGATACTATACAAATACAAACCTGCAGGATTTTGTCCAACTTCTCTTTCATCAATTTGTAAAATTTCTCGTTCAGATGTTTCATCAGTTACTTCAACAAGACTGCAACAACCAAATTACAATAATTAATTAGTTTATTAGATAATCCATACTAATATTATGATTGTCTGTCTGTAACGCTTTCACGGTACAACAACAGATTTTGATGAACTTTGGTACGGCAGAATAAGCTTGAACCATGTAAAGGACTTTTTATTTGGCTTCGATTTTGCGTCCACAATATTTTTTTTTTATTATTATTATTGATAGGCTCGCGCTCTTCGCTCACCATCTCATCTCATCATGGTAAGCGATCATGTGGTCGACGATGGAGCGCGCTTGTCTAGAAATAACCTATTTACTTTTGACTTAAAGACCCCTAAGTTGTAGCTATCAGGAAACACAGGTTCTTGTAAAAACAACTAATTAAAATTTGATTGCTAATTCAATTTAAAACAAATCTAGGTAGCAGTCATCTCACATCGAGGGTGTATTATAACTAGAGATGAAACGGATAGTGGTTTGAATAGTTACCTGATATCCGTTTCATCTCTATATAACAACTCATTTAGGATAAAAAATGGCTACCTTTTTCAAGAAAAAAAAAAACATTTATTATTTCTCCCATGGATTTATGTTTGTGTAAAAGCTTTTTTTTTAAGGAAAGTAATCATCTAATGACTCCGCTCTAGGATGGAGTAGGAGGACATATCAGACTTTAAATAAGACCCACTCCTATGTCTTTTTTTGTGCCTTGCGTTCTAAGACGATCCATGGCCCCTACGGTATTGCCGACATCTCCTTAAAACGCGCGTGGACTACGCGCGCCTTTGCGTTTATGAGTCGGCCTTTAAGTCAAGAGTGAATAGGTTGTTTTAGTGAGCTCCATCGTCTACCACATCATCACTTATCATCAGGTGAGAGAGTGGTCAAACGCAAGCCCATCAAATAATAAAGAAGTAGTTTAGATATCGGTTTTAGTGAAAACTGATTGAACATAATTAAATATGAATTGTACATAGTTACACACCCCAGCAGTTTGTAATAACTAATAAAACTTTAATGACAGTTTACGATAAGGGATAGGTACATTTTTAATTAATCAAATGATTAGTCATTTTACTCATTATTTAAGATATTCATTGCACTTTGAAATGTCTTCTGTGCCTTATTGTGAGGCCAATTTCTATTAAGCAAAGGATCAGTTTCTATACGTTATTTTTATTGGGAGCTGAGCACAATAAAAATAACGTATAAGAACTGATTCTGAGGCTGATTGCTTACCCTGTACATAAATCAATTTAGTTCTATATTTCTAACATACAAGGTGTAAGGGATAGCCCTCCACAAACATTAAGAGCTTGCTCAGTAGACGAAACTGAACAACCTTCCACAAGATTTTTTTTCAGGAAACGAAAAAAAAAATCAGCCTCACCATACAAAATGATAAACTTGATTGGACAATTTGTATGGCGAGGCCGATTTTTTTTTTCGTTTCCTGAAAAAAAATTTTGTGGAGGGCTGTCCCTTACACCTTGTATAATAATCTATACTTCTATACTATTAGTTTATAGAAGTAAAGTTTTTTTTTTGTTAATCAAGAGGTAATCTCTGGAAGTACTGGACCGATTGCAAAATTTTATCTACCGATAGAAAGCTGCTTTATTCCTGAGTGACATAGGCTATATTTTATGTATGCGGGCGAAGTCACGGGCAAAAGCTAGTAAGTAATAAAAACAAAAACTCTTTCATTTTGAAAATAAATATAACAATAATTTTTCTGATAACAGCTATGATGATAGCTGCAATAGTTTCCACCTCTAGAAACAAGAACAGGAGTAGTCCATATCCTTAGCTATACATTACCATTTTATCAATATTATAGTAGACTTTTTAGAGGAAAAAAAAAGGAAGGAGGAAAAGAAAGTTACTGATAGCATGACGAGTAGAATGGAAGAAAAAAACGTGCTGCGCCGACCCCAAATAAGATGAGACAAGGGCAGGAAAAAGCAGAAGATGATCATCAAATAGCTCCTCCCGCTCGCTTGGGAGTATGAGAAAAAGGCTTTTACTGACTAAAACCCACAATTACCGGCACGGATCTTGAGCGCTCGTCGTCAGAGTGGGGATCGCTTTGCGCATTCCATACATTGGCGAGCCAATCGTCGTCGTTGTTAGAAACATGCAGCAAGCACAGGAAACGAATCACGAGTGACGTCTATGACATGATGGCGCGGCGAGCCAATCACTGACACTCTCCGCCCCCGCGTCTCACTTTGTACCACTAAAGAGACCGAATATTTGACTTCTGCGCAACTTGAAGCCAGCGCTCAAGATCCGTGCCGGTAATAATACTAGTGTTTCTTCAGTTGCCCTTTGCGTTCCAGCGGTAACTCGTTCGAACAACCCCGGAGCCCTGGCAAGACCCTGAAATGCAGAGGGCAACTGAACACGGGTTTTAGTAAAAAGTCTGACATTCCCTCTTACTCCACCCAAAGTGGGAGAAGTTATATGATGATTTCCCAAAACAAAGAACTGCGGCATTGGCAGTTCAAATTTTAATATTTATGCGGGAGTTCACCGTACATTTAGCTTTAGGTTCGCATTAACGGAAACCAGAATTGTGTGGAAAAAGAGGGGTTTTTCCCTGTAGTGGGGCAATATAGGCTAGTAAGATAAGATTAGATTGATTGATTAGAGAACAGTGGTAGCCGAGTGGTAAGAGCAGTGGCGGCCGAGTGATAACGGCTTTTACGAGTTGTAGGTCGCGGTTTCAAACCCAGCCAGGTGGATCATTTTGCGTTATTTATTTCATCACCACTGCTCTCAAAACGGTGAAGGAAAACCTCGTGAGGAAACCGGCATGTCCTAGAACCAAAAAATCGAAGACGTGGCATTCACCAATCCGCACTGGGCCCGCGTCGTGGATTACGGTCCATTTCCTCTCATAAAGAGGAGGCCTGAGTCCCAGCAGTGGGAACATTAAAACGCTGATTACTTATGCTAAGATTAAATTAGAAGGTCATACTAACATATTATGGCTCTCATTCTGTACTTTAGCGTAGGCATGCTCGTAGGGGTAGTCCCGGCTCGTGGATGCGGTCGCTACTGTCTTGTTACCTGCAGATAAACACCAGTGATTAGTCAAAACAAGTACTGATTACAATTTAATTATCGCCATTTCCGAGTAGCGGTACTTTTTTACGATACTACCGGATATCGGGGCCGATAATGTACTGATTTTATCTGTAATCTGATGAATGAACCATGCCGTACGGTAGCCACACAAAGCCACTGTTCAAACCTACGTATTGTTTTTATTATTACGTTTTATTTATCTATCATGCAATTATGCGGGTGCTTTTATCAAATGAACAAGCCTTGAGTGAAATACTTCTGCATGAAGTCATAATCCGTTAATTGAACACTACTTTTAGAGATATAATATTTTTCGTGTACTTAACAAATGCCGCTTTATTAAAAGTGTCGAATACACTTCGATAAAAGTAACGAAGGAAAAACTGAACCGTTCTTTCCTGAAGGAAAATAACAAAGCCATAAAATAATAATGGTTAATGAATCTTCAGCAGTAGCTGTGTTACTTTATTAATGTGTCTACCACACAACACATTGTTTCTGTAACATAATTTTAATAGTTACCTAACATGTATGCACACAGTGTACCTATAAAATCTGCAGCCATTACATTAACCACGGCAGGAAAATAAAATACCCAGAACATGGTTATTATCCTACTAATTTTATAAACACAAAAGTTTGTATATAATAATATAATATTCAACAACTGTCACACAGCGCCGTCTAGTCCCAGGCTAAGCAGAGCTTGTGATATGGGTACTAGACAACTGATAAACATACTTATATATTTCTAAATACATACATACTATAGATAGATTACACCCAGACACAGAACAAATGATCGTGCTCATCACACAAACATTTGTCCTGAATGGGAATCGAACCCACGACCTCCGGCATAGCAGTTTGGGTCACTAACCACTACACCAACAGGCCTGGTATGTATGGATCTACGGATGTTTGTTACTCTTTCACGC
The DNA here is from genome assembly GCA_910589285.2 of Mythimna ferrago. Classification (NCBI taxonomy): domain Eukaryota; kingdom Metazoa; phylum Arthropoda; class Insecta; order Lepidoptera; family Noctuidae; genus Mythimna; species Mythimna ferrago. The sequence goes on from OU342687.1 coordinate 13,446,008, forward strand.
AATAATTACTGAATGGATTTTAATTACACTTGGTACAGGGGTAGACCATATCCTGGAACAGCACACAGGATACTTTTTATTCCAGGAGTATGTTCCCTAGGGATGATTTCCTACTATCACGGCAAAGCCGCAGGCAGCAGGTAATGTGGTATAATATATATAATTCTATATTAAGAGTGAGTTGCACCAACTAGTTTTAAACCCAGCACCCCACAATCTCTGGTTAAGCGAAATACGGGTTGCACCACCAATTCGGCAACATGGTTACATTGAATTCACAAACAAATAAAACGAGGACTAACGAACGTTAAGAGGTATAGATTTTTTTTTGTGGTGGGGAAATCATCGAATGATTTAGAGCATCATTGGATGAGTTCCCCACCACACACAGCGTGGCAGACTTTTACTAAAACCCACCTTTTTCCTTCAGAATCGTGCTTTGCATTCTAGTTTTTTTTTTTTTTTTTTTTCGATGGGAAAAATCATCTTATGACAACCCCCGCTCTTGGGCGGAGCGGGAGATAGTGTCAGACTCTTACTGACTAAAAAACCCATCCCGTTCCTTCAAGCCTTCATACCGGGGCTCGAGCGCCCTTTCGGATTACCCTGGCCCCAGTAGGCTTCGACCCGGCTGGGCCCCTGCTGTTGCTGACAACTCCTTGAGGCGCGCGGGAACAGCGCGCGCCGTCGACGACTTGGGCTTGGTCCGGACGGTTACCGGACGGCCGGACAGCGAGCTACCCATTGCTCACTGTCCGCAAGCCCGCGCCTACGGTGGCTGGAAATCGGGATCGAAATCCCGGCGGCGGCGGCGAGAGCGCCGTTGCCTGATGCGGTCGGCCTCCTCCTTAGCGAGCATTACTGCTTCGCAGAAGTCGGCGACCGCCTGCCACTCCTCCTCGCTCCGGACAATGGCCATTGCATTCTAGTGTCAGTCTTTCAAACATTCCCGTATAAGGGGGCTGTAGTAAAGGACCTATTACACTACGCGATATTCAGACTCGTTTTGTCTATGGTTCGACGTATCTAGTCTATGGTTCGACGTATCGCGCAGTGTAATAGGTCCTTTATGGTCAAAGCAAATGACCAATATTAACGTCTCTTGTACATAATATGATGGTGTAATTACAGATGGTAAAATTCAATGGTCATTGTTAATCTGTTCAAGTTAGAGATCATACCACAGAAATATAAAAAACATTTTAATATTTATGGCTCATACGCACGAGCGGCATGTTGCCAACGGCAGAGGTAATTGCAGCCGTCGAATCGTTGGCGGCAGCAGCTGACGCGTCGATGGCGACCGTCGACAATTTGCCATTCCAACTTTGAAGATCAGCGACAACCGTCATGTGTGTCAAGTGTCACCAGGTCCCGATCTAAGGGGGGCAAGCCGAGCATTTGCCCAGAGCGGCAAAAAATTAGGGGCGGCAAAATTGACTTATTCCTATCTTCGAACCTAGCCATTAGCCATCCACACGCAAGTTTGCAGGTTGAGAATTTTATGTGCCACCTTCCAACCTACTTCAAGTTGGATAGTGAAAATATTTAAGACTTAAGACTCATGACTTATGGTTTTATGTATGTAATGGGCCGGCAAAATTATCTTTGCCCAGAGCGGCCACTTGACACTCAGGCCCTGATCTAGCTATTTAGATCGGGGCCAGTGTCACTATAGGTCGACGGTTGCTGTCGACTCGTGTCGTCGACTGCAGTTACTTCTGCCGCTGGCAATATAACGCTTGTGTGTATGAGCTCTTAAATTTGTCTAAAACTGTAACGTAGCATGGTGCAACCCACTCTCAGCTACATATTTGAATATAAAATGACTTATCTAGTCACGGTTACATGGTAATGGTACTAAGGAAAGTTGTGGTTCTATCTATGGCTGTTATATCATTTGAACTAAAACTTCATTATTTTCCTTGAATAACCAGTAGACCACATAATTTATAACAAATATTGATTATTTTGTAAATAAAATAATTTTATATTATACAACAATGTACTTATTCTATTTTCAACCGATTTAAAAATAAGTTCTCAATTATACTGACTTTGTTTAAATTTTATTTTGTAGTAGATGGTGCCCAGCGTGGCCGCACCTATGTGTCTGACTTTTGATCACAATTTTAAGATTTTTTGCGCGGTACCCTAATTCATTTTCTAAAATGAAATTAGTCTAAGTTATTCCTTACAGTCATATCAGCTGTTTATAAGTAAAAAATTTCGTTAAAATCGGTTCAGCCGCTTCGGAGATTAGCTGTGCTGAGCTGTCGAATTGTTCGGTTGGTCTCTTGTTGGCATTGTTTAACTCTTAAGTGAGGACACTTATTGTGACTTACGGGAAACTACGGAACCCTACACTGAGCGTGGCCAGACACGCTCTTGGCCGGTTTTTATAGGTATCGATCAATCATCACAACAAATCAAATATCAATATCGAATGTAATGCATTTAATAAAAAATACATAATATTTCGATTCTTCTAGAAGATTCTTCTTATGTTAGAAAAAATCTTCATCTTTTTAGCAAAAGAGGCGATAGACATAATTATGTTACAAGAAATAGGGATCAATTAGTTCAACCAGGTTTCAGACTGGCTAAAGTGGCCTCTTCTTTCATGGGGTACTGTTTGAAATGTTATAATAAAATACCACCCCAAATATTAGAACTCAATGAAACGAAATTTAAATCTTGTATTAAACGCACACTATGCAGGCAAGCATATTATAAGTTGGAGGATTATATTCAAGATAAAAATGCTTGGTTCAATGCTGGTCCAGCTCCACTACCACTAGGGCGTACTAATTAGTTGATTAGTTGGAAACTAATATTATTATTTTTTAATTTGAAAGACACATTTGCATTGTATAATGTAGAAGCACTTTTTTCAAGTTTGTGAATGTGAAGCACCATGGAGCATTTTTATTAGGTTACAACTTTTTTTTTTTTTTTTGACATTACCAGCATGGCAGTGGAGAGTTTGTCATGCTCACTCAAATGTCTCGCTGTTGGTGGCACGTGTTATTGGGTCGTTCAGTTCCCTTCAAAATGGTTGAGCTGAGTGGGGCTGATGCACGCGTCATGCTCGTGAACGGGTGCCGTCAGTTGGGACTGGTCATCTCTTAGCTGCCAGTGGCTTAATTCAGTTTCTATCTTTTAATTATTTTACATTTTTATTTCATTATAGACATTGTGCTCACATGATAGAAGTAACAAGTAATATGTAACCAAGCATTATATGTAACACATAATATGATTTAAAAGAGTGTCCATGGAGTTTCTTGCACGTTCTTCTCCATAGAGACCTACTCTTTGGAACGTGCAATTTAGCTTCACTTTTCTTGGACTGACCGATATTTGACTATTCAAAAGTGCCTGTAAATGGTCTATTTGAAATAAATGTTTTGATTTTGATTTTGATTTCTGTTGTTTGAAAGAGTATTCTTCTTAGACGGTCCCGTTTACTAAAGATAAAGAACTTCGGAGACAGACAATGGAACAAACTTAAATATAAAATATGTATGTTCACGCGCCGGTATGCTCTGAAGGCGAATGCAAGATGTGACGTTTCACCTTTATATCACCAATTATGTTTAAATGTCATGTTATTGCTGGTTGTCTATTCAGATATAACTTTTTTGTTTATGGAACGATCTTGATTTTATTTCTTATGTTCCTGTAGATACTTTACCATGGAACTTGATTACTATTTTTTTAATTTTAGATGTATGGCACCACCACTAAAAACCGAAAAATAATGCTTAAAAAAATATTGTAAAACAAGTTTTTAATGAAAATCACTTCTCAATCAATCATAGCAAGCTTTTTATAGCGCGGTATATGCCTATACAATGAAAACTCATCAAGACCATTCCAAAAAGCTCAAACACGATAGGGTTATCTGAGTTCCTATGGCTACTTTCCGGTTCCTTAATCTGATCAACTCCATGTCATAATAATTTTGCATTGTCATCTGATTTACACATGCATGCAAGATTTCAGCTCAATCGGTAACCGGGAAATGGTTCAAATTTAATTTGCAAGATTTGATTACAGAGTCATAAACATCGCATCTGGACAGGTGAAACTAAACAAAAACTAAGAAGAAACAAAAGCAGAAACATCGACATTTACTATTTTAAAGAATCATCAAAATTATCCCATGGACAGAAAAAGTTATGCGCAAATCGATAACCCCAATAACATGGAACAAAACAATAATTGGTAAAATGAGGATAAAGTTACCAGTGTGCAGTGTGAAAAGTTCACACACATCTGTGGGTCATGCGGTCATCAGCTTCAGAGCGTACTGGCACAGAACACTAATGTTGTGGTACTGGCCTGGTATTATGGTTTGAAAATATGGTGTTAATAATAAACAGACAGATTGCGGACATCCTGAAACTAACGCTAGCATTTATTAAAGTGTTCCATTGCCTCTATTGTCTATCTCCGAAGTTCTTCGTCAGATCTTCATTAAAAATTGTTAAAAAAAAATCAATGGCGAAAATATATCGCTAATAAAGATAAAGAGAAAAAATAAGACTTCCGAAATTGGAGTTTTTTTTCTGTATAATTATTTGGAAGGCATACATGGAAGGAGTTGGGGGAGGCTTTTTCCCAGCAGAGGGAAGAATAGTCTTATTAAAAAAAAAATTGTAAGTAGTAGTATTTTTGTAAAATTGCTTTTTTTATTACCTTTGCGAACGAAAATGTAATAAACGTTGATTTTTTCCATATTTGATAGTTTTTGATTGACACATAAAGGACGTGGACAACTTTTGTTTGGTGGTACAAAACCAAGCTGTATAAAAAATACCTACACTTGTATATTGCTTTTTGAATTGTTGAAAAAGCCGCTTTTATGTATGTTGTTTTAGTGTTTAAAGTGACCTTTGGCATATTATGTTGTTGAAACTTTTCTCCATATTCTAAGATTATGTATTATTAAGCGGCAAAGTAGTGTTTTACTATAATTATCTCTTTATAATTTGTGTCAATAATAACGTAATGGTATGAGGTTAATAGAGGACTGTAGTGCTTATATTAAGTCTACTGCGCCACTCCTAATCACGTCTGCATTAGTGAATAAATTATTTAGCTTGCACTACTCGTTTTAGAACCTATAACTATTTCCGTTTCACTACACATATCTATTTGTTCACGGTGATCCTGATAGACAACGGTATATTAAGTTTGTTATGTCTTTCCCTGTGACCGTGTATTATGATCGTACGATACAAGTAGGTACCTACTAATTCGATAGCCGACTGGTTAAGAAAGAGACAGTAAAATGAACGTGTCAAACATTTTAATTGGATTTTTTCTAACAGCACTCTAATAGTTATCCTACGCTACGACTCTCACGGAATAGTTCCGTGTGCATGTGCAATATACTTTTCTTCTTTTTCTCTAAAGAGACCTTTCGCTTCTAGCTAAGTGAAGGATTTACCAACTCATTAAAAATGAATTACTAACCATAGAATTACACATTAAATCCACTAACAATAACTCATAAACAATTTACGGTATACGCTGTGTTTACAATTTGTTATGTACAATAAATAATAGACGTCATGGTTAATTAACACAATGTAGGTACGCTAGGAGCTAACATTTTAACATGTCATATACAATATACATACATACTATAAATACATTAGTGTAACACGTCATGGAGTAATGAAACTATTTAGATAGTTGGCAGACGAGAACAACAAAAGACCTTAACACCTCGAGTAGTTGACACTTAAGATTATGGACTTAGATTCCAAAATTGAGCATCAAGTAAATCGCGTTGCACACACTTTCGCCCGCGACCTTTTGGAGAACAAGGTATGTGTCGAGGTTTCGTGGGTCACACCGCAACATGTTTATCTAATAACTTATGACAGCTGATTTGAACTTCATGGTCAACTTTTGGTAAGGCAGGATTTTCACTCTGCATAATATATCGACGTCAAGTTTACATTAATTTCTGAATCACTGAAGCAGCATTAATCGATTCACATGAATATCGATCAATCGAGTGCAATGTCTTGCAATGCAATTCAAAGCTAATTACTCGCATACCAGAACATTTACCTTCATCCAAATTCACGGTGGCATATATTTCTGATGCTGTGTCTCCACTGTCGGGTCTTCCAACTGCATGTGGTATTTCTGGCAAACTCCGTTGACTGTTCTGAGTAGACGCCCTGTCAAGGAAACAGAAAATAAATAAGACAATATTATGCTTGAATTAATACTTCGATCGGAGGCTAGAAGGACTTTTCCTCAACACGACAGAAATATTGCTCATTAACAACTGAAGTCAATTAGATGCATTGACGCGCGGAAAAATACAGAACTGATTGGAAAAGGTTTTTTTAGAAATAATTCTAGAGAAATAACGCTAGAGCGGGTGGACCACTGATCTAAGAGATCCAACCAAAGCACGACAGTATGATGAGCAGACGTGGTAAATGATTAACTAACACCTCTATCACAGAATATAGGTCGAAATACAGCAGATTAGAGATTTTGTGCAGCCGAAATAAATCAATCGAAATTCAGTATATTATGACACAATCATGTGGGTTTAGTCCGCAAAAGTCTAAGATCCATTCTAGAGCGGGCGAAGTCGTCGGACAACTTCCCATTTTGCTTCGTAGAGAATAGTTCAGTTTTCGACAGGAGAATTACAAGGATTCTATACTAGTAGGTAAATTATAATCTTCTAGTAATCGCATGCATGCAGTAAGCTTCATTACCTCCGCAAAGGGCCGGAAAGATGTTGTAAAAGCTTTTATTAACCAGACATTTCCGTACCTACCCAAAACAACGCTGAATACTTTGCGTGCAACACGCAAGACCCAAGAGTCAACTCGTAAAGGCCACAATGCCGCTATACCTACTAACCTCCTCCGTAACTATAACATTTCTGAACATTGAAAAGTTCTAGGTCAAAGTTACGAACCAAATAAAAAAAATATGGCCGATTAGTTATGCGTATCGTTACGATTATGCAAATACATAACTTTATTGCCACAGTATTAAAATAATTGGCAGTACCTTAATTAAATAATTGTTTTACTAACTCGATAATTATATTACTTGCATGTGCATATTGTGCATATGCTTGTCATGCATTTATATTTAGAAATCGATACTGTATATAAATTAATTAAGAAAGGATGTGAGCACCATTAACGAGCACATCCAGGAAAATGTGGAAATAAATGTTGGCTAATATACCCAACTGTATGTTGAGCGTTCGAACATCGACCACTAAGGCTAGTGACGACTAAGGGTTTTGCAATTCCTAAGAATACGACGTTTAATCACCTTAGGAAATGTCCTTCATTTGATGTTGAACTTATTTTGGTGTGTAGACTATTTAGCACCTCTCATTTTTAGCGTTCCGTACCCAAAGGGTAAAAAAACCGGCCAAGTGCGAGTCTGACTCGCCCATGAAAGGTTCCGTAGCAGCAAGTAACATAATATAAAAGTTCTTGGAGTTCGTTGTAACTTTGATCGATATTTTAATAATAGTGTATTTTTTTTATTTATGACGTATTAAAAAAAAAAACTACTCACTAGATCTCGTTCAAACCAATTTTTGTTGGTGGTTTGCATAGTAATGTACATCATATATTTTTTTTAGTTTTATCATTCTCTTATTTTAGAAGTTAGAGGGGGGACACACACATTTTCCTACTTTGTAAGTGTCTCTCGCGCAAACTATTCAATTTAGAAAAAAATGATATTAGAAACCTCAATATCATTTTTAAAGACCTATCCATAGATGCCCCACACGTATAGGTTTGATTAAAAAATTTTATTTGGGTTTCAGTTCTAAGTATGGGGACCCCCAAAATTTATTGCTTTTTTCTATTTTTGTGTGAAAATCTTAATGCGGTTCACAGAATACATCTACTTGCTAAGTTTCAACAGTATAGCTCTTATAGTTTCGGAAAAAAGTGGCTGTGACATACGGACGGACAGACAGAGACAGACATGACGAATCTATAAGAGTTCCGTTTTTTGCCATTTGGCTACGGAACCCTAAAAACGGGACCCTATTACTAAGACTTTGCTGTCTTTCACCAGGCTGTATAATTTTTACAAGTTATGTACCTATTTCTGTTGCCGCTCTAACAAAAAATACTAAAAACAAAATAAAATAAATATTTAAGGGGGGGCTCCTAAACATCAAACGCGATTTTATGCGAATTTTCCTAAGGACTTTACGAAACCCTTTGTGCACGAGTCCGACTCGTACTTAGCCAGTTTTATGATATTGATATTCCTGTATTAGCAATAAGGATCTTCATGATTTCTAAAGATGAAATGAATTAGGTGTGATAGGAAACAAAGTCGTTTCGAATATCTAAAAACAGCGAGGAGGAAGCCAGCGACTGAGACGACAACCGAGAAGACAACTTCTGATAAGCGACAATAAGATTGCAGGGGTTTTTTATAAGTGTAGTTTGTGCTCCAACTCTTAGGTAATGTAGTGAGCACATTTTCCAATGCATCCAAATAAATTAATAATTAAAAAAAAATCTGAATCAATTTTTATAAGAGTGATATCAATTTAAAGCTGAAGTGTCAGGCTTTCCAACAGTATATCATTTGTTTAAAACAGTTCAGCGTTTTCTGAAGAAAATATCTGCAAGAGTGCACTTGTATTTACGTTGAGTCAATTTAGTTGCTCGCGAATGTATATCTAAGCTAAAGGGTAACGCTAAGATAAGCCAGACTACTAGCTGTCTCGAATGGAACATGTGACAGAGCAGCCTAGGAACATGAACAAATTTAAATTTGTAATAAAATATTCCTTCGCTGTGTCGGTCGTAGGGTGGAGTTTCGATCCTCGTGGCCGACCATTAATTTTCTGCCCTCTATATTTTCATTATATCAGTCAAAATATCTACTATTATTCTTCGTGTTTTCCCTCTGCCCCGCTCCGGTAGTTAAAAGTTAACACACTGTCTTGGAGACACTTTTTCGACGTATACAGAACAAGAGGGAGAATAAGTGAAGCAAGAAAATCATGTTGCACACCGACTAAGAAGATTTTTAAATAACTTTGAGTATGGGACCACACGGCGCGCGCTGTTCTCGCGCGCCTCTAGGAGTTGTCAGCAACAGCAGGGGCCCAGCCGGGTCGAAGCCTACTGGGGCCAGGGTTATCCGAAAGGGCGCAGGAGCCCCGGTATGAAGGCTTGAAGGAACGGGATGGGTCTTTTAGTCAGTAAGAGTCTGACACTATCTCCCGCTCCGCCCAAGAGCGGGGGTTGTCATAAGATGATTTTTCCCATCGAAAAAAAAAAAGTATGGGACCACTGAACTCGCGAAAAGAAATCAAGGTGTTCAGTACATTTTGATGGTACGGTTCGTGCAGTCGTTGAACGATTGGTTGCTGCGTTGAGTCCGCGACCCTGTGATTGAACCCACGATATAGGGTGCATTGTATAGATCCATCCATCTTAACGGCTCGCACGACTGATGGTGTGGGAATCGAAGTTCGCGGGTTTGATTCCTGCCTTAATAAACATTTCAGTTTAGGTCTTCAAATGGATCGCTTTAAGAGTTCATGGTAAGGCCTCAGGTCTGGGTGTCTTGTGTTTGTGAGTTTACATGTTTGTCAACGCGTCTACGATACGAGAGAAATTACCAATGTGGGGTAAAATTAAAAATCAAGTTACATTTAAGGGTTGACAGATACATCTCAACCTCTATCTTATTCTATGGGTCGATTAAACTAGAAGATTAGATCGATGCACACATGTAACACGCCTTATTTGTACGTAGAACGACGTCGCGTGGCGTGGATCAAGTGTAGCTCTACTAAGTCTAGTTTCCACCTAAAATGTATGGAGACCGACGCGTCCAAATCGGCGTACGTGGCACACGTGCGCGCAGTTCTATCGTTATACTCTCATCTGACGGTGATGCTATATCAGAAGCAAAGGGAGTGTTTCTTTGGTTGTAGTCGTTTTAACGAAACAGTGTTTCGTAAAATGAAATGTCCCGTGTCCGCCAATGCCCCAACCCCAGGCAAGATTTATCGTCACCGAACGGCGCGGACGTATCCGAATAGTTAGCACAACGACTTGAGGGATTGGCTTCGAAGGGTTTTAAAAAGTCATCATCATCTTCCTGCCCTTGTCCCGTGTTATATGAGGTCGGCGCAACACGATTTTTTCTTCCATCCTGCCCTGTTCCCCGACATGCTATCACTAACTTTCTTTTCTTTCATATCACTCTTTACACAATCCATCCATCTTTTCTTTGGCCTCCCTCTCCATTCATCCACATGTATAATATACGATTTAAAAAAAAATTGCGACATAACTTCGTAGATGACTTGACTTGAGAACCTTCTTCCATTTTTGGATGTCGGTTAGTTAAAAATCTTCGTCATGGAGGAGTATTCATCATCATCAGCCTTTTTTTTTAATGGAGGATCATTAGTGCTGAAAAAATGTATACTTAATTGTTTTTTATTTCTATTTTGTCGTATTAACAGTTATAAGACGACGGCTGTAAAGAAGAGAATGCAAGTTTCTCTCCTGTTTCGACTATGTCCTTTTTCGAAATTTCTGAAATATTCGGCTGCACTCTGACGAGTTATTCATTGACTTTACAAAAAGTATCCGCAACGAACCGCTGTCCAGACAAGATTAACTTTAAGCCGTGAGTTTTATTGCCGTAAACTTGTACTAGATCATTTTTTATTATAAAAAAAACTACGATCGCGAATTGTGAGTCATCTAAATCGTTCGCGTGACTCATTTTCGTAACTTTCCAATTTGTGTGCCCAAAATTTAAAAATAGTTCAGACATTTTTAGTTCTTATTTCATTCAGTTTAGATGGTGTTAATTTACAGTAGGAACATTAAATGAATGAAACACTGAGAACACACACACAATCTATTCAATTAAGGTACTGTTGAATCAGAAAATGACTAACCACATCTAACAAGAAACATTAACTGTTGATCAAATGATACATGCAATTAGACTATTTTATCATTCATGCATTGTGGTTTTTATATGGTAAGTTAGCAATTATAAATAAGTGCTTAGTAAGATAAGTAAACATAAAATTCTAAGATGAGCATTGAGGAAATAATCAATGGTAATGTCGTAAGAATTTACAAAAAAATGTAATTTGAAGTGATAAACAATGGTTATATTACTTTTACTGTTTGTATTATAAGTAATATGGATCTGCGAAATAAATATATTATTTAAGTAAACCATTTTATTTTTTCAATACCATCATTTAACCTTTCAATTGTGTCAATTAGAGACACAATAGAAAGATAACAACAGTGCGAACACCGCCATTCGCTTGGAGTTTAATGAACTAATTTTGATTCTAAAATTCCTCATAAATCATAGTACAAAACACAACATAAATAATGATTGCTGCCTATAATAGCATCAACAAGCAAAGGTTTGTCAAGTTTTAATCAATATAAAAAAATAAATAGAAAAATAAATAATACAGAAATGGATGAAATCTGATAGAATTATCTAAGGATAATTTGTTAGGGCAGCCCAGATATTGTTTGTTAGATAGTTAATAATAATATCCCCATTTAATTATACTAGTTATTAATTATAAATATATATCACAGGTGCTACAGTAACTTAGAACATTTAAAATTAGTTGAAAACTCGGATGAAGTTATCTGTTAAATTGTTTAGTTTCTAGACCATTTTGTTAGCCCTGGAGTTAGGTATGTCTAGTCTAGGTCATGCTAGATCTATAACAAACCGCTTGATAGAGGCCGGAGTGGTAGGCGTTGGGGACGGAGCCTCCTCATCAAATCGTATTTTGACCACACCGGCCGTACCGACCAACTCACTTCTGTTAAATATAAAAATAAATTTTATTTATTATCAATGTACTTAACTAATATTTGATTACTAGCTGAGTCACACTTCTACAGCAATAATGTTTTAAATCAGTAGCCATTAGCATTCCATTGCTATATTTGTCTGTTGCACTAAATATATAGGTAAACTAATATCTGCAGTTGCTGAACCAGCACTTTACAATGTAAATTAAATTGAAATAAACCACAAATACAATTACCTTACTACAGACACAATCAGTGAATATTTACGACTTGCTCAGGAGTTGTTTCAAACTTTTTAAAACACAAGCAATAAATAGACTTAGTATTTGGTTATTATTACAAACTCTAACATTTTAAAACAATTTTGTTAGAGTTAGTTAAAAGTTACTTTTTAAATAAGTGAATTTATTGTGCCATTAATTATTAAGTAAACTATTGATTACTTAGACAGTTTAGTATTTTTTTTTTCTTTGCAATAAAGGTAAAAAGCACATTGAATGGAATAATAAAATTTGTAAATTATTAATAATTTACAACTTTTAATAAAGATAAAAGCATTTAAAATTACAGTTATGTCCAGTTTTACAAGAGTAGTATTTGATTCTAATAAGACTACTGTACGAATCCCTAATTTAAATCAATTAGGTGAAAGTTTATTCAGCTATTTCAGAGCCTTACAACTTAGTTTACTACTCAGTTCATGAATGCCTCAAAAATGTATATGGTATAGTTTAGAGTAAATAAACAAACAAACTTACTTCTGGTTGGAGTTCTTGCAGCCACAGACACATATTGCAAGTGCAGTAACGAGAGTGACTAGCACCCCCACACTTAGAGCTATCTCTATTATAGTATACATAACAAGAGTTTCTCAATCAATGCCTATCCGACCCGACGATATTCTGAAGAAATATTCCATTACAGATACAACATTAAGTCACTCCCTTAAACAGAAACACTACATGTACACAACTCTCTTCCATTTGAATAAAAAGTGTTGAAATGTAGGGCACTTGACTAAGCGACCACATAGACTGAGTTAAGTCTTAAACGGAAACCACTCAGTTGCAATTACAATAAAGAAAGAAACGTGCAAGTTATTTTATAGGCCTATAATCTTTAACTTCGATTATTTCGATATAATTTAAAAATAGTAGAAGCGAAAGCAAAGCACATCCATCGACACAGATGCAAAATTACAATAATAGCACAGATAACTATATATTAGTCAGAGAAATAATAGTGATGTCACGTTTTGTCGACTTCATATGGTTGTCAATATCGATGACTTAACTTTCAGAGTTGCCTTATTTTTATTTAACTGGGCAATTTCGGCATAATAATACGAATAATACAGGCTTATTAAAATGGATAAGTGATGTTAAGCTACACTAATATAATGAAGAGGTAAATTTTTTTTTGTGTTTTACTGTTTGTAGGAGGTAATCTCTGAAAGTACTGGTCCGATCACTGATTTAACATCTCAATGGGTCCGATTGTCAAAATTTTTTCACCGATAGAAAGCTGCTTTATTCCTGAGTGACATAGACTATATATTTTATTTACGCGGGCGAAGCTGCGGGCAAAAGCTAGTGATAAATACAGGTCGCGCGGTGAATTAAGATCACTCGGCAAAAGTGGAAGGGGCATGCGCAGTATTCAATTCTAAGGTATAGTTGGCGACGTGCGGGCGGGTGTGCACCGACGGCGACACGTCATTGGTAGATAGAGTCGCTCTTCAATTCCCGCATTGCGTTCTCGCGTCTCATTGGATACTGTTGTACTTGGGTACTGTTGCGTACAGCCTGTGTTATCGTATTAGTAATACGTAGTCGTAAAAAAAATGGTTAAAAATAAACTTTTAAAACCGGCAAGCCAGAAAAATGGTTTACGACGTGAATTGTTACGTTAAGAAAGAAACTAACGAAATTATTTTTTTTATTTTAATTTTAATTTTAAACATTTAAATTTTTCTGAATTTACCTACTTACAAGATAGATTACAAACAAAAACTAGTGTTATTATAAGTTACGTTACTAAGGTTCAAACATACGAAATTTAAAATAAAATCCTAACATACTAAGAATTTCTGTGCGCAATTGTACACATGCGCCGATTGCCCCCACTACTTTCACCGAGCGATCTTAATTCACCGCGCGACCTGTAATAGTAAAGGACCTATTACACTGCGTTGAATAATGCGTGCGATATTCAGACTCATACTATTTTTCATTCATAAAAAGACAGTCTAACCCCTATTACACTACGCACTACGCAATACGTCGAACCATAGACAAAACGAGTCTGAATAACGCGTAGTATAATAGGCCCTTTACAGTCCGTTCGACGAATCTTGGCGAGCCCGAACATTGCGCAGAAGGCTGCGCACGAATGTTTTTTAGGAACCAAATGGTGGCATGAGAAGTCGCGCGCGGGGCGGAGGTCTTGGCTTGAGATTGACTCTTGATGTAAACACAATCGACCCTTTATTCAATCAAATATCGCAATCGATTTTTATCGATTTGCAATTTATTAATTTTTGTGTATAAGCGATATTGAACGAAATAGATTTACAAACATAGTGAATGTTGTCATAACGGCAATATTCACTATGTTTGTGTAAAAAATAAACAATGCAAATCTTGACAGTGAAATGCAAGCTTGGCAATAGTGTCCGACCGAAACTAATTTTTACGACCGAAACTGAAACCGGATTTCGGCAACAGTCTCAGTTTCGGCCGAAACCGAAACCGAAACTTCCTTATAAGGATCATGATTTGTGGGAAAATCAAAGAGAACGTTGTTAGTTGTTTCTATAATGATTATAATAACGGATACTTAGGTAGGTACCAATTTAAATACCTTCTCATTTAATTATACGTTTGTTAATTCTATATAAAAAAAAACAATTAGGGACGTTGAATAAGTATATAGCTGTACTTAACACTTGAATACCTTGGTAATAAATATTAAAATTAATATTGAAACTCTGAATCTATAATATTATCACCACATTCACCACTAACAAATTACAGAGTATCAATTACCTACCTTATATTTGTTTAGGTATATACATAACATAAGCGAGAGAGTTAAATCAACCAAAAAAGTATTTAGTCCGTTATGTTTTTGATTCTATTATAATCTATGTATTAGTTTGTTATACATTTTATTAGACAATGAATTTTTTTTTTTAATGTTTACTACCCACTTCTACCAAATTCGAAATAAATCATCATGAAACAAAACGAATTGCAAACTTCAAGCCAGTCAAAACATGATTTGACACGTGGACGCGACAAAATGTCTTCGTCGCTTACTCGCTTGGATGGACCGCGTCGAAACTGACCGATCACAGCCCAAGAATTTCCGAATGCCGTTTCGGTTTCGGTCATAGTTTCAGCAGGTTTTCCGCCGAAACCGAAACTAAACCGAAAGTGGTTTTTTTTGCCGAAATTTGACCGAAACCGAACATTCGGTCGGGCACTACTTGGCAGAACACGAAGACGTATGCGAAACGTTTTCATTATTTATAACTTTATCGATATGAGTTCATGAGTACATGCATGACCTTTGTACATGACTAAATTACGTCCCTATGAATTCCATCGACAAAGGAAGTTAAATCAATCCCAAATGACATTTCAGTGTTGCTAGTAAATTTTAGTAAAATCTGTAAATTGTCGTTTTTTCATGGGGACTTCTTGTAGCAGAAAATTAAGGACCTATTTATTACACTGCGCTAAATATAGCGTACGATATTCCGACTCGTACTATTTTTCATTCATAGAAAGACAGTCAAACCCCTATTAGTAATAGGCTATTACACTGCGCGATACGTCGAACCATAGACTAGATACGTCGAACCATAGACTAGATAAGTCGAACCATAGACAAAACGAGTCTAAATAACGCGTAGTGTAAAAATCCTTAAGTGATTGTTTTACTCATATCTACCGTAGTTTCTAAAGGGTAGGTAGAGTCTCTCTAATAAGTTAAACGACTTGGGTAATTATTAGGATTTAATGAAATTTGATGTAGTCAACACGGGTTCAATAATCAAGGTTGATTAAGAGATAGAAATCATTGTTTACTAACAGAAGAACCTTATAAAAAGTATCGAATATTTGTATTTTTTAAATGATTAAATATTATACAAAATTCCCAAGTCGATTGACTTATTAGACTGACAATTAATGCTGCTGTCAATTAAGGACCTCGTACACTAAACGATCAGTGTTTCCACAATGAGAGGAAATTTCCCTTTTGATGGGAAATTAGTGTCCTGAGGGGAAGAAAAAGGGGAAAGAGATGAAAAGGGGAAATCGAGAAAAATCTTCTATTAAAAGCAAAATATAATTCACTGATTAATCACGAAATCTCATAGAACACCTTATAACACCTACAAAATTAAAATTCGGCAAGTAGGTTCCTATAAAGGCTATTTATAGGCTAAATTTTACAAAACTCCACTCCTAAGGGAGTAAAACCCTTAGGGTGGAGTTTCGTAAAAATTCACCACCCCTAAGGGGGTAAAATGGGGTTTAGAAATTTGTATGAAAGTCCAATGTTTTTTAAGTTTAAGTAATTATGGCAGAAGGATTTTAAATGGTATTTTTGAAAACAACTGCTGTATCAATCAATTTTCTGTAATTAATCCACTAAGGGGACGAAACAGGGGTTCAAAGTTTGTATGAATAAGCCTATTTTTACTCGCGAAGCCACTGGCAGAAGCTAGTTATAAAGGATAAAACCAATATTGCGGAAAATATCGAAGCAAATTTTTATATGGATTATATTAGTTTTACCTACGGTATAAAAGAAACAGTGGTGACACTAGTGCAAGTTATATATTTCTGGTCAGGCTATAAATAAGAATACGAATGTTAAAGTTATACTTTATTCATTCTTGCGTATATTTTTTATGGATTTGCTTGCATTTGCGTTGGCCTGTATAAACTTGAGGTGGGTATTAAATAGTATAAACCAATGATAAGTGACCATTCAATAGTTACCGTTGAGCAGATTAGTATTAGTGAATAAACTACAGCAGAATAATTTTGAGAGGAAAATGTCCTGAAAAGGGGAAATCTCAATTGAGGCGTGTGGTAAGGAAATCATTAATTAAAGTGGAAACACTGTAAACGATATTCAGACAGTCTGTCCCTTAGTTCCGAATTACGTCAAAAGCGATTATATCGCGTATCCGACCATATTTAATAGTCACAAAATATAAAGACTATTGAGTACTATTTGTGACGTTGCGCGATGGTCGGATTCGCGATATAATCGCTTTTGACGTAATTCGGAACACGGGGTACGGTTCGACGTAACGCGTAGATGGTGTAATAAGGGTCAGACTGTCTTACTCGGAAAGAAAAATAAGACGAGTCTGAATATCGTGTGCTGAATAACGCGCAGTGTAATAGGCCCTGTTTGTTGCACAGACTCTCAGTTTTTTTTTTGCACTCGTTGTCGTATGTACTAGTATAGTAACAACTTTAACCACCGTGAAATAATTTTATTCTTTCACTTTTCTAGTGTCATGTGAGGAGAGGTGACACTCATATGTACATGGCGGGTGCGTAACGTTTGAATTTTTAATCATACGACCTATTTTAATTTAATATATTTTGTTTATAATGTATGCTTTTTTAAGAATTATCAAAAAGCTTAGTTGACTCTTCGCGTGACCTAAGGGCTGGCTTCTACCTCGGTCAGAGAATAAGGATTGCCATACAATGTGGATATGCCGCTAGCCTTTTGGGCACACTTCCAGTCGACAGCAATGCGGAGGAGTTTTATGACGTCATATTTAGCAGGGCATTTAGTGCATATATTATTTTTAATTATATAAGTTTATTTTATTGTTTAACTTTTATTATGCAAATTTAAGTTGTAGAAACGATTTATATAATAAAAAAAAAAAAAATAGTAAATATATAACATTCCACAATATTCCACAACTATCAACACAACGCCGTCTAGTCCCAAGCTAAGCAGAGCTTGTGTTATGAGTACTAGACAACTGATAAACATACTTATATATTTCTAAATACATACGTATATAGATAAATTACACCCAGACACTGAACAAATGATCATGCTCATCACACAAACATTTGTCCTGGGTGGTAATCGAACCCACGACCTGCGGTCTAGCAGTCAGGGCCACTAACCACAAGACCAACAGGCCAGTCAAAAATAAATTTAATATTGTAATTAATTATAATTATTAATATAATTTCTTTTTTTTTATCTTTCATTCTGATCTCTATTGATGATGAATCCTTAGGGTTAGGCGAAGTTATGACAGTATGCTATGTCCTAATTTATATATTTATTATTGTGATTTATTTGCGTTGCTTGTAGAGAAGTCTGGCTTTTGCTGCAAAATTCTAAAACCAAAAAAAAATCTAATGAAAAGCAAACTTATCTTATATTTTATCTTATATTATGTCATTGTCTTTTTATTATCTCTAATTCAAAGGTTAAAAAAGGTTTAAGGGTTAAGTTTTTGGGGATTAAGTTTTATTCGAAGTATACAAAAAATTTAGTGTACAAGCGACTTTAGCGAAAATTATAAATAAATTAAAATCTACACTAATGCTATGTTATAAATAAAGTGGTAAAGTTTGTTTTTAGTGCCCCGTACCTCAAAAGAAAAAAAATCGATTTTTTTTTCACCGTTAAAAAGGTGCTTTATTTCTGAGTGACTTGCCTATATTTTATGTATGCGGGCAAAGTCGCCGGCACTTTTACCCACGGCTTTACAGCTAGTTTAAATAATTTAAATTATTAGCCAAGCTGGTTACAGCAAGTGCTGCGGCAATCTTTTGGAGCTTCGAAAGTGCAGGTGCCATTCAAAAATTCAATATTCAAATATTTTTATTTCACATATATGCCTACATGGACACTTATTAAACGTCAGAAGCTAGTGCACGCATTGCAACCGCCAACGTCGACGTCTTGCGTGCGAATGAGTAAGCGCCACATAGTAACTTGTAAGCGCGCAATAATCAGTCTGGTGTAATAGCAAACTGTTAACGTAGACTGTAAAAGACAGTCTGAATATTGTGTGCTTAATAAAGCGTAGTGTAATAGGCCCTTTATTTCGATTAAGACTACCTGACCCTTAGGTTATTACTTGTACTCGACATCGACTAAGACTGTCTAAAAATCGAGTAGTTAATAGATCCTTAGACACTTTCTAAGCTTGCCAGCACAAAAAAATAACAGTATCAAAGAAATTATGCTGTCACTGTCAGATTGATGGTTTGGTTTCTGGATTTTCTTGCGGTTACAAAGATTTTGAATTCATTGTAGGTTATTTTCAATGAACACCGAAACTTAAACACGATTTAATGCTTATTACAAAGCACAATACTTAACTATGTCAGTTCTTTTTATTTTCTATTTATTTTAAAGTGTTTATTAAAGTCAACGGACGGCGTCTTGGACAATAATATACTCAGCCGGTATGGAAACAAAAAGTGAAATCTTCTCCAAGAGACTGATTATTGCTGTGTTATGGAACATCGGACTCCAGACATTTCTCGCTGTAGTGCTAGTGTTTCTTATACAAGTTGATTTCCTGCACCCAGTGTCATGGGTTACTTCGACTCTTCACGAAATATTTGGATGGAAGATGGGCATTAATATCATGCTTCTTGGACTGGTGTCTTTTTTCCAAGCATACGTATATGGAAGCTATTATATGATGCCGCTGCCTAAATATTTTACGAGGTTCTCCATGTTCCTGAACATGTTTTCAGTGCAAAACGTTATGTTCAGCATTCTGTATGCTCTCAGTGGTTATTTTACTATGGGTTTATATTCGTCTTTGGCAAAGAGCAATTATAACATTCTTAAGAAAAAGTGTGCTTTCTATGATGGGCAATGTCTTGTGGAACAAAGCCTTTTCTTACAATTTGGTGGCATGTGGATGGGATTATATTATTTTTTGAATATTCACATCTTTGGAACCACAATGCTCATGTTCCCACACATTTATCAAGATAAATTTCAGCAAATTAAACTTGCTGTTAATAACATACTTTCAATGGGATTTAGAAACTCTATTATGCCAGTGGCTTATTACTGTATTTTCTACTATTTATGGGGAAACAAACCTAGAAGTGTAGTCTCGGAGGTGTATAGCATATACCTAGAAGATCCACCTTTAGATAATGTTGTAAACATGATAAGTTCTGGAATTTGGATTGGATTGTGGTTCTACACTAGTTTGTTCTTTGTATCTGTTTACGCAATGAAAACTATTTTCAATATAATACTTACTGAACCAATGAAGTTCCCCATTGAATCTTCAGGAAGCTTGGTACTCCACAATGCTTTGGCCCTGAGGTCACAATTTAATGGCTACTTGGGAGCACAAGATCTTAGAATAATGTCAATGACTGACCCTGGAAGGAGGCAGCAAATATTCACCCTTTCTCAACCTGGAGGTCATCCAAGAAATTGGAACAATTTATTAGAACAGTGTATAAGTATTATAAATGACTTTAGCAAAGAATTAGATGCTATTAATGCAGATGGCAAAACAAATGAAACGGAGAATGGTGCACTCAGAAATGGAAAAGCATCCTCAAGCAATGGTTACACTTATTCTGGAAATTTAAGAAACATGGCTCAGTCTCCTAAACTACGAGAGCTGAAGGACCATAACAAGAGTAAAGTAGAAGATACATTTGCTAATGCGGTTAAAGAAGAATTTAATGTTTTCCTTCAGAAACTTTGTCAAAAACCTGGCATTAGTTATCTTTTTGGAGAACTGACTGATACAAAATTAAAGTTTGTGTTGATGCAAGCTCAACCCGTGATGTGGACTTGTGAAGGTTTAGCTGGTATTGCTGCAGCCTCCTTGAATGAAGATAAATATGGAGTGGTCCAGAATGACTTGCCTATTGTGATATCTACTTTAATAAATCTCAAACAGAACTTAGACAAGTTGACAAAACCGGGTTTGGTACCCAGAAAACATATTTTAAATGATGTTATTGCCATAAAAATGAAGACTGCTCTGATCTCGTCAGTTAAACGAAGTATTTATAAGATTGCCATCACATTCTCAAAGTACATTCATGAAATTCCTCTGGATCCCGACATTCAAGTTGCGTTACAGCCATTCTTAATGTGTAAAGAAGCATGATTTGTGAATTTGTGATAATAAACTTTTTTTTTAATATTTATGTGCTATTTTTATTACAACTAGAAATAAAACAAATTTTATTGAAACAAAACTTCTATTAAAATTCTCTAAAAATGTAACATAAAAACTAAACTCTGTTTTACATTTCAACTATCATATCATAATCTATGAATTAATCAATTTTACTTAGGTAATAGTAATAATTTAGTTTAGGTATTATAATCCAAGGATTTGTTAGGTATCTAAGGACCTCATTAACTAAGATGCAAAATGTTAATACAAATAGTGTTTATCTATTATTTGGTGTTATATGTTAGAAAGTTTAATTTATGTGGCAAGAAAAACGGTAGGTACATTCTAAA
The DNA here is from genome assembly GCA_910589285.2 of Mythimna ferrago. Classification (NCBI taxonomy): domain Eukaryota; kingdom Metazoa; phylum Arthropoda; class Insecta; order Lepidoptera; family Noctuidae; genus Mythimna; species Mythimna ferrago. The sequence goes on from OU342687.1 coordinate 13,467,403, forward strand.
TGTTTTAATTTTATTGATGTTTTAAAATACTAATACAAACACACTTGTACCAGAATATAAAAATTATAAGTGACATGGGATTACAGCCATTTCTAAATATCAGTCAAAACAAGTCACAGGTTTATTATTATATCAGTTATAAAACACATAGTACCAAGTGACACATGTACCTATCCTTCTTTCATCTACCGTCTCCAAGAAGAGATTAAAAAAATCAGCCATCACTGCTATCCAAGGTCAATTTAGTAGATCCTTAGAAATCATTCAAAGGAGGGTATCTTCATCTCGCAAGTCGCTACTTAGCAGCAGAGAGCGCTGGCTAGCGGCACCGAGCAAGGCAGTTCGCTCTGCAGACGATGTTCCCGACTCGCAGCTCAAAGAAGCTAGGCAGGAAACAAATGTTGCAATTTAATATATTTCCTATAAAACTGGTAGTTTATTAAAACACAAAAGCAGCAACATTGAAAAGAAGGATTATTATGCGATGATGTTAAAAATTCTTTTACACTAGAACAGGTTATGCGTGTTTCCAAAACTGCCAAACAACATCGCAAAACAATCTGGAAATGTCGAAGCGAAGACGGAACGATAACTCACGACAAAGGAGACTGCTCGGTAGGCGACAGGCGGAAAGAGAGAAGACGAGAGTGCGGGGGGGTTGCGTATAAGTAGAGCGGTACATACGAAGGGTTGTTTACCGTCGGGGCTGGCGTGCGGCGTGGCGCTGCACGTGCGCTGCTCGGCGCCCAGCTCGGGCGACGCCAGCGCCGCGCGCACGGGCGACTCCGTCATGGACGCCTGCAGGCTGTAGCTCTCCCTGTAACATACCGTCGCTGGACATCGCGCCCTGCTATTCCTACACTTCTATTGTTTAGCTAAACAGTGCCTCAATTGTATTTCTTATAGATATGTTGAAGCCAATTATAACGCCGTATTAGGCGCGCCGGATTGACAAACGTCGCTGTAATATAATGCGACTACCTCACGTTCAGCCAGATTTCAAATTAATCTGAAATAAAGTACGCCGCATTGTATGCTCACTTAGCATTCGTCAGAGCGGCTAATAACGTTGAGCCCAAATACAAACGGGCACATTGTCGATACGCCGCTTTGAACGTTTTATTCCAATAGTCGCTGCAAGTAGCGCCGCTTAAAATAAATGCCGTCACAGTCGATAACGGTGCGTGGTGTCACAACAAAGTGAAATTTTGAAAACCTCAAAAAAATAAGTCACGGACAGCAACATAATATATTATATCTATAATAGCACATTTATTACTTAGTCTAATTAATAAATCTATTAGTAGGAACATCCACAATTAATTGAAATAATTAGTCCAAGAGCAAGCGCAGTGAGCTAGGAATTTTAAGGCACCCCAACACGCATAGGTTAAGTTAGAAGAGGATTACGCAGAGTGAATGAACAAAACCATAACTTTTTTTTGGATGGGGTCTTCTTGATTGATAGTCACCCACCCTATAGTGACAATAAAGCTAACCGTTGGACGCAGCTTAATAGAACGTATCGCCACCACAATCTAGCTCAACGTGAAGTAGTCGCATTACATTACACGTTTTTCAATCCAGCGCGCCAACTTGTAATATGGCGTGTTATACGATAGGGCTGCGACATACATACAATGGTTGGGCATCCTGATCCGATCCTCGAAAATTTTAATTAACCATCTAACCCATCACGTTTCCAATGTACCTACCTACATACATAAATGTCTAATTAGGTTATATTGTTCTAAAAAAAATAGCCTAGGGAGGATGTTTTACCGCGAGAAATTTAAACACTAAGCTGCAACACAATATATTTCCAATTTAACAATACCAAATATCGGTTCAGTTGAAGGCGGCGTACGTATCCTGCATAACAGCTGCACAAAACACTGCACAAATGGATTAATGAGTGATTTATAATAGATACATAAGACTTATAATACTCCGAATTTCGGATTCCGTGCACACAACAAGATGGCCGATGATCATGCGGCACATACAGGCTGCTCACAGTTTCATTTACTTCTGATAGCAATCTACCAGTAACCTTATTATCACAAGAAAATAATAGACATTATCACTACTATCTATGTACTCCCCTACTCCCTATATGAATAAGGAGCACAGAGCGTATTTGCTGAAACGGATCTTGAGTGCTGGCTTCAAATTGCGCAGAAGTCAAATATTCGGTGTCTTTAGTGGTGCGAAATGAGACGCGTGGGCGGGTAGTGTCAGTGATTGGCTCGCCGTGCCATCGTGTCATAGTCGTCACTCATGATTCGTTGCCTGCGTTGCTGCATGTATCTAACAACGAAAACGATTGGCTCGCCAATGTATGGAATGCGCAAAGCGATCGCTCAAGATCCGTTTCGGCAATTGTAGTGTGGACAAATTTAGTCGTGGGCGAAGGCACATCAGCGAGGCCTTTTTCTTTTATAAACTCGAGAACGAGACAGCGACTATCACAACCCAGTTTTTGACCACATCGTCGCTTAGCCTAAGCACAGCACAGCATAATCAGCCTTTTTTTAATGTTCCAACAAGTGGTCAAACACGAGCCTACCAATTCTAAAAAAACCCTCGTTCATAAAGTGCTCTCGCTTGTGCGAGGCCCCCTTGGGTAAGAGGCCGTGGGGCCCCCACTTCGCCCACGCCTAACTACGCTACTGAAGGAGCACTATTCTTTGATAGTTTTGCAAAATCAGAGGTAAAATAGAATACCTGTGAACAGACTGTAAAAAAAACCCGTTTTGAAAGGTGTTCGCACATCGAGATGGTGTCACGGCATGCTGACCACACTTAGTATTGGTCGTCTATTTACTGAAGGTTGGGTAATGCTAGCCTGTATCCCGACGTGGACGACGTTTGGGAGATTTCACTGTCGTAGGAGGTGTCGGTGTTGATGTAGGAGGGCTGCAGGAAGGGAGGCTGCGACCAGGCGCGCCGCAGCGGCGTGGACTCCGGCCCGGGCGACGAGCCGTCGTCCGACTCCAGGCGCACGTGGCTCACCTGTAACATACATACTTATTTATTTAGAAGGTCAAAGAACGTTTTTGTCACAAAAAAAAAAAACACTATGTAGAAATCGATCACATCAACAAATATAATTCACAACATAATGTTTATTAAATTGTAAAGCCGCGCTAACTCAAGAAGTCTTTCTCGGCTGAAGGCCGATTTAATGTAAGAAATTGATATTATAAAGTTAGAAATTGATATTAAAAGCGATTTGTTCAAGATATATTTTAAGCCTATGATACCCTTTCAATCGTGGTGATTAGAGACACAATAGAAAGACAATGGGTGCATAGGAGGACCCCAAGCGAACGCCGACGGCGGCGTTCGCTTGAGGTTTAATGAATTAAGAAAGTTGTGGTGGCTTAGTGGTAACAGTACTGACTTACGAGTGGTAGGTCTCGGGTTCAAACCTTTGTGTAATTTATTTCTTTACCACTGCTCTCAAAACGGTGAAGAAAAACATCTTGAGGAAACCGGCATGTCCTAGAACCATAATTCGAAGACATGTGACATCAACCGACCCGCACCGAGCCGTGGTGGAATACGACCCATTACCTTTTTTGGAGAGGAGCAGGCCAGAATCCCAGGAGTGGGAACATTATAAGGCTGATTATGTACTTATATTTTAAAGCAGCCGTTATTTTGTTCATAAAACATACACCTTATTCCAAAAGCATAGGGTATATTTTGCATTACCCAAGTAAGACGCATCAATATATGTAAGGAAACTTACATCAGGCTTCGTATGCCTACTGCGGCGGAACTTGAAGGTCTTCTTGGAAGGTCCGTGGGCTCGCTGCAAGCGCGGCCGCTCCCCAGCGTCGGGAGTGTCGGAGTGCTCGTCCACCAGCAAGTCGCTGTCTAACGAGGCGCGCGCGGGGATGCACTCCCCGCAGGACGCCTCGCCGGGAGACATCGGGGATAGTGGACTCATTGAAGTTTCTCCTGTAGCGGTAGTTGAAACAAAATGTATGTTAAAAGATTGACCGTACAATGAAATTCCGACGACTGGTCTATCAACTTTAAAGACTAACCAATCCAAGTGGTAGCTGGCAAAGACAAAGCTCGAATTCCTGAGTTGGAAGTCGCTAAGTGCACTGTGGACCCAATTTATTAATTTTATTAGAGTGGTAAATGGACAGTTGACTCATTTCTTTTTTTTTGGAAATTATTTGTATAAAAAGTAACTTTATCCAAAATCGCAAAAAAAAATTAAATTAATTTTAAAAATTAATTAAGTTAGAAAACTTTCTCCTTTTTGATATTACTGCTTTTTTCGAGAATTGTGAAATCATTTTTAAATGACTTTTCCCACCTAGGGCGGAGCGGGGCTTTTTTTTTCAGACTTCTACTGACTAAAATTCACGTATGATTCTTCAGATACATTTTGCGGTCTAGAACCACGAGTTTCCTTTTTAGAAATTACCCTGTGGTCTACTAAACGCACAGGTTAAGTGTACTATTTAAAGCTTACGTAGTTAGGATAAGTTTAGGGGGGCTACTACAAATACTTAAAACAAAATACGTCAACCGGGACTTACCAGATGTGAACTTCAGTTCTACAGACGGTACAAATCTTAGTTTAGTTTGCGTGCTTGTGTACGACGGAGTACTGGCTGTTGGCTTGTCACTACCATAGTTATTCAATGACCCTGTGAAAAAAAAAATTGAAAAGTATGAGAAGTACAAAATGAGAATGCACGCAAATTACTATAGTTTGATGAATCTAGCGAATTGACGATATATTTTGGTTATTTTTGTTATAGAATAGAATAGCATTTATTCAGCGCAAGCAACTATATTGAAGCTTCCTCAGAAAGTGTCAGTTTCATAATAAAAGTCAAGAATATTTTCAACGCATTTTTTTTGTTATCCACACAATTTGTCAGCTGTTTGTTACTATAAACAAACATTATTCATCATCGATGGCCTGATTGGTGTAGTGGTTGAATGATTGGCTGCTGCATTTCAAGTCGTGGGTTTGGAGCACAGAACAAATATTTCTACGACCTACAGGCATTTGTTCCGGTTCTTGGTGCTTTGTATTTGAGTCTACATGTTTGGTAACACACTCATGATTATAGGAATCTTGGGTGCTATTACTATCAAAAATATAGATACAACCTAAAATCGCCCTTGTGAAGTGTTTGACAGTTTTGTTCTAATACTTTTCCGGTTAATACAGTATTATGTTCTATCTTTTTTTTATTTTTAAAAATACTAAAAAAAGTAGCTAAAATCATATTGACGCAAGATTATTACTGTTACGGTCTTAAAACAATATTAAAATGTTTTGGGTCATATCCATATTTTTGATAGTAAAAGCACCCAAAATTCCGCTCATGATACAGGAGGCAAGTATTTTTTTCTATTTCATATCATTTACATTGTACACCAAAGTATAGGTCCTTTTGTAGAAGATATTTTGTTACCTATATGGGAATTACCACTGCTGGCGTTATTGTTGCTGGTGTCACTCATGCGGCCGCTGTTCAGCTGTGCTTCAAAAGTTGGCATGTGCTGGCTTGTGGTTGAGCTACTCGATAGGGATTCTGTAAAAAGATATGATTAATTAACAGGAAAATAAGACTGCAATCAATAAAGAACCTTTTTGAATGGCTGCAACCAATAAAGAACCTTATTGAAAGGCTGCAATCAATAAATAACCCTATTGAATGGCTGAATTCAATAAAGAACCCTATTGAACGACTGCAATCAATAAAGAACCCTAATGAATGGCTGCAATCAATAAAGAACCCTATTGAATGGCTGCAATCAATAAGGAACTCTATTGAATGGCTGCAATCAACAAAGAACCCTGAATGGCTGCAATCAATAAACAACCCTATTGAATGACTGCAATCAACAAAGAACACTGAATGGCTGCAATCAATAAAGAACCCTATTGAATGGCTGCAATCAACAAAGAACCACATTGAATGGCTGCAATCAACAAAGAACCCTAATGAATGGCTGCAATCAATGAAGAACCCTATTGAATGGCTGCAATCAACAAAAAACTCTATTGAATGGCTGCAATCAATAAAGAACCCTATTGAATGGCTGCAATCAATAAAGAACCCTATTGAATGGTTGCAATTCTTAACCCGTCGTGTGTTTAAACGTGGATCCACGCGAGATACAATGACTTTTTAATTGTGTCTCTAATTACGGCACTCGAAAGGTTAAAGAACCCTATTGAATGGCTGCAATCAATAAAGAACCCTATTGAATAGCTGCAATCAACAAAGAACCCTATTGAATGGCTGCAATCAATAAAGAACCCTATTGAATGGCTGCAATCATTAAATAACCCCATTGAATGGCTGCAATCAATTTAGAATCCTATTGAATGGCTGCAATCAATAAAGAACCCTAGTGAATGGCTGCAATCAATACAGAACTAATAGGCTTCTTTAATGATTGCTGTCATTAAAGAACCCTATTGATCAGAGCCAGTTTAGGAATGGCTTAATTGGGTTGTTTATTCGTGAATATAGATGTGGTATCGTCTTCGTGCCAGTGTACCTCTTGACCCTTGATCTATGCTATGACACTAAAGTGCAGTGTACCTCTCTGAGCCGACAGCGGCGCGGAGGGATGGTCGGGCGTGCGCGGCAGGGCGCCGCCGCCCGCGCGCCCCACCAGCATGGAGATGAGTGAGGGCCGGTGCTGCTGGTGCTTGTCCGGGACTGTCGTGCTGCGCGGGAACACTTCCGAAGCTCGCTTGCCCGCAGCTTGACCAAGGTTCTCGGCTATTTGTTCTGTAAAAGAAAATTTGAGGAGGATTGTTAGTTAATACTACAGATTTTGAGTTGAATTCTCTGCTAGCAGCGCGCCGCGTGCCCTGGTGGTCGGCAGCTTGAGTGTCCCGCTCACTGCATGTGACGTTAGTTTACTATGATATACTCACCGAACTTGTACTGGTCGTGTGTATCGCGCATGTGGCGCAGTTCCCTCGCGAGCTCTGCTAGCAGCGCGCCGCGTGCCCTGGCGGCCGGCAGCTTGAGTGTCCCGCTCACTGCATGTGACGTTAGTTTACTATGATATACTCACCGAACTTGTACTGGTCGTGTGTATCGCGCATGTGGCGCAGTTCCCTCGCGAGCTCTGCTAGCAGCGCGCCGCGTGCCCTGGCGGCCGGCAGCTTGAGTGTCCCGCTCACTGCATGTGACGTTAGTTTACTATGATATACTCACCGAACTTGTACTGGTCGTGTGTATCGCGCATGTGGCGCAGTTCCCTCGCGAGCTCTGCTAGCAGCGCGCCGCGTGCCCTGGCGGCCGGCAGCTTGAGTGTCCCGCTCACTGCATGTGACGTTAGTTTACTATGATATACTCACCGAACTTGTACTGGTCGTGTGTATCGCGCATGTGGCGCAGTTCCCTCGCGAGCTCTGCTAGCAGCGCGCCGCGTGCCCTGGCGGCCGGCAGCTTGAGTGTCCCGCTCACTGCATGTGACGTTAGTTTACTATGATATACTCACCGAACTTGTACTGGTCGTGTGTATCGCGCATGTGGCGCAGTTCCCTCGCGAGCTCTGCTAGCAGCGCGCCGCGTGCCCTGGCGGCCGGCAGCTTGAGTGTCCCGCTCACTGCATGTGACGTTAGTTTACTATGATATACTCACCGAACTTGTACTGGTCGTGTGTATCGCGCATGTGGCGCAGTTCCCTCGCGAGCTCTGCTAGCAGCGCGCCGCGTGCCCTGGCGGCCGGCAGCTTGAGTGTCCCGCTCACTGCATGTGACGTTAGTTTACTATGATATACTCACCGAACTTGTACTGGTCGTGTGTATCGCGCATGTGGCGCAGTTCCCTCGCGAGCTCTGCTAGCAGCGCGCCGCGTGCCCTGGCGGCCGGCAGCTTGAGTGTCCCGCTCACTGCATGTGACGTTAGTTTACTATGATATACTCACCGAACTTGTACTGGTCGTGTGTATCGCGCATGTGGCGCAGTTCCCTCGCGAGCTCTGCTAGCAGCGCGCCGCGTGCCCTGGCGGCCGGCAGCTTGAGTGTCCCGCTCACTGCATGTGACGTTAGTTTACTATGATATACTCACCGAACTTGTACTGGTCGTGTGTATCGCGCATGTGGCGCAGTTCCCTCGCGAGCTCTGCTAGCAGCGCGCCGCGTGCCCTGGCGGCCGGCAGCTTGAGTGTCCCGCTCACTGCATGTGACGTTAGTTTACTATGATATACTCACCGAACTTGTACTGGTCGTGTGTATCGCGCATGTGGCGCAGTTCCCTCGCGAGCTCTGCTAGCAGCGCGCCGCGTGCCCTGGCGGCCGGCAGCTTGAGTGTCCCGCTCACTGCATGTGACGTTAGTTTACTATGATATACTCACCGAACTTGTACTGGTCGTGTGTATCGCGCATGTGGCGCAGTTCCCTCGCGAGCTCTGCTAGCAGCGCGCCGCGTGCCCTGGCGGCCGGCAGCTTGAGTGTCCCGCTCACTGCATGTGACGTTAGTTTACTATGATATACTCACCGAACTTGTACTGGTCGTGTGTATCGCGCATGTGGCGCAGTTCCCTCGCGAGCTCTGCTAGCAGCGCGCCGCGTGCCCTGGCGGCCGGCAGCTTGAGTGTCCCGCTCACTGCATGTGACGTTAGTTTACTATGATATACTCACCGAACTTGTACTGGTCGTGTGTATCGCGCATGTGGCGCAGTTCCCTCGCGAGCTCTGCTAGCAGCGCGCCGCGTGCCCTGGCGGCCGGCAGCTTGAGTGTCCCGCTCACTGCATGTGACGTTAGTTTACTATGATATACTCACCGAACTTGTACTGGTCGTGTGTATCGCGCATGTGGCGCAGTTCCCTCGCGAGCTCTGCTAGCAGCGCGCCGCGTGCCCTGGCGGCCGGCAGCTTGAGTGTCCCGCTCACTGCATGTGACGTTAGTTTACTATGATATACTCACCGAACTTGTACTGGTCGTGTGTATCGCGCATGTGGCGCAGTTCCCTCGCGAGCTCTGCTAGCAGCGCGCCGCGTGCCCTGGCGGCCGGCAGCTTGAGTGTCCCGCTCACTGCATGTGACGTTAGTTTACTATGATATACTCACCGAACTTGTACTGGTCGTGTGTATCGCGCATGTGGCGCAGTTCCCTCGCGAGCTCTGCTAGCAGCGCGCCGCGTGCCCTGGCGGCCGGCAGCTTGAGTGTCCCGCTCACTGCATGTGACGTTAGTTTACTATGATATACTCACCGAACTTGTACTGGTCGTGTGTATCGCGCATGTGGCGCAGTTCCCTCGCGAGCTCTGCTAGCAGCGCGCCGCGTGCCCTGGCGGCCGGCAGCTTGAGTGTCCCGCTCACTGCATGTGACGTTAGTTTACTATGATATACTCACCGAACTTGTACTGGTCGTGTGTATCGCGCATGTGGCGCAGTTCCCTCGCGAGCTCTGCTAGCAGCGCGCCGCGTGCCCTGGCGGCCGGCAGCTTGAGCCCTCGCACTCTTTCGCGTACTACAAACTGCATGTGACGCTCATTGTCGCCGATTGGGGGTTGTGATAGCTGTACAAAATAGTAAATTTTGTGACTGGGGGATAAAGCAGTGTCTTTAAGTCACAGGCCGATGTTGAATTCTGAAAGAAACGAAAGTTGTTACGTTTTAATCCCGAACGCTAGTAAGGGATTTATATATATAATTAACTTCATTTCCACGCAACAAATAAAGTTTCACACTCCATCCTTTTATTTTATTCATAACTCTAGTGCTGAAAATAAATGTAGGTACTCTACTGTTTTACATACACTGACCTTGTGCACAATAAACGGCTGCAACAATATATAAAGCGGCGTGCGATAGGTGACGACGTGTTCGAGGAAGTCCCACAGATGATGCGCCGCCTCGTTCCGCCTGCCGAGGTCTCGCATGGCACGCGCTATACGGCCCCATTCCGTGCATAACTCGCTTGTGAAGCAAGCGCACATTACCTTTAATGCTGCGAATATAAAATGGCAATAAATAATAAACAGAAGGTTTATTTGGTTCGGTTATTCGAAGATCTTGATCATCACCATTTCAGCTAAAAGACGTCTACTACATACTAGATCTCCGCTAAGTGTTACCATCATGACCGATCCCGCTTCTTCGATTACCGCGACCCTCACCGGGTCGTTGGTCCACTTTGTGTCAGGCCTACCAATGCTGCGTCTCCAGGTACGCGGTCTCCACACCAGAACCTTTCGCCCCATTAACCATCTATTCTGGGAGTCATATGCTCTGCCCAATGCTACTACTTAAGTTTGGGGATTCTTCGGATTTAATTGATATAACTTTGGTTTTCCTGCCTTATCTTTATTTCTGATTCGATCACGCAAGGAAACTTCGTGCATAGCCCTTTCCATATAAAACGCCACTAACGCCACTATAAACGTGGCAATCTACTGGGCCCAGAAACTTTGAGGGAAAAGAAAACCATCGATTCGAAAAGAAGAAACTCTTTCCGTTGCCCGAACATCTTGGACGGACGTTTTAGGGACCAAAAGGTATCGCATTACCCCGTAAACGTTATGGAGGTTAGAAAGACCAGTAGTTCAATGTTGCGACTGCCGGTGAACATGAGCAAGTTGGCGCGGTTGTCCGAGGCGTTGTGCATTATATACTACTAGCGGTCCTGGTAAACGTTGTCCTGCCCGAAAGCCAGCATATTGTCACAAAAAAACAGAAGAACGCGCTTGCTATCGGGTTCAAATGTATTTTTAAACCATTTGGAAACCCACTTAAATATACACATGAGATCATATCTAAATCAGTCGAGCCGTCGAGGAGTTAGATGACAAACACACCTACAGAAGAATTATATACACAGGGTGTCTGACATCGACGAACAAACGATACCATGGATCCACGGTACTTGATTCTGGAACCCCCAGCGATGGAATTTTTGTCGGTTTTTTTCCTAATTTTTTTTATAACGATTTTACACAGTTTAATTTTAAAAGCACAGGTTTTTTTTTGATAATTAGGAAGAAGCCGACGATAAACTCCACCACTGAGTGGTCCAGAACCATGTACTGGATCCGTGGTATTCGTTTGTGCGTCAATGTCAAAGACAAAGTGTACATAAAGAGCTATTGCTTTTGATACCAAAGAATACATACCTAAGAAGGCAATCCTATACAGTTGATTGGACAGCCTAGTAGTGTTCCTAGTATCACGACTACCAGTGAACGTGAGTGAGTTAGCGCGGTTGTCCGAGGCGTTGAGCTTAGCGTTCACTGCCGCTAGCTGCCCAGGCGGAGCCGGGGGACACAGTGCGTTTAGAACCACTGATACTAGGTAGCTGACGTCTGATTGGCGGAGGGGTGGCACATCTAGGAATATTATGATTATTATTAGTTGCTAGAAAGGGCTTTTAATTAAATTATGTTATTACAGTTTTCACTACAAGAGATAAATTAAAGGCAAGTGTATTTAGGGGACCTAAGAGACCACTCTTAGGTCCCTTAAAGCTAGTGGAAATGATAACAAATTATTATGAGAAATTTGATAGAAGTGGCACAAAAATTGAGGAAGTAACTATGGGTTTTCTTATGAGATGGGAAATCGTCAAGAAACTTCTCCCGCGCTGGAGCGAGAGGGAGTGACAGACTTTTGCTGACTAAATCCCACTACTTTCGGACAATCCTGTATCCTGGTTTGGACAATTTGGGCATACGATGAGAAGGAATGAGAAACATTTGTTTTGTTATTAAAATGAATGAAATATTATCTTACCTTTTCTACCACTACCGACACGTAAACAAAGTGGCATAAATAGATTCATCAACATGTTTTCAGTTTTCTCTCCAGTTGGGAATGATGCGCTGCCTCCACACATTTGTTCCAGCGAATAACTATCCTGCACAACAATACATATATTAGAACAGTTTATTATGAGACTAGAAAAAATGTTAGAACCGTCAATGTTTGTTGTCGTTGCGAAAAGGTGATTGCAATTTTGGTCATGTATAAATTATACCATGCCTATTTATCCCATTTTATTTGCGGGATTTGTTCAAGTGAAGTTCAGAGGCTGTTTTAATGATTTCAAATTGATTCCTAGCGGATATTGAGATATAAAATTGGTGTAATTTTGTATCTCATGTTTCTGGTGACCAGACACTTGAGATTGAACAAAAAACTGACACTAGCTTAATGTACAAACCATACCAAGGAAAAAAAAAACATAAAAACACCATTATTTTCTATACCCGTCTATATCGTATCTGAACCGTATTAACGACTGCCACTACCACCGGCTTCGCCCAAGTGAAATTTGATAACTATTCAAAGGGAACATATTTCCGCAATAGGGAAGAATGTCTATGTACCTTTAAACCTTTGTCAGTCTTGAATGTCAGTAACAAACATACACAGAAACATACATACAAATAATATAATAAACTTACCCCTGTATTAATGACCTGCAGTGCGATTAGTCGCACGACTGTACTGCAGAAGTGCGGCGGTGGCGGCTGCGACATAAGCGCTGCTGTTGCCGACGATAAATTTTCTCCACAATTGTTGTCTGATACTATCAGTGCCTGTGAAGTTAATCTTTCTTATAGGAAAATCTCTGAAGCATAAAAAATCTACTGATTTTTGTTCTTAATTTAAATTCTGATAAAAAAAATCTATTAATTTATTTCAAATAGACCATTTGCAGGCACATTTGAATAGTCAAATGTCGGTCAGTCCAAAAAAAGTAAAGCTAATTGATATTAGAACCAATTCTTTTATGATTTTTTTTTTGATGTGGGAATCCATTAAATAATTTCTCCGGCTCTGAGTAAAGCGAGAGGAATTGTTAAAATCAGTTATTAGTGTCCCAGAGCCACGGTAACTCTTTCGTTCAATCTCCCGTAGCCCTGCTTTGGGATAAGATCTCTTGATATGATTATTTTTGTTAAGTATTGGAGATCACACTGTGAAAAACTCGCAGAACTATCATACTTGCTGACAGCTCATTAAGCTATTATTTTTTATTGTTGATAGGTTCGCGCTTGACCGCTTTCTCACCTGATGGAAAGCGACGATGCGGTCGACGATGGAACGCGCTTACCTAGAAGAAACCTATTCACTCTCGACTTAAAGATTCCCGGGTTGTAGCTATCAGGAAACACAGACCCCGGCAAAGAATTTCACTCCCTAGCTGCACGCACAATGAACTGTACGCACAATGAATGTGTTCCCAAAACGTTTTGTGCGTGTAGCTTACTTTTGAAGACTGAAATAAAAATGGGTGATGGTACTCACTTGGACCGTATTGAGCAGAGTTTTTACATGCGGCCAATGCATTATGAATGGACACCGAATCATTGTTTCGTACACGCCTTTCAATAGCACTGCAGCCGAATCCCAGTCGGTATTTCTCTGTGAAAAAATCAGTTTTGTTTGAAATCGCGTTACTGGCTAGAACCAAAATAACGATTTAGATGGACGAATGGAACTATGGAACGCTGGAAGAAAAAAACAGCTTTTGGATATCACCCGGCTTTATGGCAAGCCAATTTTTTTTTTAATCTGTCTAAACTGTCCCACTCATGGGCAAAGGCCTCCTCTTTTCTTTCGATTTCCCTTGATGTTGTGCTTATTTTTGCTAATTCTCTTCGGCTACGGTAAAATCTGTCGATTATGGTAAAAGTATAATTTACAAACTTTTGCCCACAACATCGCTCGCGTGAATGACGATTGTTGCGGACGCGAAGTCGAAGCCACATATGTAAAATGTATTCTATATCCTTATATAGTCAACTTTTTATCTGGCTTCGACTTCGTAGCTTCGTTCTTCGTAAGCTCGAACCCCAAAGAAGGAACTTCGGATTCAAGCTTACCCCGTACCAAATAACATCACAATCGGTTCAGTAGTTAGTAGTTTAACCGTCAAAGCAACAGACTTGCTTTCACATTTAAATGTCACTAGCTGTCAGCGGTTTCACCGGCGTGATAGCATAAACATTATCCTGGGAAAAAGTATCCTATGAACATTCCAAGACATGATCTACTCGTGTATCAAGTTTTATCGAAATCCGTTAAGTCATTCGGGCGTGAAGAAGTAACAAACACACACATCGACGGTCCCTACGTATAGAAATGTCCAAAATATCATTTTTTGTTTATTTCATAAACAAAAAATGATAATAAAATGTACAATGAAAAATGGAACTAGACATTATAAATAATGTAATAAACTTTGTTTATTAATTAATACTATCAATCAAACAAAGTAAATAATGAAATTTAGAAAAAATGTTATTTTGGACATGTCTTTAAATACGTAGAGACCTTCGACATACTAATATACTTTTGCCTTTACAATATAAGTGTGATAGTATGGATTGCAGATGTCTTACCCTGATGCTAGGTTTCTTTGCAATCTTCAGGAACACCTTATCCAACCGTCTCAGAATCATAATAAGTGCTGGCCGTAAGGCATCGTCTGCCCAGTCGGCCGCTGGTAGCACTTGCGTCATGTACCGCTGTAGACCGCGACAACCCATGGACTCCGGGTCGTAGGGAGACACTTTTAGTAGGGAGTGGGCTATTTCTGCGAGGCGCTGTAAGAAAAAAATGGCGAAATACAGGTTATCTATTTATTATTACTTTACCTCAAAGACCAGACTAATAGACTTTGCCCCAAACTGGGAATATCTCCTGTATTGTGGGTCACAAACTTGTTAAGACACCCAGTTATTATTAAGACCCTGCTATCAATATAGAACAGTAATAGTAAAAATAATATCGAAATTGATAAAAAAATATCGAAATCGGTAAATAAATGAGACAAAACAATTTTATACAAATAAATCGGTCTCTTTCGCCAAGAAGCTGTTTGCTATGGCGGCCGCACGGGCGAGATGGACTTTGACGTCAAAGTCCTTGTCAGACTTCTCTTTTGTTTTTTAGTTGTTAATGAATATATTTTAAAAAATCTTATTTTTTTCTTTACAAAAGCTAAATTATATGTAATTGGAACACTGTTTCTATTGGTTATTGGGTTTGAGCCAAAGTTATATCTCAGGGCCAAAGTAACTCGGGCTGTGAGATTTTTCGAAAGAGTTACGGTCGTCTTGGAACTTGGGATACAAGTGGGTTTAAGTGAAAAAAGTCTGATACCCCCATCTCGCTCCACACGCAGAGAGGGAGAGAAAATATAATAATTTCTCATTTCAAAAATAAGGTCCAATCTACAAGATTTTACTGTGCAGTGATGTAAAATATTACAGCCCGTTTTCATATTGTAGCGAACCATAATCTTGTAGAAAACAAAAAGTCAGATAATTATATCGTTAGTAATACGAAAACTTACAGCATGTGACTTAGAGTCCAGTAACTCAACGGGTTTTCCATCAGTCCCGCCGCTTCGGTTGGAACCGTTGATCTCCAATAAGCGAGAGGTCGCACGACCGATGAATTCACCGACTAACGAGAGTAACACGTCGCGAGGTCTGCGGTATTCAGCTCGCACCAGCTGAAAGTTAACATTACATAAAGATAGGATCAAAGAGTACCTTTCTGCTGAAGTATGGACCTTCCTTTAGCAGTTTTGAGATATGGTTGGAGCTCCCTTATAGTTTTTCTATGTTGATAATTTTTTTTGTATTTACTATCGTTGAGTCATCCCGAGACGTCGTTGCCGTTGTTTGTTTTCACTGTCGTTTTGTCGTGTCGTTAGTTCCTAATGTAATTTTTGTTTTTGAAAGAATATTAAAAAATAAATATATACACCGCTAAATTTTAATCGTTTTAATCCCGTGGAGGGTCGATCCGGTACATGAAACACTATTGATTTGTAAAGATAAAATTAAAAAATAAAGTACCTTTTTTTCAAAACTCGTATTAATTTACGCATGTACGAAATTAATTTCTTTAAGAAAATGTCAGCTGAGTGAGTTCAATGACCTGTAGTTAATAGTCGGCGTTGCGTACAAAGTACCTACAGGTCATTGAACTCGCTCAGCTGACTTTTTCTTAAAGAAATTAATTTCGTACATGCGTAAATTAATACGAGTTTTGAAAAAGAGGTACTTTATTTTTTAAATTTATCTTTACAAATCGATAGTGTTTCATGTACCGGATCGACCCTCCACGGGATTAAAACGATTAAAATTTAACGGTGTATATAGGGCTGCGGGCATCCGATAGATGCGAGACGCATAGGGCCGCTCATTGTGGCGACACTTGGGGGAGGCCTATGTCCAACAGTGGACGTCTTTCGACTGAAATGATGATGATGATGATGATGATGATGTATCTATCATTACGCTAAGCCTAAATGTTGTTTGAAGTTTACTCCTTTTCGATATTTCCTTTATGTTTTAAAATCTGACACGGACTCGAATGTCAAGACTCGAATCCTCGACTCGAATCCACATTCGATTACCAAATATAAGAACTCCAGTACTGGGGTCGAATCGTAGAATCGAATCATGATTCAAATACCGTATAAAACGACTTGATCCTCTAAAAGGCAATTCACTAGTTTTCATCCACTTACAGAAAATCACAAAGAAAGAATATACATACTTTCCTTAACCGTTTCACTGTTGACTCGAACCTGACCCCAACAAAGTTGTAAAGGGCTAGTCAATCAATCTATGATTTAACTTGTCGGTTGCCTTTTTCAGAAAACAGTCAAGAAAAATCCGAAGTCGTTTCGCTAGCTTTTTATTTTTTTGTTTATTATTAGATTGTGTTATTATTATATTTACCTCAGAGTCTTCAGCTCCAGCATACTCAGGTGGAGGCATCTTAGAGTTATCGTACTTAGAGTGCGATTCCTCGAACGCGATTATTGTAGCGGCGGCGGTACGGGGTCCAGTCCTCTGTGATGAACCTTTATGTTCTGGAGAAGTTCTATACGGACCGTTGTAAGACCTAAAATAAAATAAAAAAGTTAGCAAAGCGAATAACATTTTACATACCAACAAATTTCCTATTTTTCACCGCCTAAAAAAAACAACTAAAAAATTTTGAGTTGAATTTTTTAGTTGTTTTTTTTTAGTGCTCGCCTACATTATAAAAGAAAGCTTTGTGCAAAACACGTTAATATTTTAGTAGTTTCAGCTATGTGATGATATGTCAGACAGGGGATGCAAGTCGACATAAATTTTCAGTTTTCATACAACCGCTCTTACGCGACTATGTCGTTATTACCTATACATTTTTCATTAGATATTTTGGAAACACAGTATCTTGTGAATATTATCTATAGGCTTCTTTTGAAATCAATTTATAAATTTGTCTAAAACTAATCCAGTAAATACCTCTGAAAATCTGCTATTTCGTATGAACTTTGACTCTTCATAATTTACTCAAAAATTAAAAAAGTATAACAATAGAAGCCTTGCAAGTTTTATCAAGATTCTAAATAACGTCAATTTTTTTCAAAAACTTTTTAAGTTAAAAAAAAAAAACGGGCCAAGAGCGTGTCGGGCCACGCTCAGTGTAGGGTTCCGTAGTTTCCCGTCCGTCACAATAAGTGTACCCACTTATGAGTTTAAAAAAATGCTTGCATATACGATTATACTACAAACTTAGTCCAGAAATTATTTTGTACAACCTTTTTGTCTTTTTTGTACAAAAACTGTTCTTTCCATCAAGTTCAAAATGATTTTCCTAGAAAGTCCTTATAAAGTTCTACTTTTCAGATTTTTTTCATATTTTCTAAACTTATGGTTCAAAAGTTAGAGGGGGACACACACACATTGTTTTTTTACTTTTGGAGCGATTATTTCCGAAATTATTGACATTATCAAAAAATGATTTTAGTAAACCCCTATTCATTTTTAAATACCCATCCAATAATATATCACACATTAGGGTTGAAATTTAAAAAAAAATCACATCCCAGTTTACATATAGGGGGGCTACCCTATTAAAACATTTTTTTCCAATTTTTATTTCACTTTTTATTTTCACTTTGTCGGCGTCATTGATATACGTATTGGTACCAAATTTCAGCTTTCTAGTGCTAACGGTCACAGAGATTAAGCGAGGACAGACAGACAGACCTGCTGAAGAATTACAGGCCCATCTCACTTCTGAGCCATGTCTACAAGCTGTTTTCCAAGGTCATCACGAACCGTCTTGCGCGCAGGTTTGACGACTTCCAGCCTCCCGAACAAGCCGGATTCCGAAAAGGTTTCAGCACCGTAGACCACATACATACGCTACGGCAGGTCATACAGAAGACCGAGGAGTATAACCTGCCTCTCTGCCTAGCGTTTGTGGACTACGAGAAAGCTTTTGATTCGATCGAGACTTGGGCTGTGCTGCAATCTCTCCAAAGGTGCCAAATTGACTATCGGTACATCGAAGTGCTGAGGTGTTTGTACGAAAACGCCACCATGTCAGTCCGGCTCCAGGACCAGACCTCGAAACCTATCCTCCTGCAGTGAGGTGTGAGGCAGGGAGATGTCATCTCTCCGAAACTGTTCACGGCCGCAATGGAGGATGTCTTCAAGGTTCTGGACCGGAGTGGACTAGGCATTAATGTCAATGGCGAGTACATCACTCACCTTCGGTTTGCCGACGACATAGTAGTCATGGCGGAGACTATGGAGGAGCTCAGCACAATGCTCAATGACCTCAGTAGAGCTTCTCTAAGAGTGGGTCTTAAAATGAACATGGATAAAACCAAAATCATGATTAACAACCATGTAGCGCCCACTCCTATCAAGGTCGGAGACTTTACACTCGAAGTTGTGGACGATTACGTCTACCTCGGACAGACAGTCCAGTTGGGTAGGTCTAACTTCGAGAAAGAGGTCAACCGTCGAATCCAACTCGGCTGGGCAGCGTTCGGGAAGCTACGCGGTATCTTCTCATCCAACATACCACAGTGTCTCAAGACGAAAGTCTATGACCAGTGTGTGTTGCCAGTGATGACATATGGCTCCGAAACGTGGTCGCTCACAATGGGCCTCATCAGAAGGCTCAAAGTCACCCAAAGAGCAATGGAAAGGGCTATGCTCGGGGTTTCCTTGCGTGATCGAATAAAAAATGAAGATATCCGCAGGAAAACTAAGGTTGCCGACATAGCACAAAGAATTGCCAAACTTAAGTGGCAATGGGCAGGGCACATTGCTCGCAGAACAGATGGCCGTTGGGGCCGAAAGGTTTTGGAGTGGCGACCGCGTACCGGAAGACGCAGTGTTGGAAGGCCTCCTACAAGGTGGACCGACGACCTGGTGAAGGTAGCGGGAAACCGATGGATGCGGGACGCACAGGAACGTTCGATGTGGCGACGCTTGGGGGAGGCCTATGTCCAACAGTGGACGTGTATCAGCTGAGATGATGATGATGATGATGATGACAGACAGACATGGCGAAACTATAAGGGTTCCTAGTTGACTACGGAACCCTAAAAACGTATTTCTTGGAATAAGTTTTGTAAAATATTTGAGTAAATCAAGGAATTATCGAATGCAGGTGTTATCTCTCTTTTTTCGCTTTGCCTTTTCATCAAACATCGCGTTAATGGATTGTGTTGGGTCAAGCTTTTAAACCATGTTCGATAGGCAAGTGGAAAAGCAGCCTCTTAAGCCGTGTACGCATGTACGAACAAATTCGTTGCGCTGTATAATACGTAAAAATTTGATTCGCACGTACATCCACTAACGAACATTGAACACTCGCTCTCCGTCAAACATGTTTGCGGCGATTCTATTAGTATGTAGGGACGGTGTTCTTAAAAACTTTTCACTACTTCACAATCGACCACTTCCGACGACGCCGCCATGACTAATAAGAGAGTTCACGACTGTTGTGCGTGATCTCGATTCGAACTATGTACGCGATCTTGTTCGAGTATGCCGTCCATGGTCAAGTTTGATGTTTGTGTTCACTATGTTCGTGTTTGTACGTGCGTACACGGCTTTATATATATTTTAAATAAACTTACTTAGACAGTCCTTCACAGTTGTTTACAAGCGTTTTAATAGCAATCGCTAGCTGCTGAATGATTTCCTTCTCCGTCTTGCCCTCGCGGTTGTAGGAGGGTAGTTGTATTTGTTTTACGTAACAAGGGAGTATTGCTTCTAGTATTATCTGTAAAGGTTTCATTACAATGAGCTTAGTTTCTCTCTTAAGATGGGTGGGTTTTTGGGATATGCCTGAATGACACAGAAAAACGTTCTTTTTTGAGATGGGACATCATCAAATGTCAGACTTTTACTGTCTAAAATCCAGCTGTGTTCCTTTAGTTGCCCTTGGCGTTTCAGGACCGCAGGAACTCTTTCGAACAATCCCGCAGCCCTAGCAAACAGAATAGTGCTAAAGGATATTTTTTCAGACTTCTAAAAATATTAAATTAAGGGTTTAGTAGTAAATATTTTATTGTTATTTTATAGAAACTGATAGGATCTAACAATGTCTGTCTCTTTTCCATGTCGAAAACAGTGGTGGCCGAGTGGTAATGGCTCCGACTTACGAGTTGTAGGTCGCAGGTTCAAACCCTGCCAGGCGCATTACTTTGTGTAATTTATTTAATTACCACTGCACTCAAAACAGTGAAGGTGAGTAAACCGGCATGTCCTAGAACCAAAAATTCAAAGACATGTGACGTCCACCAACCCGCACTGGGCCCGCGTGGTGGATTACGGCCTATTCCCTCTCCTAGAGAGGAGGTCTGAGTCCCAGCAGTGGGAACATTAAAAATGCTGATGATGATCTTTTTCATGTTACTTTTTTTTGGAACAATACTTACTAGCATCTGATATCCCCTCATACTCTCCGCCGAGTAAGACACGACCATAACACAGAGGCTGATACAATCCAGCACATTGACCATCTCCTCTTCATCACGATAGCAGAAGTCGATAGGTTTGAGTGGTTTCTCTTCTTTGATCAGTTCGGCTATGTGGAGCGGGTCCGGCGATGGGGTTTCCAGGCTTAAAAGAAGGTTGAAAAGGCAACTGGATTGGACCTGTAAAGATGATGTACATATTTAATAAATAATAATAAACTACTATAAATTAATAAATATAATTTATTATTGTTGATAGTCCCGATATGTTATCTGGTGAAAAAAGTTCTAGTCAGAGAACAGGATATGTTTGTTTATGACCACTGACAAAAAGCAGTGTAATTGGGATGAGAAGCTATGACTTTCAAAACCTTATTTTTTATTTCCCTGGTGTCTTTGAGACTCTTAGGAGTACAATTCTTGAGAGAAACTTAGGGGCTATTTGTAAGTTACGTCACACATTACGGGGTGGGAAGAGGGTCGACAAAGGGTGACATTGTTCATTAATTCATTAAACCCCAAGCGAACGCTGCCCTCTCATTGTCTTTCTATTGTCTCTAGTTACGGGGTGGAAGGAGTCATAAGTTTCGTGACGTCATATATCCAAATCTGTATAAAAAAAAAAAAAATAAAAAAAACAAAATTTAAAAAAATATAATAATAAATAAAATAATAATAATCCATAGGCTGGTTAAGGGTTAAAGTGCGTAATGTTAAATATTTCCGAGTCTATCTGTATAGTTATAAGGTTAAAATGATTAAGTTGCCGAGTTAGGACAAATGTTGAAATCATTTCTAGACATTACGGAATTACAAAATATAAGACTTCACACTAGGGAGGGTGTCTCTCAAATGTGACCAGCTATGATACTGACCTTGCTCGCATCTCCATAAGTGGATTCTTCGTCTGTATCTAAAATGGCTGATACTGAGCCAAACATTTGTAGAATGAACGGTTTGCGGTTTAGTAAGTAAAACTGTTTGACTGCGTATTCGATTGTTGTCGTCACTAATTTATTCGTTTGGAAGTTTGAATATATTTGCAGTAGTGTTGGCATGATCAATAAATATCTGTAGAAAGAAAAGTTTTGGTATAAATATTGTTTTAATTCTAAATTTAAAAATAATTTGTCTTATCATGGCTAACGACTGGACTTTGTTACGTAAGGGTGCAATGGTGACATGTAAAACTTTGAGATTTCTCTCCTGTAAGTTAAACATAAATTTTTCGGAAAAACAATTCATATGACGGTGAGTAAAGTTTAAAAGATCAAGCGGTCACACAAGCATAGGAAATCGGAGTTTGTTTTGTAATTTATATTTCTACACTAATATTATAAAGTGGAAAGATTTTGTATTTTTGTAATGAACAAACTCAAAAGCTACAGGACCGATTTTAAACATTCTATCACCAATAGAATGCATATTTATCACTGAATAACTGTTTGGAGAAATTATTACCTATGCTAATAAAGAAACATTAGACACATACCCATTTGTAGAGAAAATGCTTTTAAAATTAAAAGCAGCATTGACGTATGTGGCAATAACATATCGAAGGATCAGAGAGTCTTCGCTATGTAACATCAAGGCACCATTGAGGACGTTCAAAAACAAATGAATGTCGCGCGAGGAGGTGAAGTTACCGGCCATCGCTTCGAACATACGAGCTATTAGTCGTACCCACCTGTAAAAAAATAATAATATTGTCTTATTTTGACCACCTAAGGTGCACTGAAGACGGATGCGTAGCTTCATAGACGCGTTTTCGTCGCTATACGATTGGTGTAGTGGCAAACACAGGACGACACGACTTTGCCGCTTTGTCGACAGAGTTTTATAGTTCTGTATGAAAGCTGTGAGCAGGCGTACACCAAACGTATAATGACAAATACGCGTCTATGAAGCTATGCGTCTGTGGACAGTAGGCCTTAATTTTAACAATATAATTTTAGCACTTTCATTTTTAACATCTCCCAATATGTTTCGATTTTAATCATGATCTGTACCTTTGGATATTTTTTTTTTTTGCTGTAGGTACCTATATATTTGTAAACTTCTATTAAATAGTGCTTAAGTGTCAGAAAACTTACATGAACTTATGCAACACATCTAAGCCCAATAGCGTGGATCCTAGGGCTCCACGACTGTACAACACCAGATCGGCTTCGAGAGCTTTGCGAGGGAATGAAGGCAGTTTCATGAGCTCGTCATGTAGAAATACTACACGTTGAACCACCTGAAAGAAAGTGTTATGTTAAACATAGGTTGATGATAATTCAGTTGAATATAAATATAAAAAAAATACCCAACGTTAGTATAATCGATTTTAAATTGCGAACGTAGACATACTGGCTTTAAAAACTAACAATACAAGGAATATAAACAATATAAGTAAATATCTTACATGTTGGCATAGTTCATGTTATTTACAAATGATTATATGCATAAAAGAAGAAAATATGTTGGTTTAGAACAAATAAATAGGCACAAAATACGTTTTAAAGGAAAAAAAAAAGAAAAAAAAAATGAAATGAAATGAAATGCCTAGACAAAATAAGTAAAAAAAAAATTGAAAGTTAAGTTTGTTTCAAGGCTGCACTAAATAGGTGCAGTTTAGTGTGAATACTAGACTAATGCCTGACGCTGCTTTTCAACTGGGCCGGAGGTTGAGCGGTGACGAACGTACCTAATTTTTTGTAAAGCAAAGAATAGGTAAGTACTCTCTTTTTCGTCTTTATTTGATTGCCCGAAAAAAAGAGTGACGTTTAAATCAAAGGAATAACCAAATTACCAAAGTAAAAGTAAAAAGATTATGCGAGATTTACCATATCAACATTTTTCAAAATAGCCCAAGTCAGCAACACTTTTCCGATCTCAACGAATTTCTGTAAGAGTTCTTGTTCCTGTAGTTTTTGGAAAGCCTCATCGGGTTCCATGTGAACCAGTCCCAATTGTGGATACTGTGAGCGCTTGAAGAAGTAGTGGTCGCGAACGTAGCCTTGCGGATTGTGGATTTGACCTATGAAAGAAAAATGAAGTAAAACGAGCTATGGTACTACTAATAAACATAAGCAAATATAGCAAAGCAATCATCGTCGATCTTCGGAAATAAGACAAATGACGATCTGCGGTCGGACCAAGTGACCCGACACAGAGACAGCTTTGCTTATGTGGGGGTGTAGTCAATGGAGTGACGTTCGTGCTACTTCGGATGCACGAAGATTACCGAAACGTTGTTGCGCTTGTACTCATCTTCAATGTGTTCTATGTTCTAACCACCACAAGTTCTGGTCTTTCATGAGCGTATTTCAATGGGTGGCCCATATTAAAATGATGCTACTTACGTGTTTTGAAGTCAACAAGGAAATGTTCTCGATGTAACTTTTCTGGGATGCCGAAGAAATCGAGAGATTCTTTCAGGATTTGTGCAAACACCGTATCTTCTTGGACAGGAAACTGGGACGGTATGCAACCTTCGTTGTCAGCTAGAACAAAAATAATGGAGCTGTAGCTTATGTAAAAAATGTGAAATAGATAGTACTGTATTTTTTATATCACACATTTAAATCCTATGTTAGGAATTTTGTTTTTATAAACGCACCTCCGCTCAAATAGTGTCACAACTCAAAAATCAAATTATTGAGAAAAAGGCTTTTAAGTTCTAATAATTCAGGGATATAACGCTATATATAAATACAAAAAATGGGTCACTAGTGGGCAAATAATTGAATTACAAATATGACAATATCTGACCTTAAAGTATGATGAATTTTGAAATTAATAGCATCATAATAATCATCAGCAAACGATTTTTTTTTTATTTGAGACACTATTTGAGCGAAATGTAAACAAACATTGTTTTTATGACACAAAAACTTTTCACAAAAACCTATTTGTGATTCTAAAATCAACTTTATAAAAAGATAATAAAGTTTATATTTCTTTAAATGGAAATAACATTAATCTGGAAACAAGGATTTGAATATGGAATAGTTTCGTGTACTTACGTGGACCATGGACAATAATCTTTTTAGCAGCAGGCACATTAGCAGTAAGCAGTATGGATGCATCACATTGCTCTTTGCGTAAGATTTGTTTTAGATCTTTGAACATTATACCGTGAACACTGTGGACCACCTGAAAGTAATAAAAAGTTAATTCTGGTAGGTGATAAAATAGAATTGAAGTACCAAACCGTTAGGGCTATCTATATATCATCGAGACTCCATGGCGGCTCAAGCAGTTGCGCCGTCATGGTGTCCCGGTGAAATATAGGTCTAAGCCACCAAACTAGGCACCATACAGACACCAGAGTCGCCACACGTCCGGGCTGGTCGCGCCACTAAACGAAAACCAGGTAAGTAACTCTTTATAGAGCTGTTTTGTTGGTAGCGGCGACTGGTCGCACCACCAAATTGGTTGAGTAACCAAACGGACACCAGGTAAGTAACTCTCTATAGAGCTGTTTTGTTGCTAGCGGCGACTGGTCGCGCCACCAAATTGGTTGCGTAACCAAACGGACACCAGGTAAGTAACTCTCTATAGAGCTGTTTTGTTGGTAGCGGCGACTGGTCGCACCACCAAATTGGTTGCGTAACCAAACGGACACCAGGTAAGTAACTCTATAGAGCTGTTTTGTTGGTAGCGGCGACTGGTCGCACCACCAAATTGGTTGCGCAACCAAACGGACACCAGGTAAGTAACTCTCTATAGAGCTGTTTTGGTAGCGGCGACTGCTCGCGCCGCCATGGTGTCTCGGTGAAAAATAGCCCTTACGTCAATACATGACAGTTACAGTAATGCAATCATTACTGTAGCACAAACATCAGAATTCGGCCATTAATTGGTCAGTATTCTGGTTTATTTTCGAAAGACGTACATTCCTGTATAAAGCCCTTAAGGATCACCATATTAACCGATTCTGTGCTCTCGTATCTAGTGAATTTCCGCCTCCTTGTCACTAATAACTGATACGTAAGGAACTTACCATCCATAATATCGACAAAGCGGCACCAACAAGTCTCTGGCCCTCTTCATGGGGACTCCTCACGTAAAACATGACGTACCCTATGATATAGTTGTACAAAGCAAAGGCAGCCTGAAAAAGAAACAACATTTAAGTAAACATCAGGCTAAAAAGTGTCTTATGTTCTATTCCAGGATCTACCCGTGTAACAATTTTATCCAAATCCGTTCAGCCGTAATAGTTAGTAATGTGCTCGATTTTCAAATTTAATTTAGCTAGCGAAACTCTACCGCTGTGATGGATCGATTTATTACCTACAACAAAACTAAACCTCATAACTTTCAATTTCAAGTTACTACACTATCGATATAATATCGATATATCATAGAACACTCACCACACCTGAATAGTTTTGCTAACTTATTGAATTTGTCCCTTTAATTGGGGTTTTGTCAATAAGCAATCTTTACCTGTTGCGGCAACCTCGGTATGAACCGGATCAAATGACGTAGAAGCTTGAACATCTCGTCCTGATGGTCCCGAGTTAAACGTTCTAAGACATGACGAAGGAAGAGGGCTGAGTCTTCCACGAGGCAGCACCATATGACCTAGAGAAAAGATTCAGGGTGTCTTTGAGGAAAAATAAGAAGTCATCCTGCATCAGTCTCGGACAATCGGACTTATTAATGTACAGCAATGGTAATATATTCCATGAAACACAGTATTCAAATTTATTTAGTTTGTTTAGTTATGCACGCGTAGTAATAATAATATAGATTATTTACTTCTCAAGCCAATGGCTAATGGCTAAGAGTCTCCAATGTCCTTCGATTTTTACCTTTTCTTCGACACTTGCTAGTGGTGGACAAGTTCGTATGTGTTTCCGAATTAAGCCTAACGGGGAAATGCCTTACCTGATAAGCAACTTCATAAACAGAACACCCGTCTCTTGAAACAGCAGCGTCATCCAATAGAGATACAATCTCAGCCACAGCTGAGCACAAGGTTGAAGGAAATAATGCTGAAGCCACTTGGGTGTGATGCGATCCTCGCACACCTTCTACTAATTCTTCATCCGCTGGTGCTGTGATGACATAAAAGACTATTAGAACCACACGCATTTAGGTGTCTTCAAGGCTAGAGTGAATAGGCTCTTAATAAACTACTGCACCTCATCATCAACGATTGCATCACTGCTTACCATCAGGTGGGATCGAAGTCAAAGCACTAGTTTAAATTATTAACAAAAAAAAAGACATTTTCTTTGAATACTAGAAGAAGTTGACTTGTATTTGGATAAAATACCACTGATTCCTAAAAGCTTATTCGACTTAATTATGTAGTACTAGCTTTTGGCAGCGGATTCACCCGCGTGATAAGAGAAAAATATCCCATAGGAACATACTACCGGGATAAAAAGTCTGTGCTATTCCAGGACGTAGCACCCATGTTACAACTTTCATAAAATCCGTTCAACGTTTCTTTCTTTTTGACATCACACATAATATTAGTCTGATGATTCTGATGTTGAAAAAAAAAAAGATATAGTTATGCCCATGCTTACGTTCAACATGATCATCAGCCGCATGATCCAAAGCCGGTTCTCGAGCGGCCTGTCTCGTGATCGGTATAGTAGTGATAAGGAAGCTCTCCCTTTCAGCACGTTTCTTATCATTCCGCTGTTGAAGCGCCCTCTTGATCGCCTCCGTCTGCTGTTTCTTTCGCGTCTTTGTCGCTGTTACTAGAGAACGCTGTGGATAGAACACCAAGTTTACGAAAAATCTATAAAACAGAGTTAAATAGTTAATTTATTACTTACATTGTTGCATAAAACGTAACAAGACAGAACGATGCAAAAAAAATAACACATATAAAAACAACGGGGTCCATGCTAGTGGTGGCCAGTGCTATAGATAGAGGAATAATATTATTATTATTTTTTTGTCACCGGAGTGACTCAAGCAATGACACAATTACAGACACAACATCTATACCTAATCTAATTTTCGTTCTTACGTGTCTCTCCTGATTCAAAGTCATCTCCATGTCTTTATCCTTAACCTGTGGGCTCCACGGTGGGTCCACTACCGCGAGCGACTCGATGCCGATCTTAGGAGAAGGTAGTGTGAACTCTATTCCTGGTGGGGGCACTTTGAAAGTCACTGAGGCTCCTTCCTCCATGCGCGGCCATACTTGGTATCGAAGCTTCCACATCACTTGGAATCTTAAGATTGCGTTTATTCTGTAAATAATACACATATATAACGTCGTTTTTCTGCGGTGTGACCAACCGTACAACACCTATATATTGATAGTTCTGATATATTTTAACTAAAAAGAGGCGAGACTGTTGGCTTTAATTGGATGCAAATGTAGACTGAAAAATTGTTAGTAAGAAAACCCATTCATAACTTTGCTGCTGAGGTCGATACCAAATTTTTGAATTTGGGATCGACCTCAACAGCAACGAACTAGACTAATTGTACTTTAAAAACATTTGTATACTGAAAATAAATATATTTCGAAATTTCAATTAGTACAGTGTCATTATTAATGGGACAATGTATTATTGAAATATCTTTTCTCAAATGTAATTTCCCAAGGTGGTCGCGAAAAAACAGATCACTTGCGATTGCTAAGAGAGTCCTTAAAAATTGATACACACCTGGTACTCGGTTCAGCATGCTTCAAATCGTTATGCATTATTTCAGTGGCGGTATTTGGCGCCTTGACCGCAGCGAGTATGAACAGCGCTGCGGCACACGAACTGAGTTCGCGGTCTGACTCCAGCAGTAACTGCCAGGCTACGGGAGCACATTCAGCGAACATGTCTTCGCCCATTGTTGTCGCTCCTTTGATTAGCGTGGCGAGAGGAGTGTGGTAGGCGTCACGGACCTAGATGAAATATTATATGAGTGTGACGAAGTGGGTGTTTTGCTTCTTAATTATTTTTTGACAGTAAGAATTCAAGAAGCGGTTTTCACGCGCTCCCGCCGCGGTGGACGAAACATCAGTTTTATTTCTAAACTTACGAGACCCGAGTTTTGTGTGGTTGCGATTATCACCTGCCAAGTTTGCGGGAGACAGGTGGTTAATTATTATCAGTCGAGGTCCAGACCGTCATGGACACACACCAGAAACTGGTTATTGTGTTATACCTACTTTACAGAATCATAAAAAAGAGAAGAACTAAAGAGTTCTGAGCGCATCCACTGATATCTGTACGCCCCGCTGGTCACTATGGGCGCCAACCGATCGTAGAGCGTGTGGGCGCAACCTGCCGAGGATCGCGCGGCTTTACTAGTTGCACGTCGGTGCAGTGGGAGCCACACACAATAGTACACTCTACGGGCGTAAAACGCATCGAGAAATGTATTATAATTTTTTAGATAATATATACTTATATCTGCATTTTACAGAAGCTGCGGCAGTTGCGGAACTGCGATGGACGCGGGTGAAAACCACTTCGTTTTAGCCTATATCCCGCCCAAAGTAATACTTTTGTTTTCAATTATATTTAACAAGTTCCGTAAAGAATTCGTTTAGTCAAGATTGATGTGACATTCCGAAATATGCTCTTGAGTTGACCACATCATATGAATTAAAAACCAGTATTTCAAAAAGCAATTCAGACCTGTCCTTTAAGGTACTTGAGTATAGGTGGCGGGTCCAACGGTGGGTATGGTACAGCACCAGGTTTCATCGGTATTCCTTCCGCTGCTAAATTGCTTTGTTCCCCTCCCGCGGCCCGGTATGCTAGGCCCGCGCTCTCGATCACTGAACGCTCGATTCTGGGGGTGCATTGAGTAAAATATCGACAAAAAACGTGAATAAAAGGAATGTTTTGACGGAGAGAGTTTATCGCGAGTTTTGTAGCCAAAATTTCATAGATTAGAGGTTCAGACGATTTTTGAACTCAAGTTACGTTTACTCATGGATTGTTGAGGCGAAACTGTTTCCGTGTAAGTAAGACTTTAAATATAGATTGTTGAGAGTTTTCAATCGCGTTCTTAGTTTTTGCGATTTTAAAATGGCCAATGGCTAGATCAAGCTGTATTTGTATTAAATGAGCTTATCAAAACGTAATATCATGCGAGATGATTACTTAAAATAAAATAGGAACGAAGTTATCAAGAAAATACAAAACTCGTGTAAGTTAATTTAAATTGAAATATAGAAAAATTTTGTTATCTAATCTTTTGCCCTCCCTCGATAATCACTGATCAGCAGTGGGACAATTGGGCTAGCTATAATAATAAAAATAATCAAGTGGTTATTTTTGTTCATATGCACTATAATCTGGCGTTGCCAGCAATCCGATAGTAGATTGAACTTTGTAGTGGTGAATTAGAGAAGGTATATTAGGTGTAATTATATTAAAATTGGTCTCATACTGATACCTATCAGTAGAATGCTCGGAGGACTTGCGCGAGCGTCTGCCGCGGCGCGTACCACCGTTTCCTTCATCAGAGCTTGTCGTGTTAATTTCGGGACCAAACTTTTCGCCATAAATCTAAAAAAAAATAGAATACTTTTTACCTATGTTTATAAGTTAAATTCATGCTGATGAATGTTGACATTAATTGGACGTTGACTTCGAACATTTCCAATCCGAACTCATTCAAAATAGCTTCTATTGTATACGAAATATTGTAAACTAGCTTCTCCCAGTTTTTTTTTTTTCTCGATGGGAAAAATCATCTTATGACAACCCCCGCTCTTGGGCGGAGCGGGAGATAGTGTCAGACTCTTACTGACTAAAAAACCCATCCCGTTCCTTCAAGCCTTCATACCAGGGCTCGAGCGCCATTTCGGGCTTCGCTAACGTAAATGTAGGTTTCTGCATACAAACTTTAAACCCCCGTTTCATTCCTTTAGGAAATCAATTTTGGAAAATGCTCTCTTAGTACTCGCCTCGGTCACAAAAGGAAATTTTGTGCAAAATTTCATGCTCCTAGTACCAGTAGTTTTGGCTGTGATATGTCAGTCAGTCAGTATCTCCTTTTATATACATGGATTAGAAGTTAGTGCGACAACGATGCAAGTACAAAAGTGAGTTACCTTTTGTACAGACTTCATAAGCCTCACGCTGGCTCGCATATTACGTCGGAAACAGTACGGATGACAGAAGTTCTGATGACAGCATACATAGTTGAAAGAGTTTAGGAATTTTACCATAACCTGTAGAAAATGATTATATTATTAAGGGTTGAGCTACATCTTTCAGAACTGAATCGCATTCTACTATACTTCTGTCCTTTTATCACTTAGAACATTTTGCTTTCTTGCTCTAGTAAATGACGGTTCTAAACGACAGAAAGGGACAGAAGTATAGGAAAGTGTGATTCGGTCCTGACAGAGGTGGTTTTTTTTTAAGATATAAACTAGTGCATGACTGCGATCTCACCAGAATTGGTTTTTACAACAGGACGATGTCCATTAAATAGCACTTCAATATAGCTTACCTTTAGCCAGGGGAATCCTTTATTTGTGTCAGGTGGATCGGTAGAATTACTATCAGGGCTATCTGGCGGGTGGTCGTGATCGTCAGATAATACGCCAGGACTTTCCTCACCACCACTGTCCACTTCATTTGACATTATTACTGTACCACCTGTTTATAGTAAATATTATTTTTATCATATCACCTAGGAAACTAAAACTTTTGCTCATCTTTAAAAAATACAAAAAGATAATATTATAAACTGTGATTATAAAACCACTACATAAGAAAAACAGCAAGGAAGACATGACAAACTACAGACCAGTAGCCTTAATCTCAGTATTTTCCAAGATACTTGAAAAAGTTATATATGCAACATTGTACTCATTTATGACTAAAAACAATATATTATGCGATGAACAATACGGCTTCCGTAAAAATAAAAATATTAACTTGGCTATTTTTGATCTTCTCAAAGTAATCATGAATAATGTAGATAAAAAAAATCCTGTATGCGCAATTTTCGCGGACATGACCAAAGCATTCGATTACGTAAAACATGACGTACTATTGACTAAATTAAACTAATACGGTGTAAGAGGTAATGTTTTAAACCTAATAAAATCATACCTCATGGATAGAAAACAGAACACAGAAATTACGAGAATTTGTAGTAGAACTAAACGTGAAGTAAAATATTTATCAAATTGTAGAATTATTAAATTCTGGGTTCCACAAGGAAGTGTACTTGGACCTTTATTATTTTTAATTTATATCAATGACTTGCCACGCCATATTCTACTTATACCATATTTTACTCAACTAATGACATTATTTGCAGACGACAGTACAGCCATAATTGAATGCAGAGATAAAATTCAATACGAAAAGGAAATAAATAATACACTTAAATCCATGATAGATTGGCTAAATAAAAATAATTTAGTTATTAATTTACAAAAAACTAAAGTCATGCATTTTTGGCAGCGGCTTCAGCCACAGAATATAAATATTGAATATAATGGTCAAACTGTAGAATCAACCTTGGAGGCAAAATTCCTAGGAATAAATATTGATCAAAAATTAACTTGGGAATCTCATGCTAATATCGTTTGCCAAAAGTTAAGTAAAACTGCGTTTGTACTTTATAATTTAGCCAAAAAAATGAATTTACATTCCTTGCTGACAGCTTACCATGGTTTGGTGGCCTCATTGTTTAGATTTGGTGTCATATTTTGGGGAAATTGTAGCGAGAGGGAACGCATATTTAGAGCGCAAAAGCGTTGCCTTAGGTCGATCACTGGTCTCAAGGCGACAGAAAGCTGTCGACCATTTTTCAAAACCCTCAAAATTCTGACTTTCCAATCGTTGTATATACTAGAGGTCGCAATATTCGTTAGAACGAATCTGAACTTATTTACGCCAATGAGCGATATAAGGCAACACTTAAGAAAAGTAAGGGCCCAATACAAAAATCAACTATATACCGGTGGTCATAAAATTGCTTTATTAAAAAAGAGTATTTTACACATGGGTCCCATTATTTATAACACATTGCCAAGACATTTAAAGGAATTACCCATACGAATGTTTAAAACGCAATTAGCTAAATTTCTACTGGACAAGTGTTACTACTCAATTAAAGAATTTCTGTATGACAAAACAATAAGTAAAATGTTGCTCATATATGTAATTTCATCGTTTGTATGACATTGTGTTATTTGTATGACATGGTATTATTTCGAGTATGACATTGTATTATTTTTATGACATTGTATTAGATTTTTTTTTATGACATTTTATTTGTATTTACAAATAAATGATTATTATTATTATAATGATTTCGTAGAGTAACTTTCAAAGTAGTGTATGTTATAGTGATCTTACCTGCGCCTGGATATACCTCTGAAGTGTCACTTCTATCAGACAGCGAAGATACTTTCCGTCTGCTTTGTATTGAATCGGACCTCCTCGTTACAACTGGAATAAAAAAATACCAGGTTCGAACTTCCGTTTCGATAAACGCAACAAGTGATAAGTAGGAAGAGTAGGTAGTGTAGGTGGAGTGGAAGTAGTGCGGTGGGTGGTATTTATCGATATCAAAAATGATATTTTTAGAAACAAAGGTCTCTGCAGATAATCAAATTTTGTATATTGAGTAAAACTTAAATATGCACTTACACTCATCCACAACATCTCTGGTGTCCTTCTGCCTGAGTTTGATAGAGCGTCGTTTAAACGAGCCATAAGCTGAATGCGTCTGTTGTGTATTACGACGATGCATACCTCCTTTACCACGAGACCCTAAGCGGCCTTTCTTATCATCCACTGCCGGGGGTATGGCATCTGCTAACTATAAAAATATGGTTATTGAAAGGGTCCTCTTACTTTGAATACAAGAAAACTAGCTAAGCGTTAGCTGAAAGCTTCGACTTGTCTATGCGATTAAAGGCACTATATTAATTGTTAAATAAAACTCGCTTACGGTTACATTACTCCCACCAGACACGTTCTCAGGTTCGTGCAGAACAAACGATATTTTTCTCTCAGTCTCGGCTCCCGCAATCGATTGTAAGCTTTGCGCAGACGCCTGCGAATGGCCCATGCTCGACAGAGCCATACTCCAGCGACGGTTAGCTTCCCTGTGATCCAAGTTATTCACATTTCAACGCGTCAATGGACCCTCAAGTCCACGAACGAGTTAGCTTGCATTTACCAGCTATTTTACTGTAGCCTCTATATTCTTTACTATACAACCTCCTTTCAATTCTTACTGTTTGATCTCACATGCCAATGTAGCAAAAGCGTTTGTACTTTTTTCTAATTTTATCTAAACTATTTTATCACTTAAAAAACTATTGGATAAAATTTCGAAAGGGTGTAATTTCACAAAACAATGTTAATATTCGTGTAAAATTTTAGAATAATTTAAATCGTTAGCAATTTAGGTGTATTATCTTACAACATTCCATGCATTTAACTGTGCGTTTGCACATTAAACCGCAGATTTGAATTTCTTTTATATAAATAAGATCGTGGAGAAGAGATCGTCACAAATGTAGCTGCATGTAACTAGTACTCGCACGGAATATTAAAGTTTGTTTTATGAAACTCAGCGTTAGATGTAGCAACAGTTGTGAATCTCGAGTGCCAAAATTTGCCAATAAGTGAACAATATTCGCTATAAGAGTCACATCGGTCCAAGTGAAATTTGCACATAATACTTCCATTTTAAAAGTGTACGTTATTCAATATTATGTACATTCTACATACGCATGCACGCTTAGTGCCGTATGCAAGGAAACATGCATTATTTTTTTGAAAACATACTCGACTGGCATTAATGTGTGTTGACTGCTAAGAGCCCTGTTAAAATAAAAGTATTGTCAAATATAATTATGCACTCCTCTTAATACATCTCAAATGAACTGAACATAATGAACTCACTTAGTCTTACACAAAATACGTCGTTTTTCCATCCATCTTCGCATAATATAATGACAAAAAAATAAAACGTTTTACACCAAAGAATTAATAAGCTACTTACCAAAAATAATCTTCTAATAATATAATGCAAGGGAATTTGGTACCTGTAAACTCTGTCCCAAGGTCCTCTTTCCTTGAGCGAAGATCGGCAAGTTTTCGGTAGGTTCTGGTAGGTCTCGCGCAGGAACGCCGTTATTTCAAAAAGCAGCACACAAGCAATTATTCTAAGGGCTCGGGGACAGTCAGCGCCAATAGGTTTTCCAGGCAGGCGAATACTGGCTGTAGGAAGGGGAAACGCAACAAAATGATTTCTAAGTTCAAACCAATAGGCTGCAACACTATAGAAGTAATAGAAAGTCTACAAAGCATCTTTGAATGTGTTTGTCAACATTGCTATTATTATTTTACATGTTGAAAGTGTTGCCATCTGTCATAGTATTGGAATCAGACTTACCTTCGTCTAGAAAATCCTCCTCTTCGTCTTGCTGCAAAAGCTCTCGCTGTCCGTCCGGGTCATTGACTAAGTTGACCACAGTATCGATGTGCTTCTTGTCTTCGATTAACATTTCTTCCAGTCTGTTTCCTATAGCCTATAGTATTGAGAGTTCGTAAGTTCTTTTTTAATACAAAAAAAGTAGCCCCACACTGGGAAT
Organism: Mythimna ferrago; assembly: GCA_910589285.2. Classification (NCBI taxonomy): domain Eukaryota; kingdom Metazoa; phylum Arthropoda; class Insecta; order Lepidoptera; family Noctuidae; genus Mythimna; species Mythimna ferrago. The sequence continues at coordinate 13,502,710 of OU342687.1, forward strand.
TCCTTCTGTATCGTAAGTACGTTCACAAATGCGTAAACAAGTGAACAACTATCTGCAGAAGTGTAGACCATACATGTATTTGCTCCGCGCGGGAATCGAACCCGTAACACGCAGTGCAGCAGCCAATTGCTTAGCCACCGCGCCAACCGTGCTGTCATGTCGTAAGTAATAGTTCTCCCATTTTAAGTAAGTCTATAATATAATCCCCGGAAAGGTATTTGAAAATGGAACAGTGTAGTATAGGCCGACTAATCTGAATAGGTTTGTAGGCGACGATGAAAATTATAGTACCTTTCAATCGTGAGAATTACAGACACAATAGAAAGACAATAGGTGCGCGAACGCCGGCGTTCGCTTGGGGTTTAATGAATTAATGTTTATATTCCATATATCGTTTAATTTTGACTTTTTTTATTTAGTTTATACCGATATGGCTACGTTTTGTTATTTAATAAATCTGGTGTTTAAGGCGCGGAACACGCTATTGAGGGGAGCGGGGCGCGGACTTAGCGCTTCTGTAGTTGGCATTGCTTTAGTAATTTTAAGCTCAAAAGCTTTACTTTTGATTGCGCACGGACGTGTTTACATCTCCCCACATTTCACCCTTAGTCTTTCACTATACACATCCACATTTTCTACAATCTTATTTGAATTTATTACTCACCTCAGCCCATTGATAAAATAGTTTGCCCGCCAATCGCTGCCTTTTCAGTTGAGGATTTATCGATACTGTAAATAATACTTTTATTAATAAAATCGTTAAATTGATTAAAGAGCTATGACTTTACATGTGGATGGATAGAAAAGAAGAGGGAGCCCAAAGAAAAGATGGAAAGATTTTGTGAGAAGTGATATGACAGAAAAGGGTGTTAGTGATAGCGTGACGAGTGACAGGGCAGAATGGAAGAAAAAGACGTGTTGCGCCGACCACAAATAAAACGAGACAAGGGCAGGAAGATGGTGATGATGATAATAAAATCGTTAAATATCTCATAGTTTCAATGATGGGTTAAATAAATCCTTACCAGCTGCTTTGGACGTGTTTGATTTCAACCAATAAGGCCATTGACCTTTATTACAGTTATGCACTAAGTGCGCACATTCTAGGAGTATGGCTGCTCTCCCAACGACAACAGTATGTGGCTGAAAACAAATGTATCGCGTCACGTAAACAATCATCTAAATCAATCAATCAACCAAAAACAATCAATCATGTGTCATGTGTGTGTGTCAATCATGTGTCATGTGTTGTATTGACAAGTTTCCGTCAACGCATCTGACTACAAAAACTGGTCTTATTGTACCACTCACAGAAAAGATGAAAGAGTTTAGAATGCCCTTGTGGGAGGGGCAGGCGTGCCTCAAAATATGATCTTGATCATAATTGACACAACCAATAACAAACTTGCGATCTAAGTGTGCGTGGTATGTTAGTGGCGTAATGCGCTTTCGTATTGGTTTATTGCCTGTAGTGGAGTTAAAGGGTGTGAGACAAGCGGCGACACTCGTTGTAGTATAAATCGGAAAGTATTTCCTTTCTAACCTCTTTCATCTTTTCTGTGGTACCACTGTAGACTAGGGTTGCTGGTTTTAGAAGGGGGAAATCAAGAAAATATTGTTACAAAAAAGAGTACTCTTAATTGTTTTACTTTTTACGACAACTTTTGCCACTCTTAAATATATTCTGTTTCACCATAACTTGGTTAGTTAACAGAATAACTGTAACTCCTTGCCTGTGGCAGTTTGCGGCTCCAGCTCCCAAAAAAAATGACCGTTGCGGTCTCCTGAGTCTTATGTCAAAATATGAGAGAAAGAGAGAGAGAGAGAAAGTCCTCCCACAGAGATTTGTCGATGGATCCGGAGCGGTTAACGAAAAATATTAAAGACTCGGCGACTAGAAGCTGTATAGCAGAGGGATAGATCAATGTTTACTCTAAATATCTTATACACATTTGTTCAAGATGATTTGAAGAAGATTCAAGAAAAAAGAAAAAGATGGTTACTTCTGGAAGGAACCGTGTTAATGAATTTAGAATACAATTAAACAATTGATGTGTGACTTAATCTTGTTATTAGTTAATTACAATGGCGCGACGTGTGACATATCGCTTTATGATAGGTTTAAAAATTACATAAACAAAAATAGGCTCTAAAACTATTATATTAAGTGCGTTTATCTTATGTCATAGACAAAACTTACCAAATCCAACAGCGCGGCCATAAAAAGCGCGTCAGGCGTGCCTCCAGGCTGCGTGGCGTCCAGCAAGAAGTTGAACCGCGCCAGCCCCGCGTACAGCGGCGCCGCGGCCACGAGGCGCCGCCGTTTTAGTATTACTACTTCTGACTCGCCCCCGCCTGACCCACCCTCTGCGGAGCCACGGCGTGACATATCTGCAAAATAGGGATCATTACTCATTGACCTTTTGACCATCGCATAAGGCATAATACATTAATTCAATATTGATATGACGATTCAACACTGCTACCGCGAATTCTTATCACGATCCGTTTTCGGACTTAAACTGAACGTTTTAAAAAATAAAAAACCAGTCGTAACCTGTCTGAAAAACTTTTATATTGGATTCTTTTTTTATTTCCGATATCCGATAATTTCGGTTACGGCTATTTATATATATTTATTTTTATTAGAATACGTATAATGCTAAAACTCAGATTAAGATCGTATCGTATGAGTGTCTAGGCACTAGGAAAAATATGTAAATGTAAAATAGTTATTTTTTATTTCTTTTTTCTTGTGAGAGTTTAATTTTGTTTTTTATTTGTGTTAGTTTATTTTTAGTTTTTATCGATCTTATATGATCTCAACATTTGTACGCCTTCACGGCAAAATATAGCGCTCATTTAATTAATGTAAGATCTTCCTATGTTCCTTGTACCTATGTTATACAAATAAAATTCTGATTCTGATTCTAGGGAATAGAACTTGCGGCTCTCAGCGCAGCAGCATATCGCTCAACCACTGCGCCAACCGTCACGGCAAAAGGCGTCAACTAGATACTATTTAGGAGTGTGTTTTAAATCGCGTAAAATCATTTTTGCATCGCAGTGCGTTGATGCTTACTCCTGGGGTCTTGTACGTCAAAAGTGAATAAGATACTTTTGGACAAGCATACTCCATCATCCACCAGATCATCGCTTACCATCAGGTGAAATAGTAGCCAAGCACGAGTTTACCAATAGTAATACAAAAAAAAAACAAATTAATTCCTTATTCTTTATATCATGCGTTAAATAAAACTAATTGAAATAAATATTAGGACTCACAACCGCCACTAGTATCTTCTATACTGCCATCCCTCTTTTTCCCCATCTTCCTCAATCCAAACCTATTTAGTCTGTCTTCTACCCTCTTTCGAGCCCTGAAAAAAGAATACACATGATTGTATTTAATGAGCCCCTTTTCAGAACATAAATTTATCATAAGGCGCATCTCGACTTGAGCAGCCGCGGGACGAGCTGCCTCAATCTGAACGTGCCACATTAATCAGCAACTTGGCAGCACGCCTCAAGTCGAGCAACGGATTTCTCTAGTTTCTTACTAGCTAATTAATTCGATGCATTTATCGTTGTCCATTTTGTCGCAAAGTGAGCGTATGTGCGACCGTTCCTACTGCACTCGTGGCTCACACTGAGGCGCCTTTGAGCACGGACATTTACCGACACAAAACAGCTCGCCACGAGGCCGCCTAGTTTGGTTCAAGACGCGGCACGCCTCGACCCGCGACATCGTCCCCACTAGAGTTGCCGCGGGTTGAAGTCGCCGCTCTTATACACATTGTTGGCGTCGCGGTAGGCCCAGAAGGAGATGGCGTGACTATTTGGACTCCTACCTTAAGGATTGGCTAGAAGTGGCTGAGGACAGAAAAGAGTGGAATAACGAAAGGGAGGCCTTTGCCCAACAGTGGGACACAACGGGCTCATAATAAATAAATAAATAATACACTTTGTTACTGTAGAGCTTTTACGCCTGTATGAACCGAATGGGTGGTCAAAGGTATACCTGCAGAACAACACACTTTACCTATTATGTTTAAGTTCCAAGTTATTAAGTGTACGAGTTCATAGTCATTCTCCGATCACTTCGAGTCCGAGACTTGTTTTGGTGGTGAGGAATCATAAAATAAGTCCTCCTGCTTTGGGTCCCGAGAGATAGAATCATATTTTTACAGTTTGAAACCCACCTGTGCTCCTTCAATTGCCCTTTGCGTTTCAGAGCCACGGCAAATCTTTCGAACAACCCTAAGATGAAGATGAAAATTCCAAATGTACTCCTATTAATAAGTACCTGTTTAAAGTATATCCAACCCTTCTCTTCACATGTACAGGTCGTGATGTGTGCGGCGGCGGCAAGTGCGGAGGCCGCGCCAACGATATCATGCTGCCAGAGATCGGCAACGACTCCCCCGAACCTCCTCCGTTGCGGATTAGTGACTGAGAATGATGGGGCTTCTGACGGAACCAGTTCACTAAAAGAAAATGTTTCAAGATTTTGGAGTTGGTAATAAAAGATTGGGGTTAAAAAAATTCATGCAAACTAATTAGTTAACGGAATGACCTAAATTGAAATGTAGTGGGTTGAAGCTGAAAATCAGCGACACTTATTGTCAAAATGACGCCATGCTAGGCTAGCGGTCTATAAGAAGGCACCAGATAAACGTGGAATAAAGTACATTGACCTTTTCCTAATATCTTCGCGTAGGTACCCGAAAAACAAACAGTGAACTGCTTTTCATTACTATAGATCATGTAAAGGATCACGATAGATGTCGGTTCAAGACAGCTTTATATCTTTATTTCCGTTTTTGAGATTAAGAATGTCAACAAATGTAAGGGGGTCAATGACCGTTATTCCACGGTTATCTGGCGCCTACCTTAGTTATCGATATTTTAGTAAGTTTGTGCCGAAAAACGATTTCTTTGAAATGTCATAAAAAAATATAAATATTCCATAATTATTATTTATGAATATCTAAACATGATTGTCGAAACTAATCGCGGTGACAAACGAACCAAATCAGGTATTATACATACACTTTCGTATTCGCAGATCAGCACAACAATGTTTTATTTTACCAATGCCAGCGATGTGGAACTTTGAGGGAATGGACTTGGAATGCGAGATCTTGTGGTGCGGCGTGATGTCGGCGGACGACGCGGACGGGATGGTGCGCTCCGACTGGCGCGGCGTGAGCTGGTAGCGCCGCGTGCGCACCGACAGCGGGGACTGCGACGCCGACTCCGACCCGCCCTCCGTCTCCAGCAGGCTCTGTGCGGTAACATTACATCTGCTATCTCTGACTTCATACATAACCTTCCATCCAACATTTGAGTAATAGTACATTATGATATAAGTGTGTAATGTTAGTGATTACCGTCGAGGCGGTATTTAGACCCAAGCCATGGCGAGAGCCTTAAGAGAGCCGAGAATGGTAATCATGTGTATCATACGACGTTTTTCAATACAAACTATAAAACTAGTAAACTTTTGTGGCGGTAAAAATCTGTTTTCATATGCGCGCCCATATTTTTTTATTTACTTTTCAATACACTCACTGAAATGAATAATCGGGGGTTGACCGGCGACACGTGGGGGACGACCTGCGCCCAGCCTGATACGATAATGTATTAAAATTATGGCGGGGGAGAGGTTGAGGTTTTAACTACATTACAGCACTAGTGCGTAATGGTAATCAAAATGTCACAGTTTGGTAACAAGGGCATTATGTACCTAAGTGCAGTGCAATAAGAGTCACTTTATGAGCAAGTGTATTGAAAAATTTGTTTATGCTATGGCTTACCTCGGCCTATTTGGAAAATAGTTTTTTTAATAATTTCGATTACCTTCACGATAGACAGAATTATATGTGAACAATGAAACAGTCAACATGACGTGAATATGTACACTTAAACGGAGCAGCGTGTACATTAACATGATTCAATATCAAGTTTAGAATTACGGTTGAGCTACATCTGAGCACACGGCGTGTCGAATTGTACTTTCCTATGCTTCTATCTCTTTCTGTCACCTAAAACTTTCATTTACTAGAATGAGAAAGAGAGCAGAAATTCGATTGCACGCGGCAAAATCGACGGGGCGATTGGCAACACATGCTTCTACGAATATCCTTTAGAAGCAAGAAGTGCAATTCGGTGCGACCAGATTATTATTATTTAGAAGATAAGGGGCTATGCATCACCCATAGTGTAGGGGATGTAGTCACTGCGACCTAAAAGATCTATGCGTGCGACCAGATGTATCAACCTTTAGATTGTCAGTTTCGTACGAAGAACGCCGAGATCTATAAACATTGCTTCAAACTTACTTTGGCTAAACGTTTATACTTTGTCTTGTATTTCTACTAGATAGACAGGAACGTGTCAAGTTAAAGCTCGAATTAAGTTACGATTATAGATATCAGTCGTAGTGACAGAGACAGCCAGTGGCCGCGAATAGTAATAATTAATTAATTGACTTACATGTGCCCCAGTAGAAGAAGTACTTCTCTTCTTGAAAGTAAACTTCTTATGAGATCGCTCGTCAGGAGCACAGCCGGAATCAGCTCCCGTATCAGAACCGCGTTCCTCTTCGCTTTGGCGAGGAATGTGCCTGAAACGTATTACAATTGAATGTAAGTCATTCTAACCCTTTGACTGGTACTGTGGGGCTTAGATATCCCTTAGGGGGATCCTGATAAGGATGCCTGTCGGTTAGGGGGGGAGGATCAAACTCTTCGACGATCTTGATCATTTAAAACGTTTTACTGACTTTGAATATGAGGCTTTTTTTTGTGGTGAGAAATCAAATAAGTTCTCTTTCTCTGGGTGGAGCGAGAGAGCGTGTCAGACTTTTACTGTCTAAAACCCACCTCTGTCACGTGGCTCTATTCCTTCAGTTGCTCTTTGCAGTCTAGTGCCACGGTAACTCTTTCGAAAATTCCCGCAGCCCCAGCAGACATTGCCCTACTGGGCCCCTTCAGTAAGACATGATCATCATTTAAGATACAAACCTGATTACTCTAGTAGTCTGCATGTTAGATTCCTTCTGCTGGCTGTCTGGTCTTTCCGCAGTATCCAGAAGTGCGCTAAACGCGACCACTCGGAACTCCCCTCCGTGAGCTTCTCGCACATAACTTAGAAGCAGACGTACCTCCATGTATAAAGTCTAGAGGATGAAATAAGATTAAATCGTGATTAGATCTTTGGAGAGTCATCGAAAGAACTAAAAGAACTGTTGCAGTTATAAACCAGTTAAAATATAAAAGGCCCGTTTTGATATTTGGGAAAGACCCTAGAATGTAAGTTGGAATGAAACTGAGAGAAATAATAAAATAATAATAACTAGCTTTTGCCCGCGCGGCTTCGCTCCCGTTCTTCCCTACTCCATCCTACTATACCCTACTCTACCCTACTATACCCTACTATACCCTACTCTACCCTACCAAACTTCACATAAACCATCTTCTAAATAGTCCGAACAAAGTCTAATCATTTGGTTTGGATAGGTGAGCCCGTTCATGAGTTATAAAATTACAACGAAATGTGGCATTGATTTTTATATATATAGATTAGAAGTCCGGTGTAGTAGTAGCTATTTTAGCTATTTTATTTAGTAGTAGCTACGCTATACCGGACAAGCTGCTATAGGTAGTCACAATACAAATGTCAAAACTTTAAATATTTGAAATTAGTATTTGACCATAAAATTAGCAATTATTATCAGCGGTTTCGTTCACGTTATGTCGAAAATTATTCCAAGCGAATATACTCCTGCAATACTTCGTACCCTAAGTACTATTCCTGGATATGGTTACCCGTGTGCCATTAAATTCAGTGCAGCCGTTTGAACATGAAGGAATAACAAACCTACATACACACATAAAGATACAAAAATACGACTTTTGGTCTTTATAATATTAGTATAATAACCCAAAGGTTTAATAATGCTTACACACCATAAACCAGTAAAGTCTATTTCCCCGACTGCATTGTCTATGGTTACGGTACGGTAAGTTACAATTATTTAGTGACTGTTGACTAAAATAATAACAATGTTGACAAAATAACATACACAGCAGATTTATCATCTCACCTGAAATATCTTAAGCGTAATGTAGTCTGATGCATAGGTTAATCACGCTAAGAATGCTAAAAGCACAAAAGAATAACCGAATAAAATACTCACAGAATTATCCAACATCTTCAGTTCTTTATGCATCAAAGCGAATCGGGTAACAAGTACTCTGAATGTAGTTTCAATGATAAACGTCTCGATAGCCCGGCTCGCATTAGGGCCCTGACCAGCGCCGAAGTTAGTAGCGTAACCTGACTGCAGGTTACTTATATCAGGAGACTTGGTGAAGTTGCGTTTTTGTTGATCTGGAAAGATTTATTTGACTATAGTTTTGTCTTTTGACCAAAATACGTTTGCAGCGTGTATAGCAACAAGAGCAGTGGTGGTCTCATGAAACCGCCCTGACTTACCGAGTTCTAGGTCTCGGGTTCAAACCCAGCCAGGCGCATTACTTTGTATAATTTATTTCACCACCACTGCTCTCTAAACAGTAAAGGAATAAATACATCCTGAGGAAACAATGTTCTATGACAAAAAATTCTAAGATATGTGCTAACCATGAATCCGTACATGTCCCGCGTGGTAGATTGCGGCCCTGTGCTAGAGAGGAGGCCTGAACCCTAGCATCGGGAACATTATAAGGCTGAATATGCTATGAATATAGAAGCAATTATAAGGGCAAACGCCAGTTGCCATGTTCTCGCTAGATGGTGCTGGACTCAATATTTTTAGTTTATTTTGTTTTTGTATAGGAACATTGTTAAGTCAAGGAAATGGTTCCATATTATTGAACTTAGTCAAATGACTGCCTGAAGTCACAATTTTGAATTCAGCGCCATCTAGCGATACCATGTCGAAGCTCGAACCCGTAGCTCTCACTTTAATCGATCAGATAAAAATCGACTAGACAGCTACGCCTGCAGTTATTGGTTGCTATAATAATCACATAAATAAATTGTAGTGTGATTAATATTGCAAAAATTCTCAGCAGCTGGGGTTATAAAATATAGAAGTCAGACAACACGAGATTGAGTATAGGTTTCAAAATCCCTCATCAAAAAAGCTACCGTCATTCTTACACGTTTTTAAACCGCGACGGCTCATCTTGACGTCTGTTAAATTAATGTATTTATGATCAATGTCTAGCTAATATTGGTACTTACTCATTGGCGATACCATCGAAGCAGGCTCAGCACAGAATCCAACAGCGGCATGCAAGTTATCCAATACCTCTCGAATCGGCGAATACTTGGTCATTTCCTTCAAGCGCGTGGTGAACTTGGGTATGGAAGCTGATCGTAGTTGACGCAAGGAGTTCCTGGCTTGGACACGAAGGCATTCTGCTTGAGGGCCACGGAGAGCTGTAGTGCAGCCATGGGAGCAGCCTAGTTGGCGGAGTAGCCTAGTGTCAAAGAAAGATTTTTTATTTATTTATCTAAACTGTATTATTGAGGCTGTATGAGCATTAATGTTGGGCTGCAAGGTGCAAGTAGTCGGCGTTGCGTACAAAATATCTACAGATCATTGAACTCGCTCAGCTGACGTTTTCTTAAAGAAATTAATTTCGCACATGCGTAAATTAATGCGAGTTTTGAAAGAAAGGTACTTTATTTTTTAATTTTATCTTTACAAATCGATAGTGTTTTATGTACCGGATCGACCCTCCACGGGATTAAAACGATTAAAATTTAACGGTGTATACACAAGTGATTCTCAAAGGGGTTGTTACTGTAAAATTAAAATGTTTTAATTTACACTGACTTACCGGAGTATAACATGCATAATCATATAATAAGGACAATCCAAGTTATCTTCCTCTCTCATCCTCTCCTTGGCGCTGTCACCGCCATCTATGTTGGTTGACTCCTGGCTTTGAGCGCATGGTATGCCTGAATCTCTTTCCTATAAAACATAATGCCATTTGAATTTGTCTGCATGGTAACACACATTCAACTCATCAGAATGACCATAGGAAAGAAAGAATAAAAAGAGAAATAGTGAGACAGTGGATAGAAAGAGTGAGACAACACTATACTGAGTTATTTGTAAAACATTGGCAACCTCTCTGGTCTATGTAACTAACATCATAAACCACAAACTTTGTTCTTGACTTTTAATTTATCGTATTTTAGTTCATCAGATTTTCATCCATACTTAAATAAAAATATTTAAATTTAACGTTCGAAATGCTACGAAGTCTACGCGAAGCAAGAGATAGTACAGTAGCGTAGGCGAGTGGGGATCGGGCAGCGGGGGTGCTTGATGCGCTTGCGTCGACGTACAGATTTAGGTAGGTATAGCAAAATACAGAGTTGAAATGTATTAAATAGAACAATGAAATCTTGAAGGTTTGTTTTTGGTAAATGTATTATGTTTTGTAAAAAATCATAGAGTCTGTCTAAAAAGTCAACCGACTTGGGTAATCTAATAAAATTCTTGAAATCTGATGTAGTCAACACTGGTTGAACAATCAAGTTTGCAAAGAGATGATCATTGTTTACAAATAAAAAAAGTGCTCTAGGTAATATAAATAACAGATATTTTAATTCGTTTTAAAAATGTAAGTTGTTTGACTTTTTAGACAGACTATAGAAAAAAAGTTGTTTTTTATGATGTAAGTAATACAGTCCTACAAGGTTCTTAGTGTTTTGCAAATACCCTGTAAAACAGCTAATTGTTAAAAAGAGATAAAAGTCAATTGATTTCATATCGTCGACATCCACTTACTTTGCTATCCTTATCGTTGTTGAAGTCCGCCATAGGATCAACATTGCCAGGCTGAGCCTCTTCATTCTTGCTGTTCTGCCAATTTTTGTGGACGCCCATCTCCATGAGTGTGTCCACTAAGTTCAACATGACTTCCATAACACGCAGGGTTATGTAGAAACTGTCCATCGTTGATACGGAGTAAACAGCCTATAACATTGGAATGTTCACTTTACATTCAGTTGGCTATTAATGTTGCCAGCATGAAATTCTGTCTCTGTCTTGGTGTTTTGTAAAAAAAAAAGAAATAAAACAAAAAAGTGGGCTATATAGAAAAAAACTGCTTAAACACTTACCTTGAGAGTAAATAGGGAGCTATATTTCAAATAATTTATTTTAGGATTAATAGTCAAGCCTTTAGAACGGCGACTTACCTTAAGGACAACTTGGAAATCAATATCACCGTCCTTCGTTATATAGTGCAAAGATCCAGGAGCCTCCTGTATTTCTTCAACAACGTAAGTAATGTTGGAATCTGTTTGTGACCGAGTGAGGCTAGGCTTACGTTCTGGTGTAGGTATGTGTTGGGATCCTTGCATGCTGACTGAGTCTATTTGCGATTCCAGAGATCCCTGTAAATAAAGTTAGCTAGTTAAATGATGTGCGTTGATTCTACCACGTTATGATTGACTAAGTTTTGTTGGGTTACCTGAGCAGACCATGCAAAAGGGGGTTTCTGAAAGTTTTATACTTTGAAAATCAATCTGGACATACGGAATACAACTGTGGGGAACGGCGAGCAACAGTAATATAGATATCCTGGAGAGATTCCAAACCAAAGCTCTGAGAACAATGCTTGGCATCCCTCATTGTATAAGTAATAGATACCTCGACCTCGGCCTAAAAACAGTTCGGCAGGAATTAGCTCAAAACAGCCTGAATATCAGGAGAAACTTACCGTCCATGTGAACGAACTGGCACACGCTCTAAGTGGAGAACATGCTTTTCAGCATACCCGGCTAAAAAGAAGTGACACACCGAGCCTACATAAAAGGTTTACCATTTGACAACAAGAGTCGTGTGAAAAGAATTTTCACACAAGTATGGCTCTTGAGGAAAACATAAACTGAGAAATTAAACAAAGAAGTGGCTTATTGTTGGAAAAACAGATTGCCCTGAAACAGGAATCATCAAAAAAAAAAAAAATTCAAAATAAAATAAAAACCGCTGAAGTGGACAGGCATGTTTGCTTACCTGTCTAGTCTTCGACAAATAATCCGGAGATGGTGTAGGCGTGTGTTCAGTAACAGTAATAATCGGATTCTTCTTTTTCTGTGTGTTTGTAGGCATCGTGTTAGAGGGGCCCTGCGCCCTCTCCGTCCGCACCTCATCGATGTACCTGCAATAACTGCCTTTAAAATAACAGGTTTCTTTTACAAACTTTTGGCATACTTACCACCAAGTTTAAGATTTTTAATAAAGTCTTATGTTTATATTTTATTTTTGGTAAAGACAATATCTAAACAATTTATGTTTCGTTTTATTAACATAAACGTTTCACATCATACCTGTGTTTTGTCGTGTATACTGTTCATGCTAAATATTTAGTGTTAATTCATGCTTTTATATCGTATTACGTTGGTCACTATCATTAAAAACTTCTAATAACTTGCAATTGAACAGTACCCTTAACGTGAAGCATTAAAGTTTAAATTTGTATGCTTTTACTGTCGAATTTTACTGTTGGTAATAAAGTGATGTTTGCATGGATTTTACGCATTATCGCATCCAGTGAAGCCTCAAACTAAATGAAGGAATTTAATTTTATCTAACTACGTAAACTTACTACTCGTATTATTCTAATGCATTAATTTGTAATTATGGATAGTGTATCGGAATCTAATGAGCATTGTGCGTGCATACAACTACTTTGATGTACTGTTTTATTGTGAGTTGTGACTGTGTATCTGAGTGTTCTTGTAACTAGATCAAAGTAATTGTTTGATGTGCTGAAATAAGCCTAATATACGTAGCAACAAGGCCTCTTTTCGAGGGTGCTTGTAAAAATCTGAAGCAAAACCTCTACGCCTAGTAAATATCGTAGTACTAGAATGTGTTACCAATCCGGCAAGACTAGCGTCTAAGTTACGAAGCCTCTAATTCTTGTTAATTTGCTCACTTACCCATTGGAGGCTAGCTCATCAATCAGACAGCTAGCGACCGAATCGTTCGTCCATTACAATAGTACGGGTACAAGCGTCAACAAGATGGGAGAAAGAGAATAAATATAATTTTTAAATGGAATTTTCACCCAGAATAATTGTGTTGATAAAATAAACATGCTGTGCTTTGATAATGGAAGAATGTGAAAATTTTGTGATGGTGATAAAACGAATTTGTAGTTTGATTATGTGAATGTTAATAAAACACGTTATATTTGCTGCTGATTCAGTATTTGCTTAGCGTTTTACTTCGGCTCGTGAGATCTTTTAAAAAGATGTAAGAGAGGGAGAATAGCAGACAAATTGCGTAACATAGACCGAATGACAGTCGCTTCAATGCAATGTTGAACTGTCAAAATGAAAGCGATTGCAATTAGGTACATTGCAAAAGTGTATGTTACATAATTAGGCCGCCTAACTAGTTTTTCAAATATAAATTGATCCAGAACTTATTTATTCTTATTTCTTAAGTTGATATTTATCGGTAGGTATTTCTCAGTCATATTTTCTCCCCCTCCATATAATCTATTAAATTAATAATAATTTTCTACATCTATAAACCTAAATCATCTATAAATATAATCTGTAAGAAATTGAATTAGGTAAGTAGGTACTGCTTATTTTCAAGGAAGTACAAAAAAAATCTACGCCTTTTCAATATACTAAACTTAGGATGTTATTAAAAATTACCATAGCTATAAAATTTTAAATGGAAAATGCCATGAGAAAGAAAAAATATGGAAAAATGGTAATTGGATTATGATATTTACCTAAGACTGGGCATACTTTTCCCTTTGATAAGGTTGCAGTGGAATAAATCGCCAGTTAGTCTCGGAGCCAAGGGAGGGAAGTTACTCGCTAAGGCAGAATTGGGACGATCATCATTATTGTCCAAACTCCGGTGATATTCCTGCAAAAATATTGAAATTAAGAATATATATTTGATAAAGCCTAAGAATAAGCGAAAAAATATAGCTACAGATAGCATCCTAACTGCAGAGTGGAAGGAGAACTTGTGGTCATCGTGTCCGATTTTTTCCAGCGTTTTTTCTGACTTCGACAGCAGCTTAGTTTCTACAAACGCTTTTAGGTCGGCCATTTTCATTTTGCGTTTTATCTTCTCACTGGATCTTCGCGACATTATGTTCTCTTCTTCTACGGCTTTAGTCGGTGATGGGAAGGGCATTTCTGTTATCGGCGACATGTCTTTAACTTCTGGGACCTCAATGAAGTTCTTCAGTGAGTCTCGGTCTTTTATATCTGGGCTCTGGTAGACGGACACCTCTATTTTGGGTATAGGCAAGGAGTTGCTTCTTTTTCTCGGTTGCGTTTGTTTAGACATATCGTCGCATATGTCTCGTAACCTGTAACATAGTGTTTTTTCATCAATGTGATCACTTATAGGGCGTCCATTAAGTTGGTGAGGTGATTTTTTATTCCCACTGGCCGCAGTGAGAAGTCGTGAGATTTGGCTCAACCACCACCTAATCCACAACCAACCTAATCAACCACCTAATCTCATGTGAGATTGAAAGATGCACATTTTTGGTGTAAATACGAGTATGTTTATTTTATTTAGTAGGACTAATTAAGTTTTAGTTGAATCAGCCCATCTTTCTGGGATTAACATCGTTTGTTGGGGGAAAAGAAATATGTAATACCTGCCGAGTGAGATTGAGTGAGATTCGACTTGACCCCTTTCCCCTTCTAAATGCCTCACGTAATTAATGGACACCACCTTAATTTGTATGTAAACTAAAGAGAAAATGTAGAAACACAATACCTGTTGTATAAATAGTGTAGGGCCCAATATACGCCTTCTTCTTGCCATTGCGATGTAAATAAGCATCTCAACGTAGCAACATCTAGGAACGTAGCAGCCGATACCTGAAAAAAATATTTCATAGGTTTTCATTGCGAAGTTAATTTCGGTAATAAAGAGAACAAGATCATCCAACTCTCCTGTCGCAGGTCTGCTGGAAGGAATTTGTTTTAGAATAAGCAGTACGTTTGTGCTCTGTCGGTATTTGTTCTTTTCATTTTTAAGTGTTTATGGTTATAAATAAATAAGATGGTTTAGTTGAAAACCAGCGTCAGACACTGGTTATCTGACATTCGTTCTGAACTGGACCTATTTTGGTGCAGCTATGAGACACGCAATTATATTTTGGCTTCTTTCAGTTTGTTACCTATTTACCTAACTATTGATTTTGTGCATTGTGTAGTGCCAAATAAATTCATATTCTCTCTTTTTTTAGGGTTCCGTAGTCAACTAGGAACCCTTATAGTTTCACCATGTCTGTCTGTCCTCGCTTAATCTCTGTGACCGTTAGCACTAGAAAGCTGAAATTTGGTACCAATATGTATATCAATCACGCCAACAAAGTGGTAAAATAAAAATTGGAAAAAAATGTTTTATTAGGGTAGCCCCCCTATATGTAAAGTCGAAAGTGTTTTTTTTTAAATTTCAACCCTAACGTGTGATATATTGTGGGATAGGTATTTGAAAATGAATAGGGGTTTACTAAAATCATTTTTAATTTCGGAAATAATCGCTCCAAAAGTAAAAATCAATGTGTGTCCCCCCCCTCTAACTTTTGAACCATAAGTTTAGAAAATATGAAAAAAATCTGAAAAGTAGAACTTTATAAGGACTTTCTAGGAAAATCATTTTGAACTTGATGGAAAGAAAATTTTTGGTCAAAAAAGACAAAAAGGTTGTACAAAATAATTTCTGGACTAAGTTTGTAGTATAATCGTATATGCAAGCATTTTTTTGTAACTTCATTTACATATTTTATTATCCTGAACGTATCTTCTTTCAAACAAAAAAAGAATTATTAAAATCGGTTCTCGCAATCCAAAATTACCACCGAAAACTTCTTCTGGTACCTATGCATTAATTAGTAACCCAATTTCCCGAGAGATGGCGCTGTACTTTTAGGATTTTTCCTGAGTTAATGGGGTCGGGTATTATTGAATTGTTCGGTTGGTCTCTCCTCGGCATTGGCGGTATTATCTTATAACTACATAAAACTTCTATCAGGAACATGCTAAGGCAATTTATAACAAAACTAAAATTCATTTTTTAACGCCATCTATCAAAATGTTAAGGTAAAAACCAGTTCATAAATGGTTCGACAGATGGCGTTGCGTAATGACGTAGTCTTTTTAAAAGTCGATGTTAAGATTTTCCGTGCTTTCATGACCTACCGTGGTAAAAAATCGTTGCTTCTTAAATATATTCGTAATTTTACGAGTGCACAATCGCTGAAATTTCTACTACTTGCATACTGTTTTAGTTATCACCGTCCTTTGTGGGCCCGTTTTTAGGGTTCCGTATTTATTAGAGTTCCGTACTTAGTATGTCAACGTAACAAATAGCCTTTTTTTAAACTCATAAGTGGGAACACTTATTGTGACGGACGGGAAACTACGGAACCCTACACTGAGCGTGGCCCGACACGCTCTTGGCCAGTTTTTTTCTTTTACCTCGTTTTTTGAGATCAGAAATCATTAAATAGTTGAGCTAAAATCTAATACGCCCTGTGTTAGATTTTTACTGGCTAATACCTAGTGTGTGGTGTGTGGTTTTATAGCCTTTTGCGTTACAGGGTCACGGTAAGTCTTTCGAACATGATAAATTTCTAAGGTATTGGAGAAGAGGAGAAACGTTGATGCTGCTGTCTGTACAACTACTTACATTCCCTTGTTTCACAGTGGGTGGTTTTTCTGTCGATGTAGGAGTACTTTTCGTAGGACCACCTCCACCACCACCACTGTCTGATAGAGACTCTTTATCTGAAGAGCTGCAAGCATCAAAATATTATTATTAGGCACTTTACACCATTAAATTTTTGCGTTTTAACTACCTAGAGGTCATTGGACTCGCTCAGCTGACGTTTTCTTAAAGAAATTAATTTCGTATATGCGTAAATTAATACGAGTTTTAAAAAAAAGGTACTTTAATTTTTTAATTTTATCTTTACAAATCGATAGTATTCCATGTACCGGATCGACCCTCCACGGGATTAAAACGATTAAAATTTAGCGGTGTACATTAGAAAGTAGCTCGCAGTCAAGCACTAGTTTATATCAATAAAAAAAGTGGCTAAAAGAGTGATGGATGTAAATGTTAATGGATGGATTTGGATAGAGTAGGCCAGAAATATACATGTAGGAACTTAAATTTATAATTGGGTAGTTGAATCAATTTCTTTGTTATTATTATTATCTTATCACCATTTTATCGTTGATTTTATTTTGTATAACCTCTTTTTCTTTTTTTATAATGGATAGGCTCGCGTTTGACCGCAATCTCACCTGATGGTAAGCGATCTTTTTAAAATGTGAATGTTAAAATACTGTAGACTTCACGGATTCAAAGATACTATTTTTATTGTGCTTTACTATGTTCTCTGGTCTACACGTCCTCTCATACCTATTAATATTATAATTTAGAAATATTATTAATTCTATCATTTTTTAACGGTTTTTCTCCATAGGAGACAACCAATTGGAACTAGCTTCTGACGTCTTATAAGTTTCCATGTAGAGGTAGATAGGCATGTGAAGAAAAATTATTTGAGTTTGATTAAAAAGTAACTTTTCAAAATGAAAAAGATTTCTTTTTTGTGTTATTTGTTGTTTAATTTAAAATATTAACAGGGGAGAATGAAAGAACAAAACGTGTTACGGCTACCCCAAGTATGAGTTTATTGATTTTTAAGCATTATCTTACTTCATCAAAGCCGAGTTACAAACTCAGGATTTTACAGCAGTTGCATTTGAAACTTTAGTTAAACTTAGTCTTAAAATCTTACCTCATCTTGGTGATTTGCGGTAAAGGTTTAATTCCCGGTAGACCTGGCTTCGAACCGTCAGGTTTGCGCGGTTGAAATATACTGGGATCAGCTGCATACACAGTGTAGGCCTCCTTCACAGCTCCTCCAAAGTTTTGTTCCGAAGGCAGACGGTAGATAAACTGAAAAAGACAGAAAAAGAGACTTAGAGTTAATTTTGAGATTGTCCTAAGTTAAGACTACTAGAATAAAATATAGGCAGATATTCATGAAAATTAAATGCATCTTGATATTTCATTTAGAGCGTCTTCACACTAGCGTTTGTCCAGCGTAGGCGTTCGATAAACGTATGCGCAGCGCGGACGTCGCGACGACGCGGCGCAAACGTCGTGTTGTTGCGGCGTTTCTTCTGGAGTCAATTGAACGCTGCGCTAACGCGGCGCCTCCGCCGCGTCGTCGCAGCGTCTGCGCTGCGCAAACGTTTATCGAACGTCTACGCTGGACAAACGCTAGTGTGAATAGGCACTCTTACGTGTAAGCCGTATCTTAAGCATATTGCGCTTATATTTTTTCTCATCTTACCACATGCTCTTCCTCAGTGCTAGAACTTTCTTCAGGTATAGTTTCAGGGAATATGGTTTCTTTGGGAGACGACAGCCATGGCTCCTCCTCGGTACTGGCCTGTTTTGATGTCACTTCCGATTGTGACAACGACACGTTCTGGCTGGGTGGACTTCCGTTCACATTGCCACCTCCACCTTCCTCTTTAGATAGTTTACCTGTAAGATCAAAAGGCATTAGCTATAAACTATGTCAGTTAGTGATTGGCTTATTATTGTAGAAATATTATAATAATAATAATGATCCAAATCAAGCTTCATATAGGTATAAAAAAGGTTTACACGCATACGCCCAAGGTTGCTAAATACATAAAAAAATCAGGTTACAGTGGTAAATAAACAAACTCCAGCGGGGTCAGTCCAGGGGATGCAATTGCAAGAAATGATGTTAAGGAAAAGTACCATAAATTATAGTCGTTAGTAATAAAATTACTAAAGAGTAAAAGTATGATAGGTTTCTCTACATACGTCCCATAAACACGTCGCCAGGTTGGTGTCTCTTGGAATACTTGCCACCTAAAGGCTTGGGCTTTGGTTTCACGAGAGTGGTGAAACATGGCGCTTCAGGATGCCTGAACTCCCACATCGCCTGCCACATCTTTAGGCCATTCTCTAACCGATAGTTGTTTGTGAAGTCCGACTCTTTCAGGTGGTGAGACAGTGGTGCAAACAGGAACACAAACAGCTGAAAATGTAATTTATGTTTGAAAATTGTAAAGATATTGAAGTGGAATCTTTAAAAGAAATAAGTTGCCCTATACTAGGAATAACTCGTCTATCGTGGGTGTGTTCACAAGTAAACTGACATTCACAAGACACTCAGCTCCGGAAGACTTATCTGTAGGCCATAATTACAAACATGTGTATCGTGCGGGAATCTAACCCGTGACACGTACCTAGTGCAGCAGTAAGCTTAACCACTGCATCAATCGTGCCGTCATTAATATTAATACTTCTTAGACAGATATTAATAGCCTTATTACATAGAAAATTTACAGATAATACTCAGAAAGAAATAACACCCTAATTTAGTTCTGGTTACGAGTGAAAAAATATAATTACCGTCAAAGCAGGTATGGAGAACAGATAATAGAATGGGTTTGAGAAGAAGACGCCATTCTCATAGTCGCTTTCAATGCATTCATCAGATGCATCAAGGAGGATCCAGTGCAGGGTGTACAGCAGCTTGGTTTCCACATTGCCCAGGGATTGCATGTTGTCTTTTACCCTTTAAAAATACAGCATATTTGAATAACCTAATCATATTTAGATTTGATGCCTCAGGAATTTTGATTTGATATAATTATTAGGTTGCATATTCTTTGTTATACTGTATAATGTATTATTCTGTAGCAAGTAATATATAAAATGTGCATCCTGAAAGTAGTTTTTTCAGTATCAGCAACTGAATCAATTTCTGCTATTTTTAAAATACGTTTTTTTTTTTAAATATGTAATTTCTGTCTTGAATATTTTAGGACAAAAACCTATTTTAATATTTTTTTTAAAAATCTTATGTTACCTGAGTGTGTGAATGCATAGAGACCAATACCAATGCGCTACCGTTTCAAGGGTATGATTAGGACTTATAAAAGAACTAGCTTTTGCCCACGGCTTCACTCACATACTATGTCACTCAGGAAAAATGTAGTTTTCTATAAGTGAAAAAATTTTAACAACCGGACCAGTACTTCCAGAGATTACTTCCAACAAACATAAAAACAAACTTTACCTCTTTATAATGTTAGTACAGATAGTGTAGATAAATTTGACTTTACCTGTTGTGTAACAGAGCTGCTAGCGCATGCATCACATGAGGCAATGATGCTTGTATCAGCCTCCATCGTGGTATGGACTCTATAGCTTCAGCTAGGCTGATAGACAACCCAAACCGTAGATTTTGTACCAGCACTTTTTCAAATGACTGTAATTATTTACAAAACAGATCAGAAGGAGTATCTAGTCTCTGTCATGATTTGGAAAGAGTTTAAAGAGTAAGTCAACAAATTAGTATACTTACTAATAATTTAATGTCTTGAGTCTTAACTTCTGGGCCAACTTTTTTTATAAGTAATTTAATTTTGTAAAAAAAAATTACCCATAAGTTTTTAAGTAAAAACTCTGATTTAACAAGAGAAGAATCTTACCTTGCACGCTTCTTTGACTTCCTGAAGTTGTTTGATTGAAATAAAGATAGTTTAATTTAATAATTACTGAGAAAAAGTTTCAGGTAAGCTATGTAAACCACAAGTAAACAAACATTTCACTGACGTTTTATAAAAGTAAACATGTCAGTGTCAATGCCATTTTTTGAAGTTTCATAGTAAAATGTTGCCAAAAATCTAGAATAAATTATGATAAATAAAATACGTAAAAAACTACGGTGAAAGATTACAAATAGTTTCCAATGGAAAAAAACGATGAAATATTCTAACATTTTTTATTTATCCATTTCCCACAAATAACAAAATTAATGTTTAGAATAAACTAGACAACTTATTAAGTATTAGGTAATGTTTTGCAGTAAATAATAATAACATACAGGAGAAGTAGTGTACTAATATAATTTGTTATAGAATAAAGCATAAACCTAATAAGAAATCCCAAACAAATGTACCAAAATAATTAAGCATTATTAAAGCTAAGCACAATTATGTGATTACTTACATGGTGTCCAGGAGCACGTTGACAGAACTGCGTGTTATCAACAAATAAGTGACACTTTACAATCAACAACAAAACTACGAACATACAAAATTAAAAACATTGCAAAAAGATTTCCCGTACCGGGAATCGAACCCGAGCCTCCTGGGTGAAAGCCAGGTATCCTAGCCACTAGACCATACGGGAGATACTTGTGTTGGCAATATACTCAATACACAATGTGCAGAATACATTTTGTGACCTCATAGCTATAAAAATAGGTTCTTACCTACATTAATAACAATAGTTTAGCACTTGTTCAAGTAATATGAAGGTCATTACGAATTTGGAACCAACTTTAGATGTACACAGTTGCTCTAAGGCGAACATTACACGGTAGGTTTTGCTGTCAGTTTTGCCACAGTCAAAACCTTGATTGAAGAAAAACCATCATTCACCATCATTCATGATTGATGGAATTGATTGACGCTTGCATGATCCTTTTTTGAATATAGACATGAACAAACTAATCCATTAGTAGGACAAAATAAAGACTAGGTAGGTATATTTTATATTTGTTGTGGACCCTAGGTCCGCAAGCCCTAAGTCATTTATTTATGGTGTTATTTTTTTTTCATAAAACGTCTTTTTTGAGATCAAATTATACAGAAACACAAAAATCAGCCATATTTTTTTGCGTGTTTTGAGCGTATGTACACATTTTGCAAACATTTAGGTGTAGGCGTTATCAATATAATATAATTTTATGTTAGTCATAAATAAAGAGTTTACTTACCATGCAGGCGGCATCGTGAACTTTTCCAAGGCGCGGTCTTACAAAAGGGGTGGTTTGTCTCCACAGGAAAATCTGGACCGGAATCGGGACTACCTCCTCGGAATTTGGATCTTCTTCGGTCATGTCTTTGGTTTTCGCTGCAAGCGAGGATCCCTGACAAGACCACGACGCAAATGTAGCGAGACGAAAGACATTGATCGATTTGATTTGAGGCAAAATTCATGGTCTGGAGGTAATGTTTCGCTAAATGATTTTTGAAGAAAGCACTTTATAGGTAGATACAAAGAAGCCACATTATAAAAAATAGTTTTAGGAACGTCGTATGTGCTGTAGATGGCCAAATTTCCTATGCGCAGAAAGTTAAAATGCCAGAAAATGATAATAGTACTTCAAAATATGAGGAATAAAATAATAAAGACACCATCTTACCTTCGCAGAACTAATGAACTTAAAAGGTGTTATATAATTAAAGTAAGTGTAACCATTTCATTAATAGAAACAGCTTGTTTAACATAGGTGGGTACCTACCTCACTTGCAGTAATTAACACATAGTTCTGAACTCATGGAAAGCACCACTGTTTACATCCTATGGTGTCACAATAGGGAAGTTATGGGAGGAAACGAGGACCTCTTCCACGGGACGCGAGACTGGGAATGAGGTTCCGCGCAATTGTGACGAGACGGACGGTTAGGGTTGGCGCAGCTAAGTTTCTCTTAATTTATGCAGTCGACATGTTTTCTTCAGACTTGCCCACTCACTTAACTGCTTAGCTTTCGTACGTATCTACTGAACCACCTAGTTGTTAAATCTTCATAAAAAAGTAATTGTATCTGCAAAGAGACAAATTGTGGACTTCTCCAAAAGATATCTGATTCTTACCAAACAAAGTAGTTCAAGTCCTAAATATTTGATATTAAAACCAATATTTTCCACTATCTGCTGCCAGCGGCGTCGCCTGAGTGAAAGTTGAAAATTGTCCCAAGAGAATACACTCCCGAGATAAAAAGTAAGTATCCTATGTGCTATTCTAGGACATGGTATACCTGTGTAAGTAACAAGTTTTATCAAAATCCGTTCAAACGTTCGAGCAATTTCGCATTCAGGCAATCTGTGTCAGTTCCAGGTTGCTTTGAAGAAATCGCTGAATGCGATAAGGCTCCAAATTATAGGAATGTTGTTTTTTATTGTAAGGTTTCCTTTTTGTAAATTGTAGTCATGGTGTAAAATAAAGCATATAATATAAATAAATAATTATGTAACAAACATACACACACACATACTCACAAACTTTTACTTTTACAATATTTCTTATTACATATTTTCTAGGAAACAATTCCCTAAAATACAATAATAAGTATAGTTGTAAACTATACGTAGTTTTGATAAATTTTACATCACGTTTTCAGCAACCCTGGAAAATTTTCAGCATTGATCTGTGCGCGCGGGTCGAGAGGCGGAGAGGCAGCCTCCGGTTGCTATAGAAACGGCAACATGGCTGTTTCCCGAGCAGCTGAAAATGTAGGCCAGACTTTATTCAACGATTATTGGATTGAGATGGGTTAGGTTTGAAATAAATAAGGGAGAATTTGAGACTGATTTTATTTCCAATATGAAATTGTCATTGCGCTTCTAAAATTGAAAACTTTTTCAGGTCTTGGCACTGTACTGTGTTTAACACTGTAATAGTTAAACCGTAAATGATATTGGCGTGCAGTGGACGCCCTCTTGTTCTCAATCGTAACACGGACCGTGTTATCTAAGGTTCTAGAGGCTGCCTTTTGTTTGAAGAGCGCTTCTCGAATAAACAATTTAATTTATTTGATGCCACTCTACAACTGTTCTTCGAAGTATACTCTGCACTGTGCATAACGAAAAACTACCTACCTAACTACGTAGCCACTATTTCACCATTTGCCTAACCTAAAATCACGTGAAAAATAACGTGTTTTCAGCGACGTTCTTTATCAACCCTCGTCCAAGTAATTTATTTGATAACGTCCCCAAATAAAATGGTAAACATAAAGACATTGAATTAACAAGATTGGCATAGATATCAATGTTCGCTTTGCGGCAGGCAATTTACTTTATAAATAGAGACGGTCAGGGAGCGCCGCCACTAACAGTACCCATTTTGTAGATTGTTTCCGTTAGTTGTGTCCACATACATTGTCATTGTTTTATGCAGCCATCAGATTTTATGGCCAATTAGCTGATGTTCGTTTGGTTTCTATATGTTGGGAGTGAGGGGTGGTTAGCGTAGGTATACGTAATTAGTAGATACTAGTGACCCAGCTTGGTTTTGCATGGGTGTAAATTATCTATATCTATATATATTTATATAAAAGTAGAAACTGACGGACTGACATATCAACGCACAGCCGAGATTACTGGGAGTAGGAGCGTGAAATTTTGTGCAAGGATTCTTTTTATGACTTAGTTGAGCACTAAGAGAGGATTTTCCAAAAATCACCAGATAAAGGGATGAAACGGGTGTCCAAAGTTTTGTATGTAACCTAATTTCATGCGGGCGAACCTGCTGGCAAAAGCAGCTTTATATATTATATATAATCTACATTAATATAATAAAGAGGTAAAGTTTTTTTTTGTTTTTTTGTTTGTAGGAAGTAATCTCTGGAAGTACTGGTCCAATTGCTAAAATTTTTTCACCTATGACAGAAAGCTGCTTATTTCTTGAGTGACATAGGCTATATTTTATGTACGCGGGCGAAACCGTGGGCAAAAGCTAGTTATTTATACTACATAAACTATCCTCGTTTATTGTTCTTTCTATTAGTGAAAATTACATCAAAATCCGATGCTTGTGTTAGGAGGAGTTAGCGGATAAACAGACGCGGAAAGCGACTTTAGGACATTGTTAACACCTTATCATTCTCATTGTTTCGCCTCGTCGTTTATATCGTATACATCGAGGACCGGAACAATTTGCCTACTGTAGTCTTCCCGTCCGATTATAATTTTGGTCTCTTCGAAGCAAAAGTGAATAGGCTCTTATGGCCCAAGCACCCGAAAAGTGCCATAAAACAGTGACTTTCTGAAGCCTACTGCTCGGTAACGGTCAGGTTAATAGGTTTGAAAAAAATATATGTTTATTACAGATCCAGGAACTACATTACCAACATTTGATTTTTTCGTGCGATTAATACTTTTTAAATATTTAGCAATTTCGCAACTTTTCCCTACTCCTTAGAAACGGCTTGGTTCTTTAGAAACATTTTTACACATAAAAATTGGTGGTTAAATATTCTTCAAAGCGAACATAGCATATGTAAATCTATCAATATTTCGCAAAGAAAATGGATTTAAAGGTCAGCCGCGCACTATCCGGGTGCAGCTAGCCGCAATTAAATGCACAGATTATAATAGTAGTTTTTACACCACCTGCTCGATAATGTCGTTTTATACGTCATACAAACCTCACTTAAAGCAAGTCATTCTATCCCTAGGGAGATAATGCAGTATGGCCGATCCCTAGGGAATAATGAGATTTGAATTTGGAACATCAAAAATCGTAAACATAGTGAATTAAAATGTACGTGCATCGCACAAGTTGACTCGAAATTCAAACTGGCCACTAACAGAAATAGAATAAAAAAAAGACGGGTTGCACTCCGGGAGTGCCGGCAGAAGTGAAAACTTGATTATTAACGTTGAGCATGTTTGATATTTTGGAATGGTTAGGGAATAATTTTGCACCAATTGCTTTATCAGTATAAAAGTACTATCATTTATGTGGTAGAATACAATATTCATTTATTGCGCTATCGTACACAAACATGACAATTTATATTACATTAAAAATTTAACACTTTAAAACTATTACAATTATTTTACATTAAAAAGTTTATCTCTCCGAAAAACTACTGAGGTGTCAAGGGACACCCGGATGGAACGAAGTTCCGTTCTGGCTTGCTTTCTATAAGAGAGAGAAAGAGAGAAAGACAGAGAAACATGCGCACGCCGCACGGCTTACAATAGCTTACTATAGAAAAAGTGTCGTTACAACTTTTCGTGAGAATTTTTTCCGTCTAGCCAATACAATATAACTAAAAAATACTATCCTATTTTATGTACATTTTGACAGCACTATTTCAACATCTTCGAAACCATGAAAACGACACTCATGACGAAAAAGTTGATAATTTCTGACATCCGCCATCTTAGATTTACATTTTGACAGCACTATCGGCTTCAACAACCTCGAAAACCATGAAAAAGACACCCATATCGAAAAAGTTGATAATTTATTGCAGCCACCATCTTAGATTTAAATTTTGACAGTACTATCGGTTTCAACACCCTTGAAAACCACGAAAACGACACCCATGAGGAAAAAGTTGATAATTTCTTGCAGCCGCCATCTTGGATTTATATTTTGACAGTACTATCGGTTTCAACACCCTCGAAAACCACGAAAACGACACCCATGACGAAAAAGTTGATAATTTCTTGCAGCCGCCATCTTGGATTTACATTTTGACAGTACCATCGATTTCCACGCCCTCGAAAACCATGAAAACGACACCCATGACGAAAAATTTGATAATTTCTTGCAGCCGCCATCTTGGATTTATATTTTGACAGTACTATCGGTTTCAACACCCTCGAAAACCACGAAAACGACACCCATGGCGAAAAAGTTGATAATTTCTTGCAGCCGCCATCTTGGATTTACATTTTGACAGTACCATCGGTTTCCACGCCCTCGAAAACCATGAAAACGACACCCATGACGGAAAATTTGATAATTTCTTGCAGCCACCATCTTGGATTTATATTTTGACAGTACTATCGGTTTCAACACCCTCGAAAACCATGAAAACGACACCCATGACGGAAAAATTAATAATTTCTTGCAGCCGCCATCTTGGATTTACATTTTGATAGTATTATCGGTTTCAACACCCTCGAAAACCACGAAAACGACACCCATGACGAAAAATTTGATAATTTCTTGCAGCCGCCATCTTGGATTTATATTTTGACAGTACCATCGGTTTCAACGCCCTCGAAAACCATGAAAACGACACCCATGACGAAAAAGTTGATAATTTCTAGCAGCCGCCATCTTGGATTTATATTTTGACAGTACCATCGGTTTCAACACCCTCGAAAACCATGAAAACGACACCCATGACGAAAAAGTTGATAATTTCTTGCAGCCGCCATCTTGGATTTACATTTTGACAGTACCATCGGTTTCAACACCCTCGAAAACCATGAAAAAGACACCCATGACGAAAAAGTTGATAATTTCTTGCAGCCGCCATCTTGGATTTATATTTTGACAGTACTATCGGTTTCAACACCCTCGAAAACCACGAAAACGACACCCATGACGAAAAAGTTGATAATTTCTTGCAGCCGCCATCTTGGATTTACATTTTGACAGTACCATCGATTTCCACGCCCTCGAAAACCATGAAAACGACACCCATGACGAAAAATTTGATAATTTCTTGCAGCCGCCGTCTTGGATTTACATTTTGACAGTACTATCGGTTTCAACACCCTCGAAAACCATGAAAACGACACCCATGACGAAAAATTTGATAATTTCTTGCAGCCGCCATCTTGGATTTACATTTTGACAGTACTATCGGTTTCAACACCCTCGAAAACCATGAAAACGACACCCATGACGAAAAATTTGATAATTTCTTGCAGCCGCCATCTTGGATTTATATTTTGACAGTACCATCGGTTTCAACACCCTCGAAAACCATGAAAACGACACCCATGACGAAAAAGTTGATAATTTCTTGCAGCCGCCATCTTGGATTTATATTTTGACAGTAAGGGCCTTATCATACTAGCGGATTGCGAGCGTCCTCAAAGCGAAGCGGGCGCGCAACGAATACGTTACGGGCGCGCAACGAACACGCCACGCATGCGCAGCGAATTTATTGCGGATACGCAACGAGATCCGGCAACGAGATGCGAGTCTCCGGCCATCTTCGAAGTAACAAAGCCAAAAGCAGTGTCTCCTCGTCGGAATCCATTTTGTTACTGAGTGTATTATACGTCGGTAACTTATACAAACACGCGTTGAAAAAGTTGCGAATTTCCACATATCCGCGACGTCTTCGCTGCGCAGCCGCGGCGTGTTCGCGACGCATTCGCTGCGTGCCCGCCCCGCCCCTCAGCCGCTCGCAAATCGCTAGTGTGATAACGCCCTTAAAGTGTCCAATCCAAAAGGGTACAATTTTTCGTGAGAATTTTTTCCGTCTAGCCCCCTTTCACAACGCGCGATAAGGGATAGCTGTCTACTCTCCATCCGTCTTACGCTTTTTCGATCAGGTCACGTGTCCTGACGCGAGTTTAAGATTTTATACCCATTACAGAAAAAGTGCTCAACGCCGCTAAAGAAGTTTTCACTTCAATAAAAACTTCTTTCTGACGGGAGCATTATAGAAAATTGAAAGTATAGAATCTTGGAGTAGTGAATTTCGTTTGTTTGATGAACTTGTAAATATAATACTTATATTTCTCTAATAATAACTCCCTCGCAATGCTCGGGAGTTAATAAAGAAACCTGAGTGAAGTGAGGAATTCAAGCCGCCCAAGACAAAGACAGCTTTATCCCCGTGTTGCATACTCTACTTTTTACACCATCTGTGAGATAATTAATAGTAGTTTATGTGACTAGAGGATAAAGCAGTGTCTTTAAGTCGCGGGCGGCATGTTAAATTCCGAGCGAAACGAAGGTTGCTGATTTTAATCCCGAACGAGAGTGAGGGATTTATAAAATTAACTCCCTCGCAATGCTCGGGAGTTAATAAAGAAACCTGAGTGAAGTGAGGAATTTAAGCCGCCCAAGACAAAGACAGCTTTATCCCCGTGTTGCATACTCTACTTTTTACACCATCTGTGAGATAATCAAAAGACAATTTGGTCGACCAAATCATATATTAGAGAAATATAAGTATTATATTTACAAGTTCATCAAACAAACAAAATTCACTACTCCAAGATTCTATAGTTTCAATTTTCTATAATGCTCCCGTGTTGTCAGTACGCACGTTTTATTCTATTTTCTTTTTTTTGTTAGTGGCCAGTTTGAATCATAGTGATTACATACTCTTTGGTTTGAATTTCGAGTCAACTTGTTCGATGTGCCTACATTTTAATTCACAATGTTGACGATTCTTGATGCTCCAAATTCAAATCTCATTATTCCCTAGGGATCGGCCATACTGCATTATCTCCCTAGGCATATAATGACTTGCTTTAAGTGAGGTTTGTATGACGTGTAAAACGACATTATCGAGCAGGTGGTGTAAAAAAAAAATTAGAACATTATCTTGGCCAACCATCAACTAAGTCACGAGTCGGAAAATTTTATGTAGGTACGTCTTTTCAGTTGGTTTTTTACACAAACCGATTTTTCTGAAATCTACAAAGGAATAGAGAGGTAAAATGGAGGAAAGAGGGTAAATCGCAATCAAGTGAGATGTTTAAGTAGGGTTTCGTTGCCCTAAAAACCTCAAGCAACACTTGACCGCGCAGTGACACTTATCTCGCTGATCAATGCTGTGGTCGTCCACAGCTATCCCTCCCTCCATCTCTTATACTACTATATATATCTACGAGTATCTACATATTATACTTTAAGTTTTTTTTTTTAATATTAAAAAAAAAAAAACAAAATTATGTTTAGGTACCGGTAACTATATACATATCGACGGATGAAAGGCAAAATGATGTAAGCGAAAAAAAGTGAACTTTACAAAAGTGTACACCATTTTGCCTTTCAACCGTCGATATATATGTTCAAGTAATGGCATCGGACGTCAAAACTTTGTATGGTAAATGGCGGTCTTGGTATGAAGGCTTGAGCATTAAAACAGGTGGTTATAGGAGTTGAGAAAGAGGGATGAATTGTGTTGAAGGTAAAACGGTTAGAAAGGAGCTTAGAATAAAGAAACTTTATTATATAACCTACCTTTTACATACAAATATTTAAATCTATGAGTGTAATGTGTGTTTAATTGCTGACAGCAATTCCACCAGATAACTTGGGATATATTGTAAGAACTTAAACTGAAAATGGGGGCAGTACACTACAAACTAGCGGCGTACTGCTACTAAATTAATCAAATAAAATTTTGTAATAAAAATTATTACATAGATATTATCTATAGCTGTATTAGCAGACCCAAAAGGCGTCATTCTGCTCGAAAGCTAAGCAGCGCCATCTACTGGGTTTAATTGTATTTTCAAATCTTCCAAGGACTCATCTAAGTGGGTCCCTGGAAGGTTAAATTAATAAGGTTATAACGAAACAAACCGTACAAACTGTCCAATCAAGTGTATAATTTTGTATGCTGAGCAGTCGCTTGTATTTTCATTTCCTGAAAAAAAAAAACTTGTGGAAGGTTGTTCAGTTTCGTCTACTGAGCAAGCCCATAAAGTTTGAAGAGACCTGTCTCTTACACCCTGTAACAGCCTTTTTAATGTTCCCACTGCTGGGACTCAGGCCTCCTCTCTAGGAGAGGGAATGGGCCATAATCCAACACGCAGGCCCAGTGCGGGTTGGTGGATGTAACATGTCTTCGAATTTTTGGTTCTAGGACATGCCGGTTTCCTCACGATGTTTTCCTTCACCGTTTTGAGAGCAGTGGTAATGAAATAAATTACACAAAGTAATGCGCCTGACAGGGTTTGAACCCGCGACCTACAACTCGTCGACCGAAAGTCGGAGCCATTACCACTCGGCTCTCTCATATTATACATATCTTCATATAATTATACAACATTATTTTTAGTATAGGGTATATATTATATATGCGAATCCTGAATATAGTTTGTTCAGAATCAGTAACTGAACCGGATCCAATAATTTTACACCATGTGATATTTTTTCCCAAAGATATTTAAAAAAGGTCACAAGTTAGACGCCACCAACATTAAGTGTATAACATAGGTCACGGCAGGTCATAGCGGGGGTTAGGCACCAGCGCGCAGCTGGGTGCGGGAGCAAAACAACCCTTCAGTCACCCAGATGGCCCGGTGAACATGTATTTGTGCGGACAAGTAACATAAAAAACTTTGTGATTTTTCGAGATACAGTTATGAAATTTTGTTCATATTATGTAGATTCTTTACATAAAATTAATACATAAACTAAAATATATGTTGTATCTTTTATACTGTCAATACCAGAACATAGGAGCCTGTTCTGTCCTCTAAGTAGCATGTAATCTTCTGATTCTATAAACAGAAACAGGAATCTTGAGGCTTCGTGGTTTTGTTATAACAACATTTTCAGTTGATAAATTGGTAAGCTGACGTAGTACAGCTATGCAAAAATAATAACGGTGTATTTCGTCGGCAATGAGTGACTCACTAGTCAGCAACAAACGATAAATCTCATGTATGTCGTAGCTTGTTACTCACGTAATTAAACTACTGTCATCTTTAATCACTCGTATGCTAGTATTGTTAATTGGCAGACATGTTTTTTACCTTGTTCTTCAATTGTATTTTTGATCTAAGACTAGCATTATACATAGACTTACTATATTTTTTGACGTGGACAAATCTTCATGGATACGTCTTTTTATTGTTGATAGGTTCGCGATTGACAGCTATCTCAGCGCTAGCTAGATGTAGCGCGCTAACTTAGAAGTAACCTATACACTCCTGACTTAAAGATTCCTGGTTGTAGCCATCAGGAAACACAGATTCCGGCGAGGAAATTCACTCCTTAGCTTATCTGGACGGAGCAAAGTACCTACTCTTTGCTCTATTTTTTTTTTCGATAAGTATATCAGACTCCTACCGAAGAAAAACTCAACAGTTCTAGCTGCTATCATGAGTCGGATGACCAGGTTAAATTAAATTCACGTACACCACCGACTGGTATCAGTCCGCCCTTAGCTAGCGGGTCAGGGGCCTTATTACGGAGTGTTAAAATGTCAAGAGTGCGGGCGACAAAGAGGGATGGAGCTACACACCCTGTGAGCTCCATTCCTTTAACAGCTCAGTTTACGTCGTGCTAGCTCGTAGTAGTGCCTCTGATAACCTAGGGCGGCCGATCTAAGGATGGTATATACCTGTAAAGGTGAAAATCAACTTCTCCATTGTTCCTACTTGGCTTATGTGGATCATTCTACGTGCTAATCTACCCTGACTTTAGCGCAACACCATGCTTTTTCGCCTGTGATCATGTGAGGCTGTAAATAGTGTAAACTGATCCCGCAAATTTGCTTTGCAGGATATAAAGGTCACGCAAAGACACACACATCATTCGAATAATTGAGAAGATAGTCTATTGAAGATACCTCCTCAACACAAAATCTTTAATTCTAGCTCCAAGGCGAGATCACCACCTGTAATGAGAATGCACCACGAGGAAGTCTTCTAGCACCTTTACCGCTGACTTACATACTTGCTGTAATATTCTACGTTCGTTTATTCCATTATGGAAGTCTGTATGTTTCATTATCATTGACGTCTCAACGGCAGAACGAATTTAATTGAAAAACTGAGCAACACGTTCCCTTGGGATTATACCCGACATTATCAAGGGCAAAACCGAAATTTCTGAAATGGCAACTAAGGGACACAGGTCAGTTTTAGTCAATAAAAGTCAGACTGAATGATTTTCTAGGAGAAGACCTTGAATGATTTTCCACCACAAAAAAAAAAACGGGCTTATTCACAAGGAAATAAAAATAACTTTATGAACAATCCAGATATTACAGAGATTACAGAGTATGTTTAGTCCCGCCTACGGTGGATGAAGAAAGTTTAAATAATATTGAAGACATCACCTCCCTTACGTCACTGTAATGAATCACGCACTAACTTTATTTAACATTTCTGTGCAAAAAACTACAGAGAAGGTAAACACTTCCGAAATAATATTTGTAGTGTAAAACATGAGCAAAGCCATTACAAAAGTTATATCTGAAAGGTAGCTGACGATGATATCACGCCGTTTTCTTGAAACTATGTCGTCTCAACCTATAGAATTACACATTTAAGTGTGCACCTTGTGACACACCTCTTTCCCTTCTTTATTTACGAACCAACTCGTTAGTAGGTCACTAATTACTGGGTTTGTCTTCGAACTAAATTAGTTAGAAATTAAACAAGTTTTTAGCTGAATTATACTATATTCCCGGTTCATTACAAATTATACTACGATACAATCACGAAACTTCGACAAAAATAGAACGAGGTTGAAGTTTTAGAATGTATGCAACACACTATAGCTATTGGCTGGGCGTTACCGAAATAGAGACTTTGTGTTTTGAATGGAAGATGCTTTTTACGTATTTGAGAAACTTTATTAGAGGTTACAGAAATAATTCAGGAAAATACATTGATGTTAAAATATATAATGGTAGAAGAATTAGCATAAGTATGTCATATGTTAATGTTTAAATATCATCAGTAGGTTACAAAATTATGACACATTTTAATTTTCCGGTATCGTAGAAATATTTATTTCAGTTGCTATTCTACTTATTTTTCTGTAATCTATTTCTCTCTGATATAAAATGAACACAAAGTACTCTTGTTTAGAACTAACCCGTGGGGCGATAAATCGTTGTTCTAGTCAGTTAGAGTAGACGCTCGCACCTAAGGAGCTTGTATGAGCAGGTAACAAACTAACGATAAGATCGTCGCAGTAACAATGTGAAACTCAGTCCTAAGCGAAAGTACCCAACCTTAGCGTTGAGACCCTTATCATGAATGACATCAAGCAAAATTAATAATTCGAAGCACCATCTGTCCTAGTACCTATTCAAAATCAACGATGAGACGATGCTTAAGATCGAAGTACCTACGTAGAGCATGAACCATGAAATTTAGGATAACTCAATAACTTCCAAATATAGAGCCGACAGCTCTGCTAAGTACTCAACATAGCTGAACTCACAAATGTAGACATATCAGAGATGATATAATTCTTCAGAATCTGTCTAATTTAGTGAGATTCACTGAAATTAAGATTTATAGAAACTTCGATGAGTTCGATGATGATGATACTATCTAGCCGATTTCGGGCACAGCGACAGCATTCCTTGGCTCTTCATAGTGGTTGTGAACTTGTGAGATTAGATAGGTATGCTGCTCTGTTGTGTTCCTACATGTGACTTGCATATCCAATTTTGGTCGAAAAACTCCGAGCGTAGAGCCGACATGTCAGAACAACATTAACGAAATGTGATAAATTATAGCCTGCTGTTAAGCGAGACGCACAGGAACGTTCGTTGTGGCGATGTTTGGGGGAGCCTGCCTGCCTATGTCCAACAGTGGACGTATGTCGGCTGAGATGATGATGATGATGATGATGATGATAGCCTGCTGTTGACAGTATAGTTTTGAAGTCGTCACGTTTTCGGTCTCTTCATGTGTCTATTCTGAACATCCTTGAAGCGTAGAAACTATCCACCATGATTTCGTTTTCCTGAAATTCTTAAATAATTTTCTGATATTCAGAATAGTGGCTAATGTCTATTCGGGCAACCTGGAGACATGCCACATCAACTGAGCTGCCAATAGAAACTTTTTCGTTATATCAAATTAGGACATCTTTTGAAAGGTCTTCAACATAATGAAATAAAAAAAACGAATATATACTTTTTGTTTACAAAAGAAATTGAGCATCTTACTGGCTGGAACACTAGAGCAAAAAACTAAAGAAAGTAGAAATGTCATTAAAAACCGTCAAGATCAGCTAAGATGATTAACAAGGAAGGTGTGTTTTTTGATGTAGATTTGTTATTTATGTTTCTTGATATGTATTTTTAGCTACGTATCATTAAATGGTCACAGAATTATTCATAAAATCAAAACTGCACTTTTTGCGTACAGTCGACGGTGAACAAACCCGTGACCCGCGTCTTGCTGCCTTGTTGGCAGTACATCTTGTCAGCCAGGTTTTGGATGAAGCTTCTGTCATTGCAAATACTGCTAGAGAGACAGGTAAGTAGATTAAAATAACTAACACCGAGGTTATAAAAACCTTTCCAGGGCGAGCTAAGCGCCAGGTGTGCTGGTGGTCGCCGGAGATTGCTGCACTGCGCAACGCATGCAGTCACGCGCGGCGCCGGTACGCCAGACACTGCAGGCGCCGCATCCGCCCGCCGGATGCGGAGGCCAGAGAGGCGGAGCTGTATGAGGGATACAGAGCGGCAAAACGCACCCTCCGAACGGAGATCAAGCGGGCCAAACTGGAGGCCCGCAACGTGTGGCTGGGGTCTCTGAACGCGGACCCATGGGGGCGCCCGTACAATATGGTACGGGAAAAGCTCCGCCCCTGGGCTCCCCCACTGACTCAGAGTCTCCGGCCCCAGATCGTAGAGGGTGCGGTGAACGCTCTGTTCCCTGCGCGGGGGGAACACTCCCCCCCGCCCATGGCTCCGCCTCCACCGCCAGCGGTGTCTGACGCGGACCGCAACAGCGACGACGACGATGCTCCAGAGGTGACCGAGGTAGAGATGAGAGTGGCGGTGCGAAGGCTGAGTGCCAAAAACACCGCCCCAGGACCCGACGGCTTGCCTGGAAAGGCTTGGGTCCTGGCCATGGAGGCTCTCGGGCCTCGACTGAGAGGGCTCTTCAGCGCATGTTTGGAGAGGGGCCAGTTCCCACTTTGCTGGAAGACGGGGAAACTGGTCCTCATAGCGAAGCCAGGGCGCCCTGCGGACTCTCCGTCCGCGTACCGGCCCATTGTGCTGCTCGACGAGGTGGGCAAGCTCTTTGAGAGAGTCATTGCAAACCGCCTCGTCGGGCGCCTAACACGGGTGGGGCCGGACCTTTCGGACGGACAGTTCGGCTTTCGCAGGATGCGCTCTACGGTGGACGCCATCATGCGCGTGCGAGCCCTCACGACGGGGGCTGCGGTGTCCCGGGGCAGGTGTGTCGTGGCAGTGTCCTTGGACATTGCCAACGCCTTCAACTCCCTGCCCTGGAGTACGATCCGGAGGGCACTCCGGTACCACCGGGTGCCCGAATACCTCTGTCGAGTGGTCGAGGCCTATCTGTCGGATAGATTTATAGTCTACCCCGGTCACCAGGGAGACTGGAAACGTCGAGAGATGTCGTGCGGTGTTCCGCAGGGGTCGGTACTAGGGCCACCCTTGTGGAACATCGGGTACGACTACGTGCTGCGCGGCGACTTCCCCGACGGGGTCAGCGTGGTTTGCTACGCAGACGACACGCTGGTTCTAGCGCGGGGAGAGTCGTACCAGGCGGCGGTCGCTCTAGCGACACGCGGGGTTGCGATGGTCGTTGGCAGGATCCAGGAGTTGGGACTCGAGGTGGCGCTTCACAAATCCGAGGCGATGTGTTTCCACGGTCGCCGGTCTCGGAACGCGCCGCCATTGAGTTCCCAACTAACGGTAGGAGGAGTTGACATCGGTGTCGGGTCGACGATGAAGTACCTGGGACTCGTCCTCGACAGCCGGTGGAATTTCGTGGAGCATTTCCGACGTCTGGCCCCCAAACTCAACCGGGCTGGGGCTGCGCTCAAGCGGCTCCTGCCCAACCTTGGGGGTCCGGATGCCTCCTGCCGAAGGCTCTACGCGGGGATCGTTCGGTCCATGGCCCTCTACGGGGCGCCGGTGTGGGCGCCATCGCTGAAAAAGCAACCGGCGGCCATACTGAACGCCTGTCAGAGGGTCATGGCGATAAGGATGGTGCGGGGATACTGCACGGTCTCCCGCGAAGCGGCGAGCCTTCTGGCTGGCCTACCACCGTGGGATCTGGAGGCAACAGTCCTTGCACACATGCACGAACCTATCAACAATAAAAAAAAAAAAAAAAAAAAAAAAAAAAAAAAAAAAAAAAAAAAAAAAAAAAAAAAAAAACGATATGCGCGTGGAGATGCAACGCCGGGGTGAAAGTCCGCTGCCGCGACAGGTCACGGCATGGCGGACAGAGCTCCGGCGGGATCTCATGGTGAAATGGCGTCAACGACTATCGCAACCCAGTGCTGGGCACGCCACAATTATGGCGGTAAGTCCCCTCTTTGAGGCGTGGCTGGAAAGACCTCACGGCGTCCTTACCTTCCGCATGACGCAGGTACTCACCGGACATGGTTCGTTCGGGAGTTTCCTGCACGGGATTCATGCGGAGGTGACGCCCGGGTGTCGCCACTGTGCGGAACGCCCGGAGGACACGGTGGAGCACACAGTCGAGGTGTGCCCTGCTTGGGCGGAGCATCGCCGTGCCCTCGTGGGGGCGATCGGCGGCGGAGACCTCTCGCGCCGGGCCTTGGTTGAGGCCATGGTCCGGAGCGAAGAGGAGTGGCAGGCGGTCGCCGACTTCTGCGAAGCAGTAATGCTCGCAAAGGAGGAGGCCGAACGCATCAGGCAACGGCGTTATCGCCGCCGCCGTCGCCGGGATTCTGATCCCGATTTCCGGCCAACGTAGACGCGGGCTTGCGGACAGTGAGCAATGGGTAGCTCACTGTCCGGCCGTCCGGTAACTGTCCGGACCAAGCCCAAGTCGTCGACGGCGCGCACTGTTCCCGCGCGCCTCAAGGAGTTGTCAGCAACAGCAGAGACCCAGCCGGGTCGAAGCCTACTGGGGCCAGGGTTATCCGAAAGGGCGCTCGAGCCCCGGTATGAAGGCTAGAAGGAACGGGGTGGGTCTTTTAGTCAGTAAGAGTCTGACACTATCTCCCGCTCCGCCCAAGGGCGGGGGATGTCAATGCATGATTTTTTCCCACCATAAAAAAAAAAAAAAAAAAAGGTTATAAAAACCTTGATAGAAAAAAAAACCAAAATCTACAACAAAATAGCCAAAGAGCTTTCTATGTCCCTAGACAACTTTTCGATTTAGGGAATTCTAGATAAAGATCAAGTTTCCTAACATTAGTACCTAACATACAAAAAGGAAATACTAATAGTATTTAAATGATAATAGAATACTATCCACTCTAAATTATTATCAAAATGAAACAAAACTCACCTAAATTGATTATCGTTTATTTTGCTAGCTTTTGTGTAGAACTGATTATGGTGAATGTAAAATACAGCTTCAAAAATATTCCTGCAACTCCAAAATATAATCTATATTTATAAAAATGAACTCCTATTTCTCCTGGTCACGCTATAACTTAAGAACAGACCAATTTTAATCATTCTTTTTTGTTTTTTTCACCAGCATACAGTTCCCTGTAGGTTTTTAAATAAAAAAATGAATTTAAAAAAAATATAATAAGTGGGTAGGTAAGGTAGGGTAGGGTAGGGTAGGGTAGGGTAGCGGGGTAGGGTAGGTAGGGTAGGTAGGGTAGGTAGGGTAGGTTGTCAGTTAACGGGAACATGTTGCCGCGGTTTCGGTGTCTAAAGTGTAAAATATCCATTTCCTATTTATTAAAGGGTAGTATTTAAACGAGTCACTGTAAATTAAAATTTTAAGTGACAAAAATAATTATTTTGGGTTATAGAAATAATAAGTGAGCGACTGACTGCGAGTGACGAGAAATCAATAGAACAGCGACTTAGAAACTTTAATTTGAGTTACTTAAAATACAAAATGAGAAGCTTCATAATATTTGAGCGACCTAATATTTGTTTGTGTGTCAACGAAAAAAATGGTGAAATAAAATCTGCGAGCAACTTGGTCGTAGCGTTCGCCGGCCGCTGCCGCGGCACCGCTCGCTTCGCTCACTCGGCTCACGCGCGGTAGGTCACAGTTCTAACCTAACCTAACCTATTTCACCCAGTTAAAATAATGAATCTACCTGCGACTAGATAATTCTAGTCGCTCACTTATTATTTTAGTCGCTCACATACTAATTTAATCGTTTAACTAGGATTTCAATAACCCACTTTTAGTAAGCTCGTTCTGGATTTTATTGTTAATCAATATTTGTTGTTAGTTTAGTTAATGTGTCGCTTACTCAAATTCATACCGCTCAAGTTATTAAAACAGTATCTCATCATCAGTCGCTAAGTTTTTTTTAGTCGCTCGTTTTATAATTCCCCTTTATTAAATGCTGTTGTGCTCTAAAAAGCCTCTTTCAAGAATACCATATCAAACTGCGATGACGCGATACTTTAATTATAATAACAGGTCGTCCATGGCGCCATCACTCAATGTTGAAAAATCTTGAGATTGATAAACTGTGTGATGCCGATGATGAAGACACATCGTTTGAGGCATCAAAGGGCGATAGTGACATCGTGAATGAAAATAAGATGGCGCAAGTTGCCAATGTGGTTGCTACATCCACGCCGGAAAAAGTTACAAGTAATTTTTACTCAGGTAACATTTCAAACGCCTGCCAAATATTTAAATTGACTGAAACAATGCCACTGGTTAACAAATTGGTGTTACGAAAGGAGTGTAAGGAAATTGTAACACTTAATATTTCAAACACTAAGAATTATTCTGCTGCTATGGTGTTCGCTAATGCACACAAATTTTCAGATGATTTACAAAAAAATAAGCCGGAAGCTAGTTTTATTGGTCAAGGGGATGAAGAACTTGAATTGGTAAGCTTTGATTGCAATTCACTTGTATACTAATCATAATTGGTTTTTCTGTAACTCGAACATATTATATTTATAGCGCCAGACCGAGTTAACGAAATCAACTTCGATGTTTATCAATCATCTTTTCGACATGAGTGATGTTGAAAAAGTTACAGTTTGTGATGACTCGGAAATAGTACAAAGTATTACAGAGCCTAATGACAGACTCGTTGAAGCAACGATCAAAATTCTGGAGTCTTTTGTAAATACTGCGATAGGGGTGACAACTGAACAAACAAGCGTAGCAGAACCATCTCAAACTGTAGATGTTGTGCCATCAGAAAAGTCATCAAATTCTGAAAATTCCGAGTATTCGTTTTTAACAGACGCTTATGCTGAAAATATTGGTAACGATATAGCGTTTTATATACACGATGATGGAGCTGGTGATGATATCGTTAGAAACTGTGGAGTTCCTCATGTAGTTCCTGCTGTAAAAATTAGAGAGGTACATCGTTCTGATATATCTTTGATATTTTATTTAATATTATTATTGAATCAGTAATTTTAGTTAATCTCCAAAAGTTACTTGGTAGCTCAGCTTTTTTATTTACTAGCTTTATTTCATATCTCGACGCTTAAAGTACAATTTCCGTTCGCTTTTTATCCTATAATGAAATAATGTGTATCGCCCAATAATATTTATTAATTCCATTAGCTTTGT
The DNA here is from genome assembly GCA_910589285.2 of Mythimna ferrago. Lineage (NCBI taxonomy): Eukaryota > Metazoa > Arthropoda > Insecta > Lepidoptera > Noctuidae > Mythimna > Mythimna ferrago. Next base: position 13,542,773 of record OU342687.1, read on the forward strand.
GATGAAATCCCAGAAAAGTTAGTCGAAAGCATGGATGTCACCCGATATGAAAATGCTTATCTTACTTTGAATCGTGAGTGAAATATCTAGACATTGGAATAATTTTCATTATTAGCTAGTGATCTTGAAAATAATTAGAATTATGCTCCCATCAACTTAGGTGATTATGATCAAAACTCTGAAGATGAAGTCGATCAAATTTTAGAAGATCCAAAAGGCATGACCCTTCAAGAGGTTGAATTAATGACAGCACATACATCCGATGAAAACCTATCAACCCATGCTGAGCCAGAACCTAATATTTGTGTAAGTATGACATTGAATTTGCAATTTCGAATAACGGTACTTTGAAGACACGCTCAAGCGTCTTCTTTTTTACCCATAATCGTCTGTCTTCTCGAAAAAAAAATGTAAATATCGTATTTACGCTTAACATTTTAAAATTTTCTTTTTTTAAAGTTGTATTCGTAAAACATATACTAATATGCAAGGGCCTGTAAACCAACAGCTTTAAAATTAAAGCAACTTTTATTTTTCTTTAATTTTCGTGACAAAGTTGACAAAATCATCTCAATAATACTTTTTATGGTTCCGTACCTCAAAAGGAAAAAACGGAACCCTTATAAGATCACTTTGTTGTCCGTCCACCCGTCTGTCTGTCAAGACCCTTTATGTCGCAAAAAAACGTATATTTTGATACTCTCAAAGAGGGAAATTCATAGGGTACTTCTTGTTGACCCAGAATCCTGAAATTTGACACAAAGCAAGGTCTTATAGCACAGGTATGAGAATAAATCTGAAAACAGTAAATTTGTTGTTACCGGTCACAAAAAATTTTTTTTTTGGTATTCGGAAAAATCTTCGAGGCTCCATTCGGGAATTGTAGTTTGCCCGGAACTCTGAGTGCGCGAGTCCGACTCGCACTTGCCCAGTTTTTTTGTATACTGATCGATTGTCGGTAAAAAAAAAATACGTCTTAAGTACGTTTTCCATATATTTCTAAAAGAGCATATTCCTAACACCCACCCCTAAAGTCGATGCGCCATTTCGTAAGGATTTTTCACAAACGAAAAATGATATCTAAAATATTTTTTTTTCTTTAAAGTTACCCCTCCACACAATACAGTAGGCAAAAAGGGCATATCTTATAAATTCAACATATATATCTAAATAAACATTGATAAGTCAGTGGAGCGAGAGAGCGTCTCAGATTTTGTAATCAACTCAAAAATATTTTTTATGAAAATTTCTTAAGAAAATATTTCTTTAATAACGTGTAAACTGCAAATATTCAGAATTGTCATTATAAATGACAATCATATTCAATCATTTGTATGATAATTTTTTTAAATAGTTTTGCTTCTGTGCAGCCGAAAATGAAAGAACTGGCAGCAACATCAGGAGTGTCTGCAGATCCAAGTGGGTCAAAGAAAAGCTCGTTGGTGAGCAAGTGTCGCTCTCAAGGTGCTAGGCTTTTGGCTTGTATCCGAGGGTGGTGGAGGCGTAGAACACCTGGGAGACGCAAGGTGCGAGAATACAATCAGTTATAGTTGATAAACGGTCTATTATCCTCTGCTGATTCTCAGGCCATCGCTGTGGTAGTTTACTGTAATCCACTATGCGGACACAGTCAGCTCATTAAAAAAAAAATGATTTAGGGTTTGGTACGTGCTGGTTTTATCATATTCTTTTTCTTGACTGTTTTGAGAACAGTGGTTATGAAATAATTAATGACAATAAAGATGGGTTCCAGCATACAACCTAGAACTCGAAACCCCACGGTTGTTACCACTGTCAGTACTGCTCCGAGGTGTGAGAATAAACTGTCGTTATTGATGAGTCACTGGATCAAAGCGGCTTCAACCTACACAATCCATTTTGCGATATGCGCACGATGTTTAATGGCTATTTAATAGATTTTAAAATTAAATCAAGCCAATAAGTCCAGTAGTTTTGTTTCTCAAGTGTCTACACAACTGGGCAATATGTGAAATCATTGAAACAGTCGTTATCTCGGCAAAATGGAACTTAACAAAATTATTAAATTAATTGGAATTTGAGTATTTTGTTATGGTATTGACTACTTCAACGAAGCTTGCTGAAAAAGCTGACTCGATATCATCATCATCATTTTTGCCGAAAGACGTCCACTGTTGAACATAGGCCTCCCCCAAGTGTCGCCACAATGAACGGTCCTGTGCGTTTCGCATCCATCGGATTCCCGTAACCCTTACCAGGTCATCGGTGCACTTTTTAAGAGGCCGGAAGTCGTAGCAACTCGATAATATATCGAGTGTAACCATTAGAATATGTTATATCCGTATTCTAATGAAACTGAAAGTAACTCAGAAACTGTAATAACGAAATACTTCCAAAACCATTGTTAAACTGGCTAACTACACAAACTGTGCGAAAACAAAACAAAAAGAGTGGTTATTTATCTTATAAAAAGAGCCCTTAGCAGTTTCGAACATTTACTTTTCCTGCCACTACCTATTCTACCATCTTCCAGATTTTTCTGTCGTTTTTAACTTTAATAAATATATTAATAAACCATCACAGTTGCACGCTTGACCTAGCGAACTATTCACTACTATATTACTCATTAGATAGTCGGTATGACCTCAATCTATGTCTCCATCCGAGCCTAGTGATAGGTGAGTATGTGAAGATGTCATCTATCGGCGCTAACACTTATTAGTAAACGTATTTCTTATTTGTCTTCATTCGTTTCATGTAATGATTATTGCTAATTCAATCATTTGTATTATTTAACAGGAGAACCGCATCCCGTTTGCTGCTCGAGGACTATGTCCCTTATCTCCGGACGCAAGACGGCGAGCTGCAAGTCTTCTGGATCAACGTCTCCTGCGATCCCCGTCACCCGCTCGTACAGCTGTGTGGAAGTTCAACACGGTTAACGAAGCGCTTGTGAATTCCTCACGTTGGAAAAATTATACATTTGACGTAAAACCTGACGAATGCGGCGAGTACTGATTTATCCAACCAGAAAAATATACCACGTTTTCTCTGTTTATTACCATTTGGTTTATTTTTATGCTAATAAAGGTTCAAATGATCCCATTCAAATGTTTGATTTTTATAGGAAGTTTCACTCTTAATGTGACGTCAATTTCATTTGGTATTAATATCACGTTTCTTATATTGATAAGTACAAATGCTCTGAATCTTATTTTGTTGATTTCAAGCATATTTTAGACACCTTCGTTCCGCAGTGCGTACCTATACCGCAAAGATCTGATCGAAATAGTTTAGCATAAATGTAGATTTAACATTACAATTGGCTTTAGCACGTATCCACGAGCAGAGCAGGTGGAAAATCTTTTCATCTCTTTTACACTTGTCGGAGTAGCGTACGTCCGAAGACGCTATGGAAACGGACCGACTCCGCTGAAAATAGAACGGTCGCGGATTCCTGGGCTAAATCTCAAATATCCAGACGGGTGCGCCATCTAAGCCAGTTAAAACAGTCCCGCGAAAAGTTACCGAGCCCCACTTCTTGTCTGAACGTCTGCCAGTGAAGACCGGGAGGGAACCAACTAACACCACACAAAATGGTGAGTCACTGACGGCAGTGAAAATGTGGCAAGGTGTTAAGTGAGAAAATGGACTGTTCAGCTTGGCAAGTGATAAATACAAAAAGCAATACGTAAAAGAAAACGCGTTTTTTCCTCGTGCAAGTTATTCCGCAGACCGGATGCTCGCGAGCGACTCTCGGATGTGTTCTCTTCACCATCCATAAAATAAATCAGTGTTGTGCTTATAAACCAGTGAAAGAAGATGGTATCGTATAATCCGAATGCTTCTACACAAACCGAGCTGCAAAGCTGTGAATACACACCAACTAATACCACTACACTATGCATGGCAACTATTACATACAAGGAAATAACGAAATGTTTTTGGTAATTTTCAGAGCGACCTCAGCAAGAACGACGTTGAAAGTAAGTACTTTTTATTACTTGTCATTTTGTTTACCTAACGATAAAGAACATTAACCAAGGAAACACAAGCCGAAACAGATGTGCCTCGATGTTGTGGTTTTAAACTATAGGGACAACTAACATTGATAACAGGATTAATTTAACTCAAGTGTGTATCAAACTTGTGTGTTCTCAATGGAGAAGATTGCGTCAGCATGTTGGACATTTATGTGAAGAAACGTAACATTGCATAAATGAAACGGGAGTGAGGATCATAACATCTAAGTTTAGCATCGTTTCTCATAAAAGGTGCGCGTTACTAAGAGATGCCGGGCGGCAGCGCCAGTGGCACGACCATGCTGCGCGAGCGCTGCGTTCCAAAATTAAACTCATGCGTCACGTGATCCCGAATCGCCGCCCGCCCAAACAGAGAAACTCCGCTCAGATTTCACTGCAAGCACGCTACGTATGTTTTAGCGTGGGAATCAAAGTCTACGTACATGGACCATGTATATTTTATGCAACGGATATCTGTCACTGCATTTGCTTTTGCAAAGATAAATCAGCTGTCATTATCAAGGTCGGTAAATGATCTTGAATCAGCTGATCCTTATGCACTTTATTCATAAGCCGTAATGAAGAGCAATCTAATAAATCTTCGAGAAAATTCTTGAGATATTACTCCAATAATTTGATTATAATATTACCCAATTATTTTTAATAATCAAAATTGAATTGGAAGTTTCTTTAATTTTTTTTTTTTTTAATAATATTTTGAAATGTTTAATGAAGGAACTTTTAACAGTCGGTTAGATTTAGGGTACTGTTTCAATCGGGCTATAATTAGAATGTGACTCAGGAATTCACACTGAATATATTGGAACGTATCGTGGAAAAGTATTATTCTGAGCGAAGAATGTCCGCCCACGCCCCGTTCGGCGCGCTACCTGCCTTAACTAATCGTATTTTCCAGAACTTATGAGTTTTTATGAATTTACAATAGAACTTAGAGATTTTTTTCCTTAAATTATGACAGTTGGACAATAAGAATGAAATTCCAAATCTCTAAGAAACTTTCGAAGATTCACATTTTTTTTTATAAAATTTGCTACATATGCTAAGTTTGAATACGGATTAGCGGGATCTATATTCAAATACCCGGTAAAAAAAATTGGAATTAATAACCGACTAAAAATTTATGTTACTATGGAGTTTTTGGGTTTTTTAATGAAACATTAAACTTTTGAAAATTCACAATTTTTGGAGTGGTAAATAAAACATTAAAATATAGTGCACGCGTTTTTAATTAAGCATTCTAGTTAAGTATATAGAGGTATGAGCCTAACTGTTGAGATTAAGTATTCTTACTAAACGTACTAAGTGGATAAGTAGTTCCTGCAAATGTGGCGTGTTATGGCGATAACTAAAGACTGATTTTGTCGCACAGGGGCATCCTTCGCCTTCTCAATCTACGACTTCGACGGCTCCGGCAAGATCGACGCCTACAACGTTGGAGATGTCCTGAGGGCACTTAACTCCAACCCCACATTGGCCACCATCGAGAAACTCGGTGGTACCAAGAAGAAGGGCGAGAAGACACTCACCGTAAGTAACCAGCAAAGTAAAGGGAAACATAGCAGAGATAATATAATAGAGATAGATAGACAGATAAATTATTCATTGTACACCAAAACTAAAAAAAATAACATAAGAAACTTAAATAAACACAAAAACGAATTAGATTTAGTAATATAGTAAAGTCAGGATTTGCTGCTAAAATAATAGTTTACTAAATTGTTAAAATTAAGCTATAATCAACTAAAATTAAATTACTTAAGTACCGGTTCTAGAGTAAAGGGCGGTAGGATAAGAGTACGATAATATACAATAACATTTTTTTTCGCTAGTAAGCAATATAATTGTCGACCAGTAAAATTCGTTGAAGAAAGGAATTATATTAAAACTGATAAATCTGTTATGTTGTTTCAGATTGAAGAGTTCCTTCCCATCTACAGCCAAGCAAAGAAAGACAAAGACCAGGGACAGTACGAGGACTTCTTGGAATGTCTGAAACTGTACGACAAGAACGAGAACGGTCTTATGCTTGGCGCCGAGCTTACACACACTCTCCTTGCGTTAGGTAAGAATATAAAAATATTGATAACATTTTTCAGCTATCGTCGCTTCTCTGATTCACTTTCCCTGGTATTTTAAAAAAGCTGTTGCAAGTCGTGTGAATTTCATCAAATCATCCAGACATCTATTTGTTAGAAAGTAGGTGCTCAATTATTCTTCGTCGAACAAACGGTCGTTGATACAAACCTACCTGTATGAATCACATTCGTACTGTGTTGTTTATTTCTATTAGCGATGCTATTTTTATTTTTTCTGAAGCTTTAACATGTCAATAAGATAAATTGGCATCGGCTTCATTTCCAGTTGGACGTGAACTGAAATCACTTGGCTAGAAGCCATTATGATCGTCGTTTCGAAATAATGTTTTTTGTGACTCAGCTTATTTAGATTTTGTTTCTACGCGACCTGCCTTTGTGAAAGAGAGTGTCCATGAAAAAAATACTTTACAAGAAAATGTACAAAAATGAATGCTAACTTCTTAACGCTGAGTTTTGAATTTCTTAGGTGAGAAACTGGAAGATGCTGAAGTCGCTGAAGTCACAAAGGACTGCATGGACGCTGAGGATGACGATGGCATGATCCCCTACGCACGTAAGTATCTAATCTTCGTTCTTTCTGTAAAATATCAAATTATATGTTGACACTTTAGAATAATATGAGATAATGGTATTTATTGTGGTAGAAACCCGGTATATAAACTACATGATTTGTGTTACATTTGAAAAGTTTGAATCCCTCCAAAAGTATCTAAATTACATACTACCTTAAGTTGTACACGTAGCCCACAAATGCACAGATTCATCCTCGAATTCCTTGTTTAAGCATATGATCATATTATTGCATGAGTAAATATGTAAATCACATTGGCTTTTTCCAAAAGTATGATATTTGTACTCGTACATGCTAAAACTTTATTTTTGAAAGCAAGTAAGAATGGAGTAGATCCCTTTGTTATAATTTCCCATCCCAAGTGTACGAAGCATGAGGGTATATTTCCCGGTTTTGTGTGTGTCCCCTTGTTTTACCGATTTTCCGTTTACAGCATTCCTGAAGAAGGTGATGGCGTAGAGGCAACCCATCTCGACATATCTTTAGCTATAAGATCGTAAGTGGACCGCCGTACACAATGTAGCTATGACTGTGCTCCGTTTCTTCTAACTGTTAATCTAAGGCTTCATAATTTTACAGCGCTTCTATATTTCTATTGTTAACTACTTTATTTACTACTACTATCGGTTTTTTTGCTTGACATTATATTTAATATTTTACTACTGTTTCTTAAGAGATAACCAATACTTGTGGAGTTCTGTCATTCTCGTCTCCAATTTTAACTATAATACATCATGTTATAACCCATATAAATGCAAAAATAATAACATGCCAAATATCTTTTATGATGTTCTAATGCTTTTGTTCTGTGTTTTCAGCGTTCCTCCGAAAAATGTGCGATGGGTGGCAGGGACCTAAGCCTAAGGGGAAGGCGGCGGCGGCGCCGGCAGAGGGCGAGGAAGCCCCTGCGGAGGGCTAAGTGGCCCGCAGCTGCGCCGGCGCGCGCGGCGGACGTCGCCCGCGCGGCGCTCGCCTGCGCTGCCGCCGCCCGCCGTGCCGCCCTCGCCCACCTCGGTGACATCAACACCCCGTATACGCCATCTTAGATACGGACTACCCCCTTTTTTATACGAATATAACATCTATTGCACAATCGTTTTGTACAACTTTCTACCTATGACTGTACATACTAAAGTAAGATTAAATTAAATACTGTAAACACACGTTGTACGTGTCTTTTAAATTTATTATTATTTATTAAGTACGTTTATAATGACAAAAATACAAAAAACCGTAAATAATTTTATAATAAACTATTAAAAGTTCAGTATTGTGTTATCTTCAATTAGTCAATTGTATAGTTTAATGTTAGATGAAATAAAATCATGTTATATAAAATAGACAGGTGAATATTAACTTCAAAGATTTCGATATTTGAAATAACATTTTACTCTATTTTTGTAGACCCGACATTTGCAAGTAAACCATTACCTATTACATTACAGTTCCTTGTTTAAAGTATGTTGTTTGAAGAAATTAAACACACTTACTTGAAAGGTTACACCTACTTAAATACCACCAGTACGACCACTACCAGTTACCAGTTTATAAAGCGAAGCTATTTTTATAAAGAAGAAAAACACTAGATATCATCCACAACATTGTCCAAAACAGTAAATGCAACATTTGTAATGATTCCCTTAATACTTGCAGATTTAAAAATTTAAGAATATGTCAAGAAATATTTTTTAATAAGGGAAGTGAGATGAGAGAATAGAAGAGAAAATAAGATCCCTATTCACGAGGAAAAGGTACAAGAAACCTACGACAGATCAAAGGTTTAGATATTTTTTCTTTAAGATTTGTTTTAAAAAGATTTAGCTAGGTAAGTACTTCACCATCATGATCATCTAGGCTATTCCAAAAAATTTAGGGACAGCTTCTAATATAACCGAATGCAACAGACTAAATAGTTTATTAGTTAAACTTATTGGATCTTAATTTTATACTCAAAATTAATCTATTGATGTTACCTGCTTGATCTTCCATCCTTTCATTCTTTGATAAACCATCAACGTCTGAATAGATATAACAGAAACGTTAATTAGAGTACCTATCCTATAAGTATTCATTAGCATGGAAACGAAATGGATTAGTGATTAGAAATCACTGATTTCAGTTAGTTCATGAAGATATTAGATACCCACAATACTTAATTAGGTGTATAAAATTAAAGAAAAATACACCAACAACAAAATGGTAGGTATATCTGGCGCAAGTTTTTACTTTATCTTAAATTAAGGGAATACAATTCCAGAGCTGCAGGAGTATTCAAAATAGCCACCGCGGGGCTTCGAACGCAAAGACACGGGTGGGTTTTATTACTTAGTAAAAAAAAAATACATTCAGCCGAACATAGAACCTCCTTCTTTTTGAAGTCGGTCAAAGACGTGCACTCTCCATTCAAATTGGGACAAGTTATTTGATAATTTTCCACCCACCAAAAAAGGGGATATTTAAATTCATAGAGCTCACTAATGAGGGCTACAAATAAGAATAAAAACAGAATAGTATCAATGGCATATTTACCGAATCACGACAAAAGTTACTATATATACTATATCTTACTTTCTTTGTCGACTAGAATTCAAACAAAATTTTACGTTATAGGTACCATAACACTTTTAATATGTACAAGATTTATTCTTCAACTGAGGCCTTACCATGACGTGGTAAAATGTCAGGCGAGCGAGCGAGAAGGAGGGACAACCACAGTTCACTTTAGGTCGTCAAATGGAACGCGTAAGAGGTCGTGGAAAGGCCTTTGAAGTATGTGTACACCTACTTAGTACCAATACCTATCATGTTTGGGCTTATTGGAATCTAACTGTTCCGTGTAGCTAAAGAATAGTATCTTTACCTATGATGGAGACCAAAAAGATGAATCGTGGATCTCTTAGTTGGCTACTGGTATATCCATCATGTTTTTGCTTAATTGAATTTCACGCATGGGCTAAAATAAAATTGTAGTTGGTAACAACGGTTTGTTGATGGAGAGCCTGAAAGGTGAATAGGATAGATAACACAAGGTAATTTGCTAATGAAGCAGTTTACACAGCAACTATTTCAAGATTATATGCATTACATAATTTCAAGAAATTAAGAATGTCAATAAATGTAGGATGGTCAATTTTGGTTGATGGTTACCTTAGTCAACATCAATTTGAATTATTTCTGCATAAGTCATACAAAGGCATAACTTTTCTTAGTTTTGTCACTGACAATTGAATTTCCTCAAAACCGTAACTTTTAATATAGACGATTACCTACCTATAATCTACATATTATAAAGAGGAGTTTGTTTTTGTAGGAGGTAATCTCTGGAGGTATTGTTCCGATTGCTAAATTTTTTATCGATAGAAAGCTGCTTTATTCCTGAGTGACATAGGCTATTAAAGTAAGTAGGCGAAGCGGCGGGCAAAAGCTATTCCATTATAAAAAGGCAGTCTGTGCTTCCTACTATAACTGGACAACACACACACACAACACACACACAACACACACACAACACACAACATGACTGGACATTATAATTGGGTACTTGCATATTACATGCGTAAAACTTGTGTAGTAATTTTTTTTTAAACTATCTACATTATCAGCAAAAAATCCTCTAGATATTACCTAAGCTGAACAAAGAAAACTCTCTCAACCTTAAATACATGCGGCCTATATAATTCAGGAAAATTGTCTTGAAAATAAGTATTTGCAATATGACTAAATTAGCGTAGTGAGTTTAAGATAACGTTTATTAAAATGATAATCGATAATAATTTATGTCCCTTTGTACCTAACTGACGGGTGCCCATTAACAACGGGGCACCTATAGGCTTTGTTTGCCAAAAACACCCTCACACTCGCGCCAGAGAAAATGGCGCGGGAAATGTTTTCCCGGCATCAATACAAGCGTTCGGCTGTCATCGGTGGGCGTTCGGATAAACTCGGCGTTTGCAGAGTGCGAAGCTGTAATATGGTGTGGCCAGCCTCTAACTATTAGCGACTTTAAAGGTAAAATGAAAAACACATTTCCAAAATGTACAGAAACCACTTAGGTATAGAAACCGTAATTCTGTTAAAAACTTGAGTATATTTAAAGCTAGATGAGGTAATACAATGATTCATGCAGTAACAATCAATTGCACCTATACGGGTTTGTTCCCGCTGAGTTACACCATTTTGTGTTACACTGTTACCCATTGGGAAAAAAATTACCGATTAGTAACACTGTAACTCAAAGCCACATTTTTTTTTCCCATCAATTTACACTGTACGTAATAGGGTTACATATCGGGAACAAAATGTCCCAAAGAGTTACAGAACTTTATTGTTCAATTATTTATTATGATGAAACATCAGATGTTTTTAAAAACACTAATACATTTTAAAAGAATGTGAAATTATGTAATGGAACTAATTTTGAATTTTGTTATTACTAATTCCACTTGTAGGCATTTGAGAAATTTCTTAAGGGTGGAAAAATACCCGAGGTAAAAACACTTGTGAAATTTCATAAGAGTGGAAAAACACTTGTGGTAAAAACACTTGTAAAATTTCATAAGACTGGAAAAACACTTGTGGTAAAAACACTTGTAAAATTTCATAAGAGTGGAAAAACATTTGAGGTAAAAACACTTGTGAAATTTCATAAGAGTGGAAAAACACTTGAGGTAAAAACACTTGTGAAATTTCAGAAAAGTGGAAAATCACTCGAGGTAAAAACACTTGCGTAATTTCATAAGACTTGAAAAACTTTTGAGGTAAGGATTCGTCATGTCTGTCTGTCTGTCCGTATGTCACAGTCACTTTTTTCCGAAACTATAAGAGCTATACTGTTGAAACCCTTTGTTTCCGTTTTGTTACACCATTTTGTGTTACACTGTTACCCATTGAGAAAAAAATTACCTCTGTTCCCGTTGAGTTACACCATTTTGTGTTACACTGTTACCCATTGGGAAAAAAATTACCTCTGTTCCCGTTGAGTTACACCATTTTATGTTACACTGTTACCCATTGGGAAAAAAAAAATACCTCTGCTCCCGTTGAGTTACACCATTTTATGTTACACTGTTACCCATTGGGAAAAAAATTACCTTTGTTCCCGTTGAGTTACACCATTTTGTGTTACACTGTTCCCCATTGGGAAAAAAATTACCGATTAGTAACACTAACTTAAAGCCACATTTTTTTGTCAAAAGAAAAATGATTTTAGAAACCTCAATATCATTTTTGAAGACCTATCCGTAGATACCCCACACGTATGGGTTTGATGAAAAAAAAAAAAATTTCAGCTTCATTTCTAAGTATGGTGACCCCCAAAATGTAGTTTTTTTTCTATTTTTGTGTGAAAATCTTAATGCAGTTTACAAAGTATATGTACTTACAAAGTTTCAACGGTTTGTTCCCGTTGAGTTACACCATAAAAAAAAACCATTCAAATAAAATAAACTATATTAATTAAATAAAACCATTGAAATCCAAAATCATTTTTTAATAAGTATAATGATTTAGAATGTAGCTTTTTATAAGTTTAGCGTTTTATGTCTGTAAACACAACAATATTATCTTTGGCAGGTACTTCAACATTAGATTTTTTTTTTTTTTTTCCAATTTTATGGCATGGCCTTTTGGCCTTTGTGCCATTTCTTCATTTTTATAATTTCCATCATATCCTGATAACTCTCTTCAGATTCGCGCTCTTTGAGTTTCCCGCCAAAAGTTCAACATTAGATTTAAGCGTCACAAATGTTACCATTATTAAGCGTCACAAATGTTACCATTATTCAAAATCAAAAATCAATCAAAATCATTTATTTCAAATATACCATTTGCAGGCTCTTTTGAATAGTCAAATGTCGGTCAGTCCAAGAAAAGTGAAGCTAAATTGCACGTTCCAAAGAGTAGGTCTCTATGGACAAGAACGTGCAAGAAACTCCATGGACACTCTATTAAATCATATTATCTGTTACATATAATGCTTGGTTACAAATTTTCATGTTGCTTCTATTGTGTAAGCACAATGTAGATAATAAAATTAAAATAAAAAATAATAATAATTAAAAGATACAAACTGAATTAAGCAAATGGCAGCTAAGAGATGACCAGTCTCAACTGACGGCACCCGTTCACGAGCATGACGCGTGCATCAGCCCCACTCAGCTCAACCATTTTTAAGGGAACCGAATGACCCAATAACACGTGCCACCAACAGCGAGACATTAGAGTGAGCATGACAAAATCTCAACTGCCATGCTCAAATGTCAAAAAAAAAAAAAGATGGAACCTAATAAAAATGCTCCATGGTACTTCACATTTACAAATTGGAAAAAAAAGTGCTGCTACATTAAACAATGCTATGGTTTCCAAAAAACAAAAGTAATAAATGATCACAAGCTTCAATTATGTTTTCAAATTACAAAAATAATAATAAAAATAATGCTTTCCAAACTAATCAATACACCCAAGTGGTAGTGGAGCTGGACCAGCATTGAGCCAAGCATTTTTATCTTAAATATAATCCTCCAACTTATAATATGCTTGCCTGCATAGTGTGCGTTTAATACAAGATTTAAATTTCGTTTCATTAAGTTCTAATATTTGGGGAGGTATTTTATTATAGCATTTTAAACAGTACCCCATGAAAGAAGAGGCCACTTTAGCCAATCTGAAGCCTGGTTGAACTAATTGGTCCCTATGTCTTGTAACATAGTTATGTCTATCGCCTCTTTTGCTAAAAAGATGAAGATTTTTTCTAACGTACATGATGTTTTCATATAAATATTGACAAGGCACCGTCATGATGTTAATTTCCTTAAACAGTTCCCTTAGAGAATCGCACCGGCGGAGATTGTAAATAGCTCTGATGGCTCTTTTCTGCAGTATAAATATTGATTCGATGTCTGCAGCTCGTCCCCACAGTAAAATACCGTATGACATTATACTATGAAAATAACTAAAATAGACTAGCCTAGCAGTATCAACATCCGTAAATTGGCGGATTTTTCTAACAGCATATGCAGCCGAGCTAAGCCGTCCTGCAAGAGATGTTAAGTGAGGACCCCATTATAGCCTAGAGTCAAGCGTAATCCCCAAGATTTGGTAAGGAAAATCTTATGCATTTAGTTTTTTTCCCATTTAGAACTAGATTATTAGCAGTGAACCAGTTTTGGACCTGCAATAAGGCGTTATTTTCATCATCAAGATTATTAGTCCTTCTATTTATCTTAAAAATCAAAGAAGTGTCATCGGCAAACAACACCATATTAAGTTTATTTTTCAACAAATAGGGTAAATCATTAATATTAACTAAAAATAAAAAAGGACCTAAAATTGAACCTTGGGGTACCCCATTTTCACATTTAATCCCGACGAATTGACACCGTTTATTTGAACTAGTTGCTGTCTATCATTCAAATACGATTTTAATAAGCTTAACGCTGTTTTGCCTAGTCCGTAATGCTCCATTAAAGAACTACTAAGAATATACGTGAAAAATGAAAATTCTTGATTTAATTACGTCATAATAATACAGAATCTAACAAGCGCATGATCGACACGACTAATTATTTTAGTGTTGGGATTCCAACATTATGAGTTGTATGATGAAAAGATTAATGTTAACAGGGATGAATTTAGTTAACACTACAAAACTTTAAGGGTGGCATAATAAATTAAACAAAGCCTTTGGAAAAAAACAGTAAACATAAAATGAGTTATGTACGAAACGTCAAGAACACAATTTTGACAATACTTAATTTTTTTAAATGCTGCCATACACAACGTTTGATAAATAATTCGTTGTCATCTTTCGATGGCCAAACTATATCTGCTAATCACCATAATCAAAATTTGAAACGTAGATTGGCATTTTTCAATGCCGCAAAATCTCTAGAAGGTGGCCTACTGTCACAGAACCTTCTATTAATCCGAGCTGTGCCTCTTGTATAAACTCATCATTGAGTACAGTGTTCCGAGAACGTTTTCTTTTTGACGCCATATTATTTTTATTTTGGATATTACGCACAGCATAAAGAGAGGAATCTTCCTTGAGCACGTGCAAAAGTTGCATCAAATTCGGTGTTTTTTTTCCAACGGCTTTGTTTAATTTATTATGCCACCCTTCCAAAAAGTTTGTAGTGATAAATGATAAATGATCTTTATTTTGCAAGTAGGTTTTATAAAAACACTTTTACACGTCAATTTTTTTTTTTCGTCAATTAATGCTAGATGAGGCCGGTGTTTCCTAGCTGACTACCCTGAGAAGAAACACCGAAACAAACTCAGGGGTCAAAGTCTCTTTTAAAGTCCATACAGCAAAACATGTAATGGTCAAATCATATGAGAACCATGCAGATTGAGCCTGAGATGGTCTTTTGAAGAAAGAACCACACAGTTCTAAGTGGACCTGTCCAGTCAGTGCAAGCATTTGTCAATATGCGTGTAGCTCAACTCAGGACTACTAAGGAGCTCAACGACTTGACGAACAACCTTAGCAATCTGAACAAACTTTTTTTCTGAAAGCCTTAATTATTTTCGGTAATATTTGTATAAATTTGTCTTAGACCAAGATAGCGGCTAGTTGCCGAGCCGGTGCAGCGATGTCTGTCTTGATTTATGCGTCATCAAGTCAACCGTCGCATCGCGCGATGCACTATATTTTTTACACTATATTTTTTTGAAATATTGTGGGTATAGTGAGAAAATTGTTTGGTAACAACCATGGCATATTTTATATAATATTTAGTTGCGTACCTATTATAACAATATTATCACACAAATACACTAGCATCAATATTTATTTATTTATTTTAAGTATAGGTTATATCTATATAAGTTATATTTATTTGTTTAAGTATATTTTATTTACCACCATCCGTGTGTCACTGCGGGGTGCCAACTGAAAATCAGCGCTGGGTGTCTGACGCCCAGCAATTGCTGAGTTGGTGACCCTTTCGGTTCAGGCGCAGTCACTGCAACTGTACTGTATGTTTGTAATACTCTTTTTTTATTACTCTTTTATTTTGTGGTATATTGTGTTGCTTGTGCCGAATAAATGCTATTCTATTCTATTCTATTCTATAACAATGCCAAAGAAAGGACATTTGGGTAGGCCACATCAAATACTCAAAACTGCCAGACATCATGTGAAAATGAAAGAAAAGGAAAGAGTAATCCACATAGTTCTCACATTCACAATAATAAAATTTACAGAAGTGTAAATATTACAAATTGTAAAAAAAAGTAAGTATATAAAAAAAAAAATCAGTCAAATAGTAAAAATAAACATGTCATAATTGTTAAAAAATAATAATAATATATATATAATATCATAATTGTAAAACAACAACAATCGTCAATAAAAAAAAAGGCAGTTAAAACAAAAAAACATTCAAATGATAATAATTATAGTGAGTAGGTACTGGAGCAGGTCAATCCCAAGCCGTTTTATCCTCGAGATACTCTTTTACAGTATAAAAAGCCTTTTGGCAAAGTTTTCGCTTTACAAATATTTTGAGTTTATTAATGCTAAGTTCCTGAATAGGACTGGGAAGCTTATTATAAAAATGTATACTTTGGCATCTAAATGAGCGTCCTATTTTTTTGAGCCTGGTGGCAGGAACCACTAACTTGTGTTTGTTCCTAGTATTAACGTTGTGAATGTCACTGTATTTTTTAAACATGTTTTTATTTTTATGAACATACAAAATATTTTCATAGATATACTGAGATGGCACAGTCAAAATATTAATATTTTTAAATTTATCTCTGAGGGAGTATCTGGGACTTAATTTATAAATTGAACGAATGGCCCTTTTCTGCAAAACAAAAATCGTTTGGATATCGGCGGCATTTCCCCATAATAGAATACCGTACGACATGACACTATGAAAATAACTGAAGTAAACTAAACGGGCTGTCTCTAAGTCAGTTAGATTTCGAATTTGTCTAACAGCGTATGCGGCAGAGCTAAGTTTTTTCGACAACTTATCTATGTGTGGGCCCCACTGAAGCTTAGCATCAAGAGTTATACCCAAGAACACTGTAGTGTCTTCAGGACTCAATTCTTTACCTTTTATTAGCACACTAGTTTCTACCTGCCTTACGTGAGGCATCGTAAATTTAACAAATTTGGTTTTCTTTTCATTAAGGAGCAGGTTATTGACATTAAACCAGTGTACTATTTTTGAAAGGGCGTTATTTATGTCATCAGTAACCGGCTGCTGACGTTTAAGCTTAAACAAAAGCGAAGTGTCGTCTGCAAACAACACTATATCATGGTTATCCTTTATGAGGTATGGCAAGTCATTTATATAAATGAGAAATAAAAATGGACCAAGAATCGAGCCCTGGGGCACACCCATTGACACTACAGACCCGGGTGATCTTTTTCCATTTACATCAACTCTCTGAATCCTATCACTCAAATAAGAAGTAAGAAGATCCAGAGAGGAATTCCGGATTCCGTAATGGTGTAGTTTCCTGATTAATGTTTCATGGAGAACGCAATCGAAAGCCTTGGACAAATCACAAAAAATGCCCAGGACATCGCATTTGTCTTCCCATGCATTATAAATATGTCCTAAAAGTTCAACCCCGGCATCGGTTGTTGAACGACCCCTTGTAAAACCGAACTGTTTATTATGTAACAACTTATGTCTATTAAAAAATCTTTGTAATTGATGTAAAATTAGTTTCTCAAATATTTTACTAAAGGTGGGTAGCACTGAAATAGGTCTATAATTTGTGGGGTCAGATGTACTACCCGTTTTAAACAATGGTATTATTTTACTAAACTTCATTAAGTCAGGAAACTCGCCACGATCAATACAATTATTAAAAATAAGTGCTAAACTAGGAGCTACAACCTTTATAATGGACTTTACAACATCCACAGAATTTCCCCATAAATCTGTGGTCTTTTTTACATTCAAAGTGTTAAAGGTTTTAATTATATCCACATATGTCACATGTTCGAAATTAAAATCTGAATCACAAACTTTAACATTTTCTTTAAGCAGAGACTCTGCAGCAGTGGGTGATGAGTTCAGAGATTTAGTAGTTAATATGGGGATCTCTGAAAAGAACTTTTCAAAAGCTGCAGCAACTTGTGAGTCCGATTTGATCACGCTGTCATTAATTTTAAGGCTATAGTCACTACATGGTTTTTTAGATCTTCCAGTTTCACTGTTTATAATATTCCAGGTAGTTTTAATTATATTATTACTATTTTTAATTTTAGAACTCAAGTAGCGCGATTTTGCAACAGAGCATACTTTTTTGAATAATTTTGAATAATTTCTAACATACAAACTAAACTCGGCAGTGTTTACCAGAATTTTTTCCTCATACAATTTCATAGAGTCGCGTTCTACTTTTATGTATACCAATGGTAGCCCATTCACTGAAAGATACATTACTATTAACCGATATAGTTTTGGGTATAAAAGTGGAATTAAATTGCTTACAGTACATATTAAAAAAACATTCATATTGTTGATTCAGATCATCTAATGTTGACAATACTGGTAAATTATTAATTAGTTTAGTTTTAAAAGTTTCTAAGCGATTTGCAGTTTTCGGGTTAACAGTGATA
The DNA here is from genome assembly GCA_910589285.2 of Mythimna ferrago. Classification (NCBI taxonomy): domain Eukaryota; kingdom Metazoa; phylum Arthropoda; class Insecta; order Lepidoptera; family Noctuidae; genus Mythimna; species Mythimna ferrago. The sequence continues at coordinate 13,561,052 of OU342687.1, forward strand.
TTCTTTTTAGCCACTATGATGTTTGGAATTTGAAAAGTAATTAATTGCCCACAATGATCAGAATCTAGTTAATTTATAATGTCTTTATGGCTAGGTACAACATCGGTATAAATATTATCTATGCAAGTGGCACTAGTAGGAGTTATTCTTGTAGGCTCTAAAAACAAATTAACAAGATTGTAGGACTGAAACAAACTTATAATTTTGCTACATAAAGCTGAATTTTCTAATAAATTAACATTAAAATCACCACATGTGAAGTTCGATGAGTATCACCGTATACACACCACACTTTTATAAAATCATCGAGTATCCATTGATTTTCCATGTATTTGATAAACTTTTTGATCTGTATATCTTCGCCAACCATACCGTATCTCTGATAAATGTAAGCCCATCCTTCCAAAATTTTATCTTCGGGCAACAATGGTAAAACAGCACAGAGCCCTACCAGCCGCTTTTTTCTTGGATTCAGTCGGTCCATCTCTCTGCCTTTTTTAAAAATTGCTTTATTGTAGTGAAAATAACATCCTTTTATAATGGCCGAAGGAAAAACTATAGCAATAGCCTTCATCGCTGCTTTTTCGTAGTTTTTTATCAGACCAGTATCAAGTTTTTTTTATTACAATCTAAGAAAACATCACAAAAAATATTTCATTTCAAATTTTAACATTTCTTTTTAAGGAAAAATAATTTTTGGGCCCCTGTATCTATAAAAAAATGTACTACTATGCGGCGGCCCATTATTTTCAGGACATCAGTCTCAGGGTTATCCATTATTTACGCCACAGCCTGTATAGAAGGTGACATTAAGTCAATCAGACTACAGATACAGATAAAATAATATTAATCATTATGGCACGTATATATATATTAAGTAGGTACTACACTACAGAGGGTAGTTAAAAAAATGATATTGTAGCGTTACCTACAAAATAAACATATCCGCTGAATTAAATATTCTGTAACTATACTATGACATCGCAGCTGCGGTGCAATTAAAACCACATAATTATATGCTTTGTGAGGAACGGATTCGATTTCCGGCTGGTCTAGTACAGATAACATACTATGAATATTGAGCCTGGTTTGTAAGAGACACACGTTATTGTGGGATAATAAGATTCTTGTCATCATGTGAAATGTATAAATAGAATTGGTTAAGACGAATATAACGAGCCCAAAAACAATGCTCCATTTTTATATTGCTGGACTTTGATATATTGAAACTGTTCATATAAAAAAAAAAAACCGGTGGTAGACTTTCCTAACGCCGTTTTTTTCACTCTTCCATCATTAGAAATCGAATTTTTCAAATACAATCAATATTTTTTTTTACAATTTTTTAACCACAACTCAGCCCCAACGACGACTTAAATACTTCAAGCCATTTATGATCGAAAAGCTCGTGGCTGTCAGACTTTCGTCATTTTATAAAAGCTGATAGTTTCTCAGTGCATGTCCCCAACATAGGTTTTTCCACCCATACAAATTTTCACAAGTGTTTTTACCAATAGTGTTTTTCCATCCACACAAATTTTCACAAGTGTTTTTGCCTATAGTGTTTTTCCACCCATACAAATTTTCACAAGTGTTTTTACCAATAGTGTTTTTCTATCCACACAAATTTTCACAAGTGTTTTTGCCTATAGTGTTTTTCCACCCATACAAATTTTCACAAGTGTTTTTACCAATAGTGTTTTTCTATCCACACAAATTTTCACAAGTGTTTTTGCCTATAGTGTTTTTACACCCATACAAATTTTCACAAGTGTTTTTACCAATAGTGTTTTTCTATCCACACAAATTTTCACAAGTGTTTTTGCCTATAGTGTTTTTCCACCCACACAAATTTTCACAAGTGTTTTTACCAATAGTGTTTTTCTATCCACACAAATTTTCACAAGTGTTTTTGCCTATAGTGTTTTTCCACCCATACAAATTTTCACAAGTGTTTTTACCAATAGTGTTTTTCCACCCATACAAATTTTCACAAGTGTTTTTACCGGAGTGGAATTACTGCAAGAAGATGTTACTTATCGGGAACACAGCGTTCTGTTGAGTTACATTGTCAATCAAAGGGCAAAAAAATGTGGCTTTGAGTTACAGTGTTACTAATCGGTAATTTTTTTCCCAATGGGTAACAGTGTAACACAAAATGGTGTAACTCAACGGGAACAAAGGCCTATACGTTGTATACATTGACGACGAAGTACCTATTAGATACAAATCAAGTAGGTACGCAAACTTCTATTGCCTGATAATTGTCTGCTATTATACAGAATGATATAAATCAATAGAAGCTATAAGCACATCACAGATCTGCTAAAATATTACCTATTCTATATTGAAAATAGACTATCAAAACATTCTATGTATAACAAAGGTTTTGGATTTTGAAGGAGTTTAATTCGGGGATTTTAGTTTCGTGAGTGTGGTATCCCCGCTCCGGGCTGACTCCTCACAAAGTAAGGCAGTGTTCAGTGTTTATCTCGTAGGCGAGCGAGTTCCGCGCTCCGTGCCTCCGCAGTGTTTACGTAGTGTGTGTGACCGATTGCAGTGATAACGTGACCAGTGCCGGTGTACACAACAGATTTATCAAGTAAGAAACAAACACTTTTACTGAAAATATTTTCTCATTAAAGAAAATTAAAAAATGGAGTCTACCAAAAAGTTTTGTAGGTAGTTGACGGAAATTTTCACGAAAAGTCAACACACTATTTGGTATATTATGATATATAAGTACAGTAGTACTAGTTATTATTTTGCGCCGGTGGGGCTATTTACACCTATCCCCTCGTCACTCTGACAGCCACTTATCATTGTACCTATATAATGTACGAGATATATGACTACATATATATGTTGGAGTAGATTATACAATGTATTTTAAAGCTATTATCGCACACACAATTAACAGTGATATGGAAACCAGTTGGTGATTGTCTCTTTATTACAGTCTAAATGTTCAATGGATACCTGAATTTAATCGTTTTATTGAAAGTTTTAAAGAAGAATGTAAGTTCAATAGAGTGACATAATAATATATTTATGCAAAAGAAACAATCCATAGTGCGCCAGAGTAACGGGATGCCAAAATAGACGCACATACGCATATCCTAATACACATATTGGGTAACAAGAATTAAGCGTATGATAACGGATGCAATCATTGTGCACAACGCTCTTAATTAACATACCCTAGATAACATCACAGAAACTAAATATCTTCTACATAGGCCTATCTATAAAATTACAGGTGTCGGTGTCTGTGAAGTTACAATGGCGGACGTCAAAGAAAATGTAGACGCTGGCAGCAAACTTGCGGACAAACATAACACAGGTAAATAAACACTAGAACAAATGTTTTTTTTTCTGGACATACAACGTTCCATTTCTAAAGGAAACGCAATTCTGTGTAGACAATAAAACACTCGCAGAAAGGAATGAGGAATTTGCAATGGGTTGAAAAGAATCACCTCGTATATAATCCCGTCTGCCTTTTTACTCTACACTACGACTAGTACTTGCTAATTGAAAAGAGCATTCATGAATTGCTACTACGGCTTTTTGGACAGAGTGGTTTGACTGGACGGCCCCCTATTGAATTTGTTGGGGTCCGGATTTTGTTTAAAATGACGAGGGTCCTGATTGCTGGTTACTTATCGTCTCAAATTCCCGTACATAGCAAACAAAACCAAATAGAGTGTTACTATCAAGTTCTAATTTTTAGTGGAACAATCGGTAATAACATGTCGATTCAAATGAATAAATTGCATTAGAAACATGCAGATTGTTAATGAGGTTTAACTTTAATAAATCTACCTCTTAATTCAATTTTAATTTTAAACCTCGGTCTTATCTTAAGAAATTGATTAGAATATAAGCAAAGATACTGTATTTGACCTTTAAACCATTGGCGATCGTTTACCAATACCTTCAAATTAAATACCGGTTGCAATAAATTTACAAACACCAATAAACATATTCGAACTAAATGCATATTGATCGACACCCGGTTTTCACAAGACAAAGCTAATACAATTAGCAACTAAAGATTTCCAGATCTTTCGTAATATGTGTAACATGTAAACGATTTCGCAGCCTCTGTCACATACAGTTGATAAATGGTCCATTTGGTAATCCCTGCTCACTTTTTATAGAAAACAAATTTAATATTCACTAATCACTTGATGAGCAAATAAATATTGATAGTATCGAAACGATTTGCTTTCAAAATTCAATTTAGCTTGGTACAAGTTGAATTTTAAGTTTATCAATCATGTTTCTTTTACTAGTTTTTTTTGGTGTTTCTTAATTAATTTAAGATTAGGGATTTACGAAAAAAGTTGTTTGTAGCTTCCTCATATTTATAATGAGTTCTAGACGTAACTTATGTTAATAAAGTGGTTTTACAAATAATGGCTGTTGAATTTAAGATAAGTATATTTCAAGAGGCAGGCAAAATTAATTCTATTATTTTTCATATTAAAAATCTATGAGTAGATATTGTGGGGATTTTTTTTTATGGTGGGAAAAAATCATGCAATGACATCCCCCGCTCTTGGGCGGAGCGGGAGATAGTGTCAGACTCTTACTGACTAAAAGACCAACCCCGTTCCTTCTAGCCTTCATACTGGGGCTCGAGCGCCCTTTCGGATAACCCTGGCAGATATTGTGGGGATCAGAGTTAGTTATGAAGCTTCGTGTATTACTGTAGGATATATTCGTAAAAAATACTCTTTTTATATTATTATCTAAAATCATCGGCATGACAGCCATCCTAAAATATCTTAAATTATTTACTTCAAACTCGAATTAGTGTTTGTTTTATTTATAATATGCCATCAGTTTTAAACCCTATAAGGGGGTTGAGTCAGGAATAACCTGATCTAGTAGTACGCACTATTTCTTGTAAATTATTCTTTTGAATTTTTTTTATCGTCCTTTTTATTACGTATTTTATAAACTTTTATTTATACATTTTATGCACATTGATGATCGAAAATAAAATGGTATATTTTCCAATTTGATACTTCTTTAAATTAACTTTGACTGGAATATTTCCTTTGTATAATAAAACATTTTTGGTAAATGTTGTTGAGATCATTTGATCGATATTAATATAATTTATTTATGAGTTTGTTTCGGTATTGCTTTTCGAGGTCAGGAAACATTTACCCTCGTTTAGTTTAATTCGGAATGTTAAATTGACGAAAAACACATAACACTTTTGACGTGCAAAAGTATTTCTTAAAACCTATTTGCAAAATAAATATCATTTATCACTTACTTGCCACATTACCATGAGCCATTCGCAGAATAAATATCCACATCGTTAGAATCAAGTACATTCTACCAAATATTTTTTTTAATGATTCATTTATATCACATTAGCAATATTTTCTATAGAGTATTATTTACTCGTAATCTTTAGTTTGTTGAAACGTCTTATCGATTAAGTTTTGTTTGTATCAATAAAAAATCAGTTATAGAAAAGAAGATATTATTACCTACATAGCTACACATAAATAAGAGATGTTCCTGTTTTTAAGCTAATCGATAGAGGACCTAAGACAGCTCCCTGAGGTAGCCGGTAATTGTGGTTGTAGCTAATGCATTAGCAATTGATGTAGCTTTCCATTGTAATGTTTTAACTCGACAGGTAATTGTTAAGTGTTGAACGATGCTCTTCATCAGGTGCACTTCATCAATGGAACAGTAGTAAATTCTTATGGGAAAAGAGTGTAAGCTTAAAAACATTATCTAATAGTTCAATATATAGGCGACAAGGTTCTGCTAGCTTCGCCCGCATAAGAGTAGGTTTCTTCATACAAACTGTGGGCCCCGTTTCATCCCATTAAAGAATCTACCTACGCCTAGAACCTACGTCATAAAATGACACCTTGTGCGAAATTTCACGCTTCTATTCCCGGTAGTTTTGGCGGCGCATTGATATATCAGCCAGTCAGTTTCTCCTTTAAAATTATATATTATAGATATAGGTCACTAAAATCCTTGCCAGTCGGACAATGCGGTCTTCTGTCGTTAGCAAAATCAATAAAGATAATTAACATGACTAATACAGATGATTAATCATTCCCTATCAAGACATCTGAATGCTATGCAGATCCATTTAATGATTCTATAAATGTATCCAGATAATTGCGCCGGAAGCCTTTGCTTCGAATAATGTACACAAGTCGTGTTTATGTTAGGTAGTACTTGCTACCTTAGTAGTAAAAATTAATAAACATGGTTTACCAATTATTGTTGTAAAGCGATTACGTTGACTTTTAATACTTTCAAAACTTCAATCATATCACATTTTATGGTGCGTTGTTTTCACTTTTGTCCGTCATGAATACAATTAATTTATTGATTGGTGTAACAATTATAATTAAAAGCATACATAATCGTCATGTAGTAATGTGAACTTTCAATACTCACTAACATCTCCCGTATGGTCTAGTGGCTAGGATACCTGGCTTTCACCCAGGAGGCTCGGGTTCGATTCCCGGTACGGGAAAATATTTTTGCTATTTCGTGATTTTTTTTAAGCGTATTCTCTAATATCTATAACAATATTATCGTAATATAATAGTGTTCATAATATAATTATTATGTCATCCATATAAAAAGAAGTGATCAATTCGTCGTGATTATAATCTATAAACGTTTTGTTGTTACTTAGCAGCAGCAAGAGATAAAGACTTTTCGTAATGCTTAAATATAAAAACTAAATATAGTTTTGTTGCAAGAAAAACTAGGTATGTAAAAACGTGATTTGATGAGCATAAAGTGACATATCAAGAAGGTAATTTCCTACTTCATAGAGGTATATTTTCTAGATTTCCTAGGCAAGAATTCAGAAGCACACCTACTTGCATTTTGAGATAGGAAGTTACAAATTGGTGGTCATAAACCTGTAAATTAGTGTGCACATCCCGTTGACAATCGCGCTTTATGTAGGCGACGGCATATCAACGTCAATCCACTTTCTTAAAGACAATCGTCCACATTCCACTGTATGAATGAGCAACTATAATCGTAATAGAATCACCCTAGTTTATGAGAATATTATGATTGATTGATATCACGGCAGGCATACGGAATGATGTATGATTGGCACAGCCCTTACAAACAATCGGCTTTTGACTTGCATCTAATAGCATGCGTTTATACATCCTAATTTATTAACCATTGTCGTGACATATTTATTAATTAAGATTTATAGAGCCTCATGCTGATTTCAAACCTGAAATGATTTATATTAAATCAAATTGGGACACAGAAAATAAAACCGACGCTCGATTTGTGGTAGGTATCATATCCAAGTGCATTATTTGTTATCGTATCATGATTGATTTCTTCATTAATTGCATTATTATCGAACTGACTATAATATTTATAAGTTAATTTTTGATTTTTGTACTTCCATTTGGACTCTTAATTCATTAAAACCCGAACGGTGGCGTTTGCTCTCTTATTGTCTTTCTATTGTGTGTCTAATTACGGTATATATTCGAAAGGTTAATATCCGATTCGTTTCTTAATGGTAAGTAAGATTAACGAAATCACCGTGTTTCCACCGACACTGTTCGTGCACATTTCATAATTTAACTTGGCGAAAGCGAAATGACCTTTGATATGTATGTACCTATAGAAGGTAGAACCCCAACACAAAAGGGATTACACTGAAATGAGAATTTAGTAATCAATCTAGAACACGCTGAGTAAGATGTCGTAAAAGGGGGTCTCTGCCCTCTGGTATATTTTTTGAACGTAGATTTAAGTTCGGCAAACGGATTCGGCACGATGACCGTTGCCCAGAGTTCCTACAAATAGATCAGGTGTAGGTGGCATTTCTAAGAATACTTACAATAAATTGACACATACGTATGGATCCCCTTGATGCTGCAGTGCACGAGGCCTTGACTCAATTTATCTGGTACTCCCATTATTTCATTTAGCTGTTTCCTATTGGACCTCTGTTTTGCTGCATGGAAGGATAAGGATGTGAATTTGTCTTTATCATTTGATTGAGTAAAGGTCTGAGGTAAAGTATATATGTATGTTTTCGGAATAGTTTGATTTACAATAGTGAAATTTTTCGAACAATTCAGAGCGAAAGACTTCTAGTTAAAGTTCTTTATTTCCGAGACATTTGTAAACGTTTCTAAGAACTAAAGACTAACCTAGGTTCTTCATTTTAATAAAGAACTTTTAAGTCTGTAATAGTATTGATTGGGATTATTGACATCCACGCTAATTGTGTATGGGGGTTTGGTTGGGGTGTGAAAGGCGTGATGACGCGTCCTTAGTTCTTAGAAGAATTCGCCCCGTACCTGATACCAGCCGCGCCTAGGTCTCATGTCGTGCGATGCTAGTAATCACTGAATTTTAATTACTTGGTTTTATGACCCATTTTGTCATTAGTATCTACTTTAATATTTTATGCAAGCTTGCATGCAGCCACTTGCGCTGTTGCTTTTATGGATTTATTTAACAAAGATTATTATAATACCAAATGATCATATTATTTTTTATTTCATTAATCAGCTACCTAAACAAGTTCCGCCAACAGTGCAGTTTTTTCCTACCAAAAGGTTCTGAAATCGAGAGCTATCACCGATTTCAATTAATTTAATAAAAGTTAACAAAGAAAAAACGATTCCGTTTTTGCTGAGCTTCTGTACTCCTAAGTGATGAAAAATGATTTGCGTTTTCGTAAATAGGTCAATTTGATTAATGGGTCTGTCGATAAGTTAAATGCTTTCAAATACAGTTTTGATGCCGATATTTGGCAACTGAATGGCATATAATTGGTTTTTTTTTTAAATGTTAAATTCTTATTAAATTCTTTCTACGAATAGATTCACAGTTAATTGTCTTTGATTTTATATTACGGCATTTGTGAAGATAATTTAAAAGGTTTCCACTTTCTTCTTATTTATAGATACGTGAAAGAACTTAATTATATAGGCTTAAACAAAAGGTTGGCACACCATATTAAAAGCAGTAAAAATTCTAATGAGGAACGACTGCACACGAAGCTTCCCAGAGTTTTTGAAAACAATGAAAGTTCGTTTGTGATGGAATATTAATATTTTCTCGTGGCTTGCGTGGCTGTGAGTACTCTCTCGTGCTTCAATTGTTTGTAATTACTATAATACCTCACAAATAGTTGTTTTATTGCGTTAATGCAATCATCTTTAATGTATACCATTGCTGGCTGATTAGATCGCGGGGTTTAATGAGCTATCTTCTATTTGGTTTTATAACCTAGATTTGTGATATATGATACAGTAATTTAGAAATATGAACAATTAAAGATGATACTAAATTCGCTCTTAATTTTGGTTTGGACTGTTTCCTCTTTAAAAATTTTCTTATCTTTATATTTAGTTACAAATTCAGCTATGTTGTTTTATCGGTCAGATCTGACAAGAACCACTGATTAAATCAGTGTATGCCTGGACAAGGCGTCTATTGTGTTAAGTAATGCCATAAATACAATTAAACTCACTTTACTCTCGTTAGTGTGATAATGCAGTGTCTTTGCCCTCAAGCGGCATGGCCGCAAGACTTATTGTATTATGCTGAGCTCAGAAGCTATTGTCTTTAGGAACCCAGCCCGAGAGTTCAGCAGGGCATTGCAACTCATTCATAAATGATAAATTATAACAATAGGTTGTGCAAACACCTAAATGTACCTACTTTGAGTCTGGTTTATTTTTCAAACTTACGTTGGATGGACGTACTAGTTCTTGTTTCTTGTATATATGTACTAGCTTCTGCCAGTGGATTCGTCCGCATAAAAATAGGTATCTCTATACAAACTTTGGAACCCTTTTCATACCCGAAGTCATAAAAGGAAGCCTTGTGCAATATTTTACGCTCCTGGTCCCAGTAGTTTCGGCTGTGCATTAAGTTAGTCTGTTTTTATGGATGATTTTTTATGATTCTCACTAAGAAAATTTTCAAAGTTAAACAGACTTAGTTTAGCAATGAAGCAATGTTCTAAATAATCATAGTCGTGCGCTGTTCATAAGTAATGGCGCGGTGGTAGTTAAGTGAACAATTAGGTCAAATGTAGGCAAATGTCTATCGCCTAATAAACGGCGAGGAATTTAGTATTATGTCAGTGTCTTTCATACATAGTTGAGATAATGGAGACCGCCCATATTTATTTATTCCTAATATCCGTGTGTGGTCTACTTCAAGTTAATGGTAGAAATATGTGTTTGTTTGTACGATCCATCTCTAGTCTCTTTTTGCATAAACTATTTAAATAATGGTTTTGAATTTAGCCTTTCTAATACTTAACTTACCATCAGTTTATTAGTAGTCTTTGCATCATATAAGACTAGTTTCTTTATTACCCCTCCGGTTGACAGCAAGCAGTCGATCACAAAGATTTATTTCCCCGTTCTAATTCACCGTATCCGTAGCTTCAAAGGATCTTCTCGTATAGAAGGAAAAAGTGTTATATTTTTATGTTCCTGAGGTTATCCAACTTATATTTTGTTATATTGTTCTGTCTTTACGGTTTGTTTACTGATTTACTTGCTTTAGTGCCTACATTTATCAAGATGCAATAAATATCTAAGATTGTTACGGATTATTTGATAATATATCTTCCATTAGGCTTCTTTTGTGGTTTTAGATATAAGAATTAGTCATATACTGTCTTATGACCCGCAGCTGTTGATGACCAAGTTTTTTAAATTAAATTCGCTTTAAGCTTTTAATTGGGGTCGTCTTTCAATTATGTTTTATATTGGAACAAACATCATGATTCCACGGTTTTCTTTCATATTTTGAGTTTTAGCTTTATCAAAAGTCATAAGTGAAACTCTTATGTCATTTTTGGCATGGATCATTAAAATTAATAAGAGAATTTAATACACAAAAAATGTTTTTGTTATTAATAAGGCGAGGTTCCCGGGCGCGGCTGAGCTCATCCTGAAACTTTGTTCAATGTCGTTGATTAATGAACTGTGAACCGAACAATAGCGTCTTGGAAGGTACACCACCACAACTTTCTGAATGGTTACAAGATGCGTCTCAAGTTTCCATTCAACATAAAGAGTATCAGTATAGGTACAAGTAACAAAGTTTTTACTCCTATTATATAAATCTATAATATTATAAACAGTAGTGACAATATTGTGGGTTTGTGTAGGTATATATGAAAGGTAAAGGATATTTATCTTGCAAATAGGTTTAAAAAAAACACTTTTACACGTCAATTTTGTTTTCAGTCAGTTTAAACTAGATGAGGCCGGTGTTTCCTAGCTGACTACCCTGACAAGAAACACCGAAACAAACTTGCTTATATATGAAAGTTAAACTCCGGATTGGCACTACCTAGTTATCTATAAAATAAATTTGACTGGCCTGTTGGTCTAGTGGTTAGTGGCCCTGACTGCTATGCCAGAGGTCATGGGTTCGATTGCCACCCAGGACAAATGTTTGTGTGAGTGCACAATCAATAGTTCTGTGTCTGGGTGTTATTTATCTATAATATGTATGTATTTAGAAATATATAAGTATGTTTATCAGTTGTCTAGTACTCATAACACAAGCTCTGCTTAGCTTGAGACTAGACGGCGCTGTGTGATAGTAGTGGAATAAAAAAAAAAATCTGTAGAAGTTTTATGTTGTGCGCGCATCACGTAAAACAACAAAATCGATGTAGATAACTTTTATACACCAAAATTTTGTGTAATTTGATATATTACTTCGACTTTGTTCCATCGCAATCGGTTGATTATATCGAAAGATATACTATATTTGACTATTAGGCGGTACAAAGTTCGCTGGGTAAAATAAAATCGTCATTTTAAAGGTACATGAACACTCCGTTCGCTATCCCGCACTGAGTCCGCAGCACTCGCGACCGTAGCAAGGATGGAGGAGAGGGATCACAAATAAAACCACTTCACATGTTGTATAACTGTATTAGCACTTTGAAAGTGTAAACACTTAGAAACTTTTTAGAACTCACTTTGTTAGGAACTTTTTGGAACTGATATAAATAAAATTCATCGCGAACCTAGTCAACTCGCGGAAAATCTTAAGGGCCAAGCGCCCGAAAAGTGCCATAAAACAGTGATTTTCTGAGGCCTACTCCTCCGTAACGGCTAGGTCAATTGGTTTGAAAAAAATATATGTTTATTATAGATTCATGAACAATAATATCAATATTTGATTTTTTCGTGCAATTAATACTTTTGTCAAAAAAAAAAATTTTGCAATTTCGCAACTTTTCGCAACTTTTCCCTACTCCTTCGAAACGGCTTGGACCCTTAGAAACATTTTTACAAATAAAAATTGGTGGTTAAATATTCTTCAAAGTAAACATTGCATATGTAAATCAATCAATATCTCGCAGAGAAAATGGATTTAAAGCGCTTTTCGGGCGCTGCTGGCCGCAAATAAATGCACAGATTTGCGTACTGCCGCCTAGGCGAGTGCGAGAGTTGCGTTCACATAATTTCGGTCAGATGGTTCAAGAGACTATACGCCTTAACAGCGAGATGTAGAAATCGACGCTCAATTAACAGCGCCATCTTTTGATCAAAAAACAAACAATTATTTCCAACAGTACATATTATTCCAAATTAACTTAGGTTATAATATATAATTTGTAAGTATGACCAGGAAAAACTAGAGCGGGTCGCTAGTATTTAACAGACAACGAACTTTTCAATATTTTTTTAGTTAAAGCTTCGTAGTCTAGTCAAAAATAAACTCCGAGATAGGATTTTTTACGACGATAAATCTGAATTTATGAGAGTGCTTTTGAAACGACAATATGGGAGCTGCGGGTGACGGGTGAACCCGTTCAGATGAACGTTTATTAAATTTATTATAAGTTGGGAGATAGACTTGATGTACTCGAAGACGGAATAATGTATTATTGTTGATACAATCAAAAATTGATTTGGTTATGGGCAGCTTGCTTTAAATGGTGCAACGTTTGATTTAATATGTACCTAAAGCAATGGAAGTAGTTGGATTTGAATCATCCATTCATTAATATGTATTAGATCCCATGAGTTTAATGGCATCATAGTTACCATAGTAGTAGCCTGATGACTGATGAATACAGATAAAGAAAAGACACACGTGTCTTCGACGTTGGGTGTTCTTAAGAATAAAAAATAAAAATATAGAACTCGCTTCTAGTTAATAAGGTATAACTAGGCAAAAAGATCTCATGATTATTTAGTATCTATGGTATATAGGACCATATGCATGGATCACAAATATATATATAACTTATTACCGCTAAAAACCAAGGTAACCGCAAGGTGGACCGATGACCTGGTGAAGGTAGCAGGAAACCGATGGATGCGGGACGCACAGGAACGTTCGATGTGGCGACGCTTGGGGGAGGCCTATGTCCAACAGTGGACGTGTATCGACTGAAATGATGACCGCTAAAAACGCAGTACCATTCAAGAGGCGATCGAAGTAGTTATCTACTTCTATCGCTTCATGAAATTATACTGCGTTTGAGTTAGGTGTGCAGCAATGAAAGTATGTCCATATTTATACTGTGCTATGTCGTTGTATCTGCATCATCCGCTCATCAATAACTGTTATCCCATGAACCCATGGCTTCAGTTATAGTTAAACTACAGTTAAAAACTGACAACCGTGGGGGATTAGCTAATGCTTGTTCCAACGTCAGAGTACAATTACATTTAGCGGCATCTTGCTTCTGATTGGTAAATTGCCGGACGAGTTTGGCGCAAACGCATCGCGTCATTTCCCACCTACAGGGACACCTACCCGTCTAGTTTCATGAAATTATTATTTTGTAATAGTTTAATGGACCTTGCAAATACAATACTTCAACACACATACAACTCACGCACATAACACAATACTTGGTCGTAGATTCTACGAGAAACTATACAAATCCATCGGCTTTTTTCTGCCCTCATGTGGGAATATCTCTGTCACGTATAGGTTTCCTATTAAAGAACACAACTTTGGATTCAGCTTGCCTCTGTACGTAAAATATTCTAATGTAAAAATGGTCTTGAAGACTTCAAAAATTTTTTGTGTACGATATATCTACGCTAATATCATAAACTGCAATTTTTTTTTATTTTTGTTTGTATCTGGACTCATCATCATCATCATCTTCCTGCCCTAGTCCCATTTTATTTGGGGTCGGTGCAACACGTTTTTTTCTTCCATTCTGTCCTGTCACTCGTCACGCTATCACTAACTCCCTTTTCTTTCATATCGCTTGTATCTGGACTGATTTTAAAAAATCTTTCATCAGTAGAAAGCTGCTTTATTACTGAGTGACATAACAAAAGCGTGTAATAAGAATCATGTAATAAGAATAAGACCTATCGATGTTGTTGTTCTCTACATTTACGAGTAAATGACGCCATCCAAACGTTATTTAAATTGTCCTCAGTATCGGCAGTATTTTACCATTCTTTATTTGGAATTAAGGATAAACTCAATTTGTTTCAGCCAGAATCGGTTTTAAATGAAGGCAGTTAATGTCGCCCACTAGCGAATTTTAACCATTACGTCAATATAATTGTAACGATTAGTACAATTTAGTCGCGACATAGCGTGCAGGCAGCCAATTAGCTGGAACCACCAATTAAAGCTGATCTACAAAAATAAATTACTTAATGTTACTCCAACTCCTTTTTCCATTGCATCCGTTCTTTGGCTGCTCTTTTATTGCTTTGAAAATGTTTTGATAAAGTTGTCTGTATTTGTAAAAGTAATGCAAGCACGGAAGCCAATAAAGATTTCTTTCTTGTGTTTGTTTTGATTTATGAAATGACAAGCTTTAGCTAAAGGTTTCACTCGCATAAAACATTGGCAATTATCTTACTGTGGGAACTACCGGGATAAACCTTTTTCTAATCAAGGTCATAGTTTACCCCTGGACCAAGTTTCATTCAAATCTCTTGAGGAAATAAAAATTCAAATATAATTTTTCTTTAGTTGAACTTTGATTTTAAATTGAAGATACTTTAAACAGAAATAAAAACGAAACAACGTAGAACTAATTCGATAGCGCTAATTGAGTAGAACATAGTACACAGTGTACACAGTAACATGTAAATAAAATACAAATCGCAGCAAGAGATTTGGCTCCGTCAGTGTCGTCCGGCGCGTGAGGTCGCATACAAATTAGTGTAGCGGTGCGCGCGCGCTGGTTTCATACATAACACTACGCAACGAGTATTCAATGATATTTATATAGTATTATGCTATATGTTTACATGCATATCAGCGAGGATGCGGCGAAATTTCTAGACAATATGTACCTGTAGACCACATTATTCACTTTGTGTAATAATATTCACTAGTAGAGGAGAAAAACCCTTTGCCTTTGAAAAAGTTTAAAGAATTCTTTAGAGTCAAAACACTATA
Organism: Mythimna ferrago; assembly: GCA_910589285.2. Classification (NCBI taxonomy): domain Eukaryota; kingdom Metazoa; phylum Arthropoda; class Insecta; order Lepidoptera; family Noctuidae; genus Mythimna; species Mythimna ferrago. The sequence continues at coordinate 13,576,481 of OU342687.1, forward strand.
AGAATATAGAATTCTTTAAATTTCGTGTTGTTTGTGTTTACAGAAGCATCATGCGAGTAACGGTTGTTGCCTTGACTGTAAAATGAATTGTTTTTCTTCAAAAATATCTAATTGATGCGGAAAAAATACAATAAAATTGAAGACATGAGTGTGAACCTATACCTAATAAGTAGAAGTTTGTGATAGTTATGGTTGAGTAACGCTGTAGGTATGTATAAAACCACTAGGGGGGCTTTTAATCCGTTAATAATACCGTCCTATAAATCTACTAATCCAAACAAAACATAAAATTGAAGCAAGCATTTTGTAAGATATAGAAAATTTATAGCACGTGTCTTTACGAAAGAGCAGCTGCTGCGAGGGACCCAAATCCGACATAGATAAGATAATCAGATATCAACAAAAGACAACATTGCGATAGTATCCAACGATGACCCATAACTTGACGTGGCTAGTAAATATTTCTAGTGATGATGTAAGAAACCGCTAGACTCTAATAAATTACGACACCCGAAGGTCAAAATGTCCGCCACATCATCATCTGTGATTTTGTTTCGCGAATCCACTTTCGGTTTTAAAGTCATGTTTAACGTTTTTCTTTGCTTTGCGATTGGTTTTACCATGAGCGGACATTGTGTTCCGAGTTAGATAATTTCATAAAAATCTGGTTCAACTTTTACAAGTTTTTACATTTTGCAATGTTTGTATGTAGGTATGTGTGTTTAGGATACTTACATCTCACCTAATGATTTTGAATCAGTTACCCTAAACTGTTTGAGCTCGGCATTATGGAGCTGGTCTGATGATGGTGTCATATGAGCTACTGAGCGCTACAAGGGAACTCCATCAGGTTTGATATCATTGGAATGGTCTTGATTATAGAATCAAGATCATTCCAATGATTTCCACTGAAAACTTATTCCATTTATTTTGTGGACATCCTTGTGTTTTTAAACATGACTTAATATGAAATACGCACTTACCCAATCAAGTATATCAAACTATGAATTCGTAATTTATTTCCCCTGTGATTGTATTGTTTGCGCTACAGATTGAGTTGCTAGTATAATATTTCTAGCGTCGTAAGAAATAGTGATTGTTTACATATTTTTTATTGCCATTGTTTTAACTTCTTTGTGAGATTGTTTAATCATGTGATTATTTATCTTTTCCATTGCTACTTGTTTACATGCTTGAGTTTGTTGATTGCCAGTTCATCGTCGTAATAATATTAACATATTCACAATCGTTAGGTTGACTATAGTCCTCTATGTCTAAATTTGTAACGGTTTTGATATTATATTACTTGACTTTTATTAAAGTTCATGTTACAAAACTTTGAATGTTGTTTTTTAGAGTTTGTCTGAATAGTTGGCCTAGGTCACGCTATGTCACCCCAACATTTACCCTAAATATGATGTCGAAGGTAAATGCAAATGTACTGAAAAAAGTTTTAATGTTTTCATTAAAGTAAAGAGAATAGTTGGTAGGTACTAGTTAGCAAGGTCTAAATGGTAGATACTTCCCTATATATTTCGATTGTAAAATACGACCTAGATTAATATAGAGGAAGGAATCATTTGCTGTAAGGTAATTAAATAATTGCGGTAACTAGATGAACCAAACTAAACGTAGGCGTGGTAAAATGCAATTACTGGGTAAACTACAGTAAGACGACTCAAGTATCTGCTTGTTTCCGAACTATGTCAAACTACGAATAACATTCAAAATTCAAAAAATCAAGTGATTTTGTTCTGTACATTTCGTATATTTATCTTAAAAAAAATATTATCTTTTTCTAGTTTTTAGTAATTTTATCTTAAAGTTTAATTCTATTGTTTAAATTGACTGCCATAAATGATTTTTTCATTTCATACATGGTTCTTAAACTTTCATAGTTTGTCTAGGAGTTCAGTTCGTCACACATTTTCAGTAATTATATGAAATAATAATGACGTCTGTGGTTTATGCTAAACCAAATTAATGTTTAGACTTAGGTGATACGATCCAAAATTATATTAAATTCAAGCCACCCGAAAATTTATTTCGGAACAGGCGAAAATTATCCTTCTATTTGTGGTTTGTCTTATTGGGTATCCAAAGTCACGCTAAAGCCGTTAACGTTAATTCACAAAATAGATTAAATAAATTACTTAAATTACCTTACCTTACCTTACCTTACCTTACCTTTATTATTATTACCTTATTAATTATTTTAATAAATTATTATTATTAATAACCTTTACTATGTATATTCACAAACAATACGAAATCATTATTTGCACTAAAACCTAATGAAATGTAAGTTGAATTAGTTATCCCAAATTGATATCCATTTAGCAAATTATTATAATCTGACAAGCCGAGTGCCCGGATGAGATTTCCCATCGGCAGAAATGATAAATTTTCATACCAATTTTCATCCTCCATTAAACCAAGTTAAACTAGAGAATAAATTTTCTTCCCCATTGCTCCTTTTCACCTTCCACAAGCAGCTTTTGCACAATGTTTTACTTTTCTGGACCCGGTGACTTAGGTTGACGATGTTTGTCAATGAATGATTGACTGATGAACTTAATTAAGATTCCTATACTTACTGGACGCTGGTGTCAGATTATGGCTCACTCCTTCTCATAGACAAGACGACCGAGCCTCAGTAGTGGGAACATTATAAGGCTGAATAATGTTATAGGTACATAATACTAACAGTACTACGAGTATTTATAGAAAAATCACGCTGGGTTTAAAGTCCAAACAATAAAGCAGAAAGTAGATGATATACCAACGGTATACCCACAAAAAGCTTCATTTATGTATATAAAAGCTTTTAGTAGAAGTGGGGACGAAAAACAGCATTATGTTACATTGTTAGAATACAGATTGCTTTTCTTGTTTCCCATCGTGGGAACCTGATTACACAACTAAGATAAAGAAGTGTACACTGACAATCACATTAATACGAAAGATTAGAATGTATTTAGAAGATACCTAAGCTAATGAGCGTGTGCTTCGTGTCAAAGAATGAATGAATTGTGTGAAAGGTGATATTGCCAGAAAGGGGGTGATTGATGGCTATTCTATATTATTAGACAGATACTATGCTAACAAAAGGATTAGAATTAAGCATCGATATAGATCCTTTATAAACACGAAGCACACGTTTATTAGCTTAGGTACATAGGTCGCAGCAACATAATCGTATTGTACTGCAATTCAATTTAAACAATGTAATAGAAAAAATCTCATTTGAAATAAATCGGAATAGGAATAGTGACAGAGACATTTCGGCCTCGGTTTAAAATAAATCTGGAAAGAAAAAAGCGGTCAAGAGATTACATCAATACGTTGAAATGCTGTTATCTGCTAATAGCAACTAATATCTGCGACGAATATATTGTAATTCGCAAAATTTAAAAGGTATTTATTTATTTATGTAAGTATACTTTATTGTACATCAAGATTATAAATTAACAAAAAGGAAACCATATAATAAAAACACACACAATTGGCGACCTTATCGCACTAGGCGATTTCTTCCAGGCAACCTTGATTTTTCCTTCTCTAGTGGTTAAAGTGGGCTGATAAGATAAATTTCTCTTATGTATTCTTTTTTATATTCGTCTACCAAAAGACGATCTTCATGTTGATAAGCCATTTCAGACAATCTCTCACTGAACACAATCCCTTTCCTTTTATCATTATTAGTGAGATGATGGCCGTAGGGATTTCGTCCGTCCGTTTTTCCCAGACCATTTTAGGTACCTACCCTTTTCTGCCCGACTACGGTGTCGGGGGACCCAACCGCGTACAGAATTTTTAACGAACACGATATTGACCAATCATGCGAGAGAATTGGGACCACAAAAGGTCATTGGCGGCCTCCTAGTTATACTGAGAATTTTCGTGTTCAAATTGTGGATTTATTCTAGCGTTATTCTCGAGATATGGAATTGTGATCAAGTACAGATAGGTACTGACTATAAAGTCAGGCAGAGCTTATTCTTGAGGGATTATTCGAAAGAATTATCGCGGCACTGGTTCGCAAAAGGTAACTGAAGGTACACGTATGGATTTTAGTCAGTAAAAGTCTGACACTCCCTCATGTGTGGGAGAAGTTATTTGACAATTTCCCACTTCAAACCAACCAGAGCCTATTCTTCCGTTTTTCGTTTCTTTTTACGTTTATAAATATATCTTTTATTTTCACTTCTCTTAAAGACACCCGAGGCAAATCAGTCTAGTCATTTAATATTGTCCGTGAGACGTGAAGGCAAATTAGTCTTTGAATGCGTCAGAATAATGTTTCGCATGACCAACACGAACCTACGTAGTCTAACCTACCTTATTACTAAAGTCAAGGTGTAAGGTCGCCTTCTTCAGACTACACTCAAGGATACGAGGACTTTAAAGAACACTTTAGTTTTACGAATCTAAAACCAAGGCTGTGTTCAGCATTCTCATTAGCACTACGTAGGTACCTCTTTCCGTGTCTCAGTGCATTTCTTAATTAAACGTAGCACCTAGCACCTACTTTGACTAACATAAGTCGATGTCAATGGTAATTTATGAAAAGGTCTATTTAGCGAAGTATTTAAATTAAGATCCTGATAAATTAACCTCTCGTGTGCCTTAATTAGAGACACAATTAAAAAGCCATTGTGTCTCGCGTGGATCCACGTTTAGACACACAACGGGTTAAAAAAAAAAAACATGCGAGGTAAAAACAAAGAGTCGATTATTAAAATGAAATGATGACTGATTAATAACTTGCTTGTCTATGGTCATCATCATGGCCGCAACCAAAATGTCAAAACATCTTTAAGTTGTGTCGTAATGCTACAAAGATTCGGACAAAAAAAATTTTTTTTTTTGGTTATGTTAATAATCAAATAATGCCTCTCGATCTGGAGCGACAGATCAGACTCGCTTATTAAAACCAACCTACTCGTGTTTTCAGTTGCCTTTTGCGTTTCAGAGCCACGGTACCTAAATCTTTGTAACAATACCGCAGCCCAAGGAATGTCTATTGTCACAATTAATGGCTGGTGTCATTTAACTAATGTACCTATGATTTAGTTAAAACATAAACGTTTGTAACCTAATCTAGAAGCATCTTCGGCATACCCGGCGTCAGATGAAACACTAGAAAGAAATCCTCTGACTGTGGGTAACCACAGAGCAATCGATACTTTTTGTCACACATTCAAGTACATAAAGCCAGTCGAGTAGTGAGGTACCCACATATTGCCGTCCTATTAGCATTTTAATTGTTCCCGCACTAAGCGATAGGGATGCAGTTACAACTAATTTAATTAAGTACTATCGTAAAGCTAGTGAGACCTAAATGATAAGCAAAATATTATTTAGTATTTTGTTTATCGATTAATTCCATTTTCTTTTTAATAATTAATTGTATGGTAGCTTGCGTAGCTTAGCAAAAAGTTCAAGGTAACATCGTAGGTCATAAAACTTGTTTCTTTGAACGCTAATCTTAGGAACTATTGGTTCGAATTAAAAAATACTTAGATTTTTTTCAAATTGAGGACTATACATATCATAATAACATTAGATATGCTATGATCATCAGGCGCGTATTGTCTCACGCGCGTCTCAAGGAGTTGTCAGCAAACCGAAGGGACCCAGCAGGGTCGAAACCTACTAGGGCCAAGGATTTGTTTCTGAAAGGAAGATTTGGCCCCTGTACAAAAGGCAACGAAGAAACAGGAGTGGGTTTTTAGTCAGTAAAAATCTGGCACTATCTTCCGCTTCGCCCAAGAGCGGCGGATATCATTGGATGATTTTTCTACCTAAAAAAAATGACCCATAGGAGCGGAGCAGAAACCAAAGACACGGGTAAAACTGCGGGGGACGGTTAGTCCACAATGTACGAATTCGGGCGAAATAAACAGTCTCAACTTAAGATTTTAAGTGAAACCACCGAAATAATAGCCCCAAACTGAAATATTTCATCGTTCTAATGCATCCGAGGGTGAAAAGGGGACATTTCACCCCTTTCCAAGCTATTAACAATGGGTAGGGTTTCAAAGCACTCGTGCAAGAACCCTATTGTTAGTGAACCTCCACACTTGCAGGTCATTACGCTTTGACTCCCGTTTCACTGTCGTTTGTAGTAAACAATCATTGTTTTGTTTGATTATATTTTTTTTACGTGTAAATATGAATGAAATGATCTTGAGTAGAGTGTCATAAAGTGAAGTAGAATAATAAAAAACTTCGATTGCCTTCAAGCGTTCTCACGTTTGCACGATAGTGCGAATGATGCGTAATTTCATAAGTCGTGTGAACTTGTCAATGAAGTTCACAACGATAGTAAATAGTTTTTGTTATTTTACTAAACATATAGGTATGTAGATACTCTAGATAAGGCAGGGTAGGGCATCAAACTCTCAAGGTTTACTGATAATAAAAAAACATTACAAGGCTGATTTATCTTTATATACCTAGTTACTTTTCAACAAACAATTTTCATGAATAAAAACCAACTGCAAAAATAACTTTGCTTATTATTTTTTCAGCTTATTTTTATACACAAAATAAAATAAGAAGTTTCAGGAACAACGCCATCTGTTGTAAACTTTGTGAAATGTTTGCAAGTCCGCTTAGCTAAGCGACAGCGCTACGTCGTAGCACTGTGGAAAACTGTTGACTTTGATAGTTAATGAAAATATCCGTAGATGGCGCTATGTGGAAAACTTTCTTTGCATGAACTGCGATGGCAGCACTAGCTGACTTTGCTTCCATTGCCAAATGTTCACTTTGTTTCTTTGTAATCGGGAATCCTTTTTCTTTGTTAAAGTAAACTTATCGTTTAAGTTTCATTTAATCTTTTGTAACTTCCGGTTACTAATTTTTTTCATCATTGTTGATCATCAGGTTAATATTCTTCGTTTCAACTGTGGATTTTGGTTTTTAAAAAGCTTTCACCGTCGCTATAATTTAAATTATTTCAAAATGAAGTGTAAAAAATATTGGATTGACTTTGAAAAAAGTTATTCCAATGTCGACTTAAGTAAGTAATTTGCAAACTGGATCCAATTTGAAATCAAAATCCAGCACAGTAAAAAAGGCCGACATCGTAATAAAATAATGTACAAAAAAAAATATCGATTGACCGATAAAAGGCAGCACAGATTACTAGAGACACACATTTTTCAGTCGAACGCCTGAACATGGGACACGCACCAATGGTTCGTAATGTATAGAGACACGCGATCGCAAAGTCACTTCCTGGTCGGGACAAAACTCGTAATATTCAAGGACTAACCACCATCAATAACTTGAAGATATTTATGAGATTTTGGTTTGCGACAAAATATGCACGCATTATTTCACCTCAGGTGTCACTAATAATCTACTTAATATAGATTAAGTAGATTATTAGTTAAAAAAGGAAGGGTTAAAAGGAGAAACTGACTGACTGACATATCAACACACAGCCGAAAATAATGGGCCGTAAGCGAACACTAAAACAGGATTTTTCAAAATTTTGCTCCTAAGGGATGAAACGGGGGTCCAACTTTGTATAATAGTAGTTTATGTGACTAGGGGATAAAGCAGTGTCTTTAAGTCGCGGGCGGCATGTTGAATTCCGAACGAAACGAAGGTTGCTGATTCTAATCCCGAACGATAGTGAGGGAGTTAATAAAGCAACCTGAGTGAAGTGAGGAATTCAAGCCGCCCAAGACAAAGACAGCTTTATCCCCGAGTTGCATATTCTAGTTTTTACACCATCTGTGAGATAATTAAAAGACAATTTGGTCGACCAAATCATATATTAGAGAAATATAAGTATTATATTTACAAGTTCATCAAACAAACAAAATTCACTACTCCAAGATTCTATAGTTTAAATTTTCTATAATGCTCCCGTGTCGTCAGTACGCACGTTTTATTTTATTTTCTTTTTTTTTTTTGTTAGTGGCCAGTTTGAATCATAGTGATTACATACTCTTTGGTTTGAATTTCGAGTCAACTTGTTCGATGCGCCTACATTTTAATTCACAATGTTGACGATTCTTGATGCTCCAAATTCAAATCTCATTATTCCCTAGGGATCGGCCATACTGCATTATCTCCCTAGGCATATAATGACTTGCTTTAAGTGAGGTTTGTATGACGTGTAAAACGACATTATCGAGCAGGTGGTGTAAAATAGTAGTTTATGTGACTAGGGGATAAAGCAGTGTCTTTAAGTCGCGGGCGGCATGTTGAATTCCGAACGAAACGAAGGTTGCTGATTTTAATCCCGAACGATAGTGAGGGATTTATAAAATTAACTCCTGAGCATTGCGAGGGAGTTAATAAAGAAACCTGAGTGAAGTGAGGAATTTAAGCCGCCCAAGACAAAGACAGCTTTATCCCCGAGTTGCATATTCTAGTTTTTACACCATCTGTGAGATAATTAAAAAACAATTTGGTCGACCAAATCATATATTAGAGAAATGTAAGTACTATATTTACAAGTTCATCAAACAAACAAAATTCACTATTCCAAGATTCTATACTTTCAATTTTCTTTATTGCTCCCGTCAGTAAGCAGGTTTTATTCTATTTACTTTTTTGTCAGTGGCCAGTTTGAATTTCGAGTCAACAAGCGATGCACGTACATTTTAATTCACAATGTTGACGATTTTTGGTGTTCCGAATTCAAATCTCATTATTCCCTAGGGATCGGCCGTACTGCATTATCTCCCTAGGGATAGAATGACTTGCTTTAAGTGAGGTTTGTATGACGTATAAAACGACATTATCGAGCAGGTGGTGTAAAAAGAAACCTACGTAATTTATAAAAAAAGAGAAACTGATTGACGGACATATCAACGCATAGCTGAAACTTCTGGGCCTAGGAGCTTGAAATGCACAGGGTTTTCATTTATGACGTAGACAAGCACAAAGAGAGGATTTTCAAATTTCGTCCCTTAAGAGGAAAAAACGGGAAACGGGGATCTCAAGTTTGTATGAAGATACTTACTTTCACGCGGGCGAAGTCGCTTGGCAGAAATTAGTGATAGATAAACTGATTACGCCGCCTTGTCCCAAAAACTTTTTATTTTTTATTATTGATATTGATTGGTTTGCGTTTGTCCACCATCTCAGCTGATGGTAAGCGATGATGTGGTCGACGATGGAGCATGCTTGCCTAGAAGTAACCTATTCACTCTCGACTTAAAGACTCCTAAGTTGTAGCTATCAGAAAACACAGACTCAGGCAGAGAATTCCACTCCTTGGCTGTACGCACAATAAATGTGTTCCCAAAACGCTTTGTGCGTATGGGTGGGATGTCTACCATGTACCGGTGGCGCAACGCTGTACGTCGTGTGGTCTGATGATGCAACGGGCTTGGTAGAATTAGATTGTGCAATTCCAGTGCACACTCTCCGAAATGTAAACGATAGAAAACCGACAGACTAGCAACTCGGCGGCGATGCTCAAGGCTTTGGAGCTTCGACTCTACAAGTGAATCATTGCCGATGATTCTCTTGGCTCGCCCCTCAATCGACTCCAGCGCTCTATGGCATCAAGAAATGGCATTTTCGAGTGAGTCTAGTTTATACCTTCTTTAAGGAATTAATGAAAAATGCCTTACCCTTTAAATATCCTGGAAAAGAATTTGTCTATCGGTCTTTCCCCACAAATGTCGTAAAAGACAGCGTAAAGCGTCATCGTTATTATATTTACGGTGTGACCGTCACCAGAGCGTTTGCCAAAACGTGACAACTATCGCTAACATTTCCTTATTATTTACCTTTACTAGGAGGTCCATATTTTTTTCCTTATCGAGTAAAAAGCTGGTTATACTATTTAGAAGTCTTGTTATGATAATAGCAGTCATAAATAGTTCAAGATCGATGCTAGCTTAAAGGCTTCCTCCATGGCTCTTTGGAGCTAACGATATTGGATGGATAATCATGCTTCATCGCCACAGCCAGTCAATCAATCATAGGTAATCATCACCCGTGGCAGGCGGATATGTGATTGTAGCTATTCTATCAGCAGTTTATGCCCACAGTTATTTCTGTCTACGTAACAATCTCTATCACCTAAGGGAATGCCATTATCGCCATCTTTCTGATTACATTGTTTTTAAATAGGAGCCATTCTTTTCTTTTTCCGGCACAGACCTCATGGGAGGTCCTGTGTTGGTTTCTACGTCTAGAGACTTTTTTCTCTCGTTTTTCTTTTTGTGTCTCTTTCTAGAGATAACTTGGACATTTATTGTAGCCATGTTTAGGTCTAATTAGAATTCCTGTAACTTCGTTGGAATGTATGAGTTGTTTACAATATTGTTTTGTATGAAAATTTGGGTCCGACCCAAGGATGGTTTCGGTATCGTCCAAAAAGTGGACGAATATTCCGCTCTGAATGACCTAACAGAGAAGTAATTGTTTATGAGTATAATAATTAATTAGTGGGTTCGAACTCCTCGTTGATTAGTAGCCTGGAGATAACATTTTATTCTATTTGTATTTTTTCTATGTTCATTTGGCGATAAGTTGGCACCTAAATATGTAGAACTTCAACATAACTGGGTAAATGTAAGAGTACTATCTTTCCATGAACCACCCCTGCCCACCTCTATGGAGAATTTTAAAACGTTATAGATATAAAAAATAATAAGATGGGTCCTATGAGTTATAGAATAGTTTTAGTTTTAAGATCCGGTTAATACTCGGCGTTGCGTATAAACTACCTACAGGTCATTGAAACCGCTCAGCTGACGTTATCTTAAAGAAATTAATTTCGTACGTGCGTAAATTAATACGAGTTTTAAAAAAAAGTTACTTTATTTTTTAATTTTATCTTTACAAATCGATAGTGTTTCATGTACCGGATCGACCCTCCACGGGATTAAAACGATTAAAATTGGTGTATACTAAGTAAGCGCTCCATCGTTGACCAAATCGTTGCTTTCCATCAGGTAGGGTAGCGGTCAAGCGCAAACCTATCAACAAACAACAATAAAAAAAAAATATATATAGAAAAGGTGAAACTGAATGACTCACACATCAACGCACAGTCGAAACTAGGTACTGGGACTTGACGCGTCAAATTTTGCGCAAGGTTTCCTTTAATGACGTAACCGAGAACTAAGACAGGATTTTCCAAAACTCATACCCTAAAGGGTATACAAAGTTTGTATGTAATAGAAACCTATATTTACACGGGCGAAGCGGCTGGCAGAAGCTAGTATCAACTATAACTTACAAAAACAACATATTGAATATATTACGAAAAAACATAAAAATATCTTAAATCCAGATGTCATATTTCTGGATGAGTTCCGTATAAAAACAAAATCTTTACGCAAACATATTATTAATTCTTTAGCTTCATTAGAGTTTCTTTATTAACCAAATAACCAGTCCAAGTAGGTCAACGACTTGTTTGGTAAAGAAATGAATGTGGTGCCCACCTACACCACTTACGTCCGTGGGTTATTAGGTATGTGGGTTTCCTATTTGTCTTCATTCCAAGCAATTGTTCCGTAATTTTCTAAAAAAATAGGACTTATTAAGTTCATCAATTTATTTTCTATAGTGGGAAGTACGTCTGCTAGTTAATATGTAGATCTTTGGTTTGTCCAGTTGTTTTCATGTTATTAACTTAACCTTGACTATAACAAATGATCTTGTTTTGTTTCAGGTAATTAAACATGGGAGAATGGTGAGAACGGTTCAAAATCCACTACATAACAACGTTTGGCTCATTTTATTATCGTATAAGCTCACTGTAATGGAAAGTTTTACGTGAATTGCGTTCAGGAATTATCCCTATTTACTGTGGAGGTACGATAAACGCTATCGTAGGTATATTTGCAATCATAAAGATAAATGTTCAATGCAAATTACGTCTTATTTAGGGATATGTGTAATCATTTTATCATACCATTTGTAAGACATGATAATTAGGTTACTGATAGACAAATGATTTTATCTTTATTGATTTTGTCCGCCTTGTTCTACGTTTCCATTTCAATTTACTGAAACGATTCATGTAAACTGGAACTTGAAAAAATAAACATGCCGTCTAGCGTTACAAGCCGGGGTACCTATTACCTCCTGTCGAAACAAATACGAGACGGATTTGTCGTCCTTCTTACTCGTTACGAATATGAGAAGGACGTGTATGTTTCGTTCTCAATGAAGGCTGTAGTGATCTTTAATAGTGTTCCCCTGTAGGGAATTGGCCGGTGGTGGTTGCGCGCGCACAATTTTCAGGGCGCAGGACGCCTTTTCTCTAGAACTATGAATGCTTAGACGCGTATACGTAAACAAATAAGGTTATTAATAGATACATATTTTCATATTCATGTATAAGTGGAAATTGAATATTGAATTATAAAATTTCTTTGCATCAATAAATTAGTCATTTATTTAAATAAGATTGGGAAGCTGATAAATTTCTAGGCTTCTATACTCTCTTAATAACAATAGGCAACTATATTGATATTTCCATAAATTAGAACAAAAAAACAAATATTCAGGTGCCCTCTCTGAACATTTCGGCAGTCTTCACGTTCCTCGGTTGCCGATAGAGGCCGCACGTATCACGACACTTCAGGTTTTGCCGGCGTCCATTGCGGAACGCACCCCTCGCTTGGAGCCCTTCATCTAATCAAAAAGTATCTCAGTCATATTTCAAAGTTAATCAAAGTGTTTCCCGTTCGTGTCCGGCGAGGTGAGTCGTATAATAAGCCTGCAAATAAGTGAGCACTGCCACGGCTTCCCGCGATTGCACCACCGACGTTATAGTATTCCTGTTCAATAATATCACTTAACGGTGTCGTCTGTATGCCTACGAAGTAGTTATTCAGTATCTAGACATATTCTAAATATCGATCGACGACGCACTAATTATTTATTGATATAGTTTTAATAGGTAAACGCCGATTAGTGTTGTCACTGTTTGAAGCACACGAAACGGAAAATCTGAACGGGTAAAACGAATTATAGTGATCCGATTACGCGATGAAAGGTTTTTTTTACTCGTGCTGAGAATCCTGATTCCGTTGCAATTAACTAAATGCATTAAAGGCACCGCTGAAAGGCTTTTCAATTGAAGCACATGCACTGTAACTAACAGGAACTCGTATGACGTTCGTTCGTCTACGTATCAAAGCAATTAATATTTTCCCTCGTCAATTGCACTAATTATCTGATAAGATATTAAGTTCAATTAAAACGATTGATTCCGAAGGCTAGCTTGTTGATTTGCCTGATAGAACTCATTGGCGAGGTCCTTGTTTGATCTTTGATGGCGCAGTAAGGTTATTTAAAGGAAAATTGCATCGGTGTCTATACTATCACGATTCATGACGATTTATTTTTAATATGCGGTCTGCTAGATCTATAATGGCGATTGTTACAAAACCATAACATATAACTTTGTTTACATTACGTAAGCCTTTTCCTTAGTCACGATGTAATGCCTATTCCTGGGCTCGATGGAAGTCTAGTTGCTACGTATTTCAGACTTTTGATGTACATGGAAGAACTCTGAGTGGTAATTTCGGGAAAACGTCAATCAACCTCAATAGGGCCATGCGTACAATTGTACAAACGATCCATTTGACAGTTTTCCGCCGCTCCGACGCCCACAGCTAATTGCTACTTGTTTCGAAAACCAACAAAAAAACCGACAACCGATTGTTGTATTGTACGAAACATTCATTAATTAGTAATAGTTTAGGTCGCTACCTACAATATTGTTGATTTAATATGGTTGTGGTTCGAATGAACAATTCCTAATTATTACTAACGTAATTGCGGATTAAGTGCTTACGTCTGTTTAAGTACCACATACATAATTTTGAGAAATGTAACCATTGAATTATTGTCATGAGTCATCGAGATGACTCATAGGGGATTCCACGTTGTTAAAAAACTTTATAGAGATGTTAGTTCCGAATCAAATAATGTGATCAAATGATTCACCGTAGGTACCTATTGTTTTTGGTGAAATCCTGTGTCTTGAGGCCCTATTGACGACTTAAACTGAATTGATAAAGGGATAGAGAGGGTATATAGCTCTACCCTTCTCTCTCGCTCGTACGCCTGACTTTTTAACACGTCATAGTAAAACCCCTTGGTCACTTAAATTTATACAATATCTAGATATTGATATCTTTTCTGTCCTTACTTTCTATGATAACTGTAGCGTTAGTTCCTGATACATGTTTTAGATAAAATTGATCATTCTTTTTAATCTGATAAACAATTAGTGGAAACCACTTACCACGTGTACAGCGTGTAGCTAAGAATGTAAGATTTAGGTCTCAAAACTTTTAATTCAAAAGTCGGGTAATTATAATTCTATGGAGTTCATTGTCATTTGAAAGTCAAAGGATATTGAACTTTTAACCGTTGTACAATATTACTGTGTAATATATTTCTGTGTACCATAAAAAAGGGTAGTCATGTATGTGAGGAGATAATATGTACATAGGTAGCATAGAGCGGGCACTTAATCTTCAGTTCAAATCATATAACAGCACAAAAACACTTCAAGTGTCATTAACTGCAAAATCCAACTTCATAAACTTCTAACAATTTTATTTCTATCTTAAGAGGCCGGCGACGGTTGAATTTCCATACAAACGTAATACCACGCTCATTTGCAGTTGGAGCATATTTCCAACATATTATGATGATATTCGGTTATAGACAATATTTATCTAGGTTCCTACATCGAGAATATTAGAAATATTGTTATTTTTAATACAGGAAAAGCCAAATGGCATGTTTTGCCATTTACGCTATAAAAAAGTGCAAAATACAATTCGCTTAAATTTTTTTTTGTTTTAAAAAAAAAGAAAGACGTAGGAACCTAGATAAATATTGTCTATAACCGAATATCATCATAATATGTTGGAAATATGCTCCAACTGCAAATGAGCGTGGTATTACGTTTGTATGGAAATTCATCCGTCGCCGGCCCCTTAAGGCTAAAAGAATATTACAGAAACACACCTTTCAATATAAAAAGAAAAGAATAATAAATCGTTATTTTTGAAATTCATAAAATAGTGTTTCCTTTGGTGTCCACCTATTAACCCTAGCAGGTACCCTAGTGGTAAGATATTATAAGAGGTGATGTTACTGGGTTGCGGGAATATTCCAAAGCATTACTGTGGCCCTGGGACGTAAAAGGTAATTAAAGGAACAGGGCAAGTCGTTGCACTTAGAGCTGGAAAAGTTGTTTGGTGATTACCCACTTAAAAAAAGGGGGAATATTACTCGTGAATATAAACAACTTCTTGCATGGGACTAACTCTGAAATAGCGTAAAGTGCATCATACGTGTATCTGAATGAATTACATGTTGCACTGACAGTACCTACATAACCGATGCCGAATGAAATCAGGATAATATAGTACACCGTCTCATACTATGGCCGTGCTAGAATCATATCAAGCATGGTAAGAAACATGGCCAGGACTATAAGCGCAACGTATCATAGCGGTACATCAAGATCACCACCCGCAGATATTACGCGTATGCTCATCGTCTCATCACGTGTTAGCACCGGTTTGGCAAGTACCTATTCATATTTTGCCGGTGCTGATACGGTCCGTGCATGGTGGTGTAGGTCGGTGATGGAACGGTCCAGTACGTAGTCTCATTTGGAAATAATATTGTTTTACCTGAAATGTTCCCTAGCACAGTCATGTTATGTTATGGTGTAATAGGATTCTTTAAGGGTAAAGTAATGATTGTTATTATGTTTGTGTTTGGTTGTACTACGATCGTCAACATTACAGGCACTGGGAAATAAAAGGTACATTATTTAATAAAATTCAAGTGTTGCACACACAATGACATTAAAATAAAAAAATTGATAATAAAAACCACTTTTGTTGATTTTCAGACTTCGTCCTGTCATGTACATAATGTATCGTAGTGCTCAGTACATCGTAGTAACAGTATTAATATCTTGTCGTTATAAATATATATCATTATAAATGCAAATATATTTGGAGAAAAATAAACACAAGTTATCTAATTGATATTTATGTATTTCATTTTATTGCTCAAGATATTTTTTATATCAGTTACTTACTTAATTTACTTTTACAATAGGCACGTGCTTTAAATGGAGTTCATATCTTACACGATGCATTACTTTACAAGTATAATATTTATTTCGTAATTTAGTAATAGTAATTATTACTCTCACTGTGATAAAAACACTATTAAAATTAAATTAAAGTTCACTCAAAACAAGTCCATACAAGTCACGGAAATGTTACGTTGTCGTGCGGTTTTCCACAAATTATCACAATTATTAAATAATAAAACTTATCATTAGCCCGTAGGTGGACCGCACTTCACTCACGCACTTCACGATATGCCCGACCGAAGGATTTGTCTCCGACATTACGTAGATTCTGCTTAGCGTAACGAGGCGTATTTTTATTCGACTTTACTGGAAAGCCAGAACGACAAAATGGCAACTTGCCATTTATATTTCAATAATTTTATTCGAGAGTCCATGTTGCGAATCTACCCTATCCTTTGTGGGAAGAATTCGAGAGGCTGAGGGTTGGTTTGCGGTGGTGGAGTAGGCGGGATGTCGTGCTGAGGCTTCAGCAGCCAAGGGTTGCCGTTGCTCTGTGGTGACCCATCAGCTCGCTTTTGTCCACCGCCCGATGGAGTTAGGTGTAGTTGAGGTGGCTGGCTGGTAGGCCCCACTGGTGGTCTGTCAGATTTCGGCTGCATGTTTCCTGAAAAAACAAAAGTCATTCGTTAGTGATATCACTGAAATACAGCTGTTATTTTTCTCTAAATTTCAATTCTTACACAAACGGAAAATTTTAAGAAATAATCATGAAGTCATGAAAAGATTTTCTATATATATTTTTCACGGCAATCACCGATTAACTTGTTAAAACAATAAACACTTCATTGTAATACTTACTGTCTACGTTTAAATTGATCCTTTCGAACTGTGAAGTGATAAGACGTTCACCGTTTACAAACATTAATGATTTTAAATATGTTTTATCAGAGCACAGCGTGGGCCGGCTGTTTTATACAAAATGTGCGGTGTTACACTGGCCGCGCGGTTTTATATCGCCACTGACTCACATTTGGCAAGAGAACTCTCTATCTAAGACCACGTCACTTAGGCACTGACGCGCTGTTGTGACGGCAGCGAGTTTTCCTCGCCCAGAACTAACCGCCACCTTCATACAATCAATACGTACGTCTGCAGATGAATAAACGCTATGCAGTCGCACTTTATTGCTAACATAATCCAGGACAATTTGAAAACAATGGCTCATATAAGGAAATATTTTTTTACGTCATTGCCGTGCCTTTGTGTAACATGATTCTGATTGGTCATTTCATTTAGAACTTAGTGTAAACAGGCTATTCCTTTGTTTATATCATAAAAATGGTACCGGTACTGAAAACATGTTTCTGAATTTCAATTGGTGAACGTACGTAGAATACGGAAGGTTTAGGGTCGCTTTTCATGACCGTTAATTAGGTACTTTAGACGTAACGTAGGCTGCACGTTACCCGTAACTGCTTTCATAAATTTTGCTTAATCGGCATCATCAGTCGCGTTTTTATTTATGTAAATAAAAATATAAAGTGGAGACGCTTGATAGAAGCATGTCACGGTCGTGGTTATCGCTTTTGTTCAATTTTCTTCAAGTAGCGAATTTGCAGCACGTGGATCACGAATGCACATATCATCCGATCCATGAGCATCCTTTCATGCCAATAAATTAGATATGTAACTGATATAATGATACGAGTAAATACTATCTATAATTACACTACTGATAAAAATGAACAAAAAATACGAAATGGATTTCCCAGAACTGAGGAGATTAACCATAATAATTTAATCTTGTTTAATGATGAAACTTACATTGGTATCGTTTACTGTGATATCCCTGTTGATGTAATATCCAGTTATCCAGTTATCTTTATGAATGGAAAAATCGAGAAATTTCCCATACATTCATTTTTATTTAAATATGAAGAAATCAATTAGGTGTTTTTATGGAAAACAACCCGAGCCGTAAGAATTTCCAAGTCGTAAATGATTTGATAAATTATATATTTTATTGGTTTCCTGGCTCGATATACGATACGAGATATGTAAAGTGGCAGAAAGTACAAAACGCTATACTGAACTAGAATTTTATTTACTAGAGCGCATCAGGTTTTCAATTGTGGGAAATAGCTCTTTGCAGATTGTTCTGATGTTGGTGTGAATAACTGTATTTATTCGTAATCCTCGCTTTGTGGCTTTGTCCTCTTCACGTTTCACTTCATACAATGAAACGAAACTGACGCCGAATTTCATTTACGTCCATACCTTATTCACCAAGCCATTTGTGTTTATCTTCCGTTCCTTTTTCTCAACTGGTCTTATAAAATGAGAATTTTTTATATTACCTTTTTCTGTTGGCCTTTTCTAGACCTCTTGTATATTTAAAATAGCTTTATCTTCATTTTCATCAAGGTTTTCTGTAAAATTACTTACAGCTCTATTTTCTTTTCCTTTATTAATTGAGCGTTGTTAAAGAAGTTTACAATTTCACATCTTGACTTCTTATTTACAATTTCTTTAAGAATATTTTCGTTTATTTGGGTACTTCAAAGGTTTTCGTAAGTTATTTAAGTTTTCCTTCCCCTTCAGCTTTTGTAATGATTCCTTTTCGTTCCACACTTAAAATAATACCTGTGCTATTCCATATTTTATTCGTGTTCACTCTCTTTTTTATGTTTTAATAATTGGTTTCTTTTGTTTCCTAATCAAATAATATCTGGACCATAAAACTTCGATGCTATATAGTCATTTACTAGAAGAGGGAGGATCTAAGTACCTGTACAAATAACATAATTATATTTCCCCCAAAACTAGCTTCTTATTTGCCAAAAAGATGCGGTTAGAGCGTCACATTTTCAGTGGTTCTCATTATTTGTAATAACTTCTCCCATTTTTTGCATGTACGCTTAAGTTAAATTTTCCTTGTGTGACCGACGTAATAAATCAAATAAAAATAACACCATTTCCAACTAAACCACTTCTTTTAATAACTTGCGTGTAAAATCTGAATGCCTAGCAGTAATTAAACAAGAGGGTTATTTAGTCAAGTTAAATATAATATTTAGCGAACATGTACGCATAATAACGCGTATTACACAGTAGGTACAATACGTACGTAGAGCACGTCATTTAAAGTCAGGTCACCTTCAATTGAAAGAACAAAAGGGTAATAGGAATTAGGTGAGAAAGCATAATCATCGGTACCAACCTAACTGCAAGGTCGGGCCCTCCTAGTTGAAGGCAACTCCCATGGGAGTGCCGCTGCCTGAGTGACAGAGTACCGGAGTGACGGCATGGCTGAGCATAGCCAATCACTTCCCTCACACTGGCTCGCCATGTGTCCAAGGCGTGCCGGTGATGATGCTAACTCACACCGAAGATAGTTTATTTACGAGCATTTGGCTCGAAGATTCTATTGCGTGAATATCAGTATTTTTTACAGCTCAGCATTTATTTTGAGCGCAATGAATATAAAGTATAAAAATATTGCGTTTTTAGTGGTTTGTTAAAGTATTATGGAACATCGTCTTTCATATTTTTTTCCATTTACTATGTCTGTATCTGTTGCCAGTTATTTGCGTTTGTATTATGTACATTCTAGACAACGTTAAAGAATTCCCAGAGGATAATCTTAGATGTGATATAAAATTGGATTTTACAGTCCATCATTTTTTTGCGATGTAGTCCAAAAAGAGCTTGCTTTAATTTTTGCTTGCAAGCTTGAATGATTAAATAAGTGTGAGATTACTAAAGTGATGTAGCTATTAGTAAGCATGACTGCACAGTTAACTGCTAAATCAAGCCAATATTGCAATAAATCAAGCGCACCTAACTTATAAGTACGTACCAAAGACGTAATTTGTGCTATATTTGAAGAAAAAACATTTCTTCACTGTTGGATTTTTCCTGTAGACCCGGCCAAGTATGGTGGGTGTGTGCTTACACTTATGAACATCAATAACACACACATAGCCACAGAACACAGGAATCATACAGTAGTGTTCTGTGCACATAGCTATATTTGTTTATACCACTTAATAACATGACTGGTACGTGATAATTAAATATCTATTTAGTCTATTTTACTGGTCTATCGCTTCACATCAAAGGTCCGTCCTTATGCAAATGTGTGAAAGTCATATATCAGTTTTGATCGACGTGACTGACGTCATGGTATGTCCAAAATAACTGGAATTTGTTTATAATGTGAATAACAGCGTTTATTTATGATGTATTAATAGATTCTTCAGTTCTATGACGCCGGAGCTAGTTATGGAAAATGGTACATTTTATAGTTTATTTGTGTCAAAGGCGTCATTAGCTGCTTTGTATAATTGATTGAGTTTTCCGACAAAAGTGGCTTTGTGGAATTGTATAATGATCAGTTTTTTCTATTGTGGCCAGTTTTGCCATAGCCATGACGAGAGATATAATTAGCGCTGTATTCATTTGGAAGGCATGTACTCGGGCATTATTTTATCCATTGTTTCGTTTCTTTTGAAAAGAATTTTCAAATAATTGTTCGAGCTGACGCGCCGACGATATAAATAAGTGCTGTTAGATTATTCGAAAACCATAAAATTCTATCATAATCTTCATCATTTCAGCCGAATGATGTCCTCAATTGGACATAGGCCTTTTCCAAGTATCGCCATAATGATCAGTCCTATACATCTCACATCCGTCGGATTCCCGCGATCTTCACCAGGTCTGCGGTCCACTTTGTGAGAGGCCTTCCAACGCTGAGTCTTCCGGTACGTGCTTACCACTTCTGAGCCATTCATCTTTAACGACTAGCCCCTGGACCATGACGTTCAAAGTAAGATTGTTTTAATCTTGTTTCAGTGTGGGTAAGAGACAAAGCTATACAGGTTGTCTAACACCATCTCTTACCCACACTGAAATAAGATTAAAACAATCTTACTTTGAACGTCATGGTAACCCCGTAGGTATCTGTTCTGCAGGCAATGTGCTCTGCCTGCTGCTACTTAAGTTTGGCGATTCTTCATGCTATGTCGGTAACCTTGGGGATATCTTCATTTCTGATGTGATCACGCAAGGAAACTCCGAACATAGCCCTTTCCACTGTCCTTTGTGTGACTTTAAGCCTTCTAATCAGGCCCATAAAATTCTATAGCATTTGCATATTAAATCAAGATAAGAAGCTAGATATACAACTAAATAAAAATATTATTCACAACAATAAAATTCCCCTACATGATCATGTTGATTTTAATATTCAGTCATTTAAATGGTAAATATTTACACAGTTCAAACAAAACATAGTCTACTGTTGACAGAAAGAAACTGGTATTACGATTACTAACTGGTATTATGAATAAGCCAAGAATATACTTTATAGATAACTATATAACTTATACCATTGGCTTCGCCCGCGTGAAAGTAGTAGGTACCATCAGGTGGGATCGCAGTCAAGTAGGTACTAGTTTATAACATATAAAAAAAAAAAACATACCCCCGGGTTAAAAAGTTAAAATTACATCATGTGCTAATAAGGACATGGTGTAGCAAATCTTAATCAAATTCATTCAGCCGCTTGAGCATGAAGTGGTAACAAACATATGTATAATATTAGTAAGATTTCAAGTTCTTCCGGCCTTTAAGTGGTTCAGGAAAAATGATTCATCATTTTAACTCATCGGTGTCTTATTCATAGCAACTTGAACATCAATTCATCATTGGGATTGGTCACAAGTGCTCTTAACACAATAGAAACGTGAAGGTCATTGGGACAATTTAACTAAAGAATAGTCGTTAGCCTTATTTTAAGTAATTAGTCATTAGTGTTTTTTGTTTAGATGACGGCAATAGTTTGGTTTAGTTTTGGTTTATCTTCGTTTAATACAAGTATTACAGACGTATGTACAGACGCGTCAAAGTGACTCATGAGTTAATTATGGTCCATAAGTGTCATTTAAGGAATGTGACGTTAGTACTACTAACATACCTACGTAGGTAGATTCGTGGGCACCTACCTACGTGGTACTCACTTAAATGTTCATAAGATTAATTGTCATGATGAGGGCGTTGTCTTATCCTTACGGTTGGAGATCGTAAATCAAAGTAAAATTCAAAAAGATTTCATTTGAAACCGCTATTATTGATTTTCAAAGAAAAATAATGTTATCATTCGTAGTAGTTACAATTTATTTGTTGGCAAGCGTCTGGGCACGTGTTATTTTGCCATACGAGATATCAAGATTGTTGTAATAAGAAATTCTCTCCGACTCATACACTCACATCTACATACCTACGTAGTTCTGTAAGGCTGAATACATACTTATCGATTGTACATAAACCTCGTAACGCCTATAATCGATCTGACAGTTGTTTGCGTATCTTGGCACTAATAAAATGAACCCTACACTGTCGTAATAAAGTCGCAAAGTAGTGAGTCACGTCGGAATAATCTTACATAAGCCACTGGCGTCTTAGATAGTCTTTCACCATAACACTTGAATATAATTGTGTAGTTTCCACTGTTAAATGCGTCAGCAAAGCACCAACATCACCTTTATAGCATCAGGTAGTTGTGCGTGAAGGCTTCATGCCCAATAAAATGTTTATTGTCTTTTATAGTTTCAAGGAGACTTCGCCAATACGCGATCGCCTCGTCGAGCGAAGAAATATGACATAGAGACTACTGTCAAAGCTTGAAGATTGTAAAACTTTAATATTTATAGTAAGCAGTATGGACACTAACCGGGTAAGCCTCGTGTGACACGAGAGCACCGAATTACATGCTGCACTATATGCACTCCATGGCATCATCACAAATAAATAATGAGGTTCTAAACATGAACCACTATTTCGGTTTAATTATAAACTTCGACCTGCACTACTGTAACTAGAGAAAGGATTACTAATTCTGATTAGCTTCACGTCAGTTTTTCCTCCACAAAAAAGGTGCAAAAAACGACCATGAAGCGCTCAACCCATCTAATAAAAGTACAAGGGCCGGTTTAGCTTATTAGGTAATAAATTGAATCACGGATTTTCGTGATTACTTAAACGATACTACTATTAAACCTGCCCAAAAATGACTAGCTCATGAAAACTTCGGCATTGAACATCACGGCCCTAAAACATAATGAACGGATTGAATTCGTTTCGACTTGGCAAACTTTTCTAATTTTTTCTCTGAGATTTGCAAAGTTTGTTCGCTTGTTCTGCGTGAATATCAACGTAATTTGGAAGAAACAGATATACCTAAGTGTTTATGAATATAAATCAGAGGAGGTACTGCCATGCAATGTTATGCCAAAGTTAACCATAGTATTCGCGAAATTTTACAGTCTTTTCATGTAAATTCGAGAATTCGTTGACGAGCGCCATAAAATATTATAGCAAAATCACGCGATCGAGAACGTCTACCTTTTGTCACAGACGATCACAGACAACTCTATGGCAATGCATGCTATTAACTGTCCAAACTGCATTCACCTATGTCATAGATATTATTATAAAATACACGAGGCACTTCTTTTGATAACGTCAAATTTCTACCTTTTTTGAACACAAGCAAGATTGAAAATAGAACGGTTTAGTAACTTGATCTTTAACAAATCATTTGAAAACGAGCCATTTCGCGTGTCGTATTTCTATTTCAGTTAGGATAGGCCCTGAACGGGTACCATTTATGATGCGTTCAAAGTCGTTATAGAAGTCGTGCTTTTTATTAGCGATGTTCTTATTGTCCTCATTTGACATGTTTGTCAAAGTTTATTTCAGTCTTTATTCATGATTGTGCAGATTTAGAAATCAGGTAGGTATTTTTTTTCAATTTGATTGGTTAATATTCTTGCTACGAAATAAATTCATACAAATGAGATATTAATGGATATTTATATGACTAGAGTATTATCATTTTAAACACAAATGTGATATAATATTTAAATTAAATACAATATACGTATAAATAATATTAAACTATGCGTAACGTCTAAAGCAATGACGTTCATGTTGACGTCACTGAATGAAATGACTGTCCAAAGTGTGAAACTGTCGCTAGAATATTTTGATGTGTCATAAACGTCAGTAGTCAGTTGACAGGATGACGCTTTGAAAGATTAAATACTAGTTTCGTGAAAAAAAGGAAGTACTTGGTAGTTCCTTGTTCGTTTTAAGTTCGTAGACATCAGCGTGTCCCACGCTATGAACGTCTAGGAATGGAAATTTTTATTTAGATATTATCGTCATCGTTTCAGTCGAATTATATTCTTCATGATAATATTATTTGGCAGCTAAATGTCTGGAATAAAGTGAATTTGTAAACAAGCCATTAACCAGGAATTTCCTTTATTTAAACAGTTTGTCATCGTCTTTTACTTAAAGGCAAAATTATTCCGTGTTTCTACAGAATTGTCGAAAATTCCTTTCAATGGAAGGAAATTACGAAAGTTATATAGATTTTTCAACAAAACTATTCACTGAAACTGGTTCAGAGGACATGCAGTATATTTTTTAGCTGGCAATAGCTCGTTGACCCAGTAGCCGAGTTCGTGACAACTTGTATCTATCGGGCGTTGCTCGCTTGGTTCACGCGGTTCCACTGGATCCACGAATAGGGGAACACGGAAATAAGCAATTTAGTGCATTTCTCAATTTCAAATTGACCATCGTAATGTATGCTATCATTGTTATCATACGGCGCACACGAGTTGATCAAGGTAAACGGTCCTGTGATAGCAGACGTGTAATTGAAAATTGTAGGATTGATTCAATTTCAAGGTATGTTAGGTTAATACCTATCATGTGGTGTCTGATGTGGCATTAGGTCCAACCTTTCAATACTATTAGAATTACAAAAATGCTATGTATCAGTAATAGCAGCTGATGATAGAAACATATTTTTCTACCCAGGATATTCAATGTTTTGGTAGATTTTGTTTTTGCTGAAGCTCCAGTAGCTTAGTTTGTTATGATTCCGGTCGACTGGGGGAGGGGGGGGGACTGGTGACAGCGCCCTCGTCTCCGCCCTGCACCCATCAGATACCGTGTTCAATCACTCTACATTTGGTGAATTATTGCCCAGATTCGCAAAATATTGAGTGTTTTCAATATTATTCATGATAACATCATGACTTTTATATACATATAGTCTACACTATACTATATTTCATCGATCGTGTCTGTAAACATTACAGACCTACACTATTTATGCTATTTCGTCACTAACCAAAATCATGTAACGCGATAAGATCAAAATAATTAGCTTACCTACGTGTAAAACTTTGGTAATATAGATTTTGGGAATAGTACGACTAAGTTTCTTTATATCAAAATTAAAATCTTATTCATTAAAACTTTCGTTTTTCATCATGAACCTGCAATTAGTGTAAGCTGATGTATTATAAAATTGTTTCCTGCTATTATAGATACTTGTTTACTTTTGCAAGGCCCCAGCGGAGACCCGCCCCCCGAGTTCTGGGTTGGCTGGTCAAGGCTCTCCAGTCTCTTCTCAGCCACCACCAATACGTCCACTTAATAGAGTTGATTCACGGTCAGCTTTCCCTCCACAATCGCCAAGACCAGCGGTACCACCATCACAACCAAGACCGCAGTTTCAACCTGGAGGGCCCGTTACCACTCCTCCGCAGTTTGCGCCAAGGGTAGGCACCCCAGCACCACGAGGCCCAGCTCCACCAGGACCTCCAGGAGGCCAGCAAGTTCGCCCTGTACCTCCTACATTACGACCTCTTGGTCCGCAATCTATTGCACCCCAACAAGGACCTAGACCGGTACAGTCACCGAACGGACAGCCACAACAACGAGCTCCTCCGCCGAATAACTTACAGTTCGGACCGAGGCAGCCACCAGTTAGTGCAACCACACCCGACGGAGCCAGGCCACAGATTCCTCTTCAACAGCCTAGCGGGGCTGCTAAAAACGGAGCACCTGTACCTGGAGTTCAGAGACAACCATCACAAGGCTCTTTAAAGGGTCTAGATCCATCTAATACTTATCAGAATAAACCAGTCAACCTGGAGAACCAAAATATCTCAAGTGACAACCAAAATGTCAACAAAACAGAAAACGGTTTTGAAGGGCCTACGGCGGCTAAAGGTAGGAGCTACAGCATTGCAGCTGCTCCTGGAGCTCCAAGTCCTTTGAAATCGGAAGATGATCGACGTAAATCTGTTAGTGCTATAGGAGGCAAAATAGATGAATTCATCAGCCGCAGTCCGGGACTTGGTTTGATACAAGAAGGGAAAATAGAGAGCAAAGAAAATGTTCGTGAATCTAAAGAAAGCATTCGATCGGAGGCCTCAAACGAAGGAGCGAAAGAAATCCCTGAACGTCCTGAATCCCGCATTTCTGGATCTAAGATGACAGAATCTTTCATTGGCGCTCTACCAACTGCAACTCCAAAAAAGAAATTAGACGACGATGATGACGTGATTTTGCAAAATAATTTGACACCATCGCGAAATATTAGTGAAACTGCTAAACCAAAAGAAGAGTTTTCTGATCGATCTCCATCGTTGACGCGCAGTGATGACTCTCCGGAACCTAAACAGAAACCAACATTAAGTCCAACTGCACCTACTAAGTCCCAGAGTGTAATTCCCGAACCTGCGCGTCCGAAAACACCCAAAGCAGAATCTAAAGAAGTGAAACCTGTACCAACTTCAAATAAAACCCCTTCAAAGTCTCCGTTGCCAGATGCTAAGCCACCCCTACAAGTTCCGAAAAAACCAAATGATTTAAGTACACCCATTGCTTCTGCGGATTCAAAGAAATCAACACCTCGTAAAACAGCTTCTGCGCCTAAATCTCGGCCAAAAGGTAATAAATAGGAGATTGATAACAAATCATTATTCGATTTAAAATGAGCCAAACGTGTTTTATTTAAATGCATAATTGTGGTTATCATAAATCTACAGTATACTTATATTTGGCTTTCCTTCTTTAGATGGTGACAACGATAGCGGCGTCGATGAATCTACACAAGGAAATGTATGCATATTTGTACTACTTGTTTATTAAAAAAAAATATTCAACTCCATATAATATTTTGATTTCTTTATAGGATGTCAATGGGTCTCCTGGATCACCAAATAAAAAGATTCCGAGTAAGTTACCCATGAAGGAGAAATCAAGCAACAGCCTGAAAACGAGTCTATCACGATCATCGAGCAAAAGTGCTACTGCTAAAACACCGGAAAACCCCCTACCAAATGATAAGAAAAGTGAGTATTATATTTGTTGAAGCAAAGTTTATATTTCGTTTTTTATGCTATTAGCGATTTTTGCCCTTAACCTTCTATATATTGTAATTTACAACCACTATTCATTGAAATTACAGCTTCATTGTATTGGTTAATAAAGAAAATTAAACGATGACTGCTATTTTTTTATATAGAAAGTCAAGTTAAAACCAAAGTAATATGAATACAAAATTTGTACAACAATACAAAATGCGCAATATTTTAATGTTTATGAGATTGCTAAACTTTAGGTATAGGGGTTTAGAGTTTACTAACATAACTATCTTGTCTGTACATTATAATGAATTCATAGGTAGATCATCTCAACTGTGCAAAATAGTTACATGCATATTAACTTGTTCTATATAACATTTCAGAAGTGCCAATGAATAAAGTACAAGTTGGCAATGCTCCGTCGCCTAACATTAAAGCTGTGAAATCGAAAATTGGCTCATTAGATAATGCGACGTACAAGCCTGGCGGTGGGAAAGTTAAGATTGAAAACAGGAAATTAGAGTTCGGCAACGTCACGCCTAAAATTGCTGCTAAAAATGATGCTTATACTCCAAGTGGCGGAGTTAAAAAGGTAATAATTTTTTTTTAAAAACCACCAAGTGTTTACAGCGTTGGTACTTTTATTTACTAACTTCGTTGTGTATTCCAGATTGTATCCACGAAATTAGAATGGAACGCAAAATCGAAAGTAGGCTCGCTCCAGAATACTGCGTACAAACCAGGTGGCGGTGACAAGAAGATTGAAACCGTGAAATTGGATTTCAAAGAAAAGGCAAAACCAAAAGTTGCTTCGACAGTTAATATCACTCATAAGCCTGGAGGTGGCGCTGTTAAGGTAAGTTTATAACAAAACATTGATTTTTATGATATTAATTAAATAGGTCATAGGAAAGCGGTTATAGGCGACATATTAGGTAACGACTTTCTGTGAGTACTCTTTTTGCCTAGTTTGTCAGCACAGCTGGTAAAAGTAACATTCGAGTAGAGCTTAAATATTTGGTAAAGCACTTAGACGTTAAAGATGACGACACGATCAAGTATCATCATTGAGCAAATATGTTAGTGCAGATCACAATTCGTATTATAGACGCACTCAATGTAAAAATAGAAAAACGAAGCCATTAGGTCTGTACTGTATGTTTAAGTACAATATCGAAAATAATGTTGTTCTTCTTTAGTCTACAGTTGCAAAAGACGGAACGAGAGCAGTGAGTAAAAATCTATGTCTAAATTTGTGTGAACACAGTCACTTTATTGCACAATTTTTATGTAAAACTTTTTATTGGTTTATGTTTTATACAGTGACGTCAATGCACATACAAGTACGTCATATACAGTCAAAGTATGAAATGTAATGTCTACATTCGTAATTATGGGATTGTATCAATGTTATTTTTTAGAATGTTAAATGGGCGTTACCGCGATGGAGAGCATCTCATAAACATTTTGCCTACCACTCTTTATGGAGTAAGGTTGGTTGGGTGGTACATATTTTGTACCAAACGTGAGATATTTAACTTTATAGAAACATTCTAGTGTCTACTTAAGGTATTTATTTTTAGGACGGGCTGTGGCTGTACTTTTCACGCTAGGTGTTTTGCTTTCAATATAAACAATACTGTGTCTCTCACATAAAAAAAGATTCAACATAAATAAAGTCTTGCCGGATTGAGAAATGCGTATGATAGTAGAATAAGTGTCCTTACACCTTATACGTTTTATTTTACACAGAATGCCAAACTACATAAAATATTAATATGATGATGTTACATAATGTAGAGAACGAACGTTCGTATGTAAGTTACCTATACACACGACCTACACGAATATCATCGACAAGCACGCTATGGAAATCAATAACGATTATGCATTGTACTACGAAACAAACACAAACATATGTGGACACGTACATACACCACATGTTTATGAAATTATTACTTAGCAACCGCACTGATATGACCGTATATATTTATGTATACATGGAGGTTCCATAGATAAAATTGGTCAATACAATTTTCGGTTATTTAATTAGCCATTTCCACCTATAGGTCTTAGCTGTGAATGTAATTGGAACAAAATTGTAACCCACAGAAAATCTTAAAGGAATATATACTATTTTTTCTTTAGAAAAGCTCATAGCTTAGGAAATGCATACTGTAATCTGGTTTATCGTTACATTTTTAAAAAAAATCCCTCCCCCCCGTGTATGTATGAACGCGATAAACTGAAAAAACTACTAAATGGATTTTCATGCAGTTTCAAACAAAGAGGTGTTAAAATACATCCATATTATAGAAGAAGAAAGCCGAGAATTTCAAAGATTTTTAACCGTAGTGCGAAGCTTGGGCAGGCCGCTAGTAATAATAGGTTCTTACCTATGAAATGGGCGTTTTTAAAACAAGTTACTTTGAACTGTAATATTTTCAGATTTACTTGGAATTAAAAGTTCAAATAAATCTTATTATTTTTTAACACTGCGACATTACAGAAAATACAAAACACAAAGAATTCAATAAATTATGAAAATAAGATAACTTTGATATGAAGTTTATCTGAACTTATAATTCTAAGTTAATCCAAAGATATAGTTCAAAGTAACTTGTTCAAAAAAACAGCAATTTCGTTGGTAAGTAGGTAACAACAGATATGTGCCCAACTCAGTTCTCGATAATGGTCTTCTTTTCGAATTTGTACTGGATAGGCTTAACATCAATGATAAGACTGATGTAGACAATGAGCTTGATGTAGTCGTGGTGAACCGATACGAGAGGCGTGCAATGATAGTTGATATAACCGTATCTTACTATAATAATTAGCGCATGTCTTGCACTATAAAGTAGTGATTAATTAGAAATTTTATTATAGTATGTATGATTCTCTCAAGTATTTAAATATATATTTATAACAAATCACTTCGTTCTAATAAATTCAAATTACATTGTGTTATTATCATTGATTAGACTTACATCGACGAATTCTGTATAAATTCAACTCAAATAATCTCTAGTAAACATGTTTACAATAATAGTAGTTTACGTATTACCTTTGTTTCATTTGTAAGGTTGCAATTTTCTTCTAATCAGAAAAAAGTTGTAGGTAACAACTAAAATAATAATTTGGACTTTGTTGACTTTACACTGCATGGCGCCGGTTACTTGGCAATGTTTCACATTTCACCGTTTCATTCTTGCGATAATAATAGACCGACAGGGGAACTGGTGTAAAATTTTACATTATAAAACCATTCGAAGATTATAAATTATAATATACCTACTGTTATCTATCTATGGAACCTCTGAATTGTATTGTATGTATTTTTATTTTATGTGCACACTCACTTCTTTGGAACAGATCGAAAATCAAAAATTGGAATTCAAAGCACAAAGTAAAGTGGGCTCTATGGATAACGTAAAGCATAAACCTGGAGGCGGTGACATCAAAATATTCGATGATAAAGACTACATCAAGCAGATGACGGGAGTATCCCCGGTGCCAGACAGTCACGGCCATTCGCGACAGGAGGTGAGGCCCTTTCCAGCCGCTAGTCGGGCCTTTTGCATATTTGTCGTTTTCGCTTTTTCACTTTTGGTTTTTCGGTGGAGGCCATTTAAATCGCAATCACTCATTTTTGTTTCAGCCAGGATATTTATACACATTTTATTGAATAGGTAACTCATTGGATTGCAGTGTGTGATGGGTTGGCTATTGTGGATAACAATTCTTTAACGCGTATTTTTTGTTTTTTTTTTTCTGTTTTTCGTTTGTTTCTTAACCATTGTTTTTTACTTTTAATTTGCGTGTTTGTTCAAGTTTACCAATAGAATGAAGAGTAATGCATTTCCTTTTACCGTAGAGTCCAGTGCCGGCGACATCGGAACCTCCAAAGTCCGACGAGAATTTGAACCAGCAGCAGTGTTAAGAGCTTGCACTGAGAAATTTCGACTTCTCAGTGAACCACTTTAATGTTTATAATCAAGAGTCCAAACTTATTGTATAACATTTTTATATTTGTTAATTTTGTTCGATATTGATACCCAGTTTGAGTGACTTTATTAAGGTACGTTTGTTTAGACAAATTAGATTATTAAAATTTGTCATAATCAATGTCAATGATTTATTGCATATCTTTTCGGACAATATGTTGAGTGCGTTATAATTGTGTCAATCATTAAAATTTGAATTGTATTGTTACTCGTAATTATAAATTTGAATGTTGTATTTGTAGCGTTATAGTTGATGAATAATTTAACACGTGAATCCCTTTTTTGTATCATCATTGTAATCCGAGTGATGTTAGTATCATGAGTGCCAATTCATACTAGTACCGTAGGAGTATCCAATATGGTGTTTACAGTTACATTGTGGAAAGTAGCGTTTACATTTATCGACGCTATGTTTCAATAAGCATGATTTTAGTAGTCGCTACCATTGCTAGTAAGTGCTTGAAAGATACCATATTGTACATTGCACTATTCGACATTACTTTCATTAGCAGCACTACCGTACATTTTCTCATGCGATGTGTTAGTATATTGTATTGGTAATCAAGTGATATTCATATATTATGCAACTATATCTAAATGTGTATATTTATTTATACTATTCCTAGTTATGTAGGCTTTGTTATCACTGTGTTTTGTTATTTCCACTACGTATTCATAGTATTATATATGCACTAACTATTTCAACGTTTTATGATTTGGAATGTAAAGATAACAGGTAGGAGTTCTTGGCACAGCATTCATCATGATTTTGTGATACACAGTTGTAGTTTAGCTTTTTCTCGCATTCGCGTAATTTGAACAATTTCACTATATTGTCACTGAAGGTTTTATGATGACGAGAGACACTGCTGTGGCCAGAACAGGTGCGGGCTCGAGATTGACTGACCAGATTATTATAATAATATAAATGTTTTATATGTAACTATGAATATAAGAGATGATTAGGTTTAGATAGCTTGTATTAATGTTTGAAGCTTGAGTCACAAAACTTTTTTGCATTGTCATTTTTATATAAGAAAGATATTTTGCATTTGGGAGACTCAATTGGTTTTTTCTATGTTACTAAGATTTGGACGCCTTTTTTCTACTAAAGATGATAAAATTTTTAATTCGTTAATTTTTACGCAAGCTTTTTATGGTAAAATGTCTAGATAAGTTTTAACTAAACTAATAGATACTTACTATACCAGTAGACGGCAACTTAACTCCAAGTTTTGAGATGAAGTTTTATGATGAGCAAAGGACGTATTGTATACCTATTAGGTAATCGTTTAATACAGTTTAACACTTTACGAGTTCGTTTTATTTTGTACACTAGTTCACAAATCACCGGACATTTAGAACCAACTGTTTCTGTAGTTGACTATTGCCGTTACTATTCACTTGCACTATACTGTCTTTAGATATAGGCAGGCTCATAATATATTGGACCTCATACCTATAGCCACTTGGTAAGTTTTTAAACTATTTTCTTTATTCTAGTTTTAGCTAGTAGAATTTACATATTTCAAATTTAGTAAATGTTATTAGTCTGAAATCAATTTTGAACCATTCAGGGAAGTACGGGGTGTGTAATTATATTTGACTTTGAATTGTTGAAGTCATAAAAATAATTATGAGGAAATTTGAATCATCTGATTTTCCGAAATTCCTGGATTCGAGGGATTTGTTTGACTTTTTATAATCTATTGGTTTGTACAAGATAACCGGTGAGATAAACCCGAAACATTATGACCAATATTTTCCTTGTACACCAGTATGCAGTAAGGTTTGTTCCAAAAAAATGGAAATATAATTTGCACCCAAGAAAACCGGTCTACTAGATAAACGGATTAGTGATTGCAAAACTTATCACAGTGGACTGGAGCTGGACTGGAATCTACTAAGCCTTTTGTCAGTATTAAATTCTAGCGAGAACTCCATTTATGTAAAAGGGAAATTTTAAACTATGTCATCATGTTCAAACCAACTTCACAAGAAATAAATACACAATTGTAAAAGGAGGAGGGTTAGAAGGCGATGCCGCCTATCACGCACTCAAAAAAAAAAAATGCTTTTGTTTACGACTATTTTCCAATGTATTTGTATAGTTAAATATATGTTTTTTCATTCTGTGACATTTAAGTGATAAATAATATAGTAAGCCAAAGCAATTACTGCCCAAATAGACTGTGATTAAACATTTTTTCGTCATTTTTTTTCGTCGATTTTTCAATTTAAATTATTATTTCTGAAACAAGGTTCATGAAGGATGATGAACCTTGGATATTATTTTGAGTCTCAATGAGACTACTTTTAATAAAACTTTTATGTGAGTGCTAATTTATAGCAAAATAGTCGGAAACAGATTTTTTTATTTTTTGAATACTCATTCAGAAAATAAAAAATATTGGATGGATGGGCGAAAAATGCCTTTTAATTAAACCCTCTTTTAAACTTGGTTCGACGCTCAGCTTTATGGAGCAGGCCGCTTTTGCAGGTGCACACGAACTGTTGTGATTCAATCATATTAACATTCTCTATTTACGCAGGATCAATATTACATGTCCGTCCACGAGTGGACTGAGGAAGCCCGTCCGAAGTCTCGGTGCTTATCAGCTCGAGCTCCACGCACTCCCCGAACCCCGCGGACTCCCCGGGCCCTGTCCCCGCGCCGCAGAGTCCCGACTATGGATGAAGAGGACCTGGTCATGCGCAACAACGAAAGGAACCGACGAACTTCGGTAGCCAGACCTTTGAGCGCCCGCGAACTCCCACGTTCAGCGCTATCCAGGCGAACATCTCTCACCCAGCGTCCAGCTTTCTCCATATATTGATCACGAAAACGTTGAAAAACAAAAGAGTTTATTAAACGAGCCCTAGGCTCTCTGTGTTGTCTAAATGTTGTAGGAAGTCAAACATCTCATGTTAGAATTTGTAGTAGTAGTCTACAAAATGCACAAAAAAAACTTGTACTGCACAAGCGTGCACAAAAATGAACGTCAAAGATTATTTAAAAGTTTGTGTCTTCTCTATGTCCTTAGTAGTTTGGATTTTGGCATTGTGTAACTTTGATTTGCTTAGCAAATTGTTTATGTATAATATAATATTGATGGATTTAATATTATTAGCTTTATATCTAAAAATATTATTTAGTTAAGGTATGTATGTAGTTTCACGACCACTCAAGTAGGAAAATCGACACAGTCGTTAATACAGGTAGACAGCATCATTAGTCGTTAATTGATGTCCGAGTTTATTTATGTTGATTAAACCATACACCTCATATTGACTTTTATTTTGTATGATTTTTCTTTTATTCCAAATCTACCCTCTACTATAAGAGCTATTTTTGAATTCCAGTTTCAAGTTAATTATCAAAACTTTGAAATAAAAACTGTATGGTAAACAAGACAAAGTTCAAATTCTATTGCAACCCTTTCTTTTTATGGCCTTTTTAATACAAATGGTCTAAAGCCAATACCCAAGTTTGCAGCTTCGAAAGATCTGTAAGTATTCTACCTTGATATTTTCAGTTATCTTTTAGATTTTAACCTTTTAAATGGTGCTGGTTGACTAAGAAAGTCTTGAGATTCAGTACTTCATACATTGGGTATTTTTTTTTTAAATGGAGTCGATTTAAGACGACGAGCTGCAGGGTTCAGTGTGCGCTGGTATTATAATTTAATTCCGCCCAGTCCGTTTCATTATATTATTGGATCTCTAGACGTTCGGTGATGCGTCATCGGTACATGGTGGACCTGCACAATTGCACATCCTACGCACAAAACTTTTGGGCATATAATAATGGTGCCTAAATCTGATAAACGAGAAATATTTTTTTGGTTTTCTGAACAAGTCATTCGAAAATGCAAAATGGGTTATATACTCGTATTAGTAGTCATTCGAACATCATGCAAAAATCAGTGCAATTGATGCGTTTAGGTAATTTATCTACAAGTGCTGGTCTGACAAAACAAAACAAAAATTTATTCGAAAATTTTAAAGTAATAACGAGTAATTTATTGATCAATTGAACGAACAAATTGTAACTACCAAATAAACTAGGTACCTACTAGTTGAAACTAATAGTAGCATCCACAAACTTTGTAGGGGTTATATATTTTTTAATTTTGGTTATCGTCATATGAATCCTCCTGCTTTAGGTGGAGCGAGAGGAAATGTCAAACTATTACTGTCTAAAATTCATTTGTGTTCCTTCAGTTACCCTTTGGTGGGGCCACGGTAACTCTTTCGAACAATCCTGTAGCCCTGGCAGGCATTGTAGAGGCTGCTTTGATGAGGAAGTAAGGGTGTGTAATAAGTACAGGGTATCTCATTTGGTTTCAATTAGGGAATGCAAACCGGTTAACCCGAAAACCGAAAAACCGGTTTTTCGGCATATTTTTAATGATTAAAATAACCGGTTTTTTTTTTCAAGTAACCGGTTTTTTCGAGTTTTTTTTTATTACTTTCAAATGACACTATTTTTAAGCAAACATAATTTTAAAGCACTGTTGAGGCTTGATATCAGTCGTAGGTTTGTTTATAAATATTTATGTACCATAGTGATAGCTATACCAATTGTACAGTTCTTCTGTTTACGATCATTAAAAATCCAGGCTGGCCGCGTGTTGTGACAACAGACAGTGAATGCTGTCAGGGCCAGAATTAAAATCTCGTAAGGACACCAAAATTATTATTCGCAGATGGAATACCCACCGTTGTTACTCATCATAACATCAACATCACCAAGGTTCATTTTCGTGAAAATGGGCTACTCTAATTTCAGCTAAAGAGTATCAAGATACTATCCTAAACGCCATAGCAAAGCCTCTTAAAGCCTCTCTCTTTTTGATAAAATACTAGGGGTTTTTCCACAAGACTCAGCTTCCGGTCACAAGGCACGCACTACCCAGGCTTAATGCCTTGCAGCGAGTGTTTCGGATTTCATTAAGGCTGATGATTGACCTTTGGCTAGCCCAGACCTCAACACGTGAGAGTCGTACCGGGTGGCGGTCGCTCTAGCGACACGCGGGGTTGCGATAGTCGTTGGTAGGATCCAGGAGTTGGGACTCGAAGTGGTGCTACACAAATCCGAGGCTATGTGCTTTCACGGCCCTTGGAACACGCCACCATCAGGGTCCCAACTAACGGTAGGAAGAGTTCACATCGGCGTCGGGTCGACGATGAAGTACCTGGGACTCGTCCTCGACAGACGGTGGAATTTCGGGGAGCATTTCCGACGTCTGGCTCCCAAACTCAACCGGACGAGGGCTGCACTCAAGCGGCTCCTGCCCAACTTTGGGGGTCCAGATGCCTCCTGCCGGAGGCTCTACGCGGGGATCGTTCGATCCATGGCCTTCTACGGGGCGCCGGTGTGGGCGCCGTCGCTGCAAACGCGACCGGCGGTCATGCGGAACGCCTGCCAGAGGGTCATGGCAATACGGATGGTGCGGGGATACCCCACGGTTTCCCGCGAAGCGGCGAGCCTTTTTGCTGGCCTACCACCGTGGGATCTGGAGGCAACAGTTCTTGCACACATGCACGATATGCGCGTGGAGATGCAACGCCAGGGTGAGTGTCCGCTGCCGAGACAGGTCACGGCATGGCGAACAGAGCTCTGGCAGGATCTCACGGTGACATGGCGTCAGCGACTGTCGCAACCCAGTGCTGGACACGCCACAATTATGGCGGTAAGTCCCCTCTTTGAGGCGTGGCTGGAAAGGTCCTTACCTTCCGCATGACGCAGGTCTTCACCGGACATGGCACGTTCGGGAGGTACCTGTTCCAGATTAAAGCGGAAGTGACAACCGGGTGTCGCCATTGTGCGGAATGCCCGGAGGACACGGTGGAGCACACAGTCGAGGTGTGCCCTGCTTCGGCGGAGCATCGCCGTGCCCTCGTGGGGGCGATCGGCGGCGGAGACCTTTCGCGCCGGGCCTTGGTTGAGGCCATGGTCCGGAGCGTGGAGGAGTGCCAGGCGGTCGCCGACTTCTGCGAAGCAGTAATGCTCGCAAAGGAGGAAGCCGACCGCATCAGGCAGCGGCGTTCTTGCCACCGCCGCCGGGATTCCGATCCCGATTTCCGGCCACCGTAGGCGCGGGCTTTTGCAGCCAGTGAGCAATGAGTAGCTCGCTGTCCGGCCGTCCGGTAACGGTCCGGACCAAGCCCAAGTCGTCGACGGCGCGCACTGTTCCCGCTCGCCTCAAGGAGTTGTCAGCAACAGAAGGGATCCAGCCGGGTCGAAGCCTACTGGGACTAGGGTTATCCGAAAGGGAACTCGATCCACGGTATGAAGGCTAGAAGGAACAGGGTGGGTCTTTTAGTTAGTAAGAGTCTGACACTATCTCCCGCTCCGCCCAAGAGCGGGGGTTGTCATTGGATGATTTTGCCCACCATAAAAAAAGACCTCAACCCGCGAACTACAAATTGATCTATATAAGAGAGCATGGGCTGCATGTAACAATAATTCAAAATCCTTAAAAATTCTTTACGATCAGCAGTGGACAACTTCCAATGATTACCATGCGTAAACAGATGACGCGTGGCCTAAACGCTTAAAAGCCTGTGTTAAGGTTAATCTACATTAATAGTAATACTCGTATAATAAAGAGGTAAAGTTTTTTTATTTTTGTTTTTATGTTTTTTTGTTTTTAGGAGGTAACCTCTGGAAGTACTGGTCCGATTGCTAAAATTTTTTCACCGATAGAAACCTGCTTTGTTCCTAATTGACATAGGCTATATTTAGGCTATATTTTATGTACGCGGGCGAAGCCGCGGGCAAAAGCTAGTGGTGGATATTTTGTGTAGAAGTATATATTAACTTCTAGCTTAGATTCTCTATGTATGACATCATTCTGAGACATTCGTTTTTATGAAGTTGAGATTTTTTTATTTTTAACAGGATTCATATTATGTATACAATATATTTTTTTATAGATAAGTGCCAAGATAAGTTTAAAAATATTTATTTTGAAATTTCACAAGCAAAAAAAATTTAAATTTTCACTTAAAAATAAATTTCAAAAAAACTAATTTTAAAACCGGTTACCCGGTTAACCGGTTTTTTTTTAGAAAAACCGAAAAAAAAACCGGTTTGTAATATTGGCGGTTTTTGCATTCCCTAGTTTCAATCGATTCGATGTCCATCTCAGCATTGCTCTAGACGGCGGCGTTTGTCCCCACAGCTTATATATCCATGAGCTTTGTACACATGAATGCCCAATAAAAAAAAGCATTTCCTCAAGGAAAAAAATCAGATTGAGCCAACTGCTGACTAAAGTAACATTTCATATTTTCTTCAGTGTAAATAAACTAAAGTAGTTGCTGAAGGTATCTTCACGTTATAATAAAACAACAATATCTTTTATATATTGTTTAATTGGTGTACATGGTTATGCATTATAATAATATTTATCAATTGTTAATTCATTAAATTATGGCACTTAACACAAATAAAAATATCTTTAAACAAATAGATACATATATTGAATGAGATAATGTCACGCCGGAAAACAATTGATAATACATATACATAATTTAATTAGTATTATTTTTTCGAAATAAACTTAATTATAATATTCGGAATAATTTCTCAGTCGTTCGTTGACGTTTCGTAAGTTACCTAACGAAAGCCTATTTTTGTTTTTACTCTTTTTTTTTTTAAGAAAATAAAGTTTTCAACACAAAATTCAACTCATTGATCCCAATCGTAAAAATTATAAATAAAAAATCTTACTCACAAAATAGTACAATAACTTAATCTTTTGTACCCATAAGGACAACTGACTCACCACATGTATCCAACAATACCTTAAAACGAACGCGCAGGATGTCATTTTATAAAAAACCAGTTCAACATCATTGAATAATACAAACTGTTGATAAAAACTTACGACTAACAAACTCCTCTATGTAGGTACTGCAAACAGAGACTACTTGCGAAGCGATTACTGGTAGAAGCAGTCGCGAAGCGGACAAAACTACTCCGATCTGCTCCATCAATAGATATTACTTTGATTAAGGCATGTTTGTCCGACTAATACTTTAACGGCTAGTTAGGAGTTTTGATTACTATAATAAATAATTTGTGGAAGCATCCCCATGCTATTTAATGTTAAGTAGACGATACAATGAATACTTCGACTGATGCAACAAGCGCACACACACGACACAGTAACACTATATAACTTTAATACATACAAAGGCCACAACACATCATTCAGTCACAAAGCGCGAATTAACCTAACACTGTAATGAAATGTGTATTTTACAGACGTTCTCTCAGCATGGAGGTTACGATCATCTAAGTAATTCAACTATAATTTAGATAACATTATTAGCCTAATTATTGTATAGATTATTTCTATTGTACAGTTCTAATTTGTGTCAACTTACGTCCACTCTAGTTATGAGATTATCGTGTCGACGAGCCTCATTTGTTCACTGAACGTAGCTGGCAAGAGTTGATGCTCACGACTGTCTCGAGAAACACACCGCGCTGGTACGCAACGTTATCATAATTTAGCTCACTACGAGTATATCGACTACATCTCACCAATGTTGTGACTCGATAGCACGACGGACTACGAGAGGAACTGTATCGTGCATTCAAAAGTTTTGTTACAAATTTTGACCTCTAAAATCACTACTAAGAATAACTTCATAATATTATGTACAATCACTTTACAGTTACACCAATTAATGAATACTGAAATTTATAATATGTTTAATATATTAGAGTATTACGTCTCGAATATTAATATCAATCATATCATCCGATAATGTTGCGCTTCCAACTTGAGCAATAAAATACATTACATACCAAAAATATCATTTCTTTCCGCATCATAATAGCAGTGATATGACCATTATATCACAATAATATTCGTGACTGTTAAGCAGACATTTGTTATAGATGATGAATCCATCTTTAATACCAATATCGATATCATAATTGATTTAATATCGCTTAAAATGTACATAGAGTCAGGTACGGTTGTTCACGAGTATTCTATTGAAATGTAACATGAGAGTGCTGGGTTTGGGATGTGTGAAGTGGAAAGGCGCATGCAGTTAGCTGTAACCGGTAGTTAGACACCAACACCATATTATAAACCGTGAATTGTAACTTTTGAGAGTGTAGGTAAGTTTAGGGAAGGGTAATGTCGGTAAAGGCCATGCAGTTAGTCATGTACACCAGTTAGTTTACCTACATCGCAGTTATTAATGAACCCTTCACCACAGACCGCCAAGGAAGGTGCTAAGGAGAGGCTGCATGCAGTTAGTGTAGCCAGAAGTTAATACAATCTGTGGATAGCTTTTCTGTCAATGATTTGTCAATATTATCCAGATTCACCGTACCCGAAGCTTTAAAACTTAGTGAAACATTCACAAGTAATACTTAGTCATCGAAGTACTATAAAATTTTGTTTTAATTTAGTCCTACATGTTACGCCACTAATACCAATAGGTCGTAATTAGTATATTATACACATATCGTTAATATCAAGGGGTAATTTTAGACATCAAATTCACATTTACGTAATTTATCTAAACACCAAAGTACATTGGGGCGTGTTTCTCTCGGCAGTCGCGGATTCCCATGATTT
This sequence comes from Mythimna ferrago, assembly GCA_910589285.2. NCBI lineage: Eukaryota > Metazoa > Arthropoda > Insecta > Lepidoptera > Noctuidae > Mythimna > Mythimna ferrago. The sequence continues at coordinate 13,617,417 of OU342687.1, forward strand.
TAGGATACGATGGAGATTGCCCTTAAGGTATGAGATTTTGTTCCTACTATAAAAGTAAATAGTATTCTTTATATCACATATTATTGAGATAAATATTTACTGTTAATGCGTCGTCAAGGGGTTTGATTACGCGTAGTCACTCCCAGTAAATATTCCCACAATTTGTGTTACTTAAAATAAATTTATATACAGTCCAAGACCTTGTCGTGCCTTATAACGTAAGACTAGATTTTACTACAATAATTAGAAATGTGAGAGATATTTAATGATGTTAAGATTCTGCGAAGTAGTAATGAATATTGCTGAGTAAAGCAACATATAAATTAAATATTTTTAAATAATGATTAAGACATAAAAATAGCTCTCCAAACGAGTGGAGTAGAGTATGAAACATAGAATTACATTACAAGTTATATTCACATAGTCTTTGAACAGCATAGTTCACGATCACATTCATTTTCACATACCAAATCGAACTATACAACATAAGGTTCAAGCACATTCCAGACGAAACGTAGTTTAGTTCCACAAAGTCCACATTATTTGCTCACACCGAAACCTATTGCACAAATTCTCAACCATTTCATGTTTATACTTTCCCGTGTTTGGAAATGTGATATGTCGATTCTAAGCTAGATGGTTAGATTCGACATAAACATCTTAAAACATTAGAAAAATATAAACAGTAATGTGATATTTCCCTGAAAGTTTCCTTCAACGTTTGCCGTTCAAACGCAACGGGCGCCAGGCTGGCTGCCAGTCGTGCTAGGGCTGCCAATATCAGAAATCCTCAAGCAGCACGGCATCGCGCGGAACTAGCCCTTTGTGCTCACCGCGACAACACAGCAGGTACTGATCGTCTACCTCCAGTATTAGCCGGAGACGCTCGCCTTCGTTGAACGCCAGGTGACCCGAGTCTGAAGGGAGCCGATGCCACAAAGTCCTCACGTATCTGGAATCACATAAGACATAGTTACTTAAACCCTGGAAATAAATGGAAACGTCCGTATGTTGGCGTTTGGGTAAATTAGGATATGACCTGAATTTAGGGACAGCTTTAACCATCTTATTGCTAAAACAAAATTTGTGGTTGCATTTGTGTCAATTTAGCAGAACGTTGTTTTTACGTAAACCAAAATAAAGATTTGATGTTGTACAGTCATTTAAACAATTTTGGGCTACGGATTTGTTCAATGCGGAAGAACGCGAAAGATGTGAAATGAAAAAAGTTATCAACATTTAGATAGGCTAAAAGAAAAGAGACAGATAAAAAAAACGAACATAGATTGTGTGAAGGATGAGATCGCTAAGAAGAAAGAGAATTTGAATAAAGTAGCCAATATAGGAGTAAGACTCGCTGTGATGACTTTTTTTTTTTTTTTTTTTTTTTTTTTTTTTCGATGGGAAAAATCATCTTATGACAACCCCCGCTCTTGGGCGGAGCGGGAGATAGTGTCAGACTCTTACTGACTAAAAAACCCATCCCGTTCCTTCAGGCCTTCGATACCGGGGCTCGAGCGCCCTTTCGGATTACCCTGGCCCCGGTAGGCTTCGACCCGGCTGGGCCCCTGCTGTTGCTGACAACTCCTTTCAAACAAATTGATAAAAGCTAGGTCCTCCTCCCTCAGTCCCTCCCAATTTGATCGATTTGAAAGTGACTTTGATTGAGGATGGTGAGTTTTTGGAGGAATGCGGAACAGAGAGTAAAGTTCCACATACCTCCGTTTAAAAGGATCCTCCGACTAGACGGGCGTTATGTCTGGTGGGCCCGACAGATGATTTCGGGCTGTCGTATATATTCAAATCGCGCGGAGAACTTTAATTGCGCGATGCAGGATTAGCTCTTATGTGACGCCATAGATGTCGCTACAAGTTGATGACATTGCTATCGCGTAATGAACCTGCCTATGGCTGGTACAGGTATAGAGGTATAATCACATGAAAAGCTATCTTCTTAACCTTCTGGTTTTGGTAGAGCTAGATGATGTTGATGATGAAGGGTAAATTATGAGTAGTACATACTTGTGTTGCTTCTGCTGGTTGGTGGTATGATGCGCTCGTGCAGCAGAGGATGACGCAGCGCGACGTGGCGCGGCGGGAGGTGGCGTGCGGCCGTATGGCAACGATGATGGCCGCGGTGCCGCACCTCCGTGCCCAGCGCCGTCCACGCGGGACGTCCTAAGGAGGAACAAGGTTGATGAGGACGTCCAGGATTGGTATAACAAAACATGCTCATGATTAGTGTAGTTCGTGGACTTGGAAGACTTTGAATGGTTCGTCGTTATTAAACTCGTACATCATTTGGCACGGTGGGTCTTGAGGATCTGTATTTGTTGCTAGGCAAGATACGAATACGAACTTTAGACAGGTCACATTTCATATGGGTAATAAATCAATATAAAATAGGAATTGTTAATATTATTAAAATTATAAGAAATACGTATTTATAAGGAATTTTTAAATTTGTACTTTTATTTTCTTCGAAAAAGCTAGAACGTGTGTGGCTAATTAGGAATTGGAAGATATCGTATATCAAATAGGTATGTCGGTCAATTCTGTCTAGCAAAAACTGATGAGATGTCTCTGAGATAACAGAGCCAAAAACAAGTTGCTGAGCAACTACGTTGCTCATGGGGATTCCTTAAATGTCTTAGGACATGGTCTACCCACGTGCCAATTTTTTTTTTATGATACTATTGCTTGACATAAACTGAATAGTTTTTAATTTTGATTCATCAAAAACTATTCAGTTGTTTGAGCATGAAAGAGTTAAAAACATACAACCTTTCACCTTTATTATATAGTGTGATTATTTTATTGTTTTATTCATTAGTGATAGAGTTTTGTTAGTAAAACCATGTCATGGCTTCTCATTGTCATTTTAACAATAGTTATCATAAGCGGTTACGGTGTTATTTTCCTTAAACCGACATGCACATGCTGTTAACATTAAACTGTCGTCACAATGATGTTAGTCATAAGTTAAATTCCCATCTATAGTACATACGTTGTATTCTTAACAATTGTGCCGTTAACAACAGGTACATTTTGCACTCGCGGTTTCACATCCGGCCTCTTCGCTGTCACCTCGGGCATAACTCTGAAGATATTGTGCGATATAAGCATAATATATTGCGGTGCAGAACATAATTTATTTGAAAGCATAATGTTATAAAATAGAAATGTTTTACAGTGGGAAGAAATAAATAAAAATGCCACCACCAGTGATGTCCCATTTAACCTTGAAAGTAAGTTTAGCTGTGCTCTATAAAAATAAATAAAATATGGTAGCTATTCCTACAATAAAGTTTCTATCGCTATCTTGTTTTTCGACAGTAAAGTTTTTTTTTCAACGTGCCAACTGCGTCATCGTACACACATTATTATGTTAAGATCTTGGAAGTACAATTAATATATGAAGTTTATATCTCAACGCGGTTGGTAGGATAAGAGATCCCTTTGGGCACTGCGGTTTCAAATTCAGCGATACACATACCTGTAGCTGGCACATATTTCTGCAAGTAAGCTTAAATGCCATATTAGTGACATACACCAATCAGAAATTGTTGTGGTACATTGGCATGCCTACAACTTGCATATTTTTGTACCAGTTACAGGCAGCGATACACATACATAAGTATGCAAGTATCTTCAATGCCACTTGAGTATGCAAGTATCTTATTTTAGTGATAGACACCAATCAGTAAATTACACTGGCGTGCCTACTACTTGCATACTTTTTTAGTAATTACAGGTAAGAGGATCGCTGCTTTTACAAAGTAGATAGCCACTTCAATAGGCAGTTTCGATCGACATATTCTAATTTCTATATTACCTGTTAGCAGCCTGAGGTGGCTTCTTGTTGGCAGCGCCAGCTCTCGCCGTGGTCGGCCTGCTGGGTGTCGATGTGGTAGGAGAAGTTCCCTTGCGTACAGGTACCGGGATACCCCTGTTGATAAGAATATCTCCGTGAATATTTCTCTAATCTTCAATTTAGTGTGGGGAACTAAGACATGGTCATCGCAAGTGGATATTCGCGATAAACATGTAATGTCTAAAAATTTTAGCGTTTTCTCATATGCTTGCATTTAACCAATACCTCAACTGATGGTACGTGACTAAGACGTTACTGTTATTTGCTTGAATTCTTGCGATAGTTTCTTTTACGTATATTCAGAATGAATCAAATATTTTAATGAGACTATCTTGGTCGTGGTGGTTGATATCTTAGTAAGATAGTCTAGTGTTACGATAGAATACCGTATGAATACGAATATATTGTATGTTTTTATTATACATACTTTTGTACCCTTGTTTTCTTATTAATGTTTAATTTTTATTTTTAGTGCACCTGCCATGTTGTCTCTCTACCACCCTTGGTAGACTGGTAGAGAATGCCTAAGACATAAAGTCCACCTTTGCACCTCTGTGTAGCATGATGTTTTAAGTAAATAAATACCTATGGAGTCAAATTTACGTGGTAACGTGTTCACATTAACAGAACAAGGCATATAAAGAAAAATCAAACCATCAACTAGCTTCAATCATAAATTATCTGGCTAGTGTATGCTGACAGTGTTTATAGCCACCGTTTCACCATATTTGGGACAAAGTAATAATGCGTCCTGGGGGAATTGGCACAACGACCACAACGGCCACAGACTAATCAATTGGTTCGTCATTGTGAGCCTGACAAATTATAACTAATTTTTTGCGTTAACGGCTGACATATGCAACGATTGCGCGAAACATAGCTTCAAGGTCGTTCTAAATAATCTTGATCTGAAGTCATCTACAAGAATGTTTCAAGTTTTGCCAAAAGAATTCTGAATTAAATATGCAGTCTTGTACAAAGAAATCATTATGATTCTTTTATACAATACTTTCTTTAATATAAATTGGTTTCCGGTGCTATGGTAGGTGTTTGCGCGTTGGCAAGATAAAACAGTAACTCAAAGAGCTGTGTTGTTATGTTACGTATATTATAATAAAGTTAATTTTATTTAACCCTTATCAGATGGTAAGTTACAGAAACCGAATTGAAATAGGTACGATAAAAACTGCGAGACTTTTTGAATGAGTCACCGCGGCTCTGTAACGCAAAGGGTAGCTGAAGGAACACAAGTGGGTTTTACTCGGTAAAAGTCTGGCACTCGTTCTCGCTCCTAGCAAGCGAGAGAATGTAATAGATGACTATGATAAGAACATTGACATTACCGATGAGCTGTATTCTTGGCTGGAGACTGCAGTGCGGGTGCCACCGGCCTAACGGGCGATGACACCGGCCTGGGGATTTTCGAACCACGCGCCGCTGCTGGGGACGTTTCTCCTGAATACATAAATACAAAATACATATAGACACACGTATACTTTGTAGAGGTAGGTTGGTATGTCTCTATGACGTCATTTATCCGATATACGAGGCTTACACAGCTGTTCCTTGTTCTCACGAAAATGTACCTAATGTAAACGTTTTGCATTCGCAAATTTATTTCAGGTTTTATCTTCGGATGTAGAACGTTGTTACTATAATTAGCTTGATTTATTTGTAGTCGGTTCAAAGTATATTTGAAATAGGTATACGTATAAAGAATAATCGCTTTTAAACTCCATTCATCCAAATATTCTTATTCATCGAGTTTCACGTTTACCAAGTGCTTTCCATGAAATTCATAATCTTAACTTCTATCTACAATTTGTTTTGAGTCACCGATGAGTAGGTAGAAAAACCTTAAAGATAGGTTTTTCTGCCGTATGAGCTAGGTTGAAAGATATTTACTTCTCAAATAAAAAACCGACCAAGTGTGAGTCGGTCTTGAACACTTTATTCTGTTTTTATAGCGTTATAGCGGCAACAAGAAATGGATCATCTGTGAAAATTTCAACTGTCTAGCTATCACAGTTTACGAGATAGAGCCTAGTGACAGACGGACAGAGGAGTCTTGGTAATAGGGTCCCGTTTTACCCTTTGGGTACGGAACCCTAAAAACATATTATAAAATGAAAAAATAATACAATGATGAAATATTGTACAAACCTGAAGGCGTCACGGGACTTTCAGCGTTGCTGAGCATTTCCCACTTGAGTTGCAGACGTCGGAATTTGCCGCCTCCCGAGTTGCCGCTGCCATTCCCAGTGTTGCCACTGGCACCGCTGCTGGCAGACCCTGGCCGCCAATTCTCCTCCCCGCTGCACTCCAGCTAAACAAAATGCACGAGAGTGGTTATACATTTGCAGGCTATAACTTTTTTTTAAATTTTCCTTCAAATTCATAGATAATTTAGAAAATTACGAATATATAAAAAACTTTTACCTATGTACAGAATAAAATTACTACGAGTATTTGTAAAGTTTAAATCATTAAATTCAACAATAAGTCATTAAATTGGGGAGACAAGCAACAACATAAAACAGGGACACACAGCAATCCATTCTAGACGATGACGTGAACAACAAAGAAAAGAAAGCACACCAAATAATTGTTAGAAGCAGCAAGCAAGGTACTAAAACTACCTGTAAATTAATAACAACGAAGACCGCAACGAAACACTTTGTCTAAGCACATAACATTCAAGTAATGTCCACACAAAGCACCGCCGAGTTACCTTCACGTCATTGCTGGAGGGCTTAGCGGAGGGAGGCTTATTGTTCTCTAGACTATCAGTGTAATCGTCGCTGTCGTCGAACACGAGCCTATCGAACGCCTGCATTAACTTGGAGCCCAAGTGCACCCCGGACCATCTGCGGTTATTCTCTATCTCTATCCTGCTGTTGTTTGGACAAATATCATAGCCAATAGTTGTCGGATTAACGCAAGAGCGTGGTCTATTCTTTTCAACAGTAGTCTTTACATTCGCCGAATCATTCAGCAGGTCGGGTGTGGAAGGCTCTTTGTGTTTGGGCTCTTTGTGTCTCATTATGACACTGGTCTGACAGTCGTCGCTGGAGAGACCGCTCGACTGCATCGAACGCACCAGCTTCAGCAAATTCCGCTGGTTCAGGGTTAGTGGTGGAGTGTTAATCGAAGTGGGCTGTTAAATACACCAAATGTTTTTTAGCATCATGCATCATGCCATCCAAAGTTAGTTTAGTACAAGTTAGAGTCCTCGACGAGGTCATCGATCGAGTTCGATCGCTCGGCAATACCTTTATTTGCATTTTATGTAAGCTGTGCACGAAAGTAAATGCTAAAGTATCGCGATCGTACGCCGTGAACTGTGATTTAAGCACATGCAGTAAACAATAAAATGCAAATAAAGCGATGTTGCTCCGGCAGGCGGCTCTTTGATAGTATGCGATAGTGGTTTCGGAACACGAAAGACACGGAATATTGATTACGTATATTTTATGGAAAAGTAGCATTCGGTGTCGGCTTTTAGATATTAGATGTTATTTTGTGAATGTTTTCTAAACTTACCCGACTAGCAGCACGCATGTCGCTTTCAATCTTCTTGAAGCTTCTATGTAGTTCACGCATTTCAAACATGAGGTCCAGGGAGAAGGGTAGAAGTTTCAGTGGTTCAAGACTGGCGAGTAAAGTATCCAGAAGAGCGCGGCATCGCGGTTCACCCACGCAGCCAGCAAGGATTAAAGAATCAGGACTGTAGTGTTTCGCTAATATAGACTCCCGTGTACGTATGTATGATACCCAAGCATCTACGGACTGTGCACTGTAAAGAAACATGGGATGTAAATATCTTGTTTATAGTTGCAATTTTTTTTTTATTATAATGGATAGGCTCGCAATTAATCTCATGGGTTATTTTAAATTTACTTACTTGAGTAAACCAAGGATGAATGCATTGAATTTAACCAATCCCTCTGTGACTGCATCTTCGCTGTTAATTCTCAGTACCAATTCATTGAGAGATTTGGTGATTGGTCCTAAAATAGTAACATAAACATCATTATTGTGATCAAAGCATTATAATTTATTATAGATCAGGTTGGTTAGCACTAGTTCTGTGTTCTTACCTTGTCTTGCAGTAGCTTCAACCATTTGCCAAACAGAATTATTTACTGCTCCGAAAGAAGTTTCAATATTCTCTTTTAAGCCATCCCTGAAGATCGCGTACAAAGCTGGACACAGTGCGTTTAGTGCTATTTTGGCGCAGGCTGGGGATTCTTTCGAGTCTCCTAAGAAGGCTAGCTCAGCTTGATCCGTAGCAGGGGAGAAATGTTGAATCAACATTTCGACAGCATCGGTTACATTTGATACCAAGGCTACAAATAAGGTAACGGTTTTAATAGCCGTATCGTTAACAATTTTACTAAGTTACTGATGAAATGATGTTGACAGTAGGTTTACCTCTCTTTTGCGAAACATCGATTATATCATATTTCCCTCTTGCATCATGATGAATAGGACTTCCAAATTCATCGGGACTTACTTCAGCTTCTTCACAAATTGGTATTTCTGCTAAATTCTTGCCCTAGAAGTATAAATATTATCTAATATTGGGCATGCAAGAAAAATATTACATTTTGTCATTTACATGTCACATAGTGGTTAATGAGTGACAAGCGCAGGTAACGTGTTCAACTTGCTAATAAAAATGTGAGTGCAAAATAAAAATGCTACAGCGTAAAATAATAGCACATCCATCCAAGCAGATAATTTTAAAATAATCTAAAGAACATCGAGAACACAACATAAAATGAAAAAAAAAAGAGCAAATAAAGAACCCAAGGTACTCACAGAAATTAACGGGCAATGACGTGTGTGAGCAGAAGTAGCATTAGCAAATGAAACGTTACCTGGTAAAGCCTCTGTGCTATCACAGCGGAAATATTTGGCGAGTTAGGTGGCGTTGTTAAAGTGACACCCTTTATATCTTCCATTGGTTTTAATTGGGACTGTACGCTGTCGGCCTTCGTGCCCTCAGACTTCTGCGCAAAACTCACTGACTTCTTACTATTACAACTACTTCCACTTGATTCTGTGGACCTTTGGTTCTCCTCCTGAGATCGCTTCATCTGAAGGAATTTCGACACCTGGTTCCTTACCTTTTGAACTTGATTTTGATCCCACTCATCCATGTTTAAACAATTGAATCCACTGTGTTTTAGAAACTCTTCAAGTTGTTGCAAATCAGCACTGCTGATGAGTGCACCCGGAGGTGGGAATTCAGTGTAGTCCATTTTCTTAGTCCTTGGTTTAGGTAACGGTGGAGTGTGTGGCCTATGGAACTTTAATTCGTTTGATTTTCCTGATTCCAGACTGCTCTCTGTTCCAACTCCTTCGTCTGGATAATATTCGTTATAGTCGGCATCTTTTTCGGCCGCATCAAGAAATTGTTGTGACAATCTTTTTGCAGCTATATCGTTATTTTTTCTATAATCGACAGTTTGGTTCTGAAGATAATATGGTTCTTGTAACGATCTCCTCTTAGTTTTATGCTCCGTCGCCGCTATCATGCAAACAACTGGATCTTGTAAAAGATCATCCATTTCAAACATACTGTATCGTTTAGTATGTGTACTAGATTTGCGTGTCTTATCCATTGACTTACGTAATATGCTCTTTGGTAATGGTGGCCTTGGAGGTGCTAATTCACCTTGTTTGGTAATGCGATTTTGATCTGCTAATGAAAGTGATCGTTTTGGAATACTGGGATTTATTCTCTGACCATCATTGTTGACACCGCTCGCTTCGGAGCTTGTGGCGCTATCGTAACGATAAACAAACAAAGGATTGAAATTTCCAGCTGGTGCAGGGCTATTTTGTGCTGAAGAATCTGTAAGCATAGTGGAAGAACCACGGTACCCCGAAGAAGGCTGAGTAGCTGTGCTTGAGCTTGAAGATACCGCCGTAGTGTTGCCAGCTAAATTATTACAATCGCAACTCATCGGTCGGTTCTTAGATCTTGAGGCAGGCGAAGCATTACAGTACTTATCTCCACATTTTTGCATGCCTTCTTTTTCTTTCATATGTTGCATAAGTTCAGGTACTTCAGATAACAATTGCCTGCATTCGATTGGTAGTAAAAAGTTGAGAGAATCCCAGTCTTTTATATGACCGACACCTTTTTTCTTTAACATTTCAAGGTCATTGCATGAAAACGGTCGTTTACCTTTAGTTTGCAATCTGTTTCTCTTGCTTTCACTAGATCTTGGCGATATGTTTATTTTTAACGGATTTAAATAAATATTCGGCCTCCCGTTCAGGAAACTAATATCGGGCAAAGTATAACTAGGATATAAGACAAAAACAGGTTTTTCGCAATCTCCCTCTTTTAGCTTTTCTAAAAAGGAAGGTTCGACGAGCTTGAATAGTTCTCTTTGAGACATGGTTGATAGATTCATACTGGATGTTTGTATACTCTTATCTATAGTATCTGCTTCAAGGTGAGTAGACGTTGATTTGTGGTCACATTGTTCACGCTGCAAGAGTCTATTCATTCTGGTGATCTGAGTTCCATCAGATTCAGAACAGCTTGAAATGCTTACACTAGTGGCTGAAGATTGGGAAGAACATGATTTTCTGTTACTTCTCATTCTAGATGGGCTGTTCACAATATTTAAATTAGTTCTCTTAATATGTGGTTTGTTAACTGTTGCATAAAGATTAGATTCACTATCACTTAATTTAGCTCCATCACCTGTTTCTTCTTCTTCAATCAAAACTTCATCGTATACTCTATTATTGAATGGGTTTACTGGATTTATTTCTTCGTACACGAGGGATGAGACTTCTTCCACTGCAGTACTTGGTAAATCAATTTGAGGGCGCTCGGAAATTGCAGTTTTCGAATCGACTAGTTTTTGCTCTCCCATGGATTCTCCGCTCTCTCCTCCTGAGCTTGAGGGCCAGCATTCGGATCTATCCAACTGATCCATGCTGACGATCCCGTCATTGCTCATACTTTTTTGTTTCATAAATAACTTTACTAAGCTAAATGTCTGTTTTGGCTGACTTTTATCTGATGAAGTTTGATTGTCAGTAGAAGATGTGCTCATAGGTTCCGAGTGTTGACTTCCCTGAGATGACCGATGTTGGGATACATCGTACACTTTCATGCATATAGGAGTACCCATTAGTCTTTGATTTACGGTGAAAGAATCGACCTGTGAATAAAGTACATAGTTAGAATATAAATAGATAGGGAAGTCATTGATAGTAGGTTTCTTGGCAATCGTCTCTAATACATACCGTTGAATTACTAAGAGCAGTCGAATTTATGGAACTATTCATAAGTTTCCTCCTGTACAGATTTGGCAAACTTTGGCTTTTGATGACTGAATTGCTCATGTTGTCGTTTGTGGCATCAGTCGCTTCACTAGAACCTTCATTGTTATTGCCAGAGGGGTGTCTAAAATCACATAACGGTTATGAATAATATAATAGGCATTACTTACGAAGAATTATAAAATGAATTGAGTAATATTGGCGTATTTTACCTCCTTAAGGGCGACTGACTGGTTTGTTTCTTAAGCTTACTCCAAGTAGTTAATCCTAAATCACTCCTAGCCATAGACGTCGTTAACTTATTAGTAATTTTCTTACATCTCTCTAATAATTCTAAATTCCTGCGCGTTCTTTCATCGTTATCTAAAACTAAGGTTTCTTCCTCGCCCAATTTGTCTGAAAAATATCAAGTGCATGAGTTGGCAAGTTATCATGAGTAATTAACATGAAGTGAATCAGTAAAGGTGGGTAAATTAGCGTCATTGTAAACTGTGTAAACATTATATCATTATCGCGGTATGCATCAGTAATTCGAGGAAGGGAAATCAATGTTGCGTACCATGTATTTGATTGACGGCCAGTTCGATGCACTCACTGTCCTCAGAGTATGTGGTGAGGCTGCCCTCGAAGGCGATGGTGTAGTTGTCCTTATTAGCCTGGCAGGTGAGGATGAGATCCTGTTCGGAGGGCAGCTCGCAGTCCAGGCTGTCCACGCTGAAGTGAACACCATGCCCACCCTCTTTTACGGGGGAGAACAGAAGTTCCGACTTGCATATCGACATTGTGTTGATCGAACCGACGGATTCTTCACCCTAGTGGAAGAATATTGTGATGAACCAACTGGTTTTCCATTAAACGTTTTACCGTTTTTTTTTGCATTGTGTAACATTTCATGACAAACATATAATGAGTATTTGAGTTCTGTTTTACAGTGCTAAATTAGTTGTTTGGCTATGAATTTTGTATGTGTTACAAACATGGTAAGTATAGTACAGAAATTCCATATAAAACAAGGACCTGATACGAACAATAATAAAACAAAAGTAATACGGAACGTTTATATCGATGAAAACAGCATGTTGCACACTGTAGCATGTGAATGTTCTCAGAAGATTTCGAAACTGTAACGCGTGTTAGTTGGAACATAAACATTTACGTGTAGTTATAACCGACGCGGATGCAAGTCGCAGCTAAAAATAATGGCTGCGGTTACTTACAGGTACAATGTCCACTATCAAATAATCTGTAGCGGTAGACCTGGTTCAGTATGTTTTGTAGTTTATCTAGCTATGTCGGCTATAATTGCTATCTAAGTAACGCAGTGATTAAAAAGCTTTTTGTTATAACACAAAAAATGGCCTGATTAATAATGGTCATCGATATTAAAATGTTTGAGAGCTTTAGAATGATGATACTTTTATTGGCTGTAATAGTAATTAGGCTGAGGAGCTAAATTAACAAATGGGGGTTAATGACCGTTAACTATAAGAGTTTCTCGGGAAACATTTAAGTATATTATTTTTGATAGTACAATTGAATGATTTGTTTACATTTTGGAGTACAGATAGGTAAGTAATTACGTCCGCATATTTTTCCGCGAAAACAGGGGTGTTGTTTTCCTGTTGTTTAAAGGATAATTCCATTAAAGCTGGCCTTGTCCAATGATGATCATCATTAAAATTAACAATATCAGAGATATGGATATAGAATATACTATATCGTTACCAAATCAAAAAATAGTGTGAAAACGGCCCATTATTTTGTCCATGACACGCCCTACGTAACGCATCTGTGGTACAGTCAGAACCAGCGGGTCGTTTAAAGTGACAAACAACATGGCCGCTGCGAGCGTTATCATCAATTTAATTCCTTTTCCTGCTACAAATGAGGTCACAAATCAAACAACCACACACAACAATGATATTGTTTTACATACATTTTATTGCAAATGAATAAACTACCGCTAAATTATTGTTGAACATTATGAGGGTAGTTAGATATGAATAAAAGGAAATGAAGTAAGAGAGTATAAATTATATAGAACACTTGAAGAGACAAGTTATTGTGTGACTTAAGAAGTGTTTATTGATAAAGATGACTAATAAACTATTAAAGAACGCGATAATGTTATTTATAATAATGATAAAGTTGTCAATAGTGTTATTGCAGAGTACTTAGGTTTTGTAACAAGACATTGCAAGTGCTAAAAAGTAGACAAATTCCAATAAATCTAATTAAAGGACTTCGTAGGTGGTCTAGTGTAGTACCTATAAGTAGTAGTAATAGTAGGAAAGAAGAAAAATGTTAACTAAGGTATTAATTTAACTTACTGAATAGTATCCATTGTAAGAATCCCAATCATACTCCGTCACACCCATTTTTAACAACAGTCTCATCTATCCCACTGTCTCTAATAGAACGGGATCACTATACCACTAAATCATTCACCATGTACTTGTAGCAAAATATGCCATCATACTTCACACTCACTATCGAAATGTACGAGTATATGTCCACAACGTCCGCTGTAATGCGTTATCTAACACAAACACAATTATCTATAAGGTTCCCTGAACTATCACATTTATTGGTAAAGCAACATGTGATCGAATTCATTTCAAGAAAGTGAACAGACCACAGCACAGCACTCCCGAGAGCCCTGGGCGCGACTGGGGCAGCGGGAATATTAATTTTAATATTAGACACTACATGTGTTTCTCAAACTTTACATCGAATTAAACGAGCGTGTTGTCCACTCAGAGCTTTAAACTCAACTGTTATCAAAGCGCAGTAAACGCTAAAAATAAGACTAATGAGGGCAACATATGCTCATTAGCTAAGCAGTAATTATTAATTAGCAAGTTTCAATTAGTAACACTTCAAGGTTTGAAGTCCTATGGAATGAAATAGGGCTTCCATATCTTACAAGCCCTTGTGAATTGATAAATTACAAAATCCGAGTGGTAGCGTGAACAATGAACAGTTTGAGAACGTCTGGCCTAGAGGATAGACTTCATTGGCAACGCACACAGCTGGTGGCCGTATGAACAGGGCCACACATAAGGATGATTAAATATAGCACACGCACACACACATGTAATAGAAGAGGGAAAGACTATGACTGGGGGAATAACGAGCGTGGTTAAACTGATTGACGCAATTCAGAGTGTAGTTAGTGTAAAAATATCAGTGTGTGAGTTGAGTCACGCACACAATGTTAGCGATCTTATTCCGTCTTTACTACTGGCACATCCCGTGGGACCAACGCACTTCACACTATAAGGAACACTGCTAGTAAATGCTAGCCAAGCGTCTGGACTTTCCAAGTATTGTTATGATGTGTGAGTACTCTAGGGAGTCAATAACTGTTAATTGGCTAGCGTGACCGATTTTAATCATCAATAACAATTAAATAAATATGAAGCTCTCAAAAAATAAGGAAGGAGTTTAGTATCTACCAATCTAACACATTTCAGTGTTCCTGAATTTCTAAAAATTACATAAAAAATCTGTTTAGCTTATCCTCAAGACAATTTATTGAAATACATGGAAATATACTTAGAAAATACAGGGTTTTACTTTTACAAATCAAATAATCTTCTTGAACATCAGCTCATTAGATAAATTGGAGATCACTGATAAGTAATTGACTTGCTATTAAAGTTATCAGAACAAACTTTCTTCACAAACAAAAAATGTTGTGAGTAAACTAACGATTAGGTTTTAATTATGATAAACATTTGTAATAGAGTGTAAAATCTAGAATATGGTACTGAATAGTAATATACAGCTACCATCACAGCGACATCTATCGTAATTCAAAGTGTATAATATATAGTTGTACCGTTGTATAACACTAGATGGCGTTGTTGCCATAGATCCGTCTGAAATTATGTACCAGTACTGGAAGTTGAAATCTGGAGTGTACATAAAGTGCTGACAGAAGTAATTACAATCGTAAGTGCTTAGCAGGAGTGAGATAATGAGATGAAAAAAACCTCTAGCTTTTAGAAATTTTAAAGAAATGAATGAAATGAAACATTGAACAGCAATGTGAGGCGAACCTGGAAACTACTGTTGGCACTGACACTGCTGTCGAATCGAAACCTTTCCATGATAGAACTAGAGATGCTCGCAAACATCTCGCCTCGTGGGTTACTCTGCAATACACCAAATTATATCATCCACAATGGAAATAAGGGTAATAGTACTGAAAAATAAACATACATAAAATAAATGTAATAGATACTACATACAACAACTAATATCAAAACGAAAATAAATATTAAGTAGATACATAAATAGAGAAAAGTTAATTATGATTGAAACCAACACCATTGAGGAAAAAAATATATATGATAGAAATGAAATAGTGAAATCTAAAGACATTTATATGACTAGTCAGTCAAAAGTGAAAACATATAACAGTAAAATACCACTAGACTATATTTTTACTGCAAGTTATATTTGTACAAATATTTTTATCAGATCATCTATTTCTAACGGACTTGGCACATAGAAACAAGAACACCGTTTTCTATTGCAACTAACATTTTGCAAGTAATTACAACAGTTCATAATGTGAAACAAACGTTTCATGAACAGAAACGGTCGATTTAATCGCCATAGCTTCCGTCTTCCGTAAATACACACAAGAGTTAGACGGCCTTAGATTGCTTTTAGCGCTTGCAAAATTTCTACGACGGATTTTTACGATCTTCCTTAGAAATTGGTTGTTGATATTGAACGTGGTCATATATTGGACCACCCATTTTTAGTTAGGAGTCCTGTTCATTGTCTCTAACTAAATAAAGAGTCTGTTTGTTGTATTTAAGTAAAGGCCCTTTTCAAAAGTTGTTTTGAAAATTGGGGCTTTACTTAAATATAATTAAAATGACTGTTTGACAGCTTCTGTATAAAAAATGTATCCAAAAGACCAACATCCATATTAATTGTTCACTTAAAATATGTGACGATTGAAAAATCAGCTCTTACACTTTACATTCTGGGATCGTTAAAGACCGAAGGATAATAAGCCGAAAGTGATACTATGTAGTAGCACCACAGGCGGTTCTGACATTATAAAATCCATGATCTCCATAAATGTTCCGTTTGCCCATGTTGTTAGAAACGGTGGTTTACGAAGCGGCAAAGTTAACAACAGTTCCGATAAAATCTTTCATTATTGCAAATAAATTTATTTTTAAGCCGGTTTTAATGTTTAAATTATTCGTCACCTAATGATATCATTTATTGCGTGTTAGTCATCATTTTAGTTTGCTCCTTCAAAACAAATATGTACAAGATGCACCTGTGGTTACACACTTGAAGTGAACGATAGCATCATATTTGTAATTTAAAAGATAAATACGTACATAATATAAGAATAAAAATAAATATTATTCGTTATGTTCACCTCTCGTAACTTGTCCTTTTATGACTTTATCATTGCAACATGGCAAGTTAATGAATTCACAGCTGCTTTCAAAACCACAGTAAGTGCATTTTCGAGACGATTTTCGTTTTACGTTTTGCGGCTTAAGATTATGTTAACTGCCTACTAAAATCCTTGATCTGTATATAATTATGCAATGTGCCTTGATCTTTGTACTTGCAAAGTATAAAGATTTATTTAAGAAAGTTTGAACGCAGGGTTCAAAAGCATTATATGCAAGGTTTAAAAAAGTATGGCAAGTACCATTTATGTAAATAAACTTAAAGAGCTGTAGGAAACTGTAGGATATTATTTTGGACCATAAATGTTATAGAGAATTACGGAGTGATTTATAGCAGCGCAGTAACAGACATGTGGCATTATGCTCGGCTTTCTCTATTTCCTTTTTCTGGGTGAGTGGAGCTCCAAGTCTAATTAAAAGTGGTGCCGGGACTAGGTTCATTACCTTCAAAGGAGCGTTATTTAGTCACCACCGTGGTCACCACTTTCATTCTAATTAAGTATGTTTTATGAGTTATACAATTTTCAAGAAGTAGTTAGTTACTCATTATGATTAGGTGTA
Source organism: Mythimna ferrago (assembly GCA_910589285.2). Classification (NCBI taxonomy): domain Eukaryota; kingdom Metazoa; phylum Arthropoda; class Insecta; order Lepidoptera; family Noctuidae; genus Mythimna; species Mythimna ferrago. The sequence goes on from OU342687.1 coordinate 13,634,622, forward strand.
TCTTAGATTTTTAAGTATGCTAGTAATTTATTGTTCAAACCTGTATTTTTTATTTTCCCAATTCTTGTAGATAAAAACTATGGTAAAGTTCCTGTTTTGTATATTCATATTATAGCTTTACCTACATTTTGGCACGCAAAAAGATAGCTAAACCTGCAATCATATCAGGTAGATCCACAACAGGTATTTATGATGATGAGAAATTATGTAAAAGCAATGACTAAAATATTTATCCGCACTGCAGGGTCTCCAAAACTACTCAAAACTTAATTTCAATAAAGCCTCTGATCAACGTTATAAGAAATTTTTGATAATCCTGTTTATACGGTATAAATCAACGTGGTTCTGCTAAAAATATGTCATTTTTAACGTTTCCCAATACACTAATAGTTTACGTGTCGGGTACCACTTATCGTTTGCACAACCTAATGGATAAGCAATATAGCTACGCTGAGAATATTAATAAGGTGGAACACCATATCATCAATGTCACAAATTGCCTCATATTATAATGATTACAATTACCAAGCAGCTTCGTGTTTTACTAAGTAGCTGCTTTAGTCATGTGTGCGTGCCCTATCTTCGATCCCAATGTCATGTTTATGTTGTCGTTGTTTGCAGGTATAGGCACGGATCATTACCCTTTTTTTCTGGTGTGGTTCTTAGGTACTCACATCATGCGTCCTGTCGTCAATGATGGTGTCGTGAGGCAAGTTGGCGGTCATCAACAGTGCGTGGATGTCTTCGGTCCTAAAGCTCTCCATGTCGGCCTCAGCGAGGTTCGCGTCGAGGTCCCGCGCGAGGTCGTTGTAGCGGGACGTGAACTCGAAGCGTGATGTTAGGTCGCTTATGCCTTTGTAGGAGGCCGACACGGAGGACAGCACTGAGGTGTGGTGGCAGGAGCCGTCTCGAAAAATTGGGCTGGAACATAGAAAATATTCAAGTTAAACATTTGTTCTCAAAACGGTAAAGGAAAAAAATTTGAAGACTTGTGACATCCGTCAATCCGCACTGGGCCCGCATGGTGGATTACGGCATGACCTCTCTTAGAAAGAAAGCATGAGTCCCAGCAGTGAAACATTAGGAGCAGTGAAACATATGGGTGATTATGCTATGCTTATGCTTAAAACTTTTGCCCATTAATCGAAGTTAGGGATACAAATCCGAATTGGCACTATTTAAACAAGTTTTTAATTAATAGCTTTTGTAAACTTTATTGAATAAGTCTTATTTTGCTTGAAATCGGCTTAGAGATTTAAATCGCTGCTAACCCAAATAGGATTGTTTGGCATTCCCAATGATTTTAATTACCTATCTGGTAGAATTGGGTCAATCGATCGATTTGGGCTTTGTATAAGATAAACAAAAGAATAATCAGACAACGACATTTCCAAAATGGAATTTTAGGTGTCTACCAAACAATTGTATTACGAAAAGCATTGGAATGTATTGCAACGTTTACAAACTTGGAAATGTCACGGTAGTGTTATATTGTTGTTTTTTATTTTGCTTTACATTACTGGTCGGTGTTAAAAATTGCTTGGTAAGTGATTTAATGTTTGCGCAGTACGTATGTTTTTTTTTTCTTTAAATAGAATCCCGTAGTCACTACGTTTTGCTTGATAGTAACTTTAGACACGTTTACGGCATTAGGATACCTTACAAGATATAAATAGTCTGGCTGTTTATTGGAGCAGAGAAGTGCAGAGCTAGGTAAACATTAATCAATATATGTTTACTCTCTAACAACTGCTTCTCGCTTCAAAGGCCAGCCATTTACTTAGGTAATGGTTAAAGCAGAGTAGTTCAATATTTATTTATTTATTGAGAATAATTATGTATGAGTTCACAGATCAGTATTCAAGACTTAATGTTAATCTAACAAGATAATTACTGTGTGAAAAGGGGGCTCCTAGTGTCCTGAAATACAGGCTTGCAGCCTAGCTTAGACACCAGTCTTTCACAATAATAAAACAGTAGTCACTACATTTTAAGAATTTGGTGTATTGTAAAATACTGTGGTGAGAAAATAAAAAAATATTATACTATTATTTATTGTTATAGTTATACCGCTTAAGAGCTTCCAAGTTAAATGGAACGTTTAACATACTCGTATTCTTATTTTTTTGTATAGTAGTTCTTTTATCAATATTTTACATACACTACAATCTGTGTGCATCGGGATGGGTCCAATTGGTGATCATATTAATTACAGCTTGAAACAGTAAAGAAAAGAATTGATGAAGAATTGAGTGGATATAGGCTCGTAGCACAGTCATCATTTCAATCAAAAGACGTCCACTATTGGACATAGACCTCCACTAAGTGTCATCACAAGTACCGGTTTTATGCTTCTCTCATCCATTAGATTCTCGCGACCCTTACAAGGTCGTCAGTCCACCTTGTGGGATTCTAACGATGAGTCTTCAGAAAGGTTTAAAGGCAACCAAAGGAGAATGGAAAGGGCTGTGCTCGGCTTTCAGAAATGAAGATATTTGCAAGAAAACTAACGTTACCGACTTAGCCTGAAGAAATGCCAAACTTAAATGGCAGTGGGCTGCCAGGATTCATTGCTTTCAGAAAAAAATGGTTGTTGGGATCGAAAATTTTGGAGACACAACTACGTATCGGAAGACGCAGAGTGTAACAGTAATTTTAAATAAAACAAGAAAAAAAGGAAATAAGTAGTCTATTTTTACTCACTTGTAGTCGAGGAACCAGAGATAGCCGGAGTTGTCGCAGTGTGCATCGATGTCATCGTGCGAGTGCTGGCTCCCGGTGAGGCTGGTGTTGCTGTTGCAGTCCTCGTCGGCGCCTGCCACCCCGGGGCTCGCCGCCTTCAGCCCCAGCCGTGGCGGTGGCCCTGGAAATTGGAAAAAAAGATTCTATTAGATGTGGTTGATTTTATAGGGCTCTTTTATTTTATTTATACGTATATTTTTTTTTTAAAGAAAATTCATGCAGATATATTGATGTTCATAAGGGCACAGCATAAAGTATTTTTTTTTATATAATTGATAAGCTGGAGTTTGACTACTATCTCATCACGTTACCTAACGAGGCCAGGATAAATCAGAAAGAATATTGTCACCACCAAAATATGTTATAGTAACATACTTGCAAGTTTGGATGATATGCTCGCGTTTAGCAACTAGTTAACTCTAATGATTAGATTTTATTACAGCGTAAATGTCGCACCCCAGTTAAAATAAAGTCACATCTCAAAAGAAAAAGTTGTTTCAAATATGTTAATAAATTCAGAGATATGGCATTATAAAAAATATTAAAAGGATGTCATCTAGGAGTAAATAATTGAACTACATTGGAAATTCATAACACAATATATAATTTTAATATTTTTTAGTGATGACGCTTTTTGAGCGGAGGTGCAATGTGTAATAATTACGATCATTCGGCTTCTTTTGTACGGTAGATATTACAGGTTTCTATAATATACATTAATAGGTTTCGTTATTTTCAAAAACATTCGGTATTTATGTTCTAAGGACCCTTAATTTGACCTCATTTAAGGGTTCACGGAAAAAGCACCACATTTAAAACGTGTTAATTTGGGTCGACTTAGTGACTATTTCAGTTGGACGTCCGTGGCACCGGTTGATTACTGCAGATACGGTGGAAATGGTGCGACGGGAAGTAACGAGGGTAATGACAGTAATCATTCCTATCTGGGGTTGTAGATAACGAGGCTTTCGTTTGCGGCGGCTTTATTTTTATTTGTACTGGATTAAAGTGTCACTATATTTCTGATTTTTCTACAAAAAAACGTATGAAATTCGTTGAAAAGATATACAAAAATACAGTACTAAAAATAAAGAGTTAATTTGTGGTCGATTATTTATTCGATCGGGGTCGCGGCAGACTAATAAGGAGATGGCGGGCCTTTGCCCAACCGTGGGACAGGATATTTTTATAATAATTTTTATTTGATTACTTCAGTGATTGGACGGTGCTTTTTTATCACGTTCAATTAATATCTTTTCCAAATGCTAACTGATGAGATGATTTTTATTTTTATTTGAAATCGTATTTTCCAGGTTACCCCATTTGTATTAATTTGGTAAGGATCTGATGAAAAGCTTCGGATATAGACCATGGAATTGTTTAATAAATGTTAGCAAATCATCGGTGAATAGCATTTCTTAACCAAAATTACGCTGCCGGTAAGCTCTGAAGCAGGACAGATGTGTAAAATTTACCCTAGTATTTCCTCATGTTCGAATTCCATGTTATTGGGTTTATCAATTCGAGGGAAAAATTGATTTTAATGATTTTTTCAGTGTTGTGTTTATAGAGATATTTCATTGGAGCATTGAACTTTAGGTAATACACTAGTGTACTCTGTAAATTCAACAAAAATATAATAGGAAATATAAAGTGGAAAGGGAGGATCCTCCGGCCAGACGGGTGTTGTGTCTGGTGGGCAACTTCCCGATAGATGATTTCGGGCTGTTCTTTAAGTTTAAATCGCGCGGAGAACTTTAATTGCGCGATGCAGGATTAGTTTCTAAGTGACGCCATAGATGTCGCTACAGTAGTACTTTTTAAGGTTATCACCACTAAAATATAGACTATACAACCAATTTCTAAAAGTCACTTGTACTTTTTTTGTTCGATGTGAAGCCCAAGAGAGGGGCCATCTTACTTATTTTACTGTTCTGTAAAAAATAAATCGTTCAAAAAGACCGTTTCTATAAAACAGCTTTACCTAATAACTATAAAAACAATCGCTCCACGGCGCCACATTAGGCCGTCACGAGCAAGGTATTGGAATACTAAAACGTAGTGGTAAAGGTTGTTTATCGAGCGGCGACGGCGAGGGGCGTGGGTGGAGCCCGGCTGGACAACATGCCTTCTAGGGAATGTTGCTGTGCATCCGAGCTATAGGGAAAACTGCGTAACACGGCACAAGAACCAGCAAAAAGTATTAGTTACAATTTTCAATCAAGGTAAGATATGCATACTAGGTGTAATCTTTAGTAATCATAGTGGACATCCCACCTATGCCTTCAAAGCGTTTTGGGAGTACATTCATTATGCGTACAGCTAAGGAATGGAATTCCTTGCCGGAGTCTGTGTTTCCTGATAGCTATAACCTAGGGGTCTTTAAGTCAAGAGTGAATAGATTGCTTCTAGGCAAGTGTGCTCCATCGTCGGCCACATCATGGCTTACCATCAGGTGAGATTAAACGCGAGCCTATCCATTATAAAAAAAAAATCAACCTTTTTAGGTTTTCGTACCCAAAGAGTAAAAACGGGACCCTATCACTTAGACTCCGCTGCCCGTCCGTCCGTCTGTCTATCTGTCACTTACCAGGTTACCTATATCTCATCTGGGGCCAGGGTTATCCGAAAGGGCGCTCGAGCCTCGGTATGAAGGCTTGAAGGAACGGGGTGGGTCTTTTAGTCAGTAAGAGTCTGACACTATCTCCCGCTCCGCCCAAGAGCGGGGGATGTCATTGCATGATTTTTTCCCACCATAAAAAAAAAGGTTATATCTCATGAACTGTGATAGGTAGACAGTTGAAATTTTTACAAATGTTGCATTTCTGTTGCCGCTATAACAACAGTGTGTAGTGGGACAACTAACGTGATTTTTTTGCCGTTTTCAGACGGTACGGAGCCTTGGAGCGTCAGACTTTTACTGACTAAAACCCACCTGTGTTCCTTCAGTTACCCTTTGTGAGGGCCACGGTAACTCTTTCGAACAATCCCGCAGTTCTGGTCGTAATTAATCCTAAGTGATCAAGTAACGGGGTCAATAATCGTCACGCGTTGTAATGTAAGCAAGGTTGTGAACTCCCGTGCGAGGTACAGACTTGTGACGTAAGTAGGCTGACTCATCAGTGATACATCGCTAAGAGGCGGCTATGACTGGACACTCAATTGTTTTTGTAACCATACCATGTTAATTCGAACTTAGAGCCATAACATAAAGACTTATTGACATTGATTCACTGGTTTCTGTAGAACATAAAGTTTGAGTCATAAGAGATTTTTATACAGGAGGAAATATGTATAAAATAACCTATCAAATAACTCAATAAAACTATATAGCTTTTGGTTATGTTTTGTTCACCAGAACACCGTGGGTGTCGCATGGGTAGTCGTACCCATTCCAATTACAAAGTCACGTGGGTACAATGGCGTCTCGACTTTACGACATAGACAAATTGATGTAATGGTCTAACTTTGATCACACAAGCGACTTACCAAAGATAGAATTGAAAAGTATTCGAGAAGTATAGGTATGGCTTCATTACATGTGCCTCGGGCAGACGCTGCAAGTGGGCGGACACACTGCATTACTCCATTCTTGCAATTTATGGGCTTAAACGAAAGGAATCTTGGCTATACTTTATAGAATTCCAAACTGAATTTTGTTTACATTTCCTACTATATCCACGAGGATTACAGTTGCCCTGAAGTCTTTGATGAAGACTTATTTGACGCCGAGCCCAGACAACACAATATTCTTCCTAGACAAATAAATTTATTTTCAGGAATGCCACACCCGAACAGGGAGCGAAGCAATTAAAAGTTCTTTTGAATTAACGGTTCACGGAGTAATTAATAAGAATGTGTGATGTTTTCCAATTTCGTGGAACGCGTGCCGGTGAAAGTATTTACTGGACTGTTGTTTTGATAATACAACTCCCAAGTCCCAAATAGCGGCACGGTGCCAAAGAGACTTTTCCCTGCAGTGGAAACTATGCTTGTTATATTTAGCAATGAGGCGTATCCTCGCGAAAAAACGCGCAAAACCGTGTTGTATTATAGCATTTTATGTATTAGTAGCTATTAGTAGCTATTCGTGTCGCGGACGCTGGAAAACCGTCTGTGTCGGTACATTTTGCGTCGCTCTGGATGCAAGTGTCATTTTTCAAGAGGGATTAAGTCGCTACACAAGTACACGGCTAATCCGTTTATGATTAATGCGACGGAAGTCATGGAGCTTAACGGGTATATCCATAATGTGTAGTGGCGTAAGTAAATAAAATGTTATTCCAACACCAATGCCATCCTTAACAAAATAACGCAAAATCAATTACAAATGTTTCAACCATCAAACAACCGTGAGAATAGTTGCACTTCACACAAAATCATAATTAAGCAGTTAATCACTGTAAGCACTATCGGTGAGTTGAGTCTTAATTGCATTTTCACAATTGACAATTCAGATTTTGCAGTCAGTTTTTGCAACATCAGAGAGACAATGAAAATTGCCCGTGAGATCGCCAGACAAATTGGCCGTGAGCGACCGATGGAGGTCGACGAGCTACTACGATACACTAAAGCGTTTCTGAAAGTGTGACATTTGGGCCGTGTAACGACATTACAGTTGGATGACAGCGTATCGTGGTAGGGGCGTTCACTTCTCATTGCCTGACGGACGGATGGCAGCTATTGCATTCATTTAGTAATTAAGTTATTGCGATACGGCTGCCACCAGTATGTAGTCGTGTATAAAGTTTGCTAATGTGTCCAGTAATATCGTACGTGTATCAGAAAAAACCGTTTATGTGGCAATGTGAAAGAAATCTAAGTATATTTTGGCAGGACAGCTTTTTAATTTCCCGTCACATTCACTGACGACTTAATAAAAAACTTTCTCTAAACATATCATTGAGTTATTGACTGCATGACTAGACAAAATAAATTCAACAGTTCATCAGCTCACAATATTGAACTCATTGGTGAAGAAGCAAAAACTATTATGTGCCACCATTTTTTCAGTCTTGATTGTTATGACTGTCCATTGAAGCGACATAATGAGGTCTATATCAATATTCAGTAGTGGCCTTTGCTGAAATGCTGTAGTAATAACAAAGCGTGAGAATGGGGGAATAACACAGAGTTAGGTAACCTTTCACCTCCTTGGAGCTAGACTCTCCTTATACGGCAAACGATGACACGCTGGCGCTCGGGGACCACACAGAAACATGCGCTCTACAAACCGCGGCCATGTTCCAAGAAAATTTTACATCGTGGGGACGTGGGCGAACACAATCCATAAAGCTACGGCTACACGGGTTTTTCAGCAATTATTTACCGACAGTTGTAGTTATGGCCTGAGGCATTCGGGCAATCAAGATAAAAGGAAAGCAACTTTGCAAGTTTTAGGATACTAAAATTGATAATATGATGTACTTCTCATGAATATAAATGTTGCGATTGCTAAATTTTTTACCTTAATTAATTGTTACTATTTTGGTGTACAATTAAGTTTATTCTATTCTATTCTATTCTATTCTATTCTATTCTATTCTATTCTATTCTATTCTATTCTATTCTATTCTATTCTATTCTATTCTATTCTATTCTATTCTATTCTATTCTATTCTATTCTATTCTATTCTATTCTATTCTATTCTATTCTATTCTATTCTATTCTATTCTATTCTATTCTATTCTATTCTATTCTATTCTATTCTATTCTATTCTATTCTATTCTATTCTATTCTATTCTATTCTATTCTATTTTATTCTATTCTTTCCTTGCTCCACAGCTTCTTTGTTATGTATATCAGTAGCAATTTACTTATTATATTTGAAGTTACATAACCAAAGCAAAATTGTAATCAAGCAATATGAAGGATTTTTTTTTTTATCTTTAGCAAAAATAGTGCATCATCTTTTGTCAGGTAAATTAGCGGTCAAGCGCGAGCCATAAATGGCTTGATATTGTCCTGACCACTTTTTATGCTAATATTGCCCAGTTTAGAAAACTTACCAGTGTAATAACACCTTATGCTAAAAACCAGCCAAGCCAGGGCGACGAGATTATTCAAAAGAGTCACCACGACTTTAGAACGAAAAGGGCAACTGAAGATTTTTAACAGATTTTCAAAAAAAGAGGAAATTCTCAATTCGTCTGAATATTTTTTTGGATCTCGTTCAGCAATATCTTCACCAAATGGGAAACGATTTTGACGAACCTTTATTTCGAAGAGTTTGTCTGCCAGGTAGTCCCATTTTTTGGTGAAGATTTATTGAAGAACTTCTGAGATAGACCCAAAGCCTGAGAAGTTAATTCATCATTTCCAAACCAAGAAATGGTAAATGTAGCGACATCTATGGCGTCACTTAAGGACTAATCCTGCATCACATATAGAACAGCTCGAAAATCATCTGCCGGCGGGCAGTTGCCTGCTAGACATAACACCCGTCTGGTCAACGGAGATTTGCGGGACTTTACTCTCTGTTCCGCATACCTCCAAAGTAAACACCTGTGTAAAAATGCTGAACAATATAAAACTAGGGCGTAAGTTGGCCACATACCGAGAAAAGTGATAATGTTTGCGCATAGCAGTAACTGTACCGACTTTGTTTATACTTGTATGTCATTTAGTATGCAGTAAATTTTGTTCAGTTGTAATTAAATGTATACCATACAATTGTTTACCTTAAAGTTTTCCTAATGCTTTGTGATTGTGATTACGATTTATTTAAATGTTTTATTATTTCAGCTGAAAAGAATCTTCTTCATAGCGTGTCGATGGCAAAAATAGTTTTGTTTTTCAAGTTAAGTTCCTTGACTGGCCCAATATTTGACCATAGCAATGTCTACCACTGACGCTGTCATTAGATCCCTATGGAAACAGGTAACGGTACGTGAAGCAGGATGGAAGATGGGATATGATCTGCTTAGAGATGATTTGAGATTGAAACCGTCCGAGAACCCCAATCTGTGGAGATTGTTCCCAATGAGTATACGGAGTCTGTTTAGTTTTCCAGGTTGGCCATGCAACTCGTGTCCAGATGAGAAGTTCTCAGATGGTTCTATAAAATCATGAGGCTGAAAAGCTGCAAAAAATAAAACACGAAGAATAGATCGTAGCCTCATGTTTCAATTCTGTTTTTATAGGGAATGTCACTCATTTTTCAAAAACTACTAAGGGTGAGTTGCACCATTTAACTATAACAGTAACAAAGCCGTTAACAGTTGTCAAATCGTCGAATTGACCAATAGGAGGCCGTTTCACGGCTGGTTATGGTTTGGTTATCGTTAAAGTTAAATGGTGCAACTCATCCTAAGTGGCCAAGCCTAATCAGATCAAAAAATCTTATTCAGGCCATTTTTGACTTTTATCTAATACTTTATCGTCCTCAATAAAACAATAAAATAAAATTTATACTGAAGATAAAATAAAATCTATCTCTTATTACCTTAATACTTTGGGTAAACAAATTGATAATATATCTTATTGTTGTCACTAAGCCGACTTATATCGGCGGACCTACAGCGACTATTGTCCGCACCTCAGAGTTTTTGTCGTGATATTAAAAAATAAGGCCGTTTCAATCCGATTATGACGTTGTTATAAAATAAAAGATTTGGCTTTCAAGGAGATTCTACTAAGTATAGAAATTTTTTGTTCAGGATTTAATCAGTGCTACTTGTACCTTAAATCTTTTTAGGGGTCCGAACCTAAAGGGTAAAAACGGACCCTACTAGTAAGACTCCGTTGTCCGTCTGTCACGAGGCTGTATCTCGTGAACCGTGATAACTAGACAGTTGAAATTTTCACAGACGATTTGTTTCTGTTGCCGCTATAACAACAAATACTAAAAACATAATAAAATAAATATTTTAGTTTGTAACCATACAATAAACGTGATTTTTTTGCGTTTTTTTGCTATGGGCGGTACGGAACCCTTCGTGCGCGAGTCCGACTCTCACTTGACCAGTTTTTTTTCATAATTTAATCAGAGCTCCTGTACCTTAAATCTTTTTTCCTCAACATTCTAAAGGACATAATTCCTATATGAATGTTTGAGGATAAAAGATCCAAGTTTGTTGTCTCTTTTTATTTTGAAGAATATGACAGTGACAGGTGAGACTTATAGGGCATTACAAATGTCAAGTTTTTATGAAAAGGGAGTGATAAGCGAGGGGAAGTTTTTATGGAGTGACGGTCCATACGTCGCCTCATATGGTCGTGTGGTTATTAGGTTTAAGGAAAAAGTAAAAATATACTTTGAGAACGGGTTTGTTACCCGTGTAAATAAATATTTATTAAGTAGCGTAAATGTGGTTGTAAAGTCAAATGTGAAATCAGTATTCTCTCTAATATTTTATTCTAATCCTACTCAGTGCAGCACCTAACATAAACTTCATTAAACCAACGCATTATTTAGACGAACATATTGAATTTTGTAACTCAATCAATCTCTAGGGGGCAAGTCGAGGCAACCCACTAGGTATGCATAGTACCCCACAGTTTATTGGCAATAATAAACTAATAAACAAGACCATAAGTAACTCGCGCGACGATATTTTAAGCAATGGTAAGTGAGTCATAAGAAAAACAGATCGCAAAACCAAAGAGACGACAATAAAAGAAAACAGTCCATCAGGCGCCGGTTAATTTCACAGCGTCCCCACGACATGAGTTCAGCTCAAAATGGAAGAAAACCAACCCTTATAAATAGAATTACTCCGCGGCACACTGCATGACCAGTTCTCTAATTTTGTAACCAGTAACTGGCCAATAAAGCTTATCTTATAAATAGATCTCATCTTTATTGGTGAGTTAATGGTACAGTATTCTAACTTATGTAAAGACAGTTTAACACGACAGTGTTGAAGGCTGCAACAAGCTGTGCAACAAGTTTAGAACAGGTGATTAGTCAATAAGTGAGTCAGTGATCAATTTGGTTCGCCACATTAGAAATTGTTATTTTATAAATGTCAGCGTGGGACAAAAACACCTACACGCGTTGCATCTTACATCACAAACAGATACCGCTTTATAATATTATATTTATACAGACCTACTGTTTTTAAATCATCAAGAATCCTACGCAAAATTACCAAAATCAGATCAACGATCAAACTGAGGTCAAAGAAACCTTGCAAGCGACTTTTGCTATACAGGTTAACCGGTGACATAGCGCATGATTGACTATACATAAAAATATCAAGTGTCTGCAAGAATATTTCTTAACACACATTGCTCAGCCAGAATTAATGAAACAGAAACTCTGTGTTAGCAGACGAACATGAGAAACTAATGCGATGGGCGGACATGTGCATCAGTAAATGACACACTGATAGACAAAACACTGTATGACTAATCGAGCGGTACCAATTTGTACGTACATAGATCGAGTCAGGGCCACTTCAACGATATGACGAGACCGTTGAAACGGCAATTTAGATGCTGTGCAAACGACAAACTTCCTTTTTGAAATGGCAAATTGAAAACGCCTTTGCTGTTCCGTTGTTGAGTTAAGAGAAAAAATGACTGCGATTTAAACATTTGGAAATATGTTGAAAAAGCGAAAAACATCAAGTGATTTCACAAGATGGGACTGACAGCTAGATTGAGGCAGTTTCTGGTTTATTCAAACTCTGTAATAACGTATTACGTATCTCATACATAGGAGTTTTATTATTGTCTAGAATCTAGGCTACAGCTACACGTATATTATGTATAATGACTGTTTGGTAAGCAGTTACAACACAACAGAGAATAACCTCGAATATTCCAGCTGCGTTCGCTGTACCGCCCACACGAAATTATGAATCGGAAAAACATACGCTGTTTACGTCGACGTGCATAAGGGTGCACTGAGACGGACATGATAAGATTAGATTATGTTAGTGCTTACATTATCATTGCAAATTGATCGAAAGTCGAGACGAACAGTCATTAAGGGTATCAAAGCAGCACTTACAGCGTGCGATGCATCAATTACACGCACTAATGCATGCCCTACCTTCGTTAGAATACAAAGACCCTATCCGATTGGTTTCATTGTGCGTACGAATCACATTAGGCGTGATATTCTCCAGTATAATGAGTCAATGACATTGCATATTCTATTGTTTAGTATCCGAGCTCGTTGATTAGCGAATATTACCATATGTAATAACTTTTATTCATTTATTTTGAATGCGTTGTGTCCTGTGAGGGAGGTGTCTACGTGTGCTTCTAGTAACTTAGTTATTCTAGTTTTGGTTTTCTATTTACTAAGCTAAACTGTGTAGTTTTATGCACAATGGCTTTTTGTATTTAAATTAAATTTTATTCAGCTTTTTAAATGACTTCAATTACTGTTTGCTTTTCCTAAACTGTATTCTAAATTTGCTTACACCTAATTCCCATGAACATAAAACTGATTTATAATTCGGTGTAATAATTTCATTCGAGCCTCGTAATTAGTGCCTCAGTTAAGTTTTAATGACAAAACATTAACTCATTTCTATTGTTTAGTCTAACTAATGATTTTTCTTCTCATTAGCACTTGAAATTTTACACCTACTTAAGAATTTCTAAGAACCAGTTTTATTAATATTTATCCGCAACATAAACAGTAAACGAAAGCTGTGAACCGAGCGGCAATGTTTACGTTGAGAATAGTTCACGGATATGTGAAAAAATAAATAGAACAGGAGCAATGTTATACAAAGACCTCTTTAACAAAGTATTCTAATACGAGCGTGGTCGTGAATCAGAATAGGATAATCTTATGTTTACTACTACGCTCGTTATTCCAAGCGTGAGTCATTGTTACTAAGATGATTGTCTAAATCGTTATTCTAGGCTGGTACAATATTAGCGTAGTTAACATTCACGTATCGTTCAGGTATCGATGTTTTGTCAACAGAGACAATGTGTACAGAACACACAGGCTTATGTGAATGAGCCTTATATTTAATCTCGGTGAAATCGCTAACAATACGACATGAGCGCGGCTGTTGTCGTCCTTGACTGGCTAGCTGGCGCCACTAAGCGCCGACACTGCTTTCCGAGCCTGTACCACGAATTCTTAAGCCTATTGCCTATTTTGTACCGAAAGAGAAAGGCTGCTGAGTAAGTGTAACGCCGGCCTACTCGCTCGCGAAAACCGCCAACATTTTGCCGATCGTGGTACGAGCGCACTCCCTCGCTACTTCTCTACTGCTTATATTTATACCGTTTTCAAGCCCTAACGCCAACTGTAATTTATAGATAGCAAATCTCAATGTAAAGGCACAAAGGGTCATGTTTCGACATTTCAATACTTATTTAAATCATCGCTTTCATTGGTTACGTTCTAACAACGATCAAATCTTCAATAATGATTATATGTTTAAGTCTTCACACTTTCTTCAACAAATGTAGATCTGCAATCGAATAAATGCGTGAACATTTCTATTTGAGTACACGCTATTATTATGAACATTTATCAAATTGCCCCAATTTAAAAAGCCCCATTAATTATAACGGTACCTACTGTATACGAAAGAGACCATAAATAAGAGAAGTGGTGATGTATGCATAGCTGTACATAGACATTATTACACTTTTTAATAGACGAGTTCTTCAATGTTCATGTGAAAGCATTCAGTTTTGAGTACCAACCAATTTCTGCTTTTTACTAAACAATAGTTTGGGGTTTAGTCCCATCGTGGGTAAACGGTAAATACGAGTCATTGACCACAAATGCAACATGTCACGAACCACAAATACCGTAATGACTGTCTTAATAGAGTCACGTTAGCAACGCCGAATTTAGGACAATCTTGTCAGTAACTCTGCATATAAAGCAGACATAGGTTCAGACACGCTTCAGTGATAAATCGCTATTTTGAGATAAAACCTGTTCCAACTGTAGTGGTTAAATAAGATTTAAAGTTTATTGTATGCATTGCCGAAAGAACTGCAGCCTTAAACTTAATCGGTGCCAATTCGATCTTCAATATCATTTCCTGAGTGTCGAGGATCGTTCTTTATTTTATTATAATCGCTTGAAGGTACATTCAGTTGTATAAAATATGGATCACGTGAATAGCGTGCACCGTGCACTTTGTAGCGTTGCCGAAATACTGTCGTGACAACTTGCAATTAATCTCAATGTTCTCAAACTTAGAACGATATTTTATACTCGATTGTCAACTGAGACACCGATTTTGAGTAGCTGGGGGATATTTCACCAAATTTTTTTCGAGTAGTTGCTATCGACACGCTCATATTTGAAGGTTTTTTGGGGGCATTTGATTTACTCGAATATATCAGTCTTATTTATAACTAGATCATGCCCGTGGCTTCACTCGCATGAAGTCCTTTTTCATGAGATTAAAAAATATCTAAAAATCTACTTGGTCTAAATAAAATGCTGTGGTGCGTGATACGTTAAACGGTTTGTTGAGACTTGAGCTTGAGCAAGGCTTTAGCATAGGTATTAATGAGTCAGTGAGGTAGACCTCTATTTACATAGGTATTTTTTTAATAAAAAACAACATCAACCACAATAACACAAAACAACAACAACTGTAACTGCAACTGTCGGTTGTTACTAACAACTTATATGGACTGAAATTATTTTTTTTTATAAATAATCTCCCAACAATTTAGCAACTGATTAACAAATTCTTAATGTAGAATTCAAATTAAAAATCAGCTTATCAGATGCAAGATAGATTTAATCAGTATTATCTACGCCTGCTTGCACATTACATAAATTGGTGTTGGCAAAAAGTTGTAGAGGTAAATTTCCCGATGTGGGAGTTGATTGGGGCGTATTTATAGCCGGCCGGCATCCCGCCCGGCCCGGCGGCGTGGACAATGGATTCCGTAGACGAGACGCGCTCCATATGGATGAACTGCTAAAGGGCATACATGATCGCGTTCTAAATGCTAGCTCATTTATTTCATATGAAATTCCTTACTGTTCAAATGGTTCGTCGTTTTAATAGATGAGAATTTAGCTTTGAAAGGCTGTGGAATGGAAGGAACTGTTTTTTTTTAATTTTCTGATTATAAAACATGTTAGTTGGACAAACAATTAGGCGAATAGACTTTAGTCTTTTAGTTCTGTCGTTAATCTGTGTCATGATAATAAATCAGTATAAAACTTAATTGATATACATAATAAAAAACGACTTTCGAAAATAAGACTAAACTCAGAAAATAATATTACATTTAAACAATGCTTGATAAACGATCACTTTCCATTTTTTCAATAGCGAGTAAAAGCACATGACACGTCACTGTTCATTATTTGATTCATTAATAAAATGCTGTGGTGCGTGACACATTAAACGGTTTATTGAGACTAACTTGAAAAATATCAATCAATATTTCATTACCTATTTATTTTATCCGAAAGGAATATAAAGCAAAACTGTGAGAAAAAAAGAGCCATAAAATGAATGACCATTAAGATTAAGGATGACTACGAACTATAAATTAACTCCGTTATATTTTATTCAAACGAGCATATTCATTAATAAAATATAATATGATGACATAAAAAGGGCATCATTATACAGACCGATATATTTTAAAATAAAGACCCGTTTTCACATAATTTATCGTGAACATTCTTATGAACAAATTAGATATAGATTTTAGCTGTTTATTTTGGGTTACTTCACATAAAAAAGCAACAGTGTGCCAAGTTAAGATAGCGCCAAGTGTTGAAGGGAGCTGTGAAGATATGCTAATATACAGCTTGTGTGGGTTATATCGCGCCCAGACGTGTTATCTAGGCAGAGGCGTCACCGGTCCCCGCAATGGCGTCGTTATGTGTTGGTAGTTGGACCACGTCGTGTACACACTGGCTATAGGCTTATAGCTTAGCGTGGCAGCATGACTGAGCCAACACATTTAATATGCACTTAGTTATGCCGTGCATGCAAAGTCTACACGGCAAAAATAAATTACAAACGACGAAATTATGACAAATGTCGTGTCAAACTACTAAAATTGTGCAGGTAATGGAAAAGAATGCATTTATTTTGCAGCAGGTGGACTGAAATTATCGAATTGGTGCATACTTATTATTCATGACCGTGAAAATAACGCAGCTGTTTGTTGAGAAATTTTTCCAACAATTTCCTAAATTTTCCTTTCTTGAATTCTCAACTTTTTAGGTTAACGCGTGGGTACCTGTGTAACGAGAACTCGTAAAGTTAAATGGATCTAAAATAAGAACATGGGATTCCTCGATGCTCTTAGCCTTGAAATGAAAGAGCGAACTGATTTTAGGGCCCAGCAACGGACGAGCATTGATCAACGGTTTTGAAAAAAGAAGACTTTATAATTCAAGGAAGATACACACTATATTATGATGCTATATGTTATTAGTGTATGTGGTGCTGATGTGATCTGGCTTCTATTTAGTTTAATTGACACTGTTACTTAGGTTATTTATCAAAAGTTGAAATAATTGTCTTATTATTGTGACAGGCGCTGTTTTGTTTTGAGAAAAAAGAATGTATCGAACAAAACTTGCTAAATTATCAGATTGTTATCTATCACCCGTTTATTTTTATTAAATAGAGCTCTGAACAACGAGTGTGTTAAGCATGTTTAATTCTATACTAGGCACTAGGAACGTCAATTTGAATGATTGTGATACATGCGCGCCGTTTGACCCAGACATTTTGAATTTGCATATCATTGACATACGGCGAAGTTTACTCTAAACTGTATTTAAGAGAATGTCTCGTGACGTACCTACTTTTTACATTAAAAAAGATGTAGTTACCTAGGTTTTTTCTAAACGAACTAAACATTACTTTGACACCATACAAAAACTTGTTTTAATACGAGTACTTCTGTTCTACGAATATATAAAAACGTTTGGATCTTGCTTAATTCTTCGAACTGTACCGTGTAACAAACTATTGTAATAAAACCAGATCTAATAGATAACCAGGAAATAATCAAGTGTAGCTAGACCGTGTGGAGGCATTTTATCAAATGTTTTTGCAACACGCGTATTCGTCCGTGGTAAAAAATCACGTTCAGAACTAAACTCAGTTTCGTAACGTTCAAAACCACCTATTAAAACAGCTCCAATTTATGAACAAAATGCGTTAGAACTATTTGGTGACCTAAACTGTTGAAATCAAATGGTTTGGTAATACTTCAGTTATTCAAAACCATTGTGGAACAAAATCAATAAGTTCGAAAGCGGTTCACGCCAGCATTCCAGCCCTATGCCTGTTATGTGCTGCGTTAGCGCCGTTGACGCGACGTCTACGCGAGTACGACGCAAACCTACGCGGCTACGACGCAATGCCTACGAGTCTACGTCGCGTGTCGTAATACTTACGCGGCTACGACGCAATGCTTAAGCAAATGCGAAACAACGTATACGCGGCTACACGGTTACGACACGACTACTACGCGCGTCTACGCGGTTAAGCGCAAATTCTAATATTAATTCATTATATTCACAAAAGTAGTGCACTAAGGACCTTAGCCTGCTGGGGCCTTGGGTTGACTTTGGAAAGGAACACCCTGGGTCATGAAGCGCAAGGCAAATAATGAACATAGGTGTGGTTGTAGTCAGCAAAAGTCTGAAGTATCCCCTCCGGCCTAGAGTGGGAGAGGTCATTGAATGTTTTCCCACCTTAAAAGAAAGCATTTTCTAATTGCGGTAGGTTCAATGTTAATGTTAACAAAACAAAAAAAAAAACAATTTATTCGCACAATCCACGCTCTGTTACGTACGAATAGTAGATCTAGTCTATAAAAAAAATAGTCTAAGATTAATAAAAAAAAAAATCTGCAGTACAAGTAAAATCGTGTCGAGTCGATTTAAATAAACGAGTATTCAATCTTTAAAATCTAGCTCATTAAATATTGAGGTTTATTTACGCCTACAAATTATTTCACTATGCGTACCAAAAAAAGAGATAAATGGTTTTTAGTAGATTATACACACTAACCAATAAATCAGTCACGATCCTTTTAAAAACTACACAACTGATACGATTTATGTTTACCATCGGGTTAAAATAATATATCTACATAAAACTGTCTTTCATGGTTTCACTAGCGTTTTTGGTTACTGCTCCGCTTCCGTGGGTCATAGCATGGTGTTATTAGCCTATATCTTACCTCAATAAATGGGCTATCTGTCAATATAAAAATTTTTCATTTCAAACCAGTAGTTCCTGAGATTAATGCGTTCAAACCAATAAACTCTTCAGTTAAATACTTGTAAGTATAGATGAATAATTCCGTTACTAAAGAGGGTTTAACCGTGAAGTATCGCAGTAATTAGTAGTTATCATGTAGGAGTAAGTTTCGAGGCGTTACTGTAAATCTTTTAATCATTGGCTCTTATTATCGAGTCGGATCAATTAACATGGAGTGCTCGAGAGAACTGGCACCGCCTACGGGCTATCGCGTGTTTTAGACCAGACCTGTTATTGTAGCGGGAGATGATAAACTGTATAAATAAAGCGGGTGATGACTTTTTTTTATGAAGTAAACACAGGAATTTGAAAATTCACATTTTGATGATTGATTACTGACGCCCCGTGCCTCGTAAAGTACGTTAAGCCATTTGGTCCAGTTTGCCATTCTTGTGTCTTTGAAAGTCGTCTCTTCAAAGAGTATTGTGTTGCCCAGTAACTAGGTTGTGGAGGTTTGACAGGCGGTCACTTCATGTAATACACGGGTACTCAGCCGCATCCAGTTGGACTGGAAACCAACCCCAAGCTAGTTAGGAAAAGGTTAGGGAGAGAGACGAAGATAGGTACAAATTCTCAGTCAATTTTAAGGGAAACTTTCTTCCTATTGATTAAAATCAATAAATATCAAGCCAATGACAAACTATAACTGTTACTTTGACGATTCGAGATGGTGTCGAGTTGAAAGGCATGACTTGGAATATAGTGGTTAGAGTAGCTATCACAATGGTTTAGGGTGAGCTTCCAAATCTTTTTTTCTGTCTTTGGCCTTGGTTTCATTTTTGTGATGGCTGAAGATCATTTTGTTGCTGTATATATTTTCCAAAATCTGCGAATATGGATCTAAATTCCTCATAAAATCATGTAGGAAGACTATATTATTACAGTATATATCGTTTTTCTCTAACTGCGGCCGTTAAGGATAATTTATTTTGCTGCCCCATCTTAAAAAAGCTAAACTGGTATTTTCTTATTTAATATCTTCTTCCTGCCCTTATCTCATAGTACTTGGGGTCAGCGCATCATGTTTATTTCTTCCATTCTGTCCTGTCACCAGTCCAACTAATTTCTTATTTAATATATTTGCTGGAAAATGGAAGTTACTATCAGGACTTTCTACTACTAGACGCCTTTAGTTTTAATTGGCTTCAATTTGCAGACACTAATTGAATTTAATCACGGTGTAGGCACTCTATCTCCATCCAGTAGAAACCGATATCTCGTTAATCTATTGTCTCCTGTTGTCTTCATCAATTTTCAATTGAATCCCGCTTTCATATTTCCCAACAGCAATTTATCTTAGTTGACACGACACTGAAAGCGTGAGCCAGTTTTTAAATTACTAATGCGATCCTCAGTGGTTTGATTAGTGGCTCCAAAAATAAATTGTTTTTTGAAAAGACTTTTGTGAGACAAGGATATAATGTGAGAGCTGTGTCAAAAAATACGACTAGAAATTGTACGTAAAAATGTAGAAACATTTCGTGATGAGGTCATGAGTTTGTTATTTGTTTAAGGCGAATGTGAAACTTGTGTAAATAATAAAAAAGTAGCGGTCAAATGTAAGTCGCACTCAGAGGTTCCGTACAAACTTCTTCCCACATCGAGTCACGAAGATTTTTCAAATTGCAAAAAAAAATATTTTGTGATATATAACTACCGATTTTCAGACTTTTTCTTTTAAAAATATGCGCCATTAACGAGCATAAACTGACTTATCTTTACATTGAGCTGATTTTCACTGTTCTATAGGTAACAGACTTGTGTATTTGAAATTTACTTAAGCAGTATTCTTAAATCTGTATCAATACTTCCATGCATTCTTGATAGAAAAATTGACAGATAGACAAACTGACGGCCAAAATGATACTGCAAAGGTTCCTTTTTTACCGACTGAGGAACGGAACCCTAAAAATGACCTTCGTTACAGGCGTTAGATGTTTGAACAAAGTTTAATTCTAATGAGGTTATTCCTCTTTAAACAATGTCGATTTTATAATTTATGTACATTTCAAACGAGTCTGTCAATTAAGTCACAGAAGCGGCTCGACTTATGTGAGATAGTTATCTGAATGACAAACTAAAATTGATCACGACTTCAACTAACAGTTTTTGCGTGTCCACACAGACGAGTTTTAAACTGAGTAATTATGTACACATAGATATATGTTCATTATTATAATTATAGCCTATAATGGACACGGTCGTAAATTTTACGCATTTGTAGATTTTTAGATAGCTGGAAATTATTGGTCAATAAGTTTTATGTACCGCAGTAAAAGATGTCTCGTTTGGAAAGGGGCTGCAGTCCATGTAAGAACTTCAACAGGTTCCAAGGAATGCAGAATCAGGATTTCGCAGTGAATGTATAAGGCCCCTGTTTTTGCATGGGACACGTGGGCGGAGGGCGAGCCAGACCAGACTTCTACTATTTGTTTATCAAGCTCAGCTATTCATTTAATTGATTCCAATTATGTGTATAATTGGCGAAAGCACAGACGTTTGATATAACACTGTTTATTTATTATACAACAGGTTACAACATTTCCTGTCTTTAATTTCAGGCTTTTTATTTTATATTCAAATCTTATCTTTGTTCACCGGCACTTAGTGAGATGTTGTGAGATTTGGCTCAACACCCCTCCCCCAACCTTATGTCACGTAAGATTGTTCAAAATGATATACTTAATATATTTTATTATAATTTTTACATATTTACAATTTAAAATGAATCTGTCATTAATTAAATTATTTTTATTTAGGATTACTTAAGGTTAATTAAATTTAATCCAGTTTTGTCGGATTTTATGTCGTTTCTTCCAGAAAACATACTTGATTCTTGGTAAAACCTTTCTTTCCGCCCACGTGAGATTGGGTGAGATTCGACTTGATCCTCTCTCCCCTGCACGTCCTCTTATCTGTTAAAGCTCGGATAAATATCTGTCACTAAAATTGTCGTATATCAAGTCTACATTGAAGGCCTAAGTTTATTAATATCTACAAGGCCTATATGTATTGATCCACCTCCTTTCTAGACCAAATCAAATAATAAATCATACGAAATTCGTAGTTGAGTATCAATAAAACGTTTACAGTCTCTACTAAATTAAAATAATTGGATAAATTACACTCAATATTGGTGTTCTAGTTTCTACAATTCATTGAACATGTATTATGGTACCTAGCGGTGGCAAATGCTTGTAGCGGTGGTCAAACAGTTATTAGATACGGTTTTAAATCACGTGGGTGATTGTGGCCATCTTTTACGCCTACTGCACTATCATTTTAATAACAAGTCATAAGTGAAACCGTGTGCGTTTCTAGTGTTGATCTGATATTAAAGTAGATAGAAATGCGACGACGTGTAGGCGGTGTAGTCGTAAAGAGAAGTTGCGTCGTGCAATAGACGTCACGCATATTTACCTATATCGCGAAATAGGCTCTTCAATTTACTTGGCGATGGTAGTCCATAATCATGTGATCTTAAAAAGATATTGCCTTGGTGGTCTTAAGCAAAATATAAGCATTTAAAATATAATTAATAATGCGTAGGCTCTTAATTGCGGATAGTATCTAGTATAGTAATGAGTGAGTAGTTTCAATTAGGTATGGTTAATTATACCAAGGCAACAAGAATATTAAACGGGAGCCTGATAAAATATTCAGAAACTCTGTCATAAAATGCAATTAATTAATTAATAAGCAAATATTATGCAATTTGTTTGCAAGTTCATTTACATGACAGGCAAATATTGCCGAGACAAGTTTGTAGCCGAGCTCCTGAACTGAAGCTCCGAGCCCCCCCGACTACTAAGAGCAAGTTGAGAACTAACAAACCCGCAATAGGGTTGGTGACAACACTTTCTTGCTAGAACTTTCGATACTAAAGATTGTTAAGTTACGAGTTCCATTTTTGAAATAATTTCGTTGAGCTTCGTAATACAGAACGACATACTAATAGTAGAGGATACGGTTAAGAACGACCTTCACCGGTTTGTTTAATGGATGAAACATATTTTATGATAAATTTAGTATATTAAAGAATATAACGTGGGTGGGTTGCCTGAGAAATTCCTGGCCAAACAATTTTTTTTTTTTTTGAAAAATGCACCGGTGTGTTTAACGAATAAATCTAATACTAACCGAAAGAGCACCTTTAGAACATAAAAATGTTCTGTTGCCTATTTGTTTCCTGGCATAACTATGGGTTGCCAGGTATAAACAGGTGTGTTTATTTTGATATACAACAAATTCTATATCAAAATAAACGCTGTTTCATTACGAATACGATGTTGTAGTGTTGTCTGCAAAAAAATCTGGTATGAATAACGGTTATGCATTTTTCTATACAAAAAGTAAATTTTCAATTTTTAATTAATAATAGTCTGGCCAGGAATTTCTTAGGCAACCCACTCGGGTTATATTATTTAATACACTAAATTTATCATAAAATAAGTTTCATCCATTAAACAGACCGGTGAAGGTCGTTCTTAATCGGATCTTAGACTATAAGAGGAAAGATTCCTGCTTGGGCTGGCTGTTGATTGTTCTAAGAAGTTACCGATGCCCTAGCAAAGGGCAACTGAAGGTATACTGTTGGTTTTAGTCAGT
Source organism: Mythimna ferrago (assembly GCA_910589285.2). Lineage (NCBI taxonomy): Eukaryota > Metazoa > Arthropoda > Insecta > Lepidoptera > Noctuidae > Mythimna > Mythimna ferrago. The sequence goes on from OU342687.1 coordinate 13,658,173, forward strand.
AAAAGTTCGATACTCCGTCTTGCTCCACCCAGAGCGGGAGAAGTCATTAGATGATTTTACACGAAAAACAGAGGAAATATTGGAGTACGTATGAGTAAGGATAATTCGATGCGGGAAGGATTTTGGGATCGCAGACGCTCTGAGTGAGGACTCTGAACTTTCAAGCTCCTCAGCTCAGGGGAGTATCGGAGCCCCTTCCACATGATAATGGTAAACACTGTGATGGTTTTAATAAGGCAAGAAGTTTTACAATTTCTGGACTTTTCTTAAAACCCAGGGCGCCCGCGCCTATACAAAATTGTCACCCATTAACAAATAAAAAACAAGGCAAGAGCAAGTCGGACTCGCGCACTGAGGGTTCCGTGCAAACTACAATTCCCGAATGGAGTCTCGAAGATTTTTCCGAATTGCATTTTTTTTTGTGACGTGGGTAACCACAAAATTACTGTTTTCAGATTTATTCCTATACCAGTGCTATGAGACCTTACTGTGTGCCAATTTTCAGGATCCTGTGTCAACGGGAAGTATCCTATGAATTTCGATCTATGAAAGTATCAAAATATACGTTTTTTTGCGACATAAACGGCCGTATCTTTTTTATTTGTTAACTTAGAAGTTTAATTTTTTCACAGCTTGAAGGGACCGCAGACCTAAATATGTGGTTTTAAATTTACAACAAAGTGATCCTATAGGGGTTCCGTTTTTTCCTTTTGAGGTACGGAACCATAAAAAGTAAAAACCGGCCAAGAGCGTGTCGGGCCACTCTCAGTGTAGGGTTCCGTAGTTTCCCGTCCGTCACAATAAGTGTACCCACTTATGAGTGTAAAAAAATGCTTGTTTATACGATTATACTACAAACTTAGTCCAGAAATTATTTTGTAGGAACTTTTTGTCTTTTTTGTACAAAAACTGTTCTTTCCATCAAGTTCAAAATGATTTTCCTAGAAAGTCCTTATAAAGTTCTACTTTTCAGATTTTTTTCATATTTCCTAAACTTATGGTTCAAAAGTTAGAGGGGACACACACACACATTGTTTTTTACTTTTGGAGCGATTATTTCCGAAATTATTGACATTATCAAAACATGATTTTAGCAAACCCCTATTCATTTTTAAATACCTATCCAACAATATATCACACGTTAGGGTTGAAATTAAAAAAAATCACTTCCCACTTTACACATAGGGTGGCTACCATAATAAAACATTTTTTTCCAATTTTTATTTTACCACTTTGTCGGCGTGATTGATATACATATTGGTACCAAATTTCAGCTTTCTAGTGCTAACGGTCACAGAGATTAAACGAGGACGGACAGACGGACAGACAGACAGATGGACAGACAGACATGGCGAAACTATAAGGATTCCTAGTTGACTACGGAACCTTAAAAAATGGGAGAAACGATGTTACGGCTAAAGGAAAATTAGTATAATAAAAAAAAAATATATGGCCCGTGGAAAATAAGTAACTTCGTAATTTGTAGATACTATTTAGGTCACTCTAATAGCCAGCGACAAAGACGGCGACGTAAAGTCTGTTATAATTATATTGTGAAATTAACTCAGAAGAATAATTTAAAATTAAATATGTTTTTATTAAAGTATACTGAATATTTTAATAGGTAATGAGGTCTCATAATACTGCCGATAGAAAATTGAATGTGTAAATAGATGCGATGTTGGTGCTAGTGTTATCAGAATGGTTGCATCAGTTCGTGTCAAATTAACATGTCCAGTAAAACACGCCACAATTAATTTGTGTGGCTACGGTAAATATAATGAGTTTAATGAACACTGCACTGTGTGTGTAAATAATGTTAACCTATATAATTTACCTGCTCACTCAATCGTCATATTATTATGTTTGTATGTATATTTATCAAAATTTTCAATGCTGTTTATTTCTGTTGGGAGTTTCCTAAATTGAAGCGCCCTTTAACGTGCCGTACAATTTGTTAATTAGCTTTGTAATTTTAGAATGGTGTGGGTAGGTGACGCTACGCCTCAGATGATATTTTGGCCACATAGGTGTTTTGCTAATATTAAGCCGAGACTAAAGCTACAGAATAAATAGATATATTACTAAATATACGAGTAGTTACGTAGGCTGTGCGGGTAACCACAGGGCTCGATTTTATATAGCTGATAATTCAACACTCTGGCAATTTGTCACAATCATATCAAAACGTTCGGGAAGAACGTAGTAAGCGACAGTTAGTACTTTTTAAGAGGCCTTTCGTTTTATAATTAAAAAAATATTTGTGATAATATGTTATTAGAAACTATTCTAATAGTTCTGACTGACGTATCAACGTACGGCAGTTGTTTTACTGGGAGTAGGAATTTGAAATTTTGCACAAGGTTTCCTTTTATGACGTAGGCAAGCACTAAGTTAATACAATTTTTTCTAAAATTTACCCTTAAGAGAAACCCTAAGGGATGAAACGGGATTCCAAAGTTTGTATAGAGAAACCTATTGACATGCTGGCGAAGCCGCTGGCAGAAGTTTGTTAATTATGTTTTGTTTTAGAAAGGTTTGCTTTTTAATAAATGAAAAGAACTCCCATTCCTGCAAAAAACATAATTCTCTCTTGCGATGTTCTTTTTAAAAAGAGTCAAAATTTTGATACTTCCAGAATAGAAACTTACTAAATAGTCGAATTACTCAACGTGACGCTGGTAGAATAGTCGAATCCGGTTCAATTGCCACAAAAAAGTTGAATTGTCACCTGTCACCCAGGCCTCTTAAATCCATGAATGTTGCAACACCAAACCGTCACGTTATGATTATTTGGCAACAAAAGATTGTTTTCGCTAACTGTCACAGTTAGTGCTTTTGTTAATGATGAAAACCTTTTGTTATTTCCCAGCCCAGATAATGGAGCTGTGGAGGAATAAGTACTTCGACGCGTAAGTGTATTTTGGTATTTTACTCGTTTAGTGTATTGGTTATTTTTATTTTTAATTAATCAATTGCTTATTGTACTTACAGTATTCACCACAAATAATAATAATAAGCAAACCAAAAATAATAAAAGATATGTAACTGACTTCGTTGAAGACACGCTTGTTTGGCAATCTATCATTCATTGATAGGTTTTTTTTTTATATATAGCTTATTTTTATAATAATTATGAATTTGTGAACACTGCGGATTTTAGGTAAAAATCTGATCTGTCTACATTTTCCTCTCATACTTATGTATATGAAGAATTTAATTTAATTTACTTTTATTATTAATATTATAATATTGAAATATTGTAGAAACAATATTTTTTTTACAAAAATAACCATGGAGTTTCTTGTAGACCTAGGTGAAATAAGTAATTTTGAGTTTGAACTGGTTAATATTTAAGTCATTGATTTACACATTTTTTTTTGGAATTTCCTAAAAAAAATTACATTCAAATGGTTAAGAATGATGTTAATAGATTTATGTATATTATACTTACCTATATAGCTCTATTGAATTAGAACTCGATTTTTAAAAGACATCGAACTTACCTGAAAAAAAATAACAGAAAAATTAAACTTTATGTTCATAAAATTTTATAAAATTCTTGAAGTAAGTACTTAGGTACCATGATTAGAATCTTCCCACAATACATTCCAATTTAATGGTAGAAAGGCTCACTTAAATAATAAGCAGATATGTAAAAGACTTAGACTACCTACTTCCTACATGCTAGGAAAAAAGATATAATAAAATATTATGTAAAGCTAACAAACTTAATGAAGTAAGCACATATCATGATCAAAATCTTTCCACATTCTAAGTTAATGAAATAAACTGATCAATATCCTAAAACGCGAGACATCATTCATCATTGTCTTTACGTAATTGCGAAAGCGCAATCAAAGAACGATTCTACAGATATAAGATGGAGATATTATATAATTATTTGGCATCCAGTATGTTAATCCAACCGTTGTCGAATTGATAATGTCGTTGATATAAAGAATCACCATGCGCACGAGTAGGCTTCCGATTCTTATATAATTTCACTTACATAATACCCGCAGACAACTAAATTAGCAATTTAGCACTAATTAGTAATCATAATTTTACTTTATTACGCTAATGACTTAGGCAATTATATTTTTTTGTGTGGGATCAAACTTAATTTGGACTTTTGGTGCTACAAGTTAGAAAAACAGAATTCATATTATCTATCTACATTTTGTTTTTCCTTATTTATTTTGTTTATACTAATTAATGCTACGTAAATATTATTTGGCAAATTAAATAACAATGCTACGTAGATTAAATTACAAACAAATAACAATTACGCTTGACTTATCAGTAAATAATCTAAATTAGAAGAACCAACCGTTTGAAATTATATTCATGTGAATAAGCTGTGATTTCAAAACAATAGTTTATTGCTATTTGTTTCGTGTAATTACGCGATTATTATCCTTCATGAAAAAAATCTACGAAGTATACTCACGTGCAAAATAGAAGCGATTCGCTTCGGAAATATAAAAAAAAACACCTTGAAGAAACTTTTCTAATAAAAACTAATGGTTAAAAATGTTTCAAAGTAGCACAAAATGAGGAAAATTAAGTAATTAACATACAACTGCGGTGACAGTCAGGATAACGACTGAAATGAAAAGTCACGAAGCATATCCTTCATCTGGAAACTACTAACGTTGAAGGACACTCTCCATTATGTCCTACTTGCTCACCTCGCGCATACATCGCAAATCCGCCTCTTTGATAAACTATTATAGTACTAATCCCTCCACATATAAGGGTCGAAGTCCCGCCTGAAACAACATGACGCAAGAAGATTCACTGAATGTGACCCGCAGCAGAGCATGAACCATGTAAAGGTGTAGTTAACTCGACACTAAGACTAAGGAAGATTGTTTATACTTGTTGCTATAATCAGGCTTTATTGTGCCACGTCTTAACGCCTTGGTCCTTTATTTGATACCCGTATAATGAATGTGTTGATACAGTATCCAGCAGCTGATAAGAATTGGAAGTGTAAACAAAATGATAATTCTACAACCATCCTCGTGTCCCAGTTTTATAATTATTAATGAAAAAAATAGGGCCGTAACTTGGCTGAGATAAGAAATTGTTGACTTAAGCTCGTTTGAAAAAGGGCGATTGATACGAGTACGAAATTGCTTACAAAGGAGATGTTCGAAAAATTAAGTTTGCTTTTAGGATTTTTCCGACTCATCGTATCATGATACCCAAACATAGTAGAAGGGTACAAATACCCGAAACAAAAACATTTAATTTACCACCCCATTTACGTTGCGTGTCAACCATCATAAAATATCAACTACAATTTTTTATTCACACCATATAGAATCAACTAGCTCGAAACTCTAAACTTTGTTCATAAACGACAGCTGTTCCATAAAACACCGATGTTATCAATGGCAGTATTGACATAAGTAATTTAAGAGCCATCAGCGATTAAAAGGACGTGATGCGGGCTGCAGATGGAACAAGGGGCCTATTGTGTGCCGGCGCCGAGGACGTCCGTCGCCTCGCCATCCGGACGGACATTGTACAGAGCTTTATATTCATTGATACAGTCATAGATACTAAGCCAGCATACTTATTGCATGCTCTGAATCTTGAACAAGAAATAGGTTCGATGTTATCGGTCGATTGTTTATCGTGAGAGGTACAAATAAGTGATAAAGAAGATGATAACGATAGAAATGCTATTGACATAAATCAGAATCAGGAATTGATACATCTTATAAACCATCTACAGATGAATGACAATTTTCATAAAAACCATTCTGGAGAATAATTGAATCCACCATATCGTATCTTGGTTTGCGGAGAACTTGATGGTTTAGTAAATTATGCTGATCTTCCAAAAATTAGTGGTTTCTTTCAATCTCAACTCACAAATTATGTGGTTAGCAAAGCCACTCCAGCGATGCAATTGGTTATAACGAATCGAAAGTTCCTTAGTGACGTAATCCGTAAATTGTTTTGAATATAATAGCGTTATAATCTCATACTCGTGAATCGTGATGCGTTTGCAAAATACGAATAGCCTTGGTTAAACAATTATAGATCTATAAATACATTACTAAACTGATAATTACTCTACCTCTTCTAATGTTGAATAATTTTCGACTCGGCTTCTATTATAATTGAATAAATATTACTCGTTAGTCCTGAGTTTCTTCTTTTGCATGCTTTTACCTTTATCTGCTGCATGGATTACAGTGTCCTTCGAGTGCGAATCAATGATCTGCAAAGTGCGACTATGACTATCGACTTCCCCGCACAATACTTGTCAATTCTAATGATCTGCAACACTATTGTTCAGCCCACATCCAGTCACTATTGACAATAGGCCGTTTTTGTACTATTGAGCAAGAATATCATGTGCGAATTTGATTGAAATAATAATGAGCTGAACAACTCATTTGCAATGCAATTAATTTGACAATGATATTTAGTTATTAAGACGTGAATTTGCGTAGCGTATTGTATGTCGTGCAATAATATCGAAGGTTGGAACTGAAATAGATGAAGTAAAAGCAAAATATTTAGAAGCAAATATATGCATATGTGACACTAGGCTTACGGCTATGAATTCAGTGTATACTGTAGGGTCGCAAAACGATGATGTAATCTCAATCCACATAAACTAGGAGATAAAAACACGAACGAGCCGAGCTATGTCGCGTCCTATGTAAATATCGACCCGGGGGCCTTTTGAAGGAAACTGCAAACAAAAAGTTTAAACTTTCGCCTTGTCATACATTCATAGGCTAGAGTAACTGTGACAAGTAGGCACTTTCCAATGTGGGTGTCACTGGTGCCCATTGTGTACAGCGAAAGCCAAATAAAAACAAAAGGTTATTGCGTACGAGCACATGATTTTTCGACCTCCAGTGAAATTTTGACAAATGAATGATTGAAGACAGCGATTTTCTTGGCTTATTTCATTGTAGTATGTGTGTGACCCGATATGAGTCACATGCCTACCTAGTTGTTGACATACAATATCATGCTTGAATAAGAATAGATGACCTAGACTTAAAATACTCTCATTTTAATAGCCAACTTACGTTGCCGGATATTGAAATCACATATGTAGATATTTGTTACACAAAACTAATATATATTTATTTACTTTTCGTTGATTTATGAATAGAAACCGCTTTCCCTGATGATTGAGGACATCGTCCAAGGTACAGTTAGTTACGTCAGCGTTCAGATGAATTTCTCGATGGTTTTTTTGCAAATAGTAAAACTCGTTTTTATGCGGCCTACAAAGCACTCGGAAACCCATGTTTGCGATTCGTTACTTTTTTTTTAAGTGAGTTTCTTAAAGTAAATGGTGGAAATATTTCGAAATCCAGATTGCTATAGCTACTGCCATTGTGGTTATGATTAATGGCTGTATTATGAATTAGAGACGTGCAATTGCTGTTGCATCAATGTCACTAGAAAGTCGTATGATAAGTTTTTATCGTCATATGTTGTGGGTAGCTCGCTGGCTAGAACCAGACTTACGTTATCACCTGTCTCCCCTTATAGAATGCTCTTTGACGTGTCGCGACGGCTAGCTCTCTCCTTTTAATGACTTTCCAAGAAATACAGGTGCTTGGACTATACGAGATATTGATATTGATATGTCTAAACGTCAATGAGCGCTTTTGAAACAAAAGTACTACTACGGGTCGTCTTCGTCTTCGTGTCGTCATAGGATTTATTAATAACAAAGTGTATTAGCCTTGACACTTGATTTAATACTATTTGTTTCATAAATCACGGGGCACGCAGCCAAGCACTGATTCTCTTTGAGATTTAATACTGTATTACAAATAAGAACATCTCCACAGCAGCGTATTTAACTAGTTAAAAAAGAAAGAATCAGTTTATGAAAGTATGTTATTCAAACAATAATTTATTCATTGTAAAGCCGAAAACTTATCCAGTATACCTCTAAATATAAACTGAGAAACAAATAATGCACCCTAGGGATATGTAGGTTCATAACTAAACATGAACTTTGCGAGCGTGCATCCAAATCGATACAGCCCCCGGTCGAGTGGGGCGGTGCGGCTTGACCGCGGTCGTCGGTCGGCTGGCCGCCACCACACTAGCCAACGCAAAAACACTCGGAAACAAACGACTCATGGCCGCTCAGTTTTTGCTTCACGATGCTGAATGTTATTCACAATTCGCCAACTGCTCAATTGTTAAGTCACGGTAGTAATCATTTCCACACAAGCAAATATATTTATATTGTTTGTTTAACAGGTATCATTGTACTGTGGGAACCGTCTTTGTTATATAGTATTGGTTACATTTAACACGTTGGTTAAGGATCTTTTTTAAATCAAATATTAGGTTACTGACATGATATTGAAAGCTACTGTCCTTCTTTTTGTTAGAGAACACAAAACCACCAATTCGTAACTTTATTTCTGCACAAAATTAAGATTATTGCCCCAATTCTCGAATATCATTTGTTTCAATGCATTTCGCGTTTTAAATTACCACAATATCGAAACCGTATCTAATACCTACGTTATTTTATATCTATGCTAGATCCGACATAGTAATTAAGTTTTAATTCTAGATAGTAATTCGCGTTACCATAACTCATATTATGGTTTACGGCCTCATAGATAATTAGTAGGAACTGTTAGGTCTTACGCTTCCTTATTTATTTTCCTCGTATCCGACATTCACTTATATCTATCAGATGAATTGCTTTAAGCAGCCTTTATGACTTCATTTTGTTCGCATAATAATATTGTTTATGACTTTATGAGTCCGAGAATGCATGGTTTTAATGTCAGCTTCATTTCCTACATCAAAACAGTCAAGGCACGAATATGCCTAAGATAAGGATTGACAGCCATTTCAGATTTGAAACTTTAATAATGAAATTATAAGAGCTATTTTTCAGCTCATAGGCTTTGTCCATACACTTTCCTAGAACTGTCTAATCTACAGCTTGGCTCTAAACCAAATTCATTTTTTGTTCTGTTAAGTGCCGGTTGTAGTCATTGAGTATTTTGTGTGAACTCCGCCTGGGGCTATGTCGATTTCGCGGCCCCTTAACATTTTTTTTTTTCGATGGGAAAAATCATCCAATAACAACCCCCGCTCTTGGGCGGAGCGGGACATAGTGTCAGACTCTTACTGACTAAAAAATCCATCCCGTTCCTTCAAGCCTTCATACCGGGGCTCGAGCGCCCTTTCGGATAACCCTGGCCCCAGTAGGCTTCGACCCGGCTGGGCCCCTGCTGTTGCTGACAACTCCTTGAGGCGCGCAGGAACAGCGCGCGCCGTCGACGACTTGGGCTTGGTCCGGACAGTTACCGGACGGCCGGACAGCGAGCTACCCATTGCTCACTGTCCGCAAGGCCGCGCCTACGGTGGCTGGAAATCGGGATCGGAATCCCGGCGGCGGCGAGAGCGCCGTTGCCTGATGCGGTCGGCCTCCTCCTTAGCGAGCATTACTGCTTCGCAGAAGTCGGCGACCGCCTGCCACTCCTCCTCGCTCCGGACCATGGCCTCGACCAAGGCCCGGCGCGAGAGGTCTCGCCCGCCGATCACCTCCACGAGGGCACGGCGATGCTCCGCGATTGTGTGCTCCACCGTGTCCTCCGGGTGTTCCGCACAGTGGCGATATCCGGGCGTCACTTCCGCTTTAATTCGGAACAAGAACCTCCCGAACTTGCCATTTCCGGTGAGGACCTGTGTCATGCGGAAGGTAAGGACGCCGTAAGGTCTTTCCAGCCACGCCTCAAAGAGGGGACTTATCGCCATAATTGTGGCGTGCCCATAACGGGGTTGCGATAGTCGCTGACGCCATTCCACCATGAGATCCCGCCGGAGCTCTGTCCGCCATGCCGTGACCTTCGCGGCAGAGGATTTTCACCCCGGCGTTGCATCTCCACGCGCATGTCGTGCATGTGTGCAAGGACTGTTGCCTCCAGATACCACGGTGGTAGGCCAGCCAGAAGGCTCGCCGCTTCGCAGGAAATCGTGCGGTATCCCCGCACCATCCGAATTGCCATGACCCTCTGGCAGGCGTTCAGAATGGCCGCCGGTCGCTTTTGCAGCGACGGCGCCCACACCGGCGCCCCGTAGAGGGCCATGGACCGAACGATCCCCGCGTAGAGCCTCCGGCAGGAGGCGTCTGGACCTCCAAGGTTGGGCAGGAGCCACTTGAGAGCGGCCCCAGTCCGGTTGAGTTTGGGAGCCAGACGTCGGAAATGCTCCTCGAAATTCCATCGGCTGTCGAGGATGAGTCCCAGGTACCTCATCGATGTCCCAACGCCGATGCGAACTCCTCCTACCGTTGGGAACGTGTGTGTGTCGTGGCAATGTCCAAGGGCGCTGCCACGACACACCTACCCTAGGACACCGCATCCCCCGTCGTGAGAGCTCGCACGCGCATGATGGCGTCCACCGTCGAGCGCATCCTGCGAAAGCCGAACTGTCCGTCCGAAAGGTCCGGCCCCACCCGTGAAAGGCGCGCGACGAGGCGTCTCGCAATCACTCTTTCAAAGAGCTTGTCCACCTCGTCAATTAGCACAATGGGCCGGTACGCGGACGGAGAGTCCGCAGGGCGCCCTGGCTTCGCGATGAGGACCAGTTTCCCCGTCTTCCAGCGAAGTGGGGACCAAGCATGCGCTGAAGAGCCCTCTTAGTCGAGGCCCGAGAGCCTCCATGGCCAGGACCCAGGCCTTCCCAGGCAAGCCATCGGGTCCTGGGGCGGCGTTCTTGGCACTCAGCCTTTGCACCGCCACTCTCATCTCTACCTCGGTCACCTCTGGAGCATTGTCGTCGTCGTCGCTATTGCGGTCCGCGTCAGACACCGCTGGCAGAGGCGGAGCCATGGGCGGGGGGGAGTGTTCTCCTCGCGCAGGGAACAGAGCGCTCACCATACCCTCCACGAGTTGGGGCCGGTGACTCTGAGATCGTAAGTTAGGGTCAGATTCGCGATTTTTTTTTTTTAACTTAAAAAAAATAAAAAATTAGATGGCTCGATAAAAAAAAAAAAAATCGTGAATCTGACCCTAACTTACGATTCGCGATTTTTTTTTTAACGAGCCGTCTAATTTATGTCATGTTTTGATTTTTGCTTGGCGGAATATCCAATTTTAATAAAACAATTTTTCATGGTGTTCTCTTTTATATTTGTGTATTTCCACAGGTTTAAAAAAGTTTACAATGAGTAGAACCTGGCCTTAATTCCATTCCGCTTCAATTACCTATTTCAATCTGTTTAATTCTTTATCTAGATCAACTTTTTTAGATGCGGTAACCAACAAAAATAGCTGTGCCAAATTTTAGCTATAAAGATCAAAATGGTTTAATAGTTTAGACAGTAAAAAATTTCCAGGAATGCTGTCTGAGATTGTTCGAAAGAGCGTGAAGAGAGAGTAAAGAGAGTTCGAAACGCGGCCTTGAAACGAAAAGGGCAACTGAAGGATTACAGGTGGGGTTTTAGTCAGTAAGAACCTGACACTCCCTCTCGTACCACTGAGCTTTTTCTTCTTCTTCCTTGCCTTATCCCTTTATTTGGGGTCGGCTCTCTTCGTCTTTAGGCGCCAGGATAGTCTATCCTGGGTTGTCTGTGCGTCCAGCTGAGATCGTTCCAGATCATTGGATACGGTTGTCCACCGATCGTCTGGCTCCACTCAGAGCAAATGAAGATAAGCATTCCATTTTTATTAAAAAGAGAAGTCTTGTACATAAATGTATGGTCCTAGTTCTAAAATGTAATTTCGGCTGTATGAATGTCAGTGTTCGTAGTAGTAAATAGTTTAGTCAGAGTTCTCCTTTTATGATGTAAACGAGCGATTCTTGGTAACCTTCAGAAAGGTAGGTAAAAACGGGGAATTTCGTTCCATGTGCCAATATTCTTGAAAGTAAGCAAATATAAATAGTACCTGATATAAGTAAATAACAATGGTTGGAAGTATGATTTGTTTTCTGGTTCTGAAAACAAATAGTACCTACTGCCCAGAATAATTTAGTGAGTTTTAAAGCTTGTATGGCGTATTCTTATTACTCGGTGTAATAAACTTGAAACTTAGTACAAAGTCTTATCAAAATGAATAATAAAGACTGTTATAATTAGTTTTTCATAATTACCCTCAAAATGTGGTTTACGAGTAAAAGGTGTTAAAGTTTTTATTATAACATTCAGTAAATAAATAAATAAAATTGACGACTGGTGTTCTTGGAAGTTCGTAATTTTTGCCGATGAGAAGCCCATCGCTGGTGCATAAAGGCTTCTAAAAAACATACATTCACATTACTTAAACTAATGATTCCTATTGAAGCGGTGATTGAGGGGTACAAATAGATGCAGTTTTAAATTGGAAGAAGGAATTGGAAGTGGTCACCAACACTATGAGTAGTGCTTGCTATGCTCTCAGGAGTCTTAGAGATGAGTTAACCATTGCACACATCAGAATGGTATATTTTGCTCTAATAGAGTCTAGACTAAGGTATAGCATAAAGTTCTGGGGCAACAGCTATCAATACAACATTAATGCTGCTTTCATTATGCAAAAAAGAGCCTTGAGAACTATGCTTCGCATTGAACAAACTGAATCTTGTAGAGATCACTTCAAAAAACTGCACATTCTTACAGTACCGTGCATTTATATTCTGGTCCTACTTAGTCATTTTGTTAAAAATCTTTATAAATTTGAGACTGAAGAACACAGGCAAATCAGAATTAAAACGCGAAGAAAGGATCTACATAATCTCATACAGCCTAAACTTAATGTCGTTAAACATGCCTCAAGAGTACAGTCAGTAAATTTATACAATAAACTACCCCTAGAATTTAAAAACGCTATGAGTTCAAACGAATTCAAGAGAAAGTTAAAGGCATTGTTGTTGGAAAAATGTTATTACAGCATAGAAGAGTTTCTCAAAGATTGTACCAAGTGATAGTTAACCCAATTCTGTATGTTATTAAATTCAATTAAGTGTACTTATTTATATTCGACTTTTTGTCATGACATTGCATCATAGTGGATTTTATTGAAATAACATTTCTAGAATTTTACTGACATTATATTATTGTAATTTTTTTTTTTTGACATATTTACATTTATTGACGTTATTCTCATTTTATTGACATTTAGTTTTTTTCTTTTCTTTCCTTATTGTAATTAAATTGTGATTTTGATGTGGTGACGACTAATGTGGAATGTAATTTTATTTCTTTACCTGATCAATTACTGTACCAACATTTATATATAAATTGATGTTTTAATTTTAAGTATTGTGATTTTTTGTTGTTGTGTTGTTTATTATATTGTAAAATTTTTCAAGCATTCGACACAAATGTAAATTTGTTGATGAAATGAATAAATGATGATTGACATAAGTAGACTTTCTAACTGAAGCTCCGGTAAATCATAATTTTATGTATTGATCGATTGAAATGTCAATTTTTGTAGGTAAGTGCGATCGATAGACTCAATTGAGTGGAAGTTACGTATATGAACGGCAAACATCCGATACGCGTTCGATAAAACTTTCTTTTGTTTTACATTTGCTTAGTTAGAAACAGACGAAGAAAACAATACATATCAGAATTCGAAACTGGGTTTGAAAGAAACATGTCTGATTCTATCCATACTAATATTATTTGTCTCCACACACGGGCCTCAAAAAAACGCCGCCACAAAAAAGGCTAGAAGCGGCCACAAAAAAAGCTAGAAGCGGTCGCAAAAAACGGCTAAAGCGCGCGACACCTCTTGTGTCCGGAGAAGCTTGAAGCCGCTTCAAGCGTTTTTTTGTGGCGGCACCTCCGCACACGAGCCACAAAAACGGGCCGCTTCAAAAAGAAGCTTGAAGCGGCGTTTTTTTGTGGCCCGTGTGCGGGGACAGTATAAAGAGGAATGATTTGTATTTTTGTTTGTGTGAATAAACTTAAAAGTTATTGGATTGATTTTAAAAATTCTTTCATTAATGTAATTATTAATATATTTCCTACGTTCAAGCTGTTGCCAGAAGATATATAAATGTATACCAAATTCTGTTTTAGTTGGTTGGTATCAATGTTGGTTTAGTTGGTTATCATATCATAGTTGTACCTAAGTGATATTTCAAATTTGACTGATTCATTTTGATAAGTAAATATAATATTAAAATTGTGAATGAAACTATTTTTTAGTTTTGTTGCTACTGAAGCAATTTTGATGAATCGAAATCTATCAAGATAACGAAAATGTATCTTTACTGTCATACCGAGATAGATTGAATCTGGCAAAAAGACATAGGATACATTTTCTCTCCTTTTTATGTTTTGGTGTATATTTAGGAATAGGGAATGGTTTGTTCAGAATCAGTAAATGAAAATATAATATGGTGTAAAAATTAATGGAATCGATTTCCAATAATTTTTCTACCGTGTTATATTTTTTCACAAACATAATTTTAAAAAGGTTCAAGTTGGGCACCACCGACGCTAAGTACAAAACAGGTCACGGCACAGGTTATAGCATACGGGAACAGAACAAGCCCTCACTCGCCCGGATGGCCCGGTGACCATGTATTTTTGCGGACAACCAGGTAACACAATAAGTTTATAACTTTCTGATTTTTCATGATACGGTCATGTTTTGTACATAGATTCTTTACATAAAAGTATTACCTAGATACGTGTATCGGGTTTCGCATATCATAAAGCTAATGTTGTATATCTGACCCTCTCGCGAAAATGTCGTTTTCTATTTCAGGTCCATATCGGTCTTCTCTTTCTTGTTAGCAGCTTATACCTTTGTTCTGGATGAAATTATTTAAGAAAAAAAAAACGAAATTGTTTACTAGAGCTAACAATGATATGATAATTCTCTGGGTGGAGCGAGGGGTGTTAGACTTTTATTGGCTAAAACCCACCCGTACTTTTTTAGTTGCCCTGTCTGTCCTAAAGTCATGGAGCCTCTTTTGAACAATACCGCAGCTGTATTAATTTTTCTCCCTGGAATAAGCTCCCTAGAGATAATTTCCGACTTTTACACAGATGAAGCCGCTGGCAGAAGCTAGTGTTAAAACAAACAAATAAAAACAACCGTTCAATACAATAAGTGACTTCTGTTGCATGAGAATAAGTTCTAATTTACTAACGCACGCTGTATTAGATAATACATATGATTGAACATAGAACTGACAAAATATAATGTAAGTAATAAGAGGAAGAGGAAAAAAGAAACAAACCTGAAGTCAATACTGAAAGTGAAGATGATTTTGCAATTATTTTCCTTTCTCTGTCTTGTTAAAAATACGTACATCATGTACCTCCTTATCTTGAAATATAAGTTGTAAGTGTCAACGCTGAAAAATGGGTACAGTTAAGACAGTACAATGATAAATGGAGTTTACTACACAAGGCTTTAACGGATGCCAATTTGTCTTGTATATGTTCCCGAACATCGTTTACATGCATACAGTACTACAGATGTACAATATTATTTCTAACGGTATATGTAGTTATGATGACAAAGCACCTTTCAGAAGGATTCATTGAGAAAAGTGGGTTGGATTTTTTGTAGATTTCCGAGCGACCTTTTTACAGTTCCATTCACGGGCATGACTTTCATTCTGTTTAGGACGAATATGTTTGAAAATGGAAATCATTAGCGTTTTTTGTTTGTTTTGCAGGTGGATATTTCAAGCGTGGAAACAAAAAAAACTCATTACAAACGAAGCAGTGTACGTGCAACGTTCGAAACACTTCCGTGTACGAATTTGGTACACACTTATCGATTTCCGATGAACTCAAAAATGGCGTTAATAAAACGGATTTGGTGTCAATTAAAGTACAGTGTGGTGGTGACGTGACGTCATTAATGGTGATCATACTGACATAGTTGGAAACGTGACGCCGGACAGACACGCACCGGGAGAGTGTCGAAACACATCCATTAACGATAATTAAGCTCAGTTTTTTTACAGCAAACGTTCAAAATATCATCCGCTCACACGTTACCATTAATAGACGCACAGACACGCTAAAGAGTGCAATTAGTGGGAGAAAAATAAAACAGTAGTGATGAATGTAGTGATTTTCGGTTGAAGCTGTCCATCATCCGAAAAAAAAAACCATTTGGAGAGTAAAGTTTATCGGTTGCATGGATTGTAACTACTTGATCTTTATCATCATTCCAGTCAAAAGACGTCACCACTGGACATGGCCATTCCTGAAGCAGCACGTCGCGGCGTCGAGTTGTTTTGTGCTTTTGCTTCCAGTTGATTCTTTTGGCCGTCAGCGTTCTGGACACTTTTCCAAAACATCATTTATTAAACCCCAAACGAACGCCGGCGTTCACTCTCTCATTGTCTTTCTATTGTGTCTCTAATTACAATATTCGAAAGGTTAAGATATATTAAAGAAAATTATTCATTTACATATACATAGGTAGAAGAAGCATCTAAAATATTGCGTAAAATTAGCTTTGAGCGTTACATAATTCTTATAAAGTAGCAAGTGTTATTTACTAAACGACATATATTTGGTATAATAAACACTATTTGGGGATATAGGAACTCGTCACGACACATTAGAAATTTTTCTTATAGTATCATGGGAATTCCGACCGCAATCTTTCTGAAAATTTATTGTAAAGAATAAACGGTTCAAAAGAAAACTAAACAGACGCGAGCTCATGAGAACTATTTTATATTTCAACATAATGTCGTTGTTGCCTTATTTTTCACTCAACAACTGAGTCATCTGGACAGATTTGACATCTCATTTGTTGTCATTGATGCAGCTGGCGTCATTGGCAAGTGTAATACTAACGGATATATTTAAAATGTTTTAGATATATTTTTGCTCAAAGTTTTTAGGAGTTTTTTTAGGTAAAGCTAAGCAAATACACCAAACTAGATGCTTGAAAAACAAATGCTCTTTAATTCCCAAGAGCTAACGAATTCCATGTTAAATACGTATAATATTAAAACAACGATATAATCTAACTATTCATAATTCTTGCCTAGAACATTAATTAGTCATCTTGCAGGAATTTGTATGAACAATAAAGTTTTATCTCGAACGCTGATACAGTTAGCTTGTAATACCTAGTTCGTATTCAAGCATTACTTTTTATTCTTAGTCAACTGACCGAGAGGTTCTTAACGTCATTTTATTGTTAAGAAACTACTAATACACAACTGAATGCTATTTTAGTTTCTTAAAACTTCATGATCATCTTTCTGCCCATGTCTCATGTTACTTGGGGTCTTCCATTTTGTCCTGTCAACGTTTACGCTATCACTGACTGTTTGTTCTTTCATACCACTCCTCACACTATCCACTCTTTTTTCTTTCGCTTCACCTCCCTCTTGATCCATTCATACTTTCTTAAAACATATTTATTGAATTGAAAGCACAGAAATGCAGTCAGTAAAAAATATTTATGATTGAATTCGACATTTATCTTGCAGAAGAAAAGGAAAAACTATCGGTTACGCATTATTGACTTGTCTAAACGTATCGATACACATATTGGAATTTGATTTGTATGAAACTATGGACTTTCGTATATGAGAATGATCGTGACTGTATCACATTTATAAAGCTCTAAAAATCATTTGTGTCTATAGTAATTTGACGACTTCGGTTAGTTGGATCAGCAGGAGGCGAGATCAAAAATCCTGATATGAGCCACTGAACAACATATGCCAAGGATTGATATCAAGCTGGACTAAGATGACACATGAGTGTGTAGGAAGTTTAATCGCATCTTGCATACTGACAGCACCTTAAGATGACATTCACATTATAAATGAGCAATTTATTAATGCAAGGTTAGATTACTAAGCAGTTATTTCTAGATACTAAGACGAGTGAAGTGTTAATCTTACAAGGCAAAAGAAAGGAGTGAGTATAGAAAATATTTTACTAGTCTAACGAGTACCTCTACATTCAGCCAATGACGTTGATTGACTTATACCTACAGCAGGTTTCGAAAGCAATTTGTATTTCCGCTGCCTTAATGTGATTTGAGATTACATATGTTAATAAATTCTTCATCGCTAATTATAAATGGAGATTTTATGATATTCCGTAATTGTAATTTATTTTATGTAATTTTTGTTTCGCCATTCGATGAAATAAATCAACAATTGACAGTAATAAAGAACTGTCAACTGTGGATTATACGACGAGATATAATTGAAAATAGTTAGAAGACAGATTTTATTTTGTATATGACTATACTTCACTTAATAATTTTCTTCCTAAGTTAGATAAACATCGTTTTTATAATATGATAAAATCGCAGCTGCTAATTTATGTAATGCGTCGTACCAGGCACGGAAAAGCAGTTTTTCCTCTGAAGCAATTAGTGGTATGAATGGTGCTAATACTGAACGTATCAAACCACTTGATCCCGCTTGCTGCGGTAACCTAAATCTACCGTGGAAGTACATGTTATATCTACTCTATGCATTAGTGAAGTTAATAGCTCATCGGACCTTAATTATACTTTAAACAGTACCTGTTTGTTAGCAGCTTCATACTGTAAAATTAAAGTACCAAAAAGCCTTTCTCCTCTTTGATAAGAAGAATTTTGTAGTAGAGGAGAGTTACTCGAATATACTCGAAGTAGGACGAACATGTTCGGGATCTTTGTTCCACTTTTAGCAGCTAACTTTTTAAAGCAGCGTGTTCTAAACCAGTTAATGTTTTTGCAGAAATGCTCTTCAGATTTTCTAGTCCAATTATCTTGAGATCTAAATAAGGTATGAATTTGAATAAATACTATTTACAAACTGAGGAAAAGTGGCGCTCAACAGTGACACAAATTTCTTCCCTTTTGATTACAATCTTGTTTCCATATAAGGAAATTGCCCTAAATGTAAGCCGTAATTTATGATAAGTATGCGATTAGACACTGATCTCATTTCTGGTGATTCAGCTGTCCGCTTATAGCGGCTGAATAACGTCCCGTCATAAATGGTATGTCAACTTATTTATGATTCGGACCATATGGCATATATGGCATACATAATAAAACTATTCTACTATTAATTTAATAGGATAAATGTTTGAGCTACATGTCACTATAAAAAAACACCGTTTTGGACACGCCTTCCTCTGTCGGTCTGGGGCGCCAAATTTCTGCAAATTGGATTTATAAATAGACTGCCAGCAATATTTCACATGTGGAATATTTTGGGAATTTGGTACAATGTTGTTAATACTAAAAGGCGCTGTGAACGTGTGAATGTTTTCAGTAACCTCCTTAAAAAGTTTATGTTAATGTTATCAATAATTTGGTAAGCAGTGATGGCCCAGTGACGTCCTGACTTACGAGTTGTTGTATGTCGTTAGTTCAAATGTTACGAGAAAAAAAATCGAAGACATACATCCACCTACCTTAACTGGCCCACGTGGTGGATTACCCTCAATCTCCTAGGATCTTCTCTAGGAGAGCGATAAGCCTCTAGAAGAGTGATAAGCCTGAGTCCCAGTTGTGAGGTCAGTATAGGCAGATTTGCTATTATGTCAATAATTTCAATCGGTAGAGTCATATTTTCATCCAATTATTAATAAATTCACAACAATAAGGATTACAATCTATTTTAAATTAAACATTTACAGACAAACGATATTCCCTTATAGTGAATTCTGTATTGTTTTCCCCTAAACAACAACAATGTTCCTGTCACAAATGTTCTAACATTGGGCAGCAATTGTATTCTAAAATAAGCCTGGCAAGTTGGCGCCCCGCGGCGTCACCGGTTGGCAGACCACCGCCACCGTTTGGCATCCGCGACTATTGTACAAGGACCAGGTGTATTATGACACTCTTTGTAGTTCGTACTACAACATAGCGTAGTGCCACTTCTAGGAAGCAGTGATCAGATTTATTTCATTGCTTTTTTAAATGGAACGCTTTGATAGGGATGCAATAATTAAAAAGTGCTGCAGCTGCGAATTTCGTTAACTGGTTTGGAGAACTGTGCTGGCACTAATTGAAATCCTGTTGGAAATAAATTCGTATGTTGATTCGATGTATGTTTGGCATGTTTTCTATAGCATGAAAAATGTAATAATATAAAACAACATTGCAATTTTTTTTTTAAAGTCTATTTACCGTCCGTTTCCGCAGCTGCCAACAGTTTTAACATCCGTACCGATCGTATCTCCTGAATGTGGATCAACCCTGAAACCAGTATTGTTCTCTTATAATCTGCAGACAGGAAAATAAGTTAGACTCAGTGCTCACGGCAGCGGTAGAGAAATCGCTGCGAAGCCGGAACTGATAGCAGCGACGGATATTTTATTATTGAAGAGGACTGTCACAGCGGTGCAACTTCTCAAGCTTTATCGATGTAATGCACTTGAACTTGGAAAGGATATATTGTTGCGGAAATAAGAATATAAGGTATTTCTCTAGCATTATTTATGTTGGCAACCTTTGTTACTAGACTATTGATTGCCAATACAGAACACCTACTGTGTGTGTACAATTTTAATAACAATGACAGATAGAATGACATTTTCGTTTTCTGTAATAGTTGTTGGAATGATTACAATTTAAGTATCTTAATAATCAGCAGAACATTTTAAAAATGGCGTAAGTGAGCAAAAATTGTTATCTACTTCAGAAGTTCTTCGATTGTTTTATGGATGATTAGTCCATATATGTATAGATCTTCTACGAATTGAGTTGCTTTCATTACACATCTTACAGGTTATTGTAAATCATCTTAGCGTGTTTTATTCTCATCTTGCTAATGTCCGTTGGTTTATGAATCAATCTCTATTCGTTGGCGCTTGTCCGTCCCTGACACCATATTAACAAATGTAGTTGTGAGGTACTTACGGTATATGTATACTATCTGAACTAAACTACACGAGGAAAATTGTCTGCATTTTGTGACTGCCAGACGTTCAGTTGACACAATTATGAATGTTAACTGGAATGTAGAATGTGTCATATGTTTAAAATACATAGATATTATTATGTTCAGTTAAAGTATAGCTCGTCGTGTCGTGCTGATGCTGCCGCTGCGGCTACAGAGAAGCTCAAATGGCGGAAATATAACAACCTTGTTGGAAGTTATATTTTCGAACCGTTTGAGGTTGAAACTCTCGGATCGTGGGGTCCGAGTGCTCACAAGTTTAAAGATCTGTCGAAACGTCTAGTTGACACTTCGCTTGACCCAAAGGCTGGCTTTTACCTTGGACAAAGGATAAGCATTGCCATACAGCGTGGCAATGCTGTCAGCCTTTTGGGCACATTACCAGTCTCCGGAAATGGCAAGTTCGGGAGGTTCCTGTTCCGAATTAAAGCGGAAGTGACGCCCGGGTGTCGCCACTGTGCGGAACGCCCGGAGGACACGGTGGAGCACACAATCGCGGTGTGCCCTGCTTGGGCGGAGCATCGCCGTGCCCTCGTGGGGGTGATCGGCGGCGGAGACCTCTCGCGCCGGGCCTTGGTCGAGGCCATGGTCCGGAGCGAGGAGGAGTGGCAGGCGGTCGCCGACTTCTGCGAAGCAGTAATGCTCGCTAAGGAGGAGGCCGACCGCATCAGGCAACGGCGCTCTCGCCGCCGCCGCCGGGATTCCGATCCCGATTTCCAGCCACCGTAGGCGCGGGCTTGCGGACAGTGAGCAATGGGTAGCTCGCTGTCCGGCCGTCCGGTAACCGTCCGGACCAAGCCCAAGTCGTCGACGGCGCGCGCTGTTCCCGCGCGCCTCAAGGAGTTGTCAGCAACAGCAGGGGCCCAGCCGGGTCGAAGCCTACTGGGGCCAGGGTAATCCGAAAGGGCGCTCGAGCCCCGGTATCGAAGGCTTGAAGGAACGGGATGGGTTTTTTAGTCAGTAAGAGTCTGACACTATCTCCCGCTCCGCCCAAGAGCGGGGGTTGTCATAAGATGATTTTTCCCATCGAAAAAAAAAAAAAAAAAAAAAAAGGCACATTACCAGTCGACAGCGATTTGGAAGAATTTTTTGACGCCATATTTTAGTTAGTGTATTTTAGCGTAGGGTTTTATTATTTATTTTTAATTTACTGTAATTATAGTTATTAAGTTGTTTATAAGTATAGATAATTAATTAATTTAAAGTATATCTATAATATCATCAACATAGTGCATTTCATAATATGAAAGGATTTAAAAACTGTTATACTTAAGTCTGACACATGTCATTACTTTCAAGTATTTTATCCTAATTGTTGCATAATGTAATTCCGCCACGCCCATTCCAACATCGGATCATTAGACATACGGCGATGGGCAATGCGTACCTATATGGTGAACATCCCACCCATAAGCACAAAAGATTTTGGGAACACATTCATTGTGTGTACAGTAAAGGAGTGGATGTCCCTGTCGGAGTCCATGTTTCTTGGTAGCTATAACCGGGGTGTCTTTATGTCAAAATTGAATAGGCAAACTTGCTCCATCATCAACTTACCATCAGGCGAGACAAGGGTCAAATGCGAACCTATCAATAACGAAGAAAAATAAAACACTATCTGATGACACAGTAATACAATATGTGTTTTTTTTTCCAAAATCAACGGGTTCGATCTTTCCCTGTAGATAAAGATTGATTTTTTTTAATCAAATGACGAAGTTATAGTGTTCATTAAATCAAGAAGACTCCTTTGAGTATTTTTCGCTACTACGTAAATAAATGAAGCACTGCATTGATTACTATAATGCTAAATATACCTCCAAGTGGTTGTCAACCGGCATTGCTTCGCAACAGTAAATTAGAAGTTGCTATAGACTGCACAGTTCCAGCAGTATCATTAAATCGGCTAGTTGGAAAAGTTACAACATAGCCCGGTGGGCCTCCGGGCAACTTGTACCCATAGATTTTTTGCTTCTCGCATTACGGTTTCTGAACCCACTCAAGAGGTTCGCACCTAATAATAAGAGCTGTCTGACACTCAACACCGACACGATCTGTTTTCCATCATTACGCTGAACCTGAACGGACAGTATCGAATTCTTTAGCGATATTATTAGACCAGTACTCACTACATGCCTACACTCACGTTATAAATATGATTTAGGAATGTTAGCTCATAATTTTTTGCGTCTCTTATTCGCATTTAAGCTTCAACTCATTTTTTACGTCGACTAGAATTCAATACCCTGCTATTAACCTTTAACTGTAAAGGCCGCTCTAATCCAGTTAACTTACTAAGTACAATGAATTTCTAAAACACTTGACGCTTAAAAAGATTATGTTTCAGACCCTAAGCTACTGTTATTTATCATATTTTCATAATGAACCTTGCCTCACTGACAAATATTTTTTACTTAGATTGACTAGGTATAAGTCAGATTGTAATTATGGAGGTCTAATAATAAAATAATTTACATAGCATTGTGTTTGCGCTCTAGTGCGCATTACGATGCAGAACTTTGACAACACAATGCCTTGGTTTTTACGAAGCAGCCGACTTATCAGTCATCAGAACGATCACTTTCCACATACATAAGTGCGTTCCGCGAAGGCATAAAGCTTCATCAGTATTAACAACATTCACTAGTCTCAGCTCTTCCCACAATATGTGCATGTTTACATATGAGTACGTCCACATATTAATTAAGCCTTGCTCTACATTACAACACACATTTTAAAAGGCTTTTCATATAACCGAACTAGGTCGTGAACTCCAAGCTCGTTTATTATTGCTTTGGAATAACAATATGCATATTCTAGTATTAATACCTTTTGAATAAACATTCAATTCCAAGTGTTACGAGGAAGTCCGTCTATGAATTTTATATGCTAAGTACTCTCACGAACGTCGCGAAGAAGTCATCCATCAAACGGCATTTGAATAGCAAATAGAAATGCTTTTTTAATCAGATGTTGACTTCAAAGGATCAGCTGAGGAAGAAATAACGACTCTTGTAGAGGACGAGTAAATCTCAGTGATAGAAGCAATAAAACTGATAGGTTATTGCCATCTTCGTCTAGAATGCCGACTGCAAAATGTCCGTGTATCGAACGGTCGAGCAGTAAAATTGCAAGGAAAAGTTGGCGGGTCGCCAGCCGTGCGTACAGCGGCGCGTCGCCGTCCACGATTTATTGTCTGCAGAAAGGAAACTCTTATTTCTTATTCATGTAGCCAACACTTCGATTGAAAGTGATATCGGACTCGCTTGGTTCGTGTTAGTGCAAACACACGGTTAACATTGTTGTGCTTCAATATGTGAAGATAGCATTGGTAACGGAATGATGTACGAGAGAGGATATTGGAAAATAACATCAACTTAGTGTTGTGTGTTTGTACGCGTACAATTTCATGTTTATAAAGTGAGTTGGGTTTGGTAACAAGTTGAGCATTTGCAGTAACAATGTGCCCATAATGATAGAATCCTTCAAGAGAAGAAGGATTTTTTGCAAATGTCAGAACACAACATTCAACATCGTCGTATTTGTATAACTTTGGACTTCAACAACTAATACACCCTTTTGTAATAAAAAGCGTAGCGAAAGCAATAAACATCGTTGCACAAAATATAATCTAAAACCTAAAACGACGGGAGTTTCATATCAAAAATTATAGTAATTCAAGTTAATGCGTCATTACTTAGACGTTTTAATGGGTGTAAGGGAAGGGAATGAAATTAATTTTGCTGTTAGGCACGCACGAGC
The DNA here is from genome assembly GCA_910589285.2 of Mythimna ferrago. Classification (NCBI taxonomy): domain Eukaryota; kingdom Metazoa; phylum Arthropoda; class Insecta; order Lepidoptera; family Noctuidae; genus Mythimna; species Mythimna ferrago. The sequence goes on from OU342687.1 coordinate 13,682,803, forward strand.
CCGTCTCGTCCCGCAGCCCGCGCTGACGTGACTCCTGCCACCCATCTCATCAGTGAAGGGTTCTCCAATGTTCCCGACAGTCGTTTTAAAATTTAATAAATCGTTCGCATTTCAAAACGTACCTACAAATTTTGAAATAACGGTTGTCGGCATCGTATCCGTGTTCTTTATTTGGAAATGATGCAACCAGAGAAACTAAACTCTGCAAAAGATTTCGCATTTGAAATCTAGAGAGCAGTCGATTTTATGGTTTTCCTGCAATGGAAGAAAGCAATAAAAATCGTTAGATATGTACCCCGAAAAGTTTTGCCTCACTAACCATACCTACCTACATGTAGATAGGCATCTACGTTGCAGACGGCGAGGGAAAGAGGGGTCGCCGCACTGAACTACCCTCACCCCTGAATTCCTGGAAAATCGGCGGCAAAACTAATTCAGATAACTTACCGCGTCTCTCTTCCAGATAATCATGACTCACTTTAATAAATCAAAGCGCTTGGCCTTGGACGCTCGATGCTAACATTTACCTAACGATCATACCAGGCATGGCTAAATAAGCATAGCCTTGAACTGCCATAATGGTGAAAACAAGACCTAATCGACACGCAACCTTCTTATACCTCAGAAATAAGCGGATAAGTTGGACCACTTTGAAATTAGATTATTTTATTTAGGTATGCTAGATCGATTGTAAGTGACAATAAAGGTCACGTAGTTATATGTGTCTATAAATAAGCGAGGGAAAAGCAATCTAATAAATTCCTAGCATAATGTTATACATCGTGCCCCCTAGCCCCTCAGGCTGTTAATCCTTCAAGCTCGTAACTGAGTTTTTCCAGCGAAACACGCAATGCGTGATTCATCGGACGATTTTATGTTGGGCGGCTCTATTCTTATAGCGAAAGAGACCATATTTGCAATATTTTAATATGATCTTTAATAACTTCTTTTCTTGTAAAATCGTCTCATTGACCTCGGAGCCAATCTGTTCTACAATCTAGCGTGGGTTGGTTAAGAATATTGGAAAGTGAGTTTTGTTCGAGGGTATTGTCGTAACTGTTTACAATTCCGAATGCGTCGTCTAAAGGGTTCCTATTAGGATCGCGCCCAATAAGTTACCCTTCGACTTCCTGCTAAGGAATATGTACGTTTTGGGATTTTCCTTTCATGTAAGGAAAAGGAAAATTTAATGTCATGTCGTCAGTGTGTTTTATTGTTGTCATCGAAACATAGTAGGCCTATTCATGTGTCATCTAACCGTTTAGTAGTAGTAGTTTCTCTAGTCGTAGTTTTCTTAGTAATTTGATTATAAATGATACTGAGAACGTAGTTACGCTCAATATCATTTCTTATAAAAACGCTACATCTCGTGACTTAAACCATTACAGGGTGTGCGAGACACTTAACAGTATGAACATGTTGGTAAGTGACAAGAGATACTAACGTGAAGGGGGGCTTGAGCTGAATAGCCCCATAAAAAAGGGTTGAAAAGTTGGAAGTACAAAATTTGCACCCATGTGGATTAAGTATTTAGAAAAAAACCGGGCAAGTGCGAGTCTACTCATACGTTGAGTGTATCGTACAAACTTACCTATGAACACAGAACAATTCCCGCATTGAGTTACGACGATTTTTCCGAAACGCAAAAACGTTTTGTTAGGTACGTAATTACGACTTTACAGTTTTCAGAATTTTTTCCTATACGTATGTATGCTATGAGACGTTAACGTTTTTTTGCGACATAAACGACCGTATTTTTTCGTTAACTCAGAAGTTTAATTTTTTCACAACTTCAAGGGACCGCAGTCCTAAGTATATAGTTTTAATTTCGGTTGAGGTACGGAATCCTAAATATACAGAATATTTAAGCAACGTATTCGTTTACATATACGCTATTCAAATTCTTTTTGACCCATGCTGCTCTTTGAAGTGTGGGTCAAAAGGAATTGTATAACAATACTCAAATTAATATTATAAAGGCGAAAGTTTGTATGTATGTAAGTGCGTATGCGTTTATTACTCCTTCATGGTTAAATGTCTGAACGGATTTCGATGAAACTTTACACTATTATCTATATACTAATATTATAAAGAGGGATAATTTGTATTTTTGTGTGTATGTTTGTAATGAAGAAACTCAAAAACTACTGTGCCGATTTCAACAATTCTTTCACCATTGGAAAGCTCCATTCACCCCGAGTAACATAGGCTATATTTATTGCCCGTGCAAAGCCGGGACGGGCCGCTAGTAATATATAAAAGGAAAAAAAACTGACTAACGTATCAACACATAGTCGAAACAACTGGGACTAGGAGCGTGACATTTTGAACGAGGTTTTGTTTTGTTACTTAAGAGAGCACTGTGAGAGGATTATCTAAAACTTACCTCCTAAAGGAATGAAACGAGGGTCCAAAATTTGGTTAGAAATACCTACTTTCATGCGCGCGAAGCCGTGGGCAGTAGCTAGTATAAAGCCGACAGTTTTGCGTCTGATATCCCGCTAGTCGTATAGGATTACCGGATTATCGCACTGTGAGTAAAATAACAGAGAATACATCTGATCAATGCTTGTGCTCTATAATATCTCCCGCCTACTTGGCTAATCTCCGTTGAAATGGCCAATCGTGATCGGAATTCGGTCGGTAGGATTATTTTTTTTTATGTCTTTATAAACATCTCAGGACTCTGGTGTCCAGGACCTTTGGTAAGAGTACGAGGGGTCGAAGAAAACTCACAAAGGCCTCTTATACACTTCATGGAACGTGGTAGGTATTAAGGATTTAGAACTTTTAATCATTGTGAAAAATATAGTCTATGGAGCTATGAAAGCATAGCCACAGGAATAAGGTAGTACATCCTAAATATTATGTAACACAAAGAAAAATCAATAAAATCATCTCCAAACATTATGTGAATGTTCTCTTCGTAAAAGTACCCATAAAATTACGTTTACATTTACGTAATGCGTTGTTCCAACGTTGAAGAGCATGCTTGAAAGCGTTACATCTAATGAAATCAGTTAATTTCAGCTCAGTGTACACATGGACCGTTTATTTCAGTTATTACATTTACTTAAACAGCAAAAATTAATTTACGTTGCTACATTATTTTGTAAAGTATTTTTTACCTGGGTGTTAGCACAATTTCGACTTTTTGTATCTGTTTAGCATTTTGTAGAGTATTTTCTTGTCCTTTCCTTTGTATTGTTCGTCAAGTCGGTGAGCTAAGTATAGCAGTCTTGATTTGAGCTTTGCGAAAACTGACAAATGCTTGCACTGACTGGACAGGTCCACTCAAATCTGTACGGTTCTTTCTTCAAAAGACCATCTCAGATAAATCTGCATGGTTCTCGTGTGATTTAGACCAATACACATTTACTGTATGGACTTTAAAAGAGACTTTGACCCCTGAGTTTGTTTCGGTGTTTCTTCTCAGAGTAGTCAGCTAGGAAACACCGGCCTTAACTAGTTTAAACTGACGTTAAAAAAAAACCTATTTAAAAAAATATCATTTATCATTTTATCATTTGTATGTTGGTTTTTTTCTTTTTAAAACATCACTTCACACTAGAAATTACTTTCGTAAGTAAGTTCACAAACATCAAAACAAACACATATTAGATATCCAGACCCGAAAAACTGTAACATGCAGGTCATTTAAAATATTTGTTCTGTGCTGGAATCGACCGGGCCCTGCGTCATACAGCGCAGTGGCCAATTGCTCAACCACTGTACCTATCATGGCTACGTTAATTTGTACTAGCGTATTTCAGTGGCTTCAGTTGTGTGACATTTACCACACACAGTTTACACTGTTTTTTAACACTGAAAGATTTTTCTTAATCCGATCAGTAATTATTAAACTATAAAATCGCACGAGCTTAACTTTAATGTTAAGCAACACTAGCCGAGGTCGGTTTGAGGATAGGTGACTCTCTTAACATATCGAGATTCTTCCGTGCCCCGTGAAGAATGTTACACCGTCGATCCTGGCTGACATTTGTACGAGTAGATCTTAGGCAGTCGTTACAGTTGGGTAGTCAGAAGTTAAGAAATCTGACATCAGTCCTACTAAAGAGTATCGTGTTATCTAATCACTGGGTTGTAGAGGTCAGATAGGCAGTAGCTCCGTGTAAAATACTGGTATCCATCTGCATCCGGTTAGACTAGAAGTCGACTCCAACTTGGCAAAAGGCTAGATTGACTGATTGGAACAGTACTTGCCTAAAGGTGGGTCTACGCTTGAGGAGCCCAGCAGGAACGGAGCACAAGCGGAGCACGAGCTGAGCTCAAATTCGTGTAATGTGAAGTAACTCTAGAGAATACGAGCACAAGCGACACTATACGAAATTGAGCACAACTCGAGTTTATTGACGATTCGGACACAATATATTCCTACAGTGTCCGAATCGACGCATTTTATTTTCAATATTTTTTCACTGACTGATTCGGACGTTGACGCTGTTTAGTAAGGTTAGATAAAAAAGATTTATAATTTATTATAAAGAAATTTATCACCTGAATTTACCAGAGTTTCTGCCTTTTTATCTTTTTGTTATCTGACTCTAATAAACAGTGTGTGTCAATGAAAAAAGTATTGAAATAATAATGTGACAATTCGGACAAGGCTTGAAGGAACGGGATGGGTTTTTTAGTCAGTAAGAGTCTGACACTATCTCCCGCTCCGCCCAAGAGCGGGGGTTGTCATAAGATGATTTTTCCCATCGAAAAAAAAAAAAAAAAAAAAAAAAAAAAAAAAAAAAAAAAAAAAAAACACTGTCCGAATATATTGTGTCCGAATCGTCAGCAACTCGTGCTCCGCTCGTACTCGGCTCCTCTAGAGTAGACCCACCTTTACCTTCTACCAACAACTTAACAAACTTGTTGACCTGTGTATTAGATTAAGTTTAAATTAGATCAGACAGAAACACTACTTATGCAATGCATGTCCGTATATTGATTTACATGTTAACCGTATTTCAATGCATGAATGCTTAATACATGCAGTGAAATCCGATTAAAATGATGATCAAAACGAAATGAGTACATTCGTAATCTTAATTTAATTTGCATTCTTGAATAATAATGAAACCTGTTGAGTTTAGAATTTATATTTGACCTAATAAATGAACATTGGATCGAAAAAAATAAAAATAGATAACTGTTAATTACACTTTTTTTTATTTTTGGAAAATCGAAGAAGGAATTCAGAGATGTTATAAACTGAATAATGAAAAAAAGAAAGAAGAAAATGAATCTATCTGACAAAATACAAGGCGTACAATGTATTACAGGTACAAACAGCTGTTTCGCTCTGTGATTCCAATGTAACTGAAAAATCTCTTAAATTTAATTTAAGAGATTCAATAAAATAAACAAACACGGCAGATGCGATAATCGTATCATTTTTCACCTGGTTCTGAACGCACCTTGTGTACGTTAAAATGCATCTCTTACGAAACCATTTTTGGTACTGGACACATTTCATGTTCGCCTTATCTTGATCCCTGACATTTTATCCGATTAAGAATGCGTAAGATAATTCAATTACTTCGGTAATTATTTTATGAGCAGTTTGCTGTTTGAAATGTATAAAGAATAATTATGTAATAAATGCTTGTAATACTTGGTCATGAGGTTTAATCTTGGAATTATTGAATCAATACAATTGAAGAATCAGTCAATTTGAGAATCAGTCATTTGTAGAATCTGTCATTTATAGATTGGTGTCTCTGAAAATCTGTCAATTATAGACTTAGTCATTTCGCGAATCTGACATTCTTAGGCTAAGCCACTCGTGATACCTACTCAGTTAAAATTAAATCTAGTAAAAACATTGACCGAATTTATTTATATATTCTCTCTCTAACCACCTGCTACTTCAATAAACATTGACAACTGACAACAGTTTGTCCCACTTAAATTCGCATTCTTCAATAACAATCTTCATGTGTCTGGCTTTGTATGGATCATTTAGCATAGTCCTGCCAAACAATTATATCCACTCAGCCATGAACTGCTGTACTTTATACACGTGAACTTTTGGCTGAACTTCACCTTTAAAAGTCGATGGTTCAAAGCTATAGAGATTCAAATATAGCGAAACTTCGCGAAATACGTGCGTCATTATTACGCTCTTACTAAATAAGGAACTACCTGATATATTTATTTCGAAGTCTGCAGAATAAAGATGTCATTTGTACTTCTTTATATCTTCGCCTTTTAATGAAATATAAGTTGTTTACTTAGCTTTTCTTTACAGGAAGTGTTCTCGTTCATCATCTCTAATAGGGTCGTCAATGACTTTCAATCTTTTCCGACATGTCGTTGACACATTTGTCAGGAAGTCGTGATACTAATTGATATTACCACTTGCAAGGTGACGATCTCATACTTATACTAAATCATAATATAGGTTTATAACACAACTGTGTTTATTGAATGGCAATATTACAGTACCAGTGGTTCCAACAGAAAGACCTAAGTGATAATTCTGATCAAAAGCTTCGCTTCACTCTGGATCGTCTAGCTAACGTCTGCAAATGCTACTGAGAATAGAATAAATGTTCAAGTCAAGTGCGAAGAGCTGCTATATAAACATAATAAGGAAACTAAAATTATAATCAAATTCAACAGCCCGTAACCACGATGTGGAGCCGAGTACGGGAAACCCAAAATTAAAATAATGTGGTATGCGCTAAATTTATATTTGCGCGCCTCAACTGGGCAAATACATGCTTCTAACATAGGTAGATGTAATCTGAAAGCTGTTTTTGATACAAATTCTTGTCGGATGGTATAGTGGTATTCGACATTGTATCATATTTAAACCATACGCCATTTAAAACAGAAAGACGATACCATCTGGATATTTAAAACAGTAAACAGGAAAGCTGAATACAATGCATTAACCTTATTTTTAAACCAATTTTTTCCTGGTACTTCTCCACTAGAGTAGCTACAATTCAATATGGTCACAACTCACTTACACAACTATCATCAAACACTTAAAAAAACACGTAATAAATACTACCTTACTGATGTCGTAACAATAATGTTAGTGAAGATAGATAAAGTCTGCACTTTCCCTGGTAAAGGTACTTACATACCTACATACGTGTACGTATCTCCAATCGCGTATCTCACGCGACTTGACGAGCTTGCTGCCATTAAGATGGCTATCTTATGCTCGATTGATGAGAAAATTTACGCACATATGATATACAGTATCGAGAATACACGCGTCATTAGCAAGGGTGAAACGAGTTCAGAGTCTTTTGTTAAACTGCTGCGATACGCCCCCGCTATACATATACACAGCAAAGATATACGCGAACTGTCTGAAAACGCGCTCTATTGTGAATATCGCGAAGCTATCTAAGGAAACATCACCTACATTCATTGTATTCAATAGAGCGTCGGTCTAGTTCTGGACTGGAATGATGGATTTAGTCCAATAGCAACGGATAATTTGTAATATGAAACTAAACGTGTCTACTGACAATAGGCTGTGCAACTTTAGAGATATTGACTACACATTAGAATTGAACACGTTTCCTCAAAAAAAAAACTGACACAAGCGGATAAAAAATCAAGATGTATTATACTATGTCTGTAGATAGAGATAACTTTGCGATGTCATGGTGGGGTCGAGTCACCTGAGTCAATAGATATTTGTGTCGCGTTTGACGGCGAGGGTGGATCACGGATCGATTGAATAAGGAAGCTTCTTCCCCTAGAGGGTGTCAAGGGTAGCTCGCAGACAGCCTCGAGTAGTCTGACGTTCCTTATCTCACTCATCTTAATGAAGAATGTGAGTCTTATCGTTGATCAAATACTTGTCATAACCGTGAGATGAAACAAAATTTTTTTTGTTAATTTTCATGGTCGCGTGTCACGAGGTCAAAAGGAAAATTTATGAAATATGAAAATGTCTGTTTGCTAAGATCAATTTCTTAAATATAACATGTAGAACAAGTACAAAATATTTTCTTTTCTCGACCTTTTGCTACTTTATATTCATAGATATTCTTTTGCACGATATGCTAATGTTTACATTTATAAAATGTAGGTGACACACGTTTTATTTTATATTTTTTTATGAAATAGTCTACGGCTTACATAAAAATTACGTCACATTGTAAAAAGTAATAATTTGCAAGACAATAGGAAATGTTTGCTCGCGTGCTCGTTAGTTATTCGGAGCGATTGAAAGGCTGTTTAACAGTAGCCTGAATTACCCGTATAATTAAAGATTACAAAAGAAAATTATAGTTAAGAAACATGTTCACTATAACAATATAACGCCATAATGAACAGAATCGTGATAACTAGCTGTTTAAAAGAACAATGGGAGGTTGTTGAACAAAGTTTAAAAAGCCTTCATCGAAGTAAGTAGTTATGTTTAATTTTATTGTAAATATTGTTCGTGTAATGTCACATTTCTGATGGCTTTAGTAAATAGCTACTTTGTAGAGTAAGTATTCATACATTATGAATCGTTTCTTGGTATTGTTGTGCTACACAATGTCGAGGCATAATTCGGTTATTTTGTCATGTTAATATAGCTACACGCAAGAGCTATCTGAATACTAACTACTGCTGAATCATTCATGTTTTTATTTCCTGATGGGTTAACCAGAAGTCTACTTTAGGAACGCTCTGAGTTCTCTGATGACAATACCAACCTGTTAACGAATATTCCGAAGCTAAATCAAACACAGATTGGACTTGAGTACGAATTGGGAGATTGTTGATTTCCCAAAGGTTGACTGATACTGACCAATTAACTTACAAACAAATAAAAAGACAAGCACTAAAACTGCCCATTATGTTCAAATTCGACATAAGTGCATTTACAGTAATTGACTTGGGGCATAATGCGGGCTAACCACGATACAATAACATGTAATGACATATGCAAAATCAGAAATTTGGCAGGGACAAGAACAATGAACCTAATGGCCATGACTCTTAAAACTGTCTCAATAGCGGGAGAATCATTCATATTGTTAAAACAAACACTATTTCCAAATAAGCATGAATTGGGGTTTGCTCGTCGTCTGCAGTGATAAACGAGAAGGGACGTAACATATGCATACAAAAGCCAATGCATTCAGTTTCACATGGTAAATATTTCGTTCGGGCCGGTATATATGCGCCATATGGAAGATGTTTTATTGTAAGTATTTGTGTTCGTGATGAAACCGCGCCCGACCTCGTCCGACAATTGCGCCAACGAGAGGACAGCACAAGTCATCGTAATTTAAATCATTAGAACGCTTTGAGCCTGAATTGAGAGCTATAATGCGATGCGAGTAATGATTGTGCTAATCTTAACACATTTATAGCGAGTGGATGCCGTGTTCCATACCCTTGACGTTTAAAACTACCTATAAACTATGCATTACCTTTTTTATTTAGATAACACTGCAACTTTTAAGAATTACAGTAACTATTTTTGAATCAAATAAATTCAGGGCTTTTTATAACTTGTTCTATCTATAACGCATATATCTATAGCAGACGCATTTTCTTTTTCGTGAAGAGAAAATTGAAAACCAGAGAGCACTTAAGAGTCCTTGTCGATAATAAATTGTATTACCATCAAAGTTGGTTCTACTCTTCTTTGCCCTTGCCTGGGTTATACATAAAAATATGAGATGTATGGAAATGCATATAGCGTGATATACACATTTTCTTTTTCATATAGCGAAAAATATAAACCTGTGACTTGTTTAAAGATTTATTGACTTTATGTACCGTATCTAATTGTCTTGGTAAATATGTTGTTGCAAGACCTTCAAATTTTTTTTTTGTATATTTGTCTTCGGCGTTTCTAGCTTCCTTCATACCTTTAATTAGGTATTGAGAGAAATTCTTTGAGTTCTACTGAAAATATTATGTAGTAGCATTTTTACTGAGATTTTTAGCTTCCATAAAATTGTCTGGTACATACGACACTAACGTGCTAAAGATCGCCACTATGATAGTAGTGATAAACTATCGCTTGCTGACTTGCATGCGATGATTAGAGGCTTCAAGCAATTGCAACTTTCTACTGATCTCTGTTCATTTCTTTTTTCATTTTTGTTCATTTGTTTTTCTCTTTTGACTCTTCTATATCTTTCTTTCGGAATCAGCCTTTAGTTTGAGAAATATATGAGAAATATAGTGTAGAAATATGTCTGTGTGTCATGGAACCATTTATTTGTTTTGTCTTCTTGTTTGTTGAGAACCTTTAAGTGCATTACGTGTTTAAGCAATATTTTGGCATGCCAGAGATTTTAACACAAACACTCTGTTTGTACATGCAGATGGTACAAAACGTACATATTTATGTAACAAAAAAGAAAAAGTTGAAAATTAAGTATGTGAAATAGCATAGTCAGACAATATAACATATTACTAATTCACAGATGACAATAGCTAAATTTAGCACTGGTGTAAAACAATTCTAACGAAAGTTACAAAAGTTTTACATAAGAACAAACCGTAAGCTAGTGAAATTTAACTTTCTCAGTTAATAACAATAGCATGTTAGAACATTTTCATAACAATATTATTAGCCGTACCTAATGCGACTAAATTTGCGACCAACGACGTGGATATCATTGTCTTGCTCCATCATATCTACCCGCATGCTTTGATGCACAATTGCTCAGTGCATCAGTTTTATTTAACCCTTAAATATTGTTCATCATGTTATTCAGTTATCTACACATATTAATAGTATCGATTCAAGAGGGATAGGTTACATTGATATCGTGTACTCAAAGACAAACAATAACATTAATGTATTCATCGATAAGTAAATCGTAAGGGTTAATTTTGATCAACCTTTAGTAGGTACGTTGTATTGGTCTCATCTGTCAGTATGTTAATCTTATTGGATTAGTTAATACAACTATAGTTTACAATATTTACCATTCGGGCGAAAATCTGAGTGTGTCTTGATCCGCATTTTCTTTTCTCAATGTATCCTTTTTGTAGTGTTCGAGTTAGGTACACTATCGTAATTCAGGCACCTTCATCACTATACACTTCGACACATCGAGGGTTAAAACACCTCATATTTCGCGTCTACAATCGATTTTATTTTACAAGTCAGAAAGGATACAAGTTACTTAGAAAATAATATTAACAACCACTTTTCACATTGTTTTTGCACGTGACAAACACAAGTAAAGACACTGCAAGTGAAAAAAAAAACAAGATTACAATACTATTGTTACTACTCCAGTTGTACCGCGTATCGCTTGATTTGACAGCTGCGAGCGCGCTATCCCGAATTCCCGGTCGGAATATTGGATGAATCGCGTGAATGAGCGCGGGGTGCGGGAACGAGACAGCGAATGTAGTGAACACAGCTACAAGTGACAGGAACGCGTCGGGAACGGGACGGGATACAAATAGATCGGGATTAATTGGAGTATACTGCGACCGATGAGTTTTAACACTTAGGACAACGGAACAAATGTTAACAGGAAAGTTAATGCAGGAATTAAGGAATGTGTAATCGTATCACAAATATTCATTTTTATACACTCGCAATGAGTGAAACTATAGTAACTGATTGCGCTACATTGAATTTCGATAAGAAACGTATTGAATCAAGTGATAATGCTCGCATTAATCAGATCAAGCAGTATGATGCACTAGTTAGTGTAATAATCATAGTATTGTAAGGTAAAATAAAAATAAAACTGACGTTGTTAATCGGATCACGACTACAGCACCGCCGTGTAAAAGCGTCAAACGCGCAGGCGCAGAGCCCGTAACTGACGTACGCATTCGCGCCAACTTCATACCACAGATACGTCACTATTCACAGACAGCCTCTCAAAAGGTAGTAGGGTGCATAACTAATCGAAATAATGGTCAAACACTGTTATTGTGCTCTTGTATAAATAAATTTTAAGCAGATGTTATGTAGCCAACACCGGCACATCAGGCACGTGTATGTAGCATTAATTTAAATGATTAAAATGTGCTTAATTAACTGAGTGCGTTTTTAATTAATTAATAACTGGAATGTGATACAATTTTTATAATATAATATGTTTTTGTAGTACTCTCATCCAATAATAAATATTTAGGTGCTTTGTTAGTTCTCATGAATGAAAAAACTGTAGTTAAGTAGGTATTAACAAAGTTTTTAAGTGACTTATCTAACTACCTTTTAGATTCTGAATGCGTTAATTTTGTTATACCAAGTGTCCAATGGACTGTATCCTTGTTAACGCTTCAAGTAACTAGAAATTACTGAGGAACTTCTCAAAACATAGTGTCTAAAATAAACACTACTATCTGCATACCTTGAAAATTTCTACAAACAAGACATAAAGTAAAATACATAGTGTAGGCTTTTATTTGTACAAGACAGAGTAACACCGGATAGCTAAAAATGTAACGGCATGTTTGCCAAATCAGTCATAACACAAAGCTAAGTGAACGACCTCACAAATCGAGACGCTAATGCGGATTGCTGGTTCCTCATTCCCATGCTTCGTCTACAACTACGACCGTCCATTATACAGTTAATTGTAAGTAAAGCTGTGTCCGACGCTAATACCACTGTGTTTCATATCGTTTAGAAGACAGTAGCCAAAATAAAACTGTAAGAATAAAACATTTTTAGTCCAAGTTTAGACATTAACTGGATTGTGGAGGTCTGCTAGACAGTCGCTCCATATAAAACACTCCATACAATTCAACTGGTTAGACTGGAAACCGACTACGGAGATGATGATAAGTCCAAACAAAAACCATTTAGATTCGTATCAAGAAATAAAGCAGATAATAATCCTGAGAAATCTAGAATGCATGATCTTGACAATACCGACCAATTTTATGAAATTCTAACGCTTTTTGAGGATTACGAGTGACATCAACAAATCAATTTTCAAAACGACCCTGACAGTTTAGTGGCACCACGAACCGGCAATTACACTTAGCTCATTTGGCCAAGTATTCGTCATACATCCTTTTAGTTACAGACAAAGGCATGAAAGCCGGACACACCAATGAATTGCGAAAGAGATTTGCACATTGTGAAAAGAATAATAAAATCTTTCATTGAATTCTGTCATTCACCTGTTGCTTTCAAGTTAAGTCTTGTATATTCATTAATAGCTAAGCAAATAATATTTAATGCTATAGCTATTCTAGCTACTGCTTGAATTTCAAAACTACTTTGGATCAAATTGTTGATCAACTGTATTGAGCCACTAACGCCACCTAGCAGATTCAGTGGTACTAACTGTTTCATCGCCAGCTTGCCTTTGATCGATACTATTGTTGTTTGTATCAGAGTCACTCGATTCACTACCAATTAGTTGCCCCACGATCACACAGATGTCGTTGATCAAGATTCTCTTTTTGTTTTGAAACTTGACACTGTCGTACCACTTGGCATCCCACGTGTGGTTACATCATTTATAAATTCATGACCTTGGTTACTTGGAAACGTAAATAATATATTATGCAGTCCTAATAAACATAGTAACGAGGGCGTTTAGAGTAAATAACAAGCAAATGAGAAAACCACTAGAGCAATTAACGAGACTGTAACACCTGAAATGATTACTTTCGCTACTAGAAACGATGAAGATTCGATTAAATCAATTACTGAAATTGCAAAAGTTTCTCGAGTAAACAGGAAGTTTCAGGTAGAAGACCAAATTGGTAATTACGGAACCTAAAACTTTACCTTTCTGTCTCCGTCGTTTCCGGCACCTTTTTCTTTGCTTCCTTGTTTTTTTCTTCCTCGGTGCAAACTGTTCTAATTCACGACCGTTGTAAGCACTTTTTGCCATTTCAATTATTTTGCCTACCAAGCACAACACCAATGCGATCATTTTGCCCACTCACTAAAAACTTTAGACTAGTGTATCTTTATCTAACACCTTTACTAGACGTTATCTTTGAGGCACTGTTTTTTTCTTTCTTTTGTTTATCTTCAATTCATGAACAAGTTGTTTGTTACTTTGCCGTTCGCTGTTATTGTCTTTTAAAACAAGTTTTGATTTGATTTTTTGTACGGTTTTTGTTGAATAACACATAACCTTAGCTGCTTGAGTCTTTAGCACTGCACTAATGTTGATAGTTCTTGAATGCTCTCCAGGTTTATCTCTTGTGTGAGAGTAAGTGTTTATCGAGAGGTTATCACTGTTCTACAGTGACAAGACACAAACATATGACAGCTTGGTAGCATCTCGCGACTCTCTGGGAGCCTTGGCGTGATTTCTATATAAGGCTAAAAATAAACGCCACACACGTTCAATAATTTTTAATACGTTGTCGTCGACTGCGCTCCGCTAGGTATATTTTTATTAGAAAATAATTTTCAAACAAGTTTTTTCCTAAAGCACCGAAATATTTTTCCATATTCCGAAAGAATTGGGACGTTAGTTCAAAGATTCAAAATGTTTTAATTCACATAGGCCACAGGCTTACATGTGCACTTATAAAACGTCAGAAGCAGTTAATCGATATTACTATGTACTTGTTCTTTCAAAGGATTATTGTGAAATGCTGCTATGCACCAAGGTGTCGAGGCGTAGCGGTAATCACTGCACGCCATATGTGCTTTCTATTCAGATGTGCTTTGCGTATTCAATTACAATAAACATGAATATAACGGCGTCATCATTCAACAGAAGTATTAAAACGATACTATCTTGCAGAGGAAAGAACCGATTAGCAAAAAGCTTTTTAACTACTCTAGTGTATTTTAAACGACTTTAACTGAAACAGTTTTGTAGTTTTATGAAAAGCTTTATATTTTTAATGGATTTTAAGCACCACAAGCTTTGCTTTTTAATATTAAACTTCTGTTTGCGTGGTTTGCCTGTTTCACATAAACCTGCTGTGAAAACATACCCTCTTCGTTTCCAGCTACAAAAATGTATGAGTTTTTCAAGTCTCTCGGAAACAGATGCACACATATCCGTATGAAAATGGAGCAAACAAATTTTTCTATGAATAATTAAGACAGTTCAACACAGTAGGTATTGTAGAAAGCAGTTATTTAAATATTTATGTTATTGCAGTTCTACAAATTTTATATAGTTTCCTGGTTTATTTAACAAATGTTTTCGTTTTGTCTTGAAAATGACTTCATTTGAACGTTTTAGCTTGTAACTGAGGCCTTCAAACTTCACTGCTCGCTGTAAAGATTAATTCTACAGAGAAGAGCAATTAACTATGTTCAACTAGGCGTTACGTCATTACCCTGAAGTCTAAACCACTCAAGCAAAACCGTTCGCTAGTAAATTATTATTTGTGTACCAAATAATTGCCGAGAAGTATACAAATATTTTACCATAAGACAAAGTTATTAACTGAACTAATTGAGGATAGCATGGTTGAAATCACAAGCCGTGGTTATTTTCCCCAAAGATCAATTGGCTTTAATTCCCGGGGTGCCTAATTACATCACTTTTACATTAAGCTACCGCGAAATAAATGGGTATATTCAGTTACGCTGAAATTGAGGACCAATTTTCCTCCAGTGGTTACTAAAATTTGCAGTCCAATTTAGGTTTCAAATGTCGGAAAGGGAAAAAAGTGCTCGAGTTTCAACATTATGCGGATAGCCTGGAGAATATAGTGGAGCATTAAATTTTTAATGTTTTTAAAGATTTTAGCAATGATGTTTACTTTGAACAAGAAAAAACAGAAAACAGGTGATGATGTAAAGATGTAAGTAAAAGAAGTTATGACCCTGTTCTGCGTTAACCATGACAATTACAAAAGGATTACGTTTCGTTACAATATGTTTATGTTTAGTAACAAAAGGTTTATGTATAGTTACAAAATGTTTACGATTAGTTCTAAAAAGCAATCATTATGTTTAATAATAGATACTTTGGCTACAACAAAGAAATTACGAACGAAGATTATGTATTTTAAAAAAATCTGCCCACACAATACCTACCTATACTAATATATTATTCACATTCCGTTACGTACATGTACGAGTCATTGATATACATAAATTAATATTCCAAAGCACTCTCAAGTGTGTATGATTATAAAATAACAAAAGTTCTAATCTACCAACTCATTTCTCGTCAGTCAGAGTAATTTAAGAAAAACAAAATTAACGTAAAATGCTTAATTCTGACCACGTTTCATGGCGACGCGGAAATAGTCATCGTGACATCCGTACTGGATATGCCAGTGTCATTTAAAACTGATTTTAAACTGATTAAAATAATAATGAGTTTTATTTTGCTGTTGGTACTCGTTAATTGAATATCCACGTAATTCTGATTTATGATTTGATCTTGTTTGGAAGTGGAACACATAAAAACATTGAAAAAGAATGCCTGTAAAATACAATTTCAGACTTTTCGACAGGCGTTTTGGTTCGTTCCATTTAAGGTTCCGTTCATCGTTTTCCATCAAGCGATAATGAGGTCAAGAGCGGTCCCATTATTCATGAAAACTACGGTAGAAAAATGTTGTTTTCTGGACAACAATTTTCCGTAATGGCTGAATATTTCAATATTGTTAACACCTAACACGGCGTACTCTTTTTTAAGGGTGATAAAGAATGCCTTGTTGCATTACGTCCACCTATGTACCACAACTGTACATAAAGTTACTAATAAATAACTAAACACTAACGTATGTTTGTGACTAGGTACATGGTAAATAGTTTTTGCATGAGAATTTGGTCAAAAATGTGTTCATAAATTTGACTGTAGGTACGTAATTCCCATTTTTGGTAAGAAACGTTGTACCTATAGAATCAAATAACACAGACGTAAAGAGCCAACATGATTCCTAAGTCTCAACATAATTAGGCAATACTATGAGTCATCACTGGCCGAAATTAAATATGAATACGTAATGTATTATGTGTTATTAGTACTGACATTTATAGACAGGTAAAAGTAAGTCTACTGGAACAATACAATAAACCGTTGATGTAACTTATGTACTCGTATTTAGAGCTATCCATGTTAACATGCCTGCCCTTTGAATAAATCATCACATCCCTATTAGCGCATTTAGTATGTTGTTCAAGGTTTGTGTACATTGATTCTATAAGTATTGTATTATAAGTAAATTATGACTTACCCAGCATCCTATTGATGTCTCCCCTTTCAGTCATAGTCGTCGTCAACGTCTTTCATGGCTTCGAAACTGTAAGTAGAAAAAAAAATTGATTTACGCACTCGAATATGATTAAATTTTATTTTATTTTAGTTAGTTTATAAAAACTTAAAAAAAAGACTATCTTCAAAAGGGACTATTTTACAGTTAAGTCTTAAGAAATGTCAGACATTTTCTTTGACTAGTCCAGAGTTTAAAAAGCTTTGAATTTTTGCTACAATCTTTACCTTAGTATCGAACAGCGTTCACCCCTTGTAGCACAATGTGTAAGCACAACAATTAACTACCACTCACACCAAACAAAACAATACAAACTCACTATTTAACAATATACTACATCAACTTCATTTATACTACGTAATAATAACCACATTTTCACTTAAAACTTAATATTTTTGGGAAAACAGAAGGAAATGTTGTAAAGATTTTTCAGATTGCGATAGAGCCATGTCGTCGAGGGTTGGAAGGCGAATCTTACGGAAATGCACGAACTCCTACGATGGTACCCGAATGCAAATGTTGTACAGGGAAGAATCTAAACAGCACTGACCCCTTTAGAAAAGAAAGTATAAAAAAATCACCGATGGTTTGTGCTACTGCTATGAAAGTTACAATAGCTCAACCCAAAACTATGACATTTCTTTGTTTATCGTTTTAAAGAATACTTAAGATTGTCTGATATAAAAAAAATAATTTTCCCTCAGGATAGCTAAGTTCGTGCCTGCATAGAGCGGCAACTACCGCCCTGCAGAGAGGTCGTCGCCGCTTCGCCATATTTTTCACGCATGCGCCATGTCACCCCTAGGGGTAATCACTAAATACTGTATTACGTATTAACAGTGTTGCCAGTTAGGAAAAATCAGATTTTCCAGAAAATCATGAGATGTTGTTTTATAATTAAGAATTGATCTTACTTTATTTGATGATTAAATATTCCTAAATTAATTTTATATATTTTTCTGTTGACTACGTTCTGTGTTATGAACTGATGACGTATGCTCATGGCGCATTGACAGAAGTACTTGCAGGGTAGGAGATCGATAAAATGACGTCACACCATTGAGAAGCCTGCTATAATATGGCAGTGCACTTTTGGAACGGGAATAGGCGTGTAATGGCTAAAAATAAGTACGATACATAAGTATCACCAATTTATCTTTCGTTTCTTAGTCTATTTTTGTTTTAACTTTTATACTTAAACTTTCCTTTTTCAGTGAACGGGCTTATGTGTGCCTATTAATGAAAAGTAAAACCTTGAGTGAAATAAGCACTATAATTTCATATTCATGGTGCTAATTTTATTGTCAGTTTTATTAGAAACATAATTTAATGTGCCTATCATTTAATACTTCACAATAATATGGTTACAATATTCTACCCTTTTTATCTTGTCTTTTTACGAAATACAACTATGTTTCTTTTAATCCCTTCTCGTCTTTAGCAGGTCTTCTGCAATTTTCTTTAGAAATAAGTACCGTACCTTTAGACTCATATTTATAATGTACCTATAATAATATCTTTTAGTTTACTGTTGGAAACAAAATAAAATAAATAAATAGCTTAGTTTTTATGTAAATACTAGCTTCTGGTAGCGACTTTGCCTGTGTGAATATTTGCCTCATCAACATCATCATCATTTCAGGCGAAAGACGTCCACTGTTGGACATAGCCTCCCCGAAATGTCGCCACAATGAACGGTCCTGTGCGACTCGCATCCATCGGATTCCCGCAACCCTTACCAGGTCACCAGTCCACCTTGTAGGAGGCCTTTCAATGCTACGTCTTCCGGTACGTGGTCGCCATGCCAGAAACTTTCGGCCTCAACGGCCATCTGTTCTGTGAGCAATATGCCCTGCTCAATGAATGATGAATGTTTGCCTATGTTAGAGTAGGATTATACTAGTGAAATATTTTAAATAAAATCGGTCGAGTAGTTTTCGAGTTTCATTAAAAATAAAAATAAACTTTTTTGAAATAACTATATACCAAAAGTTTTTAGTTCCACAGGATTTAAGAAGCATTAATCAAAGTCTATTTCAGACATTTACACAAAATAAGTTTCCACTCTACTGCTCCTGACTGATACTAGCACTTTAAAACAAAACCTCAAGCGGTGAGAATGAAACGTTTTTGTGTAGGCGTCCAACAATACTCGAGTCTCAACTCTCAAGCAAGCTTACGTCAAATGGATGCGCGTTTCAATCGCTGGGTATTGAAGGCTCATTCAAGGTTAGCCAGTCAACTCCACATATGGATATCATCGTCATTCAATTAAGTACAATCGGCGACGGGACTGGGATTACAAACAATTGACCCGGGAGAACTGAACCTTGTACAAGACTTATTTGATGCTATAAAAAAGAATAAATTATAGACTCTACGTATATTTGATACTCCATAACTAAACGATGATATTGTAAAAATGTAAGACGGTCCGTTTGTTTTTAGATTTATTTTGTTTTTGTTTTTTGCATATGTTGGTAAAAACTCATCTCTATAAATACTGATTTGAATAATTTGATCGTAAAAAATCTTTTAAGTTTAAATCTCACTGAGAGTAATGTAGACCACGTACTTCTTATTTCAGATAGTGTTTCAATTTAGCTTCACTTTTCTTGGACTGACCGACATTTGACTATTCAAAAGTGCCTGTAAATGGTCTATTTGAAATAAATGATTTGATTTTGTTTTCCATTTCCCTTTTCATCCCTTCCCTTAGTGCACGCGTACGACAAAAAAGGAAGACTTATGCAAAATTTCACAGTCCTTATCCCAGTAGTTTCGGCTGTGCCGACATGTCAGCTTCTCCTTTTAGATATGTACAAAGAGACTAGCCTCTGCCAGCGGCTTCGCACGCGTGGAAGTAGGTTTTTTCATACATACTTTGGACCCCCATTTAATCCAATTAGGAGCAATTTTTTTATAAATTCTTCTCTTAGTGCTCATTTGTCATAAAAGGATGCCAAGTGCAAAATTTCACACTCATATTCCCAGCAGTTTCAGCTGTTTATGGCGGTAAGCTCCCTCTTTGAGGCGTGGCTGCAAAAGACCTCACGACGTCCTTGCCTTCCGTACGACGCAGGTCCTCACCGGACATGGCACGTTCGGGGGGTTCCCGCACCGGATTCGTGCGGAAGTGATACCCGGGTGTCGCCACTGTGCGGAATGCCCGAAGCACACAGTCGAGGTGTGCCTCAAGGAGTTGTCAGCAATAGCAGGGGCCCAGCCGGGTCGAAGCCTACTGGAGCCAGGGTTATTCGAAAGGGAACTCGAGCCCCGGTATGAAGGCAAGAAGGGGTGGGCTTTTAGTCAGTAAGAATCTGACACTATCTCCCGCTCCGCCCAAGAGCGGGGGTTGTCATTGAATGATTTTTCCCACCGTAAAAAAAGCAGGTCCAGCTGTGCGTTGATATGTCAGTCAGTTAGTTTCTTCTTTTATATATATATGTCGCAGTAAGATAGATGAACCCGTAATATAGTTACATCCCTAGGGATATAATTATATACCGTAACATAGTTATACGAAAGCGATTCATTACTATCTCACCAGGAATATAGTTATAAAACGGTCCAAGTTTAGTGATATACTTATATTACTAGATTAAGTTTAGTGAAATAGATTTCGGAGTGTGCGGCGCAGGCGGCGCGCTTTATATTACTTTGAATTATTCTATACCAAATGAAAATTTGTCACTGAGACAAATATGCCAAAAAATGTCGCGCTTTGGTGGCCAAGGTTATTTAAAATGTTCCTGTAAAAAATCGAATATACAGTGTTCTACTAAAAGATGTGCCTGTAAGAAGCATTCAGTGCTATGTAATTCTAGATGTCATGATTTCTCTTCTTGTCTTAAATTAAAAAATATTTTTAAAGAAACCAAGATCTCAACTTGTTGATAAGAAATAAAGATATCTTAAAACTGTTTGGCTTTAAAAGATTTTTAATGTTTGGTTAGTTTTAATTGTATTGTTAATGTTTAAATTCCAAAAAATATGATCGATTTAATTATAATTACTTTAATACGTGTTAATGTCATAAAGTACCTATTGTAACTAACTGAAGGATATATAAAGTTGATTTATTAATAAAGATAAAACCAATAAAATTTTGTTTTATTTAATTATATATGGTAGATTTCTATTTCACTAAGCTTAATCAAGTAATGGGTCTGTCTCAAAAAAGTGGCACACTTTTGAAATTTTTTCAATTGTTCAAAAATGTTTGAGAATAAATAAGCTTTAATATACTACAATATGATGACAATATGATACAATATGACTGTTTTGAGACAAACTCTAATATGTTTATAACACTGAACTTAATCTAGTAATATAAGTATATCACTAAACTTCGATGGTTTTATGACTATATTCCTAGTGAGATAGTAAAGAATCGCTTTCGTATAACTATGTTACGGTATATAATTATATCCCTAGGGATATAACTATATTACGGCTTTATCTATCTTACTGCGACATATAGACTAACTTTTACCAGCGGCTTCGCCCGCGCGAAAGTAGGTTTCTTCATACAAACTTTGGACCTCTGTTTCATAAGCTTAGGGGTGAATTTTGGAAAATCCACTCTTATTGATCGTCTAAGCCATAAAAAGAAATTTTGTGCAAAATTTCACACTCAATATTCCCAGTAGTTTTGGCTGTGTGTTAATATGTATGTCAGTCAGTTTTTCCTCTTATACACCACTAATTTTTAATTAGTACAAATACTTAAAGGGCTTATTAGAAAAACCCTTGTTATTATTTAAGTAAAGGCTCAATAAATAATATTCATAAACAGCAAAGTTATTAGCGTTTGTGTTTATCCCAAAATGTCTCTCAATTTATGGAAATATTGTGCAGGCTCAATAGCCTGTTTATTCATTCATAATCAATATTATGAATGAATAAATGACGATTAAAATGGAAAAACACTGCCCACAGTATTTTCTACTAGCAATTATTATGTATGATTGAATCTATGATGAATTTACCTTTTCGTGGTCAATTTTAGGATTTCGGTTTTTTCTACTTTTGAATACAAAAATATGATCAGTAACGGGTACAGATACAGCCCCATTTTTTTGTGTACTAATTAAAAAGTAGGGGTGTATATGTAGATAGAGAAGATAATACCGCGGGAAAGGACAAGTTTTTTTTTTATATCTTGACAAAATGTTGATTCATTACAATGATTCAGTTGTTGACAGAGTTATATCTAGAAAATCTGTTGCTTACACACGATTCTGGATCAACAATTTAATCGTTATCGATATTCCAATATTTAGTTCGTAATATTTTTATGATGAAACATGGGAAAATACTAGAACTAGTTCTCGATTGATTATCTTACTCGTCACACTATAAATATTATTATGCGAAAGTTTGTATTTAGGTGTATGTGTACACAGATAGACAAATACATACTTTGCCTTTACTTTTTTATACAATTACACGTATGTTTGTCACTCATTTAGATGAAATTGGGCACACATGTACCAAAACCAAGTCTTGGAATAGCACATAAATTAGTTTTTGTCCCTTAAGTATTTTCCCTCGGGATGATTTTCTTCTTACACGTGATTGAAGCCGCTTGCAGAAACTAGTTACTTCAAAAAATTAAACAGTTTATTTATTTAATACTTTATACACAAATGAGTACAGAGGCGGATTTAATGACAGTTTTGCCTTTATAGGTCATGATTTTTTTTACGACGTTTTGGTGTCACCTGAGAGGCTGACGACGATGTGACATCCGCGTTATAATTCCGCCCGAATCATGTTCCAGATCTCGTTACTGCCGTCAATCAACCGATAACATTGACTGGTAACAACCCGTAAGAAAATCTATTCTCTTTTTTTTTAGATGGGGAATTATCCAATGATTTCTCCCGCTCTTGGGAGGAGTAGGAGGGCGTTTCAGACTTTTACAGACTAAAATCCACTCCTATGTTCCTTCTTTGCTTTGCGTTCCAGGGCCCCGGGCTTTCCCTTCAGAAGCTAACCCTAGGCCCCAGTAGGTTCGACCCTGCTGGGCCCCTACGGTTTTGCTAACATTTCCTTGAGACGGATACGCGCCGACGACGATACTGGCTCAGGGGACAGTTACCGGACAACCGGAAATCTTTTCTCATAGGAACCCAAGTAGGTACAACAATGTTTGGTTATTATAACAATCAGCAGGTAACTAAGCTTGTGTGGCCTTACTTCGTCTAATTAATATCTAATCAAGCTATTAATTTCAATTCCGAATGTACTGAAGACGACCTACTTTATCTTCGAACATATTGTTTTTCAAAGGCTGTTCTGAGAACCAACGAAATGACCTGTGGATTTTATTAGACGTTTGCTTAGATTACCTACATTTACTTGTGTTAAAGAATAGATTATAAAATATTATACATATATTATATTAATATTATATATTTCTGTACATAGTTAGGTTTAAGTATAAAAAGTTTAGTTAGCATTTAAGTTTTTTTTTACACCACCTGCTCGATAATGTCGTTTTACATGTCATACAAACCTCACTTAAAGCAAGTCATTATATGCCTAGGGAGATAATGCAGTATGGCCGATCCCTAGGGAATAATGAGATTTGAATTTGGAGCATCAAGAATCAACATTGTGAATTAAAATGTAGGCGCATCGAACAAGTTGACTCGAAATTCAAACCAAAGAGTATGTAATCACTATGATTCAAACTGGCCACTAACAAAAAAAAGAAAATAAAATAAAACGTGCGTACATACTGACGACACGGGAGCATTATAGAAAATGGAAACTATAGAATCTTGGAGTAGTGAATTTTGTTTTTTTGATGAACTTGTAAATATAATACTTATATTTCTCTAATATATGATTTGTTCGACCAAATTGTCTTTTGATTATCTCACAGATGGTGTAAAAAGTAGAGTATGCAACACGGGGATAAAGCTGTCTTTGTCTTGGGCGGCTTAAATTCCTCACTTCACTCAGGTTTCTTTATTAACTCCCTCGCAATGCTCGGGAGTTAATTTTATGAATCCCTCACTGTCGTTCGGGATTAAAATCAGCAACCTTCGTTTCGTTCGGAATTCAACATGCCGCCCGCGACTTAAAGACACTGCTTTATCCCCTAGTCACATAAACTACTATTCTTTGTTCAAATGCAACAGGTATTAAAAATAACATACTCATCCACCCAAAGTGAAACTGGTAAATTAATGAAGAAATTGTAATAGCAGGTGAATGCACTTGTGACTTGCAGTGATTTTCACGACTAGTCAATATTCAACAGTTAATGACCACCAACTCACTTATTATGCACAATAATATCTTCGTTTTAATGTAAAATTGTGAACTTTTATGAACAAAATAACTACCGTGTATAACAACGAACAATTCGAACCGACTGACTGATTAAGGACGTTTTGTAAGACTTTGAAATAACTCTACTTTCAAAGTAAAATGTTTCATAACATCATCCAGTTAAAAGTGAGTTTGCCTCGAACATTTGCTTCCGCCTGAAACGTAGGTGATTCCAAACTTGTTTAGCCGAAGCAGATAGCATTTAATTAACATCAACTAGTATTCGTTAATTTAGCAAACTTTGTACATTTCGATCAAGTGCATTAGCTATTTTTTCCACTGTGAGTCTCGACTACATCCTTAGTACCTATTTTTAATGAACATGCTTGTAATATTGCCAAAATACATAGTATTTAGCACATCAAAAAGTATTCTGGATACCAATTAAGTATTTTTTGAAGTAATTATAAAATAAGTAGGCTATCGAGATCATTATAGGTAATGAGCAAAATAATCGTTGTGTTCGTCATCGTTCGTTTAGTTTTCAGGTCTTAACGCTCACTTTATTTATCTGAAATGCTATTACAAGCAAGAACTTAGGGTTGCGGGATTGGTCGAAAAAGTTACCAGGGCCCTGGAATGCAAAGAGCAACTAAAGGAACATAGGTAGTTTTTAGTCAATAAATGTCTAACACTTCCCCTCGCTCCACTCAGGCGTAAAGTTATTTCCTACCCGAAAAAAAAGCGAGTTTAAATAGGATTCCATAGGATTGATCCTAGAGATTCTGGGAACTACACAATTATAGGAATAAATAGCATATTTAGGACTGTTGAAACGCTAAATTTACAAACTCATAAATAAAACAGTACTAAAAAGCGATAAAGAAGATTAACACACTGTATATCAGGAAGCACTTGGATTCATGCCACTTGAAATTGAAAACACAACACGTAACAGTTGCATCTGTGGTTGATCGATGCGTTTGCTTACGTTTTCGAACACCTCGCGGAATTGACCTCCGATCTATGTTATAATGCTATAATTGTGCACGTAATGATCGCGTAACCGTCGTACTCGTCGGAACGCGTGCCGACCGCAGAGCGAGATTCTCAACTGTTTTATTTTAAAGCTGGCTCGCACATTTGGCCGTGAAAAATATTGCAAAGGTGTAGCTCACTCAGTACAAAACTGATGAGCAATACACAATGTCGTTCATTGACTGAGAAACAAGAGCGCTGTCTCGTGCATTGTTAATCGCTAAAGTTATTTATTTTTTGAACAATCGAAGCATGAAATCGCTTAACACGGTACGTCTTTATTTGAGGCCGTTGGAAAATGTGAATGATTTTCTCTCAAACAGAATATGAATTGCAACCTAGACACTTGATTGCGCCATGAACTCGTAACATATTTTTCATTAACACCTTAGGACTGTTATCTTAAACTAGAATCAACAAGAAAATAGTATCTGCATCTAATTATGCAAGTAACTAACTGTGTCAGTACTTCCAAAGAACGAAGTTGCGTATGTGGACTCTATCACGTAGATACATACGAATTTAATGACATAAGGAAAGATACGAAAGATTATTTATATATGTGCGAATCATCGTATAACGTATACTGATATACAATGACTTCATTATGCACGTGCTTGCAGACTATTTTGGACCTTGGCCTAAATTTACAAAAAAGGAAATCGGACGCAAAGGACAGTTAAGAAGTCATTAAACAGATAGACATCTGATAACTTCAGAGAAACTATATAAACGTACAAGGAAATAAACAAGCATAAAATATTTAATTTATTCAAGATTTTATTTTATTATTGTCAAATATTTTTCACCCGACAGTAGTTTTAATTCGTTTATCTCCTTATCTTCAATTTTATGGTTACTTTTAAAAGTTGTAGTAACACAAAAAGTACAATCTCGACCTATATTAAAATACACTGGGCTGCAAAAATAGTGGGTCATATAGAAAAACTGCGGTATATGTATTCCAAATTTACGTTTAAGCAGTATAATATTTACAAAGATTGAGTTATAATTATTACAAATCTTAAAGTCGGCTTCACCTGTACAAGAAAAAGATTATCTGAATTTTGAAAAATAACTATTCAAAATTGGAAAGGGAAAGAATACTTTTTCGCTTTTGTTTCGAAATTTCTGACTACTCTTAGACGCGTAGAGGAAATTTCAAATGAGCATGATGTTCTTTCTTAGTGATTAGAGGTGTGAATTTCATTTTAATACGAAATAGTGCGCAGTCACATAGTAATGATTTGGTCTATACGCACATTCAAGATGTTAGTATTACTTGCACGGTTCACAACCCAGACTTAAATCCTATAAAGCACGCATGGGATGAGGTTGGAAGATGCATTATACATTGTTCTATAGCTTCAACTATGAAAATTTGAAAATATAAATGCATGTGTTTTGCTGTCATAAGTTGATTTTTAACTTTGATTGATTTTGTATTTAATTATAGTTGAATAGTGTACAAAATGTATTATGTACTTTCTTCGCGTTAAGTATTCGTATTCAAGTTAATCAGTAACCTACAATATACTACAGTCTAACAAATTCATCTAATGTACCTATTTAAGAAACTATCACACGTTTTAATAGCGACCCGATTTTTGCAGTCCAGTGTAAATTTTCGGTAGCTTGCATAGAATTGCAGAAAGAAACAGTGTTCAAAACCTATATCAGTTACAGCGTATAGTTTTAACATTATCATAACCCTATCGGTAGATATCTGTGAGAGCGTCGGCCAATTGCTGTAATCGAACCAATTTGGTCTGAAACCGTAGCGGTTACCCGCGCCGGTCGGTGCCAGTCAGTTAAACTGGTAAACGCGCATTGTGTATTTATAATAATGCATCGTATTCAGTTCAGAAAGTTATCTTTCTGTTTGACTAGGCACTTTGTTTCGAATTTGCAAACAGACGGCTATCTTATCGGCTCACATTAGTAGGAGTTTGTACATGAGCACACGCGCCGGTGATTCTGAGCTAAAACTGTGATGTGTTCGTGATCTTTGTGTTTTGTTTAGAGCCAGTTGAAAGAAAGTTTAGTAACGATGAATGAAGGCACGGTTGATATCCAAAGTGAATTGGAGAAATTAAGGTTTTTATTTATTTGATAATATTAATGTGTGTATAATCATTTTATCGTTGTATAAAAAGATTCGTCCTTGTTTTCTCTGTGACTAAGTGATTTGTTTATTAATGAATAATATGTTGAACACTTTTAATGTTAAATACTAATATTGATGAACATCATGTGGTATGATACTGTTTTATGAAATCATTAGATTCTTGTTTTTAATGTCACTAACACATAACAACAGTGTACTAGATAATGCTATCAATTACAAGCTGTCAAAGACAAACCTGTCCTCCACACGTTACCACATCAGACGCAGCACTAATTAAATTCACTTATGGAATAAGTACCTATACAGCAGTAGAAAGTGTCACCAAAGTCACGTATCTAAGTACCACTTTGCATTCAGTGAACATAACTCGAATCATTTCTCTTTGAATAGAGGGCCGCCCGAAGAAAATGAAGAAAATAAATCAAGAAAGGCATCATGTGTGGAAAATCCACCACAAAAGTACCGTATTCTACTCGAGCCAGCCCTCGTAGGTGCTATGATAGCCATCAATCTAGGTCAAACTTCGCTACAGAATTTCTATTTGCAAACAGCCTGTACAGTTGACCTGGGAGTGGATATAGCTGTTTGTGAAAAAGGAGAGATGGAGGTAATCAAACTTCTTTTTACGTTTTGTTTTATTTACTGTGTGTGATATCTTATCATTACTGATGCATGTTAATCTTTCTATCCGTTATTCCTAACATTCTTTTATCGAGAATACATCAAGGAGAGAATTTCATGTATCATGACTATCGTTCTAAAACAATGCACTTCTTCAATATCTAATTATAATTTCAATACTAAGTTAGACTAGGGCAGACTGTACTGACACGACGACCGTGAATTTTATCAGACCTTTGATAAACATATGTATGGATAAACTATCGATATGATATACACTGTATGATCTACTTGGGAGTAGACATCATGTTGTGCATATCGAGGTAGTTATGGAAACAGAACCCTTACAGATTTTGCGTGTTAACACTTATGACCAATAAATTCTATGTGGTCGCTTTGCCGGCATAATTCAAGTTAGTAGACATTTAAAATTAATCAAACTATTATATTCTAATCCGCCCGACGAAGCATCTTCCCCAAGACAGTGGGATGAGCTGCTCTGCAAAGTAGTTCAAGAAAATCTGATTGAAACATATCTACTGCTCCGGCGCAGCATGCGCGCCTGCTGACTATGGGGGAGTGAGAGTCGGGTCTCTGGCTTCACGCACTACCGTCGTCGAACATAGACACCTTACCTTACTCGGTGTTAATACTTTCCGCCTCGCTGCTTCCTTACGTCTAGGCGCTCCCTGTTTTTCTCTTCATCGCTGCCACTATTGCGAAGTCGTCAACAGCCCCAGACACCACGGTCTGTCATGCAACCGAGGTGCGAGTCGCATAAACGACAATTTCAGAGGCGCTCTTGTCACCATCGGCGTTCCAGCCGTATTAGAACTCCATGACCTAGCCCGCGGTGATGGGCCATATTCCTTTAGTATGGGATGCTACTTGTGTCGATACTTTTGCGCCTTCTCATTTTCCTAGCTCGTCGTATTGTGGTGCTGCCGCTGCGGCTGCGGAGAACCTCAAGCGGCGGAAATATAATAACCTTGTTGGAAGTTATATTTTAAAACAGTTTGGGGTTGAAACTCTTGGTTCGTGGAACCAAATTGCTCTCGGAGAACATGTAATTGGAATAATAGAAACAGAACTATGTAGGACCACTAAAAAAAATGGCATTCAGATATTGAAGAAAATACAAACCAAGAAGAAGGTATTTGTTGTCTGACATTCCAATACCAATACACTAATGTTTTGTAAACAAATAACATGAAATAAATAACTGTCAGCCAACCCGAAGTGATTTATTATCTCAACAAGTACTAATATCTCTGAGTGACCTATGGCCTGTCCAGTTAATCCTATGTATAACATTTAATTTAAACGCCTGGCGCTAATGGGCCTCATAATTACCTATCGTAATGATGTTGTACCTAATTGTAAACAAGTACCTTTAGATCAACAAAAATCTACGCATTAATTAGACAGCTAGATTTTGATATATTGAGATACATTACAACATTGAATAAATGTTCTGATAAATGATAAATGATTCTGATAAGATAGTTCAACCGCACCCTCTTACTTTTTAGCTTAACTTTCGAATACCGTAATTAGAGACAGAATAGAAAGACAACGAGAGAGTGTACGCCGGCTTTTGCTTGGGGTTTAATGAGTTAAAGTATATAGAGGCCCTACCACGAGTTCTTAACGCGATCATGACCTAAACTGAACTTTTAAAGGGAGAGAGCTACACAGGGTGTATAGCTCCATCCTTCTTTCTCGCTCGCAAGCTTGACATTTTAACACATCATGGTAAGGCCTGCCCTTTTCTTCAAAATACAGTTCATGTGAAATAACCTCTCCCATTTTTGGTGTTTTGTCACTGATGTTACTTACAGGCTCATCTTTTTGTACAATAATTTCTGGGTTGGATAATGAAAAAATATTAACCGATTATGTTCCAATTACATTCCAACGGCCTCTTGTGTCTTCTCCTCTCTACACAAAGAAGATATAAGACGTCAAATCCTCGTGTCTACTTGTTCAATCTTCTATATACCTATTGTCTCGTGTCTTTAAATCCAGATAGCATGCGCAAAGTCTAAATGTAGTGGACTGACATACGCCTTTCTGAAATGTCACATTTCCACATTTCCTAACATACTTTTGACCATCATTTTAATGTCAATTTGACTAAACTGTACTCTCTTGAGGGCTTAGATGTCTATCATAACTACGGAATGCGTCTTCTCTTTCAGACAGTCTAGCTAGTTCGTCTATGAGAAAAGAAAAAAAGTTTCTTTTATTGCCACCAGGTGACGCTTATACAGTTTAATTAAGTACAAATTAACGTTTACTTTAAAGCGATCACCCTAAGGATTTTGTGGATTTTTTCACGATTGTTCTTTCTAACCATCATCATCTTCCTGCCCTAGTCCCATTTTATTTGGGGTCGGCGTAACACGTTTTCTTCTTCCCTTAAACCCTGTCACTCGTCATGCTATCACTTACTCCCTTTTCTTTTATAATCACTTCTCACACAATCCATCCATCTTTTTTCTTTGATTATTCTCTCTTAACGTGTGTTAAAAAAGGATCATTATTTTTGTGTACTTACACACTTGGTACTCTCCGAAGCCTTTATTCTGTTTTGAGAGGA
Organism: Mythimna ferrago; assembly: GCA_910589285.2. NCBI lineage: Eukaryota > Metazoa > Arthropoda > Insecta > Lepidoptera > Noctuidae > Mythimna > Mythimna ferrago. Next base: position 13,713,606 of record OU342687.1, read on the forward strand.
ATAAGTAAAGATTGATGATAGTACAGTGACACACACCAGCGTCTGCCTTTATTTACTAATAATTATTTACGCTAGCAATAACAGCTTTTATCTTTGTTTGTGTAATTAAATTAATGACTTCAGATAATCCCAACGAGACGGTATTATATTTTCTCTTGTCTTTTTGGGCCATCTCGAAATTACTTTTCTTCTATCTATTATTTTAAATCATATTTTCTTGTTATTGATGTTGTGAAGATATAACAGTACCTTCGTTTTTGAAAACAAAACGTGAGATATTGCACCATGACGCTTTACAGATGGTTCGGTTTTCCAGATGTTTTGTGTTTTGCCATCCTCAATAAAAATTGTTTTACCCCTTTAATGTTGTGACATTTTATGATACGACAAATTTAACTAATCGTCTTTGTTTTAAATTTCAGGCTGAGAGTCAAATAGTAGTATCTGGAGTGAACGTCAGTCGGAGTTTCATTGGATCTCTCATAGCTACCATGGTCCTCTTGTTTGTGGGTCCATGGAGCGACTGCAGTGGCCGACGGAAACCTCTGCTTATACTACCATTAGTTGGAATGAGCGTGATGACGACAGGAGTAATACTTATGTTGATATTCCCTGGAGCTTCAACGACTCAAGTACTGTATGCTGTTCAGCTGCCTATGTCTTTAGGAGGGAACTTTGGACTGTTACTAGCAGCGGCATTTAGTCATATAGGAGACGTAAGTAAATAATATAACATGTAGATCTATTGTTAATTACAATTTACGTAATATTGTGATAATTTATGTTAGATTATATTTGAAAAATATCTTACTTACGTCAAAGATAGTGAGATAGCTAATATTTTAATTGACTATTAAATTAAGGATTTATAATTTACATATTTCAAAAATACTTAATATAATATAATGTGAAATTAGCCTAGAAAGAGATGGCAAGATGATATAGATGCATACCACGAGGACGGATTTAAGATGGTATGTGTGATGAATGTCGAGAAGGACTTGGGGGAAGCCTCTGCCGAGCTATGGGACAGTAATGAACTATTTGGGAAAACGTGCATAATTAAATAAACTATAGCTGTATAGATTCGTAGCTTCTGCCAGCGGCTTTATCAGCGCGAAGGTAGTAAATATATGCCTATGTCATTTGGTAATAAAATAGTTAGTTACATATATATATATAGCATATAGGTAAAGAACGGTCTAGGCGTCAAATTAGCTAACTAATTTAATCTGATGGCAGTGATATAGTTAAGAGGGCGGTTTAACGATTCTTGTTTAAGGACACTACTCTACTTGTTAGCCTGGAATTTTGGCACGATACGCCAGGTTAAAACCATAGCTTGGAGTAAGTAGATGTGTTTAGATAACAAACTGCCATAACATTTGTAAAGCATACGGTAGCTATTTGCAGCGAGATTACAATTATTTAAACGATTTGCAAACATGTCTGCCATAAAAAGAGGACAGTCGTCACTGCGATGTAATTGCTGAAATGCGACATGTGATCACAAAAAAATATGATTCAGTTCTAATCATTCAAAATGAATTAATATGGAAGGCGAATTATTTATAATAGGAATACTTTATTGTACACCTCATAATGCGGACAGGATAAACATTTGTAAAAACGGAGTGTACAATGGGAGATCTAATGGCACAGGGCAATCTCTTACAGACAAACTTAGGATAGACTGAGATAGATTTGGGGCGGTCTGTGGGAACTACCTATATGATTTTCAACCAACTTCGAAAAGGATTAGGTTCTATGTTCGGCTGAAAATTCTTTTTCTGCTTGAAAGGTTATGCTTCCAAGTTGGTCCCATAGAAATATTGTTATGATCTGATCACGAACTTCGAAGATATGGAACAGAACTTCTCATAGAATTACAGCAGAACTGTGGTTACAAGTAAAGTTGCTTTGTTTATACGTGTACTCGATGACTGATGTCAGAAAAGGGGGATGTATCGAACTGATCTGATGATGAAGCCAGAATTAAAAAAAAAAAAGTAATCTAACCGTGTTTGGGATTATTAGAATCATTATGAGATGCACTGTGGCTATAAGTTATTTAAGTTTGTCTGAGGGGTACTTTTTAGTGGTGGTACCATAACTAAAAAGTGCAAAATAAAAAACTTTTTACAAAAAAAAATTTAACCGACATTAATGTTAAAAAACACTGAAAAGTATAAAATAACTTTAATTTCGGTAGTAGGTGTTAAATAACGAAGAGACAAAACTATTATAGAAACACCGACTTCCGAAATTAAAGTTATTTTATACTTTTCAGTGTTTTTTAACATTGAAGTCGGTTATATTTTTTTTGTAAAAAGTTTTTTATTAATATCTTTTTTGCCATATCAAATCTGTTGTAATAATATTGAAATGCGATTCGGTTTATGCGTACAGTACTTAAAAGCGACTGGATCGATTTGGCTAGGTACTTAATTTGTACAGTGGGAAATTCGCAAAGAACAGCTTTTTTAAATTAGGCTTTTGTATGTAGGTCAAGTGAGTTAACGTCTGTCCTGACCAGACTGTTTTTATATAGTATTGTTCATTAACTCTTCGAATGCCGTAATTAGAGACACAATAGAAAGACAATGGCTTATGTCGAACTGTGTAACTTAAGACATTCAAAAGGTTAATTAAAGAGTTTTCCTAATGACACCAGGCAATGACGTCCTTAATTTTTCAAAATTCTGGTGCAAGAGAGAGACGGAGCCATAACTGTATATCACTATCCCTTTCTCACACCAAATTCACGATGATTTTAAGACGTCATGGTTGAGAACACCGAGACCCACAAATGAAGGTAAAGAAGGAACAGGTGGGGGTTTCAGTCATGTCCTCACGCTCCGTCCAAGGGCAGGAGATGTTGTTAGATGATTTCCCACCTAAAAAAAAGACGTTATGGTACTTCCAGAGTTCAAGAACTTCTTACAATCATGTAAACAAACAAGCAGTATTAGTTTAGATGAAAATATTTAGCTCTCACATTAAATAGGTACCTACCAAATTACCTTTAATCGCAGCTGTGTGTAGTCCACTTTAACTGACATGAAAATGTAACATGTTTCATTGGATCAGAAACTGGGTCATATTATACCTACTTTTCTCTTTAGGTATCGCTCGTTCCCTTTGTTTACACCTCATAGCACCAGTGGCGTAGTCACTTGACATATGGCCCAGGGCAAAAATAAACTGGGGCCCCTTAGAGGGGGGGAGTGTTAAATAATTAAAGTAATGGAGTTTCGAAGGTGGTAGAATTTTTCGGTAGTAGGTTTGCTAATCATGTTTTATGCCCCCCGAGCTTAGGGGCCCCGGGGTACTACTCCGCCTACCCCTTCGACAGACAGACAGTTTATCAGGTGCATAAAATATCAAAATAACTTTGAAACTGAAGTACAAAAACGTACTCTACTGCAACTTCTACTATTTTACTTTTTGAAGGAGCTATTGCTCGGCTCTACCCATCTACCTACTGCATGATTTCCAAATGTACTTTTGCAATATAGAAATATCAGAGTTGAATGACCGTGAGTCATTCAGAATTTATAATTATAATAAAAGAATATCAATTAATAATATGAATTATAAATACCATTATACTCTCTATTTCCGTTTATAAAGTTGGCTTAAGACCATATTACGACTTACTGCAAATAGAATTAGGTATATGAATTGTAGCAGAAAGTGTTTAGCCTAAAGAATGTATACGTACCCATGCCCGAAGAAAGATGTCCACCTTCTTCATCTACATAGATGAAGAAGGTGGACATCTTTCTCCAACAAGAATTGTCTGAACTAAAAAAAATACATTTAGCCGAAAATAGAACCTTTTCCTTTTCGAAGTTGGTTAAAAACAACTGCAGTCTCCACCGCCACATCTATTTGTTCCTTGCCAAGTTATAGTATTATAAAGTATCCTTTATCGTCTAGGGATTTACCAGCACCACAGTATGGTGAATCATTGAATCCTTATAAATCAGAGTGTCGAAATCCTTGCAGGTGTGCTTCGCGACGGGTCGTGACGTCACGCGCACCATGGGCACCCACCGGGCCGCCATACAAATAGCCCACGTGGTTGGCGCAGTGGGCGGCCCCCTGCTCTACCGCTACCTCGGATTCTTCGGTGTGTTTCCACTTGTTTTATTTCTACAGGTATATAAATCCATATATACGTTACTCCTTTGTGTATTTTTCTGTGATATGGTCATTACACTAGATTATTCTTATATCATCCAGCGTTCAGTGATACCACAACAGTTCCTGTAGTACTACATAGGTATAATATAGTATCTACGCACTATAAACCTGCAGTACTATATGCAGTATCCTAAAGGTAAGTTTGTAAAGGTTAAAACTAGTACACTGGTAACCGGTAACTGGTACACTAGTATACTGATATATAAAAAGCAACCGTTACTGACTGACTTATCCATCCACACATAGCTCAAACCATTGAACAGATTGCGCTAAAAAGAACGTAGATAGTTATTACGACGTAGACGCTAAGGAAAGGGTTTTCGAAAATTCGCCCCCAAGGGGATAAAACAGAAGCTGGTTCTGTAAAATTTGTCCATGTAAACTTAAATGAACATGAAGTGAACTGTCAGTACATCCAATTAAGGTGAGCTAACACATGAAATATTAACGGAAGAACAATTTTGACGCCTAATGATGGGATAGGTTTATATTGGCTCAGAATTGAGTTCAGTGGAATAAAGAAATTGGTCCATTATTTTTTTACATATTACAAAAATAAATATTGAAATCCACAAATTATTAAATAAAGTTACTTAAATAGGTACTAAATCATCACTATCATCTTTACCGTGTAGTTTGAGAATACAGGCTGAAATACAATACCAATCAAAATAAATCCGAGGCATTTCACAAAGCACCTAAAGTAACCTGGCATCCTGGCTGGAAACTCCAAATACATACTATCAAATACTTTTTTGGCAACCGATCTTATATCCGAAAACGTAAACGGCCATGTTTGCGTTCGGGGGAAACTGAAAAGTGCAAAAAACAAACTGAAAAGGCAAGCTATTTTACATGTAGCTGTGTATGCAGGAGTCCGCGACTAACACCGCAAGCCAAACCGACGGGTCGATACTGTGAACGAAAACATTTTTCTTGCATTTAGATCTGGCGAGTGTTTTACATTCGATCATGAAAATGAAAATTTAAAAGTATGCAAAACTAAAAATAGCTACTACTGCTCTACAGCTATGTATTCTTTTACTTGAAGAATTTAATCAAAGAATTGTAGTCAAAGCATTTATATCTGAATAATTGATGACGAAGTTCAATTTCATAGACACAATCTAGTTTAGAACGCTTAGGTCATGCGGTCCGAGAAGGCATCTCCTTTTCAAAAATTTGTTGACACTGTATGACCAGAGAGTTGGCTCGGTCATTGCCCAAAGAATTAGCATTGCCATACAACGTGGCAATGCTGCCAGTCTTCTTAGCATATTTTCGGGTGACAGCAATGTGAAGCAGTATATCAACGACTCCTGTGTTATTTCTGAAGGCACTATGTGAAAGTGGTTTGTAAAATAGTTCCTCCATCGTCTATCTAAAACATATCGCACTCAGCAGCACCCAATTTTCATTCGCCATTTATCCTCTTTAAACATTCAAAGGCCGCCCAAACTAATAAATTTAATCATAATGTTCCAGTTATCATCCCTAATCTACGTGATCTTTGCCGTCAAAGACGTCAGTGTAAACAGAGAGAACAAGGTGTCGGTATGCAACTGGAAGCTGCCTGTCAACGCGGTCCATTGTTTGATAAAGCCGCGAGAGGGTCGCAAGAGAATGATCATCTTGCTTATGTTGGTCGTCACACTTGGCGATAGGATGCTGTTATCTGGTTAGTTCTATGTTTATTAGCTACGGCTATGTTACTATGAACAGTCGCACTATTTAAGGTAGTCTATCCTACTAATATTATACACGCGAAAGTTTTTATGTATAGATGTATGGATGTTTGTTACTCTTTCATGCAAAAACTACTGAATGGATTTCGATGAAACTTGGTGCACGGGTAGACTATGTCCTGAAATAGCACGTAGAATACTTTTTATCCCGGGAGTATTTTCTCTTTGGATAATTTTCTACTATCACGCGGGCGTAACCACTTTTAGCAGCTAGTAATTTATAAAATAAGGAAATTACAAATCGCACTGGGTCTAGCCAGTAAAATAATATTGTTAAGCTTAGAAAAAGAAACGAATAAAATAAATGGTTAAGACAGTGGGCACTAGTCAGTTGAGAAAACTACTCCCGTAAAAATATAAGTTGATATATATGCAAGAAGATTGCAATTAGACATTAGAGTTAATTGCAATATTCTTACAGTAGCTTAGCAAAATAAGTATCTATATAGTTTATCCTATATCGAATGATGCAGTTTTAGTAATTATGACTGAAGGAAGGAATTTCTAAGGTTGATGTCAGAGGAAACGCAAGGAGAAAAAATCCAGAGCTTGCTAGGCTGGTTAAAGATTGTACAACATTAGTAATGTCATTCAAATGTCGATGTTTAGTAAATGAAAAAAAAAACATGACTGTGCGTCACATAAAATAGCTATCGGCATCGTAGCACAGTGCGGCCTAGTAGGGAAAAATGCTCATTACTTGGCGCTACTGTAAAATTTTCTCGATCGTAATTTTCAATATTGTCGCTAGAGGGCATTTCAGTAAAGATAAGAAAAGCGTATCAATTTTCTTTCATGTATAAAGTACCTACGCTTGACTACATTGCTACTAATGCGGAATGTTATTACTAGATGGCGCTGATTGGCTGAGTGTAATAAATATTGAAATTAAATACAAAAAACACTATAAAACCGTATAATTGACAACGTTGGGATTTCCAATCAGCCAAAATTACAGACTTAGTTTTTACACTCCTTTAGAGGATAAAATTATACCCTGGTGATATGGCTATCATTGCATACGTATAAGATAAAAAAACCTTGGTGTATATACTTTTACACCCAGAATTACGTCCGTATTATATCTGTCACTGAATAAATGAATTTAAGATTTTCATTCAGTAAAAAGTAATATTTCACTTTCACATTAATTCTGAAATAGATAATTTGTTACAGCGGAGGTGCTCATCGCCTATATGTACTACAGGTACAAGTTTCACTGGAATGACGTGATGTTTGGATCCTTCCTCGCCTACAAAAATATTGTCAGTTTTATTGGTACGTACATCTTCAAACTAATTTCAACTTTAACTTACTCACCTCAGATAGGATCGCAGTTAAGCACTGGTTCAATATCAATTAAAAAATATTTTTGTTTACTTTTCATTAATGGCGTTTGTGGAAGAGACATCACAATTTTGCCAATAACACGTGCAAACTATTAATAGACCATCAAACGATGGAGAATGTTTAGTGAGAATTAAGAGCAATAAAAAAAAGTTAAAAATAAAAAAAATATTATGACCACATCACAGAAACTTGTAAGCGTAAAACAAAGGGAAGAAAAAAAACCTGGATCAAACAATTACAACTTCAACATAATTTTATCAATTTTAAAGAATTTAATACATTGATATAAAAGTAAGCTGTTATTTGTTAGAAGTTGGTATGAAATAATCTATGTATGTAAAAGGAAAAACTGACTAACATATCAACGCTCTGCCAAAACAATTAGACTAGGAGCATCAAAAGCACAAGGCTTCTTTTTATTATGTAGCACTAAGAAAGGATTTTCAAAATTCAGCCCCTAAGAGAATGAAACGGGCGTCTAACGTGTTTGTATAGAGATACACACTTCTAAGTGGGCGAAGCCGCTGGCTGAAACCAGTTACAATAAATATTGCTGAAGACCTCAATACAACATGTTGATAGTACAGTAACAGGTGGCGTTACCCTCGGTATCGGTCATTATTTATCGGATTACTCACATCTTGTATCAGGAAATAGTATCGCTGACTATTTGGTGTTGTTTTATATGCGTATTCTTAGAAATGGCCTTGCAATTTTCATGATATATTTAATAAGTTACTGATGAACGTGATCAAAGGACAAATTCTTAGCCAATTTGTCGCAATGCATATTTATTTGAGTATAAGCGTATTTGACTTTACGTAAGTGATTTACTATGTTAGGCGTTTTTGAAATAATGTCAGGTCAGATTGATCTAGTGATGGATAGGAAAAAATGCTTGTATGCATTTTGTTGAAAAACATGTATGTTCACAGTTCCGAGCTAGTTAAATTAGGGCCACCAGATTCCAAGATTTTCTAAGAACAGACAACACTGATGAGATTTTGACTCGGAAATGTGTGGAATTGTGGATAGTAGTTTTCACTTATCTAAATACAATACGGCAAAGTTGCATCTCCTTAAATAAAAGGCAAGACAATTTCAAAAGTATTATTAACTTAAATGTAGGAAATACAAAAAAAATAGTGTCAAAAAATTTATACAATTTAATCACAGATTTAACGTCATTAACACTACTTGTTTTGTACATTTTAGTTTTGCGTTCGTTTTTTTGATACATATTGACAACTTTTATGAAGCGCTATATTTTATACTAAACAATAAAATAACACAAAAAAAATCATTGTATGAAAACACCGTCCAAATTGGTTATTAAGTCAAGAAGCAAAGCATTTGAAACATTGGTTTGAGAAGAGTGGGGGTGGGGTGGAAATATCTTACTATATCTTTTGTAGACACGTAACTTTATGGCGGCGATGTCACTTTTCAGTGACTGCATTCTGATTTTGTTATTTGAAAGTTTCCTCTTCCACCAGATATGAGGACTTTCTAGCTTACTTAACAATGAAATGATTTGAAAAATTTGCTATGTCGGACAAAGTTATTTTTTGATACAAATAATAATAAACAATAATCAACTATCCAATCGGGTTCTTCATCATCATCATTCCAGCCGAAAGATGTCCATTCTTAGTCATAAGTCTCCCCCAAGTGTCGGCACAATTAACAGTCCTGTGACATTGGATTCGCGCAACCTGTGCCAACCATGGCCGTATTATGACCTCTTAAAACCATCATGTTTTCGGTGTGAAAAAGAGACGGAGCTATACAGGACGAATAGCACTATCCTTTTCTCACACAGAAAACATGATGGTTTTAAGATGTCATAATACGGCCGCAGGTCATCGGTCTATCTTGTTGGGGGACTTCAAATGCTGCGTTTTCCGTTACGCGGTCACCACAGAACCTTTCGGCTCCAATGCCTATCTGTGCCCCGTTTGTGCCAATTCGAATAACTGAACATTAATACATAAAACGTTTTTATTTATTTCAGGTACATTATTGATCCTCTCAGTACTAAAGCGACGCTTACGGTTGTCTGATGAAACAGTGGGTATGCTGAGCTGTGGCTCCTATATCCTAGCCACTTCGGGCCTTGTTATGTCTACTACGACTTGGTGCGTGTTCATGTGTAAGTATTACAAGTATATTTTGGGTTTATTCACTGAGAATTCTATGCATATTGTTCTTAGTTGAAATTGTTATTTTCTGTGTGAAATATGGTGCCACAGTGGTAATGTTCCGTCTTACGAGTTGTATTTCTGTTGTGGATTCTTTAAGTAGGTGCTTTAATTTGTGTAATTTCATCACCACAGCTCTCAAAACGATCTCGAAAATTATCTTGAAGAATCCGGCATATGAGTTCATGTGACATCTACTAACCCACGCTGAGGAGCTCCTCGGACTCACGTCTTCTCTTTAGGATACCCCATCTTAGAGAGAAGACGTGAATCCCAGCAGTCGGAAAATTTTGACGCTGTTTATGCTTACTATGTTTATACAACATTATTTTTAGGATATGCGAAACCGAGTATAGTTTGTTCAGAATCAGTAACTGAATTGATTCCAATAATTTTTACACCATGTTATATATTTTCCCACAAATATTTAGAAAAAGGCCACAGGTTGGACACCACTGACACTAAGTACAAAACACGTCACGACAGGTCATAGCGGGCATTAGGTGCCACAGCTGGTTGCGGAAGCGAAACAAGCCCTCAGACCCGCGGGTCACCCGGTGACCATGTATTTATGTCGCCGACCAGGTACCATACCATAACTGGCTTATAACTTTGTGAGCATTCATAATATAGTTTTGAAATTTTTACATAAAAGTACTAGAGGTAGGTGTTTTAGGTTTTGCATATAAGTACTAAAAATAAGGTTTTAGAACAATATAAGGCTGATTTACTCATGCATCACCTATATATGCCTATCTCAACTATGTTTATAAATCTAGGATTCAGCTGAACCCGTTTAGGACTCTAAGCGGTTGTAGTTAAATAAACTAGAAATTTATTTGGCTGTTGGTTATATGGCTACTACCTATTTGTCTTTTACAACCTAGTTACCTACAAGATTCCCTTTAGTAAGGACTGGTCATCAGTCATTCTGGTAATGTTGACCTACCCTTTTCTTTAATTTAATGACAATAGTTGAATATGCTTGGGAATGGGCACGCCATAATTATTTCCTCCTTCCGCCCTCTTTGTGGAGCGGCTGGAAATTTCTCACGGCGTCCTGATCTTCCGCTTGACGCAGGTCCTCACCGGACATGGCTAGTACGGGAAGTTCCTGTACCGGATTCGTACGGAAGTGACGCCCGGGTGTCGCCACTACGCGGAACGCCCGGAGGACACAGTGGAGCACACAGTCGAGGTGTGCACTGCTTGAGCGGAGAATCGCCATGCCCTCGTGGGGCGTTCAGCGGCAGAGACCTCTCGCGCCGGGCCTTGGTTCAGGCCATGGTCCGGAGCGAGGAGGAGTAGCAGGCGGTCGCCTCCTTCTGCGAATCAGTAATGCCAGCAAAGGAGGAGGCCGACCGCATCAGGCAACGGTGCTCTCGCCGCCCCGCCGGGATTCCGATCCCGACTTCCGGCCACCGTAGACGCGGGCTTGCGGACAGCGAGCTATGGGTAGCTCGCTGTCCGACCGTCCGGTAACTGTCCGGACCGAGCCCAAGTCGTCGGCAGCGCGCATTGTTTACGCGCGCCTCAGGGAGTTGTCAGCAATAGCAGGGGCCCAGCTGGGTCAAAGCCTACCGGGGGGCCAGGGTTAGTTTCGAAAGATAGCTCGAGCTCCGGTATGAAGGCTTGAAGGAACGGGGTGGGTTTTAGTCAGTAAGAGCCTGACACTATCTCCCGCTCCACTCAAGAGCGGGGGTTGTCATTGATGATTTTCCCACCATAAAAAAAAACATGCTTGGGAATATTCGGGATATCTGTATGATATAGATGCCCCTCGAGCGACTGTTACTTATCTGATTGAATTATCTTCATGCAACGTGGAGTGCTTAAATTTTATCTTCACAGTTCAATAGTTTACTCAAGTTGTTTTATGATAAAAATGTATTATTACAAGATGACATACAAGCCAAGTGCACGTTATTTTATCACCAATGCTCTCAAAACGGTGAAGGAAAACATCGTGAGGAAACCGGCATGTCCTAGAACCAAACATTCGAAGACATGTGACATTCACCAACCTACACTGGGCCCGCATTGTGGATTACGGCCCATTTTCTCTCCTAGAGGGGAGGCTTGAGTCCCAGCTGTGGGGACATTAAAAGGCTGATTATATGCTATAGCAATGTATTTGTCATTTGCCTACTAACCTATTATGTGAATAAGGATTTCGTTGATTAATAATGTTTTTCATTGATAGTGTACCTTCAAAATTGTGTAAATTCTTAGGTGTGCCTTGAAGACAAGAACACTCTCTCGCACTGCTGTAGAACACCAGCCCTAAATTGACGTGTTATAGCGTCGTTATTATCAGATCAACAGTTTTTTAAACACAACTTGTAGCTCTTCAGCCAAAATATGATAGAGCTGAATTTCTGCTGAAATTTAAAAATCTAAGAAATACCAAAAAAAAAAAAATTTTTATTTTGTTTTCCTTGTCAGACTACAAAACATATTTTTCTTATGGTGACTCAGTAGCTCCTTTGGAATATTTAAAAAGGGTTATCAGATAGATAAAAATGTAATAAATCATTGTTTGTTTCTTTACAGTTTTTCCACTGTGATTTTATCATTCAATTTGTCATGAAGACACGACGAAACAGGAAAAGTGATAAATTCCTATTAACATATAGATAAAGGAAAGGTGATACCTTTTCTTTATCTATTCGTGTAGATGATGTGGATGTTTGTATTGTTGTTTAGGTTTTATTTTACGAACTTATTAGGTAGAAGCTTCTGCTAGCGGCTACGCCCACGTGAAAGTCGAAAATTATTTCCAACATATTCTCGAAATCAAAGGTATGTCATGGTATGTCATTTTCTAAACCCGTTTTTTTTTTTTTTTTTATAAAGGATAGGCTCGCGTTTGACCACAGTCTCACCTGATGGTAAGCGATGAAAGCGTTTCATGATGATAGCTTAAGTAATTACGGGATGAAAACGTTATCTAAGAACTCACATTCTCTCCTCTGAGGTCCAGACTAAGGGTTTAGTTTCGCCATTTATACCGTGTATTTCAAAAAACTAGAACAATTTGCCTGCAGTGACCTTCCCGTCCGATAATATTTAGGTGTATTCAAGGCTATAGTAAATAGGCTCATAAAAAACTAATGCGATTTACAATCAACCACTGCATTACTGCTTACCATCAGGTTCTCAGTCAAACGCTATTAGTTTAAAACATTTAAAAAAAAATCGCATTTATTATACGAAGTATCAGTGAGGATTCCTGAAGAGAGGTTTGAAAAATAATTCCTTCCAAATTAGACCTTTGGAACTGCTCATAATCCAACGCTCCGGGATTGTCCCATTGTACCCTAAACTCTCCAAAATGCATCTTGTAAAATACCGAGAGGCTGGCTATCCTACGCTGCCCGCTCCAGGCTTTTGATTTAACAATTAACCTCTTCGCACTGCAACTTTCGCCATTCCACTGACACTAAACTTGCTAGATTTAGATTTTTCATGGGTATAGACCGACGTAACATTTTTTAAATATCATATACTTACTGTTTCATTTTCTGTAACTATTTTACACTAATGCTATAGGTGCAATTCAAAGATTGTGACAAAAGTTGACGATTTAAACTAAAACGAACGTCTTAGTTTCCCAGAGTCTAAAGTGGAATCTCTAAACACAGCAAAATAACCTCAAAAGAGACCCTTCTTCCTCCACCGCGCAGTATGCGTTACATTCTTCACCTAGCATACCAATTTTTTCGATCTTTTTATCAATTTACAATGATCAAATTACAATGATCATATACTACGAGTATGTCAGTAGGTACAAAATACATTTAATTTTATTTCACCGCCCTAACCACAATGCTTACACAGAGCGAGAGCGAGGACATTGATATCTATTAGATATTATCTTCAGAATGTCGTTGCTGATGCCGCATACTCATCCAAATAGCAACGACACACGCTTGCGTCTAATTGAGTAAAATTCATCGTCATATCATCAGTCATATCTCTAACCAGAATAATGATCGCCCCGGACTGCCAGCGCTATGCGTTCACGTTCAATATCCTCGTTGTCCTTAAGATATGCCCTAGATATTATTTTTTCCCCTCTAGCAAGTGGAAAACCATTAAAATAAATGGGTGGAGGTTCATGAGGGGTATTATCATAGAGTCCAAAGAGCATACACTCTCCCTGTGTTTGCATTGTACATGAGACCATAAATATTTCTTGTCGTATCGCTCACAAACCTTCAGCGGGTTGCAAATATGCAGCATATACAGCGGCGCTCTAATGATGGGCTCAGCAGCACCATGTCATCGGCGTAACTTATGTTATTGTCAGCAATTACATCAATATGATCAAGTAGTGGAATTAAATTTTGAATGGATATGATAGATAAGTTTCTGCAACACCATACTGTATCCCATAATTTTATCATCATTCGTTTTTTGAACTACTATTCACTATGGAAGCAATTTTAAAGACGTACACACGTCAAAAAATATCGATTACAGATTTTTTTATGCTGAATTGCATTAACTTAACTATCAAGTCCTCTATAATGATAATGTCCTCATGACTGAACTTTTGCACATCTCTGATGAACCGTCGTGATCGAAATTCGGTCACGTGATGGTACACAGGTTTCCATTATTATACCTCATCTTTTATCTCTTATAGTCCATTAATCTGTCACGAGTGTATGATCATGCGCCACACCAAAACGTGTAACTTAACTATTAAGTCCTCTATAATGATAATATCCTCATGACAAAACTTTGGCACATGTCTGATGAACCGTCGTGATCGAAATTCGATCACCTGTCGGTGCACCTGTTCTTTTATTATACCTCATCTTTTATCTCATATCGTCCAATAATCTATCACGAGGGTATGATCATGCGCCAGACCAACACGTGTAATGTCTTAAAAACTCTCACTCACGTGTCATTGAACGTTATTCATTATCAACTACTGAATATTTTTGAAAACGTTTTGTATATTAGATACTGATTCTGTACTAATTAATCCAACAAATGTGTGACTCGGCTTATCATAATGATGGAACGTGTTCTTACGTGAAATATTTCACAAAATTACGAATATAATCTTGCTTGATTCGTCAATCATTGTTTTATCAACTGATAACATTAAGATATTTTGGACAGTATCGCGACGAACTTATATCGCGAGTTGGATGCCGAATTCTGGAAATGCAAATGTCTAGATCTAGGATATCTTTTCAAGAAATCATACTTAAGCAGTTAAGATGCCTTTGTTCAGAAATGAGAGTATGGAGGTGGAGGCTATGGTGAAATTGGACTAAATCAGTCTATCACAAGTTAGCAACTATAAGCAAATGAAAGACCCTTCGATACTAAGCAATTGCTACTATAATATTTTAATATTTACATAAATATGCGAAGTTTCGTGTAAGGCATTAATGTCATCATTATTTTAGCCAAACATGTTCCTCTTTTTGATATAGGCTTTCCCTAAGCGAAGCCACAACGACGGGTGCTCTCTAGAAGCATTCTTGCATCCATGGACCTCGAGGCCTTCACCACGTCCGTGAACTTACTTATAAGAGACCTTACCTAGGCTTTAAATTTGAGGGATTGTATTTTCATAATATTTGTATATTGATATTGCAATTTTGTGTTTTGTTACAGTGCCCTTGGTTGGTATAATCTCACAAGGCTCGCAAGTGGTACAAAGACCTATATTGAATAAACAGATACTACCTACTGAACAAGGTAAATTATTCATTACATTGTTGTTCTGATATAAATCTCACGCTAGCTTGTTCCGGTTTTATGTGTCCGCCACTGTATGCTTTCAAAGGCTATAGATTTTTTTTCTTTTACAGAATTTTTTTGTTACTTTCAAATACCGTCAATTAGAGATACAATTGTAAGACAATAACAGCGCAAACGGCGTTCGCTTGGGGTTTTATGAATTAAAAAATACACATAAATGTGGTGAAATCGTTGTAAAATATGTCTAAATTTTGGTCACAGATGTATACAGTTTTTATTTTTAAATATTGTCTATAATGTTCCCTGTAACCCATTCAGTTGCTAGTTATATACAATATACTATATTTTAATTCCAGGTAAAATCTACAGTGTGATGGGTGCATTAGAATCAGCGATGCAGACGATATCTTCGCCTCTGTACTCCTTACTGTACACAAAGACTGTTGCAAATATGCCAGATGCATGGCTACTACCAGGAATTACTTTAGCTGTCTTCCAACTACTTTCCTATTTAATCACAAGGAAACTAAGCCAATCAACAGCTTTAAAAACCAATACTATAGATCTCGGTGATGCTGAAAAGAACTCGGAAAATAAAACAATGTTACAATCTAAAGAACCTGTAAAATAATTATTTGAGACAAAGTTAATAGAAAATATTGTATTATTTTGTAACCTTTTTTAAGGAAAATAAATTTTTATAAAAAAAGATGTTATTTTTTTATTAGAGACTGTTATATATATTATAATAAAATTGAGTTATGATATTCAGTAAACTACTAAACTTGTATGATAGTAGCTTAAACAAAAGAAAGTAATTAAATTAAAATAAGAATAAAAGATAAAAAGCGTAAGATTGAAAGTAATTTCCTCATATTTATATCCTACATTTATACATATTTATCAGTAATCTGAACTGTTGCCAAAGTGAAAGAACTGTCATTAGTTTCAATTGATAACTCATATCGCGTGACTGTTTATATTTTATGATTACCTAATATCCTTATTGTCATTGAACAGGCTCAATAAGATTGGAGATAACACTCAGAGATCACGTTCAAAGTATGGTCTATATCTCGAACAAGGGTTATCAAACACATTTCCAAAAAAAATGCAATAGGTACCTTTTTTTAAGGTGCGAAATACAAGTCCAAAAATAGAGCTGTACAGGTTGCCAAATATTGGTCAGAAAAAGTATAGTTTGAGAGCATTGACACGAAAAGAAGAAGAAGAAGAAGGTGGGAAATCGTCTAATGACATCTCCCGCCCTTGGGCAAAGCAGGATGGCGTTACAAACTTTTACTGACTAAAATCCACTCCTGTTGCTTTTTTGCCTTCGTGCCAGGGCCCCGGGATTCTCTTTCGCATAGCCCTTGGCCCCAGTAATACCTTAAATTTGTGGAAAGACCTGGGGTCTTATCATGACGTGTTAAAAAGTCAGTCGTGCGAGCAAGAAAGAGGGATTGCTCCATCCCTTTAACAGTTCAGTCTAGGTCGTAAAATGTATATATATAAATGTATGGCCTCAGTTGTTATAGGTATATGAATCGGAATACTAGGTCGTGTAAAGGATGAATCAGAAATTATGCAAGTAGAAACGAAGTGATGATGAGAATTTGGAAAAAAAAGAGGAATTACTAGAATGGATAAAGAAAGAATTTACGAGTAGTATGGTTTAGTAGAGGAACATTTGAGAATGACGCCAGTAATAGAAAGTTTGAAAGTACGTAGTATGTATGTTTTTGCAGAGGATTTGAAGGGGATAGATGAAACGCGTGAGACCACAATGATATCGATGATGATTCGAGATGATGATGATGCGTATATACTCGTATATATGACATATTGCAATAACCTCTGAATAATATGAGACAAGAGCAGAAAGAACATGAACAGATGTTTAGACCAACTTAACAATGCAATAAACCTTGAACCAAACTTCATGACAAATTACACCATGTAAATGAGTCGAAATGGCGCATTAAATTTTTATTAAATGTACCTACTATTTTTATGTTGTGAGGGTGGAGACGTAATGAACGGTTTCTGTTCAGTTAATTATATTGTTATACTAGCTGTACCCGC
Organism: Mythimna ferrago; assembly: GCA_910589285.2. Lineage (NCBI taxonomy): Eukaryota > Metazoa > Arthropoda > Insecta > Lepidoptera > Noctuidae > Mythimna > Mythimna ferrago. The sequence goes on from OU342687.1 coordinate 13,730,926, forward strand.
GCGGCTTCGCTCCCGCTCGTCCCTACTTTAGCCTACTATACCCTACTCTACCCTACTCTACCCTACTCTACCCTACCCTACTCTACTCTACCCTACTCTACCCTACTCTACCCTACTCTACTCTACCCTCCTCTACCTTACTCTACCCTACTCTACCCTACTCTACCCTACTCTACCCTACTCTACCCTACTCTACCCTACTCTACCCTACTCTACCCTACTCTACCCTACTCTACCCTACTCTACCCTACTCTACCCTACTCTACCCTACTCTACCCTACTCTACCCTACTCTACCCTACTCTACCCTAATCTACCCTACCATACTCTACTCTACCCTACTCTTCCCTACACTACCCTACACTACCCTACTCTACCCTACACTACCCTAATTTTCATTTTTTCTTTCTATAAGAACCTTCTCCTCATAATAACGAATACAACAAAAAAAAAATTAGCGAAATCGGTCCAGGCGTTGTTGAGTTATGCGCTTACCAACACATTTTGCGATTCATTTTTATATTATAGAAGATTATTAGAAGAACTTTATGACACTGTATTTATAAAATGCAGCATTCGACCTCTTCAGATGTTAAAATTTTTAAAAACACCCAACAAGTCTAAAAATAATGAATATATTATCAGTTAATCTAATCATTAATCGCGTGTTCACACGACCCTTTCGCTATTGCACCATTATACATACTCTACTTATTTTATTATTATTCTCATTCAACAAGCTAATGAATCACTGTTATCGTAGACATGAAATCTTAATCGTCGGCTATATCTCTATGACAATCTAAATTCAGTTAGGAGCTCAATTGATTGCATAATCTTCGCCAAGAGTCTGGTCAACATTGGAAACTTATTAATAACAAAGTACTTTTGGTATTATCGACGGTTTTGGAGATTTAATTACGACTCGGACACAATGTATGAATGGACCGACGGCCTGCCTAGGAAGGCCTGGGTCCTGGCCATGGAGGCTCTCGGGCCTCGACTAAGAGGGCTCTTCAGCACATGGATGGAGAGGGGCCAGTTCCCACTTTGCTGGAAGACGGGGAAACTGGTCCTCATCGCGAAGCCGGGGCGCCCTGCGGTCTCTCCGTCCGCGTACCAGCCCATTGTGCTGCTCGACGAGGTGGGACCTTTCGGACGGGCAGTTCGGCTTTCGCAGGATGCGCTCCACGGTGGACGCCATCATGTGCGTGCGAGCCCTCACAACATCACATCGGTGTCGGGTCGACGATGAAGTACCTGGGACTCATCCTCGACAGCCGGTGGAATTTCGTGGAGCATTTCCGACGTCTGGCTCCCAAACTCAACCGGGCTGGGGCTGCGCTCAAGCGGCTCCTGCCCAACCTTGGGGGTCCAGATGCCTCCTGCCGGAGGCTCTACGCGGGGATCGTTCGGTCCATGGCCCTCTACGGGGCGCCGGTGTAGGCGCCGTCGCTGAAAACGCAACCGGCGGCCATGCTGAACGCCTGCCAGAGGGTCATAGCAATAAGGATGGTGCGGGGATACTGCACGGTCTCCCTCGAAGCGGCGAGCCTTCTGGCTGGCCAATCACCGTGGGATCTGGAGGCAACAGTCCTTGCACACATGCACGATATGCGCGTGGAGATGCAACGCCGGGGTGAAAGTCCGCTGCCGCGACAGGTCACGGCATGGTGGACAGAGCTCCGGCGGGATCTCATGGTGAAATGGCTTCAACGACTATCGCAACCCAGTGCTGGGCACGCCACAATTATGGCGTAAGTCCCATCTTTGAGGCGTGGCTGGAAAGACCTCACGGCGTCCTTACCTTCCGCATGACGCAGGTCCTCACCGGACATGGTTACACTTGATAGTGGTGTGGGAATTTTCTGACGCCATAATTTAAGACATTTAGTAAGGACGCTTATATACTTATATAGTATAGTTGGTTATTTTATAATAATTTTTAGTTGTGTAGTCTATTGAAGTTTATTCGGTTGTAAATATTTGATGAATAAATATTTCAGGAATGAAAAATAAACAACGATTTCATTGATTTAATCGCAAACTGAAATCCCTTTAGCCAGGGCTTAGCTAGAGTCTAGGCTCCACCTCAAACATTCCGCATAGCGATCAATCAGGGGTGTTATCTACACTAATTTTCAAATGTTTAATCGTTATCCTAATACCTAAAGCACTTATTAAGATAACCGTAAGAGTTACTTATCCCCTCTTCTAAGAAACAATAGGGCGTATGGAATAAGTCTCCTTCTTCTTCTTAGATAGATAGATAGATAAATTCTTTATTGTACACCAAAAATAAAGCAATTACATAAGAAACTTAAAATTAATAGGGTGTCACAATGGGCGGTCTTATCGCTAAAAGCGAAAAAGCGAGCTAAAGGTACAGGATTGGAGAGACCGCTGAAATCGCAGAGAAAGTAGTTCGTTTTGGTTCTACTTATTTTCAGGCCAGCACTCTCCAGTCGGTGCCACCACTCCTATAATATGCTCTAGACCTCTAGGCCACTCTCGGCAACCAGCACAATATCATCGGCAGATAGCACACACCAGGGAGCCTCTTCCTGAATGTCCGACGCCAGATTATCATCAGGAAGAGGTAAGGGCTGCGAGCCAATCCTTGGTGTAAGCTGACAGACACATTGAAGCTTCCCGTAGTGAGCTTATTAACTAATAGAAACACAGCATCTTATATTCCTATTGGTTATAAGCTTGAGCCAAAGTGACGCCCCAGGGCCAAAGTAACCCCATTTTACGATACAGGAACATTTCTTATAGAATTGATGGTATATATACTCTTAACTGTTTGAAAATCTACTTGCACGAGTATCAACTTTAGAAATGCACATGATAAATTACTTAGGTTATCATGATGATAATCGGTAATATAATTAGACAAGATATTATTTACAGCCACCTATTGTGCTGCACACATCAGTCATTTACAATGCAGGCTTAGGGTGCGCTTTTATTATATATGATATAATATCGATAAAAGTTATAGGAACAAGACCTGACGAACCAGTTGTTGCATTGTTTATGGCTTGGTTGGTCTTTACTAAATGAGGTGAAGCCAAAGATTCAAAAAATATATCTTAATGTAACAATGACATTTAAATTATGAAATTCAAATATCATTTTGGCAAAATTCAAGAGACGAGGCCGATAGCCGATTCTCAAAAACAAAGGGGCGTGATTTGAGGCGATAATAACGTTGACAGGTAATCCGATAAAAGAAGGTATAAATAGATGACGCTTCTCAATATCTTCAGCAGATTGTAAAAATCAGTCGATAAAACAACAAGTGATTTTTTCATTCAGTTTTGGAAATAATAATATCATGTAAGTTTTATTTTTCTTAATTTAAAATATATCTAATTCTAACGTAAAACTTTGACCAAGTGGTTTTGTTGATTATTATTTGAAGATTAATAATTGTAGAGTTTTAAAAGTGTTCATATAAGTGTTTTTCGAAACTTGACCAATAAGACTTTACCTAAAGAACAATTATTAATGAAGTAACTCTATTTCCAGAATGCAACGTCCAGGTCCAGGATTCAATCAAGGTTACCCCGGCCCAGGTGGCCCTGGTGGCCCCGGTGGCCCCGGCATGAACCCAGGTGCGCCCGGCGGCCAAAATAGGTTCAACAACCCCGGAGGCCCAGTCTACGCTCCCGGATACGGCCAGCCCATGGGAGGACAGCAAAACAACCAGCAGAACTTCCAACCTAACGCTGGGTGCTTCATGCCCGCTGCCACCATCCGCAAGATCAGCAACACCACGCCACCACAACGATTTGATCCCTCCTTCCAATAATGCTGACCCGTCTGAATCTCTGCCTGTATATAATCCCATTATACTAGTTTAAGTTATTGTTAAATTATATAAATAAGTGTAAAAGTAAAATGTTGTACAACCGCATTTCTGTCATTTATTTGTAGGTACTTATGTTAACATGATTGCCTATTCTTCTGTTTCTTATTATTTAACCTCCACCCAAAAGTAACGTAAGTATTGGATATTCTGGTGACAGGCTATGTTGTAATAATTATGTCCATTTTTTATTTAATTTGTTGAACCAACATTTGTTTGTTGGACCGAAAATCCCATGTTTCCTTGATGGGCTTAAAGAATTTCTTACATACCATAAGATAAAGGACGTAAGTAGATACACAGGTTATGGAGGTCATTTTGATAATATATTATTAGATAAATTGAATACCAAATCTACTTAATAACCAGATGATTGATCAGGTGATTGATAAGAAAGTAAAAAAAATATGCCGATAGAGCGCTATCAGTGTTTTTTGTGATTATTATTTAGTGACTACTGCTAGTTTTAAAATCCAGCACCAGTACAATTTTAGACAACACCTACAGATGTAACAACAAAGATAATGCTAAGACATGAAGAGAGTGACAAAGAAATAAAAACGATGGCATTAATATCCTTACATATTATAAAACAAAGTGGGAATCGCGTCTGTTTGTTTGTATGAATGCAATAAACCTGTAGCTACATCTATGACGCCACACAGAATCTAAAATTCAAAATCCAGCATCGCAGTATTAGTAACCACGCGATTAGAACACGCAATAGCCCGAAATTAACTATCAGGCTCAGGTCAGACAAAACACCCATCTGGTTGGCAGATCTTCCCTTTTCAACAGAGATTTGTCCGCATATAGCTTAAAAAAGTTTTCAACAATAGAGTAATTAACACTTTGAATGTCGTAATTAGAGACACAATAGAAAGACAATTACCTTATGTCGGACTGTGTAACTTAAGACATTCGAAAGGTTAATAAGAAAGGCTCAGAAGTAAATTACATGCATATTATAGTATGGAGAAGTCGAAAATTTAAAAGTTTATAACGCCCGGGCGAAGCAGGGGGTGGGTAGCTGGTCAGGAGGTAATATTGTACGTATGAATGAATTTTAACTAGTATCTGCCAGCGTCTTAGAGCGTGAAAGAAGTAAATTATCCTAACTATTCGACTCTAAGGATAAAAGTGCTTATGGGCTATTCCAGGACATGGTCTACCCGTGAGTTAAATCCGTTTAGCGGATTGAGCGTGAAGGAGTAACAAACATACTAACACACACACACACGAACGTTCGCCTTTATCATATAATCGCACTTCTTACTAAAGTACAAGGTCAAGACGTGGTAGAAGATCTATTTCGTAACATTGACCATTAGGTGTATCTTATTTGGTATCGAAAATGTACAAGTCTAAAGTATATCTATCACATTATACCTATAGACACGATAACGCTATTCGATAAAACTCATAAGTTGTCATCTATTACAAATATCTATAGGTATATTTATTAGTTGTATAAATGAATATCAGATTAAAGAAGATCAAAGTAAAGATGTTTATAAATATTATTGCATTTATAAAATTAATATTTTATTAATGTGTAAGCCACATCAAAGATGATCAGGGGGGTAATGTCCATGTTTTGATAGAAACAATCTTCGCATCTGCACTGCTACGCAATCTGTTAAAAACAAATCTAATTTCCCTACATTTTAACAACATCCTTCACTCTATCATAGAGCACGAGAAGTCATTGATGACTTCCCCACCTAAAAAGATAGGGTGCAATCTAGCCTTTTATGTGGTACAAATGAACCAATTTATAGATGCAATAGTTAAAAATACTTTATTATGAACCATCTGAATTCTATTGTATTAACTAGTTACTTGCCATTTATTGAAACACATAAGGCATGAACCAAGATTGACTTTACTGTTACTATTAAAATCATGGTCGCAGGCACACTCACAATAACCCTACTTAAGCCTGAAAACCTATCGAAATTGGGCCTTGTAAGATTTGGGATGTTCCTAACTCAAAATACTCAATTCAGAAACCCGCTCTAAGTCAAGATTATTTTGAGAAAGCTAAGTTTTACTGCAACTATAAGAGATACAAAACTTTTTTGACGTACAATGTTGTACACACTGCCTCAAGGAATGAAGGCTTGAAGCTCCGCCCAAGAGCGAGGGTTGTCATTGGATGACTTTTCCCATCGAAAAAAAAAAACCTCAAATTGCTGAAGTCGATAGTTTACGTTAAATATGTATGATCTGGTATTTCTTGGGTCTGGTTTAGTGCAGTTTTGGGCCAGATTTTTTAAAATTTAATTATACACTATCTTGGTAGCGATACGAAAACGAAGCACAATTTGATGATTGTGAAATGAAGATTTATAAAAATGATTTACTTTGATTGCACTTTCCTGTTCACGATACGAAGTAGAAGCATATTAATTTGATTATGGTCAAATGTTGATTTATTATCCCATTTCTTTGTATCATACAGAGGCCATAGTGAATTTATTTCGTTAATTCTTCTTCGGTTAGCTAGCTAGGATACACCGGCCTCATATAAATTAAATTCATGAAAAAAAAATGGAGAGGAAAAACTGTTTCTTAAAGCCTATTTGCAAAATAATCATTATCATAACTTTTTTGCACATTTGAAACACCATAATTGGAGGTACCAGTTTTGCTGGATTGTTCGAAAAAGTCATTGCTACCCTAGGACACTAGTGAATTTTAAGCAGTAAAAATCTGCCATTGCCTCTTGCTCTACTCCCCAGGGCAAAAGAAGTCATTCCATCGACTGGCCTGTTGGTCTAGTGGTCAGTGGCCCTGACTGCTATGCCGGAGGTCGTAGGTCCGTTTCCCACCCAGGACAAATGTTGCTGTCTGAATGTAATTCATCTATTGCATGTATGTATTTAGAAGTATATTTAAAGTATGTATATCAGTTGTCTAGTACTCATAACACCAACTCTGCTTAGCATGGAGTTAGACGACGTTGTGTGATAGTTGTGGAATATTATTATTATATTATGATTCACACTTTTAAAAAAAGGTATCAGCTCAGACAGGTACCTATGAGTATACCCATAGATATGTAAAACTTTTCAAAATCTGCCCTACATTTTTATTATTGTAGATTCAGTAGCTTATCACAGACATCTAGAAAAAGTCACAAACAGTATCATGCAGATAATTGGGTTGATTGATTGTCAGTGTAAGTAGGGGGAAAGTGACTGTAGGCTATAAGGTAGGTAGGTATCATAGGTACAATATGTACGAATGAATAAGAAACCAAATGTGACTAGTCAGCGACTGGCAAGAAATATAATTTAAAGAGAATATACCTATAAGGCAAATATATAGGTACTCATAAAAATATTATAAGACATTATAAAAACCATAACGAATATGTGTTTTGCCATAGAACTTGATTTGCTTAAAAGACACAAAATAACATTAACTTCCTCATAGTACCTACCACAGTCAACGATACATCGCTGGTTTTCCGTGGCTATTCTGTGTCTGTACCAAATGTATGTAAATTACTCATTTACAAGCAAATAGGCCTCGTCAATTGAAAGAAAAGAAATAAGAAACATGTGTGAAGTCCATGCTGGAATACACGGATCGACTGAAGTCGATGTTGGTTTTTAGAACAGATAAATTCGTCCCCGACTAACCGACTAACCTAACAAGACGCACAGGACCAACAGTAGATGACTTTCAGCTGAAATGATGATGATGATGATGATGAGATGATGAAATCTGCCCGCGTCTTGTGGTCAGCTAAAAAACGTGTTTAAAAAAAAAACAATCCTTCGACATTGAACGCCTCCAATCGACTCGTACTCGTTGTATTACATAAGTTTTAACACTTTTGTTTTAACTGTGCTTCGATTATTGAAAATTAGTCTCATTTGATAAACGAATTAACAAATCTTATCAGTGTCAACAACATATAAGATAAATAAATTAAATAGGTATTCGGACCACACATAAGCTTAAAACAAATTCCCATGTTTTGTCCGCAGATAATGAAAAAAAAAACATTTCCATCTACGAAGTATGAGTAATTAATTAATTACTCATGATCTGTCTGCTTGTAAACCAAAAACATGTTCTTGCATGCATTTAGTAAGCCCCAAATGATATAATATTGACACCCACCCAACAAGCTCAGATTATATTATTCATATCCATAATTTGCAAGAGATTAAAGCAAAATGGAAGCCTTTCAGCGATGAGGAAAATGAAAGAGTAAATACTACTAAAACAAGAAGGTGCAAATATAGTGCTTTTGATGAGTATGATGATAGTGTGAAGAAGGCTTATTCTGATGTATCTGTTACAGTCGAAGACTTGCAATTTTATGCAAGTCCACATGGTTATATTCATGTTGTCATTTTCCTATTATACTGTTTTTTCATATTTTACGATAGTCCCACACCGGCTGAAGCTATTTATGGGTGTTTTTACACAGTGCGTTTGTAGGTACCTACGCATAATAGTCCATATGCCCATTTCTATTTAGAGCTAATCAGCTAGCTAGTCTCGGAAAGTTGATTTCGGTCCTTAATTCACTTTCTTATCGTCTGACATTTCTACAGGGTTCAAATAATCTACAAAATATAGAACAGAGGCGTAACCCGGTAGCCAGCCTTTCGGTATTTCACAGAATGCATTTTGGAGAGTATGCGAAGGAATTACTTGACTTGATTCCACCATCACCTTTATAACCCGTTGTTGATACCTCTATGATTCAGACCAAGCGTTTCGCTTCAAAGTTTATACCATTATAAGGTTTGGAACAATTTGCCTGCAGCAGCCTTTCCGTCAGATTATAATACGAGTTCATCAACGATTGCATCACTGCTTTCCATCAGATGGGATGGCAATCAAGCACTAGCTTATATTATTAAAAAAATATATTAATAATACAACAAATTTCTTTCGCGGCGTGGTTGCATCGGTTCGGATTCAGAACGCATCATGGCTTGATTGCCACAACGCTTCAAATCTATTTTTTATTAATTACAGATCAATATAAAGGTTGTCTGTAAAAAAACGCTTTTAGCGATAAGACCGCCCATAGTGACACCCTCTTTTAATTTTAAGTTCCTTATGTAATTTTTATTTTTGGTGTACAATAAAGAATATTATATCTATCTATCTTTCAATTGTTTCGCTATTTGAGAGAAAAAATTGATATAAATAGGTATATTATAATATGATTAATTTGAGAATCGATGAGTCTTGTCAGGTCTTGCTACTGTTATTGCATACCACACCTTACAAATATTTACCTACGCTTTGATGTATTTGTAATCTAAATGTTTGAGCACTAACGGATAATTAAGTTTTGATGTCTACTTAAGATTAAATCACATTGGGACTTCCCAGCCCTTACATTAGTAAGAAGGATATTGATAATTTTATTTTTGGGTGTCAAAAATTAATGATAAGATTAATTAGTAAGTGCAATGTCTACAAATAAAAAAAATGGTGTCGGTAAAGACATTAATCGTTTTTAATAATGTTAAGCAAAGATTACCTATCGTACAAAGCTGTAGAACTCGAAGATTTATCAGAAGGGAACTTACCTTTACTATCACAAGAGTTTCGATTTTTTTCTCTAATCATGCGATACTTACTTACTTAAGCATTGTGGCTTTTGTAAAATATAATTTATGACTGCATTTTCAATCATTACTTGGATCGTCTGGCATCATTTTACATAAGGAATCATCAAATGCCTTCTCCTGTTTGGGCGAACGAGAGGGAATGTCCAATCAACGAATAATCGTCTACTACGATGTCCCTCACACCGCTCTGGGTTTATCCGGTCCTCTTTCTTTGTCCAATCTTTCTTTGTAATGAGCTCCCGTTGAATATAAGGATGGCATCCAGCCAGTTCTCCTTTAAGGTAATGGTACGTGAACACATTCGCAAGAAATTGGCAGAATCATAACAGCGTTGATTTAGTGGATTCGTTTCTCATAATAATTTTGTTTATTTGTATGTATTTATATAAGAATTTATTTATATTATATATATTTTATATATTATTTTGGTTGCAACATGGTAGGTACCATGTTTTATTTCTGCACCACCCTTAGTTCGACTGGTAGAAAATGCCTAAGGCATTAAGTCCGCCTTTGTACAGTGTTTACTAGTGCATAAAGTTTTATTAAATAAATAAATAAATGTTAGATTTTTACTGACTAAAACTCTCAGAGATGCCCTTTGCGAGCACCATGGTAACTCCTTCCAACAATCCACAACCGTGGCAGTCATCAGCCCTAACTGACCCTGGCAGACATTAAACTGACTCATAGTGTAAGATCCGATTAAGAACGACCTTCACCAGTCTGTTTAATGGATGAAACCTATTTTATGACAAATTTAGTATAATAATAATAATATATATATACCATTGCCAAACTTAAGTGGCAATGGGCAGGGCACATTGCTCGCAGAACAGATAGCCATTGGGGCCGAAAGGTTTTGGAGTGGCGACCGCGTACCGGAAGACGCAATGTTGGAAGGCCTCCTACAAGGTGGACCGATGACCTGGTGAAGGTAGCGGGAAACCGAAGGATACGGGACGCACAAGAACGTTCGATGTGGCGACGATTGGGGAGGCCTATGCCCAACAGTGGACGTGTATCGGCTGAAATGATGTAACGCGGGTGGGTTGTCTAAGAAATTTCTGGCCAAACTTTTTTTTTTGTAGAATGCACCTTTATGTTTAACGAATAAATTTAATACTAACCGAAAGTATGAAGCCTTAAGAACATAAAAACGTTGGGTTGCCTATTTGTTTCCCGGCATAACTTTGGGTTGCCAGGTATAAACAGGTATGTCAATACTAGTAGTACCCACTTGTTTAATAAATAAATTGTAAATCAAAATAACGCTGTTTCATTACGGTTGTGCACTTTTCCAAAAAAAAAATCAATTTTCAATTTTTAATTAATAATAGTTTGGCCAGGAATTTCTTAGGCAATCCACCCGCGTTATATTATTTAATTTACTAGATTTGTCATAAAATACGTTTCTTCCATTAAACAGACCGGTGAAGGTCGGTCTTAATCGTATCATCTACTACCAGTCAATCTTGCAAACATCTCTTTGGGGTGCATGTGGATTACAACGTACATCGTCGTCCGTTATTGTCCGGTAAGGACCAAGTCCACTTGGTTCTTATCGGACAGCAACTGATGCAGGCTTTTTTTTTCCGATGGGAAAAATCATCCAATGACAACCCCCGCTCATGGGCGGAGCGGGAGATAGTGTCAGACTCTTACTGACTAAAAAACCCATCCCGTTCCTTCAAGCCTTCGTACCGGGGTTCGAGCGCCCTTTCGGATAACCCTGGCCCCAGTAGGCTTCGACTCGGCTGGGCCCCTGCTGTTGCTAATAACTCCTTGAGGCGCGCGAGAACAGTGCGCGCGTCGGCTCGAACCTGTGGCTATTTAATTAGGCGTAAAATGCACTCATTGGACTAAATTCTTTGTTTAGTTACTAATAAAACCAATCAAAGATCGATTGGTTTCATTCTCATCATAAAATGTCATTTCACAAGTTACATTCTAGGGCGCTGAAACAGATACCTACGCATTATTGGCAATAATACTCGTATTTAGATATAGATAATGGATTTATAAATGTTATAAACACTAAATTCACTAAACCATTGAAGGCAGTATGCGTAAATGGTTTATATGGATCAAATGCTCTGTACCTATGTTGGAAATGTTTGGTGTATAACTAGAGCCTACGTATTTAGTAAATAGTTTTCCATGCTATTTTATGACATATTGCTCCTATTAGTCTTCGAGTCTTGGTCATTCAAATCGGGCTGGATTGGGCTTCGGCCGCTGTATCGCCACTTCCTGACTGTGCAGTCAATCAATGTAGATTGGGATCAGGTTTTAAAACCGCTTATCATAGTCTCAATACTCGTTGATAGTCGTTCATTAGAACGTACTAATCTCAGGAACTACTGCTTTGACTCGCAGGGGAAACTGCAAAGGGGCGTTAATAAAATACTTACTTTTCCTCCGGTTTCACTCATAGCTTTGATTAGGTACTACTCCGCTCTTGTTAGTCATGTCTTGTTGGTCGTGTGTTGAATTGTTGATGTTATATAGCCTTCCGCAATAAATGGACTATACAACGCTAGATTTAAATTAGAACATAAGATCTTCAATTCCTGAGATGAGCACATTCGAACAAACAAACTCTTCAACTTTTATAACATTAAGTGTTTACGTGGAAAGGTCAGCTGTGGAATTCCACTAGGGTGAGCAAACTAATTGGTTTGCATTTAGAAACATGGGTTCAACAACCCGATCAAAAAATATTCAACAGCACATGTTTGAATACTATATGCCTTAAACTATCATTTACTGGATATATTTTTGACTTGATTGCGCCCTGGCAGTTGGTGGGTAGTGAGTGTAGTGACATGCTCACTCAAACTTGTTGATGGTGGCGCATGTGCTAAAAACATAGGTTCCATTTAAAATAAATAAGATTTCGATGTAGATTCTTGCACAGTAAAAGATAAATGCAAGAATGACTATGATAAACATAGTCATTCTTGCATTTATCTTTTGACTATTTGACCTTGAAAATTCAATAGTACCTGTAAGTATTTTAATTGAAGTAAATGCTTCAAATTTTGCAGTTTTAATTGGTTGTTGACGTAATGTAGAGAATGATTCATGCAAATTATATCGTATTGTTCCGGATTTCCAATTTAATTACACAATATTATCTCATATCACGAATACTATCATACGAGTACAAAGGTAGTTTTAATCAAAGTGCCTAAAGATGTCTCAGGTGGTTTTTGTGATTCATAGAAATCGCGATACCCAGCCAATAGCTGAGAGATACTCGGATTAATGACCAAATTAGTTCTGGGTAGCATCAACAATAATAAAGATACGGATGAGGAAAATCAACGCAACGTTTGTGATAAAGTGAAATCATTGAGAACTAATAAAAAATACTCTGAAATCCGCGACAACAGTTGCAGTATAGTACGAGTAAATACATTTTATCATTAGGTTTAAGGGCATACTCACACTACATAAGCAGAATTTTAGTAACTTTTAACACCCTTGTCAGAAAAAGTAATTAAAGGAAGTTAGGAGTACCCCACCCCCAACCCTCTTACGCTTACATTAAAATTCATAAACGGAAATTATTAAGTCGAGAAATAAAGAATACAGGTACTTAATACAACTTTGCATCATATCAGAAAAAGGGGAATAAAAAAATATTCCCCTACAGAAGCCCACCACCCAAAGCAAAGACCCCACCCGCATTTAATGCGTAATACTTAAATTGCGCCATAAGATATTATCAGAAAGGAAAATCACTAACACTGTTGACTAATGTAAACAACTAAAAAATACTGTGAAATACGAGACAATAGCCAGCCTAATAAATAAATTATGTCACGAGGCTTAAGAAGTAATCGGAAAGGAAATTCACTAACCGTATTCAATAATGTAAACAACTGATAGTAGTGATGATTTACTCTATAGCAAAGAGGCACTAGAGTCAAAACCGAAGATTGCGAAGATCTTAACCATCTCTAGCAAAGGTTTTTGAGGCTAGGTCCAAAGATAGGAAGCTCGGATCGCTCCTCAGCGTTTTGATAGAGAAAACAGGCTTTAACTTTTATATTTAGGTAATGGGCTCTTCTGTAGTGGGTAAGAGAGTAAGTTTATCTGAGCGATGTTCTATTCGATCCAGTACCCAAGTTTGGTCTACAATGTCGCTGTCGGCTCTCAGCCCTTACCTCTTCCTGATTATAAAGGTTTGCTCTGACGTCGGATATCTAGGAAGAGGCTCCCTGGTATAAGCTGTTTGCCTATGACATTGTCTTAGTTGCCGGGTGTGGTCTAGGGTCCACAGCAGATTTGAAGTGTGGTGGCATATACTTGAAAGTGTTGACCACCTAAAATTGAGCAGAACCAAAACCAAATACTTGTTCTGGGATTTCGTCAGCCTATACAGTTCTGTACTCTTAGCTCTCACTGGGATGCCCATGCCTATCTGCTCCGACCTTTGGTACCTTAGGTCGCCAAAGGTAAGGGCTTAGGTAGACCCCTTAGCCCTTCAAGTTGAAGGATACAATCTACAAATCTATGATAATACCTGACATACTCTAAGGATCAGAATGTTGGCTTGTGAAAAAAGATTGCATGTAGCGCAGATGAGAATGTTGTTGAAGAGGAATTGTTTGTCTTAGTATAGTCATGTGAAGAGGAGGGATGAAACGGATGTTACTAAAAGAGTTATAACGGATGACAAAACATAATGGAACAAAACGTTGCGCCGACCCGAAATAACATGGGACAAGGACAGGAAGAGGACAACAGACTAATATCAGAATAATAAATGATTTACAATTTTTCCATAGGCATTATATGTACTCAAAATGATATCAAATAATAGACTTTTACAGTTTTACCTCATAAATGGTCTCATATCAAACAGAATATTAATATTACTTTATCCTGACGGTTTTGTTTAATCTTCGCACCGACCGCGCCCAGATAATTATAATTATATTATTAGCTGAACGTAATCACTACCCGCTGAAAGTTAGACGCGTGATACGAGCATGATATTTATTATTAAACGGAAGAGAACAACCAATAATTTATTTATAGAAACAATAAGGAATGCGATCGACACAAAGTAAAGCTAAAAATAGCCAATTTATCAGATTTTAAATGAAAAACATTGATAAAGCTTGGGCTGTCCTATAGCAACTCAATTTATACAAACATTTTTCATTATTATTCTACACAAACATTGTTCTATTATTATTAGTCCACCAGTATTAGGAGCAAAGTCCAAGCTACCGGTGGTTAGGGCTCCAGATACAATGAGAGACATGGCTTTCCCAATCAACCCCTTGATAAAGCGATCTACTGAGAGCGGTCTAAAGTGTTAGTCAAACTCGTGGCTATTGAGCTATTGGTTTATACAACTATCGGTACAATGATCGCTGAGGCCACATCCCACATGTCGCCTACCTCAGGAGTCAAGTCGAGATACATAATTTATTTACATTTTTCGACTTTCAGGAGGTTTGCGTTATGCGGGACGGTAATATCAGCAATCAATTCACGCCTTTCGATTGTCAACCACCAGTGTCTAAGGATTATTGGCCTCAATAGCCCTGTCAATGTAATATGACCATTATTGAGAACTGGGTCGGGTTTCAGAGCAAGTTGCCGAGTCTTGGCTATAAGGTTGTGCGGTTGTGCCTATGCAAATACTCTCTGGAAACAATGTGAGAAATTGGTTTTTCCAGGTGGTGACATGCCCGCGGGCTTGCGGACAGTGAGCAATGGGTAGCTTGCTGTCCGGCCGTCCGGTAACTGTCCGGACCAAGCCCAAGTCGTCGACGGCGCGCACTGTTCCCGCGCGCCTCAAGGAGTTGTCAGCAACAGCAGGGACCCAGCTGGGTCAAAGCCTACTGGAGCCAGGGTTATCCGAAAGGGCGCTCGAGCTCCGGTATGAAGGCTAGAAGGAACGGGGTGGGTCTTTTAGTCAGTAAGAGTCTGACACTATCTCCCGCTCCACCCAAGGGCGGGGGATGTCAATGCATGATTTTTTCCCACCATACAAAAAAAAAAGGTGGTGACATGCCCGGCAGATATCAACCGTGCGTCTATCACAATAAATCTTCGGTTATTATTCGTTATAATAACTTTGTCCGTAGTTGCATGGACAAAACTTTCAATTTCCCCAAAAGATCACTCAAATGCAACCAAGCCATGACCGCTTACTGGTCGAAGCTCATGAAGGGTCCAGAAAAAGCGTTAGACATAATTGATAGGCACATGCTTGACAACTATTCACCTGAATGATGGTAGGCGAAGCGATGATGTGGCCGACGATGAAGCATGCTTGCCTAGAAGTAACCATATTCACTCTTAGCTCAAAGGTGTTCTAAGTTGTAGGTATCAGTAAACACAGACTATGAACTGTGCATTGTCATCAAAGTAGTATTGTACCAAACTATTATTTAATTTATAACTACAATACCTAATCCTATTATCCTATTAGCAATAAAGTTTATGATCGCGTCATAATAAACACAGCAATACTACAGCAAACTCATTGATAAATTACATTATTATTTATAGTACCCTCACCTGGTGCCACCGCCGCCGCCATTGATATAATTATACCTGCAGCCCTATCAGCCAATATCAGAGTCGAACGTGACTATGTGAAGACTAGCAAAGACGTCATTGTCATAGTTAAGCTTTCTAGAATTTCTTTGTTGTATGAAATGATTAGAAAGTAAAATGTCTCGTCACTTGGCCAAATGATTTAATTATTTCTAGTCGACATCGAAATACTTCCTACATAGGAAGTATTTTACAAACAGTTAATGAATGTTTTCCAGTAAGACCACTAGACACCATCAGTTAGTTCGTCAAGTAGAAATAGTAATAGATGACAAATAAATCATGTAAATAATTTGCAAAAAGATGGCAAAAGCTACAAGGAATAATTTTTTAACAAGCCCGCTATGGTGTGGCGGGCTTGTTTTAAAATTTACAATTCCTGAAGGGACATCTGGAGTGAGATCACCGAGAAGCACGAAGAAGCGCATCTCGAAAGCTTTCGACAAGATCTAGCATGAAAGCCTTATTGCTA
The DNA here is from genome assembly GCA_910589285.2 of Mythimna ferrago. Taxonomy (NCBI): domain Eukaryota; kingdom Metazoa; phylum Arthropoda; class Insecta; order Lepidoptera; family Noctuidae; genus Mythimna; species Mythimna ferrago. The sequence continues at coordinate 13,747,471 of OU342687.1, forward strand.
AGTTTTCGACAAGGTCTGGCACAAAAACCTTATTGCTAAACTTCCTTCCCTCGGCTTACTCACAGTCTGTGTGATTGGATCGCAGACTTCTGAGGGATGGGTCCATTCGAGTTGTAATTGATGGCTCTCATCGTCTAGCCAATTGAACCGGGGTCCCTCAAGGGTCGGTACTTTTGGTAAGATTGTTCTTGTTGTGCATAAATTACCTACTCAAGCCCAGTACCTCAGAGTATGCAGACGACAGCACTGAAGCTGAGAGTTACGTGTGGGTAGTGGTCTCTAGTGGGATTCGTCTCTCCAAGAGACTATAATTGTCTGTTTGGAATCGTCCTTGAAGGCGGTCTCCAATTAGGATTCCAATCTGGTCAAGTTCTATGCTTCTAAAACCAGGCGTGTTTTTTTTTTTCGCTAAACGGACCCGGCTCTATCTTCGGTTTAGACGGCTAGGGCGTGAGGACGTCCGGGTCCGTTCCTTCACCATGCGGCCATCTCCTTCGCTAGAATTAATGCTTTACAGAAGGAGGAGACCGCTTGCTATTCCCTTTCACTCAGGACTATGGCCTGAACCAGGGCCTGGTGCGAGAGATCGCCACCGCCGTTCGACTCGACGATGTTCCACCTCAGCCGGCCCACCACCACCGTATGCTGAACCGTAACCTTCCACACAATGGTGACACCCGGGCGTTTCTGAACGTGCTCCATTGTCGACCACATCATCGCTTACCATCAGGTGCGATGGTGGTCAAACGGGAGCCTATCAATAATAAAAAAAAAAAACTATTTTGGATTCCGAGCGGAGGAGTGTGAGAAACATAATTTCACCATACATAAAATATAATGAACAATTTAATAAGTAAGAAAATCATTTATTTTTAGCAACGAATAATTAATTGTATCATCAAGTAGGTGGTGACAAATCCGTTTATCAGATACACAAATTAAAAATAGCTTGATTAGAAATCTACGAAATTGTTTTGATCCGTGTGGAAGGAAAAACCGATCGGATGATAGTGACTTCATGTTCCTTCACGTTTTGAAGGAACATGAAGTCACATGAAGGAACATGAAAATTTCTAATGCATAGAAAACACAGTTCTCCTAGGCCTATTGCTAAGGCCTATGAGAACTGTGTTATCTATGCATTAGAAATTTTCATCTCTTTCACAATCGCAAAGTTTCTGTCTTTCAAAATAAGACACCAATTTATTCCTCTCAGATTAGGGAATTCTTTCCATTGAGTCAACCACTTGATGTATTAATATTATGCCAAAGCAATTCGACAAGTTTCTTTTATCTACTTCTGAATTAACAAAAATGTGATAGATATGTCATTTTGACAAATATGGTTACAGTATCAATATTACATTAAAAAGAGTCCTGAAAACTAAGTTTTTGTGGAGGTATCAACTACTGTTTACAGTCTAAATTAATTTTGATAGATCATTTGTTTCAGACAAAAACACACATTCTTTAATAGCCAAAAATTGAGGTCTGTCAGATATAAAACCAAAATAACACAAGGGCTTTCAGATGACCTACTTTACAAATCGCATCGAATTAATCACAGAGGAGGCCAGCAAATAGTTCAATCGGATTATAAATGCGTCGTGAAAATAATCTGATAAAACATGTAGCATCCGTATAAATACACGCAGTCGCAGCCTTAATATCATAACATATTCGAGAGTGACCAACAAAGTCAACTTGAGGAGCCCAAGTGAAATTATTATTTATTTATATTTCTAAATCACTTTTCGAGAAACCTACCAATCAAGTAAGTATTGACGTCTCATCTCTATTATATTTTAAGAATCTGTCTTCTTATTTAAATGATTGTTTTACTTGCCATAGATTTAGATATTAATTCATTCTCCTCTCTTTTCTGTTCTTCTTAGTTCTAATGTCCACGAGGAAAATATTGTCATCTTAGCACTGTAACATTTTAAGAATCGTTCTTTTTATTTAATTATATTTAAAATACAATTAAAACATAATTAATTCCAATTAATCTATCTCTTCTGTTCTCCTTAATCTCATGTGCACAACAGCAGATTTCTACTATTTAATTAGTAACTTTATGATGACACTAACATTTTATTTTGTTTTTGCAGAATGCAGCGCAACCAAGCCTTCTCTTCCAACAACCGCTACCAGAGCTACTCTGCCAGTCCTTGCTTTGGACCACCCAGGAACCAGCACTATCCCAATGGAAGCTACGCACCTCAACCTCCACAGCCCTTCCAGCCCAACACGTGCTTCATGCCCGCAAATGTCATCCGGAAAATGAGCAACACCACACTTCCTAAAGGATTTGGTCGTAACTTTTAAATCGAAGGAAGGCTCATACATTTGTGATGGAATCTCGAGTAGTAATGCGTTTTAGTTACAGTTTACTGCTAGTTTAGGTTAAGTAATCTCACAATATTTATTTAATAAGTTTAAACATTAAGTGAACTTTATTTATAATATATTGTTTAGGGATATAAATCGTATCGTCTTTGTGTACTTTTTTAAGTTGTACACCATTTTTATGATTTTTTTAAGTCAATAAATAATTTATACAAGCTCTAAACTTTTTTTATATCACCTTTCTCTAGTTTAAACCTAGTTAAAAAATCCTCCAAAATATTTATAATATTGCAATAAAATTGGAAATTAGTACTTTGAACAGTTCATATTAATGCGGCGTACTGCCGCAATATATTATAAAAATATACCACACACTCATTCCGATCAAGTTTTTTTAAATATTATTATTGTTGATAGACTGTTAAGAAATTGTTTTTAACCCTAGAAAGATAATCACATAGCAACTAGCGTAAAAGATAATCATACGTCTGTCAGACGTATACCTTACCTTATAGATTTTTTAGTAAGCCTACGGAAGTATTATCATGCCTATAGGTTGAAATAATTGTTTGTATTATATTTAAGGAAATAAAATGATAAAATAGCAATAATAAAGTTTAATTGACAAATTTATTACAAACAAAAATCGTAAACTTCTTTACAAATTAACAAAAACTTAACTTGTCTTGTATAGGAACATTTAAAATCATTTTCAGTCTTTATATTTTCATATTTTATACTTTTACAATTAAATTAACGTAAACAATACCTACTACAATAATCAGTATTTTACTTTCGGTTATTAAATGCACTTTTGGCACACAGCTCTGTTGTGTTCTCCACACACGGGTTTTTTGCACTTCATACATGATAATTTTGACATCCTACGGAGTTTAGATGGCGGCTCTTCTTGCTGAGCCTGGCCACTGTTTGCATTAGGATTAGGCAACAATTCCTCTATATTTTGCCGCACAGTTCTTTTCAGAGTTGGCATCTGTAACCTTTTTTCCATCCAAGGCAAAGTGAGATCTGTACTAAATTTTTTCATAGAGTTCTTACGGCTTAGAGGCTTTTCGTTATATAATATTAGAACAATAAATGAATGTGAATGAATTTACAAAGGCTATAAGTCTATAGTCCTGAGCGCTGGGCGTAACGATTTGTCATCCATACGCAGACACCTGATCAGAAAGTTGAATCTGTCTCGACTCATAACTGACACGTAGCGCGTTTCTGAAAATGAGCTATCAAAAAGTTCTTCCTTCGAGAGGTGGTTATCTTTCATAGCAGCAGATAACGTCAAGATCCCAATAAGCACACGGACTTCAATTTTATTCGTTTCCCGAAAAGTAGCAGAAAATTTTACTTCTTTTCCAGCTTCTTTATCTTTGGCTTCTTTATTTCGGCATTTTAGGGAATTTTCTTTGTTGGTCCATCTCACTATTTCACTTAGTATATCATCAGTTACGAACAGATTAAAACATAACAAGGGCTCGTAAACGTTTCTACACATATGCGTTGGTCCTCTAGCTGATCGAACAATATTTATTGCTGAGGTTCTACCGTGACTTCGACCCTTGCTTGTGGCCCAACAATGCTTATTTTTACCTCTGAGTGTGCGCTGAGAAGAAATAATTATGCGGCTATCAGAAGGCGCAGCTTGGTCAGCAGTAGACTCTGAATGGTCTTCAGCAGAGACTTCGGGTATTCGGGCTTCATCGATGAATTCGTCTTCAGTGTCACTCTGCACATTGTCTTCTAAGAGGTTACCTTCGCATTCGCTTTCCGATTCTGATGACGATTCCTCTTCATTTTGATATAAAAAGTTCTCAATTCGAGAACTATCCAACACCCTTCGGTTTGCTATTATAATATTATAATAATTAATACCTGAAAATAAAATAATTATAAGTGTAAATAACAATAAACAATCAGTTCAAATGATTGCAAAAGTTGCATTAAAGATAATCATACGTCTCGCGGACGTACGACATAGGTATATCTTTCATTTGAACGTACTTACCGTGGCGCCACTGCTGCTTAGCGCGAGCTCCGGCCACCGACTGAGTTGACTCGCGCGGCTAGCGCGCTGCGATTAATAATAAAAAAACTACAACGAAATTTAATTTCACGATACGTCTTGCGGACGTAGATTATCTTTCTAGGGTTAATCAGTCATTCTGTTGATATTCCTAGATATTTATCTTGAATAGTATACGTATTTAATGAGAAAGAACTATACAATTCCACCCTTAGTCTCTTACCCCTTTTTAATAAACCTCATAATAATAAAAGGTATATTAAAAACCATTTTAATAGAATTTATTTGCTTTAATAAAGTCACTCAAAGGGCAATGGAAAGGGCTATGTTCGGACTTTCTTTGTATTGTCACATCAGAAAGAAAGATGTCCGCAGGAGTTAAGTTACCTACATAGTCCGAAGAATCGCCAAACTTAAGTAAAGGTGGGCGGCCATGGTCCGGAGCGAAGAGGAGTGGCAGGCGGTCGCCGACTTCTGCGAAGCAGTAATGCTCGCTAAGGAGGAGGCCTCAGGCAACGGCGCTCTCGCCGCCGCCGGGATTCCGATCCCGATTTCCAGCCACCGTACTGCGCGGGCTTGCGGACAGTGAGCAATGGGTAGCTCGCTGTCCGGCCGTCCGGTAACTGTCCGGACCGAGCCCAAGTCGTCGACGGCGCACGCTGTTCCCGCGCGCCTTAAGGAGTTGTCAGCAACAGCAGGGGCCCAGCCGGGTCGAAGCCTACTGGGGCCAGGGTTATCCGAAAGGGCGCTCAAGCCCCGGTATGAAGGCTTGAAGGAACGGGATGGGTTTTTTAGACAGTAAGAGTCTGACACTATCTCCCGCTCCGCCCAAGAGCGGGGGTTGTTATTGGATGATTTTTCCCATAGAAAAAAAAGGGCACATTGCTCGCAGAATAAATGGTCGACGGGAACGAAAGGTTCTAGAGTGATGATCACGTACCGGAAGATGCAGCGTTTGAAAATCTCCCATAAGGTGGTCGGATGACCTGGTGAGGGTTGCGGGAATCCAATGGATGCAAGACAAATAGGACTGGTCGTTATACTGACACTTGGAGGAGGCCTGTATCCAATAGTAGACGTCTTTCGGCTGGCTGAATTGATGATTCGTATGAAATATTAGTGTACTTATGTCGTGTTCAACAAACGTTGACTAGGACTGGTTAATTTCGTCTTGAGGTAAGCTGTGGTACATGAGATGAGATGACTTCGCGCATCTTACCCAACGCTATCCAAATTAATCGAATTCGACAATACACTTATTTCATGAAATAAGACATACCGTTCCCAGTAAATGTAATTGTCTACAGCTGCGAGGGTTTCTTCTGTAGTGATATTAACCTATCAATGTAACATGAACTTTATGTGAGTTAATTTTAAGACTCATTCTTCCGGAAACTTTACTGAAATCATCAAGCATTAGGTACACTGTGGTCCTTTGACATGGCTACTAAATTGTCGGCATACCGAAGTTTAGTGATGTACAGGCTATTTCTTTGTTCTTTATTGAACACGAAAACTTAACTTTATAGTAGGATATAGTTATACAGTTCATGTACATGGCAAGCTTAACTCAATTTTAAGTTTTTCCCAGCAAACTTTCTAGTGTTAGAAAGAGATCAAATTTCACGTTATTATTATCAATCTACAACCTCGCAGACATCCTCTACAGGCCTAAATCTGCTTTTGGAGAAAGGTGGGCTCATTGGAGTGAAGGCCACAATAGCTCACGTTTACCGATCCATGTAATGAATATGGATATCAATATTTGTTTGTACGAGTACAGTGTTTATGTGCATAAAGTTTTAATAAATAAATAAAATCTGGATAGCTTGATAGGTAACTGCTGCAGCATATGTATTTGGTTTACGGTACTAAAGCCTTTTTGGAATCCGGCTTCTTCGTAAGGATAGAAATCGTTAAACCATACGCGCATGACAGTTCGTGATGATTCTTGAAAACTGCTAATTGTAACCATGGCTCAGAAATTAAATGAGCATAAATTCTTTAGCAGCAAACTCAAATCTAGAAACACTTCAGAGATTTCAGTCCAAGACACTATGTATGATTGTAAATGCACTTTTGTACATTACCAATGAAGGCCATACATTGAGACTTAAACATATTGACCGTAAAACAAGAGATACTCGAATCACTTAAAAAATACAAAAAGAAACTATCTCAACATACCAACACCTTGTCACGAGGACGTATAGAAACCGGTCCCATCTTCCAAAGATTAATAAAAAAACACCCCAAGATCTCCTGTAGATAATAAAAAGTTGGATGTATCATTGGATAACTTTCCACGCATGCCACATTATCACATTCATAACATCCAGATAAATTTCAGAAACAGACAGATTGCAGAAAACAAAAGAAGAATAAAAAAAGCGGGTTAAGAGGCTGCTTTTCCACTCGCCTATCGTAACCAAGCGGTCTCCGATTGGGGCGACGCCAATCTGGTCAAGTTTAATGCATCTAAAACCCAGGCGTGTCTTTTTTCCGCCAAACGGAGCCAATTCCACCCGGCTCCAACTTTCCGGGGTGTAACCGTGCCGATAACCGACCACCTTGAGCTTCTTGGAGTTACGTTATCATTTACTCTCAATTTCGGTTCATACATCGATGCAAAGGCTCAACTGGCTGCCAAAAAATTGGGGATCTTAGCAAAGGTGAGACGGTACTTCACGCCGGAACAGCTGCTCAATCTTTATCAAGCCCAAGTTCGATCGTGTATGGAGTACTGTTCTCATCTTTGGGATGGATCTGCCAAATACCAGCTTGATGCGCTGGAGTCGATTGAGAGGCGAGCCAAGAGAATCATCGGCAATGATGCACTTGTAGAGTCGAAGCTCCAAAGCCTTGAGCATCGCCGCCGAGTTGCTAGTCTGTCGGTTTTCTATCGTTTACATTTCAGGGAGTGTGCACTGGAATTGCACAATCTAATTCCGCCAAGTCCGTTCCATCATCGGACCACACGACATACAGCGTTGCGCCACCGGTACATGGTAGACATCCCACCCATACGCACAAAACGTTTTGCGAAGACATTTATTGTGCGTACAGCCAAGGAGTGGAATTCCCTGCCGGAATCTGTGTTTCCTGATAGCTACAACTTAGGAGTCTTTAAGTCGAGAGTGAATAGGTTTCTTCTAGGCAAGCGTGCTTCATCGTCGACCACGTCATCGCTTACCATCAGGTGAGATAGTGGTCAAACGCAAGCCTATCATTAATAAAAAAAAAAAAAACATCGAGCATAGTTTAAAAGCTTATTACTTCATGTAACGCAATCCAACGTGATGTTTGACGAAAAGGCAACGCGAGTGATAATACTTGAAAACTCTGTTGGCATTCAGTAATTCCGTGATTTACTCGAATATATTACAAAACTTGTTCCAGGAAATACGTGTTTTTTTTTAAATACTTAAAAGTTTTTGAAAAACATTGTCATTATTTAGAATCTTGATATTTGCTAGGCTTGTATACCTAGTTGTTGCAAAATAGCAGATTTTCAGAGGTCTTAACTGGATTAGTTTTACACAAATTAATAAATTGATTTCCATAGAAGCCTAGATAATATCCACAAGATACTGTTTCCAAAATAATCTAATGAAAAATGTGTATTAACGTCATAATCGCGTAAGAGCGGTTGTATGAAAAATAGTGAAAATATATGTCGAGATGCATCCCCTTAATATAGATTTTTAAAAGCTGAGTACCACCATACGTCTTATCCATGCCTATGGCGTTTTCAGTATTAAATAACCATTGAAGGGCCTAAAAAATCGGGTTTCCCTTCCGCCATTGCCTAATACATTGTTGTTTGTAAGCCGCTTCAGGGGGCATCCTAATCTCGTACAACTTGAGGTCCAGTTGCGTTGGGACAAGTTATTTATAATTTAATGATTTTTGGAATTTTAATGTAATGAATATTTATATTTGCAACGCTTGGGGGAGGCCTATGTCCAACAGTGGACGTCTGTCGGCTGAGGTGATGATGATGATGAATATTTGTAATGACTAGTGTATTTCATAATGATTTTAATTAACGGAATTTTGTGTTTATTTACGGTTAATTTCTTTTTAATCTAAATGTGAATGATGATTTTTATATGAGTCTTAATAATGGTACCTGAAATATATATTTTTTTTATGTCGTAGATATAGTAGCGATTCAATCTAGTTCTTTACTCTTTTTCCTTTCAGTACGTCTCCCAGAAATATAACCGATAATTAGATTTTATTGTAAATCTAATTATCGGTTATATTTCTGGGTTTTCAGTATTAAATAACCATTGAAGGGCCTAAAAAATCGGGTTTCCCTTCCGCCATTGCCTAATACATTGTTGTTTGTAAGCCGCTTCAGGGGGCATCCTAATCTCGTACAACTTGAGGTCCAGTTGCGTTGGGACAAGTTATTTATAATTTAATGATTTTTGGAATTTTAATGTAATGAATATTTATATTTGCAACGCTTGGGGGAGGCCTATGTCCAACAGTGGACGTCTGTCGGCTGAGGTGATGATGATGATGAATATTTGTAATGACTAGTGTATTTCATAATGATTTTAATTAACGGAATTTTGTGTTTATTTACGGTTAATTTCTTTTTAATCTAAATGTGAATGATGATTTTTATATGAGTCTTAATAATGGTACCTGAAATATATATTTTTTTTATGTCGTAGATATAGTAGCGATTCAATCTAGTTCTTTACTCTTTTTCCTTTCAGTACGTCTCCCAGAAATATAACCGATAATTAGATTTACAATAGTCTTTCATTACTCTCCGCCCCTAACAATATTAAAGCGGCAGATGTAGTTTTTCAAAGACTTGGAAATTGCAGCAATATGTGTTATATTGCTTGAAAGCCTGTAAATGAGGTTTGAGGAATACGAAACCTATACAATACCACACGGAGCAGCCTTCAGTTGACTTATAGATGTCATCGACACAAATACAAAGGAGGCCAGGGAATGGTTCAATCAGATTATAAATGCGTAGTGAAAATAATCTGATAAAACATGAAGCATCCATATAAATACACGTACTCGCAGCCTGAATATCATAACACATTCGATTGTAATACAGATACAAATCGACTCGAGGAGCCCAAGTGACATTATAATTAATTTAATTTTATATACCAAGTTTCATCAAACCTATCAATCAAGTAAGTATTTCCATCTTATCACTTTTGTAGTTTTAGAATCTATCTTGTTATTTGAATAGTGTATCTGCTGCCTTCCATATAAAACCAATTCGGTCTCTTCTGTTCTCCTAAGTTTTCATGGTCACAATGACTGAGGTTTACTTTTTAATCAGTAATATTTTATTTTATTCTCCTCTCTTTTCTGTTCTTTTTAGTTCTAATGGCCACGAGGAAAATATTGTCATCTTAGCACTGTTACATTTTAAGAATCGTTCTTTTTATTTAATTATCTAAAATAAACTTAAAAATTAATTAATTCTAATTAATCTATCTCTTCTGTTCTCCTTAATCTCATGTGCACAACAGCAGATTTCTACTACTGAATCAGTAACTTTATGGTGATACTAATATTTTGTTTTGTCTTTGCAGAATGCAGCGCAACCCAGCCTTCTCTTCCAACAACCGCTACCAGAGCTACTCTGCCAGCCCTTGCTTTGGACCACCCAGGAACCAGCACTATCCCAATGGAGACTACGCACCTCAACCTCCACAGCCCTTCCAGCCCAACACATGCTTCATGACCGCAAATGTCATCCGGAAAATGAGCAACACCACACCTCCTAAAGGATTTGGTCGTAACTTCTAAATCGAAGGAAGGCTCATACATTTGTGATGGAATCTCGAGTAGTAATGCGTTTTGGTTACCGTTTACTGCTAGTTTAGGTTAAGTAATCTCACAATATTTATTTAATAAGTTTAAACATTAAGTGCACTTTATTTTAACTATTGTTTAGAGATTCGAATGTAAACTATTTTTGTAAGTCTGTTTACATAGAACTATTCTTTTTTAATCTATTTATTAATAAATTTACATTGAACAATTTTTTTTAGTTTATGTTTTAACATCTGTTTCCTTTGTGCATAGTGATTATGGTGGTATTTCAATTTCAATAATTTAATATCTCATTCATTTTGGATATGCGCTATACTGTTTTCAATTTAGTTGAATAAACTTAACTAGTGAGAACGAAGAAATTAAAAAAAAAAACTACACAATCTACTATAAGTATCACCAAATCTGTTTATCATATTCCAACAGATATTGTTTTGTTATTATACTGTAATAAACCAAGACCCAATTACCTAAATAATACAGTTGTAGAAAACAAGGACTTACAGTATTACTGTGTAGTTTAATTTCATTCCTACTAATTATTTGATATGGTCGTTACCTGTACCTGATTTAGTTTAGGACCCGCTAAGCAGCCCTGTAGAACTCCAAATACCAGTGATTTATTAGTTCATATTGTTAAAATTAATTTTTTGCACGTAACTGCCCTATAATTATGTTTTGTATATAATTATAAAATATTTCTCATGGCTATCATCATAGTGGCTAGAACTAGGTGCAGCTATACAGCGGTGGTTAAACTTAGGTGTATCCTATTTATCATCGGCTAGGGCTAGGTTTTCGGTGCAGTTAAGCATTTTGGTTTTATTTTGAGATTCTGCTATTGCATTTCCCAATTAATGTAATTTCATAAAAACATACCTTTTAAAAAGGGGGCCAAGTTCCTATCGTCTAATTGTTCGCCTAAAAAAGGGTTGAAATTTTAGATGCACTTTAAAATCGATCATAATCATCTTCATCAACAGCCTGATCATCGTTAAATTTAAACTTGGCAGGTTAATTTAATTATATAAATACTAAATTTAATTATACAATTAATCAAGTGTTACGTGTAACATGAAAACCTGCCAAGATTTATGATATTTTGAGACTTACTAATTACTTATATTACCATGCACCTTGTAAACTGTGACTTCAGTATCCTTGTCTTTTATTTTTCAGCAAAACCAAAAAGGTGAACAAATTTTTATGAAATCATTATGACGAACAAAGTCGCGGGCAAAGGGCTAGTAAATTACAATAATATTATGAATATCAAAAAAAATATTGAAAACGTTTCATATTATCGAAGAGTGAACTCTAAGTTTACTTGGTTTATGTAGTTTAATCCGATTCAAGAGCATTAATCAATCAATTCAATCTTAAATCGGGGTAAACAAGGTTAAATATTATCACACTAATATCATAACGGCGAAAGTTGGTATGTGTATGTGTTTTATATTTTTTCACGCTCGAGCGGCTGAACGATTTTCGATGAAAATTGGTACACGGGTAGACCAATCCGACGTATTAGACGATTGGTAGACAGGTCCTAGAATGCTGGGATTATTTTCCCTTGGGACAATTTTCTATTTCCCTGCGGGCAAAGCCTCTGACAACAGCTAGTGTTATAATAAATCCCTTAATTTAAAATTTTTCATTGTGATATTTTTCGTAGGTAGGAACTGGTTCTATCTAAAAAAAGTAGAAGTTACCTCCTTCTGTAAAACAGCAGCTAGAAGGTACCGTCGAGCGGGATCGTAAAATGGCCGATCCCACACTGAGAAGAAAGCGTCTTCGTGGAGGCAACCACCTCGATGTCCAACTCGCCGAAATCTCGCCAGCATCTTTCAATGCAGACGGGACTTTGGAATATTCAGAATGGGCACTCTATCGCCCATAGCGTAACCCCTTGGAGGACGATGGCAGAGTGATCACTGATTTCAGGCGGGGTTTTTGAAAATATTAATTAATTCAACTTTAAGAATAGTAGTTTATGTAACTAGGGGATAAAGCAGTGTCTTTAAGTCGCGGGCGGCATGTTGAATTCCGAACGAAACGAAGGTTACTGATTTTAATTCCGAACGATAGTGAGGGATTTATAAAATTAACTCCCAAGCATTGCGAGGGAGTTAATAAAGAAACCTGAGTGAAGTGAGGAATTCAAGCCGCCCTAGACAAAGACAGCTTTATCCCCGTGTTGTATACTCTACTTTTTACACCATCTGTGAGATAATTAAAAAACAATTTGGTCGACCAAATCATATATTAGAGAAATATAAGTATTATATTTACAAGTTCATCAAACAAACAAAATTCACTACTCCAAGATTCTATACTTTCAATTTTCTATAATGCTCCCGTCAGTAAGCAGGTTTTATTCTATTTTCTTTTTTTGTTAGTGGCCAGTTTGAATTTCGAGTCAACTTGTGCGATGCACGTACATTTTAATTCACAATGTTGACGATTTTTGGTGTTCCATATTCAAATCTCATTATTCCCTAGGGATCGGCCATATTGCATTATCTCCCTAGGGATAGAATGATTTGCTTTAAGTGAGGTTTGTATGACGTCTAAAACGACATTATCGAGCAGGTGGTGTAAAAAATATATAAGTACTTATTCTTTTTGTAGCGCCTTCACTGTAGCTCTCCGCAATATAATTTTTAGTGTTTTGTAAAGTTTGCAATGTCTGTAGGTGATACAATGTTTATCTTTGCTTAGCTTTATATTTGTTAAATAAAAATCTCGTGTCACAGTGTTTGTTATAGAACTCCTCTGAAACGTCTTGACTGATATAATTATTACGAAATTCTTTGTGTGGGTATATTTAGTACCTACCTAGGTTCGAAAATAGGTCGTAGGCTATTTTACACCCTCCCATATTCTTCTTTTATTTTATATGGTAGAACAATGTTTGCCGGGTCAGCTAGTATTAATGTAGGGAATTTACTTTGGATGCCATATCTTTTTAGGTTTTATGAGACTATGCCTGTCATGACGATGACGTTTTAATTTATTATCAAACACTGTAGAATATTGTCAGTCAATACAATCTATGGGATGTTAAAAGACAATATAATTATATATTTTTAGATAAAGTATTATTTTTTCTATGTAATATTCAAAATTTTATTTTAGACAGTGATAGACACAAATACTCTATGTTGTTGAGTAGTATCAGTAGCGCCTTAGTATTCCTCAAAAGCATATAACGCTCTCGCAACTCGCAATGTCAAAATGAGATTAATTGTAACGCTAAACAGTGTTAATTATTTTTTACACCACCTGCTCGATAATGCCCTTTTTATGTCATACAACTATCACTTATACCAAGTCATTCACTCCCTAGGGAGATAATGCAGTATGAGTGATCCCTAGGGAATAATGAGATTTGAATTTGAATCACCATAAATCGTCAACATGTGAACTAAAATGTATGTGCATGAAACAAGTTTATTCGAAATTCAAACTGGCGAGTAACAAAAAAAAAAATAGAATAAAACGTAGGTCGTGGTTACAGGTCGCGCGATGAATCAAGATCGCTCGGCAAAAGTGGAAGGGGCATGCGCAGTATTCAATTCTACGGTCTATTTGGCGACGTACGGGCGGGTGTGCGCCGTCGGCGACACGTCATTGGTAGATAGAGTCGCTCTTCAATTCCCGCGTTGCGTTCTCGCCTCTCATTGGATACTGTTGTACTTGGGTACTGTTGCGTACAGCTTGTGTTATCGTATAGTAATACGTAGTCGTAAAAAAAAATGGTTAAAAATAAAGTTTTCAAACGGCTAGCCAGAAAAATGGTTTACGACGTGAATTATTACGTTAAAGAAAGAAACTAACGAAATTATTTTTTTTTAATTTTATGTTTTATTTTATAATTTTTAATTTTTTGAATTTACCTACTTACAAGATAAATTACAATCAAAAACTATTGTTATTATAAGTTATGTTACTAAGGTTCAAACATACGAAATTAAAAATAAAATCCTAACATACTAAGAATTTCTGTGCGCAATTGTACACATGCGCCGATTGCCCCCACTACTTTCACCGAGCGATCTTGATTCACCGCGCGACCTGTACCTACTGACTTTTTAAAAAAGTAATGAAAAAGCGGGATCGATAAAAAAAATTGAAACTATAGAATCTTAGAGTAGTATCTCGAAACATGTTGCTTGTAAATAATATTTAGGTAAATATTTCTCTAACATATGTTTTGTTTTACTAAATTGTCTTTTAATTATTTAACAGATGGTGTGAAAAGTAGAGTACCTATCCAACAAGGGGATAAAGCTGTCTTTGTCTTCGGCGGCTTGAATTTCTCACTTCACTCAGGTTACTCTATTAATTCCCTCGCAATGCTCGGGAGTTAATTATATAAATCCCTCACTATCGTTCGAGATTAACGATTTAAAGACACTGCTTTATCTCCTAGTCACAAAATCTACTTAATGAGGAGCGAATTATTAAATAGGGACAATACTAATAAAATATTGAATTTCGTTAAAAGTCTTTTAAATTTTTTGCGAACATCAATATTTAAATAATTTCATACGCAACGGATCCCTTAAAATCAACATATTGCTAACAACAAATTCATGGTAAGGCATGACTAAAACCAACCTGTATCTTTCAAAAGTAGCCCTTTGCGTTCTAGAATCACGATAAGTTTTTCAAACGTTCCCGCATCTCTTAAACAAAAAAAGACTACACCATCTTTTTTTTTGGTCGGTGTCTGACTCTTACTGACTAAAAAACCCACCCCATTCCTTCTTGCCTTTCATACCGGGGCTGAGCTACCTTTCGGAACTATCCCTGTCCCCAATAGGCTTCGACCCAGCTAGGCCCCTGCTGTTGCTGACAACTTCTTGAGGTACGCGGGAACAGTGCGACGCCTTGGGCTCGGTCCAGACAGTTACCAGAAGGTCGAACAGCGAGCTACCCATTGCTCGCCGTCTACAAGTCCGCGCCTACTTTGGCCGGAAACCGGGATCGGAATCCCGGCGGTGTCTGGGGCGCTGTGAACGCCGTTGCCTGATGCGGTCGGCCTCCTCCTTTGCTAGCATTTCTGCTTCGCAGAAGGAGGCAACCGTCTGCCACTCCTCTTCACTCCGGACCTATCTTTAAAGCCTCCTAAATAGCCTGTATCAAGGCCTGGCGCGAGAGATCGGATCCGCCGATTACCCCTACGAGGGCACGGCGGTGCTCTGCCCAAGCGGGGCCGATGCTCTGCCCAAGCGGGGCCGATGCTCTGCGCAAGCGGGGCAATCACAGCATCTTCACCTTACGCCTGACGCACGTCCTCACTGGACATGGCCAGTTCAGGTGGTTCCAGTTTTAGATTTAGGTGAAAGAAACGCTCGCTCGAGTGTCACTGTTATGTAGACCACATAGAGGACAAAGTAGAGCATACGCTGGAGGTGTTACCAGCTTGGGCAGAGCACCACCGTATCTTCATGGAGGCGATCAGCATCGGCGACCTCTCGCTACGGGTCCTGGTTCAGGCCATGGTCCATAGCGAGAGAGATTGGGATGCGGTCACGTTTTGCTGCAAAGCAGTAATATTAGCGAGGAAAGATGGCCGCAACCGTGAGGGTATGGACAATCTCACGCCCGCCCCAGTCACCGCGCGTCGGGCGTCGGAGTCGCAATGCGATCCTCGGCCACCGTAGGTGCGACCTCCGGGTCGCACGTTCGTCGTCCGCGACGAACAATGACCGGTGAATACCGAACCCTAGTCTTCGACTGCGCGTAGTGTAAATACGTGCAACTCAAATGATGTCAGCGAAACCGCGAAAACCCAGCAGGGTCGATGCCTGCTAGGCAGAGAATTTTTGAAAAAGAAGCCGTGGCCTTAGAACAGAAAAAGGCAATTTAAGGACACAGGTGAATTTGGGTCAATAATAATCTGTCACGTCCTCTAGCTCCACCCTAGAGCTGGGAAAATTCATTGAATGATTACCTACCTCAAAAAAAACCCTAAACAGCGAAAGAAACTGAATCATGTCACTCGTCATGCAAGCTCATCACGCTCGTACTCGTATTAGTAACTCAGAATAGCGTTTATCTACTTGGCACTATATCGGTGTCGGTGACGCTGAATCGTGCGTAATTGTTTTTATCTTTATTTATTTCAAAATAGGGTTAGATCATACTATATCTTGCAAAAACAATACTAAGCTTGATTGCTACAGATTCAACTGGTGGTCACTGGTCAGTGCTGTCATGGTTATCCGCAATAGCAAAGACTCCGGCAGGCATGTTGTCTACTCATTTTGAAGAGGAAACTACTCTTACTACCATTATAATACTACTTTTCTGGGTTTTTTGGTACCACAAGTATTTTCCCTACGTAACCGAGCGTATATTCCAAAGAAGTATCTACGTCTGACAGTGAAGTTTAAGATATTCATCTCGCAGTTCAGCAATCAGAATGAAATCTAATAAATTGTCTACCCCAGCTTCATAGGATTTATCCACTTTTGGCTCACGTATTTGTATTTTTCCCGATAATTTTTTTCAGTGTCAAAATTATCAGTATTGATGAGACGAACGTTGACGCCTACATACACCTATTCTGACTTTTCTTTTTATTGAATTGTTGGTTATCTGTAACGTGGCATTGATTCATAAAATCATATCACGGAGATTCTGGTTAGCAGTAGGCTAATAGTCTGGGGATGATTGTTTTATTTGATCATAAATTACTGTCTACACGCAGCTGCATTCTACTTTAGCTCGTGCGTTTTTCATAATACCACACAAATCCTAAGTTATTATATTTGAATCAGTGAATAAATTTTCCCAGAGATATGCCTTTGATAAACCTATAGACAACATTAATTTTAATACTTGTATATGCGAAACCCGAAACACTTATCTGGTATTTTTGTGTAAAGAATATATCATGGAAAATTACAAATTTAAGTATAAACGTGTTATATTATCTGGTTATCCACACAAATGCATGGTCACCGGGTCATTCAGGTGACTAAGGCGTAGTTTTTCTACCATATCAGCTGTGTGCTGGCTGCTATTGCCCACTATGATCAGCCGTGACCTATGTTGTATTTGGTGTCGGTGGTGTCCAACTTGTGACCTTTTTTAATTATTTTTGGGAAAATATCTTGAGCTAATAAACTTGAAACTTATCAAACATTTTAATTATTATTTTGAAATTTTAATTATTATATTAAATTATTAAAATTAATAACGAAGACTGTTATTTTTAGACTATCCAAAAAATATGGTTTAGAGTGTTCAAGTTTTTACGAAAAATGAAAACTAATTCACATTTAATCAATATAGCGTGTCAATACTATTGCGCCATCCAATCTTCCTAGCTCGTCGTGTTGTGCTGGTACAGTACCCGCTGCGGCTACGGAGAACCTCAAGCGGCAGAAATATAATAATAACAATAATATGGAGCCCTGACCGCCGGTAGCTTGGACCCTGTTCCTGATACCGGTGGGCTACTATTTTTAAATGTTTTTTTTTTATTTTTATTGAATATTTAAAAATATAATTTATATATACATATATTTAAATAAACGAAATAATAATATTATATTTATTTAAAGTCAAAATTGTATAAAATATTTACATAAAATCTTAAAAATATAAAACAATTATACTTTGTATATAAACAAAGGTATGACTATGTTATATGCCTGTACTAGGATAAACCTGTATCACAGGCGTAAAAGTTCTTACTCTATGATTTTTATAGAACAATAAAATAATAATAATAACCTTGTTGGAAGCTATATTTTCGAACCGTTTGGCAATGAAACTCTTGGATCGTGGGATCTGAGTACTCACAAATGGTATAATGATCTGTCAAAACGTCTTGTTGACACTTCGCGCGATCTAAGAGCTGGCTTTTACTTTTGTTTTTGTTTGTTTTTAGTTGTAATTTAGTTTAGGGTTTTCTATTATTATTTTTTTATTTTACGTAACTATGGTTATATAAGTATTTTTTAAATGTAAAGTATTTATCTAAATATAAATTAGGTTGGTACATATCTCAATATAGTGGATGATAAATTTTGAAATTTTTGCAATAATTTTAATTTGAGTTGTAGTTTTTTAAAATATCTATGATGAGCATAAATATAACGGATTTTTTCTGTTCGGGTCAAAGTGTTGAAAGGCATGGCAGAAGTGTCACTATACTGTAGTTATATTGAAATGAACGAATTATTCGTAACAATATCGTTTGTGGATTTGTATTAACTAGTGACCTAACACTGGATTTAACGGATCTTTTATATTGTGTTCAATCTTGAACACTGAAAGCAGAATATGTGCTACTTTGTTACTAGTACTCATAACAAAATTTGATGAAAAACAAAAAAAAAGCTAGTTCATTTTCAGCCAGCAAACTTATTTGGTAGATCTTATTCATCAATACAAAATTGCGAAGTCTAATTATGAAAAAATATCTACTAATTTCTGTATGATAAAAATATATATTATATCCCAGTTGACCACCCTGCATTGCAAAATAAAGCTAAAAATGAGTAATCATTCAACCTGAGACACTTGAAGATCAGGGAATCCCAAGTGCATAAAGCTTTTTCTTCAAAGATAACTTCTTCAAGATAAAAGAGGACGGCTGCTTATCTTTTTACGCTGTATTTATAAACTACAAACATCACAAAAGATTTAGTAACCAAATAACTGTTAAACGTGAAGATTGTTACCGAGAAGGAATCATATAATCAGGTAAGAATAACAGAGATTTAATAAGATTTTTTATACATAATATATGTGTCATATAGGTAAGTAGTAATTCTTTGTTTAAAATTCCACGGTACGCTTACTTTGAGGTAACTGTTTAATACGTAATTCGTGGATAGTATTTGCATTTTTAGTCAATATACGAGTATATATAATTGAGAACCCAGGATAATAATATCTGACCTAGATATCTTGAGACCAAGATGTTTAAGGAATCTAGGGCTTTTTCACTTATAGAGGTTTTTCATTAATAGAGAATTTTCATTAACATAGTTCTCCAAATAACCAGGTTTAAAATTGGCGCTGTCTCATTTATGGAGGGCCCTGCGTTTTGCAAACACACGTGTGACAACTTATTTGGAGCAATATTCAAAGTTTTCAATAACTAATTAATATCCAACATATAAAATATCTAAAAATAGATCTCAGTTGTTGAGGACTATGTATTCGGTAATAGAAGTAGGGAACTGAAATCGTCTATAATTTATTAGTAACAAAAGTTTCTCATATCCAGAAATCAGTTATCCAGGTTTCTCAGTATACGTAGGTACTTGTTCCATAAGAGTGTTAGATAAAATATCAAGGTATCCCTATCAACAATATTTAGCTCCTTTTCTAATAAAATCATGTGAATCTAAGATGTTGTTATTTACGTTATCTACAAAATAACAACAAGCAATAATTTGAGGTTAGATTTGGAACCGTTTTTCAAAAACTGACTCAATTTTAGTAGTGGTGGTCTAAATATCATGTACAGTATAATATTATAAAGAGGTTCCTACTTAAAGTTTGTTTTTTTTTTTTTTGTTTGTAGGACGTAATGTTTCTATGGCAAAAATGTTTTCATCGTTAAGCTGCTGAGTGACATAGGCTATAATTTATCTACGTTGACGAGGCCGCGGC
This sequence comes from Mythimna ferrago, assembly GCA_910589285.2. Lineage (NCBI taxonomy): Eukaryota > Metazoa > Arthropoda > Insecta > Lepidoptera > Noctuidae > Mythimna > Mythimna ferrago. The sequence goes on from OU342687.1 coordinate 13,767,332, forward strand.
CAAAAGTTAGTTGGATTAATAAACACAGAACGATTTTCGTTAGAAATTTCATAATAGTAGCTTTACTAAATATTGTAGTCAGTCAATAATACATTTTCTTGTTTTAGTTATGTCTGGCCCAGGTGAAAAGAAAGAACAGAAGCCGTATCGTCCTCCCCCATACGAGAGACCCTACGGACCACCCGAGAACCCGAAAGATCGTCCAAGAGCTTGACGACAATGAGTTATATCATGAAAAAACTATACTTCAGGGACCTAAGCTATTCAAGTTGGCATTAAATGAGTAATCCTAGCGAAACTGTACACGTTTTCTAAAGAAAATTAGCTGAAGAAATCGACATAAAACATACTGTAGCTATAAGCTGTATGTCCGTGAAATTCAAAGCATCGATGGCTACTGGAGCAAGTGAGTCCTTGAAAGGAGACAATAAATCAGGAATCCCAGTGGAGTATGATGTCCTAAGGTAGAGGATGTGATAAGTCCTAAAAAAAACTGAAACAGAGTTTTATGGTACAGTTTGGATGACCCCTATAGCTAGCGTTGGACTGCAAAAGGCAAATTTAGTCCAAATAACAAGTGTTAAAAAGTTATCCTCCTCCTCCTCGAGTCGTATTCCTCATTACTGAGGGTCGTGAAGTTCCCGCTGGATTAGCTTCTTATTGATGGAATCTCGCCATCTGTGACGGTTCTTAGCGTCATGAAGTGCGACGTGCAATTGGGTGTCCAGTGTGGAGCGGACCTGATCTGCCCATCTTATTGGGCTGCGGCTTCTTGGTCGATTGCCAACAACCATGCCAGTTACGAAAAAAGAAAAAAAGTTATAAGGGGATCTAATAATGTTCTAGTTGTAACAAACCGCCACTGGTGTGTGTGTATGAAAACCGAAGATATTACGTAACTTATTTCTGATATCATTGACCAGACAATACCTGCGATTACATTAACTTACATTTACCAGTTGTTGGAAAAACACAACAAAACGTGAAAATTTGGGAAAACCCAAACAAGATAAGTTTGCGACGTGCGGATGATTTTATTGTTAATCCGTGTATCAATCAAATAAAGATGTCAGCAAAGTGAATGTACTACTTGTAAGAGAGAATCATCTTTATAAATAATTTGTATACCTAGAAAAATTGTGAAGTTGGTTATGTTTTAAATGTTAAATTAATTATAATTTTGTATTATTCAACGTTTAAACTTAGAATCTCTAATAAATGTTTATAATATATAAGATTATAATTTCTTATCCCTATCCATCATAGCCCTCCACTCTTAATAAAATCAAAAGACATATCGTTGAAAACTATTTAATGACGTCACACAATATTTGAAGAAAACTGCGAAACCATAAATCTGCGCTAACTTACAATATTATGTTATGGCCTAAAACATCTGGATTAAGATAATACTATAAGTAACGACGTTAAGCATAGTGCCAAGTAACATTGAGTAACTTAACTCAAACAAACTGCAGGCAGTAAATTGAAGCCGATCATTACTGACTAGTTCTTTAAATGTTTCCAAAACGGGTTTCCTTGATTGCACTGAAATGAAAAATGCAATACATGTTAGAAATTAATGTTTCGTTTACAATAGCACTTAAAATATAGTGCTAAACATACTAAGCTATTAAAGTAAGTAAGTTGCTAAGTCATGTGTGATCACATACAATAGCTAATAAATAAAATATAAAGGATTTTAGACAATCTTCCAGCGTGATTGAAATTATTAAAATTACCACTTCTGAAGTCTATCAAGCACTTGATAATGAGAGTAATGGTCTGGTTAACTTCTTTATTAATTTGGTCGTTAATGTAACTGCCGATGAAACACCAGAAGAATGGTAAAATACTCTTAACAATTACCAGCCACCTGAGTGAGGCCTGAAACATTAAAAATGACATAATTATGACTGCAACAACATATTCGAAAATAAACCAAGCCCCTGACTTAAGTAAGTAAACAGAATAATGTTAATCTCGTGGCTACTAAAACTGGCCAGACTGTTTAAAAGTTAACATTTGATGATATGTCAATCCTCCTTTGGCCTTAACATTGGTATAGGATTTCAGTGATAATAAAAGATCTAAAGAAAGTAGGCCAAACGATGATTTAAATATCATCAAACGCTAACGTTTAAAACGATCTGGCCAATTTTACTTGGCCATATTATAAAGTGATCATTGTCTAAAATGTGGACATGACATTAACTCTGTAGTGACTGCTGCCAAGAACATATTGACCCTTTTTAGTTATGGAAAAGAAAACCCACTCCTACAAAAATTGCGAATTGTTGCTTACGATGTTTTTCCAGAACAAGCTCGATAATATAATGTTTACATATTAATATTACGGTAAGTTAGAAGTTAAACCTTACATATTATATGCACAATACAAATATAAATACTGCAACTCTAAAGTGTTTTTCTTAACCCATAAAAAAACCTATTACGATACCTGATGTGATACGATCACTGTCACTCCCACCACTCCACTTGTGAACATCAACCAGATTGATAAGAAAATCTACAAACAAATATGGTAATGAGGATTACAGTCATTGCTTTTGATTAAGAATCACACTTCATATAGTGACAATAGAAAAACAGAACCAAAAATGTTATTGCAGGACGATGTAAGTCGCTGTGTACATATAATTATGCCTAATTAATAATAATAATAAAACCCTGTGTCTGTGTCGGTAGCGCTTGCTTTGCCGTAACTTGCCTAGGGTGAGGGGCCAGACCAAGAGAGATACAATCCGCAGGGCAGAACTGTTGGGCATAAGCGACCCCACGGACCCGATCTCCCGGGAGAATTCTTGTTCTTCATCTCGGCCCGTAGTGAACACTGACGAGGAACAGAGCTCCCACCTCTCTCTTGCCTTTATTGGCTGGCTTGAGTGGAGATTCACAAGAGCAAACGCGCTCGGGAGAAGGATGTATAATCCAGTAAGGTGCTGGTAGGGATCTTGACCGTACTTCCGGGATTGTCCTGATAGCCGTGGTATACCTCTCCACTCCTCAAGTAAATCAAGATATGTTACCCTCTTGTTGCTTCGTCACTTCGTGCTAGCGACCGTTTCAGGGGCCCATTTGTTGAGTGTACAAGTCACCCCCTGCCTTTTTATCGATAGAAATTACAAACATTGTTCAGGCAGGGGCCATAGTCTTAACATAGTTCCTGGTAACCAGTCCACTTAAGACTCCAAAAACCATAGCCTTATATTAGTTTTCCACATGTTGCAATAGTTTCCGGGGGGTTGTCCTTAGATGCACTAGCATAGCGCATACAGGGATAATCACCGGTTGGTACCACGTCCCATTAAAAGCATCTAAAAGGGCCTCTGCGAGTTGTTTTCGGCTCCTCGTATGCCTTCCAAAGGTCCAGGACCTCAGGGTCCTGAGATAAATAAATATATAAAAAATAATAATAATAATGCCGATTGTCGTGACCGTCAATGGCCTTATAGCCAAAAGCTCCGACGACCATCTGTCGAAGCTGTCGTTGCGCGGATGGATCAAGGGCCTGATACAGAAGGCAGTACTCCTCGATACGGCTCGCATTGTGAGGAGGTTCCTGTCTCGGGAGCCCTAACCACCGGTAGCGTGGACCCTGCTCCCGACCCCGGCGGACAACTATTTTTCATATTTTTAATTTTTTTTTTTTTTTTAATATTTAAAAAAGTAAAGTATATGTAAAAAAGACAAATAAAGGAAATAATAATAATAATATTCCATAACTATCACACAGCGCCGTCTAGTCCCAAGCTAAGCAGAGCTTGTGTTATGGGTACTAGACAACTGATAAACATACTTATATATTTCTAAATACATACATATTATAGATAAATTACACCCAGACACAGAACAAATGATCGTGCACATCACACAAACATTTGTCCTGGGTGGGAATCGAACCCACGACCTCCGGCATAGCAGTCAAGATCACTAACCACTACACCAACAGGCCTGTCAAGTGTGTATTAAGAAGTCTATTCTAAAAAGTAAATCTTAAACAGTCAATTATCATTACCGTACCTGTAAACCGTAGCATTTTTCTAAAAGATGAACAGTAGTACTTAAATCATCATATAGTTTACAGAGAAATTTTATATCAAATTGGGGAAGATCATCGACTTCGATAAATTCTATATAAGGACTTAAAACGTACTGGAGTATGCGCCTTATTTCCATATTCTCTTTGAAAATCATTTGAGATACTTTGACGTTGTAATTATAAATTAATATCCTCGACAGTTGATGATTTATTACTTTAGTTATAGCTAATAATAAAAACAAGTGCATGATCAAGTGCATAATTGTCAAAAATGTTGGTATTCTGATCAAAAGAATAAATGGTGGATAAATATTTAAAATTTCCATAACAATAAGGATTATAAACATTATCATCGGTGTAAAATACCACACATACATTTTGTATGCGAATAATTTTAGGGTGTTGCTATTAATTTTTAAATCTTTGAAAATACTATCAACCATTTCATGCATACTTATGTATATGGTCTCATTGTTTGTAAGATTTATTAATAAAATTAATATATTTACAACTAAATCAATAACATCGGGAATCATTTCTAAATCCTTTTTCACGTCATAATCAATTACTTTACTGATTTCAAATGAAAAACTACTTATCAAAGCAATAGCAATTATCAAGGACCAGAGTCTAAGCAACAAATGTATTTTGATGGATTTTCCTTTAGCCGATATTATAGGTTTAGGCAATCCGAAAATATTGCAAATAAAGTCAAACGGGCGGAAATAACTGTAAAACATTTTTCAGTCACAAGACACACTACTTAAACAACCTTCACAAAAATATGGCAGACAATACCAAAATTATACTAGGGTAATCATAAAACATCTATCTCCCTACTCAAAAGAAATCAAAATGTAATTAAAATACAATTTTCAGCTTAGTTAACAATTTTACAAGAGTTGTTACTCAAGTTCAATTGGATTTCTATGAATAGTAAGTGTAAACATGGTCTGTTTCAGTGGTTCATTATTATTACGTTCTTGTCCTTTTTCCATGCTACTTGGGTTCTGCCCAACACTTTTCTGGTTTTCTTTTTTCCTGTCAACTATTGCTAAGCATGCTGTTTCAGTGGTTATTCAATAAATTATAACATCTACTACATGTCACTGATATCATGTTCTTATCACGAAGATTGCAGTATCATATCAGGCTAGTACCTACTTTTATATTCTTAATAGTTCAGGCTCAACCTCATAGATGGCAGTACCCAACAATCAATTCGACCATCAGATCATCATCATCATCAGATCCTCTAACCCAAAGCACCTAGATTTTAGAAAAGTTCCGCTGCTTTGGTACCCTATCACTCATTCCTTTGAGTCGTTCTCCTGCAAACATGTCAAGTTTTCAATCGCTTTTCAAGGCATATTCAGGATCCAGATTAAACTCCTTTTCTTTTTCCTTTCAAAGAAGATGGAGCAGCGACTTTAGTCGAAGGAGCTTTTTGGATTCTAATAAGCTAAATTCTGTTGTTGTAAATGATGTTTTTCAAGTACCAAAGCTTAAGGATTATACAAATGATATTTGCAACCTTTTATTAAGTTAAAGCCTTCATCAGTGATAAACTTAATCGTAACCTTCACGACTATAATCCTTTTTTATTTCGAGGATAGGAAATCGTCCATATTGTGGGAGGCCTTCCAACACTGCGCACGGGGAGACACAATGTGTCACAGGATCATTCGTTGTGGTGACACTTAGTGGATGCCTATGTCCAACAGTGGGCGTTCTTTGGCTGAAATAATGATGAAATTATCAAATAACTTCTCCAATCTTTATAAATGATAAATGATAAGATATAAGAATAAAATTGTAACTAAATTGTGGATTAAGCAACTATTTGTTCTTTTCTCTGCATCCATGGAATTTTGTATTATCCTGTACTTTATAAGTGAGGACTTGTTATTGGCTATCAGTCTAACATACTATTTCTTACCAAATTTGTTTTAAATAAAATAAATAAATGATATTTACTTTGCAAATAGGTTTTTAAAAATACACTTTTACACGTAAAATCTACAAGTCCGTGATAAGGCCTGTCATACTGTATGGATCAGAATGTTGGGCTGTGAAAAAGACGGATGAAAAAATGATGTTATGACGGATGTTAAGATGGATGTGTGGTGTGACGAGAATGGAAAAAGTGAGAAATGAGTATATTAGGGGAAGTTTGAAAGTGGCGCCAGTGACTGAAAGGTTGAAAGGAAATCGTTTGTCTTGGTATGGTCATGTAAAGAGGAGAGATGAAAAGCATGTTGCTAAAAGAGTCATGAATTTACATGTGGACGGATGGAGAGGGAGAGGGAGGCCAAAGAAAAGATGGATGGATTGTGTGAGAAGTGATATGAAAGAAAAGGGAGTTAGTGATAGCGTGACGAGTGATAGGACAAAATGGAAGAAAAAAACGTGTTGCGCCGACCCCAAATAAAATGGGACAAGGGCAGGAAGAAGAAGAAGACACGTCATTTTTTTTTTGTCAGTTTAAACTAGATGAGGCCGGTGTTTCTTAGCGGACTACCCTGCGAAAACCACTGAAACAAACTCAGGGGTCAAAGTCTCTTTTAAAGTCCATACAGTAAATAATGGTCAACATATTTAATGTCGCAAAGCTCAACTCATGACTGCTAAGGAGCTCAATGACTTGACGAACAACACCAAAGAAAGGACATTTGGGTAGGCCACAGAATACATGAAATTATGGACTATTACGTTTCATGGGACCGGCGAGCCAGATACACTTCATTTGCAATAAGATTAGACATTAAAACAAACTTTTTTTACTGTCCGTTCAACCGATTTTAACTTCTATTTCTTATGCATAAGGATGGCATTCAATGTAAAAAAGTGGTTACAATACAATTTTTTTACAGCAGCTGCCATTTGTCTTGCTACGCAACAAAAGTCAAAGTAAGTTGAACGGACAGTAAAGGTAAGTTTTACTTCCAGGATGAGGTCAATCGTCGACGCCGACTCGGCTGAGCAGCGTTCAGGAAGCTGTGGGTATTTTCTCGTCCGTCATGACACACGTGCTTCTTGCCAGTGATGACACATGGCTCTATAAAGTGGTCGCTTGCAATGAGCCTTATCAGAAAGTTTAAAATCATCTAAAGAAAAAACAAAACCGTGTGTGTGCGAGTCGGACTCGCGCACTGAGGGTTCCGTGCAAACTATAATTGAGGTTCTCCCAAATGGAGTCTCGAAAGTTTTTCCGAATTGTATTTTTTTTTGTGACATATAAAAAAACTGTTTCCTATACCTGTGCTATAAGACCTTGCTTTGTGCCAAATTTCAGGATTCGGGGTCAATAGGAAGTACCCCGACTTTCGACCTTTGAGAGTATCAAAATATGCGTTTTTTTGCGGCCGTATCTTTTTTATTCTTGAAATTAGAAGTTTGATTTTTTTACAGCTTGAAGAGATCGCAGACCTGAGTATATGGTTTTAATTACAACTCGATACCTTCACGCGTTCTCGAGATAAAGGGTCTTGACAGACAGACGGACGGACAACAAAGTGATCCTATAAGGGTTCCGTTTTTTTTTTCTTTTGAGGTACAGAACTTTAAAAATGGAACGGATAATGAAGATATCCGCACGAAAACCAAGGTTACCGATAAATCCCGAAGAATCACTAAACATAAGTGGCAGTGGAGGGTACCTACATTGCTCGCAGAACAGATAGTTGATGGGGCCAAAAGGATCTGGAGTGGCGATCGCGTACTTGAAGATGTAGCGTTCTTAAACCTGATGATCTGGTGAAGATCGTGAGAATCTGGGATGCACAGGAGTCGTCATTGCGGTGAGACTTGGGGGAGGCCTATGTCCAACAGTAGACATCTTTCTGCCAAAATGATGATGATAAATAGAAAATATGCATTTTCTTTACTTAAAATCGACCACCGATGCACCGTATTTTTTAACTAATGTATGAAAAATTACAAAATAATGCACTGTGAAATGAGTCAACCTTAAATACTTTGAGGATCCGGTACATAGACATTCACCTAAATATACATTTCCAATGTAAATTGATAGTCGTACTTTGCTGTCTTTCATACAAAAAAAGGTCATGCTATACTGGAAATGTACCAATAGCTTTGTAATTTATCGTTATATGTACCTGAAATAAAACAAATACTTTCAGTTCGTTTTGTGTCGATAGTGAAGTACTTTTTATCTAATCATGAAATGCGTTCTTACCGATATGATAAGGGCATGAATCAGATGATAGGTACAAATAAATGATAAACAACTGAAGTTTCCAGTGAGGCTTCGAACACCTGTGAAACAAACAGTTCTGTATATTGTTTATTTTGTTAAACATCAAATAATTACCACTATGTCCCACCGTAAGTAACCTTGTTTTCTATTGAGTTCCAACTTGATTGAAAAATAAAAACTACTTTTGTAAACGCATCGGTAGCTTTGGACAATATGCTTGCGGCCATTGATAAGGATGTTGTAGACTTTTCGAAACGTAGTTCCCATTATGAAAGAAACCGGAACTTTTTTTTTAAGTAATTAGCTTACTAAACAATTAATGTGTTTTTGCAAACAATAATCAACCACTAAGATGTCTATCACCTAGCAAATTAGGTCGACTGCCATTAAACCGTTATGACTCATCAGTATGTTTTTTGTCAATATAGCTCTTAACACCGATAATATCTTCTTCTAGAGTTACTTTATTAGTATTATTTACTATATTGTACACCTCATAATGTACACAGAACAAAACGTTTACAAAAAGAAGTGTACATACAATAGGCGGTCTTATCTCACAAGGCGATTTCTTACAGACAACCTTTGGATGGACTGAACGAAATGATATGATTTGAGGCTGTCAGTGTTCAATTAATTAAACATAATGGTATAAATAATATAGGTACCGATTATTTTTATATTTTGTTTTTAGACGGACCACCTCCTCCTCCGTACTACACTGTCAATAATCATCCACCACCACCGCCACCCGGTGGCTCCTATGCGTACGTGCCAGCCCCGGTAATGATGCCTGTCTACCAGCCCCCGCCACCGCAGCCACCGCCACCAGAACCCAACCAGCCTACTTACGTCACCAACTACATCTACCAACAGCCTCCGCAGCCGCCACCAGTTGTTACCATCGTTGAAGGTAATTCTAAAGAAATGTTGATCGCTTTTGAACTTTGTCACATTAAACTCTTTTTTCGTCCATGGATAAATACTGGTGCGTGATATCACTTCATGTTGATGTCCCCTTTTACCTCATTTAATATGACAAGGTTCTAAAAGTAAAGCTAAAGTTTAAGTCTCTCTCAGTTTAAGTCAGTAAGTATATTAAGTACTAAAAATCTAGAAACTTCTCTTTGTACTGTTCTAAGCTTTCGGTTATGGCAATATTACCTACACGGTTCAACCAAAATTTGGAACTGTGGAACCAAAATGTGGATGTCAAAGAAAGGTAAAACTGGTATTGAATAATTCACATTTATGTTTACATTATTTGTCCAACTTGAAAGACATACCTAAGAGAATTATGAAATATCACCATTAAAAAAATATTAGTCATAGCACACGCACTCTTATCTACAACACTATCAGTCTTATAATCCGAAATATAGAAATAACATGCCAATACGATATGACCATGTCATTTGAGAATTAATTTACCAATTAAATAACAAAGAAAATGCTGGAAAGACTGTTAATGAATGCTAAACTATGTTATTGCACTACTACATTTTTGAAACGGAATTATTACGAAGTTCGAAACTTATGGCCGAAATAAAAGAAGTCTTTGTTGAATCAATCTATGGTAGGATTTTGTTACCCTACACATATAAATAGGTGTCCCACAAGGTACAACGTATAGTCCCATAGTCCTTAGTTATTAAAAACAAAAAATAAAGACATAATGTATTTAGGAAACATGGTACTCCTTATATTTGCAGAAGTCCATGTTCCGCCCCCACCTCCACCAAGTAACCCGTGGAGTAACTTATTGAGAGAGGGAGCCGAGATGGGATTGGCGTCAGTTGGCAAGGGGTTGGCCAAGCTTGAAAATAATCTGCGGTCTAGGAATTCTCGTAAGATCTATAATTTAGACTATCCATGACTCTATCATAGTAAATTAAAGTCGCAGTACATATTATCCAGTAAGGTTGACTGGCAGAAAATGCCTAAGGCATTAAGTCCGTCTTTGTACAATGTTTATGTGCATAAAGTTTTAATAAATAAATAAATATTCAGTATTTCGCAGTGTCTTTTCTCCTGAATATGGAACTAATGAAATTGTTTCCAGAATAGATTAATAGATAGATTTTTAGGATAGTTATTTGATAACTGCCTCACTTCTGCTGTGCTGACTTCCTCTAGATTTCTAGAATATTATACACAGTTTTGTGATTAGATAGTCAATATGTCTTATTTTTCCATTATAGATCCTATTGACTGGGTACCAGCTACAACATCGGACGTAGCTTCACTGACGCACAGAGCTTTCGTAGCTGGCAGGGAAGGTTGGGATGGCAGTCCCCTCTGCATCATCAGGTCTCACCACAGTGGAGAGTTCATTCCGGGAAAACTGGCCATCAAGCATCGCTCCGCCTACGTGCCACATGGAGGCAGGGAAATCCCCGTACATAACTTTGAAGTACGTCACTACATTCACTACGTAAACAAAGACGCTTTCTATGTTTGTCTGTCTTTTTCCGTTTTTCCTCTAAAACCTCGCAATGGGTTTTGTTGTGATTATTAGGTAACTACTAGATAGAACAGTAAAACAGAAAGATATGTCATTTGCAACCGTGCAAAGTAGATAAAACCAAAAAATAAGCATCACGCTAGCTTAATTTTTATTCATAATTTAATCTTACCATCTAGTCTTTAAGATTTGAGAACGTGATATCAAGAGAAATACTTATAGTCGATACTTGAGTTGATAGCGATAAATTGTTTGTCGCGTAATTTAAGCTGATATTTAAATAATAATAGGTATTTCCATGGTTATTGTTTATGTCAGTGTGAAAAATATAAATCACTGAAATACAAATCTCATTACATTTATTCTTTTGACGAATATAATGCATGATACTGTGTTATAATTATAGTAACAATGTGGCTGCTATCTTCAGGTGCTGTGTTGTTCACCTCATGCTGTTCGCTGGCTGCACAGCAGCAACGGCCAAGTTCCAGTAGGAGCCATCGCAGCTGGCAACACCCACAATGGTGAACCGCTTTATATTGGACGCGTTAGACACATGCAATCTCTGACGCCTGGCAAAGTAAGTTCTTCCACATATAATTTTGCTTATTGCAGCTTTATCTTGATCATCACTCATAGTGAGCCACTTAACGTTTATAGGTGTAAGTAAGGTCTCTTCAAGGTATCAGTACTTAAATATTTTATGATGTGATTGTCATCACGGTTTTCTTACCGCAGCAATGTTATTTTTTTAAACAGAAGATCCTTTTTAATTAAAAATCTCTTTCCCATCCTCTTTCAATTTAATGATTACACTATCTTGTAGCGACATCTATGTCACCACATAAAACTAAAAGTCAAAATCCTGCATCGCGGTATAAAAGTCCTTCGCGATTGGAATATACAATTACAGATACTGCAGTTCCCCCTTTGATAAAAAAACCCTTCTGATGAGTCTATTCTATTCTGTTCTATTCTATTCTATTCTGATCAAAGCAGAGAGGCCTTTGATCAGAAGGGTTTTGCGTCTGGTGGAATTTTATACTATGTTCACAAGGTAACGAAGGAACAGGAGAAGGTGGTTTTTAGTCAGTAAAAGTCTAACACTATCTCCTATGCCTCTTGGGCATGGGAGGGATGCGAGGGATGTTATTGAATGATTTTCCCACCTAAAAAAAAACATTAAAGTCAAAGTAGCAAAAGCAACTGAAAAACTAAAAATACTCGTATAATAAACTTTTCGAGTCTGATAATAATTATACTATGACTAATTTCCAGTCACGTCCAAAAATCAATCGACGAAGATCATTATATTCGTTATCAATCAATCCTCATAATCCCAATGATGAGTAACACCTGAATAATATTGTTTGTTCAATAAAAGTATGACGCACAGGTTTCAATATCTTCATTACACACTTCAATTAATTTAACTTGTCCCTCAACCACTGATTGACACATTTTGAAACAAAGGACGTATTATCACACAGTTTGTTACAACAATGTGCTAGACTTCCTTCTAATGTTTTTGTTCAAGATCATAACACAGCATTTCATTAGTTCTTACAGTATATACGGAATTTTCTAGAAGTGTCTATACTCTCGTTCACTTTAACTTCTCATCACCTTTTCCCTTCTTTCTTGGGGTCTGTGTTTTCTTTTTCGATTCCGTCTTGTCAACTGACACGTTATCACTATCTCTCGTTTCTTTTTTATAATTTTCCAAAGAATTCATCTATGTTTTCTTGGCCTTGGGTTTTATTTGTCTTAGCCTTTCAATATATTTATTATTCATTTAAGTCAATTTTGGTCAAAATCTGATAGAACAGTAGTCGTGTATTTGTATTTTATACTGGCTGAAATAAGCAGTAAGTCAACGATGCTCTAATAACTTACAAAATACACAAGAAGCAAGTAAGAAAATAGTGGCTTAGTGCTTATTCTCGCCGCACTAGAATTTTATTTTTGTTTTCACCTTGTATGCTGACTTACTTAAAAAAAAACTTAAGTCCAGTATTTATGTTAACAATCATATACCTACTCTATATATATTTTCATGTGTGAGTAGTTTGTTATTATGAACTGTCTTTTGTAAAAAAAATATGTAACATGGTTATTTTTTTATTATTATTCCCTACGACGATACTTACCTGTATTTGCATTTTCTGAAAGATTTGACTATATGTGTCGTTTTCTTCGTCTAGATATAAGTACATAATACTTTAACAATTTTTTTTTTCAAAATGAATGAATACTAAATATTTTATATTCTATTTCAGGTACACCCCAGTCATGGATGCTGCTACATTTCGTTTGGCGGATCTGAAATTTCACACAAAAGTTACGAAGTGCTGTGCAGAATTGTTGGTTAAATGCCAACAAGCTAAACAATAAAATAATACCCGATATTATAATTTCACATCTTATCCTACGATCGAACCCATTTTTTAATTCTTAATATAGGGAACATTTTCATTACCTATCAATACTATTTTTAAAATATAATATTATATTTTGATATTGTTTTAATTAAATATCCAAAATAAACGTCCAATTGTTTGTTTTATTTCTTATTTAATGCTTTCCGATTTCACTTTAGAACTGCATCATAATTACTTTATCTGCAAGACGTCCGCTAGATGCTAGAATCACAGCACTGGTGAATTATGCAAATGCAACGATTGGGAGAGTTCGCTTAGCACGAAGTAATTACCTACCTACTTTATGAAACTTACCAACGTGGAGACTTACAGTTATGCGGACACGGAGTCAGTTTAGAACTACCGCGCTCCTAGTAGTCTTCATATTATTCTTCTTCTTCTTCTTAGTGTATCAATGGCAATACTAGTTTTTTTTTTTTTTAAGTTTTTTCCTTACCTTGCCCAGTGTTCGGCCACGGCAATGCCGTTTGCTAACGCTGTCAATGCTTGCGTGTCAAATGTGTCAATGGCACACCCTGAATCGAATTATTGAGCATTCGACCAGGGCCTCAAGTCTGCTATTACAATAGTGTCAGAATGGTCTATCATTGATGTCATAATTGTCGATTTTGACAAGTTTGGTAATCTACTAATATAATGGCGTCATTATGACTTTCCAATGGTCAACCACTGACACTCCATTGAAAGAAATGACATAGAATGGTAATCTCGTACATATTGACAAATGAATATTTGACGTTTGCGGTAATCTGGTAAAACTTTGACAGTTTATTTGATCAGTGTTTTACCATTAGAACGTTATTGTGCAGTTATTGGTTTTAATATGCTCGAAATTATCATTCTACCACAATTCTATTACAAGACCAGTGACCGATCAATGATCGATCATTATGAATTAGCAGATTACAAACTTTTAGCAAAATGACAATGGGATCGTGTTGGAATGACGAATTTATAAAAATAGCAGACTTGGGGCCCCGCTTGTCTGTTACGAAGGCGGAAGATGCACGTCGGCGTTTTTGAGGGATTTGGTTTCAACACATTAACAGTATATAGCTAAGATCTCAAAGGGCAGTGCTAAGGTTGGCCTTAATCCCCACAAAATCGGTGGCTTGGCAAACCTGCCGAGCCACTGATTTTGAACTACGGATGACATAAACTAATGCCAGGTCGTCTGCATACAGAAAACAAGTTGTGTTAAGGCTCACCGGTTGGTCATTGTTGTAAATGTCAAACAACAAGGAGACCAGAACATAACCCTGTAGCAGTCCATTTTTTTGAGTTCGCCACTTGCTTTTATCGATAAGAAGCCTCAATTGAAATAGCTGGCCACTAAGAAGTTCTCATGAAATTTGAGTAACCTTTAACGTCACGGGCGGGGTCTAAGCAGACCCCACGCGTCGCGCTTGCGCTAAGGTAAACACATTTTTTACTTAAGTGGGGATACCTGTGGACCCCACCCGTGATGTTACGTAGTATCTTTTTCACATTATGCATAATTATACTTTGTTTCTTTTTCAGAATTAATGTTATCTAATTGCAATATTTATTTATTATAATCTTTATTGTACACCACATAAACAAAAATACAGGACAAACATTTAAAAGAATAAGTGTACAATGGGCGGTCTTAACGCACAGGGCGATCTCTTACAGACAACCTTTGGATGGACTGAAAGAAAGAAGATAGATTTAGGAAATAATGAGTCACCACCTATTAGAGAATGCCATTGCAGAAATTCAACAGAATAATTTATACCAAATTCTGGGGATAAATTATTTTTTTTATATGAGCCCACCCGTGACGAAACGTTACCAAAAAGTGCGCGTGTACTTAAAGGGTAAACTTTGAGTCTTCTGTTAGGTTGGTAACCTTCCACAACAAGCGCCAAATGTTGTCGGTATCCTGAGCAGCCGATACGTCCACAAATACTACGCCTGTCACTTTCTTGCTTTCGAACCCATCATTTTCAATTGCGTTAGGTCAAGGACTTGGCCGCTGTAAGATTTTCTAGGCCAAAATCCAGCTCACTCCGGTATGAGTTTAGGGTCGATAAGTTTTGTTAGATTAGCTAACAGTAGTCTTTCAAACAGTTTGTAAGTGTGGCAGAGTATAGATATAGGGCAAAAGTTTTTAGGGTCTAGAAGCTGTTTCCCAGGCCTCGGGATCGCGATAACTTTTGATCTTCTCCAGAGGCGAGGTATGCTCGCCGACTCCAGTCGTTGAAGAGTTGCAGCAACTACGACACAGATATTGGACCAAGTGGTTTGATTGAAATTTTCGTCTGTCATCGTGAACTCAGCCTCTGGCTAGGACGATGTCTGACAGTTGAAATGGGTCACATACAGATTCACTGGAGAGTGACCGATTATTATTTTTGGGATTTCTGCTGAGTCGTTGTAGTGTTTGCAGTTAAGGAGGAGTTGGTAGGTAACTTGGTTAGCCTTTACTTTGATAGGCGTATGAGGAAGTGGTGGCTCGCTAGTGATACTGTTATATTGGATTTATTGGGTCTTGAAACTCTTATTGTCTGGATTCATTGTTCCAAAACCGTCCTAAATTTACATAGATAACATACTTGTCTAAGTACGTATACTTACTTATCTGTAGATAATAATTATCTTAAAACCATAATCAAATTTGGGTCTCAGTAGATATTTCTATAAATAATAATATAATAGTTTAAAACACTAAAAAACACGCTTTTAGTACGCACTAAATTTAATACCCATATCATGGTGCATTTCAAATAGCCAATCTGCCATCTTGGACGTCCGCCATATTGGATTTGAGTCACGTGACTATTTTTTTTCGTATTCTTGACAGCAAACCCTTTCATTTGATACCCATATCATGGGGGTGGATTTCAAACAGCCAGTCCGTCATCTTGGGGAGGCCGCCATATTGGATTTGTAATGACGTTTCTTAGCTAGTCATGTATTGTCATCAGAACTCAGAGCGTGTGCAAAATTTTATCCTAATCGAAGACCGGGAAGTGGGTCAAATTAAGATTCCAAGATTTTCTTACATACATATAGTTAGTTACAAGTAAAGCTAATAATAATAAAAAAGCTTGTTAAAAAGACACGACGCCCTGTGACCATATAAAATAAACTAAACTAGTTGTTGGTATATTAATTTAAATAAACGATACTATAAGCCAGAAGACGAAAACTAGAAGAAATCCTGCTAAACAAAGACTTTTTGGCTTTGATTTTTTTATGCACCTTTTTTTTATTGTTGATAGGTTCGCGCTTGACCGCTATCTCACCTGATGGAAAGCGACGATGCGGTCGACCTGCCATGTTTTCCCTTGGTTGAGTGGTAGAAAGTGCCTAAGACATTAAGTCCGCTTTTGTACCTTTGTGTTGCATGAAGTTTTAATAAATAAATAAGTAGATTTCCTTAATCATCACCTATCTACAATATTAGACATAAGCAGGAACTTTTCTGCAGAAAAAGTTGTGAATAGAATAGATTAGAACATTATTGTTCGCCTATAAAATTACACAACTCTTTTACGCGATATTTGTGGATTTTCTTGCCCATTCTTCTCCATAGAGATCTACGCTTTGGAATGCAATAAGCATCCATTTTTTTGAAGTGAAAACTTCTTTAGCGGCGTTGAGCACTTTTTCTGTAATGGGTATAAAATCTTAAACTCGCGTCAGGACACGTGACCTGATCGAAAAAGCGTAAGACGGATGGAGAGTAGACAGCTATCCCTTATCGCGCGTTGTGAAAGGGGGCTAGACGGAAAAAATTCTCACGAAAAATTGTACCGACATTTTTACTGTCAAAATATAAATCCAAGATGGCGGCTGCAAGAAATTATCAACTTTTTCGTCATGGGTGTCGTTTTCATGGTTTTCGAGGGTGTTGAAACCGATGGTACTGTCAAAATATAAATCCAAGATGGCGGCTGCAAGAAATTATCAAATTTTTCGTCATGGGTGTCGTTTTCATGGTTTTCGAGGGTGTTGAAACCGATAGTACTGTCAAAATGTAAATCCAAGATGGCGGCTGCAAGAAATTATCAACTTTTTCATCATGGGTGTCGTTTTCATGGTTTTCGAGGGTGTTGAAACCGATAGTACTGTCAAAATATAAATCCAAGATGGCGGCCTCGAAAACCATGAAAAAGACACCCATGACGAAAAAGTTGATAATTTCTTGCAGCCGCCATCTTGGATTTATATTTTGACAGTACCATACTGTCAAAATATAAATCCAAGATGGCGGCTGCAAGAAATTATTAACTTTTCCGTCATGGGTGTCGTTTTCGTGGTTTTCGAGGGTGTTGAAACCGATGGTACTGTCAAAATGTAAATCAAAGATGGCGGCTGCAAGAAATTATCAACTTTTTCGTCATGGGTGTCGTTTTCATGGTTTTCGAGGGTGTTGAAACCGATAGTACTGTCAAAATATAAATCCAAGATGGCGGCTGCTAGAAATTATCAACTTTTTCGTCATGGGTGTCGTTTTCATGGTTTTCGAGGGTGTTGAAACCGATAGTACTGTCAAAATATAAATCCAAGATGGTGGCTGCAAGAAATTATCAAATTTTCCGTCATGGGTGTCGTTTTCATGGTTTTCGAGGGCGTGGAAACCGATGGTACTGTCAAAATGTAAATCCAAGATGGCGGCTGCAAGAAATTATCAACTTTTTCGCCATGGGTGTCGTTTTCGTGGTTTTCGAGGGTGTTGAAACCGATGGTACTGTCAAAATATAAATCAAAGATGGTGGCTGCAAGAAATTATCAAATTTTCCGTCATGGGTGTCGTTTTCATGGTTTTCGAGGGCGTGGAAACCGATAGTACTGTCAAAATGTAAATCCAAGATGGCGGCTACAAGAAATTATCAACTTTTTCGTCATGGGTGTCGTTTTCGTGGTTTTCGAGGGTGTTGAAACCGATAGTACTGTCAAAATGTAAATCCAAGATGGCGGCTGCAAGAAATTATCAACTTTTTCGCCATGGGTGTCGTTTTCGTGGTTTTCGAGGGTGTTGAAACCGATGGTACTGTCAAAATATAAATCCAAGATGGTGGCTGCAAGAAATTATCAAATTTTCCGTCATGGGTGTCGTTTTCATGGTTTTCGAGGGCGTGGAAACCGATGGTACTGTCAAAATGTAAATCCAAGATGGCGGCTGCAAGAAATTATCAACTTTTTCGTCATGGGTGTCGTTTTCGTGGTTTTCGAGGGTGTTGAAACCGATAGTACTGTCAAAATGTAAATCCAAGATGGCGGCTGCAAGAAATTATTAACTTTTCCGTCATGGGTGTCGTTTTCATGGTTTTCGAGGGTGTTGAAACCGATAGAACTGTCAAAATATAAATCCAAGATGGTGGCTGCAAGAAATTATCAAATTTTCCGTCATGGGTGTCGTTTTCATGGTTTTCGAGGGTGTTGAAACCGATGGTACTGTCAAAATATAAATCCAAGATGGTGGCTGCAAGAAATTATCAAATTTTCCGTCGTGGGTGTCGTTTTCATGGTTTTCGAGGGTGTTGAAACCGATAGTACTGTCAAAATATAAATCCAAGATGGCGGCTGCAAGAAATTATCAAATTTTTCGTCATGGGTGTCGTTTTCATGGTTTTCGAGGGCGTGAAAATCGATGGTACTGTCAAAATGTAAATCCAAGATGGCGGCTGCAAGAAATTATCAACTTTTTCGTCATGGGTGTCGTTTTCGTGGTTTTCGAGGGTGTTGAAACCGATAGTACTGTCAAAATGTAAATCCAAGATGGCGGCTGCAAGAAATTATCAACTTTTTCGTCATGGGTGTCGTTTTCGTGGTTTTCGAGGGTGTTGAAACCGATAGTACTGTCAAAATGTAAATCCAAGGTGGCGGCTGCAAGAAATTATCAAATTTTCCGTCATGGGTGTCGTTTTCATGGTTTTCGAGGGCGTGGAAACCGATGGTACTGTCAAAATGTAAATCCAAGATGGTGGCTGCAAGAAATTATCAACTTTTTCGTCATGGGTGTCGTTTTCGTGGTTTTCGAGGGTGTTGAAACCGATATTACTGTCAAAATATAAATCCAAGATGGCGGCTGCAAGAAATTATTAACTTTTCCGTCATGGGTGTCGTTTTCATGGTTTTCGAGGGTGTTGAAACCGATGGTACTGTCAAAATATAAATCCAAGATGGCGGCTGCAAGAAATTATCAACTTTTCCGTCATGGGTGTCGTTTTCATGGTTTTCGAGGGTGTTGAAACCGTTGGTACTGTAAAAATATAAATCCAAGATGGCGGCTGCAAGAAATTATCAAATTTTCCGTCATGGGTGTCGTTTTCATGGTTTTCGAGGGTGTTGAAACTGATGGTACTGTCAAAATATAAATCCAAGATGGCGGCTGCAAGAAATTATCAAATTTTCCGTCATGGGTGTCATTTTCATGGTTTTCGAGGGTGTTGAAACCGATAGTACTGTCAAAATATAAATCCAAGATGGCGGCTGCAAAAAATTATTAAATTTTTCGTCATGGGTGTCGTTTTCATGGTTTTCAAGGCTGTTGAAACCGATAGTATTGTCAAAATGTAAATCCAAGATGGCGGCTGCAAGAAATTATCAACTTTTTCCTCATGGGTGTCGTTTTCGTGGTTTTCGAGGGTGTTGAAACCGATAGTACTGTCAAAATTTAAATCTATGATGGTGGCTGCAATAAATTATCAACTTTTTCGATATGGGTGTCTTTTTCATGGTTTTCGAGGTTGTTGAAACCGATAGTGCTGTCAAAATATAAATCTAAGATGGCGGATGTCAGAAATTATCAACTTTTTCGTCATGAGTGTCGTTTTCATGGTTTCGAAGATGTTGAAATAGTGCTGTCAAAATGTACATAAAATAGGATAGTATTTTTTAGTTATATTGTATTGGCTAGACGGAAAAAATTCTCACGAAAAGTTGTAACGACACTTTTTCTATAGTAAGCTATTGTAAGCCGTGCGGCGTGCGCATGTTTCTCTGTCTTTCTCTCTTTCTCTCTCTTATAGAAAGCAAGCCAGAATGGAACTTCGTTCCATCCGGGTGTCCCTTGACACCTCAGTAGTTTTTCGGAGAGATAAACTTTTTAATGTAAAATAATTGTAATAGTTTTAAAGTGTTAAATTTTTAATGTAATATAAATTGTCATGTTTGTGTACGATAGCGCAATAAATGAATATTGTATTCTACCACATAAATGATAGTACTTTTATACTGATAAAGCAATTGGTGCAAAATTATTCCCTAACCATTCCAAAATATCAAACATGCTCAACGTTAATAATCAAGTTTTCACTTCTGCCGGCACTCCCGGAGTGCAACCCGTCTTTTTTTTAGTGACTGACGTCTTGGCGATTCAAAAGTGCCCATAAATAGTTTATTTGAAATAAATGCTTTGATTTTTGATACATGGGTACAATGGTGGTCTTATCGCTGATAGTGAAGTCTGCCGGACAACCTTTGGGTGGACTGAAATATCCTAAAATAAAAAGGGGCGTAGTAATTTTGTTGGATATAAGAAATAACAATGAAAATATGTATTTACACAATTCCGTAAAAAGATGAAAAATGGTTGTTTGATGATGGAAAAGATAAGAGAATAATATATAGAAACAGAATGTCATGAAGGAATATCAAACAACCCAAAATAGATAGGTACCTGTATTGATGATATAATAAAGCTCGTCCGTATGATTTTTTCTAATATTATTTTTACTAGATTTTTGTCGATATAATCAAACCATAATTTATAAGTAATACCAAATACATTTATTAACCCAATAATTAAAATTTATTATAGGCAGACAACATCATCAGATTTCTTTACTCATTACGTTGTTGAGTGTCGTGTCATCTCCCCATTTCCATTGGGTTATTAACTTGTCCACCATCGTGTGGGGGCGCCCAACCGCCACCATCATTGTTGAATGCATTATCGACTACTGTCACACCACCACCATCGTCACCGCAGCAACTGGAGCATAAACCCATGACTGGAACCTGGAAAAAGTTTATAACATAATTAGTTTTTCTCCTTATTAACCTTTTGAATACCGTAATTAGGGACACGATAGAAAGACAATGAGTGGCGTTCGCTTGGGGTTTAATGAAATGATATATTATATCTATATATATAAAAGAAAGTCGTGTTAGTTACACCACTTATAACTCAAGAACGGCTGAACCGATTTGGCTGAAAATTGGTGGGGAGGTAGCTAAGAACCAGGAGAAGGACATAGAATACTTTTTTTTTGTAAGGTAGAGTAGGGTAGAGTAGAGTAGGGTAGGGTAGAGTAGGGTAGAGTAGGGTAGAGTAGGGTAGGGTAGAGTAGGGTAGAGTAGGGTAGAGTAGAGTAGGGTAGAGTAGGGTAGAGTAGAGTAGAGTAGGGTAGGGTAGAGTAGGGTAGAGTAGGGTAGAGTAGGATAGAGTAGGGTAGAGTAGAGTAGAGTAGGGTAGGGTAGAGTAGGGTAGAGTAGGGTATAGTAGGGTAGAGTAGGGTATAGTAGGCTGAAGTAGGGAAGAGCGGGAGCGAAGCCGCGGGCAAAAGCTAGTTATGTATATAATTATAACCTTACTAGCTTTTGCCCGCGGCTTCGCCCGCGTGGCATTAGGTATTTAAGGAATCGGGATAAAAGGTAGCCTATGTTCTTTTCCATGTCAAAGGCTATATGCATGCCAAATTTCATCCAAATCCGTTCAGCCGTTTTTGCGTGATTAAATAACAAACATCCACACTTTCACATTTATAATATTAGTTAGTATTAAGAACATTCTTCTTTCTTTTGTGTAATAAATTGCAGAGCTTTAAAATCAAATTTATTTTTCCGTTTTCTTTGAGTGGATAAAGTATCGATCTGCCGGTAGAAAAGAAAAACATACCATTTATGATATCATTATCTCTACAGTTATGTATTTCGTCTTAATTTTTTTTTTCCTATTTATTTTAGGTAATATTTATCTTTAGACGACCTTGTAGTTTGACCATTTATAAAATATGATGTTAGGTACAAGTATTTTATACAAGCAAAGAAACTACAAAGTAACGATGAATAGTTTATAAGGAAGATGACTGGGCTAGAGAGAATGTGACCATTTTAATGAGGGCAAATAGTAGGTACTTATGGAAGAAGAAGACGCTGCGCAGACGCTAAATAAAGAGGATACAGATGAAAGGATAATGAATAAAGAAACTATGCATTGATACAAACATTGTGCACTTGATATGGGGAATTTTTATATCTTAGGTGCATCAAATAAATATCGATGCTCCAAATCTATGACAATGCAAATATGTTTGCATTGATAAGATTAAATAAAAGGTACAGGTAGGTAAGGGTACTGCTGATCGCAGAACTGACAGAATCATCGAGATTTATCAATTTCTGAAGAGTAGGTCTTCAGATTTGTAAGTAGTAGAAAAAGGAAAACAATTTACGCATAATGCAACGTTGATCGTACTGCTAAATGTGATAATACATAACAACCCGCTAATATCTCTCTCCAATATTCTCTTGTTGCGAACGCCTCGAGTTGACCACGCCTCCAATTCTTTTGTTCTGACGTCATCTCAACGCTCAATCACGTGACTGAATAGAACAAAAGAATTGGAGGCGAGGCCAACTCAAGGCGTTCGACACAAGAAATTAGAATAGACACGGTTGTAGATTCGCTAGGGAGGCTGCTTTTTTATGTCATTGGGTGGCAAATAGAACAAACAATCGGTCGACCTAAAAAACTGAGAGTTGAAAGAAAGTGACGTTCTATCAGCGATAATGATTGTCAAATAATCCGAAATGTATGAGATAGGCATGCAATACCGAAATATCACGTGGTTTTCTGAATGACAAACCAATGTGACCTTGTCTGGGTCCTATTGTCACCGCCAATTATATGCAGACATCTATCTACAATGCCAAAGGTGACGTCAACGCCTTGCTAATTCCAGAATCATAATCAAGCTTGACCAATTAATGGGTAGACTGCAGAAGCTTATTATGTTGTCTGGCGTAGTCGTACATAGGCATGCCACAATCTCGACGATAAGTCTCCACTTTGAGGCGTGGTTAAAGAGGTACCACGGAATGCTCACTTTCCGCCTGATGCAACCGAAGTGACCTCACCGGGATTTGGTTGATTCGGGAAGTTTCTGAGACGGATTTAGCAGGAAGAAACGCCCGGGTACCCGCTACAGGACACAAAAAAGTGGTGAGTGGAGCACCGCCATGTCCTCGAGAAGGTAATCGGTTGGAGCGACGTCTCGCGTCCAGGCCGGGCCAGGCCATAGCACGTAGCGAAAGGGAATGGCAAGCTATCACCCTCTTCTGCACAGCAGTAATGCAAGCAAAGGGAGAGACGAAATACGTGAGGAGGAGACACTCCAACCCCCGCAGGAGACGCCCTTGGCAACCGGCAGCACCCGGTATCGCAGCACCACTCCCGCTAACCATAAGTGCGGGTTCGCGGAAGGCGAGTAATAGATAGCTTGCCATCCGATAAGAACCAAACCCAACTGCGTATCGTGTTCCACGAGAGATGTCAGAAAATGGACGGAGGCTTCTAGAGGTAATATCTGCCTAGATTGCGGGATTGCTCTAAACAATTACCGTCGCCCTAGAACGCAAAGGACAACTAAAGGAACACATGTGTTTTTTAGTCAATAGAGTCATTTAGTAGAGAGTTTAGTGCTCCTTTTCACACCGAAAAGTAGCATTCATACTGAATTCTCAACTTCTATCATCATGTTCGCAATAGTTAGACAGATTTCTTCATTTTCGACTGATCAAAAAATAGTTTTATTTATATCACCACCAACTCTAGCATCATCATCATTCTCTTGCTCTTTTTCCTATCCTGATTTGTGTCTCACAGGTGGGTAAAGGCCTATTTCATTTTCCATACATCTCTTCTAATCCCACAACAAATAGGGTGCTAGTAACCATTAAACCAATAATTATTTCACATTTGCTTACACGGGCATTTATAAACTTTAAAAGCTAGTGCACCGTTCCAATTGATAATTTTTTTAAATAGAGTTTTAATTTAAAAAAAAAATCATAAAGAAAAAACTATATCGAAATAGAAAACAATCTATGAATCTGTGCACTCTACAGTGTTTTTACATTCACTTTAAAAAAAAACTATTTATGTAAAAATAATAACGTTCTTTTGCGGTTAGCGTTTTTGGTATATATGTTTTAAATAAGTGCATTTCTACTAAATACGCACTGAAATAACCTTCAATGAATTATGATCTTAATGATATAAGAGATAAATTAATCTTTAGGAAAATATAGAAAATAAAACGTACCTTTATTTGAGTTTATCCAACTGTTGATCCACAACTAATATAAAAACTGTTTGGTATTTTACAAAGCGACTTATTATGTAGCCTACTTGCTAGCTAAAGCGATGTGTGTGCCCAATAGATAAGATACATTATCGATAATTTCTGGTACCAAAAATGAAATATTTACTTTTCACCTGAGTCATCTTTCAGAATTGTTAAAACACAATTGCTGAGGAAAATTTCAAATTGAAGCCAAATCAATGTGATAATTACCTTAGGTAATAATTAATCAGTTTTTAAAAACTGATTTGATATCTATCTACTTATCAATTCTTACTGCGGTATTTCAAACCTTCA
Organism: Mythimna ferrago; assembly: GCA_910589285.2. Lineage (NCBI taxonomy): Eukaryota > Metazoa > Arthropoda > Insecta > Lepidoptera > Noctuidae > Mythimna > Mythimna ferrago. The sequence goes on from OU342687.1 coordinate 13,792,161, forward strand.
AATGATAACAGTTATATTGAGGATATAAGAAGTAATAACGATCGCCACCCAAATTTTTTAATAGTTACTTACCTGTAATTATGTAACTTTATAGAGATTACATAATTTATGAAAATGTTTTTTTACGTTGTACGCTTCAAAAAACTCGAATTAACCAGCATCATTTGTCAACCCTAAAAATTACTAAATATGTAGGTACTCCACACATAGAAGAATCGAGAAAATTGCTCAAAGGTCATCGGAAATCTAGCCAATTACATGTTGGGCGGTTAGATAAGAATGTTAGCGTGATACGTAGATCAATGCAACGTGAAAGCTATGTGATGTATCTACATTACATAGCTTTTATAAACAGTCTAAACATAACTCAGGTAGGTACGTATATAGAACTACGTATATATAACATACATTTTAGTATATCCGAAACACGTGTTTAGTATTTTATGTAAAGAAACTATTTAAAAAATTTCATAACTGTATCATGAAAAATCATAAGGTTATAAGCTTGTTATGACAGCAAAAATACATAGTCACCGGTTCAACCAGGCAACTGAGGGGTTGTTTTGCACTAGCACCCAGCTAATACTCTAATGCCCGCTATGACCTGGCGTGACCTGTGTTGTACTTAGTGTCGGTGTTGTCCTTTTTAAATATTTTTAGGAAAAAATATAACATCGCGTAAAAACTATTGAGACCCATCCATTCAGTTATTGATTCTAAACAAGCTATATCCAGATTTCGCACGAACTAAAAATAATCTATACATATAAATAAAATTGAAGTGTCTGTTTGAAATATTGAAATAACTGCTTTTTACTATATGTATATGAATATATACAGGGTGTCCCGTAAATAATGGTCCAAACGTAACGGGTAGGTAGCTTATCTGATTTCCAACAACTAATTTGAATAGTTAAAAAAAAACCGTAATGATAACCAAGATATTTTTTTTTTCGAATTTTACCATTTTCTCTACCAGAATTTAGTTTTTTTAATGCTGTCGCTGCAAATAATAACATTTTTTGCTACAATTTTTGTGTAACATTTGTGAATGGCTTACTAATGTTATAAGATACCATATTTTTTAGAAACATTTTATGTGCCTTAGAAAAAAATCTTGAATTGAAAAGAATTTTCTTTACGATGAAAAGACCAAATTTTAAAAAATTCTCCTGTAAAAAAATTGTACGACACTGACAACCACTATTATTTTAAAAACTTGTACATTTAATAAGGTTTGCATATTGGTATAAAATTTACGTCTAGTCCTAGCCGTTACAAAGATATTGCTATGAATCTGAGAGAGGTACTGTATCAACAAAATAAAAATAAAATAAAAAAGTGTGCACAATTAAACTTTTTTCTTTAAAATGTTTTACTGTAGTATTTCAGGCGCAATGATTTAATTAGAGATATCAGCGTATGAAAGAGAATTAGAAGAAGAAAAAAACAATTTGTTTAAATAAATCGTTTATTTTGTTTTTACAGCAAATGTTTGAACTGTCTTCCCCATACGAGAATGCAAAGTCTGCATCTCCTAATTATGGAAGCTCTTATCCGACGGACGAAATGGCTTTGGTTGATTTCTGATACAGCAGATTGGATGCGTTGACGTAACTCTCCTTCCGACGCTATTGGTTGTTTGTAGACCCTGTCTTTTAAACATCGTGAGATCGTGGAGGTCACAAAATTGGTCCTAATCGGCCGATCCATCTGTTTGGATAACTTTCGTCAAGGTGCGACCTTACTGCCGTCGCATAGTGAGCGGGGCACCCATCATTTTGCAACCACATTGCTTGCCGCACGTCTTCTGGAATGTTTTCTAGCAATATTGGCAACTCATTATTTAAAAAATACAGATAGTATTCGGCGTTTAGAGTTGCTGGTAGTTCAAAGTTCATCGAGTATTACAGAAGTACCGGTTGCACCCATATCACACGCAACGTGTTCAAACGCTGAGAAATCAACCAAAGCCATTTCGTCCGTCGGATAAGAGCTTCCTTTATTAGGAGATGCAGACTTTGCATTCTCGTATGGGGAAGAAAGTTCGAACATTTGCTGTAAAAACTAAATAAACGATTTATTTAAACAAATTGTTTTTTTTTTCTTCTAATTCTTTTCACACGCTGATATCTCTAATTAAATCATTGCCTCTGAAATTTTAGTATTTCAGAGGCAGGTAAAACATTTTAAAGAAAAAAGTTTAATTGTGCACACTTTTTCATTTTTTTTTTATTTTGTTGATTCAGTACCTCTCTCAGATTCATAGCAATATCTTTGTAACGGCTAGGACTAGACGTAAATTTTATACCAATATGCAAACCTTATTAATTGTACAAGTTTTTAAAATAATGGTGGTCGTCGGTGTCATACAATTTTTTTACAGGAGAATTTTTTCAAATTTGGTCTTTTCATCGTAAAGAAAAATCTTTTCAATTCAAGATTTTTTTTCTAAGGCACATAAAATGTTACTAAAAAATATGGTATCTTATAACATTAGTAAGCTACTTAGAAATGTTACACAAAAATTATAGCAAAAAATGTTATTATTTGCAGCGACAGCATTAAAAAAAACTAAATTCTGGTAGAGAAAATGGTAAAATTCGAAAAAAAAAATATCTTGGTTATCATAACGGTTTTTTTTTAACTATTCAAATTAGTTGTTGGAAATCAGATAAACTACCTACCCGTTACGTTTGGACCATTATTTACGGGACACCCTGTATACGGTACATACACCAAAATAACTTTTTTTTTTTTAATTTTCTGTCTGTCTGTCTGTCCGGGCTAATCTATGAAATGGCTGGACTGATTTTGACGGGACTTTTTTGGCAGGTAGCTAATGTAATAAGGAGTAACATAGGCTACTTTTATTTTAGAAAAAATAAATTCAAAATCCTGTAGTCCACGCGAACGAAGTCGCGGGCACAGCTAGTGTTGTATAAACTTCTTTGCAAAAATTTACTTGGGAATCATTATCCATATTTTGAAAGAAAACTCGGAAGCGTTCTTGAAATCTAATATCAACCATTAGGTTTCCACTACAGAGATCAAAGCTTCCTCTATGTCGATAATCCAGTTTATCCTAAATTACCTAGATTTATTTACTAATTTTCAGTTTCATAGCCAGAAAAACCGCATTCACACTTTATGTTTTAGATTTCTCTACCTCTTCAAGATAATTTAAGACTGTTTTCATACTGGCAAATTCCGACGAATTATCTGTTGGTATACAAACGAATAATGTAGATTATTTTTCCGACCCAAATATCGACCAATAGAATTGCACCATTCGACGTCACGTGGTACAACCTACATGGTATTATACTGATAATTTTTTGAAAATTTTCTCTGGTCGTTGACATATATAAAAAACAAAACATGATCAAAATAATGGCCGACATTTGGGACGGAAAAATAATCCCCCGAATACCACACGAGCTTCAAAATTATCTGGCATTTCCCTCAAGGTTCCCTGCAAACAAATAAAATCGTCAAGTTTTTCAGGAAAAATCACGAGCGCGAAGCGCGAGTGATTTTTTAACCTGAAAAACTTGACTCCTTCATTTGTTTGCAACGAACCTATCGGAAAATACCCGATAATTTTGAAGCTCTTGTGGTATTCGGGGGATTATTTTTCCGTCCCAAATGTCGGCCATTATTTTGATCATGTTTTGTTTTTTATATATGTCAACGACCAGAGAAAATTTTCAAAAAATTATCAGTATAATACCATGTTATTGCATACCATGCATATTATCATATATAATACCACAAGAGCTTCAAAATTATCGGGCATTTCCCTCAAGGTTCCCTGCAAACAAATAAAATCGTCAAGTTTTTCAGGAAAAATCACGAGCGCGAAGCGCGAGTGATTTTTTAACCTGAAAAACTTGACTCCTTCATTTGTTTGCAACGAACCTATCGGAAAATACCCGATAATTTTGAAGCTCTTGTGGTATTATATATGATAATATGCGAATAGAAAACTTTACTTGATTAAAAATAAAATCATATTTTGTTATACTAGAATTATGAAGTACAATATAAGAACAATATACTTACTCGACTTGCTCTTGACGATGTACTGTTTCTGTTTGATTCCAATCTTACTCCAATACTGAGACTAATGTTCAAAATCCAACTTTGTATTCTCATTTTTATTTAGGTGTTAATTTAAGTCTGAAACAAACATATAATATATTGTATGTATGTCATGTTATATTGATGGCAAGTCATTCAATAAATTCTATGTAACTCATAATTATGATTTAAAAACAGTGTCCATGGAGTTTCTTGCACGTTCTTCTCCATAGAGATCTACGCTTTGGTAGGTGCAATTTAGCTTCACTTTTCTTGGACTGATCGACATTTGACTATTCAAAAGTGCCTGCAAATGGTCTATTTGTAATAAATGTTTTTGATTTGATTCAACTGATATTCTATAGTTGTACGAATATTACGTAAGCACCTGGTGATTAATTTGTTTTTTTTTTGTATTTGAACTAACAGACTAAACTCGTAGATACGTATGTAAGTATATACTGGCCTGATATACTTGTAATTAGTCATCTACATAATTCTAATATGGAAGGCATTAGTTGATTCTGATTAACAAACGTGGTAACTTCTGACGCATAAGAATGTGGTTCATGTCATTACGTTTGAGTCGGTTATATTGGTATTTTAGTTTATTGCGGTGACGATTCGATTTCAAATATAGCTGACTTATTTGTATACACAAAGTAGGATTTCACTTTGATCCTACTTAACGTTTAAAAAAATATCATGGCACAAACAAAAACCGATCTTCCGGTCCAGTCTCGGAAGTCGTCAAACCTGCGCGCGAGACGGTTCGTGATGACTCGTGAGGGTTTTATCACCCTTCTTAAAGAATCTTCACACTTCTGCTCCATGCCTGTGGCGTTTTTCCCTCGAATATGACGGAATCGAACAACTTCTGAAGGACCTTAAGGACCGGTTTTCAACCCGCCTTCAGGAGCTCAACCGTAATTCCTTCCTCACCCGAGGCCTTGTTGTTCTTCGACTGCTTCAGAGCCATCCTAATCTCGTACAAGCTGACGTCCGGGATATCTTCAGTGTAGTGTCGAGTCAATCTAGCTCTTGGGTCGTTTGCCAGATTTGTAGCGGGTTTGGACATTGACGTGTATAACTGTCCATATAATGCCCCGATCTCTCCCAGAAGCTCCGATTTGGCGGATATGACTCTGCCATCTTCGGTCTTCAGTTTCGTGAGCTGGCTCGCTGGTAGTAGACAACTTACCTATCCCAAAAGTCACTCTAGCTTTCTACTCTCGTTGCATTTTGCAGTTGACCGATTTGATAAATACGAGCTATAGATTGTCGAATCGTACATTTTGCAAAACATAAGTCCTTGGCAATAAAGTTCTGGTGAACCTAGAACTGATAATCGTTAGATACAATGATCGCCGAGTCCACATCCAACATGTCGACAACCTCGCCAGCCAAGGTAATATACTGGACCCAGCCGGGTCGAAGCCTACTGGGGCCAGGGTTATCCGAAAGGGCGCTCGAGCCCCGGTATGAAGGCTAGAAGGAACGGGGTGGGTCTTTTAGTCAGTAAGAGTCTGACACTATCTCCCGCTCCGCCCAAGGGCGGGGGACGTCAATGCATGATTTTTTTCCCACCATAAAATAAAAAAAAAAAAAAAAAAAGGTAATATACTTAATTTGTTCATCTTTCTCGGCTTTCACGAGTTTTTTTTGTCATGCGGAACGGAAATGTCAACAATCATTGCACGCCTCTGGCTTTGGACCACCACTGTCAGTGATGATGGACCAATCCTAATACAAAATGACATCGCCATTATCAAGACTGGGACTGGGGACCGGAACTGGGGACTGGGACTGGGTTGAGCTCATACCTGTAGTACGGTACTTCCGATTCCACAAGAGAGTATTTCAAAGCAAGTGGCTTATGGATACTCATGGCTACAAGGTTATCCCTATGCAAGTACTGTTCGTCAGCTAGGCGAAAACAGCCAGAGATAATGTGACGAATTGATTCTCTCGGACGGCGACATGCCCGGCGAATGTCAACATGTGATGTTAGTTTATTATGATAATTTAATAAAAACTGAAACGGTCATAATGACAGGTGGATTGCAGAAAATCTGTAACCTATTTTTCTGTTCAATATGAGACCCCAATTTCATGCAAAAAAAAAAATACGATCAGTAACATGGGGTTTCTGACCATACTATTGTTTTTAGCAGCCTATATTTTTTATCATAATCATTGTGGTTGAGCTGCCACATATTTTGACACAATATAAACTTCTCTGTTAGTCGTCATCATAATGTGTAAGAAATTGAATAAAACACAATCGGTATATTAATTGAACATTTGTCTCATAATATATACAGTAGTACATTATGATACAATTATGTAATGTTGGTGATTATCGCTGAAGCAGTATTATACGACGTTTTTAAAGAAAAAAAATTAAATTAACTATTTATTTAACAACAAAACTAGTAATTGTGATTTATTTTTGTGATAATGTAAAAAAATAATAATCTGTTTTCTTTTACGCGTGCATTTTGATTTTTTTTTCTTCACCCAATTTGGGCAGACAATACCAATACCACCTAGTCATCATTAATAAATATCATTTTTGAGTTATATTAGAATGCGAGTCCACATTCTAATGTTTTTGCAGTATTTGGCAGCAAATGTATCGACACTATTACGGTTATACATCACAATGCCTTATTTTTTGCGAACATCTCTTGTGTTTTTTTACGCATGTATATAGTCTGTCTAAAAAGTCAAACGACTTGGGAATATTTAAAAGAAATAAAAAACCTGTTGTTAACAACGCGAATTTTAGTTGTCATTCACTTGTTTCTTGAGATGATGATAGTTCTACAACAGATCTTGATCGTAATATGACTAGTGATGATGAATCAATAAGCGGAATAGAATATTTAGAATCAGATTTCTCCTACGATTCCAGATTTATGTTATTACTTTATACTTACTTATGACTTTATTATATTTTTGCAAATGTATCCTACTTTTGTAATAAAAATATCATTAAAGAGACTGAAATAGGTATAAGTATTCTAAACGAACGATGGAACGTTTGGTGGTGCAAGGGAAAGTCGAAGGCAAAAGATCTCGTAGACGCTCTCCAACACGATGGATGGACCTTATCAAAACCGTGACACACTACAATGTAAATGAAGGCTCCTAAGCCGCCAAACATAGAGCTGCATGGCGTCGTATCGCGAGACAGGCGGTGGTGCGGGACTCGACCGAGACATGACTACGACCACTCTGTCAAGAGTGTACGACTAAGAAGATGAGATTCTAAACGAAAATCTTTTGCATTTTTTATTATTAAAAAGTTCCGTAATAATATTAAATTATTAAAAAAATACTTATATTCGACACTTTTTATAAGGTTCTTCTATTTAGTAAACAATGATCAAGAGCCAGTATTGAGAGCCAGTATTGACTACATCCGATTTCACTTTACCCTAGTAATTAACTAAGTCGTTTGACTTTTTAGACAGATTGTAACACATAGTTTTCGTAAAACTGTAACATTTTTAATAAATACACAAAATATAGGAATGCCCCTATATTTAGGACGAAAACAAAAATTAAAGCTCATTTAATAATTGCTTAAAGATACGCTATCATTATTTATTTACAACCGAGCAAGACAGGTATTTATAGTACCAATGTTATCACAATTATTGATATCTTGATAATTCGAACTAAAACACAAAGAAAATACAAAAACTCACATCTTCTTCAATACGCAATTTAAAAAGATAAGTTTATTAAAATTAGTTTCACCGTGTTTTCAATCAAAAATGGAAGAAGTAAAAAAAATTTTAAGAGGAAACTGATACCTATATTTAATTTTTTATTATGCAGGCCTCTGAAATGCTCTTTTTTAGTATAACAAGAAATTAACAGAGTATCTCAAAAACAATAATAATAATATATCCTATTTATCTCTAAAATTGTAGAATAAATAAAATTATCACATCGATCTAAGAGACCCTGATAACTTTTAAGGGAAAAGGTTTTGGAGGTACCTAAACAGAATAGAGAGTAAAGTCCTGCAAACCTCCGTTGGAAAGGAAGGATTCTCCGGCCAGACGGGTATTATGTCTGGTGGGCAACTGCCCAATATATGATTTCGGGCTGTCATATATGTATATTCAAATCGCGTGGAGAACTTTAATGGCGCGTCATAGGATTAGTTCTTATGTGACGCCATAGATGTCACTACAAGTTGTTATTTTATATATGTAACTAGCTTTTGCCTGCAGCTTCGCCCGCATACATAAAATATAGCTTAAGTCAGTCAGGAATAAAGCAGCTTTCTAACGGTTCCAGAGATTACCTCCCACAAACAAAAAAACAAACTTTACCTCTTTATTATATTAGTGTAGATAGTATCAAAAGCTCCATTAATTAAAGAACCAAATATTTGATATGTGCTAAAATATAAATTAAAAATATGTATAACAAATTAATAACAGAATAACATTAACTACAAGTGCTGCTGCGGCCATAATTTATTTAAATGCTTTTAAGGAGTGGAACCGTATTAGTGAAAAAATTTAATTTACTCGATTTGTAGGATAAATAAATAAAAATAATAGAATATTTTTTTGAAAAAAAAATCTGTAATGGCTTCTCTATTTGGAGCACAGTTCAGCTTTGACCCCGTTCCTGATAAACAAGTACCTAACTTTTCTTTTACATTCAGCATGACAGAAATATTTCAACAGGTAAAACTATAGTTACAAAAAAAACATGAATGAATTAAAAAAATCATGAAAAACGATGCCAGAACATACTATAAAACCTCTTACCTTTATATTTAAATATAAATCAAGGAACTATTTAAGTTTTGAGATCAAAATATTGTAAAAAACTTTAGAAGTAAAGCTTATTATTAGGTTCTATATACACTTGAGAGCAAAAAAATCGCACATGGCTTGTAATTTTGTTTAATACTGTTTTTTTCTTAAATCTAAAGATATTGAGTACAAATTATTAAGCAAAATTTAAGCATACAAAGTTAGCTTTATAAAAACATAAAATTAAGATCATTGACCTTCACGTAACTCACAAAAACCAGCGGTATACCCAATTCCCCAAATTCACCCGTTTGCATTTCACTACTTGCACCTTTACCTGGAGCTACAAAAAGGGTGCTGTTTTGGAGTGTTAATCAGTTTCCGTTGACGTGATAATGGCTCTATTAGAAACAGACGGATTTACTGGAAAAATATGAGTGCCATGCCTGCAGAAACCGTTCAAGTTATTGCCTTGCCCAAAGCAGGCCATAGTCAAAATGAAGTCGCTCGACAGCTAAATTATTGCCGCTTTCCTGTTCGTCTGGTATACCAGACGTTTCAAGAGACCTATGGGTATATTCGGCGACCAAGATCTGGCCGGTGGCGCATAGGATCAGGGCGTGATTATCGCTTTCCTGTAACAAGAACTTTGAGAAATCGGCTACTGAACACAATTGAACTGACACAAAATCTTCAAGAAGTTTGCAATGTCAGTATAAATCAGTAGACGATTAGGAAAAGATTGGGTAAAGCAGGCCTAACTACACATCACTCAGCAAATGGTACCAAATTGACCACAGCTCACCCACAAGTCCAGCAATAATTTGCTACGAAACACTTAAGTTGGATGTATGCTTAATGGCAGGCTGTTGTGTTTTCTGATAAATTCAGAATGACTTAGATGACCATGATGGATGCTGAAGGGTCTACAGAAGGTCATCAGGGCAATTTTAACAATGCTGCATAAGCGAACAAGTGGGTTTTGGAGGCGTTTTGGGGTGGCATAATGTTGGACACTAAAACTGACATTGTATTCATCACTGGGCCATTACTGGCCTGATATCAAGAGAGTTGACGCCTTTATGATACATCAAAAAAGTGCTCGAAGAATATGTGAAGCCACTTGTGTGGCTTATGGTAGATTTTTTTTCCTTAATGCAGAACAATACCAGATCGCATGTCGCTAGAACAGTTTGCGACTACATGTAAGACGTTGGAATCATTGCGATAGAGAGGCCAGCTGGTAGTTATGATCTTAATTCAATTGAGCATGTCTGGAATGACCTTGAAAGAAGACTTAGTGCAAAAATTCTGGCGCTCCACGCCTCCAAGACCTTCAATTTGTCATTGACGAGGAGTGGGACTTTATACCGTAAGATTTTATGGTAAAATTAATACGGTTGATGAAAAATCGAGTAACAGCTGTAAATAAGGCTAAGGGAGGGAATACACTTTATTGACAAACCGGATGACCAAGAATTTTAAGTTTGACTCTCATTCTTTCTTAAGTGAAATGTGGTAATTTTTCCCATATGCTGGATTTTGTGCTCTAAACCCTTTCAAGGATATTTCTTTACACTGTATTTCATATCATTAGAAAGGTAATTAAATAGGCTTTCAATTAATGTAGGAAATGTTTTCAATATCTATACAAATTCATGAGAAAAACTGCCTGAACAAAAAGAGTTGTGATGTGCGATTTTTTTGCTCTCGAGTGTATATTAAGATCGACTTTTCACATTGGAACTTTTTGCGACTATTATATATATGGACAATATTAGTAGCGATTTAGATTTCAATTTCAAAGCTGATCCCCAAAACCTAATTTTAACTTGGGTATAATATATTTTGGGTATTACTTATTCAATTTTAATAAACATTTTTTTTTCTGAATAAAATTTAATCATACTGTATTCTGCCACGGTGTATGTTAGATATTTAGTATCTCTCGTGCTCGTACTCGTACATTTGCATTGGTTGTGGTTGCTGTTGGACAACATATGGTCCTGCAGTGGGTTGTTGAACAATAATATGGTTGACGACGACGGTTTGTTGCTGAGGTTCTCTACAACAGGCGCAACAGCAACAGTTACAGCAGTTACAGCAGTTGCAGCAGTTGCAACAGTTGCAGCAACTGCAGCTGCAACAGTCGCAGCAGCAGCACATCCTGAAACACAACAGTATAAAATAAATAAAGGTTAAGCAATGCTTGCCGTTTGTAACCACAACTGTAAATCCCTAATTAATCCTTCAACATATTTGTAAGATTGGTCATTTTACGTTTTACAATATAATAGTAGCATTTTTAATTATTTTTGTGGTGAGATATTAATTTATTACTAGCTTTTGCCCGTTACATAAAATATAGCCTATGTTACCCAGGAATAGAGCACAACTCCACTGTATGCTCCACCGTGCCTAATAGCAGTTTACACAATATTGACATTTTACGAGCAGTTTACACACATACAATATTGACACCCGGGCGTTTCTTTCGCCTCTCAAACTTACTTTTACTTTTTTTTGTGCATCATGTGGAAGGTGAGGATGCCGTGACGCCTCTCCAGCCACTCCTCAAAGTGAGGGTTTATCTCTATGATTACGGCGTGCTCAATCTAATGAGTTGGAAAATTGAAAAAAAAAAAACTCGATCGAGCAATCGTTGTACAGGTCAAACGCACTGTTCTTATCTGCATTGTTGTAAAGCATTTGGCATCATGCACATAAGACAAAACTAGTTTATAATTTTATTTGTTTAAACTTACTATAACTATTTATTCTTTAGTTATTTATTTTTTTATTTATTATCATTTTTTTTTACTACGCATTTACTATTTAATTTTACTATGTTGGAGCTATCGAAGATTTTGTACTTTCTTTGTGTACGTAAAAGCAAATTTTGTTTGGTTGATAACTCGATTATCGTTGTGGTGGTAATCGCTTGTGGCTATCAGTTAACTCGATAATACTGTCAGTACACTATCTGCGGGGATTCCAAGTAAGGGGCGTAGTATATCCCCGTAGAAGGCATACATTTGAAATTCTTTTAAAGTCTTATATTGTCTTATACAATGTGCAGAGGCCCTATGGCATGTTACAGCAATCTAAATTACCACACAAGCAGGCTCAATCGAATTATGAAAATAGATCCCCGCATGCGGGCTGGTATTTCTTACAAAAGTCTCGCGCACACCGCACGCGATCCTTATAATCAACCAGTAACAATGAGGTTGAAAGGTTCCGAAATAAATTCGCTAAATGATGGTGGAAACTATAAACGTTTAACGTCTCCTTAAGCTTAAAATAATGCTCAAGCCTTAAATGGCAATATCAAGTCCAAAATTATATTTTTGTAAATTTTATTTAGAAGGTATCTGCTTTTAATGTCATTGAAAGGTTATTAATGGTTAGATAAATAATATTTCGGCAAATCGCTGCTATAGTATAGCGTTTCAAGAGGTAAAGTTTGTTTTTTTTGTTTGTTGGACGTAATCTCTGGATGTACTGGTCCGTTTGCAATTTTTTTTTACCGATAGAAAGCTACTTTATTCCTGAGCGACATAGGCTATATTTTATGTACTTACGTGGGTGAAGCTGCGGGCAGAAGCTAGTATCATATAAAGTCAAATGAAATCGTCAAGATTTATATCTTGACGAGTCATCAAGTTCCCATCAAAAACATATTATTAAGTCTTTGATGCGAACTTGATGATATTATCACCAGAGAACCATTTTTTCTATTATCTTTTAAAAATATATACGTATAGATCAATTCACTCACTTATTTTAGTCGTTTGCGCAGTTCCGTATTTAAAGTTACACTAGGTATTATCCTAGTCTATTTACTCCAAACTTAATATGGAACTACTAACAATCTGAAAGTAACTGTGCTTAACAACTGCCATCAAAGTATAAAGAGACTATGACTAAGTTATCTATGATTTTCATTATCAATGTTCTTATCGATTAATTCTGCATATTATTAATATCTAAACATAACCATGCAAAAATCCTTTAGGCATGCAATAATAATTCAGTATAAGTGGACTCTGGCCACTCGCTGACAGTAAAGTATGTACACGGAAAATTTGATGATTTTGGATGCGCGGTATCCATCGAAACCGTGCGGAAATTTAACCAATATTATATTCCTTATATAATGGTATCATCGACCTTTCAAATGAATAAAAATTTCGATGATATAAAACTTGTTTTACTCAAAAAAGATTCCAGGGAAGTGCTTATTGAAAGACCCTTTAATTCCCTTTTTTATAAATTATAGACTAGTGCGTAACGGTCCCACCTGATGGTTAGCAGTGATATAATCATTGATGGTGAAGCGCACTAGTCTATTAGGAACGCTTAAGCCTCAAAGACATCTAAATTATAATCGGACGGGAAGACTGCAGCAGGCAAAGTGTACTATAAGTCCTTGATGAACACGGTATAAACGATGAAGTGAAACGCTTAGTCCGTACTCGCCGTATGTCGGGTTGTCTGATGGTAGAACGGTGATGGCAGAATGAAGTCATTTAATTACCGCGCATTTTCTCCTTAACGCATCTTATAGAAGACTGAAAGGCGGGCTACCCTACATCTGTACTTAAAGAGAGATACCTGCCAAGTGCTCGAGCTAGTAAGGAGCTAATCCAGTCAGAAAGAGATGAGGCTACGGTAGAGCGTACGAATGTCACACTTCAGGCAGTCTCCAAGTGGAGTGAAGCCAATCTAGTAGGACTTAACGCCGCCAAAATACAACGTGCCGCCACCGCCAAAAGGAGTCCGTTCACCTTGGCTCCTGCTTTTTAGAATTTATGCCCGGTGTGCTCCGACAGCCTTCAGCTCTTGGTAGTTGAAATTTCCTCAGACCTCAACACTTTGGCTGGTTCATTGAGTTCTAAGACCGAGCTGAAAAGGTTGATGATTTACCTTATTATTATAACTCAGTAAAGCAATTATTTTTTTTGGTCGCAATTCCTATTTTAATGAGAAAAGAATCGGACACTGACTTGCAAAATATTGGATTTTGAGGGCTAAATTAAGGCTTTAACCAACTTTTAATTCACTTGGTGCTAAAAATCACATCATGTCTAATTGTTAAATAAACATGCACCATATCGCATTATTATTTTCATGAATAATCAAAAGTATCAACTTCGTTTAAGCAGCGTAAATCCAGGGTAAATAGCTTCAGATTTTTTTAACTCGGCCTGTTTTTGTTGGGACAGCTTTCGATGGTCAGAGTAGGTATCAATCATTTAAAATAGAAAAGGTCGTCCACTACACTTCATCTAGCCTGCCTGTCGGTTTTCTATCGGTTACGTTTCGGGGAGTGCGTGCGGAATTTCAAAATTTCATTCCACCAAACCTTGTCCATCATAAGACCACTAGGAGTACGATGATGCACCCATACACTCACAATATTGTTTTGAGAACATATCGCTGTGCGTACAATTAAGGAGTTGAATTCCCTGTCGGAATCTGTGGTACAATGTACAACCTGGGAGTGTTTAAGTCAAGCGTAAATAGGTTTATTTATTAAATTCTTTATGCATATAAAAGTACACAGGCAGATTTAATGTCTTAGGCATTTTCTACCAGTCAATCTTAGGTTACGAGGTTTGATTAGGTTACGAAGCGGTTGTAGTTTAGCTTACTTCTAGGCAAGCGTGCTTCATCGCAGACCACGTCATCGGCTACTATCAAGTATGATAGTGGTCCAATAATAAAATTATTTAAAAAAAACTGAAACGGCCCTAGTGGCCAATTGATTGCAGGAAATCTATAGCCTAGTTCAGGGATAGCGAACCCTTATATGAGAACATGCCACTAAAAATATTTAAAAAAAAGTAGTAACTGCATGTCGCCAAAGAATCTTGACTTTAAACTAACTAAACTTTTCTTTTCTTTCTTTCTTTTCTTTTACATGTTGTACTTCTTTTACTGGCATGCCCGAATTTTTTTGCCGCGTGCCACCACTGGCACTGGCGCGTGCCATAGGTTTGCCATCCCTGGCCTAGTTTCTCTGTTCAGCATGGGCCTCAAATCTCATGCAGACAAAATGACGATCAGTTCAAACTATGAGTTTGTGACCTTACTATTTTAAAATTTATTATCCTATACCTATATATATATATACCTATAGGGTGACTGGTAATTAGTGTACGATAAACACGTGATTGTGCTAATGATAATAAACAATTTTTATTATGGGAGCAAAGCCGAAATCGCGAAAAAAATATCAGCTGTTCAGTACATTTATGTTTGCCTAATGTACTGAATAGCTGATATTTTTTTCGCGATTTCGGCTTTGCTCCCATAATAAAAATTGTTTGTTATTATGAGCACAATCACATGTTTAAGTATCGTTCACTAATTGCCAGTCACCCTATATATTATATTATAATAACATCATAATATAAGCAATTCAATAAAACACAATCGGTACATTAATTGAACATTTATCTCACATTTTATACAAAGTTTCATAAATGACTTAATAAAAACAAATTCCATAAGCATCGTGAAGTGATCGAGCTCTCCCTGTATTGCTCAATAAATTCATATATTATACACATTTTCACATAAAATGCTATTCGTGTATAATAATTATATTTCATGCACATTGCTTTTAAATTTTTGTTTGCAATTAAATTGTGTTTACAATGTGTTAGATAAATAAATTATTAAATAAAAAAAATACAGTTCTATTATAATATGACACTATTATAGTTACATAAGTACATCACATTGGCTTATTTTTTGCAAACATAACTTATTTATTATTCTACCTATGTGTCACATATTTTTACGTAAAGCTGTAACATTGTTTAATAAATACACAAAATATAGGGATGCTCCTATATCTAGGACAAAGAGAAAAATAAAAATAAAAGCTCATACAAAAATGGCTTAAAAATACATTATCGTTATTTATTTACAACCGAGCTGAATAGGTATTTAAAACACCAATATTATCACAATTATTGATATCTGCTCTCTCGAGCTAAAACATAAGGAAAATGAAAAAACTCACGTCTTCTTCAATATTCAATTTAAAATAATAACTTTATAATAATTAGTTTTACGTTGTTTTTTAACTAAAGATGGAAGAAATAAGAAAAATAAAAAAAAATATCCTTAAGAAGAAACCGTTTTAATTTTTTTTTAAACTACTTTTTAATATAACGAATAATTAACAGGGTATTCCTAATAATATGTCGTATTTGTCTCTCAAATTGTACAAACAATAATATTATCACATCAATCAAAGAGACCCAGATATTTTACAACGGAAAAGGTGTTATTTTGTATTTATAATAGTATTAACAACTGCATTAAATAACCAAATATTGGATATGTGCTAAAATATAAATTAAAAATATTTATAACAAAATAATAATAGGTTAACATTAAGTAGGTACAAGTGCTGCTGCGCCCATAATTTGTTTAGATACTTTCACAGAAAGGAATCGTATTACCGTAAAATTTTCACATTATATCTCGACTTGTAATTAAATTTTTGGCCCAAAAAAATACATTCAGATATTTGGAGCAAAGTCCAGCTTTGACCCTTTTCCCAACAGGTAGGTATCTTTTCTTACACTTTCAGCATGGTAGAAATATTTAAACAGGTAAATTTATATTAACAAAAAAAAAAATATAATTTGATTCGTTACACATTCACATAGACTTTGTATCAAAAAATGATTTCGTGACTCATACCTTGGGATATTATTAATAGCGGTCTCGTTTATAATACAATAACAAAGCTGATCCCCATAGTCTAGTTATAACTTAGATAACTTATTATAAAACTTTTGTACATTAGTTTTCAATTTTAATAAACTTTTTTTTTCTAGTTAAAATTATATCATGCGGCATTATTAAGGTATTCAGTATCTACTTCTCGTACGCTGGTGGTGGTTGTGGTTGATGCCGCACAACATTTGGTCCTGCAGTGGGTTGTTGGACTATTACATGGTTGACGACCACGGTTTGTCGCGGAGGTTCTCTACAGCAGGCGCAACAGCAGCAGCACCACGGCGGACAGTTACAGCAGTTGCAGCAGTTACAGCAGCTACAGCAGTTGCAGCAGCACATCCTGGAACATTACAGTGAAAAATTAAGTGAAATACTAAACCTTCAGCTAGCCAAAAATGAAAGAACTCGAAGAATACTGCAAGTCCCTAACCAATGTTTCAAAATGGTTGTACATCCTCAATTATGTTTTAAGGTCAAAAATTTATTCATTATTTACTGTATTACACGTTTACGTTATTACACCATTATTTATAAAACACTAAACTAAATCGAGTATAATTAGTGGTCGAAGATGCACAGACAGAGACCTCTCAAGCTAACCCAACGGCCATGCGGCCGCCTCCTTCACTAGCATTAATGCTTCGCAGAAGGAGACGACGACCTGCCATTCCTCCACGCTCCGGATCATATACCAGGGCCCGGCGCAAGAGGTCGTTGCTGTCGATCGCCCCCACAAGGACACAGCAAGCACTGCTGCGTCCAAACGGGGCACTCCTCCAACTTATGCTCTATCGTGTCCTCCGTGCAATATTTGTATGGCCTACCGAACTATATTTTCCTAGGCTGGATGACTTCCTTTAGGTTTGAAATCATCTAATGACTTCTCCCGCTCTTGGGTGGTGCAAGGGAGCGTATCAGACTTTTACTGACTAAACCTGGGTGTCTTGTCTTGTATATGTTAGTTTACATCTTTGTGAATGCACCCACGTTTTTATAATAGATAGTTTTGTCTCTTCGTTATTTAACACCGACTTCCGAAATTAAAGTTATTTTGTACTTTACAGTGTTTTTTTACATTGAAGTCGATTTAATTTTTTTTTTGTAAAAAGTTTTTTATTTTTCACTTTTTAGTTATGGTACCACCACTAAAAAATACCCCTCAGCCAAACTTAAATACCTTATATCCAGAGTGCATCTCATAACGATTCTAATAATCCCAAAAACGGTAAGATTACATTAATTTACGATCTGGCTTCATCACCAGATCGGTTTGATACAACCCCCCCTTTTCTTTCAGTCAGTCATCGCCTACACGTATAAACCGAGCAATTTTACTTGTTACGACAATTCTGCTGTAATCCCATGAGGAGTTCTGTTCCATATCTTCTTGAAGTTCATGATCAGATCATAACAATATTTCTATAACTTGATACCATAAACTTTCAATCAACAAAATCATTTTCAAAAAAAAAAAATAGTCAGATAGACATTTAGGTAACTAATATGACATTATTTTTGATAACATGGATTAGTATTTACAGCTATCATATAAATGCGTTCTAAACATATTAATGATGATAAGTGATCATAATAATCACGTTTGCCTAGTCCTGAAATTCGTAACTACGTCGTATTTTTTCCTTTTGACATAAATTAGGTATTTTATGGTTAGAGAATTCTAGTCAAGATGGCTCATTGTCTTTCTACTGTCTTAATTTAGTATCTGTTATACCAGTCAGTTATTACTAATTGGTTTCAATATAGCTACAACTATATAGCTATATTTAATTACGTGACGCAGTCTCAATATGATGCTAATAGAATCGAAGGTCTGTTACAGACGAATGACGGTAATCTGTCCTATTTCAAACCATTACTTGGCCTGAAGAAGTAATCGATTGACTGTCTCACAAAAACAAAAAATATTATTCCGAGAATTGTTTGTCTTTATTTATGTCACTGTCAATTTAATTAGCAGTACTAGAATTATGTCCAGGTTTATAATTTACTTCTTACTTATTTTGTAGTGTCAAATAAATAAAGTAATAAATACGGTCTATACAAGGTGTAAGGGACAGCCCTCCACAAACTTTAAGGGCTTGCTCAGTAGACGAAACTGAACAACCTTCCACAACACTATTTTTCAGGAAACGAAAAAAAAAATCCGCTTCACCATACAAAATTAAAAACTTGATTGGACAGTTTGTATGGAGAGGCTGAATTTTATTTCGTTTCCTGAAAATATTTTTTGTGGAAGGCTGTTCAGTTTCGTCTTCTGAGCAAGCCCTTGAAGTTTGTGGAGGGCTGTCCCTTACACCCTTTATTTAATCTATTTCTTTAAGATTATCATATAAATGCTTAACGAGAAACATAGTAATACTAATGATTAGTAGGTAACGAATAAGATAGTCTAGGGTGGATGTAGCCAAGTTCTATGTTGTGTTCATGGTATCACAAGTCTAATTTATTGTCTAATGATTGGGTAAATTACTAACAAAATAAACTGATATAGTTATTTATGTATGTTAGTCTGTAAGGTATTTATAATATGGGTACTGTTTACCTGAAATAAAATGATAATTATTATTATTGCATTAAAATAAAGTAGTAAAGTATCGATTATACTTGCCACGCCTGCCGCGCAGGGCAAGCGCACTGTTCTTATCAGCGTTATTGTATAGCATCGTGCACATCAGACAAAATACTTTATGGTTTTATTTATTTTTACAATACCACAAATTTATATTTTTATTTATTAACTGTTTTTTTTATCATGTTGGAGATGTTAAAGATGTGTTTCTTTAATAATATGTTTTGAATTTCAAGTTGCGTTTAGTTTCTAATGTCTGTGGTAGGGAATTGTGACCCTCACGACTCATGAAACAAAAAATAATGTAACGATCTGGCTTTTTAAATAGAACATAAAGGGCAACTAAGGACACAGGTGTGATTTTAGTCAGTAAAAGTCTGACACGCCCTTCCGTTCCGTCCAGACGGGAAAAATCATTGGATAATTTTCGACTTAAAAACAGAACGCAAAGGGCAACTGAGGTCATAGGTGTGGTTTTAGTCAGTAAAAGCCTGACACGCCCTTCCGCTCCGTCCAGACCGGGAGAAGTCATTGGATAATTTTCGACTTAAAAACAGAACGCAAAGGGCAACTGAGGTCACAGGTGTGGTTTTAGTCAGTAAAAATCTGACACGCCCTTCCGCTCCGTCCAGACCGGGAGAAGTCATTGGATGATTATCCACCTTAAAAAAAGGACTACTTCACAAATAAAGGTTTTTGCAACCAAATTGAATAAACAACATGTAACTGGAATATTGCACACCCTTGTACACCCCAACAGAAAATGAAGTTTCAGTTAAAATTTAAGCACGCAATTAAAATTTAAGCATGAAATTTTACATTATATACCTATATACACTCTTAGGTTGTAACTTTTTAAGAAATTCGCTTTCTTCATTGTAGGCAAATAATATGGGAATCGTCAGTCGCATTACCAATAACATAGTTAGCATCGGTATTGGTATCTACGAACACACCTATAAATATGCTAGTGACGTAATCAAGTTTTATCAAAGTAAGTAATTAGTTATCCTAAAATAATTCTTAATTCAAGATAAAAAAGCAACTATTTTAAAAATAGCTATCGATCCTTAGCCGATTCTGAACGTAATACATTAGAAAGTGAAATTACCTCCACAGCATTTAGAAAACAGACAGACAACTAGTTGTCTGTTGTCTACACAACAGTGGTAGAAAAATAAATTCATCATCATCATCATCACCAGCCTTTTTAATGTTCCCACTGTTGGAATTCAAGCCTCGGGACTCTAGGAGAGGGAATGGGCCGTAATCCACCTCGCGGGCCCAGTGCGTGTTGGTGAATGTCACATGTTTTACACTTTCTCACGATGTTTTCCTTCACCGTTTTGAGAGCAGTGGTGATGAAATAAATTACACAAAGTAATGCGCCTGGCTGGGTTCGAACCCGCGACCTACAACTTGTAAGAAAAAATAAATAAAATAAGCAAGTGTAATCTTAATGTAAAATAGCAAATTCCTGTTCGATGAAACGGTAAAACATTTAAAAATGTTGTACTATTTTTTTACGCATAAAAAGAAATTTTCATTGGACGATATACAACATGAGGTGGCTATCAGTTAAGTCGATAACACGGTCACTATCTGCGGGAATTCCTAGCAGGGGGTGTAGCGTACCCCCGTAGAGGGTATTGTACATTTGAAATTCATTGGTCTTCTAAAGTGTGCTAAAATGTACACAAACTCGGGCTCTATGGCATGTTACAGCAATATCCAATACTTGTGGCGTATTGGATATTGCTGTAACATGCCACAAGCAAGCTCAAAAAATATATCCCCTCATGTTGGCGCAGTAAAAATGAGGTTAACACCATCTTAAATAAATTCGTTATATGTTCTTCTTTATACGTTAAACGTTAATAAGCCTCAAGCATTTAACGAAATGTTAAGTCCCAAATTATGTATAAATTTTATTTAGTATCAGTTTTTAAAGCCATTTATAGCTTATTAATGGTAAGGTAAAAAATGTTTTTGTACTTATTTTAGAATATCTAGTTATTGAGATGAAGTGTCCTTTTTTGTCGCATGGCGATGAGTTCATTATATCTATAATATAAAAATGAATCGCAAAATGTGTTGGTAAGCGCATAACTCAACAACGCCTGTACCGATTTCGCTAATTTTTTTTTTGTTGTGTTCGTTATTATGAGGAGAAGGTTCTTATAGAAAAAAAAATGAAAATTAGGGTAGTGTAGGGTAGAGTAGGGTAGTGTAGGGTAGAGTAAGGTAGAGGAGGGTAGAGTAGAGTAGGGTAGGGTAGAGTAGAGTAGGGTAGGGTAGAGTAGGGTATAGTAGGCTGAAGTAGGGAAGAGCGGGAGCGAAGCCGCGCGGGCAAAAGCTAGTCTTATATAGATATGTCAAATCTTCAACATGTAACATCAAGTTCGCATCAAGGACATAATACCTTATGATGATATTATCGTCAAAGAACAAAAAATCTTATTATCTTCTGTAAATATATAATAATTAATATACGTATAGACCAATTCACTCACTTATGTTAGTCGTTTGCGCAGTTCCGTATTTCAAAGTTACACTAGGTATTATCCTAGTTTATTTACTCCAAACTTAATAGGGAACCACTAGCAATCCGAAAGTAACTGTGCTCAACAACTGCCATCAAAGCATAAAGGAGCCTATTTATCAATAACTTATCTGTGATTTTCATTATCAATGTTGGTATCGATTAATACTGAATTGGTATCTGTAACCTCCACCTCATCACTCACTTAAAACTAAATCTATGCATGCAAAAATTTGTCAGTATAGGTATCAATAATTTAAAATAGAAAAGCTCGTCCACTACACTTACCTAAACTAAAAGCTTTCATCTGAAATTAGGGTCAGGGCCGTATCCGGGGTAGCCTTGTGGTGGTGGTGGGTATCCTGGGTAGCCGCCAGGAGGTGGGTATCCACCAGGAGGAGGGTAACCGCCGGGTGGTGGGTATGCTCCTGGGGGTGGCGGGTACCCGTACCCTGGTGGAGGTGGCTGCTGGTCGTAGACGACTGGTGGTGGTTGTTGCACTACGGTCACTTGCTGCGGGGGTTGTTGCTGCTGCCCACAAGCATTAGGACACAGACAGGGCACCAGGCAGCACGCACTCAGCGCCAAACAACATGGGTTGCAACAGATATCGCAGTCGTCCCCACATTCCATCGAAATACATAAACCCATCCTCAAGCACCGTTGTCAACTAAAACCAACACCAATAAATAAATTGCTTATTCTACACTTTCATGCAAGATAACAGAATAAAAAGAACAAAAAAATATATATTCAGAATTTTAAACAAAGCCGAATAAGTACAGTCCTTGTAAGTGGAATGGCAAAATGGCGGAATATTATCATTGTTAAGAGTCTTATCGTTTAGTGTTATCTGTTGATAAGGTAGCAGCCATTGCTCATACTAAATAGGGGGAAAATGTATGCTGACACTTGGAAACACAAAAGGATTTCCTACTTAAAGATACACAAAGAGGAAGACACAGTCACTCAGCAAATATTTGCGTTCTATCATTCTATTACCAAATTAAAAATCTATGTGTCATGGATTCAAGGCCACTTTTTAATGAATTGGTTTACGTAAAATGGTTACGTTCAATATTAGACCACTTAATTTTATAAATTTGGTCAGGCTGACTTTTTTTAATTAGAATTAGTCTCGTATTAGTACCTAGTATTTGTTCATATTCTGTACAATTTTGACCCTTTAAAGGATTGCCAATGAATGCGTTCTTAATCAGGATGAAGATTTACTGTTTTTTGGGTATTCGATGTATAGTAGTTGTAGATGTAAAAAAAAAACTGTAGCTGAGTACTTATACTTAGTGATAAACACAGTTAATCAGTTAGCCACAAAATGAACTTAGTGCAAACAATCTGTTATTTAGTGCGAAACGTAATATCAATAATATTTAGCGTTGCTCAATAGGTACACTCGAAATTTGGCAACGTATAGCAGCCATCTTGGTCATGTGTATACTCATTTAGTCTTCACAATTGACAATGGAATGATACCCAATACACGATATCGCATTAAAACTGTTAAAATCTAGTTCTACAATCAGTGTTCAACATCAGTGTCAAAATCAGTGTTCGAATACTTCGAATCACTGTTCTGTATGTTAGACTAAAAATCCTTGCGCTGCGTTCAATTCATAGAGATCTCCATTCACTGTCCATTGAAATCATGTGACATAACGCCGCTCGCCTTTTTTGTGGGGCTACGTGAAATCTCTGATCAATTTCGACACCACAAACGATTGCAGCTCTGAAGGCCAACATAACTCGCGTTCTTCATGAAATTTGGTTCATTTTTTGCAAAGATATGACCCATAATTATTCTACGAGTGGTCGTGATTACAGTGGAGCTGATAGGACCTTTAACTCGAAATTATATTCTACACATAATGTTACCGAAAGCTTAATAAAATAAAATTTAAAAATTATCATATGATATCTTTTAAAAAGTCTGTTTAATTAAATTTTAAAGTTGACTATACACCGTTAAATGTTAAACGTTTTAATCCCGTGGAGGGTCGATACGGTACTTGAAACACTATCGATTTATAAAGATAAAATTAAAAAATAGAGTACGTCAGCTCAGCAAGTCCAATGACCTGTAGGTAGTAGTCGGTATTGCGTATAAACTACCTACAGGTCATTGAACTCTCTCAGCTGGCGTTTTCTTAAAGAAATTAATGTCGTACATGCGTAAATTAATACGAGTTTTTAAAAAAAGGTACTTTATTTTTTAATTTTATCTTTATTAATTGATAGTGTTTCATGTACCGGATCGACTCTCCACGAGATTAAAACGATTAAAATTTAACGGTGTATAACTGGTTAAAATAAATACTGAAAAAGATTAGTCAATAAATGTACTGTTTAAGATAAATATTTGAAGGACACAAATGGACATGAAAAATGAATTATCTGCAAGCTTTAGAAAAGGCATAGCTGTTACTGTCAATATAAAATTTTAAATACTAGTTTCGGCAAGCGGCTTCGTCTACTATAATGTCGATTGTTGCGAAGTCGATGTCGAAGCCACATAAAAATTATCCTACATGTCCTTTTGTCCAAGCTTACTCTGTACCAAATTTCATCAAAATCTAAATTTTTCATCTCATTCTCAACAAAAATGTTTGATACCAATCAATCTGTTATATAATACCACAGGACAGCACCAAAATAAGTTAGCCTGTATATTTGAAGGGGATCTTTAGTTAGAAAAATGCGAAATCATTAGAATATTAAATCTGGTATATAATTTTATAGAAACTGGATAGGTTTTCAAAATTATAATATTCGTGTTAAATTTTATAATCTATGCTCTGCTTTTTTTTTTTTCGGCTTGACATTTGACCAATAATTTCGGTGCGGGCGGAATTTTGTTTGTTGTTTTCGTGTGTTTTTTACCTGATTTTACTCAAGTAAGTATTGTTTGTTATTATAAAGTTATTATTTCGCTAATAATGGTTCTATTTAGAGTATAATTTGCATGAAATACATTGTTATAACTTTACATAAAGCCGTTATAGTTTGTGAACATGTTTTCCGATTTCCGTGTAAATTATGATGATTTTTAACAGTAAATGTAATGAAACTATTGTAAAAAGTAATTATAATCGTTTATATAACGAAAGAATAACGCTTTTGTTCAATTTTAGTGAAAAAAAATCTTGACAAAAAAGCACGCGTAACGGTCGTTTTGCCTTTCAAAATCCAACAAGCCATTTTGGTCCTTATTTGTATGAGCCTAAGTACAAAATTGGTTTGAAACTGTTCTTTTTTGAAGGTCAGGTAGCCAAAACTAGGGAAACGTAGTATGTCGATAAAAATGTCGATGAAATTTTGTCATCATCGATAGTGATAGCGGTATTTTATATTTATTTTATAATTATTTTTGCATGATAACTTTGTTATTTCTAAAGCTCTAACATGAATTTATAGTTTTATTTTTTTATTTTTTCTATAAAACAAAATTATTATATAAGTACTAATGTTTTTTATACTTACAATACTTTTGACTGGCCTGTTGGTCTAGTGGTTAGCGGCCCTGCCTACTATGCCGGAGGTCGTGGGTTCGCTTCCCACCCAGGACAAATGTTTATGTGATGAGCATGATCATTTGTTCTGTGTCTGGGTGTAATTTATCTATAATATGTATGTATTTAGAAATATATAAGTACGTTTATTAGTTGTCTAGTACCCATAACACAAGCTCTGCTTAGCTTGGGACTAGACGGCGTTGTGTGGTAGATGTGGAATATTATTATTATAATGTGGTATATTTTTTTCTCTTTTTGTTTTTTAGCATGTCTAACTGGAGAGTGAATGAGCAGCCTCCTGCGGACTTCCTGGACTTGCTCTACGATCAGGAAGATCCGGACGTTGAAGTGGAGAGCGGCGATGAACAGGATGAGTTCATCGACGATGAGGTTGTAATGTTATTACTACTATAATAATTTGTGAGCTGTATTTTTATTGCATTTTGATGAGAATTTTTTGCATGGATATATTTCTTTGTACACAGGATGTCTTGCATCGCTGTTCATCGCCGGAACGCATGGGGAGCTTTCCACAAGTGGTATTGTGGTGCCGCCGCAATCGTAAGTTTTTATCTACTGATATTAATTATGAATAGTCAGTAGACGTATATAAAATAAATTTAGTAAAAGTATTTATGTTTACAGTGTACTGGCACCTGAGCACGGCAGGGTGTTGCAGATTTTTGGGGAGAATGGCCAACCGCTGGACGCTGGGGTTGGCGACATCGACCACGAAGAAGTGATCGTGGAGGTCGACGTGGGCAATTTTTGGACCCCGGATGCCCACGCTTTGTATGTGTCCCCTGAGGAACGTGTGATGAATGATAGTGAAAGGAATGATAGTGAAAGGAATGATAGTGAAAGGAATGATAGTGAAAGGAATGATAGTGAAAGGAATGATAGTGAAAGGAATGATAGTGAAAGAAATGAATATTTGCATTCACGCGAGCGAAACCACTGGCAGCAACTAGTTGTAAATAAAATAAAATGTTTTATGAGTTTGTATTTTTAATTTTCTGCAATCACGCGAGCGAAGCCACTGGCAGCAACTAGTTGTAAATAAAATAAAATGTTTCATGAGTTTGTATTTTTATTCACTAATACCAAAATCCCGTACAGATAGAACAACTATCGATAAAGTTAACAAAAAGTGAAGGAGCATCTCTAGTTGTTTTTATGCTTATCGGGTCGAATTTCAAGTGGTGTTATTGTAAACATCTCGAGCTCTTTCGTTGAATTGTTTATATAATTAGATAACACAGGCCCTTGTGTTACGGATTTTGTTTATGTTTTCATATATTTCTTGAAATTTACTCGACAATCTGGTTTCTAAAATTTGAACTCGTAGAGCAAATATTCTGTATCGGTGATCACTTGGTTTTGATGCCTGGTAGAAAA
The DNA here is from genome assembly GCA_910589285.2 of Mythimna ferrago. NCBI lineage: Eukaryota > Metazoa > Arthropoda > Insecta > Lepidoptera > Noctuidae > Mythimna > Mythimna ferrago. The sequence goes on from OU342687.1 coordinate 13,818,855, forward strand.
GAAATTTATCCATTAGTGAAAACACGTTTACAGAATGATAAAATGTCGTTTTATAATGCAGTTATAATTTTTTTAGTAAAAAGTAATATTTTCGCCGCCATTTTGTTTATGGCGCTCACTGACGACACTACTTTTGACATTTCACTTCTAAGGTTGAGAGGTTAAGGAAAATATGAAAATCTACACGATCTGCTATCACGTTCTTAACTTGATAAACAATATGTTTATTACTTATCCAACATAATTTTAAATAATATCGAATATATTCATCAGTATCCGATAGGTATTTGCTAAGTATTTAATGATATAATTGGAAGTAGGCATTTGGATTTGCCCAAAATTCTGATAACATGAGTAATAAAGTATGACTCGATAAGGCTCACGTGTTGGTGGCATCATTAGAATAATACTCATTTCCATTAGTCTAATTGCTAGGACTATAGGTACAGGTATTATAATGACATTAAAAGTTTTTAACGTCACACAATATGTTACCAAGACACGAAACCTAAGCAATTAAAATAATCAACACGAAGCAAATAAAGAAAAAAACAAGAAAGTAACACAAACGAATAAATGAAAGCAATTTATTTATGAGAAATGACGCAATTTAAGACTATCTTACAAGTTATTAACACTTCATAGGGAAAATGGGCATCACATCTACGCAAAACAGCTAAACGGCAAAGAAAAAGAGATAATATGCGGTTATGGAAAAGCTAGGGCACTGACATACATAGGGATAACCTTAGTAATTGCAACAGACATAAGCCTTTGGGTATTTTGATTCTTGGCAAGGATCAACATGCCTACAGTGAATGAATAATTATGGGTAAACCCTATGACTGCTGATACAGTGTTCTTTGTAGTGGTCACAGCATGACCTTATTCGGCAATAACGTTATTCTTGAATAGGTAAGAGTAACATGCCAGTACTGCCTGAAAAGTTGTGTGGTTTACGGCATAAGTACCCACGCCATTACCCATTGTATGAACATATGAAGCAAAGGAATGAGGAAAATCATTGTAAGGAAAATGTTCACTATTAATGTTGATTAATAAAAGAGTAGGGAAGACCCAAGAGACGGCGGATGGAGAATGTTAAAGATAATATGGCTAGAGTGGGTTATCTACTGACAAGATGACTAACAAAAATGAGGAAGCAAAAGACTAGGTTGCGCCAAACACAAATGAGGCATAATCAGCCTTCTATTGTTCCTAGTGCTGGGACTCAGATGACGCGGGCCCAGTGCGAGTCGGTGGACTTCACAAGACTTCGAAGTTTTGTTCTAGGATATACCAGTTTCCTCAAGATGTTTTCCTTCACACTTTTGAGAGCAGTGATGATGAAATAAAGTAAGTACACACGATATGCGCCTGCTTGGTTTTGAACCCAAGACATATATAAATCATAAGCCGAAGAAATTACCACTGAGCTACCACTGCTGATTTCAAATAAATTTGAAAAGAATGACGAGATAGAATATAAACACGATATTTTGCCTGAGGTAGTGTAGAAAAAGTTCTAAGTCTCAAGGTGAACCACGGGAACAAATCAACTGTATCTATTCATCTATCATGGCATAATTCCTGAACAGACTGATCATATCATTAGCTACATTCTTACACCACCCACAGCTATACGAGTATATACAAATGCGAATTAACAAATGAATAGAAAGTACCCACTATTGTTGCATGTTAAATATGTTTATGTAGATTCTTGTGTAATTTATGTTACAAGTAACAAGCATGTGATTAAAATACAAGGATACGTCACAATTGCGGTATATTCCAGTTAAATTAGGTTAAAATGTTTAAAAAAAGATATAAGAATGAAGATACAACTTTTAATCAAATTTTAAATAAATGATTCATTAAAATTTGTCAGGTACCGTTAATATGGAAATGTGCTACAATGAGTGATTTATTTTTCGCATAACTACGAGTATAATATAATATATATACAGCCGCAAAAGCTGTAAATTTAAATAAACAAAATGAATATATTATTATCAGACATGGCTAAAGCAGTTGATACTTCATATCTATAAGAGCGCACGACCATTTTTGTTAGTACCCAGTGCAACCTAGATTTATTAATTAAAAACCAAATTAAAGATCTTACCTTTGTCTTTTTTATTTAATTTTGTAAACAACACTGCCTTTTTCAACTTCGAAATAAACACAACGTTAAAGACACAACAATGAATGAACCGGTTGTTCGTAGGTTGCAAGTGATTCGTCACACTGCCGGGGAAATATTGCGATGACGCCAACGCCTGCGCACTACGCTCCGAAGTAAACAAAACTCTTTATCTCTTTCCCTCTTTTGTGGAAAATCTTATGCGTAAAGAAGACAATAAACCCAAAACTACGGCTGAGCTATCAGCGATCGTCGAAATGAGATCAATGTCGATTCAACCTTGCTGTATTGCACGTAGTGAAAATGAACCAAATAATTACGTGAAAGAAAAAACTGTACGAAATCTACTTAAAAAGAAAATCTAATTTCATTTGCTGACATATACAACTCCCAATTAAAATTGCTGGGGCAAGAAATATTAAATATTTTTCACTGTAGGAACTAATGATGTATTACTAGTTCCATTTTATAGGAATCTGGAAATAATGGAATTAATGTTGAATTTTATTATAACTGGTTATACAGGATAGGTCCTTATGGCGTGGCACTTGGGGGAGACTTATGTCCAGCAGCGGACGTCTTCCGCAGAGACCTTTTTTTTAGCTGGGAAAATTATTTAGTGACATCCCCTTCTCTTAGGCGGAGCGGGAGATAGTATCAGACTTTTACTGACTAAAAACCCACTCCTGTTCCTTCGTTGCCTTTCGTACTTCAGCCGAATCATCTTTTCAGAAACAGATCCTTGGCCCCAGTAGGTATCGACTATGCTGGGCCCCTACGGTTTGCTGGCAACTCCTTGAGGCACGCATGGAACAATACGCACCATCGACGTCTTGAGTTCGATCCGGACGGTTACCGAACATTCGGATGGCAAGTTACCCATTGCTAGCCAACCGCAAGCCCGCGCCTATGGTAGCCGGAAATCGGGATCGGAATCCCGGTAAAGGCTGGGGCGAGAGCGCCGTTGCCTCACGCGTGCGGCTTCCTCTTTTGCTAGCACGCAGAGAACCTTAAAAAAAAAAAACACAAGTGCCTAAAATAATAATGTGAAACTAGTAATATTCAACATTAGTTTCACTAACTAGTTACAGATTTTTTTTTAATGGTATTAATGACTGATCAAAATATCAGTAGTTCCATTATGGAACTGTTAATGGTACTAATAGCAACGAAGGTTAAATTGCCATAAAGAGTTGTTTTTAATTATAAAATTGTCTTCATAGAGAATATAGAATAAACGCTTGTATGACATTTCCTTATTTTTACCGATTGAATAAAACCAATGTTACTGAGACGAAGACATTTAATAGTAATTTGATTGAGACCCTGTAAAAGCTCGGTAACGAAACCATAGCGAGATGTAGAAATGTGACGTAATCTAACAACGCCATCTAGTGACCAAAATTAATACTACTTTACAACAGTTTTATAGATAAATATACAAAATTGTACATTCCGACCACCATGGACAGAATGTTCATTATTTCCGACCACCATGAACCTAAGAAATTCGACAAAATGGACTGTATAACATTTAAAATTATGATAAGTAAATTATGGTGGTTAAAAAACAAATACACATCGATAAAAAAACAGTTAAATAATAACAACAGTAACTATGATAACAACAAAACTTTACAATTCTAATATAACAAGTTAAAAAAAAATCATTACTGAGCGACAGGTAGTATGCAAAGTTTAGTCACTGGTCGTTTAAATAAGCCATCTTTACATTTCAGAGTCACTACCCTCGTTACGTTGTCCGAACCCGGGTGTTTCGCGGTTATTTTGCCTAAAAGCCATTTGGCTGGAGGAAGATTATCTTCCTTTATTAAAACTAAGTCACCAATTTCTGGTTCTGTTGTTTTGTTTGCCCACTTGTATCGGTGTAAAAATTGAGTTAAGTATTCACTAGACCACCTCCGCCAAAAATGTTGCAACATTTGTTGCGTTAATTGCCAACGTTTCAATGATGAGATAGGTGATGTTTCATAATTGTTCTCCGGTACCAATACTAAAGGTTCACCTATCAAAAAATGTCCTGGAGTGAGGGGCGTAGGATCTTGAGAATTGATACTGATTTGGGACAAAGGACGGGAGTTCAGGCAAGCTTCCACTTGATACAATACTGTTGATATCTCTTCAAAAGTGAGAGTTGCATTGCCAATTATGCGCTTTAGATGATGCTTGGTGGATTTTATCCCAGCCTCCCATAATCCTCCGAAGTGTGGAGCGTGTGGTGAAATAAAATGCCACGTAGTGCCGTTGTTTGCTAAATATTCAGCGATTTCTACCAGCATACTCGATTTTTCTTGTGCGAACAAGCTTCGAAGTTCACGGGCGGCACCTACGAAGTTGGTTCCGTTGTCACTAAATAACTCAGCGCAATGTCCACGTCTGGCAACAAACCGTTTAAAGGCTGCAAGAAAGCCTTGTGACGTTAGATCACTCACAGCCTCCAAATGTATAGCTCTTGTAGCCATACATATAAATAAACATATATAACCTTTATATGCCTTGTGACCTCTTCCTTTAGAGGTACGAATCTGTATGGGACCTGCATAATCAACACCGCTCCGATAGAACGCTCGAATTGGTGTAACCCGAGCTGGAGGTAGTTGTCCCATCAGTTGATCTCTTGTCTGTGCAGCATGTCGTACACAGACAACACATCTTCGAACAACCATTTTTGCTCGATTTTTAGCATCGATAACCCAATATTTAGTCCGCAGATAGTTCAGCATTAGCTGTGGTCCACCATGCAATGTGATGTGATGAGTTTCAGCGAGGACTAAATCAGTGAAATGAGCTTTTGATGGTAAGATTATTGGATGTCTTGAATCGGTTTTAATTTCAGCCCTTTCCAGACGACCGCCAACCCTTAATATGCCAGAGTTATCTACAAACGGATTTAATGATGTAAGTTTGCTTTTTTTGTTAACATTTTTATTTTATTCAATATCTTTTATTTCTTGCCGAAAATTTGTTGCTTGACATTCTTTAATACATATATGAAGAGCTTCATTTAATTCAGTGCTAGTCAACCATGCAGGTAAGTTATGATTACCTACACTTTTTAATTTTTTGATAAATCTCCTGCAGTAAGCTAAAACCCTAACTAACTTACGAAGAGACGAAAACTTAGTCCATAGCTCGATATTATCACTATGCGTAACATGATAAACTTTCTTTGTTTTTTCTTCTAGATTACTGTCTGGTATTTCTTTTCTATCATAGTTAATAATAGCATTTTTCAACCATGACGGCCCTGTTTTCCATAATTCAAAATTGGGTAATTCTGATGGATTTATTCCGCGAGACGCACAATCTGCTGGATTGTCAGAAGATGACACATGTGACCACTGGTCCCTATTTAAAATGTTGAGTATCTCCGACGTTCGGTTGGCTACAAACGTTTTCCAGCGAGTTGGGTGACTGCTTAGCCAAGACAGCACAACTGTGGAGTCTGTCCACGCACGTATGTTACCCTTTGAAATGTTCAAAACTGTCGAGACGTCTTGTAAAAGCTTAGATAATAAAACTGCGCCACACAACTCAAGCCTCGGAATTGATACTTGTTTAATTGGTGCTACTCTCGTTTTGGAAGTCAATAGATTGATGTAAACGTTTCCTGTATTATCTACAACACGCATATAGACTACAGCAGCATAAGCTTCATTGGATGCGTCGCTAAATCCATGGAGTTCCATGGTACTGTTCTTCCTTGAGTTAATCCATCGTGGAAGTCTAAATTTGGTAAGTTCATTCAGTTCCGTACGGTAAGTAATCCACTCGTTTAAGAGATTAAATGGTAGTTTATCATCCCATTCTATCCCTGCAAGCCAAAGCTTTTGAATCATTATTTTAGCTTTTATGATTGCTGGCGATATCCATCCCATCGGATCGAACAGCTTTCCGATATCAGAAATAACTTTTCTTTTTGTTACAGGTTCGCTAATCGGTGGTAATTGAACGGAGTATTCGAAATCATCGGTTCGTCGGTTCCAGGTAAGTCCCAGTATCTTCATGATTTCATTTTCTTTCAGTTCTAGGTTGCTTTCTATAGCTGTTTGGTTTTCATTAATTGCTCTAGACAATTGCTTATTATTACTTGACCATTTCTGCAGTTCGAAGCCTCCCTTGCTTAGTATGCTCGTAATTTCTGTAAATATCTGTTTTCCTTCAGATACAGTTTGACATCCAGTGAGCAAATCATCAACGTAAAAGTCATTTAATATTTTTTCAGATGCTAACGGGAATAGGTTTCCTTCGTCATAAGCGACTTGGTGAAGCGTTCTTACTGCTAAGTATGGAGCAGAGGCCGTTCCAAAAGTTACTCTTCCTATTCGTAAATGTTGTATGTCTTCTTTACAGTCAGCTCTCCACACCAACCGTTGATAGTCTGCATCTTGGTCAGTCACTTTTACCTGACGATACATCTTGACGATATCAGCTACCAAACAGATAGGGTGAAGGCTCCACTTCATAATAATGTGCCTAAGATTGGCCTGTAAGGTTGGCCCTACAAGAAGGTTGTTATTAAGTGAAGCACCGTTACTATCCCGACTGGAAGCATTAAATACGACTCGGAATTTGGTGGTTGTTTTATCGTTTCTAACAACTTCATGATAAGGTAAGTATACAGCTTCAGTGTTATCAATTTCATTTTTAGGTACTATTTCCATATGACCGAGCTTTAAATATTCGTTAATAACTTCGGAATATTTAGTTTTTAAATCTGGTACTTTTATAAAACGTTTTTCTAAAGATAACAATCTTTTAATAGCAATATCTCGCGAATTTCCATATTTACAGCTCGGATCTTCTTCTCTAAACGGTAACTTTACAATATACCGACCGAAACTGTCGCGTTTGGTTGTTTTGGTAAAAATCTCTTCACAACGTTTTTCATCTGGAGTAAATTGTTTTTTACCCAGGGTAAAGTTGTCTGATTCGAGTTCCCAGAATTGTTTCAGGTTAAAATCTTCATTGCAAATGTTGGTATGCAAAGTGATGATAGTACTGTTGCAACTGACAGTGTTGGTCTCACTATCACCCCCCACCTTGCCAGACAAAACCCAACCCAACCTGGTAAGTTAGGCCACAGCTGGACCACAATTTTTCTTTCAGGTAGAAATGAAGTTAACTTGGTAAGTACATATGCCTTGACTTGTATGGTAAATGTAGGGTCCTGGAGAGATTGCAGTTTGATATAAACTACATTCTTACAGTTTAGTGAGGCTGTGTTATCACCCCCCACTCCAACTATAACACTGTTGCATTTGTTTCGTTTAAGCCCAAGTAATTGGACTGCAGACTCCGTTATAAAAGAAGCCTGTGATCCCTGGTCCACTAAAGACCTCAGTGTTATGGTAGACCCAGTGTTCGTTTCTGCTTTTACCAAGGCAGTTGCCAATACAACTTGACAGTTTGTGTTAGAAAAGCAACTAGTTATGTTGCTCAAGGTGGTCTCGTCTTTTGATGTTGTTGCGTTTACAACAACACTGGTACTATCAACTGATTGCTTGTTTTGTTCCTCATTATCAGTTGGTTGGTTATTATTGGTTGAGTGCAGCAATGAATGGTGTTTCTTCTTGCAAATTCGACATCTAGTGGGCAAACGACACGATGTTACCGAATGGTTTGCGCCTAAACAATTGAAACACAATCCGGAACTTTGGACAAAATTACGACGCGATGACAATTCTTGTTTAGCAAATTCTTTACAATTCCCTACTTTATGGCTATTGTTCGAACAAAAGGAACATTCAGATGGTTTACTCTGATGAACATGATGTGACTTGGTTGTGGTGCTTTTAACGACTTTTGGACATAACAATTCAAGTGACCTAAATCTGTGTTCAATAAACTCTAAAAAACTCTTTAAGGTTGGTAATTCGTTATTGTTATAACAAATTTTAGCTTCCCACTGCTTACGAGACTCATTATCTAATTTAGAACATAAAATATAAATAACAATGAGATCCCAATTTGTTATATCAACACCTTCATTTTTTAAAGCATTTAAACATTCGTTGGTGGTGTCAAACATTTCTTTTAAACAGCTAGATGACTCATTAGTAAGGTTTTTTTGACTAAAGAATCTTTTCAAAATACAATCTGTAAGAAATTTTTTGTTGTTAAATCTATTTTCTAAAATGTTCCAACAAATAGTATAGTTATCACTTGTGATCTGTAGATGTCGTAAAAGTTGTTCAGCTTCACCGGTTAAATAGCCTTTTAGGTAATGTAATTTTTGCACGTTGTCTAAAGAGTGATTATTGTGGATCAATGATACAAAGAGATCCCGAAACGATGTCCACGGCGAGTAGTGACCAGAAAACGTTGGTATTGTTATCCTAGGTAGCTTTATGCCTTTCTGGATTATTTGGTTGCCTGTAGACCCTTGGCCACAGTCCTCGGACACGAAGCTTTTATTTGAAGCATAGGTTTTCAAACGATCTTTCAATGCTATTTTATAATCAGAGTATAAATCTTCCGATTGGCCGTACATATCATTATAATAGTAATCCGACTTTTCGAACTCTACTCTATTGCACTGTGTTATAAGTTTCGTATGGGTCTCATCAAACATCAACCACTGTTTTTCCAAACTTTCAAGTTTTGTTTCCAAATAGCTTTCAGTGATTCTCTCTTTAGGAGATTTTTTATAATTAGTAAATGCTCTCTCTATTTTTTTGCTTATGTCGACTTGCAATCTGATAAGCGAATCCATGTTGAAGTTGGTGTTCCAGCAATAACTGAGGTCCAAGATCGATCTCCAAATTCAATTTCCAAAAATTTTCTAAGTTCGGTTTCCGAAAATTTTCCAAGTCCAGTTATGTTAGAATTTTTCTAAGTCCAATTTTATCAAATTATTCTAAGTGTTTGAACTTCTTAATACTTAGCCAAAATCGGGCATGGATTCCCCGTCTGGTCGCTTTTTGAAATTTTACAAGTCTTGGTAACTTCAAAGACTTAGAATTTTTACGTCTTTGAAATTCACAAGTTACTAGACGTGAGACGTATATACTGGAATAGGTTATTGGAATGGGTTTTTGGCTGGACGCGTAAAGACTTATTCCGTGCTCACCACATAAACGCGTCTCGAGTATTTAGGCGTACGACGTTTGACAATTGACGCGAACTACCATACTCGTGTCTAGTTGGGAGTTCGCGACTCACTCACACCAAAGAATACTATAATACGTATGACGTATCACACAACAAGCTCGGGCGGTCAGTTTCGGTAAAATTCGTCGAAACTCGGAGACGTTCGGTTTGGTACTCGAAGATTGTGAGTCGATTTATTACCTTTGCGATTCTAAACCTTATAACAATACAATTAGAGTTACTATTACTTTGGCAAGCAGCGTTCATTATTGTTTGTTTACATTTACGTACGTACTTACCACTTCATCAAAACAATTTTCGTTTATTTTTTCAAATCGACAAAAATTGTTGGTACGTACCTATTTGAAGTATTTGATACGTACCAACAATTATTTTTCTATTAATACCATTGTCATAAAATAAGCTGACAGTCCTAAGCCTTTATAAAGTATGAAGGGAAGTTTTCAATAAGATTTACTTAATTTAAAATATTTTAAAATGAAGAATAGCTATGAATACCCCTAGGTACACATAGTCTGATTAAGTCTGATAGACGTTTATAATCCATAAAACGAAAATACTCCATTACTTGCGAAGACTCGCTAGTTATGAAACGTTCATAAACTTGAGACGCCTAAATACTCGTGGACCTAGTTTTTGGAATAAGTATTTAGACGGACGCGTACTTCTAAGACTCAGTACGCATTTTACCTAGTATATCTCACCTCTACAAGTTACACAAGTCAAAGAGTACTTACAGTTTTCCGGCACACAACTACACGTAATCACTTTACTCACAACTTTTTACCGATAGGGAGCGCCACTGTCGCACTTTGCAAAATTGCTCACTGTTCCGTATCTTATCCCACTCGAAGGACCATGAATAAAACCAATGTTACTGAGACGAAGACATTTAATAGTAATTTGATTGAGACCCTATAAAAGCTCGGTAACGAAACCATAGCGAGATGTAGAAATGTGACGTAATCTAACAACGCCATCTAGTGACCAAAATTAATACTACTTTACAACAGTTTTATAGATAAATATACAAAATTGTACACCGATGGAAAACACTATCATAATACGGCTTCCTAAAAGTATCTAATTAGGAACCGGTGAAATATCTCTCAAAGCTCGTTTGATTCCCAATTTTATTTCGCGCCGAAACTGAAATGCAATTTTATTATTTTACTATATAGTAGTACTCTTTTCTGTTGCGTACAGAATATTGGCGTAACTATACCATCTTAGGCCCGTGGCAAAATCACTGGATGGGGCCCCATAAAACTTGTCATGATGTAATTTGATTTGAATAAATCACTGAAGTACAGGCATAAAACGAATCTTTATTATTATATAATAAATTGCAAGTTCTTTAATACACGAAGACTTTTTTGTTTCGTCTCTAAAGGTAGACGTTCCTATGGCGGTACTATAGAGTGACTAGCTGGTAAAATGCCACGGGAAATTGATCCTTTTCTTGTGAATGTGTTTAATAAACCTTAATAATTTATTTGATTTTGTCTTTAGGTACTTACTTGTGTGTAATTTTAATTGAATTTAAATACCCTAATAAAATGTTAGGTTACTTCTTTCGTGGTCTCTCATATCGGGGGCCCCACCGGGCCAGGGGCCCGTGGCATTTTGCTAGCCTTGCCACCCTATAGTTACGCCACTGAGTCCCAGAAGGAGACATAACTACATAGTAAAATAATAAAATTGCATTTCAGTTTCGGCTCGAAATAAAATTAGAATCAAGACTTCGCTTAACCAAGTTAAACAACCAATAGATTGAATCAAATTCATGCTGTGCTGACCTTACCTTACGCTTAATTAAAACAATTGAAATGCAAAGCAATTTATGGGTGAGTTGCACCATTTAACTATAACGATAACAAGCCGTCAACAGTTGTCAAATCGTCGAAATGACCAATAGGCGGCCGATTCACGGCTGGTTATGGTTTGGTTAACGTTATGGTTAAATGGTGCAACTCACCCTTAATATGGGTAGTTTAACTGTTCCTCAATTTTTTCCTGTTTTCTACTACAAAATATGCCTTTGTTCAACCAAAATACAAAATTTGCACCAAAATATGCTTTTCTGGGTTGTTTAAAAAAATCGGGTTGCCCCAAGTACCTTTACAATTGTAAACATGCCAATAATATTTTGGTGTACAAATAGTGTTTAGTGAAGAATTAGATTTTTAATTCGCAGTTAGGGATGATTCATTTAAAAAATACACTCTGAAATAAAGCTCGCTAAAAGAAAATACCATCATAACCTGCCAAATACCAACATTGAACTAAACTTAGGTATTGCAGCAGAATGTTTGAAGAATCTAAGATTGTGAACTGTTTGGTAAATTTTAAAATACGTTAAAAATATAATGGCTTATATAATTAGTCTCTCTTAGTATAATAATATATAATAACTATTGCTCAATTAATCTTTTTTTTTTGGAATTCTAATGATAAAAATGTGTTAACCCATAATTTTACAAATAATATTAGTACGGCGGAAACGGCAGAATATTATGATCATAATATATAGGGTGACTGGTAATTAGTGTACGTTACATAAACACGTGATTGTGCTCATGATAACCAAAAACTCTTACTATGGGATAAAACCTGAAATCGCGAAAAAAAATCAGCTGTAAGTGTACAGTACATTTATGTTTGCCTAATGTACTGAACAGAAGATATTTTTTTCGCGATTTCGGCTTTGCTCCCGTAATAAAAATTGTTTGTTATCATGAGCACAATCACGTGTTTAAGTATCGTACACTAATTGCCAGTCACCCTATATAATGCACATAACAACTTTGTACAATACTCCGACAAATAAATGCATTCTAATTCTAACGTTTTGCAAGGTAAAAATAAAATAAAAACTCATCTCACTATTTTTGGTTCAGATTTAATGAATTAAAGCTAATAAGTATTTACCTAATAAAGACTATTAGCTTTAATTCATTAAGGCGTATAGTCCCTTGAACCATCTGACCGAAATTATGTGAACGCAACTCTCGCACTCGCCTAGGCGGCAGTACGCAAATCTGTGCATTTATTTGCGGCCAGCAGCGCCCGGAAAGCGCTTAAATCCATTTTCTCTGCGAGATATTGATTGATTTACATATGCAATGTTCACTTTGAATAATATTTAACCACCAATTTTTATGTGTAAAAATGTTTCTAAAGGTCCAAGCCGTTTCGAAGGAGTGGGGAAAAGTTGCGAAAAGTTGCGAAATTGCTAAATATTTGTTTTTGACAAAAGTATTAATTGCACGAAAAAATCAAATGTTGATATTATTGTTCATGAATCTATAATAAACATATATTTTTTTCAAACCAATTGACCTAGCCGTTACGGAGGAGTAGGCCTCAGAAAATCACTGTTTTATGGCACTTTTCGGGCGCTTGGCCCTTAAACCCCAAGCGGCATTCGCTCTCTCATTTTCTTTCTATTGTGTCTCCAATTACGGTATTCGAAAGGCAGTTTCATTTCCCTCAAGACATACATAAATATAATTACACCTTTTTTATGGTGGGAAAAATCATCCAATGACAACCCCCGCTCTTGGGCGGAGAGGGAGATAGTGTCAAACTCTTACTGACTAAAAGCCCACCCCGTTGCTTCTAGCCTTCAAACCGTGGCTCGAGTTCCCTTTCGGATAACCCTGGCCCCAGTGGGCTTCGACCCGGCTGGGTCCCTGCTCTTGCTGACAACTCCTTGAGGCGCGCGGGAACAGTGCGCGCCGTCGACGACTTGGGCTTGGTCCGGACAGTTACCGGACGGCCGGACATCGAGCGACCTATCTTCCTTGATGAGCGCCACATTGTTTAAAATTACGTCGGTGACATCTTCAATTTAAAACTTCTACACAAACGTGTTTCCCTCTTTTCAGAAAGATTGTCACATTGAGGAAAATGAACGGTTTTTTGAATGAGATAATCTTGATCCTTGAACTCGATTTAAACTGGTGAAAAACATATCCATGTTTTTTCTTCAGTTTACCTACCTACTATAAATGGATCTATCTAGCCCTCGTCTATTAATTGGTAGTTATTCAACACTTGCCTCTGACGACCATGAATTTTAATCAATTCCATCACTGGCAGGTAACACGACTAAATCAGAACATTATATTTGTGCATTTACTTCTAATTCTTGTAAACGTAAAACTAGACGGTTTTGAGCAAGTACTTTTCTGAAACCTTAAAATAGCGTAGTAAAGGTTGGGGTTACTAAGTCACGTCTAATTTTTACCTTATTAGGTATTGTTATAATCTTCTTCTTCTTCTTTCTGCCCTTATCCCGTTTTATTTGGGGTCGGCGCAACACGTTTTTTTCTTCTATTCTGTCCTGTCACTCGTCACGCTATCACTAACTCCCTTTTCTTTCATATCACTTCTCACACATCTTTTTTTACTTGACCATACCAAGACAAACGATTTCCTTTCAACCTTTCAGTCACTGGCGCAACTTTCAAACTTCGCCTAATATACCTACACATATCTCACTTTATCCATTCTCGTCACACCACACATCCATCTTAACATTCTCATCTCCGCTACATGCAATCTTTTTTCATCAGTCTTTTTCACGGGTATTGTTATTTTATGCATGAAAATAATTAGGAAAGTATAGTAAATTGTTATACAAGGCCAAAATGACCGATTATAAAACATAATTTTTAGTTTATGCGAAAACTGAATATAGTTTGTTCAGAATCAGTTACTAAATGGATTCCAATAGTTTTTACACCATGTTATATTTTTTTCCAAAAATATTTAAAAAGGTCACAAGGTGGACTCCACTGACACTAACCACAACACAGGTCACAGCGGGCATTAGGCGCTAGCAAACAGCTGGGTGCAAGAGCAAAACAACCCGTCAGTCACCTGGATGGCCCGCTGTCTATGTATTTTTGCAGATATAACAAGCTTATAACTTTGTGATTTTTTATGATACAGAACCTTTATACAAAATGTCATAACTTTATGACATCTACACTAATTCAATAGAGAGGAAAAGTTTGTTTTTTTGTTTGTAGGAGGTAATCTCCGAAAGAACTGGTCCGATTTCAAAAATTTTCTTACCACAAGTAAGCTGCTTTATTCCTGAGTGACATAGGCTATATTTCATGTGCGCGGGCGAAGCCGCGGGCAAAAGCTAGTTTTGTATCGTAAAAATACTAGACACGAGTTTTGGGTTTCACATATACCTATACTAAAACTAATGTTGCATACGAGGTAGTTTTGTTTGCAAGCTTTAACGAAATAGGAACCGAGTTACATCTACTACATAGTTTATTTGATTAAAAATTAGAAGTAGGTACAATAATTCTAGATTAATATAATAATACAAGGTGTAAGGGACAGCCCTCCACAAACTTTAAGGGCTTGCTCAGTAGACGAAACTGAACAACCTTCCACAAAAATTTTTTTCAGGAAACGAAAAAAAAATTTGGCCTCGCCATACAAACTGTCCAATCAAGTTTATAATTTTCTATGGTGAGGCGGATTTTTGTATAATATAATATTCACATACATACATATTCCACAATTATCACACAACGCTGTCTAGTCCCAAGCTAAGCAGAGCTTGTGTTATGGGTACTAGACAACTGATAAACATACTTATAGATTTCTAAATACATACATATTATAGATAAATTACACCCAGACACAGAACAAATGATTATGTTCATCACACAAACATTTGTCCTGGGTGGAAATCGAACCCACGACCTCCGGCATAGCAGTCAGGGTCACTAACCACTAGACCAACAGGCCAGTCGAACAACGAGAGATTACACCGAGATGTGTTTTTCTAAAACTTACTACTTACTTACTTATTATTACTTGCCAAGTATTTTTCATTTGCTTTATTTACGACATTCTCGATATCTTTCCTCGCGAAATTACTCCTTCAGGGTTGTACGATTATTCAAAACAGCTACCGTAGACTTGGAACTCAAACACAGGTAGTTTTTGGTCAGTAGGAGCCTAACACTACTTCTCGCTTCACCCAGAACCTTAAAAGTTAATGAATGATTTTTCACCTAAAACAATATTCTTGTCTGTATAGCAGTTCGTAACACTGAATATGTGCTCCAAATGATTGAACGTAAAAGTTTATTGAAATACGTAATAAAAATGCTTCCCGTAAGCGAATCCACTCGTTTTTCTATCCTCCACTTCATAAACTTTTCGTCGGTATTTAAATTAATGTTTGGTGCCCTTAACAGCAACAGATTGAAAATTAATTACCTTAATTAAAAACCTTAACTTTCTCTACGGAAGCCAAATTGGTATGCATTGATGCATAGAAATCCACCCTTCAACTTAGGTAGACAAATACCTACCTACTTTCAGAAACATCACGTATGCATCAAATTGGAAGCCTCGTAATTACACTACCTGAACCTAAATACCAATTTGTCTTCAAAACAGCAGATCTTGAGTTGATACCTATTTAGAGAAAACTAAAAATTAAACTTTCCACTGGGCTCAAAAACTTTGAGGGAAAAGAAAACCATCAATTCGAGGAGAGGAAGAAGAAGGTAAAACTTATCACAGATATTACTGTTCACGGGTTTTTGTGCTTAAAGAATTATCCTTCGCTTATGTGGGATAATTGGCAGACGTAGAACAGTATATAAGCGCATACATGATCCTTAAATTCACAATTGAAGCAGTCACTGGAGTATCTTTCATCGTATCCCGCGATCCCGTACAGTTATCTGGTCCCCTTGATTCAACCATAATAATTGTAACTCTGCTTTCTTGAGCATATAACGTGCCGACATGTCGCGAGTCTTTCTGTTGGTTGTGCTATTATGTTTTATGTCAAAAACTTTTGGCAAAATTTTAACAGAATGTGATTTTGTGTGGGAACTTCGGAAGCAAAGTATTCCAGAAGATCAAATCAAAGATTGTGAGTACTTTACTTATTTAACTAATTTATTAATTAATGCCTGGAAGCACTCCGGAAGTAGCAAAACCAAATAAATCCCAATAATCCCAAGAACCGTGAATTTTCCCGAGTTAGAAGTAACCTGTATCAACGATATACATCAGTAAAAGAATTTTCCTCTGCATATCTATTCTTAATTTAACAAAAAACTAATAATGCCTTTTTAAAATATACGAAAATTCTATAAAAATACTGTCTGTAAGAATGTGTGACAATACAGGTGCAATATGATGTGCCTAGTAATGTTGCCCATGTCTTCATCCATAACATTTAATTTACCATCTTAGTCTCGCTCGCCCAGGGTTAAAAAGTTGATGTCATGCCCCCAAACAATACTTTCTCATCTCCTAATTTTAGCTAAGCTAACAAAGACAAGATTTATAATTATGTAACCAACCAAAATATTTCAAATTTAGAGACTGTGAAAATGATTCAGTAATTACTAAATAGCTCTTTTTTTAATTCACTGTTACGAGTTGTTTTCATCCTATTTACTTCCTTTTTTCACCATCGTAATTTTTAGCCGATATATATCGAACACAGCATACAAACATTTGAACAAAGCATTTTTTTTTTTCACAAAACATTATAGTTAATGTCATGTTTTTAATTTTATTTTAGGGGTTTGCCTGGTAAATGCGGCGAGTTCAAGACAGACCGACCTAGTTAGTCCTTCCGGCCCAGATGGATCTCAAGACTATGGAATATATCAGATAAGCGATCGTTACTGGTGCAATACTGAGGACACGCCAGGCAAGGGTTGCAACGTGCGATGCAAAGGTAAGGTACATTTTGACACAAGTGCAGAAAGTTTGTCATTGCGACCGAGGCGGAATTTGCACGAGCCGTAGGCGCGCGTGTTATGAAGCCGAGGGCTGCAGTTTTCGACAGGGTTCGAATCCCAGGTTGGGAAGTGTCGGCGGAGACCTCTCGCGCCGGGCCTTGGTTGAGGCCATGGTCCGGAGCGAGGAGGAGTGGCAGGCGGTCGCCGACTTCTGCGAAGCAGTAATGCTCGCAAAGGAGGAGGCCGAACGCATCAGGCAACGGCGTTATCGCCGCCGCCGTCGCCGGGATTCTGATCCCGATTTCCGGCCAACGTAGACGCAGGCTTGCGGACAGTGAGCAATGGGTAGCTCACTGTCCGGCCGTCCGGTAACTGTCACTGTTCCTGCGCGCCTCAAGGAGTTGTCAGCAACAGCAGGGACCCAGCCGGGTCGAAGCCTACTGGGGCCAGGGTTATCCGAAAGGGCGCTCGAGCCCCGGTATGAAGGCTAGAAGGAACGGGGTGGGTCTTTTAGTCAGTAAGAGTCTGACACTATCTCCCGCTCCGCCCAAGGGCGGGGGATGTCAATGCATGATTTTTTCCCACCATAAAAAAAAAAAAAAAAAAAAGGTTGGGAAGTGTGGTTGAGTTTTCCCATGAGGAATTCCTTAGTAGCCCTGTAGCCCAGAATACTCGTAGTAAGTGTAATTACACCTAATTAGGTATAAGAGATGCATCCAATAGATACGAGACACACAAGACCATTTATTATGGAGACACTTGGGGGACGCCTTTGCCCAACAGAGGACGTCTTTCAGCTAAAATGGTGATGATAATACTAAACTTCATTTCCAATCAATTAATTAAGGTGAATACCTTGAAGCAATGATCTATAATAATTCCTTCCGTATCTTATTGATTATTTTTTCTTTGTTATCGTGTCGTACCTGGATATTATTTATTAAATGTGAATCATCAATTTATTCTAAATGCAATAATATTAGTTTACCAAATTCTGTAAGTGCTGTGCACACCTTTAAGTGAAGAGTTCGTTGTGGTAATTGTTAATTATAAGATTATTCCTATGTAAATGTTTTGGCGAACTATTCGTTGGAGTGCCGTAATAAATAAATAGACTGCTGCATAACTCTTATCTATGTTATGCTATCATTCATCTAATTAACCTTTCGAATACTATAATTAAAGATAGAAAGAAACTTAGAGAGCGAACGCCGGCGTTCTCTTGGAGTTTAATTACAATTCTTCCCTATTTATTACAGATCTGCTGCGCGATGACATCACAGAGCAAATCCAGTGCAGTAAGACGATTTACGCTGCGCATGGTTTCGAGGCGTGGTTCGGATGGGCGGAAAAATGCAAAGGCAAGGATCTTCCTGAAATTAAATGTTAATTCTGTACTGCCGTTCGACATCTTTAATTAATTGAACATTTCAGTTTAACAAGTAATTTGACGCACATATTTCACGAGTTTTCTTTGACTACCTAGGAACATATTTTTAACGATTATTACTGTAAAATAAATTTTTAACAATAATAAGCTTTAGCTGGATAATTTTATAGTTTTGTCACTTGAAGTTGAATTTATTAAAAACCTATGCTGTCCAAAACTATGTTTGCAACGAATCTACTACCTGCTGTATTATAAAACATTGGTATATCTACTAACAACATTATAATACACAATATCTGTGTTTTCTATGTGTAAACAGTAAATTATTTTCATTTCATATTTTTTATATTTAAATAAAATTCATACAACCCAACATTTGTTTTGTATTTTTTTTCTATCTGTACCCACAATATAGTATGCAGTGCAAACATATCACATAGTGCAAAGTTGTATGTGCAAACTTTGCATTAAATTAGGGGCCAGCGCACAGCTGGGTGCGGAAGCAAAACAACCCCTCAGTTACCCGGATGGCCTGGTGACTATGTATTTATGTCGTCAATCCATAACTGGTTTATAACTCTGTGATTTTTCATAAGACTGTTTTGAATTTTTTTATATAGCGTCTTTACATAAAAATACTAGACAGGTGTTAGAGGTTTCGCAAGTTTTTAAAAATAAGGTTGTATATGCACAGCTAAAACGATTACAGCAATTCCACTTATTTACGTGGAACCGCTAATACTAGAGCTAGCGCAAGATAAGTTGGCGCGTGGCCGAAATTGGAAACTAATCGTTTGACGTTTATGTCATGCGTCAGGAGAATGTGTTGTGTTCTGTGTTTCTTATCGTTTCTAAAGTAAATAGTCGTCATTATTATACCAAAAGTGATTAAAAATGCTAGCAGGGATATTATCTTGAAAGTCAAACGTGTTTGAGAAGTGAAATGAGAAAATATTGGGCCTGCGGTATCATTTTGAAAAATTAGACCCATTTGTCTAATAATTATTCGGGTGACCATCACAATTAAATTTCCCTAAATATGCGTACCCGAGCGGTACCTAGCAAGTCAACAAAGTTTGTTGAAAATGGACTGCCACTATGTGCATAAGGCTGCCCGCCCACGTCCGATAATTAATCGGTAACCGATTTTTGTAGGAGAAAAATAGAACACTCTGGTAGCAATAGTGCAACGCACACGTCCTACAAAAAGTCGGACAGAAAACAGAACAATGTTACAAATATACAAAATCGGCCCGATTATCTGTCCTACAAAAAGTCTGACGTGCCGGGCAGCGTTAATCTTAATCAAGTGAGTATCATGACGATATGAATTCTGCAAACTTTATCCGTGAAAGAATAAATAGTGCCAAATCTAAAACAGAATTGTATTGTAGTAATGGATAATGCCGCTGCACTGCACATAAATAAACAAAGCCCCTACAAGAGACAATACAAAATCGCAAGCGTTACTGTAATGCCAGAAGAATGACAATGTATCTCTATAAGAAAATATTTTTTAAATCTGATAGATTAATGGATCTCAAATTGGACAAATTAACAATGGACTTATCCGACTCTTCTGATAAAGACTATCGTGAAATTCTGGGGCTATATGTGTTAATTAATTTAATATTCAATATAAGATTTGCAAAGTTCTCACGATTTTTTTTTAATAATAAAGTTGAAAATTAAATAAATAAATTCTTTAAATTACACTGTGTTATGAAAGAGCGTTTTTCATCAAATTAAGGAAAATAGATTTGTTAGGCTGGCAACATTAAGCACGCCCCCAGCTACGCGCCAAGTTATCTTGCTCGCGCTCTAACCTCTACAAACCTGTCAAATACAAGGAGTATTATAGGAACAGTAGGCACAACGGATCTTGAGCGGTTGCGCAGAAGTCAAATATTCGGTCTCTTTAGTGGTGCGAAGTGCGAAGTGAGACGCGAGGGCGGGGAGTGTCCGTGATTGGCTCGCCGCGCCATCACGTCATAGAGGTCACTCCTCATTCGTTCCCTGCGTTGCTCCATGTATCTAACAACGAAGACGATTGGCTCGCCAATGTATGGAATGCGCAAAGCGATCCCCACTCTGACGCCGAGCGCTCAAGATACGTTGTGATGTGATAATGTCAGATATCTGGGAATGATGTCAAAACCGCAGCAAGTGCAATCCGAGGCACTTAGGTGTCTCAGTTCAAATCGATCAGGATTGTGGCAAGCATTGCTTGACTATGTATGGACTTAAGAAGCCAATCAGCTGGTTTTTTTTTTCAGCCGTGTCCTACAAGACAAATTCGCGAGAATACCGGATTATCTACATATAATCCGGTATTCTCGCGAAGTCTTAGGAAAACTGCCAAACTTATAAAATAACATAACTCAAAATATCATAAATTTGATGCCAATATCTAACATTCATATACCTGTCTACCGGTATGTAGGCATTTGTTCGGCCATCCAGTAACCGTCTTCGACGTTGCGTAGTTTCAAAGAGGTGTCAACAAAACCTTAGGGGCCCAGCAGGGCCGAAACCTACTGGGAAGGGAAACCTGTAGTCCTAGAACGCCAGGAAAACTGAAGGAACATAGTTGTGGTTATAATCAGTGAGAGAAGTCATTAGATGATTTCCCAACTCACAAAAAAGGTGCGCATTTGTAATTCGACGCGTGGAAAGGAAAATACAATGGGAAGTCATTTTACGAGTTGTTCCCAAAGATTTACGATTCCATTGTTCTTCTTTTCCCAACGGGTCCATGAAAAAAAATTTGTCCTGTTTTAAATGTTCCTACATTAATTCCCAACGGGCCAAAAAATTAATTCAAAGTACAGTCAGTAAAAACATACTGCGCTCCATAGCACGTTAGCAAACCTATGTTTGGACTTTTGGATGTTAGTCAAAGACGAAGTCTGTGCTGCATACATCAGAATGGAGTAATATACTTCAGGCAAAACGCCTCTAAATAGTCATTTTATGGACCAGTAGCTCTTTTTGGCATTTTATGTTCGGCGTGTTATTTCCTTTTCTTGCCTTACCTGGAAAGAGACTACTTGGCATAAGTAGGTCTTGGACATATGTACATTTTCTCCGCCCACGTAGGAATAGGTTCTTTGTAGAACTGTAGATTATGATTTTGACCTTAGACATGTTCATCTTATGTCCAATCTCAAGGCTTGCTTATATTTCATTGAAATAATTCATCTGTCATCCAAGATTTTATTGTTTACTGTACCAGATATTCTTATGAACCCGTAGAGAAAGAAAATATTTAACATTTTCAAATATCGTGGAACCGACTTCATACTTTAGTTCCCAAAACTAGAGTCTGTCTAATAAGTTAAACGACTTGGGTAATTATTAGGATTTAATGAAATCTGATGTAGTCAACACGGGTTCAATAATCAAGGTTGATTATGAGATAGAGATCATTGTTTACTAACAGAAAAACCTTATGAAAAGTATTGAATATAAGTATTTTAAATGATTAAATATTATACAAAATTCCCAAGTTGGTTGACTTATTAGACAGACTATAAAGTATGAATTTTAATTTTTTCGAAACAATAGACTCGTGGACCTCTGGGAACAACCCCATTTTACATAGTGTGTGTTGCCACAAATAATATATAAATAGAGCTAGTCTGAAAGACTTGCGAATATTATTATTACTTTTGCTACAACGTATTTGATCTTAAGCCAAAGAAACCTTAACTTTAATAGAAAAAGTAGTTAATTTATAATAATTATTATTTTATTCGGGAAGGTGTATTATAAAGTAATTGATCAATTATATTATTTAGTCTATGGAAAAGCCTGTTAATAAGGTATTTAGATTTAAAATTGTAACTTTATGGTATGCATAAACAATTTTATTGCCATTGTCATACAAGTGCATGTAGTGTACTATGTGTTGTAGGTACAGGTAGAAAAAAAAATAAAACAAAAAAATATATTGTATGAATTTTATTTAAATATGATTATAATAAAGGATATAAAAATAATTTACTTTGTGCGATACATAAATAAATGTTACTAGTACATAAGTATATACCAATATTTTACAGTTTAGTCGGTAGTGGATTCATTTAAAAAATAACTACACGTTAGACAGCTTAGATTTTAAAGTAAACTTAACTTTAAATGACCGGAAACGAAAAAAATTTTTTTTTTTTCACATTTTCTAAAAAATATCAAATTATATATACTTATAAAAAAAAAAAATTATATTTACTTTAGATAGGTAACCTATTATATTTTTAATAAATTATAAAAGCATTTAGAGAAAGCATAAAAAATCACTTGTAAAACTTATTAAAGTAGAAGAACAGTGAGCACAGAATTAACATTTAATTTCAGGAAGCTCACGGCCCTTGCATTTGTCGACCCATCCGTGCCATGCCTCGAAGCCATGTGCATCGTGAATGATCTTAGCGCACTGGACTTGATGTGTGACGTCATCCAGCATCAGATCTATAATAAAAAGGGAAGAATTGTAATTAAATAAATTTACAATAGCCTATCATGAATGAGAGAAGGAATGAGTTATGTGAAATTGGGAGGCATATATTATTCAGTTCAGCATACGATTATTATTGGAACCAAAGTTTCTAACTTTACTAATATTTTTTTAATATAATAATATACAATTAATATATATGAGTATTCTGAGCTGCCGGACAGCTACCGAGATATTCTTAATGAGAAAACTCAACAACACTTCTCAGTCTGGGATTCAAACCCAACCGTCGTCAATTCATCCGTTAGTTACACAAGCGAAAATAGATTTTAAAAATTTAAATTTTCCTTTATTCGTAGATAAAGAAGTTTGAAGTTTCCATAATCTGTTACAGTCACTCACAGTTTTTTTTTAAGGTGGGAAATCATTCAATGACTTCTCCCGCTCTAGGGTGAAGTGAGAGGTCGTATCAGACTTTTACTGGCTAAAACTACACCTATGTTCTTTCGGACTATCCATGTTAGACTGGCGTATTTAAAAAAACTCTTACGGAATCTGGTTTTAATAATAATATTTACCTTTGCATCTGACGTTGCAGCCCTTGCCTGGTTCGTCACCATCTTCGCACCAGTATTGATCGTTTATCTGAAATATTCCGTAGTTTTTGGATCCGTCTGCGGCAGCAGAACTAACATCTGTTCTTCTAAAACTCGACGCATTTACCAGGCAAACCCCTGAAATAAAATAAAACATAACATTCGATAATGTGCCCCACTGGCAGAACTAAGACACACTTTTATTTGGTGCATAATTGAATTGATCTGGTTAGTCTAAGTATGACGACGAAGTAATTAAAAATTTTGTCTTAATTTTGCGAATGGGGCACTTATTTCTGGTTTACCCAATAGAGATATTTATAAGGCCTATATATATTATAAGGCCTAATATTTTAAATTCTTTGAAAAAGTGAGTGAAGTTATTGTCAATTACTTAAAAAGAAATGCAGACTTTTTTTATGGTGGGAAAAATAGTGTCAGACTCTTACTGACTAAACGACCCACCCTGTTCCTTCTAGCCTTAATACCGGGGCTCGAGTTCCCTTTCGGATAACCTTGCCCCCAGTAGGCTTCGACCCGGCTGGGTCCCTGCTGTTGCTGACAACTCCTTGAGGCGCGCGGGAACAGTGCGCTCCGTCGACGACTTGGGCTTGGTCTGGACAGTCACCGGACGGCCGGACAGCGAGCTACCCATTGCTCACTGTCCGCAAGCCCGAAGAAATGCAGACCTAACCTAACCTAATCCAGGGCTACGGATTCCAGAGAATATAAAAATGAAAAAAATTACGTTTTTCGAACTGCTGATGATCTCATACTCATCAGCCGTGGTTTCGGACAATTGACAGGCAAATTCAAGAAAAGGGTGGATAATTTTAAACAAAATAGTTTGTTGGCCTTAGATAACGGTAAAATTGGTTTTGCTCATTGTTCAACAGCCAACGAAGATGTTGCAGAAAATTAAGTATAATATGCGTTGTTCTAATGTTAGTGTATTGTGTTCGATGCTTTTGGTCTGAATGATGACGGTGATGAATAAACGAGAGAAATGAGATGATTGCCAAGTAGAAGCCGAAATTCAAAAACAGTTGTAAGGTAGGGATTGTATTTGATTATCTTAAGTTAGTCAGATAATTACAAATCTATAATGAGCGGAGTGACATGTCAAGTTACAAGTAGGAATATATATATATGTTTTTGTCTGGTGATCTCTGGAAGAAAATTCTGTCATTGATATAAATCATGGTAAATGCAGGGTTCCTGTGGAGGGGATCATCGCGTAAACCTAAAAAAAAAGTAGGTACTTAAACATAATTTTAAAAAATATGCATGTAAATCTACAATAATATTTTATAGAGGTAAAATTTATTTTTTTGTTTTTCGCCAATAGAAAGCTGCTTTATTCCTGAGTGACATAGGTTATATTTTATGTACGCGGGCGAAGCTGTGGGCAAAAGCTAGTTAAGTACTCGTATAATTTTTATTCAATAAAAGTTATATTGGAACATAGGTATATCGTTTAACTTGCATCAGAGAGGTCACTAGCTACAATAAATTAGTCAAATAAACAAAATTGTCGGGATGGCCTATGTCCAACAGTGGACGTCTTTAGGTGGTGGTGATGATGATGTTGATGAAACAAAATACTTACAATCTTTGAGTTGATCCTCTGGAATACCATGCTTCTTAAATTCCCCCACTATTTCACATACTGTCAATGTTTTGCCAAAAGTTTTTGTCATAAAACATAATAGCACAACCAACAGAATGGCTCGCGACATTTTGGCACGTTATCTTTTCAAGAATTAAGCAGAGTAACCAATTTTTTTGGTATGAGTCAAGGGAATTGGATAACTGTGTGGAATACGATGAAAGATACGCTAGTGACTGCATCAACTGTGAAATAAAGGATCATGTACCTATGCGCTTATATACTGTTCTACGTCTGCCACTTATCCCACGCAAGTAATGAAAAACTCCATCCCAACTAGCATAAGCTGTACCTACCTAAATAACTAATAAAACAAGTTCTGCCATTTTGAGGACCAATTAGTACTTAGGTTTAGGCTGGCTAATTATAATAATATAATTGTCTTATCAGGAAGATAACGGAAACAAGGACGGAAGAAGAAGAAGAAAAATTGTCTTATCAGGAAGCTTCTAATTTGATACACACGCGAATATTCGAAAAGTAGATAGGTAGTTCTCAACTTAAAACGAAGGATGGATTCGCAAATGTACACTGTAGCGACATCTATGTCGCCACATATGAACTAAACTACGAAATCCTGCATCTCGCAATTAGAATTTTCCCTATGATTTGAAGACTCACAACCGCCCGAAGTCACTCAGGCCGTTGCCCAGATCAGACAAAAAATCAGTCTGGTCGGAGGATCCTCCCTTTTTAACGGAGGTATGTGGGACTTTACATTGGTTTCCGCATACCCCTAAAGTTTAGAAAGAGACTCTCTTTAACAGTTTAGAGTCTAAACTGTTAAAGAGAGTCTCTTCCTCATTAATAGTATGATGTAACATTTATTTGGATGCGGCTCGCGGTCAAATGGTGCAAATATAGTAATGGGCTTAGTGTGGTGCCCTGATTCATCCCGATTTGGTTTCCGAAAAGAAAGAAAAATAAATCATCTTCACTTTGTTGCCTTATTCAATACTTCCTATACTTTATATTACTTAAAGTATATATGTATTTATATATATTATATATAAAATGGATGACAGAAAAATAAGTGGATTCGCTTACGAAATGAGTTTTTCTTACGTAATTTTTAACTAGCCTAAAATATCAAAGTTGGAGCACATATTAAATGTTTCGCACAACTTTACAAACAAGATTTTTTGAAATCATGAAATAACTTTTTCGCTCTAGGTAGAGCGAGCGGAAGTGTCAGACTTTTTTACTGACGATAATCCACCTGTATTCCTTCAGTTCAGTTCGCTCACAACCCAAAACGGTAAAGTCTGGAAATAACGTCAATGTGAAGAAATACGTAAATTAGACAGAGTTTATTATAAAAAAATAACCGCCGACTATAAAAGGCTAAGAAATCCAAAATTTCGTAAATAATGGCACCAAAATGATAGATACGAGTACTTGGCAACAAAAGTATAATGTACTTACATATTTAAAGGACTTTATAGTTCCGTACCTCAGTCGGTTAAAGCAGAAAACTAATAGTATCACTTTATTGTCCGTCTGCGCGTTTGTCTGTCCGTATCTGGCCGTCTGTAAAGGCCTTTTTTCTTATGTTGATGTGGAGGTATCAAGCTGAAATTAATACCAAATACAAAAATATAACAACGCTGAAACACTACTGTGTAAGATCGAAAAAAAAAGATATCACTCAGTAATACAAAACGCATCATACTCTCAACTTATGAGAACATAGGAGTGGGTTCTAGTTAGACACGCCCGCCCGATCCACCCTAGAACGGGAGAAGTTATTGGATAATTTTCCACTTAAAGAAAATACTTCGCTATGTTATTTTAAGGTTTCAGAAAGAACCTGCTCAAAACCGTCTGGTTTTACGTTTACTAGATGCCATCATCAGCATTTTAATATTCCCTCTGCTGGGACTCAGGCCTCCTCTAGGAGAGGGAATGGGCCCTAATCCACCACGCGGGCCCAGTGCAGGTTGGTGGATGTCCTCACGATGTTTTCCTTAACCGTTTTGAGAGCAGTGGCACCGTTATGAGCAATTATACAAAGTAATGCGCCTGGCAGGGTTTGAACCCGCGACCCACAACTCGTAAGTCGGGGCCACTACCACTCGGCCACCACTGCTCCACTGACTGCTACTACATGTAGAAGTAGGCAAATGCTTACCATCAGGTGAAATGGTGGTCACACGCGAGCCTATCCAGAATAAAAAAAAATGTTCTAGGTTAGTCTTGTTACCTGCCGGTAATGAAATTGGTTAAAAATGGTCATCAGAAATAATGTTGAATAACTATCAATATTAATAGACGAGGGTTTTCATCAGTTTAGATCGAGTACAAGGAAACCTTAATCTCATTGAAAAAAAATGTTCATTTTCCTCAATGTGACAATCTTTCTGCAAGAGGGGAATACGTTTGTGTAGGACGTTTAAATTGAACATAATATACCAACGGAAGGCAGACCAGGAAACTCGAATCACATGTCATGTTCGCGAAGGCAAGATGAACGCGTTCAATGCCATTCAAAGGCACAGGATAGCGTCATTCATGTCCAGGGTTGGTATGGGTACGTGTAGAAACGGTATACTTAGTAAAGGATCTTGTTGGTAGAATGTGCGCTACTAGGACCTACAAACGTTGACTGGCATTGGCTGCTCAATTTTTGTGATCACGTTTTTTGGGTTACGTACCTCAAAAGCAAAAAACGGAACCCTTATAAGATCACTCTGTTGTCCGTCCGTCTGTCTATCTGTCTGTCTGTCAAGACTCTTATCTCGAAGTCGCGTAGATGTATCGAGTTCAAACGAAAGCCATATACTCAGGTTTGCGGTCCCTTGAAGCTGTGAAAAAATCAAGCAAGCAAGCAAGTACGTTATTGGTCTATAATTTTTAGGTTCCGCGGTTCTGATTTTTAGAGCAGATGGGTAACTCCTGTTGTAAAGAACTCAGGTAGCGAACCAGACTCCAAGGCAGCCTGATACTGAGATGCCAAACGAGCGTGCGATCTTTCTAGCCACTTTATCCAAAAAATTTACAGTCCGTCCGGCCCTGGAGATTTCCAATTAGACAACTGACGAACTGCACGTGCTATGTCTTATCCAAAAGTTTGCTATGCAGATCATTTTTTTTTTATTCTATTAGGTGCCACGTAGATATTAAAAGCCAGATTCTGAATTGGGAATTTACGCGTACGAATAACGTATCAAACCCTACTGGAACGCTAACTTTTGGCTGGTTTTAAGGTAAATTCGAGGTCGACAGATACCCAAATTCTCAATTCGAATATTGGCAGCAGCGGAAGTAGATAAGCCAATTAACTTAGGTTTTCTTCTGAATGTTTAGTTTCGTAAAATATAAGAAAATAAAATAAAATTAACGGTTCTAGCTTTTTATTTATTTGTGTTAATAGAAAGCTTTCTCTATTGTCATGGTGACTCCTTTAAACTGACTTGGCATTGAGCCAGAGTTGCCGACACTCTGAACAAGCGGAATCGATCGAGTTACGAAAATCTCTTAATGTTGCAATAATTATAATTGATATATCTTTGGAATACCCCGGTATACCCTTATGCATGTGCCTTTAGAGGTAACCGAACTGTTATTATGTTTATAAATAATTTAATATTTTTGCTTTGCATTTAAATTGTTTTTAATTAAGCATAAAGTAAGCTCAGCACAGCATGATTTTGAATTGGTCCATATTTTGTCTTGTTTCCTTAAGAAAGAGGTGCTTCAACGGATCCTAATAAGATATTTTTAGAAAACCGTCTTATGTTATGTTAGTGTTGTGTGTGAATTTAATATTAAATGAACTCTTGTTTAATATTTTATGCTTCTAGAAATCAGCAGTTTCGACTGCGCGTATTTCGGTAAAAGATTTTTTTCTTTAAATACATTTGCATAGATTTTCCTTCGCGTTGGTAGGTATATAGGTATTTGGTTCATTTTCACTATGTAAAACACAACCAGGGTGAATAGACATTGCTCTCATTTATACAACCATTGATCACACAATCATAGTTTTGGATCACCTTTAGTCAAATTTTATGGATTTGGGATTTCCACGAAAGGGGGAATAAAATAAAGAGATTTTTTTTTCTTCAGAGCGCTAGTGCGCAATCGTTGGCGTCATGGCACGATTTAGCGGGTTGTTGTAAACTACAATGTGGCCCATTGTCGATTCGTCACAATTTTATAATCTCCATAGATTCAATGTAAACTCGTCACATCACAGGCAAAAAAAAGGACGTTATAGGTAGATACAAGCTGATGCAAACTGACCACACCCCTTCATTAACCGACTTTCAAAAAAAGGAGAAGGTTCTCAATTCGGTTGTATTTTTTTATGCAATTTTTTTCCCCTTAAAGGATATGCTTCATTTTTTCAAAATTCAGTTCTAATGATGGTATCCATGAGGAATCGAAGAATCTCCTCAAATAGTATAGGCAATCATAAAGTGATTTTGGTATTTTCATCGAGAACTAAAACATTTACAGTCAAAAAGTAACATTTGATGAAATGGAACTGATGAAAAAGACCAGAAATAGCCAACGAAGCTTCTTACTCACATAGATAACACAATGAAGATACTTAAGCGACTATAACAATACAAATAAATCATCATCATCATCAGTCTTTTTAATGTTTCCACTGCTGGGACTCAGGCCTGCCAACAATCAGGGCCGGCGCGGGATGTTGCCACCACCGATCGCCTCCAGGAGCATATGGCGGTGTTCCGTCCAAGTGGGACTCACCCCCACCGTATGGTTTACCGTATCCTTAGAGAATTTAATACTTATAACTATAAAGATACATCAGTTTT
Organism: Mythimna ferrago; assembly: GCA_910589285.2. Taxonomy (NCBI): domain Eukaryota; kingdom Metazoa; phylum Arthropoda; class Insecta; order Lepidoptera; family Noctuidae; genus Mythimna; species Mythimna ferrago. The sequence goes on from OU342687.1 coordinate 13,848,781, forward strand.
TACAATCAATACGATACTCGGAAAAAAAGTGTTGTTGTCACGTTCTCCTCAAAGAGATGTCAAACCATTGGAGCAAGGTCTCATAGCGCAGGTAGAAATAGTTGGACTCAATTCAGAAATTGTACTATTTACATAGGTAAGTTTGTATGTAATCCTCGGTGCGCGAGTCAAACTCGCATTTGAAGAGATTAAGTGATTGTTTAATCCTCTGTTTGATTTTTCACCAGATTATACATAAAAAACTTTTACAATGCTCTAAAATATTTTAATAGGATAAAATATTATTTTCTGTCGAGTTTACACTTACTTTTTTTGTATGACGAATCGAAAAATGTGGCAAGTTCACAATAACCCAATTCATAATAAAATTATTGTAATGCTAACTAAACACATTAAATTTTTATTTTTAAGTTATATTTTCTACTCTACTGTCATAGTTGCTTCAATTAGTTATTTCAGTTACCATTATGAATTTAAAAGTTTTTGAATAATAGAATGCAATATTTTATTTCCAAACTAGGTAGTAATATGTAGAATGTAACAGGTTTAGTATTCCATGATTTACCAGCATCCTTCGCATCAACGTCAACCGGCTCCTATTAAAGGTCGACGACCTCAAAAAAGATATTAAATATTTTAATTTTGATGTCTTTTTTACACGTTTATTCTTGGTGTCATTTTTTAATAAACACTGAGTTTCCTGAAAAAAATTTTTATGGTAGGTTGTTCAGTTTTGTCTACTGAGCAAGCCCTTAAAGTTTGTGGAGGGCTGTCCCTTACACTTTGTATAGTAAAAATAAATGTTAAAAGAAAAACAGACAAGACCGTCTGCTTTAGTTACCCAGGTATTAAAAATCAGATCAAAGAAAAATTGAAGGTAGATATGGAAATTCAAATATCAACACTCTCTTCGACTGAGTAGGTACCTAAGTACGGCCTCTTTTACTTCATGTATAATTATATTCTGTATTATTTCCATTTTATTTGAAATTAACTTGGCTACCTGGCAAAGTAATGCCCTTGAATTGGTCGAACGTAAGTAGCTAACGAAAAGAAATTTGTATCCGAAATCTTCACCTATTTAGGTATAAGTAAATACATGACTACCACGGTTAAACCGCTGACAGAAGCTAGTTCAAAACATGAATATTCAAGGAAAGAAAGGAAGGATAAATTCCTTTCTTTCCTTGTTTCACCTGAAAATTAATTTCCCAACCTCCATATACTTAACCGATACGTAAACATTAGGCAAAGTACGACTAAAGCATATATAGGTCACAACTAGACTGTTATAATCTAGGAAGGACTAAAGAACCAGGTTGCTGGGTTGCTGGTTCAGGATTTACTACATAAAACTTATTCAGGATAAACACAAATCGGTCAAGACAAGGGTAAGGTGTTTGAAAAGAAAGTCTGGGTTCATCAAGACCCATTGATTATTTTAATAACACCATGAACCATTTGACCTCAATCCCCAAAAAAAAAAGGTACATATGGTTTAAGAGGAAGAGACCGGTGAACTGTCCATAAAAAAGTAATTTGCGAATCTACTCTTCACCTTAGGAAGACAGGTACCTAGCGACTTTTAGAACCATCGCGCATCAAATTGAAAGCCTCCTAATTAGACAATTATTTTATTATAATTGTTCTGCCTAAACCCAAGTCCTAATTGGACCCTCAAAACCGCAGAACTTGTTTTGATAGGTACCTACTCATAATAGATACTATTGTTTACGGGATTTTATGCTTAAAGAATTTTTGCTTTCCTTGTGTGTCATAGGCATAAGTGGCAGATGTAAAACAGTATATAAGCGCACTCATGATCCGTAATTTCACAATTGAAGCAGTCGCTGGAGTTGCTTTCATCGACTCGCACACAATTATTTTTTCTGATAACTTTCAACAGGTTTTGCCAATCAAATAACCGTTTTCCTCATTGATTTTATAAAAGCTCGGAATACTGTTCCCCTTGACACACACCATAATTGGTTACTCTGCTTAATTCCTGAGGAGATAACGTGCCGACATGTCGCGAGTCATTCTGTTGGTTGTGCTATTATGTTTTATGTCGAAAACGTTCGGCAAAACATTGTCAGAATGTGAATTGGTGCGGGAACTTCGGAAGCATGGTTTTCCAGAGCATCAACTCAAAGATTGTAAGTACTTTATTTATTTAACTAATTTATTAATACCCATTAGCCCACCGGGGATAGTGAAATAAAATTCATATGTCATAATGTAACTTTTATTAATAATATTAAAAAACTTCATAATATTTTGTTTAATAATGATTAATAATATGGTGGTTTAAAATTTTATTAAAATTTTATTAAAATTTTAAACCACCATATTATTACATACCACCATATTTAAAATTTTAATAAAATTTTAAACCTCTATTACGTAAAAAAAAAACTATATAGGGAAGATTTCAGTACTGTCTAGCGGCTTCTGAATTAAAATTCTCTAGGTATAAACATTTTTAACTAAGAATTTGCTAATCAGTATTGATTTTGTTCATTTTTGTGTTCTGAACTACATCGAACCCTTTAGAGAATATATGTTTGAATGTTGTTTTTATTTTTATTTCAGGGGTTTGCCTGGTAAATGCGGAGAGTTCCAGACGAACCAACGTAGTTGGTCCTCCCAACTCAGACGGATCCCACGACTACGGACTATTTCAGATAAACGACCGCTACTGGTGCAATAATGGTGACAAGCCAGGCAAGGGCTGCAACGTGCGATGCAAAGGTAAAATATTATCACCACTATTATTATATTATTATTCTCTTTGAATGTCGTAATTAGAGACACAATAGAAAGACAATTACCTTATGTCGGACTGTGTAACTTAAGACATTCGAAAGGTTAAAAGGAGTTTCTACAGGAGCTTTCTTTAGTTTCACCGATATCACCCGGATTGACCAACTGTAAAGGATTTTGGAAACTTCTTTCGTATTAGACTATTGATTAGGTACCCCATTTGCGCAACTAGAGGACGCAATTACAACGGTAAGGAGCCTGAGTTCGAATCCCAGGTTGAGAAATGTTGTTGAGTTTTCCCATGAAGAATAATTTCTCAGTAGTAGTCCTGCTTAGAATACTCGTAGCTCTTACTTGTAAGTATAAAGTTGATCTTTGGTTTCAATTAATAATCCCTCACCTTGAAGCAATCCACTGTTTGACAGTTGGACATAAGCGACCGTCGACATAAACTTGGAGTTTGGGACGCTTATCCACACAAAATAACTGGTTTAATTTCTCTTATCCACGATAGATTATTATACACATAATTAGTTACAATTCTTTCCTATTTATTACAGATCTACTGCTGGATGACATCACACCACAAGCCCAGTGCACTAAGACCATTTTCGGAGTCCATGGTTTCGAGGCATGGTATGGATGGGTGAACAAATGCAAGGGCCGTCCACTTCCTCCACTTCCTTGTTAATTCTATACTACCCTTCAATTAATTTATGACTATTTTCAGTTTTACAAGTGGTTTATATGCACACTTTCCGCAGGTTTTTGGTTTTTCAACGAGTGCAAATTGTGAAATACTCTTGTGAAATGTGAAATAGTCTTTACATGCATTTATAATTTAATAAAAATATAATGGGTTATCATAAGCTTTAGCTGGATAATTTTATAGTAGATAACATAGTATAAAACTTAAAACATCATTATGACTCCATTTATCGTTACCTACTTGAAGTTGAGTTTACTAAAAACCTATGCTGTCCAAATTATTTCTGTTTGCAACGAATCTACTACCTTATAGGTATATTATAAAACATTAGTTTATCTATTAATGACATTGTTTTGTTATGTACATTAAGCTTTTGAACAATATATATCGCACACAGTTTTTTTTTATATTTATTTTCATCTCCTGTTTCAATATCATATTTAAATAAATTCATATAAGACGTACTTTGTTATGTGTTTTTTTTCCTATCTGTACCCAGTAACATAGTTTATAAATACAACTATGCACTGTATGACAGGTAGTTTATCTACAGTCAAATATCGAATGAAATCAAAAGTAATGCCTTATTGACAAACCACACACTAAAAAAACTCAGTACAATCAAATATTATTTTAGAATAAACCAGAAAGTGTATTCTAAAATAATGCTTTAATTAACTTATTTTCTACTAGCTTTCGCCCGCGTATATCTTCATAAAAAACGTCGTCTGCTACGCGTTAAAATTGGTCAGTGCAGAACTCGGCTTCAATACACCCTCGCCTACAGCTCGGGTGAAACCCACCTTGGTCGCAATGACAAACTTTCTCCAATTGTATCAAAACACCCACTTATACACTTGTCTTTTCCTTTCTGTTCCATCTGCAAATTAGGGTCTACATTCTCACTCGATGATGGCATTTTCACTGTTGAAAAAATAAATTACGATCATTAATTCAATCTCTCAATTGGTGAAAACATTCAAACAAACAATGATTTTTTTTTTAATTTCTTCTGTTGCCGCAACATAATGCAGTAGATTTATGTGCATTGCGGCAACAGAAATTATAGCAGCTTTTAGTATTTTTTGCTGCCATTTTGAAAAAGACAATGAAAAACTACAAAAACTGTTCTATGAATTTTTTTTAGTAATCGAGTCATAATTCAAAATTATTCTACTTACGAATAAAAACTTTTTCTTTTATTTAGGCTCGAGAAACTTCACTATACCTATACCTAGTTACTATAGTCTGTCTAAAAAGTCAAACGACTTGAATTTTTTTAAACGAATTAAATAATCTGTTATACAAAAGTTACATACAAAACTTTTTATAAGATTCTATTAGTAAATAATGATCATCTCTTTGCAACCTTGATTGTTTAACCAGTGTTGAGTAAATCAGATTTCAAGAACTTGATTATTTGTTTAGATTACCCAAGTCGTTTGACTTTTTAGACAGACTCTAAATATGCAATTTTACCACCTCTATGGTTACATAGCGGTGGTAAAATTGCATATTGCATATGCGCCGCGCTACAATGACGCACTTTGAGCAAAAAAAAACGAAAAATATGCTTATAACATATCATTGCGATTCTTACCTAATTGTTCAAATATGAGAAGACTGAGCTGTCTGTGCGGCTTCCGTTTTATCATATCTACGCAGCACGACAAAGTCATGTTTATTTTACCAGACCTAGTATATATCAGTGAAGTTTAAAACAGCTCTTGTGGTAGTAGAGTGTGTAGCACCACGGTTACTGAATAGGTACTAGATTACGGTTGTAATCTTTTCTCGTATTACATTATATTTCTTAACGATAATTTTTCATCAACGTCAGTAACAAGTGCGGTAACTATCAAATTAAAAAATATCATAGTTTACGTGGAACAAAATAATGAGATCATTTGACTTGCCTTCAAATTATTTACAATGTATCGCTTTATTTAATTCGTTTCTAAATTTCTTTTAAATTTATTTTAATGTTAGTATGCGATTTGGCTATATTAAATTTAAATTATTAAATGAGACATTTTATAGCCACCATTAAAAACGTGTTATAATGCATTTGTTTTCTACGAGATTTTTACAGCGTATAATCAGTACCTATAAGCCCAAGTCACTGTAATCACAGTAATCTGGATAATATCTTATCATGAAACTGCGTCACACTCAATCAATGCCAAAAATTTAGACAGGAGCTCACTCTAGTCCGATAAGCGGACAACGTATATACAAAATGTGGAAAATAAAACAATATAGTGATGTCTGAAGAAGACATTTCTGTGATCGCACCAGCGGAAACTACTAAGAAAACTAGATTTTTTAAGAAAACAGTGAAAGTTAATGAAGCCCAACATTGGACTAATAGATTCAGTGACCCGGAACCGAAAGATGATAAAAAAACGAAGAAGACTCTACTGCGTCGATTACCGAGCGTTCAAAAGGCGGTGATACCGGCATTCGGCAGGTTTCGCCACAGCTTCCGAAAATTGAACTGTTTCAATAAACAGGAAGAAGACGAGCTGCCTATGATGGATATACCACGGCACAAGAGTATAGACATCGGTGTTGGACTGGCGCGACGGGTATCCCTATTCCTTTTTACAAGGAGGACAGTGTGCGTGCATCCTTACCATCCTTATACACCGCCCCAAACCACAAGGAAAATATATGTGTTTAGTGAAGACAAATGAACTACTTTAGTTATTGAACAGTTACTCGCAAAGTTATAGAATAGTGATAATATTTACGACCATTTCTTGTGATCGTTTAGATTAAGGCTGTCACCACTATGACAGACGTTATCGTATATTTGGAGCTTAAAATAAACACTTGGTTAATTTACGTTGTTAGATATGTACGTTGTTATTTATTAAATAATTTACTAATTTATCACTGTGCGATATACATAGGTAGATTATATTGTATAAGTAGCTTAATATGATGAGTATTTTTATAAGAGATTACTAAAAATTGTTCCTACCTACTTTGTGATAAATATTTGTCCCAAGGCATCTAAATTAATGAATCCGAATTTAGCATTCGAATTCATAACTATATTGCTACACATAGCATCAAAATTATATTATTTTTAACTTTGTCATTTGTCAACTCTACTGTCATGTTTGCTTTGATTAATTATTTTAATTACCATGATAAATTTAAACGTTTATAAATAATAAAATGCAATATTTTATTTCTGAACTAATAATATACTTATAGAGTGTCACAGGTTTGATAATACATTACCAGCATCCTTCAATACAGCCAAACGGTTCCTATTAAAGGTTGATGATCGATCACACAAAAGAGACTAATTATGATGGTTTTAAACACGTTTATTCTTGATGTCTTTTTAAATAATCACTTAACTAAATAGGTAGCAGTAGAAACTGATGATATCGAAAAAGGAATTCTCCCAAGGCAGAGTACTAGGGCCTACGTTATACATCATCTACATGCTTTATTAATAGCAAAAACAACTCATCCCAAAAACATACCAGGAGCCCAAGTCTGCTATTTTTATAAATTCGTCATTCCAACACGATCCCATTGTCATTTTGCTAAAAGTTCCTAATCTACTAATTAATAATGATCGATCATTGATCGGTCAATGGTCTCGTAATAGAGTTGCGGTAAAATGACAATATCGAGCTTATTAAAAGCAATGACTGCACAATGATGTTCTAATGGTAGGTTCTAGTGGTAGGAACTGATCAAAGGAACTCAAAATTTTTGCAGATTTTTGAAGGTCTTTCCGATGGTCAACCACTGACACTCCATTGAAAGAAATGGCATAGAATGGTAATCTCATACATAATGACAAATGAATATCTGGCGGTAATCTGCAAAAATTTTGACAGTTCCTTTGATCAGTGACCTACCATTACGACGTCATTGCACAATTAGTGCTTTTAATAAGCTCGATATTGTCATTGTACCATGATTCTATCACAAGACCATTGACCTATCAATGATCGATCATTATAAATTACCAGATTACAAACTTTTAGCAAAATGACAACGGGATCGTGTTGGAATGACGAATTTATAAAAATAGCAGACTTAGGCCCCTGGTAATAACAGCACAACGACCGGTTGCCACGAGCGAGCGCGATAGGTACCTGCACGTCCTGCAAAAAAAATATAAGTATGCTTAATATACTGGACGTTTCAGTTGTTAAAGTTACGTTAATGATGCGTTGATGACGCGTTAATGGTGTATTCATCTGACAAGTTTAAATTTGCCGCTCGGGACGTGGGCCCCGACTGGCCAACCCCCCAGATCCGGGGCTGTTATTCACGTAAACACCGCTTGAGTTCAGTGCATTGAGGACCTGATCTTGGTAACTGAGATTCTGTACTCATGCGTTTATTATTTAACAATAATCTTGCGCTTCGGAGATCGTAATTATTGGGTAATAAATGATTTCGCATTTGAGGACGTGGTTAAACGGGCCGTAGAATAGTATATAAGCGCACTCATGATCCGTAGGTAATTTCACAATTGGAGCAAACACTGGATTTGCTTTCATCGACTCACGCACACCATAATTGGTTACTCTGCTTAATTCTTGAGGAGATAACGTGCCGACATGTCGCGAGTCATTCTGTTGGTTGTGCTATAATGTTTTATGTCAAAAACTTTTGGCAAAACATTGACAGAATGTGAATTGGTGCAGGAACTGCAGAAGCAAGGTTTCCCAGAGGATCAACTCAAAGATTGTAAGTTATAGGTACCTACTTTATTTAACTAATTTATTCATGCTCGTTAGCCCAATGGGGATAGCGAAACAAAATATGTCACAATGTAATTTTAATAAAAATGTTAAAAAAAAACGTTTTATTTTTTATTTAAGTACAGATCTGGATATTACAAAACTATTTGTGTGGATATCCAAGCGCAAACTGATGCGATATGATATTCGCCTCTTCTTTTTCTAACTAAGCGGGTCAGTGGGTAGCCTTAGGGGCGAGCGGAATTTAAAAGTACATACTAATAAAAAACCTACAAGCTTTTCGCAAGATTCCTGTTTCTTGGCCTCCACAGGAATCATGTATTTTTACGGGACTTACATTATTGTAGCCTGTATTATTGATTTACAGCAGTGAAAGAATTTATGAATTGCAATTTTTCATGCGTCTTCCTCTGATAGTTATTTTTGAAAAACGTATGATATGATTCTTTAGTTTAGTTACAAAAAATAATTTTCATATCACCTTTTTGAGGTAGGTACCTATACCTACCTACTTACCAAAAATTTGTAAAAATTTGAGACAATACAGGCGCAATGTGACATAACCTGATAACTTTGCGCCTATATTCTAGGTAAGTACTTAATTTACCATCTCGGTCACTATCATCTAGACTTGAAAAATATGATTTTACCAACTAAAGAAAAAGACTTAAAAAAATTATGTTAGGTTTGAAACTCTCAAACTAACTTGTCTATCTTACCCCCAAGCAATAGCTTCTTATCTCGTATAATCCATGGCACTCCACACGTCGCCAAAAGAAAAATATGATTTGTAATATTTATTTTTAACCAATTTGTTTCAAACATTGTTCTTTAAAAACAAAGGTATAAAGTATAAGAATCGCGAAAAACATTGGGTCCCTATCTACTTAATAGCTTCTTTTTTTAACCGACTTCCAAATAAAGGAGGAGGTTCTCAAGTTGTATTTTTTTAATTTTTTTTTTATGTTTGATACATAAAACTCCGCCGAGTAAAAAATTGCAAATCGGTCCACAAAGTAACGGTTTCCTGGTGCAGTGCCAGTGACAAACCAGGCAATGGCTGCAACGTGCGATGCAAAGGTAAAATAATCAATCTTTCAATCGTGGAAATTACAGACACAATAGAAAGACAATAGGTGCGCGAACGCCGGCGTTCGCTTGGGGTTTAATGAATGAAAATGAGTTTTTACAAGAGCTTTCTTTAATTTCACCAATCTCACCCAGATTGACAGACTGTACCTAATGGATTTTGGAAACTTCTTCCGTATAGGAAAAAATATTAAATGGGTCTATAGATGTAACGCCTGTTTAAAACCGATTAAACTATCTGTTTTAAACGAAAAAAAGAACGTTTAAAACCAACACAAACCATTTTTTTTGGTTTAAAACGATTGGTGTTGATGACCATGTTTTTCTTAATTATAACTACATTTTCTTGATTTGATCGAGTTAGGAATATAATCTATATACCTAAACTACTGTATAAGGATTTTTTTTAATGTGTGACAAACTGATATTGATAAAATATTTAACGGGTTTAGTTCTTATTTATTACCTATATAAGTTATAAAATCTCTGGTGGTAAGTTAAAAACTCTGTGTTTTCAAACGATATAAGTACACAATTTAAATCGGTTTAAAACCAAACTCACACACTGACACACACTCGTTGACTTCGTCATTCATGAAAGTGACTCGCGATCGCGATGCAACTGCATGCCGCGACGTTGCCAGCTCGCTAACACACACGCGCACGTAGTTTTCAACCGTTTAAAATGATCTATTTGTGGTTTAAAACCGCAACATTTTGGTTTAAAACGTTTTAAACCGGTTGACTTACATCTATAGATGGGTCTGATTTGTGGTTTATTTTATTGACTACCCCATTTGCGTAGCTAGAGGATGAAGTTACGACGGTTAGGAACCTGGCATTTGAATCCAGCCTCCTAACCGTCGTGACTGCACCAGCTTGGAAAGTGTTGTCGAGTTTTCCCATGAGGTCTTGCTTACTGCAATCGACTGCTGGATAGTTAATCATAGGCCTTCCAATGCACACAGCTTAACTGTTTTCTCAGCTTCTCTTATCCATGATACATTTATTTAATTATAATTCTTCCCTATTTATTCCAGATCTGCAGCTGGATGACATCACAAAGCAAGCCCAATGCACTAAGATGATTTTCGGTCTCTGGTTTCGAAGCATGGTACGGATGGCTGAACAAATGCAAGGGTCGTCCGCTACCTCCACTTCCTTGTTAATTCTGTACTACTTCTTTATGGCTGCTATACACGTCACGAAAATCGTTACGATTGGACGGTACAGTTCAAACTGCAACAATAAATCTACATGTGTGTATGAGAAAAACTGTACAGTTTCTCCGATTTTATAAAACTGTACAGTTGAACGGAGCAGTTTGAAGTTTTGGATAGATAAATCGAAATTGAAAGAAACTGCGTCGATAATCGTAACGTGTGTGTCCAGTCGTTCAGTTTTCGTGTGGATGTGTGCGTGCGTTTGTTTGTAATAATTGAATGGCTTTGTCGTTTCGACGCTGTTGTAAAAAAAATACTTAATAACATAAGATCCACTTATAAAAAAGAGCAGAAGAAGGTCGCTGGTTCTAAGAAGTCTGGAGCAGGAACCTCCAAGATATATTCACCGAAACTACGGTATTACCCGCTGTTTGCTTTTTTATGGCGAATAATAAACCAACAACTACTAACGCATCGTCAGTCGAAGCCATAGCTCAACGAATGAATAATCGTACAGTATTCTAGTAGGTACGTGTCTGTTACGTGTGGGGGCACTACGAAACTGTGCAGTTTAGACTGTAACGTCCAACCATAACGATTTTTCGTAGCGTGTGTAGCAGCCATTAAATTAAGTGGTTTTTATGTATTTTCCGCAGGTTTTCTTTAGAATCCTAGGTACATTTTTTCAACGAGTAGGTATAATTGTGAAAGTCTATAAATGCATTTGATTTTAAAAATAATAAATGGGTTATCATAAAGTTTTTGTTTGATAATTTTATAAGTAGGTAGTATCTTAAGCAGAAAATTTAAAAACACATCAAGTTAGTTTATCTTAAAACCTAATTGTGCTGTCTGACTCTGACCATAGCAAAACATTGGTAGGTACCTACATACTTTAACAAAACACTGTAATGTATGCAATGAAATTAATTTTACTGTGTGCAATACATTGAAAAGCATAATTTTCAATGTATCGCACACAGTAAAGATATAAGTTATTTTCATTTAGAGTTCAAAATTGGTAGTATTGTTCAAAACACTAGGTATCATAAATGAAATCTCAAAAGTCCTCATCGATCAGAAATCTGGAAGAAAGAAAACTCGAGTTCAAAAACGTGTTTTTCGCGATTTTAAGCAAAACGGTAAGTTTTATCACAAAATTAGCTCAGACAAAAAGTGTAGATCAGATAATTATCTACAAAAAAGTTGAAAGAGGTACCTAATCGACATAATATGCACACGTTTTCACGCCACCTTTGAGGTGGTTTACCTACTTAACGAGTTTTTAGGATTCCGTACCTCAAAAGGAAAAAACGGAACCCTTATAAGATCAGTATGTTGTTCGTCTGTTTGTCTGTCTGTCAAGACCCTTTATCTCGGGAGCGCGAGGTTATCCAGTTAAAATTTAAACCATATACTCAGGGGCCCAAGTCTGCTATGTTTATAATTTCCAACACGATCCCATTGTCATTTTGCTAAAAGTTTGTAATCTGCTAATACATAATGATCGATCATTGGTCTTGTAATAGAATTGTGGTAAAGTGACAATACCGAGCTTAGCACTAACTGCGCAATGACGTCGTCATGGTAGGTCAATGATTGGTCAGTGATTAAAGGAACTTTCAAAATGTTTGCAGATTACCGCTTTCAATGGAGTGTCAGTGGTTGACCATCGGAAAGTCAAAATGACGCCATTATATTAGTAGATTACCATAATCATGACATAATCTACAGTTTTGTAATCAAAGATAGACTATTTGACACTATTGTGATAGCAGACTTGAGGCCCTGGTCTGCGGTCCCTTGAAGTTGTGAAAAAATCAAACTTGTAGGTTAACGAAAAAATATTTGTGATGCCAACATAAACTGTATGCCAAAAAAAAATATGGCAAAGTACTATTATGGCTAAATAAATTATACCAACATAGTTATGCCAAAGTATGTTAGGGAAAAGAACATTATGCGAAAAGAAGAGATCCCGCTCTCCCGCTCCTGGCCAATCTAGGGGTCCAGACGCCTCCTGCCAACGGCTCTATGCTGCAGAACCGAATAATGCCCAAAATATACCTGCTAACTACACACGAAAACAAGCAAACCTTCAATTCTATCGCCGAAATTCAATACTTAAGTTAGAATATCGCTTTAGAAGACTAAAATAAAAATAGATAGCAATTTTTGCTAAAGCATTTAATAAAATTAAAATATGTTTTTACTAAGTACAAGTCCATTACAATTTCCTGTGTGCTAATACAAATTAATTTGGGAAATCAGCAAAATCTTTTATGGATAGTTTATTAATTAATGAGTAGAACACGCGCCTCGAACTTGGTACGACACTTTTGATCCACTGGATCCACCGTACCAAGTTCGAGTGTGTTTTAATACTACATTGGTCCGTTAATTAAGTTTAAATAACTTATATTTGGTGTGCCAATTAAGGTAGCGGAGTTTGGTCCGTCCTGTACCAAGTTATACAATGTTTTCGCGTACGTTACCGTACTTGGTACGGTACGGACCAAATCCGTCATACAAGTTTGAGCCTGTTACAAACACTACTCATAATGTTAACACAGATTCAAACAATGAGATTTAAATAACAATAGAATCGACTTTCTGCCGTATTGTATCATCAGCAAGGGCGGATCCAGCTTTGGCGCCAGGGGGGGGTCACATAGTCGTGTTTTGTTTTTTTTTTGTTAGATAAAATCATCCATATGACATCCCCCACCCTTGTGCGGAGCGGGAGATAGTGTCAGACTCTTACTGACTTACCTTTCGTACCGGGGCCGAATTTCCCTTTCGGATAACCCTGGCCCCAGTAAGCTTCGACCCGGCTGGGCCGCTGCTGTTGCCGACAACTCCTTGAGGCGCGCGGGAACAGAGCGCGCCGTCGACGACTTGAGCTAGGTCCGGACAGTTACCGGATGGTCAGACGGCGAGCTACCCATTACTTGAAGTCCGCAAGCCCGCGCCTACGGTGGCCGGAAATCGGGATCAGAATCATGACGGCGGCTGGGACGCTGTGAGCGCTGTTGCCTGAGGCGGTCGGCCTTTTCCTTTGCTAGCATTACTGCATCGCAGAAGGAGGCGACAGCCTGCCACTCCTCCCCGCCCCGTACTCCGTACTGTACCAAGGCCCGACGCGAGAGATCGTCGCCGTCGATCGCCCCCACGAGGGCACGGCGATGCTCTGCCCAAGCGGGGCACTTCTCCACTGTGTGCTCCACCGTGTCCTTCGGGCGTTCCGCACAATGTCGACAGCCGGGCGTCATTTACGCGCGAATACGGTGCAGGAACCTCCCGAACTTACCATGTCCGGTGAGAACCTGCGTCATGCGGAAGGTGAGGACGCCATGAGGTCTTTCCAGCCACGCCTCAAAGAGGGGACTTACCGCCATAATTGTGGCTTGCCCAGCACTGGGTTGCGATAGTCGCTGACGCCATTTCACCATGAGATCCCGCCGGAGCCCTGTCCGCCATGCCGCGACTTGTCGCGGCAGCGGACTTTCGCCTCGACGTTGCATCTCCACGCGCAAATCGTGCATGTGTGCAAGGACTGTTGCTTCCAGATCCCATGGTGGCAGGCCAGCAAGGAGGCTCGCCGCTTCGTGGGAAACCGTACTGTGACCCCGCACCATCCGTATTACCATGACCCTCTGGCCTTCGATTGCTGACGCAGCGACGGCGCCCACACTGGCGCCCCATATAGGGCCATGGACCAAACGATTCCTGCGTAGAGGCGTCTGGACCCCCAAGATTGGACAAGAGCCACTTGAGAGCAACCCCGTCACATAGTCGTGGTCGAGTCACAAGAAGTTATCATTTAATTTTTATAATAATAAATACAGGTAAAAAGTAGGTAGGTACATAAAATCTATATTGTGCCAAAAAAAAAATTTAAAAATGTTTAACAATTTTAATTAGTGGTCCACGTACGTCCTGGACCTAGCCCAGGGGCGGGGTCATGACCCCCATGACCCCCCCCTTGGGTCCACCCGTCCGGTAAGGAAATAAAGTGAGTGAGTGTTCAAAGGAAATAAACTGAGCAAAACAAGATATTTTTTATATTCAATTTATTTACGAATTATGAACTAAAAAAGTTTATTTTTTTGAAGCCCGTATGCGGGGACGGGTTTTTTGTATATCAATGGGGGACAGTTAGAATCTGGTTCTCCAATTCCGCTCAACTCTATAACACTGAATTGTCTGAGTAGCTGTGGCGACAGGAAGATGGCAAATTGTTGCCAACAATAAAAATTTTAAAGAAAACAGTTTTGTTTATTTTTTCAACTAATTGTGACTGAAATAACATATTTAACTAGTTTAGATTTAACAACTCGGTTAAACAAAGTATGAATACTGTAATTGATATGCAAATAAATTTTCTAAGCAAACCATACTTTTCAAGTAATATTTAACAGATACAAGACCATTGAAGTTCCTATTCTTATTTGAATCACATTTTAATGGTTAGCATTTATTAGCTTATTTTGGTAGTGATCTCACCAAGGCACTTAAAGTAGATATTTTGCTTGAATACTCATATTTGTGAGAACCACATTAATTCAGAGTAGACCTGATGAGGTGAAGTAACAACACTGATCTTACTACTAAAAAATAAAAAAACATTGTGCTACTTAAAACAAAGTCTCCAATAACAACAAGTACCTCTGTCCCCTTCAAACTGATGAAGTCAGGACTAATAAAAGTTTAATCTATTACAGGTCGCGCGGTGAATCAAGATCGCTCGGTGAAAGTAGTGGGGGCAATCGGCGCATGTGTACAATTGCGCACAGAAATTCTTAGTATGTTAGGATTTTTTTTTAATATCGTATGTTTGAACCTTAGTAACATAACTTATAAATAACACTAGTTTTTGCTTGTAATTTATCTTGTAAGTAGGTAAATTCAGATAAATTTTAATTTTTAAAATTAAAATTAAAATAAAAAAAAATAATTTCGTTTATCGTAATTTCTTAACGTAACAATTCACGTCGTAAACCATTTTTCTGGCTAGCCGTTTTAAAACTTTATTTTTAACCATTTTTTTTTTTACGACTACGTATTACTAATATGATAACACAAGCTGTACGCAGCAGTACCCAAGTACAACAGTATCCAATGAGACGCGAGAACGCAACGCGGGAATTGAAGACCGACTCTATCTACCAATGACGTGTCGCCGACTGCGCACACCCGCCCGCACGTCGCCAAATAGACCTTAGAATTGAATACTGCGCACCCTTCCACTTTTGCCGAGCGATCTTGATTCACCGCGCGACCTGTATCAATTTCAAACTAGCTTCTGACAGCTGCTTCGCCTTCATGATAGTATCTAGAACACAAATAGTCTATGTCACTCAGAGAAAAAATAGCATTCTATACTGAAAAAAATTTTAAAACCAGTCGAGCTGTTTTTGATTTCACTCATTACTAATATAAATAAAAAAAATACTAATCTTTCCGTTTTATAATATTAAGTATAGAGGAAACAGGGTGACTATTTATTTGGCAATGCAAGGCATGCGCTGTGCATCATCGGATGTGCCCTGGCCTTTATTTTCTGGACTAGTAGCAACACACAAACATTGTTCCATAAGAGAGCGAAAAATAACAGCATTCTGTGCAAATTTGTAGTCTGAGTTATTAATGTCCTGTTTGTACAGATGTTGCATTACACAAACACTATTTTATACCTTATTACAATGGCATAAGTATCACAATAACGAGCGATTATAATAGGCAAAATGTGTTTTATTCGGTGGATTTTAATGTTCTGATCGTAAAACTATATTAAAGACAAAGTAATACTTATAAATACTTGTTTCTCTTAGATATTTTAATACTTTTGAACAAATCTAATTCAAATAAATTAATAATCACAAATAGATAATGCACTGGACGCAAAAGGTAGCTAATACTTATAATATAGTTAACAATCCAAGTCCGCCCGAATGCACCTTACTACAATAAAAAATAATTCTAATAACTACATACATTATACATATATCTTACGAAGAGCGCCTTAAGGAACTTGACCTTATCACACTGGAACAACGTAGACAAAGGGGTAGGCTTATTGAGACTTATAAAATACTCACAGAATACTACCATGTGCCCAGTCTTCAAAACCTTTACACACTGAATGCCAACAAACATTTACGAGGACATTCCTCCAAGTTATGGGGAACTGCATCCAAAAAAAAGCCTTTGAAACAATTTCTACCAAACCGAGTTGTAACAGCATGGAACAGGCTCCCGGAAAGTGTTGTGAAAGCCCCCACATTGAACTGCTTTAAAAATCGGTTGGACAGACTAAACATCTCCAAACTATATGAAACACACGCATCAGCTAATAGCTGCTAGTGTGTCTTACTAAATAATAATAATAATTATATTTCAGTTTCACTGAGCCATGCTAGATTAACAATTCACCCTTAGAAGTAGATTCTCCACAAAAATTAGTTAATTGAGATTCTGATAAGTATTTAAACTGATAATATTATGGTTAGTTTTTTTTTATATATATATATAAATTTAAGACCATAATCCCATTGAAAAAAAAAAATGGAAGCTGGATAGATCGAATCTTTCCAAGAAAATAACCATTCTTTCCACTGCATTTTTAACTTCTCGATTATTTCATACCAGCTTTAGCCCGCGGAATCTCTCGAGTACATAAAACACTCACTCAGGAATAAATCAGCTTTCTTTCAATGTCGATTCTGGCCTTTTAAGTAATGCCCTCTCCTAGTGTCTAAAAGGCGTTTAGGCGGTTATAACACTGCCGCGCACCACGCAGCGTAGCGCGTGAAAACGTTCCTACGCACGTACTAGCGGGAGTGCAGATCGGCATCATCGTGCGGATTTTTTACGCACTAACGCGCGTAGGTGCGTCTTGTAACATCACGCAGGCACGGTACTACGAGACTCAGTCTGGCATACCACGCGTGTGAGTGCATGTTTCTCCGCATGTAAGTGCGTGATCTGCATGAACGTGCGTGGATGCAGTTTCAGTGTATCGGACTGTGCGTGTTTTCTATACAAACGGAGATACTTACATGTGTCTTAACATTGCAACGTTAAGACACGCATTCACGCACTACGCTGCGGGGTGCGTGGCAGTGTGATAATCGCCTTAGGTACAACATCGTCTAGTTAATCACTGATCCGTCTAACCACCTTTATCGATTCCATTTTCCAATCCTTAAGAAATAACTAAATGTATTCTTTTGCTTTATGTTGGCAAATCCGTTATAAGATCGAATTATCCAGTTTCTATATTTTAGCAACAAATAATGTGTTATAGATCTAAACAATTTCATAAATTATATAAAAATATAAATAAATACTTAAGTAGTGTAATGTCCAACGAGTATCATATTGAGATTCATTTTGGTGAATTTAGTTTCTTTTAGAAGCAATCCTAAGCATTTTTTAATTTAAACCAATAACAGACTGCAAAACTTATTTCTTTCCAAGCTCCTTATTTCGAATCGTTGACAATTCAAGTGCGTTGATCAATGTCGCCCTGTAACAAAAGTAATATTTAAACTCACAATTGGACCCAGTAGATGGCACTGCAATTGGGTTCTAAGATCAGACAGGACAACGTTGTCAGGTCTGCTAGACTCTTTCACAGCTTACCTTAGTTTACCATTCTCAAGTGCAGTTATACCACATATGGTAGATCCACCAGGCGAACAGACTTCATCCTTCAGTAGTCCAGGGTGCTTCCCTGACTGCAGTACCATCTGCCCACTGCCAACCACCATCTGCGCTGCGTGACGCATTGCCATCGCTCTTGGAACCCCTTGCTTTACAGCCCCATCTGCCAATGCTTCGATCACAACGTACATCTGAAATGTTTTAAGTGTCTTATTAGCTACAAGTGTTTCTAATACGAGTGAGCGTGGTGGAAAAGGCCGACTACGAGCGGGGAGCAGAGGTCGTACAACAAATATTACAATTATTGTAGTAGTCAGTATGTAGTTGACTAATTTTTTATTATTATTTTTAATAAAAAATAAGCCACAAATAAAAAGATTTTTTCATGATGTTTTCAGAAAGAGATTTCTTGAGTGTAATATGTTATTTAGTATAAAATATAAAAAAAAAAAAAACTCCACAATATACCCGATTTGCAAGATAATTTTCTACGCATAGGTCTTTTAGCCAATCGTTAACTGGTCTTCTTTAGATATTAATCCTTCGGTCAGAGTTCGTAGCATTAGCCAACTCATCGGCTTCGGCCAGTAATTGATCTTTATGTAGTCAACATTATTTATATTCTACTTACATAAGCTGGTCCACAAGCAGACAACGCGCCCAAGGAATCCATAAATTCTTCAGGAACTTTCTCACATAGAGCAGACCCACTTACAAGTTTTTCTAATAGCAAACATTTTGTTTGCATCACTGTGGAGTCCGGAGTGTATAAACAAATGCCTGCTCCAACTGTCATTGGAGTGTTGGGCATTATACGTATCACACTTGCTTTGACGCCAGGTAAATGCGAATTTATTGTCTGTAAAAATAATAAACAGCAAATAAGATTAATTTATAAAAGAACAATGCTTTCAGGCAACAGTGTCCTGGAGAAAAATGGAGAAAATCCCAACTGTTGCCAGCAGTGTATACTTGAATTTCAAATTGAATTCAAGTATAGATCTTGAATAACTTTTTTTTCTTATCATTTCTACCTAGCAAGCTATAGAATTTAATTCAGTGAAATTAATTCATTTATTTATTTCCATGACATCATGTTGACCTTAGTCTAGACTATATTGATCTGAACATACTATTTTCCTTATTTATTATAGCGGTAACATCATAATTCGTGGCATTATGTCCCCACAGACAAGAAATGGTATATTCTTTTATCATTTGCCTCATGAATGGCGGCTACTGGTAAAGTATGTGGTTATATCAGCATAATGGCATAAGATGAGATTCTTTTTATTTTGCATTTGTACCTAATGGAAATGGCATGTAGAAACCAAGGGAATGGATGTTTTCAAAAATTGTTTTTCTTTACATTAATTATTATCATGTCAGCAGAATGTCTTCCACTTCTAGAAGTAAGTCCGACTCCGAAGCTTTGCCACATCATCCGATCTTGTCATTTCGGCATCCAATGGCCACCCATAATCCTTATATGAACGGACAAAAATGACTTTAAAAGAAGATCTTCTAATTCTGTGTCTTTACAAGAGTACAATTTTAGAACCATACCATACTGCGTGTATCTTTTTCACATCCTCCAAGATACAGAAGGTGTTAGAATTATGGTGTTTGCATAGGTATTGAATGTTACCTCACAAATGTGCATATCTAAGATAATATAAAAAAGAAGTAGTGCTACTTTTATTTTTCAATTAAAGACTGCCAGGTTTAATTAGTTTGATATAGCATTGATTGATAAGTACAGAATAATAAGTAAGACTAAGTAATCAAAATACACTTGTTTTATGAACTCTAATAGTTAGTTACAAGTACCTACTTAGTTACAATTATTGAATGTCTAGGCACTACAGATATAACGGACAAAAGTTGGGATTATGTATACAGTTATTTATTGACAAGGACATTGTAAAAAAAATGACTTTTTAAAAACAGCACATAATTTTTAGAGTTCCATACCCAAAGGGTAAAACAAGACCCTATTATCATGACTCTGCTGTCTGTCTGTCTTTGTGTAACCAGGCTGTATCTCATGAACTGTGATAGATAGTTGAAATTTATACAGTTGACGAAAACATGTTTATAAGGCAATAAAGAAAAAAAATTTAATCATACCTCATGAAGGTCCTTTATTTGAATCCCAGCCAACATGGAGACAAACAACACTTCCTTCGCTGTACTCTTTGCAGTCAATTTAATATCTTGGATAGCAGCCTGCAGTTTATTAACCTTTACTCCCAAAAATATCATGTCACAATTATCAAATACTACTCCATTTTCTGAAGTAACATTGGTGCCCATGTCACTCCAATGTTTCAAATTTTCTATATGAGGACCTGCTACCCAAATCTTAGATGCTGTATGGACTCCTGAAATATAATCATATAGTTCATCAGCAAGTAGTTTAAATTATACTAATCTTGAACATGTCTTAGATACAGCTAATAACAACTAACAGTCCTACTACTGCTAGATTTTTATATTAAAAATAAGTATGGAAACTTACCACTTTTTATTATTCCTTTAACAATCGCTGTAGACATATTACCACCACCGATAAATCCTAAATTGAATTCCATTGTGTTTATTTTATCGCTACCTATATAATAAACAAAAAAATATGTTAGAAAAAGATACACGGGAAATAAATAGCGCTCCACATATCAGACAATATATGTAGTACGAACCGACTATTCTAAAATGATACAGTCAAAGAGTATAGTAAATATAGGCTAAGTTTAGTTCTTAAAAATTGCAAATACCTTAGATAATAAGCAGAACAACTGCTTCCTCTAAAATAAATTTTGAAATGTCAGCAAATGTCAGACTAGCGATGGGCGACTCGAGTTATCTAACTCGAGTAACTCGAGTCAGACCGTAAGCGAGTCAGCCCGAGTCAAAATATCTGCAAACCGAGTTGACCCGGAGAGCGCGCGCGGCGGGCGGTGCGGTGGGTTGGCGGCCCGTGGCTAGCCCGCGAGTCGCGAGGCCCGAACGACTCCGAGCGAGCCCGAATCAGCCCGATGACCGAACGTCCGAGCCGCGAGTGAAAGAGATAGTTTTCGTTCTTGGTTTCTTAGCAGACGGTTAGTCAGACAGAACGAGAACTAATGTGTGAGTTTTGACATAGAAAGCCAGCTCGCTTTTTTGGTTTGTTTACGTTTTTGTTATTGTTACTTCGTTAGTTGTTTATTGCTTTGTTGCCGTTTCATTAATTTGTTTAGTTATTTTTATAAAGTTACCTATTTTGTATTTTTTGAACTTAAAACTGGTATTCATTCAGAAATAAGTGGCATTACTTAGATGTTGATTAGCTTTTTTTATAGGTGTTACTTGATAGATAGATGACCAAATACCAAACGGTGCGGTGTTTAATTTAAGGAATAAAGTGCCATTATTATTTTAGTTTCTTATTATTTACGAGATGAAAATGTTACCATTCCTTTGCGCTACATAAGTAGTTCGTTTTGTGATGTGACGTTTGTAAACGCTAATTTATATACGTCTGATTTTTGAACGGGCTCAATTTTATTAACTACCATTGAATTGACTCGACGCTGCCACGCAGCCCGCGGCCCGCCGAACTCGAGAACGTAGCAAACTACCAACCCGCGGAACGATGCACCGAGTTGAGCATTTACTGACTCGGACGGACGACGCGGCGACGCGGCAGACTGAACGAGTCAACTCGAGTTGCAACTCGAGTTGGTAAGCGAGTCAACTCGAGTTACTCGAGTTACCAAAAAGTCGACTCGGCCCATCGCTATGTCAGACTCATGTGTGGTACTCTTTTGACATGTACGTATTTCCGGTACCTCTTGTAGTTTGCCAAAAGAAAAAAAGTTTTAGTCTGTCTTATCCGGTTATCCGCTGCGCAGACTATCTGCTGGTTTTGAAATTTTGAAATCGATTAATAAAATAACAGCAAAGCAGAAAATGCTGTATTGTTTTTTTTTGCTGGTAATTTTTTCATTCTAATGTCAAGCTGACGTCATTAAATACTAGAATGGAACAATGGCTTTTCTTTTTCAATATTAACCATTTGAAACTGTGTTAAAATCAGTCAATCAGTTAGCGACTTTCTAGTTATTTTTAATATTGAGTCTAGAGCGATTTGGAACTTTTGAAATTGGCAACAATGCGATTTGCGACTATAATAGAAATGCGCTGCTCGTTCTCTTTCTTAAAAAAACTCGCGTGGCCAAACCGCACTACCATAATCTAAGCCTTGATGTGTTCTAATGTCTGTCTAATAAGTCAACCGACTTGGGAATTTTGTATACTTAATATTTAATCATTAAAAAATATAAATATTCGGTACTTTTTCTATGGTTCTTCTGTTAGTAAACTATAATCTCTAATAATCACTACGTTCTATTTAAGCCCGTGTTGACTACATCAGATTTCAATCCTAATAATTACCCAAGTCGTTTAACTTATTATACAGACTCTTTATGAATGATAAGCTTTCATCACAAAGGGCTAGTAAGAACTAAACATTTTAGCAAAAACAACGATAAAACATTTCATAAAATAGACAAATTATTTGATTTCAAATAATTCACTCTTCTAGATATGTTTCGACTAATTATAATTAAATCAATTTAAGAATAATTGAGTCTGATATTCTACAGCAGTTTTATTTTGAAATTGCATTTAGTGTTAAAGGTGCTGCCACAAAAAAAAAAAAGAATTAAAGCGAGAAACCTCAGCGTTATGGCAACTCCGTCAGTTTGTGGCTTCATTTTGTAGGGTGAGGTGTAAGTTGTGTTTTTTGGATTATTTTGATATCGTTATCAATTTTACAATGCTGAAATAGTGTTACAATCTTGAAAGTGCTCAAATATGTGTCGTTGTAGTGGTTCATTCAATTATAGTTTGTATGAAGTGTAGTGTCCAACATGTTTCGATGTATACCTTTGTTCAAATGTAATCGCCAAGTGGAATGTGTAGACAAGCGGCATTGCTCGTTGCCAACAATACCCGAAGACATTTTACGATATTCCAGGAGTTTAGAGGAACTCTTTTTGGACGCAAACCACATAAGAGATCTGCCGAAGGTGAGTGAATTTGTAACCTAAATATGAGGATTTGTTTCACTCGTGGGCGTTTACCTTATCACTGATTATGTGTAAATAATATCAGTACGTCTTATGTTGTTATTGGTACGCGATGAGTATCAGTTCTTCAACTTCAATTCTGACGCTTTGAAATAATTAATATAGAACCGCTGAAGTTATTTCACACAATCATTTACGTTTTAAATACCTTTCTGTAAATATAGGTAGATACACATTCGTGTCCCTGAATACATATGTTTGAGTTCAACAGATTTATAAACATTATATTGAGCTTCATACATTACACTCGCATTTTGTCTCATGGGGTCAATTCTGTTTTATAATATTATTTTGTTTGATAAACTTTGTAATCTTTCAGGCCCAAATTGAACCATCTCATGTATTACAAATATAAATAACTACACAACCAAAGTCATAAAATATCTTGGATGTCAAGTCTACAAACAATTTAGGAAATAAAAATGTTTTTAAACATTTGCAGCATTTTATTTATTGGATCATATATTTTTCTGGCTGATCTTCCTGGCTTTGTTAAATGATAGAGGACAGATTTTACACCTAAGATGCACACCAAATTGTTTAGAAATATCTACTTTAATGGCAATGCTTAATAATGCAATGCCGCCAGCCTCTTGGGCACACTTCTAGTCGACAGTGATGCGGAGGAGTTTTATGACGCCATATTTTAGTAGGGAGTAGCCTTTAGTGTGTATAGTTAGGTTAAGCATACTTAAATATGTATATATATATATTTTAATATTTAAGTTTATTATGTATATATTTTGTTTTAATTAAATAAAAAATAATACTTTAATTTTTAAAAGTTTTAAATCTCTCCTTATAATAATAGTATGAGAAAATACTATTATTTTGATGAGGACAAAAAAAATCCAAATAGCCACAGCCAAAAATCCAATAAGGAGCTCTAATCAAGTATCAGCTTGATGCTCTGGAGTCGATTGAGAGGCGAGCCAAGAGGATCATCGGTGATGATGTGCTGGTTGAGTCAAAGCTCCAAAGCCTTGAGCATCGACGCCGAGTTGCTGGCCTGGCGGTTTTCTATCGATTACACTTCGGTGAGTGTGTGTTGGAATTGCACAATTTAATTCCGCCAAGTCCGTTCCATCATCGGACCACTAGACGTACGGCGTTACGCCATCGGTACATGGTGGATATCCCACCCATTCGTACAAAGCGTTTTGGAAACACATTCATTATGCGTACAGCTAAAGAGTGGAATTCCCTGCCGGAGTCTGTGTTTCCTGATAGCTACAACCTAGGGGTCTTTAAGTCGAGAGTGAATAGGTTACTTCTAGGCAAGCGTGCTCCATCGTCGGCCACATCATCACTTACCATCAGGTGAGATAGTGGTCAAACGCGAGCCTATCAATAATAAAAAAAAAAAAAAAAAAAAAATCTATCCTATCTTATTGTATATTTTATATACATTTTATTTCATAATTTTAGAATATTATTTATCACAACAGTATAGCAGCACATCATTTTTGTAATTATTTGTCGATTTAACAAAAGCAGTTATTTCAGTAGATTTTAAGCAATTTATTATTTTACTTAACCTTTCAATCATGTCAATTAGAGACACAATAGAAAGACAATGACAGCGCAAACGCTGCTGTTTGCTTGGGGTTTAATGAATTCCTTACGACAAAATTATGATATGAATTGTTTCAAAATATTTTTAAATAATGATATGCAAGTAAATTACTCTAATTATAACTGGTAGAAGAATGCTATGTTGCATTAAGTCTGGCTTTGCACCACTATAAGTATAGAACTGACTTATTTTGTGACATCAACCCTGCGTTCAAAAATAACCAGAGTCGAGTAGAGTTGCAACACAGAGTCGTTCTTTTATTTATTACTCAAGTTGCTACCCTAGAGTTAACACAACTAACTTCAACTCTGAGCAGGGAAGGTTGGAGTAAGCGGACATATGCTTGACATTGACAGTTGAGCTCCGTTCGCATTAAAAAATGCCAGGGTAGAGTAATTACCCAATGAGGTCATTAGAGTTAACTCTAAACTCAAATTTGAAAGCAGGGCAGTGAATTATGACAGATCCCAGTCAATCCTAGTTGAAATCCTAATTTTGGGAAGATGAACTTAGTTACTTCAGTTACAGAACATTGAATTGATTTCTCAAAACTACAATTTTTGACAAGTATTCAAAATGAGTGTTAGTGTGTCTGTCTAACGGTTACTTATTTGTTATTACATAAATTGCAATAAAATTAGTTGAAGTTGTAAAAAGATAGGCGGAAGAATTTTCTGGTCAACTAACCAGAAAATATACTGATACAATTCCTAAACTAATTGAATACTCGACTACATCTACAACAGCTTATTGAAAAGTGTTGAAAGAACCATTTCAGGCTGCATAGATTCACAGAAAATATTATTTATGTTTTAAACCCAACCCTAACTTAATTGATAAAAAAGGCTAGGCAGTTTTGTTGACCTTAAAACTCAATGCAATAAACTTGTTTGGTTTACTTGTTGTTTCTTCCAGTTACAAGAATTTAATTTAGTTTTATTATGTTAAAAATATTAATTTTCTCTTGGCACATTATGATTATTTTACTGTGTCTTTTGTTACAGAATTTCTTCAGACTTCATAGACTAAGAAGATTAGGTCTCAGTGATAATGAAATCCACAAACTTCCAGCGGACATACAGAATTTTGAAAACCTAGTCGAGCTAGATGTTTCCCGAAATGGTAAGTTTATTAATTTCATTAAGTAAAGTAGACCTGTATGATGAGTATGTATACAAGTCACTTAGATTACTGTGATTTACTTGTTACTTACTATGGCTACGCAAAAATGCAAATTATGACAAATGCCTTTTTCTTCACTACCTTCTTGTTTATTGTTCTTTTTATTAGTGAAAACTGCATCAAAATTCATTGTTTAGAAGTTAATGGATTTGAAACAGGCAGGCGCAGAAAGAAACTTTGTTTCCAATACCTACTATGTAGAGAAGATATTGTTACTGGCAATTAACTGTACCTATGTATACTATATTTTTTGAGCTGTATGCTCTACCTATGAAACAATGTCCTTATGACTAGAAAATTATTTTCGGAAGGGATTTATCCTAAAGCTGATTTAATTTGCTTCTGTACTCATAAGGTAACCAACGAAATCCTATAACTAAGCTTTTGCTGTCCTTCTGTCAGTCTATCAGTGGGCTTTATCTCATGAACTGTAATAGTAGACAGTTTAAAGGATATTATCGATATTATACTACATGACATATAGATACAATTTTCGTTTTATACAAAATTTTCATTTATGCCAATGCCTGAATACAGTTTGTTCAGAATCAGGAACTGAATGGATTCCAATATTTTTTACACCACATTATATTTTTTCCAAAAATATCTAAAATACCTGCTTAACATTAGTAAGGTGCATAATGTGTAATAATTGAGGATGCACGGTGCGATCCCCAAGGTTAAGCATCACTTGCCAAGTTCAATCTGTGGATGGGTGATCATCGTATAACATAGGTACCTACCGAGATTTCTCTCTGCCTCGGAATTCACATTAAGACGAATTTGTAGATCTTTGAGAGTTGTTGTTACATACAGTCAGAAGCCACAAAAATCTGACACTAGTCAGCACTAGTCTTGCCTACCCAGTTGCTGGGTTGTGGAGATCGAATAGGCAGTCGCTCCATGTAAAGTAGGTACTATGCGTTCCTAATGAGAATAGGACCGATTGCTATGTTTTGATGTTTCGTCGTTATGTCAAATCGAAGAAATATTGGCAAAATTGAAGAACTCAGAAATGAGTAAAATTGAAGAACTGGATTCTGATTAAACTTTTTTCGTAAACAGTTCATAAATAAATTAAATTTTTCGTAAATTAATTACAGTTTAAAAATTTCTTTCCACAATTTGACAGTAAATCGTGATGTCACAACATGGCGATCGATCCTATTCTCATTTGGAACGCAATGTAGGTACTGGTATCCAGCTGCATCCCGTTAGACTGGAAGTCGATCCGAAAATAGTTGTCTGAAGGCTCCAAAGCAGATTGATTGACTTAACATTACTTAAATCCTAAGTTGATACAGTCAATTTTTTTTTTGCCCTCGAGAAAAGGCACTCAAATTCCCTACCAACTCATCAAAAAGTGGCTATGAAATGCCTTCATTTCTTCTTTGCAAAAGAATGATAAAGTTATTCTGCTTTCTGTCAAATCTTATCATGTTCCAAAATAACTAGGTACCTACTTAGCGCCTAAAAGTAAACATTCCAAGTAAACTGACCGCAACAGGTATAAAAAAAACAAAGGTTAAAATTAAAACGTCCCAGTCGATTACACTTTCATCTTTCAAAGAAAGGAAGTTTAATACTTTTTCACCAGATTACGTCACGTTCTTGATCATAAGATTGTTCAATTTACCTTCGAGAGAAAGTTTGAATGTTCGAAACGTTTAAGAGACTAAGTATTTGCTTACTTTTTGTTTACTTTGTTCTTATTACTTTGATAATAAAAGATAAATGATTACTCTGAAAATCATAACAATCGCTCCTCTGAAATGTGAGTATTTAAAGAAGCCAATCGGGTGTGTAAAATTTCGGTAACTTTCTAAAATACTTGTAGCCAAAATAAACAGTTCAAACTGAAAACTTTTAAGGCAGTCGATAATGTCCATTCGTTATCAGTATGCACGTGGCGTCCTTTCCATCAAGCGCATAACTTCACGTACGAAGCAGGTGCGAAATACTCGTGAATGAAATATCATTTGACAAGAAGTAAAAATCATCTCACTGTATTGTATTCTAGCAGCAACTAAGTCTGTTGCACAACGGATGAACTTCCTGACGTAATTACAAGTCATTTAGAAATATAACTATTTCAAAACCTGACGATAACACTGAAAGGTGTGTTAAATGGTACCTATTAGCTAGAGAATCTATAGGTACCCAATTTGAGGCCATTATGGAGACTATCGTTGTTATTGTCTTTTAAGTAATAGCGGTCATAAATGTCTTGTTTAGCTAACATTAAGTTAATGCGCGATGATTCAGAGTTGATTAAGCTTAGTTGGATGTTAAAATCACCTTTATTGCATGTATAAATTGCACATTCTTTTAGGTTCATTCACTTCACTCGAATTATGAAATTCTGAATAACAGACAAGTTAGCCAACAGATTTACAAACCCATTGAAACTACAGGGATTGGTTAACTGAAATCAAATCGATTGAAACGGTTTTAACAACCAGTTAACAAAATAATCATTTTAACAGCGGATGATACTATGATAAAATACTATCGAAAATCCTAATAGATTCTAAAACATTACAAGTGAAACTTTTTCTGCTAAATTTAAAAGCTAAAAGACGGTCAAATCATAACAGTGTGTTGATAATAACATAAATAATAACGATTTACGTCGACTAGCTCACATGAGGTTTCCAGTGACCTCGCCTTGCACAAATGCGACGCGTGGCTGCAAATCTCCACTAAGCGTCTTTCCCTATTGTGTATTCAATGGGAACTTATTTTATCCTTGTCTAATACTCTGTCAGGTGGGAATTTCTGCCTTTATTCGTAAGAAATTTGCAACGAAGGTCGTAAGCTGGCACGAATAAGTAGTAAACTTTATGTGGCTGTCTCTGACTGAGGTTAAATTAATCGTGTCTCATGTCTAACGTTCGAGCAATGATACTACGAATGAAAATGTACCAACATTTCAACATTACGGCTAATATTGTTTTCAATACAAAATATAATTCTGGAATAGTACAACCTAGATCCTTTGGATGAGATGCTAATGACTTTGCTGCTAAAGTAAAACTAACATAGTAGAACAACATTTGAACAAGGTTCAACAACTTGGTTGTTGTTTCAGCTTTAGGTACATTAATGTACTATGAAGTCTGCGTAACCGAGTATACTCGCGTCCCTAATTATTCATATGTTGGTGATGCATAGCGTATCGACAGTACTGCAACTAACAACGCGACACCATTTAATAACGACGGATGTTGGAACATAATAGGTCACTACCGCAAGACCTAGTACTGTTTCTGCATGGCAAATAGTTCTCATGGCAACATTACGTCTATTTTCTCTAAAAAGGTGGACTGAAAAATTACACATAATATATCTATGTAAAATCCGTTTAACTTTAACGAAACTAACTCGGGCCTGGTGGCAACCGCACCTGATAGTAAATATGTGAACATACTGTTGTTGCTTTTTTACGTGGAATATCATTAAATGACTTCTCCCGCTGAGCGAATGTCAGACTCTTACTGAATAAAACCCACAGTATTCCTTCAGTTGCCTTAGCGAGAGCCACGGTGACTCCATGAAACAATCCCGCAGCCCTGGCAGGCAACGGGCTCCGTTATTCTTGCTGATCTCTTCGAAGCGTGCGTGGAACATGACGCCCCTTCGATCTGACATTAGTTTTTACTGCGATGACCTATTGCTCGCCGTTCGCAATCTTAATGGGATCACTGTAACTTGATTTTTTTCCTTACATGTCTAATATTTGTTCTACAGTCGCTATCTTTGTCACTTCTTTGGTAACAAAGCATAAATCACACTATAATTCATACATCATACATCTTTGCGCTCCAATTTATTCTTTATTCATTTTAATCAATGTAAGATGAACATAATGATCTCATCACACATAGCCTGTAACTAAATAGACCTATTAGGAAATTTCTTATTGCGTATGCAGTACACAGGAATTACTTGAACATCTTCAATATCTATTTTTAAGTTTCTTACTAAGCAACTAAGTTCTGTTTCACATTTGCATCGAATTGACACCAATCTCGTTTAACTTAAGGCGATGCGTTCAATCTGAAGTTTACGGTATGGATACCGTTTCAGTGCTGACGAGCGCGGGACGGAAAGGTCTCTCAAACGGTAATAAATAATGTGCAATTTAACTTTGTCACAACGTGATTATAAAAGCACTTCCGCGCTCACATTTACTTTGCTCAAAAAATGTTTAAAAGGACGGAATTTATAAAAACAAGTTCTGCTATTTTGAGAGAGGCATTGGCTGAAATGACGAAAGCTGGACCAATATTTTGTTCTGAACTGCTAGACCGTCAACTTTAATATATCGGGGTGAAGAAGATATACACAGTAAATTACTAGTTTTCGAGAATTTGATGACAATAAAAACATCACTCATAAGTATTTAATTTTTCTATTCCACGTCTAAAGTATTAGAAAAGGTTAACGTACCCAGTACCTACTTATGATCAAGGTAAATATTATTGAGACCTCTTTGTTATTTATTTATCTGCCTGTTTCATTTAAGTTTCCTTGTTTTGTTTTCCTTTCTGTTTATTAGAATAGGGAATAATTGTTTGTATTGTGGCGCAAGTTGAGCTATTTACAAGTATATAAGTATTATACATGAGTTTAGAACTAATTACATTACGAATTTGACATTGTATTGAGGGTTTACAAAATACTGCAAGGCCTGAAGACAGCTACAAACTTAAAAGGGATAATATATGGTTGCTCACAAATTAAACTACACGAAATAAGGGCCAAGATGGGGCTTCGATTGTGAACTTCGATTTAACCGAAAATGCGTAACAATTCGGTATTGGTATTTATGAGTAAGCTACGCTCATAATGGGATGGTCGATGGTAGTGTTAAGAAGCTAAGACGGTAGTTGACATCGCTAGATGACTTGATGGTTGCAGCAAAATTATCTTCTTTTTGAATTAGATCCCAAGGGGTTTACTCAGTGCAGAAAGACAAGGTCCTGATGATCAGTGACGTAACTACACTTGTTGGGAAGACCTGGCATTAAGTAGTGACAATACTGGCGTTGTAGGAAAGGGAGAATAAGGCTTATCTCTTACCATTGGAAGGTACAGAGGCACGAAACACTGCAGCAAAATTATCTTCTTTTCGAATTGGATCCCAACGGGTTCACTCAGTGCAGAAAGACAAGGTCCTGATGATCAGCGACATAACTACACTTGTTGGGAAGACCTGGCATTAAGTAGTAACAATACTGGCGTTGTAGGAAAGGGATAATGAGGCTTATCTCTTAGCACTGGAAAGTACAGAGGCACGAAACACTGCAGCAAAATTATCTTCTTTTCGAATTGGATTCCAAGGGGTTCACTCAGTGCAGAAAGACAAGGTCCTGATGATCAGCGACATAACTACCCTTGTTGGGAAGACCTGGCATTTTAAGTAGTGACAATACTGGCGTTGTAGGGAGAATGAGACTTATCTCCTTCCACTGGAAAAGATGGATGACTACGTTACCGATGGGAATCAACACACATAGCCAAACCCATAATATCGAATATCTCACCATTGTAGTAAAACGTACATTACTTAATAGAGCGCTGTTTCTAAAAGACCTTTATATAATTTACCATCTATAATCGACCTTGTCCGCTCAACGTTACAATTTAAACTGCACTACTACATATTATTTTTACCGCTAACCTGACGTCACCAAGTATTGAGCCTTTGTTATTAAACAAATGCGTTCCCACATTAGACGAACATCAAGAATTTGCCATTTGCGAACTAGTTCAGTCACAAACTACGTGTAATCATTGCACGTTATGTGACTTTTGGTATTGTGTTTGTTGGTAATTTTCTTTTTAGGTCGCAATTTGTGTTCTGTCTTCGATATCATCTTTTGTTTCGCAAAGATAACCTTAATATTGTACCTATCAGTTGATTTTGTACAGAATATAGGTAGTATTCTGAGCTTAATATGTTAGTTGCTTTTAATGTTACCATATGATACAACGATCATATGGTTTTAATTTTGAAGTGATCCAAAATTCAAGCATTTCATATTGTTCATAGTCACGGGTCAAGATGAGCATCTTCGTCAGGCAATACCGCTACTTGAATACCGTTCTTATCCACGCAGAAAGCTTTTTCTTGTTATTTGTAAAACGTAAACAGAGCTTTTGCAAATATAAGTTCTATATCAGAAAAGTTTCGCAGATATGACATTTGGAGTAAACTCTTACACCCTGGAAAAGAAGCTGAAAACGTGGTATGGATGGAACTGCCTGGACTATCATTATTTGGGCTGACAGAATATGGATCCATGTGGATGATCGAAAATAAAGTGGCAGATTTCTTCTATGTATGTATGTCAATTCATTTGGACGATATCTTGTCCAAATTTTGACCCGTTATCGGTTATCTAGTGCGATGTTAGCCTTTTGTGTTTCACTTCATTAGCTAATTTGACGAGGGTCCCACGCGCACTTCTTTGTTGTGCAAAATATCGGCACTTTGGCTTGCTTAGTCCACATCTGTAATTTTTTTGTGTGGCGAATGTTGATGTAAATCGAGAACTTTCTAGTTTTTCTGTTTTTAAGACTTTAACGGTTATAATACTGACTCAGATTACTTACATCATATTATGTATGGGCATCATATATTGTATTTTACCAACATGTACACAGACGGCAAGTTCGCGGTGGGTGAATCGAGTACGTTTCCAACGACCCGTGTAGATGAACTAGATTTCCTGTTAAACTCGCCATCAAGCGGTTAGTGCTATGTTATGTTGTATACCATAGTAACCTCTCTGTATTATTCACAGTTAACTGCACCGCTCTGAATTTTAAAACAATGCAATGAAGTATACTTAGCGACTTTATACTGAAGCCATATCCCACTAAACAGTGTACTTTCCAGCTTGGTAATAATAATTTGCGCGCAAAACGTTGTTAATGGGCTCTAATTAACAATTTGTTTGTTATTGCAAAGAGACCCGACTGTTGATGACATCGTGAATCTGGGTGCTTAATTAAGTCGATCCTGACAGCTGTAATTAAATTACCTTTGTAGTAATAACATTACTTCAGACCAGCAATTACTTTAGCGAGGTGCTTAATTTAGATTTTAATAATAAACCTGATGTTTCACATTTTCTCTGGGCAAATATCAGAGAATTTGCGTTTAAATGTACTGACGAGATGTTTGAAGTGCTTTAAATTACAGAACAAGCAACTCACTTAAATTGAATTCTCTGCCTCTAATATGAGTTCTGAACTAGACAAGTAATATTACATGCTTGTTAATTCCTTATTATACGCTAAAACAACTTAAAATACATAGTGAAAATACAGTTAATGTCCAAAAGCGAAACTTTCGTTTAGTTTTCTACCAGCAAACCTTTGAGAGATAATAGAGAAAAAATAGAATTGAGTGATATAAAAATATAAAATCATACATAAATTTATTAATGTACATATTTATTAATATAGTGTCAAAAGGATATTTAAGTCAACGGAAAATTGCAAACTCCGTATGATTATAATAAATCGTGTGATTTATGGAATTCTGAATATTTTATGAATAACAAATTCGAATTCACCGAAACCTATTAAGTAAAATAACACTAAATTCCAATATTTATAGAATTATCCTGTAACATTTGTTTCTTCATGGAATTTTCGTCGTTTTATTTTCAGTCGTCTAAATCATGCAAAAAGAGAAGATAAAGCATAAGCATAATCAAGCTAAAGGTAGCCATACACGCTAGGGTATACCTGACAGGGTTGCCTGCACAGTTTTATACCTGTCAGGTAAGCTTCCGTGGAAACCTGCATAGTTGTGCAACATACACACTGCGGTTTACCTATACAACTCAACTGTACAGGCAAAACTGTCAGGTATACCCTAGCGTGGATGGCCTTTATACCTAATATTTTCACTGCTGTGACAAAGCATAGTTTATAAAAAAAAACCTCTTTTGCAGTAGGTACAACACTACTTTAGTACGCCTCAGCATCTCGTACAAAGGATAAAAAACTAATTCTATCTATCTATATTGACATAAGATGCAAATCTGTTGGAGTTATTTCTTCAAGTCTAGTCTAGTTTGCATAAAATATGCCTTCCTTGTTGCCACGGTTCCCCGCTTGCGCTATCTTTATTCAATCTTAGCATGACCTACCAACTACGTGACGTAGATGCTTCACTGTAGTAACTTAGTAAGCTTTCTAGTGGGTCGAGATAAAAGCTTAATCTAATATAGTTTGAAAGTCTTGCCTAACGCGGTAGGTGTTGGAATTTTCTCTGTAGGCACTCGCAAAATAATAACGTTTTCAACAACATCATTACTAGTAGGTATAATGTTGGTAGCCGTAAACGCTAGGGTATACCTGACAGGTTTACCTGCACAAGTATACCTGTCAGGTAAGCTTGTATGCAAACCTGCACAGTTGTGCAACATACACGCTCCTGTTTACCTGTACAATTCAACTGTACAGGCAAACTTGGCCCCAAGTCTGCTATTTTCATAAATTCGTCATTCCAACACGATCCGATTGTCATTTTGCTAAAAGTTTGTAATCTGCTAATTCATAATGATCGATCATTGATCGGTTAATGGTCTTGTAATAGAATTGTGGTAGAATGATAATTTCGAGCATATTAAAACCAATAACTGCACAATAACGTTCTAATGGTAAAACAATGATCAAATAAACTGTCAAAGTTTTAGCAGACTACCGCAAACTTCAAATATTCATTTGTCAATATGTACGAGATTACCACTCCTATGTCACTTCTTTCAATGGAGTGTCAGTGGTTGACCATTGGAAAGTCATAATGACGCCATTATATTAGTAGATTACCAAACTTGTCAAAATCGACAATTATGACACTATTGTAATAGCAGACTTGAGGCCCTTGTCAGATATCCTCGAGCGTGTACGGCGGGCATTAACTAGGCATTTATTAAGTTTTATCAAATAATTAGCAAGCCGGTCTTTAATTCATGACTTCTACAGTTCCTCATTAATCATTCTGTTTATGAAAACCGCACGAAAATCCGTTTAGTATTTTTTTGAGTTTATCAAACAGGCGCGGTGTGGGAGTTTGTTTTATAATGTGTAAGGATTATTACTACCAATGATAAGCACGATAAGTGGTGTATTGGAAGCACTTGAATCTGGCGGTCACAAATTATTTAACATGGTATAACTGTGACACGAATGAGAGTTTTGGTTGTACATAAATAAGTATTGGTAAATTAAGGACATAAAACTGTCAAATCAAAGGGCAAAGGTTCTACTTCCTTCATTCTTTTATCTATACTTAATTAGCTTCTGGTAGCGTTTTCGCCCGCTTGAAATTAAGACATATCAAGGGAACATGCTGTCGGGATAAAATGTTCCCTTGATAGTCGTTCGATCGATCGTGAAGAAGTAACAAACATACATTTTCGCCTTTATAATAATAGTGTGATAGCTTAAATGCCATCAGCTCTATGACTATTTTCGACCAAACATAGCTATGGTACCTAGTCTTACATGTTCCAACTAATTCTGAAACAACTGTCGTAACAATGTATGTGGTAATTAATGCTTTTACGAGAATAACGTATATTATAGCATAGCTTGATGTTATCAGTTCAAGGATAGTTGCAATGTCCTTCACAATTAATATACAATTTGAATTATCGAGGGGTTCATTATCATTGCTCGCATTAATCCGATTATGTCTGTACTCAGAAGTAATGAGAATTCAATTTTAATTGCCAATTACTTAATGCCCACTCATTATACAACTAAATTGGTTTGAAGTCAAAAGTATGATAATGATATTGCGTCCAGGCAATTTCTGTCCGTTCCAGGTTCCCTGGAAGAAACTGCGGACTGCAGTAAAGCCGACAATTGTATATATATTTTTAGTTTAAGATTCTTTTTGTATTATTTACTAGCTTTTGCCAGCGGCTTAGCCCGCGTAAAAGTAGGTTTCCCTATACAATCTTTGAACCCCATTTCATCCCTTTAGGCATGAATGTTATAAAATTCTCGCGCTCGCCTACGTCATAAAAGGAAACCTTGTGCGAAATTTTCCGTTTTAAACCCCAGTAGTTTTGGCTGTGCTTTGATATTTCAGTCTTTAGTCAGATTGTCTTAGTGTACAATGAAGTAGATATAAATAAATATTATAATACCTTTAAGTTGTGAAATGCAGTAATATTACTTGGCCAAATTCAGAAGTTATAATCTTCATCCATTCACAAGACAATGGAATTCATCGTTATTGCAAACTATAACAAATGCATTCTAAGAAAAAGTTTCATACTAATCCTCAGCTTATAACTATTGGTGAGATTCCTTTACAAACAACTCGCAAACTTTTAATCTCGAGCTGTCTAGACATTTTATTTGGTGGGAGGTCAGAGGTGGAACGACGCAGTGTTTCAATGACTGCTCATGGGGCTGTTGAACTAACGGAGCGTGTTGCCGAACATCGCATTGTACTCCATACTCCCACGCGCTTGCACCGTTCACATTCCACTCTTGTCTGTCCCATATAGTCGTTTCACAAATCCCATCGCTCTCCCATATCACAAATTCCTCTCTCCAGTCTATATTCATGAACACCGTTTAAACCTTATCCTTCATTTATATACCGAACATCTATGCTGCTTATCACATAAGGCGAGTTTTCGTTCGTTATATGTATTGGATCACCACAGTGAGGTCACTTCTGGACCGGTTTGGTTACAATAAATCGAATAATATGTTATGGATTGAGAATTTTATAAAATTTGTTGTCGTATTGGGAAACGCAAATCATAGCCTTGGGCCAGTAATTTAAATTGATTGAAGTTTTAGTTTAGAAAACATAATAATAGCTTTGTATTCTTGGTAAAAGATGTTTTCTTAAAGATAGTGGAGACAAATTTAATCTGATTTAAGTCTCACGATACACGTCGTAGTAACACAAAAGAAAGATTTCGGTCGATGATGTCGTTGTTTGATTTAACATAATTCAGGCCAAAATAAAATTCGTCGAGCACAGCGGAGTAAGGATCAAATCGTTTGCAATGTGGAACATCGTTTACGACCAATAAATTAACCTGTAACTCCTCAAAGTTATAACTTTACACATGTCGTTACATTAAATATTCAACTGTGCAGTAATAAAATCAAAGCGTCAGGAAATATCCAAGTTGGGAGCAATGGCACGTTTACTGTCGCAGGTGTGACTAATTCTTGCGTGCGAGCGAGTACTTAGAACGAGATGTTTAATATAAAGATACGTTTAAAATAATTGAATTGTGCATGTTAAATCTATATTATTATGAATATGTATGATGCAATGTACGTAACATATTCATTCCCACGTTCGTATTTGTTAGGAGCGTTTGAGGACTGCCATATGCACCAGCGATGTGTTTCATATCAACGCTGTCAAAACAGTGATTGTTTGTGAGCCATTTTTTATATTTATTTTGCCTCAATATAATTTGTGTTTAACATTAATTTCATCAATAAAGAGGAGGCTATTAGATAGATTTTTATAATGAAACTAGCTGAATCGGCAAACGTTGTTCTGCCGTATAAATTTATCAAAGTAAAAAATGGGGTATAAGGTATTAGGGTAAAAAATAACCTGTTCTCAGATCTACCAAATATACACAAGAAAAATCGGCAAAGCCATTTCGGAGTAGTTCGATAACAAACTCTGTGACACGAGGATGTTATATAATATTAGATTAATTATGTGAAATAAACAGCACTGACCATGGTGTACAAAGCCATTGGAGCGTGAATTTCGTCATTATAACATTTGTTTATTAGGGGATGTATGTTTAACGTCTGTAGTTTACCCAGTTTCAATGCTTATCCCAGAAATTGCTTGCAGAACCTAGTTTACATGAAATATTGTAATGTTTGTCTGCAAAATGTGTGTGCTCAGTTGTTCACGCATAATCGAATGATTTTATGCAAACCGCTCATATACGCAACCAGTTGTGTCTTACTTAACCGATTCCAAAGCCAAAATGATTCTTCTCTGGGATTCTTTAGGAAGATTCGTATCTGTTTGGGAAAATGAGAGAGGTATTATTACTGTATATGCTCACAACTATATCTACATTATCCTCATACTATTGTGAGCCATATTAATAACTGCCACACGTTTTACTTCAGCGGTCAACTGGCTCGGTCATCCGGGGCGCGCAAAACAAATAGGATTTTTGCCACTCAGGGTGTCTATTGTGGCCTGGGTCTCACTGGTTGAATCGACAACATCCATTATTGTGAGCGTTGGGTCGGTATAGATTGCTCGTTCGTTGCTTTGTACAATGAAAAACTCAATAACGTTCTAATGGGATTCCAGTGGGTGGTAAGCCACGCGAGACCGCTCGACCGGCGACTATAACTTTTACTGTTCATTTATCGAAACTGTGCATTGTTTATGTAGACTCGCGACCTATAAAACTTACACCGTATG
This sequence comes from Mythimna ferrago, assembly GCA_910589285.2. Classification (NCBI taxonomy): domain Eukaryota; kingdom Metazoa; phylum Arthropoda; class Insecta; order Lepidoptera; family Noctuidae; genus Mythimna; species Mythimna ferrago. The sequence goes on from OU342687.1 coordinate 13,887,280, forward strand.
TTTTTGCTTTAATTTTTACTTGGCATAAAGGTACTCCTACGAAGTCAGCTGACGTTATAACACGCGAATCAAACATCTGCTAACCAAACTATAGACGAGATGAGAAATAGGTGCGTCCGAGACCCAATGAAAATCTGTGGTTGTCTGCCGAACACTTGTTACATCATCTCTTAAAAATAAATTGGTTGCTTGTTCAATTAATATACTGGATCTTGTGCGTATTTAACAGGAAGGTTAACGAGCGTAATTACGTTGATGTTTTACTACAACCAAATGTGCATTTGCCAAACGAGAAGCGCTCAAATTTTTGAAACCGTCTGCAATAAATGACTAGCCGAAGTCATTGATATATGATATGATATGCCAGTACTCACTGGCTTCATAATAATCCTAGATTTGTTCAACTAGAATAGCTAAAAACTGATTTGTTAACTGTTTCGTACACTTGAACCGTTTCGCGATGACATATAACATGTTATCTTGAAAACAATGCGCAAATAGAATTCTAAATGAGCCTGATTCATTCACTTGCTTACTGTATGATGTGACATGGTTTTGTTTCTATTCCTTTCAAACAACTTTTATCATATTTGGCGTATCAGTTTCGGGGACTTCTTATTCCATCTCTTCGATAAAAGCTTTTTGATTGTGTAATAAATTCCTGCAATGAACAATATGTATTGACTTTAGTCTTCAATGCACCTATGCAAGCCTAGTTGATCTTCGTATACAATAAGACATCATAGCAATAGAGATTCCGCCGCAACATGAAGATTAATTTCCTTCCAGTTGCCGTTTCTAGGTCCCCATTCGATTCACCGTTGGCTTGTGCTTTGCTACGGATATTACTTGATCCCAGGCATATACCACTTCAGACTTGTCAATCATCGTCGTATTTTGCTGTATTGATCGATATCCTATAGTTATCGGCACGGATCTTAAGCGCTGGCTACAAGTTCAGCAGAAGTCAAATATTCGGTCTCTTTAGTGGTGCGACGTAAGCCGGGGCGGGGAATGTCAGTGATTGGCTCGCCGCGCCATCGTGTCATAGACGTCACTCGTGATTCGTTCCCTGCGCTTGCTGCATGTATCTAACAACGACGACGATTGCCTCGCCCATGTATGTAATGCACAAAGCGATCCCCACTGACGCCGAGCGCTCAAGATCCGTGCCGATAACTATACTTACCTTGCATCCTTATGGATACATATTATACATATAAAAAAGTTCCCCATTGCGTCTGTCTATGGCTTTTATCGATAAACTAAAAGACTACTGAACGGATGGGGTTTTTACCAATTGACAGAGATTTATTGATTCATGGGAAATGCTTAGGTGTATACATGCATATTATAGTAGAGAGAAAAGTCGAGAATTGCAGTGATTTGTAAAACCCGAGTGAAACTGGGCCGGGTCGCTAGTTTTTTAAAAAATTGTAATAAACTACAGACAAAATCGCCAATGAGGCTTTAAAAAATAACTATGAAAAGAATATTCTGTTGCTTAAATTATAGACCCGGCACCACTTTGTTAATTGTTCGCTTGTTATACTTTCCATTTGACCTACTCTTAGAATAGTAGCTAATTTAAACGATTCTCTATCTAATTTAATGGAATAATATGAAAGCGTTCTTTGAGCATGATGCTGCGTTTGATTGAAGTGAATTTCAAACTTATTGGGAGCAATGACACTAGGGAACTTTCAAGAGTTTGTAGTACTTCCACTTAAATAAACATCTTCAGAACGGTTTTCGAATTACAGCGGAAGTGCTATTACCGTAGACCTGAAGTGAACATCTTCCCGCGCCCTTCAGATAAACAAAGAGGCACACTTTGAATTCACAAAACATACGTCTCTTAAAATAGCCACACACGCTTTCAAAAAGAGAATTTCCTCTGCCTCCCTTTTAAAAATATGTTTTACTTAAACATTATTCAATGAATGATTTATCATCGCTTCGAACACCTGTTACATAAATTGATGATTTTATTTTAGAACGTGCAGGAAGTTATGCTGTTTTACCATGTAACGTTTATCGGCGAATATAGCTTAGTGTGTGAGATAGATGGATTGCATGCACATTTGAAGGAAGGTTCTCTAATTTCTAATTAAGACCTATTTTTTTAAAAATTATTTTCGTTGTTTCCTCACATCCTCCACACAAACATTCACAGTTCCTTCAGCACACTAAAATGAGTAGTTTATAATATTAGTATGATTTAATCTAATTTAACATATTTCTCTGATACCTAGTTAAAATAAATGCATTTATTTTATAGCAGTCTTATTATTTAATTATTGCTTTACATTTTTCAATATTAAATTTACAGTTATTTAGAATTTAAATAAAGACCGGTTAGTATATTTCATTAGATATTATTAGATTGGTATAATGTTCTAATTAGCATAAACCCCTGTCAGGCCAAGACCTCTTCCAAGGCTTTCCATTTTTCTATATTTTTGGCTGTTCGTAGCCAGTAAGAACGTATAGGTACGAAATGGGAAGACGATTCAAGAAAGCCGCAGGAACAAACTGGCTACTAACACCAAAGACTTCGATAACATCAGTATTAAAATAAAGTTTCTGGTTAAAAGTTACTGACCTGTGTTATCGTTTAGGTTCATCCATAAAATAAGCAGTGCTCGTGGCTTGACAAATAATTGATGACGACACGCCCGTCGGAATGCCCGCCCGCAAACCGGAAACCGGGGCGCACTACCGTTACCATCGTGAAATTAGAAAACCAGTTTGGTACCGCCTCCGTAATTGTGTTTATTTTTGCTAAAATCTATCCGAACTTGAATCAAATTTTAATTACGTTGTGGAAGCCTTTTGTTTGTTATTGACATCTAAAACTTTCTTGAGATGATGGACCAATATCCTTTCAGAGACAGAAAGTATACAAGTACAGATCTACCTAGCTAACTAGTTCGACAAAAATATTATTACACAACGATAAATTTTAGATTGATTGGTAGATAATGTCTAAGCCATTAACCTTTCGAATGTCTTAAGTTACACAGTTCGACATAAGCAATTGTCTTTCTATTGTGTCTCTAATTACGGCATTCGATGAGTTAAAGTCGTCTTTTGTACCTAAAGTACATGAAGATTGAATAAATAAATACACTTTGACACGTCAATTTTTTCGTCAGTTTAAACTAGATGAGGCCGGTGTTTCCTAGCTGAGCCTGAGAAAAAACTTCAAAGCAAACTCGGAGGTCAAAGACTCTTATAGTCCTTACAGCAAACAGGTAATGAGTTTTCAAATCTTTGAGTGTTACGCAGATTAGTGTCTCAAACGTGGTCTTTTGAGGGCAAAACCGCACAGATTTGAGTGGACCTGTTTAGTTAGTGCTAGCATTTGTCGGTTTTCGTATAGCTGAGTGGCTAGCCTGTCGGTTTTCTACCGATCGTATGTCTGGAAGTGAGATGTCGGTATAACTTAATTCCACCAAGACCGTTCGGATCATAACACGTACGGCGATGCGCCACAGGCATATGGTGGAGATCCCACCCATACGCAAAAAACGTTATGGGTATACTCATTCTGCGTACAGCTAAGGAGTGGGATTTTCAGCCGTAGTCTGTGTTTCCTGATGGCCTCAACCTAGGGGCCTTTAAGTCAAGAATAGTCAATAGGTTACTTCTAGTCGAGCATATGCTCCACTGCCGACTTTTTTTTCGACCGATTAGGGGAGATTCGACGTAGATTCGAGTATTCTTCGTCAAGCCGCTAAGCTCCTTAGTAGTCCTGAGTTGAGCTTTTTTTTATTATTATTTAAAGGTTCGTGTTTGTCTAAGGAGCTCAACAACTTGACGAAGAATATGAAAGAAAGTACATTTCGGTAGACCGCAGAAAATAATCGCTGTTTTAATCGAAATGCTGTAATGTAACAGTTTAGCTGTTTATAGCACTTGATATGTATATTAGTTTGTGTTGTGCTCGCTGCTCGACCTACCTTAGTATCCGTTGCTCGATTAACTGCGGGTTACGGGACTGTTACGATTTACTTGCTCTAGTAAACACGTTTTGTAAATGTTTCGTTTGATAACTTCGACATTGTAGTCTATTCATCAATCGTTCTTCTACTTTTTGGATAGTACAGGTCTATTAATTGCTTCTGCTAGAGGCCTTGTCCGCGTGTAATTCCTACTTTTTTCTTTTATAAATTGTAGCCCATGTTATTCTGATGTATAGCTATGTTAATTTCAAGTTTCATCATTATCCGTTCAATAGTTGTTGCGTGAAAGAGTTTCAAACACCTGTCCATACATCCTCAAAAACTATATACATACTTAATATTAGTAGAAATAAACAGAATAAGATTGGATTAGTGGGAAGCAGCATAAGGATAGATTAGTGGAATTCATTTTTTTTTGCCTTTTCTAAAACAAACTTTACCCTACGCTAAGAATTCCTCCTGTATTAATAGTGGTCGCATTCATAAATATGTGAATATACCCAGACCTTTTTTTTTAAGGTACGAAAATCATCCAATTACATCTCCTGGTCTTGGGCGGATCAGGAGGGTGCGAAAGGAAGCGAAACCCCACTCCTGTTCCTTCTTTGCCTTCGTCCCAGAGAGCCGGGTTTCACTTTCACACTATCCGTGGCCCCAGTAGGCTTCGACTCAGCTGGGCCCTTACGGTTTGCTGACATCTCCTTGAGGCGAAGATACCCAGACCTCGAACAACTCTCTGCAGGCTATACAAATATTTGTTACGTACGGGAATCGAAACACTCAACCACTGCACCAACCCTGCCGTCTAATCGTGAATTTGTTTTTTCTAACTGAATTGGAAGGTTGGGTGTTTCTTCAACAAGCAATAACACTTGAATTATTATTGAAGTACAGGTCGCGCGATGAATCAAGATCGCTCGGCAAAAGTGGAAGGGGCATGCGCAGTATTCAATTCTACGGTCTATTTGGCGACGTACGGGCGGGTGTGCGCCGTCGGCGACACGTCATTGGTAGATAGAGTCGCTCTTCAATTCCCGCGTTGCGTTCTCGCCTCTCATTGGATACTGTTGTACTTGGGTACTGTTGCGTACAGCTTGTGTTATCGTAATAGTAATACGTAGTCGTAAAAAAAAATGGTTAAAAATAAAGTTTTAAAACGGCTAGCCAGAAAAATGGTTTACGACGTGAATTATTACGTTAAAGAAAGAAACTAACGAAATTATTTTTTTTAATTTTATGTTTTATTTTATAATTTTTAATTTTTTGAATTTACCTACTTACAAGATAAATTACAATCAAAAACTAGTGTTATTATAAGTTATGTTACTAAGGTTCAAACATACGTAATTAAAAATAAAATCCTAACATACTAAGAATTTCTGTACGCAATTGTACACATGCGCCGATTGCCCCCACTACTTTCACCGAGCGATCTTGATTCACCGCGCGACCTGTAGCTACTTTACACTCTCCAATTCCTAAAATATACAACAAAATGTTAGCTAAATTAAATTGATGTTTCAATCTCAGGAACTCGTGTTCTTCTGAGAGCATTAAGCCGGTTTAATTATTTTGACTTACAGTAATATAATAAGCCCTTTGAAATAGAAACTAATTATGTTATCTTAATAAAACAATTAATTTTAAACAGTGCCTAGTAGTATAATAGAGAATATACCTTTGCTGCGAATAATACGTTATGAAACTTTCTATACATGATATTAACTGTTCAGTTTATCGTTATGAATAAATGATACAATGATTCTTTAATGAAAATATGAGATAGATGATGATGGTATTTAGCATCACTCTGGTTCTTTTCTACTGCTAACATAAAGTAATAAAACATTTAACATTTGAGTGACGCACGATTTATTTAACAATTTTATTTTTGTCTTCGACATGTTGGTTTCAATTGAAGCCAATAAAATGTAATCAGTTGGACCATCGATATCGAGTCCAGATTTTGTCCTAGATTTTAATTAATTCGTTCATGAAATTATGATGATGGAGTTATCGATTAAATAATTGTACTTTCTAACAATGTAGTTGTTAAAACCAAAGTGTTAACAATTTAAGGCAGATCAAATATGGTCCGCTCAACGACTATCGCAACCCAGTGCTGGGCACGCCACAATCATGGCGGTAAGTCCCCTCTTTGAGGCGTGGCTGGAAAGACCTCACGGCGTCCTTACCTTCCGCATGACGCAGGTACTCACTGGACATGGTTCGTTCGGGAGTTTCCTGCACGGGATTCATGCGGAGGTGACGCCCGGGTGTCGCCAATGTGCGGAACGCCCGGAGGACACGGTGGAGCACACAGTCGAGTTGTGCCCTGCTTGGGCGGAGCATCGCCGTGCCCTCGTGGGGGCGATCGGCGGCGGAGACCTCTCGCGCCGGGCCTTGGTTGAGGCCATGGTCCGGAGCGAGGAGGAGTGGCAGGCGGTCGCCGACTTCTGCGAAGCAGTAATGATCGCAAAGGAGGAGGCCGAACGCGTCAGGCAACGGCGTTATCGCCGCCGCCGTCGTCGGGATTCTGATCCCGATTTCCGGCCAACGTAGACGCGGGCTTGCGGACAGTGAGCAATGGGTAGCTCACTGTCCGGCCATCCGGTAACTGTCCGGACCAAGCCGAAGTCGTCGACGGCGCGCACTGTTCCCGCGCGCCCCAAGGAGTTGTCAGCAACAGCAGGGACCCAGCCGGGTCGAAGCCTACTGGGGCCAGGGTTATCCGAAAAGGCGCTCGAGCCCCGGTATGATGGCTAGAAGGAACGGGGTGGGTCTTTTAGTCAGTAAGAGTCTGTCACTATCACCCGCTCCGCCCAAGGGCGGGGGGATGTCTTTGCATGATTTTTTCCCACCATAAAAAAAAAAAAAAATATGGTCCGCAAAATTCAAATTTTCAGTGTCAAGCTGCATGTTGATTAAAATATGTATAATAGGCGGGCGTGTTTATTTACGTAATTATAATCATTAAAATCCTCTTAGTTCGTCTTACCCTATTGAATGACTATTCCATTAAAAATGAATTTCATGGGATACCCTGGTTGTTTTTGAGTAAATGCTTCATAACTACATATAATATTGAAGCTAAGTGTTGAAGCAATGCAGACGGAACACAAGATCCATAAGCACTACTTAGTATGGGCTCTTGTCTCTCATCTTTAACCTTTTGACTGCCAAGAAGACAGGATGATTTCTCATAAAAAAAAGACATCAAAAAAGCAAAAGCGTGCTCTCAGTGCCAAGCTACGATTTCATCCTTAAGTCTTTCATGTAGTCGTGACCGTAGTCTACTGGATTTATTTTGCTTTGCCATGTATGCTTGTGGTGGTCAACAGGTTACACTTTCTTCATAAACAGTATAAAAATGCAAAATAAGTGTAAAAAAAAAAAAAAATGTTATTATAGAATGCTTCATAACTGACTAAAAGAAACACAATTTGACAATCTAAATGAGATGAGAATGGTAAATTGTGAAGGTGAATGAAGTACTGTAACTCTACTGTAAGTAATACACAGTTAATAGGAACGGCTGTATAATTTGCCGCTCCGTTGACCTTTGACGAGACTAAAGAATTAAGGTCCGGAGGCTATTACTGGGAAGCAACAGGCTCTCAAACATTCTGGGTTAGCGTGTGTTACGTGCAGACAAAGATTAAATTGAAAGTGAAATCAAACAATTGCTATTGCTCAACTCCGACGTCCTAGGTTAGCGGTCATCGCCTTGCCTCATGATGATGCCATCGTAATAACTAACTTTTCATAAGCTTTAAACAAAAAATTTCTATTTTACAGACTACAACGATAAAATTAAAAATATTATTCGTATTCAAATCTTTATTCGACCTTGTCTTGACGTCGTTTACAATGTTTTGTTTAACGTCTGGAAACGTGGAACAATCGCAAATTATTTTGATGACCGCAATGTTTATGTCCATGTGCCAATTACTCTCATGTCGACCTTCGGCGGCCCTTAGCTTCACTGAATGCGTGCGATGCAATAGGTCCTTGTGTGGCGTTAACTGTGCCATATGCCGAAACTGAGATCTTGTTGGGACTAGTTGCCAGTACCGTATTTGGATGTTCAATGTTGCGGTAACCCACATGAAGTGCTTTCTTGAGAGGTTACAAAAGTGCAATAGGTACCTGCATAATATTCCTTTGTACAGTCCAATGTACACCTTTAGAATGCGTTATATTGTTGCATTTAAATTTCTCACGCTTTAAATTTTGTAATCTTGTGAACAAAACAGCTATGTGCTTTTCAATTTACAACAAAGTTATAATTATTTCAAAGGCGAATGAAATCGTGTTAGCTCTGTAGGCTTTATTTAGCAAACCAAGCGTGTGATTTTAAGAAGAGCCAGCTTTTAAAACGCCATTATAACTATTAACTCTGAAAACAGCAGCTATACTTTACAACAGTATAACCTAGCCACTTAAATAAACATACTCGTGTAAACTGTTGATGTCGCATGTCCTATAAATGACCCTCATTAGTAATAAATGGATACGCACCATTGCCAACTGTTCTTTCAATATCACATCCTGTGATTGGTTGAAGCAATTTTAATATCCATGGTCATCAAACCAAAACTTAAAAAAGTATATTTAAATCGGGCAGGGCACTTTGCTCGCAAAACAAATCGTCAATAGGGCTGAAAGGTTCTGGAGCGGCGACCACGTACTGGAAGATTCAGTAATGGAAGGCCTCCCACAAGGCGGATTGATGGCCTAGTGAGGATCGTGAGAATCATCATCATCATCACAAGATCGTTCGTGATAGCGACGCTTGGGAAAGGTCTATGTCCATTAGTGGATGTCTTTTGCCTGAAATAATGATAATATCGGGAGCTACATATAATGTTTATTTTGCAGACATTCCCGATATCCCGGAGGATATCAAGAAGCTGCGAGCGCTGCAGATCGCGGACTTCAGCAGCAACCCGATCCCGCGGCTGCCAGCTGGTTTCAGCCAGCTGCGGGCGCTCACCGTGCTTGGCCTCAATGATATGTCCCTGACCAGCCTGCCCAGCGACTTTGGCAGGTGAGACAATACACATCGTTATACAAATTACTAAACGAGTACCATTATTATTGGATGTTTACTGCTCTACTCAACATGGACATTTGGGTTATTTGGGCACATTTTGAACATAACAATGGTTGACTTTGTTCTGTGTCTACAGTCACTCGTAGTTATGTGGTTTCAGCTTGGAGGTGTATAATCTTTAGATTCGATCTTAATTAATTTCCACAAAACCAATAAAAAAAAAAATCTACTCATATCATTTGGTATTCATAAAAAATAATAAATTAAAATTGAGAATGAACACAATATTTAATTAGTGACCGAGTCAATAATGCTCACGAATGGTAATGAAAATATGCGCAAAATTGAAGTTATATTAACGCTCATTACCTCGAAGCTCAAATCCTGTTGTTAGCATTGAGGCTTTGTAGGACATGACTAAAGATTTATAAACACACAGTGAAAAATAGACCTTTGTCACGATATGAAAACTGATTGTACACTTTTATTACGTGTTTTCATGTGACGTAGCGGTCGTATGTACAATGATAAGTAGGACATCGTGAATTTTATTTATTAAACGAAGTCATTTTCAACGTCTGCTAAGCCGATAGTTAAAACACTAGAGTTTTTTAATGTAATGCAGTCACAATATTAGGAGTGTGGTATTGATAAGAATAAAAGAAATTCTTTCGATCGTTATCTGTTAAGTTATCAGGAAAGAGGCAACTTGAGTGTAGCCAGGAGAATTTATGTTTATTTAGGGGCTCAAACGATGAGCGGGTTTTCGTCTTAAAAACAAAATAAATAAAGTGTAAGTAGTTACTATATTTTTATTTTGTGTAGGAAGTCATTAAATAACTCATTCCTGATTGTGTGTCACACTTTTACTGTCTAAAACCCACCTGTGTTCCTTTTGTTATTCTTTGCATTCTCCAAGACAGTGGCCTCTCTTTCGAACAATGCCGCAAACTGAAATCTGTAAATCTTATCAAGTGTATTTAAAATAGACATGATAAGACTTTGATTTGATGGGTAGACCTTGAAGGATCTTTAGCCATATTATCACATAGGAGTATAGGAACCATGATAGCATGATAGCATAACCAAATCATCAAATCATTTCACTAACAAGCTTAATAGATATGTTTGTCTTGGAGCTTATTAACCGGCACTGTTAATAAAAGAATTATTTTTTCAATACAGCTTACAAATTACATGATTACTTTGCTTCTGCTTGACTTGGTACTAATTTCCTACGGGAAATTGATTTTAGTTCGACATTGATCAGAAGCCTTTTGTGTTTAAATTCCATCTAAGCCATTCCTTCTTACAGTGATTGACAAATATAAATTTCAAACATAATTAATTTATTGATTTGTAAATTATTAAGATTTGAAACAAGACCGTTCACATTGAACTACGTTAAATTAGCATGTGTGAGGCGTTTCAGTAACTGTTTAAACATTCATAACGTAGGGAATAGTCAGCTTAAATTATTCAGCAGATTTTAGCAACCTGTGACGCGTTCCCTTCACAAAAATGGACGATATACACTTTATTATTCAAGTCAGTGACTACGCAAATTCAAGCTACTGTTCTCATTCCACGAAATATTTCCTTAACAGGTTACATCACTGGATTGCAAATAGCATCCAATAAAAGATCAATAAGATTATAATTCAATTTTCCATTTAGATCAGAAGATGGCGATATTGTTCGAAAGTAACTCTTTTGAACAATTAGGCCATCTTTTTTTTCCGTGACTCTGGAATGCAAAATGGCAACTGTTTAAAGAAGTGGTTTGTAAATATCTGTCACTCCCTCTCGGTCCACCCAGAGCAGAAGGAGTTAATTGATGAGTTTACACGTCAAAAAAGTAAATTAGGGTTAGAATATTGTTTCTTTTTAACATGCTTTTTTGACATCTTCATGTTTCACCTGTATGTTTGTATGTTTGCTTGTATCCACCGCCTTTGAGATCGATTTTGCTCAACTTTGGGCGACCAGATTTTCTTTAAACTTTACACACCCATCAAAGACCGATGACAATGCAATAATCCGATTAAAATATCTGATTATCCTGATTAGATTCGCCAGGATTAAAAAAAGAATAATATAAAATTAAAATAAATAATATTTAAAAAAAAAAGACTAAAAAACACGCTTTCATAGCATACTTATCAAAATAAAAAGTGTAATAGTAAACTGAAAATTATTTTACACGTTTTAGTAGTTTTATATGCTATGAAAGCGTGTTTTTTAGTTTTTTTTAAACTACCTATATTTTTATTAATTATGTTGGTACATAGTCGTGAAAGTAAATAGAGTGACGGTTGAAACAGTAACGAAGTATCTGACCAAGCTTTGTTTGAGCTCAAGACGAAAGCGAAAGTTGAACTGGAAAGCTATGGTCGGCTCTTGGAACCTCTTATTGACGTCTATACAAGTATACAAACAAATAATACGTTTGTTAAACTTGTTTCACGTTCTTTTTGTCACTAGTACTTTTTGTTCTCTATGAGTACCCTCTATTGTGTAACGCTTATGGCATTGTACGGGGATTACGAAGAGAAAAGCTTTACAGATTCCTCTTTTTATGTATCGTTTAAAGCTGTCTGTCACTGGTGTAAACAGAAAACAAGACGGCTTCCAATGGTTACGGAACTCGTATGAAGCAAAATAGTAAAAGAGTTTTAAGTCTTTTTTATTCTGAAGTTGGAAATCATCAAACCAAATCATAAATATATAAATATTTCAAATAAACTTTTAACATACCCTTTTAAATTGTCAAATTGTCGGTCAGTTACTACGTTGAAGCTAAATTGCACGTTCCAAATCGTAAGTTTCTATAGAGAAAAATGCAAGAAACTATGGATACTCTTTTATTATTAAAAAAATCTTGTTTAAGTACATATTTCTTGTCGATGAAAAAAAAAGTAACCATCAAATAACCTCTACCGCTCTGGGTGGAGCGAGAGGACTAAAACCCACCTGCGTTCCTTCCTTTGCGTTCTAAGGCCATGATAACTCATTCGTACACTCCCGCAGAGAGCTTAGGAAGGTTTCGAGTTATAACTGTAACGTGAACTTCAATACTATGCGTTAGTAAGTCGATACGTACCTTATTACGTACAAGATGTATATGGTCGTCATCGTTCAGTGACTGTACCGTACGCATTATGTTGATGACTAATGCCCTGTCTTGACAGTAGAGTACATGTGCATGCAGTTAGCATGATGTCTGAATCAAAACTCAGCAGGTTACAAGTAACTCGCATTGATTGATTAATTTGATATTCAATAACGTCCATTAGCACGTAAGCCGCGATCAGCTATTTATAAATCGGTATTTAAAATTAATTACATTTAAAAGCTTCACAGACTCGTCAGAATACATTTCTGCGAAAAGTAAATTACTTTATCAAGGACTCAATTTTCAGGCGTTTGAGCTGAAATCACTTTCTCGTTCGGTTTATTGAATATTTTCTAGTCTCATTTGAATATGGATTGAATATTATGAATAGATTTATTGATATTAGAAATATACTACAATATATTTATTATGAAACGGGTATTTGAATACAAAATATTGGAAATTTAATTTATTGGAAATACCCAATACGGGATAATATCCTTCCGAATCAAATATCTGGTACCTATCTGGCCAGATAGTTAACAATATAGCCAGATATTTATTCAGTTGGATTAGATGGATGTAGGTAGGTATGTAATTGTAATCAATAATCATATTTTTTTAGTTATTAGCTCATTACCGAAAATATCTTACTTAAGATCTTTAGAACATAATGCAAGGGGCATAAGGCAATTCTAACACATAACGCCTTTAAAATTAACACATTATAGTAAGTAATGATTTGTGATCACTGGTCACAGTTTTAACTGAGGATATGACAAAGCAATAAACTTTGTATGACCATGTTAGTTGCACAGATCCGTTATAAGAGGTGTGTAACATTGCGCTGTATACACATCGCTATAACCTGTTGCTTTACATCACACTGATTAATGTTTTCCTTTACGATTTAATTGACACATTACATATCCTTCAAGCCAGAGCCGTTTTCAAGACGTCTTGCTTTTATTATTATAATAAACCTAATTTTCAGACATCATAAAATATTTACGTGGTTGCTGCGGTTTTACATAGCATAATTAAAAAGAATACAACTTTATTAACATTCTATTCCTAGATTTGGGTCACGAACATAGAACCATGCTTACTGGAACACGTACATAGGTGTTGTTTACTCCATATTCTAATTACTTGAGTTCATAAGCGGTCTAAAAGTGAGTCAGAACACGCTGTAGTACAAGTATGAAACCGACGCTAAGTACTATGACATCGACAACGGAATGTGGCCTCAAGGCTCTAAACAAACATGACGTGTGCTCACGTATTATCAGTAAACAATAGGGCTTTTTCATAACACCATAACTTCATACAATTGCTTAATCTTTGCCAAGACTTGCAAAGGATGTTAATTAACGTTTAAAATACTTTGACTTCCATTACGTAATATCCAAATACAATTTTACTTTTATGTGACTTAATTTCCCGGAATGGTTTGTCGGCATGATGGAACTGTTTTCTGGAAACCCACGACAGAGCAAGCAGAATACAAATGTTATATGTCGGTCGTGTACATTTTAATGTAGTAGGATATTAGTGTTATGGATGGCAAATCTTTTTTTTCCACCGAGTTGTGGTTTAATTTTCGCCTTTAAATATTTCGTGTGACGAACGACGACACTAGAAATATGCGATTCAACAAAAACTGTTGACCTTCCGAAATAAATTACACTCGAATTGAAAACTCCCACTTCAAGTTACTTAAAATTATGTAATGTGATGGACCGCCAAACTGCGTTTAAACAATCGTACTATTTTTGAAATAACTTTGGCAGCTTTTATTGAATCATATACATATATCACTTTTAGAACATACTGGGAAAAAGAGCATTTGGTAAAAGCTAAACACTATTTGTTTACTCGTACGCTAAAGTTTACTTTGAAAATAAACACGCGCCTTATTGGCGGACCGAATGTAATTTAAAACCAGTTTCAAACTTTAATAACATGCCACTTTGCAAAAGGGTTTCTTCCACATTCCTAACAGGATAATTTTCTGCCAGTCGGAGAGACTTGAACCTAAAAATGGATGTGTTAAATGCTTATAAAACCGGCTAGACATATCAACTGAACTAGTACATGTCTTGTCAGTTACTCTGTCGCAGTTTTACGTGCCGCCTCCGATATGAATTCCGTTTCCTCGACTAAGTATCTTATGTGCATGTCTAACTTGTTTTTGCAATCGGCTTCGTCTCAGCGAGTCTAGAATCTGATATTATGCCACACATCTTTCTTACTGTTTCTGTTGATGCAGAGACCTTCGCTATGTTGATGTGTTATCATTTACAACTTGAGACTATGGGAAAGTGAGAACATCTCTACAATACAAAGTAAGACACTACATACGGAGCCTTCGAATTTATTTTCTTCTGTAATTCAATCCCGAGCTGTTACTATGAAATTATTGAACCGTGAAATCTTTCACATGCGGAAAAAAGTAATCAAGGACGTAACCGCCTAGCATAGCTACTGTTCGGTACTTTTCCCAACAATGAGCTGAAAATAGGACATCTCACAAATTCGTATTCCCAAGTTCTGACTCCAACAAATATTCGGAGTTTTCATTTCATTATCTTTTACTGTCATTGCGTACTCTTTTTGGCAAGAAAATTTCGTTTACCTGTGATTTTAGGAACTTCTTGTGCGGACGGATATTATGGAATAATAAATACTTACTTCTTCTGATCTTTATTTCATTTTGCTATGAATATAATTTTAGTACCCAAAATAAAGTGAAATGAGTGTTAGTTTAACATTTCCGCTCACGATTCATTTATCAATTCTTCGAATTGGTTTGCCATCTTTTGTAGTGTTATACTTAAATCAAATCTATGTTCAACAGAGCGACTCTTGTTGTATTTCAAGAATGAATATAAACAAACAGATCTGAAATAAGTGCGAATATCGTTTATTCTTTAATCCTAAGTGCACCCGGGTTTAAAAGAAGCGAATAAACTGCGGAAATCACGTCCGACTGGTTTCTAAGGAGTTTCGTCGTAAGATAAAAAGAAATTATTTGTGTTAAATTAACCTTGCAGCGATGCGGTGGGTGTCGTTGAGACGTTGTTACCGCGATTGTCGTTCCATTGTGTTTCCACCTCGCTGAATTGTCTCATCAAATTATTATGTCACAATTGTTAGGTTGCGAAGGTCACATGCTATTAAAACTACCTTTTATTTGCTCTCTATAATCGTTTTAATACCAATCTTTTTTATTATTCCAGTTTGATCTCACTTCAATCACTCGAGCTGAGAGAAAATTTACTAAAGTCGCTGCCAGAGTCATTGAAAAATCTTACGAGATTACAAAGGTTGGATCTTGGTGATAATGACATTGAGGAACTGGTATGTAATTTTTTAATTTGAGTAACACACTTAAATTTTTGTCACAATGTCCTGGTGAAAATAACCATTCACTGTTATCAATTTCAGCCAGGTTTCATCGGAGAGTTGCCCGCCCTGGAAGAGTTATGGTTGGATCACAATAAACTCCAATATCTGCCGCCAGAAATTGGCAATTTGAAGGCACTAATATGTCTAGATGTGAGTGAAAATAAACTAGAGAAAATTCCTGAAGAGATTGGAGGCCTGTGCTCTTTAACCGACTTACATCTCTCCCAAAACATGCTGGAAACTGTACCTAATGGTATCGGAGATTTATCCAAGTTAGCTATACTGAAGTTGGACCAAAATAGATTACATACATTAAACGAAAATGTAGGAAGGTTAGTATATACTGTTTAACATATATTTCATTTTGTTAGTTTATCTTGAGCTATTTATAACGCTAATGATTCCGTATTTCTCTTCCAGGTGTAGAAATCTACAAGAGCTTATATTAACGGAGAATTTTTTACTGGAGCTGCCTAAGTCGATAGGGAATCTCAATGAGTTGACTGTACTGAATGTAGATAGGAATACTTTGGCTGAAATACCGTTAGAGATTGGTAATATGACTTTGCTTGGTGTGTTGTGCCTCAGAGATAACAAACTTACGAGATTGCCGAACGAGCTGGGAAATTGTAAATCTTTGCATGTATTGGATGTGAGCGGCAATAGGTAAGTTTTATTATGACGATAAAATTATTGTTTGTTTATTTTATTTATAAACTATGCATAGCTACCATCGTCACCGAGGAATTCCTGTGGTGCTATTCTTTAAGAAAACAGTCTTGAGCGCAGCGCTGGCCGCAACGACGAAATACAAATAGATACATTGGATTAAGAATTCAATGTACCTAGTACCTATACATTAGATTGTTAATTCAATGTACTGCGCTCTTGACTCGTCGTTGCGGCCAGCGCTGCGCTCAAGGCTGTTTTCTTAAAGAATAGCACCGCTAATTATGATGACTTCGGATGCCGTGGTCCGAGATCACAACGGGCAACTGAAGGACATAAATTTTGTCAGTAAAGGACTGACCACCCTGGTGGTAGTCACTGGATTCCCACCTCAAAAGAAAAAAATGTATAGCTACGATGCATTTCACTAAATACGTAGCAACGAACGAGTTTTATGCGTCCTGAGGTGATTTTTGTTACTGATAATTATGACATTGAATTGCGTATTTATCTTTGAGTACCTACTTAAATAATATGACTATGTTATGTAACCAGATTACATAATGTAAAAGTAATTAAAATTAAAAGTAGTTATAATTGTTACTGGGGTGTTACATAAAATGTAACTGGTACATGGGTATCTCAAATAGATCTTATTTTTAGTGATTTTATTTGATTAATCATAAGATTTTATTAGAAAATAATATTTTGTCATTATAAATGTTTCAGGTTACAGTACTTACCTTACACATTAGTCAATTTGGAACTGAAAGCGGTGTGGTTATCGGAGAATCAGGCGCAGCCTCTACTGACCTTCCAAACGGACAGGGATGAAACCACAGGAGAGAATGTTCTTACTTGCTTCTTACTACCTCAGCTTAGTTATACCCAACAACCAGGTATGTATGTGCCCTTAAATTATTATCATGGTGTCGCTTTTGGTGTCCTGCTCGTAGAAATTCCTTTAGAGTCTGTCTAATAAGTTAAACGACTTGGGTAATTATTAGGATTTAATTAAATCTGATGCAGTCAACACGGGTTCAATAATCAAGGTTGATTAAGAGATAGAGATCATTGTTTACTAACACAAGAACCTTGTGAAAAGTGTCGTATATAAATATTTTTTAAATGATTAAATATTATACAAAATTCCCAAGTCGGTTGACTTATTAGACAGACTATAGTAGTATATTTGAATTCAGAAACTTAAGGTGGGTGTACGCTAGACGAGCCGAGCACGAACGAAGCACGAGCTGAGTTCATATTCGTGTAGTGTCGTTCGTTCTCGGCTTGTCTAAAGTCGGTCCACTCGGTTTAGAGATTAAATTCTATCGTCAATTAATCAACATTCAACAATCGCCTTAATCATTTGTATTCCAGTCAATTTTTATATGACTATTTATAATGAAAAGATCCTAAAACATTTTTAGTTGCAAAGGAATTTGAATTTTGGTACAATGACATACAGTTTTTAATTCTTTAATTTATTCATTTTTATGCTAGATTCTGAATTCAAGCTTAGGTGGTTCATTTACTATTTTCATCTTTGCCTATCAACACCGGTTTTTGTCAATTTCATTAGCTTGTGATTTATTTTACTAAATTAGAAAATTATCAGCTGAAGTATTTACTTTGCAGTGAATATTTGTTTTGATTTTAAAACTCATATAAACTTATTTTATTTAATATTTTTCTTTATGGTTTTATTATTTTAATGTGAGTTGATTATGATGATAAAGAAATCGCATTGTCAAGCAAAAGTAATATATTCCTATCAATATAGCATAGTAAAGAATATTACTGCCATTGTACGTTTGCTTTTATGTGAGCATTTTGGTACGTAATTTATGTCGTCTTTGCCAATGCTTTTCGTGCTTTTATTTAATTATGCAAAATCAGGGACAGTTCACAATACTGGCTTTGTTATCTCAGCTATGATCTGCTGAGTGTCTTGTGTCGTTATTCTCCTGACACGAAACTTTCATACTATTATAGAATATCGATGCATAAGGAGAGTTTTGAGAAAGCTTTTCAGGAAATCCGCGAACAAAAACGTGAATAACAATGGCCAATGAAACCGATGGTTATCACATGCATCACCGTTTCTTTTGGGCGTCTCCAATGTGTTTCTAACATCCAATCTGAGATCGATACCCATACCAAATACCAATGAATCGCTTTTCATCAAATATAATGGAGCATTGTAAACGAAATGAGCATCCTTTTACGTAACGCGAAAATATTTAATCGAACATCGAATTGCAGAGTTATTACTTAATTCTTCGCTATAATCGAATGATTCATGGTTGCATTTCTTGTTAAATCAACTTAGCGGTTCTTTATGTATTGTGAACTGTCTCTGAGCTGTTCTTGTTTTGTTTTTGCTGTGTAAATATACTAAATGCACTTGTCACACACGAATAGAGCTGGAACACACGTCAGAGGTCGGCAGTGGACACTGGTACAGGGAACACAGATTTAATTCACAATCTCAAGAGCTAGATAGAAGAGGTAAGGTTCACTAAAGTTTCATTACAATACAATTATGAAACCTTTTTGGGCTAAAGTATCTGCTATGCCAACTTCTGCGTGCATTTGATTGTAAAACAGTGCCTGGATTAACAAAAACATTGAGGAAAAATTGTTAGTGATCCAAAGCAACGGTATTTTTTGCTGATGTAATCATTATGATTGTCTAAAATAGCTGTATGTTATTAAAATTTAATACAAGACAATATAAATTCTCCATTCAAACTAAAATGGTGTTATGTTATTTGTACTGAACAAATAAAAAACCTCGCGCCTGTTCTACTATCAGATGGACGCACAACTTTATCAAGGTTGAAATGAAGATACTCTAGTATAGTGACAATTTTGCACTGTTATTATTTTTTCCGACACAATGCAACTCATGGTCATCATGCTATAGCACTGCACATATAGAACTGTAGTGTTGTTTAGTACTTTATGACTTTTGTACCTATTTTTTTTTATTTACGTGAATAATTAGGGTACTGGTACTCTTATGGTGTAACACGCTGTATGACAATCCTTTTGATTTCCCCATTACATAATATCAACTCTGTGAGAATACAGAATACGAAGGGTTACGCAGAAAAGGTTTTTTCGGAGAACCATAGACACCTGTATCAACACAACCAACCAAAATTTCGACAGAAGTATTTAAACCCATTGCGTTATTTTTACAGTAAAACAGACGAATTTTTGAAACATAGTGACTTAATTGTTTGACGAATTTTGGGTGTTGTTACCATAGACAAGTGTCTATGGTTTTCCGAATCCCTTCGCAGAAAAGGTTCTCTGCGTAGCCATTAGTATTCTGTATTCTAATTACTGTAATGTATTTTGTTGAATTATTAAAATGAAATAAATTGTCTTCAGTGTTACACAAAATTGGGGTGCGACCTGGGTTAAGACTTTACAATAGACACTTATCATACAACCATTAATCAATCATTGATATAATTTTACGCAACCTTCGATAATGTTATATCATTTTGGCTTTCAATGTTCGTTTGGTTTGTGATGTAGCGTTGCTGTGTTGTGATTGTCTATGGTCATTTGTGTTCTTGTCTTACTATTTGGGAAAATTGTTTTAAATTTTAGATTATAAAATTTTACAGTAAAGCTGTCAGGAAAATCGATAGTACTTATGATGGTATCGCTAGTTTTATACACTTATAAATTCATTGAGTACTGGTTTTTTTAATATTGTCGACATTGTTGATGAGATAATTATGCTGGCAGTTTACTTAGTAGCTTTTTTTTTGAGAATTTATCAAATAACTTCTACCGCCCTGAGTAGAGCGAAAGGGTGTCATACTTTTGCCAGCTAAAACCCGCCTATGTTCCATCAGGTGAGATAGCGGTCAAGCGCGAACCTATCAACAATAAAAAAAAGCCCTTGCGTTTTATGGCCGCGGTAACTTTCTGACAATTGTTAGAGTTCATTAAATAGCTTTATTTAATTCACACATTGGTCAATCCTGACTACATGGTCAAGTATCTTGATTATTGCACACAATAATTCAATCATTATTATAAATGTCCATTGATAGGCGAGGACGCTGGCACCCTAAACACAAGTTAAATCTTACATTGGGTGCCAGAGTTCATCGAGAACGTTCCTTTGTGTAATCAAATAGATTGTAAATTGTGATGTTGGTTCTAACTTATTTATTAAACATCTTTTTTTTTTTTTAATAATAATATCGACATATCTATACAGTAATTACTTGATAATAATTGCTATCCAGTATAATTATCTCATTAGTTGCGTCTACTTCAACAATTGCAAGATGCTTCTCAACATTCCACTAACTGAATTGATTCTACAGAATCGAGTGTATCTCGCGACCGGGACTCAGACGACGAAAACTGGGAACAAAAGGAGAATTCGCGCACGCACTCGGTCAAGTTCACCGAAGATATGCCCGAAATCAAAGAGGTGAGCGTTTGCTGTTGTACCCACTTATTCAACAATACTAAGGGATGGTATAAAAATAGAAAGAAAATAAACTTTGATACTAGGCACTCTCACAGAAACTTTCGATATAACGTATCTTCTTGCTTACACCATGCTGGTGACACGCTTAGAGAGAGGTGGAGGATGGTATGCTCTTGGTTCAGAGTACATGTACGCGAAAATTTGTCGAGGCACAGAGCTTACCTAGCACTGAGTACGATACTTGTAGCATTAGAATAATCTCAGTATTAAACGACGTACTTGTAAAAATGTTAATTAACGCTTATATTTAGCATGTTTTTGTTATTCGTTTTCATACAAAAAACGAAGTTCTCGACTTGTATAAAGGCAACACTTAATTATAAAAGGTTTGGTGATAATCGATCTGCATATTATTATTATTATAGTTTACTTACAACACCACAGTATTATTTAGGTAGTGTAAGCTGAATATTAATATTTTTTTATATTTATTTATGCAATAAACTTTTAATTTTTAATATTATTTATCTTTTATTTGCATGATTTATTTTGTTACACCTCTGTCAGGTATTTTGGTTCAATAAAAAAACGAGTAATAACAAGAAATAATAAAATAGTTTACCATAAAACCAAAAGACTTTTGACTTTTGACACTATAGTAATAAAAAAATAAAGCTATTAATTGTCTATTCAGACTAAATATATTGTTACTGTATATTGTTTAATAACATATACGATATCTTATCTGTCTATTTAATTAACCCGAAAGTTTTTTTTTTAATATCTACAGACTGCAAATCGTACTAGACTTTCTAACAGACCATGACAGAAAAAAAAATCACAAACATCTTACTTGTAAAGGAAACTATGTAGTATAAAATTGAGTCAGCTAATTTCCACTGATCAAAATTCGCCTTTTTATGTATCTACAAAAAATATATTAACGTAAAATGGTCAGCCTGGATTTATGACTATATTTCAACTACTATTGATATAATAAGCCTAACACTGTATTATAGTCTATTGTATTACTGTTTATTAATAAGTATAGGTAGGAAAGAGTAAACAATACGCAAATGATTAGTTTATTCAATTGTGTGAAAATATATTTAATCATTTATTTATACATGGGTAAGGAATATTTATGTGTACGTAGAACCTCATTGGTTGTCAAGTGTTCCTGGAACAAATAAATTTTAATTTTAAGGTTGCATCGCTTCTGGAGGAGAGTGAGAAAGATGACGTGATGCCTTCTGACTCGTCCTTCGCACAACAGTCAATGTTTGCCTTCAGGCGGCCTATAAACGTAGTTCGCAAGCTAGTCACTACACAGCGGCGGAGTTCTCTGCAACGACTATCCTCCTCTATAACTAACCTCGCGGAGGTATGCGGCAAAGCGTCTCGCGGGGTGCATTCACAAATAACAATACCAACTTATTACACAGTAAAACTTACAATTAGGTATTTACTGTTCCATCACACAGACAAGTTATTAAAATTACTTGTTTATGATCCGAAACTAGTCTTTCTTACAATACCTGCATTATCTCTTGGTCGAAGAATGGAGCATAAAGAGATTCTTAAGGCTTTTGCTAATTTACTTTTACAACCCATTATCACTGTAGTCTGACAGTCATTTCAGTCGAAGTGTACACAAATATATAATTACCTTCTTGTTAAAGCCCGCAGTTGAACCTGCAACAGACACTAAGAATTGTTTAAAATATTGTGAATGCACTACCAACGA
Source organism: Mythimna ferrago (assembly GCA_910589285.2). Classification (NCBI taxonomy): domain Eukaryota; kingdom Metazoa; phylum Arthropoda; class Insecta; order Lepidoptera; family Noctuidae; genus Mythimna; species Mythimna ferrago. The sequence continues at coordinate 13,909,714 of OU342687.1, forward strand.
GTTGAGTATGCGCTGTCCGCCACTAAGCCTCTTGCTCTATCAGTATTTAGATAATAGTTTGTTTTCTTTGGACGTAGACTAATGCATAGACAAGTTAGTTTTGTTTTTGCAAACGCATTTACCATTTTTTATGCGAATTTGGAACTCACACACATCAACAATTCAACGTTACGTAACACTAACCACACCTGTTGTTGACCTGGCACGGAATGACACATATTAAAGCAAAGTTTTAAGTTCCCAGCCTCTCCTCAAAGAACTTCATTACATTATAAGCCATACCACCTTAAAATGTTCCTCAAACTAATTCCACATTGCGCACTATATTTGAACTGCATTTAAAGTAGATTAGCTCTCCAGTAAGAGACGTCGTTTTGTCACGAAGAAGAGACTACGTGTGATATCATATCCTGTGAATCATTTCAGTTCGTCTCACACATTGCGACATTATGCGGTTAATAGGTTAAGTGACAATTATCATATTTTGGTGCTTTAGTCAGGAATCTGAGCATTACTGGGATAAGCAGTTTAGTTTCTACAAGATTGATTCTGGCTATTTTTCTATTGAAACTTTTCTTGTGTTTCTTTGTGAATGTATACCAAAATGTGTCACATTTCACTAGCTACCATTTGTACTCGAGATTCTTTATCTTCAGTATAATTAACATAATATGATTACACACTCACTTGCTTCGTAGATACTTATCTTTTATCTTTGGCAAACTAATACTGCATAGCGTTATTTTGAATAAGCGAATTGCATAAGATATTTTTAGCATACTATGTTTTTTTACTAACAAAATTTTTATCATATTAGCTGATTTGTATTAGTATACAAATTAATTGCGGCTTAAATTTTTTCTCTTACAAAATTGACTTTTTTCATTTATATTCACAAAAATATTGGCACAAGCTTTTATGTATATACACTTTATTATTCAAATATTAAGCATGCGCATGTATATTTTCTCAATTTCAAACGCAGTGATGCAGTAAGTGATATTTAGACAACTTTTAATCCAGTTACCCTTTCTAATATATTGTTATTTTCACAGACACCGTTCGTTCGACAAAACACGCCTCACCCGAAAGATTTGAAGGCGAAAGCACAGAAGCTTCTAGCTGGTCGGTCTCCTGAAGCTGCGGCCTTGCAGGCTGCGAAACAGGAGCCACCGACGACTAATGGGATCACTATGTCGCCACCTGAACATGTCCAAGTGCCCGTGGAAAGTGTTGAAGTAAGTCGTTACTAACATAGGAAGCACAATTTTGCACCGCTATTCCAATACTGGCATGTGCGAACAGCCGAGAAGTGTTTCGCTGCCGGAGTCTGTGTTTCCTGAGAGCTATAACATGGGGGTTTTTAAATCAAGAGTGAATAAGTAATTTCTAGGCAATCGTGCTCCTATGTATAACACGTCATCGCTTTCCATTCTCGAGTCAAGCACGAGTCAATCGATATAAATAAAACAAAGCCTATGTGAAATCATTGCAAAAGGTAATAATAACTATGTTTTTGACGGCAAGTCCTCTGATCTAAGTTTCAGATACTTATCATTAAGTTGAGAAGAGGTATTGCCAGGTTTCTGAAAGGCGGAACTTAATTAACGTGCTACTTCCTATTAATAACTATGGGCAGCTATTTCAGTTTATGATCTCAGTTTTATAGCCAACTTGGAAATCATGAAAATTATTCCGTGAAGATCATAATTTTCTAATTTAACTTTCACATTTTAAATTTATTACCAATGAGAGTTAATGGGGTTTTTGTTATATTAACTCGATAGCTATCGACGAGTTTAAGAGCAAGTTTCTGTATTGCTGTTTACCAGGAATTGAAGAAAAATACCAAGTATATAGTCCTAACTAAAACATTATTTGTTTGCTGTGAGCTGTTGAATTGCATGGATGCTTTAAGTTTTCCATTACAGTTTATGTTGGTTTACTATTGTCTAATTTCAAATCTTCATTCACCTTTAATACTGCAGTAAACAGCAACAAAGTCTGCTTCCAATTAGACCTGTATAGTAGAGCATATGTACAGAATGATATGAGGAAAAGGGTGGAAAGTTCCTCATCCCTTCTTTCCAAAAAGAAGGTTATCACCGACCAGACGGATGTTGGGACAACTGCCCGATGGTAACTGTCGAGCTGACGCGATGACGTCAAGTCTAATGTGTAGTTCGTAGGTGCCGGTATAGATGTCACCAGTCGTCCTTACTTTCATAGTAATATTAATTATAAAAATTGTAATATTAAATATCACATTAATATTGTATAGACGAAAGTTTGTATGTATAAATGTGTGTGTGTATGTTTGTTACTCCTTTGCGCTCAGTCGGCTGAACGACTTTGAATAAAATTTGGCACACGGGTGCTTTTTAGGGTTCCGTAGCCAAATGGCAAAAAACGGAACCCTTATAGATTCGTCATGTCTGTCTGTCTGTCTGTCCGTCCGTATGTCACAGCCACTTTTTTCCGAAACTATAAGAGCTATACTGTTGAAACTTTGTAAATAGATGTATTCTGTGAACTGCATTAAGATTTTCAAGCAAAAATAGAAAAAAAGCAATAAATTTTGGGGGTCCCCATACTTAGAACTGAAACTCAAAAATTTTTTTTTCATCAAACCCATACGTGTGGGGTATCTATGGATAGGTCTTCAAAAATGATACTGAGGTTTCTAATATCATTTTTTTCTAAACTGAATAGTTTGCGCGAGAGACACTTCCAAAGTGGTAAAATGTGTCCCCCCCCCCTCTAACTTCTAAAATAAAAGAATGATAAAACTAAAAAAAATATATGATGTACATTACTATAAAAACTGCCAACGAAAATTGGTTTGAACGAAATCTAGTAAGTAGTTTTTTTTTAATGCGTCATAAATCGAAAAAAATACACTATTGTTAAAACATCGATCAAAGTTACAACACATTACAAGAACTTTTATATTGTGTTACTTGCTGCTACGGAACCCTTCATGGGCGAGTCCGACTCGCACTTGGCCGGTTTTTTTCGAGAGTATGTTCTCTTGGGATAATATTCTACTTTAACACAGGTGAAGTTAGTAAAAAATTAAAAGCTCAGTACCTACCTCATAAATGCGAAACGTATCTGTCTATTACGTTCTTGACTTCACCTTAACGGCAGAAAGGATATGGCTTAAACTTTTTATTTTTCTTTTGCAATTTTTTTTCCTTTTATGGATAGACTTCAGTTTCAAATATTGAATCTGGTACTCAATTAAGTTCGCTTTACAGCCGGTTCCCACACCACAGCCGCTTCCCGAGTTGACTCAAGAGGAAGACAGCGACACCCAGACGGCGGCCGATCGAGAATCGTCTGAAGGTGAAAACGACGAGAACGATGACTCTGATGAATTGGAGGTAAGTTGACTTAAAAAAATATTAGAGTGGTAATCTATAGCTGCCTACACACTGCTCGTTTTGTGGCGATTGCACGCAACTTTGACAGAAATCGAGCAGATTTGTAGACACTTCACTATGAACCTTTCTACAAGCTTTAATCAAGGTAAAAAAAATATCTGAATAGTGTAGGCCTAGCTCCCACGACAACATAAGTTGAGGCGCCTTCGAATCACGCGCATAGTCCCTTCTACAGCCATGCAAACGTTAGTATGAGCGCGCGTTGACGCACGCTTAGAAAATTGTAGTGGACTTATCTCGTTCAGTTGCAGCGTACGCTTAACGCGCGTTTGCACGCGTAGACGCGATAGATTTAATGTCATAAAAACTATGGACCTTTTTCGAAGTGTATTAAGGCTTGTAAAAAGTATCTTGATTAGGTTAAGTAATTCGGGACAGAAACTAATATTAAACTGCCCTAAATTCGCTTGGGATTAACATGTTACCCAAAAAGTATCTAGAAGTTAACTCCCTTTTAGTTATGCTTGGTATAGAAGTTTATGACTTCCTAATGACTTACAATGGCAATTAACATAGGAAAGGAAACGATTAACATTATTTTAATAAAGATAACAAAATAATTAACTTCTCGGAATCCGGTAGCTATATTGTTGATTTAAAAACACATTTGTATTACCAACTAATGTGAAACGATAGAAATATGCCAATGAAAACTTATTAACAGTACTTCAATAGAACTTTCAATAACTCCAGATAGATCTCACTACTCATCATGTTTAAAGGCTAAGTATATTGATTTTCATATGCATATTCTTTCATAATCCTCCTACTCATTTACACTGGAAAATGGATATACATAAGTAATAAATAAACAGTCGTAGCTCGAAGGTAAGCGAGACGTCGATTTTCCATGCGAATAACTTCTCATATTGTGGTTTGAGTAATATCAGTCACCATTACGGGATGGGTTTTACCAAATCCGGGAGAGTACCGATGTCGATAAACTTTCTTACTCAATGGGTATACCAGGTGGTTAAGTTTAATTGGAAAGCAATTTCTTTGAGCTGTCATTCTATCGATATCGATCATGCGGCTGTGGTTTTACTCGGCCCGTTTACACCATAATTTGGCGCGCAATATAATATTTAAGACGTTTCTGTCATTTTTAGACGATGGATAGAAACAGAACGATGTTTTAAATTCGTTGAGCGCTAAACAATCTGATTTCATCTAGTTAATTTTGTAGAGGTCAACTTCAACACAGTCTAACCGGGTGCAGCTGAATTCCAGTACTTGGAGCGACTGCCTATGTTAGAACCTGGTAACTGGGTGATATGATACCGTTCAGCATGGAGCTAAACGTGTTATCAACGACAAAAAAAAACATCTAGGTAAAGGTACAATCTTTAAGAGCGGTCTTAAACACTCCACAAATGACTGCGCAATAGCAAATTCATATGACAGCGTAGGTTGAGAATGGGGCACTACACAACGAAAAGCGAAATTCATAGACGTCATTAACTTTAAATCGATAGTTTAGCGCTAAACGCGTTTAAATTGTGGTGTAACCGGTAGGTAACCTAAAACATAAACGCATCTGAATCATTGAAGGCTTCGTTCGGGCTATGACTGTTGGGTTTATGTATGACGGGTGTCCCCCGGTGGCGGGTAGCGTCCGCGGCGGGTGGCGTGGCGCGCTACCGTGGAGGAGCGCGGCGCGCCCGTGCAGGCGGGCCGGCTCCACCGCCGCGACACGCCGCACCACCTCAAGAACAAACGCGTCAATCAGATCGACGCACGACGTGCGCGAGACCTTATTGCGCAGGTGCTGCTACCGTCTTCCTAATGCATTGTGTTTATATGTACTTACGGCCTGTTAACTCTGTTTGTATTGTTTTGATACAATTTTAAAGAAATGCCAAGTTTCACTCACAAAATAGAACTTCATAATTATTAAAGTAATCACTTCAATTAGGTTTTCAACTATGTTGAAGTCGGTTTCCAACCTAACCTAACCTAATTTTACATGGACGAACTGTCTATCTCCACTTGGCAAAACGATACCCTTTCAAAAGACTGGTATTAGAATTTCGAGCTTCTGCTTGCGAGCAATAACACTTAAAGATCTGCAAATGACAGCCAGCTCCAACAGCCAATGTTTTACTCAAAAAGTCATTTTTAAATAGCGATACATCTTGCGACCGGTTACTTTTGCGCTTCTTAACATTTTTATAAAATTGTATTTAAACAGAGTCTAGTCTTGCTTGCTCTATTGGTGCTAGATGAATTCATACTGAAGGTCTTAATCATAGCTGCCTGCTTTAACCAGCCAATAACAACCCTCCGTTCTTATAACTTATCATTAAGCATGAACTGCATTCCCAGGTGCGTAAGCGCAACTTTTATATGAAAACTGTTAAGTGTGGAAACTGTTGATTAATGCAGACAGGTGTGATAAGACCGTAACTGGACTATAAAAATTGTTATTGAAGCCTTAGTTTTCCTACATTAGATTAATAAATCTTATATTAACGACTACATGTTAATAATACGTCTTCCCAATCAGTTTAGTCCACTACTTTCAAGTACCTATTTTTAGTCCAGCTTTCCTTGCATCATAGTGGTAATTTTATGGGTAATCTTTAACTTTACTGTAAATCACTAAAATTCTCTGTTTGCATGACTACTTTTGGTTCGTTGGGGTCAATGTTTTAATTGAATTGTTTAACAGAATTGTGTGTGTATACTGTGTATTTGACATTATAACTACATGTTTCATGAAAACATTTGATTATAAGGTCTAGTCCGCACGGAAACGACCAAAGCTCTAAGACAAGTTTTGCAACATGTTGCAAAACTTGTTACATGTTGCAAAACTTGTAACATGCTTGTAACATTTCGCAATACTTGTTACAGATACAGATCTAAAACAAACAAAAAAACACCCCTTTTTGTTACAACATTTTTTTCATTGAGTTTTCTCCAAGAACACTTGGCTAGTGCGGACAAGACTAACTATGTAGTAGTTTATGGTACTCTAATTATGTCCTTCGTGTGTACTGTTGTTAATCTGAACCTTGCTTCGTTTCGTAGTATTTGTATCGATGTTTGGTTTTATCTGACTGTTGTTCTAATTAGATTCATAAAGCAGTGTAAATTCATTCATTCAAGCATGATGTATTTGTTCAGTATAAAATCATATTTGTGAATGTTGTATTTCATTTTGTTGGTTTACCTGTTATGTCCTTCGTATGAAATAAGGGATGATCGTTTAAGATGACCAAAACTGAATCTTTGACAGAAACGGCGAAAAGAGGTCAAATCTCACGCATCCTTTTCTGTATTTCTGACAGTTTCTATTTTGGCCACACAGTCTCATTTCTAAAATTACTTTCTTAACATTCTCAGTGTTTCAAAGCTCGTCAAAATAAAGCAGTATTGTTTCGTTGAAGTCTACGATGAAGTTATTTTTAAACTTGAAAAGCGTTCAGCGTGGCCTCCCTTTTACGCTTTCTTTCATTTTCATCATAATATTGAAACGCAAAACCTATTTATAAAGGAAAATGGCTACCCTGGTTGAGCAAGCACCATCTTTAACCACCGCGCTATAAATAAGTGATTTTATAAAATAATTATAAACCTCATTTTTTAAACAACGATTAAACTTATACGACGTAAAAAAAACATTTACGTAAGCGAATCTTTCATTGGGATTATGGCCATACTGCATTATCAATTTTATTTTATCTGACAAACGTGTCCAATGATAAGTAATTTGAAAGAAGATTTGTAAGTGAAAGCCTTGATAGCTAAAATAATTTGAGTAAAAATATTTTGAATACAAAATGCTTCGTTGGTATTATGCTTCTATACATAAACCATTTTTTTTTCTATTAGCGAGTGTGATGATATTTTTTGTAGACGGTATCTTATACATGATCGTTCATCAATTAAATACAGTTCTATCGTGCAATCGTGCTGCGCATCACAATGGCATCTAAATTGCGGACTATACAATAACGCGAAAGGGTAAAAGCTGACGCACGGTCCGCGTCGAAATTTCTTGTTCACCAGAGAATAGCAGAAACAATAGCGTCGTGAGATCTCTTTCGCATCGCACCTGTTCTCTGTGAACATGTTACCATAAAACGATCAACGGGGCGACAATTCACACACATGTTATCCTTCTCTAAAATAATTTCTAAATACTAGTCCCAATCTAGTTTGAAATCTCAGTGAAGAATCTGGTAACATCGTAATGAGTGTGTAAATAGTAATAAATCTCTTGGTGAATCGCTCCGTTTCTGTAAGCACGACCCAACCGTGGGTAATTGTTGGAATACCGCGGCTGTTACGGGCTGATGCGCGCGGGCCCTCGACCACGACGCTCTCCGTAGACCCTCCGCGAGGCTCGCAGAAATGAGTGCCTTCCACCGCGCACAGACTAACAATGCTTCGTGTACCACGATTAATCGATAAGTGAAGTGCCGCTTTCTCAATACAAGTGTAGTGTTAAATAAATCACCAACAAACACCGGCCAATTTCCAAAGTGCTCCTTATCGGTATATATTAAAATGAGGTGCTTGAAAGCGGCAGGAGGATGGCTCGCCCGGGTGAGATGCGTATGCAAGATAGAAAGACATTTAGCGAAAGATTTCAATTTAGATTCGACTGCATTTTGTTTGGCTTGCTTCGCTTGTGTATTGTCGTGTCACGATCATACCATTTCACTGGCATGTAGTGTAATGCGACATTTAAGTTACTTCCCTACTAGCTAATCAGTGTGGCTTTTGTCTTTTGTTATTGCCTGTTTACCTTCTCCCGTGATAGACAGTAGCAATTTTTTCAGGCGTATAAAGCATGCTTTCTTTTACAGGCAATTAAAAAACGAGAACAAAGTGAAGAACCGAAGACTGATGGCGAAGAGACGGCTGACGACGTTCACGATGGTGAGTTGTACATAAAATACATTTTATTTGTGCTAGCAAATTAAGCAGTTCATTAGTTGTTATTACGGTGCACAACTTAGGTGGTGCACGATCTTCCTCTGAGATATTCGATAGTTGCGACATTATTTCACACGTTCGTGACCATAGTCTGTCGTCTTGCGATCACGAACGTGAACCGAGCGGAGCCCGTCTGTCACTCTCGCGTCACACACAAACGCACCGTCTCGCCTTTATTTTTATGTGGGAAACATCTTACTATGGCTAATAACTTTCCCGACTTGAAATCGTGTGCCTGTTAATTGTCATATTGCTCTATAAGTAGAGATCATGCGAATATGCTGCAGGCTCAAAGTGAACTAACTCGTAACTAGGGCCGATGTGGTGAGTAATACAGCTTAGTTTGTACATCCTCTTTCTAAAGTACAATGAATGAAGCAACATACCTCTAATACGCAATGTTAGCGTTGTATAAATCGGTATCGTTTTGTTATCAGCTTATCTTGTACACTCGGCGTGCCATTTCGTTCCGTTGAACGAAGCCCCGCAGTGTTTAGCTGGCCAGTGCCGAGTCTGCCGCTAATTCCACCTCCTTCTTCAGTGAAAATTAATACAAGTGTGTTCTAGCTAGTCGCGTGACACACTTGAAACTAGAATACAGATATTAGTGATCTGTGAATCTGAATTTGTGTGATACTTGCATTAGGTATTGTATGAGTCAGATTCACAAGTTGATCACATTCGATTTAAACGGTTTGCGTTGACGCAATCCCCCTTTAAATCCCAGTTCCTTAATGTGTTATTAAGTTGTCGAAATATTCAGTGCCGGAATTAGTGTTTTAGTGATAACAGAATTTTATAACAGTGTCTCTTAATGGCTTAACATGATAGAGTTATTGATTCGATCATAAGTAAATAACATTATCTATTGTCAAGCACGTTACACGTATGAGTGATATTCTAGAAACTAGTGTGTTCAAGCAATGCATGAAGGTCAAGCTCAGTTATTGTTACATCGTTACACGTAAACGCGTCACTTAGTCTTGTACCTACCTGTGTTTTTGTTTCGAAAACATCTCAATGTTCTATGGAACTTCGCGGTAATACGCTTTGCTCCATTTACTTCAAAATTGTGGGTTACATACCCTGCACTTACGTGCACAGTTGCACACGTACCCACTTTCCCTGTGTCATATCACAGTTAGCCAACCGCTTCTTTGTTTCTTGACCAGCCTTTTTTAGTGGCAAAATCATCCAAAACTCAGACTGACTGACTAAACTCGTCTGTGTTCCTATAGTTACCCGGTAACTCTTTCAAACTTTCCCGCATCCCTAATGAGTCGTTTACAAAATAACTTAATTGTAACTGGTACACAGTAACTGATACCTTAATTTCGGTAGTCCTAAGTAAATAAAACTAGTTGTTGAAACAAGCACGGTCGCGTACAGTTGATAGTAGTGGTCTGTTTGATTTACAAACAAACACTAACTTGTTTCTTAACCCTTCAACCTGTGGCGTATTAGAACGTTTACATTACACGCTCATCTAATACAAGACACGCCAAATTTTATTTTAGAGTGTTCTTTTTTTGTATCAAACGCTATTTTCTTCGCCAAAGCAAAACTTTCTCTTTGAATCTAAATCCTTTTATAGTAATTTGAGCTAATTATATTCCACAATCGTGCGTCATTTTTTCGTAGACTAAACCGTTATAAAATTGCTGTCGTATTGTAGTAACTTGCTTCGGATTAAAACGATTTGTTCTTTTCCAAAACAATGCAGAGAGCACCTGCAACCTTGACCGTATTTACCATTTACTCAAGGCATAACATTTTCCTGTCTCAAGTAAGTGTTCTTCACATGATTCACGTGGTCGGCATACCAAGTTGATAAAAATACGTTTTACATTAGCAAACAATAACTTGGCTAAGGTTGCTTAGGTGTCATGTGCCTCCAAGCCCCTAGGGTGCAATATATAATACATGTTTGTTGATACGAGTTATTGAACTGACGGCATTATCTTATCAGCTACAACAATAAATTATTATTCGATCGAAACACATTGTCAGTCGCTCCTGAGCGTTGCACTCGAGTTGAGGGAAGTCGTTAATTAAATTGTGATATAATAATATCAATATTGGCTTCTTCAACATCAAATCAGTTGAAAACAGTTGGCCAGACAGCCATCTCTGTTAATTGGTTACGTTTCGTTAGTGCATTATCGTGAAATAAAAATGTTTTCTTGGAAACTTTATTAAAACGGATCTACTTCGTCTGCGCGGATATTGCATGTCAAGAAGTTGTTTATCAAGCTACATCGTTGTTCGTATATATAATTTAGCAATTATTTATATTTCCAATCGCGGTTTTGTATTTGTTTAATGATTTTGTTTTGACTATCTCTTTGGAGTAAACGTGTTCACGAATTCGTTTAAAAGTGCAAGAATAAATGTTTTGATGAGCCTATTTGTATAAATTGATAATTTTTTAAACACCGTGTAGTGTATATTACAATAGAATAACGGCCTTCTAGCTGAACCGAAGGTCGATGTGATTGATAGGGTAATCTCTAAACGTATCTACGAATTTTCTCCTTACATGTTGTTTTATTGTTCTCCTCTGTCCAAAAGTCAAATTGCCTGTCACGGAATTGACAGTACCTTTGTCCGAAAGTCGTGTCGATGTTTCGTTCAAACTATTTTAACCTCAATTAACTTCAACAACGGCGGTCTTGTTCTCGAACTTGTGGTCATTTACTTATACATCGACGATCATCATTACTCATCGTTCATGATGTACACCGTTGTACATGCAATTTACTTTCTTCAGCGTGATGTTACTTCGTTGTATAACACCGTAAACTATAATTAATTCGTTATTAAGTCTGACAACGTTTCTAATTCGAACACTTATAGTAACTAATGGTGAGTGCAAGGGGATCCTCACGAAAGTGTAAAAAGAGGACATAATGAAAGACAAAAAGAGACTGGAAGTGACGCTAAGTGTTCGTGGTGACGGTTCACTGAGTCGAAATAACCTCCGAAGTAGTAATAGAAGTAACCGTAGTAACGCAAGCAACAATAGTAGCGGCCTGCCCGTAAGCGAGATCTTCGCCACCGATCGTTTCTCCGCACCTCACAACAGATCCTTTGATATACTCGACAAGTACCGCAGGCAACCGAATCAATATGGATATCCAGCTCAAAGCTTACAAGCACTAAATCATTACCAACAATCGGAAAATAATGGATATGGCATAAGGGACAGAAACAATCCGTACATCGATTACACGGATTCGAGGAAGCCATATTACTATCAGCAACAACCAGAACAGCTACCTAATGTGGGTCAGCATCAGTATCAGCCTGTATACAATGATCCATCAATCCAGTACGGGTCGTTGCCACGCTCAGTCAGTCGCCAAGATCAACAAAGGGGCAATCCTGTGTATGATGACGAATCCTTTCGATCAACATTGCCTCGTTCAGTCAGTCGCCAAGAACAACGGGACAATCCGACTTATAATAATCAAACAATGCATGGATCGTTGCCACGGTCAATAAACCGTAATGAACAGCCAAGAAACAATCCGGAGTACAATGAGGACTCCTACCGTTCAACGGTGCCTCGATCAGTGAGTCGGCAAGAACAGCAAAGGGTGAATCTGAATTATAATAATGAGGCAAGGCATGGCTCGTTACCACGATCAATAAGCCGTAATGAACAATATAGAAATAATCCCAATTACAACGAAGATACCACTAGACTGCATGGATCAATGTCAAGACTAAATCGCATTGATGAACAAAGAGTCGTTCCTAACTACAATGACCCGTCTGCTCGGTTGCACGGCACGTTACCTCGATCAGTAAACCGTCAGGATCAGCATCAGGGAACTCCTATTTATGCTAACACGTACTCGTTGCCTGCAAAGTACGGACCAAGACGAGTAAGGATAAGCGAACTGGAGCCAATTGTACATGGATATAATGGTAAGTCACCCAAGTATAATTCAGAGAGTAGTTGTATGTTCCCGAACAGCATCTATGTGTAGCTGACTTCTAACAACTCGGTACAACAAAGCGCACATCCTGAAACGCATAACAATGGTTTTGATGTCGACTGACACTTGACGGGACTTGCTATCTTCCCTAATATTAGTCCGTTGTTAGTTGTCCCTGAGAGCAGTCTCTCTGACTAAGACTAGATGAAGTAGGAAACTGTTTATGGTCAGTTCTTGTGAATATAGAAATACATAATATCGGATTATTAATCTTTAATATACTGAAATTCTGTTAAATGAAGTGCTGGTTTTCCTCCGTTTTCCAAATGTATTTCAAGAAATGTTTTATTGGTAAGTAATAAACATTTTGTACAGTGAAGTCGGGAGAGAAATCCACGGTAGAAAGTCGTTTTGAATAGAAACTAATCTAGTCGTTAACCTGCAATATATCACGTTGTATCAAGGTATAACTACCATAAAATATTCTGCTTTCAGCTCAACCACCAGTGTTTTGAATACTTAGTATCGATATCCTAACTACCCATTAAGCTCTCGGGAACCAGTTTATCTTAACTAGTTCGCGACAATTAAATTCAGCGAGGCTATTTATAACTCGATACAGATTTCTACCTATCGATAAAACTTTACAGCGCATGTACCTGTCTAATTTCAGTTTAGGTTTTATTGTTGTCATATGAAAATATATTTTTCTGTTGCCTCTATATATAAACAAAAGGTTTATTATGCGTGTGTGCGTAAATAGGACGGCATCTGGGCCAACCCTCCCTAGGGACGGACAACAATAGCTGCAGCAGGGCACTCTCCCCGCGTTTACTGGTGCGCTCTAATGAGCCAGACCGTTGTTTAGCTCTCAGTACTTCATATGCCTCTACCATAACTACCCACATTTTTAAATTCAGTGGTGTTTAATCTTTTTTCAAAATCTTTGTGATGGCGGTCACAAAGTCGGCGGTTCGTGGCATTATGTGTTCCCTCATGGAGTTTACGTTCAAAGCAAGTAAGATGTTCGAGTTAATTGAATTGAACATTAATTAACCGGTCTTCATCTTTCTACCCTTGCCCCGTTTTATTTGGGGTTGGCTCAACACGTTTTTTTCTTTCATCCTGTCCTGTCACCCGTCACAATATCACTAACTCCATTAATTAATTATCTGGACTTGTTAAAAGAAATTGGATAAAAGTTTCATTCCACTGATCCACTATTTTGAGTGCAAAATAAGTTGAAGTCATAAAGACATTATGTAAAACATTGTTTTTAGAATTTCTTTAAATAATGATCACATCGATAGTATAAAAGTCAGTAGCGTTATAATCGATATTTACGTTTTGATATTCACGTGTCACCATTATAACATTTGCACAAAAGAGCACTGGCCCAGTTAGAAGGTCGACGACTATTTATTGTCCTATAAATTTACAAAAGTTTGTACCAAACACAACGGTGAATACACGTTTCTAATTTTTATCCCATATACAAAGCAGATATAAAGAAAATGATTAGTCGCCATATTATCTTCTCATTATACTTCGTGTGACTCACAAAGCTTCTTTTATGTTTTCAAGTTTATGTAGGATAGCCTTATTTGAAAGTCTTCTGATCTTTGAGTTCGTTTTGTGCAGTGTAGTTAGATACGGAGTTTATGTAATAGACTGTTACGGTATAAAATCTTATAACAAATGGTTCGTAAACCATAATCTATATCTCGTAGTTGTGTAATGGTTGGCGATATCGGATAGAAAGTACAATACAGGCAGTATATAAAGTTGGAGGTTATTTGACCCTAACAAATAATAACGGATGAGCTTTCGTTGCGAGTGCTGAGGAGAAGGCGGTGTGGTACCAGAGTGCGCGTGCCTGAACCCAGTTCGTGCACCGATGCCTGATAGAAAAGGAGACGAGCACGATTGACACTCGTGAACTCACAGCTTCACTTAAATAACATCGCATTTCGATTTTACTAGACCGCATCATACTACTAGTTTTTCTTACAAAATAAAACACAGCAAAATTGCTTAATCTTTCATAGAGTGTGTTATCAAGAACCTTGAATCAAAACCAAAAATAATGAAGATTAACACCGAATGTAAATAAACTAAGTAAACAATGACTAAGATTGGAATGTTAAGATAATTTGGATACGAATCTAGGAATGTGATTGGGCAATAACGAAAATGTATTATTAACTGTTACCAAGTTAGGGATCTATCAGTCACGTCACACGAACGTAAATTACCGTGTTTTACTTTCGAATCTTAATAAATAAATGTCATAGATTGTAATTTGGTACATGTTATTATAATGTTGGATACAAAACACCTTTCTCTGTAGCAGTAATTACTATAGGTAGTGCACTCGTGTTTTTCTTTTGCATTATCAATCTTCGTGCATCCGCGTCTTATTCAACGCCGTGAAAGTCCTTGTTATTGTGTATTCAGGCCCCGTGAACTTATTAATTGTTATTACTGTTACAATGACTTTTAGTAGAGATACGTAACCTTTTCTGATTTCTCTGACTATTAATTTCGTGCATGTGAAGAGCGCGCTCGCCATCAACACTTGACGTTGGAATTTTATCGGACTATTGGCTCAATCTTATCTTTTATTTTGTATCATAAGGACATAGGTTTCAATGGTTATGCACGTGAATATGTTTTATTTTATACCTGTCGTAGTTTCTCTAATATCGTATTTGACCGCAGTGTGTCAGATCTAAGATACCTGTGGCTGTAGTGGTATAGAATCTGCACTTTGCGCAGGAAGCCGTGCGTTGCGGTTAACATCCGTGCTGCCAGATCTCGAAAGTGAACCTGTGAAATGAGTTATCGAAGCGCATCAATAACATGATACCCTGAGAACATGATCCCGTATCATTAATTTGTATTTACTTTTGCAACACTGCTTTTCGCTAGCACTTCAATTCTGATCCAAAAGTCTTTCAACTGTTCTGTTTCGTTTGTTTGTATTCAGGGTGAAAATCGATAGAAAGCAGCAAGTTTTTTATTTATTATGATGACAACGTGAATCAAAAAGTTTAAAATTAACTTCTGTTAATCCAAGATAGAATAAAATTAAACGGATTTAAGGAGAGGTCGCTGCAATATTTTCACGGATTAACTTGTTTTATCGCCAACTCCACCTACAGAGAAACAGTAACAAATTCTTACAGAGCTATGTCACCATGACCGTTACTCGAAACGTAGACGCATAAAATAAAAAGTTCGGTGAGAAAAGTGTCCTTTTGAGAACACGTTTGTTAGTGTTACATTAAGTAGGTCTGAACGTCCATTACTTGTGACGCGTGCCGTATCTAATTGGCATCCTTGCATACATTAATCAGCCTGCAAGGTGTGCATTGCCTGTATGTAGATCACCGGTTGGACTGCTTTTCGAAAGCTGAAGTCCTGTTCAATATAATCTACGGTTAACTGAAAGCCATATCCCGGCTGCTAAGCGATTTCTAATTTTCTCCTATAGCGGGTAACATTATATGGTTTCGTAGTGTAATTAACTGTCATCTTAAACATATTTTATGTAATTAAGTAAATTAATATAGGCATTCAGCAGCAGCTTATGTCTAGTTTATTTTGAGCGCTTAACTATTGATGTTCGATTACCCATTATGTAAATTGCGTTCTTCACCTTGATTTTGCAATTCAAAAGCTTATTGATTGGCTGATTACGGAAAAAATAATGTTTATGTTTAGTTAATCGTTGGTAAAGATTAATTCCATACCAACAATTAAGTAAGCAACTGTTTTTCTCGTTTATGTTGTGATTTTTTGCAACCACTATTATGGGTGATAAAGGCGAAAGTTTGAATGTGTCTGTTTGTTAGTCATTCACGCTCAAACGGCTGCAGAAATTTAGATGTGGTACCAGAATAGTTTAAGTATATCCTGGTTTAATTTAGTAATGTTAGGAAGTACTAATTTGCGCAGTTTTTAATATTAATGAAAAATGGTTAATGGTTTCCACTAGATCCATTTCTTCTCTTCACCAACATTTTATCAAAAGTCAATTTTCTTGTCGATTTTCAAGACTATACAAGTTACAATAAAACTATACTTTTATGTTCCCAATTTATTTTTCGTTTCGACTTTTAGCGTATATAATTTCTGCGGCTGTAATTTACTATTCACAGACATTCAAATCAAAAATACAGAAGTGATAAAAGCAATAATAACTGGGTATACAATCGATCACATCGATACGTACTCATAAAGAATTGAAAGTGTCGGTAACGAGATCGGATGTAGATGCGATCGATCGCTGGAGATAATGGGTAGGTAACGCTAGGGTAAAAATAAAGGAATCGGTATGCGCCAGGTTGAGACTTTCTATTTTTAATCGGGCGGAGAGGTCGCGGGCGCGGGCGCCGGCGCCACAGCCTCCGCAGCTCCGCAGCTCCGCCAGATCTCGTGGTGGTTGCGCGCGCATTCCGTCACCGCATGCGCCCCGGGCTGCGCGCACTCCACGCGTTCTTAAACCCAGTTTCGTGTTCACGACTCGTTTGTTTGTTTTGATTTACCGCAACGAATCCCAAGCCGGTTACACATATAAATATAAACAAAATTAGATAAGCATTTAAGATAAACTTAACAGCTTATAAAAATTATGGACGATTTATTTTATCGTCAAATTGGACAATGACCTAGTCGGAATGCATTAGGGCGCATAGCCGGCCGGTGCTTCGGTTTGATTGACGGGCGATACTAACCAGATAGTATCGTAACGAGAGCCGGTAAATCAACCTCCGCCTACGGACGTAGCTGGCCCGACTCAGGAAGTAGTCCGGGACTAGTTTTAGACGAGGAAATGGGTGTGATCAGGAGAAAAAAACGTAAGTTTACTTTCTCTACGATTAGATAACTAAACGGGAAGAAACTCTGTAACACTACTTGCTTATGTTGTTTTAATTAGTTCCTGATTTGTAGATATCTTTATGTAAAATTGTTCATGATAGCATAGGCATTTTATTGAAATTTTTCATGTCCGATTTAGACTCTAACCTGTGACCGAGTGACATACACATATTTGCGAAACCTCTGATGTAATTCACCAAATTAAACATTCCGCATTGTTGAATTTGTAATGTTTTGAATAAAAATAACAGTCTGCTACAAAATTCTATGGACTGTTAACTTTGTTATGGTTATGGAAATACTGGAAAACGGATATCGTGCTCTACAACTCTATAATATTCTGCGACAAGCGAGTCAAGGTTCATTAATGTTTTTATTATATAGAAAATAACGTTCACATTCTATGGGAACTTCGTACAATTTCACATTTTGCACTTAATTACGTAGTTAAGTATAAATATACTATGTTCACATTTTTATTAAAGTGGGAAATGGATGTAGTGGCATAACTAGCTAAACTTTTTATATGTGAGAAACTAAAGTGGTCTTTGTACTTGTGTATTTATTTATTTTATAATTCATGTACAGTGTATACACATAATAAGAAGAAGGAAACAGAGTATAGGCACAAAGGTAATGCTTATTTCTACATAAATCTCTTCCAGCATAGCTACAAAAGGAGAGTTGGAAAAAAAAAGAGATGTAGACACCGTGTGTAAAGAGTAATAGGAAAATAAGTAGGTAGGTACAAACAAAACAATTAGTTTTCCTTTTCATTTACTTTAATTACTTCTCGTTTTACTTTACTAGGTAAACTTTGTTAGTTTGGGGAATCATCAAATAACTTCTTCCACTGTGAGAGGAGCGAGAGACAGTATAAGACTTTAATTGACTAAAACTCACCGGATAACTCGAATAATTCTGCTTGCCGATGTCCTTTAGGGCCATAGGGATTTTTTGAAAAAGATACCGTGTTCTTTTGTCCTAAAAATCTAAATATATAAAAATGAATCCCTATTTCCCTTGGTCACGCCATCACGCGTGAACGGCTGGACCGATTTCGCTAATTCTTTTTCTGTGTGTTTGTTATTGTCAGGAGTAGGTACTTATAAAAAATAAAATTAGGGTAATATAGGGTAAAGGAAGGGTAGTGTAGAGTAGGGTAGAATAGGGTAGGGTAGGGTAGGGTATAGTAGGGTGGAGTAGCAAAGAGCGGGAGCGAAACCGCGCGGGCAAATGCTAGTATTATATAAATATTGTCCTAGAACAAAAAGAGTTACTGATAAATACAGATGGGTTAAAATCGGTAAAAGTTTGACACGCCCTCTCGGTCCACACTAGAGCAGGAGTAGTCTTTGGATAATTTGCTTTAGAAAAAAGTCCTGACAAGCATTGGCTCTGGCGAGTCTTGATAGAATACTTGTGTTAGTTACAAAAGTTATGTCAATCTAAAAGTAAAGCTAACTCACCCTACTTATAAGAGTGCAGCCATATAGGGACGCGCCATATGTGTTGAATTCATGTTCGTCCAGTTCATCTAACTAACCCGTATTGAGTATCGACATAATGTGTCCGCGATCCCGTTTGTTCACCACTAACATTAATCTTATAAATGTTTATTTTACGAGCAAACGTGAATTAGAACGTATCAAATATATTGTTACATGTTTATCAGATTTTAATTAAGATCTGCCACGGCAAGTAATTGGATAGTAACTCCACACGAATTCCATACGTAACATAAAGAAAAAGAATGTTTTTTTTTTTTATAACCCCATGTTAGAAGTCGATTTTTACGGCACAGTTCTTTAAAATTTATGTTTTGTAACAGTTGATTTTTTAATGTTTTGTTCTCATACGATATTGTTATTTCCGAATTCCGATATGAATAGGTCATTCTCGTAAATAAAATGGCATTGATCGAAGTTAAATATTCAATAACTTGCACTATGCCAGCGACTTCGTTGGCAAGAATTTTGGTTTATTAGTAGACTAGCTTTTACCCGCGGCTTCGCCTGCGTGAAAAAATTGGCTTTTGTCCGTCTCCAGGGTCCCAACTATCTCTGTACCAAAATTCATCAACGGGTTTGCCATTTAGGTGTGAAGACGTAACAAACAAACTCACTTTCGCTTTTATAATATTAGTAAGGATCTATTCTTGTATTCACCCTTTTTCTCACTCTTTTATTGCACCTACCACTTCTTTTTCTCTGCATCACCCAAAGGCTGACTGGAAGAAAATGCCTAAGGCATTAAGTCCGCCTCTGTACTCATGTGTGCATTAAGTATTAAATAAATAAATTAATGTTTTCATAAAAACTTGCAACATCCTTTAAACCGTATTTTGGAGGAAGTTTTGAATTAAAACTAAAGTTTATTAACCCAAGTAATAAGACTATTCCATACAGTCTTTAAAAACCTACTAAATTGTTATTTTAGGGGTGGTTCTGTGAAAACAAATAATGAGAAACTTTATTATTTACTTACTATTAAAACTTGTATTAACTATCAAGTGCAGGTATTAGCACGGAGTGAGATTTTTCATACAAATGAAAATCCCCTTTTCATCTACCCTTCAAATACCGTAATTACGAGTAGAAAGACAATGGGTAAGCGAACGCCGTCGTTTGCTTGGGGTTTAATAAATTAAAGGTGTTTCCACAAACCCCTGATATTGGCACGGAATGAGATTTTGTACAAACGAAATTCCCCGTTTTTACCCCTTAAAGGTTTCATTTCCAATAACCCCTTAAGACCCAAGCGCCCGAAAAGTGCCATAAAACAGTGACTTTCTGAAGCCTACTCCTCGGTAACGGCCAGTTTAATAGGTTTGAAAAAAATATATGTTTATTATAGATTCATGAACAACATTATCAACATTTTATTTTTTCGTACTATTAATACTTTTGTCTAAAAAAAATATTTAGCAATTTCGCAACTTTTCGCAACTTTTCCCTACTCCTTTGAAACGGTTTTGATCTTTAGAAACATTTTTACACATAAAATTGGTGGTTAAATATTCTTCAAAGTGAACATTGCATATGTAAATCAATCAATATTTCGCAAAGAAAATGGATTTAAAGGTCAGCCGCGCGCTTTCCGGCCGCTGCTGGCCGCAAATAAATGCACAGATTTGCGTACTGCCGCCTAGGCGGGTGCGAGAGTTGCGTCCACATAATTTCGGCCAGATGGTTCAAGGGACTATAAGCCTTAATGCTCGCTTACGTCATAAAAGGGCCTTGCTTAAAACTTCATGTTCTTAGTCCCAATGGTTTCGGCTGTGCGTTAATATAGTCAATTTCTCCTTTTATACGTAGTGTATTTAATAATATTATTCGCGCAAATATTCATTTACAGTTGCGTACATAAGTGAACATAATCCTTGGCAATACAAACCGCAAAACAATGAACATTATACCTATTACCTCTAAGTACTACCTGCAGCGCACTTGCACTCAATAACATTTAATCGCAAACCGCCTCTGTTCAATAGGCCATACGTAACATATTTTACGTGCTTCGTAAGTACCTACTATAGTGTGAAGGTGAAACAGCAACATTGGTAATGTTATGCGGTCATCGTTTAGCACACATATTCGGGTGGGTCCCCCAAGTTACGCACATCACTATTGGCTACTGTTAGTACCTGTGTTTCGTAAGTGCGTAGTTATAACTTTAAAAGTATCTACCAAGTTGTTTTATTAATTATTGACAGAGTATCTCTTGTCATTGGGTTATTTTTAAATAGGATGCCCTTTTAAGATTGACCTTTAACTTTGTCATCTTCAAAAATAGATTGTTTAAAAACAACAACAAAATGTTTTAAAGTACCTAGCCTTCTTCCTACACTTGGTAATTCCATCATTCATCTATGAAATTCACCATCATTTCTGTTCTCCTGCCTTTCATAAAGCTTTTACACCATAATTACGTGTTTTTCGTGTAAATTGCCAGCCTCCGTTGGAATTATCTTTCATAACTGTGATTAGAGCTTGCAGCGCGTACTCGAACGTGCAAACTGCAAATAGTACCGTATAGTCTGCAGTTTGTAATTCCAAACAGCTTTCAAAACCAGATCACTGAGATCATCCTTACTACGTCCATTCCCCTCTTATTTTTGAATAAACGAAATCAAATTTTATGTGTTCTGAGTTTTTCAGAAGTGCAGAATCTCAGGTTTGTGACTTTTATTTTTCACAATCTTCCTCTTCCTTTTCAAATTCCTCATTATTAAATAAGAGAAAGTTTGTTTTAGGTACTAACTACAGATATCCTTGATCGCTGTGGTCTATTTTATTTTATGAGATTATTCACAGTCGTTGTTTGCATCCACAGTAAATTTTGATTTATAGGCACTCGGTGTGCTTAGAAAATTCGAATAAAATGTTATTGCTCCTCGTAAGTATTATTGGTAAAACTAAAGTTTACGCATAAAATATGTATATGCACGCCCTTATAAATATTTATGGTATTATATAAATCGATGTGAACATAAAATAGGAAATTTTATTTATCAACAGAAATGCATAATACGGCTATAAAATATAAGAAAGTGTTAGTACAGTGAATATGGATAAAGTTCATGCATAGACCAGCATAGACTTAACATAATGGTGCTATACCGTTGTAAATGACGAATGTATGAAGTCATACGTTTTGTATATTTACGACGTAATGTTCTCGAGGCCACAGCGGTGGTACGGGCACTGCGGGCAGCTAACACCATACCTTTAAGTGTTTGCAACCGTTACTACAAAGTGTACACAGCCCATTACTACCATTAAATCAAATTGCCACTCTTAATTTAACATTAACGGATCGTTATCAAGCTCAGGATTTATTCCTGTCATCAAAGCTGCAATTTCTTACATAGCTTCTTAGTTTTTACCGTGTTTAAGTGCAGTTCACAACAAAAACTGCATTCACTACATACTCAATGGAAATTGCTTCACTGCTCTTACTTAAATTACTTTCATAATGTACCTGCTGCAGCAATTATTTAATAGTTACATGCTTTTTCGTTAAATTGCTCACTGAATCATTTCACAACATTGACTTTCACCTGTCCGTTACATTTAGATTGGAACTAAATTACCATCATTCCTAGAAAAGAGCCTTTTCCAATAAGACTACTGTAAAATGAGAGTCACGAATCCCTCTGTAAACTATCACGACTTGTGCTGGGGTACAATAGTTGTATAGTTATTCTATTAAGCTTATCCGGGGGTGAAAGTATCGCAACTGATTGGCTATTGTAATGCAGAAGACAGGACGCGGGCCCGACCGGCGACCATTCGGGATCATGATTTCACTGAGGTCCATTCATTCGTCTCGACATGTTGATTGTCGTGCGAACGTTGCAGAGTGACGCGCGATCATTTGTTATTCAATTCCGTACTGTTTGCATTGAAGATCTGTGGAATTAGAAATCCGGTTGCGTTGAAACGTATCATCAATAATTGTCGCAGCGCATCGTTTGTCATTGGTCTTGGAACAAAGCATTTCTCTTAGCGATCGCAGGTTTAACATTTAGCATTTAATAGTTCACAATCGTGACAACCGCAAGCTCAGGTGATACGTCACACAGGCATAATGTCTATGTCGTGATGGTTTATTTTTGAGCTCATGATCGTTTGAGCGCCGACCTTGCAAACATATGCACCGCATTGCATACAACGCATTGTTCCTATTCACAGGAGGGTCAATAATTAGTTCAGTGCCGGCGGCACTTTTAAAACGCCCACTATCCTATTAACTCAAAGAAGACTTTGTTCAGGATAATTAGTTTTCTGACTTATGGGGAAGTCTGGTACTCGTCTTTAATTATCTAAGTAACCTGACAACTAGGTTAATTGGTCTATACATACAATGCTGTTAAATTCTCACGAATATCCATTTTCATAATATTATAAGCTTGACCTTACACTTGCTGACAATAGATATGTGAGCATTGCGCAAGTGGCGGAACTCAGTAGTCCGAAACAATACGCATTATATAATGTATGGGTCAGATAACAGACGTGTTAGTCAGTAGATTAATTAATATTGGCTAATATTTATCATTGAGCTGAATGCTCTATTTTCGCTTATCAATTCCAAATTCAGCAATGACTTAAAATTGCAGACAAATAAAGTAAAGGGTTTTACGATGATAAGCATGTTGATGGATGACATAATGAATACAGTTCTAGTAATAAATGTATTTAGCAACGATATTTGTAAACATTATCGACCTGAAGTTATAATCTTTTTATAACCTTGGTACCTATACGATACGTATACCGGAGGGAATAGGTGCGGTTAGAGCAAGTGATATCAGTATCATCTGTGCTCTGATAACAAAATTCCACGTTGGGTTTGTAGGGCAAGCACATCTACATTGAAGAGCATATATTATGATAACAGTATTAGATTAACCTGCTTTTGTTTTGTCATAGGTGAGTCCGTATCGGAGCGGGCGGAGAGTGAAGCACGGGTGGTCAGCGATCAACGATGCATCGAAGTCCGTATCGCGCGCACCGCTGGAGGCCTGGGGCTCAGCATAGCTGGTGGACGAGGTTCAACGCCTTATGTCGGAGACGATGACGGAATCTTCATCTCGCGAGTCACACCAAACGGACCTGCCTATATGGCTGGGCTCAGGGTGAGTTGGTTGTGCCTTTTCAGTATTAACGGATGGCTAAAAACAAGCGTACCGCTTCTGATGGTTAGTTGTTCGTATCACAGTAAAAGTCTGACACGCCCTTTCGCTCCGCCCTACAACTTCCGATGACATCTCCAGTCATTGGATGATTGAAAAAAAGCAACACTGTTTGGCTCTATAGAAATAGGAGTGGTGTTATTACTTCCCCTGACAAGTTTCTTTATATGGAGTTCTAAGCACTAGCACTATAATATCATAAACCTATTTAAAAGACATATAACTTAAATGACAAGTGCTAGATAATGTTTATTTCCGTCTCATATATGAATCACTGCGGGATGTATTTATTAATGTCGTCGTTAAACTGTTATGATATCCGTTGAATTACTTTCTTCTCTTTTGTATTATTTGAGTACTGTTATTAATCAAGCCGTCGCCTTCCTATTTCCGAAAAGCATTTAATGAGATATTATTTAAAATCGCTCTTTTTTATTTTTTATCTAACAAATTAATTGCGTAATAAACAAGATGGATAGATATGATCTTTATTGTTGTACAACATAAATATAACAGTAGGAGCTTAAAATTAATAGATCACAATGGGCGATCTTATCGCTAAACGCGATTTTTTTACAGACAACCTTTGGATGGATTTGACAGAGAAAGGAGAAAATGCCGTATCCACCACAGCTTATTTGTTTCTATTCGATCTTAACTATCAGTTTTTTTTTATCGAATCGTTGGTCGCGGATTCAAATCCAGACAAGCGCGAATGTTTCTGTATTTTATTTCATTTTTGCTCTCAAAATGGTGAAAGAAAACGTCCTGAGGAAACTGGCATTTCCTAGAAATAAAAAAAAAATTGAAGAAATGTGATATCTACCAACTCGGAACTAGTACTGCCCCTTCGCTTTCTCATAGATAGGAGGCCTGAGTTCCACCAGTGGGAATTGTCACTGATTAAAAGCTACACTATTGCTAAGTGCCATGAGCCATTCCTTCCTTATCCCGGAAAATTACTTGAGCCCTGTGTGACCTATACTACAGGCACTCAATAATTTTCAAATCCGTGCTCCGCTTCTGTAGGCCAGGAGATCTTAGCCACGACGAGTAATAGGTAGCTCGCCGTTCGACCAGGCTTGGGTCGACGGTGCGCTATGTTCCACGCGAGCTTCAAAGACATATCAGCAAAATGGACAGATGCCACTAGGGCCTGGGGCAAGGATGCAGGATTATTTGAAAGTGTTTGGAGTGAGGTGGCTTTTAGTGAGTAAAAGGCTGACACTTTTTCTGAATCCATCCACAACGGAAGTCATTTGATGATTTCCTAAAGGGAATCTCAACCGCGGGAAAAACCTAGTCAGTACTGCAAGTTAGTTGCAATAAAAATATTTATATTGTTTCAGGTTGGCGACAAAGTGCTCTCGGTAAACGGTACGTCAGTCGTAGAAGTGGATCATTACTATGCAGTCGAAGTACTTAAAGCAAGCGGGCCAACGCTCACACTCGTCGTGACCAGAGATTCACCTAATTCGACCAGGTAAGCACCGTTTGTTCCTTATCTTAAAGTTTCATCACCACTGTTGCAATACAGATTACAAAAACCTAAATTATTTAGACAGATCATGATGTTTGAGTTACTTTTACATTTACTTTAGTGTTTTTTGTGTAACATTTTCAGTTTTAAATACTAAACATTTCATAGCATCTCTAATCTTATTTTAAGATGTCGAAATCCGGCAAATTCTCGCTCTTAAAAACATTCAAATCCAAATTCCATTCTCGCAATATCATTTCGGCTGTAATCCATGTCGAATACTAGTCAAAATGCAGATAAAATTAGAAGTCTTTTTGCGACAGATTGGAAAGTTCCTTACAGAAACGAATCATCCTATAGCACAGTATTTAGAGTATACGTATATAATACCTTTGCATATAATGCTTGCATGTTTAAAAACCATTTATATTATTCAGAACCCACAGCCGAGCGCCGAGCGGAGCGAGCCATCATTCCATATCAAGCACTACCGACACAGTATCAACCCTAGAAAATGGACAGGTAAACATCTCATTCGATATTCACGCCGCAATGTATGTATTATGTAAATCACATCGCGGGCATATGCAACGCAGTTCTTAGGTCATGTCCAGAGTAAATGCGCGTTGACTAGGGCGCATGCGGGCGCGGTGGCGGGCGGGATTAGTTGGCCACAGAGCAACTGTATTGCAAGTTTTAGCAGGGGCTCCAGCTTGGGGATGGGATGGGATGTGTTTCCAAAGGGTATCATAATAGAAGATCACTCGCTAGCGAGGCCTCTCTGTTAAGACACCCAGTGCGACTGCGGTGCTCCTGATCAGACGATGGTCCGCTTACTAGAGTGCCCAATGTGTCTCTACACTGTCTACAATTGCACATTGGTGGACTTTACGCCACTGAAACCGCTCTAAACGTGGCTACTTATTGGGGCCAAATATTTTGAGGAAAAAAAAACCATTGATTCGAGAAGTATATTTGATACTTTGCACCAAGCGAGTTTGTCACTCTGACCGGGGCCTTAATGTTTGATTGTAACAACTATATCGATTAAAATGCGAGTCATTCTTCTAACAGGTTCCGACGGGTCGTGGTATTCCGAACAAGCCGCTCATCATCAGCAACCAGTATGCGCAGGAGTTTGAGCCGGAGTACAAGGAGCAGGCGATGAATCAGACACTACCGACCGTGGTGACGACGGTGACGAACTACAGTCCGTCCCCCACGGGGCAGGTCACCACGGATACCTACCAGCGACTGCAGGCTTCACCACCGCCGCCGGTCACAGAGCCTTACATACCGCCCGGTAAGTAAAGGCACAGTAAAGCATTAACTTTTAACTTCTTTCTTCTTCTTTATCTGTCTTTTTGGAAAATGAAAGGACTTGTGAACACGCTAAATCACTTATTCGGAACAATTTAGTTCGCTTAAAATTCGATGCCAGAAATCATAGCAAAAACTGTGTTTCTCATGTCCAATTTAGGATCGTGGTGAATCACTTTTCATATTCATGACTTGTATTTTCTGCAGCCTACCCAAATATCCTTTCTTTGGTATTGTTCGTCAAGTCGTTGTGCTCCTTAGTAGTCCTGAGTTGAGCTTTGCGAATACTGAAAAATGCTTACACTGACTGGACAGGTCCACTCAAATCTGTATGGTTCTTTCTTCAAAAGACCATCTCAGACGAATCTGCATGGTTCTCATTTGATATTTACTGTATGGAATTTAAAAGAGGCTTTGACACCTAAGTTTGTTTCGGTATTTCTTCTCAGGGTAGTCAGCTAGAAAACAACGGCCTCCGTAAAAAAATTGACGTGTAAAAGGGTTTTTTAAAACCTAATTGCAAAATAAATATAATAAAATTTATCATTATCATTATCACGCTCTGAAAGATTTCCTTAAAAGGCTATAGTGGTATCCCCGCTTTGGGGTTCCCACTGCGTAGTATGCACTGGTCTTACATTTAAATATCACCACTCATAGAAGCTATTTTTATTCGCGGCCCTTATCTCGAGTGACTTAAGCCGATAACATGAACGCGTGGTTTCCGCGATATATCTACTTCATAAAGCCGGTTTGACGAATAATATGATCGTTTTTTTTATTATTATTGATGGGTTCGCGTTTCACTACTATCTCATTTGATAGTAAGCGATGAGCGACGGTGGGGTACGCTTGCCTAGAAGTACCCTATTCGCCTCGTCGTTGTTTCGTTCGTACGTTAGTTCGACTGGAACGATTTGTCTGCAGCGATCTTCCCGTCCAGTTATAATTTAGGTGTCTTCAAGGCTAGAGTGAATAGGCTCTTAATAAACTTTTTTTTTATTGATATAAACTAGTGCTTGACTGCGATCCCACCTGATGGTAAGCAGTGATGCAATCTGTGATGGTGAGGTGCACTAGTTTATTAAGAGCTTATTCACTCTAGCCGTGAAGATACCCAAATTATAATCGGGCGGGAAGACCGCAGCAGGAAAATTGTTCCAGTCCTTCGATGTACGCGGTATAAACGACGAGGCGAAACGCTTAGTCCGGACCGTAGAGGTTTCAACAACGTAAGGATAGATACTCACCGTAGGTCGGGTTTTCTGATGGTAGAAATGAGATGGCGGAATAAAGTCATGCTATTCACGCGCACACTCCAAAATGCAACCCGTAAAACACCGAAAGGCTGGTTAGTTTATATCATTTAAAAACTTGACTTTGGAATCGTTTTACAATCAGAAGACTTTCAACGTCTCAGAAGGTACGTTAATCTGTCAGTCTCGAGCGTCATAAATTATTCTATGAAAGTCGTCACATGCAATCGAAAAGCTCAATAAAACCTGATTGTCAGTGTAACCTTTCGATACTGCGATATCCTCAGTCGGGTTGCGGAGGTCAGACGTCAGTTCACCGTCTCAAATACAGATAGTGTACGCATCTGGTTAGACTGGGAGCCGATTTCGATGCTCGTGGGAAAAGGGCAGGCTTGCGTAAATAGCGAGATGAGATTATGTAAATTAAGATCATTAATAGCAGTATCGGTAGACACTATGAACTTTAAACTGATTAAGTAGGTACTATAACGTAGCGTCAGTTTATGGTCGCATTGTTTTGAAGCTCATTTATGAGATAAATGTCAGCAATAACATTCATGATCATAATAAGTTTGTCAAATTCTACCGTTTGTTCATCGTTTAACGGTCAACCGAAACAAGAGATATTTCTTTAGTATTTATGTTTTTGACTTCAAAGTTGTGGTTAAAGGATCTAACTTAAAATCTTGATGCAACGGCACATCTTCTAAATCTACAAGCTCCCTCAAATGTATCCTATGAAACTGGTTAGAGACTTTTTTCCGGTTTGATTTTTTTCTTAATTAGGTACTTGACTCATTGTCTTTCTATCATTTGTTGTAAAAAAATACTTAATCAAAAATAGCAAATAGAAAGAATGATTGAAGTCAGTTCAAAATTAAATAAGTTAGAAACCTTTGAAATCTAATGGAAGGGTAAACTGTCAGGTAACAAAAAAAAATTATGCACAAACTGCCGCGTGACGTCAGTACTAGTAGGTTGCGTGCGTACAACAGAGATATCGAGATGTCCCCACCTCGCCCCACTCTTCCGTATTCCAATATTTGTAATGTTAATTGCTCATTCATATAATAAAATAAAAAATAGTGGTCCACAAAAACATCTTCAAATTGATAATCGATTTTGATTTAGATTTTTTTTTTGTTAATTTTAAAGTGAAATCTTGTTCAGAAATAATTAATTTTAATGTTATCGGTTGTTTAATATAAAATATTGCATAAAAATAAACACAGAAATATACTCGATTCGACACACTATTTAAAAAACGCCTACGAGCCACTTATACTTTATGTTCACCATGTCACTGTTGGACATAGGCCTCCCCCAAACGTCGCCACAACGACCGGTCCTGTGCGGCACTCATCAATCGTATTCCCGTGACCCTGACCAGGTCATCCTTCCAGCTTGTTGGAGGCCTTTCCAACACTTTATATTGTGTTTAAATCAATCTTCGTATTATTTCTAGTATACCAACAAAAGGTGCTAGTCCACACGACACTGATCCGCGACGGCGCGGGGCTCGGGTTCAGTATAGCCGGCGGGAAGGGCTCCCCGCCGTACCGGGACGACAGTGACGCCATCTACATCTCTCGGATCTCCCCGCAAGGTGCTGCCGCTAAGGACGGCAAGATGATGGTCGGCGATAAGGTTGTTTCTGTAAGTGAACTCGTTATATACAGGGTTATTTGTACGTAAATCACTAACAACCTTGCAAGACTCTTAAAAGTCATAGAACAAAAGTTGTTGTTTATGATGTGAGTAACATAGTCCTGAAAGGTTGTCATACCGTCGCGTCTGTAATTTATTTTAATTCTACACTAGCTGCTTCCAGCGGCTTCGCTCGTGTGATGGTAGAAAATTATCCCAAGAGAACATGCTCCCGGGACAAAAAGTATCCTATTTGCTATTCCAGGACATGGTTGTAATAAACGTACACACTCTCAAACTTTTGTTTTTATAATATTAGTGTGATTGCTATACTTTATTGCACATAAAACAATCATTACAATAGAAAGGTAATAAAGGCGGCTTTCGAGGGTGTACTAATATTACTCATTTTTGACGAGTAATTACGTTTCACCCAACATAATTATCACGCTTAGAACCTTGTCATATCAAGCGATGCAAATGGCGTCGCAATAAACAAGTGACAAATTGACAAGTAACGAGGACAACAAACAACAACGAGATAATGTGCATACGCGGCATATTTCCACATCTTCCAGTAAACCTGGTCTTGCATTGTTTTGGATTCCATGTACTGAAAGATCAGCATATACTGGAAATTTAGAGCTTGATATGTCACCATGCATACAAAAGCGAGTAATGTGTTCATAAGATGACTGTACAAATTCGACTCGTATTGAATATCAATTTCAACACCATCATAAGAAGATATAATTAATAAGTGATTTAACTTCTTAGAATGTAGATTACACTCGCTTTTACTTTTATAAACAAATAATGCTTGACTGCAAACGAAAGCTTGAGTAAGCTAGTTAAAAAATATATCTTTACATTTTTTCTTTAGTAAAGAAGCTTCTCATTATTAGACGATATTGGCTTGAGTCAAGATAAAGTAATGTAGGCTATAAAGAATTTAATATGAGAAAGAAATTGTATCTGTCTTGTAAACATTTTATAACGAAAGCCACCAGCTAACTCAGACTTAATATAGATTTATTTCTTTAGATAAACGGCGTAGATATGGAGAGCGCTCCTCACGAAGCCGCCGTGTCCCTTCTCACCGGGCACGAGAGATTCGTAAGGCTTGTTCTACAGCGTACTATCACAACGGAACAGGGTAAATATACTGCCTAATTACTTGCTTCTATGTAGGTTATTGAAAGCTTGCCAAATCAGTTGCTTTTGTATGGCAAAAAAGGAAATCGTGTTATTTTACATACGTATTATCCAAATGGAAGTCTCAAAAGGACTGGCTGAAGCGTAAAACCAGCTTGGCTTAATTCTCGTCCATTAAAATATGTTTTTTTTTCCTCGTTTAGGCGAGTTAATGCCGCGGAAGTCGACATCAGACGAAGTGAGAGAACACAAGAGCAGCCTGCAGAATGTGAACATCACTCCGACACCGAAACCCACCTCGAATCACATTAGCACACCTATCGGGAATCACACGCACACTCACACCGCACCGCGCGTGAGCACACCGATCAGTCCGTCCGCACCGGTCGCGTCGGCCGCACCATTCGCACCGGCCGCACCGCTCGCATCGCCGCAAGCGGCGCCGGTACACAAGCAAGCCACGTTCGCACCCACCGTCCCACCGCAACCAGCACCGCGAAAACTGAGTCAACCGAACGGACAGGTGAGGCTTAGTGATCGCTTTCTATGGATTTCTCGGTTACTATTCATTTTTGGGAACGTAGCATTAATATAGACGTTGAGTAGTCTAATTGACTTCCATTTTTGCACATTAGTTTTACAAGCATAACATTTACATTTGAAAAGGCTGTTCAATTGGACTAATAATGATGTTTTAATGTAAAAATACCAGAAAAATGCTTTGTGAATTCTAGTCGATATGCTTTTTGTGCACACTAGCGACGCCAACAAATTCAAAATTAAACCTCGTTTACTCCAGGCCAAATCGACAACTAACAGTGCGAGCACGCCCCTAACTCCCGGCCCCAATAACGTGCACGGATCTAACGACGATGTCTTCGACGATATTCAGGTAAGACACACTCATTTATTAACTTAACAAAATTCGCAGGTGATGGTATTGGTTTAACACGTTCACATTCGAGCTTTTTTACGTCATAGCTTTGTCACAGTTGTGTGCGGCGCCTTATCTGTTTCACTTCACTATGTAGACTAGTAGAAAGGCGGCGATGGCATTCAGCCCCCAATAGCTGTGAATGATATTACGTCCGATGCATTCCGAAATATAGAGCTCATATTTCGTGATGTTCGGATTTGATATCGGTCACAACTATTATTTTTCGGTTGAATGAGATCTTCGTTCTTTATATGCATTTATCTGCTTCATTATCCTATAAAACATTCAACATTTCAGACCTTAGATACTGTTTTAAAACCTCATGGGTAAAATGTAAATCATAATTAATAAAACCTGGTTCGAATAACTGTAAGTAAACAAAAACATGCTAACGTATCATTACATTTATTTTAAAGTCGAACGGTGTATTATTATCATTATGTATTTTAGTACTTATGCACATTTTATTGTATTCACTAGTTTGAACATAATTGTAAAGCTTTAGCTTGACCTTGTAAAATTGCACTATCGCCAATAAACATTGTCGACGCTACATTGTTTATAACTTTGCCATAGTACATGATTATTAACTATCTATTGTTATCATGTAAAATATAATATATTTTTATAAAAATATTTATGTAAAAACCTTATGTATTTTATGTACTTATAAAGAATCTGAGAAGTAAAAACAGATGTATGTATTGCTAAAGTTGGAACAGAGTTAATATATGGAAAATACTTTAGTCACAATTTTAGTTGAATAAAGTAACCAATAAGGTAGCTAGTGGTTTTCGAGAAAAAAGACATCTATAAAAGCACAATTTTTTAATTTTTCAGATTTTTAAAGCTGGAAAGCTTCGGAGTGTTTAAATTTAAATAAACGAGCTGTTTAAGTCTTTTATTAGTAGAGTAGTGTTTATGCCAAAGAAGTACAAGCCTCTTCCTACAATCACATATTTAAATGGTTTCAAAAAGTAAACAGAATTGATAACAATATATTTTTTAGGTTCAGAAAGCTTTAATTCAAGGTGCTGCCAAGAAACAAATATAAAGAAAATACGTTCAAACAAAATGTATAAATAAATGCAATAAACAAATAAAAAAAGAAATGATTTGTATTATAGTGTTATTGGCATTATAGTGGTGGTTGACAGAACAGAATGAAAGATAAAAGCAAGTTGTGCCGACACCAAAAACATTTGGGCCAAGAGCAAGAAGATAAACTACTAAATCCCGCAGAAACATTATGGCCCTCCCCCTCCTAATATCCAGAATAAAAAAAAACCTGGCGTCAAGCCGCCGTAACGTATCATCAGTGCAAAATTTCTTGCTATAATGCTGATATTTAATTGCTAAATTTAAATTTGTTAAGTAGTAAAGTAAGCGATGAAACTGCCTGTTATGTGATTTAGTTTTCTGAGAAATATTCAAATCAGAGGCAGGTTTAGTTAGGTAAAGTTAAGAGATCATAACTCAAAGTGTTTACATTGCTAAGTAACGATTGCACACACTTCAATTTCGTCAACGCTTCATATGGAGCGTTTCCGGATAATTTATTGAAATGGAGGTTTTTGTGCAACTTCACTGCGCAAGCCATAGAGGGCTCGTAATTTCCGTAAATTTCACACACGAACCATTACATTTCATTCATACTTTTTTACAAAGCCAGGTATAATATTAGACCAAGCTGAATTAGTACTTACTCTAAGAGCTTAATTTCGGTATCAGGTCCTCACGTAGAATCGTACACACGTTACATTAAAGTATTGTCCTATTACGAAGAGTCAAATACGTCACCGGTTTATTTGAACAAAAACGACGATCGCGTCTTCGTAATGGTGGTCGCTCTGTATTAAAGCAACGTCTTATAAATCATAAAAATTACTAGAAAAATCGGAACTTCGAATATTGTATTTAGAACTGCCACACTATATGACTTATGTTAGTGTTAGTCATGTTACACTTAAACTCCGATCACTCCTCTACACACGGTTATTTAAAGAATACTTTTGACCAATTGGAAAAAGTAAGATACGTTATGCTAATTATTAACCATTGTTTATTTAGGAACGAAAAAAGAACTATTTTCGGAATTTTATTTGTCTAATCTATGTCACGTAGCACTTAATGTTAAAACCATCTACAATGGTATTTTCACGCTTGAAGTCGAGGCTTGTATTACTTTGCTTACGTATTATTTTCAAAATCTGTTTAGGCTTTGGCAAAAAAATAAACAGGATTATAATGATACGCTATCATGACCGAATCAATTCTCCTCTTCCCTGCACTAATACATTTAGACTGATTCGATGTGAACGTGTTAAACGCGCAGCCTTCGCGGCCGATTAGCAACGAGGAGTTCCAAGCGATGATCCCGGCGCACTTCCTGGGAGGCGCGCGGCCGCACGCGGCGCACGCACCGCCCGAGCGCGGCGTGCGCGTCACGGTGGAGCGCGCGCCCGCCGTCGTGCTGCCGCCGCCGCCCGCCGAGCTCGGCCGCGTCACCGAGACCATCACCAAGTCCACCTTCACCGAGACCACCGTCACCCGCATCACTGACAACCAACTTGTGGAACCGCTCATCATCGAAGTAAGAACGACGACCGACGACAACAATTTACAACTACTTCATAGTATGAGGCCACGGCCTCTAAATGGCAACTTTTAACTCTCGAGGTTTTACGAAGCCAATGCTCTCGATTAGTGGCGGAAGCATCATCACATTCCTTTATAAGTATCAATAAAAATTTTTTGAAACAGGTGAAAGGTAATATGCACGTTTTCTAGCATATGAAATGGAGTAAGCCTGTTACACTACGGTAGACGCCAAATGAATTTGCAATAAAGTATATTGACTTTTTCTTAATATCTCTGTGCAGGGACTCGAAAAACAAACAATGAACTGTTTTTATTACTAGAAAATGTAAAGGATAAATGTCAATTCAAAATAGCTTTGTCTTTATTTTCGTTTTTTTAAATTAAGAATGTAAGAGGGCCAATGACCGCTATTGCAAATTTATCTGTCTCCTGCCACAGTAACATTACTCGGTTATCTATCTCCACTCAAATCAAAAACAACCTTGCCGTAAATTAAACCAACCTTGCCGTTAATTATTTTGTCATCTTAGTATTTCGGTAAATTGCCGAATGTTGGTATTCGGTGCCGAATGTGTCAAAATTCCTTATAAATTCATCCCGCCTAACTTCGGTTTTGAATCTGCTTGTAAAAGAAAATACGCATGTTTAATAGTAGTAATATTGTGAAAAACGATAAGTTCTAACAAGGTTAGACATAATATATTTTTGTCCGTTTAACAACATTTAATAATGCTCTGAAAAACTCTTACTAGTCAGCCTTACTCGATTGCGTCACTGCTTACCATCAGGTGGGATCGCAGTCAAGCACTAGTTTATATTGATAAAAAAAAACTTCAGATAAGAACAAGATAACAAGGCTAAAGGAACATTAGTGAAACATACCTTCCAGTATACCAGTCAGGTAAAAAATATTGTCTAAAACTTTTAATATAATTAAACGATACACTTTTTGATAATTATTAAAAAAAATGTATTAATTATAAAATGATAGGTAATTAAATGTACAATACTATTTTACTTAATATTATTCGAAATGACCTCCCCCATTTTGAATACATGCCCTCGATTCATATCTATTTTTGCCGCTGCTTTAACCGCTCGGAGAGACAGCAAATTCTGATGAAGTTTAGAGCAGACTGTGTCCTTCAAATATTGCCATATGTTGTAGTCTAATGCGTAAGCAAAGCTCTCCCCCCCTCCCCGAATACTTACGTAGACATTGGTAGAGTCTGTCTAGAAAGTCAAACGACTTTAGTAATTACAAGGTGCAGTTTTAAAACTGCACAATATTTCAGGAGGTTGTAGTAAAACTCATAAATAATCATATAAAAAAACGATACCTGGTCAATAATCAGTAATACTTGTTATTTAATTTTTTAATTACTCTAAACTAAATCGATTGATCGATGGCCGCGGGGGCGTGGCTAGGGTGTGGCGTGCGGGATGATGATTGGATGATACATTATTTATGAAACCATCGTTGCGAGTCAGTGTGTGTGAAAACGACCTTTATTGTTCCGTGTTTGTGTGTGTGAAAAAAAGCGCGGTTATAAAAAAAAAAAATTACCTACTTATTTTATTATTGATTCGGGTCGAGAATCACTAACATAATTACCTCCTGAAATATTTTGCAGCTTCAAAACGACACCTTGTATTAGGGTGAAATGAAATCTGATGTAATCAACGCTGGTTCAATAATCAAGCTTTATTAAGAGATCTTGATCATTGTTTACTAATAGAAGAACCATATGAAAAGTATGAAAAATAAGTATTTTTTAAATGATTAAATATTATACAAAATTCCCAAGTCGTTTGACTTTTTAGACAGACTATACATGAATGTTTCAATGTGTTCTAGTTTCGTTATGAAATTTTGGCATATCCATTCATATTGACAGTCCTCAGTCCATGACACGAATCCATGACTTTTAGTTTTTAATGACATTGGATGTTTACTGCTCAGAGATGTGTATCTGCACACTTTCGTGTGATTTTGTGATACCGACATCGTTCTCTTAATTAACAAAAAAAAAATACTGCTGACATAATCAACATCCCCCTCATCTCCCACGTCATTCAAAATAAGTAGAACTTCCCCACCCCCCTGTAGTTATTACGTAATACTTGAATGGCCCCTTATGAGCTGGTGCAGAGTCCTGTTGAAATATCCAATGTTGGTTTTTGAATATTGTTTAGGAAAGAGGTTTACACTATGTGCGTTAGAATAGTATTTTGGTACACCATGGCACTGGTTTTTACACTTTTTCACAGAAACACACCTCGATTAAATCTGAATATGAAACTCCAAGACAAACCATCAATGACTAAGGATAATGCCCTCGGAATACGCGCGTTGGCTTCTTCACTGCTGTGTGCCTAAACCTTTTCTTGGAGCTTGGTTTCCGCACTTAATCATTTGACCATAGTGCGTGGGGCATACACTTTATAATTTTATTTGATATAACTTTCTTCAATGGGGAAAAGAAATTAATCGAAAAAGAAAATTCATGGATTTTTTCCCGCGTACTGCCGAAACAAAGCGCGTTATCCGACCTTTTTATGATAAGCTCTTAAGTCATAAGTCTACATTTAACACTTGACCGTGGTTCTGCTTAACACCATCTGAAGAGCTAAGATGTTATGTTTACTCACGAGATTTGGTCGGATTCACATCTTCTCTGCTTTGTTGACCGCTGGTGTCCTAACTATGCGAGGTAGATCGCTCCTCTTACGATCTTCAAAGCTTAAATCTTTAGAGTATCGTTTGATTGTGCGATAAACAAACCGTAGTGTTATTTTCACTGTTTGCGGAATATTGAAAATATCTGTTGGCGCGTAACAACGCGGTAATCGCAACTCTTATCTTCTTCAACCATTCCATATTTGGAAATTAAAAATACTAAACTTATGACCAGTAATAAACTGCTATCGCTTGTAAATTCTATCATCACAAATCTAGACATGTTTTTGTCTAAAATATATTTTAGATCTAAAGATCTGAGACTGGGCTCTTTTTCTTTTTCTTCCACGAAAAAGCAGTTTATAAGAAGATAGCTGTTTTAAAAATGAGTTTAGATTATCCCTTCATCGCGAGCTTAGCTTCGCAAAAAAAAAACCCATTCAATACAAATACAAATATTTAACCTTAACCTCAAAATCACTCTTCGGTTTATGCTCTAAAGGTATACTGATGTCGTCTTAAAATAAATGACTTAAAATTGCTAATCCTGTGATGGAAGCAAAAATTAAATGATCTAACAAAACATGCGTATTTCCTTTACTGCAGAAAATAAAAAAATCATTAAGCTAAATCGTACATTCAAATAGAATCGACACTGCATGATTTAATCAATGCATACCACCTTT
Organism: Mythimna ferrago; assembly: GCA_910589285.2. NCBI lineage: Eukaryota > Metazoa > Arthropoda > Insecta > Lepidoptera > Noctuidae > Mythimna > Mythimna ferrago. The sequence continues at coordinate 13,947,397 of OU342687.1, forward strand.
CAATTTTTGTAGTTAGCTCGTAGTAGTATCATGTCACTTGATGTTTGGAAAAGAGGGAGGTGAAGGTGAGGTTATCCACATTTCGTATGGATATCAGTTAAACCTGCTCTGTCTTATACAAGAAAAGACATCTAAGGGTGCCCTTAGATTCGTATATCAATTGATCACGCACGCGATTTTTTTCAAGACGCGAATTCGTTTGTCATGGGGCCACAATTAATATATCCACAATATTCACAAAGCTTGACTGGTAGAGAATGTCTACCAGTACCACTACTGTACTTACATACAATTTTAAATAAAAAAATAAATACAGTATTGTAAAATCGTAGAAAATAAGTCGATGTTAGGATACACAGGATGACAAAACAAACGTGAGTACGTGATCTCATATACGTTTCAATAAAATCTTTCAATATCACAACAATAAATACATTCCCATTTAGTTAGTCATCCACAAACATAACTTGTCGGATAGAGAGCTACTATCCGGCGAAGTTATTTTGTACTTAATACATACAAATATAATAATGTTAAGTCAACGAATTATCAGACGGTTTGGAATGTTATCTCCACGAATGGGGTCTTGAATTAGTAATATCAATATTAAAAGTAATAATATTTCAAACGTGGAACAAAAATTTTAAGACTTGTTTTCTCTTGTTTCAGGACGTCACCTTAGTCAAAGAAGGAGGATCTCTAGGGTTCAGTATTATCGGTGGTACTGACCATTCTTGCGTTCCATTCGGTGGAAAGGAACCCGGAATCTTCATATCGCATGTAAGCGTCAACACTTCCTTTATGCTTTTTGTTTCCAAGCTGCCCTAACAGGCTGCGGGATTGTCTATAAGAACTACTACTACGGCTACTATTACTATGGCAGTGGAAAGCAAAGGGCAACTATCGAAATACAGGTCGTAGCCGGTAAAAGTCTGGCACGCTCTCTTGCTCTACCTAAAGCGGGAAAAGTTACTTGATGATTCCTCACATCAAAAAAAAAAAAAAATGTTGCCCTAATAATGATTGTTAGGAGGCTAATCTCCGCTATATACATGATCATACTCATCTATTACAATTTATTTGCGATCGGCGCAGCACGTCTTCGTCTAGATCTCAAGTAGACGGCAGCAGTCACCTCCTTTTTAGCCATACTTTTAATCCATAAGGCCTGCATATCCGCCTCTGTACTTTTGTATGCATAAAGCGTTAAATAAATAAATTCCAGTCGTAAGTCAAATTAAACATGAATGAAATATTGATCAAGATTTCTGATACCGCTCAACAGGTGGTACCTGGTGGAGTAGCAGCTCGATCAGGCAAGTTGCGCATGGGCGATCGTCTCCTGAAAGTGAACGGTGTAGAACTGCCGGGCGCTACGCACCGCGACGCCGTGCAACTGTTGCTGCAACCGGGCGCCACGCTCACGCTCAGCGTGCGGCACGACCCGCTCCCGAATGGATTCCAGGTTTGTGACGTCATCACACTATACACGAAACACCGTGACACGGGATTGAATAATATATTCTTTATTAATTTATTGTAATTTTGATGATAAGATTACTAAATAAAAACATACGTATTGGTACAATATGCACAAGCTATTCTTGTTAAAATAAATTATATTTTCTTTACTATCTAAGATTTGCCGAAGGAATTAAAATATTAATTTAGAACATCATTTAAAATATGTGCTTAGTTTATTTTATTATTATTGACTTCAATCGAGCCTTTGTCAAGTTTTTGTACAATCCTGTGTCACACAATATTTCAAAATAATGAAATACAATAAATTAAAACAATATTTAATTGTGACAAATACTCTTAATTTAACAAAATACAGTCCCCACCATTGGGTATGTCTTGTTATGAATATTCGTAATCTGTGTGTACATACAAACACATACGTAAGCGCGCAATGTTTTGCATGTTATGCAAGTAACCAAATTTGTGGATATAATGGTGAGAAATTGAACGCATAATGTGTATTCATGAGTAGAATAATTTGAGTATTGTCGCTTACAGTAGACATTTGGCGGTATACAATAATACAAAGTATGCATAACGCTTATGCATTGATGCACATGATTGTTCAACATTTATACTGACAAAAGCATCTGGTATGTCTTCGCTAAGAGTTCTGTCGCTTATCTACTAGTGTGTTTCTTGTTCAGGGATACAATCTTTTTAAACTCGAATAGCACATTGATACAAGTTTTTATTTTGTCGTTATAAAACGCAAACAATTGTTTTGTTCCACACGTTCGCAACACGGCCACCGCCACACGTTCAGGGTCTCATACAAGTTGAGATTGTTGACGCAACTGTAAGTGTGAACGTCGCTCGGCGATCTCGAACTTATGTGTGTTACTTTACCAAATATATATGTCAGTCTCCAACCCCTCATCCAGTCAGTCCGTGTGCCCAGCTATCGTCGTATTCGGAATGGTTATTTCGTAATACAGCTTTACCTACTTAGAACGCGACTTTTCATCTTAAATAAGAATCCTTTTTGCTTATAGCCCTTTCTGCTGTCATGCCAATTACTCTGAAACTTACACCCTTTAAAATTTTGTCTGTCATGTGCTAGGTTTTTTTTTTATCTAGAATGTTTTTGTAAATATTTAGTATGAAGGCTTTTGTCACCTTGAGTGCATGAGGTATTGTGTTGTGGCTTTGCATGTTACAAATGTTTGTGAATGTAGTTAATCGAATTACCCGATTTAAATAGCAAATTTTCTATATCATATACTCAATTTTTGCCTTTAAAATTTTGAATTAATGCCTATAGATTTTTTAATATTACATATTTGGTTTTCCGTGGTTTCAACTTTTTTTACTCTCCAGGACCTAACCATAATCAAACAAGAAGGCGAGAAGCTAGGAATGCACATAAAGGGTGGTTTGAACGGTCAGCGTGGCAATCCTAACGATCCTAATGATGAGGGGGTCTTCATATCGAAGATAAATAGCGGCGGAGCCGCCAGGAGAGATGGTAGACTGAAGGTGGGTACAGTACTATTTATTGATATAACATGATTTGTATTTTATGGGCGTCACCATACATTTTTAAACATAAATATAAACTGATGTTTGTGGGAGCTCTGAGCGCTTAGTGCGAGTTTGGTTGATGCTAACGCGATCCACACGTTTATGACGTTCGTCGCTCCGATTGGCGATCAGAAAGCAAAACGCGGTAAACATTTCGACCACGTTAACGTAAAAAGAACTCGTACTTGGCTTACTAAGCTCTCAACTGTTTTAATTCCCTTAATACAGTTTTAGCCTGGTTTTAAGTAACTCGCAATATGACCACGTTTTAGGTAAACAGTCAAATCTAAAGATATTTCATAAAACAAGTCATGTTTTTATATTAGGTTGGCATGCGTCTATTAGAAGTGAACGGTGTATCGCTACTTGGCGCGACGCACAACGAAGCCGTGAACGCATTGCGATCAGCGACCAACGCACCTTTACACCTCGTCGTGTGCTACGGATACACCAGACCAGAGAAGATCATTGTAAGAATACCATACACTTGAAACTTAACGAAAATATTTGTTGACGCACAATTGGCTACAGCAACTAGTTACAAGGCGTGATACTTCAGGATAAGCAAAGCGCGGGCTACAAATATTTTAGTTGAGTACTGTATATTTCATACCTAGGTACACAATTCAGTTTAAATTAATAAGGATTTTTTATTTTATAATTAAACGCTTTTCAATGCTTCAAAAATTCACGCTTCTATACATACACATTTTGACACAATTCTTTTGTACACTAATTTCATTTGGCACGCTCCCGAGTGTGTGTTTATCTTTCACACCCGAGTTTGTGTCCGTTTTCGCAAACGCATGTTAGAAAGAGATAGACGAAACGAATGTTTGCACAGACCGGTAGCGAGAGCGGGACGGCGGAAACGGGCGGCTCTCTGTCTCACTCAACGTCAAGCCTGGACAGAGATGATAGTACGTTGCACCAACAGCAACAGGTCAGTATAATGAGAGCTTCCTTATATTCCTTTTGGTTGCATCTAAATTTTAGCATGGTTCTTTTTTATTTATTTTTTTTTCAGCTTGAACACAAGCATTCACCCTAGGCTTTAAATTTCATTGTTTAAGATATTGTTATTACTATATTAAATGGATTTGTACCTCTACTTGCTTACTTAGTCGAGAGTGAATAGGTTTCTTCTAGGTAAGCGCGTTCCATCGTCGACCGCATCGTCGCTTTCCATCAGGTGAGATAGCGGTCAAGCGCGAACCTATCAACAATAAAAAAAAAAAAACAACTCGGGCTTGCGGACAGTGAGCAATGGGTAGCTCGCTGTCCGGCCGTCCGGTAACTGTTCGGACCAAGCCCAAGTCGTCGACGGCGCGCGCTGTTCCCGCGCGCCTCAAGGAGTTGTCAGCAACAGCAGGGGCCCAGCCGGGTCGAAGCCTACTGGGGTCAGGGTTATCCGAAAGGGCGCTCGAGCTTCGGTATGAAGGCTTGAAGGAACGGGATGGGTTTTTTAGTCAGTAAGAGTCTGACACTATCTCCCGCTCCGCCCAAGAGCGGGGGTTGTCATTGGATGATTTTTCCCATCGAAAAAAAAAAGTCTGGATAGGCGACTGTCGAGAGATTCTACCAAAAAAGTTATAGTAACAATTCTTCCTGTAATCACAAATCCGTTGATGTGTCGTTTAGTAGACTAAAATAAATATTATATGTTTTAAATAGTAATCAATGAATTTGGTTACCGCAGGAGCAACAATTCCAACAGGACCTAGTTGAGTTTGAACACGAGAAACAAGTCGCTGAAATGAGGGAAAAGTCTACACCTGAAAAGGTTAGTTGGTTGTTCTGTGACTCGTATAATATATTCTGAGATTGTAATATACACCGTTACATTTTAATCGTTTTAATCCTTTGAACCGGTGGTTTCACTTATAAAATACTATTCATCCAAAGCTTGTAGAGCGATGTAACTTTTAAAATAAAAATAAAAAAAACAGCAAGTGATAAGGTAATTACTCGCAAAATATATGAAATAATTGGTAACGCCACGAGATAGTACCTACGTCGGTCGTTGCGGCTTTGTAGACCTACATCGCCCGATCAAGTAAGGTCATTGACTCGCTCAGCTGATCTTCGTGTAAAACAAATGAAATGATTCCAAATTTTCCTTCATACTTTTACAGACTTAGGGCGGACTTAACTGCTTTGTGCCTAAGACATACCTAATAAAATAATTACTTATGCGAAGTGTTAGGTAATTAATTACATTACATGTAAAAATAAATCTCTACAGGCCTGCTAGTTATGGCGTATTTAAAAATGTGGAATCAATCATTTTGATTACAATGATTTAACAAAGTTCTGTTACTTACAATGATTTAAAAAAAGTTCTATTACTTACCTTAATCGCCTTTGTATTTTTATTTATTTAACACTTAAACGGCACGTTAAATTGTTCATAACTAGATACCTAATCAAAATTATTTACAACAATTAATAAGAGTTCTGGGTCAATGGGTCGTCTTAGGGGCTGTTATAAACCTAATAACTAATCACCTCTAGATCATCACTGATTGCAAGTAGCTTGGCACTAAAAACGTCGAGCCGCCTGCGCATCAAGACCCGCGATTTCGTCACCAACTCCAGGTTGGAATACACGTAATTCCGAGACGCCATTATTTTCGCGCGACGACACTACACCTATGACGTCTTGAGGGAAACTGAATTATTCCATGACGTGTGTAACTCACGCGCTGCACTTAGCGCGTGGGGAGCGCGGGGCGCACGGGTCGCGCGCCGCGTCGTATGGCCAAACGAATAGGGTTTTGGGGGCGTGTTTGATCTAGGATTGGTTATTTTTTGTGAGTCCACGTTGACTAGGCGAACGCATCATTATTGTTATTGTGGAGTGGTGCCTACTAATGGTTTGCATTATTTATTCACTCATGCGAGAATTGGTTCGAGTTATTAAAAAAAAAAGTATTTTATTTTTTAATTTTATCTTTACAAATCGATAGTGTTTCATGCACCGGTTCGACCCTCCACGGGATTAAAACGATTAAAATGTAACGGTGTATGTATTCTTAACTTGTTAAATAATTTTACTACCTACTTGCATAAACATAAAGTTCAGTTTACGTTACAACTTCAAGTGATAACAATATGAATAATAATAATCTTTTTCATCCTGATTTCAATTCCATTTTCATTGTATAGATTTTCTTTTGTGTTTCGCCTTGCGCCACCTTAAAGCCGAAAATTATCCCATGGAAACGTACTACTGATATTAAACTACCGTGATTGAGATTTGTTGTAGGATTGTTTAAAAAAAAACTAATATTAAGAGGTGTTTTGTTCAAGTTTCAACTTAATCTACCAAAACTGCAAAATTTTATTGTATCGTTTAGAATGTAGAATATTTCAACAAAACGTTTCAGGTGTTGGATATCGTTCACGCCGTAGAGAGCATGGCTCTCGAGCCCGCGCCTCCGATATCGCCCGAACTGCAACACAAGACGACCACCGTTGTCATGTCCAAACACACACTCCAACCTCAGGTTAGTGCATAAACTGTTCAAACATTAAACTCTTTTAAATAGAAGCTACAGTTAGACTTGTTCTATAAAGAAGCTAAATGATTTGCTCTATCTAAAAATGCCAGAAAAAATATATAATTGTTTCCATTTTAAGAAATATGTGCCAACTGTGTTTAAATTTTTACTAGCTGTCGCATAGTTCTTAATGATGCCATGAATAAATTTGAATCCCCCACAGAAGATCACAGAACAAGAAAGACGGAATAATAATACAAAAAAAAAAAACAAGATAATGATGGTTAAATAAATACTTCAGACATGTTGAATTTAAGAGAACCTCTTGTCTTGTTCTGGGCCTAACTGTAAATAATTCTCCTTTGTATGCATGTATTATATTGTATTTTCCAATTTGATATTAACAATTTATTTAATAAAAATTTAAAGCTTTTTACTTTTGATAATTGGAAAGTTTATATTACAGCATGATGAATAAGATTTAGCTTTGTATTATAGTATTATAAATAACTTTATCGTATTATAAAGGCCGAAACAACTGCTGTATAACTTTTTGCACGGTTAGCATCTTCCTGACTCTGTCAATTGATAGCATGCACTATGTATATTTTGTAGTATAAATTATTGCTTGCATGAAAATATTCGTAAATATTTGTATTGAGTACTTTAAGTATACTATTTTTATGTCTCCTTGTCTTCCAAAATAAATGTTGTTTAGTATATCTACATAAGCCTTTTAATATGTAGTTGGTTGTGATGAAATGGACGGGTGGCACTTTACAGAAAATTTCAGTACACCAATCTCTTTACGGCGAACTATCTGTCTATTATCTGTAAATGTATTAACTATTACAGCATTGATAATGACTTTAAAGGACTGTTTTGCATGTATCCTCAATTCCTTTAAGTTCTCTCTGTTGGGACGTCTACGTAATAATTAATGGAAATGTAATAGAACTTCTAAGTGTACCCTAGTACTATTAGTATAAACCTTATAGCGAGACGATGTTGTTCAGTTGTTATTTTGATTTCATGTAGCTTAGCTCAATGTCGTCATGTGTTAGCTTGTATATGGGTTCTGCCTAGAGGACGACCCTAACTGGTGCAGTTTATGATTCAAAAATAATGACAAAGCGTATTACGTCCATTGCAGAATGCATCCATTGAGGAAAAGGAAGAAAACACATAGTACGGCAATGTTAACTTCTGTCCAAACACTTTGTAAATAAGTAATGTTCAAACAAACTATCGGATACACATAACATGTCCAGTAAACTTATATAATAATGTGTTAAATTTGAACTGTGTTATTTGCCGACAAATCTAAATGAAATAAAATAATTACGCATTTATAATTTTGGTTAACCAATATAATGAGTGTTATGAAATAAATAAATTAGGTAAATGTTTTTAATTCAGAATAGCTGTATGTACCAATGCAATGCTATTTAGTTGCATTGATGATCTTTTATGTCCGTACGTTTACAATGATGTTTTGAGTATAAATATCTGAACATACTTTTTCTATGTCGTTCTAGCTTCGCGCTGTTATGTAATCAACTACATGTAAAACATGAAAATGTTCATTATGAAAAATAATTAAATATAAAGTGGTAAATGTATATAATAGCAAGATTTATCATTGTATTTAGTAAGTAAGGAGAAGGGTATAATATGTAGTTAAGATAATATGATACGTGTCAAACAATATTTTAGTTTGAAATACTGGATTTAGCATTTTTTCTAATCGAGAGTTAGCATCTATCCATAACATGTGGAAAATTCTATTTAACTTAACCTTATACCAATTTTTAACATAATCCACCAGGCGCCTTTACATATTTAATGACATATTACAAGACCTGTCCTACTATATTAATTCCATCATATAAACATCTCGCATTTATTCTATTGATATGACCATTAAATGTTCTGCATTATTACTCAGTCCGATACGACCAATTTATATCATAAATGTAGTTAAATATTTAGCCCACAACCATATTCTATAATAACTAAAACCTAAATACTGACATATTATTATATTTGTAACACGTTGTACTCTATGTAATCTTCAATCCAAGAGACCAATTTTATATACCAGTTTATCCCTGTTTGTCTAACTAGAACAAGTCTATGAATATACATCAATCAATGAACACGACAAAGTAACGTCGAAAAATTTTGAAATGTTTATAAACTTCGCTTCCAACTTTTTGACCGTGTTTATAATTTTTTTTTTTTTTTCTGATGAAACGGTACCTTTGTATACACAGATATTTGTTAAAATAATTATTCTTAATTGATTTAAATTATGTAAGACTTAAAATTAAGATTTCTGGCCAAATTAATATTCTCAACTGCCAATTATTTTACATTTGATAACAACTATTGTGCTTTTACTTTATTTACTTTTTATTGTACAAAATTGTTCTAATTGACGTTATGTTTAGTGCTGCATTAAAATACATGATGTTTCAGATGACGTTTTCTTTTGTTTTTAAGTTAGCATGATTTCAATGACATTTATTTTGGAAGATTTTTGTTCGTCGCTGAATTAAGCTTTTCGGTTTTATGCGAAATAATGATATTGGTTAATATTCATGATTTTATGTATTCATATTTTCGTGCAAGTAGCTTTGCTATTGTTCGACGTATGAAATATGTAATAATAAATTATATTTGGCTCAATTCGTGACGCTCGAGTATGCATTTTGTTTTGGTCTTTTTTTTAGCCGTATGTAGCCAAAGTAATGAGTTGCGTAAGTACCGAGTGGTGCAGTATATTTTGTTGGTTTGGTTAGTCGTCTAGTTCGGTCGCGGCGCCCCCCTCGCCGCTCGCGGTGTTCTCGCAGCAGAAGGCCCGGACGCCGCCCCCCTCCGCACCGACCCCCCCGCCCACGCCCGCGGACGGCACGCCGGTGGACCCGCCGCGCCTGCAGCGCCCCACTCGGCCGCCGCCTGCGCCTCCCGCCACCCCGCTGACTCCTGCGACCCCGGCATCTCCCGCCAAACAAAAACCTCAAGTGCCTCGCAAACCACACACGAAGCGAGTTAGTTTCACACAAGAACCGATGGATGAACCCGAACATTATCCCATATCGACGAACGACACGAATATATTCCGATACTCATTGCATGACGAGCATGATGACGAACGAACGGAGCCTATGATCATTGACACTAACGATGCATGCGAGGGGTTCAGCTCCTTACTAATCCGAGACCAAACAACTACCGAGTTGGGAGTTTTGAGACCGGTCCCTAAAGCGAGTCGAGTACTTCACGCCGACCTCATCATCCCGCCTCCGCCTTTGTTCGACACTTACGTTAGTGATAGTGAATTAATTGAAGATGAAGATATTGAGGCAAGTCTACCACCTATCACTGTAATTCCTGAACGGATTTTGCTGCCTGAGCCTGCGGTGGCCGAAACATCCATGCAGTCCTCAAATTCCACAAATTCTCCTGAAACTGAAAACCCTCCTCCCCTTGTAAATTATGACGCCTTTCCAAATTTGGTTTCGGGGCCGGTCATTCCTGACGCACCATTTCGCTCGATAATAGTATCAGCAGTGCCATCAAGTCAAGTCTTCCGTACATCAGAACTTCCTGTAGCCAATGATGAATATTATAAGGAACTTTCTGTAAGTCCTAGTGGAGAACCCGATCCCCCTGCATTACTACACGCACAATACAAAACTCTGCCTACTGTGTCACATGTCCCTAACTCTCCATGTAGCTTACATCCAGATCAAACTTATATCGATCAGCGAACTATGTATGTACCCGTGCACCGTTCATTACGTGATTTGAGGACAGAAAATAGTACACCGGGTATGGTTCATTCTAACACATACCCGCCAATCAACCCGTACCCATCTCTAACGACTGTAGCTGGAACATACAATCCATACACATGCACAGTCCCTGTTTGTTCCTCCAATCCAATTGGTTTTATGAATCACAAATCACATACCGCTCTAGTCAGTACTCTAGGACAAGATATAAATGCAAACATCACTTCATCCGTCCCCACTAATAACGATGATGCGCCTAAAAGTGTTCAATCAGAGAGAAGAGTTCGTTTCGGTGAGGTGACGACATTGGCCGAAACCGATAGAATGTCGAACAGTTCGGATCCCTTGAGGGAAGGGAGCCCAACGCCCGCATCCGCCTTGAAACCCGCATGGAGCAGCAAAATCAAATCCTTCGCCACCGGCGAGGTAAACATCAATGTACGGAATCTTATCCTCGCACATACACACTCAGCTTCTTTTGATTGTGTTCGTCGGCAACCCAACCTGGATTCTTGACTAAAAACCACATAGTCTGTCATCCCTCCATATCCCATTTTGTTACTTACCCCCATTGAATTATTGTTTTTAACTTGCAATTACTTATATTTTGCATGTTTGATTTACTAACCGCAATAACCTTATTTTATAATTATTATTATTGTTTAATAAAACATTGACTGCATGGGTGTGAAGCCTGGAGAAGGGATTTCAATGCTTGTAAATATCATAAGCTTTTTAACTCATTATTTATTTGATGTGCGTATCAAGTTGTTGGTGTGATTAGCTAATCAAACTGAATATTCTCAGGCTTCCCCACCTCATTCTGGTAATTTTGTGAAAGCGTCTGTCAGCGATAAGAAGAAGTTCTTCGAAAATGCTATGGAAGAAAGTCATAAACCATCGCCCAAGCCAGGTAAAAAAGCAAGCAAGCAAGCATTCGTAATTCGCAATTTAGATATAAAAAAATAAATTATAATGAATAATGTCGCTTAGTATATTACACTCATGTTAATATTGACTCGGCTTGACTATGAGGACCAATGCAATCAGATAGAAAAATTTATTTCACCAGTAATAGTTAAGGAGATAAACACATTTCGTGCGGCCTACCCAAATAGCTTTTCCTTGGTTCGTTCAAGTTGTTAAGTTCTTTATTAATCCTGAGTTGAGCTATTCGAATATAGACAAATGCTTGCACTGACTGGACAGGTCCACTCAAATCTTTCTGGTTCTTTCCTCAAAAGACCATTTAAAACACTAATTTGCATGGTTCTCATATGATTTGACCGTTACCTACAAGTTTGCTGTATCGATTTTTTTAAAAGAGACTTGGACCTCTGTGTTTGTTTCGGTGTTTCTTTTCAGGGTAATCAGCTGGGAAAAACCGATCTCATCTAATTTAAACTGACTGAAAAGTTGACGTGTCAAAGTGCGCTTAAAACTTTATTTGCAAAATAAATATAATTTATCAGAGAGAGCATCTAAAAAGTCAGCTGTAATGGTTAACTGCTGTTTTCAGAAAAAGTTTTCACATTCCTATCAGCGGATGAGGTGGAGAAATTGAAGCAAGAAGAGGAAAGGAAGATGGCGTCTCTGTCGCGATCAGAGCTCGGCTCGTGGTCCCCAGGCGAGGACCGCCAGAGTGGATATAGCTCACATTCCGACGACGAACCTTATGAGAACGGCCATAGGTAAGACACGTCTTTCAAAATTTTTATAAAGATCGATGGATTGGATGGACACGAAGAAAATTTGCGTTTCTGAAAAATATGTTAAATGAAGTTCGCTCATCTAGCGGTATTTAAGTCGAACAGAATGGAAAGGGCTATCTAATCATAAGAAACTTGTTGTTTTTTGAGAATTAGTTTATGGGTCGCTGATTGGACTGTGACACTACACCTATGCTAATCTCAACATTGGTGGACCTCCGAAAGGCTGCCTAGATTTTCTGTAATAACTTTGGTTTGTTTTTGTGTAGTGTGTCTGGAGGCGTCAGTCCGTCAGCTAAGTCACAACGCAGACGCGCGGGGCGTGACGGTGAGGTAGAGGATGCGGCAACGCGTGCGGCGCGACGCGCTGCTTGGCGGGCCGCTAGGCTGCGCTCGCTCGAACAGGTCAGTGATCACCAAAAGAATGGTAAAAATAACGGCATCAGCTGCATCCAGATAAAAGTATAAATGATGTTGAGAATTATAGGACAGCCTGTCTAAAATCGTAGAAGCAACTAGTAAAATTAAACTAAACTGCCCACATTTGCCCAAGCGTAGTTTGATGTTTGAATAATAATACGGCTCGAAGGACCATAGAAATATCGTAATAATGACATGAGTTTCAAAATGAATGTAAGATGTCTGTCGTTCTATTTTATGTTATACAAATTAACAATATAGGTTAAACGGGTTTATGATTTATTTAGGAGGCGCTTGAATCACAGAAAGTGATAAAAAGCATGGTGGGACCAGCGAGTGACATCTTAGAAGATCCACCGAGGGAGAACTCCAACGAGGTAATTACTCCAAATTATAGCAGCTCCATATTTTGATGAATCAGTTGAATGTTGTCCAAATTAAAATACTAAAGCAACCAATCTTGTAAATGGAAAAATGATCATGTTTGTTCCCCAAACCTAATTTTAATTAATTCAATGTAGAATCAAATATCATATCACCTTGTCATCGTCGCTTCTCATTCCAATATCCAACGTCATCTTTTTTCCATTTCAGATTTAGAATGTCATAATCCAATAATATTCCATGAATGTTTGTAACTGTTAACATTGTGATTAACACTGAAAGCATATTGTCTTTGTCTAGTAAGCAATGATAAAGTCTGTCCTAGTTCTGTCTGTATTCCATTTGAATGTTTGATTTGATACCTTTGATGTCTTGTTGCAAGTACCTGTAACAGTACTTATGATTTAACTTGAACTAACACATTGTGGTAAATATGTCTTATCATGGGTGGGGATCAATGTCGCTTGGCTGGCATATTATTGTACGTTCACATTGGGCTGCGAATGTCAAAATTGGCTTTACAAATTATAGAAATGGCCCCTGCCACGTATCGCGTTACGTACAAAACCGGGCCCTATACTGGCCGTCAAGGAGAAAGAAAAATTGTTAGACGAGCGCATTACTCTTCGGACCGAGGAGTTCGTGTGCCCGGCCACCGGCGAGACTAAAGTGCGAACCGTCGAGTACATTGAGAAAGTCATTGAGAAAGAGGTACGCGTACAACGCCGCGACTTGTACATTGTGCTACGTAAGACGCTGTACACAAGCAATGCCGTATCGTGTGGTTTTTATATCTTTTGTATATCTTTAAAACTACGCTTAGCTTTCAACGTGCAACTGTTGTGACGGACAAAGACCGAACTATAGACTGACTAAACGAAACGAATTTTGTATCAAGACAATGAAATAGAACGACTGACAAAGATCAACTGCGTGTATAAACACTAAAATGTTGACGGGATCTTTTAAGTGCACATAACGAAATACACAATATAGCACAACACAAACTTTAAACACCACAATTTGCAGTAGACATGTTTTAGGAAAAATTAATAATCAGTTATGATATCTATTTGAAGTTATTGCACTAAATTCCACAAAGGCACAAAATGCTTGATTCTGATTTTTTATGCTCTTTTATTACTATTTAGGTGTGGCTAACAAAATATGAAAGTCTGTAAAAGAGGTAAAAGCTTTTGATCAATTCTTGAGTTTAAAGTAATAATATTCTTGTATAAAACTTGATCGCCGATGGTTGTAAGCTTGTGGAATTTAAGAAAATAATGAGGAATATGATTTAATAACTGATTTACAACTTTTCTGCGAAAGTATTGAAATGTAGATAATCACGTAGTACCTAATTACACTCACGTTAGCCTAGAACTAAAATCGACGTGGCAATAACAAGACTTAGTTATAGAATATCCACATAATATTATATTGTTATAGATCCCATGTTATATACAATTTATTTGCCCCATTTGACAATATCCCGATTTCCAAGGTATCCCCCTTTTATTTTCTTTTAATTCTTCTTATCTATTTAATGTTTTCACGAGTGTTGCATGATATTTTGGCATGGCATGCTAACTTAATTTATTGTGTAATTTGTCAGACGATACCTGGATTCTAGACACGGCAAGCTTCAACGAAAACAATGGTTTGTTGCGTTTATTACTCTACAGAAATATATATACTAAAGCTTTTCATTGCTTTAGCAGCAAAAGCAAAACTAACCCACTAATGCCTGTATATAAGAAGATTAACAATTATATAAGTATTTAGTGCATGTCATTTCCCGTAGGTAACCTACATCAAAAATTTACAAAGGGTTGTCCAAAATTGTGACCATTTGTATTAGAGTGCTTATGTGTTCTATGTTTTTTTTTAGTTATGTATATCACAATTTTGAGCACATAGTTCCATGACATTAACTTTGTTATCGAATTCGAAATATACTTTCATAATTTCCCGTTCTGAAACAAAATACTAAAAGAACATCATTCATTTAAAGAATTTAGATAACTTTCTGAAGGCAGTAATTTTATATCATTTCTCAGAAGCATTTCTCATTCATTCTCGAACAGTTATTACAAAAGTTTAGGACTTTGGCTTTAATTGTGTTTATCTATACAGGTGGAAACGACGCAAGAAAAAATTATTTCTTTGGAATTAACAACTAGCCCGAGTAGCGAAACAGCGCCTACCGACCTTGAGGAGGCCGGTATTAGCTTAGGAGAAGGCGAGACCGAGGGCGGCGACTCGCTGCAGCCCGATATCGTGCAGGTGGTGAACCCTCTGCTGGACGGCGGCGCGGGCCGCGTCACCGCCATCCCCGTCGGCCCCGCGCACCGCGTCACCGCGTACACAGAACAACCGCAGTAGACCACACACTCAGATCTCTACCCCCACACTCCTCAATCTCCGCTCCCTTACCTACCTGAACGACCCCATGACAACACATCGGCTATAACCACAGTTGTAATAGATACGACTCGACCGCCGTCGAGAATCGAACTCGATTGTAGATTTCTTCAACGAAACGAACGTTCGTGAAACGAGTTTCCATCTTAATTTTGTATTGTAACTGTGATAATAAATTTAGATTCCACCGACTTGTTATGTTACTTAAAGGCGCTTGAAGAAATCCACTAGCGAGATGCGTTTTGTGGCATTTTAATTTTGATCACAATTTTTATTTTTTAATTTAGTTTTGCGACGGAGATTTTAGAATAATAATAGGTGTTACTATATATTTTTGGAAATATTAATAGTTATTATTCTTTGAATACTTTACGTATTTAATTTTAAATAATTTTCATTCCGTGCAAGTCTTTATTTTGACTGAATGTTGATGCTGTACCTGCTGAGGAATGTGACTGGTTGATGACCAGAATGTGAATGTAAGCCGAGTGTAAGATGATAGAGTTGTACATGCCATCAACAACACGCTATGGAATGCGACGCAAGTGTAGGAGAGTGGCATCACATTTGACGATATAACTTAATTATATCTATTTTACTTGCATTATACAATTACATATTTTATTTGCGTATTGTTGTTTCATTCAGTATTTTGTGTTTGATGATGTATTAATATTTTAATTTAATGTAATATTAATTTAATTTTATATGTGGTGCCTTGATTTCTTGAAATCAATTTTATTATTATAATAATATACGATTTTATTATTCAAACTTCATTATATTTTATTTCATTATTCTTGTAATTTTGTTTCGGAAAGTAATTTTACATTAAGTTATAATATAAAGATTGTAATCTTACAAAAGGTGATGAATTACGCATTTGCATCAGTATGACCGTAGTGTTTATTTTTAAGATTGCTGTAAATGTCCAGAGGTAACAACAAAGTGTACATTTCCGACTGTATGAAATGTAAGATTTGATTTTGATAAAATATGTATTACGGTAAATAAATTGAAGTGTTGAATGAGAGAATGTGTGTCCTTTATACCTTTCTAGTGATATGTGCATTGTAAACTATTGAAAACATTGTATGTTTGTCCCAATTAAATGTTTTAATATATATTTTAATAAAATTATGCTGTGGTTTTATTAAAAAAAACTCAAGATTTAGGCTATTATATTTAATCTAGGTATATAATAATAACAATATATCTGAGGAACACAATTTAAACGTCTATGACCTAATAAGAACAACAAAAATATCTTAAAAATAAGTAACGAATAATAATACTCTACTACTTCTTTGGTGCGATAATGCCTTCCAGTTGCGCCTGAAATCAAATAATTGTGATTAGGAAATTGCAGATAGGTAGATACTCAAGTTTTTATAGTGCAATTTATGTTATACTAGCTGCCAGCGGCTTCACCCGGGTGATAGAAACTTATCCCAAGGGAACATACTGCCGGGATAAAAAGTATCCTTTGTGGTATTCCACGATACGGTCTACCCGTGTACCAAGTTTCATCGAAATCCATTCAGTAGTTTTTGTATGAATGAGTAACAAACGTCCATACATTTTGGCTGGCCTGTTAGTATAGTGGTTAGTGGCCCTGATTTCTAAGCCGGAGGTCGTGGGTTCGATTCCCACCCAGGACAAATGTTTGTGTATTGAGCACGATCATTTTGTTCTGTCTGGGTGTAATTTATCTATATAGGTATATGAAGTATGTTTATCAGTTGTTTAGTACTCATAGCACAAGCTCTGCTTAGTTTGAGACTAGATGGCGTTGTGTGATTGTTGTGGAATATTATTATTATTATACATACAAATTTTCGGGTTTACAATATGATATATAGCAAAAACTCGCTAAAGTCGATGTGAAATTCGCAGCCAAGTTGCGAGCTGACAGACCAGTATGCCATTGACTTGAAATAAGCTGTTCTCACCTTGAGTTGAGCGTTGGTCTTCTTCAAAGCCAGTAACTCTTCTTGGTGACGCTTCTCTTCAGCGGCTCGTAGTTCAGCCGCACGACGTTCAAGCTGCTCAGTCTTTTGTTTCAATTCCAAACATTGTTTCTCCAGGGAGGAACGTTCAGCTTCCAGCTTTGCTACTTGATCCATTAAGTCTGATTTTCCTTGCTCTGACTAAGAATGATAAGTTACTTTAAAATTTCTTCTTTTGTACCACCTTGTATTTTTCGATGGCGTAGGCAATAGATGTAGGTAAAAGTTATAAGTACCTACTAAATTTCATGAAATACTCCTAGTTACCATATTTTATTGGAATGCTTTTTGTATAGTATATATGTCGCCAGCAGAAAACTAATCCAGACTGCCTAAATTTATATATTTGCCTATTTTATAATACCTATATTCCTATTTAATGAAAAAAAAATCCAATAATGTCTGATCTGCCAATCGATTTAAGGTGCGTTTGGGATCATAGCAAAGGAAAAGAAATAAAATATGAAATTTCGAACCTGTAAAGCTTTCCTCATACCGAAAGCGATGGAACTACAGTAGAGCGTTTGGTAAGCTTCCATCGTGATTTTCGCTTCATCGCGCACCCTCAGTAGTAAAAGGCCTCTTTCTCCACAGTTTATGGTTACCTGTAGAAATTATACCTACTATTATTTATTTTTTTCTAAAATCTTTAATGCTACGTTACGTACGTACGCCGAGGCTGGGCCCACATGTAAACGTAGCATTATGTGTTTAAAATATGCTAACTTTGCATTAGTTATACCTGCTTCGAGAAGAAGGGCATACAAGAAGCATTAACCTGCTTCTTGTAGTGCCTTTAGCTGGTTTTACCGCAAATAACTTCAGGAAGAAGGAAGACGTTGAAATCCTATATGTTTGGGCATAACGACTTGGTATTTATGTACCTAGCCCAATTGGGTGCGCTTAATCGAAAGTAATAGGTGCAGCGATGTAAAGTGGGGTATCATGCACGCACACGCAAAAGAACGCTGAATCATTTTTTTAGACCGCAATTGCTCATGTATGTAGTGTAGTATTTTTGGGATCAATCAAAAAATATGTGAACCTGTCGTATAAGCTCATCGAAGCACTGGGTGTAGAGCTGTCGTCGAACGGGACAAATGCCCGTTTCTCTGGCTTGTCTCTGTTGCAAACGCGTGTCAAGCATCTCTTGTAGATTTATCACATCCAGCCGAGTCGCAGGAGTTGATGAAATCTAAATTAAAAACATCAGATCATTAATGTTCGCAGATAAATGCGGCAAAACGTTGAACCTCTTTTTCAGGTAGATGTGGTAGGTACTATATCAGATCGTCGCGTGTTAAGGCACAGTTAAAATTCAGGTTACTTAAATAAAGTTGTATTTTTTCAACATTATTTTTGATGTCTCTATGGATGGAGCAATGTTTTGGCGAAAACGGGTGTCTTTTTAACACACTACTTAATTAGGCATCTTAAATCCTGCCAGAGCTAATTGCCAGGCCAATACATTAAATAAAATTCAAGCTCCTGGGAATCCCAAATCATCGACTATCTCAAGGGCTAGACTACGAAATCGTGTAGAAATGACACTAGAGCACCTTTTGAGTCCATATTTGGCCATCTTCTTCCCATTCCTTTGGTGGCAAAATGGCATTTAGGATCTCTTCTGTTTCCTTTTTGGCTTCTGTTGGTACGCATGGTTGTATGGACGAACCTGCGAGAATTGGTACCTGCAATAAGAAATAAGAATCCGCAACGCATATCTTTTGATTGTGTTTGGCAAATCAACCATGAATGTTTGAAACAAGACTAAATTACTTACGACTTTCTCCGCCCGCTTTGTGACTAGTACGGGATTGTCGTAACGAACTAATGTTTCTTCTGAGGACACGGGAGCTCTCTCAGTCATTTCTAAAACTATTTATGTAAATAGATTTATTTAATTTGTACTAGAACTGTCAATGTCGAAGACCGATGCGTCGTGTATTGTACACAAGGTTTCGTCACCATGGTGACTGCCTGTTGCATAGCGATGTTTTTTGGTTGCAAAAATCAGAAATTAGTGGCCCCTCCCCGGCTTTGACCGGGTACAATATTAGTTGTAAGCCCCATCGTACACAAAGCTACACAAATCTTCGATACGAATGTTGTATACCACATTAGTATCAAATCGCGAGTATCGAGTAGCGCACGGTCCGTTCATCCGACGCTACTCGTGTACGAACTTCAATGGATTTGTATGGCGGCAGTCGCTTGAAGACTAAAATCGTTGAGTCTCTAAGATTAGCCTTGTTTACGAAGGGGCTAAGATTTAGGTGTTAGCGGAAAACAGACAGACACGTAAAGCGACTTTGTTTTATACTGTAGATACCTACTAGCTGCTGCCAGCGGCTTCGCTCGCGTGATAGTAGAAAATTATCCCAAGGATACCCATACTTCCAGGATAAAAACTAGATACCTATCCTATTTTCTATTCCAGGACATAGAATAACCGTGTAGGTACCTAGTTTACTTAATCGAAATCAATCCAGTAGTTTTTACGTGAAAGAGTAGGAAACATCCATACATACAAACTTTCGCGTTAAGTAGGATAGAAAACTACTCATAGTTTATCATCATTATTTTAGCCGAGACGTCCACTGGTGGACACAGGGCTACCACAAATCTTGCTACAACGAACGGTCACCGTAGGCGTAGGTTTGCGGACGGTAAGCAACGGGTAGCATGCCGTCCGGTCGTCTGGACCGAGCCCAAGTCGTTGACGGCGCGAATTGTTCCACGCGCGCCTCTAGAAGATGTCAGCAACCGTAGGGGCCAAGCGCGATCGAAATCTACTAGGGCCAAGGGTGATGCGACAGAGATCCCCGGGGCCCTAGAACGATGGCAAAGAAGGAACAGGATTGGATTTTTTTTTAGTACCTAAGTAAAAGTCTGATACGCCCTCAAGCTCCGCCCCCAAGAGCGGGAGATGTCAGTAGATGATTTTCCCACCTAAAAAAATTAAAAAAGAGGGCCCAGCAGAGTCGAAGCCTACGGGGGCCATGGGTTAAGTAAAAGTGAGCCCCGGGGCCCCGGAACGCAAGGCAGAGAAGGAAGATAGGAGTGGGTTTTAGTCAGTAAAACTTTGAAAACTCCGCCCAAGGGCGGGAGGAGTCATTGGATGATTTAACACCTAAAAAAAATTCCAGCTGGTGTTTATCCTTCGAGTTTGGTGGAATCATAAACCTTCAGAAGGCACTTGAGGATCGACTTTCCACCCCTCTTCAGGAGTTCGGCTATGTTCCGTCATTACCCGACGTCTTGTTGTTTTTAAGCTGATTCTGAGACAATCTATTTTTGTACAGGCTGACATTCGGAATGTCTTCGTTATTAATATCGAGTCAAACTTGCTTGCTTGAAGTTAACTTGTAAGTAGGTACAACTGTTCATAGAATGCATCGATCTCTTTCAGAAGCTTTGATATAACGGATATGACATCATCATCGTCGGTCTTCAGCTTCGCGAGCTGTTTTGGCTTCTGCCCAATAGACGATTAAAAAAAAATGCTCAATCTTTTCTTTAACCCTTTCGGCTTTAAAGCAGTGATCAATTTTTTAGGAGTTTGAAATCTATCTTCTCAGCGGCCGGGTATAATTCCCGGCTTCGTCTAAAGACCGCAGAATCATCTTATATCTACTTCTGCTTCATGAACTCAAGAGTAGGATCAGAGAGCCTCTTGTTCTTAGGTATATGATGAGTTTTAAAGAACTCGGACTCGACCATATGGTCTGGTCAGTTTCTATAAAACTCAATTCGACGAGGATATGCAAAAAGTAGTATAGTCGGTCTTATAACGTTCCTACTGTTGGGACTCAGGCCTCCTCTCTAGGAGGGAATAGGCTGTAACCCAACACGCGGGCCCAGTGCGGGTTGGTGGATGTCACATGTCTTCGAATTTTTAGTTCTAGGACATGCTGGTTTCCTCGCGATGTTTTCTTTTACCATTTTGAGAGCAGTGCTGATGAATTAAATTACACAAAGTAATACGCCTGGCTGGGTTTGAACCCGTGACCTGCACTCGTAAGTCGGAGCCGTTACCAGTCGCGGGAATGCGGTGGATGCGAGACGCACAGGATCGGTCGTTGTGGCGACGCTTGGGGGAGGCCTATGTCCAACAGTGGACGTCTTTTGGCTGAAATGATGATGATGATGATGAGATCGGAGAAGACAACCCACATTATACCTAACCACTTCCTCCGAGTTTCTTAACTGACTTGGTTCAATGTCTAATTGTCTAAAACCAAGGGTCTAAGTATTATTATTATTAGTCATTGACATAGCAGATGGTTGTGTGTACTGCTCATTGTGTGCAGGGATCGGAACTGGGTCGGCTCGTAAAATGTATCGACGATGCATGTAGCTATCTTTTACAAATAACACAGTAAACCTCTCCAAAATACTAAAGTAAAATATTATGTAAAAAAAAAAAAACAAAACCTACAAATAAAAACAGTTATTTGAGACAATTAGTTTGAATTCCATTTTAATCAGCAAATTATACTTAAAATAAAAAGTTTGTAAATTACATTACAGATACTTAATAACAGTCTTTTGAATCTGATATTGCAGTGTCCAAACAAAACCTTCTTCACAGTACATTCCAGATAGCTGTCTATTCAACACAAACCATCACGAATCATGTTTGATTGTGATTCAAACACATTTTCTTCCTTATTCATTGGGAATCACTACTGGAACTTGAACTGGAGTCGGTGGACATGACTTCTACGTCTTCTTGATTGGGCGCGTCCTTGCTGCGGCCGTCGATCGCGACGGAGTTGCCGCCTCCGACTGACATGTGGAGCTCTCCAGATGGATGCCATGTGAACTGGTTTGATGCTGAAGCTGGCACTGTGGGGAAAGAAAAACATTGTGCATTATTACAATATACTTTGTATTAGGATTTATTTGAAAATTTCAATGAAAATATGGAGGAAGACCTTAGCCCAGCAATGGGACACATAATATTCCTAAGAATATTAAATTTCATTTTCCATTTTCCTAATGATGAACTATGGTGAATGACATGATGATATCTGTTATATTTAGCACTGACATCCTACATGATCAATTCAAATAGTAACCTGCTATAATTTATGACTGCATGAGGAAATGCAATTCACCATACATTAGAGCCATAAAGCTTATTCAAGCATGGAAATACCCATAATTGCTCTGTAGTAACTTTTAATATATAAATGAGCTAGAATAAATTTCTTAGGAAAAGTATGAATAATATGACTCACCCCCGCCTGTGGTCATTCTATGCAGTTCGTTTAGTGTAGATGGTGTGTGTCCATTGAGTGGCAGGTCGCAGAGCCGCCCGAGCATTCCTAACCTCATCTCAAGATCTGTGGGGTACGGTCTGCGTGGATCTCCAGGTTGCCACGATAGCGGGGCACTCACTGCATTTGAAGCACTGATTCTGTACATTTAGTGTTTTTGTTACAACAAGGAACTGTGAGTACAAACGTTTTTATAAAATAAAAAAATATTCTATGAATTTTTACATAAACATAATGACTTGCCTGTGTGCAAACTTGATCAAATCTTCAGATGATACTGGCCGTTTTCTTGACTTGACTATTGAAGCAAGCTTCTGTCTAGCTTGATATAATGATGTTGCAAGGATTTGTTCTGCATCTTTGAGTTGTCTTTGTAAGTGGTAGATGTCTTGATCCTATATAAACAGTAGAAAGATGTTAGTGTCTTTGAACATATTGGTGGCATATTAAACAAAAATGTAGAAGATAAACAATCATTTCTGTGTAGTTTTACCTTGTTTTCAACTTCAGCCTTCAAGTCATTCATTTTCTGTTGAATTTTGGCTTGTTCATCAGCTAACTCCAACGTCTTCTTAAATTCTGAATCTTTTGAGAGTAGCAGGTCTGTTAACTGTGCATGGTCTGCCGCAGACAGCTTTTGAGGTTTTGGAGCGATTGATACTTCTATCATTTCTCTGTAAAATGAGATAATTACATCATAATAACAATACTTTCTTTTCTAATATTCATTTAACGAATAAATTCACTCACTTAGAAATTAATTCAATATCGTCAATCAACGCCAGTAGTCGGTCTTTAGTGCTCAAATGGGATGCCATGATACCCCAATAACTAAATAGCTTTGTTCGACGCAGAGATTCTCTAATGTTTCAGTTCATAAAACTTGTTTAAAGATGCAATTAAACAGAATAAAATCTCGTCAGTCATCAGGGTTCTCAATTCTCAAATAATTACACACAGTATCGAGTTTGACAGCATCAGCAAAGAATGACAGACAGAAGGACAGCTTTGACAATTACAAAAAGTTGCCAAGTTATCACAACTTATAATCCAGCTCGCTTCGGATCTTCGGATTGATTCGCGTGTTGAAACGCGCGAACTTCAATATGTGTGTTGTTGTCTTTTTGAGTTGTTTTGAAATTTACTGCAAGGTGTTATAATTCTTTCATGAGCCATAATTATCAAAAGTCTTCCCATTTCTATTTTATTGCAGTCCCGCATCGATCGCTAGTAAAGAAATTATTATTTTACCTACCTACATATTTTCTAATTTTATTAAACAAGTCCTACATAGTTACTTACTTTTTACCTGATAAAACGAATAAAGAAAGATGAAAGCAACAGCAGCTGGCGTGTTTCAACTGCATTAATTGTGAAAAAAGTTGTCGAAAGAAGTTTACACTCAATGTTGTTTGTCTTTATTTACGTGAAAGAATTAGCTAAAATAGATTTTAGTTTTGTTTCGTTCTTATTGTGATATTGAACCATGTCAATAATTGCCTAAGTTATCAAGCTTATTAACCGAGTCAGATGCAGAGAACTTATTGATTTCATCTCGGAAATATAGGTAGTTTCCTAAAGGTAGGTAGGTGTTTTATTTAATAAGTAACTTTATTTTTACTATCTGCTGCCTGTGGATAAAATAATTGCATTTATTGCTTACACAGCGAGTCATTTTCGTGTACGTGCAGTGAACGGAAATATAGATAGGTAGGTATAACCGTAGGTATATGTACTTGCCTACCTTGGTTATTGTTTTGTACACATAGTAGTCATAATGTTATGCGATTCACACGAACCGGCTTTTGTGCACGCTGTTGCTGCGTGATCAGCTGATGGCGAGGGGAATGTGGGCAGAGGGGAGGCTGGGGTAGTATGAGGGGAGAGAGGGGAACCACGCTGTGAACATGCGCACACCACGTGCTCGTGAGACTTTATTACTGTGCGTCACCTTTAATAAAATTAGATGTACTTTCATTAAGTTTGTGGTTTTTCTTTGAGAGTATTTTGATTTACATTGTAGGTACGACACCAGTAGGTACCTACCTAATGATTCAAAGAACACATTTAATTAGTAACGTAGTAAACATGATCACGACTAGCATTCGTGATGAATAAATAAATTATCTATTTGACAAAAATAAATCTTAAACAAAGTCATATATGAAATACGTACCTAATAAATTATTAAAACTTATTTTATTAACAAAAAAATCAAAAACTGCTAACTAAAAATAAAATATGTGGTCATACCCTATTCCTACACTAATAAAGGCAGCAATGCCACAGCCTAGCTAAATCAGTTGGTTCAAAAGATGTGTTTGATATTATTATGTTATGTTTGACATTATGTACCTAAATTAAGTCCTATAACAAGAAATCTTAATGGACGTCCCTTATAAAACGAACTTTCAAACTATTAAATGCAATGAAATTACTATCAACACCATTGTAAGTTACAAGCAATTCTTTAGGCTGTGGTGGAGGTTTCTTTTCTGACATCACACACCAGGGGAGAGGGGGAGGGGTTGCCTGCTGTTGTTGATTCGATCGGACGCCCGCTGGCTCGCTGCAATAACAGTTCCAGTCCGAGCTTGGCAGTAGAGGTGAAATTGGCTTCTCTGCCAATCTAATGGAAAATCGTTCCTTCGAGAAAGTGTCATCTGCGATCGTGTTAAACAAATCAAACATTCACCTAAGACGCGACAATTGCCGTAAACAACAAATCCTGCTGCTACTATTATGTTGTTTAAACGGATCATTGAAGGAAAGTCCATGTTGAATGCGGATGCCAAGAATATTTCGATGGAGAAATGTTCTAGAAGGAGGTCGGAATGCGATGGATGTAGTGACCATTCCACGTGAGTCTGGATCCTGTACTTCTATCTTGGTTCTAATTACATTAAATTATATTGAAACGGGGTCAATAGGAATGCAGGGGTGAATAGAAACAAAATTTTAAATAAGTACTTTGTTAATTAATGTAATAAAACAAAACATTGATGTTTTTTTACGGTACCAAAGTGAAAAAACATATTCAAACTTTTGTTTCTATACACCCCTGTATTCCAATTCACCCCGTTTGTAGGTATTTTATTTTAAGTAGGGTGACTAAACTTCTTGATCTAGGTTTAATGCAACTGTCTAGCTGTCTATTAATAGACGGCGCGTTCACGGTAACCAGCATTTTCAAAGCAAAAAAAGGAGCAAAATAACAGACCTAGGCACGAACTCGTTTATGCCGCGGACGGAGGAGTTACCTATGTATTTATTTTTAAACACCAGTTTAAATCAATGCCACCGATGTGCATTTTTGACCGAGTTTAACACAAACAAACTAGTAAAGTTAATCGGAGCTGCCGAATATTATCTTAATGTTTGTTTACATTTATATTAATAGCGGTCAAAGAGGGTAATTATTGACCATTATGGGTTCAAAAGGGATCATTGATCTTCAGATAATGACTGTACGAATGATACTAATTTACCTGTCAAGACCTACTTAGGTATTTGACATCAGTTCACAAGGGATAAATATTAATATAACATTTTTTTTCGTGTTCAATGAATAAATATTGCTGTAAGCCCGTGAATATTTTAACACACACAGTTTCGTTTGTTGTGGTAGGTAAGTGCTGTTTCATACGCTCCGCTGTTTGACCGGTTTTGATATTTTTTATGATGGAGAAATATTTAGGTACCTACCTAACCTAACTAGGTAAGTACTTACAATTCTTGCCTAACCATTATTCAAAATCGAATGCAGTAAAAAAAACACCATAAAAATGTTTTAATTACTGCATTAGATTTTTAATATGATATTTAATTAATTTGGCCTTAGGTAAATATTTTAATGATTTCGTAAATAATCATCTCAAATTTAAATAATATATTATACCTACTATTTAAATTTAGTAGATAGCACTTTTTATGATCGCCGAATCCGGTATTGAACACAATTTAGGTTCTGTCTTTTTGTTTTTATTTTATGTATCTTAATTTTTAGGTCCCTAAATTTTAATTGAAATACACCACCTCAACTATTTTAGGCAAGTTAGATACCTGTCACTATTCTCAAAAAAGTAAAAAGGCAAAAACTACCTAAAAACAAAAGGAAAATTATGAAAAAACTAAGCAGGTAAATACCTATTTGTGAAAAATCTCTGAACTGTTTCGCAACTGATTTGTATATTCTAAATTCAAATTGTCTATTGAAACAATTGTTTTTTCAATACACTTACTCGAAAACAGGCTCTTATCGCACTACGAATAAATTCGACATGCCATGTTTATCACACGCGTTTTTTTTTTTAAATTTATCATAACAAGGGCTATTTTCATTCATAATTCGTCATGGTCAACCGTGATTATTATTTTTTTTTTAAGCAAAGAGGCGGATATTTTTTTATGAACAGAATATCATGAATAAATAAGATTATTTACTTAATAATTTGTTATTATCAACAAATTAACATTATCTGTGTTCTAAATTAAAAAATTTTTGAATTTCTATTCTTAATATTATGTAGGATGTATAGGGTTTGATACTTTTGCTTCTTCAACCTTCAAAGGTAAAGCGCGGAAAAAAAGTCTATTAATTAAATGTTATTTTTTATTTATGTTACGTATATTTTGAGAAAAAATTGTTGAATTTAAGGTTTGAAGAGAATTCTTTAGATGGTACCGCCGCCGCCAGATATTGTGATTAAGTTAAAAAATACTCGCGATAGCTTGCTGCCATCTAAATCAAAACTAAAATATGTGGCCTCTTTGGAAAATTTTCTTCAGTAGGTACAAAATGAAAATGCGTCGTAATTTTCAGAAATAGTATTTCTTTGTAAGTGTATTGAAAAACGTCGTTTGATACACTTGGAGACTTGTCACTGCAGCACTCGGCTCCATAACACCCTCGCCTATACGGCTCGGGTGAATTTCGCCTTGGTTGCGATGACAAACTTTCCCCACTTGTATCAAAATGTACTACTTTTTAGTTAGGTACGACTGTTGTTGATAACTTGTGGTAAAACATCACAGCTGACACAGCCGTCATTAAAAAAAATTAATTCTAGTAATTAAGTACCTACCTACTCACTAGTTTTAAATTGAAACTAAAAGTACCTAGATTTTTTATAGTCAAATAATATGTAACTGAACAATAAACGCCTAGACGAAGTGTTTTAATATTTTATTTTCCAAAGATGTTAAAACGACATTTTCGTGGTTAAAAACATGAAAAATAATTAGAGACTTACACCCGTAAATGAAATATGACAATTAAAAGGAATTATTACAATGTTAAACATTTCTTGAGTAGCGGTAACCACTCAGCTTGTTTATAACTAACCTAGAAAACATTTTAATGAACGCCTAAATTATTATTGTTAAATATTGTGATGTTGTGCTTGTTGACTCTCCAACCATACATACAACTTTGTATTGTCATTAACGATAGGTACCTACAAAATTGTACTATACTATCGAAAGGTGTCATTATAGCGTGTTTTTCCAAAATCAATAGGCTCGATTCCAAGTTAATTCAGATTCAGATTTAATTTTCATCAAAACCGAGTCGGTATAAAACCACCATTGGGTATTTTTCTCCATTTGTAAGTAGTTTAAGATATGGTCATCTACGCCTACTTGAAAAAAAAAATTTAATAATTATAATATCCGGTCTATTTTTCATGTATTATTTCCCAAAAGAACCTTACCTACTTAAACTGAATTATTTGTAACATAAAGATACCTCACCAACAGTTCTCGAAGTAGCTACGATCTTATCTGTGTATGAATTAAAGGTAATCAACAGGTAACCCAACAAATTAATTCTTAGTGATCCTTTTGATCATTGGGATAAAAATCTCTCTAGTTCTTCACATCATTTAGTTCGAACCAATGACCATACAGGCTCGAACAATGTTTTCGATACAACGTCGATCAGATTCAACCTTACAGGTATTAAAAGGATTTGTGATAAAACAGGTGTAATCCCTTATGAAAGATCTCAATTTTAGTCTTCGTAATAAATTCTTCGTTGCTACACACCTCCCGCAATGCACACTGTGAAATCAATGTGAATGGTTAAACGCAAAATTTTAACTATGACACGTAAATCTTAAGCCTACTGGGGCCAGGGTTATCCGAAAGGGAAGCTCGGTCCCGGTACGAAAGGCACGAAGGAACGGGGTGGGATTTTAGTCAGTAAGATTCTGATACCATCTCCTGCTCTGCCTAAGAGCGGGGGTTGTCCAGTGAGCACCATTGGCTCACTTTTGAAAAGACCTCTGCATTTCATTGAAGTAAAGGGTTCATATCTCACAATTTGAAGATTTGTTTTTTGAAAATTTTGATAGCAGTCGAAAGGTTAAAGGCCAAAAATTAGCAAACAATTTTATTATAAGTAAGCAGATGATAAAATGCGATGCGTACCGGAAGACGTCGCGTTTTAAGGCCTCGTACAAGGTGGACCGGGTTGCGGGATTCCGATGGATGCGAGACGCGCAGGACCGTTCATTGTCCAACAGTAGACGTCTTTCGGCTGAAATGATGATGATGATGATGATAAGATGATAAAAGTCACGACTGATTTGGTGTTAAATGAACTACTAGGTAGCTCATAATATTTGGTCACACTGATTACGATGCAATGCATAGCGCAAGTCGATATAAGCAAAAACAAGGGAACGAGACGTAGTATATGTTCTGAATAAGAATAAGGACTAAAGAGGACTATCCGGGAGCACGACTTTGATAAGTTATCTATGTGAAGGCCTTTAGAGACGTCATCACTTTAAAAACAATAGGTAGTCAAGCGTCATAATATTTATTTTGTTAAAAAGATTTTTAGGTTTGATGTATCTACTCGTATTTTCAGATGCTTTCCGTAATTCGGTAATTGTAATGTAACCAACAACAAAACTCTACAGAGTAACTTTTGATTCATTGACTATCTTTCGAATCTTTCCAGGGTGAAAGGGCTAGCCATACCTAATTATAATTTTACTATAGTTCAGGTGAAATAATGTCTAAACAAAGGCATGTAAGTAGTGCCGGATGAAGCCACCGCGGAAACTGCAACAAATTCTACCAAGGGCCTATTAAATCTTTGTAAAATGAAACCGAGTTCAAACTCTTTCAAATTGTTTTACATATGCCGCAGGGATCAGTAGCGATATCCCTAGAGGCAGTTACTTACTTTGTCTTTATGGATAATCCGGAATCGGTTAGATTTCATATAATATCAGGCACCCTGACTTTTTTTGTACGTCCAAGCATGGTTCTATGCGCAGGGCCTGTACTATCTACTCTTGTTATGAGGTTAATCTGACACTGCACATAAGTCCAAATATGCGAATAATAAATATCACAGGAAGCAAACAATAATTTTAACAAACATGCTAAAATGATTACTAGGCTTCAGGTTAATCATTTATAAAACGTAATGTACTTAAATAAAAAGAAATCAAAAATTCAAAGAGATGCAACATCAAACTCGCACTGGGTCGGCTTGGTGGACCACCTCTCCCAGAGAGCAAGCCTGAGTCCCAGTAGTGGGAACATTAAAAGGCTAGGCCTGAATAAGCATATTATGCACTAAATAAAATAAACTGGAAAAGGTGAAGTAAGTCATTATGACCTACATTGTAACAAAATACATGGGCCGAGTTGACAACTATAAAACTTAAACGATACA
Source organism: Mythimna ferrago (assembly GCA_910589285.2). Classification (NCBI taxonomy): domain Eukaryota; kingdom Metazoa; phylum Arthropoda; class Insecta; order Lepidoptera; family Noctuidae; genus Mythimna; species Mythimna ferrago. Next base: position 13,977,672 of record OU342687.1, read on the forward strand.
TTATCATTTCTGAAATTTAAATAAAAGCTTATTTATACAAAACATGCCTACAAGTTGGATAAGGTTAATGTGACTGAAAACTGTTATTAAGGTCCCAGTTCTGCGCAGTATGTTTATGCGTACATAAGAAATAAAAGAAAAACAATATTTAGATTAGTTGAAAATCAATAGTCAAGACCAAACATTGATCCGTCACTTGTTTATGTTCATAAACACGGATCCTCTGAAGGCATGCTTGTACTACTAACAATTAATTATAAGTACCTAATTAGTTATTTCATACACGAGTATGAAGTAACAGTTCCGGCTAAAGAATCGTTTATAATTAAATCTATCTTTAGCCAGAACTGTTTACTTCAGGGGGCTTGGCAATTTATCACATGATAACTAAAAAGGGGTATAGCTGTGACGATCGAATCCATAATATTGTCTGCACTATCAGCAGAGACATTCATAGGTTATCACAGGTCAGGCCGCTCAGTCTTCACAAAACTGTTTACACCACCCATTCCTTCATCAGTTGGACTCCAAACGTCTCGGATATAAGTACGAAGTATGTTAATAGTTAAAATCTGTCAGCGGTTGGTCCTTTGACATTTAAATATTGTTATTATTCATATGGTGACTCAGTGACTTATTGTTGGATCCTTTGTTGCAGTATATTGGAAGAAATGATGAAGATGGTGTTGCTTGGTGTGGTGCTCTGGGCTGGAGTCGCCTTTGGGAGCCAGATTGCTCCTTACCCTCTAAATTTAATATTGTCTACGGGTAAGTTCACCCTTTAACAAACCTTCAACCAATATTATTGTTAAAAAGAACTCGGTATTTAATCGTCAATTTTATTTTTGCAGAATTCCGTCATCCACCACCTATGTATGATTTTCCGTTCCCAAGTGCTGAAATGTTGAGGAGGTTACCACCTGTCACTGCATTACATACAAACAGGTCGATAAGGATTAGTAAGTTGGAAATATCAATGTTGGAAAGATTGGAAATGAACTTGCAGTCTGCTGGGATCTCCCCTAGAACTGGCTCTCCTGCAAAAGGTCTAGCGATTGACGGTTCTGTCTCTGACAACGCTATGCAATATGAGAAGTCTTCGTTAACAATTACGAAGGCGTCTCAGAATCTAGTCTATACGAGATGCCGAAGGTACGTGACGTGAATTCACTGTTCTTTTAGGTTTCAGGTTTTAAGTTCAGGTTTAATAGCTGTTTTGTTTGTCCATATTCAGATACGGTCTTCCTAGTGACGAGTGCGCGAGTTTCATCAGCACGTTGAACCTGCGTGACAGTGAGTTCGGTGGGGAATGTGCTGCTCTTGAACGTTTCGTGTGCCGTTCAAACAAGGCGTCGTCCAAGTATCGCACTTTTGATGCTTCCTGTAACAACAAAGTGCGTTCTTCCTGGGGGCAGGCACTTACCGGCTACAAACGTCTCCTTCACCCTAGATACGCTGATGGAATCGAAGAGGTTGGTTTTTTTTTTCTTGTAGAACGTGTTTCTCGAATATTACTCATCAAGTTTCTTGACTGTTTAATGACCTTTAGGCTTATCTATTAGTAAACAGCTGGACTATTATTACGTTGGTATGATTTTTTTTTGAGATAACTTATCAATATTTGTAGGTATAGTAACAGTTTGGTTCAGTAAATAAATTCGGTGTTATATTAGTGGTACTTATAATTTTGTTTCTTTCTTGCAGCCTCGTCGTGCTATAAGCCACAAGGCTCTTCCATCAGCTCGTGCCGTCAGCATAAAACTTACCAACAACTTAGACGTGCCTAACAACGGCAAAACTATGGCTTTAGCTATCTGGAGTCAATTCATCTACCATGATCTGGTTCACACTCCAGTTCGCAAAACAAGTAAGTTTATTAAAATTATAAAAAATAATCTTAGTGCCTAGAATCTTTGAGTCATAACGATGTTGAGTTATAAATCGTAACAACAAGTTACATTTGCAATTATAATTAAATAGATACTCCATTTTTTTAGGTTCTTAACTTAATATAAACAATCTTGACATGTCTTATATCTAAAAATTGTCTAAAAATTTTAACTAAAAATGTTTACTATTAGTTATTTATCTAAACCGATGTTAGATAATTAACTAAATTTAAATAATCTTTGTAAGTCTTTTATACGATTATTTATAAACGAAAAGACGTAACTAAGTATCAAGATTGCTTACGTTTAGTTAAGTACCTAAACAAATGGAGTATAGTACCTACACAATCATGTGCTCATAATACCTACAGTCCACGTTTTATATTATCAATTTGGTTTGCAAATGCATTTTCTATATTTAAATATACGCCTACTTTGGTCCATTGCGGTCAAAGTTATACTTACCATTATATTTCTTTCCCAGTCCACACGAACCAAGTCATCCGGTGCTGTGGAAACGACGGCTTCCCTCTCACTCCAAGGTACATCCACCCAAGTTGCATGCCAATCTCCGTGCCCCATGATGACCCCTTCTATAAGGAAAAGTACGTCAGCTGTATGGACTACACCCGGTCCGTCACTACTTACAGAGGAGACTGCACTTTTGGAGCTGCTGAACAGGTAAGGGATTACCTTCTTGCTTTCTTCTTCTTTAGCAGTAGAAATAAAAGCTAGTCTGATCATTGATTCAGAAATAGACGATATTTAGAAATGACCAGCCATAATTATCTTTTTAGATTAGATTCTTTTGGATCTATTTGCAACAGCTTTTCACTAACGACGTTCAAAGTAAGATTGTTTTATTCTTATTCCAGTGTGGGTAAGAGAGAGAGCTATACAGGTTGTCTAGCGCCATCTCTTACCCACACTGGAATAAGAATGAAACAATCTTACTGTAAACGTCATGGTAACCCACCAGCAGATATGCAGTTCATTGAATAGATTGTTTCTGACAGACGTGCATTCAGAGCAATGCCTCTTACCTATATCGTCTAGTGTATGTCCATATTGGAACTCTAAGGATCTTAGTCATTAATTTTTTTAAAGTTTATTTAGTTTTGAGTCAGTTACTATTATTTCATTTTTTATACCTACATAATTGTTTAAATTTGAATCGCTATTTTTATAACTCTTGTGAGTTGATAACAATATTCGATTTCTTACACGCTCGTAAATCAGTGAGTAACACGTCATTCCAAGTCACGAAAGGCAAAACAATATCTGTGATACATAGGTAGGTACTTATTGTACGATCATGTTTGAAGACTGTCTGTACCTACTTGTACCTACCTCCAATGACGCGTCGTTGATCATGCATTGAACTCATGTTACTTTGTGTTTACTTACTACAGAGACTGCTTACTTTATTTTGAGTCTTTACTTTACACATCACGTCTGCCTATGACTGATTCTCTAAATCGTTAACAGATTATTTTTTTTTATCTGTAAACTCATGCTATTGGCTATTTGGTTAACAATATCGTTTACAAAGCAAAGCAGTAAATAGAAAATAGAAAAAAAAAAACAGCAAATGAAATGCTGCTCTACAATAGACAATGGTCTATGCCTGTTCGAGTTTTGGTTTTAGCGCACAGACGATTCTCGAAGGCCATTACTTTAACAACTCTAAATTGACTTGAGAACATTTTTCCATCACAGTTGTGTTACAAAAACACTTCAATAATATTTATTAATTAAAAGGTTGATGATGCTATGTATGGGTTCAAGAGTCCAAATATGTTTTTGCAATGCTAATAGATTCGCCTTATCGATTTGTACTTGCATTGAGTGGGTTCAATTGATAGCAAATGCGGACTAATCAATGAACACGAGCCATAGACACATCTAGAATAATATAGATGATTCTATTGCGGATGCACTTTTCAAGGGGATAGTAGACTAAATTGTGTAACACAGGTCAAGTGAAAGAGTCTTGCCAATTTGTCTTGAACTAATCTTCGAATGGTCATTACAATCTGGAGAACTTAAAGAAAATTTCTTCATTTATATGGTTAAATGCTCACAAGGAATTGCTCTAAGACCAACAGGTACAAACGTAGGGTCAAAGTAGATGAGTAATAAATAGGTACATTATGTCGATGAGTATAGGGCCCGTTAGTATCTTTTAAAAACAGGCTGGATAGGAAATTAATCGCCGTATCTAGAATGCCTGGAATGGCGATTGGACTTTATAGATGCTAATGATGGCTAATCTGCTGATCTCCCTGAAGCGTAAATTCATCGCCATATGTAGGTATCACGCCTATTCTAACCCACGCTGCTCAGACCTAGTCCAAATTGCAAAAGTTTCGCTTTATGGTTTACCAAAGAGTTATGGCAGCGTAGCATTTTGGATATAAAAATAACAGAGCGAATATTAACACGCTGTGTTTCAAAACGGGCATAATAGACGTGAGAAAAATGATTGCGAGACTGAAATGGAATTAGGAAGGTCACGTTCTCTACGCAGTAGGTTCCTGCTAATGAAAAGCGCCAAAAAAAGGAAGCGAGATGGATTAGTTCGTGCGTCGAAGATTTGGAGAATGTTGGGTCTAACTGTGAGACAGCAATGTCTAGGTTTGAGAACGTAAATAACACAACGATTATAGAATCGAAGTACCAATTGATTCCAGTTGTCGAGTTACGCAATTTTCCTTCAATATGGAGTCCATACGTCACTTAAGTCATACATCCTCATTTTAGAGATATCCGGTATTAGTTCACAAACATACTATTGATAAGAACTAACGATGCGACCCGGACAAAAACATGTTATTGTAAGACCTACTAGAGGTACCCTTAATACAATGGATGGTTAATATTACTGACGAAGATGATTAATTTGTTGCATTTTGTAGTTCGTTCGCCTTGTAATTTAACCCTGATAGAGTAATTTAATGCAATTTTCCTGATTGCGTTAAAATTCTTGAAACAATAAACAGTCTATGCATTTATGATTTACCCACTTATTATGCAGATTCATTGGAATTGTTATTGTAAACATTGCAGAATATCTGCCTTTTTGTTTATACTTTCAAGTTAATTGTTATCGAAATAAGCTATGCTTTTGCTTAATATGCGGTTGAGAACCGTATTTGTGAATTTTGCGAAATAAACGTTCTAAATAATCAGAAAACTGTTTGCTGTCAATACTATACTCCTCTCTTGTGAATGTAGATCTAAGTCCCTTATTACAGAACGTCACTCAAAACTCAAGCGTTACTAAATTAGTTTCAATCAATCAAATTGCTTGAATATAGTTTTAAGTAATGCTTGAGTATTGAGCGATGTGCTGTAATACGGACCTAACACATATTTAGGTAGGCAGAGACAAAAACTTAGATAGTAGGATGGGTGGTTTCCTTTATAAGTTAGAGCTGCGAGATTTTTCAAAAGAGTTATAGCAACCCTGGAATTCAAAGGGCAACTGAAGGATCACGGCTGGTGGGTGTTAGGCAGTTAAAGTTTGATATTCTCTCTCACTAAATCTAGGAGTTCTTTGATGATTTCGCATCCTAAAAAATGGTTCTTCCTAATAAATCAGACTTATATTGGTTGCGTGCCTATCTGCACCCATGAATTTATTTCTTACGCTCATGGTTCCAATTTTGTCATGAACTTATCACTGGTACCGATATGGGACTAAACTGAAGTTATAACATAATACAAGGGACTCAAACTGTAACCGTAATAATGTGTTTTAACACTGTTTTTTAAAACAGTTTTAACAGAAAAACACTTTTAAATGTAACAGATACAATAATGTTACCGAATCAAACTGTAACCTTTTATATGTGTTAGGGAGTGCTACCGAATCAAACTGTAACCTGTTTATATGTGTTAATAAGTGTTAATATGTGTAACTGAAATAATCAGTTTTAGTATAGCTTTAGTAAATTGTAACTTTGGCAACGCTGCGTTTATCTGTTACACTTATTAACACTGTTAACACTTTTATATCTGTTACAGATATGTTAGGGTTACACTTTTGTAAGTGTTTTGGGTTAACACATTGAAAACACATAAAAAAGTGTTACATATTTGATTCTGTTACCAATTCAACATGTAACACTTATAATTCTGTAACCTTTATGAAGGTGTTTTTAAGTCCCTGCATAATACAGAGATACCTGCGTGATGTAATGTCTTGTTATTGAATTTTTATGGAAAAATACGGTATGACAAAGTATAAACCCATTGTTTTATGAGGAGGTTGTAAATTTTCACATCGTATCGAAGTGTAATAATGGTTTTTACGGGCACTTATCTTCATTTTCTGAACGGTTGTTTAATGTTTCCTGTAGTATTTTCATTTATACCTAGGTATTCGTATTATAGTTACATAATGTGAAGTGATTATTTTTAGATTCTGATATAACCTCGACCTTTTCTGGGAAGGTTAATATGGTAGGCTAGGTAAATTGAGGCACATACATACACTACATAACATTTTTGGTGCTCTCATTTTCTAATATAATTATTGGTTAAGATATTATTATAGCCTCGACCTTTTCTGAGAAGGTTATACAGTCATAATTAATTGAAACACATAGCGCTACATAGTATAAATGCGCAAACTCCTAATTTTTTTTAATAATTTCTTTTTTTTTATCCATTACTTTAAATTATCCCAAAGGTATAATTATACTCTCGGGGTAAAAATCCTAAGTACTATTCCAGTACGTGACCCTATCCATGTGTCAAACATCCAAATCCGTTCAGCCGTTTACTCGTGTAGGAATAATAAACATAAACACACACATACAAACAGATTTCCGCCTTTATAATGTAGTGTGATTACCTAATGGTTTTACCAAGTAAGATAAAATCACTTCTAGTAAACAAATAAGATTACCGATACCACTTAAAATCAGTGCAGGTCACTGCTTAGACATACTTCTAAGTACCTATCGAGAAATAGCAAAGCCTCAAAACAACCAATCAAATTAAACCCAATTAAAATAGATTTACGCTGGAGTTCTTCAATCCAGGGTTACGGGAATGTTTGAAAGAGTTACTGTGACCCTGGAACGGAAAGGGCAACAAGAGGAACACAGGTGGATACGTACATGTCTTTTTTCTGTTGATGTAACAGCCTGGCAGTCCTTCTCACTGCATCCAGAGCGGGAGAAGATATGTAATGATTACCCACCTCAAAAAAAGTACCTAAAACTAACTGTAAGCTTGTCTCTTCCCCTCAGATGAACCAAGCTACTCATTTCCTTGATGGATCCAACATCTACGGTGCCAACAGTTGGGATGCTGCAGCCTTACGTGAGGGAACTGGAGGCCTTCTGAAGACTTCTACCATTGAGGAAGAGGAACACCTGCCTTTAGCTGCCAACCCTACTGAGAAATGCCTAGTCCACAGCAGTTCAGCTACTTGCTTTAATGCGGGTTAGTCTCTTTTTAATTTTATCACCACTCTTCTTAAAATGGTGAGGGAAAACATCGTAAGGAAACTGGCTTACCCTAAAGCCGAAAATTCGAAGACGTGTGACTTCCACCAATCCGTACTGGGCACGCGTGGCAAATTGCGGCCCTTTCCCTCTTTTAGAGAGAAGGTTTGAAACCCAGCAGTGGAAATATTAAAAGGTTAACTAAGCCAAGTCTTTTTTATTTAAAACTAGCTTTTGCCCGCAGCTTCGTTCGCGTAGTTACATAAAATATAGCCTATTTCACTCAGGAATAAAGCAGCTTTCTATTGGTGAAAAAATCTTAGCAATCGGACCAGTACTTCCAGAGATTACCTCCTACAAACACTTTATTATATTAACTAGTGTAGATTTGAAGAAGAATACACTGTTGTGTTTGAAGCTCTACTTATGAGGTATGGAGAGTCTATATTGAAGGAAAATATAGTGTTTTCCATTTGAGCACTAAGCAAAAGCGAATTAAAGAGAATAGATATCAAGTTATTTATGACGAAGCCAATCAAAAATAATACTCAGAAAGGTCTCTCAAAAACTCACGAAAGGTAAAATGCGAAAATGATTTCTTGGAAAAGACAGAGACTTTAAACACGTTCATATTCTAGTTGCTAATTGTAACGTCAATATTTTAAAGTTACTTAAGTTACACGTACTAGTAAGTTAATGCATTTCACACTTTATGTATATAGAAGGAGAAACTGACTGACTGACATATCAACGCACAGCCGAAACTATTGGGATTAGGAGTGTAAAGTTTTGCTCAAGGTTTCCTTTTATGACGTAGGCGCTTCAATGTGTAACTTCTGATCTCACTACGGCAAGAGTTGTTCTTTTAGTTCGCTGATATTATTTTACTTAGAATTATATTGGAATGTCTATTTAATCTTCCAAAGGTACAACTCAGAGAGAATTTTCCAAAATTCGGACCCTAAGGGGGTAAAAAGGGGGTATTTCTTATATAAAAGAATAAACTGACTGACATATCAACGCTCTGACGAAACTATAGTGATTAGGAGCGTGAAATTTTGCACAAGATTTCCTTTTATGACGTAGGCGAGCACTAAGAGAGGATGTTCCAAAATTCACCCCCTAAAGGGATGAAACGTATCACACGGGCGAAGCCGCTGTCTCAAGCTAGTTTGTTATATATATTATGTTGACTGCAAACAATACAACTAAGTTCGCTAGAAAATAAAAGAGAAGATAGATAGATATATAGAGGTGCAAAACAATATTTACAAACTTTATAAATACCTACCTACCATGTGGCAATACGATGTTTCTGATAACGAAGATTAGATAGATATCGAGATTATGTTATTAAATTTTATTATTCCTTTCGTGATTGTGTTATCAGATAAGATAATAATATGTATCCAAATAGTGTGGTTAATTCCATTCAGAAATCTTTAACTGGAAAGTTCTTTTTCTTTAATTTGAGTCTCTGAAAGAGACAATTTTTGTTAGTGACCCTGACTGCTATGCCGGAGGTCGTGGGTTCGATGCCCACCCAGGACAAATGTTTGTGTGATGAGCATAATCATTCGTTGTGTCTGGCTGTAATTTATCTATAACATGTATCTATTTAGAAATATATAAGTATGTTTATCAGTTGTCTAGTACCCATAACACAAGGTCAGCTTAGTTTGGGACTAGACGGCGTTGTGTGATATTTGTGGAATATTATATTATATTAATTCTCAATTCTCCTGAAAAAGCACAAACTCATGTTCATCATCATCATCACTTCAGCCCAAAGACGATCACTGCTGGACATATACCTCTTAAAAGTGTCGCCACAACGAACGGACTTATGATTCTCGCATCCATCGCATTTCCGCGACTCTCACCAAGTCATCTTTCCACCTTGGGAGAGGTCTTCCAAAGCTGCGTCTTCCGATGCACGGTCACCACTCCAAAACCTTTCGGTCCCATCTACTATCCGATCTACGAGCAATGTTTGGCGATCAAATTCATGTTACAATTTAGAATTTAAAACGTAATCATTCCTTTGTAGTTGGGTAAAAAAGAGGATAACATACATACTGACCCTGATAGTTAAAAAGACGTATCTAACAAAACGTAAAAACGGAGAAAAAAATGTTTTAATGAATGAAACGGGAAATCTTTTGCTGTCTTTGAGTAAATTTAAACAGTTACATATTAAAAGTTGAAAATAAAGCCGAATATAATGAGCTTTAACTCTGTTTAATAATAATATGAAACTCAAATCAAATCTGGAAAAAATGTTAGATGCGTCTTTTTTACTAACGGGGGCAGCATACAGTCCATGAGACCAGAGTTCAGTCAGTCCTTCAAATAGTCACATTTATTGTTAATAACATCCAATTATTTTGATGAGGCTCTGACATCATTAATCAAGATTTCAATTGCCTTAATTAATAGGCTCATTAACTTACGCAACTGTTGCGCATAAACAGTAGGTAGGTCTATATATCTAGATAAACAGGAACCTACAATAACCTAGTTTAAGAATCGATTTATCAGTCTGTTGTTCAAGGGCACTTTGCACAGCATCCGAGATATTACATTGATTGAATGATTTCGGGCGATTGACAGTACCTACCTACAGGTACTTTCGATTTCAGAACCATTGACCTCTCTGCTTAATTAAAATGGATTCTTAATTCTCTCTTACTCTTTTGTTCGATAAGATTTTTGTCGCACTAATTCAATGGGTCATTTGTTACAAAAAAATTAGTTTCAATTTCTGTCCAAGACAGCATTTTTTAACTCAGACAAATATGCTTAATCTTCAAATACCTACTCTGATACAAATCCCAAATTAGGCCAATTGAACATTTGAATAACAATTTATAAAGTATTTATTATTCAAAAAATAATAATTTAATAATTCACGAAAAGTTCAAAGATTTTTATTAAATTGTTTTATTATTAATAACTTTGCTGCCTCACTTTTTCTTTACCTTACAAAATATTCTAATCAACTTCATAATATCTAATCATTTCTCTTTGCAGGAGATGCCCGCGCCAACACCCACCCCTGGTTAGCCAGCATGTACTCCATTTGGGTGAGAGAACACAACCGCATCGCTCGCTCCCTGGCTACCCTCAACCCTAGCTGGAACTCCGACAAACTCTACCATGAGGCAAGGAGAATTGTCATCGCTGAAATTCAGCATATTACCTACAAGACCTGGCTACCGGCATTGACTGGTAAGGATTTTATTTTAAACATAATAAATACTGTTCTCAACTTTGAACGAAAACATCGTGAGTAAACTGGCTTGTCCAAGAACATTTGAAGACATGTGACATCCAATGCAGATGGACTGGGCAAGCGTGGTGGATTACGGCTTCCTTCTCATTGGGAGGTCTGGGTTATAATTTTGCATATTATTATATAATAAATACAGTTGCAAAATCAATAGATTTTTCCCAACCATTGACAAGAAAAAAGTCAGCCCATTGATACTTATAGTATTTTGTATGGAGACAAAACATTTGATTACGCAACAACTAGTATCCAACTAACTGCACTCATTGTAAGTTCACAAGTTTTTGTAAGTGCAATAAAAATATGGCTTTGATTGGCAGAGTTTCTAAAGGCACAATAACACAATACTATAAATATAATTTACAAGTAAAAAACTGTGAAACGAATCGATTTATGAATCGATATTTATCAGTCAGCAACCATGGCTAATTCGTGTTTATAATTTTCACAGGAAAGGCATTTGAAGAGCTGTATGAGAGTTACGATATTGGTTACAACTCAGATATTGACCCCACCATCACCAATTCCTTCGCCACTGCTGCTTTTCACTTTGTGAATAGCCTCTTGGACCAAGACATTGAGTTGGTCGATGAGAACAACAAAATGGCATCTCAACGTCTCATGAATAACTACTTCAAACCAGAACTGGTTTCTCAGAAGGGAGGATTGGTGAAGATCTTGAGAGGAATGATTAGCCAAAAGAGCCAAGGACTGGACTTCAATTACGATGATGATGTAAGTTTCTTTACTATTTCTGTTATTGTTGAGGAAAGAAAGAGAAGACTGTTATTAACGAAGTGTTTTAGTAAGAAGTTTTATATGACAATCCAGCGATAATGATATACGAAGCAATCTTAGTTCAAGTTAGTGCTAATGTAGGACTTGATCCAGATAACACGGAAGATGAATCAAAGACGAATTGAGGTAGATAAGAAAAGAAAAATTAACCTTTGAAAGAAAATGTCAACGTAAACATCGTAGGAAATAAGTATATACATATTAGTGACGTAAGCAGACAGTAATCGATAGGCCGAAGTGATTATGATTCAGAGTCAATGTCAAATAACATCTGAATGTTAATTTATTTACTTGACTGGAATTCCCAGTAATGAGTTGAAAAGGTACATTTAAAAAGGTTACATTGATGTATGAAGTACAATTCATGCAAATGTGTTAATAAAATCTGTATCCAATGATCTGACTGTTCAAAAATATTTACTTTTCCTAACAAACAAATTCACCTTGAATTCATATCACAGTTTATTGACAAAGAGCTTATAAGTGCCAACGTAAATACATATAATATGCCCGAGCAGAGACATTGTTTCTGCAGTCAAATGTTGTAAGAAGTAATAAACGAGTATTACTCGGATATAAAAACAATAAAAAATCAATTGGGTGTTTGGAAATTCATTTCAAAAGACTTCCTGAGTATGAGTTAAGTGTCACTGAGAATAATAACAAACCGATGAGCAGTTGTTATGAATTTTTATCCAGTGTTTGTTCTTGCCTTGAACAATGGTTGAATGTCGCATCGAACTTGTTTGCCTTAAGTAAATTATTTGTGGCACTGCATAAACTTAGATAGATATACGTGTATATTAAATAATTTGCGTCATATGATATGGCTATTAGCATACTTATTTAAATAATATTGGTATGATACGGTTAAACAGCGTTATAGGATTCCATCCTGAGATTTTATATCTAGTAACAATTGAAACTATGTTAACGCTCATTGCCATAAAAATCATGGCTACACATTTAAATTAACCAACCAATTATATCAGCGTCTGCGATTGGTACAAACTACAAACCATGGCAAGTGCCCAACAGCCGCGTAGCAAGAGTAATAAAAGCTACAGGCCCCGCATATTGGAGTGGGCCCCGCTTGGACTAGTTAGGAAAGAAGAAAGAAAGAAAGAAAAATCTTTTATTCGTACCTGACTCATACAGTAGAATTCGATTTATATAAAAAAAAGATAACTTTAAAATCTGTACAAGGCCAAAAAGGCGTCTAACTCAGGCCTCAGCATATATTATTATGCTGCGATATTTAAAAAGATAAATAACGCAGCGCTGGTAGGTATTCTGTTAGGGCCCGCGGTGATGCCACGGTCACGTTCACGGAGGTTCAATAAACTAAAAGGTATCGAAGCAAAATAATAAATAAATAAATACGAACATTGATAAAACAAACATTGGAAAAATAATAAATATATAACATTGGTAAATAGCGTGAATTCATGTTAATACGTGTTATGTCTTAGTTAAAAGAAAATATTTATAAAAAAAATGCAATAAATAATGAACCAAAGACAGACGCCTGACGCCGGGGCGTTAGGATACCTGTGGCGTATGAATTCTAGCCATTTCTCAATTTCAAGTCATCGCCATCTAACCCCACAGCCTGTTACAAAATTAAGTAAAAGAAATTTTCATCAATCATATAAAAACCATGGCTACACATTAGCTTTTGCAATTGGTACGAACTAAGAGTCATAGCCAGTGCCGGAGCAGCCACGTAGCAAGAATATTAAATTCTATGGGCCCCGAATATTGGGATGGACCCCGCTTGGGCAAGTTAGTATACCTATGGGATATATGTGTATATATTCTAACCACTTCTACATTTTCCATAAAGACAATCGAAGCAAGTGTCTATAGATCCATCTCATGTGTTATAAAATTAAGTTAAAGTTTTAATTTGATATAATTTATAAAAATTTAGGGAGCCCTTGGTAGAATTTGCTACAGGCCCAACGCTGTCTCAATAAAGCACTCACCAAAGCATTCGTTTATGAAGTTGGGCAGGGAGAATTAATTTCTTACCAAACCAAAAGCATAGGCGACTAATGCAAGATTATAATATAATCTTACATTAGTCGCCTATGCTTTTGGTCTATAGAATTTTAGATACTCCTGGTTCATCTTAGTTTCTAAGGGTAACAAAGTTTTACTAATGATTTTTAACCGCGACTTAAAATTTTCTTTAATTTGTCTTGTGGTAGGTAATTCACTAAGACTAATTGCATATTGTATTAGCTAAACCATTTAAACTTATTAGAAAACCAATTCTTTTGTCTATATGTTCTGAATGACCTAGCAATACTTTGTAACATTGACAATGACTGCGGGAAATAAATTACAAGTTTAGTTGACTACATGAAAACCCGTTTTATTAGTACTTACCTAGACGTCGGTTATGCTATTATTAGCCTTATTATCAATAACGTGCCGCTGGTGTTAGTTATCGCGAATGAATTATGTAAACATGCAAATTGAGTCGGTAGAACCATTATTAATTGAACACTGATGCATATTCGTTATAATATGGTCCTCCGTATTTTATTTTATTAAGTAGGCATATAAAGTTCTTAAGACGAAATAGTTAATTATAAATTGATTGTTTGTTTGATAACTTCTAATTTTAATTAGATATTATAAATATGTTATTATAAAGCAGATTTGTGCATGTGGTGTTAACCTGTAATTAATTGTTGCATTTCTAAATGTACCCTAGAAATGTCTATAGTATAATAAAAAATTGCTGGTTTACCTAAAAATAGAGACAGTTGAATTGAATCTCGTTGAAGACTATGCTAGTCCTAAACTACTAACTTTATCCATCATTTTCCTTTTTAAGTTTTATTTTCCAACTAAAATGAAATTTTCTTCAACAGCTCCGTCACCAATGGCTGGGCGGTCTGGACGTGTTAGCAGTGGATGTGCAGCGTGGTCGTGACCATGGTCTGCCTGGGTACACCCAGTACCGTACTCTGTGTGGACTGCCTGCTGCTACTAGCTTCCAACAACTCGCTGATGTTATTCCTGAAGAGGTAAGCGATTCTTTAAAATTCTGACTAATTTTCGAAATAATGTATTATAAAAAGATAATGTTATGCCTAAGGAAGTTGACATATTGCTACATGATGATGGCATTCTAGATCGAAGACATCATATACTTTTCAGGAGTAAAACTGCGCAAGAGCATGAAATACTTATCTGTGAAAGTCAAAAGAAAACATATATTTTCTGTTCTGTGCTATAAACAATCTCCAGGTTTCAATTAGCCTATTCAATTTCAATAATACTAACTTAAACATTATGACGTCGTGGTATGTATTTATAAACAATTTATTTGTTAACAGACGGTTGATAAACTATCGAAACTGTATGAGCAGCCTGGTGACATCGACCTGGTGATCGGTCTGATGGCAGAGACACCTGTCTCCGGATCACTGGTCGGACCCACCGCCACTTGTCTCATTAGTAAGTATCACCACAAAAATGTTTTTTACTACATAGTATGTATTCGTGAAACTAGTCTTGTACAAAAAAGCCGTGAGTGAAAGATCTAAAACTAATGTTTTTATCTTTCTACCCACAGAGGAACAACTATGGCGCACAAAAGCAGGCGACAGATACTTCTATAGTCACCAAGACGAATCCGGCAGATTTACCAAGAGACAACTCACTGAAATAAGACGTGCATCCCTCGCAAGATTGCTTTGTGACAACACACCGTTCGATAGAATCCAGAAGGATGTGTTCCAGCCAGCTTCTGAAAGGTAAATTATAATATATAATGTTATAAGTACGAGCTAGTCTCAAAACAAAGCGTCACCGCAAAAGCTTTTAACAGCTTTAAACTCAAAAACCGTCTTCTTAAAATCGCAGTGTACCGTCTCATACAGTGCCATTACGCATTGCAATTAATTCTTAAAAGTAGGTAGGTTTACTCTATCGTTGAAGGCCTTTTTTTCAATATAACCATAAATATGCAAAGGGTTACCTCAAGGTCTAATTCTTGGGCCAATATTGCGTCATGCATTTAGTAAGAGATTGGATATGAAGTATAAGGTTAATAAATTGCGAACTAAAATAGGTTTGATCATTGTTTACAGTAGTCAGTGAAGGTTATGTGTTTTTGTGGTTGACAACATCGAAACTTCAGTCTTAATATTGTTTAATTCCTGATGGAAAGTAGGATGCATATTATGGACGAAGAAACATTAAAGGCAATAAAGGCCTTCGTTGTGATGCTTCCTGCTCCAGTTGTTTACTTGCAAATACTTTTATCATCATTGCATTGAAAGGGGTTTTCCTTCTTATTGTGACATTTGCCTTCATTAATAGTTGTTTTATTATAATCATAACTGACTCATTATATTTATCTTTGCAGCAATCCTATCGTACCATGCGAAGAAATTAAGAAGGTTAACTTAGAAGCGTGGCAGGTTTCAGCAAACCAGCCAGACATTCTGACTCGCACCAACAACTGGCTCAAAAACAAAGTCGGCAGCTCAGGAAACTCCACCAAGTAGATTATCTTCATCTTCCGTAGCATTAATATTTTCTGTAATCTGCAATGCAAGTTAGGCTCATGTAATTAGTTTTTAGTGTGTTAGTCATTACGTAATTTTGGACCATCGAGTACTTAAAATGAAACTTGATGTTTGGAGCTTAGTTGTAGTTATAATAATATGAAGTTCGAAGTATGGAACTGAACATCTACGTAGTTAAGTTAATAGAGAATGTATTAAGACTGTTCCAGCTTGCATTGTGGACGTTGAATAAATAATTTTAGTCGAGAGATTCAGTATTTCGTTTGATTGTGACAGTGTGCTTATTTAGTTAGTTGTAGTTAAATTCACGTTCCTCGATGCTTAAGCTAACTTTAAGTCTTTAGTGTGTAGACCTTTGGACAGTCTTCTGATATTTTGAGATTTCTATCTTTTATTATGAAGACGGGTTTGGTCGTATCTGCCTGTCGTGTGGTTGTACCGTGTCGTACAGTGGCTGTGATATGTGGACGTCAAGTCCACTGCATAGAGAAAACAAATCTCGAGTTCGAGACGTAGTTTAAGATTCTTGAGATCCATATGTTAAAAGATCCAAGAATTGATTCTAGTAAGTAACAAAAACAATAAAAAAACAACATTTTAATAACTCAATGTATAATGAGGAATTTGATAATTTTTAACGTACTTAGAGTGCAAAGCCAGGATAATGTCATGTAAAAAAGCAGTTAGCAAAAAATCAGCCTATCCTGGTGAAGGGTTGTTAGTTAGGTTGTGGTTTTATAAAAGCAACACAGTTGTATCTGTAGTTAAATTGTAAAAAAAAATAACATCTTTTGGAATCTGAAGTTATACTCTTGGAGTGAGACAAGATTTCTTTAACATGAACCACGATGCGATCCAAATAAGGATTTTGGCTTTTGGTGACATAACGAGGCTAACCAGTTTTCACTATAATATTTATGATGTCTTGAGCAACATGGTCTTTACTTTGATCGTTATCGTGTATAAGTTGTAGTGTATCCAAGTGAAGTTTTTTTATATCTAGAAACTTAAAATTAATGGTTCCACTATTTATGGAATTTCAGCGCTTTCTTTGCCTTGTTTCCCGTTATTATCTCGCCTTGTTTTCGAGTCCCTTCTTTTCTCTAATGAATTACTTATGTTGATAGTTTTAAGTTTACGGGCAATGTATTGTTCTTAATAGGTCGTTTATTATTTTATTATTGACAATGAAATTTAGAAACCATGGCGAAATTAATGCCAAAGATCGGAATGCAAGTGATAGCGGCTAGCGATTTAAATTTTTTTGTTATTTTTTGTTTTATTTAGGACTTTGGGTCGACATAATCTAAATTACTAAATTAATATTATTAGTTATATTGGAATTTAGGTTGTAGAAAAGGTGGACTATGCACAATGTCAATTTTAATGTTAGCGTAATGTATTTTTATTACTGCTGTGTCTTGACTTCTCGAAAACATTTCTGCCTTTTATATTTATTCAAATGTTGATATTTTTTATAAATTAATTATTATTTCTGGGACAATAATAAAGGTTGAATCTTTTAGGGTTTCAAAATATTTTACAGATTGAATATATTGCACCCTGATCTAGCACAAAGCATTTTGCTTCTTGTATTACCTAAAATAAGTTTTTGTCACAAAATATTGCTCATTTATAAAAACTGCCAAAACAAAATCATAGCATGCTTGACCCTATTGTATTTAGTATGATGTTATTATGTTAAATTTTTTATTGTTAATTTGATTGTCATCAGCGAACAAAATGAATGCATTGAAATTAATTTAATGTTTTAATCAGAATGATTTCTTATTCTTAAGTTCTTTTTGTACGCCAATAAATATATTTACTATTTATTTATGACTTTTATTTGATGAATTTATGAGTGATGCATATATGTACAGAGCAGAAGGTTATATTGTAATTTTAACGCTGACATAAGATAGGTAACAGATTCCTTTGGGATTTTTATTTATGTGTGTATTTACATAAGTACCTACATAAATAAGCCTATATAATAGTACTTATATAATATTATTTATTCAAATTAAGTATAGCCACATGACATACAATTCACATACAAGGAATAATCTTAACAACAACATGACTCAATCAAGAGTCATATGACATTTAAACCAGGGATGTTACGGAGCTTCGACTCCGACTCCGTTAAGTCGGAACTTTCGATATTATTACACCTTCGGTTCCGACTTCGGCTCCGATACTTTTAAATCGGAGGTTTTAATCGGAGGTCCGGAATCCCCCTGACTCCCGCTATGTGCACTCTATTGTCAATTATTTTTTCACTTGTTGTTAGTTTGTTGACGCACACGACACATTCATCTTCTTTATAATTTTATTATAAAATTAAAATGAAAAAAATTTGACTGAATAATGTTTTATTTGTTCTTAAATAAAAATCTCCTGCCACCACTTCTGACCCTCTTCCGCCTCTGGTTCCGACTCCGGTTCCGATTCCGGTTCCGACTCCGAAAAATCAAATTTAAAAACTCCGACTCCGCCTTCGGTTCCGATATAATTACCTCCGTTACATCCCTGATTTAAACACACACACTCATAGCATACTCAGTATAATAATACCATGCTGCCTTAGAAAACATAATACAACAATCTAAGGTTACATAAAATTACAGTTCCTACAACCATACACCAAAAAAAACAAAACGACAAAGTCGAGCACATAGACAAGACAAGATTAGCAACACTCCAAATTAAATTAAAATATTAAAAACTAGCTTTTGCCCGCGACTTCGCCCACGTAAAAAAATATAGCCTATGTCACTTTCCGAGTGCAAAAGCAGCTTTCTGGTGAAAAAAAATTAGCAATCTAACCAGTACTTTCAGAGATTACCTCCTACAAACAAAAAAACAAACTTTACCTATTTATTATCTAAACTAATATAATATTAGTGTTGATGAATGAATTAAATTGCAAATAAATTGAAGTTAAATGAAAACGTTAAAAATAAACTAAATTAAAATAAAATAAGCGAGGTACGTATCCAATTTTACGCCCAAAGTGTGTAGTTATTTTGCCTTTAGGTGGGACAATTATGTTATTCGATTCGCAGGTTTTTTCTACTCCATTTCTATTTAGGCTTTTAGATATCTCTCAAAGTTGGTTGGGAGAAAATTACATTTGAGTTAAGCTCGCCTTTGTGCTCACATGTTCTATTATTTACGTAAATGTGACTCATTTTATAAATATAAAATAAGTTTTATTCAGAAAAAGTTACAGAATGCAGTTTTATTATCCTTTGGGCTTTGGAAAAATACCTACCACTTGCTATAGGTACTGCCGTTCACTTAAGGTGTACTGGGTGTAGTTACTCACAAAGTCGTGACTTAACTATCTATTTACTTTAGTATTTTCTGTGCTTTATTCGTTTATTTATATCTTCCAAGGTTACTTAGAGTTAAGATGTTACTCGTATAAACAAGGAAAATGGTGAAAAACTTTGTTATATTATAAGAAAAGATACGTTACGTGCTAACATTGCAATCAGAAAACCTGGAATCTATGCACAACTACATGCACGAGTGCAAAGTGATTTGTTTTTTTTTTATGTACAGCGCATAAAAGTACACGAAGGCATTTCGATACCCTTTATCCTACTTAAAGTCATAATAAAAAAATATATTTTTGCATAACACGCCCGTTTATATGACTGAGTGAAATTAAGCCACGGGGGCTTGATTTCAGCGGTCGTCGCGCTAAAGGCGAGTCACCTATTTTCCGCTGTTTTGATTTAATCTAAAGTGAAAAAAGGTTGCTTGACAAATCAAGCCTGATCAAAACTATCATACTCTCCTCGGCTTTGCACGGTCGACGGGTGTTAGAAATCGTCGCAATTATCGGCTTTTCTTTAGGTACATAGGTACCTACTATAATAATATGCAAGTATAATTACATACCTAAAACTCATCATGAATCGCTCCGTCTATTGGTGACATTTGCATTCAAATCCGTTTGGTATTTTTGTTTATTCATCTTGATCATAGACAGACGCGGTGGGGGACAATGTTTTATAATATGTACCTAATAATGACACAATACTTATGAGGTCCCTTCCTCAGCCTTCTATCGTCGATATGTGTTTCCAAAATATATAAAGAGATATGTTTAATAACGTAAGAAACACGTAAGATCGATTGTATGGAAACGTATCTCGCGTTGACCGTTCTTAAGAACATTAATGGCCTTCACGTTGATGCAGAAATAAACTAAATAACAGTAATGTTCACTTTAAACAACAAACCATACTTGGGTGGACAGGATGTGCTTTGTCAAGTAATAAGTCAGGTTTTGCAAGCATCTTAAGATTGTAAGACTCCTATCAAAACTTTACATCTGAGGTGTGGACGGGTGATATAATTTGTCTGTAAACAAGATCTGTCAGCGGTCAGGAAAAGGTTGCTGTTTATTTGGTTAATTATAATATAATAAAAATATAATAATATAATATTCCACAACTATCACACAACACCGTCTAGTCCCAAGCTAAGCAGATCTTGTGTTATGAGTACTAGACAACTGATAAACATACTTATATATTTCTAAATACATGCATATTGTAGATCAATTACACCCAGACACAGAACAAATGATCATGCTCATCACATAAACTTTTGTCCTGGGTGGGAATCGAACCCACGACCTGCGGCATAGCAGTCAGGGCCACTAACCATTAGACCAACAGGCCAGTCCAATTGCTCAGTACCTACCTGAATTTACGAGATGCTAGGTTGAATTAAGTCTTGAATGTCTCCGAATAAACAAGATAGTCCTTATACTATACTTTTTATAAGGTTATCATCATTATTTCAGCTGAAAACAATCCACTTCAGAACATAAGCCTCCTCCAACCTTCGCTACATAGACCGGTCTTGAGTTTCTTGCATCTAGTGGACTTTATCAACCAGGTCTCCACAATGATATCCTAGGCTATCATCGCCACTCGTTTTCCAATTTATGAACTAATTAGTAGGTAAGTACTCAATCATCATCATCATCATTTCAGCCGATATACGTCCGCTGTTGGACATAGGCCTCCCCCAAGTGTTGCCACAACGAACGTTCCTACGCGTAGTACTCAATAATTGGTGCTAATAGCCAGAACAACAAACTTGATCTTTTTTTTTTTTTTAAACTTGATCTGAACAGTCTAATGTCCCACAAAAGCCGACTACTTTGATAGAAAATAAACACAAATTAAAACTTGCAATAAAAAGTCGAGAGGCGTCTGCTAAATGTTTTCGAGACGCTTTAGAGATAACTTCCTTCTGAAATAGCGGAATGAAGCATGACACCGAAAGAGATCTACTCGCAAGCATAGAGTTGTGAAAGAAAGAAAGAAAGAAAGAAAAATAATTTATTTGGTACATCACAAGGCCTAAACACAAATACTATGTAACAATAAACACATCAAAAATAAAAGAAGCAAAAAAATAAATAAAATTAAAATACAATTAAAATTTCATTGATGTCTGCCTCATGGCTGCACCAAAATAGGTCCAGTTCAGCATGAATGCCAGACAACTAGTGCCTGACGCTGGTTTTCAACTGAACCTGTGGTTGTGACGCAACGGACGCAAAACCGGTTTTGGAGTGCAATATAATAATATAATAATTATGAGTGGTGGGTATTTAAATAATATATATAAGGTATGTTTACATATAAATAATAAAAATAGGGTCCGTAGGATTTACTTATTTCTGACCACCCTACACGTGTCCCCTGGGTAGTGCTAAACGAGCAGTAAATGCGGTGGTAGGCCATAGCATCGGTTGCCTTAAAAGTTACCACCCACCAGGCAAAGCCATGCCGCCAAGCGATTTGTCGTGTTCCGGCGTGATGACTGGTGAAGCCGTATGGTGGAAGATGGGTCTGAGCAGTTGTGTTGCGTTGTATAACGGGTGTGATGCGCCAGCTCTTGTTGTGTCGGACGTTTGATCGCGGAGGGTAGCGGGATCCGAAGCACGGTTCTCCGCTGGCCGACCGTAGATAGTGGGGGGCCCAAGTAGTGTGCCAGCCACACATGAAAGGCTGCCCCGCCATCTGCGAAAAATCCCAGGGTGGCCCCATCGTGCCGGTTGGCGACCGGGCGAGAGGACCCGATGGCGATCCCTGGGGGGGTTCGGGCGTCCCCGCAGTCTCCAGATCAAACCTCCAATGGCCCAGCAACTCTGGTCGTGTTGCTGGTTTTGCATCGCATCACCTCGCTCAACTGCCATTTTCCACCTAGTCTATTCACTCATAAAACCAACATGAAAGGTACTAAAAAGAAAAGTAAGTGTGTACAGCGGATGCACGTCCTCTTACTCCAAGTGCACCTCTCGAACATCCGAGGACTGCACTCCAATCTCATTTCGGTCCACCACCATCTTGAGACTGAGAAGCCCCACTTGCTTTTCTTGACGGAGACGCAGATCAGATGTCCGTTAGATGCGGCGTATCTCGACTACCCGGGATACTCCTTGGAGCATCATTTCCTGCAGCGTGCCGGGGTCTGTGTGTACGTCCGCAATGACATCTGCTGCCAGCGTCTCTGTCACCTTGAGGACCCTAATTTCTCGACGTTGTGGTTGCTGGTGGACACCGGTGTGGACAAAATTGTCTATACCTGTGTCTACCGATCGCACAGCGGTGTCCAGGAGACGACTCAATTGTTTGGCCACCTCAGTGAGGCCGCCGATAAGGCTCTACATCGGTACCCCGATGCGCAGTTTGTCGCTCTGGGGGATTTTAACGCCTGTCACCAAGACTGGCTTTTCCCGTACCAGAAGACCGACCACGCTGGGAGAGAAGCGCGAAACTTTGCGTTATCTATGGGCCTCTCCCAGATGGTAAAGCAAGCGACTAGGGTGCCTGATGTGGTGAGTCATACTGCCAATTGTCTGGACCTTCTGCTGACCACCGATCCGGACAGATGTATCGTAACAGTTTCCTCACCACTTGGAACTTCAGATCACTGTCTGGTGAAGTCTGTATCGTCCTTCTCCCCACCTGACTGCGACTCACGCGGTGAACGGCGAATGTGGCGTTACAGGTCAACAGATTGGGATGAGATGCGGCATTTCTTTGCGTCTTATCCTTGGCAGCAGGTCTGCTTCTCTTCCGAGAATCCGTCGAGTTGTGCAGACACTATATCCGATGTGATACGTCAAGCTATGGAGTATTTCATCCCTTATCGTGACGTACCCACCGGTGGCTCAGCTCGCCCATGGTTCAACGCCGATTGCGTTGAAGCTGAACAGCGTAAGCATTCGGCGTATCTTGCCTGGGTTGAGGCTCGTGACTGCAAAGCTCCGGATCTGAGCTCAAAGAAGAGAATCTTCAACCTTGCTGCTAAGTCCTACAAGAAGGCATTAAGGAAGGCTCGCTTCGACCGCATCACCCATATTGGCACAAAACTCTCTGCTCAGCCGTCCGGCAGCAGAGCATTCTGGTCCCTCGCCAAGTCGGTCGAAGCGAACTTCTGTCGGCCCTCACTGCCTCCGCTGGCTAAACCTGATGGAACACTGGCTCATACGGCGAGAGAGAAAGCAGATCTCTTTGCATCTCTCTTCGCCCATAATTCTCGTCTTGATACTGGCAGTGCTACTCCACCGACTCTACCTCACTGCGACACTTCGATGCCCGAGGTTCGCATAAGGAACAAAGAAGTTCTGAGAGCACTGTGTCGTCTAGACGTGAACAAAGCTAGTGGACCAGATGGTATACCTGCCATTGTTCTCAAGGCTTGTGCGCCTGAGTTGTCTCCTGTATTGACACGCTTGTATCGCCTCTCATTTAGGACTGGTATAGTGCCCAAGTCCTGGAAGCTTGCCAACGTGCAACCCGTGCCCAAAAAGGGCAGTCGTGCCGATCCTGCCAACTATCGGCCGATTTCAATAACCTCCATACTATGCAAGATTATGGAGCGTGTGTTGAACTCGCGCCTCATGGTATACCTGGAAGGTAACGATCTCCTCAGTGACCGACAGTACGGATTTCGTCGCAATCGGTCTACTGGGGACCTACTAGTGTATGCCACCCACTTGTGGGGCGAGACCCTCGAGAGGAATGGGGAAGCGATTGCCGTTTCCTTAGACGTCTCGAAGGCCTTCGACAGGGTATGGCACGCTAGCCTTTTGAGTAAGCTTCCAGCGTACGGCATTTCCCCTGGTCTGATTAACTGGGTAAAAGACTTCCTGAGTGAACGGTCTCTCCGAGTTGTTGTCGATGGATGCTCAACAGAACCCATGACGACTAATGCCGGGGTTCCTCAGGGGTCTGTTCTCTCTGCAACTCTATTCCTACTGCATATCAACGATCTGCTGATGCCCGGTATCTATGGGTATGCAGATGATAGCACAGTTGTAAAGAGATACCTGCCTAGTGCTCGGGCTAGTAAGGAGCTAATCCGATCCGAAAGAGAGGCTATGGTAGAGCGTACAAATATCTCACTTCAGGCAGTCTCCAAGTGGGGTAAAGCCAATGTTGTGGGATTTAACGCCTCCAAAACGCAAGCGTGTCTGTTCACCGCTAAAAGGAGCCCGTTCACCTTGGCTCCTACTTTTCAGAATTTATCCCTGGAGTACACCGACCGAAGCTCTTGGGGGTTGAAATTCCCTCGGACCTTAACTTTGGGCGGTTCATTGAGTCCAAAGCCAAGGTAGCTGCTAGGAAACTAGGCGTTCTTGCAAAGGTCCGGCGGTACTTCACACCGGGACAGCTTCTAATGCTATACAAAGCACAAGTCCGTTCGTGTATGGAGTACTGCAGCCACATATGGGCTGGTGCTGCAAAATGCCACCTGGCAGCTTTGGACTCTGTGGAAAGGCGTGCGAAGAGACTAATTGGCGATCCAGATCTGGTTGAGTCCAATCTACAGAGTCTTGAGCATAGGCGAAGGGTAGCCAGCCTTTCGGTGTTTTACAGGATGCACTTTGGAGAGTGTGCGCAGGAATTACATGACTTAATTCCACCATCTCACTTCTACCATCGGACAAGCCGATAAACGGCGAGTATCCACCCTAATGTTGTTGAAACCTCTACGATCCGGACCAAGCGTTTCGCTTCGTCGTTTATACCACGTACATCGAGGGACTGGAACAATTTGCCTGCTGCGGTCTTCCCGTCTGATTTTTAGGTGTCTTTAAGGCAAGAGTGAATAGGCTCTTAATAAACTAGTGTGCCTCACCATCAACGATTGCATCACTGCTTACCATCAGGTGGGATCAAATTAAAAAAAAAAAAAAAAAAAAATAGAACTGAAATATTTTCAGTGGGTACATAAAAAGTGCCCAGGGATGTGCCTCTGCTAACAGACGTTGTTTGGAGAGGGTTCGGGGTGCTCCCCGGAGGTCACGTGAGTATTTCCATGTGCTAATTATGATCAATTGTGTTTTGGTAAGTTAAAAATACTCGTAGTATAATTTCATAAAAAGTCTAGATGCTTTTTGAAGGTTTCTCCCCGATAACTAAAAAAGAGGTTCGCAGTGATTAAGTGTTTATGATTATGTAGATATTTAAAATAGAGTCAGTCTAATAAGTTAAACGACTTGGGTAATTTTTAGAATTTAATGAAATCTGATGTAGTCAACACGGGTTCAATAATCAAGTTTGATTAGAGATAGAAATCATTGTTTACTAACAGAAGAACCTTATGAAAAGAATCGAATATAAGTATTTTTTAAATGATTAAATATTATTTAATGTAATTTATTTCAGTACTTGTACAAAGAAAATACATAAAATAATTATACAAAATTCCCAAGTCGGTTGACTTATTAGACAGACAATACTTTCTCCAATCAATTTTAGCAGATTCATATTCCAGGAATATCACTATTTCACGCGTAATTTCCAATAACTTCTTGCTTTCATTCAATTCCTTGGGCTCAATGTAATTTTATAACAGTACCTTTTACTTTTTACTTAAATTTGATGTTATTATCGTTAGATCTATTGGAATTGGAGTTTATTTAAGTACCGATACTTTATTAAAGTATTCGGCTGAGTCTAAAAGAAATTAAGATAAAAGAAGTATAGTGAGTGGTGGTGTTTAATCGAAAAACTTGCGTACTTACCTCGAGAAAATTGGTTTTTCACTTACTGCCATTATTGTAGACGGTGCTATCGTAAAGACGCAAATCCTGCTTGATGAAATTTCAATGAATTTTTAAGTTCGGGGCTTTCTCACGACTAAAAAAGTTACGAAATTAAATATCGCATATTCGGTACGTTGACCTACGCACTTATAACAATAAATTGACTTACTTACGCAACATAAGTAAGTAAGGTCACTCTCCGGACCAATACACGAATTATTCAAGGCAAAATTTTATGGCAAGTCGGGGAACGAGGCGAAACAAAAGAATTTATAAGTTTAACAATCACCATAGACGCAGGAGTTACGGTATCTCTAATCTTATGGCATGACTTCCGTTCCTTTACATAGATTGGTGATTGTTCCATTGAACTGATTTAATTGAGGCGGCATTTTTCTATGGCTAGTAAAATTAATTAATCAATGAAGTCCAATTTAACCCACTATTTGGAACATATTATTGTTATGGTTGTAGATTTAGCAAGCTACCATTTGCAGAACATTAATAAAATTGATATAGATTCTTTTTTTGAAATCCTGACTAATTCCAGAAGTGATGCTGCCAAGACTACATTTGACATGGCAATGTGTCGGTAGCTCAACCTTGGTAAAAACATGTTCTTTGAGATTTCAGTCCCTAAATAATAAAGAGAGAAAATAAGTACCACGAGAACTAGTTTGAGACGACGTGGGAGAAGATTGTCTAAAAGAACTTGGGGGAAAGCTTTGCCCAGCATTGGTTCCCGGGACAGTAATAACTAGTAACATAAATAAAAAAACCGGCCAAGTGCGAGTCGGACTCGCCCATGAAGGGTTCGTAGCAGCAAGTAACATAATATAAAAGTTCTTGTAGTTCGTTGTAGCTTTGATCGATGTTTTAATAATAGTGTATTTTTTTAGATTTATGACGTTAAAAAAAAGAACTACTACCTAGATCTCGTTCAAACCAATTTGGTAGTTTGCATGGTAATGTACATCATATATTTTTTTAGTTTTATCATTCTCTTATTTTAGAAGTTACAAGGGGGGGGGGGGGACACACATTTTACCACCTTGGAAGTGTCTCTCGCGTAAACTATTTAATTTAGAAAAAAAATATATTAGAAACCTCAATATCATTTTTGAAGACCTATCCATAGATGGGGTAGGTATCTACACGTATGGGTTTGATGAAAAATAAATTTTGCGTTTCAGTTCTAAGTATGGGGACCCCCAAAATTTATTGCTTTTTTTTTCTATTTTTGTGTGAAAATCTTAATGCGGTTCACAGAATACATCTACTTACTAAGTTTCAACAGTATAGCTCTTATAGTTTTGGAAAAAAGTGGCTGTGACATACGGACAGACAGACAGACATGACGAATCTATAAGGGTTCCGTTTTTTGCCATTTGGTTACGGAACCCTAAAAAGACAGTGCCAGAGATCACTGCTCTGGTCATGTCTATCGAAAAGCATGATGTTATCGAATGGTGATTAGTTCTTTTTCTTTCAGATTAGATATTAGATAAGATAGTACAACAAAATAGATTTTCCTTTTTTAAGTTCTATGATGTGTCAATTGAAAAGTTGAAAGGAAATGATTTATCTTGGTATGGTCATGTGAAGAGAAAGGATGAAATGCATGGTACTAAAAGAGTTATGAATGTGGGTTTATGTGGATGGATGGAGAGAGAGAGGAAACCAAAAAAAGATGGATGGATTGTATGAAGAGTGATATGGGTATGAAAGAAGAGGGATTTAGTTCTAGTGAGATAGGACAAAATGTGAAGGAAAACACGTGTCACATATTTTATTTAAGAGTGGGGTAACTTCTGGTTCTTAATAGGTAGGTAAACTTCATTTTCCTTAGGAATGGGCAAGAAGTTGTTCAAAGCCGGGAGCAATGGAGGCCTTTGCCCAGCAGTGGGACAGTATAGGCTAGATATAATAATAATAATGTAATAAACTTTTTTTTTACAAAACTATTATATTTGATATTTCTTAGTATATATTTAATTTTTAATTTCTGATGTTGTACATTGACAGCTCCTTTCTTTCAGTCCATCCAAAGGTTGTCTGTAAGAAATTGTCCTGTGCAATAAGACCGCCCATTGTACACTTATTTTTAATAATGTATGTCCTGTGTTATTTGTTTACGTGGTGTACAATAAAGAATATAATAAATAAATAAATATTATTAGCGAAACATTAATCATATTTGCTTTTTGAATTTTATCCACTGTAACAAAAATCCGAGGTAAACGCCTCAGGATTCAACTACATAATTATGTTGATCATTTACCTACGTAGAATAACAGACATTGAACTTAACCCTGTAGTATTTTCACGGTTCGCTTTCGATAATCCTGTTATTATTTCAAGAAGCTATACCCACCTATTCAGTTGTTCCTTGCTTTAATATATCAGTGTAATTAAGAATTCTACACGTGACGTGTAAAACGTGCGTAAGACAAATTAACGTCGTAATTAAACTGAATAAACACAGCTGTGATGTCTAACGATATCACATCTTGAACAGTGGCGGATTAGCCATGTAGCAAGAGTAGCAAATGCTACAGGCCCCAAGCAGTTGGGGACCCCGCGCGTTCCCTTTTAGATCACTCGGTTTTTAAATTTCTCTCACCTTTTTTTTTAGGTGGTAAAATCATCCTGCTTTTGGGCGGAACGAGAGGGCGTGTTAGACTTTTACTGACTAAAAACCCACTCCTGTTACTTTTTTGTCATTGTTCCAGGGCTTCGGGAATCTCTTTCTCATCACCCGCAGCCTGACCTCTGAGGTTGCTGACAACTCCTTGTGGCGCGCGTGAAGCACTACGCGCCGTCTTCGACTTAGGCTCGGGCCGGACGGTTACCGGACGGTCGGACGGCGAGCTAACCATTGCTGACTGTCCGCAAGCCTGCGCCTACGGTGGCTGGAAATCAGGATCAGAATCCCTGCAGCTGGGGCGCAAGGGCCATTGCCTCGCGCGTGCTGCCGCCTCCTTTTCTAGCATTACTACTTCGCAGAAGGAGGCGACAGCCTGCCACTCCTCCTCGCTACGGACCATAGCCTGTACCAAGGCCCGATGCGAGAGATCGCTGCCGCCGAGCGCCTCCACGAGGACACACGAGGCGGTGTACACCTCTACCGTATTCTCTTACCTTTATATCTTTGAATACACGGACTATGCAAAAAACCATCATCATCTAGTTTTTTCCATAAGTGCTATATTTATCTATTAGTATCTATCGTTTACAGAAATTATTTTTTTGGAAATATTTAACCATTACAGTAAATGAAAAAAAATAACGTCTTTTTATAAAATATTTTCTTTTATCTATCTTCATAAAAAACGTCTACACAGGGGCCCCTTGGACGAATTTTCTACAGGGCCCGCGCTGGCTTAGTCCGGCACTGACCTTGAATAGTCAACATTTCAGCGGCAGCTAAGTTTAAGTTCAGATAAGAACAAACGCGGTGATCATTTAAGATGGTGAACATTAGTTCGGTACTACATAATATCACGCCTATAGGTACATATTCTTTTCTTTCCTTTTTTTCACTTACTTCTATGAAATTGTTTTCTTTTTCTTACCCCATATTACTCGGGGTCGGTAAATATATCTAGTATGGGCTCATTAGATTCATCTTAACCCGTTCTAAAGATTTATTATGATGACGAGGACCTGATGCTAGAACTGGGAGGTGGCTAATGGAACCCTGAAATGTACTAGTAAACACGTCGAGTTTTTTTATTTATTTTTTTTATTATTGTTGATAGGTTCGCGCTTGACCGCTATCTCACCTGATGGAAAGCGACGATGCGGTCGACGATGGAACGCGCTTACCTAAAAGAAACCTATTCACTCTCGACTTAAAGATTCCCGGGTTGTAGCTATCAGGAAACACACGTCGAGTTTGGGCTTATTAGACTCGTCTTAACCAGTTCCTTGCTTTTTACAGATTTTCTGCGTCGGGTTTGTTTTTTAATTTTAAATTTTGCTATTATGTATAAATACCAAAATTATTATTATTATAAGTATTATTAATTTTAGTATTATTTATTAATTATTAGTATTATTATTTTTTCTAGATAACTCTACCTCAACAAATAATAAATATAACAAATTCAGCTAGGGTATGAAAACCGTGTAAACTAGTGTAATTAGCATTAAACATAGAGTGCTATTTCAATAGCAATTGTAATAGTATGAACATTGGTGACACAGTTTCCTACTACGCAATGCAGCTGAGTTAACCCTGAATTTCTTAGTCACATCATCTCACCGCATTTGGGAATCACAGTGTGTGTAAAAGCAGCAAATGCGTAATATCATCTCTGGAAAAAAAACCTGTTTCAAGGAATGGAGTAATTGTATCAATGCCTTCACTCGGCTAGGCATGAAAGACATTACATTGGAGGTTGCACCACAATTTTTTTTTGGAGTTGGAAATTTAGCAAATAGCTCCTTCCGCTTTAAGATGGCGAGAGGATGTGTCAGACTTTTGCTGACTAATACTTACCTTCAGTTACTCTCTGCGTTCCAGGGCCACGGTGACTATTTAAGATGTTCCTGCAG
Source organism: Mythimna ferrago (assembly GCA_910589285.2). Taxonomy (NCBI): domain Eukaryota; kingdom Metazoa; phylum Arthropoda; class Insecta; order Lepidoptera; family Noctuidae; genus Mythimna; species Mythimna ferrago. The sequence goes on from OU342687.1 coordinate 14,008,316, forward strand.
CAGTGTGCCTCATCTGGTCTCTCGAATTTTCCAGCGTCTGTTATCATCAGAGACTCGTCAGTCAGTCAAGGTTCACCGCATGCAGATGACGTCAATGTTTAGGGAAGTTCGAAGTTGTGCAATTTAGTTTTTCCTAGCACCTATTCATTAATACATGTACCTAATATAATAATCTTATTGTCTATACAGGGTGTCAGGGACAGCCCACAAACTTAAAGGCCCAAGCGCCCGAAAAGTGCCTTAAAACAGTGACTTTCTGGAGCCCCGGTAACGGCCAGGTTAATAGGTTTCAAAAAAATATATGTTTAATATAGATTCATGAACAACATTATCAACTTTTGATTTTTTCGTGCGATTAATATTTTTGTCTAAAAAAAATATTACATACAACAATTCACATTCTCAACTTTACCCTACTCCTTCGAAACGGCTTAGATCTTTAGAAACGTTTTTACACATAAAAATTGGTGGTTAAATATTCTTCAAAGTGAACATAGCATATGTAAATCAATCAATATTTCAAAGTCAAGAAAATGGATTTAAAAGTCAGCGGGGCTCTGTCCGGGCGCAGCTGGCCGCAAACAAATGCACAGATAGTCATACTGTCGCCTAGGCGAGTACAAGAGTTGTGACCATTTAATTTCGGCCAGATGGTTCAAGGGACTATGAGCCTTAAGGGTTTCCTCAGTAGACGAAACTGAACAGCCGTCCACAAGATCATTTTTCTGGAAACGAAAATAAAAATTCAGCCTCTCCATACAAACTGGCCAATCAAGTTTTTAATTTTGTATGATGAGGCTGATTTTTTTTTTGGTTTTCCTGAAAGAAAGTCTTGTGGAAGGTTGTTTGTCTACTGAGCAAGCTCTTAAAGTTTGTGAAAAGCTGTCCCTTACACCCTCTATGTCTTGAAGTTATAATTTGAAGGACGATTCGCAAAATCTAGTTAGTCGTTGTGACTCATTTCAGCGACAGTGAAAGTCCGGTCGTCCGTAACTGTCACGGACCAAGCCCAAGTCGTCGACGGCGCGCACTGTTCCCGCGCGCCTCAAGGAGTTGTCAGCAACAGCAGGGGCCCAGCCGGGTCGAAGCCTACTGGGGCCAGGGTTATCCGAAAGGGAACTCGAGCCCCGCTATGAAGGCTTGAAGGAACGGGGTGGGTTTTTTAGTCAGTAAGAGTCTGACACAATCTCCCGCTCCGCCCAAGAGCGGGGGTTGTCATTGGATGATATTCCCCAACGAAAAAAAAAGCGTCAGTGAAAGTTTGAAGGAAAATTAAGGGCAATTATTATTAATATTGATAGACACAGGAAAATTCGGTACGACATTTGGCGACTTGACCGTCTTTATGTATTCAGTGTCCTTGAAGAATACCTGGATACGAAGATTTGGCCCTGTAGCACGATTTATTTATTTTTCTTCACAAAAAGAGGTCTTCAAGAACTGATTTGGATTTTTTTTTTTTTATAAACTAGTTCTTGACTGCGATCCCAATTAATAAGGATGCTTTTAGATTAACTTTACTATTATCGAAATCCAGTTCTGATGATGGCATCCATCAGAAAATACCCTCATTTTCTCATCACCTACTCAAATATCACAAGCTCAGCAATTTTGATACATTCATCATTAACTCTAGCATTTGCATTAAAAAAAGTGCCGCTTAATGAGATATAATGGATGGAGACGACGAATGCGATCTCGAAGCATATATAACATAGGTTTTGTATATATGCAAAACCCGAAAAATATGTCTAGTATTTTTATGCAAAAATCCTATGTTACCAAAATTTCCTAATTATATTATGAAAAATCACAAAGTTATAAGCTTTTGGAGGTATGCGGAACAGAGAGTAAAGTCCCGCAAACCTCCGTTGAAAAGGGAGGATCCTCCGACCAGACAGGTGTTATAGTCTGGTGGGCGACTGCCCGATAGATGATTTCGGGCTATCGTATATGTTCAAATCGCGCGGAGAACTTTGATTGCGCGATGCAGGATTTCGTATATTCTTCGTAGTTCTTATGTGGCGCCATAGATGTCGCTACATCACTCCCCTCCGGAGATCGGAGATCGATGGTTCTTGATGCGCGCCAGGCCAGCGTAGGTTGGTTCCAGTGGGTCGGAACCGATGCCGCATAGTTCCCGGTGAGTCGGAACTGTCTGCGGTGATACCCCAGTGAGTCGGGGTGTTGCTGTCCCAGTGAGTCGGGATAATGCCCCAGTTAGTCGGGGTGATGATGTCCCAGTGAGTCGGGATGATGCCCCAGTGAGTCGGGTGATGATGTCCCAGTGAGTCGGGATGATGCCCCGTGAGTCGGGGTGGTGCTGTCCCAGTGAGTCGGGATGATGCTGTCCCAGTGAGTCGGGATGATGCTGCAGGCTCCAGTGAGTCGGAGTAGTGCTGCTGGCTCCAGTGAGTCGGTGCGGTGCTTGTGTGACGTAGGGCTTGACTGCTGGCGTCGACCAGGAGAGGTTCTTCATATGTAGCTCTTCATGTGACTGGCCGAAGGTGCGGTGTGCCAAGCCAAGGTCGCTGATGAGGCTGAAGGTGATGACCAGGTATGACCAGGTAGGCATGCTGATGGTCAGGATACCCTCTATAGCCGTGGGTGGTGGCTGTATGGCTCGCTGCTCGAAAGCTTGAGGAAGTGATGATGACGTTACGAAGTAGTAGCTGCACGAAGGGTGCGCTGACGTTCTTTGTCGAGGGTCACTAGTTTGGAGGTATGCGGAACAGAGAGTAAAGTCCCGCAAACCTCCGTTGAAAAGGGAGGATCCTCCGACCAGACAGGTGTTATAGTCTGGTGGGCGACTGCCCGATAGATGATTTCGGGCTGTCGTATATGTTCAAATCGCGCGGAGAACTTTGATTGCGCGATGCAGGATTTCGTATATTCTTCGTAGTTCTTATGTGGCGCCATAGATATCGCTATAAGCTTGTTATGTTACCTGTTCGCACAAATACATGGTCACCGGACACTGAGGGGTTGTTTTGTACCCGCATCCAGCAGTGCGCTAACGCCTTATGCTTCCTATGACCTGCCACGCCCTTTTTTTACATAGTGTCGGTGGTGTCCAACTTGTGTCTTTTTAAAAATATTTTTAGTAAAAAATCTAACTATTGGAATCGATTCAGTTACTGATTCTAAACAAACCGTATTCAGGTTTTGCAAATAAGTACTTGCTTTATATAATGTTGTATATTATTATCCTCAACTAAACAATACCTGATAAGCTGAGAGTACAGGGACGGTAATAATATCATACAGTATTCCAACTTCATACAAACGAACGAAACGGGAGCCCTCGATCAAGGCGACATGTAGACAGTCGCGACTGTGCCGCAGTGAAGAACGGACAATGTGTTGTTTTTTTAACAGTAATCGCGCGATTATTGTTAAAAAAACAACACACCGAGTTCAAGTACATATTTACATGTTTAATATGACGAGTAGGATATATTGTGTTGTTTTTGGTTGCATAAATTCGTCAATAACGCATCCAGAAACAACTTTTTTTAGATTACCTGGAAACTCTGAAAGGTAAGACTATAAAATAACTTTTCATTAATACTCTGAAAGTAGGTCTGAAGTTGCCAGAGGAGCAGGTTGAAAGTGATACTTTTCATCCCTAGGGAGTTTTGCTTTCAACTGACAGTTGTCAAACTATAAAAAAAACTAGATCTATCTTCACATTTCTATTGAACCATGTTCCAATATTCCATACAGCCTGTCAATCACAGCGCGATAAAAAATTGAAATAAATTAAAGATAAGTATTAATTAAATAATATTATATTTTTAAGTGACTTATTTATTCAACTATTTCTTTAAAATACTTTTATTTTTAAAAGATTACAATTAATTTCTAATTTTTTATTAATGAGGCTGAATAGCAGGCCGGCCACAGAATAAAAAATAAAATGGCGGGAAAGTGGCAATCAGTCGTTGGTTTTTTCGAGTTTTGTTTACATTTCCGTACAGCGGAGATTTGTATTAACACGATAAGTTCATCAGATTAAAATAGTGATTTAACGCCCAATTTCATAAGAGAAGAGGCTAAAGCAGTAGTGGAACCTTTTACCACCTAAATCAGAAGAAAGATACCTACATAAAATCATAGGTACCTACGACGACTCAGGTTTTACAAATTTTTTATTTTATTTTTACTTTCCTCGTATTCGTAATGAAAAGCACAGTGTTTATCTCGGAGTGAAAGTATCTTATTTAGTCCCTCGAATTATGAATGAGAATTATCTTCTCGGGACGAAATAAGTTACTTTCACCCCTAGACGCCCCTAGTGTAACAATGTACTATTACTTACTAGTAGGTAGGTACATAATGTGTGTTTTTTTAATGGATAAGTATTTCCTTTTATCCGCCGAAAAAAAAGGATGTCTGGATTAATAAATAAAGTGAATAGAGTAACCCCGACGTGTAATTTTATTATTAAAAATAGTTGTTTATTGTACGTACTTAGTGTATAAATAATACTAGAAAAAAAAACATTTTATTTAAATCTACCAATAAAAAAAACAACACGCATTTTTATTGAACACTTCCTATTCAATCCACATAGTATTTTATTTGTTTATATAAAAAAGTATATTTACAATCACAAAACTAAATGAAAACACAAAGTAGGAAAATGTAATTAGAATGCTGGAGGCGGGCAGCCCTATCGCATGTTTACGTACCGCGCGGCTGTAGGCATTTATTTCAAAGATACGGCCGAGTAACAATACTGAATGATATTATTACCGTGGTATAGGAACACGTTAATAACATTAAATACCTCCTAGCCTATACTATATGTAAGTATCCGCTCACAAATTGTTCTATGTATCATGTAACATGAGATTGGGACTACAAATAGTATAATGTTTACGTAATCGTCTAGTCCAAACAGTTGGAAATGTAGGAAGATAAATAGTTGGCGCCAGTACCGGTGTACCTGGGTACACAGGAATTGACGCGAGCTTGTTTAACATTGTTTGTTACGTTCTAAGTAAAACATGGGGGACTCATTACACTGGTACAGATACAGCCAAAATGCAACACTGGCTATTTGGATTTTTTATATCAGAAAATTAATGCGTACCTTAGTTTGTTTGCATATTTTGATTTATTTAGTCCATAACACCAACCATAAAATGCATTAAGTACACACTTTTAACGTTGTTGAATTACATCGTATAGGTCGTGGGTTCTATTCCCACCCAGGACAAATGTTTGTGTGATGAACATAATCATTTGTTCTGTGTCTGGGTGTAATTTATCTATAATATGTACCTATGTATTTAGATATATATAAGTATGTTTATCAGTTGTCTAGTACCTATAACACAAGCTCTGCTTACCTTGGGACTAGATTACTATTATTATCTGAAGACTATTATTTTAACCGACTTCAAAAAGGATCGACGAGGTTCTATTTTCGGCTGTTTGTATTTTCCATTTTTTCTTACGTATATATATATAATAGAATATACTGGGAGTATATTCTATCAAACAAAAAAAAAAAAAGAAATTTTGGTCATGATCTAATTACGAACTTGGAGATATATAAACGGAACTCCTTACAGGATCATAGCAGAATGGTCGTAATGAGTAAAATTGCTTAGTTGATACGTGTAATTAACGACTGACTGAAGGAAAAGAGGGGGTAGAGGGAGAGTTTCTAAGTTAAATTGTCTAGTGTACTTGTTTAACTAGCGATAATTGAGCTCATCTGTTTTGGGATTATACACTATTATATACTATTGTTAAAACCACTATTGTATTGGGTCCAACCTGTAAAGATAGTGTGTGTTTTTAAGAAATAAATAAATAAATAAATAAAAATTATAGAACAATGATAAGCTTCACGCAATCCATCCATCTTTTCTTTGGCCTATTGAAGGCCAAAGAAAAGATGGATGGATTGCGTGAAGAGCGATATGAAAGAAAAGGAAGTTAGCGATAGCATGACGAGTGACAGGGTAGAATGGAAGAAAAAAACGTATTGCGCCGACCCCAAATAAGATGAGACAATGGCAGGAAGAAGAAGAAGAAGATAAGCTTTGGAATCTCTTAGTTAAGCTAGATATTTTTATTAATGTTATAATTTTATCATACTAGGGACCCGCCCCAGCTTCGTAAATTTTTGGCTTTGCTCTACTAAGATAAGCATGTATTATATTTACACCTAAACCTTGTTCAAGAATCTCTCCGTCTGTTAGTAAAATTGTATGAAAATTAGTTCAGTAGTTTTTGAGTTTATTGCGTTCGTATAACATGACAGGCAGACACGACCTTTGTTTTATAATAAGAATTGGGATCCCCACTAATGTCTTTTCTTGGAGGGATGCGAGATTTTTTGAAAGAGTCGCCACGTCTCTGGTATGAAATGGACAACTGAAAGAATTTGGGAAGGTTTTAGTCACTGAAAATCTGACAGTCGCTCCACCTATTTCTACCGAAGTAATTTGATGATTCTGAGGTTCTGGAATGGCGACCACGTACCGGAAGACGTAGCATTGGAAGGCCTCCTACAAAGTGGACCGATGACCTGGTGAGGGTTGCGGGAATCCGATGGATGCGAGAAAGACGGGACCGCTCATTGTGGCGACGCTTGGGGGAGGCCTATGTCCAATAGTGGGCGTCTTTTGGCTGAAATGATGATGATGAATATGATGATTTTGTACCCTCAAATAAGGTCTTTCAATTCAGCTATTATATAACATGGGTAGATTGGGTAGTTTCAAACGTGTCTTTGAAATGGGTAGGCATTGCACCTGGGTTACCACTCTCAAAAACAAACAATGTTTGCATATGTTTGTGACCTCAATGACTGTCGTAACAGATGGTCTTAATGGAAATTACTCTAATCAACACGCCAGGTTGATGAGTTGGTGATCACAGTTCATTAGTTAAAAGAACATGGGATATAATGACACTGATGACCACAACGGAACTTTAGTCTGCCTTATAATTTGATTTATTTTTTACTCAGAAGTGAAAAGACCTGTAGCCTGATTCACGTAAAATCAAACAAGCCAAATATCGTTGAAGTTTTATAGTCGTTCGATCGAAGTCCTATCCAAAAGCGGTATTCACGATCTATCGACTTATTTCCAGTTACATTAAGCCCCCCAGTGACGTCCCGGGCTGGGAGTTGGAGTTCTAGGGTGATTCTCAGCCACCGTAGGCGAAGGCTTGCGGACGTTGAGTAATGGGTAGCTCGCCGTCCGATAAGAACCAAGCCCCGGTCGACAGCGTGTAGTGTTCTAAACGCGCTTCAAAGACTGGATTTTTTTCGCGCTACACTAGAATTATTTCTATATCGTGTGTGTGTGTTCACTAACAGGCAGATTACTCATACCATTGTAAACTAAACCGATGTTAGTGTAATCTATGTTATGTTAGTATAATCTACAACAATACTAAAAACACAACACTAAATACAATACTTAATTAGTTCGCCACCTTCCGGATACACCTGGCAACAGTATATATAAAGTCACATATGTATACACAAGACATCTGAAACCGGAACACATGTCTGTAGTATGGGATTCTTCGAAAGTGTTACTGTGGCCCTCGAAAAGGGCATTGGAAGACCAGTGTGGGTTTTAGTCAGCAAAAGTCTGACACTCTCGTTCCACCTCTCGCAGGTGAAGTTATTTGATGATATCCCATGTAAAAACAAAAGGTCTATTATTAAAAGAAAAGCCAAAACAGAAATAAATTACAGGAAGCTCATAAAACAATTCCATTCAGTCTACTAAAGAGGGAAATTTTATTTCTTTAGTTAAGACGTAATGTTCTAGAAATGTAGAAACGATAAAATCCAATTTCCAAATCGGCGCCTAGAAAGTGAATTCCTTCATATTATTGAGGCGTATAGTCCCTTAAACATCTGGCCGGAGTTAAATTCATACATACTCGTCGCTGACCTTTAAATCCATTGTTTTTGCGAAATATTGATTGATTTACATTTGCTATGTATATTTTGAAGAACACTTAACCAACAATTTTTTTTATTAAAACCATATCGATGGTGTAAACATATTTCTAAAGATCAAAGCCGTATGAAAAAAAACAAGTGAAAAAATATCATACAAAGTTTTTTTTCTTGGCAAAAATATTAGTCTTATGTAATCGTGTGTTGATATTGTTAATATATGAATCTACACTAATATTATAAAGAGGTAGTTTGTTTTTATGTTTTTTTATTTGTAAGAGGTGATCTCTGGAAGTACTGGTCCAATTGCTAAAATTTTTTCATCGATAGATAACTGCTTTATTTCTGAGTGGCGTAGGCTATATCTTAAGTATGCGGGCGAAGCCGCGAGCAAAAGCTAGTCTATAAAAAATATATATTGTTTTCAAACCTATTGTTCCGAAGCTAGCCGTTACCGATTAGTAGGCTTCAGAATATCACAATTTTATGGCACTGCTCGGGAGCTAGGGCCTTAAACGTAAAGTTTGTTACTTTCACGGAATTTGTTTTCCGTTTTGCCCAAGTTTTTTTTTTTTGCTTACATTTCCTTTGAACTGTCCTGAATGTAATACGTTTCCAAAGTATACATGGAAAAATCTTTATCGTTTAATGTATGCGGTTCAGTGAATCTGTATTAGGATAAGCTTATTGATTGGCGAAGATTTTTACTTATGAATTCCAGTTTTTTTTTGACATATTGAACGATGTGTCTGTACTGGCTTTCGTATAGATGAATCTGTTTTTTTATTGTTGATGGATTGTTTTTGTTTTTTGTGTTGAAAATTTCAATTTATACAAAGTGGCTTTTAATAAATTGGCAATACTTTTTTTCCAATATAATAACGGATTTAGGAGTTGCTCTGATTCTGCAGTGCATCAGGTATGATCGCAGAGCACACATCGATGGTTTCCACGTCATCATCAGATAGATGCCTCTTTGCTATGCAGAGTGCGGGCTAGCTCCAACTCCTGTGGAGGTATGATTCTTCTCTGCTAGGTGATTTTGTTTACAGATGTATCGTGAACAACAACCTTGATTTAAAATAAATAAATAGATAGTAAGTTTACTAACATAGCATAATCAGCCTTTTAGTGTTCCCACTGCTGGGACTCTGGCCTCTTCTCTAGGAAAGGCAATGGGCCGTAATCCACCACGCTAGCCCAATTCGGGTTGGAAGTTTACTAACGTAAGTTTTTTTTTTATTGTTTATTAACCTATATGGATGTCACTAATGCAAAAAGATTATTTTATTATATTTTTATTTATTTATATGGTCAAGTACAGACTCATGAATACGAGTAGTACGAACCATTTTCACTCTCAGACCGTCTCAGAAATATGCTGATACTAGCTTGTACCAGTGACTTTAGCCGCATGTAAGTAAGATATCATCTATGGATATGGAAAATCTTGGGATAACTCCTGGGATAGTTATTCCAAGACATCATCTCGTGCGGTAGTAACGCCCGGGTGTGTGGACCGGCCGGAGGACACGGTGGAGCACACGGTAGAGGTGTCCCCGCTTGGGCAGAGCCGTGTCTTCGTGGAGGCGATTGGCGGCAGCGGTCTCTCACGCTTCGGACCATGGCCTGTACTAAGGCCATGGTCCAAAGCGAAGAAGACTGGCAGGCGGTCGCCTTCTTGTGCGAAGCAGTAATGCTAGCAAAGGAGGAGGCCGCCTGCGTGAGGCAACGGCACGTCCCAGCCACCGCCGGGATTCCGATCCCGATTTTCGGCAACCGTAGGCCAGCAATGGGTAGCTCGCCGTCCTACCGTCCGGTAACCGTTCGGACCGAGCCCAAGACATCAAAGGTGCATATTGTTCCACGCGCGCCTTTAGGAGTTGTTAGTAAACCGTAGGGGCCCAGCAGGGTCGAAACGTACTGGGGCCAAGGGTCTGCTTCTGAAAGGAAAAGTCAGCCCCAGTACCCAAGGCAACGACGGAACAGGAGTGGGTTTTTAGTTAGTAAAAGTCTGACACTATCACCCGCTCCGTCCAAGGGCTCAGAGATGCCATTGGATGATTTGGCCACCTAAAACAAGAGGACATCATATACCGAACTTAAGCATCATCTATGCCAAACAACCAAATCCATTTCAGATCAGCCATTTGATTGTGAAGGAGTAGTACACATATCAACAAACAAAACTTTGTCATTATCATTTATATCATCATTTTGACTGGCCTGTTGGTCTAGTGGTTAGTGACCCTGACTGCTATGCCGGAGGTCGTGGGTTCGATTCCCACCCAGGACAAATGTTTATGTGATGAGCATGATCATTTGTTCTGTGTCTGGGTGTAATTTATCTATAATATGTATGTATTTAGAAATATATAAGTATGTTTATCAGCTGTCTAGTACTCATAACACAAGCTCTGCTTAGCTTGGGACTAGACGGCGTTGTATGATAGTTGTGGAATATTATTATTATTATTCAATTCATTTATTATTATAGACATATTTATCATATTTTTAAATATTTCTTCAAAAATTAACATAAAAAAAAACATTTAAAAATATAAAAAATAGTAGCCCACCGGCATCGGGAACAGGGTCCAGGCTGCCGGCGGTCAGGGCTCCTGGGAGAGGAACCTCCGGACAATACGCGCCGTGTCTAGGAGTACTGCCTTCTGGATCAAGCCCTTGATCCAACTGCCTAACGAGAGCCTCCGCAGATGTTGGTCGAGGCTCTTGGCTATTAAGCCATTGGCCGTCACGACTATCGGCACAATGATTGCTCTATCCACTTCCCACATGTCGACAACCTCGCGAGCCAAGTCAAGATATTTAGTTTGTTTATCTTTCTCAGCTTTCACGAGGTTCTCGTCATGAGGGACCGCTATATCAACAATCATTGTGCGACGCTCTAGTCGATCTATCACCACTATGTCAGGCTTATTGGCAACAATAGTCCTGTCAGTGATGATAGATCGGTCCCAATACAATGTGACGCTGCCATTCTCGAGAACTGGGTCGGGCACATACCTATAGTACGGTACTTCTGATTCAACAAGATTGTATTTAAGAGCAAGTTGCTGATGGATAATCCTGGCTACAAGGTTGTGTCTCTGCAAATAGTCTCCGTTAGCTAAATGAGAACACCCAGAAATAATGTGTCGGATTGATTCTCCGGGCCGGTGGCATGCCCGACAGATGTCAACCGTACCGTCCTTCACAATATATTTCCGGTAGTTGTTCGTCATCATAACTTCGTCCATAATTGCAAAGACAAAACCTTCGGTTTCTCCAAAGAGATCACCAAAGCGTAGCCAGGATACGGACGCTAAAAGATCTACATCGGGCCCATGTAAGGCCCGGTAAAAGCGCCCGTGAAGCTCCTTGCCCTTCCATACTTCCTTGCGTTCATTAATATCCATTACTATAGGTTTGCGCCAGTTCTCGTTGGCCAAGGAGAGCGGGGTGAGGCCTTTGTCCACCGCCACTACATCTCGGTGCATCCCCACGTTGGTTTCCAGGAAGTATTTCCTGAGACTGCATACCTCACGGTTGTGCAGGGTCTTGGCATTTAAGAAGCCATGACCCCCACACTTCCGCGGGATATACAGCCTCATCACCGATGATCGTGGGTGATGCATCCGATTTGCGGTAAGCAGAGTGCGGACCCTCCTATCCAGGGCGTCGAGTTCCGTCTGAGTCCATTTGAGTATGCCGAAAGAGTACATCAAAACCGGCATGACCCAACCGTTGAAGGCGCGCACCTTGTTCCCGCCTGATAAAAGACTTTTATTATTATTATTATTATTAGTGTGATATAAATATCTGCTGCTCCTTACACTATTTAAAAATAATCTCATAGAAAATAACGTGAAATTTGGTCTAAGAAATAATATAATTTGGCATCCACTATGTTTCACTTAGTGGTACCTACTTTTAGCTCCCCTCTTCGCAGAGCGTTAAAGCGGGTCATATGTTCCATCGTCCTTTCAGATCAGGAAAGTCGTATATCTTCCAAGAGCACCTTCACAGAGGCGTAACATGGACTAATTTAGACATGGGCGAAGGCACACCAGTGACGCCTTTTTCTTTCATAAATTCGGAAAAGAGACAGTGACTATCGCAATCCAGTGTTTGACCACATCGTTGCTTACCATTAGGTGACGTAATGGTCAAACGCGAGCCTATCTATACCAATCTACACTAATATAATAAAGAGGTAAAGTTTGTTTTATGTTTGTATCACTGAAGGTACTGGGCCTCAAGTCTGCTATTACAATAGTGTCAGAATGGTCTATCATTGTTGTCATAATTGTCGATTTTGACAAGTTTGGTAATCTACTAATATAATGGCGTCATTATGACTTTCCAGTGGTCAACCACTGGCACTTCACTGAAAGAAGTGGCATAGAATAGTAATCTCGTACTATCACTTGCAAAAGTCCATAAGAATTCTTAAAACTTATTCGTTTGACGTTTAGTTTGACTTACGACCTTTTATTTTCAAGTTTCGCCAACAAATGATTGAAATCCACAATTTCATCAACTTATAATAAGTCAAGATGGCCCAGTGGTATAGGCACACAGATTGAAGCGCAAATCAGTGTGCCGCAAGTTCAAATCCCACGCAATTATTGACTTTTTGTAAGTTCTTACCCGATTGGAAGTTATGTATTTGCATTACATATTTTAAATTATTCTTTAACTTGTTCACACATTTCTTAGAGTTAGAAAGGTAGATCACAAAAAAACTAAATAAAGAATTAGATTTCTGCGAGGTAGACATGAGTTTTAACTTAACCGAAATGAACTGTCGTTTGGTTGTAGTTGTTGGTTAGTGACGTGAGGTTGACAGTATTGTAATATTCGCAAAATGCAGGCTAATATTAGTATTGAAGTGAGGGCGACTATCATTGGGCTGCATAAAAGTGGTCTTAATAAAACACAAATATCTGAAGAAACCGGACTGAATGTGAGTATAATAGCTATTAATGAATTGTAACTTTATTACAAATTAATCTTCTAATTAAAACGTATGCCATTTATGAATCCATTCATCGTATCTTTATGAGGTTTAAAAGAGAAATACGTAAATCGTTGGGTTTATTGGATTGGTTATTGGATTAATAAATGCAGTTTTATTTTAAAATTATATTCAATAATTATGATTATTAACATTTTATATAATGAAAATGAAGTGAAGTAGGTATAGCTGCCTAATATATATTTTTTTTTATTTTAGAAAAATACTGTAAATCTTTGGCTAAAAAGATATGAGGAAGAAGGTAGCCTTGCTAGTCGAAAGAGAAGTGGGAGACCGAAGCTTATTAGCGAGGCGCAGCGACGACATATGGTGGACGTATACGAAACGAATGGTTTCGCACCAACGAGACATTTTGCGGAATTATATGACACCTCGATGGATACTGTTCGCCGTGCACTTCACGCTGAAGGCGTGCATCACAGAAAACCTGCTAAAAAGCCGTACTTGACAGAGAGGCACAAACAAGAACGATTACGTTTCGCACTAAATATTTAATGTTAACTAAACTAAATGGCCTACCATTTTATTTTAACATATCTGTGATTATTCGTTAACAAACACTGTATTATATTGTGTTTACTTTCGTTTAAAACAGCTATATCTTTTAACTTGTGCCATCGCCTCATCTTAAGAATGCAGTGAACTCGCTATCAATTTTGTTGACAATAATCATGAGTCTATTTCGTTTTTTATTCTTCTACCCGCACTGTTTTAACATAATACTATAGTTCAATTTATTTTTCTCATCTAATTGACGATTATCTTGTGAGAACTAAAGTTCTTTTAACAGAAATTGAGGTTTGGTTTCAATCTTCTTTTCGTCAAGAAAATGAACAATTAAGCTATGACCTCAATACATTCATTGTGACGTTACACAAAAATAAAATGTTTACAAATTCCAAATCATATATCACTTTTCAATAAATAACTGGATATAAACAATTACCTATATTTTATTTTATTAAAATTTGAATATCCGTTCATTGTTACGTTATTCATATTATGAATGGTCTAAGTGGGTATACTTCCAACAAACAATCTTAGGCGTAACATAGATAACGGTTACAAGATAACTTTTTGTCTAGGTAACAATTCGACGTCACAATTCTCATAAATGTTTAATTTGTAAATATAAAGAATAAACATTTTTATTAAACACGTCTTTTTATTTCCACCTTATAACATCGAAAAGATGTAACAACTAAATAATTGCAAATTACGAATGTGATTCTTCTTATGGTTAATAGATCACATTCGTAATTTGCAACTATTTAGTGCAAAAAATGCAATAGTATTTTTCATAGAAATATAAAAAAAACAACTATATCAATATAGATTAGGAATTTTCAAAGTAAGAAATAACTGCAACGGACCGACCATGATTTGAACTCGGGTTACGTGATTTGCGAATCCAACACTTAGTTCACACGGCTACCAGCACATGACGTATTGGCACGAATTTTATCAATGCTATGGTAAGAACAGCTCACTGCGACGACAGTTCCTTAGTGTGTGTTATCTGTGGAATGTGGATACTCATACATGCGCACACATACGCACGGCAGTATCGCGCTCGCTCGGTTCGTAGCAATGTAATCTTTAGCGTTCCTATGGACTTTTGCGGCCTTACTGTACATATTGACAAATGGATATTTGACATATGCGGTAATCTGCAAAAACTTTGACAGTTTATTTGACCAGTGTTCTACCATTAGAACGTTATTGTGCAGTTATTGGTTTTAATATGCTCGATATTATCGTTCTACCACAACTTTATTACGATCCCATTATGAATTAGCAGATTACGAACTTTTAGCAAAATGACAATGTGATCGTGTTGGAATGACGAATTTATGAAAATAGCAGACTTGGGCCCCTGGTCTGATTGCTAAAATTTTTTCACCGATAAAAAGCTGCTTTATTCTTGATTGTCATAAGTTATATTTTATATACGCGGGCGAAACCGTAGGCAAAAGCTAGTAATTATAAAAAAAAAACCCTCGTTTTCAAAAGCCCTGTTGGATGTGACGCCGTAGGCAAGGGCCCACTTCGCCCACGCCTAGTTACGCTACTGCACCTTCGCAACATTTTCTCTCAATTTGTTCTGAAGATAAGTGGTTGATACATTTAACGGATATTCCAGTTTCCTTCCAAACATTACAAGAAACGAATGTCTTCGACCGTACAAATGTTTCGTAACCAATTTACTTAATGTAACTTGTTTTAGTTTATACTTAGTATCTTTGTTAACAATCTATTGGAACTTTAGGTTTCGGAATGTTTAATGTAAAATTGTAATTTGTTTTGTGGTTTGGATTTGTGGTTATTGTTTGAGTTTTACGGACTTAATAACTTCTCCGGTTCTGGGTGGACCGAGACTGCGAGATTGAGTGTCACCTTCAGTAAAACTCACCATTTGTTTGCGCAATTCAGGCGAAAGTTTGCGAACCATTTGGAATTTGGCTGTCGCACGGGTGTGGATTTGACGTTTCGTTTGGAAAAGATAAGACTGAACAACTCGTTTAAGCGAAGGATTTTATAGTCCTTCGTTAGTCTACGACACAGCTCTTTTCGAAGCTCAACCACAAAATTTTCCACGAATTCGAATTTTGTTGAAGAGCGTGGCGCGCTAAATTCAGTCATTAAATGCCTTTGAAAAATGCGGTTGTCATCGAAATGTCAGTCCGATACGATTACGTGGGTAGCTCAGCTCCTTTCACTCGAAATAGCGATTTAAAAGGGTATTGCGATTTACAAGCCACGCTACCTATTCGTTTTGGTGGGCTCGGCATCCGCAAAATTTCTAGTGTAAGCCTACCGGCGTTCCTGTCTTCGGTCCACAGCACTCAACAGTTGACCAAAAGAATTTTGACTCCATCACTGGTTAGCTGTGAGGTGCCGTGCTTGGCCGATGCAGTAAGCGCCTGGAAAATCACTTGCCCGGACAAGGCGTTGCCCGAAAATCCATCTTCCCAGAGACAGTGGGATGAGCCGCTCTGCAGGTTGGTACGGAATAATCTCATTAATACGTCCACCAATACTGCTGAGCGCGCTCGCCTACTGGCTGTGGGTGAATGGGAGTCGGGCCTTTGGCTACAGGCTTTACCGTCACCTAACATAGGTACTTTGCTAAGTGACACCACCTTCCGGATCGCTACATGCCTGCGTCTAGGTGCTCCTAGTGGAGCTCCACATCGATATCAGTGTGGCGAAGCAGTCGACCGCCTCGGACACCATGGCCTATCTTGCAGCAGAAGCGCTGGTCGGATAGCACGGCATGCCAGTATTAATGACATCATCCGTCGAGCTCTTGTCACCGCCGGGGTGCCAGCTGTTTTAGAACCCAATGGCTTGGCACGTGACGATGGGAAGAGGCCAGATGGGATGACTATAATGCCTTGGAAATTGGGTAGGCCTTTGGTGTGGGATGCAACATGTGTCGATACCCTTGCGCCATCCCATCTTCTGAGTACGGCGGGCTGTGCTGGGGCGGCTGCTGCAGGTGCAGAAAACCTCAAACGGCGTAAATATAATAACCTCATTGGAAGTTATGTGTTTGAGCCGTTTGGGGTTGAAACTCTAGGGCCATGGGGTCCGAGCGCTCATCGAGTTGTCCGAGATATCAGCAAACAGTTGGTCGACTCTTCGCGTGACCAGAGGGCTGGACTGTTCTTCAGTCAACGAATCAGCATTGCCATCCAGCGTGGCAATGCTGCCAGCGTTCTGGGCACTTTTCCCACTGATATCGATGTGGACGAATTTTTTGAAGCCCTCTAAGTTTTTCCCCGTTTTTCAGCCTTTTTTACTCGTTTGTACATATTGTTATTTTAAGTTTGTATATATAGTGATTATTTATTAGATTAATTGATATTATATAAATCCTAACAAAAGAGCTAATAGGAAATGTTCCTGTATAATTTTAAGAGACTGTTATAGCTAGAATAATTACTTTTTTAAAGGGTTGTAATTATATTTCCGTAAACAAAGTTCTTATTATACAAGGAATTTATTTTTGTGCACAGTTTCTATATATAAAAAAAAAAAAACAGAAAATATAGATTTACTGAATTTTCATCAAACCAAAAAAATAAACACAACATTAAAATTTTGGTCTAGAAAAATTGTGTAAAAATAATACCACGCTAGATAATTACTGTCGCATTAAACGCACTAGTTACCTACTATAAAAATGCTATTTCCTGCCGTTAGCAACATAGATCTAAATCATTTTCCGACGACGTGCAATGTTCAAAGACAAAATGAGTAAATGCACTTAGGTAATTGCATCCTCTTACTCCAAATACTAAATTCTTTACAGGACTAATAAAAAAATAATGATACTATGTGCCTATAGAATATTTAATGTTGACTAGCTTTTGCCCGCGCGGCTTCGCTCCCGCTCTTCCCTACTTCAGCCTACTATACCCTACTCTACCCTACCCTACTCTACCCTACCCTACCCTACTCTACCCTCCTCTACCCTACCCTACTCTACCCTACTCTACCCTACCCTACCCTACTCTACCCTACCCTACTCTACTCTACCCTACTCTACCCTACTCTACCCTACTCTACCCTACTCTAATCTACCCTACTCTACCCTACTCTACCCTACTCTACTCTCATAAACCTCACGGAGCCCGAGACCTTTCCAACGAATGCAAAACCGGTTCGTGCATTCTGGAGTT
Organism: Mythimna ferrago; assembly: GCA_910589285.2. NCBI lineage: Eukaryota > Metazoa > Arthropoda > Insecta > Lepidoptera > Noctuidae > Mythimna > Mythimna ferrago. The sequence continues at coordinate 14,025,987 of OU342687.1, forward strand.
ATAGCGTCAGGAAGGAAAACCCGACTTATTTTTATATAGTGGATTAAAGAATGAAAGTTGACGCTTCCACACTTTAGATATATTAGCTTTTGCTCGTGGCTTCGCTCGCGTACCTATATAAAATATGGCAGTTTCAGTCAGGAATAAAGCAGTTTTCTAACGGTGAAAAAAATTTAGCAATCGGACCAGTACTTTCAGAGATTACGTTCTACAAACAAAAAAAAAACTTTACCTCTTTGTAATATTAGTGTACCTGTACCTGTACCTAGATAAAACAAAGTCGTGTTAGTTGCACCATTTATAATTCAAGAATGGCTGGAGTAATTTTAATGATCTTTGCTTTATTAGAGTTTGCTTTCGCCCCAAATAGCAGAATAACTATTAAAATGTCGGACAAATTGACGTAGAAAAATATCTTGAAAAATATCCAAATAGGTACATCAATAAAAGATAGCAACACTCCAATACGTTTAGCTAAAAGGCAATCACTACATTCATTGGGCATGAAGTTCGATGAGTCAGCTAGTATTTAATAAAAAATGATTAGGCCTGTTGATTAAGGGTATGACTACAGCCACGGTACGTTCACACGGAGCCACGTTTTGCCGAATCTTATTTTCATCGGATCTGGACAAACCGAATGTTGTATTCACACAGCACATCTTGCATTGCCGTATCCGACGGCCTCGACGGCAAATAACCGAATCTACCCCTGCGTGTATCGTATGAACGCATGTATTGAATGCGCTGTACCACTGCACCGGATCTTATATTTTGCAGTACGGCTGGATCGGTTTGTAGTCGCTTCAACAAAATCGGATGTCAAATTCAGCAAGATTCGGTTCTTTTGCCGTGTCTTGAAACTGAATGCATGTGTGAACTCGTTCATTGAAATACTGTTGCCACTAAACCGAAACCTGCAAAAAACCGATTCGGTAGAAAAACACTCGACGCCGTGTGAACGTACCGTTACATCGATCGACAGAAAATAATTAATAAGAATAACCGCCGTGAATCGAGAGTTTATACTGAATGTTCTAATTGTACCATTACACGTACCTACGGCAAACGGTACAGTTAGGCAGGTTTAACCTCGGGAAAGATGTCGTGAGACGTAAGTAACCCTGGCCCTCGGGTAACCGTCCGGACTGAGCCCGTTTCGTCGATGGCGCGTGGTTTTGTTTATTTATTTATTTATTAAATCTTTATGCACATAAATCTGTACAAAGGCGGACTTAATGCCTTAGGCATTATCTGCCAGTCGACCTTAAGGTGGTGCAGAAACATAACATGGCAGGTGCAACTTAATAAAATAATAGTCAAACAGAAGAGAAAACAAAAACAATAGTAAATACATACTTAGATATATGAATAAGTAATGCTGTAGTGAAAAAACAAATCCAACCAATCAGTGCTGTGATGATTCTACTAACTTCTTGCGAATATGCTCACGTGCCTTCACCTTAAAGGAAAATCGGCTAGCCGCCATCCTAATATTCTGATGAAGCGCATTCCAGAAAGATATCGCCTGGACGAAAAAGGGAAGAGTGGATAAGCCCTGAGCGGTGTGAGGGACATCGTAGAAGACGATTATTAGTAGACCGGAGATTTTTATTGTGCCCAGAGCAAAGAAATTGAAGTTCGCGCCTCCAGGAGATGTCAGCAAAATCGTACGGATCCAGCAGGGTTGATGCCTAATAGGGTCATGGGTTGTGCGAAAGAGAACCCAGGGGCCCCGGTTTTATTTATTTATTTATTTAATGCTTTAGGCACACAAAAGTACAGAGGCGGACTTAATGCCAAGCCGGAATGAAGGCAAAGAAGGAACATAATACTGGGTTTTAGTCAGTAAAAGTATGACACGCCCTCTCACTCCGCCCAAGAGCGAGAGAAGTCTTTGGATGATTTCCCACCTAAAAAAAAACACGTAGGTGACGTTATTAGATCTGAAATCATGAACCCAAAGGTTAAATTAAACACAAAATGTTTAAATTTAAATGTTTAATATTAAACATTGAAAACTTAAACTTTTCTCTCGATACATTTATTTTTCACATACTCCCAAACATTTTGTGTACTCAAGCAGTAGATAGTTACGTACCGTATATGAACATATGAATTAATTTTCACATCAAATAGTTCATGTAAGATAAACGTACAGAAACTAATTAATTTCCTTTAGTTGATAGAGTGAGTGGTTATGTGGTTCAGGATCCAGGGGCTATGGGGCTTCACAAGCACATAATTTCCGTTAATGTTTTCGAAGCTATGGTTAATGTGCTCCACTTCTAAAACATACAGTTGAACAAGTCTACAACAAACAGTAATAAGGCGATTATCACACTGCCAGGCATCACGCTGCATGTTGCGTGACAACACCTACGCGCGTACTTGCTGGAGTTCAGATCTGTATCATCGTGCGGGTTTCGCACTCACGCGCGTAGGTGCGTTTTGTAAATTCACACAGGCTCTGACTCATTTCATACAAAATTACGCACGGCATTATCAGTGTGTTGCCTTGCACCCACGCACGCACGAGTGCGTGTTTCTCTGCATGTAGGCGCGTGATCTGCATGAACGCGCGTGAATGCATTTTCGGTGTGATGGGCTGTGCGTGTTTTCTATACAAACGGAGATACTTACAAGCAACATTAAAACACGCATTCACGCGCTACGCTGCATAGTGCGTGGCTGTGTAATAACCGCCTAAGACTACCTAGCCCCATAAGCGTGAACACGTCAGAAATGAAGATATCCGCAGAAAAACCAAGGTTACAGACATAGCCCAAAGAACCGCCAAATTTAAGAGGCAGTGGGCAGGGCTCATTACTCACAGAACAGATGGTCGATGGGGACGAATGGTACTTGAATGGTGATCACGTACCAGAAGACGTAGCGTTGGAAGCCCTCTCACAAGGTGGACCGATGACCTGGTGAGGGTTGCGGGAATCCGATGGATGCGAGACGCACAGGACCGGCCATTTCTGGCGACATTTGAGGGAGGCCTATGTCTAACAGTGGACGTCTATCGGCTGAAATGATGAACACTAAAGTATGAATATTAGAGTATGCCGCATATGACCATGTCGAATACATCTCTCTAAAGTAGTTTTTTAAGAAAAGAACTAAACAGATTTGACTGGACCAGGGCCCATGACACCTTCAAATCATCATGAATCCAGTGCGAGAAAAGGACAGTGCTATACCGTTTGTGTAGCTCCGTCTCTTTCACATACCGGAATGATTATGATTTTAACATGCCATGGTAGGGTGGTTGTCCAGTTTATACAAGTATTTATCAGTTAGTGTAGAGCTCACCTAAACTACTAAGGAGCTCTACGACTCGAAGAACAATACCAAAGACATTTTCTCGCTACTATACATTACCATAATCCAATTGTAACGTGGAGTGCGGCTTCTTCTCACTTAAACTAATAAAATCATGTCTTCGTACGACGAAATAAGGTACCTGAACATTTCGCGAAAAATCCATGAGGTTTTAGTAAGCTTTGGTCCGGTGTGCCTAGTTTCTACCTTTTCGATATGATATGATGATCATATCATACCATCTAGCCGATTTCGGCGACAGCGACTGCATTCTTTGGCTTCTCATAGAGGTTGTGAGCTCAGATCTGCTGCTCTTTTATGCGCCCTCATGTGACTTGCATATCCAACCTTGGCCGAAAAACTCTGAGCACAAAGCGGACATGTCAAGACACCATTAACGACATGATAAATTATAGCAGCTGGTGGTCTAGCTTTGAGTTCATCACGCTTCCGGTCCAATTCCAACCTCCGCTTATCCTCAAAGGCTTGCACGTGCTGCTGCACACGACGTCTCCATTCAGGCCGATTTTGAGCCTGTTTCTCCCAACCTCTCTCACCTTTTCGGTAGGTATATATGGAAAAAAACAAGCGCGTCTTCAAAACAAGCACGTAAAAACACTGTAAATATATTTCAAAACAACAACCATACAATTTCACAAGGAGAAAACGAGAGTTAAACCTATTTACGAGAGAAAACACCCCTTGTACAAGCTTTTATTTAGTTTCACCTGTCCCGATGTTTGTCTGTCATCAAATCTTGCAAATTAAATTTGACCCACTTCCCGGTTACCGATTGAGCTGTAATTTTGCATTCATGTGTAAATCACATGACAATGGATGGATAGAACCGGAAGGTGGATATAGGAACTTCGTAGTTAAACGACACGACCCCATCGAGTTTGGGGTTGTATTATTCGTCTTGACGAGTATTAATTATATAGGTATACCGAGCTATAAAAGCTTGCAATGAAAAAAGGCTTTTCATTAAAAGCTTGTTTTGGATATTTTCTCAATATCAGGCTTTAGAAATTCTTTTTTAAAGAAAAACGTAGCCTCACACTAAGAATTACTCCCGTATCGTGGGTGTGTTCACAACACATGAACTCACTTAAACAAGACACCCAGACACGGAACACCTATTTGTAGGCCATACAAAATATCTGTTTCGTGCGGGAATCGAACCCAAGCCACGCAGCGCAGCAGCCAATCGTTCAACCACTGCGCTAACCGAGCAGTCGATACGAACTTGATATTGAGGTGACTAGCACATTTTTTAGAACCTATAACTAATATCTCAGTCAAGAGCAATCTATACATCTATACATATAAATAAAATTGGATTGTCTGTTTGTAATATTGAAATAACTGCTTTTTACTACATGCATATTAATATGTATACGGTACATTCACCAAAATAACATTTTTTTAAATTTTTGTCTGTCTGTCTGTTTGTCCGGGCTAATCTCTGAAATGGTTGGACCGATTTTGACGGGACCTTTTTTGGCAGTTAGCTGATGTAATAAGGACTAACATAGGCTACTTTTATTTTAGAAAAAATAAATTTAAAATCCTGTAGTCCACGCGATCGAAGTCGCGGGCACAGCTAGTATGTTATAAAGATGGATCATCCCTAGAACGATACTTGAGTCTAATTTGAAACGATGTGAGCTGATATTATATTTTATTATTCATAGTATATTTTACATTATTCACGGAGACTGCATATTGACAAGAAAATCACCCTAACTTCGCGGACACGTAATTTAATGTTTGTACATAAACATAAAAAGGGTGAAATAACGTAACACCCTGCTTCCTTTAATGTCTGGTTCTTGTCGTAACTTCTTGCCTTTTTTCATACTTTATTAGACATTATAGGCTTGCGAGTGATGGGGATGTTGTGCATCAATGTTTAGTTTAAGGCCCAATCGCCCGAACAGTGCCATAAAAGTGACTTTCTGAAGCCTACTCCTCGGTAACGGCCAAGTTAATTGGTTTGAAAGAAATATAATATGTTTATCATAGATTCATGAACAACATTATCAACTATTGATTTTTTCGTGTGATAAATATTTTTGTCCAAAAAGAACCGGCCAAGAGCGTGTCGGGCCACGCTCAGTATAGGGCTCCATAGTTTCCCGTCCGTTACAATAAGCATCCCCACTTAAGTTACTTAAACACCACCCACCCACCACCACTACAACCACCACCCACTATACCAAATATTCTTATTAATAACAATGAACGACAGACAACGAGCAAGAATAAATACCACCAATGCCAACGTGAAACCAACTGAACAATTCGACAATAATATACACCGTTAAATTTTAATCGTTTTAATCCCGTGGAGGGTCGATCCGGTACATGAAACACTATCGATTTGTAAAGATAAAATTAAAAAATAAAGTACCATTTTTTCAAAACTCGTATTAATTTACGCATGTACGAAACTAATTTCTTTAAGAAAACGTCAGGTGTGCGAGTTCAATGACCTGTAGTTAATAGTCGGCGTTGCGTACAAACTCGGCGTGGCGAAATACGTATTCTGTGTGAAAGAGTAAAATACTTTTAAATATATACACACTCACAAACTTTCGCCCCAATAATATGTACTCGTACTAGTTTGTGTGTCACTGCGGAGTGCCAGTTGGAAACCAGCGGCAGCGCTGGGCGTCTGATGCCCAACAAATGCTGACATCGTAAACCCTTTCGGTTTAGGTTCGCTCAGCACAATTTTATTGTGTCGTTCTGTGCAATTCTACATTTTTATTTGATTGATTTAGCCACTGTGCTGTTTGTGTCTTTGGAGGTATACGGAACAGAGTGTTAAGTCCCGCAAACCTCCGTTGAAAAGCGAGGATCCTCCGACCAGGCGGCTGTTTTGTCTGGTGGGCAACTGCCCTATAGATTATTTTTGGTCTGTTTTCTATGTTCAACCGCGCTCAGGATTAGTTCTTATGTGACGCCATAGATGTCGTTACATGTCTAATATATTATTATCTATTAGTTGTTGCCAGTGGCTTCGCCCGCGAGAAAGTCAGAAATTGTCCAAAGAGAATATGCTCTCGGGATCAAAAGTATCCTATGTGCTACTCCAAGATATGGTCTTCTCATGTACAAATATCAATTAGTAACAAACACACATACTCACAAACTTTCACCTTTATAATCGAAATATAATAAGTGATAATATGAATGTTATTTTATTCTTGTATGTGTATAGAAATATTAGGAATTCTTAGCATTTAATAAGTCTAAGTCTAAGAAGTTTAAGTAAAAGTCTAAGTTTGTAGAGGCAACGAACGAAGAAAATGTTTTTATCAGCGTACGCACTGATTAATTTTAAATATTCATAATTAATTAACAACTAATTTATGTATAAAACGATAATAAGGTTGGTAAATTCTTTGCTAATTAAAAATAACTGAAGTATTACAGCTTTCAATTATAAAATTTTCAGAATATAATGTACTTAATGTAAAGGATAACTTATTTCGTGAATGTTGTAATATGTAACCAAGCATTATATGTAACACATAATATGATTTAAAAGAGTGTCCATGGAGTTTCTTGCACGTTCTTCTCCATAGAGACCTACTCTTTGGAACGTGCAATTTAGCTTCACTTTTCTTGGACTGACCGACATTTGACTATTCAAAAGTGCCTGTAAATGGTCTATTTGAAATAAATGATTTGACTTTGACTTTGACTTTGACTTTGACTTTGTGAATCAAGACCACTTTTTGGTCTTAATTCACAAAATAAGTAAACAGAAAAAATCTTTTTATTATCTACATCTACACTAATATTATACAGATGTAGAGTTTTTTGTTTGTTTATATAGGCTGCGTATATTTTATGTACGCAGGCGAAGCTGGGCAAAAGCTAGTTAGACAAAATTTAATAAGGCCATGACTTAATTAATTCTTATGTCATTCATCTTAATTTAAATGTGAACTGTTTTGTTATTTATGAACTAATGTGTAGGTAAACTACTAGCAAAACTTATATTTTGTTAGTAGTTTTAGTGATTGTTGTACACAAGCGCAATAAACAAACAAACAAAAAACAATAATACCCTCATAGATTTTAATGAATACTAAAGACGACACCAAGTTGTGTAATTATAAAACTTTCTTCACAAATACAGACCTGTTTGAACAGTTGGTGAAACTTAGATAATTATTTTCATTTGCATCTGGATTGTTCTATTTAACTGAAAACCACCGAACTCCGTGGAAAAGCACAAGAAAACATTAAGAGGAACCGAGCATAAGTGGAGCACGAACCGAATTCTACTTCGTGTAGTGTCGCTCGTGCTCGGCTCCTGTAGTGGTCAACACTAGGAGGTATCGAATTGTAATTAAAACCATATAGGTACTTAAATCTGAGGTCCCTTGAAGCTCTCACGGCGTCCTTACTTTCCGCATGACGCAGTTCCTCACCGGACATGGCAAGTTCGGGAGGTTCCTGTTCCGGATTAAAGCGGAAGTGACGCCCGGGTGTTGCCCGGTGACACCCGGTCGAGGTGTGCCCTGCTTGGGTGGAGCATCGCCGTGCCCTCGTGGGGGCGATCGGCGGCGGAGACCTCTCGCGCCGGGCCTTGGTTGAGGCCATGGTCCGGTGCGAGGAGGAGTGGCAGGCGGTCGCCGACTTCTGCGAAGCAGTAATGCTCGCAAAGGAGGAGGCCGACCGCATCAGGCAACGGCGAAGCCTGTCGAAGCCTGCTGGGGCCAGGGTTATCCGAAAGGGAACTCGAGCCCCGGTATAAAGGCTTGAAGGAACGGGGTGGGTTTTTTACTCAGTAAGAGTCTGACACTATCTCTCGCTCCGCCCAAGAGCGGGGGTTGTAATAGGATGATTTTCCCCATAAAAAAAAAGGTCCCTTGAAGCTGTGAAAAAGCAGTATTCCTCTTTTGGCAACTATTTTTTCGGCAGCAATGGTTTCGGCATCAAAGCTATTCCTATTTCGTTCAGGACCAATATGTTTGCTTGATGTCGAATGTGGATCTAACCACAGAATATAGGAATCATACAGGATCTAACATACCTATTGTTGTCGAAAGAGGAATGGCTTTGGTGCCGAAACCATTGGTGCCGAAAACGGAATACTTCAAAAAAAATTATTGCCGAAAGAGGAATAACTTCGTGTAAAAGTCAAACTTCTAAGTTAACGAAATAAAAAGATTCGGTCGTTTATGTCGCAGATAACGTATATTTCGAACCTCTCGAGGGAATCAAATTTTATAGAGTACTTCCCGTTGACCTAAAATCCTGAAATTCGGCGTGAAGAAAGGTCACATAATACAAAAAACAGGAATAAATCTGAATACTGGTAGTTACGTCACAAAAAAAAACATTTTTGCGATTAGGAAAAATCTTTGCAACTCAATTCGGGAATTTTAATATTGTTTTTATAGGTAAGTTTGTACTGAGCCCTTACTGCGCGAATCCAAGCCGTACTTGCCCGATTTTTTACTTTGATAAAATTTATATGGTAGAATGACGTTCGCTGGTTTTTTTTTTTTTGATAGGGAAAGTCATTCAATGACAACCCCCGCTGTTGGGCGGAGCGGGAGATAGTGTCAGACTCTTACTGACTAAAAAACCCACCCGTTCCTTCAAGCCTTTATACCGGGGCTCGAGTTCCCTTTCGGATAACCCTGGCCCCAGTAGGCTCCGACCCCCCATTAGGCTTCGACCACGTTCGCCGGGTCAGATATATTATTATTACTATATATTTTTATTACTTTATTGTACACCGCAAGATACCTACACTATTGTTTAGTAATTAACTATGTATTGTAGTCTGGTTTCCGCACTCGGTCCACGTTGGACCATTGTGTGGACATGGCGGCCATTATTAAAAGGGCGTTTATCTAGTACCTACGTGGAACCTACTTAGGATAAGGAATTAATTAAGAGTGCTTATGTCTGAACTAACTGCTCGCAGCCGTGAATTAAGTTTATTAGAGGCTTATCTCCAAGTTGGAACAACATAAAGAAGCCTTTTATCTCTGCCTTAATACAGACTAACTCTGTTTTTAGTACCCATCTAGGTTTCGGCAACGTATACAAAATATAAAATATATCTATAATATCTAAAGGATATACTTATTAATATTATTATTATAGTTTTTTATTTATAATGGATAGTCTCGCGTTTGACCACTATCTCACCTGATGGTAAGCGATGATGTGGCCGACGATGGAACGCACTTGCCTAGAAGCAATCTATTCACTCTTGACTTAAAGACCCCTAGGTTATAGTTATCAGGTCAAAAATAATATAAAATAAATAGCTGTACTTTATGTATGCCGTGGCCACATCTCAGAAATTGATGATTCATGAAATGACCAAGTAAAAATGGCCAGATCGTTTTAACCTTTCAATCGTGGAAATCACAGACACAATTGAAAGACAATAGGTGCGCGAACATCGGCGTTCGCTTGGGGTTTAATGAATTAAACGTTTAAAGTTTGATGATATATCAATCTTCATTCTTTAGACCTTTTATTATCATTGAAATCTTGCATCAATAAAATGGCCGAACGGGGGTTGATGTAACATCAAATGTTAACGTTTAGACAATTTGGTCAGTTTTTTTTGGCCATATCATGCAGTGATCAATTCTAAGATCTGCCCACAACGTATACAAGGTGTAAGGGACAGCCCTCCACAAACTTTAAGGGCTTGCTCAGTAGATGAAACTGAACAACCTTCCACAAAAATTTTTTTCAGGAAACGAAAAAAGAATTCGGCCTCTCCATACAAACTGTCCAATCAAGTTTATAATTTTGTATGGTGAGACGGATTTTTTTTTTGTAAAAATTTTTGCGGAAGGTTATTTTGTTTCGTCTACTGAGCAAGCCCTTAAAGTTTGTGGAGGGCTGTCTCTTACACCTTGTATATAAACTACAGCTATATATTTTATCTTGTCTTATATAATAAATGTCTTTTAGATATAAAATCAATTGCTGAACTTTCGCTGTTCTCGCTACAAATTAAAAACTGGGTCCCAGTGGGACTCGCGTACTAAGGGTTCAGTACAAACTTACCTATGCAAATAGTCCAGGTACCCGAATCGAATATCGAAGATTATTCCAAATTTTTTTTTTACTTTTTAGATTTTTCTCTCTCTATGTCAAATTGCAGGATTCTGGGTACGGGAACGGGAAGTACCCTATAAATTTAGATTCCCTCGAAATTGTAGAAATATACGTTTTTTTTGCGATATAAACGGTTGTATCTTTTTATTTCATTAACTTAGAAGTTTGATTTTTTCACAGCTTCAATTGACCGCAGATCTGAGTAAGTGAGAACATGGTTTTAATTTCAACTCGATATCTTCAAGTGTTCCCAAAATAAAGGGTCTAGATAGACAGATAGACGGACAACAACGGGATCCTATGAGGGTTCCCTTTTTTTTGAGCTTCCGTAGCTAAAATTGGTAATATTATATAGCAATTGCCTCTTAAAGTTGCTAAATACTTGCTAATTTATGGGGGCGGATCCGCGGGCAGTAGCTAGTACAATTTAAAATACAGCTTCCGCAATTTTTTATGCAGCTAATCTGAAAATACTTGTAGAAGTATGAGATCCTTAAAGATGCAAACTGAAAAAAATATAGGTGTACAATAAGTAGCCGATTCGTTCTCAACCCGAATCGTTGTTCTGCCATATATAATATAACCCATATATAATTATATCAAAGAAAAAAGTAGGAGGTGGGGGTAGGAGGGTAAAAAATATCCTACGACATAGAAGGTATTCATAGTCCTACCAAATTTCATAAAATTCGGTCAAACCGTTTCGCAGGAGTTCGACAACAAACATTGTGATGCGAGATTTTTACATTTACCGAATTTACTCTTGTCTCCTTGGGTCAATATAAAATATTAGCTTTTGCTCGCGGCTTCCCACGTATACATAAAATAGGCCTACGTCAAAAAATTTTAGCAATCGGACCAGTTCTTTCAGAGATTACTTCACAAATAATAAAACAAATTTTACCTCTTTATTACATCTTTTCGAATACTGTAATTAGAGACATAATACGCTTACGCTTGGGATTTAATGAAATATTAATGTAGATAGCGTAGACTAGTGTAGATTTGCGAAAAAAATATAGAAGACAATCAATTTTTCAATACACTTGCTCTGAAAGTGACTCTTATTGCACTGCACTTAGGTACATAATGGCCCTTGTTACCAAACTGTGACATTTTGATTACCAATACGCACTAGTGCTATAATGTAGTTAAAACCTTATTGTTCAACCGCTCCCCCGCCATAATTTGAATACACTATCGTATCAGGCTGGGCGCAGGTCGTCCCCCACGAGTCGCCGGTCAACCCCCGTTTATTCATTTCAGTCAGGCACGCATATGAAAACAGATTTTTACCGCCACAAAACTTTACTAGTTTTACAGTTATTTTCTTCACAAGTGTATTGCAAAACGTCGTATTATACACGTGAGTAATTAGTGAATACTCACGTGTATAATACGACTTAATACCGCCTCGACGGTAATCACTAACATTACACTTATATCATAATGTACTATTATGTATCTAATATCAAGTCTCGATTTGATTGTTTGTATGGACTTTGAGAAGTTTAATCTATTGGAGCAAAGCATCCTTATGTATTGCGAGTATTTCTGATAAGTAGACACAGAAACCAGACTCTTGATTGTACACCCACTCCCTTGATCAGTGAACCTTGCTTAAAACAATATTGTCGATCTCAAGGGACTTAAACCCATTTGATGATTACACCAATGAAGGGTTTCGAAACATTTAGTTTAAACAGAATTTTAAAGATTAAAAGTGCCCTTAGTGTCCTCGCACACGGGCCACAGAAAAAGCTAGAAGCGGCCACAAAAAAGCTGAAGCGCGCGACAGCTTGTGGCCAGAGGCTGCTACATTTTTCAACCCATGCCTACAGTATCATAATGGACTCTGACAAAGACGGTTTAATCGCGCTGCATCTGATAAAAAAACGTCGTCGTAAAAGACGAAATCGTAAACGCCGTCACAAAAAGAAGCTAGAAGCGGCTTTTAGCTTTTTTTTGTGGCGGTACCGCCGCACACGGGCCACAAAAAAGCCGCCACAAAAAAAAGCTAGAAGCGGCTTTTTTAGTGGCCTGTGTGCGGGAACAATTATACTTTGTTAGAGAAACTACTCACGTTAAAATGTCCTAATAAAACATTTTCTCATCTCTGTTTATGAGGTGCAATGTGCCTTCAATCTGCATTTATTATACATATGTGATTTTTAGAAGTAAGACACCTGAATTAAGTACCATTCTTTTTTGTTTACGAGATGAGTATGTATACTCGTTAAAAATTGAAAGACCCGTTTTGATATTTGAGAAATACCCTAGAAATGTAACTTGGAACGAAACTGAAAGAAATAATAAAATATTCAATAATTACTACATTATATTATTTAAAAAATTATAGTTTTTTTTTGGCGCGTTAAGTAATATGATATATTGCGAGTATTTGTTTTGACAGATGTCAGATGCCTTGTGATTTTTTGACAACTTTAATCATCAAATAACTCGTCCCACTCTGGGTGAAGCGAAAGGAAGTGTGAATCTTTTACTGACTAAAACCTACCCGTGGTTCTTCAATTAACCTTTGCGTTCTAGATTTGCGGTGGCACTTTCAACCAACTCCCTTTTTTTAGAGTGGGAGACAAAATAATATCTCCCACTCTGAGTGCAGCGAGTGGTAGTGTCAAACTTGTACCTACTGAATAAAACCCACACGTGTTTCTTCAGTTGCCTAAGTTGGTGTTTGAACAATTAAAAACGAAACTAAAAACTCTCAACAACTCTCTCTTTTGAATAATCCTGCAACCCTGGAAGAAGTTGGCATTATCAATTACGCTGTCAGCACTTTGAACACAACGCGCCATCGACCTTCGAACGGCGAGCTACCCATTACTCACCATCCGCAATCACGCAATAATTTACGTCTTAAAGTACTACTTTTTCCGTAACTATGAAGATTTATGTTTCAATTTTCCCGTGTCTTCCAAATGCGCTTTGAAGAAAAAGTTTCAATTAAATGTGCAGAAGACTTCAGCATCCCGTTTTATGAGATTTTATGGCCAGAAAACTTTGCTAATGTTAATGGATATGGAGTAATTTCGCGGAAAACATGATTTAAAACTTTGAAAATCTCGAGTTTGTGTCTATTTTCGAGTAGTTACCGAAGTAAATAACTTTAACAGCAAACCAAAGTTTGACGTCTGAGGTTGAGAAAGTTCTTTGGGCTTCACTTAATTATTAGGTTGTTCAGTAGTAAGTTTATGTACCTATGGTTTTTAGCATATTACAATCGGTATATACTAAACTGACCATTCAGTTTTTAGTTCAAAACGGGACTTCAGATTTAATACGTCTATTAGCAGGGAACAATGAAAATAAACACAATTTTTAAATGTTCGTTATTTAGAAAACAGTGTAAGTTAATACAACAAGTGTTCACATTGATTAGGTACTAGCTTCTGCCAGTGGCTATGCCTGTGTGAACGTGGAAAAGATAGCTTATATCACTCAGTGATAAAGAAGCGATTAAAACTCGAACGAATTTTAATCGGTCTACTAGTTTTGCAATATTAATTAGGTACACAAAAAATCTATAAATACCTTTACTCTTTTAATCATTTTTATGACAAAACAATTGTGAAAGGCAATAAGGAATGGGGTGGGTTTTTAGTTAGTAAGAGTCTGATACTATCTCCCGCTCCGCCCAAGGGCGGGGATGTCATTTGGATGATTTTAACCCGCAAAAAAAATAATAATAAAGATTTATAATCATAGTATGGAGTCTACAATTTTCCTGTGTCATATATCTAACAGGTTAAATTATATACCTATGAGGAATTATCCATTTAGTTTGCCAGTAAAACCTAAGTAGTCATAAGTAGCTTGGGTAATTTAATTATACAAATGCCGTTTTTCAATAAATATTGTCTTCTGCTCATTAAACAATACAATAAAATCCATGTTCAAACATGGAAACTTGGTAATTATGCGAAACTTATGAATACGGGGAATCATTTAAAAGAATAGGAAATAAATTATACTCATATGTGTGTATATTATTAGAGTTAGTTTCTGAGGTTCTAAATAAAAAAGTAATTTAATGTTAGACTAAACTGCTAATGCTACATCGATTTGAGATCATTGTGAAATTTTTATTTTTATGAGATTTATAGGTAGATTTGTCAACAGCTCACTGTCCGGCCGTCCGGTAACTGTCCGGACCAAGCCCAAGTCGTCGACGGCGCGCACTGTTCCCGCGCGCCTCAAGGAGTTGTCAGCAACAGCAGGGACCCAGCCGGGTCGAAGCCTACTGGGGCCAGGGTTATCCGAAAGGGCGCTCGAGCCCCGGTATGAAGGCTAGAAGGAACGGGGTGGGTCTTTTAGTCAGTAAGAGTCTGACACTATCTCCCGCTCCGCCCAAGGGCGGGGGATGTCAATGCATGATTTTTTCCCACCATAAAAAAAAAAAGGTAGATTTGTCGACGTTCAATTTTGTTCTTAAGACATTAAATATTACAAGACTAACATAATAAATCCATGCTAAAATTATAAATGCGAAAGTAAATGTTTATCTCGGTTTGTGACCGACGTCATCTCGATATTTACAAAAAATGTTGTCGAGTAAAACTGTAATTTTTAACCAAGTTACAAAACAAACTCTCTTTCAAGATTTCTTTGCTTCTGACTATCTGTAACGACCGTCAAAGATCTACTTGAGATAGTGAGGATCAACAGCTTAAAGTGTGTGATCCATTCACAGATCTAGAAGACGCAGCGTGGAAGGCCTCCCACAAGGTGGACCGATGACCTGGGCCTCAAGTCTGCTATTACAATAGTGTCAGAATGGTTCATCATTGATTTCATAATATTGTTGATTTTGACAAGTTTGGTAATCTACTAATATAATGGCGTCTTTATGACTTTCCAATGGTGAACCAGTGACACTCCATTGGAAGTAGTGGCTTAAAATGGTAATCTCGTACCTACATATTGACAAATTCAATGAAGGTCTGACGTATGCGGTAATTTGCAAAATTTTTAAGTTCCTTTGATCAGTGACCTACCATTAGAACGTCATTGTGCAGTCATTGCTTTTAATAAACTCGATATTGTCATTCTACCACAACTCTATCACGAGAACATTGACCGATCAGTGGTCGACCATTATGAACACGAACTTTTAGCAAAATGACAATGTAATCGTGTTGGAATGACGAATTTATAAAAATAGCAGACTTGGGCCCCTGGTAAGGGTATTCGATGGATACAAGACGCACAGGAGCGGTCGGTTGTGGTATTTTTATTTTTGATACAACGTTGCTCCTCACTAAGAATTATCCCTGTATCGTGGTTGCTTTCTTAAACTTATAGATAAACTCACATACACTAGACACCTAGACGCGGAACACCTTTCCGTAAGCCAGTACAAATATTTGTTCCGTTCGGTAATTGATTCTGCGATCCGCAGTGCAGCAGCCGATCGCTCAACCACTGCGCCAACCATGCCGTCACTTAGGTGAGGTCTATGCCCAACAGTGGACGTCTTTCGGCTGCATTCATGATCATCCGCAGAGTGACCTCGTCAAACATTGCTTAACCTTGTTATTTTATCTCCAAACTCCTCATTACTTTTATTACACAATAAAATCTCGGAAAATAATGTTGCTTTGTTTGTATAGTCTCTTTCTCGACGTTACGTTTGTTTGTCATTAAACAAATCCTTGGAAACAACAAGGCTATTAGTCGGGCTATTCCGAATTTCCGATTATTCACAATTTGATGTGCGGATTCTCCAAAACAATCTTTTCCGTAATGAGATGTTAAATATTGATGATTTTTCCGGACGTTTTATCCTCGTTTGAATTGCTTTTTGATTGGGAATTTTGATTCACAAAATAACTCGTTCTTTTTACTTCGAACTATAGGGCAAAATATTTATCTGTAAACTTCTGCCACCGTTTTCACCCGCATGAAAGTAGGATTTTCCATACAAATGAATCCCCGTTTCATCCTCTTAGATAGTGGCGTAGTTAGGCGTGAGCGACGTTGGCCCTAGCCCATGGCCTCACACCCAAAAGGACCTTGCATGTGAGAGGACTCTTTAACGATGAGATTTTTTTAAATATAATTTACTAGCTTTTGCCGGTGGCTTTGCCCATGTACATAAAATATAGCCTATGTTACTCAGGAATACAGCAACTTTCTATCGGTGAAAAAAATTTAGCAATCGGACCAGTACTTTTAGAGATTACCTCTTACAAACAAACAAACTTTACCTCTTTATTATATTAGTGTAAATAGGCTCGCGTTTGACTACTATTTCACCTGATGATAAGTGTCGATTTGGTCGGCCACTGGGTTGCAAAATTCGTAGTCTCATTTTCGAATTTATAAAGGTAAAAGGCTTCGCTGAAGCGCCTTCGCCTCCGTCTAAATTAGTCCACACTCTGCCCTTAGAAGAAAAATGAGAAAGTCATTGTGAATATTTTTTGATAAAATTAATAATTTCGACTTCCGAACACATTTTACTCTACGCAAATACTTTTTAAGTCACGGCAAGGCGCGTCTAGACACGTTCATGATCGCGGCACGCGAGAAAAGGCGAAACTGTTGCGATTGTTTGGACAATAATTGCTTTGACTTATTTATCACGTAAGCAAGGGCCACTGAATAAAAAATATTTATCTTTAATTACGTATACAATTGCATTTAAAAATAGTCGGAAATAGAAACTTCTTTTTTGAGTGTGTGATTGACAAAAAGGGCCTCTTATTCAATTACCACTAAACAACAAAAGCAAAATAAAAATAATAGGATTTCCATAGAAGAACCGTTATTTGGTTGGCCTTTTTAGGGTTCCGTAGCCAAATGGCAAAAAACGGAACCCTTATAGATTCGTCATGTCTGTCTGTCTGTCTGTCTGTCTGTCCGTCTGTATGTCACAGCCACTTTTTTCCGAAACTATAAGAGCTATACTGTTGAAACTTAGTAAGTAGATGTATTCTGTGAACAGCTTTAAGATTTTCACACAAAAATAGAAAAAAAGCAATAAATTTTGGAGGTCCCCGAGGTATACTTAGGACTGAAATTCAAAAATTTTTTTTTCATCAAACACATACGTGTGGGGTATCTATGGATAGGTCTTCAAAAATGATATTGAGGTTTCTAAAATCATTTTTTTCTAAATTAAATAGTTTACGCGAGAGACACTTCCAAAGTAGTAAAATGTGTGTCCCCCCCCCTGTAACTTCTAAAATAAGAGAATGATAAAACTAAAAAAAATATATGATGTACATTACCATGTAAACTACCAACGAAAATTGGTTTGAACGAGATCTAGTTAGTAGTTTTTTTTTAATACGTCATAAATCTAAAAAAATACACTATTATTAAAACATCGATCAAAGTTACAACGAACTACAAGAACTTTTATATTATGTTACTTGCTGCTACGGAACCCTCCATGGGCGAGTCCGACTCGCACTTGGCCGTTTTTTTTTGCTCAATTTTATAATATTGTAGAATGAAATCCTTTGATGAATTTGTTAGCAGTACACCACAGACTACCCTCTGTATTATTTTAAGTTCCTATCTATCCTAAGGATGTCTGGAAGAGATCGCTCTCAGCGATAAGACCACCATTGTACCCATAAATTTAAGTTTTTATATAAGCTGTGTTACTTTTTGGTGTACAATAAAGCTTATTCTGTTCTATTCTATTCTATTTCTTCGTGATCGACTTACTTTTGGCCAGTTTTTTCAGCAGACTCTTGAAAAACGAGACGTCAAAATAATGTTAAACGATGGTCCCTTTATGTAGTAGTTTACGGTACCTTCTTTTCAATGTTTTTCCTGGAACATCGTTAATCAATATCGCTCCTTTTCGTTGGAAGACCTCCTACAATGTGGACCGATGACCTGGTGAAGGTTGCGGGAAACCGATGGATGCGAGATGCACAGGAACGTTCGTTGTGGCGACGCTTGGGGGAGGCCTATGTCCAACAGTGGACGTATATCGGCTGAAATGACGATGATGATGATGATGATCGCTCGTTTTTGGACTTCTCCCAGATCATTTCTTCCTTTCGGACATATCAAATAGCAGCCGCTTTGCAAAAAAATTACCGACACAGGACATTCAACTATGTTTTTTTTTATTTGTTTTATTATTGATGTTGTCCGGGTAAGATGGCAACATTAACTAATTAAAGCAACTTGTCAAATGAGTTTAAAACGCGTGAAAGTTTCTCACTTCACAAAGTACGTTCGAAAAAAGAAACAAAATGTTGACCACTTAATATGTCAAACTTTCGACATAAATCGTAGGTACATGTTTTAATAAAAAAAGTTAGTAATTTAACTTTCTTTTTTTCTTTGGAACGTTAAATCTACATATACTTGCTCCTGTTACCAAACGAAACAAACTAAATTAATAATAATAATAATATTGGCCTCGCGGGTGTGAGGGCTCCTTAACGAGAGTTTTGTTTTACAATTTATAAGCTCGCGTTTAACCAGTAGGTATTTCACCTGTAAGCAACGATGTGGTCAAACACTGGATTGCGACAGTTGCAGTTTCGTTTTCAAATTATGAAAGAAAAAGGCCTCGCTGATGAGCGTTCGCCCACGTCTACAATAGTCCACGTTACGCCCCTGCGTATGACCATCTCCCCCGGAACCACCATAATAAAAAGCCTTATTATAATTATCATCATTAAGAAGTTCTCAAGAACGAAGAAGATTTAAGTTTCTGTGATATTATTACTATTTTGGTGTACAATAAAGTTTATTCTATTTAATTCTATACTATTCCATTCTATTCTCTTTGAGAGATTGACTTTGTTAGGTGGCCTTTTCATAGGCTCAGCGACAATAAGCTACTTAGTCTGGAAATATGTCTTTTTCGTCATGAAAAGAGTTTTTTGGAGCTGTATTCCAAAGCTTAGTTCTTGAAATTAATTATTTCTAATTAAAGTACGACACACCGATACAAAAAGTGATATAGGATTTTCTTACGCCCATTTATTTATTACTACTTCAGGTTGGATAGTGGAAATATTTAAGACTTAAGACTCATGACTTACAGTAATTAAAATTAATTTTATCACATTATAATTACCTAGTTTATACATTGGGTGATTTATGCACAGTGGAATCTTTTACACAGGTCCTTGGTTTGACTTAGAATAAATAAAATATACCCGAGTGTAACCCTAGAGCCGATTTCAAAACAGTGTTTTTTCTTTTTGGAGGAAAAAATTAGTAACTTTTTTTACAGCTAAAATTTTACAGATTTTTTCAAGTTAAAGTAAAGTTTAACAATTACTCAACGTCACATGTTAATTAAAAAAGAAAGCGCTGTAACACAAAAAAATAACTTAAACCACGTAGGTATTATGCACTAGTTGTTGTCATTTCAATATTTGAAAGGAAGTTTTGCGTCTGGTTTTATATCACCCGTTTCAATCAATAGATGTAAAAGTTGGCGTGTTGGGCCGTGCATAATATAGGTATAAATTGAATTCACTACTTATTAGTAGGTATAACAATACAAACTTTTCAATATTCTATTTTATGTAATAGTTATTATCTTTTGTATGGTCTTTTAAGGTTCCGTACCCAAAGGTTAAAACGAGACCCTATTGCTAAAGCTGGAAACAAATTATAGGTCGCGACTGACGGACGCGGCTGACGGGTGCGGCTGACAGCCGCGACTTAAGTATCTAGATAATTAATTTATACTGAGCTGTGCAAACTGTCAGACGTAAGTCGTGGACGTATCCTTGGGCTCACCTTGAGCATTTGGACGTCCGAAAGAAATCTGGCGCGCTGGATGTTTTTGTCTGTGCACACTTATCAGTCGCGGCTGACCTATAATTTGTTTCCAGCTTAAGACTCCGCTATCCGTCCGTCTGTCTGTCTGTCCATCTGTCACCAGGCTGTATCTCGTGAACCGTGACAGTTAGACAGTAGTAATTTACAGATGATAATTTTTTTTTTGTCGCTATAATAATAAATACTAAAAAACAGAATAAAACAAATATTTATTCATTAAACCCCAAGCGAACGCCGGCGTGGGAGTTTCCATTACAACAAACGTGATTTTTTTGCCGTTTTTTGCTACGGACGGTACCTACAGAAACCTTCTTGCGCGGGTCCGACTCGCACTTGGCAGGTTTTTTCTACATTTTAAATTAAACATTACAATTGAATGGAAGAAAAAAACGTGTTGCGGTGACCTCAAATGAAACGGGAGAAGGGCAGAAAAATGGTTATGATTACTAATTTCTATACGTAGGAAATGAATTTCAAATATTGAGATTTGGCTAGTAACACCTGAAATGCTTTATTGCTTCAAGCTTGTTTATAAAATTATTTATTTATTTATTAGAATTTCATTCAACACAAACGTACAAATGGGAATTATTCAGTGTGTAAATAACCTAGTTATTAATTTAGTACTAAATATTGGTATTTGCTTTACAGTTATTTTTAACGTCAACTGTACTAGTTAATCACTTGTATAGACATAAATAATTGAATTCAGTATCTACTTATTAGTATAACAATACTTACTTTCAATATTCTATTTTATGTAATAGCTAGTTATCTTTCGTATGGCTTTATTTTCTAAATTTTCTATTAGACATTACTGATTACCATTCGTAGCGTAGGTAATGTATACCTATACAAAATTAATAATACCTAAAAACTTTCAAATTTTTATTGCCGAAAAAATAAATGAAATGATTGTGTACAGCTTGTTTATAAAATCAATCATTGAGTAGGTAAATGAGTTATTAATTGGTGTTAAATTTTGATATTTACAGTTATTTTTAACGTCAACAGAATTCGTAAATTATTGTTCAAGATTTCAATATACTTTATAAGTAAGTACCCCCGCTAGTTGGCTGTATATAATTCCTTGTGCGCCCTTCCCACGGTTTAGTTGTCTGAGGTTGGCGCGTGTTGGCAGCACTGTCAACTGCGCAAGCGCACGCGAAAGAGTTTCACGTTCGGAAAGCTGTTACGATTAAATTTTACGCAAGTGTATTGTGGAGTGATTTGGAGTTACGATTTGTGTGAACAGGTGAGTTATTTCATTGTTTTTTTGGTTATTTAAAGATGTTATCATTAAATAAATTAAATAAATAATGATTAAATTGAATGAAAGGGCTAATCCTTTAATTCAATTTAATCATTATCTTTCAATTCTATAATTTTTGTACCAAATGAAAACAGTATTTGGAGTTCCGAAAAAAGAGATAATTTTAATTAAATCTCAATTAATCTATTTAACCTAATAATAACTGCGAAATAATAAGCAATCAATTACACACAAATATTTGCACGCTATAATTAAATCTAACAGTGGTGTTTAAGATATTTATCTGAGTGTGGGAAAAATAACTTAATACCTTACCGATAATGTTGAGAAAACAATTATGTCTTACTTTGATTGATAAATTATTTCAGTAAGTGAGAAATAATTACGATCGTATAATTTAATTATTGGGTTGATTCTTTAAGATTATAAAATTAATAAGTAGTTTGTTTATCTATGTAAAATTACATAAACTTACATGTTTACCATTTACATAATTCATTCACTTTCGTTAACGATAATCCACGCCAATCAGTAAGTAATTGTAACACCATAACTAGCGTATTACGAAACATAATATATAAGGAGGTCGTAAAGTAAAATTGGTTCTGAATGCGCAGGCGCCGTATTGGGTATTGCGTACGAAACAATAAAGAATTGTATAGCAATCAGATCATGATCTTAATGTGATTATAATAGCACGCAATGTTAATATTAATCAATGTAACAATTAAATTTGGTAGTATTTTAAACTTATGTTGTTTAGAGGCAAAAGGAAATAAAATTAGAATAGAAAAGAATTAACTTTATTGTACACCAAAATAGTATATAACTTTTACTTTTCAATTACAAAGATTTTCACACTGACATAAAGCTACGGAAAAATGCATCGATCTTGCGAGATAGGACACGAGAGGAAAGCCGCGCGAGAAACATAGTGTGATTTTTAAAGTGCGCGAAGTAAATCATTGCACCTAACAATTAAAGTGGTAGTTGTAAATACTCTGTTGGTTCACTTCACCGACAAAGACAATGTCATTAAGATACTTCTATTATACGCCGGTTACAATGACTTATTATTTTTCGCTATCGCACGTTTTTCCTCGACTCAGTTATGGTTAACAGACAATTGTTGCGATTTTTATGGATTCGATACAGATATTATGTACAAAGTAAAATAGTAAAAATCGATTGGTTTAATTGCTTTTCAATCAAATTGTAAATAAGTTACTGGGATGATTTAAAGTTACGTTGATTTATCTAAACAGGCGTATAATATAAATGAACTAATCCAAAATATGCATCATTAATTTCCTGAAGAATTTAATTTCTACCTGTATTTGTAAAATCAATTAAAGATGATTTTCATCGATTCGATTCTTCATTATCGATTTAAATATCAAAGTGTATTAATACAAATCGATTAGTTATGTTTCCGTTATCTGAAGATTTTCAATCGAGGTTACGTAAAAAATGTGAAGGTGTAGTTTTTTCGTACTTTTTGTATCATTTTAATTTAATCATGGTTTAATTAACTTAATTTGAGGTGAAGGACTTGATAACGTATTTTTACAGAAAAAAGGGTGCAAAGAAAAAATATAGCTGAATTTGTAAAATATTAAGTCCACAATGTCCACGTAGTGATTTAGTACAATCCTAATTGGTATCTTAATTGTTTGTTCTCCATGTCCCAAACAAATATTTTTGAAGAAAATCTAACTAAGCAAAATAAAGGTACCTAAACCAATTATAGTAGTCGAATTTTTTATACCTCACAGGTATCGTATCGTCGTCTTTTGAAGTAGCAAATCATCAATTAACTTCTCCCACTCTGGATGTAGTGAGAGGGTGTGTCCCGACTATGACGAGCAATAGGTAACTCGCCGTACGGCCGTCCAGGGGTGCTGTTCTCTAAGAAAACAGCCTTGAGCGCAGCGCTGGCCGCAGCGACGAGTCGAGAGCGCAGTACATTGAATTAACAATCCAATGTAAAGAGGAATTGGGTTGTTAATCCAATGCACTTATTTGGATTTCGTCGCTGCGGCCAGCACTGCGCTTAAGGCTGTTTTCTTAGATAACAGCACCCCAGTAACTACCTGGATCGAGCCCGAGTCGTCGACGATGCGTTGTGTTCACGCGCGCTTCAAAGAAATTTCAGGAAATAAAAAAAAACTGAAATGGAAACCCGCCGTAGAATTCAAATGGCAACTAAAGGAACACAGGTGTGGTTTAAGTCAGTAAAAGTCTGACACGTCTGCTCCACCTTTAGGGTGGAGAAGTCATAGAATGATGGCGTAGTATACCATAGTCGGCCATTTAATGTTTCCACTGTTGGGACTCAGGCCTCGTCTCTAGGAGAGTTGGTGGTCCCACCACGCGGGCCCAGTGCGGGTTGGTAGATAGTATGATATCTCACCATGATCCAACTAAAACCTACCTGTGTTTTTTAAATAGCGCACTGCGTTCCAGGGCCAAGGTAATTCTTTTGAACATTCCCTTAGCCGACAACTATCGTACCTACCGTCACTAAAGCTATACAGAGGCCGGACTGTGACAAAATGAAAATTATGCTCTTTCAAAATAGCATAAATCTAAAACTCGTCAGTATAAAATAAAATGATTTACATAAAACCAGTAATCAGGAACTATAAATTTATGTATTTCTATTGTTTACTGATTTACATCCAATTCAATAAATCTGCAATAAGTAGGCACTTATTTAAACTACGTCTTAGGTAATAGATAACTTGTTTTCGTCATAAAAAAAAAACTACAACCGACTTCTTTAAAAAATGCTAAAAAGAAACAGTCGGAGTTTCTGGTTTTGTTTCACCGTTATTTAACACCGCGTTCCGAAATTAAAGTTGCAGTTTTTAGCTTTTTTTTGTAAAACAGACCTTTGCATGTCAAAAATGCTTTTGAAACACTACAATTATTTAGGTAATAAAAAGATCTACAAAAAATTAAATGCTCTAAACGCATTTATTTATAATATCACCCTGTCTCTGTTATTTTTATCTACACTAATATTAAAAAAGAAGGATTACAGTTTTTGTTTGTAAGAGGTAATCTCTGAAAGTACTGGTCCGATTGCTAAAATTTTTTCACCGATAGAAAGCTGCTTTATTCATGAAAGACATAGGCTTTATTTTATGTACGTGGGTGATGCCACTGTCAAAAGTTAGTATTATATAAAAGATAAAGTCCTGACTCACACACTGTTGCACTGTGCACCTAGAACCTAGAACGTTGAAATTTTGCACAGAAATTCCTTTTATAATGTATGCAAAGAATAATAAAGGATTTTGCAAAAGTCACCCCGAAAGGGGATGGAACGGGGGTTCAAAGTTTGTATGGAGAAACCTACTTTCACGTGGGTGAAACCGCTGACAGAAGAAAGAAAGAAAGAAAAACATTTATTTGAGACTCGCACAGGAGGGGTTTGCGGACAGTGAGCAATGGGTAGCTCGCTGTCCGATCATCCGGTAACTGTCCGGACCAAGCCCAAGTCGTCGACGACGCGCACTGTTCCCGCGCGCCTCAAGGAGTTGTCAGCAACAGCAGGGGCCCAGTCGGGTCGAAGCCTACTGGGGCCAGGGTTATCCGAAAGGGAACTCGAGCCCCGGTATGAAGGCTAGAAGGAACGGGTGGGTTTTTTAGTCAGTAAGAGTCTGACACTATCTCCCGCTCCGCCCAAGAGCGGGGGTTGTCATTGTATGATATTCCGCACCAAAAAAAAAAACTCGCACAGGATAAACAACAAAAAGAAGAAGACGAAGCCAAAAGCAGAGTAGAGTTAGAAGCTAGTCTTCAAATATTTGTCAGAAATAGAACGACGATTTAAATTAGTTAAGCACTAAATGCATTTACAGATTTGTGGTGCAAATGGTTCTCAGTTCCCTTCTATTCATGCTAAATTATACGAACGGTGAATAACTAGATTCTTATTAGATTACACTAGCGACCTGTTTCAGCTTCGCACGGATGTTATACCTAAATCTTTGTTTTCGGCGTTTCTGTACTATAAATATGCATGTGATCTACACTGATATTATAAAGAGGTAAAGTTTGGTTTTTTTGTTTGTTGGAGGAACTAATCTCTGAAAGTACTGGTCCGATTGCTAACATTTCTTCACCGACAGAAAGCTGCTCTATACCTGAGTGACATAGGCTTATATTTTATGTACGCGGGCGAAGTTGCGGGCAAAAGCTAGTATGTAATATAGGTTTAAATCTTCTTCATGAATCATTCCGTTTAAGGATTAGTAAGTTTGGGTGTTTTTAATTTCGTGCGGATTTGATCCCGCATGCGGGTTTGCTCCCTATTCAGAAAACTTCATAATGCAAAAGAACTTGTCCCGTGTGCGTATTCCACGCATTACAATTAATACTTGTATGAAATAGACCTTTGCGGGGGTTACGCGGAGCAAGGCTAGAGTGAACATAGTGGGCCTCATCATCAACGATTGCATCACTGCTTACCATCAAGTGGGATTGTAGTCAAGAACTAGTTTATTATATCAGACAAAAAACTCCTTAATCTCAAACAGACGGATGTGGTGGGGGACTTAATGTGTAATGATGACGATGATGAATCTTTTTATAATACATATAAAAAATTCATCATCATCATTATTTCAGCCTTAAGATGTAACAGTGGACATCTTAAGGCTAGTGGACATCTTAAGGAAAGTGTCACCATAACGACCAACCCTGTGCGTCTCGCATCCGTCAGATTCCCGTGACCCTCACTAGGTCATCGATCCTCCTTGTGGGAAGCCTTAAAACGTTGCATCTTCCGGTTCGCGGTCACCACTCCAGAACTTTTCGGCCCCATCGATTAACTGTTCTGAGCACAATGTGCTCTGCACATTGTCAGTTAAGTAATGTCGGCAACCTTGGTTCTCCTGCGGATCTCTTCATTCCTGATGCGATCACGCAAGGGAACTCCGATCACAGCCTTTTTCATTGCCCTTTGGGTGATTTTAAACCTTCTGATAGGAGAGAGGATTGTTTGGTATTTATTAACTTTTAGAATGTACAAACATACAATTTGGTCATGATTATGTTTGGTAAGTAGGTTTTCATAAGTGGTAGTGATTGTTTATTGTTACATAAAGTGAAGACGAATAAGTATAGAATTTGATGGTCCAATGTAAGTGGTTTAAGATCAGGAAATGATGGCCATTAAATAACTTAACTGTTATGGTATTACTTAACATTTGTGCAACAAGTGGTGTAAATTGAAAAGTTACGTGGATTTTTTTGATATTGTGTGTGACCTAATAATCGTTGAAGGAAAACATCGTGAGAAAACCAGCCTATCATAGAACTAAAAATTCGAAGACACGTGACATCCACCAACCCGCACTGGATCCGGGTGCTGGAGTACGGCCCATTTTCTCTCCTAGAGAGAAGGCCTGAGTCCCAGCAGTGGGAAGAATAAAAGTGTGATTATGCTATGACCTAATAATATATTAAACTAGCTTCTACCAGCGGCTTCGTCCGGTTGAAAGTCTGTTATTGTGAACGCGAAGTTCAAGGTGAAGCTAGATAAAAAGTAGCCTATGTCCTTCCTTGGGATTCAACCGTACTCCATACCAAATTTAATCAAAATCCGTTCAGCAATTTATCTGCGAAATCGCAACAGACAGACAGAGTTACTTTCACATTAACAATATTAGTAGATATAGATGTATGGACTATACTGTTTTATTATTATTTTCGATAACACTTATAACAATACAATTTATATCAGCATGGGTAGTAAATGCTTAGTCAAATAATTATTTCCTTATTTCTTTGCAAAACGGTACATCGTCTTTTGACATTTAAACACATTCACCATGTAGATAATTCTTGTCTCAAGACCCGCATGATGGATCCGTTCAAATTCATAGGAATTCTTTGTGAGTTAGTGACTGTTATCCCGGAAAAAAATATTTTGTGGATACCGCGTTTAAGTATCAAGTTGAGGGTCAGAGGTCAGGGGCCGTATTTACATAAATATTTCTACTTTGTTGTGGTGTTTTGTTGATAAAAAGAATTTTAATAATCGCCCTTGTAAGGGTAAGTAATTCAAGCCTGGGTGGCTTGAGTCGCAGGGCCATTCTCGGCCGTCGTAAGCGTGGGCTCGCGGGCGGCGAGCATTGAGTATCTCACCGTCCGATCATACGGTTAGGTTCAAGCCCGAGTGGACCGCGACATGTGTTCCACGGGTGCCTCAAATAGATATCAGCAAAATGGACGGGGCCTAGTAGAACCGATGCCTATTAGGGCTGCGCGATTGTTCGAGTGACTGAACCTCTGGGAAATAAAGGTTAACTGAAGAATATATGTAGGTTTTAGCCAGTAAAACGGTCTTGAAATCGGTCAGCTCTGTAGCTGCAATAGTTTGGACTCCATTTGTTTTAATAATGTTTGTACTCATCAGTGTGGAAATGAATTGTTACTTTATTCTTTTTTAAAGTCAGAAACGTTCCTCGCTCCACCTTAGAGCGGTAATAGCAACCTGGAGCGGTAATTTCCACCTCAAAAACAAAGTCAACGACAAGGCTCAAACCCTGACAATGGGCTTTTGAAAAATATCTCTGCCCTTAAATTGAATTCAGACCCTTTGTTCCGCAGTAGCTTTTACAACCACTACACGGACGAAAAATTGGTTGATATGAAGTAATGCTGAATAAAGCTAGAACTACACTCGCACACCTATGACACACGCCAATCTGGGCGCGCATACATTTTATATGGAAACTAGACTTGTAGAGCTACACTTGATCCACGCCACGAGACGCGGTTCTACGTACAAATTAGGCGTTTTACACGTGTGTGTTGGTCTAATGTAGTTCTAGGTTTAAACATCACGCAACACGCACGTCATATATTTCTCACGATTTCGCACCCGATCGAGTTGGAGAGTTCATTAATTAATTAAGACAGCCAGGCAGTAAAAGTTCATGCAAATTGTGTGAAAATATGCTAGACGCTTCTTCCCTTACTTTTCTTTATCGTGTTGAGTAAGAAATGCGAAGCATGAGACAATTTTGATTGTATCTCTCTGATTCAGGTCTTACTTTTTAAATTGTGTTTATAATATGGGCTGGATTTCTCCTTTTTTACAGTTATAAACCAGTTCTTTGATTACTGTAAGGTACTCAAAGTGCATTGACTTGCTTTGCTAAAGGCCGTCACATACGATGAAGATATTGTATTATTAAATAGCTTTTGCCCGCGGCTTCGCCCGCACACATACAATATAACCTGTGTCACTCGGGGATAAAACAGCCTTCAATCGGTGAAAAAATTTTCACAATCTGGCCAGTACTTTCAGAGATTACCTCCTACAAACAAAAAAAAAACAAATATTTATATTTTAAAGAGGTTACTCTTTAAAATATAAATATTGGTGTAGATTATATTTATTTTTCAGTGAATTATTTTCAAAAAATGAATTCGTGTCCTTAAGTCATAAATCATCAGTCATCAACCTTTGCGTTCTTTTTTTTTTCAAACATTCCCGCGTGTAAGATCGTGTTTCACAATTTCGCAAGCCATACATTTGAATGAAAAAAAAAAAAAAACTAAATGTGTGTGGGCAGGAATACAGAGTACCTACATACATTTTTTGTGCCACTAAGAGAGTGGACAAATTAAGGTTTTTGTTTATATACTAATATAAACAAAAACCTTGATTTGTCCACTCTCTTAGCATACCTACTAAGGTATGCTAATACAGGTCAAATTGCTATTTAACCTGTGGAACAAATTACCAGATTACTATTATCGTATCTTCACCGTGTGTGATAGCCTTAACTGAAGTTTTACAAAATACTCGTGAAGTATGGATGGTTCCTGTTAACGGTACCTGTCAACATTAACTTGTTTTATTTTGTATGCTAAACCAAATTAATTTCCGTAATGAAAGTAATTAAATAACCAGTAAGTAACTAAACGTTTAAAAAAAACAAACGAATTCAATCTCTCAGTTCACCGGCTTTCAGATTGATGCACAAATTACGTAGGTATGGAATTAGACACGCGATATGATCAACCCGCGCATAACTCGTCCGGTTTTATGCGAATAAAAAGGAAATTACCGAATGTATCACCGGGTTTATAGCCTCCGTTTTTGGCACTGATAGGGACCGTTGAACACAAGACCACTTGCTTAAGGATAATTTCACGTTTTTATATCATTTCCTTTGAGAGTTTTGGTTTTCCGATATCTTTTTACCGTTTCTGAGAAAGGCAGAAATATAACTTAATGTCTGTCAAGTTACAAAATGTTGAAAATATTTTTTTATGATGTTATTTTAAGGAAAGGTTACAAATAAATTATATCGAAAGGTTTTAGGTAACGGTTCACAACGCAGTTGTCACAGCTTAATTAATTTACATTTTTAAGTTGTTTGAAATTTGATTTATGTATGTTTTAAATTGTTCATTTTTATTTTTATTGGGTTACTATAGCTTTTGCCCGCGCGGCTTCGCTCCCGCTCTTTCCTGCTCCACCCTACTCTACCCTACTTTACCCTACTCTACCGTACTCGACCCTACTCTACCCTACTCTACCCTATTCTACCTTACTGTACCCTACACTACCCTACTCTACTCTACCCTACACTACTCTATTTTTTATTTTTTTTCCTTAAGAACCTCACAATAACGAACACAACAAAAAAAGAATTAGCGAAATCGGTCCTGCCGTTCACGCGTGATGGCGTGACCAAGGGAAAAGGGATTCATTTTTATATATATATAGATTTCTTTATTCGATAACAAGCATAGCTATATTGTACCAAGATATTTTTACAGAAATTCTGTTGTCATACTCTGTTCCAATTAAAACAACTACCATAGTATAGAAATTCTCAGTTTACCTTTATTCTCGTAATTAATTTATGATTTAAACTTTTTATCGCTACCTTAGTAATTTCTGTTTTATATAGAATTACTGGTAATTAGTCTACGATACCTAAACACGTGATTGTGCTCATGATAACCAACAACTTTTACTATGGGAACATACCTGAAATCGCGAAAAAAAATCAGCTGTTCAGTACATTTATGTTTGCCTAATGTACTGAACAGCTGATATTTTTTTCGCGATTTCGGCTTTGCTCCCATAATAAAAATTGTTTGTTATCAGGAGCACAATCATGTGTTTAAGTATCGTACACTAATTGCCAGTCACCCTATATAGTTTTAATTACTATAATTTGTATTTGTATCTCTATTAACCTAATACAAAAAAAAAAAATCTTAATATTTTTTAAGTTATCACTTCTGAATTCTACATAACTTTAATTGTCCCACTGCTGGGGAAACTTTTCCTCCATAGCCACATCCACAATTTCTAGCGTGGCAAAGATTTGTGCTTATTATTATTTTTCATACTGGTCCTTCGAACCGGATTGTTGCGTTTCCTTTTTTTTTGACATGTTGCAACTTACAATAGGTACAATGTTATTTCGGTATTGCATTATAGGCATTTAATCGTATCCGACGCGTGTCGCCAACAATGTTAGCGTTACGCTCTTTTAGCACATTAGATTTGCTTTAAACGTTGTGCAATAGCCTAGACCTGTGCTAGCGATAATACCTACAGGTCTATTTAAGTTTTACAGTTGAGAAGAGCGTTGAAAATGCAACAATATTTAACATGCGTTTCATCTTGTGTTAGTGGACCGGCAAATAAATTATAGTAGATCGCCCTGTCTACGTAAATAAAATTGCAGAGACACACCATCTATTGTCACACTAATATTACAAATTCGAAAGTTAGTGTGTGAATGTGTATTTTGGTTACTCCTTTAAGCTCAAAGGTTGGATGAATTTTGATAAAATTTAGCACATAGAGAGCTCCAATAATAATAAACATTACATTTTTATTATTATTGGAATTATTATTTCTTGGGTTAGTTTTCTACTTTCACACGGGCAAAGCCGTAGTCCGAAGCTAGTTATTATATATCTTTTTCTTAACCTTTTTTTATGGTACAATGGTACAACATTGTCTTTTGGTTAGTTTTTATTATTTATGCTACCGGTAATGATAATATACTTTTATGGCTTAAATATATTGTTGGTAGTTACGCTTGTAGTCACATATGATTTACAATAGACATTTACGGAAATCCGTATTGGGGATACTCTAGTAAGAAATTATAAAAAATATAATACATATTGTCCACTAGATATACTCATACCTACCGCAGCACTTTACTGGGTATTTGACTCAATTTATTATATGATTTGTATTGAAAACTATAAAAAAAAGCTGACATAACAATTCTTGTACGGCAGGGACCCCTTTAATTTTTTTACTTTATTTTAATTTATTTATTTTTGTATTGTAGCAGTAATAGAAATAGGTACACATTTTGGTGAAAACTTCAACTCTCTATCTCTTACTGTGTACGAGATACAGCTCGCTAACAGACGAACAGACAGCAGAGGTTTAGTAGTATAGTAATAGGCTTCTGGCATCCTTTGGGTACGAAACTCTAAAAAGTAACCTAATTCAAAATTAAAAATAGAAAGATTTTTTCAAATCTATTCCAAAATTAAAAAAGTTAGAATTCTTTCAAATCTGATGAAAGAGGAAACTGGCAAGTAACAAAAAAGGATGCACACGCTGACATGTGACGTCAAAGTCATATTATGTTAAGCACGTATAAATGAGGTAGTGGAATATTTGGGCATGGCCCTATTCTTCCTCATATTAATACTTACTTGAAATCATTCTTCATTTAATGACATACTAGCTGTTGCTAGCGATTTTACCTATGTGAAAGTAGGAAAATATCCCAAAGGAGCAGTCCTGGGTTAAAAAGTATCCTAAGTGCATTGACATATATATTACTAGCGTAAGGACCAGGCCAATCGCGCGATTAAATGGCACTAGCGCGCTGGCCCTAAAATTACAGTTTAGGGCCAACGCGACTCAGTTGACAGTGGTCCGTGTGCGGGAGTGAACGAATATTTGCTTGTCATAAAAATGCCTAGTTGTGTGGTAAAAGGCTGCAAAAATTATGATACAAAGGTTAAAAAGGAACATGGGATATCGTATCATCGGTAAGTAACATTACATTATTTTTTTACCATTAAGTTATTAAATAAACACATTTTATAGCGATAAATAATTTACTATCGAATTCCATAATGGCAGCCATTGTGTGGCCGCTACTGAACGCGCGAAGTGCACGAAGTAAACTTGTACGGACGTAATTTTTATTTATTTCATTGTTGAACTTAGTGCTTGTAATTTTGAATTTTGGTATCTAATGTGTTTTATATTCATTAAGGGTAAAACAAAAACATTAAAAAAAAAGCTTAGAATCGATACCTACCTAATTGAAACTGAAAATTTTATTCTTAAATTATTTTGAAAATGTAGTTTTATTTTCTTCACGCTAACTGAGATGACCGTTAAACTACTAGCTTTCGCCCGCGACTACTTCCGTGTGAATTTCGGTTATCGCGGTTGCAAGTGGATTAAAAATTGCTTACCTATATCCTTTCTTGGGGCTCAAGCTTAGTCCGTACCACATTTCATCGAAATCAGTTCAGTAGTTTAGCCATGAAAGCGCGGTAGACAGTTATTTTCGTATTTATAATATAAGTAAAAGTATGGATGTATGGACAAATTCGCGATGACGAATTACGACTCAATTTTTTTTACAGATTTCCAAGTGATTCAACGCGTAAAGAGATTTGGAGTCGAATTATTAGGAATTAACGAAAGGAGCCTTATTTCAAGCCTCATAAAAATACAAGAGTATGCTCTGCTCATTTTTGTGACAATGATATTGAAATTTCAAAAGCTGGACTCCGGAGGTTAAAAGGATCGGCAATACCACGATTTGAGATTAAGGTGTTGGCCTTACGCATTCCTATTTATCTATATATTTAATCCTATTTATCTATCTATTTATCTATATATATATTTATTTAAATTTCAAATAAAGCTGATTGAGACTCATTTAATTTGTTTTAATTATATTTTCATAGTGACCTGTAAAATATCATCGCAAAAAGGAAATCGTTATGTATGTACCCACCTATAACGGCATGCAATTGATTTAATTATACTGACTGCCAATATGCGAAAAAATGCATGGTACGCGCGAACAAGGTTACGTCGAACACCTATGCAGTGCGGCTGTCACGTAGTTCCTATGAGTTATCACAGATGTCGCTATTTTTGCTTGTAATAAGAAGGTTTTTAAGAAATGTTCTGATGGGCGCATCCTTCCTTTCGAAATCATTGCCTAAGTGCTATTTCAGGAATATAATATTCCACAATTTTCACACTACGCTATCAAGTCTCAAATTAAGCAGAGCTTACGCTATGACTACTAGATAACTGATAAAATAATATACCTAGATATTTCTAAATAGATATTATAGATAAATTATACCCAAAAACAGAATAAATGATCGTGCTCATCACACAAATATTTGTCTTGGGTGGCATTCGAACCCACGACCTCCGGCATAGCAGTCACGGTCACTAGCCACTAGACCAACAAGTCTGTCGGAGTCGAACAATAGTCTACCCGTGTGACAAATTTCATTCAAATCCGTTTAGCCGTTCAAGCGTGAAGAAGTAATAAACATCGCCTTTATAATATTAGTCTGATTTTGATGCTGTTTTGGTTATAAAAAAGAGTTTTACTCTTAATTCTTGTTTTGTACAAACTATTGATTGAAAATAAACATAGAGTAAATCATATCCTATTTTAATAAAAATATTACCTATAAGTTATTTTAAAAAATATTTTAAAATGTAAGTTATATGTTGTGAAATAATGATAATAATTTAATTCTGGTCCAATATACCCAAACCCATTTCCATTTTCAGAACTATAAAATAACACAACGCAATAATAGTATAATATAAAATGAAAGTGAAACCTAATCAAATACATTAAAATTAATAAGACAAAGTCATTAAATTAAAATCAAATTAAATAGATTAAAATTAAATGACCATAAATCTCAATCAAATAATTCGAAAACTGATAAAATAAATACCCAATGATTCTATTAATAAAGAAAAGATAAAAAAAGTTTAAGTCAAATTTGACAATCCATTAACACGTACATAAATAAAACATTCAATTAATGCACTAACGACTGACTGAATGCAACAGATAGAGCCATAATCCATCATGCGAGCTGTTTCTATTTGTTTAGTCTCACAACCGCTTGAATGGCAATTCAGTTTTGCATAATACTTTTTCTGTTAGACATTATACGAGTAATGTATGAAGATTAATTGAATTAAAGGCGAAGATCAAAGTTGAATGCTTTTTGCAGACACGATTTTTGCGTTTTTTTTTGAATTAATAAACATTGGCAGAATAAACATAAAAATATTTCAACAGTAATGGATAAGTGAGTCTATAAATAAATAATGAGTGATATGATCTCAGAATATTTGGAACAGTTATTCTCAATCGTGATGCGTAATGACGTGTTAAGATAGTAATGACTTAATCTACACTAATATTAAAAAAAGAGGGAAAATTTGTATTTTTGTGTGTATGATTGTAACGAATAAACTCAAAAACTACTGGGCCTATTTCAAAAATTCTTTCAGCATTGGAAAGCTACATTCACTCCGAGTAACATAGGCTATATTTATTGCCCGTGCGAAGCCGGGATGGGCCGCTAGTCATTAATAAAACATTGGGTAAATTATGACGCATTTTATCTACTTACAGAGTTATTTTTATATAGTTCAAGTTTAATTTTAAATATATTACGAGTATTTACAACAAAAAAATCAGTTCTTATTAATAACAGTGTTTTTTACACTTCTATTAGTTTTATTAGAAGTTACTTGAAAAATACTATTGCTAACACAGTCTTCTCTTCTTAAAGTTGTCAAAAATCAGGGTACTCACTACGTTACTGTCTGTGACTGATTGTGTGATTAGGTGATTACATTGTCTGTTATATGAATAAATAAAGAAATGCTGGTATATTATTTCCGCCATCATTCTTTTAATTTCTTCATTACTGTGATCATTAACTTACGTGACTGTGATCGTTATTTTATAAAGCTGTCTTATTTTGACATATGTGCTTTGTTTTGTTTGTAGCTGATAATTATTTCTTTTTTTCTTTTCATGTATTCAGGTTCTTTTGTCAGATTATTATTTTATTATTTATTTAACTATTTATGTACACACATGGAAATACAAGAAAAGAGGAAGGAAACAGAAAAATAGTACAAAGGTGATGCTTATTTCTAATGAAATCTCTTCCAGCATACCTGCGACAGGAAAGTGGACGAAAAAAAAAGAGTAGACACCGTGTGTAAAAGGAAAATTAGTACACACAAAATACAAAGTTAACAATGAAATAGTATAAAAAAATATAATAATTAAAGATGTACATACTGCTATATAACATATATTTAACGTATATTTTATTAATGTTTCTTTGCGGAATTTCTTCGAGTGAAGTTTAGTGCCTGTTCTAATTATTCGCAAATTGATTCCTAGTGGATATAGTATTATGATGTAAAATTAGTGCAGTTTTGTACCTCAAGTGTCTGGGACTGGACAAATATAGTTTGACTGGCAATTAGTGTACGATACTTAAACACGTGATTGTGCTCATGATAACACTACGAAAAAAATATCAGCTGTTCAATACATTAGGCAAACATAAATGTACTGAACAGCTGATTTTTTTTCGCGATGTCAGGTTTGTTCCCATAGTAAAAGTTGTTGGTTATCATGAGCACAATCACGTGTTTAAGTATCGTACACTAATTACCAGTCACTCTGTATATAGAATTATTGAAACAGGCGCGATTTTAGTAAAATAGAGCTGAGAATTTTATTGTAGTGTTGAGTACCTCAATGAAACTTGCTGTGAAGGTTGATTTGATACATTTGCTGCCAAATACTACAAAAACAATAGAATGTGTACATCCACATTCTAATGTTATAATTTATACGAAAACATGGCATAAAGGACTTCGTATTCAAGTCAAAAACATCAAGTACTTAAATATTAATGATTTTTGAATATGTAGGAGGTGTGCTGTTTGCCATCATATAATAATAAATTGTTCCTATATAGTTTTCAGGCTCTGCTTACCATATTAAACTGTTTATGAACCATAAACCCGTGCGTTATTGTTTTATATACCTCCAAGCGTTTACTGACCATCAGTTGGTGGTCAATATAATATTATAACCACTAAAAGTCTTTCAGGAAATTTATTGTTTGTATTTTCTGGTTTGTTGTGATAATGGGGGAACTTTTTGCAAGACAAACAGTGTAGTTTACGGTAGATATAGTTTGTTTTAGTTGCTTGAGAAATTTTTCAATATGTTTTCAGAGCAAGCAATAGTTAATCATGCGTAAAATGAGGTATCTGCACACTCGCCGTGCCCTCGTGGGGGCGATCGGCGGCGGAGACCTCTCGCGCCGGGCCTTGGTTGAGGCCATGGTCCGGAGCGAGGAGGAGCGGCAGGCGGTCGCCGACTTCTGCGAAGCAGTAATGCTCGCTAAGGAGGAGGCCGACCGCATCAGGCAATGGCGCTCTCGCCACCGCCGGGATTCCGATCCCGATTTCCGCGGGCTTGCGGACAGTGAGCAATGGGTAGCTCTCTGTCCGGCCGTCCTATAACTGTCCGGACCAAGCCCAAGTCGTCGACGGCGCGCACTGTTTCCGCGCGCCTCAAGAAGTTGTCAGCAACAGCAGGGACCCAGCCGGGTCGAAGCCTACTGGGGCCAGGGTTATCCGAAAGGGCGCTCGAGCCCCGGTATGAAGGCTTGAAGGAACGGGGTGGGTTTTTTAGTCAATAAGAGTCTGACACTTTCTCCCGCTCCGCCCAAGAGCGGGGGTGATCATTGGATGATTTTTCCCATCGAAAAAAAAGGTATCTGCACACATGGCTCCATGTTTAATTCAAAATTACACAGGAAATAAAACAGTTATACATACGAATTCTATTTTCCTCATAAATGATCAGATGACAGTATCCTTAGAATAAAAGTAACATAACTTAAAATGATAAAAGTGATAGTCTGAATGCGATGGATGCGAAATGCACAGACCCGTTCGTTGAGGCGACACTTGGGGGAAGCCTACGTCCAAACGCCTACGTAAGAAAATGATAACGTGATGAGCTTCAAATTTCTGTTTTTGATTTTGATATAATTGACCTTAAAAAGCCTACACGGTGAGGTGGAAAAGAACCTACACGGTGAGGTGAAAAAGAGCCTACACGGTGAGGTGGAAAAGAGCTCGACTTATGAGTAAGACAGAAACAGGGAGATATGCATTTAAATTTACCCATATCAACACTAAATATTTCGAAGACTTTCTTGCTCATTTTTCACAAATAGCAATTTTTTGAGTAATTTTGGTTATTTTTGGGTTATTTTTATAGGTTTTAATCAGTATTCAACTTGACTTATATAATATTTACATTTATTTATACAAATTATTTTAATAAATATGTACATAAAAAACTTAAATACTAAATAAACTATTTATACTAAAACCTAACTATGTACATAAATATAATACAAAATGACAAAGTACGCTCAGGCGTCAAAGTACTCTTCCACATCGCTGTCATCCGGAAATGTGCCCAGAAGACTGGCAGCATTGCCACGTTGAATGGCAATGCTAATTCTTTGAGCGAAGAACGAGCGAGCCCTCTGGTCACGTAAAGTGTCGATCAGTCGGCGTGAAATTTCCTTGAAAAGGAGACGCGAACTCGGACCCCATGAACCAAGTGTTACGACCCCAAACGGCTCAAAACATTTTTTATAGGTACAATATACTTAACAAAGTTTTTAAGATAATAATAAACTTAAAACTATTTATGAACCGGAATTGATATTTCATTTATTGCCCGACTCACGTGTGATATTAATAATAACAATTAAAATAACTGCGACAGTATATTTTGCAATTCACTTTCAGAAAACAACAATTCTTGGAGCGGGCCAAGGCTTTTGTCGTTGACATGACAAAAAATAATTAGTTCTGTTCCCGGCGGATTGACGAAATCAGTCTTGTTATATTAACGGTTCAAGAGATATTTTTCTCATTATTATTTTTAAATTTCGAACAAGAAGACACATTCGTTCAGCCAATGAAATTCAAAACGTTGGAGAATTCCAAATTATCGCTCGAAATTTTCAAAACGATTTTTTTTTAAATTTTCATCATCATCATCATCTTCCTGCCTTTGACCCGTGTTATTTGGGGTTGGCGCAACACTTTTTTTTTAATATCACCGTAGGCATTACTTCTATACTAGACGTTCACAAACATGTAATAAATGCACGAGCACACTCAGATTCGGAACTGATACTGTTGGCTAAGTAAATAATTGTTCCGTGTATGAACTCTATCGTATCAAGTCGACTGACCGTTTGCGCTTGCAATGTTTATCCGCAATGCGCGGATCTCGGTACCGCTTCATATGGTACAAAATATGTATGTCGTGGTCAGATCTTAGAATTGACCACTTCAAGATATGGCCAACTAAAACTGGCCAGCACGCTTAGCCAAGTTGTTATTCTGCAATCGTTAACGCTGTCGAAAAGTAATGAAACGTATGGGAACGACGTCATCTCAACGTAAAGTCGCGTAGTCCGAACAAACGAATAGACAATTCGTAGCCAACTTCACATCATTCAAAATCGTTTCTACAATGTTTAACGCTACATCCTTTGTTATACAAACGCTACATTGTAGAACGAGCGGCCGACTCAGGCGCGTCAACATGGCTACCAACTTATCGTTTTCTACAATTGCTGTTACCGAGGCGTTACCGATTAGAGAACGGAATTCGACACAAACTGGTTGTAACTTGGCTAGGGGGGCTGTTCGTTTAAACGTTAACATTTGACGATATGTCAGTTCTTCTTTGGCCATATCATTAATGTAGGATTTCAATGATAATAGGTCTAAAGAAAGTAGGCCAAACGAAGATTGAAATATCATCAAACTTTAACGCTTAAAACAATCTGGCCAGTTTAATTTACTTAGTCATTTCATGAAGTGATCAATTTCTAAGGTCTGGCCACGACCCCATGTAAGATTTCGCATCTGATGTTTTAAATCGCAAACCATTTATTTTCGCAGTGCACGATTTTTAGTGTATTTCAGCTGTTCATAGACTACAATTTTTCGCAACGTTTGTTTATCGTTGTGCGCCTAAGGTCTAGGCCTTAAGTGTAGGTACCTACTAGCAATTTCATTGGTCCTATCAAATATAATATAGACAGGTATTTATAAAGTTTTCTAAGTACTACATTTTATAATTAGGTATGTTCTAATATGTATATATGTAATAACTATGTTGATTGGCCTGTTGGTCTAGTGGTTAGTGGCCCTGCCTGCTATACCGGAGGTCATGGGTTCGATTTCCACCCAGGACAAATGTTTATGTGATGAGCATGATCATTTGTTCTGTGTCTGGGTGTAATTTATCTATAATATGTATGTATTTAGAAATATATAAGTACGTTTATTAGTTGTCTAGTACCCATAACACAAGCTCTGCTTAGCTTGGGACTAGACAGCGTTGTGTGGTAGTAGTGGAATATTATTAAATAATAGATACTTATTACTGTGGAAATGAAATACGTGACTCCAATATAACGTGACTATATTGAGTACTTAGATTGCTTTTTCCAACCTGATACCTATTCAAATTGGTTTTCTTTTAGGTATCGTATATTGCCTGCTTAGATTTGAGGTGCGAGATTGTTATAAAGAGTTGCACGGTACGGTTGGCGCAGTAGCTGAGCGATTAGTTGCTGCGCTGTGGGTCGCAGGTTCAGGGTCACGGATAGGTGTTCCGGGTTTTAGTGTCTTGTGTATAATTACCCGCACGGATATTGGGCGCTGACTTCAAGTTGCGCAGTCAAATATTCTGTCTCTTTAGTGGTGCGAGTGCTCTTTAGTACTGTGATACCTGTAGAATGATACTGTAGCCATGTAGGTCGTCCGGATCCAATTCCTAACCATTGAGTTAAAAATCATGCAATAATAAGCAAACAAGTAAAACCCGCAATGAGTTTTAATGTTGATATAACGACGCCATTGAATTATTTTATTCACTTTTATTACCATCGGAATAGGCTCAGACCTTATGTGAACCTGCTTTGTGCTGAAATGCGGTCAGTTATGCAACGATTCGATTAACCCGAGTAAGCGCAACTTAAGGTACTTGTAGACTGCAGTTTCCGTCCCAATATTAATATCCTGATGGCTGCAACTTAGGGGTCTTTAAGTCAAGAGTGAATAGGTTACTTCTAGGTAAGCGTGGCTCATCGTCGGCCACATCATCGCTTACCATCAGGTGAGATAGTGGTCAAACGAGAGCCTATCAATAATAATTAAAAAAAAAAACAATACTTAACTTGTGGTAAATTTTTATTTTCAAGTCATATAAGAATATTAAGAGTCGGTTGTAGTCACAGTGTTTTGTAGGCACTGGCCCGGATTTAATGTCGGCTTCGCGGCCCCGTAACAGCGATTTTATTTTTATAAAAGAAAAAACATAGTATTTAACTATTCAAGATTTTTGTTTTTACCAGACCCTTTTAAAAAACAAGTTTTATTTTATGTAACTTTCAAATATTTTCGTTACCTACGTAATCTCGTATATATACTTACACGTTTGAAATTGTAGGTTAGGGTCAGATTCGTGTTTTTTTTTTTGTAGGACCCAAATTCAAGTCCGCCCGCGACTTCGTCCGCGTGTACTTCGGTTATCGCACTCTAAACGTGTTTTCCCGTAGGAATAAGATGTGCCTATGTTCTTTTCCATGTCAAAGGCTATAAGTATGCATGCCAAATTTCATCCAAATCCGTTCAGCCGTTTTTGCGTGATTAAGTAATAAACATCCAAACATCCACACTTTCACATTTATAGTGTTAGTTAGGATTACAAGTATTAATTTATTCGAAGTAACAAGACTCATTTTAGGTACCATTTGCTTCATAAACAAAAGACAAATTCAATTAAATTATACAAAGAATAAATATTTCAATTTAAATTAAATTGCATTCGATTATAATTATAATATTAGTCGGTCAGATATTAAAAAGGAATTGCATAAAATTAAAATATAATAAAATTTAATTATAACATTAAACAAATTTCATTGCAATTATTATAATATAGGTACTTACGACTACTTTCCCTTGGGGTTAAGCACAAAATACAGTACGTCACCTGCTAAGATCATTACAGACTCCATTTGCTTCGTTTATGTTCATAAATTTGTTAACCGGGCAGTTTAACGAGTTTGCAGATTAGTTTGTTTTGAGGGCTGAAGCTATTTTCGGGTGTGTAAATAGCTGCTGGCTGTATTAATTATAATAGGCCAGTTAGGATACAGTATAATAATACATAATATTAATAATTTTATGCCCGAATTGTAGAATAATATGGTTAGTGGCAGAATTTTTAATCAGGCAAGTATCCACCCTAACATTGTTGAAACTTTTACGGTTCGGACTAAGCGTTTCATACCACGTACATCAAAGGACTGGAACAATTTGCCTGCTGCGGTCTTCCCGTCCAATTATAATTTAGGTGGCTTCAAGGATAGAGTGAATAGGCTCTTAATAAACTAGTGCGCCTCACCATCAACGATTGCATCACTGCTTACCAGATGAGATCGAAGTTATGCCCAGGTTTATGTCATTAAAAAAAAACCAGCAGAAAGTCTTCAAAGGTATAAACTACTCCATGTTTAAAATAAACTTAAAATGTTGAGCACTTCGAATATATTGGAGCTTAATCAAAAGTTCCACTTTTAATTACTGATATTTGTCAACCATCGTTGTGTCAGTTCAGCTTATATATTAAAAAATGTTTCATTTGTAAAAATGGGCACGGATGCATTTTATAAAACAGGTTTTTTTATGCATATAGAATTTTTGAAAAAATTATGAACTATGACTACCTACATATATACACACAAGATATTATTCAAATATATGATATATGACAGTTATGATTTTAATTTTCGAAAGGGAAGTAAGTATCTACCTATATATTACGATTATATACCTTATCTATCTAACTGCATTAGATTCATATCTAATAAAATACATAATAATATCATGAAAATGTTCAAGTTTTTTATTGTTCAATTTATTATTTTAATAATCGAAAGTATAATAAAGATTCTATAATACGTATAACATGGTAATAAATATTTATAACAATGCGTAACATCATGAATAATTATATAATTATTGATTCGTGAGCGCTTCCTAATTACCTGTCAAACATTATTAAGTACCAGGTACCAGGATTGCATAAAGCATAGGCGTTTACAAACAGAACTCTGGCTATTGACCTTGTATAGCATAGCATAGTCGCCCTTATAATGTTCCCACTCTTGGGACCCAAGTCTCCTCTCTAGGAGAGGGAATAGGCCTTAATCCACCACGCGGGCCTAGTGCGGGTTGGTGGATGTCACATGTCTTCGAATTTTTGGTTCTAGGACATGCCGGTTTCCTCACGATGTTTTCCTTCACCGTTTTGAGAGCAGTGGTGATGAAATAAATTACACAAAGTAATGTGCCTGGCTGGGTTTGAACCTGCGACCTACAACTCGTAAGTCGGAGTCGTTACCACTCGGCCATCACTGCTCTCTTAACGAATTGACCTTGTACGTCGTATAAACTGACCTGAGGCAAGTCTGCAGCCGGTTTGCGAGAGCTCTTAGTCACATGAGTAGGTTCCTTTCTTTGACCGCAACTTACCTTGGCACCTCATGCCTAGTCACGTGCTTTGCTTTTTAACCATACTCCAAATTATTTGTCCTTGGCTGTACTATAATCGATTGGAATGAAGACTTGTTTTAATGGTTATTAATCAAAGAACAACGATAGTTTGATTTATGACTGGCTGGCAACTTTTTTTTTTTTTTTTTTTTTTTTTTTTTTTTTTTTTAATTTCACAATTATCACACAACGCCGTCTAGTCTCAAGCTAAGCAGAGCTTGTGTTATGAGTACTAGACAACTGATAAACATACTTACATATTCCTAAATACATACATATTATAGATAAATTACACCCAGACACAGAACAAATGATCGTGCTCATCACACAAACATTTGTCCTGGGTGGGAATCGAACCCACGACCTCCGGCATAGCAGTCAGGACCACTAACCACTAGACCAACAGGCCAGTCATTAAAATAAGCATTGAAATTCCTCAGAAACATTTTATAATAATTTTCTTCTTCTGTATAATTATATAAAAGGCAAAGTTCTGGCTCATCATTACCCAGCTCAAATCCTTGTACTTTAAAAAAAATATTATTTTTGTTCTTTTAAATAGAGGGGTGGTTAAAAAAAAATTGTTGGTAGGAAGTAATATCAAGGGGCCGACCCGTGGGCGGCAGCAACAGTGATCAATTACCATGAATATTATTACCATTATTACTACAAACTTCAATGGCAACTCTTGCTAATACATCTAGGCAATGTACCTATTTGGTAGAATATAAATATATTCGTGTCCTTTTCTGCGTCAATTTCAAGCTCAATCCCAGAGGAATAATTTATCAGTCTGAAGGCCTAAAACGTTGTTATTTTATAAGTAAAGTACTCGTAGAAAGCCGCTTGCCTATTAAAATTAATAAAGCTGTTTGACCTTCGTCTGCCTGCCCATTTAATTAGTGTGTAATGCCCCACAAGTGGGCACAATAGGCCACCCTCTGCCTTTTCCACATATATCTGTCCTGTATAATTGTGGGACTTTTAGACTAATTCATCCCTTTATCTTGGATTACCACGATGGCATATGCC
Source organism: Mythimna ferrago (assembly GCA_910589285.2). NCBI lineage: Eukaryota > Metazoa > Arthropoda > Insecta > Lepidoptera > Noctuidae > Mythimna > Mythimna ferrago. The sequence continues at coordinate 14,070,317 of OU342687.1, forward strand.
GTAGAATCTACCAGTCATTATCTTCCTGCCTTTGTCCTACTTGAGGTCGCTTTTTTTCTTCTGTTCTGTCCAATCAACTGTCAGGCTATCACTGACTTCCTTTTCTTTTACATTACTTCACGCACGATTCTTTCATCTTTTCTTTCTTTATTTATTGAAACTTCATGCAACACAAAAGTACAAAGGCGGACTTAAAGCGTTAGGCATTCTCGGTTTACCACGATGGTACCCAAGTGTTTTCTTAGCTCAAAGTTCATATGACATGTGGCGTAAAATCTATCACTCTCTTCCTGCCCTTGTCCTTATTTTACTTGGGGTCAGCGCAACACGCTTTTTCTTTCGTTCGGACAGAATGCCATCATGTTATCGCTCCATCCCTTTTCTTTCATGTCACTCGTCACACAATCCTCCCATCTTTTCTTATTTCTTACTCTCCCTTTCCATCCATCTGGAAGTATATTCATTAAGTACTCTAGTTGTAACAAGCGTTTATTAAATCCCTCTTCCTCATATGATCACACCAAAGTCATACTATTCCCTTTTTTTGGTGAGTAATAATCATCCAAATGACATCCAATCCCAAGGGCAGGGATTTGGGCGGAGCTGGAGATAGTGTCAAAAAACCCACCCCGTTCCTTCTTGCCTTTTGTACCAGGGCCGAGCTTCCCTTTTGGAGCTAACCCTGGCCCCAGTTTCTGTCACTGGGGTCACTTTTAAACTTCCTCTAATAAATTAATTTCTCTCTTTATTCATTCTCAGCACTCTAGACGTAGAAACTGAAGTATATTGGCAAATATGTTTAACTGTTATTTTTGTAATGGTTATAAATAGTTAATTTTCAAGCACCCACGCGTCTAGTGCATTTAAGTTGTGCAATCGCTCGTAGAAAGTCGAGTTTTGCAATATGTGCATACAAATTGTATTACGCACTAGGATATTTTACGATTTCCGTTTATAATCTCTCACTTTGATGTTTCAAGGAAATCGTATTAAACATCGCTGCGCTCATAAATACTGTGACACGATGTCTTTCTTGCATCGTCTTACGTAGGCCATGTTACACACCGCTGTATAATTATTTTCAATGGGATCATTTAATGTTATTTCCTCAGGTTAAATGTTTAGAGGTATGCGAATCAGTGTGTATAATCCCGCAAATGTACGTTGAAAAGGGACGGGTGTTGTGTCTGTGGATTTTGGGCTGTTGTATATGTTCTAATCGCGCGGAGAATTCAAATATCGCGATCTAGATTTTGGAGTTTAGTTCCTATGTGGATCCATAGATGTCGCTTCTAATGTTCTGAGTTTTATTTTCACAACACTAATGGGAATGCTTTACATTTTCTCGTATTTTTAGTCTCGATCTGTTAGATTTTAAGTTCGATTAGAAAGTAAACACGTTTAAAATGTAGGTGAAACTGCGTGAATATTTGAGTTATCGTGGGTTTGGAATGCAAAGGGCAACTAAAGGAACAAATGTGGTTTTAGTCAGTAAAGGTCTGACAAACCCTCTTGCTGCACCCAGAGCGCGAAAAGTCAATTGACAGTTTTCCAAGGTTTCGGCCTCAAAAAAAAATATATATATGAATGCCTCTGTACCATCATAAATCATTTACATATCTATGTACCTATTTAGAAGTTTGTGTTCAAACATATGACAGTTAATAATAAATAACAATAATAATGAATCCATCAATATTTTTGAACAAAGCAGGGTTTTTGACGTAAATAAGGCAGATACGTAGTTCCTTTAAATGGTAAAGAAACAATCAATCATATATTTTGACAGAATTAAACGTAGGAAATGACGTTTACCAAAAATGACATCTCATTACTTGTACCATTTTTCAAAGCTGATTCAACAGCTTATTTTAAACATTGATTTCCCAGAAGGGAGTCATAATTAATGGGACGACTGTGAGTTATGGGGCGGCTCGTTAAATCGACAGTTGATTTAAGGGAAGTTAAAACAAAGTGACTTTAATTCTTTATAGAATTGTTCTTTCTACGATCGTCATACTAGTATCCGTAACTATAGAAATTGAAAAAAATATCTTTTAATCACACTTTTCACTTATCTATCACAAGCATGAGCATAATCAGCCTTTTAATGTTCCTACTGCTGGGACTCAGGCCTCCTCTCTTGGAGAAGTAATGCGCCTGGCTGGGTTTGAACCCGAGACCAACAAGTCGTAAGTCGCGACCGTTACCACTCGGCTACCACTGTTCCCTTATCTATCACACTAATATTAAAAAGGCTAAAGTTTGTAAGGAACGTGAAATTCTGCACATAGCTTCCTTAAAGGACGTGGACGAACACTAATGCCTTGATTACACGTACCGAGTAAAAGGGCGAGACAGTAAAATTATACTTGGCCGAGACAGTGATGTAAGTGAGTTGTAGAGGTAAGCGGTCGGCCGAGCACTCGGCGCTTTGTTTATACGTACCGAGAATTCGGCCGAGAGCACCGCCTCGCCCGTTTACTCGGTACGTATGATCAAGACATAAGAAGGGGTTTTAGAAATTCAATCTTTAAAGCGGTGAGAAGGGGGAATTTCGTTTGTATGCAAAACCGTATTCCTTGGACCCGTTTACTACAAACTTAGCATAAATTGTAACCCAAATAAATAAAAAAGGTTCTCATTGTTCGTTTTTTCAAAATTACATCTATAAAACGATTTAAAGGTTGTTGAAGGTTGTAAGGTAGAATCTTATTCCTTGGGTTAATAAACTTGAACCTTGGCAACAAATTCTAATAAAAAAAACTGTCGTTATTAGTTTTTCAAAATTACTCACAAAAGGCCGTTTAGAACTTCTGTATTAAAGTTTTTATGAAAAACTTCTCGCAAACGGAGTCGCAGGCAACGTGCTAGTTATTATATTTGCTGAGCTACCCACCCTGTCTGTAGTATTTGTGCCTTTGACCCTAAATTCGTTTTCACACTACACAAAATTTTATCGAAATCCATTCATCCCTTCCGCACGGATTGAGTTACATACATCAAAACACTATCTTAACCAGACCACTCTAACTAAAGGTCCATAATATTGAAAGGGTTAAAGTTAGAATTATATTAATTGTACGTAGAACGATATCTCGTCGTGTGCATCAAGTGTAGCTCTACAAGTCTAGTTTCCATTTAAAATGTATGCAGACAGACGCGCCTAGATTAGAGTGTGTGGCATACGTAGATATGCGCAGTGTAGTTCTACCTTATGAGGCTGCTTTTCCACTCGCCTATCGTAAACATCGAGCATGGCGCATGCAATCCAACGTGATGTTTGACGAAAAGGCAACGCGAAAAAAGAGTGATAATAATACCTGAAAGCTCTGTTGGCATTCAGTAATTCCGTAATTTACTCGAATATTTTACAAAACATGTTCCAGGAAATACGTGTTTTTTTTTAAACACTTAAAAGTTTTTGAAAAACATTGTCATTATTTTTTGCTTTTTAAATTTTTTAGTAATTCATGAAGTGTCAAAGTTCATGCAAAATATCAGATTTTCAGAGGTCGTAACTGGATTAGTTTTACACAAATTTCGTGGCGTAGATCTAATGTAGCTCTACAGGTCTAGTTGTCATATAAAATGTATGGAGAGTATGGAGACCGACGCGCCCAGATCGGCGTGTGTGGCACACGTGTGAGCAGTGTAGAGTTTCTACCTTAAATGAAGTGTCTGTATTTATCTATGTATATGTGTGTTGTTGGTATTTTTGACCACTAGTTTTCTGTCGCAAACCTAGAGATGTGCCGTTGTCGGCAAAATGGGAATATTGCTGGCCACCAATATTCATATTTCGGGCAATATTCCCACCAATATTCCCACTTCACGGCAATATTGCCGACAACAGCACATCACTACGCAAACCCAAGCACGGTTCATGCATACCTTGAAAGTAAAGTTTTTAATTAACACGACCGTCATACCACAAGAAGAGGAGACAAAAATACGGGCTCTTTAATTAGGGAAATCCTGCGTCCTTTTTTTAAATCTGAGTGAAGATTGTTTAGCTTAATTCGTTATAAGAGTGAGCCTTTTTTTCTGTAGAGCAGGATGAAGTTCCGGTATAATTAAGAGTACCATACACTTTGTTTCTGTTAAAAATATGTCAAGAAAAATCATGCTTCACAATAAGTTGAAAACTCTTTCAATTAAAAAAAAAAACAAAAACAATTGATACCTATTATCCAATGATGCATTCTTGTAGCCGCATTATCGGTATGATATCAGGTGTATAAGCAATCTGTTTTTTTTTTTATTGATGTTAGGTTTGCGCTTGACCGCTATCTCATCCGATGGAAAGCGACGATGCGGTCGACGATAGAACGCGCTAACCTAGAAGAAACCTATTCACTCTTGACTTAAAGATTCTCGGGTTGTAACCAACGTAGACGCGGGCTTGCGGACAGTGAGCAATGGGTAGCTCACTATCCGGCCGTCCGGTAACTGTCCGGACCAAGCCCAAGTCGTCGACGGCGCGCACTGTTCCCGCGCGCCTCAAGGAGTTGTCGGGTCGAAGCCTACTGGGGCCAGGGTTATCCGAAAGGGCGCTCGAGCCCCGGTATGAAGGCTAGAAGGAACGGGGTGGGTCTTTTAGTCAGTAAGAGTCTGACACTATCTCCCGCTCCGCCCAAGGGCGGGGGATGTCAATGCATGATTTTTTCCCACCATAAAAAAAAGGGTTGTAGCCATCAGGACACACAGACTCCGGCAAGGAATTCCACTCCTTAGCTGTACGCACAATGAATGTTACAATAGGTACATTGAAAAAAAAAATTAACCTTCCGTTTGTGGTTGGTTAATAAATTAACTGACTCACAAAAGCTTGGAACTACCTGCAACTGAATAAATACAGGTTACTTTTATCTGCTCTATCCAGAGAGAGAGAGAATTTATTTGACGATTTTCCACGAAAACAAAAATATTTTTGGGACTTTTTAAAATAAACCTAAAAATGAACCTAAATAAAATAGACAAAACTAATCTATACTTGAGTTGACGGAGTAAGATGAGTGGCGACGGATTTAACCATAATTTCAAGTAGAGTTTACTGAACACACATAGTTACAAAGTAAACGGTGGGACACGGAAAGTTCGTCTTTGGGTGCTACGCAAATGTTTGGTATCGATAAGTGCTTGACCCACAGGCCCCACAGACAGGGTCATTGTCTTGTTGAACAACTACTTGTCAGTGGCGTAGGTACCTAGGTGACGAGAGGGGAGTAGGGTAGGTAGGGGTAGGGGAGTAGGTACCTAGGAGATGTCAGCTAACCGTAGGGGCCAAGCAGGGTCGAAGCCTAGTGGGGCCACGGATAGTGTGAAAGTAATATCCTGGGACGAAGGCAAAGAAGGACCAGGAGTACGGTTTTAGTCAGTAAAAGTCTGACATCCGTCACGCTCCGCCCAAGAGCGGGAGATGGCATTGGTAGATATTCCCACCTAAAAACAAAATTTGCCCTGAGGCGAAAAGAGTGGCTCCTTTTTTACATAGGCAACCATCAAACAATTCTCCTACTCTGGGTGGAGCGGGAAGGAGGGTCAGACTTATACTGACTTAAATGAGTTACAATAATGTTAAATTAGTGTTACAACCACTTTTATTTAGATTTTGAAGGTGGGAAAATTGTATTATATTATAAATAGTTCAATAAGAGTTTTGTTAATTCGGTTTTGGGGCCCCCCGAACTTGGGGGCCCCAGGGCATTGCCCTGTAACCTTTTTGTAGGTAAGCCAGTACTATTCGTTAAGAAAAACTTCACCATTACGTCTGACAGACAATTGAAATAAACACGAAATAAGTTTATTTTTTGGTATCGAAATAATTATAGTTTAGCAATATTTGCGTCATAATTATTATTTTCATATCAATTGTGAGCAATTGGTAACAATTGAGTAAATAAAATAATGTTATACACCCCTATTTTTTAATTAGTACACAAAAAAACCGGCCAAGAGCGTGTCGGGCCACGTTCAGTGTAGGGTTCCGTAGTTTCCCGTCCGTCCGTCGAAGATACGTTCAGGATAATAAAATATGTAAACGAAGTTAAAAAAAATGCTTGCATATACGATTATACTACAAACTTAGTCCAGAAATTATTTTGTACAACCTTTCTGTCTTTTTTGTTCAAAAACTGTTCTTTCCATCAAGTTCAAAATGATTTTCCTAGAAAGTCCATATAAAGTTCTACTTTTCAGATTTTTTTCTTACTTTTTAAACTTATGGTTCAAAAGTTAGGGGGACACATTGTTTTTTACTTTTGCAGCGATTATTTCCGAAATTATTAACATTATCAAAAAATGATTTTAGTAAACCCCTATTCATTTTTAAATACCTATCCAACAATATATCACACGTTAGGGTTGAAATTAAAAAAAAAATCACTTCTCACTTTACATATAGGGGGGCTACCCTAATAAAACATTTTTTTTGCAATTTTTATTTTACCACTTTGTCGGCGTGATTGATATATATATTGGTACCAAATTTCAGCTTTCTAGTGCTGACGGTCACAGAGATTAAGCGAGGACGGACAGACGGACAGACAGACATGGCGAAACTATAAGGGTTCCTAGTTGACTACGGAACCCTAAAAATGGGGCTGTATCTGTACCCGTTACTGATCATATTTTTGTATTCAAAAGTAGAAAAAAAACGAAATCCTAAAATTGACCACGAAAAGGTAAATTCATCATAGATTCAATCATACATAAGAATTGCTAGTAGAAAATACTGCGGGCAGTGTTTTTCCATTTTAATCGTCACTTATTCATTCATAATCAATAGCCTGCACAATATTTCCATAAATTGAGAGACATTTTGGGATAAACACAAACGCTAATAACTTTGCTGTTTATGAATATTATTTATTGAGACTTTACTTAAATAATAACAAGGGCTTTTCTAATAAGCCCTTTAAGTATTTATACTAATTAAAAATTAGTGGAGTATTGTTATACAATTGAAAAAATAGACAGACAGGTTGTCGAAAAAACTTATATATGTCACAGATCTCTGAAAAACATTGTTAAGTTTGTAATACGTCTAGCGAGATTATTAACTGTCGCTATTTTATCAACAAAGCGTTTCAATTTTGTAATAATATTAATAAATCTTTATTTCTTCATAATTATATTATAAGTCCCCTACCGCGTTTGTCTGTATGTATGAACTAAAAAAACTATAATATAATAATAATATTCCACAACTATCACACAACGCCGTCTAGTCCCAAGCTAAGCAGAGCTTGTGTTATGGGTACTAGACAACTGATAAACATATTATTTCTTAATATACACCGCTAAATTTTAATCATTTTAATCCCGTGGAGGGTCGATCCGGTACATGAAACACTATCGATTAGTAAAGATAAAATTAAAAAATAAAGTACCTCTTTTTCAAAACTCGTATTAATTCACGCATGTACGAAATTAGTATCTTTAAGAAAACGTCAGCTGAGCGAGTTCAATGACCTGTAGTTAATAGTCGGCGTTGAGTACAAAGTACCAACAGGTCATTGAACTCGCTCAGCTGACTTTTTCTTAAATCGATAGAGTTTCATGTACCGGATCGACCCTCCACGGGATTAAAACGATTAAAATTTAGCGGTGTATACATATTATAGATAAATTACACCCAGACACAGAACAAATGATTATGCTCATCACACAAACATTTGTCCTGGGTGGGAATCGAACCCACGACCTCCGGCATAGCAGTCAGGGTCACTAACCACTAGACCAACAGGCCAGTCAAAAACTATTGAACTAAAAAACTATTGAAAGGATTTTCATACAGTTTTCGGAAATAGACAGAATGACTCTTATGGAAAGTTTAAGTATTAAAATACATGAACATTTTAGAAGAGAAAAGCCGAAATTGTTGTGGGTCGAATATTATAAAGCTGAAGGGTTCGTTACTTTGTTTGAACGCGCTAATCTCAAGATATGCTGGTTCGAATTGAAAAATGTATTTTCGTGTTGGATAACCTATTTATCGAAGAAGAGTTGGGAATAGGCTTTATACACGCTACGACCAACGGGAACTGACCAGCCCCCCTAGCCAAGTTACAACCGTTTCGTTTAGATTCTCTTGCGTCGAACGCCTCGGTTAGGCCACGCCTCCAATTTCTCTGTTCTGACGTCATCTTCGGTGTTCGACGCAAGAGAATCGAAACGAAAAGGTTGTAACATGGCTAGGCAGTAACCAAAGACCCGAGTGAAACTATGGGCGACCGCTAGTAATTACATATTTTCTCACAATTCTTACTTAATACAGTTTATGAAGAAATAAGAATGAAAGAAAACAGCAAGAAACCCTAAATGAAACCATGCTCTGCATATCCTACTCGCCAAATCTCGAAAATATTGTCGAGGGCCATGTTTAGAGAATACATAATTTACAGTGGATTACAATCAGTTTAGTCGAAATGCAATAAATTTCACCATTCGATTGTTTAGAATATATCCGTGACTTATCGAGAAGGACCAGTTTACGATCTCACATGATTTATTATATACTAACGGTTTTTGCAATAAACCAGGGCCTCAAGTCTGCTATACAATAGTGTCAGAATGGTCTATTATTGATTTCATAATTGTTGATTTTGACAAGTTTTGGTAATCTAATAATATAATGGCGTCATTATGACTTTCCGATGGTCAACCACTGACACTCCATTGAAAGAAATGACATAGAATGGTAATCTCGTACATAATGACAAATGAATATCTGACATATGCGATAATTTGCAAAAATTTTGACAGTTCCTTTGATCAGTGACCTACCATTACGTCGCCATTGCGCAATCAGTGCTTTTAATAAGCTCGATATAGTCATTCTACCACAATTTTATTACAAGACCATTGACCGATCAATGATCGATCATTGTGAATTAGCAGATTACAAACTTTTAGCAAAATAACAGTGGGATCGTGTTGGAATAGCGAATTTATAAAAATAGCAGACTTAGGCCCCTGGGGTCCAAGTTTGCTATTTTTATAAATTCATTGTCATTTTGCTAAAAGTTCGTAATCTGCTAATTCATAATGATCGATCATTGATCGGTCAGTGGTATCGTAATAGAGTTGTGGTAGAATGATAATATCGAGCATATTAAAACTAATAACTGCATAATAACGTTCTAATAGTAGAACACTGATCAAATAAACTGTCACTGTGTTTTAGCAGATTACCGCATACGTCAAATATTTTTTCGTCAATATGTAGGTACGAGATTACTATTCTATGCCACTTCTTTCAATGGAGTGTCAGTGGTTGACCTTTGGAAAGTCATAATGACGCCATTATATTAGTAGATTACCAAACTTGTCAAAATCGACAATTATGACGTCAATGATAGACCATTCTGACACTATTGTAATAGCAGACTTGAGGCCCAGGGCGCGTACCGGTGACTTATGTCTATGCGACCATTTTGTTTTTTGTCACTCTTCATAAATTTTTCTGTTACTGTCGCGTCGTAACGTGCGCGCACCTCCATCCATACATATCCATAGACTTGATAAGTGACGAAAAAGTCACGGCGACAAAAGTCACATGTCTAACCTAACCTAACCTATTTCACCCATTGCAAAGTGCAATCTACCTGCGGCTAGACTATTAGACAATGGTAAACACATTTTTACGAGAGATTGTAGGTACGATTCGTTATTTTGAACTCGTCGGTAGGTACATGAATCAAATGGCGCTCTCGGATTGGTGCAAATGGCCGGTCGCTGTCATCTAGCGTACTCGCGCCCAATCGTGCAGTGGCCCTTTTCACGATGAAAGAATATGATCTATTATTTTAGATGCTGAGAAAATTTAATTGAAACTTCAATTTAAAACATCATGTATGATGTTTTAAATTGAAGTTTCAATTGAATTATTTTGAGGAGCTAGTTTTGAAGCTGTAAAACTTAAAATGGTGATAAGTTGTAAAATCTGTGGCTGAGCTAGTAAATTACGTGGCAATTTATATATCAGAAAGACAAGTAAAAATAACTTATGATCTTTACTTGACGCTTTCTTTAAAATATTTAGTAGGCATTGTAAAAAAGACGAATTAGTGTATTAGAGACTAAAGCATTTCCCCGTTGTTAATTATAAATAAAAAAGGTTGATGACGGGGCCAAATAAAATTCTGTGGCTGGAATTATTATTTCTCTTTATAAATAGCTAGCTAGCTGCTGACAGCGGCTTTTTCCGTGTGAAATTAGTTTACTCTATAAAAGCTTAGTACCCCCGTTTCTTCCCCTTAGGGGTGAATTTTGGAAAGCCCTCTCTTAGTGCTCGTCTACGTCATAAAAACAAGCCTTGTGTAAAATTTCACGTTCCTAGTCTCAGTATTTTCAGCTGATCGTTGATTTATGTCAGTCAGTCAGTTTCTCCTTTTATATACAACCTTATTTTTAGAATATGCGAAACCTGAAACACCTGTCTAGTATTTTATGTAAATAATCTATGTACAATATTTAAAAACTGTATTATATTATATTGTATTATATTGTTTATGAAAAATCACAAAGTTATAAGCCAGTTATGGCACCTTGTTTTTTTTTTTTTATTGTGGGAAAATATCATGCATTGACATCCCCCGCCCTTGGGCGGAGCGGGAGATAGTGTCAGACTCTTACTGACTAAAAGACCCACCCCGTTCCTTCTAGCCTTCATACCGGGGCTCAAGCGCCCTTTCGGATAACCCTGGCCCCAGTAGGCTTCGACCCGGCTGGGTCCCTGCTGTTGCTGACAACTCCTTGAGGCGCGCGGGAACAGTGCGCGCCGTCGACGACTTGGGCTTGGTCCGGACAGTTACTGGACGGCCGGACAGTGAGCTACACATTGCTCACTGTCCGCAAGCCCGCGTCTACGTTGGCCGGAAATCGGGATCAGAATCCCGGCGACGACGGCGGCGGCGATAACGTCGTTGCCTGATGCGTTCGGCCTCCTCCTTTGCGAGCATTACTGCTTCGCAGAAGTCGGCGACCGTCTGCCACTCCTCCTCGCTCCGGACCATGGCCTCAACTAAGGCCCGGCGCGAGAGGTCTCCGCCGCCGATCGCCCCCACGAGGGCACGGCGACGCTCCGCCCAAGCAGGGCACACCTCGACTGTGTGCTCCACCGTGTCCTCCGGGCGTTCCGCACAGTGGCGACACCCGGGCGTCACTTCCGCATGAATCGAGTGCAGGAAACTCCCGAACGAACCATGTCCGGTGAGTACCTGCGTCATGCGGAAAGTAAGGACGCCGTGAGGTCTTTCCAGCCACGCCTCAAAGAGGGGACTTACCGCCATAATTGTGGCGTGCCCAGCACTGGGTTGCGATAGTCGTTGACGCCATTTCACCATGAGATCCCGCCGGAGCTCTGTCCGCCATGCCGTGACCTGTCGCGGCAGCGGACTTTCACCCCGGCGTTGCATCTCCACGCGCATATCGTGCATGTGTGCAAGGACTGTTGCCTCCAGATCCCACGGTGGTAGGCCAGCCAGAAGGCTCGCCGCTTCGCGGGAGACCGTGCAGTATCCCCGCACCATCCTTATCGCCATGACCCTCTGGCAGGCGTTCAGTATGGCCGCCGGTTGCTTTTTCAGCGACGGCGCCCCGTAGAGGGCCATGGACCGAACGATCCCCGCGTAGAGCCTCCGGCAGGAGGCGTCTGGACCCCCAATGTTGGGCAGGAGCCGCTTGAGCGCAGCCCCAGCCCGGTTGAGTTTGGGAGCCAGACGTCGGAAGTGCTCCACGAAATTCCACCGGCCAGTTATGGCACCTGATTGGCGACATAAATACATGGTCACCCGGCCACCCAGGCGACTGAGGGGTTGTTTTGCTTCCGCAGCCAGCTGTGCGATGACGTCCAATGCCCGCTATAGGCTAGTTGCCGAAAAAAATGTAATTAGTCCGTCTTTTAGATTATTCAAAAATAAGGGACACGTATTTTTTTATTAGTAAATTAAACCAAAAATGACAAAGATATAGCCCATTAAAGTTAAGTGTAACGTCAAACCGTGCTGCATTTTTTCGCACGGGGTGACGTCAGACGTAACTTTAATGGGCTATATCTTTGTTATTTTTTGTTTAATCGAAAAAAGAAAAAATACGTGTCCAATATTTTTTTATAATCTAAAATACGGACTAAATAAAATGTAATTATTTTGACCCTGGAAACTACCCTTCTGTCGTGGCCTGTTTTGTACTTAGTGTTGGTGGTGTCCAACTTGTAATTTTTTTTTTTTAAATATTTTTGAGAAAAATATAACATGTTGTTTTGGAATCGATTCAGTTACTGAATCTGAACAAACTATATTCAGGTTTCACATATAGGTACTAAAAATAAGGTCGTATACAGATTTCTAAGTACACTTACACATGAATGTTCCTTCAGTTTATTTTTAACTTACACGTGTCCAGCCCACATACATTTCATCGAACGAAGTTATAAATTACACAAAATATTTATGGTCATAATCGTAAAGTAGTTATGTGCGAGCCTGTGGTATCGGAACACGCGTAATGTTTGTCAAATATGCATTATTAATTACTGTCATATATTTTAACTATCGGTACTACTATCTCTAATATTATTAAGAGGTAAAGTTTGTTTTTTTCATTTTTATTTTGGAGGAGGTAAATCTCTGAAAGTATTGGTCCGATTGATAAAATTTCACCGATAGAAAGCTGCTTTATTCCTGAGTGACATAAGCTATATTTTATGTACGAGGTTTAAGCGACGGGCAAAAGCTAGTATTTAATATTTTGTTATGTAGCCAATACGTTAGACTCTTGTGGTTGTAGTTTTTTTATTTAGGATCTCTAACAGAGGATATACATAATATTTGTATCTTATAATTAGTGGTTCATATATCTTATTGGTGTACTCCAACTACTCCTTCACTTATAGGAGACCACAACACGCACAAAAATAATTTAAAGAACTAAGCAAACAAAAATATAAAATTGCAAACACAAAAGATGATATAAATTAGAAAAGATTATTGAATATTTGTTTTTTTGACATAAAATCGCTATCCCACCCTAGGAATAACTCCTGTATCGTGGGTACGTTAATAAATATGCATACACACACATACAAATGATACCCAGACCCGGACCATACCATTATCTGTAGGCCGCACCTACAAATTTTTGTTTTTTGTGGGAATCAAACTCGCGACACGCATTGCAGTACCCAATTGCTTGACCACCACCACACTGGGGTGTCAGAAATAAGCTTAAGTTTGCACCACAACAAAACCTGTGCTATGGTAATAACCAATAAGCTTAAATACGACAAATTAAAAAAAAAGTACATCCATTGAAGCCTTGCACATTTAATCGAGATTCTGAATATAATTTTTTTTGAAGGGTTTTAAAAAAATACGTTTTTTCTGGAACAAGTTTAAATAAATCACGGAATTATCGCATGCAGACCAAATTTTCAGGCGTTATCTTTTTTTGCGTTGCGTCTTCGTCAAACATAGCGTTGGATTGCGTTAAGAGAAGCAACAAGCTTTTAAACCATACTCGATGTTGATGATAGGCGAGTGCAAAAGAACTCTCTGAAGGTTAATTAACGCTTGTAGTTGGGACTCGCAACTGTATGGTGTACAATTACCGTCACGGATCTTGAGCGCTCGGCGTCAGAGTGGGGATCGCTTTGCGCATTCCATACATTGGCGAGCCAATCGTCGTCGTTGTTAGATACATGCAGCAAGGCAGGAAACGTCTATGACGCGCTGGCGCGGCGATCCAATCACTGACACTCCCCGCCCCCGCGTCTCACTTCGCACCACTAAAGAGACCGAATATTTGACTTCTGCGTAACTTGAAGCCACCGCTCAAGATCCGTGCCGGCAATTGTACGTAGCCGTCTATTACTGAGATACTCTGGGTTAAAATAACTTTAGATGACACTGCCTTTTCCTAAAATAGCATTAATCGTTGGAGATCTCTCATTTATACTAATGGGAGAGACAGAAAAATAAAAGCTACTTAATCGATTTTGCGCCATCACTTCGCGTGTTTCTTCTTCAGATAAAATATTTTAGGAATTATTATTTAATTAAAGACAAAGTTTTGTTGTGGTTACAGAATTGTTCCTGGCGACAAAGAAATAATTTTACTCAGACGTTAAACAAATTAAAACCTGAAATTGTAATTGGACACTTCAAGGCTAATGAATTACAAATCTTTGAAGTTTGCAAAAGTTTTCTTTGCTTTTTGAACAATAAATTTTAATTTGCGTTATCTAGATTTTTCTTTCACAAGTCTCATTTTCCTAAAAGTTGTCTTATTGTTTATTATATCGTAAAAGTATTTCTATTTTATTTTATGGTTTACCTTTTTTTACTCAAAATAAAATACGAAATAAGTACTTTAAGCCCTTAAAAATATATATGTTGAATTTGACTTGGAGTCTAATTTAAGACCGAAACTAAACAAAATCAACGCTACACTTATTGTTTATTCTATAATATGGTATTAAAGCATAAACCTTCATCAAAAATTATGACGCCAAAAAAGGGGTGAATAGAAACATATTTCTATTGACCCCTTTTTTGTCTGCGTCATTTTTTTTTGACCTGGATAAATCATCAAATAACTTTTTTCGCTAAAACTCACTCGTGTTTTTTTAGTTGCCCTTTGAGTTCCAGGGCTGCTCAGTCCCGGTATGAAAGGCAAGCAGGAACGGGGTGGGTTTTTTAGTCAGTAAGAGTCTGACACTACCGCCCGCTCCGCCCAAGGGCGGGGGATGTCATTTGAATGATTTTTACCTATAAAAGTTCCAGGGCAGCAGAGACTCATTCAAACAATCCCTTAACCCTGGCAGGCATCGGCCCTAGAGGGCCGTATTGATTGTATTCCTAAATTGCTCTTACAACTACAAAGTAAATTGGATGCGTAACAATTTTTACATCAGCATATTGCAGTGTGTTGACAAAACACGGTCAACACTAGGGAATCCAATCTCGCATCAAAATCGCGATCCCGCAAGCATGCGGGATTGAAGTCGCCAATCCCGCGGATCCCGCGGAATTTGCGGGATTGAGTTTTTTTTTTAGTAGTAGTAATAAACATGAAAACCGGTCAAGTGCGAGTCGGAATTTCACACTGAGAGTTTCTTAGTTTATCTCCATAAGTAAATAGTACGATTCCCGAATAAAGTATCGAAGATTTTCCGAATTGCAAAAACAAAACTTGCAATGTAACTTTACGATTTTCTTTAAAAACCGCTAACTGCTCATAGGGAACAATAAAATATTAAATGGACCATTGGGTATTCCCTGACCATAGAGTAGCTACCTAAACTGACATTATTTTACGTTCGACGTTTCGTTCCAGTTGCGATACAGGACTCACACAACACAAAATAGAAATTAAAAAATTGTTTAACTGTATGATAAATGCTATAAAAAATGTCACGAGTTCCATGTAAACTTGTTTCATCACTTTTTAATGAGGATGAGCTGGGTCTAATAAATAATCAAAAGGGCGGCAAGTCGTCGGAATAATTTTTTTTAAAGAAAAACTTCAATCCCGCAGACGTGCGGGATTCCGCATGAATATTCCCGCATTTTCGATCCCGCAAAAACGCTTGCGGGATTGGATTCCCTAGTCAACACACTGCAATATGACTGAATTAATTTAGACAGATTAATTTTGGGACCGCAGCCGTGACTAGCAAAGAACGCCTTGTCTTTCTCTTAGTTTTGCTATTATCAGAATCCTTGATTGTCTGCCTGTGTAAAAAAGCAATCACTTATTTACCTACATCTCTAAATAAAACATTGTATATAATACAATTTATTTCATCATCACTGCTCTCAAACCGGTGAAGCTGGCATGTCCTAGAATCAAAAATTTGAAGACATGTGACATCCAGCAACCCGCACTGGGCCCACGTGGTGGATCTATCAACATTATAAACCTGTACCCCTAGCCAAGTTGCTAATCTGCAATAGTTAACGCTTGTAGAAAGCTTCAAATGTACGGGAATGACGTCGTATTAACGCTCAGTTACGTGGTCAGAACAAAAGAATTGGCGGCAAGGTCAACTCGAAGCGTTCGGCGCAAGCGAAACGTTTGTAACTTGGCTAGGGGGGCTGATTTGCTCATATTGCGATGTACGTATTTGGCATTATAACTTTTCTTCTTCCTCGTGTCATCGACGCAATAGTTGGCAATTCAAATAGCCCCAAATTTTTTATGGTAGTTGCACTGCACTTTTGTACGACTAGTAGGTATACTGCAGCTATTATTAGGGGGTCATGTTTGGCAATTTAAAGTTATGTATGTGTCATGGGAACCATACAACGTTGATAACCTTTCAATCAATACATTATTAGGTGTCTGCTTACATGCTACTGTCCCACGCTCCGCCTTCCGTTCTTCCATCAAACATTTTGTTCCTATTAACTATAGTTCCTCGGCCTTCATAGTCTGTTCGTTGTTTATATGGCTTCACTAACTTCCACCAGTGGCTTTGTTAGTGTATTCACTTTCGGAATACAAGTATTCTATATCATGATTAACCCGTGAGCTGAAAGAGCATGGTCAACCGCTCTTAACAGCGCGCGTTTAGTTCGAACTGGCTGAAATGCCTCCTCTCGCGTGAGTCGGTGGGGGGGGGGGGGGTCCGCGTTAGTTCGGCCACTTGTTTAAACGAGCTTTAAACATCATCATCATCATTTCAGCCGATAGACGTCCAGTGGTTGGACATAGGCCCCCCGCAAGTGTCGCCACAATGAACGGTCCTGTGCATCCCGCATCCATCGGATTCCCGCAACCTTTATCAGGTCATCGGTCCACCTTGTGGGAAGCCTTCCAACGCTGCGTCTACCGGTAGGTACACAGTCGCCACTCCAGAACCTTTCGGCCCCAACGGTCATCTGTTCTGCAAGCAATGTGCCCTACCCTTTGCCAAACTTATGTTTGGTGATTCTTCGTGCTTTGTCGGCAACCTTGGTTCTCCTGCTATCTTCATTTCTGATTTGAGCAAGGAAACTCCGAGCATAGGCATTTTCATTGCCCTTTGGGTGACTTTAAGCCTTCTGATGAGGCCCATTGTCAGCGACTACATTACGGAACCATACATCATCACTGGCAACACGCTAACGATAAACAAGCTATGGTGCGCGTGAGTTGCCCGCGCACGTTTCGCGTTGGGCAACCCACGCCGTTTCCCGCGCCCTTGTACCCTCAATGGACACTCAAATGAAGTTCTTACATTCGGGTTTGCCGCGCTGCGCTTGCCCAGCACTAAATATATTTTCATGCTATTTATGAGGAAGGTATAAATGTATAAATATATGCATATCATAGCAAAGATTCCAAATTCGTAAAACCTTTGCGCAGCTGGTTCGAGTCGCTAGTAGTAAGATTAAGTAAAGTTTAACTCACTTGACTTCAAGCACGTTTAAGTACTAAACTAGTCCATAAAACAATAGGTAATATATCTCTTGAAACACTACAGGCGAAAACACATACTGTATAGTTCATTAAAACCTAATTTACGATGTAGCTTAATGAAATGAGGTACACGTGATTGGGCTCCTTAAAGCCTGGCACACACAATGCTACAAATTGTAGTGATTGAGTCGCGTAAAGATATTTTTAACTGTTCCACTGGCTGTCGCCAAGGACGAGCTAATAGTAGCGTCTCTAGTATCGTTCAATGGATTGCGAAGTGCTAATTGTTGCGATTTAATCATGATGAAATAGTAAGAGGTACGAGAATCCGAGAATGAGTTCATTACTTGTGCGTAATTACGTTGAGATCTGTATTTCAGTTTTAAGGTGATAAACCGTGTAGACGGGAATAATAAATAAGCCTTTGATGACAACAATTTACGCTAGTGATACTATATTACAACGTATCTAATATAGTCAAACAAGCACCCTTTTTTGAGGTGGGAAATCATCCAATGACTTCTCCCGCTCTAGGGTGGAGAGTAAGCCGTGTCAGACTTTTACTGACTGAAACCACACCTGTGTCCTTTTTTTTCCCTTTCGGATAACCCTGGCCCCAGTAGGCTTCGACCCGGCTGGGCCCCTGCCGTTGCCTGATGCGGTCGGCCTCCTCCTTTGCGAGCATTACTGCTTCGCAAAAGGAGGCGATCGCCTGCCACTCCCCCTCGCTCCGGACCATGGCCTCAACCAAGGCCCGGCGCGAGAGGTCTCCGCCGCCGATCGCCCCCACGAGGGCACGGCGATGCTCCGCCCAAGCAGGGCACACCTCGACTGTGTGCTCCACCGTTTCCTCCGGGCGTTCCGCACAGTAGCGACACCCGGGCGTCACTTCCGCTTTAATCCGGAACAAGAACCTCCCGAACTTGCCATGTCCGGTGAGGACCTGCGTCATGCGGAAGGTAAAAGAACGCCGTAAGGTCTTTCCAGCCACGCCTCAAAGAGGAGACTTGCCGCCATAATTGTGGCGTGCCCAACCTGTGTCCTTCTGTTGTCCTTTGCATTCTAAGAGCCTGGAATTCCTTTTTAACCAGCTAGTGCCACGGTGAATTTTCTGTTGACTCTAGCGGATATCATTCCCTCTGCGTTGAACACTATATGCCGTCGAAGGCTTCAGTTCAGCTCGTACGGTTACTGGACAACACTCATAAAATCATCAATCAATATGAACAATATGACAATCAATCAAAATCAAAATTTAATCTTATAACATGAATGATGCCACATTAAGAATTCAGGTTTGATTTGAAACTTTTTTGTTATGTACATAACTGAAACTTTGATTTTAGTTATCATAAGATAGCGAACGGTACAGAAGTTCAAAGTTTTTTGCTTGTTTCAAAATTTTAACCATCTTTGCAATTTACGCGATTTTTTTTTCGCGGTGGGAAAATCACCTAATCAGTTTACACGATCGAGCGTATCCAATAAATATCATAGTATCGATCTTAATATAAAGTAGCAATCATATCAAGATGGATCCTCATGAAAGCGATATATATTTTTTCCACAATTTATTGGATTTATATTGAAGGTCTAATCAAAATGAAATATATAATGCAGAAAGAAAAATATAATTTTCATCGGCTTAGAAATGTATGTAATAACAATATTGTGTGGAATGTTTTTTTCTTGGATTAGAAATGAAATGTGTTGTCAATCACCACTTTTTTATTTTCATTGTAACTGATTTGGGGTTGGCGTAATAGTTTTTTATCGTTATCTTAGTGGACAACCCCTCTTAGTCATCCCGACTACCAGCCACGGTAGACGCCGGCTTGCGGACTTCGAGCAATGGGTAGCTCGTCGTTTGGCAGTCCAGAAATCGATCGGACCGAGCCCCGGTCGTCGACAGCGCGTAGTGATCCACGCGCTCCTGAAAGAGATGTCAGCAAACTGTACGGGTCCAGCAGCGCCGATGCCCGCTAAGACCCCACCTCCATAGTCCTAAAACACAAAGGGCAACAGAAGTAGGTATGGTATTAGTCAGTAAAAGGTCTGACACGCCCTGGCGCTCCCCCAGACCGGGAGAAACCATTGGATGATTTACTACCTACCTTAAAAAAACCACTCGTAGTCATATCATTGTCATTGTTTTATATAAGCCTCAAATAAAAGCTTTTCACCACACTAAGAACTGACTCTTTGATCATGGATGCGTCTGCAAACATGTAAACTCGACACCCAGAGCCCAGACCCGAAACAAATAGCTGAAGGCCCTTTGGGAACCCGCGTCATCAACCGTTTCTCCCCATATTTAGTCAACCACATTTTCTTCTCACGATGTACCTCGCAAATGTCCTCATTTCTCCGCATAACATACCTCCATGACAACATATAAAGGGATTTGAAGATATTTGCACTATTGAACAATTTCAAGATCAATAAAAATAGTGAGTTAGTTGAAAAATAGTGCAATCGCTTGGAGATCAGTTTCTAGAGCGCCCATTGCCATCACAAACTTATTCTTTTTCTATCTATTGACCATTCTATATCCATAGGGAATTCCTAACGGAAAGGTTTGCTTATTTTCGAGCTTATTTTCGATATTTACAGATTACATTATGAAGAACTTCATAGTTACGTTCTTAGATAAATACTGTCTAGATAAAACGCTCAATATTTCATAAACTACTAGCTTTCACCCGCGCAGCTTTGCTCCCGCTCTTCCCTACTACACCCTACTATATCCTACTATACCCTACTCTACCCTACTCTACCCTACTATACCCTACTCTACTCTACCCTACTCTAGCCTACTCTACCCTACTCTACACTATTCTACACTACTCTACACTACTCTACCCTACTGCACCCTACTATACCCTACTCTACCCTACCAAACTTCACATAATCATCATCATCATCATCATTTCAGCCGATACACGTCCACTATTGGACATAGGCTTCCCCCAAGCGTCGCCACAACGAACGTTCTTGTGCGTCCCGCATCCATCGGTTTCCCGCAACCTTCACCAGATCATCGGTTCACCTTGTAGGAGGCCTTCCAACGCTGCGTTTTCCGGTACGCGGTCGCCACTCCAGAACCTTTCGGCCCCAACGGCCATCTGTTCTGCGAGCAATGTGCCCTGCCCATTGCCACTTAAGTTTGGCAATTCTTCGTGCTATGTCGGCAACCTTAGTTCTCCTGCGTATATCTTCATTTTTTATCCGATCATGCAAGGAAACCCCGAGCATAGCTCTTTCCATTGCTCTTTGGGTGACTTTAAGCCTTCTGATGAGGCCCATTGTAAGCGACCACGTTTTGGAGCCATAATATGTCATCACTGGCAACACGCACTGGTCATAGACTTTCGTCTTGAGACACTATGGTATGTTGGACGAGAAGATGCCGCGTAGCTTCCCGAACGCTGCCCAACCGAGTTGGATTCGACGGTTGTCCTCTTTCTCGAAGTTAGACCTACCCAGCTGGACTGTCTGTCCGAGGTAGACGTAACTTCACATAAACCATCTACTAAATAGTCTGAACAAAGCCTAAACATTTGATTTGGATAGTTGAGCTCGTTCTAGAATTATAAAATTACAACGAAAAGTGGCATTGATTTTTATATATATATAGATGCGGACGCCCGGCGTTCGCTTGGTGTTTAACTAAAATGGCGCCAAAACACGCGCGAACGCTGGCGGTCACTTGGGGTTTGAGCACTTCAATGGATACACTATTCTATGAAATAACTACCCATTATAAAATAGCCATTATTGTGACTATCTCTGACAGAGTTCAAGGTCAGACAAATATTTTGGTTCGGAAAATGAAATTGTCTAGGAAAACTTACAAAAAGCCTTTCTATGAATCAATTTATTGTTACCATTTTTCTATAATACTAATATACTATAGTAAACATCAAAAACCATTTTGATTTCCATTTTTTTGGAAACATCAGTTTTATTTTATACACCCTTAAATTTTGATCGTTTTAATCCCTTGGAGGATCGATCCGGTACATGAAACACTATCGACTTGTAAAGATAAAATTAAAAAATAAAGTACCTTTTTTTCAAAACTCGTATTAATTTACGCATGTAATTACGCATGAAATTAATTTCTTTAAGAAAACTTCAGCTGAGCGAGTTCAATGACCTGTAGGTAGTAGTCGGCGTTGCGTACAAACTGTTGTGTTTCATGTACCGGATCGACCCTCCACGGGATTAAAACGATCAAAATTTAGCGGTGTAAGTATATTTTGGGTTTTTATATTATTTTCAAATTATTTTTCCATCTTAGGTATCTATCCTGACATTATAATTTTTTTTTTTCAGTGTATCAGACTAAAAAAAAAACGGGTTTTATCATGACATGTTAAAATGTCAAGCGTACGAGCGAGAAAGAGGGATGGAGCTATATACCTTGTAGCTCTATCCCTTTAACAGTTCAGTTTAGGTCGTCAGAACTGCATCACAAAATAGGTACAGAAGTCAATCTACATACAAAGCGCGCTCGAGCAACGCACACATCT
Source organism: Mythimna ferrago (assembly GCA_910589285.2). NCBI lineage: Eukaryota > Metazoa > Arthropoda > Insecta > Lepidoptera > Noctuidae > Mythimna > Mythimna ferrago. The sequence goes on from OU342687.1 coordinate 14,092,261, forward strand.
CGGTCGCGTCTTGGACCACTCGTCGAACAGTTCCGGCTCAAACGCTTATTAGTGTGCCTCCACCGAGCGTAGGTATAAAAAGTGAAGTACATACATGAGATTGTCTTCTGTACCTATACAAGGTGCAGTTTTAAAACTGCACAATATTTCAGGAGGTTGTAATAAAACTCATAAATAATCATATAAAAAAACGATACCTGGTCAATAATCAGTAATACTTGTTATTTAATTTTTTAATTACACTAAACTAAATCGATTGATCGATGGCCGCGGGGGCGTGGCTAGGATGTGGCGTGCGGGATGATGATTGGATGACACATTATTTATGAAACTATCGTTGCGAGTTAGTATGTGTGAAAACGCCCTTTATTGTTCCGTGTTTGTGTGTGTGAAAAAAAGCGCGGTTATAAAAAAAAAAAAAAATTACCTACTTATTTTATTATTGATTCGGGTCGAGAATCACTAACATAATTACCTCCTGAAATATTTTGCAGCTTCAAAACGACACCTTGTATTGTGACTGCATGCAGGTAGGTACAGTCACACACAGATAAATAGTTCCTTACCTATATTGTGACTGAATACAGGTAGGTACAGTCGCACACAGATAAACAGAGTTTCCAATAAGACACGTGTTTACTATAGAGGTCACTCCGCAGGTCAAACAAATACAATAAAACCTTCATCGTAGTTGGAAAACAACAAGTGGTCCGGTTCAATCATTTTTAATACGAACTAGTATCTTTTTCATATCAGTAGTAATGTGATAGGTTTTACTGCAGCTGGTACGAAAAAATAATACAATGAATTCAATATTTGCTTGTAGGGTTCCGTACCCAAAGGGTAAAAACGGGACCCTATTACTAAGACTTCGTTGGCTGATCTGTCCGTCTATCAGTCACCAGGCTGTATCTCAAGAACCCCGATAGCTAGACAGTTGAAATTTTCACAAATTATGTATTTCTACTGCCGCTATAACAACAATACTAAAAACAAAATAAAATAAATATTTGAGGGGGGCTCCCATACAATGAACGCGATTTTTTTGCCGAATTTCCCTAAGGACAGTAGCACAAAATAGATAGGTACAGAAGACAATCTCATGTATGTACTTCACTTTTTATACCTACGCTCGGTGGACGCACACTAATGAGCGATTGTGCCGGAATTGTTCGACGAGTGATCCGAGACGCGACCGAGACATCGTGTCTGTGAGCGGTGTCTTTGTGTGCGTTGCTCGAGCGCGCTTTGTATGTAGATTGACTTCAGTACCTATATATTTTGTGACAGTACGGTTCGTGCGCGAGTCCAACTCGCACTTGGCCAGTTTTTTCAAAAATAAAATTGAATTTGGCCTCTAATATGAATGAATGAAACATGCGTAATGAAATTAGTTTACAGTATCGGAATTTACAAAAATATTCAACAGTCTGTTTGGAATTACTGAAATGGTACAATTTTAATCAAACTTTCTCTTGGTCTGTACTCGTACTTGTAGTAAATATTCTGAATCCAATTTTTCCCAAGGTCAAAAAATGGATACCTACTATTAAAGGATAATTATACGCGGTGTTTTGTTAACTTTTCTTTCATTTAATCCTATTTAATCTATGTATGTGTAGCGTAGGGAAAAATGTATCTCGGAAATCTCTCAATTGACAATCAGCATAGGCCTACTGTCCACGGACGCATAGCTTAATAGACGCGTATTCATCATGAAGCTTACATACAATCTATTAAACTCTATTGACGAAGCGGCAACGACGACGATGACAATGCCGCTTTGTCGACAGAGTTTCATATTTTTGTATGTAAGCTTCACGCAAGCGTATAATGACGAAGACGCGTCTATGAAGCCATGCATCCGTGGACAGTAGACCTTATACTAGTTAGTTTAAATCAATACTAATACGTTACAAGATAAGCCTGTTATCTGTCACACGGCACAGCCATCACTCGATTAATCTCAATGATCATTATTTCTGCTGACAGATAATGTCAGCTATAAGGAGTATAAGCTAACTTAATTGTAATTAATAGAAGCCAAATGGTCGATATTAGCATAATACCGATGTAAATATACTGGACTAATAAAAGCTACACGTGTTTTAATGATTAATGTTTTTCTTTATTTCGAAGTTATTCTAATCAGTTTTTATTTGTAAGCTAAATCTATACATATAAATAAAATTGGAGTGTCTATTTGTAATATTGAAATAACTGCTTTTTACTACATGCATATGAATATATATATACGGTACATACACCAAAATATTTTTTTTTACATTTTTGTCTGTCTGTCTGTCTATCTGTCTGTGTGTCTGTCTGTCTGTCTGTCTGTCTGTCTGTCTGTTTGTCCGGGCTAATCTCTGAAATGACTTCACCGATTTTGACGGGACCTTTTTTGGCAGGTAGCTGATGTAATAAGGAGTAACATACTTTATTTCAGAAAAAATAAATTCAAAATCCTGTAGTCTTAGTAGCTAGTAGACAATAATAAGGCGCGTAGTGTTCCAATCGCGCCTCAAGGAGATGTCAGTCAACAGTAGGGGCTCAGCAGTGTCGAAGCCTTAAGTTTAAGGCTTTGTTTCTGAAAAAGCCAAGGGTTTGTTTCTGAAAGGAAAACTTGGCCCTGGTATGAAAGGCAACGAATTAACAGGAGTGGGTTTTAGTCAGTAAAAGTCTGATGATGTCATTGGATGATTTTCCCACCTAAAAAAATAGGCAATAGTGAATTTAACCTTATGCATGAGAAGTGGGTGCCTTAACCACTACACCATCACGACATTGATGTACATTATAGGTTACATCATAGGTGCAATATTATTCATGAGAATAATGTGCGATTCTGGAGTAGGCTTGGTGACTGCGCTGTGCTCGCTTGTACCTGGCGGTACGCTCCGCTACCTAGAACTCGTTCACTCAGACGATTTTCCACACAGAACTAAACTTAGATACTAGATGCAGCATTTTATCTATAGAAATAAAATGTTTACTTTAAAAACCAAAACAAAGTATATTTGTATCCAGCTATTTGTATCCAGTTATTTGGGGCTTAATAATAAATACAGTAAACTTTTTGATTACGTAAAGAATTAAATTATGAATGACAGCAACTTTCACAGTGAAATGCGTGTCAATGTCGCTTGCAAGTAGGTGCAAGAGTATGCTTAATTAAACCAGTTTGCTTGAATTATTACCAAAATTGTGCCCTTAATTCAGTAAAAAATATCTGCACTTGTTACGGATTATTGGTAAAAAAGTAATAACGTTAACAATGAGTTTTCAAAAGACTATAAGACTACTCGTAGCTTGATCTGCTTCTGTTTAAGTTGAACATGTTTGGATTTATTTTGTATTGTAACAATTTTCTTATACCGTCTTTTTGCAAATACACATTATTATTATTTCCTTTGTTAATTTTTTATACATATAGACAATTACATTTTTAAATATTTTTTAAGAAAATTATACAAAAAAAAAACATTTAAAAATATAAAACTATAGTTTTCCCCCGGTGGCAGGAGCAAGGTCCAAGCTACCGGTGGTTAGGGCTCCAAAGACAGGAACCTCCTCACAATGCGAGCCGTATCGAGGAGTACTGTCTTCTGTATCAGGCCTTTAATCCAACCGCGCAACGACAGCTTCGACAGATGGTCGTCGAAGCTTTTGGCTATAAGGCTATTGGCGGACACGACAATCGGCACGATGATAGCCGAGTCCACATTCCACATGTCGACAACCTCGTGTGCTAAGTCGAGATATTTCATTTGTTTCTCTTTCTCAGCTTTCACGAGATTCTCGTCATGTGGGATGGTGACATCGACTATCATTGCGCGGCGCGCTAATCGGTCTATCACCACTATATCCGGCTTATTGGCTACAATAGTCCGGTCAGTAATGATAGACCGATCCCAGTACAGCGTGACATGGTCATTTTCAAGAACTGGGTCGGGCACATACCTGTAGTACGGTACCTCAGAATCCACTAGGTTGTATTTAAAAGCAAGTTGCTGGTGAATAATCCGGGCTACTTGGTTATGCCTGTGCAAGTACTCGCTGTTAGCCAGACGAGAACAACCAGAGAAAATATGTCTGATAGACTCACCCGGACGATGGCATGCCCGACACACGTATACTAACTAACCTATCGGTAGCCTTGCCTACCAGTAGATGGTTACCTTAGCGATAAATTTGCTAATAATTCGCGCCATGTCCAGAACTACTGCTTTCTAGATCAAGCTCTTGATCTCAGTTGGATCAACCCTACGTGAGCATTCTTAGATTTTGGTCGAGACTCTTGGCTATTAAGCGTCACGACTATCGGTACAATGACTACTGTATACATTACACTATACACTTCTCACATTATTATTGTTATTAAAGAAACAGTAAAGGTAGTAGAAAGAAAAACTACACTGCTCGTTCGAGAGCCACGTAAACCGATCTGGGCGCGTCAATCTCCATGCATTTTGTAAGGAAACTAGACTTGTAGAGCTACATTTGATCCACGTCACGCGACATCGTTCTACGTACATATCAGTCGTGGTCCACGTGTGCGTCGGTCTAATGTGTTCTAGCTTATATTAATGTCCCAAGTTTCAGTATCAGAAATAAATCTGGCTGATCTAGCATCAACATATTTTTGTAAATATGATTTTCCATTTGGCATTCGCTTAATTAGCCACTTGCATTAAACATGATTTAGTGAAAGTGTAGCGGTCTGAACATCTGTTACCTATAAGTAATTAAGAAGTTTTCTGCAGTCTCTACAAGTTTTCAACTTTGCTGCACCTAAAAGTTGGACAACTTTTCAACTAAATTTTAGAACGAATAGGGTATTTATATATTTTGGAAAAAAATATGATGCATAGCGTTTTAAACGTTTTGCGTTGTTCAGAGTCTCTCCGAGTGCCAATGTTAATGATAAGTTTGAAAATTTTTTGGAATATTTTCCTTTTTTAATTCTTCTAGTCTTAAGTCTTCTTCCCGACTGCGTGACGCAAAGCTTTGGTAAATGTTTATCAGTCTGTGTGTAAGTTTGTTATTTTGTGTCTCTCTATAGTCAGAGCGTTTTTAAGAGTTCTGCGTTGTTCAGAGTCTCGAAGAAGTCTAACCATTTACCAATGTTGGTGTTACACTTGAAATAATGATAATATTATTATAATTATGATGTTGGTGTTAAACTTGAATATCATACTTAAGTACACTTTCTTTTTCTCATTCTTCTAAAGTCTAAAGTCCTTTTTACCCGACTGTGTGACGCAAAGGAGTGGTAATGTGTTTAACAGTCTATGTGTGTATGTTTGTTCTTTTGTCACGATCTAGAGACTAAACGCGTGGGCCAACATTTATAATTCCTATGTCAATAGAATTTTATTGTAAAAAAAAAACATGTCAAATAATATTTGCCCGTAAAAGTTGGGTTGGGAAAAAGATTTAAAACAGCAAAGAAATACAGCAGTTTTGTTTGTTCTTCTATAGCCCAAGATATTTTCTTCCAATAAAAGGCCCTTAGGCCCTTAGCTCTTAACAAGATCCATTGTACGAACTAAACAGAACTGTTGTGTGAAAGGGATGGAGCTATATAGGGTATATCGCACGCGAGAGAACTGCTCTCATAACCCTGCCGACGAAATCCAGACGCCGATTTCTTGCGGATGGTGAACAATAGGTAGCTCGCCGTCCGGCTGTCCGGTAACCGTCCGGACCGAGCCCGAATCGTCGACGGCGCGTAATGTTCCACGCGAGACTCAAAATGTTAGCAAAACCGTAGGGGCCCAGCAGGGTCGAAGCCTACTGAAGCCAGTTTTGCTTCCGAAAGGCAAACCCGGGGACCTGGAACGCAAAGCAAAGAAGAACCATAGGAGAGAATTTTAGCCAGTAAAAGTCTGACACGCCCTCTCGCTCCGCCCAAGAGCGAGAGAAGTCATTGGATGATTTCTCACCTAAAAACGAAAGCTTTATCTCTCTTTCTCACTTGCAAGCCTGACATTTTAACACGTCATGGTAAGGCCCCTTATCAGGTTTGATACAAAAATATTCCTTGAATATTCCTAAACCGACAATAAAGAATATTAATGAGAAAAAAGTGTTTAGATAAAAAATCACTCTTGAAGCGGAAACCATTTTTGCTTCATAAACTTGCCTTTGCCAAAGACTTCGGCCGTGTGAAAGTAGGAAATTATTCCGCAGGAACTATTAAGAAAAAATATTATAATATCTAATATATAATCTGTTTCAGTTGTGTTTTAATTATTTTACAGAAGGTATAAAAAGTAGAGTATCCAACACGGGGATAAAGCTATCTTTGTCTGAGGAGGCTTGAATTTCTCACATCACTCAGGTTTCTGTGATAATTCCGTCGCAGGGCTCGGGAGTTAATTATATGCCTGTGTCCCAAATTTGTTCAGCTATTAAAGCGTGATTGATAAACAGTCATTCAAAACATACAGACTTTTACATTTATAGTAGTAGAAAGAAGGTCAGAAGATTATTTATTTTTTAAATTTCTATGCTTCAAAAATTGCTTTGTTTCCACCGCGGTTCCTGTTAACCTTTCCTTTTATTACAATATTTTCATTACGAGTGGCCATGGCTCCTGAAAGCTTCCATTATTTTGGGATTAAAAGATGACCTTAGAGGATCTATGGAGCTATACGTGGTACGTTTTTTAATCAGTTGATTTTAAATGGTCAATTATGTATGTTGTATTTAGACTTTTAGAAATCCTTTTATTTTATACAGCCTCGGAAAAAAAATTCTATTCCTGCAAATTTAATACGTTTTTGGTATTTGTAGGTTTTTATAAGTACTTACATGTTTCACTTTTCGGTTTTTAAGGTTTAAGGTTTTTTTTTTGTTTTTGTATAAGTGTTTAGTTTTTATAATGCTTTAGCACCAACCCGCACTGGGCCCGCGTGGTGGATTACGGCCCAATCGCTCTCCTAGAGAGAAGGCCTGAGTCCCAGCAGTGGGAACATTAAAAAGGCTGATGATGATGATGATGATGATGATGCTTTGGCATATGTTTTCTAAGGTATCTACGTTATCTACACTAATATTATAAAAGGGCTAAAGCTTATTTTTTATTTTTATGTTTGTAGGAGGTAATCTCTGGAAGTACCGGTCCGAATGCAAATTTTTTTTCACCAATAGAAAGCTGCATAATTCCTGAGTGACATAGGCTATATGACCTGGTGAAGGTAGCAGGAAACCGATGGATGCGGGACGCACAGGAACAGGAAGGTGTGGCGACGCTTGGGGGAGGCCTATGTCCAACAGTGGACGTGTATCGACTGAAATGATGATGATGATGATAGGCTATATTTTATGTACGCGGGCAAAGCCGCGGGCAAAAACTAGTTGTAGATATTTGCTAAATTCTAAATCCCTGAAATTTCCAAGCAGATAAACCCGTCATATCGGATTACCTTTAACAATTTTTGCCTGCTTTGTTTTACCAAACTAGACTTGAATTGAGGTTGGAATCTAGGTCGAACTTATAACGGAGGTAAAAATTTTTTCAGGCGGTTCTGAATATCCATACAGTGCAGACTCGATTATTCGAACTTCGGTTAAAATACGTATTCGGGATTATCTGGATTGCCAACAGCAAGCCAATATCTTTTTAGTTTAAAAGATACGCGACTGAAATAGATTATCTTTTTGAAATTATTCTACACTAGCTGTGCTTGCGACTTTGTTCGCGTGGACTACAGGATTTTGGATTTATTTTTTCTAAAATAAAAGTAGCCTATGTTACTCCATAGTACATCAGCTACCTGCCAAAAAAAGTCCCGTCAAAATCGGTCCAGCCATTTCAGAGATTAGCCCGGACAAACAGACAGACAGAAAAGAATCATGAAGGTTTTTGAAGGTGAAGAAAAAAAATGCCAACAAAAGACTTCAGCCTACGTAATTTATGTCCTCATTGTATATACACATAATCGTTTAACAAAGCTATTGGAAGTAAACAACAACCCACGCCTCTATCAACTTGAAAAGTTTTGTTTTTAGTCTGTGGCCCACTGGTGGGGTTTTTTTTGTAAGTATCTTTTCACATTCGGTTGTTTCTGTATTGTACTCGTAAAATCATTGTACATATATTGTACTTCGCAATACTGAAATGAGTATATTAGAGGAAATTGAAAGGAAATCGTTTGTCTTGATATGGTCATGGGTAGAGGAGGGATGAAACGCATGTTACTAAAAGAATTCTGGGTATACATGTAGATGGATAGAGAGGGAGAGGGAGGAGATAAAAGATGGATGGATTGTGAGTAAGTGATAGCGTCACAAGTGAAAAAACCGAATGAAAAAAAAATGTGTTGCGCAGACCCCAAGTACAGTTGCCATCACGGATCTTGAACACTTGCGCAGAAGTCAAATATTCGGTCTCTTAGGTGGTGCGAAGTGCGACGCGGGGGCGGGGAGTGTCAGTGATTGGGTGGTCGCGCCATCGCGTCATAGACGTCACTCCTCATTCGTTCACTGCGTTGCTGCATGTATTTAACAACGAAGACGATTGACTCGCCAATGTATGGAATGCGCAAAGCGATCCCCACTCTGACGCCGAGCGTTGAAGATCCGTGATGGCAACTGTAATATGGAATAAGGGCAGGAAGAAGATGAAGAGGAACATTGAAACAATTACTAATTCTAATTTGAGTATTCTTTTACAATAAAAACTTTCCGCTAATTAAATTGGATGTACTTTTGTTGAAGTATTGTTGAATTCCGAAAGTTTTTCTAAATAAAAGAGAATAAAAAACCAATAAAAGACTTCAGCCTACGTAAATATGTTCTCAATTTCAGAATCACTTGATCGTTTGCCAAAACTTTCCGCTAATTACCGTTTATTTAATTTAGGTGCTTACAATTCTCAAGTACCGACCCTTAACCTTATAATTGTACCGTGATATCGTGAATGGACACTAAAATAAATTTGTAAGAAGACTTTAACAACTTTATTAATAGAATTTTCTTAATTATGCCATTCACAGTAATATCCTTATGGCAATGCCTTTGAGTGAATTTTCTATTGAAAAGTTTTCAGTGTTAAAATATCAAAGTATTTCTATTTTTTTTAAAGAAACTCAATGTTGCTCTTTTTATTTTTGGTAATTTACTACGCCTCAGAAATTGAGTAGAAATGTTGACGATTTCTTGTCCATTGTTTTCCTTCGATTCAGATAATATGGTTGACGGAATGCTATTATGAAGGACGACCGACGTTCGAATAATGTTACTTTCAGAATAGTACAATATGATACAAGTGTATAATGTTGGTGATTACCGCTGAGGCGGTATTTTGATCCGAGCCGAAGGCTAGGATCTTAAGAGAGTCGAGGACGGTAATCTTAGAGGTCGCTTATGATAAACAGAAAAAATATTTTTATTATATGAAAGGTTTTATTTATTAGACATGTAAAAGTTAAATAGTTTATTTAAACACAAATTAGCATAAAATAAGCAAGCAAGACACTAATTTGTACTATTATTATTTGTATATTATATTTGAACGCAATACCTAATGTATTTTTTTTCGAATTCAATGTTTGATCTGAGAACAGCGGGCCTATTACGACCTCTTAATTCCAGTCAATTTACGCCGTAAAATGAACTGACTTGCTTATCCGTATTATGACATCTTATTGCCAGCCAGTCAGTAGTCACGTGACACTTGACCGTCTTCTGCATGGATATTGGCTGGAAATTCCGTATTATGAGCGTCCAACTGACATTATGTAGCTTGCTAAAGTGTCAAAAATTGTGACAAACAAGCCAGTCAGTTTAAGCCGGTTTCTAGTAACTTTAAGTGAATTGTTTTGACTTTTTATTATATTTGAATCTATTTGATAGTTAAATAAAACATTAAATATGTGTGATGAGTTGATAATCTTCGAATTTCTCGAAAGTGATGCGTTTATAGTTTTAGAAATGATCGAAGTCTGTAATGTTCGCGATCCCGATTTCGTAATTGTAAACTGATGTTTACCTTTTTTGTTTTGTGTTCAATTCTCACCATTACTGTATTTTTAGTTAAAAATTACCTAAAAAATGATAATATAGCAGTTAGATTGACAATTCGTATAATATTGGGTGAGAAATTGAAAGAGTTGTGTTTCAGAATATGACCGAAATTGTCTTTTGCAGTTTTTGTTCTAGAAACTTTTTTATGTGTTAAGTTATGCAAAAGATTATTGTTTTATATGAAAGTAGACATCATAACGAGTATTTTGATGTGCATATTGTATATGTTATGTGAAAGAATAAATAAATATGACATCCGAAAAGGCAGAAGCTTATAGCCCCTAGGAACCTTTTCGTCGAAAACGTGTTTTATTGATCCTCTTCGATACCCGCTGTGAGGTGCTGCTACGTTCCCCCTTAGTCGAAAACGTACGCATTCAAGGGTGCGTGGTGGCGTACGAGACCAGCGCAACAAGCAACGTACGCCAAAAATCGGGTTGAACTGTCCCGAGGGTACTGCCTGCTACCGTCACCGCCTCCTAACAGGGGCCAGTCCATCACACCGTAGGTTATCGGATGTTTACGTCTGGGCTCAGGGTGGCGCAGCACTTCAACACCGTCACCGCGGCGACCACCATGCCGCAGCACAGCGATCGCCAAGCTAACATATTTTTGTTAAAAAGTTTTGTTCAAGTAGGTACGTACACACGCTCACCCTTAGTTCCGAGTTACGTCTAAAGCGATTATATCGCAAATCCGACCAAATGTAATAGTCACAAAATATAAGGATTATCAAGTACTATTTGTGACATTGCGCGTTGGTCGGATTCGCAATATAATCGCTTTTGACGCAATTCGGAACACGGGGTTAATTTTGTTTTTGGCGGGTTAGGAGTTATCCTAGTACGTTCAGAAATGAAGTATATGAGACAATGCTCTATTTTCCACTTTATGACATTGTATTTACGGAAATAACACATAATTCGTTTTTAAACTCGTTGTTAATTTAGATTTCTGTTATAAAATTACATTAATTTCATCAATAAACAATATTTCATACAAAAATTTAAAAACCGTAAATACCGGTAACCTTTGTTTTTATGTTTTCGAACGCAATCTTTCAAAGCAGTGCAAACCAGCCACAGACAACTGTCCAGGATGATTCCAGTCAGAAGGACGTACGTCATAATACGAAAAAGAACAAGGCAGTTTACGGCCGTAAACTGACTTGCCTGGAAACTGACTGGATTTTAAAACGGTCGTAATACGCCCTCAGAGGTTTAACAAAAAAGGTTATCACTACATTATCACACTTGTGCATAATGGTAGGTAATCAAAAAGTCACAGTTTGGTTACAAGCTACATTTTAAACCTAAGTGTAGTGCAATTATAGTCACTTTCTGAGCAAGTGTGTCGAAAAGTATTTTTTCCATGTCTTCAGTTTTTAAATAGTAAAGCAACTACTTTTTTATGCATTTCCAAAAGAGAATACATCAAACTGAACGTTGCACGCTGAAATATTTTTTACAGTTTGTTTGGTCATATTTTATTGCGTATTACTTTGTATTACAATTTAGTGTGCTCATCGAGTTTTTCAGAATATCAGTAAATAGCTAGTTGACTGTTCATATGAATAGACTAGAGGGTCGGGTAATAATATATAGAACACACACACGCATATGAGGTTATTATTAGTTTAATTATTTTGAAAATTATTCTTTACAACTGGACACGAACTGCACTCAGAATCTGGAAATCTCTTAACCGACTGCGGACCCAGGTTAGCCGCTGCGAAAACAATCTGGTGAAATGGGGCTCATCTCTAACACAATGTCAGCGTAGAGCCGATGCACAGGACATGCGTCACTTGCTGTTCTGCCCATCCTGCACAACCACCTGCACTTTTCAGGATTTATATGAAGCCAATAACAGAGCTGTACAGGCTTCTTTTTTTTGTGGGTAAAAAAAAATCATCCAGATGACATCCCCCGCCCTTGGGCAGAGCGGCAGAAAGTGTCAGACTTTTACTGACTAAACAACCCACCTCGTTCCTTCGTTGCCTTTCGTACCGGGGCCGAGCCTTCCTTTCAGAAATAGACCCTTGGCCCCTGGCTTCGCCCCTGCTGGGCCCCTACCGTTGCTGACAACTCCTTGAGGCGCGCGCGCGAGAACAATGCGCGCCGTCGACGACTTGGGTAGAGCTGTACAGGCTGCCAAATGCTGGTTAGAAACTAAGTAATTAGGGAGTCCATCGACTCGAAAACAAGAAGAAGAAGTAAATTGTAATTAATTTTCTATTGTACACAACTACATATGTATTTTATTATAGTACAATGTACCTATTGAATTCTACAAAATAAAATGGACAACTTTATGGAATACCATGTTTAATTCATATGTGTTCTGAGTTTTGCTAGAAGCAAGAACATTGTAAGGCTGATTATTTCCACAATTAAATGTATTAGCGGTATCCAATTAAAACAGCGGTCTATATACTTGATTTACGATTTAACTAGATCAATTATCATGCAATAAATATTTACTATGTATCTACCTACATACGAGTATCTACTCGCATTATTTAATGACGTTATCCAATACCGGACGGAAACGAGGTATGAATTATAGTCAGTCAGCGTGGTTCGGAATTTTATTGATTAGATAATTATTTGCTAGATAAACAGTGGGTAAAATCGGAAAAGGAAGTTAGAGAGATCACACGGTGCATTCCCACGTTTATGTGTTACTACTAATTAATAATGTCACAATATTACGACATGCCACGTTATGTGTTTAGTACTTTCAGCTTTTATATTTTCTTCCGCAAGGCCCATCTAGCGGAAGAAAAAAGTAACATCTAATTAAATATGGCTGCTAGCAAAAAAGAAAGCTGGTCTTTTGAAAAAAGCTGGTCTTTTTACGTATAATTAAATACTATATTAAAATACATAAATACATGTAATAGTCGCACTGCTCATGTCAATGCCTAGCCGAATGTAGTTCGCGTTCAAAGTGCACATACATGAGCCTATATTCGGCAAATTTAACTATATATCAAACACCGTACATGTTTTAGATTTGATCCCTGGGTTTGGCAGTTGTATCATTTACAAGCTGGCAATTTCTCATCGGCAAACTTCCATACCTACATTCTTTCATATCCTATAGGATTCTTTTTTCAAAATGAGTGGAATGTTACAAACCCTTAGTTTCGAATTACGTCAAAAGCGATTATATCGCGAATCCGACCAGATTTAATAGTCACAAAATATTAGGACTATTGAGTACTATTTGTTACGTTGCACGTTGGTCGGATTCGCGATATAATCGCTTTTGACGCAATTCGGAACACGGGAAAATAGGGTTGTAACGGAGGCGGATGCGGAGGCGACGAGTTCCGCCTCGAGGCGAAGGCGGTTTTTCCAAATCTAATTTCACCTTCGCTTCGGCCTCCGTTAAGCTCCGCATCTGCGGAGGCAGTGTTTCGCCTCCGTATCCGCCTCCTTAACAATCCTAGCTACAAATGAAAATTCAAAATTAGTTATGATGATTTTAAAATAAAAATGTTAAAAGTAGATGCGTCACCAGTAAAACAAAAATATTTCAGTGGTGTTACAGCAAAATCTGCAGCGTTTGCATAAATCACAGTAGCCAGGCAGTCTCACTAAAGATAGACGTTTCAGGATTCTCTTCACAAGATTTATGTGTTGCACGTAGCGGTAGTTTTGTTTCGAATAGAATAATTTAATGTCCTTCCTACACTTTAGGAACGTTAAATGGGGAATGTGTGAAGGTACATGTTTTACAATAGCTATGCTAGCTTGCTATACTAGCTTCTGCCAGCGACTTCACTCGCGTGAAAGTAGAAATTTTAAAAACTCATGATATTAAAATTAGCTAAAGCACTGAAGGATAAGGCGGCTACATTTACGTCATATTTTTTTTTTGAATCTGAAAAATCTTCCGAGACTCCGTTGCAACTACTCGTATAACAACAAATTCTGAAAACAGAATAAAACAAATATTTAATTGGCTCCCATACAACAATCGTGATTTTTTTACCTTTAGTTCAGAAGATTAAGACTCAAGTAAAAGAGCATTATCTTTCCTCTCTTGTGTGATAATCATATTTGTATACTTACATTATGTATTTATTTTTAATGTAAGGTATGTTAAGGTAAGTTATTAGTTTAATTTAAGATTTCACTAACTCTTCTTTACTTATTTCTGCACACTACTGTCTACATCTCTTCTAATTTTTCCTTTCGCAGGTCTGCTGGAAGAAATTTCTATGTGAAATAAGCAGTACCTTTGTACAAAGTTTTCTAATAATGTTATCTTCTTCTGTATATTTGTGTGTACATAAATTATAAAATAAATAAATGAGATTCTTTATAGCTTTACCTTTTTTGTGTGCAGCGTTCACATGGCAGTAGATAAACCATTTTCTCTAAAGCGTTTTCATCGCTGCACTTCAATATCCCCTTTTCAATCCTCCCTCTAGTTCATCGCTTTAGTGCACACTCGTTGAAACGGAAATTAAAAGTGTAGTTTCAAATAAATCACGAGAAATATCAATGGTCACGTTTACATTTATTACCTTTTCAATGACTGGTAAAGTCCTTGTGATTGCAAAATTTTCCTCGTCTTGTAATTACTGCACTACACGCAATTGCGTGTCATTTGGTACCATCAAAGACACTTCCGCCTGACCACCACTAAGTTCATTTTTGCTTGCAATCGAAACGAAAACTGCAAAGGGTTTTGTTTGGCGTCGCGCCGCAGGATTCAAGCAAGTTTTTTTTTTAAGTGATCAGGCAGAAATTACCGCGATGGTACCTACATACCTGCTTGTGTTATTGCTTAGTATGATTTAGCTACTGTCTTAACCATTTTATTGTCTCGAGCTAAACATAAAGTTTAAAATTTTCTCTGTAATCTTTTTTTTATCACTTAGTGGTTTGCTGGGAGAAAACGCAACTATCATTTTTTTTCTTTTGTTTGCTCCACACTAGCACAGTCCTGTATAAGTAGGTGCGCTCACAAACATGTAACCTCACTTACAAAAGACACCCAGACTGGAACACCTATCTGTAGGTTTTGTTCCGTGTGGATATCAAACTCGCAACCCGCAGCACAGCAGCCAAACCCTCAATCGATCGCAAACGAGCATTACATAGCCGAGTGTGCCGGATCAATCTCATTAAAAAAAAACCTCAGCGCGCCTCAATATGTCAACTTAAAAAAATCTACCAAATCTTTCATACGTACGGCAATTGCATTTTATTTAGGTTTTTATATGAAACTAAGAATTCGGACTAAAAATCAAATAAAACCTGAAACTACAGGCCGCCATCACGTCCTAACGTTTTACTTGGGAAATAGAAGTGGTGTAACAAATTCTCAAGCAACACTGCTTCATTCCAATATTAAAAATCTAATTAGGTTCATGGGTAATGTAATATTAGCAAATTTTCAGTGACGACAGTAATATTGCATGCATTATTGTAAAACACGTCTTAGAATTAGTCAATACTCGGTACAGCTACAAAATTTTCTCAATATTAGATAAAACAAGGACCAAAACTAAAAGTGTTCCAATACTTGAGAAAAAAAATAGTGTAACAAATTTTCAAGTAACACGCATACTTACTACTTTATTACAATTAGGTTTTTGACATTTTTTTTTATTGCTTGTATTTTGATACGTAACTTACCCAAAATCGCAAATATAAAGAAATTTTTAAATTCGTTCAATAGTAATCCAGTTAGAAACTTTTCAAATCTGGTGGAAGAGTAACTGTCACATGACAGTACCAATAAGGATGCTCATACTGAAATGTGACGTCACCCCCATTAAGTTACGTGTGCTCAATAGAGACAGCGAGATATTCCTACCATGCGCCCACTCTTTCTCAAACCTTGATAATTTTGATGCTGTTTTCAGAAAAAGATTTTTTTTGGTGTTATTTTTTTAGTATAAAATATTATAATAAGCACAGGCAAATACGCCATTAAGCAGTAGCTTCAAAAGTATGTTTAGATAGATCAGTAATAAATACTTATGTAATTTTCATTGACGATAAAATTGCAACCACCATCGTAAATCAGGTCTCAAAATTAGTCACCGCTCCGCACAGCTACCAAAATTTCTCAACACCAGGTAAAACAAGGAACAAAACTAAAAATACTCGATTATCCATTGAATCTTATTGCCTCACTGTCGACCTCGTATTCTACATAACAATAGCGCAAAAACCCGACGTAATACAGTACATTTCTAACTTGTAACGCCTAGACTAAAAAACTAAGCCGACAAGGTAGGTACCCCGCCATCACAACTGGTCATGTGTGACGGCCTCCTTGATGAGCTGTTTTGTAGTATTTAGTGGTTAATGCAAAAACTAATTGGATATCGATGCTCCAGTGCAGTGATATCATAGAGCACGGTTGCGTTTAGAGAAGGCATATACTAAAATATATTATTTGTTAAATTCTTTATTGTAAACCTCATAAAAAGCACTGGAAAAACTTTATAAAAACAAGTGTACAATGGGTGGTTTTATCGCACAGGGTAATCTTTTACAGACAACCTTTAGGTGAACTGAATGAAAGGATTTAGGGCTGTCAACCTACGAACATCAGAAATAATATTAAACTGTTTCGAGAAAAAAATGTTACGACCGTGCCACTTTTTTGCTTGCTTTGGTTGGGACACTGCCGTGCCCCCTAATAAGATATCTAAATAATACCAAATAACATAATAATAAATATCAAAAATATAATTGAGAAAACAAGAAAAAATAGAGTGAAAGATAATGCTCCTTCAACCTGTATACACGTTGGTAGCGTTTGAGCACGCCTCACTTCTCTGTGTAATACATTCCACAAACGAGCTGTTTGAATTATGAAAGATTTGTCAAAGAACCATGTGGTATGCATCATCATCCTCATCATCATATCAGCCGAAAGATGTCCACTGTTGGACATAGGCCTCCCCCAAGCGTCGCCACAACGACGCCATGTGATATGCATACGAATATTTAATTTTAGATTTTCCGATAATCTCAAGGACCTAGAATGTGTGTCACAAAGAAACTGAAAGCGTTCTTTGAAAACGGTTTCTGAGCTCAGGTTTCGGTAGTACTGCCAAGGTTGCGGTATAGTTCAAAAGAGTTACCTTGGTCTTGGAGCGTAATGGACAACTGAAAGAACACAAGTGGGTTTTAGTCAGTAAAAGGTTGACGTTTTCTTCCACTCTACTCAGAGAAGGAGGAGAAAAAGAAAGTTTCGGCTGTAACAGATCAGACATAATCAAAATTGACACGAACTATCAATTTCGACACTTGCTGATACGCTTGAAAATGTTTTCACAATCTGATGATGCCCCCCCCCCAGGCGTCTCGTGTTCTGTGGATGCCACCAAATTATTTGGTTGGTTAAGCTAGTTCAAGCATGATTGAGCGTCTATTAGATAACTTACGATTTTATTCACAAAAATCTATTTTAATTATACAACATTATTTTTAGTTTAGGTATGCGAAATCAGTAACTGAATGGGTCCAATAGTTTTGAAACCATGTTATATTTTTTCCCAAATATGTTTAAAAAGTAGGACACCACCGACATTAAGTAGGTAGAAAATAGGTCACGGCAGGTCATTATGGGTATCAGGGCCAGCAAACAGCTGGGTGCAAGTGCAAAACCAACCCTCAGTCGCCTAGATGACCCGGTGACTACTTATTTTTGCTGTCATAAAAACAACAATAAGCTTATAACTTTGTAGTTTTTCATGATACAGTTAAGTATGAAATTTTGTACGAGTTTAATAGATTCTTTACATTACATAAAAACACGTGTTTCGGGTTTCGCATATAAACTAATGTTGTATAGAATAGTTCGAGATCCTAAAATAGACCCAAGATCACTCCATTCATTGGTAAATCCTTACATACTATACAACAAACATAAATATGTTACAGTCAAAACTCATAACCAGTCAAAACCACTTTTGACTGCAAAAATTAGGCAAATAATAATATACATATTATATAGTAATTAGTAACATATCTATATATATAAAAATCAATGCCACTTTTCGTTGTAATTTTATAACTCAAGAACGGGCTCACCTATCCAAACAAAATGTTTAGGCTTTGTTCGGACTTTAGTAGATGGTTTATGTGAAGTTTGGTAGGGTAGAGTAGGGTAGAGTAGGATAGGGTAGGGTAGAGTAGGGTGGAGTAGGGAAGAGCGGGAGCGAAGCCGCGCGGGCAAAAGCTGGTAATAATATACAATAGTACCTACATATAATAAAACAAAGACCCCCATCGTGTCTGTTTGCAATAAAATCAAAAACTATTGAATGGATTTTAATGAGATTTTTATCAATGAAAATACTGATTCATGAAAATACTGGTTCGGTTGTATAAATCAATACTTTTATTAATTCATTAAACCCCAAGCGAACGCGCCGCGTTCGCGCACCTATTGTCTTTCTATTGTGTCTGTAATTTCCACGATTGAAAGGTAAGAAAGAAAGATTTGTTTTTTTTTTGTTTGTATTGAATAAACTTAATTATCGGATCGATTTTAAAAATTCTTTCGCCAGTGGATTGCTTCTTTTTACGAGTGACAAAGGCTCTGTCTTCTGCTTTCACGTGTGTGAAGCCGCTGGCAAAAAGTAGTACATGCATACTATAGTAAGGAAAAGCCGAGAATTTTAATGATTTGTAACATCTATATGAAGTCGACGGCGCGTAGTGTTTATCCGCACCATAAACTATAAACTGTGGAGGGTCTTTTTTTTTTGGTTGGAAAATCATCCAACGACAACCCCCGCTCTTGGGCGGAGCGGGAGATAGTGTCAGATTCTTACTGACTAAAAAACCCACCCCGTTCCTTCAAGTCTTCATACCGGGGCTCGAGTTCCCTTTCGGATAACCCTGGCCCCAGTAGGCTTCGACCCGGCTGGGTCCCTGCTGTTGTTGACAACTCCTTGAGGCGCGCGGGAACAGTGCGCGCCGTCGAATACTTGGGCTGGATCCGGACAGTTACAACTGTGGGGGGCCCGGTTCGCATCCGAAAGGGAAACCGGAACCGCAAGGTAAAGAAGGAACATACGAGTGGGTTTTAGTCGTAAAACTCTGACACACCCTCGTGCTCTGTCCTAGAGCGGGAGTAATCATTGGACGATTTCCCATAGCGGGTCGTTAGTTTTAGTTATATGGAGCAAATCAAGACCCTAACTATACATACTATACTATAGACAATAGAGTTATCATCATCATTATGTCAACCGTCCACTGTTGGACATAGGCCTCCCGCAAGTGTCGCCACGATGAACAGTCATGTGCGTCTTACCATGCCATCGGTCCACCTCATAGGAGGCCCTCCAACGTGTAAGCAATGAGTACCTAATATTTTATTCATTTTTTGTTTACTTATAAAGCTTGAATTAAAAAAAAAGGTCTTGCCTGAATTAGAGTGGAAATCCACAGCATCTCAGTGAGATAGAAAACAATTTCAATAAAGAGTTATGTAAGTCGTTTTGCCGTTGTCGCGCGTCGTTTGATGTTTGCTTACATAGAAAGAAGGAATAAGGATTCCGGTATTATTGTTATGAAATAGTTTGGCTAAGGGATGATAACGTTTATGATATCCATACATGCTGTACTCATTCGTTTTTAGGGTTCCGTGCCTTAAAAGGAAAAACCGGAACACTTATAGCATCACTTTATTGTTCGTCTGTCTGCCTGTCTGTCAAGACCCTTTATCTCGGGAAAGCGAAGAGGTATCGTGAAACTATACACCGCTAAATTTTAATCGTTTAAATCCCGTGGAAGGTCGATCCAGTACATGAAACACTATTGATTTGTAAAGATAAAATTAAAAAATAAAGTACCTTTTTTTTCAAAACTCGTATTAATTTACGCATGTACGAAATTAATTTCTTTAAGAAAACGTCAGCTGAGCGAGTTCAATGACCTGTACATAGTTTGTACGCAGCGCCGACTACTAACTACAGGTCATTGAACCCGCTCAGCTGACGTTTTCTTAAAGAAATTAATTTCGCATATGCGTAAATTAATACGAGTTTTTTATTTATATACATAGACTAGCTGTATGTGTATATAGTCAAAGGTCAAAAGTTCAGTTGCATTCTACTACTAATGCTCAAGTGTCTAAAACTTTGTAGGAGAGGGTCAATGGTTCATGACTGATTTATTATGACGTGACCATTTGATTACTTGGAACAGTCACTTACTATAATGGACATTCAGGGCACTCTTGCGGCTTCCACGTTTTTATAGCGCATCAACAATGTTTGCTGAAGCGCACACAGATGGCTTCGTAGCTATCTGGCGCAAAAAAACCGCATCTTTCACCAGTCGGCTGCGTGGAAGTCACCGCAATATCTTGAGTGCCATAGCTAATAAACACAATTATCCACCTATGTGGAAATTAGTACAGCGGACAAAGTCACTGGTTACATAATAGTTTTACTTGTTTATAAGAGGGATTTCAGTTGTCTAATTAAATAAATTACTATAAAAGGTGTAAGGGACAGCCCTCCACAAACTTTAAGGACTTGCTCAGTAGACGAAACTGAACCACCTTCCACAATTTTTTTTATCAGGAAACGAAAAAAACAATCAGCCTCACCATACAAAATGATAAACTTGATTGGAAAATTTGTATGGCGAGGCCGATTTTTTTTTTCGTTTCTTGAAAAAAATTTTTGTGCATGGTTGTTCAGTTTCATCTACTGAGCAAGCCCTTAAAGTTTGTGGAGGGCTGTCCCTTACACCTTGTATACTATTATTATAACAAAATGTATATTATTATCCTTAGAAAGATTCTTTTCTCACTTAAACACATTTGATCCTAAAGGTGACTGTACTTCTACTACCATTAACTATTGTCTATATTAGGAGCCTCGTGTTGTCGATAGGATGTCACTCCGTCACTCGAGTTCTAAGTTCATTTAAACGTGCTTTCATAATAGATAAAAATGACTCTAAGGAGATGTACCGTTCTCAATCAAAAGACGGAACGTGCCACACGAATATATTTCCAATAAGTATCTTGTAAATCCTTTTAATATTTTTCTGGAAGAAAGTACTAAGACTCTTACATCTTCTTCGTTCAGTATCACTAATGAAAATATAAAAAATATGTGCCTTACAAATTGTAATGTTATGGAAAACATAATTATAAACTATCTAAGCATAAATTATTAATATACAATATTAGTTTCAGTATATGCAAAATCCGAAACACGAGTAGTATTTTTATGTAAAGATGTACAAAATTTCATAACTGTATCATGAAAAATCACAAAGTTATTAGCTTGATAAGTCAACAAAAATACGTAGTCACCGGGCCATCCAGACGACTAAGGGATTGTTTTGCACTTGCACCCAGCTATTCGCTGGCTCCTAATGCCCACTATGACCTGCCGTGACCTGTGTTGTACTTAGTGTAGGTGGTGATCTTTTTAAATATTTTTGGGAAAAAATATAACATGGTGTAAAAGTTACTGGAATCCATTTAGTTGCTGATTCTGAACAAACGACTCGTATATTCAGGTTTTGCATAAACAAAAAATTATGTTGTATAATATTGTATCATACATATTCGGGGACACAATGGAGGGATATTGTGTCCGAACACGTAATCCACCTGGATTACGTGTACTTACACCTGTATTGTGTATCTGTACCTAGGTATAACAGGTGATACCTATATCCCTCGATTAAATTCTTGGTCGTCTTGCTTGTCGTGTTTCTGTTGCTAGGTAAATCCATCCTGTTCAAATCCATATTATTATTATCTATATAAATGCAAAAGTAACTCTGTCTGTCTACCTTTTCACCCGTTTTTTTTAGGGATCTGCACCTCAAAACGAAAAAACCGAACCCGTATAGGATCACTTTGTTGTCCGTCCGTCTGTCTGTTTGTCTGTCTGTCAAGAGCCTTTATCTCGAGAACGCGTGGAGGTATCTAATTGAAATTAAAACCATATACTCGGGTCTGCGGTCCCTTCAAGCTGTTAAAAAATCAAACTTCTAAGTTAACGAATAAAAAAGAAACGGCCGATTATGTCGCGAAAAAACGTATATTTTGATACTCTCAAAGATCGAAATTCATAGGGTACTTCACGTTGACCCAGAATCCTGAAATTTGGCACAAAGTAAGGTCTTATAACACAGGTATAGAAAAAAATCTGAAAACAGTAAATTTGTTGTTACCTACGTCACAAAAAAAAAATTCAATTCGGAAAAATCTTCGAGACTCCACTCGGGAATTGTAGTTTGCAAGGAACCCTTAGTGCGCGAGTCCGACTCGTACTTGCCCAGTTTTTTTAGGGTTATCTTGCACTAAGTGGAACGAGAGGGCGTATCAATCTTTTACATACTTTATTTTTATTTTTTATTGTTGATAGGTTCGCGCTTGACCGCTATCTCACCTGATGGAGAGTGACGATGCGGTTGGTTGCTTTTGCGGGGGTATACTGACTAAAACCCACTCGTGTCGCAGAATAAGTGCCGTGATCCTTCAGTTGGCTTTAACGTTCCAAGACCACGAGGGTCTTTCCATCATTTCCGCAATTCAATTTTCAACCCAAAAAGTAAACTGATTTGTTTAAAAACAAGCAATCGGGTCGATCTATATGTATAAGGATATAGAACACTTTTTATCTCCATAGTATTGTTCTCATGGGAAAATAAAAAACTTTTTACTCAGGCGAAACAGCAAGCAGAAGCTATAATATTTTGGCCCAGGACACCGTGACGAGGGTACTCGTGATTGCAAATCTGAATCAAGTCACGTAGCATCAGAAATTCAGAATCATTCGCCTGAAAAATATCTACCCTACTTTTTTATTACGATCCTTATGAGAGACAGCATTACGGACGAGACGTGGAACATTTACCTGAAACTTGGAATCATAAAAAATATATATCACTGTAACAAATGATATTAGAGGTTTTTCTACGTGTGACCTAGATCTATAAACATGTTTAGTGCCTATTGTAGTCGTTCCTTTAAGTCACAAAAAAATAGATGAACTCAGAGAATTCTGTTTCTGGGCAAGGGTATGGGCTTGCGGACGGCGATAATGGGTAGCTCGCCATCTGGCCTTCTGGTAGCCGTCCGGACCTTTGCGTGAGTTGTCGGCGGCGCGTAGTGTTCCATGCGGACCTCAAATAGATAAAAATATGTCAGCAAACCGTAGAGGCCCAGCAAGGTACTGCCTACTAAGGTAAGGCCTACTGGGGCCATGGCTGTGAAAGAGAACCCCGGGGCCCTGGAACAAAAGCATAGAAGGAATAGAAGTGTATTTTAGTTGGTAAATGTCTGACACGCCCTCCCGCACCACCAATGAGTGAGAACAGTCTTTGGATGATTTTCCACTTAAAAAAAAAGTGAATTCTGTTTAAGTTTAATAATGTTTTGTTAAAAGGAGATAACGTATTTTGTGATAAGTGTACAGGTACTCGTATTTCGTTTCCTGCTTTCAATGAACAATCGAATAGAGATTTTATCGATGCAACTGCGAATCGGATTGGTATTTATGAAGCATCGACGCTCGCTCCCTGAAAATTCTATTCATCTTTGTGTTCAAGCTGTCGTGAAATTTATGATTCCACCTTCTCAGGAGAATTTCCTTCAAGATTTTCATGAAAAATGTAGACTTATTATGGCTGACACCAGAAGCATAAAGTTTTGACGTTTGTTTTTTGCCATTGTTTTCAAGCGGATTTATTATCTTTCTGACTAGCTTGGTGCCTGCTTTTATCGTCAAACAAAGAAAATTGGGAATCCCTGAAGAAATAAAAACTTTGATCTTTTTTCTTTTGAAATGATGAACTTAAAAACTTATTTGAATATCTTGGCAAGTTCTAAATTAAATGGGAATAGGTATCCTGAAGTCTAGACGTTTATTCTAGAAACATCTAGAAAAAGCACTCTTACTAAATTTATCCATTGGGACTCGTGTTGTCCCATAATCTTTGTACCTATTGAATAAACTAAACGTTTTTGTTTTCATTTTCAGGTGAAAACGAACGTCTGAAAACTGGTAAGTTTGATCGCTAAAACTGAAATGTCTATCTATGTAACCTGTTTTTTACTTCATCTTTAATTATTTAATTGTGAAATAGGTACTGAAATTAAAAATAAGACAACATCATCTTAAAAAAGTAAAAAACTTAAGATACAATTTCATAACTCTTTGCTCATTAAAGTACTACAAAATGTTTTCAATAAAACTAATTAAAACAACAACAAAATTGCACAGATTTTACGAAGAGAGAAAGGAAATGTCCGCGACCGTGATTCTGTCTACGCGCGAGAGAAGTGTAAGGCCATGACCAGAGTAAAACGTGCGGCAGGTACTAGCGGGAGTAATTAGGTAGCACCATTGTATCGCAAGTAGGGTTGTCAGATCTTGAACCGAGCGATACAAGGTGTCGCAGAACTCAAACGATAATTCTAAACAAAATGGTTAAATTTAAAAAGCCTAAGAAAAGCCAGGCGGACCGTACTCCGCCTAATTTGGCCGGACACGCAACTGAAAAGACCTGACCGTGGCCGTGTGGCATTATCCGGACTCCTGGCAACGCTAATCGCAAGTGACTGTAATGGACAGTAGAGACAATGGGCGATAGCATAACTGAGACCGTTCCTGAAGAAGCAAGTTGTAATAAGCAGAGGTTTAGTGAGTTATTCACTGGCTTATGAGTGTCAATACACGAGAACCTGCACTAAGCAGCTGCCTCAGAAATAGTTTCCGTTTAGTGGCCGGCCTAAGACTAAAACAAAAGACGATCGATTCGAATCATGTAATACCCGCCATATACGCTAGGTAGGTCAGGTAGGTATACCCTAGGCCATCTTTTGCTAGGGTATACCTACCCGACAGGTTTGTCTGTACAGGTGAGTTGTAATGGTAAACCGGACCGTGTATGTTGCAGAACTGTGCAGGTTTCCATACAAGCTTACCTGACGGGTATAACTGTGCAGGTAAAACCTGTCAGGTATACCGTAGGGTGTATGGCTACCTTTACGTCTCAGTAGGTGTCCACCACAATCTTCAGTATAAATACAAACTGCGGTTTTTATGTTTAATACTTCGCTCCCGCTTTAATAGTCGCGTAAGCTCCTCACCCTGACCAAGGCTTACGGCAATGACAGATGAGCGGGATGCAAGTGGTTCAAGGTTCGGAGGGAGGGCGCGGCCTTGACTTGGGCCATTGCTTCCCCCAACAGCTGCGAGGTGCAGATAAAGAGAAAGTAGCTCTACTTTGTAAACGAGCTGTTAACATGTTTGAGTTGCAGGGTTATTTTTATAAGGAGCGTTTTAAGTGGAGTATCTTTACGATGTGTTAAGATATGTAGGTAGTTAAAACTTGTGTGTGTGTGTGTGTACCTTGCTGCTTTTATTTATTGTAAGATTTTTATAAGTTGGTTGATTTAATTAGGCAGTAAGAGTTATTAGTGCGTTTCACAACATAATTGTTGTTTATAAAATTATTATTTGACTGACTAATTGACTGACAACGGTAGTAAATTAACTTTAATAAAGGAACAAAGTGATTTAATCAATTTCAACCGTGAAAGTATATATCTAGTAATAACTTTCAGCAAGGTTATTAAATTAAGGCAAATATGGCAAGGTTGTGATTGTTTATTTACCCTTTCTTGTTTATTATTCATTAGCTTCCTTTATGCACAAATTAAATTAAATGGTTTATTTGGTCATTAATTAAAAAAGGTGACTACGAACCTCATGCAATGACATCCCCCGCTCTTGGGCGGAGCGGGAGATAGTGTCAGACTCTTACTGACTAAAAGACCCACCCCGTACCTTCTAGCCTTCTCTTCTTCTCCTTGAGGCGCGCGGGAACAGTGCGCGCCGTCGACGACTTGGGCTTGGTCCGGACAGTTACCGGACGGCCGGACAGCGAGCTACCCATTGCTCACTGTCCGCAAGCCCGCGCCTACGGTGGCCGGAAATCGGGATGCCCAGTGACTACGAACCTGAATATGCAGCGTTGGAAGGCCTCCCACCGCTGCATGTTCTGGGCCTGGTGAGGGAACCCGATGGATACGAGACGCACAGGACTCGTAGTTATGGTGACGCTTGAGGGAGGCCTATGGCCAACAATGGACATCTTTGACATGATGATGATATGAAAAAAAGTGGTGTAGGTTTGGGCCAAAAAGGCGCCTATGTCAGCATTATGCTGCGATAATTAAAACAAAAACGCAGCGCTGGTATTTTGATAGGGCTTGCTGATGCCACGGACACTCTCATGGAACACAGACCTAAATCTTGTTCTCCTAAACGGATCAACCTAAATGACTAAACCTAATACTAACCATGGATATTAGCAAATTTATTCGATTCACATAAAAATATTTCCTTTTATTTTACTCGTATACAATATTTTCTCTACAGTTTTACATCCACAGGATTTAAGCTTTCTCTTAGTGAAAGAATCTTCAAATTTGGATGAGGAACTTTTGAGACAAGAGTTAAGCAAATAAATAACCCTTTTACTTCTTTATAACATCGTATACAGATTTTCCGCATAGACAATTTGATATGCTCGTTTGCGTGCCTATGTTTACATTATTTACAACGTTTGCCCGAAAGGAAGTTATGTATAATTTAGGGGTGAATCTGTTTTTAAATAACTGTTGATATTGTATGGGTGCTCTCAAGTGAATATTACGTTTCAAAGGCAGACGTACAAATCGCGAGGCGCCTTTTGCCTTCCAAAATGGTAATAATGGAATATAAAGTAGAAAAACCGGGCAAGTGCGAGTCGAAATCGCGTACTGAGGGTTCTGTGCAAACTACAATACCCGAATGGAGTCTCGAAGATTTTTCCGAAAAGCAAAATTTTTTTTTTTGTGACGTAGTAACAACAAATTTAAATTTTGATTTTTTTTATTCCTATACCTGTGCTATAAGACCTTGCTTTGTGCCAAATTTCACGATTCTGGGTTAACGGGAAGTACCCTATGAATTTAAATCTTTGAGAGTATCAAAATATACTTTTTTGCGACATAAACGGCCGTGTCTTTTTATTCGTTAACTTAGAAGTTTGATTTTTTCACAGCTTGAAGGGACCGCAGACCTGAGTACCTATATGGTTCTAATTTTAACTCGATACCTTTACAAGTTCTTGAGATAAAGGTCCTTGACAGATAGACAGATGGACGGACAACAAAGTGATGCTATAAGGGTTCCGTTTTTTCGTTTTAAGGTACGGAACCCTAAAAATGGAGAGACGGACACGGAGAAATTGTAGAAAACTGGAAAGACGGAAACGAAAGATTGTTCTCCAAATCGGACATTCTGCAAATCAAACCTTTTGCGAGTTGGGCATTTGGCATCTGACCTTTTCCGGATCGAGCGTTGTACACCGCAGCCGATCATACAAATTTTGTTACCGCCTACGTGATCCCAATATGCAACTCCTTTTACAACGAAGAGAAAGTAAAGTTTTTGCCTTTATGGGCAAAGCGTGTGCTTTATTGCAACTTTAATTTATAATAATAACTCATTTTAATATAATCACCTATTACAATAACGGAACTCGCCTTATTCCAATGATTACAGTTACGTTGCATAAATTAACTCATTACAGCGTCGATCAGTGCTGATCGTGTTTGCTGTCGTAACTAGAGTCGCGTGCGCCGGCGCAGGTCGGAGTAATGCTAATTTTAAGCGTAACGGTCGCTACGTCTGCAAGGCCATGTTTACTCTTGTTGTGACAATAGCAATGCTTTTATTATAATTGTAGATTCGCGTTTGACCACTATCTTATCTGATGAAAAGTAAAAATGTTGCTTGCTAAGAAGTAACCATAAGTTTACATTTACGTTCGTCATGGGTATCACAGTTTCACCTAATTGTGTAAAATGCGGAATAATCGAGGATGTAAAACATATTCTGGTCGAGTGTGAGCGGTGCGAACGCCTCAGGAGAAATATGATTAGCACTTTAAATTTGTTAGAAATCGGTAATTGCAACAGCATCTTAGCTAAGCCTACGTCAGATGAGGCAAGAGTTTTATGCAAATTTTTTTACAATCACTTAAAATAAATCAAAATACAAAATTAGGCTATGATGGAGCGACATGGTCAATATTGTGACAAAGTTCCTTAATAAAGATTAAAAAAAAAAAGAAGTAACCTTGTGTACCTAAGAAATTATAACAAAATATGATATTTTGTATAAATATATGTTGGATAGAGTTACCGTAGTTTTGGAACCTTTGCAATTTGGTTTAACTTTTTTTTATTATGGATATTTTCGCGTTTGACCGCTATCTCACCTGATGAAAAGCGATGATGTGGCCGACGATGGAGTACGCTTGCCTAGAAGTAACTTTTGACTTAAAGACCCCCTTTTTTAGGTAGTAAAATTATCCAATGACATCCCCCGCTCTTAGGCGGAGCGGGAGATAGTGTCAGACTTTTACTGACTAAAAACCCACTACTGTTCCTTCGCTGCCTTAAAGATCTTATAGTTATCGCTAGGTTATAGTTGTTGTATTTTGAAATAAATGTTTCTGATTTCTGAATGTAAACGGCCACTGAATAAACACAAGTGAGTTTTGAGTCAGCAAAACTGTGATTCTCTCTCTCGTTCCACCCAAAGCGGGCAAAGTTATTTGATGATTTCCTACCTAAAAAGCCGTAACAAAAATGAAGTCGGACCCCGATAACTTAATTAGTTGTGTCTATAAGCCTGCTTGTAAAAAAATCTAAGAGATTGCTGAAAAGGCACTAAGCATTAAAAATGTCAATTATTTCTAGAAAACTAAGTAAAGTTACCTTTGAAATTACGAACGAAGGAATTTCTCATGTCATTAAAATACGATATTTCACAACTTTCTCCCCAATTACATTGTACCGAATAGTTAAATCTGGATCATTTTTAACAAGCTACCAGATTATCCGCTTAATGAAGGCCTGTTTTGATGACGGCCTTAAAAATTTGGCCCTGGCCTGTTACAGGGGCTAATGGAAAGTAGACTACGTAGTATGGAAAACTTGTTTTGTTAAAGGTACCCTAGTCGGTCATTCGGTAGTATTCGGTAGTATGGCGACAACTTCATTGTGTGACAGTGTAATTTGAACAACAAAAGATATTGATTTGTTTCGTTATTATCAAGCCCTGTGTGGAACCAAAAGAGTAAATATATATATATAAATTTTGAAATAAAAGAAAAAAAACTTAATTACTTTGATAGTAATTTGCGCATCTTTTTAGATAAAGATGTGTACATAAATAACGTATAGAGTATGAATATGGCAAAATAGTCTTCGTGCAGGGATATTTGTTTAAAAATGGAATTAATTTTATAGAATACATAAAAACAATAACAACTAACGCGTTCTTTTTGTTATAAATTATAGTATACCTAAATGTTACGGTAGTATGTATTTGTTTGTGCTCTATCTTTTTTATTGCTGATCAAAGCATTTCTATGTATCGCACATGATGTTGGATGAAATAGCATGGATTTTAACGTAACCGAATCAATCAACGAATTCAAGCCGCCGACTAGTGTAACCTTAAGCAGGTTTTGTGTCATTTTCAAAGTGATGATAAAAAATGAAAGTGTTTAAATCCACTTGCTGTTTCTATAGCCTCATTCATAATACCACGAAATTACTTACTATCACGTGAAAAATCGCTAGGAAATGTTAAAAAGACTAGCTTCAGTTTATGGCTTCGCCTGCGTGAAAGTAGAAATTACTAGTAAGGGAACATACCTACTCCCGGAATAAATTGTCCTATTCTAGGATATGGTTTACCTGTATGCACGAATTTCCTCACAATTCGTTGTTGAAACTAGGTACTACATAATTTAGGTGTCAAGGCTACAGTGAATAGGCTCTTAATAAACTAGTGCGCCTCATCATTAATGATTGCATCACTGCTTACTATCAGGTTTGATCGCAGTCAAGCACTAGTTTATCTAGACTAACATTACAAAGAGGTAAATTTGAGCGTGACGGAGCCAAAAACACACATGCGAATGTTCACCTTTATGATATTAGTGGGATAGTGAGATTACCTCCTCCCAATAAATTCTGTTATATATCTAACCATGGTTATTAAAAGCACCTCCAGTGACAAATCGCACAATTACCGCTGCGCCGATGCCATTATTATCCAATTTCCGTCAAATGATGACTTGCTTTAACAAACTACAAGTAGGTACTTAATTTTGCAATTTCTTACATAAACCAAAATTTTTCACGATATAAGCAGGTCTTATTTAATTTATAAAAAAAAAAAAACTGGACAAGTGGGAGTCGGTCTCACGGTCCTGAGGGTTCTGTATAAACTTACTTATGTAAATAGTTTATTTCCGGAATGGAATCTCGGAATCGCAAAAAAAATGTAACGTAACAACAAAACAGTTTTCAGATTTATTACTATATTTGTGCTATAAGACCTAGTTTTATGCCAAATTCCAGGATTCTGGGTCAAAGAGAAAAACTCTATGAATTTTGGTTTCCTCGAGAATGTTGAAATGTACATTGTACATTTTTTGTCACATAAACCGAAGTATCTTTTTTCTCTCGTTAACTTACAAGTTTGATTTTTATACAGCTTCAAGAGTCCGCAAATCTATATGGTTTTAATTTTAACTCGATATCTTCAGGTGTTCCTGAGATCTTGATAGACAGACAGACGGACGGACGGACAACAAAATGATCAGTACAAAAATGAAGGGTTGCGCTTTTTCGTTTTGAGGTACGGAATCCTAAACAAATACTGTTTCAGTTCGTAACGATCACGAAAAAAAAATTAAAGTAACTAAAAATGTGCCGTGTAATTGGTTCATTCAATAGTTTGGTCAAGTCTTTTTTGAATTGTTGACACAAAAGCCGCGTCGAATTGAACGGCTTCCCGTCTAACCTGAAGGTTGGCGTTCAAAACGTACAAAATGTTTAGAAACAATGCCTAAGGGTGCGTTTCCACTGAACGGAGCTGTGCAGAGTGGAGCGGTGAGGCTGCCTGTCCACCGGAGCGGAGCGGGGAAACTGAGAAATATTAATCAATAGTATTGCGCAAAATCTCCGCTCCTCTTCGGTGGACAGAGAGTACAAGTAGCTTAAAAATCATACAAAATCGAGAAGCGGAGCGGGGCAACGAAGCGGAGTGGGGAAGCAGAGAGGGAAAGCGGAGAGGAGAAACGAGTGCGGGCGCTATAACGAAACTAATAGCTTAAAAAGTCTGCAACTCTGCTTCCCATTACTTTCTCACTTCGCTCCATAGCCTCGCTCCGCTCTGGTGGACAGACACAGTCAGCAACTCCGCTCCGTATTACTCCTTTGCTCCGCTCCACTGCGTCGCTTCTCTCTGGTGGACAGGTAGCCTGACGAGGAGTAAAAGTAGCAAGTGTTTCCATTGAAACGGAGCGAGGCGAAGCGGGATTCAGTTACCCTATGCTTCGTGATTTCCGCTCAGCACTCGACTCAGTTTTGTCCGGCCCGAGGCCGCATGTTCATTATTTGTCCGTTTAGTCCCCTCAGCTCCACTCCGCTCCACTCACACTGTTGCCACTGATACAAAATAGATATTATTATGCTTTTGTACAATATTTATTGGTCTACACTGTCCTCAAATACCTAATAATATTGTAAAACAAAATATCTCACATTTTTATAAGAGTAAGAGTACCATGAAGTTTCTAGTTCTAGAAAATACCAATTAGAATCGTGTACTAGCTTCTTACGTTGTTCAAGTGCCCATGTAGGCATATGTGAAATAAAAACATTTTTAAGTTTGCATTTTGATTGTGATTGGCCAACCTACGATCCGCTCCTTTCTACTCCGCTCCGCCCAGCTACAAGTCTGTGTAAACGAACCTTTAGTACTGTTCTGTACTAGGCGTTTTGGTCGGTGATTTATTGGTTTCGCATTGCCTACGCAGTTACCAATGTATATGCCTATTGTTTGACAGGATTGTTAGGTCAGATTTAAATTGTTTCGAAAGTTATTTACTTACAAACGAAGTCTCAGTCACGTATCAGCTCATTGCTATGCGTTCTGAAGGTATCAATTTTCATATCTATTTTATAGATAAATTATTATGTTTAATGCAGATAAATTAAATCTACATCAAAGTTTAAAACCTTAGTTCTTTTTAATTTGGAGTGCTTAGTATGTATGTATACAACATTATTATTTTCAGTATATGCGAAATCTAAATATAGTTTATTCAGAATCAATAACTGAATCGATTCCAATAGTTTTCACACCACGTTATATTCTTTCCCAAAAATATTTAAAATGGTCACAAATTGGACACCACCGACACTGCACAGGTCACGACAGGTCATAGCGGGTATTAGGAACCAGCAAACAGCTGGATGCAAGTGCAAAACAACCTCTTAGTAGCCGGGATTTCCCGGTGACATAAAAAGCTTATAACTTTGTGATTTTTCATGATACAGTTATGAAATTGTGTACATAGATTCTTTACATAAAAATACTAGCCACGTGTGGTTTAACATATACTTTAACTAAGACGGTTTTTTTTTTTGACAGACTGAATTACGATCTTGTTGAAAAAATTCTTTGAACTGCAAAGAAACACGGTTTTTGTAATATCAAATAATTTACTCTCAGGCCTTTCCATTAATCAACAGGAATCTATTCCAAGCATCCCATTGTTCATTGTTGCTTCATCCTAAAGAATAAGCACAATAAATAACCCCCACGAAAACTGACTCAAACTTTTTAGTACAATTCATTTTTCCAAGAAAAAAATATGTCCGTCAGATTAATGACCCTTTTGGGTAAAAAATACTGTTTTTAAATACTCTTTAAATGTTAATTAACCGGTATTTATTCGTTAATTAAAAGTGAGGCAGTTGTTAGGAGTTTTAGGTAGATTACGTCGTAACGAAGTTTGGGTTATATACGTAGATATATTATATACTTAGGGTTCAGTGAGTAGCGAACTTGTCGTGACAATGGTCTTTTTTTTTTGAGGTGGGACATCATCAAATCACTTTACCAAATCTGGGTGGTGCGAGAATGAATGTCAGACCGTGGATTTTACTCAGTAAATGACTAAAATCTACAGTGTTTCTTCAATTGTCCTTGCGTGGGCCTCGGCATCTTTTTTGAACAATCCGCCGCCCTGGCGGGTTTCCTACTTGATTTTGGAATTGTATGATTCGATTTTTAAGGTTCCGTACCGAAAGGGTAAAAACGGGACCCTATTACTAAGAATTTGCTGTCTGTTCGTCCGTCTGTATGTCTGTCTGTCACCAAGCTGTAGGTATCTCAAGAACCGCGATAGCTAGACAGTTGAAATTTTCACAAATTATGTATTCCTGTTGCGACTATAACAACAAATACTAAAAAAATTAAGATAAAATAAAT
The DNA here is from genome assembly GCA_910589285.2 of Mythimna ferrago. NCBI lineage: Eukaryota > Metazoa > Arthropoda > Insecta > Lepidoptera > Noctuidae > Mythimna > Mythimna ferrago. The sequence goes on from OU342687.1 coordinate 14,125,676, forward strand.
ATTTAAGGAGGGCTTCCATACGACAAACGCGATTTTTTTTTTTGCCGTTTTTTCTACGGACGGTACGGAACCCTGCGTGCGCGAGCCCGACTCAAACTTGGCCAGTTTTTATTATACTTATCACAGACAGTGTGTTGATAATTCAGTAGTACAATATTTTATTCCATCGATGCTTTATTGGTGCGATGTAACGTTCGTGCGAAAAACCCTACAGCGATTGCTCATTAGTTTGATAAGTTATTAGTTCGATGTTCGATAGTATGTCGGTACAAAACACATACTGTTATGTGTATTTAATTAATAACCTTGTTTGGTAGTTACTAGCTGATTTACATATTTACAAGTATTTTCTTGAAAGCGCTGTGTAAATATTGTAGCGAAGCTCAGCTTACAGTAGGCTTCGTATTGGGATCCATCTATAAGGAAAAGATACGGGACGGTACACTTCTATATTTTTCTTTGCTCACGATACAACAATTCATTACAAAAATCACTTCAATACTGAAATAACAACACACTTCTTTTCTTTTTACAAATTTTTAAACCTATTCTAGAAATGCAATATCCTTAAAAGTATATTTTACAAGCCAGTCCGTTCGCTATGGGTCTAAACAGACGGACCACATTTCAACTGTAATCCAACCGCAAATTGCAGTTTGAATGCAGTTGACACGACTGCAATAGAACTGCAAACACGACTGCAATAGAACTGCAAACCAAACCTGCAGTCCAATTGCAGTCGTGTGAACTGCACACCGACTGCATCCGAACTGCACCATGCGCGGGAGGGCGGAGCGTGCGGGCGGGTGGGTTGAACTGCATTCAAACTGCACTTAAACTGCAATTTGCGGTTGGATTGCAGTTGGATTGCGGTCCGTCTGTTTACACCCTAAATCTCATGCGATCTCTTTTCGATATCACAATATTGTTTCGAGGTTTTGTTAAAGTGCACATGTACTCGTATATATAAATGCATCTTTTTTTTTTTTAATGATGTAAACCTTTGTTTGACTGCGATCCCACCAGATGGCAAGCAGTGATGCAATCGTTAACAACATCACACTAATCTATACATCTATACATATAAATAAAATTGGAGTGTCTGCTTGTAATATTGAAATAACTCCTTTTTACTACATGCATATAATGAATATATATACGGTACATACACCAAAATAACATTTTTTACTATTTTTGTCTGTCTGTTTGTCTGTTTGTCCGGGCTAATCTCTGAAATGGCTGGACCGATTTTGACGGGTTTTTTTTTGGCAGGTAGCTGATGTAATAAGGAGTACATAGGCTACTTTTATTTTAGATAAAATAAATTCAAAATCCTGTTGCCCACGCGAACGAAGTCGCGGGCACAGCTAGTATATTATAAAAAGGAAAGTTTGTGAGTGTGTCTGCGTGTTTTTGTTGCTTCTTCATGCTCGAACAGCTTTTGGTACAGTACAAGGCGCAAGCACAAAATATACAACAACACGTATCAAAAATAAAAGAGGCAGAAAATTATATAAATACAGTTATTGTGTGTCTCAACTGATAAACATACTTATATACTTTTAAATACATAAATGTTATAGATAAATCACACCCATATACAGAACAAATGATCATGCTCATCACACAGACATTTGTCCTATCAGGGTCACTAACCATAGCATAGAATACTTGGGATAATTTTCAACAATCATGTTCGTTCTATATTGTGTGAAACTGCTGGTAGCAGCTAGCAATATGTAATAATAATAATAAATGGAGAGCTAAACCAAACAAACAGGCTCTTATTTATTTGTTTGGTTGAACATGCTAATCTCAAAAACTACTGTTTCCAATTGAAAAAAACTTTTAGCTTTGAATAGCTCATTTGTCAAGGAAGGCTATAGCACAAAATAGATAGGTACAGAAGTCAATCTACATACAAAGCGCGCTTGAGCAACGCACACATAGACATCGCTCACGGACACGATATCTCGGATCAATCGCCCGGTCGCACTCGTACAGTTCGGCACAACGCGCTGACCCTTGTGCGATCGCCTAGCGTAGGTATAGAAAGTTAAGTAATTACATGAGATTACTATGTACCTATCTATTTTGTGACTATAGGCTACGACCAATAAAAACGGAGTAATAGGTAACCAGGAGCATCTTTAAATACAATTTAGTTCGGGGTGATTTATTTGAGTTATCAAAACTAAAAAACAGCTGTGCCCAATTGTAAGTAAAGAAAAGTATTGGAAAAAAAACTGCTGAAAATCCAAAAATTTACGAGTCTATAAATAAAAAAAAGTTGTTCACAAAGACACTTACTGTGTTTGTTGCCAAGAGTTTTCACTTTCAAACTATATAGATGCTGAATGTTGAAGTTCATAGCTCGCATCTGAGACACGAGAATTATAAGAAACGTTAAACTCAAGCAAGCTTTCAATATTTACGACTAGCTTTTGCCCACAGCTTCACCCGCGTACATAAAAATAGCCTATGTCACTCAGGAATAAAGCAGTTTTCTATCGGTGAAAAAAATATCACAATCGGACCAGTACTTACAGAGATTACCTCCTACAAACAAAAAAAACATATTAACAAAAAGCATACTTTACCTCTTTATAATATTAGTATAGATTTTACATTGAGCGACTGTGTATCTGACTTCTACAACCCAGAATCTGGGTAACATGATATACCTTAGTAAGACTCTACCGCATTAGTCTGTCTGTGTGAACGCGATAAACTAACTATTTTGTGCAGTTTTCACTAGTAGACAGAGTGATTCTTGAAGAAGGTTTATATATGTAGGTGTATATCATCATCATCATCATTTCAGCCGATATACGTCCACTGTTGGACATAGGCCTCCCCCAAGCGTCGCCACAGCAAACATTCCTGTGCGTCTCGCAACTATTGGTTAAGAAAACCGAAACGAAATCGGGTGTATATACGTGTTTAAGAAAATTTCAAAGATTTCTAACATCCGTGCGCAGCCGGGGCGGGTTGCTATAGTCATATGTATAAAAAAAAACTGGGCAAGTGCGAGTCGTACTCGCACACTGAGGGTTCCGTGCAAATTATAATTCCCGAATGGAGTCTTGAAGATTTTTCGAATTGCAATTTTTTTTTGTTACGTAGACCAGGTATAAATTTACTATTTTCAGATTTTTCCCTATACCTTGCTTTGTGTCAAATTTCAGGATTCTGGGTCAACGGGAAGTACCCCATGAATTTCGATCTTTTAGAGTATCAAAATATATGTTTTTTTGTGACATAAACGGCCGTATATTTTTTATTGGTTAACTTAAAAGTTTGAGTTTTTCACAGCTTGAAGGGACCGCAGACCTAAGTATATGGTTTTAATTTTAACTCGACACCTCCACGCGTTTTCGAGATAAAGGGTCTTGACAGACAGACAGATAGGCAGACAGACAGACAGATGGACGGACAACAAAGTGATCCTAAAGGGTTCCGTTTTTTCCTGTTGAGGTACAGAACCCTAAAAATACCTAAATATTTTGTTCAAAATCTTTAGTCTGCATAACTTTTCTAAAATATCGTTTGTGAGCACATATTTTTTATGTCTTTTCTTTTTCAAAACACATTTATGGCGTTATTGAACTGTCAAGGTGACTAAAATAATGTTTATTTTTTATGGTTATGATATGTTGTGTCAAAGCATTTACCTTGGTTAGTTTTCGTTGAAATGGAGTAGATAAATATCTAATGGGTATGGTAAGTGCTCTTATTACGAGCGAGGGGTTAATTAGTATGTAGTTGCATGCAATGATTTATGGCTGTCATTGTCTGTACCTGCGTAGGTGACATTGACAAGCACTTCTTTTTGTATAATGACTTTTGTAGAGTGATAAGTTTAAACCAATAGGTACAGTACAATTCATGAATGATGGCGGCCGTGAAGTTAGCCTTTGCGAACGTTCGCGCATACTACACTCTTCTCGCACACGCAAGTCGCCATTTGGTTCCTAATTACTGCGCAGCCTTCTGCGCAAACTTCACGGCCGCCATCATTCGTGAATTGTACTGTACGGTTAGGTACCTACACTACAATAGCCATAAGATGTTGCGAGTGACAGCTGTTGGATTCGTACAATGTAGCTACAGTTGCCCTCACGGATCTTGAACGCTCGGCGTCAGAGTTGGGATCACTTTGCGCATTCCATACATTGGCGAGCCAATCGCCTTCGTTGTTAGATACATGCAGCAACGCAGTGAACGAATGAGGAGTGACGTCTATGACGCGATGGTGCCGCCAGCCAATTACTGACACTCTCCGACCCCGCGTCGCACTTCGCACCACTAAAGAGTCCGAGAGAGGGAAGAGATATTTGACTTCTGCGCAAGTGTTCAATATCCGTGATGGCAACTGTACCTATCCTTTTCTCTCATTTTAAAGCTGTATATTATCACCCTGCTGTCATCCTATCAATTCTATATAATAATGATCATTTTCACATAGAAATTTGAAGTTTATGTCACGCAATAATTGCAAACATCGCTTAAGATTGATTGATTATTTGAAAGTGTCCTTGGAGTTTCTTGCACGTTCTTGTCCATAGAGATCTACGCTTTGGAACGTGCAATTCAGCTTCATTTTTTTGACTGTCTGACATTTTGACATTCAAAAGTGCCTTTAAACGAGCCTTATTGACAATAAAGAGTTTACAATTTTACGGGTTTATCATAAACTGACACTGTTTACAATCTAGTGACATTTATTTTATTAAATGAACGTAAAATATTATTTTCAGGTGGAGTTCTCATCGATTTTTATTTTTAATTCCGTATTATAATTGTTTCCGTATTTACAACGCTCTGATTTTTCACGACTGATGTAAACAAAATAATTACTTATAAAGGGGAAAGATTTGTATTTTTGTGTTTATGTTTGTAATGGATAAACAGAAAAAGTACTGAACCGACATTAAAAAATCTTTCGCCTGTAGAATGCTACTTTATCACTGAGTGACATCGACTGGCCTATTGGTCTAGGGGTTAGTGTCAGGACAAATGTTTGTGCGATGAGCACGATCATCTTTATGATGTAGATAGGATGTTGTGATGTAGTTGTAGAATACATATGTCGCAGCGATCTGGTGTAATTAACCATCCAATTGGACGCCTAGGTCGTTCATTAAACGTCGGCATCCAATTGGATGCCTAGGCCGATAGTTGTTTGAACTAAAATCACTCAATGTTTAACAGCTTGGCGTATTGAAAGTTAGCCCTTTCGAAATGACTGATCAACATTCAGCCAAGTGATTCAAATTTAGTTCCGTTATTTATTGATCTAATAATATTACACTATTACTTGGTGGACATTACTAAAAAGTAGATTTATATAATTTATAAACTCGTCACCCTACTAAACTAAATGATTACACAGCGCGTTCAGCCATCGGGTAAGCGTTGCGGTCAACGACATGGCTAGTTTTTCTTCAGCCATTTCATTGGATGCCGGCGTTTAACGAAAACCCTAGGCGTCCAACTGGATGGCTAATTTAACCAGATGGCTGCGACATATATATTATTACTATATGCATATTTCCTCCTTGGGCGAAGCCGCCGACAGAAGTTAGCTAGTAAACGATAAAAACAACTATTAATTTTATACGGCAGAGCGGAGAATGTTTAGTTATAAAACTATAAAAAGAAAAATACCCTCAGCCTAAACCTTCCCCGCCTAAGTGGATTTTTTACACTCTGTGAGGTAGTAAAGAGGAGTGGCTGTAACGGAAGGTAATGCCTCATTGATGTAACATTTCTGTTTAAATCCAACCTCGGAAGGATCTTTCAGACTAGTTGAGTCTTTTTACAACTTTTTTATTTCAGACCCTGTTAAAATTCTATGAATCTTGATTATAAAAAAAAACTAGTCAGATTGTCGTAGTCACGTTCACTTCTGTGATTGGCTGACGGAAACAACTATTGTAATAAAATGTTTAGGCATGTTTTTGGCAGTGATTCAGCTTATTTAATGTTGTTTGTCTCACCATATGATGATTATGCTTATTGCGTTAATTGCCGTTGCTGAAATGGGCTGTTAAGAACGACAATTTCTTTCACCGGTAGCAAGTCTTACTTTCAATAGTAGATACCTACTCATTCCTATAATTGTTCCAGCAATAAATTATGTTTTGAGTACCTACTTCAATTATTGGTATAGGTATATCGTAATTCGCATAAATAAATAAGTGGTTTATTCGAGCGCGACAACTTTCGAATTTTGAATAAAAATCCACTCAGGTTTTTGATCTGATATAATTTTGGTTTTATCTTTTTTTTAAATGAATTTTTGGAACCCAAAAAGTTTCATTTGATACATTCTAATTACCTAATAAACTGCAATGGTGAAATGTGTTTCTAATGTAGTGACTGTATTTTAATTTACTTATTCTCTTGTGCCAATTAATTAATTTAAATGATAGGAATGAACAGACATGCTGTTTTCAACACTGGTTATTTAACAATTTGAAAGCTTCTAATCACTTAGAATTCATTATTATTTGGACTTTCAAACTCGTTAAACAATGACAAGTGAGATATTACTTTATTTGTCACTTTTTTATTCTAATTAATATATTTTTTCTTTTTTCTAAATTGTATATTTATTAATGGGTATATTAATTAGTATTGTATTTATGTGATAAGTTGTATTGTTTCTACCATTCAGTCCATCCAAAGGTTGTATGTAAGAGACAAACTGTGCTATGAGAGCGCTTAATATATAGTTATATATATATATAATAAATATCCAACATATTCCACAGAAACCGTATACATTTATCAGAGACTAGCTTCTGCTAGTGGCTTCATTCGCGTGGAACTGTATATCTTCACATTATATATTATATCATAAATTAAATTCTGATGTATAAGTTATATTACTGTAGAGTGTCATCAAAATCCGTTCGGTACCTAGTTGTTACGTGAAAGAGTAACAAACATCGATACTATCATCAATCCACGTATCACTCCATACCATCCCATCCTTAGAAACATTCAGATTTATATTATACTTTAGTAAACCTACGAATTCTTTTACTATCTTAGCTACACCACTTTCGAACTTGTGAAATTCTTCAAAGCTTGTGGTTTTTTTTTTCTACATCATAAGTTTGATTTTTACAAAAGTAATTTACGCGAATGTTATCACGCCTGTAGACAGATTTCTTAATAAAGAATATTTATTGACTAAAAAATTGTTTGTAGTATGTATCGCATATTGATAGGTACGTATCCGGTCGACTGTTCAACTTACTTATTCAGTTGGTTCGAAAAAACAGCCTGTCTGTCGGCTTACTTATTAAGGCGGTATGGCGACGGTCGTTTTAAATGTTATAATTGTTGATGAAAACTATATTTATTTCGTTTATACTTGGTCAGAATGTAAGAATATAGAACGAGACAGGCATAGAACGTCACATGCTAGACATCTGTCAACAATTTTCAATAGAATGTCAAGTGTTTTGAGACGCCCCGCGCGGCCCCGCGCCTACGTCAGTGCTCGTTCGAATTTCAAATGTTAAAGTGTAAACAAAGTGTGAGTGTTTATAAAAAAGGATTGTAAACAATATAACAGTAAGTAATCAACAGTTTTTAAGTGTTACATTGTGTGTGTGTTATAGATTTTAGTCAGGATCTGTTATTTTGTCAGCCGTAGTCGAAAATTTCACGCGACTGGTCTGCACGTTTCGACGTGTTGTGTGTGATAATTACGCTACAGATGGCAAAATGTCGTTAGAAACATGATTTAGATACGGTCCTACGTTTGCACAAAACATTTCACTAGTGAAATTCGTTTTATTTTACGTAAAATACTTAACGGAAGAAAAAAAACGGTCAACATTTTTTGAATTTGCAATTTGCGCGCCAAAATTGCAGGTCACGTGACCTCAAATCCGCCATGTTTTTTGTCTAATGTGCCACTGTAAAGTGAAAGTGGTCAGAAAGACAATTATTTGTATGTTTGTTGGTGGGATGGTTTTTGGTTGTAAGTACCTATGTTGATTTTTTTTTTTTTTTGTATGATGGTAGATTGGCGGAACTAACAGCATGTTTTTTTTTTCGCGGTGGGAAAATCATCATATCATATCCCCCGCTCTTGGGCGGAGCGGGAGATAGTGTCAGACTATAGCTGACTGTAAACCCACTCCTGTTTCTTCTTCGCCTTTCGTACCGGGGCTGAGCTATCTTTCGAAATAACAATCATCTAATGACATCCCCGCTCTTGGGTGGAGCGGGAGATAGTGTCAGACTATAGCTGACTGTAAACCCACTCCTGTTTCTTCGTCGCCTTTCGTACCGGGGCTGAGCTATCTTTCGAAAAAACAATCATCTAATGACATCCCCCGCTCTTGGGTGGAGCGGGAGATAGTGTCAGACTATAGCTGACTGTAAACCCACTTCTGTTCGTTCGTTCTCATGCCCATTGAGTCAAGAGGTTAACGGGTGTTTTTTTGTCTGGGCTCGGGGTAGCGCGTGCACTCGAACGTAGATGCCGATCCCATGACGTCACTCAGCATTCCGACGCCGTGCCGTAGCCGCCCGTCGATCACCCTTGGCCTTGCTGGTACAGCAATCGCCAACAAGTAAGATTTAAAAATTTAAATTGTTTGAAAGACTTCATTTTTTTTTAAATTTTTCTATTGTTCAGATTTCACTCACTAGCTTGTATTTTTACTGTGACCATCACGTGACCATTCATTTATTTACCTAAATTGTTCGATTTTCGTGATCTTCATTTGTTCATTTGGCAATGTTTTTGTTAGACAACGTGCCTTTGTTTTGTGTTTTTCCATTAGCAAATATTATAGTGTTGTACGATGAAAAGTTAGATTTCAAATAAATGCAAAAATATTCACTCTGTGATTCAAAGTACGAGTGGGTCTTTTTTAGTCCGTCTTTTCAAGTGCTTGTATTGTTACTCAGATATCGTAAACCAAACATTTCTATGAGCTGAAACTTTATTTGTATTATGTCCGTCTATCATACTAAGTAATAAGACACTACATTGAGCCGCATGACTCACCGAGTTCTCGGTATAGTTGTGTAAACATACCTTTTTTTTTGGTCGGCGTTCGGGTCGGATACTTGACGCCTGTTTTTGTTTCGCTTATCGTATGAAAAAAATGTATAGAGAGGGTCTGTTCTTTTTGTTTATAATTGTAAGTTGATGTGTGTAATAATGAATACTACAGTTCTTTTTGTTAAATATGGTTTTGTTTTATAAATATGACGAATTTTGTACACAAAACTGGGAAATAGTCCATCACACTACTTTCAAGTTCAAATTAGTAGTACATTACAAAGTGAATCTACACAAAACCCTACATAATCAGATAGCTTATTTTATATCAATTTCACTAACGTAAAGTTCGTTGAGCTAGGATGCGTATTTTCTGAGATATCGTCGTTTTAGTGAACGCGGGAAAGTCGGGTCGCAGTGTCGGGTTTCGGTGTGACCGCGCGTCATTTTCGCGGCCCGGGTGCGTCACAGTTGAACGGTACATCATTTGTTCTGTGTCTGGGTGTAATTTATATATATATGTATGTATTTTTTTTTTTCGTACATATTTTACCGCAGACATGGTAGTCCGCGCAATTGTTTATATTTTTCATTTTGTTTACAGATTATTTTACATTGTTGTGCCCTCATCTTGGACAAATATTTACTTAAAAACTAAGCTTAAAAACTAAGGTTATAAACTACGTGAGTCCACCTCAGACTCTTTATTTTTTAAATTTTTTTTTTGTTATATTGTATATTTTTTTTTTTTTATTGTTCTTTATATTTCTTTTTGTTATATTTTGTATTATATGTTTCTTAATGGCTAGTTTCACAATTATACAAATCGCTTAAGCTTTATAATACTAAATTACTATACAAATTAAAAAGTACATTTTACATGTTACACATGACTATACATTTAAGGTTTGTGGGTAGAATTGGGGTATTAGGTTTCTATTTATTTGCTACCTAGAGTCTTCACTAACTCCATCAGGGCTTTTACGACTGCGGTGTCTCGACGCTGCATGTCCGTATTAAGGTTGTATTCGACGACCATTTTAGAAGGCGCATCCATCGCTTTCCGGGCGAAACGGCCCGTGGCATCGTCGGCGTCGTCGGTGTAATACACACAGCTGACTGTGTGTCTCGACACTGCGACAACTGCGTGGGAGATACTGTCATGGATCTGGAGCCTCCTTGACTTGGTGTTAATTATAATAACGCTGTCGCAGGTCAACCCCTGAGCTGCGTGGATGGTGAGAATGCGCGACCCTTCGCCAGACCCATAGCCTTGGTCAGCAAGAGAGGCTCTCTCTTCCTGCGTATGGACCAAGAATAAGGTGTTGTGGGCGGTTTTCGGTATGCGCACTCCTGTGAACCTTTCCACTCTCAGAGAGTGGACCCGCGACAGCGACGTCTTGGAGGAGTATATACCGGGGTATATCTCACTCAGGGTCAGGGCTATGTCCATTGGGTTCCGATGCGTACAGAGCAACTCCTGGGTGATGTTAGCCACCAAATTCGGACGGGTGTACCTTAACTCAAATAAGTTCTCCCTGTCCAAAAATGGTAGCTGATTCACGTCTCCGATGAGAACGACCTCGCTCGCTCCAGACAACTTCACTGCCATGACTCTGTCCCCAAAATGGTTCATGAGGGCTTCGTCAACCGTAAGGCGACGGCATTTCTCCTCTGGTCTGAACCCGTTGGCTAAAATTGAGGCCATAGTCATAGACCTTTGCCTTGACACGATCTCCTAATCGGTACGCCAGCTTCTTTCTGAGATCTTTAGCAGCTTCGGTTGTTGTGGTCACTATGATATCGCTCTCCTCGTCAAAGTGGTTCACTATCCAGGTTGTCTTTTCGCACCCTGGGACCCCGTTTACCCACCTGATACTGGGTACCGCGGTGGTATGTATGTATTTAGAAATATATAAGTATGTTTATCAGTTGTCTCGTACTCATAACACAAGCTCTGCTTAGCTTGGGACTAGACGGCGTTGTGTGATAGTTATGGAATATTATATTGTATTATTGTTATTTTGTAGGTGGCTTTTTTGTTTAGAAGGCATTATAAAGATATAACACTTATTAGTTCCTAAAGAATCCCCGACATGGGAAATCGTAGTGGAAGTCCCTGTGTCCCCTGTGGGACTGAATTAGGGAATCGTAGTAGAACGAGTGAGATATAAAAACCTAAGAAAAACAAAAGTTAATTAAATTTGGTACAAACCTGTACCAAATTTATTTTCACTTGTTACGATGACTAATTCTGATGCTATTAGATTGTTACACATCATAACACTACATAACGCTATCAATCTATTACAGAACACGCCATTATACATAATTATGCAATATGTGTAATTGCTTTGTGTGCGTGTAGGGTTGGTTACACTGCATTGTACTTAAACAGACCCAGTGAACCACAAGTATGATTATTGTAAAGATCTTGCATAATATTTGAAGCAGTCACGAAATACAGGCGGCGAAAAAAGTGATTACCATTTTACGGCAAAATAAATTATTGTTGATTGGTTGTTGCTTAATATATAGGTACATTTTTATAAATATGAATGTATACAGTATCAATGATTTAGCATAGCATAGTCGGCCTTATAATGTTTCCACTGTTAGGACTCAGGCCACCTCTCCTGACGTACTATTCTCTAAGAAAACAGCAAATAAAAAAAACACGAAATTTAAATAGGTACATAAACAGTGCAATAGGCCTATACATTGGATTGCTATTTCAATGTACTGCGCTCTCGACTCGTCGCTGCGACCAGCGCTGCGCTCAAGGCTGTTTTCTTAGACAATAGCACCGCAGGAGAGAGAATGGGCTGTAATCCACCACGCCGGCCCAGTGCGGGTTGGTGAATATCACTCTTCTTCGAATTTTTGGTTCTAGGACATGCTTGTTTCCTCATGATGACTCTTTCACCGTTTTGAGAGCTGTGGTGATGAAATAAATTACACAAAGTAATGCGCCTGCCTGGGTTTAAACCCGTGACCTACAACTTATAAGTTAAGGCCGCTACCACTCGGCCAACACTGGCCTCAATGATTTACTCCGTTAGAATTTATTTAAAAATATTATGATAACGATCTAATGATGTTTATATTATGAATTCAACATTACGAAAAGTTAAAATTTAATCAATTAAACAAAAGCGAGAAACTTCCTATTCAGGAGTTAATTTACGACATTTCAAAGCTCACAATCATTAATTTCAGTAATGGTTTAAGATTGTTTTTAGCAAGTAGGTAAGACGTTTGATGTTGACTGTACTTTTCTCAGTAGATCAGTTAGAAAGTGAATGTAACTAGTTAAAATTAGCATGCCTATGGTAGGAAGCGAGGGTGTAATCAAACTTGCGATAGAAATGTTTTTGTGTTTATTATAGTTATCGGCACGAATATTGAGCGCTGGCTTCAAGTTGCGCAAAAAGTCCAATATTCGGTCTCTTTAGTGGTGCGACGTGAGACGCGGGGGCGGAGAATGTTAGTGATTGGCTCGCCGCGCCATCGTATCATACACGTCACTCGTGATTCGTTCCCTGCGCTTGCTGCATGTATCTAACAACGACGACGATTGGCTCGCCAATGTATGAAATGCGCAAAGCGATCCCCACTCTGACGCCGAGCGCTCAATATTCGTGCCGATAACTATACTTTGTAATAACATACACGTGCGAATGCTAACACGATGTTATTTATCTAATTACTTAATCTGTAATCATCACTAGCCAATGATTAATAGAATGTTAATTTAATTCCGCAAGTCCGTTCCATCATCAGACCTTTAGACGTACGGCGTTGCGCCATCGGTATATTGTGGCTTTTTTTTTTTTTTTTTTTTTATCGTGGGAAAAAATCATGCATTGACATCCCCCGCCCTTGGGCGGAGCGGGAGATAGTGTCAGACTCTTACTGACTAAAAGACCCACCCCGTTCCTTCTAGCCTTCATACCGGGGCTCGAGCGCCCTTTCGGATAACCCTGGCCCCAGTAGGCTTCGACCCGGCTGGGTCCCTGCTTTTGCTGACAACTCCTTGAGGCGCGCGGGAACAGTGCGCGCCGTCGACGACTTGGGCTTGGTCCGGACAGTTACCGGACGGCTGGACAGCGAGCTACCCATTGCTCACTGTCTATTGTGGCTATCCCCACCCATACGTACAAAGCGTTTGGGGAACACATTCATTGTGCGAACAGTTAAGGAGTGGAATTCCCTGCCGGAGTCTGTGTTCCCCAATAGCTATAACATCAGGAACTTTAAGTCAAAAGTGAATAGGTTACTTCAAGGCAAGCGTGCTCCAACGTAGGCAACATCATCACCATCAGGTGAGATAGTGGTTAAAAGTGAGCTTATAAATAATAAAAAAAAAAACAAAATATGTATTAAAGATTACGTCCGACAAAAGACACAAAAACATACAAACTACCTTTTTATTACCTATAATATTACTGAAGTTTATATAGAGCTATGTCGACAAAATACCGATACACATGATTTTCATCTGTCAATTGGTCATCATAATGTAAAAATCAAACTAGAATTCAGTATCAATGACCTGAAACATTTAGCTAGAGTGGTAGCAGCTGGAAACTTTAAGATATAGGTACTCAACCCAACTTCCAATTTAGATTAGACTGATTTATCGTCACTATATATTATTATAGGTGCTCAGTTAGTCACATATTTTCAATCAAAACTTCAAGAAGTTATAAGTTAAAAAGCAAAAAGCTCAATAAAAGCGATGCCCTTCATAAAGCTTTTTTGCTTGATACGACAGGATAAATTACGGCAATATTTTCCTCAACATTTACCTTAAATTAAGATGATATCGCAAATCGTTTCTTTGAACTCAAATTATTTCTCAGATGTTAATTTATCACTTGGTTTCTTATTTTTATACAGGTTGTCAAAATAGTGACTGATCAATTAAACTAATTGGTACTTAAACTATTACACAATCTCAATGTATTTGTTGTTGGCTGACCAAATAAAATTCATTTTATTCCGGGATAAAAATGAACCCTATTCCGGGACACAACACAAATTTAACCTAAATCCATTCAGCCGTTGGAGTGTGAAGGAGCTACAAACATACATACAAACTTTTGCTTTTATAATATTAGTATGAAATGTGATTACAGAAGTTACCAAGATCCTATTCTTATGTAATATATAACTCTTGGTGCCATATGTCACATGATAAATGGAAGAGGGAGTTTAAACTGTCTCCATTTGAATAACTTCACTGAACCTCTAGATTTTTGTGACAGTCAATTACAGCGTTTCCTTGAATGTTACATCCACTTTTTGCCTCTAAAACCTTGTACTTATAAAAATTAAGAAACCTTATTAAGATTTCAGAGAATGAAAATGAATTTTTTAGAGCAAGTTTATTGTTTCAATTACTGTTGTTAATCTGCCTGAACAATTTGAATAAAAAGCAAATTGAATTCTAAATGTCTAGAACATAAATCATTAATCAATTTCTTGTGCATTTACTATGGTGTCAGATTGGCGATATTAATCAAACTTGTCATCGTTTATTCGAGTATTTGGGGACGGTGTCCACGAGCAACTTTGTAAAGTTGCCCAGCTACTTTTTTGTGTCTATCACTGTGTCCTCGATGCGTTCACTACGGCGCGATAGTTGCATCTATCGGCCTGTCGGTGAACCCACGAATGAAAAAGATTTTACATGCGCTACTTGAGCGGACTTTTTTTTCCACAACGATCATACAACGCCATCTAGTCTCAAGCTAAGCAGACCTTGTGTTATGAGTACTAGACAACTGGTAAACATACCTAAGTATATATTCCTAAATACATACTTAATATAGATTAATCACACTCAGACGCAGAACAAATGATCATGCTCATCACACAAACATTTGTCCTGAGTGGGAATCGAACCCATGACCTCCAGCATAGCAGTCAGGGTCACTAACCACTAGACCAACAGGCCAGTCACTTATGCAATTCAATATACTTAATCTGAAAAACAAATTAGTGGCTCGTGTGCGCTATTTCTTAGAAGGCTACTTTTTACCATAGATCACCTTTTTGGACAAAAACCATGACAACTGTAAAGCTGTCGAACCTTGATCTCAATAGTATAAATAGTTACTTGTGATTAAAACTATTGTAACGTTACGGTCACCAAATTCATCAACATTAAACTAAACGATTGTTTTAATTTATATTTCGTGTGAATAGTTGGTAATTAAAATGATTAAATTGTATGTGTCTGCAAGGGGTAAAAGCATGCCAACAAAAACAATAAATATTATTTACATTACTTAAAGGACAAGTGCTCTGAATTTTTAAATAGCTGTAATAACACTTAATGTTCTAGTGTTTTATCAGCGGCATGGTATATACATAAGATAGATACAACATAAGGTTACTAAGTCATTTTAACCTTTTATAAACTGTGGGAAAGAGCACGTTGATAATATATTAACCGTTATATTTGCTTGGAATGCACTAAGACCCTGTTTAACTAGTAAATGAGCAATACAAAATATTTTACCATGACTTAAACAAGTGGATCTACACTATAATAAAGTTTGTTTTTTTTTGTTTGTAGCAGGTAATTTCTGAAAGTACTGGTCCAATTGCTAAAAATTTTTCACCGATTGAAAGGTGCTATACTCCAGAGTGATAAAGGCTATATTTTATGGATGCGGGCGAAACCAAGGGCAAAAACTAGTATTTTATATTGTTAATGGCTGAAATAATTAGGTAGATATTTATTTAACAATTGATAGCAATTGTAAAATGTAAAGATATCTAATTATAGAATTAGTTATCTTTACATTTAACAAAATAAAGTCCCCCACTGTTTTTGTCTGTCTGCCTACAATAAACTCAAAAACAATAGATAGAGTGATTTATGAGGACGATTTAGATGTATAATATATGCATATTAGATACAGTAAAGTAAAACCGTGAATTTTAAAGAGTTTCAACACATTTTTTCTAGTAACACCCGTGCGAAGCTGTTTTTTTTTTTACGGGGGAGATCATCAGCCCCCATATCCAAGTTACAAATGTTTCATTTCGATTCTCTTTCGTTAATCACCTCGAGTTAGTTACGCCTCTAATTCCTTTGTTCTGACGTCATCTAAAAGCGCATTCACGTGGTTAAAACAAAGGAATCGGAGGCACGACTCGAGGCGATCGACGAAAGAGAATCACAATGAAACGGTCGTAACTTGGCTAGATCTGCAGATGACTTTAGGAGGGTTAGACTTTTAATGACTGAAACCCACAGTGTTCCTTCAGTTGCCTTTTACGAGAGCCATAGTAACTCTTCCAAACAATCCACAGCCGAATATACGAGTACAAAAGAAAACCTTAAGTAATTAAAACTGACTAAAAACAATTTTAAATGTAGTAGGTAAGTACTTAAGTTTCATTAACATTTTGTACGAAATAAAGCTGAATGGGTATTACCTTGCAACGATTCGCAGAAGAAATCAAAAAGCGAAAACGGAGAAGGATTAATAAGCTTTCAGCTCAGATTACCCAAGCTTACTCTCGATGAGTAAACGTAGAACAGTATTTTTTTTTATTCAAACAAATGCCTTCGCGCGAGTTCTTTTTACGTTAACGCGATCAAATCGTTTACTTCGTTTAGCTCTGTGATTGGTTAAAGCCCGAGCGCCCGAACATTGCCATAAAACAGTGACTTTCTGAAGGCTACTCCTTGCTAACGGCCAGGTTAATAGATTTGAAAAAAATATAATATGTATGTTTATTATACGAGTAGAGTCATGAATAACATTATCAACTATTGTTTTTTTCGTGCAATTAATACTTTATAAAAAAAAATTAGTAATTTCACAACTTTGACCTACTCCTTCGAAACTGCTTGTATCTTTAGAAACATTTTTACATATATTAATTAGTGGTTAAATATTCTTCAAAGTGAACATAGCTTAGGTAAATCAATCAATATTTCGCAAATGGATTTAAAAGTCAGAGGGGCTCTATCAGGGCGCAGCTGGCCGAAATTAAATGCGCAGATAATCGTACAGCCTAGGCGGCTGCGAGTGTTGGGTCCATTTAATTCCGGCCAGATGTTCAACAGACTATAAGCCTTAAGAGCTTGGAGCGAGCCAATCAGCTCTGAACGTCGTAAACGTGTCGCACTAGGCACTCTGAATGACGGAAGTATTTCTGTTTTGCGTTTGGATACTCAAGTGTTTTGTCGCACACTATAAGCAGCTGTCTCTCGCGTTTTCACCCCCGTCCTTGGTTACTGCTTCGCTCCTATTAGTTGTAGCGTGATGTTATATAGCCTTATACCTTCCTCGATAAATGGGCTAACCAACACTAAATAGATGAAGATTTTTTCAATTCGAACGGTTCAGTAGTTGTGAGATTAGCATATTCAACCAACCAATAACTCTAGCAAACAAGGGCACAGTTGGCGTAGAGGTTAACCGGGTAAGAGAGAAGAGTAATGGAATCAAATATCCTTTATTTGATTCCCTTACTGAATAAATATTTGTATGGCCTACTAGATAGATGTTCAGAGTCTTCTGTATGTGAGTTTACATGTTTGTACCCACGATACAGGAGTACATACATAGAGACTAGTTCAATGTTATTTAAAATAAAACCGGGCAAGTGCGAGTCGGACTCGCGTACTGAGGGTTCCGTACAAACTTACATAGGAAAGCAGTTCAATTCCCGAATTAAGTTATGAAGATTTTTCCGAGACGCAAAATATTTTTTTTTTCTTTTGTAACTACACATTCACAGTTTTCTGATTTTATTCTTATGCTTGTGGCATAAGACCTTGCTTCATGCCAAATTTCAGGATTCTATGTAAACGGGAAGTACCCTATGAATTTTGATTCCCGTAAGTGTCGAAATACATGTTTTTTGCGACATAAACGGCCGTATCTTTTTTTTTCGTTAAAGCAGAAGTTTGATTTTTCACAGCTTCAAGGAGCCGCAGATTTGAGTATATGGTTTTAATTTCAACTCGATACCCTCATGCGTTCCCGAGATAAAGGGTCTTGACAGACAGACAGACGGACGGATAGACGGACAACAAAGTGATCCTATAAGGGTTTCGTTTTTTTTCTTTTGAGGTACGGAACCCTAAAAAAAGAACATCTTCAGTTTTATAATATTTATTACATATTTAGGGTAGATAAGGGGTAGCCTTTAGTTCTGATCTTTATTGTTAAGTGACACTATACCCTTAAGTCTAACTAATAGAGGATGCTTACTTACAATATTTAAGCTTAGATCGGTCGTCAGCGATTCCTGTTAACTGGTCCCCTTAATATGCTCATAAGCTCATATGATAGAGGACCAACAAGGGCTTAGACTCATAGAGGGTATCGTGGACCTATGAGGTGGAGTGCCATTGTGAGGTAGCGTTACTAAATCATTTTAAAAAGTAAGGCCCTTAAAATGTGATGAGCATTTTAATTTGATAAGCTTTTTTCCAAGTATGCCTTTTTTTTAAGGGTGGAAATCATCCAATGACTTCTCCCGCTCTGGGTGGAGCGATAGGGCGTGTCAGACTTTTACTGACTAAAACCACACCTGTGTCCTTCAGTTGCCCTTTGCGTACTAGGACTACGAGTTTCCTTTTCAGAAATTCCCCGCGATCCTAGCTTAGCGGGTATCGGCGCTGCTGGACCCATACGGTTTGCTGACATCTCTTTGAGGAGCGCATGGATCACTACGCGCTGTTGACGACCGGGCTCGGTCTGTTTCCAAGTATGCTGGAGTTGGCTTTTGACCTAATCAGATATGAGCATACTTATATGTTTATTCAATCTTCATGCAGCTAAAGATCCAAAGGTAGACTTTATGCCTTAGGCATTTTCTACCAGTGAACCTAGGCTAAATAAGCATACGATGAAAGTCTACCCCGCTTAGGCAACGCACCGTCGTGTCCTCATGGGGGTGATAGTCGGTAGCGAGCTTTCACGTCTGACCTTGGTTTAGGTCATGGTACGGAGAGAAAGGGCATAAGAAGCAGCCTTACCTCCTTCTATGAGCAGTAATGCGAAACAAAGAGGTGACTGAGCCTGAGGGCACCGGAGACTCCCGGGGCATTCGCAGCGATGGCCTTAGACTACAACAGGCAATCGGAGGAAAAAGTTTGACATTCTTGACATTCTTTCGAGCTTGGTACTACACGGCGTTGTGTGATAGTTGTGGAATGTTATTATTATTATTATTCCCTCTGCTTTCTGCTTCATCCAGAGCGGGAGAAGTTATTTTTTTTCTGTTTGGAAAAATCATCCCCCGCTCTTGGGCGGAGCGGGATACAGTATCAGACTCTTACTGACTAAAAACCAACCCCGTTCCTTCTAGCCTTCATACCGGGGCTCGAGCTCCCTTTCGGATAACCCTGGCCCCAGTAAGCTTCGACTCAGTTGAGCCCCTGCTGTTGCTGACAGCTCCTTGAGGCGCGCGGGAACAGTGCGCGCCGTCGACGACTTGGGCTCAGTCCGGTCAGTTACCGGATGGTCGGACAGCGAGCTACCCATTGCTTATTTGATGATTACCCATCCTAATAAAAAACAAAAGCCTATTTCAGATGTAGCTTGGATACTTGGAGACCTGTAATTGACAAGACCTGTAGTGGAATATTTGTGAAATTCCCTTCCCTTCGTCAACCAGAACTCGATACAGTAGTAAAGATCATGAGACGTGCAACGTTGTCAGCCTTACTATTTACAATCAGTCTATCTTATTGCTATTTAACTGCGAGTCCTTCAAATAAAAGATATATGCTTGAACATTAAATGTTATAGCGCTTTTACACGACCTAACGCCGCTCACTTGATCGTATGTCGTTATCTTTCACACTTCCTTATGGTTGCATCTACGTTTTGATACTTTTTTTTTCTTATAGCTTTCTTAGAGTAGTGTTTATGGAGAAAGTTGTATCAATAAACTAGCTGTCACGGCAAATGTTGTTCTGCCATTTGAGTAATTAAAGAAAAAAATGGGGATGTGGGTAGGGCGTTGAAATAAAGGCCAACGACGTAATTTCAGACCTACGAAATATACACAAAAAAAATCATTAAAAACGGTCTAACCATTTCGGAGGAGTTCGATAACAAACAGTGTATCAGGATCTCTTGTGTTTTTTTTTTTAATTGGAATAAACTAGTGCTTGACTGCGATTCCACCAGATGGTAAGCACAGTGTAAGTAAGGTGTAGGTACTGATCCTACGTCATAAAAGGAAAACTTGTGTAAAATTTCACGCTCTTACTCCTAAGACCGACTAAGAGCACAGAAGCTGCACTACTAGTTTCGGCTGTGTGTTAATTTATGTCAGACTGTCAATTTTTTCTTATATACATATACACCGTTAATTTTTTTATTTAATAGTCGGCGTTGCGTACAAACTACCTACAGGTCATTGAACTCGCTCAGCTGACGTTTTCTTAAAGAAATGAATTTCGTACTTGCGTAAATAAATACGATTTTTGTGAAAAAAGGTACTTTATTTTTTAATTTTATCTTTACAAATCGATAGTGTTTCATGTACCGGATCGACCCTCCACGGGATTAAAACGATTAAAATTTAACGGTGTATATAAATTATATTAATAAAACAATTCATGTTAATTTATGGAATCTTAAAACTTTTTGAGTGTTAACACTTCACTGGAGCCTTAGGTAACATTATTGTAAGTATCTGTAACAGCTCTTCTATTATAGTCCTAAATTTATTCACAGCGTGTCCCATTTACAGCTTGATATTTTAAGTTTTGAAAAATGTTATCAGTAAAATGGCTCAGCTATGATAAATGGTTGAGAATTGCAGATTATATCTATTTGAAATACCAAAAGGTCTGGCTAGGTTATCTGGACTTAGATAAGTGGGTCCTATGACTTGCGTAGGTGCCTTTGTTTTCAATAACACTTTCACTTAAAGGGTTCGCGATTTCTAGAACATTCATAAAGTTACAACATGGGGGTATTTAAGTCAAGAGTGACATAGGTTACTTATAGGCAAGCGGGCTGTACTGTCGACAACACTATCGCTTACCAATTACCTACTCAAGTGAGATATTCAATAATAAAAAAGACGTACCTACTACGCGTTCCAAATGAGAATAGGACCGATACCTATGTTTTGACGTCTTGTCGTACTGTCAAATCGAAGAAATTTTGGCAAAATTGAAGAATTTAGAGATGAGTAAAATTGAAGAACTGGATTCTGATTAAACTTTTTTCGTTCACATTTCATAAATAAATTAAATTTTTCGTTAATTAATTAATGTTTAAAAATGTCTTTCTTCGATTTGACAGTGAATCGTGACGTCACAACATGGTGGGCGATCCTATTGTCATTTGGTACGCATTGTAATTTTATCAGTATCTCACATAACTGCGTTGTAATTTAGGTTACCAACTTTTCTAATGATTATGGGTTCCATATCTATAGGAGTTCTATAACTGGCAATTAGAGGCCTCCTCTGTCCGTCTATTAAGAGACGGCGGGATCTTTGGTATTGTAATATTATACAAATGTGAATACTTATAATTCCGTATAATACCTACCTATGTATTACTATGTCTGCTATATAAAAAAAAAGATATATGTCTTCTGATCTTTTTTTTAAACGTTGCTCTATACTAGGAATAACTCCTGTATCGTGGGTACTCTCACAAACATGTAAACTCATACACAAGACACCCAGACCCAAAACAAGTACTGTAGCCCATACAAATATATGTTTCGTATGGGAATCGAACCTGCGACATGCCACGCAGTAGCCAGAGACCAACCCCCTAGCCAAGTTGGCCCTCAAGTTGGCCCCTGGCCAACTCGAGGCGTTCGCCGCAAGAGAATCGAAACGAAACGGTCGTAACTTGGCTAGGGAGACAGGCCGGCAGTCTTTTTTTCATGTGAGAGCGGTACTGAGTACTGACACTGCTGACGCTGCCTACACCTATGCATATTTATTATCTCATTTATTAGCTACCCACTAACTTTACTTTTCATATGACGACACAGTCTTGTTATAAATCTCATTAAACGCCGTAGTGTTTATTAATTTTATACAAAATTTAATTAGTTTTAGAGTTACATTTAAACTGGTATCTCATCTCATATTAAATTTGCAATCCCACTGACATACTGTTGAGAAAGGGCTAACGATATAGTTAATAATTACTTTGAAGGATTAATTTTAAACAATGGTTTTTGTTGAAATGAAACGATTATTCGATGTCACACATGTTTTGTATATAAATATCTTGTGACACATATTTTGTATATAAACTTAGCTTTTTTTTTTAAACGAGGTTTTTATTACTAAAATTATTTCGATAATAAATCGATTAATAAGTTTATATTAAGTCAATAAGTCTTAATGTTGGAAGGAAGCCTTTTTCCTCAAATATTATGACAAATTAATTTAATTTATATAACCCATAAAAGTTATTCACTAAAACTTTATTGTTTCATTTAATTACAAGAAAATATATACATAATAAACTTAAATATAAAAAAATATATATATATATTTAAGTATGCTTAACCTAACTATACACATTAAAGGCTACTCCCTACTAAAATATGGCGTCATAAAACTCCTCCGCATCGCTGTCGACTGGAAGTGTGCCCAAGAGGCTGGCGGCATTGCCACGTTGAATGGCAATGCTTAATCTCTGACCGAGGTAAAAACCAGCCCTTGGGTCACGCGAAGTGTCAATAAAACTTAAATCAAATATAATGTTTCCAAGAAAGTTTTTCCTGTTTTCAAGATAACATTTACGCCACTTCAGATTTATGCCACCTCTGTACAAATGTCAAGAAAATCAATAATTTTACAAATTATTTTCACAAATGTTTACTCTTATTCAGGGTGATTTTGACGACTGGCTTTTTAGCGGTCAGTACCTAATAGCGGGCTTTACACAGTCACTTTTTCATGCATAAAACAGTAAAGCTAGAACTACACTGCGATGCTAGAACTACAGTTGTCAAAACGGACCTTGAGCGCTCGGCGTCAGAGTGGAGATCGCTTTGCGCATTCCATACATTGGCGAGCCAATCTTCTTCGTTGTTAGATACATGCAGCAACGCAGGAAACGAATTAGGAGTGACGTCTATGACGCGATCGCGCGGCGAGCCAATCACTGACACTCCCTGCCCCCGCGTCTCACTTCGCACCACTAAAGAGACCGAATATTTGACTTCTGCGCAACCGATCAAGATCCGCGATGGCAACTGTTCATTAGACCGACGCACACGTGTACCACGCCTGATCTGTACATAGAACGATGTCGCGTGGCGTCGCGTGGCGTGGATCAAGTGTAGCTTTACAAGTCTAGTTTCTATCTAAAATGTATGGAGGCTGACACGCCCAGATCGGCGTACGTGGCACACATGTGAGCAGTGTTATTCTACCATAAACGTGCGCGAAAGAGCGCTTTTGAAGATGTTGGAAGGGAACGTGAAAGACCACGAGTTCAGTCCTTGTCATTCTCATCAGTCGCGCGTGCAATCGTCTATGCTCCTTTTTTTAATGTTTTTACTTGGATACTAAATCCTTTAAGCCTTGTCTTCGTATGAATAGTTCATTAGTTTACCATTTGAATATGGATGGACGTATTCCAATGTTTTTGCAGTATTTGACAGCAAATGTATCGATTCAACCATCTCGTAAACTTTGTTGAGGTACCCAAAACTTCAATAAAATTCTCAGCTCCATTTTAAATAATAATAATAAATTTTATCGAGGTCGTGCCTGTTTCAATGATCCCACATATTTTCCAGTAGCGCAGATACATGACAAACAAAATTACATCAATTTTACATCACAATATCCACCAGGAATCAATTTGCGAATAATTACCTAAAACTGCCACTGAACTTCACTCGCAAAAACCCCGCTTAAAACCCCGAGTACACTCCTAAGAACGCGTGATGGAATTGTTGTACAAGTATAAAGGGGGCTATATATACAGGGTTATTTGTAAAACACTAACAACCTTGCAGGACTATATTACTAATATCATTAACAACCACTTTTGTTCTATAACTTTTTACAAAACATAATACATACATTTACCAAAAACAAACCTTTAAGATTTCGTTGTTCTATCTAGCACATTTCAACTCTGTATTTTGCTATACCCACCTACGTCTGTATGATGCGAGGCAAGCGCATCAAGTACCCCCGCCACTCGATCTCCACTCCCTTCCGCTATTGTATTATCGCTTGCTTCGCATAGACTTCGTAACATTTAGAACTTTCAGCTTAAATATTTTTATTTTTGTGTAAAAATCTGATGAATTAAAATATGATACATTTTTAAAAGTCGTAGAACATAAGTTGTTATGATGTTAGTACCATAATTCATAATGTTGATATCGCCAGCTTAGGCAAAGTGATTGTTCAGCAAACGTAAAATATTGCACCAATATTATAAATGCATAAAATTCAATTATCTTGTTCATAGAATGCAATCTAGATATGGCATACTTACTAGTATAATAACGTTTGTAATTGTTTGCAATAGTTGCAAGAAAGTAATTAGATTTTATCGCATAAAAAATATCGTGGTCAAATTATTCACTAGAACATATGTACCTATATCTAGAGTGGTTTCAAACTACTTACTTTCTACTGAGATAGTGTATTTTCTTTTTTTGAGGGTCCAATCATCACTGGGTGAGGGACTGTTAGATTTTCATAGACTGAAACCGGCCATATTCCTCCAGTTGTCTGTTGTATTCCAGTACCGGCGACTCTTTTGTACAATCTCGCAACCTATAACTCAATGTTCTAGAGAATTTATAATATTGTCCAAAGAGGACAGTTCAGCTTCCTACCATGTAAAAGTTTATATGTTAGCATGTTTGTTAATCAATCACGCAAGGACGAATGAACATCTTTAGATGAAAATTGGCGTACAAGTAGGCCATGGCATATCTTAGTAGATCTGACACTCTGTAAAGTAGATCGGTTTGCAGGACACACGTTAGTATGCAAAAAGCCAACAACTGTATTACTTCTCTTTTTTATAAGTGCTTACAATGTCTTTTTTTGTTATTGTATTTTGCTTCTGTTTATTTAGTAATCTATTTTATTTTATTTTTTATTCTGTGCGAATCACAAATAAACTTTTTCTTTCCTTCTTTGGGTAAATTTTAGAACATCGTTGACAAATCATACTTTTACTTTAAATTGACCAATAACATTAACCTACTTACGTAGTTGTACCTACTCATGTTTAACTGTTCTCATTGACCAACTACCAAATATGTTCTTACCTGAAATATTGGTCCGTATTCGACACTCATTAGCAATATGCGAATTGTCAGCAACGACGCAGTTTCACCGAGATACGAATCAATGACCCAGTTCCCTTTCGCAGGGAATTATACGTAAATGAATGCACGTTGATATTGGCGAATCAATGAAAAGGTATTATAACGTCAACGATATCGAGTTAAATGTTTGATCGCTTAAAATTGTACGAGTGAGTGTAACTTAAATTACTGGACTGGAATCTGAATGGGATCATATTCTTTTTATTAATGTTTCATTTTAGCTGGCATGACATTTGCAAACTACTCGTATAAGATTTTCCATCTGCTGGGAAACTACAATACCTTCCTTCTATCACAATCCAGCTCGTGTGCCCATTGTGGGGAGTGTTCGAGTCTTCAAATTTTTAGTTTTTTTTTTTTATGTTTTGGTTCGAAGACATGCCAGTTTCCTCATGATATTTTTCATTACCGTTTCGAGAGCAGAGTAGAGGTATGCATTGGTGTTAAAATTATTGACACCAAGTAAAATGTCTGCCAGGGTTTGACTTTATCTAACAAATTACGTTATTATAAATAAATCACAATTGTTCACTTTTTTGAAGTTAGTAATCATCAAATAACTTTTTATTCTCGAATTCACTCGTTCAGCTTAATGTGCAGTCATATTATCATTGACAAAAACGAATGTAACGCTTCTGAACACCAGCAAGAACAGTTGGGTAGCCACTACGAGGTCGATCAGCCGGTAGAAGGCGAAAGTCACCAGTGCTCTGGTACTTCTGTTACGTGGTTACGATGCAAGTTTGAGAGACTGAGAGTTTGTGTTGTGTTTTTCTCGTAGAGTTACTTTCTTAACTTATAACTATAATTCTTAACCGGAAAACTTCTATTTATTTATTTATTTAACTATTTATGTACACACATGGAAATACTAATGTTTCCTTCTTCTTTTCTTGAAGAAGGAAACAGAAAAATACTACAAAGGTGATGTTTATTTCTAATGAAATCTCTTCCAGCGTACCTGCGAAAGGAAAGTTGAAGAAAATAGGGAAGTAGACACCGTGTGAAAGTAAAAGGAAAATTAGTACACATAAAATACATAGTTAACAATGAAATAGTATAAAAAAATAATAATTAAAGAAATACATACTGATATGCTAGTGGTATTTTTAAATTAAAAACAATATCAACCTTTCCGTTCTATGTATACACTGACTAAACTTGTCTTGTTACTACTAGGTACTTCCGTACTGGTAGTAACAAGAATAAGCATTATAAAGTAGGTACTAGCTTTTGCCCGCGGTGTAACCACGTTTTTTTTTTTTTTTTTTTTGTTGATACGTACATAAAATATAGCTTATGTCACTCAGGGATAAAGCAGCTATGAATAATAAAAAGCTAGAAATAATTTCAGCAATCGGACCAGTACTTTCAGAGATTACCTCCTATGAACAAAAAAAAAAACTTTTACCTCTTTATAATATTATGTTAATAATGTTGTTGTTATTATGTTTGTAATATTATGTTGTTGTATATTATTGTTATGTCTCTGCACCACCCTAAGGTCGACTGGTAGATAATGCCTAAGGCATTAAGTCCGCCTTTGTACAGTTTTTTGTGCAAGAAGTGTTAATAAATAAATAAATAAATAAATATTAGTGTAGTAATGTAGATTGACAAAATTTTGAAAAGGCAATAAGTTATTTTTTAATTTTTATTTACTGAATTTAAACAAAAGATAAATGCATGTAAATTGAAGGCAATGAAAAATTTTCAGTATAAAAATTATAACCTGAGTTTGTGCAAGTGAACGGAGACTTCTTTTGATGTGTGTAATATTATCAATAATTTATTCGATTCTCTTTTTACATAGACTTCGTATATTGCTTTTGGCTGGAACCTTTTTTATTATAGGGATTGTAATAAATACCTTGCCTATATCCTATCAGCTTTACCAAAGCGTTTCGGTACAAAATTTTCTAGCTATTTGATTCACAAAGGGTGTCGTAGAAATATTGACAGATGAGCGGTTTTTTAGGTTAAGACTATTCTCAGAAAAATAGATTTTTTACCTGTATAGAAGAATAAACTAGGGCTTGACTGCGACCCAGGTGGGGACCGATGGTAAGCAGTGATGCAATCGTTGATGGTGAGGTGCACTAGTTTATTAAGAGCCTATTCACTCTAGCCTTGAAGATACTCAAATTATATTCGGATGGGAAGGCCGCAGCAGGCAAATTGTTCCAGTCCTTCGATGTACGCGGTATGATTTCGTTCTAGGCATAACCAAAGAAACAAAAAATGAACATTGATAAAACAGTTTCACTTGATAAGTTTTCTTGCGAAACTTTAAGGCTTTACTTATGAAATAGACTAGCATTCTTTCAGAATTAGGTCAAACAAACTTGGAACTTTTATTAAATTTGACGTGAGATGTCTATTTGTGTTTTTGTTTGACACTGCTAAATGGATGGTCGTAAAACAAATTAGAACATGACATGAGCTTAGCTGTGTACTAGAAATACTTTGCTTTTTTATCTGGGTGCTGCAGTAGAGGCGTCGAAGATATAACAAAAAACAAAAAACAATAGAGGCGTCGAAGATATAACAAAAAACCAAAAAAAAAAACACACTGCGTGACTTGATTGTGATACTCATTTAATAAATAGCTTATGGGTCATAGATAAAGAGAGACCAAACATTTCTGTTATACATCACGTCTAGTTTTCGAAGTACTTGCCGAATATTTTTTTTATTTGCCGTGTCTTTATGCATTTCAAATTTATAGACGTTATTTAACTATAGACGTTATTTTAATTTGTGACGCGGTGTTATTGATTTAGGTATCACAGCGACTTACATCAATACAAGGTGTAAGGGACAGCCCTCCACAAACTTTAAGGGCTTGCTCAGTAGACGAAACTGAACAACCTTCCACAAAAATTTTTTTCAGGAAACGAAAAAAAATCGGCCTCACCATACAAATTGTCCAATCAAGTTTATCATTTTGTATGGTGAGGCAATTTTTTTTTTTTCGTTTCCTGAAAAATATTTTGTGGAAGGTGGTTCAGTTTAATCTACTGAGCAAGCCCTTAAAGTTTGTGGAGGGCTGTCCCTTACACCTTTTATACTGTCTAGAACGGCAAAGATTCGAGAATTAAGCTAACTACTATAATTTTTGGAAAATTTGTCTAATATACAAGTACTTAAAAAAACCGTTTCCGTAAGTTAATTTATTATTCCGGTACCATAGCAGTCAGCTCATTTAATTTGTAAAAGTTTATTCAGAAGGTGTGGGAATCTTGCAAAACTCGTCGAAAAACCGAGAATAAAAGTTATAAAAAGAAACCTCGAAGCCTCGAATTACTTTTGTATGATACTTGTTGCGAATACTTTTTTTGGCACCGAGTATCTCAATCTCCTTACTTTATTTTTGTAAGAATTCTCTTGGGTAAAAACAATATGTTTGTCTCTATCCAAATCTACGTACAGTGAGTGATAGGCACTCTATAGAGCTCTATTATTTACTCCTAGACTATTTATATGAATAGGATTTATCTTACAGCCAAGATGTCGCTTTTCAAAATGACGAAATTATTCTGAATAAAATATTAAATTTTTTCGCTGATTATGCTTTAGAATAAGCACATTTGCCTTTAAAGTTCTTTGTTCACTATATATTATTAATTCCTATGTTTCCAGTTATACCTAAACCTTATTGGTAATACCTCTACCTATATAATCAAAAAAGTATAGATAATTATATATGTATAATATAGTAAGGCGGTTATCACATTGCCACGCACGACGCAGCGTAGCGCGTGAATGCGTGTCTTAACATTGCTTGTAAGTATCTCCGTTTGTATAGAAAACACGCGCAGTATAACACACCGAAAATGCATCGACGCGCGTTCATTCAGATCACGCGCCTACATGCGAAGAAACATGGACTTACGCGCGTGGGATCGGAGCGACACACAAGGTATGGCACACTGAGTCTCGTAGTGCCCTGTGTGATTTTGTATGATATTATGAGTGCGTGCCTGCGAAATTTACAAAACGCATCTACGCGCGTCAGTTTGTAAAAAACGCGCACGATTATGCAGATCTACACTCCTGCAAGTACGCGCTTAGGTGCGTTGACACGCAACATGCAGCGTGATGCGTGGCTGTGTGATAATCGACTAACTCATTTTTTTTTTTTTGAGTTAATAGATTAAAGTAACTTCTCCTGCTCTGGATGGAGCTAGAGTGAAAGTGTCAGAGGTTTACTGACTAAAACCTATCTGTGTTCCTTCAGGCGCCCTATGTGTGCCAGGGCCGCAGTAATACTTTTCAACATTCCTGCAGCATTAAAGAATAATCTTCTAATCTCAACGGAGATCTGCCCAGTAAGCAGGAGACTTTTTTTAGCATTAATTTGATGTTAATAATTATAATTTGTCTCAGTATTGTCTTTTATTTATCTCGTAGAAGGTGTAAAAAGTAGAGTACCCAAATAGGGGATAAAGCTGTCTTTGTCTTGGGTAGCTTGAATTACTCACTTCACTCTTGTTTCTGGATTCTCTCGCAGTGCTTGGGAATTAATTATATAAATCCCTCACGGGCGTTCGGGATAAAAACATAGGAATCTTCGTTTCGTTCGAAATTCAATAATATTATGCCATATTATGGCATATTATGCCGCTCGCGACTTTAAGACGTTTCTTTATCCCTTATTCACATGAACAACTACTAGTTCACGTTATCTTTGCATAAGGCTAGGCTATCTCACGGTTAGGAAACACAAAGTTCACCCCGACGTTTTACGTGTCTTAGCTGATTTCAAAATGTCAAAATACCTTATTTGAAAGGTCATTGTCTTACCAAGTGATACTAATACCTCACACTTTGGATATAGAATGTCCATTAACTGCTTTATGAAATAAGGAAATGTAAGGGTATAAACCTTTTGTTTAAGCCAGTTTTTTATTTTATTTCGTACACAAACGTAATTTGCTGTTATGCAGTCTTATTCCTTTGTTCTGTTGAGGGACTGTGAAGTTTTTCACCAGTGTGCGTGAACTTGCATACCTACGTTAGGCAACAATACGTAGCTACTACAAGCATTGTCTTAATTACATTGCAAACAATTATTTTGTGTGAAAATCGAAGTGTGGATTGCAAAGCTCCGTGGGAAGTTCGAACGCGGTGACAAGTTGAATGGACATAAAGCGATGTTCAGACTGCGGCAAACGTACGTTCCCTATATTTTTTAAGTATAGATAGGCTCGCGTTTGACCACTATCTCACCTGATGTTAAGCGATGATGTGGCCGACGATGGAACACGCTTGACTAGAAGAAATCTATTCACGCTTTACATAAACATCCCTAGGTTAAAGCTATCAGGTAACACAGGTTCTGGCAGGGAATTCCACTCCTCTTGCAAAAACTAAGGAGATTATAACAGAATAATTGTTTTTTAATCGCAAACGAATCAGTATCAGCGATTGCCGCAACATAGTAATTTTTCGACTGTTGTGTGCTGCCTCTACAATTAAAAAACTAACAATCTTGTCAGCAATCTCGCATGCAGATCAATTCCACATGCGTAATAAAACCCATACGATATTACAAACAGCCTAAAACTACACGCGGACCGTGCATGTGTTTTTTTTTTTTATAAACTGTGTTTCTATAATTCAGTCTAAGAGTTATAACTCTTGTTGTTTTTAATATCGTATGGGTTTTATCACGCATGTAGAATTGATCCGCATGCGGGATTGCTGACCGATATTATGCCCCGCATCTCGCGTGCCGCGTCCCGCGTGTGTATTCCACGCATAAATACTTGTATGAGAAGGAAATTCGTGGGGGAAAAACACCCTTATTTACAAATTTTTTGGTTAAAGTCTTCGAATTATAAAACTATTTTGTACTTAGCAATCAGTAGTCCTTTTTATAGATAAATACAGATTTTTATGACGTTACGCCATTGATCGCGCGATGACTGCGCGATAGTTGCGCAACTGCTGATAGCAATTTTTACGTGATTTGCCCGCAGATTTTTTATAAATCATTGAACTGTCAATTAATGAGAGAAAATCGACTAAGTTTCAGAAAACAAAAAGTAGCCCTGTGTATTTTAAACGATCATTTGCATATTAATAAAAAGATTGTGTAAAAAGTACACTAGTAGTAGCACTGGAATTTGAACTTTGCTGTTTATTGTATGGAGTCTGTTATCCCAAAAAACATTTGTCTCGAAATAATAGCAATGTATGGTAGTGTGTGTGGTATGTTTAATGCAGGCAATGTTTACTATTAGATCATGATCTTTCATGATCTTCTTAATTAATAAGTTTCCAAAAACTGGAAGTTTTCTATGGATCGGGTAAATGTAGCTGAATTGCACGTTCTTCTCTATAGAGATCTACGCTTTTGAACGTGCCATTTTGTTTCACTTTTTTTTTGGACTGACCGACATTCGATTATTCAAAAGTGCCTGCAAATGGTCTATTTGAAATAATGATGCTTTTGATTTTGAATTGATTTGACTATTTGAATGTACTCAAAAAAAAATAATGAACTAACTATGACCTGCTTGACTGTAATTTTCATTAGATTAACACTATCTCATAATATTCATCATTCATAGTGTAACAACTAGATGTCATAATGAATGTAACATTACAAATGAAGGTTAATCAATGTATGTAGATTCTTGGTAAATTAGTCACAAATTATGCTAGGCGTATGAAATCATTAATGCTAAATAGATGAGGTTGATGAACTTCAATCAAGACAGGTTATTATTGAGGTAGGTTCTGCTAGATAACCTTCACAGTTTACAAGGTGTCTAATGATATCTTTCTGTTTAAAGATATCTAAATTTATTCATAATTGTCTACTCAGTCGAAGCTAGGGTTGCCAGGTCTTGAAACCGAAAAGCCGGACAAACTATCCTATTTAGCCGGATATTTGGTCAAAAAGGACGACATTTTTTTTTAAGTCTAACGTAACTTTTTACTATACACGTTTTTAAATTGATATAAACTAGTGCTTGACTGCGATCCTACCTGAAAGTAAGCAGTAATGCAATCTCTGATGGTGAGGCGCACTAGTTTATGAGCCTATTCAGTCTTGCCTTGAAGACACTCAAATTATAATCGGAGAGGAAGACCGTAGCAGGCAGATTGTTCCAGTCCTTCGATGTACGTGGTATAAACGACGAGGCGAAACGCTTAGTCCGGACCGTAAAGGTTTCAACAACGTATGGGTGGATACTTGTTATAAATTCATAAAATCTTTTTAAAGTTTAATGAAAAAACAATAAAATTAAGTTATATAATTGCTAGACTAATTGCATGTCTGCTAGCGAGACAAGGTACGGCAGAACTTAAATGACAATTCTAAATTAAACGGTTAAATTTAAAAAGCTTAACTAAAGCCGGACGGGCCGGACACCTCATAATTTGGCCGGACACGCAACTAAAAAGCCTGACCGTGTCCGGCGTTACCTGGACGCTTGACAACACTAGTCGAAACCAATAAAATGTTCTCTGAACTTGATTTTTATTTGCATTTAAAAAGTTGTTTTGGAGTAAACGGGTCACCTTGTTGCATCATGATGACCGTCACAAAGTCTGACTGGCCTGTTGGTCTAGTGGTTAGTGGCTCTGACTGCTATGCCGGAGGTCGTGGGTTCGATTCCCACCCAGGACAAATGTTTATGTGATGAGCATGATTATTTGTTCTGTGTCTGGGTGTAATTTATTCATAATATGTATGTATTTAGAAATATATAAGTATGTTTATCAGTTGTCTAGTACCCATAACACAAGCTCTGCTTAGCTTGGGACTAGACGGCGTTGTGTGGTACTTATGTAATATATTATTATTATAAAGTATTGGTTACTTACTTCAGTATCGGTTTTCATTTGCGGAAGTTCCGCAAAAGAAAACCGATACTGGGGCTATCCCCACATTGGTTAGCTCGCCGTCCGACCGTCCTGTAACCGTCCGGACTGAGCCCAAGTTGTCTAATGCGCGTAGTGTTCCATGCGCGCCTCGAGGGAATGTCAGCAAACCGTAGAGGCCCAGCAGGGCCGAAGTCTACTGGAGCCCTAGGTTATGCGAAAGGGAACCCCGGGGCCCTGGAACGGAGGCAAAGAAGAAACAGAAGTGGGTTATAGTCGATGATAGTCTGTCCCGCCCCGCTCAAAGGCCGGAGATGTCATTTTTTGCCAACCTAAAAAAAGCCCCACATTGGTTGACTTCCGAAAAAGAATCCCGTGGTCCTGGAAAACAAGGGCAAAGAAGGAATATGGGGGTAGTAATAGTCAGTATAACTCTGACATGCTCTTCTGATTCATCCTAGAGTGGGAAAAATCATTGGATGATTTCCCACTTTAAAAAAAATCTATTTCAGTATCGATGCTTCTTTCGGATCTTCGTACGATCTTACTTCCATTCTGAACAGCGCCGAACTTTGATTTCTTACAAAACAAGCCCCAGATCTTAACGAGGTCATCCAAATCGAATATCGTGGACGGGGAACATTTATTATGTAATATTTAAAAGGAAAACGTCGAAACTTTTCCAGATATCGTTCATCTTCATCATCATTTCAGTCGAAAATGGCCACCACTATCTAAGGGCGATCAGTAATTAATACGTGGTACTTAATGCTTGGAATTTTAACGAACACTATTAGAACGTTTGGTAAAAATACCAGAGTAAACAACATATCAAGCATAGTATACATAGGTAATTACTAACATGCAGTGCCGTAACTAGCCCTTTATAAGCCCAGTGCGAGCTTCTACAGCTACGCCCGCAGCAAAAAGTACAACATAAGCAGAATGGACTAGATATAAAAAATTTGCGCCCCTCCAGGGACTGAGCACTGTGTCTGGGCACCTCTGGCACCGCCCTAGTTACGACACTGTTTACATGTAGGTACATTCATATGAAAGATAGTGAACTGACAGGGTTGCGGGATTGTTTTGAACGCGAAGGGTAATAAAAGAAACACAGGTGGGTTTTAGTCAGTAAAAGTCTGACACTCCCTCTTGCTCCACTTAGAGCAGGAGTGGTAACTTGATGACTAAAAAAAAGTGAAAGATGTAAAACAGTGATCAGTGTGCTGCGAGAAGATCCCTTGACAGTCCCGTCAGGGATATTACCTAAAATGCCGTTACTATCCTTTTATACACTCAATGCGTGTTTTGTAATTGCGCCCCTTGGAAACATTTCATCTCATCCAGCTCAAAAATCTTTTTCTAATAAAATGCTACTTTATCAGAAAAACATGCATAATACAGAACTTTGGCCCTGGTTTGATCATTTCTACGCCCCTCTTGGTTCGGCGCCCTGTGCCTGGGCACCGCTGCCATAGCCCTTTTCACGGCACTGTTTCCTAATAGGCATTGAACAGAGGAGGTTTTGAGATGGTTTTTAAAGCACAAGAGTCACGAAGTCTCATTCTAGTACTGATGGTGATAACCAGTGTGGTTTAAGAAAAGTATAATACCATACTCCCTTGTCTTATCCCCTAAAGTCCAGTCCCTTTTTGTAGGTTTCCTCCCTAACATTAAATGTTACGTTACGAGACGGCTTACTTTATTTTACGATGTCAGCACTGCCTGTTCGGAAACAATAATAAGATAGGTCATAAAGTTCACATTTAACAAGTATCTAATGCCCTTTGGATTACCTACTAAGTCATAACTCGAGACTCAAGCTTCACTTGTTCTTTCTTCCTGAAAGTAGATGTCACTTAGGCACTTTTTTATTATTATTAATTGGCTCGCATTTTATCACTACCTCACCTAACGGTAAGTGATGTTGTGGCCAACGTTGGAGCATGCTTGTCTAGAAGTCATCTATTCACTCTTGACTTAAAAATCTCCAGGTTGTGGCTATCAGGAAATAGGGAATTCCACTCCTTTGCTGTACCTGTGTTACCATAATGGTTTGTGCGTATGAGTGGGATGTCCTCCATCGAATGTCTAATGGTCCGATGTGGCAATGTTGATTAGTGACTGGTTCTTGAGCTAATAATTTTAAGGAAAATCCATAATCAGTTACAAATTTTAAAACTTCTAATTGCCATACCTATACCAGGTACTTCATACTATATGCATCTTTATTACGTACAATTTGCACGCTTTAATTTATGGAATAAAAGCGGACAAATTATGTAACCGATTAAGCATAAAGTGTCTCAAGGGAAAACTCTACCCTTATCTCCAACGTTTGAAGATAAAAACAAATATCATTGTAAGCCATTCCCATAAGAAATAGTTAGAACAAATATTACCAGTCATTGTTATAAAACCAACATTTTCATTAAAATAACAATAGGTCTATATCGAGTAACTTCACATTGACATTCCATCACCAATTCTATGAGCCATTCTGTCACAATGTGGTCACAATAGTGTATTTTATAACAGTATAGCGTACTATATCTGATTGTCTGAGCAGTAATTGTGCTGTGACACAACTTCAAGGCTGTTCCACATAGTTTCATGCCCTAGTGACTCTTGGCGATGCAGAGAAACGTGCCGAAAGCGGCGTTTTGAACGTAAGAACAGAAATGTCGTCAAAGAAACATTCATTATAAAAATAATGTTTTGGTAACACATTCATTGTACGTACAGTTAAGGAATGGAATCTCTGTTGGAGTCTGTCTTTCTTTATAGCTTCAACCTGGGGGTCTTTAAATCAAGAGTGAACGTGGTCGACGACGATGGTGATTTTGAATTTTATTTTTTCTAAATAAAAGTAGCCTAAGTTACTCCTTATTAGCCCCGTCAAAATCGGTCCAGCCATTTCAGAGATTAGCTGGAACAAACAGACAGACAGACAAAAATTGTAAAAAATGTTATTTTGCTGTTTGTACCGTATATATATTCATATGCATGTAGTAAAAAGCGGTTATTTCAATATTACAAACAGACACTCCAATTTTATTTATATGTATGTATAGATGTATAGATAATATCCACTCTTTTTTTTTAATATTCAAAGCGTTTTAACGGCACGTCTGTTAAATTTTTCGCGAGGGAATTATACCTCAGTAACTATATCGATGTCGATCTAAAAGTTTGTTCATATCCGTCTTTTAGCAAATTAAGCATGAAGTGGCCTAATGAAACTTTTAGTTTGTGTTTTAGTACCTACATTACCTAGGTAGATATTGAAGACAAATTTTTTAGTCTTATTGAGATCCTTGCCTAACTACTAAGGTCATTTTCAGCTCTAGAGCTTGAACTTGTCGTATGAAAAGCAATGGATACGGTAGAACTCATTCATTGCTTGGCAAAATTTCTATAGAGGCACGTCTGAGCCTTGAAGATGCCTATTCACTATTTTTTCAAAGGCTGACAGGCTATACGTGATAGGAAATAGAGACGCTGTCGCTAGCAAAAAAATCCTAATTGTGACTGTGCACATAATAAACATGGAGGAGAAGCGATGAGTACTATTAATCGGGATATCAACCGTGTTTGGATGGTGGGTACATTGGTGTTGGATGTTGTTTTTTTTAGGTGGAAGATTATCTAATAACATCTGCCGTTTTTTCCGCGTCAGACTTTTACTGACTAAAATCCTGTTACTTCTTTGCCTTCAGGGAAGCCGACCTTCATATCTTCATGTAGGGAAATTCAGGAAAAATGAAAATTTTATCAGCCTAGGGTCTTATTGGAACAGGGCTCCGGGGTTATCTTTCGCATCACCCATGCTGACGTGTGAATCCAAAACGCTGTATCTCAGAAATAGCTATTTTGCGAAAATGTCATTTAAAACTTTTTGCTTTTTGGTATGTTTAAGTAATATTACTATAAAAAATAGTGCAATATCATGTGTGAGGTACCAAATAAAAGGTATTTTACGTTCTATACAGCCATACATTTTACAAACATACTATCCATACAATTAGAATTAATTAAATTAGTAACTAAAATACAGTGTTTTATTTGTGCTTTTATCTACTTCTACGTATTGTAAAATGAAAAAACAATAATATGGGTATATGTATTTGCCTCTAAATAGTCTAATGAGCGCTATTAAAGCAAAACATTGTAACTCGAGTTAGAGTGTATTGGATTTGCAATTCAGCATGGCCCCAGTAGCTTTCGATCCTGTTGGGCCCCTACGGTTGCTGATATCTCCTAGATATGTTGGGATATATTCATTAAATATAGCACTTGCGTACACTCAAGTCCTGCTCACTAATTACACGTCCTCTAAGTATTATACCGCCTATTGTACACTTATTCTTTTTGTAAGTGTTTGTCCTGTAACAAGGTAAGGTATGCAATAAAGTAATAAATAGAATAAATAGAGACAAGTCGGAAAAGTGAAAAGGTTCTGGATAGCCTTAAAAGTGAAAAGGTCACAAAATTACATTGAACTTTAGTTGGGTATTTGTCAACAGGTTTGCTATTAAATGCACGTGTATTCGTAGCGGTACGTGGAAATACTCCTCAACTGCAAATAACATATTGCTCACATTTGTATGTTTGTCATTAAATAGTGTAATTTCCTTGATAAGATCAAACTTCATATTCAATTAACCTTTCAATCGTGGAAATTACAGACACAATAGAAAGACAATAGGTGCACGAACGCCGGGCGTTCGCTTGGGGTTTAATGAAAAACTGAAGGAATGATTTCTATTACTTCTTTGTAATTGAAAGCTCTAGTTCTATAGAAAATGAATATCAAGCATCCAATATATTGTGAAAGAAAATAGCTGCATCTATTGATTAATCATACTAATGATGTGGCTGAAATGAGACTGCGTGTGTTTATATGTTTGCTACTTCTTCGCGTTTGACCGGCTAAACAAAATTAAGGCGTATAGTCCCTTGAACCATCTGGCCGAATATAATGTGCATTTATTTGCGGCCAGCAGCGCCCGGAAAGCGCTTTAAATCCATTTTCTCTGCGAGATATTGATTGATTTACATATGCAATGTTCACTTTGAAGAATATTTAACCACCAATTTTTATGTGTTAAAATGTTTCTAAAGGTCCAAGCCGTTTCGAAGGATTAGGGAAAAGTTACGAAAAGTTGCGAAATAGCTAAATATTTTTTTTTGACAAAAGTATTATTTGCACGAAAAAATCAAATGTTGATATTATTGTTCATGAATCTATAATAAACATATATTTTTTTCAAACCAATTGACCTAGCCGTTACGGAGGAGTAGGCCTCAGAAAATCACTGTTTTATGTCACTTTTCGGGCGCTTGGCCCTTAAGTGAAAGTTAATACACGGATAAATCATGTCCTGTCCTGGAATTTTACATAGGATTTAATAAAATCAAATCAAATATTACACCATACATTTTATCACTTATTCTTTCCGGATCATTTCTTACTATAACGCAGATGAAGCCGCCGGCACCAGTTAGTGTCGAAGTAGTATAAAAGAATTCTTAGTAGTAAAAGTAAAATAAAAGAATTCTGTCGAAGTTGATTGCAAGAACAGAATAATTAATTTAAATACGAGTAGTATTTGTGCAATCTTACGAGTTATATGGTAACAAAGGCGCGGGCAAAAGCTAGTATCGAATAACTGACAACAACGGTGGATGACATTTATGAGCATGTATATTCAAGTCACAATATTGTACGGATATTAAGAAAAATTGTAAGTGATGAGGGTAGTGTGTGCATTGAGTAGGTATAATGGTTGGCGTTAACGGAAAGTGACGATAAAAAGGGTGAGCGTGAACAATGAGGCAACCT
Source organism: Mythimna ferrago (assembly GCA_910589285.2). Taxonomy (NCBI): domain Eukaryota; kingdom Metazoa; phylum Arthropoda; class Insecta; order Lepidoptera; family Noctuidae; genus Mythimna; species Mythimna ferrago. The sequence continues at coordinate 14,164,738 of OU342687.1, forward strand.
AAAAAGAAAAATATTATAGACGCGGCCCTTTATGTGCGTGATAACCATTATGATATGGCCGTAACTAATAATAAGTGATTAATGAAACCTGAAAATAATGTAGAAGGTGTATTTGTTTTTTAAGCTATTGCATAGCTTCTATCGCGGGCCTTGAGCGTGGAGACCGAATCCAGAAATTCCGTAACGAAAATAACCTAACACCCCCCACTCATTTGTTTTTTGAGCGTGGTGACCGATAAGAAAACAAATAAGTGAACAATCAATCAAAATTCAATTCAATGTGGGAAAGTGTAACTTCAATTAATATCAAAGAAAAAAAAACAAAGGAAAAAAAAATACTGCATAAACAAAATAAATAAATAATTATAATTGCATAAGTTGATAAAAATGCTATGTGATAGCTTTACCGCGGCAGTCCCCGAGTGCCACACGTCTTTTTTTTTAATTCCTGTCTTTATTAATTAACAATTAAGTCACGAAGTAGTTTGCTTCTAACTATCGGCTTTAGTATTCTAAACAGTTGAGATAACGTAAATTGTTTGTACCCAAATCAATAAATCAAATTGCTGCGATCGCTTTAATAGAATTATAATTGTGACATGATCCGGTTTTGACCAAATGCTGTCTAGATGTGAAAGTACTTCCAAATGATTTCTTAAAAGAATGCTAATAAAAAGTAAAGAATAAAAAATACGCCCCCAAGTTGAAAAAAAAAAACTCCTTTTAAAGTTTCACTTGCAGTTTCAAATTAATTAATTTATGTATACTCATAAAATACTACACGAAAATATCGCTATATGTTGATGATATTCATGCTGTTTTATTTTTTTTTTATCAAAACTCTTCGGGTTTGATTTTTGGTTTACAAACTAGTATAAGCCTAAAGAACGTAACCTACTATATATCAACTTTGTGTAGCACTTGGTCCAACTCCTATACTTGGGTGGTCAATGTCCTTTACTTTTTATTTATAACCTAGTAGCGGAGTAACCATCTGTCCGTCTTTCTTACATCTATGGGAGTAACTAAAAGAAATTCCTCGCCGGAATGTTACTCGAATGGAAAATATCGTAGACAAAATGCGTCACAATCAGGTATACAATGCCCGTAACAGTAGCATCGTGAACTTGAACTATAAATGGATTTAAATTACTGACTACTAGGTTATTTATGGCATTTATGTCTTTGCTGCCGCCAATGGTTTACGTCATAAGACTCTACGATCGATAAAAAATGACAGATAAAAGTGAAATTAGAATTCAAGGTAATGATATTGTAAAATATCGATAGTATAGAAAGACATTGAAGTTTGATAGAAAGCAAACATACTTGTCTTGGCATTGAAAAGAAATAAATTCTTAATAGTCGTTATGGTACTGAAAAAATGGAAGAAATGGGATCGAGGAGACGTATTTATGCCAGGGATGTGTATTGGTGGAAAGAGTTTCCGCTGGCCTAGTTTGCAAAAAAGAACTAGAAGAACATAGGAACATAGAACATAACGGAGAACATAGCTGAGCGGTAGGATAACTCCTACCAATGTTCTGACGAAGGAAGTATAGCATAGACACCATTCTACAGGATTCTACAGTAGACTAAAGATCATCATAAATGGAGGGAGATTTTCCAGAAGTTTGGTCGGGTATATCATGATGTTCAGCAGTGATCAAACCGTAGGAAATGGGAGTAAGTTTTTAGCAATAAAATATAGGCAGACAGAGATATCTATGTATAACGTCACGCAGGAACTAAAATTCAAAATCGTTATTAAAGTTTTCGGCGCGATTAGTACATATAGAACAGTCTTATCAGACATAACATCCGTCTAGTCAGAGATTTCTCCCTTTTCAACGGAGGTATACTTTTAGATTTTACACCCTATTTCGCATATCTCTAAAAATATTCTTCCCCCTGTATTATTTTAAGTACTTATCCATCCTAAGGTTGTCTGGAAAAGATCGCTCTCAGCGATAAGACCGCCATTGTGCTCGTTAATTTAAGTTTTTGTAGAAGCTGTATTACTTTTTGGTGTACAATAAAGTTTATTCTATTCTATTCTAAAGTTCTGAATGGGCAATCAGTTTTAGCAGATACAATTTACCAAATATAGCATCTATAAAGGAAATAAACAAACCCTAAAATGTTATTAAAAAGAAAAGAAGATTTGAATACTGTTCTATTTGTTGGCCCATTATCCCTTGTCTAAAAGTTTTTAATGCTTTTCAAAGAAATTGAGGGAATAGTTTTTCTTTTGATGTGATGAGCTCGGTAAAAGTTATTTATGATGAATAAAACTGGTGGAAATGGAGCACTTACATAAAAATGCATTATTCATTGTTGATAGGAAATGGAGTTGTGGGATTGTTCGTTCAGCCATTGCGGCCCTGAACTACAAAGAACAACTGTATGAACACGGGCGGATTTTAGTCATTAAAAAACTGACTGAAATCCGCTCGTAAGACACTTCCCCTCTCGTTTCTCCCAGAGTGAAAGAAGTTATTTGATGGTTTCCCAACAACAACAAAACAAGCAAGATTGAAAACTGCGGTTGCTGACGACCAATTTTCTATTACATATTGTCAATAGGTTTCATTCTTTAGCCTGTTTTCATTCAAGTTGTTTCTTCAATAAAATCAGTAGCGGTTTTAATAGTTTTTCTTATTTTGATTTATTCTTGTGATTACATTATAGCTTTGAGATTGCTTCATATATACCTGTCATGCCTATCATCACCATTTCAATGATGTCTAATATAAACGGAAAAGGCTTGATTGTCTTCTTTTCCTCTTTTGAATATGGTATAGTGTTTGTTTCATAATGCGCAATTACCTCATAAATATCCGTGAAGGTCGATAGATTTTACTATTCATGGAAGCTTACCTGTATGGGCTTCCATGAATAGTAAAATCTATCGAACCAAATTGGAGGGTATACCGTTATACGGTGTTGATAGGAAAGCACCTGTCAGGGCAGTGGGATTGTTCAAAATAGTCATCAGGAGTGCGAGTGACTTTTAGAAGTTATTCCACTAAAAAAGGGCAATAGAAACCAAAGTTTTATCAGGTTTTGGCTTTTGATACCTTATTATTGATCACGCAACACGTGTAACGTTGCTTCTGTTAAGTTTTGGTCTTAAGTTAAACCCCTGTTGTACATAAAAAGTCCGACTTCAAAGTTAAATTGTTGACAATTTAGCACACCTGGCGCCTAGGTTGGTGAAATTTCTTGTTGGCTTCCAGCTATTTTGGTCCGAACTTATTGCGTTACGTTCCCGTACGAACTTAATATTTAACATGGGGACGTAATATATTTCGAAGGACGCCGAAGTAATTTCAATTTTATGGTAGCGCGTCAGAGATCAATAATGTTTGGAAGGAAAATGATTCTGCGACAAAATTGACTAGCTGAAACATGGTTAGGATTGTCAAGATGATAAAGTGAAAAAGATTTCTTTTTGAGAATAATACGTAGTTTACTCAGAGGCACTCAGAGCTAATATTGCTCCCGTTAGTCAATTTTAACACCGTTTTAGAACCTTACAAAAGATCTGAAAGAATTTACGAGTTCTAGTTTTTACGTTTACATTGAGATAAGTGTAGTAGTCGTTAAAAATATGGGTTTAGAAACCCTGTACACAATTTTTGGGTCGTCTATAAAACGCACTCTTAATAATAACGACAAAAATGAAGATCGTAAATATAAGTACTACCTACACGAACCTACCAAAAAAAGTACTTAATTTTACGCACTGCGGTATGAAAAAAAAATCTAATTGATAGACACATTATGGTGTCAAAATTTGTTGTCATTAGTGAACTACTCTGGAACCTAACTTGCTTTCGTATTACTAATGATCGGAAGCAATGCGGGTTGAAGGAAGAACGATGGAAAGTCAAGCATCTTATCTGCTGTACGGAAAGTTAAACCGTTCACGATAAAAAACTAGCAATATTCTATCTACAAAGGTATAATCATATAGCCATAACACACTGATGTTTTTACTCTCCATATCACAGATATTCGACGTGGCTTTGAAGGCTGGTTAACTTAATTGAGACTGGATTTGATAACTATGTCTACCGCATTCTAATTGAGTAGTGGGCCGTAATACATAAAGTTTGTGCCCTGAAATCGCTAGACGATAACAGTGACCTCGAAGGAGAAGCCGGGTCGACTTAAATGTCTTCCTCAAGAATTCACAAGATATGACTTAGAATCGGGTAGGTACACTGAAAGAAATGAAAGGAGGCCTATACTTGTTAATAAAATAACTTACAATGCTGCTAATCGTTTTCTGTTTGCAGAAATGTTTGGACTTTAGCAATTTGACCCTGTGTTTGCTAATTTAATTTTTCGGTTACGCTACAATGATTCCGCCAAAGGTGGAACATAAAATTGACTGTTGTGATATAGGAAAAAACCAGCACAAAAATAAAACGTTGTTATGAAAATAAATGTTCGCGCCAATGAACGACACTGACATGAAGAAAACATTCTTGTAAAAAAACTAGAAATAATCCGAAGAAGCAAAAACATATAGGTATTTATAGGTACACATTCGGTACATTTTTTCATTGACGTCTACTTTGTGACTATCAAAAACGATGCCATAGATTTTTTTGTATTTGTTTAATTGATATAAACTAGTGCTTGATTGCGATCCTACCTGATGTTAAGCAGTGATGCAGTCGTTGATGGTGAAACGCATTAGGTTTTCACTCTAGCCTTGAAGACACCTAAATTATAATCGGACGGAAACACCGCAGCAGGCAAATTGTTCCGGTCCTTCGATGTGCGCGGTATAAATAATTCGATGTGGCAACAAACACTTAGTCCGGCCTTTAGAGGTGTTAACAATGTAAGGGTTGAACACTCGCCATACGTTGGGTGGTCCGATGGTAGAAAGGCGACGGTGAAATCAAGTCATTCCCACGCACACTGCGAAATAAATTTTATAGAGTAAACTGTTTGAAGATGTTTTCTTGGGATTCGGCAACCCAAATTAGTTCATGATGGTTCAATTTTTAGTCTAGCATCTCCTGACGCTCTCACCAGCGGCTCCACCGGCGTGAAAAACATAAATATTTGACAAGTACGCAACTACTGCTGTGACAAAAACTAGATTTTTTATTTCTAAAGTCGGGTCATGGTCTCTGAGGGTTTCAAACATCATAAAATAAAGAAATATGATTAACAAATATGAAAACGTCCTAACATACCTACAGATTAGGACTATTGTAGGATGCCTAATTGCTGAGTATGATTAATCGAGGTTCATAAGTTGCTAAGGAACCTATCTATCCTTGTACTTGTATCCCCCAGACCACTTTAGGCTTCAAGGGTAACGTAAGCGTTAGTAAGTTGCTTTATTATTATTATAAGTGCGAATCCCACCCAGCTATACACCTGTGCGGTACCTGGATAATATATCTCTCTTCACTGTATTTGACACCAAGTGCTGTGAATTTATCGAGTATCCCAAATCCGTTGATAACCCAGTTCTCGGTCGTTGAAAACCGTTATATCTACCATATAAGTACTTTCGCCTCTAGTTTTCCGCTTATGGGGGCTTTAAAGCATGTGTTTACATCACGTTTATTGCAAGGCATAAACGGTTTTGGGATCCGCGCGCTGTTTACAAGCGTTATGTACTTGAGGAAAGTGGATTAAGTTTGCATAACAACTGCAAATAAGATTAGCTAAACAAAAACTTTCCAGTACGATCATTTTATCTAGACAGATAGATGTTATTGGCTCAATACGAGTTAAATGAACCACGATGATTTATTTTTAAAAATGTACTAGACGGATCGAGACGATCGGAAAAAAGTTGTATATAATGGAAGAGATAATCTTGAAGTTTTCAACTCCAGAATCTCTAAGTTTTCAAACTATCACAGTTCTTCGCGACTACTTGTGCGTAAATTAAAAAAGTTAAGCCTTTCTAAACTTTTTTATATTCAACTAGGTCGTGTGGAGCTCTTTTTTCTGCGTTATGCAAAACATATATTGTGTAAATATCGTCCCATTTACTTCATATTGAGCTGAACCCAAGCATCTTCCGAGCCATTTCTCGGCGTACCAAGCGCGAATCTTCTTTTTCGTTGAAATGTGTTTTGTGAACCCATTATCATTCTTGCTTGTTTTTGTTTCGAACAGTCTTTTTGAGCTACAGACTGGCTTATTGAGATATTTTTATTTATTCATCTTATGTTGTCCCGACGGTATTGATAGTAAATCTATTGTTTTCAGGTTAGAAACAGCTATAATAATATTTTGTGCAAATAAAGCCAGACTAAAATGAATCCTTTTAGTTGTGAGTTTGTAGAGAATAACCCTTTGTCTCGTTGATAGTAGTGACAGATATGACAACCTACTTTGGAATAATACACTTCTGGACACATCTATTGGCCCACCTTGTATTTTCAGTTTCGTTTGGTCCTAGCTAAAATGTTATATTAGGTCGAGCAAAAAGTTTTTATGCAGTTTTGAACCTGGCACATTCACAATTTCATTCAATAGTCTTTTTTTGAATTTCGAACACAGAATTTAAAGAAACAAAAGACAATTTGGAGCCTGTTTGTTGATATCAAACAACCGAATACTAAGAAAACTTGGTTTTATTGGTTTACTTGGATTTAATTCTTGAAAAAGTGATTGATATCTTTGGTTTTGCAACAAACATTACTTATTCTTAACATTAAGGTGAAGTTCTATCAATAATCTATGGATACTTCACCTGAAGTCGCCGCCCAAGCTGTGGCACTTATTCAGGCCGGACACAGCCAAAGAAACGTGAGTGCTCAACTTAATTTAAGTCGATCTGCGGTCCGAAATGTTTATCGGAGGTACCTAGAGACTGGCGGCTTTGTTCGTCGCCAAGGAAGGCCACGATCTCGGGTCACAACTGAAAGGCAGGATCGATTCATCGTTACGGGGCACCTGTGTGGTCAAATAGACTCTCAGGTGTCCGTCGCTGCAGGACTAAAATTAATAGTTTGCAGCGGAAAATGGCCATCCGCATCGCACGTGGATACCGAACGGTATCCTTCGAGGCGGCAACTCTCCTGGCACGCTTTCCGCCACTGGACATTCTGGCGGATATGGACGCAAGAGTCTATAATCGGATTCGTGATATGCGCCAAAGTGGCAATAGCGTGCCGGGAATTGCTGTAGTAAGGCTGAGGCGGCAGGAACGGCGACACGCGCGCGAGCGGCTACAGCAGCCGCAATTCTCGTGCAAGCGCGTTGTCGAAGCCGTTCTACCGCACTTCGAAACCTGGCTGGCAAGAAAGGAGCGCATCTCCTATAGACTGACTCAGGTGCTGACCGGGCACGGCTGCTTCGGTGAGTACCTGAACAGAATTGGGCGAGAGGCCACGGCCAATTGCCACCATTGCGGGGGCAACCTGGATTCAGCACAGCACACGCTGGAAGAGTGTCCAGCGTGGGCCACAGAGCGACGAGTCCTGGTCGGCAAGATCGGGCGAGATCTGTCTCTGCCAGCAGTAGTGAGGGCTATGTTGGCGGAGCCAGAAAACTGGAGGGAAGTTGCTTCCTTCTGTGAGACCGTGATGGTCCAGAAGGAGGCCGCTGAGCGAGATCGTGAAAGGGCCGATCCCGCTCGGAGAAGAAGGCGTCGGGGAGGCAACCGCCTTGATGCCTAACACGCCGAAACCCCGCTTGCATTGAATGCAAGTGGGACTTTAGAACCATGGGCGCGCAGAGTGGGGACTCTACTCGCTCATCGAGGGATTCCAGGGAAGACGGTAGCACAGTGATCACGTGCTGCCGTGCATAAAGAAGGTCAGGGGAGACCGTTATAAAGTCTTCTCAGGGATGTGTCGTAACAGGCGTTGCACTGAGGGGGTTCCGGAATGGTCTTTTGAGAGGTAACGGGGCCCCTTCTATGTGCTGATGGTGATCACCGGGGTGGTTTTAGTGAGGTAAAAATCCCACACTCCCCGGACTTATCCCCAAAGTCCGGGCGCCTTTTGAAGGTTTCCCCTCGAAAACAAAAAAAAAAAAAAAAGGATCGATTCATCGTGACGACCAGCTTGAGAAATCGTCACCTTACCTCCATTGAGATACAAAACCAACTTCGCGACTTCCACGGAGTATCTGTGAGCGCTCAAACTGTTCGGAGAAGGTTAAAAGAACGCGATATTACCATATCGCGTTCTTTCCACACAAGCCAGCTAATGGGCCCAAACTAACGCGAGCCCACCGAACAGCGCGCCTTCATTTCGCACGCAGTCATTTAAATTGGACACAGCAAGATTGGAGCCGTGTACTCTTTTCTGATGAGTCTAAAATTGTGTTACATGGCAATGATGGAAGAAAGAAGGCCTACCGACGTAAGGGAGAGCGTTTCGCACAATGCTGCTTTGAAGAGAGGGTTGCTTATGGCGGTGGCTCATGGACTGTCTGGGGCGGTATATCCGCGAGCGGCAAAACTCAACTTGAGGTTGTTACAGGACCACGGCTGCCAACATTAAATGCTGAAAGGTACATTCGTGAGTGCTTAGAACCTCACGTGATACCATACGCGGACTATGTGGGCCCAAATTTCCTTTTTATGCATGATAATGCAAGAGCCCATGCGGCCGGCATCGTCAGGGAATATCTTCGGGATGTGAACATCACAGTTATGGACTGGCCAGCCAGAAGCCCAGACATGAACCCCATTGAGCACATGTGGGACGAGCTAAAAAGACGTGTTAGGGCTCGTCAGCCAGTTGCCCAGACGATGCAGGAGTTGAAAACTGCCATGGAAGAGGAATGGGATATGATCCCTCAAAATTTCATAGAGCGGTTGATAAACTCTATGCCTAATCGTATGAGAGCTGTGGTAGATGCCCATGGAGGCAACACGCGTTATTAAATTAAACCTTTATTTGATAAAACATGTTTTTTATTCAAAAATCAATTGCCTTTAACAAGGCGCATATCCGACTTGTTAGGCGTAGCTCCATGTCGTATAGTATTCTGAATTCAAATTTAAAACAATACGATCGAAAAAGATGGTAAAATGTATCAGGTTTAAAACTGCATCAACAGTTTTTGTTCAATCTAGCAATCATATTTCGGTAGGGGCCATCGAAACCTAAACTCTAAGGTGGGCCAATAGATGTGTCCAGAAGTGTATATTATTACAGCTGTGTATTATAAACTAAAGAGACCCAGCCACCATTGAACGTGGCAAACATGTCTGGACCGTTTCTTTTTTTTTGTCATCCTGCATGCACGTTTTTGTATTATTCTTGTATGTGTACACATGTTTTAGCAAATAAATATCTTATCTTATCTTATCCAGTCGTGTAATGACCCCGACTGACGAATTGTGCATCGTGGGTTTAAATCCAGGCAGGCGAGTTTATGTTATTTATTTCATCACCATTGCTCTCAAAATGGTAACTGTAAATATCGAGAGTAAACCGGCATGGCTGGAATTAAAATTTCGTAGAGATGTGACATTCACCAAACTGCACTGGGTCCGGGTGGTACTTTACTGCCCTTTCCTTCTCCTGAAGAGAACATTCTAGATAAGTCTGATTACGTAAGGCAAACAATAATAAATTATATAGATAAGAATATCATATTTTAAAACCAATAGTCAAATCTTTGCACATTGATAAATGATAAATGATAAATGATAAATGATCTTTATTTTGCAAGTAGGTTTTATAAAAACACTTTTACACGTCAATTTTTTTTTTTTTCGTCAATTAATGCTAGATGAGGCCAAATACTGAAAAAACATTAAAAACTTACTTCTATAAATCATTTGATATTTATTTATGCTCAATTACATCTCTAATAAATCGTTATTTGGACCAGTGTGAATGTTTAAACCGGTAGACATTAATTGTAATATGTTAACACGCTCTAAATCAACGCATTTACTAGGTAACCATCCATTATATGCGGCTCAGTCGCTATACATCATTAAGACATTCCTTTACGGTGATAACCTTTTTTATACATTTAGATATCTGGCTAGTTTGAAAAAAGAAACAAGCTGGCTGGTTGTAAAATAAAAATGTAAGTAAAAAAAAAGTTTGTAGTGTCAACACTAATGTTTTAGGCGGGATTTTATCGACTGAACTTTAGTTGCTTTATTTTTGCAAATTGATTATTTATAGTAGAAATTATAATGTAAAATTGGTGACGTTATGTTTTTCAACTGCTTACACAACTGGATGATGAAAAGGTATTATTGAAACAGGCGTGATCTTGGTAGAACGGAGGTGAGAATTTTATTTTAGAATTCAGAAGGCTGACTAGAGACATTTGCTGCCAAATACTGAAAAAACATTTGATCTTTACTAACAAAGATTTATAGAAAACTAGCTTTTGCCTGCGCGGCTTCGCTCCCGCTCTTCCCTACTCCACCCTACTATACCCTACTCTACACTACCAAACTTCACATAAGCCATCTACTAAATAGTCCGAACAAAGCCTAAACATTTGGTTTGGATAGGTGAGCCCGTTCTTATTTTGCTGTTGCAAATAAAGTGTGTTTATTCGTTTGTACCATTTTATTTATTATGTAATAAATTGTTATCTCATTCATGTAATAAGGTCAATATTTACAATTTAAAACGTAATTAATTGGATTAACGTTTTGTTTAAGGACACAAAAAGCATGAAAATCGTAAGTTATAGATACAATAACTTTACATGATTTTGAATAATTTATTTTCTTACCTTAATGTAGGTTTGCCTTCTTTATTTTAATGAGTCTGATGACGGGATTATAGAGCATTATCAAATCGATGGTAAGTTAAGCCATTATAATATCTAAGATTTTCGCAATATTGCTGTTTTTTCAGGAAGGATATAGACTTTTAAAATCTCTTTTGCTTCATTTCCTTGATGTCAATCGGCTAAAGGAAATATCTATTTTTTTAATTGGACTTTGACGAACTGTATCCGTTGCCCAAAAAATCGTAGTTTAAAAATTCACTACCGCCTGATATTAGAAACTGCTAAATGATTGCAGTTTTTAAAAGACGAGTGATATAACGTTTTATTTTCATTTCATCATAGTTATGATATCGACATGTACGTATTTAATTTATTGATATAAGTGTACATAATTTTGAATTAAAAGCGGCGGGCATCCGTTGCGTAGTAAAACGCGTGTGCGCGAGTTTACGCGGACGGTCTCCGTCGCGGATTATACACCTGCAGTGTCGCTTGTTTAACTATAATTCATTAAACCTCAAGCGAACGCCGGCGTTCGCGCACCTATTGTCTTTCTATTGTGTCTGTAATTTCCACGATTGAAAGGTGAAGGTGTGAATGTAGTCGTGTCGATGGAGAACTTAATATATTATTACGTATCAAAATGGGCGAGGGGCCCGGGCTCTCCGCGACGGATGCACGCGCCTGTCACCGCAATGGAATACTTTTGTATGGGACCGCGCGGGTGTCCGCCTTACGCAGTTTCAGCCCTTAGTTGTGTCTATGCACGCAAAAATCAACACTAGGTTAATGTGTTGAAATTAAAGTTTTAAATGATTTATAATTGACTTCAATTTCAATTTTCAAACATCAATCAAACATTTTGATAAATTTAATCATCGTGTCGGCCATTAACGTTTAACACATAAATAATTATTAGACTGCAAGTAATTATATAGTATCAACAAACTAGTTTATTAGACGAGTAGTATGTACCGTGAAATATATTATTATAAGCGTTGCGTGTTAAGTAGGTACCTACTCAAACGTCACGCTATGCTAACATTAAAAGGGGTAGGCTGGCATATTAGTTGCTAAGGTTTGTAAACATTTGTTTATTTATTTATTTATTGTTAATTAAAACGGTACACGTCCAAATACATAAACAAGGTAAACATATACACCACTAATTTTTAATAAGTACAAATACTTAAAGGGCTTATTAGAAAAGATCATGTTATTATTTATGTAAAGTCTCAATAAATAATATTCATAAACAGCACCAAAGTTATTAGCATTTGTTTATATCCTAAAATGTCACTCAATATATGGTAATGAAAAATTGTAAAGGTTATTGATTTATGAATGAAGAATGACGATCAGAATGGAAAACACTGCGCATAGTGATTTCTAGTAGCATATGTTATGAATGATTGTTTCAATTATGAATTTACAACTTATGCCTCGTGGACAAATTTGAGATTTCGTTTTTTTTTCTTACTTTTGACTACAAAAATATGACCAGTAACGAGTACGGATAGACCCTGAAAAATTATATTTAAAACAGTTCTCGCATTGCGTTTGTATACTATAAATATTATGAAGCCCTAGTTAAAAAAAAACGTCCTTTAAATGGAGTTTCATGTTGGGCAGTCGTGTCCAACCACCAATTAGTCAAAGGGGAATTACATTGGTACCCACATTCTTATGCAGGTATACTCGTGGTTTATTGCCTCGCGTGTTAAGTGCCAGTCATTTCTTTTGTTCATAATGATCGAGGCTAAATGTAAAAGTCATTAACATTCAGCTAATCTGTGTAATGAACCTGCTTTTGAATTTTATAAATGGCAGAAACTTATCAACGTCAAAGGTGACACTTTCGTCGGAGGAAATAGAGTGCCTCGTTAGTCTAGTAATTATTTATTAAATAGGTATCTACTTTATGCATACAAAAAGAAGGACTTAAGAAACTGGGGCCATGAGTTGACTTCCAAAAGGTAAACCATGGTCCTGAAACGCCAAAGGTCACTGAATTAACATAAGTGTGGTTTTAGTGACTAAAAGTCTAACACGCCCTCCCTCTCCGCCTTAGCGCGCGAGAAGTCATTGGATTCTCTCCTATCGTCGCTCACACGCCCTACGAACGCGCACGACTAATGTGGAGGACGCCTTAACCATTGATACAATACAATACATTCATCATCCTAGTGTTGATTACGAGTATCTGGTAAAGGATCTTAATTTGGATCCGGGTCGAACAAAAGTGTTATTGGAATTTTCCAAGTAGAATTATTTTAGTAGCAACTCGGGTTACTACCCGGGTACAAGGAACAAGATATTAGACAACAGTTACAAAAAAAATAGTATTTTTTTTTATTCGTGGTCCTACTCCCAAAATACTACTAAAAATTATTTTTTTATTGCTGGAGGTTGAGACCGCGGTCCCAGTCCAATGAGCTCCACGACCCAGATAAAAGTCTGACTCTCCCTCGCTGCATCAAAAGCGAGAGGAGTTTGATGATATTTCGCCAAAAAAAGGGAATAATCTCGTGATAAGTTATTATACAAGTGGCTATATTTATACCACAGTAAGTAAATATAATATGAATACAGTTCTGTAATACATTCTCTAAATTACTCTTGTGTTCCAAATTACATACGAGTAGTTATTAATTAGCTGTCTGCGCTGTCTTCATTACATAGTATATTTCAAGAGTGAAAAGTAAATTATATTATTATTACGAGTAATAATTTATAAGCGTAAGAAGTTTACGCTTAAGTCAATACGTGTCTGTTACTTCTCATTTCATTTAAATAACGTGGGGGAAGATATTATCTACACTTATAATAAAGAGGTTAAGTTTGTTTTTTTTTGTTTTTAAGAGGTATAATCTCCGGAATTACTGGTCCGATAGCAAAAATTTTTTCACTAATAGAAAGCTGCTTTATTCTTGAGTGACATAGGCTATATTTACCACACCAGTCATGGTCTACCCTACAGTTGCCATCACGGATCTTGAGCGTTCGGCATCAGAGTGGGAATCGCTTTGCGTATTCCATACATTGGCGAGCCAATCAATACATCAGCGCAGGGAACGAATTAGGAGTGACGTCTATGACGGCGAGCGGCGAGCCAATCACTGACACTCCCCGCCTCCGCGTCTCACATCGCACCACTAAAGAGACCGAATATTTGACTTCTGCGCAACCGCTCAAGATCCGTGATGGCAACTGTACCTAGTGTGTATGGGTCGACTCCTGAAAGAGTTACACGTGGTCCTGAAACGCAAAAAGCAACTGAAGGAATATAGAAAAAAAAAATCGAAATCTATTCAGTAATTTGATAGAAAAGAAATAGCAAATATACACACATACACAAAATTCAATCTTTGCAGACTATGATCCACCTTAAACTTTCGTCTTGCACCGCATGCACAGTCGCCTGTATATGTTACGATTTAATGGTTGCGTCATCGAATGCTCTTGCCGTGGATAAATACTGACCCCAACATAATGTAATCTAGTTAAAACAAATGTCATTGGGAGTCATTGCTCTGTGATAATTGTTATTGCCAAGCTACAAGGTGGACCGATGACCTGGTGAAGGTTGCGGGAAACCGATGGATGCAGGACGCACAAGAACGTTCGTTGTGGCGACGCTTGGGGGAGGCCTATGTCCAACAGTGGACGTGTATCGGCTTAAATGATGATGATGAATTGTTATTGTTTAATCGCATTGTAGGTTCGTTCCTAGAGTCTATTTCGCAGAGAGCTCAAAAATGTTGGATTAAGTCCGTTCCTCGAATTTTAAGTTATGTGCATTGTAAAATTTGTTGTTTGGCAGACTCAAAAAAGTATTTACGAGATGTCTGATCGTAATCATTTGAGAACTCTAAGCCCCTCCATTCGTATATAAATCTTAGCTAGTTAGAGTTTATTTGGATAGAGTTCACTGGTACTCTAACCAAATGTCAAGCACTGGCTTGATCGCCTGGCCGATACGGTAAAACAAACGGTGGAAATCTACTGGTTATGCCAGTAAAAGTATTATACTCCTTCCCACTGAAAAAAAAAATACCAGTGCCTGACAAGCAGAACGTAGCAATATGTTTCATTACAGCAAATATCACGACAATTGTACTATGTCATCGGAAAATTGCGAATGCCGTAAGATTGTAAAATATCACGGGAAAGTGTAAAGTATTTTTTCTAAATACGACACGGTTTTGTAAGAAACTAATCTATGAATGTTACTCGTATACAAAACGACTTCTTCATATTATTATTACATATACAATCTCACGGAGTCTGAAATCCAATGACAATTGTACTCGTATATTTTCGATTTGCGATATATTTCAACTACAATAAAACTCAAAAATTTAATTTTAATTAAAACGTAACAAAATAAAATGATTTAGTTTTTTTATGACATAAGAATTTTAATGTTTCTTGAAAATGGAGCCTTGAAACGAGTAAAATATTCATATATGATCATGAATCATTTTCTAAAAAAAAACTATAATTCATCGTCTGTGCCTATAATCACAGACCTTTTACAGAAAATCATATCTCAATCGGTCAAGCCATTTTGAAGATAAGTGAAAACATTCGTTTACATACACAGACAAATGACATCTCACCCTAAAAGGATATACCGTGTTTGTTACGTTGAGGGTAATAAAACAAAGTTATCGTTAACTCACAGCTGGTGCACACCCTCACTGTACCCGTAAGAGAAATTGAGCACTTGGGCCTACAATAATATTTTAAGTTTGTACCCAATTGTCAAATTTACATCCCAGGAACGACCGATCGTTAGGAAATCAGCATCACGTCCAATCATAATGATCTTTAGGTCCTCAATGTTCGCGAGGGCCCTTAGCATCCAAATGCTTCTTTTTGCTCGCCTCATTTAGTCGAATTCGATTTGGTACGCAAATGGACGGATTCAGCGTATCCATAATCTAGAGAAACAAAAAATACAAATGTCTTCCGGAAAACTTGGAGTTAAGTGTAATAGGTTTGAATGTTAATCGGAATGTTAAGCTTGATAATGATTATTACTTTTATTTGTTCCAATAAAAGTTGACTTTGTTTTTTGACTAAAAGTAGAAACCAGACATTTTTGCTAGGCTTGCGGACGGAGCTTGCCGTCTGGCCGTGCGGTACCTATCCGAACTGAGCCCTTCTCGTCGCTGGCTTGTAGCGAACGACGTGCGCTTCAAGGAGATGTCAGCACCAGACAAACCGTAGGAGCCCAGCAGAGTTCTGACCCTGCTAATCAAACTAAAAAGTATCAATTCAGTATTCTTAAGCAGTTCTATTCATTTATTGCCTAACTAATGTCAGTCCAACTAAGGTTACCGACAAAGCCCGAAGAATAGCCAAACTTAAGTGGCAGTGGGCAGGGTACATTGGGACACAGAGAAAGGTTCTAGAGTGGCATTCACGTACCGGAAGACGCAACGTTAGAAGGGCCTCCTACAAGGTAGACCGATGACCTAGTAACGGTGGACGTCTTTCGGCTCAAATAGTGATGAATTTTGATGATGATGTAATTGAGTAATTCATGTAAATAGTACACGCTGATCACAGCCAACTTAATGTATATACAGTTCCGGCACAATAATCATAGCCATGCACAAGGGAGTAATAAAATAGACATACTTACGCAATTCTCTTTCTTTACAGATACAATGGCCACGGTGACAATATACGTGGCGCTGGCATTGTGTTGTGCCATTGAGGCCATTCACCTCAACTTTCGAACAAACCCGACTCAATTCCTACTGGACCACCCAAGTTTGCACCTCTCAGGACCTGGCGCTGCCTACGCAAGAGTTGCAGCCTTTGGACCACAACCTGCTCGTTTAGCTGTCAATGGATTTGGGTAAAAAAACCTTTAAAAAAAGTCAACATTTTCAAAGAGAGTCATCATTTATCTCTTAATAAACTAGTGCGCCTCACCATCAACGATTGCATCACTGCTTACCATCAGGTGGGATCGCAGTCAAGTACTAGTTTATATCAGAAAAAAAAAAGCTATTGATCTGTTGCAGTTAGCATAATGTCAATTACATTGTGAAGGTATTAAAGCTCTTTCGAATATGTAACTAACTTACAAGCACTTGCTATTTTGCATAAACGATTTGAAGGTTGCTTTTGGAACACAAATTGATGTTGACATGTGTTAAATTATTTTCTTGAATAGTATAATTGAAATTTGCTGCTCTCAACGTCTGCTTGGGAATACGGAGCATGAGTTTATGATTTTCATTTCATAACATAATGCGAGATTCTCGCATAGTTGTTGTGTTGCAACAACTATGCGAGAATCTAATATTGAGTATGTAATAATCTCTAAGAGATGGAATAATAGAATATGACGTGTACAATTGCGGAACGAAAAGGTTAATCAGTGTCAATGTATTTTTTTCAAGCCACATTATCCCTGTTTGATACTAGGTATAAACTAGCTTGCCAGTGACTTTCCCTTCCCAAGGGAACATACTCCCAGGATAAAAATTACCCTTTATCGTAATCTAGGGTATATTATTATTATTACCTATTCATTATCAAAGACAAAGTTGAAATTAACCTTTACACATTAAAACTATACGCCACAAAACTGTATAGTCTGCCCGTGTGCTAAGTTACATCGAAATCCCTTCGTCGTTAAGACATGACAACAGACAGACAAAGTTACTTTCGTATTTATAATTTTAATATGAATTTGTATGGACGAAAACAATTAGTAACTGTTTACACAAAGCTGCTTTACCTTTTCATTTTGCGACTGCACGTTTGTATTTCATACTTCGTATATTCCTAGTGCCCCAGTTGTCGTCCGCTCCGAACTATTTTCACCTTGCTGTTACGGACAGGTCCTTATTCGCAAATTGTACAATTATTTGTTTGCACCGTGTTTGCACTGAATGCTAATATTCGCTCTTTGTGTTGCATGTACCTGTTGTAAAATGCACTGATTCTGTCTACAGCCCGACGATTGACCCAGCCCACTATGGATCGACGACAAGGTTACTTGCTCTTTATGTGTTTGACTAACACTATTAACTAAATAACGACTAATTAATCTGCAGTTTAATCTGTAGTTAGTTTAACATTTGTTAACTATTAACGACACTAATCAAGTAAGAACACAGAACTAACTTATACCTATCTACGTTTAGGGTAATATTGAACTTGATGAAAAAAATATTTTTACTTACCTCAGAAAGTGACGACCAGCATGGCCGGAATTAGTAGGGAACTGTGCCCAAACTAAAAATATTCCATTACACAGACAAACGGTACGTCGTATTAAAGCTTAAGAGTACGGCTTTACAGTAGTTTAATTTTTATGATCAGAGATAGAGCGAGAGACACTATAAATAAGATTTAAAAAAAAAACGCCTCATCATTTTGAATAGCAATCATTGACATAAATACAACAATGATCTACAATAACAGTGACAGTAAGTTAGTATGAGAACGCCTTTAATTTTATGAAAATGTTCGAAACACTATCAGTGATACATATTCATAGAGGCTAGTGAAGAATGAGTCAAAAATCAAAATACCACGCAAAACGTATTTACATTGATGAACATAATATATTGGTAATACATAGTCACTTTCAAACATCGACATTAATTGCAATATCGAAGAAGAACTCGTCGTCTAACAGATATTTTTTGGATATTCAGGCGAATTAGCAAAAAATATACAATTGGACATGCAATAAAACACTAAAAACATAACACTTGAATTTTTATTTAGTCATATAAATAAGTAAGTACAGACATTTGCTTAAATATATTTATTTCTTAATATTATAACACATCATCACTACAATAATTACTCAGACAAGACACATTGAATGTTTTTATCCTCTCTTAAATTTCGAAAGGAAGAACTAGATAGCTTCGAAGATGTGTTATCAGGGAATGAGGCTGATGCCGTTATATTTGCTTGATTAGCAACTGGTGGAATTGAAGGTAGTTTAGGTAACCCAGATTCATTTTCCTGTAGTTCTTCAACCTGTTTATGTATATCAGCCAATGTATTTTGTAGTTATGGTGTTAAAGTTCTTACAATATGCTCTCATATTCGATGGAGGCTACAGTTCATTTCAGGTACATTGACTTCGTGAGCGTCAGAATCCAAATCGTAAACAAACCAATCCAATATGCACAGCAGAATATAAACATTTAAAGCGTAAAGGAAAGTCCGATAAAGGATAGCATGGAGCCAATGTTACAAAACAGTAATATGTTGTAAGATCGACGCAACGCAAGACTGACACATACATTTTGTTTTGACAGTTTAGTTTAAAGAGCGCAGAAATGTCAAAATAATTTTAGGACGTTTGGGTGCACGCTCTTGAAAATATTGTGGATTCATAATGTGTACCGTGAGTACCATCAAAACGCGCGGCGGCTCGAAAAGTG
The DNA here is from genome assembly GCA_910589285.2 of Mythimna ferrago. Lineage (NCBI taxonomy): Eukaryota > Metazoa > Arthropoda > Insecta > Lepidoptera > Noctuidae > Mythimna > Mythimna ferrago. The sequence continues at coordinate 14,183,880 of OU342687.1, forward strand.
GTGTCCAGTTAACTTTTTAACTTCTGCAATACAATTGTAGTATTTACAAGTATTTTATATGTTTAGTCTGACCTTCAGGCGTCTTACTACAGATAAGAACACTTTCTGTCTTATGCGTGTACCCAAACGTAAATGCAATTTGTATCGATTTATCCTCATCCTCCATGGTTGCTATGAAACAAAACGACTCAAAAACAATTAACATACTTACTTTTTTTGGATTTTTTCTCGCCACTCCTAGAGAAATGGATTGTTGCGACTTATTTTTATTTATTTTAGAAGTAATTTTCATATAATAAATAATTAATGGAACGTATAGTTGATTTTTGGGCAGGATCCGGCCATGTCTTTTATACTAAAATTTAACAGCTGAAATATTTTACAAGCTTTAATCGTCCATTAATTTTATTTCGACACATTTAAACCTAACATAAAATAAATAAGACAGTGATTTATGAATATTGCTAGAGCTACAAAATCGCGTAAAAAAATCCTGTACACATATGACCCTCTTTTAACAGTCGATTTTATCTCTACACTATTTCTGTATATAAATATTGAATACTTTCTGATAACATAGGGTGAGAATACATTTTATGTACATGTAAGCCTCAAATAAAGCGTAATATCATTTTATGATACGGTCCTCATGTCACGATATTTTACTACGTGTGTTATTTAGAATTCGTTCTCGGAAAAGTGAAGGAGTTAAGACATTTTTCATTAGTTGAGTCCCTTTATTGAACACATTTATTAGGTACTTCATACGTAGAAATCTAGCTATATTAAAAGTCTATATGATGGAGCTAGGAATTGGGGTAACAAAAACCCTGAACGCTTTATGTGGATGCTAAGTGTTGAGTTTGGTACCACAGTTAGTTTCGCATCATTGAGTCGCGATTAATTGCGTGACGACACTGTTGGCGCTGTGGTTGACTGGTTAGCTGCTGTCTTTCATGTCACGGGTTCGATTCCCACTATGTGTATAGCCCACACATAGTTGTGTTTTAAGTGACTTGTGTATGTGAGCCCAAATGTTTGTAAAGGCAACCATGATTCAGAAGTAGGTAATAAATAGTGCGGGGCAACGTTTTTTACAAAGTGTTCCATGTAAACAAAGAACTAACAGAGTAACTAAGAAATAATGTAAAAGCAATATACACAAAAAAATAATAAACGGCATCTTTGCGTCCGCAAATATTTACAAATTAACTACTGAGGCGTTTGACTGGGCCTGCCAGGGCCGATGTCTGCCAAGGTTGCGGAATTTAAAAACCTTACGACCCGTGCAGATTTTTAGGAATAAAAATCTGACACTCCCTTTTACTCCACATATACAAGGTGTAAGAGACAGCCCTCCGCAAACTTTATGGGTTGCTCAGTAGACGAAACTGAACAACCTTTCAAATTTTTTTTTCAGGAAACGAAAAAAAAAAACGGCCTCGCCATACAAATTGTCCAATCAAGTTTATCATTTTGTATGGTGAGGCTGTTTCGTCTACTGAGCAAGCCCTTAAAGTTTGCGGAGGGCTGTCCCTCACACCTTTTATATATCAATCTTTAACAAACATGCTTTCGTGTTTACGACGAAAAAATAGGATACATATAAGCATTAATTCCTAAACATTTTCATAATTTTGCTTCAATTCTAATTTTATTTTATCGCTCGTATCAATTTAATTTAATATTATTTTAATTTAATAATTTTAATATTTTATTTTGGTTATCTGATAATGTATTTCCAGAGTCTTATCTAATTTATATCTAATGTTAATTCAATTTATAAAATAATAATTTATATGTATTGTCAAATTGTATAGGCTGTGGAGTGTGGACGCCTTTTACTTGACATATTTACACAGAATTTAATGTCTATAAAATTACCTACCTGTATAAGATCTTGTTAATATGTCGTCGGTGTTCCTCATAATAATAAATAAATGAATAAACATGAAACCCCACATTATCTACGTACCTAATAGATATTACTCACGCTCTAAATCAATTGATGTTATCAGCACGTGTAGGTACAAACGCGAATAAGATTCTCTAGAAATTTTCTCATGAACGATTTCAGAGTTTAAATGAGCAAACTCGACTCCGTGTGAACTTTCTTTACCAGTCTCGCAGGGTAAAACTAGAAACAAGTGAAGGTCGCGGTATAAATTCCAGCAAAAGCGAAGGGTAAAGTAGGAAACGTTTTCTTGAAGCTGAATTGCATGATAAACTTCTCGGTGTTTGAACAGGATATTAAATTGTACAAATGGTAGACTGAGGATTTTGTACAAAGTTCTTCTCAACAAAAAAATCTGTTGTACTCTAAATATATCAAAATTGATGGTCCTTCAGAATATAAAATACTCTTGAGACGCACCAAATATATTACTGACACCCTTATATTGTCTATATTTTTTCTACAAGTTCTATCATATATTATATTCTTCTTGACTAACAACTATAATTATGCATGCTATCGACTTGCTTACCAATGTATTATAGCACCTGCATGTCACTTCTTCAACAAAAAAAACTCACTTCTAAAATCTTCCTCCTTGGTATAGTTTCAGCAACCCGCCACCTCCATTAGGATCTGGTCAGGACCCGGCAACTCAGACATGTGGTCTGTCACCTCCATTCTGTGCCAAGTCCCGGTACAGGTCTATTGATGGTTCCTGCAACAACTTTGAGCAGCCATCATTAGGCATGCCTCAGACACCTTATGGACGATTGGCACCTTATAATTATGCTGATGGTGAGTACATTTAATTCAGTTTATTTATTTTTTTTCAATTTATTCAATATTGCCCTGTTTATTTTATTTTTTTAACTGTGTATGCAAAGGTTAATTTACTATGAAGGGTTTTGTCACAATAATGACAATATTGTCACTCATAATGTGTCCGTCTTTTGTTGTTTTGTTGAATGATTTCTTATATAAAAAAAAAAAAACTATTTTTAATTGGAAAATGAAAAATGATAATCCATTACATTGGATGTGTTATTTGGTCTGGCATTTTCACGCGAACTCTTGTGGTGCGGCTAAAGCGGCATAAAGCCACCGCGTCGCTTTATATTCACGTAAACCGCATCGGATAGCTTCGCACCCGCAGTCACGGGTGGTGGAGAAAAAACTAAAGCTACTGTGTTGTTACCAAGTCAGAAACAATTGATGACTATTTATTACAATAAAAAGTAAAAATTACACAATATTTTATTCTACCACATTATAATGTTGTACGTTAATTTTAATGATGTCTGACATTTGATTACGCTGTTTATTTAAATCGCTAGACCAAAGACCAAATAAATTTTCTGAGAAGAAAATTAGACTCGCAGCACGAATGTATATATATTCCACGTCAGCTCAACGTAGCATATGATTTACGAATGCACGAAAACGCTCCAGGTCGGTGCTCGATTTATGCAAATGTATGAAACGCCCACGTTTCAGACATTTGCATGCTATTTCACTCGTCACTGGCAGACCTGCATTATTGATGGTTGCTCACTAAATCTACAAATTAAACGCAGGAGTAATTTTAAAGAGAATTGAGTCTCGACCTCTCGAATGATTCGTGATCTTTGAAGACTAGTGGCATCGTTTATTGGATTTCTAAGTGTCCTCCCAAGTTCCATGGCCTTTTTATTGTCTGAATGAATTTAATTTAAAGTATTTTATCAGCATTTGGGACAAATAATCTCTTTTAAATCGTTTTATTGTTTGGTCCCGTCTGTTTAAGCCTCGATTGCTAGCCTCAAGGCTTATAATAAAATATATTAAAAGTATCGTGTAGGTATCTAATACCAGCGCTTTTGTTTACAATAAACTAGTTAAAGGTTGCATGGTGTAGTAAACCAATGACATAATTTTGTCATTAGTTTACTACAACGTATTTAAACCATTTTGAAAGCAAATATTTTGATTATTGCTAAATATGTCATATCAAAATTATTTTGTACTTTGTTAATAAAGTGTCGGCTTAAGCAGTCGGAATGCGCTCGAGCCCCAGTATTGAAGGCTTGAAGGAACGGGATGGGTTTTTTAGTCAGTAAGAGTCTGACACTATCTCCCGCTCCGCCCAAGGGCGGGGGTTGTCATAAGATGATTTTTCCCATCGAAAAAAAAAAAAAAAAAAGTCGGAATTGAGCCAAGTATTTTTCTGTAGCTTGTAACTTTATAAACTCAAGTTTCTGTGATAATTGAGCGCCATAACGTTTACGGGAAAACCTTCAAAGCCAGATCCACTGAACAAAACTTTTTGATATGTTTCTGACAGTTAATATCAAAATATATACCCATTTATAATTGCTCATCTCAATCTAATAATTTATTTAAATAAATAATTACACATTTTTCTATTAGTTAAAAAAAGAAAGATAAATAAATTGTTAAATATTTTACTGTCACTTTGGAGAGTGAAGTAGCTTCGGTTCGACTAGGAATTATAATTTCAGTTTTTTTTTTTAATTTTTAATCATTTTTTGTATTAATAATCTAAATAATCGTGATATCACTCGTCCTGGCTACGCACGGGTATAATATATTTATATTATAACCTTTCTCGATTATCGCTCTAAGTAGGTATTCGATAAAACGGCATCAATATCTGTCGTGAGATTTAGGAGGAATTAATGGATATATAAAGAAAGACGGACGCGGAGAGCGATTTTGTTTTATTTCAAAATGTAATATTTTTTGTTTATATATAAAATGAATATAGTAGGTATATATTTTTATTCAAGCCTTTAACTACACAACAGAAAAGATTTAACTGAAATCCATTTAGCGAAAAAGGGTTCACAGGTCTTTGCATTTTGTCTTTCATAAAATGCCTTTGTACGGTAACAGATCACACAAGTCAATATGATAAAAATGTAAGCACCAAAAACTTCACCAAAGGTTTTTGTAGTAAGGATTCGCATTCAAAACTACACGAGCGTAAATAATACGCGTGTAGCAGAGATACTTCGTATTAGGGACGGTTCGTAACCCGCAGCTACGCGTACTACGCGCGTAGCATGCGTAGTACGACGCGTAGATTGCGTGCGTAGTAGGTAACGTGGGCTACTCCAAATTATCTAAAAAGTGCTTGAGATAGAAACAAAACAAAAACCGGCCAAGTGCGAGTCGGGCTCGCGTACGAAGGGCTCTGTACCATCACATTACTATAAAAAATTAGACACTGTATCTACCTACCAAACTTTTACCTTTTTTAGTCTACCTGTTACTGTTACCGTTATTAATATCGAATAAACGACAAAAAACACGTTTGTTGTATGTAAGCCCCACTGAAATATTTATTTTATACTGATTTTGGTATTTATTGTTCTAGCGGCTATAGTAATACAACTTCTGCGAAAATTTCACCTACATATCTTATAAAATGTAACTTGGTGACAAACAGACAGTGGAGGCTTAGTAATAGGGTCTTGTTTTTATCCTTTGGGTATGAAACCATAAAAAATCCTTATCCTTAAAAATATTATAAAAGCAAAAGTAAGTTTGTTTGTTTGTTACGTCTTCACGCCTAAATGGCAAAACCGATTTTGATGAATTCTGGTACAGAGATAGTTGGGACTCTGGAGACGGACATAGGCTAATTTTTTTATAAAAAAAGTGAGAAAAGGGGGAGAAAGAGGGAAGGTCTTTTATGTAAGCGGGCGAAGCCGCGGGCAACAGCTAGTTTAGTATATTTGTATTTAATATAATTTTACCACGAGCTAGTATAGTAAAAGTACTGTCCTAATGTAGGGCAAATGTTTGTTTGTTTTGATTCAAGAATAATAAACTCTCAAGGAACTGACTGCAGTTCTCACAAAATATTTTATTTATCTCTGTATTGTAATTCCCTTCCCAACAATCAATCATTTCCGCTGGTTCCATTTCCAATAAGATAACTTCCTTGTATTTATTACTTCAGTCGAAGGGTATAGCCGCCATTTTCCTTAGCTGGCGACGTTTTAATGAATGATTTTGATGCTTAGCAATTAATTTATTGTGCATACATAATATGTAAAAGTAGAAACTGACTGACTGACTGACTGATATATCACACACACAGCCGAAACTACTTGGAATAGAAGCGTGAAATTTTGTACAAGATTTCCTTTTATGACGTACGCGAGGACAAAGAGAGAATTTTTCAAAATTCACCCCCTAAAGGGATGGAACGGGTATCCAAAGTTTACTTACTTTCACACGGGTGAAACAGCTGACAGAAGCTAGTATATATTTATATACATATATGAGATATGTTAATTTAGCCCTAATGGCGTAGGATGTGAACAGGGAGAAGGGATATTGAGATTTATAGGGATATATGGAGCGAGATGGATATTGCTTGTACACTGTATATTTGTGAAGCTCTTGCAGAAAAAAATGCTAGTTTGAGTTCGTTTTGAGAACTTTAATTTTATTTTGTCAAAATAAGAGAGTAATAATTTCTAAGCAAACAACGTATACCTAAGTTATTTATTTTAGGCAAAAACTTATAGAAAGTTAAAAAAAAAATACAGCACAAACAAAAATATTTCAATGATATTAATTTTACAATTCTACGAGTGTAATAAAATTAGCACCTTAAAAGTTAATTAAATCATAAAAAAAATCGATTTAACGTACGACGGACAACGTTATATCTTTGAAGTTTGGTAGGTACTGGTAACATTAATTTTTGAAAAATAAAATAAAACTTATTGAAATCAGTTACAAATGCCAGATTTGTATTGTTAATGTAGCTAAAAAAACGTAGTTGTCAAATCATAGCATTAATTTAAATGTTGATCTCTTTTTTTTTCAGGTGTGAGCGCTATGACACTGTCGTCCTCCGGCCGTCCACTACCGAACCCTCGAGACATCAGTCTCCGGTTGTTCCCCGACCGACAACTGATCGACCCCATTTGGAATCTGAACACACAACAGTGGGGACAAATTATAACCCACGACATGTCACTCACAGCCGGCGTAGTACAGTCCCGTAAGTTGGAGTAATTTCTTACAAGTTGAAGGACGAAAAAGTTTGGTTAGGCTCTGTGTTACCTAATTGTACTCTTGGCAAAAGAGTTTAGTATGCAGGAGAAAAAAGAGAATGCTCTACTCAGTAGTTAATTTAGAGTGACCAATTAAGTAGGTAGTAGCTAGGAATAAACATATTTAGAACTAAAAGAATCTAATCATATTAGTTTTGAGTGAAATAGCAATTGAACCAAGAAAAGCGCCTATAACAATTTCATATTAACGCCGGAGTGTGACTTGTTTGCTGGGAGATGGATAGATGTGTGTCGTGAATATCTAAGGTTTTGTGAGAGGATGGATGAAAAATAAGTAAACCTTGTTTTATTTGTTTTGTGGCATATTTTATTTTAGTGTTTATGTAAATGTATTTTCTTTTATTTCTTAGTTTCTATTATACAACCCCTTAGATATAGTCTTTAATATTGTACAAGTACAATGTAAATTAATAAATAATCTTAACATTATTAATACTCAATCAATTTTCATTGTTACGTATTGCGTAATGCGTAGCAACTAAATGTCATATACTGCGACTAGAATATTTAAACAGAGGAACGAGGAGTAACGTGTGTTGTATTTTAAGATGAAAGAAAAAAAGAAGGTTGTTTTGAATAAAAAAATGGTATAAATTCCTTTATTGGCCACCCGCCAAAAGGTCGTTATACAACAACAGGTACTAACTTAACTATTAAATTGACTGTACGTTAAGGGCGTACAAAATGGGTGTAGGTGTAGATTTACGCTAGGATTATCGGATTTCGTTCAAACAATGTTTCTCATGTGAACTTTAGTATCATTAGTAAAGTGTTACTTATTCGTAAGTTACTAAGCGTATAATAAACTGTACGAAATAAATAAAAGAACGTTTATACCTATTTTATTTATACTTATATATCCTACTAATATTATAGACGTGAAAGTTTGTATGTATGAATGTATGGATGTCAGTCACTCTTTCACGCAAAAATTATTGAATGGATTTTGATGAAACTTAGTACAGGGGTAGACCATGTCTGGAATAGCACATAGTATACTTTTTATTATCACGCGGGTGAAGCCGCTGGCAGGAGCTAGTTATATTATAATACTTTTCTTGAGAAAAAGAACAACGGTTCTTTTAATCTTCATTGTGTGAATTTATTTGATTGAGACATATTAGTTTGGCCTTTCAATATGTCTGTAAATAATGAGAGTTGACAAAGGTTTATTGGGCGGTGGTTTTAATATTTCAGAACCTAGGGTTAATACTTTAAGCTTAGAGTAATCCTTAATAATTAATTTTAATTATTTTTCTACAGCCTTTTCCACTGAAGCTGAGAGTAAGTTAAATGTCTGTGTGTATGTGTTACTAAAAATCATTTTATGTTTCATTCGTCTGTAACATTTTGTGTCATGATTTCATATTTTGTATGTGTATGACTTCTAGCACTATCGCATGATTTTTAAAATGTTCATAGCCCATAATCGGCTTATGGAAAAGTCTGGGTTAGTAAATACATCAGACTTGTACGTACGTAAGTCAAAAAGCATCTTTTACACTTTTTTTTTTATAAAATAACAAAAATCTTGTTTGGTAATTTTTCACACGTGAAGAATATACATGTAGGTAAATATTTTACAACAAAAAAAAATATTTGATTGAAATGAATTTAATAAGAACATAAGAAAAATTATTTTTCTAATGTTGTAAAGTCTCAAAAAGAAACGCAAAAAATCGTCCAAGTGTAAGCTGTGTTCGCGTGCAAAAGGATCCAAACGAATTTTATTTTTTAACCTTACAAGTTTTATAGGTAAATGACATAGTAACAAAAGAAAATTAGGCTCAGTAGTATCGGAGATATAGGGCACTGTTGAAAATTTTGTTAAAAAGCTTAACTAATTAAAACTTACATAGTACTGTAACTTATTAAAACTATATAAAACAAAATCAGTCCTGCACCAACAGTCCTATCGCTTAAATTATATATTTCCCAAAAGGTAACCTTATTAGGATTTTTTTTACTTATTATTACGCGTCCTTGTTAGGGTCAAAAAAGCTCATGTGACTGTCAATTTCCAACTGAATCGGTCCAGTAGATTCAGACCTAGTTGACTGTGACTGAAAAACAGAGACACGACTAATATGGGCTTTGAAATTTCATGCGGGCGTTCGGTACCCTATAAAGTTCAAAAAGTATTCAACATTGAAGAGCAAAGAAATTGCTTCGGAACAGATGTTTCTACTATTGTCACGACTTATCTCGATCGTCAAACAAAGTTGTTTGAATATCGATGAAAATATTTGAACATTTCTTCGATTTTAAGAGACAACTTTCTGTCGCAATCAAAACGCGTCTTTTTATGACTGACTGCTCAAATGATGCTGACTACGATGGACTCGATTTAATAAAACCTTATCTATTGTACAAAAAATGGTGGATCAGCAATATAAGGAAAGGAAAATGGTTTCACAAAAATATTTCAGACCATTTCCTTGTTCCGCAGCGTAGTTTGTTTGAAAGAATTTATGTTGCCAAAAAATTACGAGGAGCCACTTTACGAGTGTTTGTAAAGCTTTTCTTTGTTCTCAAAAATGTGTTTTGTGTACTATGTCTCAAATTTTTTATTTGAAATTATATTAAAACCAAAACATATAAGATAAATTAAGAAAATAAAGTAAGTACAAAAATAATCTAAAGTATGGCCTCAAAAAATTCCTCCGCAGATTGATGAGATTAATGTGACTAAATCACTAGAGGTTTACGTAATATGTTATGATGACTGTTTTTTTTTGTATGTTTGGTATGAAGTCTAAGTATTTATTTACATAAAGTAGTGTAGTGTTTCTTTGTATTTAAATTGGTGAAACCACACCTCATTATGTTGTTAAGTAACACCAAACGTGCCTTAAAATGTAGTGCTCGGTAGTAGAAAAATTTTGAACATCGTTCCGACCGATTCATATTATGACTGTATTTTTATACCTACCAGCAATCTATCAACAATAACCATTGTTGAAAATCGCTATAATATAAGCGATTTAAAACACTGGCTGCGGAATTGTTTGAAAGAGCTACCATGGCCCTGGAACGTAATGGGGAACTGTAAGAACACAAGTGGGTTTTAGTCAGAAAACAATTGATACTCTCTTGCTTCACTCAAAGCTGAACAAGTTCTAAAATTACACCCTTACTTTTTAATTAGTACACAAAAAAATGGGGCTCTATCTGTACCCGTTACTGATCATATTTTTGTAGTCAAAAGTATAAAAAACCGAAATCCTAAAATTGACCACGAAAAGGTAAATTCATCATAGAATCAATCTTATATAACAATTGCTAGTAGAAAATACTGCGAGCAGTGTTTTTCCTTAATAATTTTCACTTATTCATTCATTAATCGATAGCCTGCACAATATTTCCATAAATTGAGTGACATTTTGGGACATAAACCAACGCTAATAACTTTGCTGTTTATGAAAATTATTTATTGAGATTTTACTTATAAAATAACAAGGGTTTTTTAATAAGCCCTTTAAGTAAGTATGCGTACTAATTAAAAAAATGTGGTGTATATCCCACCCAAATAAAAGAGGTACATAGGTATGTTTAATTCCATATTGTTATAGTCTCATTGACGAAACTCTTTATGTCCTCAAGGACAACTCTGATTTTGGTGATTTTTCTTATTGAACTGTTTTTAAATGATTAAAATAAAAAATATTTTTATATTTATTTCTTTAAGTCAAGAGTGAATAGGTTACTTCTAGGTAAGCGCGCTCCATCGTCGACCACATCGTTGCTTTCCATCAGGTGATAGAGTCAAGCGCAAACCAATCAACAATAAAAAAAAATTAGACTTGACAGTAGGTACGATTATTAGGTCTCTATATTTAAAGCCTTTAGTATCTTCTACTCCAATGTATAAATCCTATCTTCCTACTACAGATAAGGAACTGGTGACTTGCTGCGACGACAATGGTCGACTGACTCCTGACGTCACTTCGAATCCAGTGTGTGCACCTCTGCTGATTCCCCCGAATGACCCCATCCACGGCCCTCAAGGAACCCAGTGCATGAACTTCGTCAGAACTGGCACCACCAGGGATAGGGGATGCACATCTCCATATGAGCCTGCTGAACCGGTAAGGAAAACATGACATCATAGCTATATTCTCCGAAGAGTCTTCTACATTACATCCATATTTCTCCAGTATATGTTCAAGTTAAACCTCCGGACTGCTATCAAAAAATGTCAAATGATAAATTGAAATGCTCCAAAACGGCTTCATCGATTTGTGAAATGATTTTTTGTTGTGTATATTTGGTAGGTCTGAGAATAGGTCGTAGGCTATTTTTTAAACCTTGTATCCCAAATCCCTCTTTTTTCTTTGGTAATTTATGTGGCAGAATAACGTTTGCAAAGTCAGCTAGTCTGATATATTAATTTAACAACATAATAAACAGACGAGTAGGAGAAAACAAAGAAATGCGAATAACGACATGATTGCACACGCACGAGTTAGTTTTTTTTTATTATTATTATTGATAGGCTCGCGTTTGACCACCATTTAAGCGATGATGTGGTCGACGATGGAGCACGCTTGCCTAGAAGAAAGTTCGTGCGTGTGCGGCAAAAAAACAAAACTGGTTGAAAGACTACGGCTTTTTAATGATTTGCAGAAGGATTAAAGTAGTGTGATAATATTAATATTTCGACACACTTGCTCAGAAAGTGACTATAATTGCACTACACTTAGGTATATAATGTAGCTTGCCAAACTGTGACTTTTTGATTACCATTATGCACAAGTGAGATAATGTAGTGAGAACCTTTTTTGTTAAACCGCTGTTCTCAAATCAAACATTGAATTCGAAAAAAAAAAAAATACATTATAGGTATTGCGTTCAATAGTACAAATTAGTGTCGTGCTTGCTTATTTTATGCTAATTTGTGTTTAAATAAACTATTTTAACTTTTACATGTTTAATAAATAAAACCTTTCTTAAAATAAAAATATTTTTTCTGTTTATAAACATATGCAACCTCATTCTTATTTTTAGTCAAACATTCTAGCTAGAGTAGCTAGTCTATGGCCGCCATTTTGGATGCGCGCGCATAAGAAAAAAGAACAATTTTTGCCGCCATACTCCAAAAAAAAAAACAGTTTTGCTGATAAAGCAATAATTAATTAATTTGTAAAAAATTTCTTCTCAAGTGTGTCGAAAAACGTCGTATGATACACGTGAATATTGGCGATTACCGTCCTCGGCTCTCTTAAGATAAACATCGCCTCAGCGGTAATCACCAACATTATACACTTGTATCATAACGTACTATTATGTTTAAATCTAATTAAAATATATATATACGGGTTATGACGTTGTCAACACACTAGATCGGAATATTACGATACCTACTAATTACTTTGTATCTCATTTTAAGTAAACTGTAATTGTTCCTATGAGAAACAATTTTTTTTAAAACTAATTTAAAATAGGTACAAAAGTGGTTCTTATTTCTGAAGAAATCTCTTTCAGCATTGCTGGGTAAGGACAGTTAAATAAAAGTAGATGTAGACACTGTGTGTAAGGGTAGTATGATGAATATGCATAAATTATGCTTTTAAAGGAAGACCGCTTAGAACCAGGTGGATCATTATTATTGTTATGAGCGCGTAAATGTCAAAAATGACGGTAACAGGTCGTAATGTGAAAAGGAACAGCTTCATGAATCAAATGGCATGAATATCTTTTTGGTATATTTTTGGCCTTTCAATCGTGGAAATTACAGACACAATAGAAAGACAATAGGTGCGCGAACGCCGGCGTTCGCTTGGGGTTTAATGAATTAAGTTAAATTCAATTTATGTCTTTTTAGGGTTCCGTAGCCAAATGGCAAAAAACGGAACCCTTATAGATTCGTCATGTCTGTCTGTCTGTCTGTCTGTGTGTCCGTCCGTATGTCACAGCCACTTTTTTCCGAAACCATAAGAGCTATACTGTTGAAACTTTGTAAGTAGATGTATTCTGTGAACCGCTTTAAGATTTTCACACAAAAATAGAAAAAAAGCAATAAATTTTGGGGGTCCCCATACTTAGAACTGAAACTCAAAAATTTTTTTTTCATCAAACCCATACGTGTGGGGTATCTATGGATAGGTCTTCAAAAATGATACTGAGGTTTCTAATATCATTTTTTTCTAAACTGAATAGTTTGCGCGAGAGACACTTCCAAAGTGGTAAAATGTGTCCCCCCCCCCTCTAACTTCTAAAATAAGAGAATGATGAAACTAAAAAAAATATATGATGTACATTACTATAAAAACTGCCAACGAAAATTGGTTTGAACGAAATCTAGTAAGTAGTTTTTTTTAATGCGTCATAAATCGAAAAAAAAATACAGTATTAAAACATCGATCAAAGTTACAACACATTACAAGAACTTTTATATTATGTTACTTGCTGCTACGGAACCCTTCATGGGCGAGTCCGACTCGCACTTGGCCGGTTTTTTTTCTTTTGTTGTACATTTTCAAGGTTCCTCAAATGCAAAATTTCATTTTAAAAATTAAAAAAAAAAAAAAATAATATAATATTATAATAGTAATTAATTGTTATTTTTTTTTAATTTTTTTTTTTTTGGTTTGCTGTAAGAAAACCCAGTTGTGGGTTAAGCTCGCCTCTGTACTTACATCAAATGTCCTGTTTTTTTTTTTGTTTGTATTTTTTTTTTGTGTACAATAAAGAATAAGAATGTTTTTGGGTAAGTATATCTTTAACTAATGACCTATCCTAGGGTGCATAAATGCATATAATTAAGGAGAAATATACACAAAAATATTTCTCATTAATTAATCTTGCTATAAATGAAAACCGCATCTTAATCCGTAAAGTAGTTTTGGAGGTGTTAGGGGATGAATAAACAGAAACATTAATAATATACCTTTTTTATACTATGTGGAGATTTCAAAGTACTAGTTAAGACTTGCCTTCTGAGCTTAAAAATCTATTTGAAATTGTTTCTTCTCCTTTTTTGTTATATGATTTTGTTGATATATAAAAGTGGCTGTAGCCAGCCTCCAACAAAACCCCCGGGACGAAATGGACCGGCCTTTTTTTTAGCTAAGGGTCTGAAGCAAATATTTACTCATTATTATACAGACCAAAAATAAAATAAGTAACTAAGCTTTGTATTTTTGTTCGATAGGGCTTAGAATATATTCTTATCGTGTTCAAAACGTAGTCTTGCTCAGCTAGACTTTTTCTAATTTTACTAGGAATTGCGTTCTAGTTTTACAAATTGCCTGACTTGACTTGGAATAACAATATTTTTATTAAATGTGTCAGAATGCTCACAAAAGTATTCAATTTTCAACGGTTCAGAGCCTTGGTATTAAACTCTTTGAAAATTAAATTTATTTTATTGAAAGTAAATCTAATAACGTCCACGTCGATTTCAACTTTCCATCACGTATTTCACAGACAATTTATTATATTTCGAAAACCCTTTTTACTTTAAATTCAGGCTATTGTTTAAAAGCAAAAAGTTATATTGTGGAGAGTCTAAAATAAAGTCATAAATGTTTGCCTATTCAGAATTTCGCAGACCACTCATGGTATTATTCAAGAGAAAAATAAACAGTAGGTTAAAAGATTTAGTATATACAGGAGGCAACATTTTTCGGAAAAAACGCATGTTAAACATCGGGGAAACATGAATGTCATTTTCTGTGTCATTACGTTACAAAAATGAAATAAACATGAATAATAAAATTGAGTTGCTATACCTACTCAGAAAACGCTTAGCCTGGTGTTCCGAAAGAGGATAGGACACTTTAATAAATCTTTTAAGACTGCCTTAATAAATTTCACGTTTAAATTATATAAGACTTGCAGTCGCCCGAAGCACCACTTGCGTGAAATTAGTACTTCTTATCTTTACATATTTTAGCCTTTATAAGTTACTAGCTTTTGCCCGCGCGGCTTCGCTCCCGCTCTTCCCTACTTCAGCCTACTATACCCTACTCTACCCTACTATACCCTACTCTACCCTACTCTACTCTACTCTACCCTACTCTACCCTACCCTACTCTACTCTACCCTCCTCTACCCTACTCTACCCTACTCTACCTTACTCTACCCTACACTACCCTACTCTACCCTACACTACCCTACACTACCCTAATTTTCATTTTTTTTATATAATAACAAACACAACAAAAAAAAATTAGCGAAATCGGTCCAGGCGTTGTTGAGTTATGCGCTTACCAACACATTTCGCGATTCATTTTTATATTATAGATTACAGGATATAAACTATCCTGTAATGTGATAATGTACTTTGAAACTACTTATTTCAAACCACTTTTAAGTTACCTAAACAACACAAAATCTAAATCGATCTCAATTCGGACAATGGAAGCAAGTAACACATTTTTTATGAAGAGGTCCAGACGTGCACACCGATTACAGTATAAGATTTGAATATAAAGAGACGAAATCGAAAACCTCTGCTCGGTCAATTCCGATTGGTCGGCCACTGTACGCCTGAAAACTTTTGCAAATAAATAAGTTAGGATGAACGTTACTTGACCTGGAAATTGGATTCCGAAGTTTGGAAATATTTGCTACTTAAACAAATTTCTTTTCGGTGTTTGAGAATAAATAAACGAATTTGGCTTTAACTTGTACGAGTAATCAAAGTCTAATCTACTTAGCAACAAAACGATGATTAGTTTGTTCAGAGTCTGTAGTGTCTAGTCTTTAACTTTTACCACTCTCAAGTTGTGAGTTTGGCATGATCCTATAATACCTAACCAGTTCGGTTTCAGACTTTTGTGTATTTTGAGTTAAGATTGAAGCGTCATTTGCTGTTAAACACAACAAACTAATCTAGCCTTTTCATAAATAAACCTTTAGGTATTTGTCTCGAATTGAATTTTTCATTTATGCCGACTATAAAAAAGTTTGAAACTGCACCTAGTATGTTGTATGCAACATATAACATAACATCCAGGTGCATTTAAGAGCGACCAACTCGAGGTACATTTTCCTATAACCGCTCTTACATGGTTGTACACATATTTCTCTAGATATTTTGTATGTACAAATATTTTGTGGATGTTATCTAGGCTTCTATGGAAATCAAAATATAAATTTGTGTCATCAAAACCAATCCAGTTAAGGCGTCGGAAAATCGGCTATTTAACGTGAACTTTGGCCTTCTATAATGTACCTACTATTGCATTAAAAGTATAAAAAAGTACATCCATAGAAGCCTCGAGATTCTAAATGGCGAAAATTTTTTTCAAAAACTTTTTAAGGTAATAAAAAAACTCGTTTTTTTTTATGGGACAAAGTTTGTGAAATCTTTGAGTAAATCATAGAATTACCGAATGCTAATAGAGTTTTCAGGCGTTATCGCTCTTTTTTCGCGTTGCATCTTCGTCAAAGACCGCGTTGGATTGCGTTAGATGAAGCAGCAAGCTTAAAAGCTTGCCATGCTCGACGTTGACGATAGGCGAGTGGAAAAAGACCCTTGAAGAAGAGTAAGCAGCTCTTATAGATAAATTGTTTTTAATTTTTATCAGATCACAACAGTCACAGCCTACATGGATCTGTCGATGGTCTACGGCAGCAGCCTGGGTCAAGCCAACCCCATCCGAGCGTTCCAAGGAGGCCGTCTACTGACCAATGTGAGGGGAGGTCGGGAGTGGCCCCCACAAGACCCCAATGTTACCATCACTTGCGAATCTGCGCAAGCTCCTACTGAACCCTGCTATTTGACTGGTAAGCTATTTGTGGAAACTAATTTTCTTGCTTAATCTTACTAAATGCCCATCAGAGTGAAGAGGAAAATGTAAAAAACGGTAGTATGACCATGACCAATCATGACAAACGGAGCAGAGTCAAGTGCAGGACTACGAAAAAGATCCACGATGCGCCACCAGTAGATGGTCGACATCCCACCTACACGCACAAAACGTTTTGGGAACACATTTATTGTGCGTACAGCTAAGGAGTAGGATTCCATGCCGGCTACAACCCGGGAATTTTTAAGTCTAGAGTGAATAGGCTACTTCTAGGTAAGCGCGCTCCACCGTTGACCGCATCGTTGCTTTCCATCAGTTGAGATAGCGGTCAAGCGCAAACCTATCAGCAATATATATAAAAAATAAGAACAGCAACTCTACACGAGTAAAATGTAAATGCTCAGACGGGCTGGAGGTGGACATCAACGAAACAAATATATCCTCGAAAAGTCTACGTCTTTGTACAATAAAGAAGATGAAGATTTTTTTTCTTAACACGTTCGGGCTAGCGCTGCTGTCGTGAGGTAACATTATGACACAATATTTTCTTATAAAAAATGCTGCTCTACAAACAGCTAGCTAGATATTTGCAAGTGTTGTGGCGAAAAAGTTTAATTAATAAAATTTACCTACTTTAGACGTAGTGCAAATAATGACATACTTTTATTGGATGTGATTAGAAATTTTGTTTACAACAAATTGTACAAAATACAACTTATATTAATTTTTCAATTAGTTTTAATGTTGATAATACAGTTTAAATTTTTTCACACAACCTACAGTAATTTTTTTATATAATTTACTGTAGGTACAAGTGCTGTACACGCTTGAAGTGACAAATTCACTACAATATTATAGTTACCTCGAATTTGGGTGAAATTTTGGCCATGGGTAAACAAATACTCGTATGTCTATAATTTTGATATACGGTACTTTTTTATCTTGAAACTGTTGGGAATTATACCGACCCGGCTGTACCTACCCGTTAGCAGAAGTTAGTACACATACACACGATATGTATATTACTTACTTTACATGTTCCAAGATTGTTTAATAATTTCCTGAGCTTTGCTAGGTACTTGCTAATGAGTATCCTGTCTTACTTGGTTACCATGATCTAAATTGTTTATAGACAGATAGGATATTACTATAATCTTAATATGTATACTCGTAAAGTGTAGATAATATATAAGTTAAAGAAAATACCACATTACATTAAGGAAACATTACCTAGGGTTACACAACACACTGTGTTGTCTTACTGCTAAAACGATTTTTCAAGACAGCCCTAGATTACCTATGTATTAGTAATAATATTCCCCTTATTGTACAAAATATATAAAAATAGTTGTTCACTGGAATCGGGTAGAGGGTCCAAACTACCAAGGGCAAGTACTTCAAAGAGAGTACTAACCCTTCTCACAATACGAGCCAATTTCAGAAGGACATCCAGCTTTTTAAATAAAACCTTTGATCCAGCTAACTAACAGGAGAAATACTATTCCTTTTTTTTATTTATTTGTGCTGCAAAACATCACATAAATATTGCTAAATCTAACATTAATAGAACTAACTAAATTTATTTTTTGTTGACACAACGAAAACCTAGCCTCGCATTTTCGAGAAGCTAAGTCAATATTAGGCATAAAATATGGATACCTAAGCTGAAACGGTTCGAAATAATCTTCTTAAGTATATTGACAGAATTTAAGGCTATACACGAGACAGATTATTCTTAGAAATGCTTACACAACCAGCTTAAATGCTTGCTAAAAAGGAAGCCAAAAAGATTTTTTTTTTTCAAAATCCGGTTTTTTGCATCGAAATTCACGCTTCACAATAAAAGAGTTAGGAACTCAAAAGAAACTGCAACTTTATTGGAACATTGAACGTCTTAAACAGTTCAGCTGTTTGAGTACTGCGATAATATCGATATTTTATCAACAGCGCTAGCGCCCCGTGTCGCAGACAAAACAGTTTTGTCTAAGACGTCTTAGGTCTTGTCTCAAATGAGCGCAGGCTCTTAGCAGATCACAAATCTATAGGGTGTTTATTTGTTACGACTTTACATTTAAACCGCAAAACTAAGCTTAATGTGGGCATAGTCTAGGACCTGAAAAAGAAATCAAGATGATAATTTTGAATACATCAAGCAAGTGGAACCGCAGGCCGAAGTATTTTTTTGAGTATATAGTATTATGTCATAAACCATTTTCATTGAGTTATCGTTTTTTGGCTTCCAAGGGGAGCATAAGCCTTTTGAATACTGATGGGAAATGCTTATAACTCACTTGAGGGCAATTTCAGGGTTGAGTACCACTGTAGAGTTTCTTCATTTAAAGTTGGCTTCACATAGATGTTCACAAGAAGTTTGCACACCAGTAGGGAAGTTATCGCGCGTATAAATTACTTTCAGGTCGGTTGGCAATATATTGGTATGAGAATTGTTTGTGCTGTTTTCAAATTGTCATGTTTTTATTGTGGCTATATCGAGAGCGAGCGATCTTTAAATTGGCTTGGTGCGTGTTACCGAGGAGACTTGAATTTTTTTTTCAGCATAACTAAGAACTGTAAAGAAAAACTATCAACACTAATGTTGTACCTATGTGAGCTCATTATTAGCGATGTATCTAATAGGCTAGTTTCCGTAAAAAATGTAATTAGTCCGTCTTTTAGATTATTCATAAATAAGGGACACGTATTTTTTTATTTGTAAATTAAAAAATTAAATTAAATTTAATTAAAATTAAAAATTAAATTTGTAAACCAAAAATGACAAAGATATAGCTATAGATATTACGTGTGACGTCACCCCGTGCGAAAAAAAATAGCACGGCGTGACATTACACGTAACTTTAATGGGCTATATCGTTGTTATTTTTTGTTTAATCGAAAAAAGAAAAATACGTGTCCAATATTTTTTTTAAATCTAAAAAACCGACTAAATAAAATTTAATTATTTTGACCCTGGAAACTACCCTATTAAAATAATTGACAAAAAAAAGTTAATGTGTCAACGGGCGCCGTCAGTGGAAACTAATTATGTCGTAGCTGTATGTGGCTTATTCTAATTTGTATTATTTAATTATTACTTTTTTATCATTCTACATTGTGATCACGTAATAGAAGCGACAAGAAATATGTAACCAATATTTATGTATTCTTATATGATTTTTAAAACTGTCCATGGAGTTTCTTGAACTTTCTTTTCCATGAAGATCTACGCTTAGAAACTTGCAATTCAGCTTCATTTTTTTTTGACTGACCGACATTTTGACATTTTAAAAAGCCTGTAAATGGCCTATTTGAAATAAAAATTCTGATTGTTAATATGTTAGCTCTTTTTTTAAAATTGATATAAACTAGTGCTTGACTGCGATCCCATCTGATAGAAAACAATGATGCAATCGTTGATGGTGTGGCGCACTAGCGCCTATTTACTCTGCCTTGAAGACACGAAAATCAGATACTACAATAGAAGCCATACAAACCCAAAATATATAAAAAAAATCCTATATTTCCCAACAGGTGACATCCGTGTGAACCAAAACCCGCAACTGACGGTCCTCCAAGTGATCCTCATGCGTGAACACAACCGTATCGCCGACGGTCTAGCCAAACTCAACCCTCACTGGAACGACGAGACTATCTACCAGGAAGCTAGAAGGATCCACATCGCTGAGATACAACACATCAACTATTATGAATATCTTCCTATTCTTCTAGGTAAGAAACTATCAAAATACCAAACATTACACTTTTACAGGTATTAACTAGGTATTTGGTTCATTTTAATGCATCATTCAAAATCAAGCAAATTCGTCAAAAATACCTAAACTAACATACGACTATACCTACTCAAGCATTATAATCTCTTAATCCCGAATCTAGTCGGGTGTTAGTTTAATATTTTAGGCAAATTAAGTGGATTTTAAAGCAATAATTTGGATCGGATAAGTATATTGCGTTAATTTTTGTCCCTGAGAAAGGTTTATATCAATCATCAATCAATTTGATATGTCATCTTTCTAACAAAAGCACAAAGATAAAGCATGTCGTATTGGCAAAATAATTTGCCAACACGCTACTAACTGAACATTATACAGGGCACTTTGATATCATAAAGATAAATATAAGGAAAATCTCCCTCCTAACCTTGGCCGACTTTTTTGTTATAAGTGTGAAGAAGAATTTCCTAATATTTGTTAACTTTTTTGGCTTCTTACCACTTTGGTAATGTTTTGTTAGATTTTTCCTATTAGATGCCTGACTTTGGTTGAGCTTAGGTGTTTTCCACATGGTTTGAGAAGTGTAAACGGTGAGCAACGACGCTGTAGACGCTACATCTATGCTAAGTGGGTAGTATGCGCTGGGTTTACTCAACGCTAAGTTTTCTCAACAAAGAGAGAAGAGACGTATTATCTGCGTTACAAAAATATGATTTGTAAATTTGTATGGATATTTAAAATTGCTTTCAAAGTCTTAATCCACTTCATTTTAGGTAGCATTTTAACTAAAGAAAAATTGTGTTTTTTTTTCAAATGCAGGCTACGAAAACATGGTGAAGAACAAGCTGATCTACCCAGGGGCTCACGGCTACGTGAACGATTACAATCCCGGCGTGGACCCTTCAGTGCTTGATGAGCATGCCACAGCTGCCTTCAGACATTTCCATACCTTGATCAGGGGTTACTTGAAGTAAGTATTTCACCTATCAATTTACTTTGTGTTTTTTTTTCTAACGAAATGTACCTACCTACCGTTTACGTTAAGTAAAACTCATCGTTGTGTATCACTCAGCTTAGCTACGCTCCTTGACTAATTAGATCATATCAAAATTAAAAAGGTGTTTTCACGTTAATCAGTTGATGTAAGCCCTTCAAAAAGTACGGACGCAATTTTAAAAATTAATACCTACTCTATTCTTTACTACTAAAATTATAAATTCTACCTATTATGATTAAAATATATAATATTAATGTTAATAATCTAATTTATAAAGTTAATACCAACTATACTGTTGAAAATTCAACATCACACAAATCATTTAACCGATTACAGCAGCTACCCGTTTTGACGATTTGTCACATTCATAATTTTGATAGAAACAGAATCAACCAGAATCGTGATTAATACTAGGTTTAATTTGTATGCTATCAAAATCGCTGTCTCTAAAGACGATCAAACTATATGCTCATTTGAATTCAGATCATCGGGGTCAATATTGTGCTCTTTAATAATAATATTCTTTATTACGAGCAACGAAACTCATTTAGTGTCAGTAACAAACAAACTTACAACTATGTTAGTTATAAAACAGTAACATAAAAATGTCATTAACACACAATATACTAATAATCGCTTCAGCACTCCAGCTGAGATACTGGAGCAACGATTTACTTTATGGCAGTGCAGCCTGTCAGCAATCATGCCCAGGATTCTGCTAGGGCTGGTTCATACCCTGCGCACCAAGGACGTACATCTTTTACGCATTAATGTATAAAAGTAATCAACACGCTTTTCTGCAAACATTCCTGCTGCAAAGATTTTTGCGTAAAGCATACCAGTCCATATTGGTATATCTGTTTTATTATAATGTTTACATTTAGTTGGCTCTAGTGCAATCACGATATACATATATTGACTATTAATATTAATGAGATAGGAAATTGCAATTCCGGTCACATCTGGATTTATTATGCAAACCGAACTTAACATAATCATTACCATCTTTTTATAGGTCATGATTTCTGGTTCTAATTACAGTAGAACCTAAGACCATAAAAATCCTCTAAAACGGCTTGACCGATATAAATTGTGAGCTGAGAATAGATCGTAGTCTATTTTTCTCCTCTTACCCTCAACCGCCATTTTTTTTCTTGATAATTTATACGGCAGAACAATGTTTACCGGTTCTCCTGGAGATGGGCTGGGAGAAAATAAAAAACGGTAGCCGAGTCAGCATATAAAAATTAAAACATTCAAGCCGTTTTTTTCGTTTTGATGATTATACAAAGGTGGTGCAAAAAAAAACTGCATGTGTGTGTGTATTTAAATTATAAAATAAATAAATGACATTACCATCTTTGGACACAAGACCAGGAGACTAGAATTATATTATAAGTTTTTTTTTTTTGAGAAATCCGCATTAATTATTTGATATCTTTTTGTCAACGAGTTCGCTCACGTTAATGTCGAATATAATATTATAATAACACGCTACTTTCATCATTAACGCATTTAGTCAGACTAGCTTTTGCCCACAACTTTTTTTTTTAAACAAAGTTGCGGACAAAAAAGTAATGACAACGTGGCCAATGCTGGCGGCATTGCCACGTTGTCATTATGTGTCCGTTACGTTATCATGTATGTGGCCTTTTGGCCACACTTCCAGTCGACAGCGATGCGGATGAGTTTTATGACGCCATATTTTAGTTTGGAGAAGCCTCTAGTGTAAATATAGTTTTAATTAGTTAAGTTCCTGTCTATAGACAAAATTGAAAATCTAATATTATATTATATTATTTCACATCGTTTAAGATATGATTAAAAATATTTTTCTATGTGTTTTTCTCAGATTAATAGCGGAGAACCGTCGTACAGTCGGCACCGTGCGCATGAGTGACTGGTTCAACCGTCCCCTACTGCTAGAACTTGATAACGCCTTTGATCACTTGGCAAGAGGACTTGCAACCCAAGAACAAGACTTCAGCGACCAGTTCTGGGACTCGGAAATTACCCAATTCCTTTTCAAGTAAGCCATTTCAGTTTGGAAACTAATAAAAACTTTAAGCTTCAAACTAATGCAGCGGGAAACTTCGTCATTCAATATCGAGAGGATATCGACGATATCGGATGCAGTAGAGATAATATTGAAACTTTTACTTATATTCTGAATATTTATTTCTAATATTACCTATTATTTTTTAAGGTTCTGTACCGCAAAAGGAAAACATGGAACCATTATAGGATCAATTTTCTATCTGTCTGTCTGTCTGTCAAGACCTTGATCTTGGGAACGCGTAGAGATATCGAGTTAAAATTAAAACCATATTATTATTATTTTGAAGATAAGGGGCTATGCATCTCCCATAGTGTAAGGGTTGTAGTCACTGTGACCTTAAGGATCTATTGTGACTCGCCACCTTGTTAGAGTAACTATTTTAGCCCGGAGGCTTCCAGGAAATCTAGAATACTCCTAGCTTTTAGAGTTTTTTCTAACAGCTCTGTTAGAACTAACAGACAAGATCGAAAGGGCTTTGGATATACTTAAATTTGCGGTCTTTTGCGGAATTTTCACAGCTTGAAGCTGTGAAAATTCCACCACGACACACTTTTGAATTAACGAAAAAAAAGTTACAACCGTTTATGTCGGAAAAACGTATATTTTAACACTCTCACACTTTCCCGTTGACCTAGAATCCTGAAATTTGGCATAAAGCAAGGTCTCATAGCACAAGTACAGGAAAAAGCCTGAAAACTGTAAATATGTAAAAAAAAATCTTCATAACTCAACTTTGGAATTGAACTATATTCATAGGTAAGTTTATACGGAACCCTCAGTGCGCGAGTCCGACTCGCACTTGCCCAGTTTTTTTTTTATTATGGGTAGGCTCACCTTTGACAACTATCTCACCTGATGTTAAGCGACCATGTGATCAACGATGGAAAATGCTTGCCTAAAATTAACCTACTCACTCTTGACTTAAAAACCTCTTAGTTGGAGCTATCAGAAAACACAGACTTCGGCAGGGAATTCCACTCCTTAGATAGATAAAAATATTCCTTATGGTACACTAAAAATAAAAATTACATAAGGAACTTAAAATCAATAGGGTGTCACAATGGGCGGTCATTTCGATTTTTTACAGACAACCTTTGGATGGATTTGACAGAGAAGGAGAATAAAGATATACAGGTAGTTCGTGGTGTACCTATACTTATGATGCTGTACTTATAATGAATGTATTCCTAAATATTCAGAATATAAGCTTCTGTAATCAGAACAAAAGGGTTAACGATGGTCGCAATGCCAATGATTTACGACGAAAACAGTCGCCGGAATCGTGATAAAGTTTTACTCTACGGAAGATACGAGGAAGATTTATTGTCTCATTAATATTAAAACCAATCTGGGCCGATATTACGGCTTCAAATTGATATGTCTATAAACTTTAAATTAGGCGTCTGGCATTACGGATGAACTGTCAAGAACGTATGCAAATAATGATTACATTATTACAACAATGCTCGGTTTGGCAATCAAGATATTATGACGTCACATCAAAGGGAACTCCTGCATGATTGTCATTGTCTTCACATTTGATAGGATTATTTGTAAAATGTTTATCTGACTTCAAAGTTCCTATTGTCATATATGTACATATATGCCTTTGATGTCACAGTTGCTAGGATTAGTCTCGCAGTCGACGTAATTTTATGCTGATATGATTCTACTGTTATTTCCTATAGAAGGAAGGAAATTATGCGAATACTCGTGGGAAATGAGAAAACGCATTTGTTTGAAAGTCGCGTTTTGTTGTTATTGTGGGTAGAAAAATGTCCATCATCACTTTGTGGGCTCTTGACAAAATGGAATTTCGTCATTGATAACGTGCGATTTGTCACACTAATATTATAATAAAAACGAAAGTTTGTAAGTAGGTAGGTACTATGCGTTACAAACGAGAATAGGATCGCCCGCCATGTTGTGACGTCACGATTTACTGTCAAATCGAGGAAAGGAATTTTTAAACATTAATAAATTTACGAAAAATTTAATTTATTTATGAACTGTGAACGAAAAAAGTTTAATCAGACTCCAGTTCTTCAATTTTACTCACCTCTAAGTTCTTAAATTTTGCCAAAATTGAAGAACTTTGACAGTACGACGAGACGTCAATACTTAAGAATCGGTCCTATTCTCATTTGGAACCCGTAGTCTAAGTTTGTGTGTGTATGTTTGATATTACTTCACGCTCAAACGGTTGAACGGGTTTGTATGTAATTTGATAGGTAGGTATACAACTTGTTTTTTTTTAAATCCCGTAACTCTAGAGTATGAACGAGACCATATTAAAGAATCAACTGGCATATGAAATATTTTTTAAATATATTTTTTTTTTGTTTTCATTTTCCATACATGTTAACGATAAATAGGTAATGTCATTAATTACGCTGTCATATTTTTTTAAATACCTTTAATACACATCTGCGAAGCTTGGGCAAACGTTGCAAACGTAAAGATTTGTCATGCGGGTAAATTAATTTTTGATAAGTAAATTGATGATAATTTCGAAACCAAGCATTTTTGGACCACTTATTCTAAGACTTAGTATTATTTTTTCTTGTAGAATATAAATCTTGAGTGATGGGATACCAAAAATAGTACGTTGTATACGTGGACCATGTCCTGAATAGCACTTAAGATATCATATTTTTATCACGGGAGTTGGTTCCCTTTCCCGCGATATGCGGCGCAGTGACCCATCTCTCAACCACTGCGCCAACCGCCAACTATGGCTGTCAAAACATATCTATTGAAATGTTACAACA
Organism: Mythimna ferrago; assembly: GCA_910589285.2. Taxonomy (NCBI): domain Eukaryota; kingdom Metazoa; phylum Arthropoda; class Insecta; order Lepidoptera; family Noctuidae; genus Mythimna; species Mythimna ferrago. The sequence continues at coordinate 14,210,243 of OU342687.1, forward strand.
AATTTTTGACGCAGTAGGTACAATACATTTCGTTAAAGTTTTAATAATTTAATATGGCGTTTATAAGACGGTTTACCAAAGTATTTATTATTATTTATCTTTCAATTATTTAACAGGTAATAAAACAAGATGCCTACAGAAACTATGCAAACAAGATCCAAAATTTGAAAAGCCTTGTCAAAATTCGTCGTTAATTTTCTATTATTATTATTATTTTATCTCAAATCTAGTTAGCCTAGTTAATTGTTTGTTCTACAAGTTTAATAACAAAACTAAGATAGCGAACATTTCAAATTATATTATCTACCATTGTTTGACTTAAGGTGAACGTACATCGCTTTGGTTCTAAAGGTTGTTTGGGTTATAATTAAATATTATCTACGCTATAATATTATAAAGAGGTAAAGTTTGTTTTATTTTATTTGTAGGAGGTAATCTAAAAAAAAAAAAATATTATTATTTATTTATTATTTGTAGGAGGTAATCTCCCCTACTGGGGCCAGGGTTATCTGAAAGGGCGCTCGAGCCCCGGTATGAAGGCTAGAAGGAACGGGGTGGGTCTTTTAGTCAGTAAGAGTCTGACACTATCTCCCGCTCCACCCAAGGGCGGGGGATGTCAATGCATGATTTTTTCTCACCATAAAAAAAAAAGGAGGTAATCTCTGAAGTTACTGGTCCGATCGCGAAATTTTTTTCACCGATAGAAAGCTCCTTTATTCCTGAGTGACATAGGTTATTATTTTATGTGCGTGGGTGAAGCTGTGGGAATAGCTGGACTTTTATATATATGATTACTAGCCTCTATGAGTGGCTTAGCCCGCCTGAAAGTAGAAAATTATCCCAAGGGAACGTACACTCGAAATAAAAAGGTCCCAATGTGCTATTCCAGAGAGCTTACCACGAGCTCTTAATGTGATTCATTTTTAACCGCCTTCGAAAAGGAGGTGGTTCTATGTTCGGCTGAATGTATTTTTATTTTTTATTTATGTTCACCTATATCTCGGTCAATTGTAGACCGATTTCGAAAATTCATTTTTTGATTGAAAGGTTATGCTTTTAAGTTGGAACCATTGAAATATTGTTATGATCCGATCATGAACTTCGAAGATATGGCATAGAACTCGTCATAGGATCACAGCAGAACTGTCGTAACAAGTAAAATTGCTTTGTTTATACGTGTACTCGATGACTGGCTGAAGGAAAAGGGGGAGGGCATTTATCGGAGTGATGATGAAGCCAGAAGGTAAATTTTATTAATGTAATCTAACCGTGTTTGGGATTATTAGAATCGTTTTGAGATGCTCTCTGGTTAAAAGGTATTTAAGTTTGGCTGAGAGGTACTTTTTAGTGGTGGTACCATAACCAAAAAGTGTAAAATAAAAAACTTTTACAAAAAAAATACCACCGACTGCAATGTTAAAAAAACACTGAAAAGTACAAAATAACTTTAATTTCGGAAGTCGGTGTTTCTATAATAGTTTTGTCTCTTCGTTATTTAACACCGACTTCCGAAATTAAAGTTATTTTGTACTTTTCAGTGTTTTTTTAACATTAAAGTCGGTTGTATTTTTTTATGGAAAAAGTTTTTTTACGACCTGCACTGAACTGTTAAAGGGATGGACCTATACAGGGTATATAGCGCCATGTCTCTTTCACGCTCACACAACTAACATTTAACACGTTTTTGGTAAGGCCTCAGGTAATGGTCTACCTGTATAGCAGATGAAGATGAGATCCGTTAAGTCGTTAATTTTAAGTTAAAGCGTGAAAGAGTAACAGCATTCATACATACATACAAACATTAGTTTTTTATGATTTTAGTGTTTTTCTAATCTTGTTCAAAGATTACAAAACATAACGTTACTTTTTAATTCACCAGTTTATGTAGGCTTAGATTTTAATGTCCAATTGTACGGTACCTACTGCAAACACAATATAAGTGAAAGCTTATTTAGTTGAGTTTTCACCTAGAAAACCTTTGACAGCTAACATAAATGACGATGGGGCCAGCTAAGGCTGATACCTGCCAGAGCTGCGGGATTGGTCACTGCGGTCATGAAGAGTCACTGTGGTCTTGGTACGCAAAGATCAACTGAAGAAACATGGGAGCGACTCAGAAAGAAAGAAGAAAGAAAGAAAACGAGTTTATTCTGCCCGAATAGACAGACACATAAATTCCAAAAAAAAAAAAAAAAAGTTAGTTTCCCTGTTAAGTCATGTGTGGGCCGCCCCATACCTGACTTGATTTTGTCAATAAAAGTCAGACACCTCTCTCTCGTTACACACAGAGCGTACATCCGATGATATTTTACATTGAAGAAAAAAATAGAAAAATTTTAAATACGAGTATATACTTCATTCTGATTTTATTGCAGCTAGATCACCAAAATTAGGACGTTGGTAATGTAAAATTGATCAAGCTTAAGTATCTTCATTCAAATGTTCATTTCTACAGACGCAACAACACTTTCGGAGGTGACCTGCGAGCGACAGACATTCAAAGAGGTCGTGACCACGGCCTGGGAACCTATGCAACCACTCGAGCTGCCTGCGGTCTCCCCGAACCCCAAACCTTCGATGATATGCTGGACTTCATCTCCAAAGAGGTATGTTTATAAATTCATCTGTGGAGCCGTAGCCGCTTTGCCCGTAGTCTGTGGGAGGACCCTCTCTCTCTTGACGTAATGACGTAAGACTCAGGGGACCGCAATGGTCCTCCCAGAAACGCACATTTTTATACGGAACCGGAGCGTGTCCGTGCCACAGACAAGGTGAAATCGTGGTACCTACTCAAAAATCTGGTGTAACGATTTGGACTCGTTCAAAAGGAACGAAAGGCAGGCGATAAAGTTGTCTGGAATTTATGGCTTTTGCCACACACACACATAGAAAGGAAATAATAATAATAATAATAATATTCCACAAACTATCACACAACGCCGTCTAGTCCCAAGCTAAGCAGAGCTTGTGTTATGGGTACTAGACAACTGATAAACATACTTATATATTTCTAAATACATACATATTATAGATAAAATATACACTAACTTCACCCTCCTGAATTATGTTACAAAGATATAGGTATTATGAGCCAGGGATAAAAATGTGGGATTACTTTTGCTCCTCCGGACATGACCTAACCCCGTACTAAGGAATCCTAAACTTTAACCTAGGTAATGGCCGTTTCGTGTACTGTAAATCTAAATCCGATAATCCTTTAAGGCGTGAAAGCTCAAAAGTACAAAGCAGTAGTTAAGTACAAAGATATATTAGATTTAAGTTTGTGTAGGCAGGTATAAGTTGTTTAACTTTTTTAGTGTATATATATCGAAGGAATGGAACAATACCTGCAGCGGTCTTCCCGTCCGATTATACTTTAGGTGTCTTTAAGGCTACAGTAGGCTCTTAATAAGCTAGCTCTTAATTCACCATCACCGATTTCATAACTGCTTACCATCAGGCGACATCGTAGTCAAGCATTAGTTTATATCATTCATTAAGAAATTGCTCGCTTGTGATAGGTAGGTACCTAACATAAGCGAGCTGAAGCGGCTGGCATTGGATTAGCCTAGTCCATCTAGGAGATGACGAGTGCTGGAGTGGATATGTCTTTGAGCGGAAACCACGTACCGACAATCATAGTATGCATGTACTTCGGTTAGACAGAAATGTGTTAAAAAATGTAGTCTCGTTGGGCTTAATTTTTATAAATATTTAGTTGTCTATATGGGCAGCAACGGAAGACTTGCGTCTACCGAACATTTCGGCCGTCCATTCATGTTCCGAGGTTACCCTTGGAAGACCTCCCACAAAGTGAACGTATGACTTGATGAGGGTCGCGGGAATCCGAGGGATATTGTATATTTATGTACTTTTATCTCAAAATTAATAAATAAATATACATAGTGTCGCTTATAGCGGACTCCTGTGAATGACAGACTCTTTGGGTCTATTGTTGTCCAGAAACTATATTTGGAAAATATCGTACGTTATTTATAACTTTTGTATGCTTCTAACTTAGTACAAGATTTTAATATATAACTGTTTATTTTTCCAAATAAATGAAATAAAATATTATAAATATTACTCTATAGTCTAACAAGTAGGTAGGTAGGCAATATAATGTAGACAAGTAAAACGTGTGGAACTCGTCTACAATATAATTAATCCAATTTATTACAACCACGAAATTGTACGCAACGTATGAAATGTGTCACCTACTACGTGATGTCAGGCGGTACGCTAACTTTTATCAAACTGTGTTTTTCATGCCCTGGATTGTATCTAGGCAAAAAGAAGTAAGTAGTACAGTAAAATGGGGTGAATAGAGACTTAGGGGTGAATAGAGACAAAACTTTAAAGGGTATTTTCTCGATACTTTAATATTTTTTGCAGCATTTAACTATATCAATTTAATAATGAATTGTTATTCTAAAAAATCGATGCTTTGTTAGAGGCCGATATTATGGTATCAAAGTGAAAAATCAAACCAAAGTTTTGTCTCTATTTACCCCGTTTTACGGTAACAATAAATTCTGTCTCAAAAAATTGTTGACATGTTAGACAACTTGCTGTGTTTCCTCAGATATAATCTCAGTTAACATGTCACATCCAGTCTAAAAACTAGATATGTGCTATCAAAACAATAATAAAAAAACAAGTGGCGTAGGTACCGCCGTATGAACGATACGGGGCCCCTGGGCTACAGAAGCCCCGACCTGAGGAAAAAATATCACCCATATCTATAACCTTGAATTCGTTTATTGGTAAGAGGCCAGTAGTGAATAAATTATTTCTATTATGATAGGATGCCGTAACAGTTTATAGCTCACACCGCAAAACTTAATAAAGGTTAAGTTGGTCCAGCATGCCCCAATAAACGAACTCATTATCAATCAAGACTTTCTGTCCCATTTTAGAGTAATTCGATTTTAGAGTTTGGTCTTACGCGATTGAGCAGTTTTTGAGGAGCAGCGATGGCCCAGTGGTAATGGTCACGAATTATGAGTTTTAAATTGTGGGCTCAAACCCAGCCAAATGCATTACTTTGTGTAATTTATTTCATCAACACTGAAACCGGCATGTCCTAAAACCATAAACTCGAAGACATGTGACATACACCAATCCGCACTGGGGCCGTGTCTCAGAGACAGAGGGGGCCGGAGTCCCAACAGATCTAATCTTAAACTAAACTTACTTTTTTGCAAGGTCGCACTTTTTCTATTCAGTATGCACGTAACCTATCCAGTTAATCTGGCCAACTTCTTCATGGCCTGGCACTTCAATCATACAATCTAAAAATACTGGCTCTGAGCTAGTACCTAGCGCTTATTTTGTACAAAGAAAACACCCTCAAAAATGTTTGATACACGCTCAGGGTCTAATTACGCCACTGTAAGAAGTATATTAATTACTGTTGACGCAGTAGTCACGGGTTCAATTTCCATACGGAAAAAATATTCGTATGTATGGTCTAAAAATTTTGTTCGTTCCGAGGCTTGGTGTTTATGTATGTGAGTTCAAAACGTTTGTAAATACCCCCATGATACAGATGTAAATTTCCGTATACGGAAACGAAAACAAAAAACAGTTAAGTAAATCATCTGACGGGTTACATCTGTCGTGGGAGAAATAATTGACTTGACAAAACAGTCGAGTTTATTTATAGTCGATATGTGATTACAAACAAAAGATAACGGATTCTTTCCTTGTGCTATTTCTGCATATTAAGCAGTTCATCTAAAAATAACTTAGAATACTCATATGGATTTACCTATGTGGTTTTTGTTCGTTTGGGAATAAAGTTAACTTGTAGTGGGCATAGTCTGTTGACACGAGGTTTGCTTTTAAATGGCAGTATTTAACTCATAATTCTTTAATCAGTCCAATTGTGATTTTTTATGAGTCAACCCTTTCCTCGTCTTATGTACAATTGCGCTAGTGAGTTTTGTTCTGGGTTTGATTGTTATGGTTCCCTGTCTGGATTTCTTTCTGCATTATAGACCAGCATTGGGTATTCGACGTTCCCCACCTAGCGGTATAAATATGAGGTCCTTATTTGGCCATCTTTGATGGGGTTAACATCTACACGTCTCAAGACATGCGCATGTATCAACGCATTCTGCCTTTTTTGACATTTCCGCCAACTGATGCAATCTCAAAAGACATACATGACATACTTTGCATAGTTAGTCTAGTAAAATTTCTCTTCCCTTAACTTACCTACGTAAAATTTATTATCTAGTATAATTCCTTTATTAAATTTTACAATCGCGAACGTAAAAGTCTCGAGACTTCTCGGAAAACAATCTGTGACCCAAAGGCAAACATAGCCCGTTTATTTTTAGAATTTATCTGACCTATATAATAATTTATCTTTCGTTCGCCCAAAGTTGTCAAGAGATTAACGTCGTGATCTTGTCAAGTGTTATCTTCCATTATAAATCCTGTTTACTGTGGCTTTGTTAGTAATAATTGAGGTCACAGTTGATGAGTTTACCAGGAGCGTTTAAATTGAAAACGGTTACTAAGGCAATACGGTTTCATTTTCATCAGAATTTTCGTTACAATCTTTAGTGGTTTAACGGTGGGGTAAATTTATTCATAACAAGTTAATATTTATTAACTTTTATGATCATCAAGCTTTGAGTTTTTGGATTATTCTTTTCTTGTTTGAAATGATAGGGATAATAATAATGATAGTCATAGTCATAGTAGTCATAGTAGTTTATTGGTAAGGGATTCTTACAAGTCATAAACGGATATTTCAGATTACACAATAGTTAACAAATGATACAAATAATTATATTACAATGTCAAATAATATAAAATGTCAAACAAAATAAATACAAGAAAACAAGTCAATAGAAGTCAAATCACAGATTAAAATAAATTATAAAATTGAGTATAAAGGCGACGAGTAATTTTGCAGTACAACCGTCGTCATTGAAGTTTCCTGGTAGATGGTTCATGGTGTAGATTCCTATAATTTAAATAGCACTTAATAGATACAGAATCAGCAATTAAAGGACTGTGATTGAAGATGTTAACACACTCCTAACTGCATTGCAATTTTTAAAATAAAATCACAAAAAGAATTAATGTAAAAAAAGAATGATGGTTTGTGAAACATTAGGGATCTAAGTGAATTTAGAACCACTTGAGAGGCTCGAAATAAATCTACATGCTTTATGAATTAATATTTTATGTGTTCGGAGACCTGGTAAAATTATTTGTAATATAGTGATACCGATGAACATTATTCACGTTGTAAGGAAAAGAAGTATTTAAAAAATATATATATTTATGAGTATATTCATTAAATACACATTAATTAATATAGCATAGCGGAGTCGGCCTTAAAGTGTTCCCACAGTTGAGAGTCAGACCTCCTCTCTAGGAGAGGGAATGAGCCGCCCAGTGCTGTTTGGTAGATTTCACATGTCTGCAAATTTTTGGTCCTAGAACATATTATATTAGTTAGTTGGTACACATATATTAGTTAGTTGGAAAAAATGTAATTTACACAGTTTTTGCTTAATTGTTGAATTAAAAAACAACGATAATAATAAACTAAACAAGCCCCACCAGCTGCAGTCTCACGATAGCCTTTTTGTTTTAATTTCATTTGCATTGCAAAATTATTTTCATTAGTCAGCCCACCTTTAAATAGAATGCGGAAGAAAATTTTCTGTAGGACAAAGTGCTGCAACTATTAAAATATTCCGCTTTGTTAGGTTGGGTTTCTTTCTTAAAACGTAACGTTATAGTTAAAAAAATACATTATGAAAGAAATATTCAAGGTCAAGAATAGTTAGGACACGGTGGAGCACACAGTCGAGGTGTGCCCTGCTTGGGTGGAGCATCGCCGTGCCCTCGTGGGGGCGATCGGCGGCGGAGACCTCTCGCGCCGGGCCTTGGTCGAGGCCATGTTCCGGAGCGAGGAGGAGTGGCAGGCGGTCGCCGACTTCTGCGAAGCAGTAATGCCCGCAAAGGAGGAGGCCGAACGCATCAGGCAACGGCGTTATCGCCGCCGCCGCCGCCGGGATTCTGATCCCGATTTCCGGCCAACGTAGGCGCGGGCTTGTGGACAGTGAGCAATGGGTAGCTCACTGTCCGGCCGTCCGGTAACTGTCCGGACCAAGCCCAAGTCGTCGACGGCGCGCACTGTTCCCGCGCGCCTCAAAGAGTTGTCAGCAACAGCAGGGACCCAGCCGGGTCGAAGCCTACTGGGGCCAGGGTTATCCGAAAGGGCGCTCGAGCCCCGGTATGAAGGCTAGAAGGAACGGGGTGGGTTTTTTAGTCAGTAAGAGTCTGACACTATCTTCCGCTCTGCCCAAGGGCGGGGGATGTCAATGCATGAATTTTTCCCACCGTAAAAAAAAAGGTCAAGAATAGTTACTGTGCCCTCCTTCTAGGAAAATGAGCGTAATACTGGAATCTTCTTTATTTACTAACACATTATTTTTTTAGGTTCTTGAAATAGTTATATTACATTAAAAAAAAAAAACAATTGGTAAAAAAATCCAAAATTGCCATTAATCAATTTTGAACACTTTTGACTGTTAGAAAATTTTTTTTTTGGCTCACAATTTGTGCCCGTGTCAAGTTTATACAGTATTTGGTTTTTGTACCGCTTGGCTCTTGTGATACAGTTACTTTTTTTAATTAGAAAACGGATATAACATATTGTAATGTAAATGTATTTGCAATCGTATTCCTCAATGCTAAGGGTCATGACTTTCCTGTTTCGTCACTTTCACTTCTATGATGTTCCTTCTCCATATGTTTCTGTCTCTGGTGGTGTAAAGGGGACACTGTATACTATAGAGTCAAGAGCAGTGCGAATCTGGTCGGAGCAACTGTCGATGGTAACCTCGATAGGTTAATCATGACCGATAACATAGATGAGAAAAGGCCTCCGGGGCGCAGCCTAATACGTTTGTCCAACCCAGATCCACACCGCTCTTGAGTGTACATTATTTGCAATACATTTACGACATCAAATGTATCGAGTTAGTCAGTTATGAGTTTTCTGCTCTATTTTACTAAGGTTACTAAAAATGCTTTTCCTATCTATTGGGAGTCAATTTGTGAATAATTAAAGCAGCCCACGGAAATTTCAAACTTCACTCGAAATTGTCCCCACACTTGTTATCTCTGATGGAGTGGTATAACTACTTCTGAGTATTTTTACAGTCGTTAGTCACGTCAATCTATACACCTTTTTTTTCGGGTTGCAAATTCATCTAATGTTTTATATGCCTTCGAAAGTGAACATTCCCTTTCGCTCGGACCATGGCTTGAACCAAGAGGACCCCACCGCCGATCGACTTCATGAGAACAACGGGGCAGATTTCCACCATGTGTCCATGCATTATGTCCTTCGGGCGATCCGCACAATGGTAACATCTGAGCGATTCTTCCACCTGAATCCGAAACAGGAGCCTCCCGAACTGGCCAAGGACCTACGTCAGGTGGAGGATGAGGATGCCGTGGAAACTCTTTAGCCACACCTTAAATAGTGGACTTACCGCCGTGACTGTGGCATGCCTAACACTGGGTTGTGACTGTCGCTTTTGCCATGCCACTATGAGATCCCGCTGGTTTTCGACAGAGTTTCACCCTGGCGCGGCGTTGCAACACCATGTGCAAGTCGTGCATGGATTGTCGACTAATCTACACACCAATAACTATATGATTCCAAAAATCAAAATTCTATAAAAATGTTATTATTACCTACGTAAATCGACTTGGAAGCTTACTTTTTTTTTTCTATTTATTGAATTTGGGGTTTTTATCCACATGGATACGTCAACCCCATCGTACCCTCTTAGATCTAATTACACTAACTAAATAATTACTTTGAGTGAGAGAGAATCATCAATTGGTTATTTTTGCTAATCTACTCAGTCTTTTTGCCAACAGTGATCCAAGATTTGCCAAAATTGTGCGTACTAAACCAACATCTAGAAAATTCAATTTAAATTCTTTAATGAATGATTCTCTCTCATCTTTATTTCTAACACAATCCATCAACAAGTGGAGTATATCTTCAACTTTATTGCATACTACACAATTGGGTGACGTAACTTTTCCCATAAGATAGCCAAATTTTGCTGATGGAAAGTGTCCAGAGCGTAATCTTAAAGCTAACTTAATCTAATTTCTATTTAACTTACCACCATCAAACCAGGGTATACGAGGAGGTTCATTTTGTATGACTTTGTACCATAAACCTTTCTCTCTAGAAATCTCATCGAAATTATTGGAAGCTTACTTGTTAGTAGTAAGTAAGTGGAGCTTTAAAACAACAATCCATTTTAATACATTGTGTAGGCGTAGAATCACTTGCGGCTGATATAACTTAGACGTTGGAAGTTCGTGTTAGGACATAAGTTGTATTATCTTAGTTGTCTATTATGACAACAGAATCTGATGTAATAGGAATGATTAAGCAGAAATGGGCAGGGTACATTGCACGCAGAACAGATGGTCGATGGGGACGGAAGGTTCTGGAGTCGCAACCACCTACCAGAAGACGCAGCGTTGGATGGCCTCAAACAAGGTGGACACTGACGACCTGGTCAGTGTCGCGGGAATCCGATGGATGCGTGACGCACAGGACCGGTCGTTGTGGCGACGCTCGGGAGGCCTATGTCCAACAGTGGACGTCTTTCGGCTGATATGATGATGATGAAGATGATGAACAAAGGCACCATCAATTCAAAAAGTCCTTGTAAGGGTTGAGCTAGTTCTGTTCTGGCTGTATTTTTCTATGCTTCCAGTTCCATCCTTTTCTGTCGTTTAGAACCACCATGTACTAAAGCGAGAAAAAGTGCGGGAGTGCGATCATATGCGGTGAAATTGTCGAGGTGATCGGCAATACGTTCTCTTTATTTATCTAGCTTTTGCCTGCAGCTTCGCCCGCGTATATAAAATATAGCCAGCTATGTCACTCAGGAATAAAGCAGCTTTCTATCAGTGAATGTTAGCAATCGGACCAGTACTTTCAGAGATTACCTTCTACAAACAAAAAACAAAATTTATCTCTTTATACCCGTAATATTAGTGTAGATTTCAATGGAACAGTGTTCGTTATCGAAATCCTCTGAAACGGGTTGACCGATTTTTATGAAATGCTTTTGTGTATGTTTGGTAGGTCTGAGAATAGGTTGTAGGGTATATGTACCCTCTAAGGGCGCCTTCAAATTAGCTGCAAAGTGCCGTACGGTGGCCGCGGCTGCAGCGCTGCAGCCGCGGCGGTTTGAACATGATAATGTTGTTCAACTAATGCGCAGCTGCAATAAATATATGTCACGCTGCACGCTATTTTGTCATTTACATGGAATACAAAGCAGCGCAGTGGCAGTGCGGCGGCAGCGCTGCAGTCGACATTCTAATTATAAAGGACAATATTTTCAGCATCACAGGTTTTCAGAAAAAATATACCTTACAATAATACTAAAACGTGTAACAAAATCGAAGTCATTTTTTAATCATTATAATTTTTCCCTAGAATGTGAATGTCCTGAAAAACCTGTACGAGACTCCCCAAGACGTCGAGCTGGTGGTAGCGGGCTCCTTGGAGCGCAACGTGCCGGGGGCGCAGGCTGGACCTACGTACCTGTGCATCTTGACTGAACAGTTCTACAGGACAAGGGTCGGAGACAGATACTTCTATGAAAACGGAGCTGATCCTGATACTGCTTTTACACCTAGTAAGTATTATTTTCGTTTGGAAAGATGACCCTTAAGAAAATTCAATGGGAAAATAATTTTATTTTTTAGAATAGTTGAATGTCTTGTGATTGGCGTCATAGAGCTAGGAGTCAAAGCAGTGGCAGCGAATAGGGACGGTAATCGCAAATAGCTGATAAAAGATTAGCTGTGATGGCCATCGTAAGACTTTTTATTAGGCTTGGACTATTCCTACAAGTAATAGACCCTCTATAAGAAAAAGGTTCAAAAGGCTTCCCAATTTAAGGGCGTTTACACTTAATTGTAAAATATAGTTTGGAGAGAAAGAAAGAGTGATTTTTTTACTTTCTATGGAAAACTTCGAATTGCTCTCACTGTCTCTGAACTTTTTTTTTCAAATATGTTCGTAACTAACTTTTGAATTCTAGATGCCTTACGTATATGTGCCAAGTTTCATTAAAACCAATTTATTAGTTTGCTCTTAAATGGGACTGAACCGGAGATGTCTGCCGTATACATGACAAATTGTGGGCCGAAATAGCCCAGAGTTTGTGTATTTTGATAGAGGTTGTGGCAAACCACTAAGGAGATAGTGAGACAAACTAGATAGATTTCACCTGACTGGAAGATGGAAGCGTGGGTCAATGCTCTCTGATGAGCTGATGCTGACATAGTCCTGGTGAGGATTTGTAGGTAAGGGGTCATAGAATAAATACTGATATTTGTGTGACCTTAAAATCTAAGACTCAGATTTCTACTAATATTAGCGACATGCCCCAGCTTTGCAAGGGTGTTACAGATCAGACAAACAGATTCACAGGGGGGGGGGACTTCGTTTTATAATAATAATTGTATAACAAATATCTTAGTAAAGTTTGCAGGATTTTTTGTGATTTATCGAACGTATTTATCTTTGTCGCCAAAAGGAGATTCACCTTGGCTCCTACTTTTCAGAATTTATCCCTGAAGTACACCGACCGCCTTCAGCTCTTAGGAGTTGAAATTCCCTCAGACCTTAACTTTGGGTGGTTCATTGAGTCCAAAGCCAAGGTAGCTGCTAGGAAACTAGGCGTTCTTGCAACGGTCCGGCGGTACTTCACACCGGGATAGCTTCTAATGCACAGGTCCGTTCGTGTATGGAGTACTGCAGCCACATATGGGCTGGTGCTGCAAAATGCCACCTGGCAGCTTTGGACTCTGTGAAAAGGCGTGCGAAGAGACTAAGTGGCGATCCAGATCTGGTTGAGTCCAATCTACAAAGTCTTGAGCACAGGCGAAGGGTAGCCAGCCTTTCGGTGTTTTACAGGATGCACTTTGGAGAGTGTGCGCAGGAATCACATGACTTGATTCCACCATCCCACTTCTACCATCGGACAAGCCAACGAACGGCAAGGGTGGATACCCTTGTGTTGTTGAAACCTCTACGGTCCGGACCAAGCGTTTCGCCTCGTCGTTTATACCGCGTACATCGAAGGACTGGAACAATTTGCCTGCAGCGGTCTTCCCGTCTGATTATAATTTAGGTGTCTTTAAGGCAAGAGTGAATAGGCTCTTAATGAACTAATGTGCCTCACCATCAATGATTGCATCACTGCTTACCATCAGGTGGGATCGCACTCAAGCACTAGTTTATATAAATTACAAAAAAGAAAACTACTTATAAGTCACCAATCCAATTTGTCTGAAAGAAATGTAAGACGAAATTTTCTGGCTCGAAAAGTAACCCAGGATTTATTACCCGTATATTCCCTTGGATGATTAAGATAAAAATAAGCTATCTGCCATTTCATAGAATTGAACAATCTGTCAAGCTGTTGTTTACCTGTATTTCTAACAAACAATCTCATATTTACTTTAATATGAGTATGAATAAAACAAAACTGTAAATAATTCTCCCATCATTTCTGCTAAATAAATCTTTTTTTGCATGAAAATTCTTTTATGTAAGTATTTTATTGCGTTACGTGAAAATGTGTGATTGTTAATCATTCTTTCAGCACACAAATTACAATGCGGCAAACCCATGTCCAGCCTTTATTACTTTGATGTCTTTTGCAAATAATGCCATTTCTGTGAATGAATAACATTCTCCTATCATATTTTTCAGCAAAGTACGCAATAAAATGGGGATAAAGTCAATTATTCATCTGATTCAGAGCACGTGGCTCAAGGTTATCAAAATAGTCTTCCTGTGTACATACATGCCCTTATTTTATTATTTTCCTCAACAAATCTTGTTAATCTGTGTGTCTACTGTAACAGGAGACGAATACCTCATCACACAAATTAACGTTATCTAAGGCAATTAAGGCATTTTTGTTGTTGTGACAGATGGTAAAGTATAGTTTGTTTTCCTTGACGGATAATCGCTTATGAAATCATATTTACTGTATCATGTGAAAACTGATGATGAGAAAGTCCATTCTGCAAAAAGTCTTCATTGTAGGTGTTTAAAAAATATAAAAAGCCACAGTTTAGTAAATCGGCTGTTAAACGAAACTCGCGGGATTCATACTTCCTTACGTATTATAGAACAAAATATCCTAACGCCTCTGTCTGTCTGGATGGAATTCAAAAACTACTTTAAAAATGTTAATTCATTGATCTCAAAACGATGAAGGAAAATATCGTAAGGAAACTGGCATATCCTAGGAACAAAAATCGAAGTCAAATGACAGCCTCCAGTCAGCATTGGGTCTATGTAATGGATTACGGCCCATTCCCTCTTCTAGAGAGGAGGCCTGTGTCTCAGCAGTGGAGACATTATAAAGCTGATTATGCATAAGCTTTATGCTTCTAATACTTTTGTGAAACTGGGATAGGTCGTTAGTATACCTAATATTGTTTGAATCCAATTAAAAGTACGTATTCAACCCCGCAGGATGGTATACAGATTATATTTTGACCCAATCCTTTCATAGCCGTAAGCCGCCGCGTATTCAAATCAGTTGTATTATAGTTTCGTGGAAATTGTGGTGTAATAGTAAATTTTATAGATATGTAATACTGTACTTTTATAAACAGGTCAGCTCGATACGATACGTAGAGGCTCATCAATGGCTCGTCTACTCTGCGATAACGGTGACAATATTCGAGTCATGCAACCTAGGGCCTTCCAGCAGATATCGCACGGGTAAGTACTGTCATTACTTACAGTTCCGTATTTTACTGCTAATATACTGTGGTGTCAAGATACGGAGTGCGTTCCCGTTGAATTATACAGAGGATGAAGAGTTATTGTGATAATGTATTCAGTGTTCGCTGTTGGAGGTTTTCATGGTTTTTTTATGGCACAATTTTCACAATACTTTCGGAGCTTCTAAGTTTAAGTTACATAAAGCTTAAATATCCCTATGTTCAGTAACAAGTTATTTTCTTACCGATTAAGCAAAGGCAATGGAGGTTAATCTAGCAAACATGTATATCAAACTGTTTATTAATTATTTCGTAGTTCTATGCTTAAAATATCATTCAATAACTTATCCTCAGTTAAAGTTTCTTGTTTATTTTTGACTCTTTGCCACATTTTTGTGTTGGTACTAATTTCATTTATATTTACAGGAACAAGGTAGTCCCCTGCGATCAGCTGCCGTTTGTTGATCTGACATTATGGCAGGATGCAAGAGGCCATTTTTAATAATATATTCTAAGAAATAGTTAAGTAAATCTATTGACAAATAAAGTGTCACTCTTAACAATCAACGTGTATTGTAAAAAATTTGTACAACATAGAAAATGAGAATTTTCCGAAAATTAGGAGCATTTTAATTCCCATTACAAAGTAGCATTGCTAGGTGATAATAAATTTACATATTCAGTTTTATGTTTCATAAGTTTTCAATTAACTTGACTGAATCAATTAATAGTTTATCCTTTATTGTGTTTGAAGTATTGTCCGAAAATTGTTAGTTTGTAAATTTGTTGTCCAGAGTACCTAGTGCGAGTTTGTTTTACGTTAACGCGATCGTCATGTTTCTGACGTTCGGTGCTCCGATTGGCCCGCTTCAAGCTCTTAGCCAATCAGAGAGCCTAACGCAGTAAACGTTTCGATTGCGTCAACGTCAAAATAATTTGCACTCACCGCCCATCTACAATGTGTAAATTGTGAACAAACATTATTTTTTATTTATTTGTACAGATTATGATACTAAGTTGTAAATGTGTGATCAAGGCCATCTTATAAATGTTTGTATATATTTAAAATTCTATTTTAGGTTACAAATCTGTTAATACTGACTGTATAAATGAACTATTTACATACTTTATATGAAATGAATGATCAGTAAGAAAGTTGTGTGTGTTGTAACTAGACGTAATAATAAAGTATATGTTTATAATTTTTGGTCTTATTTATTTATTCTCCAAGAAAATTAATAAAACTACTGAAGTTATCGCAATTTCACAATTTTTTATGGGTTAAACCTTTGAAAGTCTTTGTATCTTTGCTCACTCAGTTCTGATGAGAAAGTAAAGTTCTTAAACCAGAAAGTATAGGAAAACAAATATAAAAAAAATAACAGAGAATCAAAGAGGCTGAATTAAGACAGATAAATACAGATAGACATAAATATCTGGTATCTGCTTATACACCACTAATTTTTAATTAGTACAAATACCTAAGGGCTTACTAGAAAAGCCCTTGTTATTATTTAAGTAAAGTCTCAATAAATAATATTCATAAACAGCAAAGGCATTGGCGTTTGTGTTTATCCCAAAATGTCTCTCAATTTATGGAAATATTGATTATGAATGAATAAATGACGATTAAAATGGAAAAACACTGCCCGCAGTATTTTATACTAGCAATTGTTATGTATGATTGAATCTATGATGAATTTACCTTTTCGTGGTCAATTTTAGGATTTCGTTTTTTTCTACTTTTGAATACAAAAATATGATCAGTAACGGGTACTGATAGAGCCCCATTTTTTGTGTACTAATTAAAAAGTAGGGGTGTATAAAGCGAATCGTCTGCGTATCTCATGTAAAAAGCGAAATTTAAAATAGGTTGAGATTTTACCTAATGAAGTTCTTACTTTGCCGACATATTTTAACAAAAGCACGTATTTCATTACTCCTAAAAATGTCAAGAAAAGTGAAATAGGTACTGCAGAAGACGCAACTAACCTAAATTTGTATCAAGAATGACCTTCACCGAGATTTCAGAGCGCCTAGTGGCCCTAAGTGCCTTTTAGATGCAGTTGCTTATAACATTTCAAGTTCGGCTAAGAGTCGTCTGGACTTGGCGCTGACGTGGCAGTTAAGGGCAACAGCAGCCAGCTGCAGGGTGCATGTAACTTTGTGACCACTTCAAACAGTTACGACGTTTGAAGGGCGTACTTAAGTGCTGATGCACACTAGGCTACCTACTGACTTCAGCCTCGCTAAACTAACCTAACGCAACCGATTTTGCAGATATGTTCAGTTTGGATGACAATGCATACATATCTAAAAAAATTAATTCTAAATTTAATATGGCCTACCTATAATTGTTATCCATAATGATAGGTGCCTACCTATCATTATGGATAACAATTATGAGGGTTTGTTGTGAAGAATACGCAACAAAGCTACGTCACAATAAATTCAAAGTGACGGACAATTTTATAAAAGCTTGTGTATGAAAAATTGCTCATTGTTGAAGCATTTGCTGCACATTTGTTGTCACGTGCTGTATGTGGACACAGCCTCAGCGGCTAAAGTAGGTACTGCCTTTGCTACCGATCGTTTAAAAATTCACCCTTATACAGTGTTTGCGTTACGCCTATTTTTTGAGTCTCTCGACAAAGTCATTAGTCATTAGAATGCAAATTTTCTAGAGCCCCTAACGCGTGGCTTGCCTTAGCTACTGACCCAAATGCACAGAATTTCTATAAAGAGGACCGTCTGTCGACCAAAATCAAGATAATTTAAGCACTCTAGGTATGCAAATATTTTAAACAGAAAATTTTTGAAAAATTTTCTAACGAATAAACTTAAAAACTACTGGACAGATTTTAAAATTTCTTTCATCATTAGAGTACTTTATCACTGAGTAATATACGCTATATATTTTCAGCTTTCACGCGGTCGAAGCCGCTGCCAGAAGCTAGTTATGTTGTAGATGATGTAACAATAGTTTAATACCACAGTTAACGAAGACATGTCATATCTCAGACACGTCATTAAAACGTCGCCTCGGTGGCTTGTGGCATGTCTAACTAGTTGTGTCGTGTCATGTTTAATGGAATAGAATGAGAGGATAACTTAGTTTGAACATTACTCGATAAGGTAATGATCACGCTTATCCAAATAATCCGTGTATTGTAATGACACGGGTGCTGCCTGCCGTTGTCTGTTCTTGGCTTGATAGGTACACTTCCTCTTGTTTAGATCCTTAACAATCAACTCGTCAGTTCAGCCGATAGATGGCCAATGTTGGACATAGGCTTCCCCCAAGTGTCGCCACAATGAACAATCCTGTGCGTACCGCATCCATAATTCAAATTGTAACAGCAACATGCCAAAAATAAAAAAAAAATCAGTATGTAGGTACAAAATCTGAATACTTGTAAATGCCACTCTTAAAAAAATCTTCGTCTTCTGCAAGTAATTTCTTCCTGTACAAAGCAGATTTTTATAAAGAAAAACTTCCAAAAAGTTAAAAAAAGCAAAGGAAGTTTTATCAAAGCATAACAAAGTATTCAAGACAAAAGCTAAACAGTATGACACCCTTGGTAACACAGCGGGACTTTGTTTATTTCGCTCAGTAAATACAGAAAAAGCGCAAAAATAAAGGTTGGAATTTTTGAGCTATTTTGATGAATAAAAATTCCACTGAGTCTTGATGGAATGCTTTGCAAAAACTTTGTTTTGTTATATTCATTTATTCCTGTAATTTTAATTCAGTAGGGCTGTACTAGAATATTTTGTTAGTCAGGAATCATGGCCTTCCCACACAGTCCACCAGACTCTGAATGTCAAACGTTACAACGTGCAAATAAAGATTTCATGGGTAGCTAAATTCAACGTAGGAAGGAAGGATTTTTTAACAGAAAATTATATGCAAACAAGCTTTTGCCCGCGCGGCTTCGCACCCGCTCTTCCCTACTTCAGCCTACTATACCCTACTCTACCCTACCCTACTCTATCCTACTATACCCTACTCTACCCTACCCTACTCTACCCTACTCTACCCTGCCCTACTCTACTCTACTCTACCCTACTATACCCTACTCTACTCTACTCTACTCTACCCTACCCTACTCTACCCTACTCTACCCTACTCTACCCTACCCTACTCTACTCTACCTTACTCTACCCTACTCTACCCTACTCTACCCTACCCTACTCTACTCTACTCTACCCTACTCTACCCTACTCTACCCTACTCTACCCTACTCTACCCTACTCTACCCTACTCTACTCTAATAAACCTCACGGAGCACGAGACCTTTCCAACGAATGCAAAACCGTGGAAATCGGTTCGTGCGTTCTGGAGTTATAGAGTCAGTAAGGAAAACCCGACTTATTTTTATATAGTAGATCATAATTGTTCCAATTTTGATGTTTAGGTCGAATGACGTATTATGACGTTACCAGGAGGAAGTTCAAGGAAACAGCCGTTTTTTGTGAAATTATGAAATAACTTTTCCCGCTTTTGGTGGAGCGATAGAGAGTGTTAGACTTTAACAGATTATAAGTCACCTTTTTTAGTCGGAAATCATCAAAGGAGCGATAAAGAGTGTTGGAATTTAACAGATTAAAGCTCACCCTTTTTAGTCGGAAATCATCAAAACAGTTATATTCTCTCTTGCTCCACCCAGGGCAAGAGGGAGTGTCAAAATTTTAATACCCTGATCCAGGACTCCGGTAACTAAGTAGTAAGGCCATCATATATAGTACAGATATGGTTTTATACCCAGTTGATTGTATAATTCCCCACTTTAATAGATAGCCAATGATAAAAGAAAAAGAAAGATAGAAAAAATATTTATTTGGCGACAGTCGTAGGTACATCTCTGCATATCATTTTGGGAAATAGGTAGGTACTAGCATGATTTTATGTTATTTGTCACTGTAACAGCAGCGTACGTTTAACAAGCACACCTGAGTCATTAAACGTTACGTTTGACCGCCATCTCACCCGGTGGAAAACGACGATGCGGTCGACGATGGAGCGCGCTTACCTAGAACTGCCTAACCTTCACACTTATTCACTCTTGATTTGAAGGTTGTAGCCATCAGGAAACACAGACTCCGGCGGTGAAATCTACTCCCTACCTTTACGAACAATGAATGCATTTCCATAAGATTTTCCTTCTATTCTGCAACTCTGTGATTTACTTTTTATTTTGCAGACAAGATATAAGATAAAATATATTTCTTTGCTCAAATATTTATACAAATAAGTACAATAATAAAAAGTGCATGTAAGATAACGTTGCGAAAAGAAATGGTCCAGACATTTTTGCCAGGTAGGTACTATGGCGTGCAAATGTTTTGAATACTAGATGCAAAAGCAAATCACATTAACTTTTTTATCTATTGTCTGCCAGATTCATCTAGTTGTACTAAGTTAGACTTAGTTTCCAATCTTATTATAGTTGTGGCTGAATATTAATAACTAGCTTTTGCTCGTGGCTTCACGTCCAGACAGGCCCACGTCGATAAAAAATAGCCTATGCCACTCAGGAATAAAGCAGCTTTCTATTGTTGAAAAACATTTAGCATTCGGCTCGGTACTTCCAGAGATTATAAAAAAAAAAAAAACATACTTTACCTCTTTTTTACATTAGTGTAGATTTCATACAAAGCGACAGATATATGACCTCCAAAATCCAATTACTTCGCAATATTGACGTTCTGAGGCTAGACTCTAGACTAGTTATTAGAATTTTGAACTTCGACCTGTCTGTATCGTCTGTTATAGCATATGAAAATTAGGTCTATCCGAGGAATTATGAGACATACTCATAATTAAAAGTAGATATAAATATTTACGAATACATCTTAAGGAGTAGATTTGTTAGAATTATATTTCCTTTTCAAAAAATTCTCCGTGGCTCTAGCGGGCATCGACCCTCTTACTGTAGGGGCCTCTCCTACGGTTTTTTGGCCATCTTTTTAAAACGCACTTTTTTTATGGTGGGAAAAATCATCCAATGCTTCGCCGAAGTCGGCGACCGCCTGCCACTCCTCCTCGCTCCGGACCATGGCCTCAACCAAGGCCCGGCGCGAGAGGTCTCCGCCGCCGGTCGCCCCCACGAGGGCACGGAGATGCTCCGCCCAAGCAGGGCACACCTCGACTGTGTGCACCGTGTCCTCTGGGTGTTCCGCACAATGACGACACCCAGGCGTCTCTTCCGCACGAATCCAGTGCAGGAACCTCCCGAACGTGCCATGTCCGGTGAGGACCTGCGTCATACGGAAGGTAAGGACGCCGTGAGGTCTTTCCAGCCACGCCTCAAAGAGGGGACTTACTGCCATATTTGTGGCGTGCCCAGCACTGGGTTGCGATAGTCGCTGACGCCATTTCACCATGAGATCCTGCCGGAGCTCTGTCCGCCATGCCGTGATCTGTCGCGCCAGCGGACTTTCACCCCGGCGTTGCATCTCCACGCGCATATCGTGTGCAAGTGTGCAAGGACTGTTGCCTCCAGATCCCACGGTAGTAGGCCAGCAAGAAGGCTCGCCACTTCGCGGGAATTTAAAACGCACTTGGAATACTGATAACCGTCAACGACTCGGGCTCGATCTGGATGGTTACGGACTACCGGATGGCGAAAGACCCATTGTTCGCTATTTGCAGTGAATCTTGAACAGGGCCTCCCAAACATAACATGTCTGGTGAGAGCCTGCGTCATGCGAAAGGTTTGTCTTTTAGGTGGGAAATCATCCAATGACTTCACTCGCTCTAGGACGGAGCGAGAGAGCATGCCAAAATTTTACTGACTAAAACCCACTCCTATGTTCCTTTTTTGCCTCGCGTTCCAGGACCACGAGTTTTCTTTTCAGAAGCGGCATGACCCCAGTAGGTTTCGACCCTGCTGGGCCCCTACCTACGGTTTTGCTGACATAACGTCCTTGAGACGCGAGTGGAACACTATGCGCCGTCGACGACTTAGGCTTGGCAAGTTACCGGACGGGTTACGGAGAGCCCGCGCCTGGATCCAGGCGGCTAGGGCATGAGGGCCGTTTCCTGCCGCGTGTGGCCATTTCCTGTGCTAGCATTACTGCTTCGCAGAAGGAGGTGACCACCTGCCATTCCTCCTCGCTCCGGACCATGGCCTGAACTAGAGCCCGCGTATTGTGCGAAAGGTAAAGATACCGTGCAGTCACTCCTGAACTACAATGTGTACACTGTACATACAGTCGTCTTCAGGCCAGTTCGTACCCCAGTCGCCTTTTATGATACCTGAAATATGACAAGATCGAAAAGGAATGAAGAAATGTGACAAGATCGGAAACGAAATGAAAAGAAAAGTTAGCCCACTAGAATTAAATTTAGAGATTTTAATTTTAAGATTCGTCTGTTTAAGTTTTCATGCGTGTGTTTATACGACGCCGACGCCACAAATAAAATTAAGATTCAACCGACTATGAAATTGTGTTTACTCTTTTGGAAGTTCATCATAAAAACTATAATACAACTATAAGATAACTTACTTAGTAACTATTAAGTAATTGTATTTGTAGTCAAATTGAACTTTGTTATAGGTGAGAGACCTGACAGATCGAAAGTATAACAAACTCTCTACAATATGTATTGTATATCAGACAATACAAAATATGTACGATATTATAAAATAATTAAGAGTTTATAAACAGGGGCTATTTGAATTTTAGTAGTTAATTTACCTAAGTGGTCTCCTGGGTTTTGAGAAAGTGCATATTAATATGTACCTACATATAATAAATTTATAGAAGTTTTTAGTTGTGCGCTCATCACGTAGAATGTATAATATCTTGATATTGTTGCGTACGTGGGTAATTAAATGCCGATTTACTAACAGAGAACTTTATTCACCACAAACAATAACAAATAGGTCCAGTCAACAATAATCCGAATCGCAATTAACACTAGAGTTCCGTTACAGTATTCGCTTAGATCGTTAGATAAAATCACTTCGCACACTTAGGTAGTTAGCTCTTGTTCGCAGTCAAAATCCAAACTGACTCTTTTCCGGTTGGGGGTCCGTATTTATATGCGGAACAAAGAAATTTCTAGATACCGACGTCTCAAGATCAGTCTCGAACAATAGAGTCGCGTGGCGGGGCCATAAATCATTTTTATTGCACGATGTACCAAAAGTCACTTTCATGCGAATTTCAACTCTATTGTTAATGGCGGAGAGTACCATTTCCCTTATCGGTAGATCCATACCTACCTACTATTTTTATTTTAATAATAACAGTGGTACGTACTTATATGTAGATGTTTCGAGATTTTTATAAGCCTGGCTACGTACCACCATTCTAGATCTTTCGAACAGCATTGCGTTTTAATTATTGAGTGCTACTCATTATTTCCTCAAAGATATGGCGTGTTCAAGCTTTAATGGCGAAACAATATTATTATTTAGGTTTTGTTTCATCGCAATCGGTTGACTATATTGAAAGATATAATTATGAATTTAATTTTTTTAAGAAGTACTGTCACACCTTGACTGTTAGGCGGTACGAAGTTCGCCGGGTCAGCTAGTTTTAAATAATAACTAAGATACGTGATACTAAAACGTAGACTTGTGGGAGTGGGGTCGTGAGTTCAAACCGTGCAGTTTGCAGGTTCTAACGTGAACCTACATCACCAGCGTCTATAATTAGCGCAGATGAAGATGGAGTTAAAAATATAACCAATATAAGTTTCTAGCTGTGATTTCGCCCACGTGAATATCGAATATTATGTCACATTCACAACTATAATGAAAAGTATCCTTCTTGGGGTGGGGAAATAATCAAATAAATTCTCCTGCTCTAGGTGGAGCGAGAGACTGTGTCAATCTTTATTGACTAAAATCTACCGGTGTTTTTTCAGTTGCCCTTTACGTTCCAGGGCTGTAATCTATCGAATATTTTTTCAAGCCTAGCATTAACAAATGAACGAATATTATATTATACACCGCAAAATTTTTATCGTTTTAATCCCGTGGAGGGTCGATTCGGTACATGAAACACTGTCGATTTGTAAAGATAAAATTAAAAAATAAAGTGCCTTTTTTTCAAAACTTGTATTAATTTACGCATGTACGAAATTAATTTCTTGAAGAAAACGTCAGCTGAGCGAGTTTAATGACCCGTAGGTAGTTGTCGGCGTTGCCTACAAACTATTACGTACTTAATTTATTCGTTTGCCATTAATGTGTAGGTACCTTTTTTGCCACATCACATACGATTTGGTAAAAAAGATACATTTCCTCTCGGTCGTGCTATCTGAGTGTTTTGCATGAGCCAGCGTAATGAGAAACCTTACAAAGTCGTTGTCGACGTATTGGATTTTAGGCTAAAGTTTTTTGAAACATTGTTGATCATTGAAGATAAAAAAGAAGCGCTGTCGATATCGCTTTCTGCTACAATTCGATTCCAAAATAACATTATATTCATAACAATATATTTTATTTTCTCACTACAATATACAGTTATCATCAAACATTTTAATGAAAATACAAAAAAAAAAAATCATTTAAAACATATTGTAGGTGACCGGTGCCTAAGCTAGGCTCTAGGCCTGTGTTTCAAGTCACCAGGTTCCCACTCCTTAACTTTTGCATATTAAACTAGAATGTGTACTAATGCGCTGACAACGTAGTAACAAAACAACTTTAAATGAAGACAATAATTAGTTTCATTTATATACATTCGACCCCAAAAATAATGCTCCACAAACAGACAATTCTTGACACCAAAACAAGTCCAACTAAAATAAACTTTATCATATTCAATGAGACGTAAACATCGCGGTGTGCACCGAATTGACGCTGAAGTTCTACAAAAGGCAGTCGAATGAATGCAGACTTACAGTCTTCGTTTTGCAGCGTGGAGAATGGACAGAGCTACACCCTCCCACAACAACATGCACACTGTAGAGATAGACAGAGGGACTCTGGGGCAATACTGGTTCATTTTTTTTTTTGCTTACATTTTCTATGTCTATGTAACCTTACGTGCTGGAATTCGAATTTTATAAAAAAATACCACAGCAAGTTGTTTTTTGAATTGAGATTTCATTTAATGATTTCTTCCGCTCTAGAGTAGAGAGGGAGGGTGTATCAGACTTTAACTGACTAAACCCATGCCTATTTTTTTTCAGTTGCATTTTGCATTCTAGGAGTTTCCATTTCATACGTTTTCTCGTAACCGTAGGTAGCCGGCATCGGGCCCCTATTGTTTGCTTACATCTCTTTGAGGTGCCCGTGGAACACTACGCACCGTCCACGACTCGGGTTCAGTCCTTATAGGACGAGCAGACGATAAGCTACCCAGTGCTTGACGCCTAGTTCAAAGTCTAGCTTTACCTGAAAACCTGTCAAAATTTGAAACGTTCTTAACTAATAATACTCAATTCAGAAACTCGGCCTTGGTGCACGTATGCACTTCATAGTTGAGTAGAGAACGCTCAGTCTATTTTCTCCTGTTTGTGCTATGCACTAAGTAGTGCAAGAGTGTCGGTCGGGTAAGTATTTCTTGTTGACAAAGTAGTTTTAAATGGTAATTCTCACTACGTTCTGCGTCAAACAAGAAACTTTATGTAACTTTAGGGAGCTGTAACTTTGTTGGTCTGTTTAAGATTGTAGTTTTAAGTAAAATACAACATGGATTTCTGAGATGGGCAGCAAGTGTACGAAGGTAATTCTAGCGTTGTAGCTTCGGGAATATGATTTTTTGAGATTATATATATGAATTATAAAGGAATTTAGATCAACATTTTAAAACAAAGTTCTAGTCTGCAAAAAAAAATACGATTTGCGCGATATTTTTTAGTAATATCGATCTTATTAATTGTAATAATAAATAATTATAAGTTTATTGGAAAGATCAACTTAGGTTGAGCTCTAGAAAACCCACAAGTCATTGTATTGTTGTAGCTCGAGCAAAGGGCCGCAGCAAACTCGCAGATCTGCCTATTAGACACTTTTCGTGGAACGTGGTACTAATTGACGATTATCCCTGTACGCGCTGTGCTTGAGCAACGAAAACTATTGCGACATATGGAAAACAAAGATATAGGACCTATTGTTTTGAGAGGCTTAGGTGGACTTAGTAATTGAATCAAGGAACTGGCAGCTAAGAGATGACCAGTTTCAACTGACGGCACCCGTTCACGAGCATGACGCGTGTATCAGCCCCACCTAGTTTACCAGGAAATCATTATTATTATATGTTGTTGAAAGCCAACTATTTCATACTGATCTCAATATCTCTTGTGTAAGAGACTTCGTTTACAAAGTTGAGATATTACTGACAAAAAGATTAACGCCAGAGTAACTCTTAGAAATTAGGCTAATTACGTAATAAGATAGAACTGGTAATTATCTCTAAGCTTAATGCTAAAAGTTTGAAGATTTAAAAGTTTTGATTTGTAGTTTCGGAATACTTTTCGTATTATAATTTAAAGTATATCTAAAGAAGTTTCTAAAAATAATTAAGATTAATTCGTTAAAATAATATGCCAAATTAATTAATTTAGTAAAATAAACCTCGTGCAAAATTTCACTGTCCCAACCGCAGTAGTTTCGACTGTGCGCTGATATGTCAGTCAGTTACTTTCTCCCTTTAATACACCTTCAACCCCTTTTTAACCTCGTTAGGGGATAAATTTCAATAAATACGTAACTTATATTCCACCTATGCAAAACTTAAAGTAGATTGAACCATGAAATCACGTTTTCCCATACAAACTTTGCCACCCTTTTTCTCCCTCATATGAGTTCTTATCAGACGCCTACCTACATCGTACAAAAAACATACTCTCCAAGTTTCAGGTCCTTACTATCAGCGGTTTAGACTGTGCGTTGATCCATCAGTCAGTAATTCAGGACAAAGTACCTATTTTATAAGTAAAGATTAGTGTTTAATTACTAATACAGACTTTAAGTTAATTAACTTGAGTCTGTATAAGGTTTTTCATATACAGTTAACTTTTTAAGTAGGTAACTGCGCTGTTTTAGTAAAATCACAAAATAAAAAACTTTTTCAGTTTTTTTTTTTTTTTTTAAAAACGAAGATACGAAAAAAAAGAAGAGACCTAAATTTCGTACACCCGTGTGTACAGTACGACAATTAAGCGGTTTTTCAAGGTTATTCAAGTAGTACAACCGTTATGTAAAATCGGCGCTTGAGGGGCGAAGGAAATCTTTAGCTATAGCTGTTTTCACCCTTTCACACTTGACTAACAACCGAAACGTAATCGAATTTTCTCTAGCTTGTAATTGAGTTGATATTTTACACACGTGTAGTTTCGACGACAAAATAATGTTCCTTCGAATGGGAAGATGCCATCTACCCATGAAGAAGGAAATAAGCAGAAGAAAAGTGGCATTGTGAAATGTGTGATTATTTCCACTAAAGCAATGCGAAGCTATAGTCTGTCTAATAAGTCAACCGACTTGGGAATTTTGTATAATATTTAATCATATAAAAATACTTATATTTGATACTTTTTTTAAGGTTCTTCTGTTAGTTAACAATGATCTCTATCTCTTAATCAAACTTGATTATTGAATTCGTGTTGACTACATCAGATTTAATTAAATCCTAATAATGACCCAAGTGGTTTAACTTATTAGACAGACTCTATTAAACAGTGCATAGTTTTTTGTTTAAGGTCTTCAAATAACTTAATTCTCCCGTTCTTTTCTTCAACGACTTCAAAAAGGAGTTTCTATGTTCAGCTAAATGTATTTTTTTTATGTATGTTGACCGATTTCTCCGACAATTATTGTGTATTTTGAAAATTATTTTTTGATTGAAAGGTTTGGAAGTATATATTAAAATTGGTCCCATAAGAATATTGTTATGATCTGATGATGAACTTCGAAGATATGGAACAGAACTCCTCGTAGGATCATAGCAGAACTGTCGTAACGTCGGTGACTGATTGAAAGAAGAGAGGGGATATATTGAACTGATCTGATGATGAAGCCGGAAGGTTGGTCTGGGCTTGGCTTATTGGATTAATTGTTGTGTAATGTTTTAATGATTAAATTCTATAGATACCTTACTATAGAACTTATTTAAATTTGACTGAAGGGTACTTTTTAGTTCTGGTACCACAACAAAAAAGTGTAGAAAAAAGTACCAAAAAAGCAATAACTACAACCGAATTCATTGTAAAAAAAACACAAAAAAGTGCAAAATAACTTTAATTTCGGAATTCCGAAAATAAAGTTATTTTGCTGCTTTTATTGTTTTTTTTTTATCAGTGGCTCTGATTCTCTAAACAGTTTGGACGTAACCTTCACTCATATTTTGACTTGCGTTCCGCGCATTAGTCCTCACTCACGTCCCTTGCATACATGACTAAGAGTTTTGTACTTTAGAGGTATGCGGATTATGCGGAACGAGTGTAAAGTTCCGAAAACCTTTGAAGGGAACCTCAGTAGAAATATGTATGACTGTCAGTATGTTTACTAACCTAATGCAAGGGTATGATCTGCGAGATACTTAACTCATCTCGCTAAATTCAATTACAAATCTACTAAGCTCTCTCAGTGTTCTCTGTTATCTTCATGTTTTTATCACACTATCTACTCTAGGGGAACTTGCATAATTTGGCTTTTGAGATTGCAGTAAACTTTCTTTCTTTCTCTTAAGCACTTTGGATTTTCAATCTTTACTTCATTCACATTACATCTACCTAAACCCTTCCAATAGGTTAAACCATTTCTACAATCTACGCTAAGCCAGGCCAGGGAATGCGTTTACAATATGACACTATATGTAATAACTTTAAAACAAATTTAAATATTTCTCTCTTATTTGATCAAATTTTTTATGAATATGACTTTGGAGATGCAGTGCAAACAAACACTAAACGCTATGGGTTGCATTTTTCCCAAAAAACGATTCATATAACAATTATAATTACCATAATTTCAGCCGAAAAACGTCTACTGTTGGACATAGGCCTCCCCCAAGCGTCGCCACAACGACTAGTCCTGTGCGTCTCGCATGCATCGGATTCCAGCGACCCTGTCCAGGTCATCGGTTTACTTTGTAGGGGCCTTCCAACGCTGCGTCTTTCGGTACGCGGTCGCTACTCGTGAACCTTTCGGTCACAACGACTATCTGTTCTGAGTGCAATGTGCCCTGCCCATTGCTACTTAAGTTTGGCACTTAAGTTTTGATATAACAATAAATGAGAACAGTTATCTAAATAGTGACCAAACTCGATAGTTTGATATTGTAGGATAATAAAATTATCGTGATTAATTTATTTTAAATCAATGCTACAACACAGCCAATAACATTGTTTTGTTTTATTATTGATAGGCTCGCATTTGACCACTATCTCACCGGAATAATTGAGTATCTCTTCTCTGAAAATAAAACTTCTGCTACAAGAATTAAACCTCCTAGCTTGAAAAGATTAATTTCGTTAGATCTAAACCTTATTACGAATACCTACTTAAATAACACTTAAAACTTAACAAAATATAAAAAATAGAAAGTCTCATTTTATGAGAGTATTTTTTATAAATAAAAGAATTTCAGTGTTATTCAAAAATGTAAACGCTTTAAAATTTAAATGAACTCGTGAGAACACGACCGAAGAGAAATGAAATGATTACAAAGAGATCGAAATGTTAGATATTCATTTGTGGGTGTACAAACCCGCTGGTTATCCAGCGGGTTTGTGTGTTTTGTTAGACTTATGTCTGAAGGACGATTATATTTGGAATGCCTTTTTTAGAGATAATAAATCATCTAATGAATTTTTTCGCTCTAGAGCGGAGCGAAGAGGTGTGTCAAATTGTTACTGACTAAAACCAAATCTAGGCGCAGGCTTGCGGACGTCGAGCAAAAGGTAGCTCGCTGTTCGACCGTCCGGTAACTGTCCGGACCGAGCCAAATTCGTCGACGGCGCGCACTGTTCCCGCGCGCCTCAAGGAGTTGTCAGCAACCGCACGGGCCCAACTAGTTCGAAGCCTACTGGGGCCAGGGTTAGTTTCGAAAGATAGCTCAGCTTCGGTAGGAAAGGCAACGAAGGAACAGGAGTGGATTTTTAGTCAGTAAAAGTCTGACACTATCTCCCGCTCCGCCCAAGACCGGGGGATGTCATTAGATGATTTTCCCACCGGAAAAAAACCAAATCTATATTCCTTCAGATACTCTTTGTGTTCCAGGAGTTTCCCTTTCAGATATCCCCAGTAAGCTTCGATCCTGTTGGGCCCCTTCGGTTTTGCTGACATACTTTCGAGGCGTGAAATAATACGCGCCGTCGACGACTCGAGCTCGGTCTGGGTGGTTATCGGACGGCCGGACGGGAATGTCACGCCGCTTCGATTTGATTGCAAATATAACTTAGTTTTAACAAACTTTCCTACCATATATGCTCCTAAACCATCTAAAGCGACTATGAACTGCCACAGACGAAGATATAAAGGAAGACGAGCAAAATATCTTCCAACAATGAAAGCCAGGAAACATAAAATCAATCCTAATGACGCTAGGTTAGCGTGACGGTTGACGGAGGAAAATGGAAGAATGGGACATGTTGCGTGCACCAACCGTAATTAACTTGAGATACAAGGACGGGAGGATGGTACCTGTGAACCCTACGTCTGTCAACCTGTGTTTTGCATGTTTTTTTTTTTAAGATGGTAAATTATCCTATGACTTCTCCTGCACTGGAAGGTGTTAGACTTTACTGACTAAAACCACACCTGCTTCTTCAGTTACATTTTGCATTCTAGGACAAAGGGTTTCTTTACACGGTTACGAATTAATTTAAATAAAGAAACTAGAATTTAATGTATAACTTTTTTTTTTTGCATGAAATGAATAAATTACTGCATTTAAACATTAGTTTTTTTATGCGCCAAACATGCATATGTATGTATATAATAGAGTAGTTTCCAGGGTCAAAATAATTACATTTTAATTAGTCCGTATTTTATATTATAAAAAAATATTGGACACGTATTTTTTCTTTTTTCGATTAAACAAAAAAATAACAAAGATATAGCCCATTAAAGTTACGTGTGAAGTCACCCCGTGCGAAAAAATGCAGCACGGGCGGCGTGACGTTACACGTAACTTTAATGGGCTATATCTTTGTCATTTTTGGTTTAATTTACAAATAAAAAAATACGTGTCCCTTATTTTTGAATAATCTAAAAGACGGACTAATTACATTTTTTACGGCAACTAGCCTATTATAAACTTTCTTAGGTACATAGGTAATATTACTGAGATGTAATCTAGTACTTATTGGTATGATTCAGAAAACAACTGTGTTACGTAATTAGTCTGCTATTCACATCTCAAAGTCAAAACGACTAGATAACGTAAATCCTCAAAGTAATTAAAACTTGAAAGGACCTTTGAACTTACGTTTTGTTCCTCTCCCATCGCATTCACAAAAAAAGATTTTATGTGCGTCCCGATAAGAGGAGACTGGCCCTTTCTATTAATAGAACACAGGTATTTTTATTGAATCACGGTGGATTGTGCATCATCATCCTTCGTATATATTTTAGCTTCTTACTTCTTACTTCTTTGGACACATCAAATGCAATTTAGTAGGAGCCGACACCCTGAGCAATATCTATCTACTCGGCAACAGTTAGCAGAGCACAGTAGCAAGCTAGTCCATCGAGCTCGTAGCTTGTATTGAAAATAAAATAGACTCTATTGTTATTTGGCTTAAATACTTTATAATTCTTAATAAAATATTAAAACAGGATAAATATGTAATAATTCTGTGGACATAATTTTTTTAGTCCGAAATAAATGTATTTTATTATTTTTATATTTATATAAAAACAATTAATTAATTAAAACTATACAACTTCATTTTTAGCATTTTATGTGAAACCTGAATACAGTTTATTCAGAATCAGTAACTGAATCGATTCCAATAATTTTACACAATTTCATTACTTTTCCCAGAAAAAATTAAAAAAGGTCACAAGTTGGACATCACCAATACTAAGTACAATACAAGCAACGGCAGGTCATAGCGGGCATCAGGTTAGGTTAGCAGCACACAGCTGGGTGCGGGAGCAAAACAACCCGTCAGTCACCCGGATGGCCCGGTGAGCATGTATTTGTGTGGACAACCAGGTAACATAACACATGAAATTTTGTACATAGATTTTTTACATAAAATACTAGAAACGTGTTTCGGGTTTGGCATACATTAAAACTAATGGGGTTCCCTACTTGATTTCGAAAGTTGATGATTCGATTTTTATTATATCGAACATGGTATGTCGACAATTCAGTTGTACGATGTTTTATTCCATCGATGCTTTATTGGTGCGATGTAACGTTTGTGCGAAAAATTCTGTTGCGAAATACCCTACAGCGATTGCTTCTTAGTTCGCTAATTTATTAGTTCGATAGTATGTCGGTTCGAAACGCCTACTGTTGTCCGTGAAATTTAATTATAATCTTATTTAATCTTCACGTCTACTTTCGTAAAATGAGGTAGACAGGTAACAATTTCACCACGTTTAGCTGCATAAGCCAAAGATAACGTAGACAATATCAGTGTATTAATGTTTTGTTTATTTCATGTTCTATAGATGCTGATTATGTCCAAGTTTATATCTTTTTTATTATTTTGTTGTATGTTTTTTTATTAAAATAAAACATTTAAATGAGTATTTTAGGTGTTGTTAATTTATTTTAGGTATTAGAAAACGGAAGCAGGAGGATTTAAAAAAAACTTAGAGTGCCTCAGTATCTTTCTTTTCCATGCATATCGAAATAGACGATTGAGGTATGACAGTTTTGGCTTTTGAGGGTATCAGGCGATTGGCTAGCAACCGGACACTGATATTGTCTACGTTATCTTTAGCTTTTGCAGCTAAACGTGGTGAAATTGTTACCTGTCTATCTCATTTTACGAAAGTAGACGTGAAGATGATGTATGGTATTTAATGTATTTCCTTAACGTTTAAATAAGATTATAATTAAATTTCACGGACAACAGTAGGCGTTTCGAACCGACATACTATCGAACTAATAAATTAGCGAACTAATAAGCAATCGCTGTAGGGTATTTCGCAACAGAATTTTTCGCACAAACGTTACATCGCACCAATAAAGCATCGATGGAATAAAACATCGTACAACTAGATTGTCGACATACCATGTTCGATATAATAAAAATCGAATCATCAACTTTCGAAATCAAGTAGGGAACCCAAACTAATGTGTTTATATATATATACTTACTAAAGTCAATAACGCCTAGCTAAAATATGGTTTCAAAAAATTCCTCCGCATCGCTGTCGACTGAAAATGTGCCCAAATGACTGGGAGCATTTCCACGTCGTATGACAATACCTTACGAAGTTTTACTGCGGCTGTAGGCTGCGGATGCAGGCTCCGAATGCAGGTAGCAGCCGAAACTCGGCAGCACGTGCAGCCGCTGGCGCGTTCGGAATGTTTTTCATAATAATCCATACGTAGAAAACCAGTCGTGTTGCTGCAGCCACCTTCGTCCTGCATCCGCAGCGTGACGCCGAGGTTAGAATGGCACCTTAAAAGTCAAGAATGAGTGGAAAAGTTCACTTCTAGGCAAACGTACCACCGCCGGGATTCTGATCCCGATTTCCGGCCACCTTAGGCGCGGGCTTACGGACAGTGAGCAATGGGTAGCTCGCTGTCCGGCCGTCCGGTAACTGTCCGGACCAAGCCCAAGTCGTCGACGGCGAGCACTGTTCCCGCGCGCCTCAAGGAGTTGTCAGCAACAGCAGGGACCCAGCGGGTCGAAGCCTACTGGGGCCATGGTTATCCGAAAGGGCGCTCGAGCCCCGGTATGAAGGCAAGAAGGAACGGGGTGGGTCTTTTAGTCAGTAAGAGTCTGACACTATCTCCCGCTCCGCCCAAGAGCGGGGGATGTCATTGGATGATTTTTTCCCACCATAAAAAAAAAGGCAAACGTACCACATTGACGCTCACCATCAGTTAAAATAATGGCCAAGCGCGAATCAGTATTAATAATAAAAATATATTTTAAGCTATTGCATAGCTTCTATCGCGGGCCTTGAGCGTGGAGACTGAATCCAGAAATTCCGTAACGAAAATAACCTAACACCCCCCACTCATTTGTTTTTTGAGCGTGGTGACCGATAAGAAAACAAATGAGTGAAAGCAGCTGTCGGCGTTTTGGATGGGTGGGGTTAAGCAGCTGTTAGCGAGGTCTGGTTTTTGATGGAAGAGGTTAAGCAGCTGTTGGTGAGGTCTGGTTTTGGATGGAAGAGGTTAAGCAGCTGTTGGCGAGGTCTGGTATTGGATGGGTGGGGATAAGCAGCTGTTGGCAAGGTCTCATTTTGGATGGGTGGGGTTAAGCAGCTGTTAGCGAGGTCTGGTTTTGGATGGGTGGGGTTAAGCAACTGTTGGCGAGGTCTAGTTTTGGATGGGTGGGGTTAAGCAGCTGTTGGCGAGGTCTGGTTTTGGATAGGTGGAGTTAAGCAGCTGTTGGCGAGGTCTAGTTTTGGATGGGTGGGGTTAAGCAGCTGTTGGCGAGGTCTATTGCATAAGTTGATAAAAAATGCTATGCAATAGCTTTACCGCGGCAGTCCCCGAGTGCCACACGACTTTTTTTTCTCTAAACTTTACGCTAACCACTTTACGTTAAATGGCCGAGGGAGGCAGACTGCTATTTCACCTCCATTGGCAGCCAGTACAACATTTACAAAACAATTTCTGTATATTTTTATTGCAACAAGGATTGCTTGTGGCAATAAAAACCTTTTCTTGTTTCAGGTAGGTAGGTATCGCCGGGGTGAAAGTCCGCTGCCGCGACAGGTCACGGTATGGCGGACAGAGCTCCGGCGGGATCTCATGGTGAAATGGCGTCAACGACTATCGCAACCCAGTGCTGGGCACGCCACAATTATGGCGGTAAGTCCCCTCTTTGAGGCGTGGCTGGAAAGACCTCACGGCGTCCTTACCTTCCGCATGACGCAGGTACTCACCGGACATGGTTCGTTCGGGAGTTTCCTGCACGGGATTCATGCGGAGGTGACGCCCGGGTGTCGCCACTGTGCGGAACGCCCGGAGGACACGGTGGAGCACACAGTCGAGGTGTGCCCTGCTTGGGCGGAGCATCGCCGTGCCCTCGTGGGGGCGATCGGTGGCGGAGACCTCTCGCGCCGGGCCTTGGTTGAGGCCATGGTTCGGAGCGAGGAGGAGTGGCAGGCGGTCGCCGACTTCTGCGAAGCAGTAATGCTCGCAAAGGAGGAGGCCGAACGCATAAGGCAACGGCGTTATCGCCGCCGCCGTCGCCGGGATTCTGATCCCGATTTCCGGCCAACGTAGACGCGGGCTTGCGGACAGTGAGCAATGGGTAGCTCGCTGTCCGGCCGTCCGGTACCTAACTGTCCGGACCAAGCCCAAGTCGTCGACGGCGCGCACTGTTCCCGCGCGCCTCAAGGAGTTGTCAGCAACAGCAGGGACCCAGCCGGGTCGAAGCCTACTGGGGCCAGGGTTATCCGAAAGGGCGCTCGAGCCCCGGTATGAAGGCTAGAAGGAACGGGGTGGGTCTTTTAGTCAGTAAGAGTCTGACACTATCTCCCGCTTCGCCCAAAGGCGGGGGATGTCAATGCATGATTTTTTCCCACCACAAAAAAAAAAAAAAAAAAAAGTTAGGTAGGTATCATTCTGTTAAGGAAAACCCGATACGAAGATAGCCGCTATTTCACTAAAAGTTATTATAAGGATCTTCTCGTGGAAATAGCTAATGTGCATATTTTGTTAGAGATAGGATGAATGAATGAATGAGGATAGAATGGAGATAGAACAAGTGTTTTTTTTTCTATCTACATCTACCCTTATGTAAAAAAGAGGTAAAGTTTGTATTTTTTTGTTAATTTTTTTTCACTGGTAGAAAGCTGCTTTATTCTTGAGTGACGTAGGCTATATTTTATGTATGCGTAATGTATAATGCGTATGTAACTAAAACCTACTTGTGTCCTTCAGTGCCCCTAGCGGGCATTGGTCCTACTAAGCTCCTACGGTTTTACTGACGTCTCTTTGAGGCGTGCGTGGAACACTAGGCATCGTCAACAACTCGGGCTCGGTCCATACCAGACGGCCAGACGGCGAGCTGCCCATTGCTTGTCGTCCGCACGCCCGCGCCGACGTTGGCCGGAAATCGTCCTACGACTCCTGAAGCTATACAGAAGCCCTATTCAAATAATTGAAGTTAAATAATTATTATTTTATTATGTAAATTTTCCTCCTATACGACAATTCAAAGTGACGTCCTCAATCACGTTGAATTTTATGGATGCTCAGTAACGGTGATATCCCAAATCCCCTTCTATTTGACTAGCTATCATTTGTTACAAATTCTCTTTTGGCCTAGTGCGCATGTTAAGAAACAGTTGAAGCTTCTTTGACATAAAAGAGACAGTTGACAATAATGGGTCCTGGCTCACACACAAAATATTTGAATATTGTCAAGAATCGCTAAACTTAAGTGGCAGTGCAATTTAGGTTCACTTTTTTGGACTGACCGACCTTTTAACTATTCAAAAGTGCCTGCAATGGTGCTATGTATTTGAAATAAATGATTTTGAATTTGAATATGAATTTAAGTGGGGAGGGCACATTGCTCGCAGAACAGATGGTCGATGGGGACGAAAGGTTCAATTTGGAGTGGCGACCACTTACCGGAAGATGCAGCGTTAGACGGCCTCCCACAAGGTGGACCGATGACCTGGAAAAAGTTGCGGGAATCCAATGGATGCGAGAACCCGGGCACCCGGGCTGTAACCGGGCGTTACGGTGATTCTTGGGTGAGCCCTATATCCAACAGTGGACGTCTTTCGGCTGAAATAATGATGATTGTTCACATATCTAGACCTACATTTATTATGAAACAAAGTCTCCTACCGCGTTTATCCGTCTGTATGAATGTGATGAATATAAAAACTGCCCAACGGATTATCATGCAGTTTTCATCGTAATTTATAAGGAAGGTTTGGATAAAGTCAAAGTCAAAATATTTTATTTCACACAGGCCCATGTGGCACTTATAAAACGTCAGAAGCCAGTGCACGGTTCCAAATTGGATAATATATGCCTATCATAGTACAGAAATACTGAGCTAAAACTATTGGTATTTTGCACAAGGTACAATTTTGCATAGGCGAGCATTAAAGAGAATTTCAAAAAGTTCACCCCTGAAAGGATGAAATGCAGGTCCAAAGCTTATACGGAGAAAGCTTTCACGCAGGCGAAGGCGCTGGTAGAAGCTAGTTTCACATATTAGTTAGGTACTAGGCAGGTACTAAGGCTTTATTTTTCGTAAAACGAATGTTTGATCATTATTCATTCGACAAGAGAAATAAAGAAGGTATTGAAAGCCGGACTAGTTCAGTATTCGTTACATATGGATCGCTAGAGGATTGTCGATAGGCGCCATTTATAAAAGACTAGGTTTTGCCCATAGCTTCGCCCACCTACATAATAAGTGGTGAAAAAATTTTCGAAATCAGACCAGCAGTTCCAGAGATTACCTCCTGCAAACAAAAAAACAAACTTTACCTTTCACGTTTGTAAGGTTAAAATAGACATTTGTTTAGTAAAATTAATGATCGGCATAAATTCTAACCGACATCAAAAAATGGAGGAGCTTCTCGATTCAGTTGTTTCTTTTTATGTGTGTTACCAACATAAAAATATATTGTTACAAAAAAAAAAAAATGAGAGGTGTCAAGGGACACCCGGATGGAACGAAGTTAAAAAACTACACTAGTTATAAACTTCGTAAAAAAAATTTAGAGAATTACATTTTGACAGCACTATCGGTTTCAACACCCTCGAAAACCATGAAAACGACACCCATATTGAAAAAGTTGATAATTTATTGCAGCCGCCATCTTGGATTTATATTTTGACAGTACTATCGACTTCAACACCCTCGAAAACCATGAAAACGACACCCATGACGAAAAATTTGATAATTTCTTGCAGCCGCCATCTTGGATTTATATTTTGACAGTACCATCGGTTTCAACACCCTTGAAAACCATGAAAACGACACCCGTGACGGAAAATTTGATAATTTCTTGCAGCCGCCATCTTGGATTTATATTTTGACAGTGCTATCGGTTTCAACACCCTCGAAAACCATGAAAACGACACCCATAACGAAAAAGTTGATAATGTATTGCAGCCGCCATCTTGAATTTACATTTTGACAGTAAAATCGGTTTCAACATCCTCGAAACCCATGAAAACGACACCCATGACGAAAAAGTTGATAATTTCTTGCAGCCGCCATCTTGGATTTATATTTTGACAGTGCTATCGGTTTCAACACCCTCGAAAACCATGAAAACGACACCCATAACGAAAAAGTTGATAATTTATTGCAGCCGCCATCTTGGATTTACATTTTGACAGTAAAATCGGTTTCAACATCCTCGAAAACCATGAAAACGACACCCATGACGAAAAAGTTGATAATTTCTTGCAGCCGCCATCTTGGATTTATATTTTGACAGTACTATTGGTTCCAACACCCTCGAAAACCATGAAAACGACACCCATGACGAAAAAGTTGATAATTTATTGCAGCCGCCATCTTGGATTCATATTTTGACAGAACTATCGGCTTTAACACCCTCAAAAACCATGAAGAAGACACCCATATCAAAAAAGTTGATAATTTATTGCAGCCGCCATCTTGAATTTCCATTATTAGATAAAAATTTAGTTTCCAAGACAAAAACAAAAAAAAGACGTGTGGCACTCGAGGACTGCCGCGGTAAAGCTATTGCATAGCATTTTTTATCAACTTATACAATAGACCTCGCCAACAGCTGCTTAACCCCACCCATCCAAAACTAGACCTCGCCAACAGCTGCTTAACCCCACCCATCCAAAACCAGACCTCGCCAACAGCTGCTTAACCCCACCCATCCAAAACCAGTCCTCGCCAACAGCTGCTTAACCCCACCCATCCAAAACCAGACCTCGCTAACAGCTGCTTAACCCCACCCATCCAAAATGAGACCTTGCCAACAGCTGCTTATCCCCACCCATCCAATACCAGACATCGCCAACAGCTGCTTAACCTCTTCCATCCAAAACCATTGAATTGAAGTTTGATTGATTGTTTACTCATTTGTTTTCTTATCGGTCACCACGCTCAAAAAACAAATGAGTGAGGGGGGGGGTGTTAGGTTATTTTCATTACGGAATTTCTGGATTCGGTCTCCACGCTCAAGGCCCGCGATAGAAGCTATGCAATAGCTTAAAACACACGTGTAACTTTATTATATATGTATTAATCAAACATATATTGGTAAATCAAAATTTCTGCGGCCCGTGCATGCATGTATATGCTTAGGATAACGATAAGTAGGTAGCTCGCCGTCCAACTGTCCGGTAACCGTTCGGACCGAGTCGTTACCGACATGTAGTGTTCTACGCGAGTTTCATAGAGATTTCAGTGAAATCGTAAGGGAGTAAAATCGTAAGAAGCCACCAGGGTTGTGTGCTGGTTTAAATGTTCTTATCTTAACTTAGACGAAAATGCAAAGCTGTAAGGAAAGTATGCAGAAAATATAAGTCCAGATCCAGGTATTGTTGGTTTGCGAATTATGTTAATTACACTGTGGTATCAAGGCTTGCAGCTCCAGTCTAATCCGCTTGGGTAAGACTGAAGGTCTAAGCCTCGAAAAATTTCTTACATGAAAATACACAAAGCTTTTTGTAATGTTATTCGAATACAAGTTATTCAATACACAGAGAAATGTAATTTATAGTGTCTCTTTAACCGATGTTTTAATATGCCAAAATCTCAGTATCATAGTGTTATCGAACACCTCCAAAGTGGCATGACCGATTTTTATGATTTTTTTTTGGTGCACGTTTAGCAGGTCTGAGAATAGGTCGTAGGCTATTTCGTTTCACAGTTGTTTACTGTTGCGGTCCAATTCCTCATGAAGCAGTATTGGTCATCTCCATCTTCACCTGAGTTTTTCCCAGCGTCGCTTTTTGTTATTCAGTTACTATCCAGATGTTTACTTCGTCAAGCGGTCATTTTTCAGTGTCGTATTTTCTTCCCAGACCCATTCCAGTTTGTCGACCTGTTTCCCCCACATTGGCACTAGGAGATAGGTAAGCATTTTGTATGTTGCGAATTTCTTTCTATTTGCCTTTTGTACACAGCTCATGTTTCCAATTTTTCATGACAGTAGATAAATTGTTCCAATACATGAAGTTCACGTTTCCAATTTGGTTACAAGGTACAACACGATATTTCATGTGAGTTACTGTCCAATACATAAAATTTTAACTTCAACTAGAATGTAACAAAACGAATAGAATAGAATAAACTTTTTTGTACACCAAAAAGTAACATATCTTATACATAAACTTAAATCTATGGCTATAATGGCAGTCTTATCGCTGACAGAGATATCTACCAGACAACTTCCGGTAATATAATTCAACATTGCTCAATCGGTAAAAAAAGTAATTCACTAGCAATCAAGCCTGCAGTAGCAATCAAAACGATTGACCTGTTCCAAAAATTGGGTTAATGACCGAGTTAATCAAGAATGAAGTGCCGCGTGTTTGTTTTTGACGACATTTCTTTTTTTTTTTTTCATTTACAAATGTTTTTTCCATCTGGCAAGCTATTAAATGATCATCACAATATTGCAGTATTTTGTCACTCAGTAGTTTGACCTTTCAGACACTATTCGTGAGCTAAATGGTGATTTGACCAGATCGAGCCCGAGTTGTCGAGGGCATGTAGTATTCCATACGCTCCTTAAAGAGATGTCCTTAAACCGTAGGAGCCCAGGACCGAAGCCTGCAAGAGACGCAGGGATTTTCTGAAATAGAAACACGTCGTCCTAGAACATAGAGGGCACCTCAAAGACACTGGTGTGGTTTTAGTCAACATAAGACTCCCTTCGGTGGAAGGGCTGCTCCCACCCTAGAGTAGAGTGCTCCCCTAGAGCGGGAGAAGTCATTAGATAATTTGCTACCTTAGAGAAAGCTATTATTTAATAATACCTACCTGATAATATTTATTTACCTTCACAAGTTGAACAAAATGTTGTGAGCAGTGGTAGCCGAGTGGTAATGGCTCCGACTTACGAGTTGTAGTTTGCGGGTTCAAACCCTGTCAGGCGCATTACTTTTTATAATTTATTTCATCACCACTGCTCTCGTGAAGGAAAACATCGCGAGGAAACCGGCATGTCCTAGAACAAAAAATTCGAAGACATGGGACATTCACCAACCCGTACAAGGCCTGCGTGGTGGATTACGGCCCACTCCCTCTCCTAGAGAGGAGGCCTGAGTGCCAGCAGTGGGAACATTAAAAAGGCTGATGATGATGATGATGGCATGTTGAACATCTCATAAGCCTCGATTAGTTCTAGTAAAGTGAAATACTGTAGATATGGGAATCAGTACCTATTGTCGTTAAGATCCGAATCTATCGAAAGCTGACTTTCGGAGAATCACTTCACACTATTACTATAAAGATGAAAGTTTACGACAGTCTATGTTAAAGCTAGAACTACATTAAACCGATGCACACGTGTAACATGCCAGATTTGTACGTAGAACGACGTCGTGTGGCGTGGATCTAGTTTAAACAATTTATGGAGAATCGACGTGTGTCACACGTGTGCGCAGCGTAGTTCTATCTTATGTTTGTTACTTCTTCAGGTAGACGTATGTCCTAGAATAGCATATAAGATATTTTTTATTCAGGGAAAATGTTACCTTGGGACAATTTTTCACTTTTACACGGTCGAAGCCCAGTGGCTTATTAGCTGGCAGTGCTGCTGCTAGCTTTATCTACACTAATTTCATCATCATCATTATTTCAGCCGATAGACGTCCATTATTGGACATAGGTAGGTAGGTAGGTTGGTAGGTTACACTAATT
The DNA here is from genome assembly GCA_910589285.2 of Mythimna ferrago. Taxonomy (NCBI): domain Eukaryota; kingdom Metazoa; phylum Arthropoda; class Insecta; order Lepidoptera; family Noctuidae; genus Mythimna; species Mythimna ferrago. The sequence goes on from OU342687.1 coordinate 14,252,025, forward strand.
TAAAAAGAAGTAAAGTTACTTTTTTTGGTTGAGATAATCTCTGAAAGTACTGATCCGATTGCTAAAATTTTTTCACCGACAGAAAGCTGCTTTATGCTTGAGTGATATAGGCTATATTTTATGTACGCGGGCGAAGCCGCGGGTAAATGCTAGTTTTATAATATAGATCCATAATGTTCGTGCCTGGGAAGCCAATTGAATATTTCTCCTCTACAAACGGCACAATATAGATTAGTACAAGTGAATTAAATCTTTTTTTACGTGGGAAATCATTCAATGACATCTTCCACCCATTTGCGTCAGATTTTTAGTAACTAAAACCCCCTCCTAGTTTCTTCGTTGCCTTTTATCCCAGGGGCGGGTTTTCCTTTCAGAAGTGAACCCATGGTCCCAGAAGGCTTCGTCCCTGCTGGATCCCTACAGTTCGTTGACATCTCCTTGCGTGGAACACTACACGCGTCGAATTCTTAGGCTCGGTCTGAATGAAGTAAAATAAATCTGTTTTTCAACTCTGTTGTTATATCTAGATTCTACTAGCATAGCTTCTTCGCGTTCTTTTAAAATGTTTTGATAATAATATTTCTTTCGCTAAACATGGAAAGACTTTTTTCAAATCTCAAAGGAGATTAATTTCGAGTAAAGTAGTGAAACAAATGGGAATTAACTATTCAGTTTCATGGAAAAACGTTTTTAAATATTTCAGCTGAAGTTTCAGAAATATTATGTTTGAAACTTTAACTGAAATAGTTTTTACTGAAACGTTGGTTTACAAAGATAATATAATGTTCTTTTCAATTCTGCTAAGTGAAACACCCGTCACACCAGTTTTACTTAAAAATAAAATTTATGAGGGATGAATTTTTCTAAGTGAAAGTATCACTGCTAAGTTTTCTTAAACTGTGTTAAGCTAGAACTATGTTAGACCAACGCGCACGTGTAACACGCCTGATTTGGACGAAGAACAAATCAGGCGAGGAACGAAGTTGCGTGGCTTCGCGTGACGTGTAATAAGTGTAGCACTACATAAAAGTCTAGTTTCTATATAAAATGTATAGAAACCATCGCGCCTAGATCGGCATGTGGCAAACGTGTAACGCGCCTGATTTGTGCGTATAACGACGTTGCGTGGCGTGGAATAAGTGTAGCTCTACAAATCTGGTTTCCTTATAAAATGTATGGAGACCGTCGCGCCCAGATCGGCGTGTGTGGCACACTTGTGAGCAGTGTATTTCTGCCTTTACTCCCTGTTTTTCTCCCTCATAAATTTTATTTTTAAATATCAAAAATTAAAACAGATCAATTGCGAATTTCACTCGCACTTGAAAGATTGCATATGATGTTTATTACTTGTTGATAAAGCGACAATACAACGTTAAATTTTGATCGTTTTAATCCCATGGAGGGTCGAACCGGTAAACGAAACACTATCGATTTGTAAAGATAAAATTAAAAAATAAAGTACCTTTTTTCAAAACTCGTATTAATTTACGCATGTACGAAATTAATTTCTTAAGAAAACGTCAGCTGAGCGAGTCCAATGGCCTGTAGGTAGTTTGTACGCAATGCCGACTACTAACCGGTACTAACCGACCCTCCACGGGATTAAAATGATCTAAATTTAATGGTGTATAAATTCACACTACGAACATTTTAACTATCTACCTTACTAGCTATTACGGTTCATGAAATTCAGTTCGCTAATAGCTGATAGACAGATAGATGGACTGACGAATTGATGGATTGACTGCGATTTGGCAATAGGGTTGCGTACCCGAAGGGTTACTATCGGAAACCTACGCCGAATCGTTTAAGTAAGTGAATTACTTACCTTTTTCTTGAGCTTTTTGCTGTGAATATTCCCTACGAATATAACCTACCAGTATTACCTAAAGTTTTTTACTCCATTTCATTAAATGCCTAGGTTTGGATACTTTACTCTCACGCCTCAAAGGCTGAATTTTGGAACACGAGTAAGTATTATATATATTCTTGAAGTAAGACTACGATACTTTTAATCCCAGTAATAGGTTCATTACTATTCTATATTTTTCAATTTTTACGAAGGCGAAGCCACTCGTGGCGCTTTATCAAGGAGAAATAGTGTTGCAAAAATTACGAAATTATGTTTGACGGCCCGGTTTACGCAGTGTGTGAGCGATTGCCTGGTGTGCTACGTGTTGTGGGCTCGATTCCAGTTTGGTAGAAATCGACTGTAGGTGAAGTCTCAAATCTGATTTTTTTTTTTTATTTGTTTCTGTTTAAAGCCTATTAAAAACTAGCTAGCCTAATAAAATATGTTTTTGTTCAATGATTCTTAAACCCAACCTAATATGAAACCAAAAATACTGATATAGACAAAGTTATCCAAATAATAAACTTCAAATAGCTCTCCTGTAATATAAGGAAGTGAAAAAACGTCCGATAGTTTACCTAGGAATAGTCGAAATATTTGTACACCTAGTTTATTTCTGAGTGTCTTGTATATGTGTTTTCGCGTTTGTGCACGCACTCACGAACCATACAGAATATGGGGCTACATTTTCTTTTAAAACCAATAAAGATGCTTAATAGCATTAAAAATAATTAGATTATAGGCAATCGGCATAAAGGTATTTTCAAAGTTAATCTAATGAAACTGATAATATGTGACGGTTATTCTTGAACAAAAATCGAATTTATATAATCTATCAAAAAGGCGGCGGGATTGATCGAAAGAAAAACTGTGGTCCTGGAACACAAAAGGCAACTGAAAGAACATAGATGGATTTTATTCAGTAAAAGTCTGATAGGTGCTCCACTCAGAGCAACAGTGCCTATTCAATGGTTTGCCACCTCAAAAAAAAAAAGATGAACTAATGACTAACTATTACATAAGTAGCTCTTTTAAATAGCTTATGAAAACAATGAGGATATGGTGGTTGCAAGACGCACAGAACCGGTTGTTATGGCGACAATTGAGCATCTTTCGTCATCTATTAACATCTTACGGTTGAAATGATGATGATGATGATGAGTTCAATGAAATGTTGTTGATTGGTAAAAATTAGCAGCGGCAATGGTCCTGTAGAAAAAACGCGGACTATCGCGAAAGAATTTTGATACCAATCACCACCCATTGACGAAAACTCAGACCTAGTTCAGTAGGGGTCTACTTTTACCAAATAGCTGACGATTTCAAATAGAAGATAGCATCACAAACAGACATTCACATCTGAAAATATTTCCGCTATCAAACCTAACTAACCTCATTTACTAAACCCATAAAGCTAGGGGTCCACGAACTTATAGGTATGAAACGACACGATAAGTTCAGCCATAAGGTCAATTGCCCTTGCGGGCAATAGCTGGCTATCATGAGCCGTTATCATAAGAGCAAATTCACAAGAATAGGTAAACTTCCTCAAGTTCGCGACTGAGTTTTGGCTTTACTAAGATTCCTGCTTCCGGGTACATAATAATTGAATTTCTACTGAGATAACAAGTTTTGTTGGGGGATACAGACCTACTTACTGAATAGTGATTTGCATAATAATTTGTTAAACTTTGCAGACTTTTAGCTGTAGTTATTAAACAAAATATCTAAACTGGTTTTTTTCTTGCTTGTCATTTTATTAGGTACTTACTTAGATTATCGTGCTATGAAAACAAACGTTTAGGGTTTTTTTTTAAGGTTTTAATCATTGCATCCAATGACTTCTCCCACTTTTTGGCTGACAGACTTTTACTGGCTAAAACTCACTCCTGTTCCTTTTTGCCTTTGTTCCAGAGCCTCGGGGTTCACTTTCACTTAACCTATGGCCCCAGTAGGCTTCAACCCTACTGTCAGAAAATATATAGGTACAGAAGTCAATCTACATACAAAGTGCGCTCTAGCAACGCACACAAAGACACCGCTCACGGACACGATATCTCTTAAAAAATGTAGCATCTAAAAGTAAATCGGGATTCGCATCGGTGTATTGAGTGAAAATTGTTAATAAGTATAGTTTTTAAATATTTACCTTATATCTTCTCTCCAATCCTACTTGTAAAAATTGGTGCCTGTTACAGTATTGTCAAGATAACATACCAAATATTTAAGTGGCAGTTTATTTTCGGGTATGAACGACTGTTATGGTCGGGTAAATAGTTGCCAGTGGTCTAGCAATGCCTCATTAACTTAATGTACGCGTAACCAACGTGGTTAACCAAACATGGAAACAGAAATCTTTCAAAATTAAGACATTTCCAAAGTTTAAAGTCATCTTTTACAGTAAGCAATTTTCTTCAAAATGTGATTTTAAAACATTCTCAAAAAAAAAAATTACCCAATAACGACTGACGCTTAAATGCGATCATTTAATAAGCAATGAAGACCAATTTGAAGCTAAACTAAACATCGAGGTCATTTAAATGTATTTATAATCGTGCAAATACTGTTATGAGATGTTTACCTACAACATGGTTTTAAATTAATCAAACAGGACGTCAAACTTCACATTAGTAATAAAAAGTAGAAAGTTGGAAAGTATTCGTGTACGTTTGTTATTCCTGATTATAGGTGTGTTGGGTAATCCGTGAGAGAAATGATACACGTCTTGATGTTAACTCCGTATAATTGCGACTGAATAAAACTTACGAGGCGGGCGCAGCCGCCACTAAGGTGCGCTCTCAGCATAAAATGTATACTTACATATGTTTATATTAATATGTGTCCCTACAGTAGCCCCCCTCACAAAAAAAGTTTACCCCATATCTAAAAATAATTATACCTACATAAATACATGGTTTTGTTTCCCACACATATCACACTACTATTTGACAAAAATGTACTTGAGCTTTACAATAAAAATATAGCAAGGTTGCTTTTCCTGTTAATAATATCGCACGACAATATTAGGTACGTATAATATTACCGAGATACTTCTATTGTCGACTAAGCAAAACGTACCGGTGGTCTGATAACGCGACCGGTGCGTGTTGATTTATGACTTATAACATCCTGTGGAATGCTATGTTTAGTTAAATTTAAATCTAGGTTACCACCATTATGGTTCGCTTGCAAGCTACTACCTGTAGATGTATCTATATCGATAGTGTATGCGGGTTTGAGCCTATCTATCGATACAGAAACTTCCTTATTACCAATTTTTATAATAAAATACTTTTTATTTCTACTTATAACTATATATGGGCCTTCATACGGCGGTTGCAAAGACCTGCGCATTGCATCATTCCTTACAAAAACACTTTTACAAGAATTTAAACTATCTGGAACGAATAAAGAATACGATTTACTATGATATTTCGGTCGAGGTTTATATTTGCTGATGGTATCTCTTAGCTTATGCAAATATTCCGAATCCGAATCACTAATTTTAGCATCGTCATAAAAATCTCCTGGCAAACGAATTGTCTTGCCGTAAGTTAATTCCGCCGCGCTCACACCGCTGTCGCTTCTAGTAGCCGTCCGTAACCCTAATAATACGATCGGCAACTCATCGACCCAATTACTATTGTTGCTATCCAAACGAGCCATAAGGGCCACTTTAAGTGCCCTGTGCCAGCGTTCGATCATAGCGTTACTTTGCGGGTGATAAGGAGTTGTACGTATTTTATGTATGCCCAAATATTTCATTAACTTAGCGAATAAATCGCTCTCAAATTGTCTGCCCTGGTCGCTTGTAAGCTTCGCAGGACATCCAAAACGAGCAATCCAACCTTCAAACACAACTCTCGCTACGGTCTCCGCCGTTATGTTTTGAACGGGGTAGGCCTCTGGCCACCCAGTGAAACGATCTATCATTGTTACAAGATATCTATACCCATCGGCTGAGGTAGGGAAGGGACCTGTCAAGTCGATGTGCAGGTGCTGAAAACGATCAGCATGTTCAAATTCTCCTACGCCTGATATCGTGTGCCTGGTAATTTTTACACGTTGGCATTGCGGACATGCTCTTGCCCATCTCGCGATGTCTCTATCCATATCAGGCCAAAAAAATTTTTGTTTCATCAAGTTCTTACTAGTTTTTATGCCAGGATGACTAAGATTATGCACAGATTTAAAAGCTAATTCTCTAAATTCTTTAGGTAAGTACGGTCTAACATTTTTAGTAGAAATATCGCAAAAAATATGTTTATCACAATCCGACAATAACATTTGTTTGAATCTGTTATGTGATACCTGCAACGCCTGCAGTAGGTACTCATCGTTACTTTGTTTGTCTGCTATTTCTGCGAAGTCGAGTACCGTGGGACAGCTTATCGTTTCGATTCTTGAGAGTGCGTCTGCTACTAAGTTATCACCACCCTTAATATGACGTATGTCTGTACAAAATTCGCTGATAAAAGAAAGTTGGCGGATACGCCTTGGGCTTTCTTTATCGCTATTGATTTTTGTGAATGCGAATTGGAGTGGTTTGTGGTCCGTAAAAATTGTTAAAACTCTACCTTCTAATAAATGCTTAAAATGTTTAACGGCCATAAAGACTGCTAACAATTCCCTATCATAAGTCGAGTATTTTGTTTCCGTATCCGTTAATTTTTTGGAGAAATATCCAATTGGCTGCCAATTTTTCTCAACTTTTTGCTGCAAGACTGCACCGACACTAGTGTTTGAAGCGTCTGTCATTAGGGCTAAATTACTGTCTGGCAAAGGGTAAGATAGTGTAGCGGCGCTTTGCAAGCTTTCCTTACACTTCTCAAATGCCTGATTCGCCTTATCTGTCCATAGTATAAGCGTCTTATCGCGTTTCTTAGAATTATGCAGATACTTGTTTAATTCAATTTGGTATTCTACAGCTTTCGGAATGTGTGAGCGATAGAAATTGACCATACCTAAGAAACGGCGCAATTGTTCTACTGTTTCGGGCTTCGGAAATTTTACAACAGCTTGTACCTTGCTTTCTAATGGGCGAACACCGTCCGTGGAGACCTCAAAACCTAAAAATTCTAATTTGGACACACCAAAAACACATTTTGACAAATTAACAGTAATGCCATATTCGTTAAACCTTTTGAAAACTGCATTTAAATGCTCTTTGTGAGATAGTTCATTTTCACTTGCGATGATGACGTCATCGATAAAATTAAATAAAAAATCGAACCCTTGCAATACAATTGTGTCCATAAAACGTTGGAACGTTTGTGCAGCGTTTCTCAGACCGAATGTCATCCTTGGAAATTCATATAACCCAAAAGGCGTAATAATTGCAGTTTTCTCAATATCGTTCGGGGCCACTGGTATAAAATGATAAGCACGGTTTAAATCTAACCTAGTAAAAATTGTTTTTTTTCCTGCTAAAACATATTTAAAATCTTGTAACCGCGGAATTGGGTAGCGGTCCGGTTTAGTGATAGCGTTTAAACGCCTATAATCACCGCACGGCCTTATCCCGCCGTCCCTCTTGGGTACCACGTGTAACGGGCTTGCCCAAGGGGACTTAGATGGGCGACAAATACCCAATTCAGTCATGATCCGAAACTCTTCCTTGACTTTCGAGTACCATTTCGGGGAAAGAGGTCGAGCTTTCGTATATACCGGGGGTCCCGAAGTCTCTATATAATGGCATACGGCGTGTTTGGGGATTTCCTTATATGAAATCGGCTTAGTAACATCAGGATATTTGAGCAATAAATCTTGCCACTTATCGTTGCAGTTTATAGTTTTAATTGATAACTCGCGCTCGTCGTGCTTTACAATAGATGTTACGACATTTAAATTAGTAACTTGATCTCTCAGTTTCCGCGCGTTTAAATCCACCAACAACTTATAATGGCTCAAAAAATCTGCGCCTATTATAGGTTGTTTAACCGCTGCTATGATGAATGGCCATCTAAATGCTCTTCTTAAATTAAGATCTAACACTAAATTGCATATTCCGTATGTTTTAATTTCCGTGCCATTTGCCGCATATAGTTTGTACGTATCACTCGCGATATTTTTCGACACACACTTTTTAGAGACGGGAATCACAGACACATTAGCACCAGTGTCAATCAAAAAATTTAACCTGCTATTTTTATCCACAACGCATAGACGGTTTTTAGTAAAATCGACACAAACCTCCGTCACTGCTTGCGTCCTCGCTAGTTTTCCGAAGGAGTAGCTGCAGGTGGTGCCGCCTTCCAGTTACAGGGTTCGACGCACTTCGCTGCTTTCGCCCCGTAACGATAATGGTAGAAACACAACCACTTCGGATCGCGACGTTTTCTGCTATCGTCCCTGCCGCGAGATTTCGATCTGAAACGGTTACCTCCTCTGTATGTTCCTCCGCCTCGCTGTGGTTGCCGCGAACGTCGCAACTCTGCGACCTCGATGCTCAGCTTGGCGACAATGGATGCCAAATCGCCGGTGGCACCGGCGTCCTTGGGTGCCGCTACCGTTGCTACGGCTGCTACTTCCGCTGGACGCGTCGCCTCCATCACCTTGTCCGCTACTATAGCCAAATTTTCCAGGTCCTTCACCTCCGTTACTGCCAAAACAGCTTGCACTGCAGACGGAAGATGGCTGTTCCACATTATCTTTAGCGTCTGATCGGGAATTTTTCCACGTGCCAAGTCTCTCATTCGGCGTAGTAGTTGAGATGGCTTTTGAGTTCCCAACTCCATCTCGCTTAATAATTTTTGGAACTGACGCGTCTCCGATTCTTCAAAAACTTGCAGTAGTCTTTCCTTCAAGGACTGATACTTCTGCGTCTCAGGAGGAGTAAGCAACAAGTCGCTGACCTGTTGAATAGCAGCCTTGTCCAATTTAGTGACTACCAAATTCTGCTTAGCAGCGTCGCCCAATCGCTGATTATCCACGGCGGCTTCGAATTGGACAAACCAGAGCCGCGGTTGGTCTGCCCAAAATTCTGGTATCCTTGAGGAAACGGTGATGCTGGCTAAGGCAGTTTCCTCTTCGTCCTTGGGCTGCGCACCCGCTGCTGCGGTACCAGGATGATGAGACGGATTCATTGCCACGATTTTTTATTACCACAACACTCACGAACTATAACGAATCACGTCGGGGTCACCAATATAGGTGTGTTGGGTAATCCGTGAGAGAAATGATACACGTCTTGATGTTAACTCCGTATAATTGCGACTGAATAAAACTTACGAGGCGGGCGCAGCCGCCACTAAGGTGCGCTCTCAGCATAAAATGTATACTTACATATGTTTATATTAATATGTGTCCCTACACTGATTTTAATGAAATTATCGATTAGGATGAGACACGAGTAGATCGTGAATAGGAATAACGCATATCATACATTTATTCTGGAAGTATTGTCTCGAGATAGTTTTCTACTACCCGTGGGCACAGCCATCGGCACGAGCTAATAAAAAATAAATATTGTCCTTTTTCGCTCAAACCTGCAGTAAGTGTTATATGCAGATATAAAAGTACTGTAATAATGCTGCACATAATATGCTTTCATAAACCATTTGCAAGTATTTCTATATCTGTGTAGCATTTGGTCCAAACCCGATCAACGTCCTTTAAACTATAACATCATATACAAATTGTATTAAGTTTATATCACGATTCACCTAGATGAAGTGCCGTGACGTGCCGTCAATGGGACGGCCCTTAAATTGAACAGTGTCTACCTTTCACAGAAACTCATATTAAGCAGAAAAGCCTTCTGCCAAACCCTTCTGTTGGAGCTTTATTTGTATTTACGCAATATCGGTAGAACATTACGTGACACGGAAATGCTCTTATTTGTATGTCTTTGTTAAAGTAATATAGATTGTATGATCAAACTTTGATTTTTCTTCATCCTGTTCGCGCACCTATTGTCTTTCTATTGTGTTTCTATTGTGTGTTGTGTGTGTGTTGTCGTGGAAATCACAGACACAATAGAAAGACAATAGGTGCGCGAACGCCGGCGTTCGCTTGGGGTTTAATGAATTAATGTGGTTCCCTTATAAATATAAAATAATTTATCAGAAATTTAATGAGACATATCACTCATAATAAATAATGTTATCTAATTGAATTTTTTTATATTTTTTATGGTGGGAAAAAATCATGCATTGACATCCCCCGCTCTTGGGTGGAGCGGGAGATAGTGTCAGACTCTTACTGACTAAAAGACCCACCCCGTTCCTTCTAGCCTTCATACCGGGGCTCGAGCGCCCTTTCGGATAACCCTGGCCCCAGTAGGCTTCGACCCGGCTGGGTCCCTGCTGTTGCTGACAACTCCTTGAGGCGCGCGGGAACAGTGCGCGCCGTCGATGACTTGGGCTTGGTCCGGACAGTTACCGGACGGCCGGACAGCGAGCTACCCATTGCTCACTGTCCGCAAGACCGCGCCTGCTGTGGTCGGAAATCGGGATCAGTATCCCGGCGCCGGCGGCGGCGGCGATAACGCCGTTGCCTGATGCGTTCGGCCTCCTCCTTTGCGAGCATTACTGCTTCGCAGAAGTCGGCGACCGCCTGCCACTCCTCCTCGCTCCAGACCATGGCCTCAACCAAGGCCCGGCGCGAGAGTTCTCCGCCGCCGATCGCCCCCACGAGGGCACAGCGATGCTCCGCTCAAGCAGGGCACACCTCGACTGTGTGCTCCACCGTGTCCTCCAGGCGTTCCGCACAGTGGCGACACCCGGGCGTCACTTCCGCATGAATCTCGTGCAGGAAACTCCCGAACGAACCATGTCCGGTGAGCACCTGCGTCATGCGGAAGGTAAGGACGCCGTGAGGTCTTTCCAGCCACGCCTCAAAGAGGGGACTTACCGCCATGATTGTGGCGTGCCCAGCACTGGGTTGCGATAGTCGTTGACGCCATTTCACCATGAGATCCCGCCGGAGCTCTGTCCGCCATACTGTGACCTGTCGCGGCAGCGGACTTTCACCCCGGCGTTGCATCTCCACGCGCATATCGTGCATGTGTGCAAGGACTGTTGCCTCCAGATCCCACGGTGGTAGGCCAGCCAGAAGGCTCGCTGCTTCCCGGGAGACCGTGCAGTATCCCCGCACCATCCTTATTGCCATGACCCTCTGGCAGGCATTCAGTATGGCCGCCGGTTGCTTTTTTAGCGACGGCGCCCACACCGGCGCCCCGTAGAGGGCCATGGACCGAACGATCCCCGCGTAGAGCCTCCGGCAGGAGGCATCTGGACCCCCAAGGTTGGGCAGGAGCCGCTTGAGCGCAGCCCCAGCCCGGTTGAGTTTGGGAGCCAGACGTCGAAAGTGCTCCACGAAATTCCACCGGCTGTCGAGGACGAGTCCCAGGTACTTCATCGTCGACCCGACACCGATGTGAACTCCTCCTACCGTTAGTTGGGAACTCAATGGCGGCGCGTTCCGAGAGCGGCGACCGTGAAAGCACATCGCCTCGGATTTGTGAAGCGCCACCTCGAGTCCCAACTCCTGGATCCGTTCAACGACCATCGCAACCCCGCGTGTCGCTAGAGCGACCGCCGCCTGGTACGACTCTCCCTGCGCTAGAACCAGCGTGTCGTCTGCGTAGCAAACCACGCTGACCCCGTCAGGGAGGTCGCCGCGTAGCACGTAGTCGTACCCGATGTTCCACAAGGGTGGCCCTAGTACCGACCCCTGTGGAACACCGCACGACATCTCTCGACGTTTCCAGTCTCCCTGGTGACCGGGGTAGACTATAAGTCTCTCCGACAGATAGGCCTCGACCACTCGACAGAGGTATTCGGGCACCCGGTGGTACCGGAGTGCCCTCCGGATCGTACTCCAGGGCAGGGAATTGAACGCGTTGGCAATGTCCAAGGACACTGCCACGACACACCTGCCCCGGGAGACCGCATCCCCCGTCGTGAGGGCTCGCACGCGCATGATGGCGTCCACCGTAGAGCGCATCCTGCGAAAGCCGAACTGTCCGTCCGAAAGGTCCGGCCCCACCCGTGTTAGGCGCCCGACGAGGCGGTTTGCAATGACTCTCTCAAAGAGCTTGCCCATCTCGTCGAGCAGCACAATGGGCCGGTACGCGGACGGAGAGTCCGCAGGGCGCCCTGGCTTCGCTATGAGGACCAGTTTCCCCGTTTTCCAGCAAAGTGGGAACTGGCCCCTCTCCAGGCATTCGCTGAAGAGCCCTCTCAGTCGAGGTCCGAGAGCCTCCATAGCCAGGACCCAGGCCTTTCCAGGCAAGCCGTCGGGTCCTGGGGCGGTGTTTTTGGCACTCAGCCTTCGCATCGCCACTCTCATCTCTACCTCGGTCACCTCTGGAGCATCGTCGTCGTCGTCGCTGTTGCGGTCCGCGTCAGACACCGCTGGTGGTGGAGGTGGAGCCATGGGCGGGGGGGAGTGTTCCCCCCGCGCAGGGAACAGAGCGTTCACCGCACCCTCTACGATCTGGGGCCGGAGGCTCTGAGTCAGCGGGGGAGCCCAGGGGCGCAGTTTCTCCCGTACCAATTTGTACGGGCGCCCCCACGGGTCCGCGTTCAGAGACCCCAGCCTCACGTTGCGGGCCTCCAGTTTGGCCCGCTTGATCTCCGTTCGGAGGGTGCGTTTTGCCGCTCTGTATCCCTTATACAGCTCCGCCTCTCTGGCCTCGACGTCTATGTCGACAGGCCTGTCCGGTGCTTGCACCCAGGCCTGTACCGTCGCGGCTTCCAGGAGGAGCTCCCGGTCCATTTGCTTAAGCGCCCACCGCGGACCGCAAGGGCTCTGTCGGACCGGCGCGGCCGAGGTTTCGGCGGAGACGACGGAGTACGTCTCCACCTCCTCCATAACGCTAACTAAAAATAACTCCGTCCGTGTCTGAAGACGACAGTCTGTCCCTCGACGTGGAGCGCTTCCTGGACGCGGAGCGCTTCCTGTAGAGACGTCGGTCACTAACAGGGTTTCCCACAGCCTCTACCTCCAAACCTCTACCGGGGTCTCCCTCAGCCTCTTCCCTCTCCGAGCCCTCCGAGCTCCTTCCGGATGCCGCGTCGGACTCCGACTGCACATCACTCTCCGTTATTTTCTTGAAAAATTTTGATGGTTCCATAGTTGTTCCCACGAGTATTTTTCATGTTGTACTGGCTCAAATACGTGGTTCGCACTAGAGACTAATTTAGCTCCCTACCCATTAGTCAAGCTACCAACCTCCCTCACGGTGCGCCGCCGCTTGGAGGTTTGGGGTAATTTTTTATAGAGGTTGTCTTCCTCGCGGCCCGAGGGTCCTGGCCTAACCGCCCGCATCAAAAGTCAGAAACATGACCTTGGACAATCTCTGGGGCTACGAGACTAACGGTGGCAGAAGGAGGAGCAAGCCTTCCTCCTGCCTGCCCGGCGGCAGTGTGAGTGCACACCGAGCCCGCTCTTACTTCGCCACTGTGCCCTCTGCTTAGCAGAGGGACACGCGTTGAAGCGTTCCGACAGACAGAACATTCGCAGACGGCCATCGAGGCCCCTTAGGCAGCAATACCCAAGGGGGTCATTGGCCATCTCCCAGGGTGCACCGTCCCGCAGACTGGCCTTCGCTCCGGACGTATCCGCAAGGGAACTACAGCCTGCGGGCACTCGTGGAGGTTTTCTGTCGTGGCACCCCTTATCTAATTCACTGATCTTAAGAGTTTAGATTAATCAAATTAAAATGTTTTTATTGTACTTCATTCATTAAACTGTATTACATAATTATATTAACCCCAGTAAGTTATTGACAGAGCTCGGAATTAGGTAGAGTTATTCATGTACTTGCACTGATTTCATACAGCGAAAGAATAAAGTGGATATGCCTCAAATCCCAAAATTAATTTTAATGAGCAGAATTTTTATTACGCTATCAGAAATATGGCAAAAAAAAAATTCTTCCTGCATTAATGACGAGGAAGAGGAAGAGTATTTTGTTAACCTCACCTCAGTTAACATAGAGTTTTTTTTTCAATGAAAAATAATAAAATATTGTATGTTAATCAACTTTGTCTTATTCGTTTTATGTATCTCCGAGGTTTTTATTGTAATTTATTAGTTGTATTTTATATTAGATTTTTTATTAGAAATCCCGGGAAGATCCATATTAATATCAACATTTGGATGCAAATACATGAATTTTTGAAACCTAATTCGGACCTCTGGTTATACAATACACATACGTTGGGGCTATCTCGCTGTTTTCTGTAGTGTCTACTTTCTTTATTGAAACACCTTTTAATTTAGGTAGTAAGATAGAGTAAACGTGAAAATTACTTTAGAAAAAACCAAATACAATTTAAACAATTTTGAAAGAATAAACAAAATTGAATGTATGATGGTGTGTGCGTGTGAGGAACATGGTACATAATTACGAGTATGAAAGTTAGACACCCTTATAATCCACCTGGGCGAGTTTTAGTCACGGTGGCCAATTTCAACGTGTGCACAAATGTGTGCGCAAACACAGGTGCACTCTCTATTTCTTTAATATCATAGTCCGATGGGACGGTAATCCGACAAGACTAGGATTCGTCAAGTGGACCGACAGCTTATCGTGCATTCTGATGCATGGGTGTATACGTCCAATTTCGAAACTCCGGGCTGCTAATAAGAAATTCCTTAAGGTAAAGCTCAATACAAAATTTACTGGTAATCGAAACTTGGAACCCATACCACCCCTGTCGATCTTGTGACTGACTAATGGTGCAGTTACAGTTACCCTAAGTACTTAACTCTAGAAGGGGGCGTAGTGAAAGGTCACAAGACTCGCAAGTGCTGCCGTGGGCAGTAAATCAGAGGCCCGTCGTCGTATGGTTGCCTAGGTCAGGCGTAGTGATTAAGAGCGCGAGTCTATCAGAATTTTCGTAGTCAAGCAGCGCAGCGCCCTCAAGCGCGAACTACACTAGATTGACGTACACGTAGACCACGCCTGATTAGTACGTAGCAGCGTGTTGCGTGGCGTCGCGTAGCGTGGATCTAATGTAGCTCTGCAAGGCTAGTTGCCATATAAAATGTATGGAGACCAACGCGCCCAGATCAGCTTACGTGGCTCACGTGTGCGCCATGTAGTTTTACCTTGTTTTTTAGCGTCTTAGCAAGATAGATTCTGCTCCTCAATATCTAGGTAAGCTAATATTAGGGTTAAGAAGGGAAATATATTGAGTAGAGTCTTTCAAACTTAGGCCTTTATAGGCTTAAGGATATGTTTAAAAGGTTTAATTTCCTGACTGACAGCAGACAACTTATTTTGCAAAAGTTTCAGTAAAATAACTGTAGTGTTTGAAATACAATGCCCTAAAGGCTCTTTCAAAATACAAAAATGCTAGTAGCACCTCCACATGCAACACGGTAGCGTCTTCCTCTCTTTCTCGTTGATATGCTAGAAAAATTAGGTCTAGACAACTGTCTAGACCTTTTAATTTTTCTATGAATGGAGTAGTTACTCCACGTCGAGATCCGCTGTAATAATATATGGGTATCTTCAGCTCGAGGAACTGAGGGGTATGCATTTAAGCGAAAGTTGCGGCATTACTTTCAGAACAAATAGCGGAGTCGTTTCAAAGCTCCCCTTCTTCTACTTTATATAAATATATATGTAGGTATATATTATATTAAATATATATGTATGTCTATTTTATTTATATATATACATTTGTACCCTTATTTTGCTTAATAACCCATTTTTTTTGTTTTTTTTTGTGCACCTGCCATGTTTTCTCTTCACCACCCTAGGTTGACTGGTAGAGAATGCCTAAGGCATTAAGTCCGCCTTTGTACCTGTGTGTTGCATGAAGTTTTAATAAATAAATAAATAATGTAGAGAGTAAAATCTCCGTGGACCCTAAACGGGACACAAGAGCAAAGACAAAAATAATAAAGCTTGTTGATTCAACACACTATGTTTATATCCAAGAAACTAATATTGCCAAGGACTTTTGTAATAATCTGTCTAAAAACATCTAAACTAATTTGTTGATATACGAATAAAAGACAACAAACAAAATAAACACTAGAAATGTTTCTAAGTATCAAGTATGTTCTGAGTGTTGTTCTAATAGAGGTTTATTATAATTATTAACTTTTTTGATTGCTATCGATTATCAAAAAAGTACCTAAGTCATCTGTGACTTACGAGTAGGTACTACTTCAGATTGTATAGAGAAAATTAATCACCAATTTGCATTTCTATAAAACTGTGACAAATCGCCGTCGTCGTTGGAATTTTGCGACCTGGTTCAAGGTAAAGTACTGTGGCTATAGCTAGGTTTTGGTAATCGCTTTTGGAACACCAAGAGAGTTATAAACCACCTCTGGACATGCTATTGCATTATGGATAACGTGGCTGAGTCAGACGGAGGACTATCTTGCATAATCGCTCGCAGACAGGACCGGCAAATCCAAAGTACTTACTGGTCGATTGAATGTGGATGGAATGGATCTACCCGACATACACTTGACACTTTTACTTTTGATGTAGGTATGTATGTAAATATATACTCAGAATATTTTATAAAAATGTAACTAGAATAATTGTATCCCTGATAATATTACCAGCTGAACCGCATGTAAAGTTGCAGAAAAGCTGTAGCATCACTTATTCTATATTCGTGACCGCTTGGAAGACTTCACCAACGCGATCACAGTTTTTTTTACTAATTATTTTGATCATCATCATCATCAGCCTTTTTAATGTTCCCACTGCTGGGACTAAGGCCTCCTCTCTAGGAGAGGGAATGGGCCGTAATCCACCACGCGGACCTTTTTTTTTTTTTTTTTTTTTCCGATGGGAATAATCATCCTATGACAACCCCCGCTCTTGGGCGGAGCGGGAGATAGTGTCAGACTCTTACTTACTAAAAAACCCATCCCGTTCCTTCAAGCCTTCATACCGGAGCTCGAGCGCCCTTTCGGATAACCCTGGCCCCAGTAGGCTTCGACCCGGCTGGGTCCCCCCTGCTGTTGCTGACAACTCCTTGAGGCGCGCGGGAACAGCGCGCGCCGTCGACGACTTGGGCTTGGTCCGGACAGTTACCGGACGACCGGACAGCGAGCTACCCATTGCTTACTGTCCGCAAGCCCGCGCCTACGGTGGCCGGAAATCGGGATCAGTATCCCGGCGCCGGCGGCGGCGGCGATAACGCCGTTGCCTGATGCGTTCGGCCTCCTCCTTTGCGAGCATTACTGCTTCGCAGAAGTCGGCGACCGCCTGCCACTCCTCCTCGCTCCGGACCATGGCCTCGACCAAGGCCCGGCGCGAGAGGTCTCCGCCGCCGATAGCCCCCACGAGGGCACGGCGATGCTCCGCCCAAGCGGGGCACACCTCGACTGTGTGCTCCACCGTGTCCTCCGGGCATTCCGCACAATGGCGACACCCGGGCGTCACTTCCGCTTTAATTTGGAACAGGAACCTCCCGAACGAACCATGTCCGGTGAGGACCTGCGTCATGCGGAAGGTAAGGACGCCGTGAGGTCTTTCCAGCCACGCCTCAAAGAGGGGACTTACCGCCATGATTATGGCGTGCCCAGCACTGGGTTGCGATAGTCGTTGACGCCATTTCACCATGAGATCCCGCCGGAGCTCTGTCCGCCATGCCGTGACCTGTCGCGGCAGCGGACTTTCACCCCGGCGTTGCATCTCCACGCGCATATCGTGCATGTGTGCAAGGACTGTTGCCTCCAGATCCCACGGTGGTAGGCCAGCCAGAAGGCTCGCCGCTTCGCGGGAGATCGTGCAGTATCCCCGCACCATCCTTATTACCATGACCCTCTGGCAGGCGTTTAGCATGGCCGCCGGTTGCTTTTTCAGCGACGGCGCCCACACCGGCGCCCCGTAGAGGGCCATGGACCGAACGATCCCCGCGTAGAGCCTCCGGCAGGAGGCATCTG
The DNA here is from genome assembly GCA_910589285.2 of Mythimna ferrago. NCBI lineage: Eukaryota > Metazoa > Arthropoda > Insecta > Lepidoptera > Noctuidae > Mythimna > Mythimna ferrago. The sequence goes on from OU342687.1 coordinate 14,269,750, forward strand.
GACCCCCAAGGTTGGGCAGGAGCCGTTTGAGCGCAGCCCCAGCCCGGTTGAGTTTGGGAGCCAGACGTCGGAAATGCTCCACGAAATTCCACCGGCTGTCGAGGACGAGTCCCAGGTACTTCATCGTCGACCCGACACCGATGTGAACTCCTCCTACCGTTAGTTGGGAACTCAATGGCGGCGCGTTCCGAGGGCGGCGACCGTGAAAACACATCGCCTCGGATTTGTGAAGCGCCACCTCGAGTCCCAACTCCTGGATCCTATCAACGACCATCACAACCCCGCGTGTCGCTAGTGCGACCGCCGCCTGGTACGATTCTCCCTGCGCTAGAACCAGCGTGTCGTCTGCGTAGCAGACCACGCTGACCCCGTCAGGGAGGTCGCCTCGCAGCACGTAATCGTACCCGATGTTCCACAAGGGTGGCCCTAATACCGACCCCTGCGGAACACCGCACGACATCTCTCGACGTTTCCAGTCTCCCTGGTGACCGGGGTAGACAATGTACCTGTCCGACAGGTAAGCCTCGACCACTTGACAGAGGTATTCGGGCACCCGGTGGTACCGTAGTGCCCTCCGGATCGTACTCCAGGGCAGGGAATTGAAGGCGTTGGCAATGTCCAAGGACACTGCCACGACACACCTGCTCCGGGACACCGCATCCCCCGTCGTGAGGGCTCGCACGCGCATGATGGCGTCCACCGTAGAGCGCATCCTGCGAAAGCCAAACTGTCCGTCCGAAAGGTCCGGCCCCACCCGTGTTAGGCGCCCGACGAGGCGGTTTGCAATGACTCTCTCAAAGAGCTTGCTCACCTCGTCGAGCAGCACAATGGGCCGGTACGCGGACGGAGAGTCCGCAGGGCGCCCTGGCTTCGCTATGAGGACCAGTTTTCCCGTCTTCCAGCAATGTGGGAACTGGCCCCTCTCCATGCATGCGCTGAAGAGCCCTCTCAGTCGAGGCCCGAGAGCCTCCATGGCCAGGACCCAGGCCTTCCCAGGTAAGCCGTCGGGTCCTGGGGCGGTGTTCTTGGCGCTCAGCCTTCGCACCGCCACTCTCATCTCTACCTCGGTCACCTCTGGAGCATCGTCGTCGTCGTCGCTATTGCGGTCCGCGTCAGACACCGCTGGCGGAGGCGGAGCCATGGGCGGGGGGGAGTGTTCCCCTCGCGCAGGGAACAAAGCGCTCACCGCACCCTCCACGATTTGGGGCCGGAGACTCTGAGTCAGCGGGGGAGCCCAGGGGCGCAGTTTTTCCCGTACCATTTTGTACGGGCGCCCCCACGGGTCCGCGTTCAGAGACCCCAGCCACACGTCGCGGGCCTCGAGTTTGGCCCGCTTTATCTCCGCTCGGAGGGTGCGTTTTGCCGCTCTGTATCCCTCATACAGCTCCGCCTCTCTGGCCTCCGCATCCGGCGGGCGGATGCGGCGCCTGCAGTGTCTAGCGTACCGGCGTCGCGCGTGACTGCATGCGTTGCGCAGTGCAGCGATCTCCGGCGACCACCAGTAGACCTGGCGCTTAGCTCGCCCTGGACGGACTCGGGGCATTGCCGCGTCACAGATTTGCGACATGGCCTCCCGGAACCACTCCGCCTCGACGTCTATGTCGACAGGCCTGTCCGGTGCTTGCACCCAGGCCTGTACCGTCGCGGCATCCAGGAGGAGCTCCCGGTCCATCTGCTTAAGCGCCCACCGCGGACCGCAAGGGCTCTGTCGGACCGGCGCGGCCGAGGTTTCGGCGGAGACGTCCAACCGGATGTACCGGTGGTCGGAGTACGTCTCCACCTCCTCCATAACGCGCCAGGCCCAGCTCCAAAGCCCAGTCCTCCACCATCTGACTCCGTGGGTTCGTGTACCGGGAACCCCAAGCCGTGTTCCAGGCGTTGAAGTCCCCGCAAACGACCACGGGGAGGGTACCAAACCCAGCGACGACGACATTTAGCTCCATAAGGGAGACCTGGAGATCGTCGAGAGTTCTGTTCGGGGACAGGTAGACGCCTACCACTGCAATGTCCCCGAACCGTGCTGCCACGCAACCCTGTCCCCTCGCAACAGCCTCGAGGGGCGGGGTACCGGCGGCGGCCGACGAGATTAACGTCACCGAGCCGTCTAGGTCCTGAACCCAGTGTCCACGGGGATGGACGTAGTACGGCTCGGAGACGACGGCGACATTTATCGACCACTGCGCCATGCTCTGGAGCAACAGATCCTGAGCGGGGGCGCAGTGGTTGATGTTCGCCTGGAGGAGACGTAATGGTGTCGTTATTGACATTCCATTACAGTCTCCTCCTGAGCCCCCTGTGAGGGCACCGCCGCGGCGGAAGCGGCGGCGACAGCGGCGGCAGCCAAGGTGGTGGCTGCGGCGGTGAGGACGTCAGGGTGGATGGGCCTGACCTTGCCCTTGGCCTTGGCGGGGGGGTCGCAGGCCCTACCCCCAGCCCGGTGGTCGGCCGGCTTACCTGCAGCCGCACATGCGTAGCAGTGCGGCTTTGCACGGCATTCTGCGGCCTTATGCCCGGGCTGTCCGCACTGGTGGCAGCGGTCACTGCGGTCCTCTGCGGCGCAATAGGCCCCCACGTGGTGCCCCACGTGACAGCGGTAGCACCGCAGAGGTCTGGGCTCCAGCATCTTTACCTGGGCCGAAACCCAGCCCACCAACAACCTTCGGCCCTCGGCCGTTATGGCCTTGGCCGCCGACACGGGACAGCTCACCGTGGCGGCTCGCATGCCCGTGCTGTCAGCGTGGATGGTGGGCGCCCGGACCTGATCGGTCGTGCACCCTCCCGCCCTGACGATGGCGGCCACTACTTCCTCCACCCTAACGGAGTCGTCCAGACCCATGATGCGCATGTCTACGCTCTTGGTGGGTCTGGACACTCGGGCCTCCTCGGCGTCCAGGGACGCCCTGATCTTTACAGCCAGAGCGTCTGCGAGTTCCCCGCTATTTGCCCCAGGGACCTCCAAGATTCGGGCACCGGTAGCAGTGCGCCTCATCCGGAAGCCCTCTGAGGCCCCGAACTCACCGAGGTGGCCAATCACCGCCTGCTTGGCTTTTGCCATGACTGCGTCGTAATTGACGCCCTTCTTTTCCGCAGCTGGCTGCAGTGTGATCACTACAGCTGCGGAAGTCGGGGCGCGAAGTCGAGCAGCCATGGCCCGCTTTTTGCGGTCTTGTCGCCGCCTGCGCTTCTTGGCCGCCCTTGCCGCCTTGCTCGCCTTCTTCTTGGCGCCGACGACTGTCCACTCGGCGCCAGCCGAAGGATCTTCGGGCGGAGGAGGCGGCAGGCGCGACCCAGTCGCTGCCGCAGCGGGAGGCCCCACCGGTTTGGTGGCTGTCGCCACTCTGCCCTTCGAGGGAGGGGCAGGCTTCCCCTGCCGCTGCTGCTGCTTGGCCGCCGGGACCGGCCTCGCAGGCTCCGATGCCGCGGCCACGCGCCCGGCTTGCCCCGAACGGCCTGCCTTGGGTGCCATAGTTGTCGTGGCCGCGGCGACCGCGGCATACGACGCCGTCTTCTTTTGGCTGGAGGCCGCGAGAGGGGGGCGCAGGACGATACCCTCCAGGACGGAAAGCTGGCGCTGTATGTGCCCCTGGAACTGTTGCTGCTGCTGCTGCTGCTGCTCCCTAAAGGCAGCCAGCTCCTGCCGCAGCAGCGACACAACCTCCTCACTATCCGCCTGGGGCGAGGGCCGGGATCGGCCCTGCTCCTGCCTGCTCCTCTCTTCGGTGCGAGAGCCCTGGAGAGCGGCCACGGCCGCCTCGAGCCGGCCAAACCTTCCGCTGAGGGTGCGCTCGTAGGGCTCGAAGACGAGCCCCAGCGCCTCCTCAATCGAGGTGTTGGCCAGCTCGATGGAGCGTTTTTTGGCCACCCTCTCCCTCTTATTCGCCACGCTAGTGATGGCGGCTGCCACGACCGCTCGGAATTTGACCAGCGCCTCAGCCATTCCTTCTGGCAACTCACCAGGAAACTTCGGCACTGGGGCGCTGGCCTGGCGTCCCTCACTGGCGGTCTCAGTGGGGGGCCCTCTTCCTATGCCCGTTTTTCGGGCTGCGCCCCGCCCCGAAGACGAGATCTTCCGGGCAGGTGCCGTCTCATCGTCGGACACGGAGTGCATGAACGCCCTCCTCTTGTTGCTGGGGGCGGACACTTCCACCTCCATCAAATGGAAGGGCTCCTGCACCTCCTCCACTTCGCTCTCCTTCCCGTCCGAGCCGAGTGAAGACGCGGCATCAGAGTCCGATGCCGCGTCTTCACTCACCTCTCTGAGGCCGTACCTACGGCCAGCCTCTACCGGCGTCGCGGACGTGCTGGGAACTGGTCCCAGGGACTCCGCGCTGCCGAAATGTGAGCCACCCTGGCTCTCTGCGTCCACAGAGGACGGTATAGGGTCCGGAGACCCGAGGCTCCTTCTTCTGGACTGCGCGTCGGACTCCGACCGCGCGTCACTCTCAAGTTGGGGTTTTTTAAACAAAGTTTTCATTTTTGATCCCACGAGTACAAACTTTATTTACCTGCTCAAATTTAGTGGTTCGCACTAGAGACTAATTTAGCTACCCATTAGTCAAGCTAACAACCTCCCTCACGGTGCGCCGCCGCTTGGAGGTTTGGGGTAACTTTTATAGAGGTTGTCTTCCTCGCGGCCCGGGCGGTTAAGCCAAGACCCTCGTTCCCATCAAGAGTCAGAAACATGACCTTGGACAATCTCTGGGGCTACGAGACTAACGGTGGCAGAAGGAGGAGCAAGCCTTCCTCCTGCCTGCCCGGCGGCAGTGTGAGTGCACACCGAGCCCGCTCTTACTTCGCCACTGTGCCCTCTGCTATAGCAGAGGGACACGCGTTGAAGCGTGCCTTCAGACAGAACATTCGCAGACAGCCATCGAGGCCCCTTAGGCAGCAATACCGAAGGGGGTCATTGGCCGCCTCCCAGGGTGCACCGTCCCGCAGACTGGCCTTCACTCCGGACGTATCCGCAAGGGAACTACAGCCTGCGGGCACTCGTGGAGGTTTTCTGTCGTGGCACCCCCACCACGCGGACCTAGTGCGATTTGGTGAATGTCACAGGTCATCGAATTTTTGGTTCTAGGACATGCCGGTTTCCTCACGATGTTTTCCTTCACCGTTTTGAGAGCAGTGGTTACACAAAATAATGCGCCTGGCTGGGTTCGAATCCGCGACCAGTGGTGGCCGAGTGGTAATGACCCCGACTTACGAGTTGTATTTTGATTGACTTTATTATGATTAAACTGTCATAATACCTCACAAAAAACATTCATTCTTTCTTTTATTCACCCTCTCTAAGGATACAAACCTAAAGAAACAGGTTACCGGTGCAAGTAAGTCCGTACGGGTCGATACCGATCGGTACAGGTATAATTCTCCCGCGTGTTCTTATGCGCTCATTTATAAAGAAACAGGTTCATACCGAGTCATACGGGTTTAAGCATTTGCCAGTGTAGTGTTTTACACATACAGATTTACCTGTTTCTTTATGTGGTTTTACCGGTACTTATCTGTACGGACCCGTACCGACTTATCGGGACCGAAAAACCTGTGTTTTTATGTTTGCACCCTAAGGGTGAGTTGCACCATTTAACTATAAAGATAACAAAGCCGTTAACAGTTGTCAAATCGTCGAATTGACCAATAGGCGGCCGCTTCACGGCTGGTTATGGTTTGGTTGTCGTTATAGTTAAATGAAGCAATTCACCCTAAATCACCTCTTACCTAACATTAAACAGTAACACAAAACATAATCTTTATAAACAATTGCTACGACTAAATTCGCCAATTGCCACCCGTACTGAAAACGTCTAATTTTTCCAATTGCACTCGATTTTCTGTCACGTTTTCCTCTTGTTAAGGCTCGCCTATAAATTCACATAGGGTAAATTGTTTTCAATTTCGTCCGCATGAGTTCACTGGCTCCTAAAGTGAGAACAATACGTGCGTATAAAAGAAATGAACTGGGTTGACTATAGAGCCTTTACAGTAAATTAATTAGGAAAACTTTTTGCCTACTTGGTTTTAGGTAGATGTCTGCAATTCCGCTATGTGCAAAACATGGACCATATTTGGACCAAGCCATATACAATGTGTTGTTTTTGATGTTCTCAAGTTTTATAGTCTATAAGGAAAAATTATACTAAAAGTCCTAGAACATATTCTATAATATTTTATTTTTTATTATGCATTTTTGGACCACATATGGTCAAAAAATATATGGTTTCGAAGATATCATCAATCATAATTAATTTAGGTAAAAAATTTACACCCGTATGACAAATCTTTACTTTTTTGACGTCGTGTTGCCTATAATTGACGAAGTATAAGATAGTAGTTTGCAAATAAACAAATGACATTACATATTTACGCTGTCATATTTCACGTAAAGGGGTTTTACATAATATATAATCGTGAATTTGTCGAATTGCTTTGTATGGAAAATGAAAACAAAAAAAAAGATAATTCAAAAATAATTCACATGCCAGTTTGATTCTTTGATATGTTCTCATCAAGTATCTAGCAAAGTATGTGGCCAACTAGCTTAATTCGTCATTGATTTAATAGCCTATTCAACTAGTCTTCCAACTGATATTCAGTTATTTAATCAAACAGCTAGTTTAATCACTTGAATCAATAATGTATAATCATTTTACAGTAATTTAGGTAGGTAAATCACTTGAATCAATAATGTATAACCATTTTACACTAATTTAGGAGCAGTTGTGGCAAGTCCTATAAATTATTTTGATTTGCGTTCAACTGGCGAGGTGCTGACAACGGTCGTAAGTAAAATAAGCCGCTGGAGGTTCTATCGGCTTATTTTAATTACGATCGCGCATTGAGGCTTTTGTTTCTGTCTGATGAACTTAAAGGAATGTAACCAGTGGGTTTCGTAAGAATGGTCTCTAGATTAACCAGCAATATGAATATGAAACCCGCGGTCCTAGAACGCAAGGGGCAATTGAAGGACACGGGTATGGTTTTAGTTAGCAAAAGTTTGACACGTCCTCCCGTTCCACCCTAGAGCGATAGCAGTCAGGGGATGATTTGCCACCTTAAAAAAAAGGTAAACTGTATAAAAATGACCAGTCCAACAGCTTATTCCAGGCGACACTTAAGGGAATAAAGCTTCACTGATATGATATACGCAATCAACGCCTAAATTATCTTTTTTGTGAGTTCAACCTGCCCCTGGGGTATTTCACCCACATTTTCATTCGCACTTATAACGTTACTTTACATGGACTCATTTACATACACGGAGGTGAAATAATTTTCAGGGTACCTCGTTCCCAGTTTTTGGGATTTGTCACAATGTTTATTAAGGTACTTTACGGAGTTTTACGTCTCTACCTTCGACAAAAATACGGGACACGATTAAATATTTGAACATTTATTCACTTGCAGAGTATATTATTTGCTTCAATCTCTCATTTGATGCTATTAAAGATGAAATGAAAGAATCAAATGTAAACAAATTAATTTGTTTACATAATCATCAATTATTCATCAATCACAAATTCTAATAATGTTGTAAATGTAAATGTCTACTTTCATTGGAAATTGCTTCAAAGGGCATTGACTGTAAAAAATATGGAAAGTCATTTACCAAGCCAAATCAGTTTTATATTTCATTGAATAATCGATTGAATCACAACATCATAACAACAATATTTAACAAGTTTTTAATCTTGATGAAAATCTTTTTTTCATAGCAAGCTTTTATAGCGCAGGATATGTATCTATCTGTATAATTAATACCCGTCAAGACGAATCATAAAAGCCTAAACTCGATGGGGTTGTGTCATTTAACTACCGAGTTCCTACGGCCACCTTCCGGTTCCATCATCAGATCATCTCCATGTCATAATAATTTTGTATTGTCATCTGATTTACATATGTATGCAAAATTTCAGCTCAATCGGTAACCGGGAAGTGGATCAAAAATTTGTAAGATTTGATGACAGACAAACATCGCGACAGGTGAAACTAAATAAAAGCTTGTAAAAACAGAAAATAGCATATTAAAATTTACGTGAATTCCTAACTGAGAAAAAAATTACAAAAAGTATTGTTCAGTAATCGAAATAAATTGTGCAGTCTATCAAAGGTTCTTATGTGTATTTGTTAGGTTGTAGCGTCGATTTATATAAGTTCTGCATAGGTACTGGTAAAATAAGCAAGTTTTTTTTTTCAGATTTATCACCGAGTAATGTATCCATTTGCAAAATTAAAATACTTACTTGCGCATTAAGTACGTTATCTAAAGATTGGTGACTTTGAAGGTTTCAATTGAGTACATAGATATTTTTTTTATCATGTGCACCAATACGCTTTTAGTTCTCAAGTAAAAGGGATACCTAATGTGACTTAAATTAAATAAAGGATCTTCAGTACTCGGACAGACATCTTCGAAATGGTCTGACTTTAAAAGCCTGGTTTATCTTGTGTCGAGTTTCAATTTATCTATTTACAGATGTCGGGAATAAAGATGTGTTTCTTTACTTTGTTGAGGCTTCAGAAATTCAATATTTACAGTATTCTTTACAATGGACATGGACAAGTATTTCAACATCAAATCAAATAATTTAAATCTAGGAATCACAGCAGCAGCAGAAAATACTTAGTCCAACTAAAATTATTACACCATTTGTCAAATAGCGCATAAGGCATTCGGAATAAATAATTCAGTCGATAATAAACACGTTGAAAATCTAAATAACGAGCCAATATTTCCCAGCGATTACATCAAAATGATTACCATAAATTTTGTGAGTGTATTACACTAAAATTTCTTCTCACAGACCCACGGAGTCGTTTTCACCTTATTGAACAATTTATGTTGTGTAGTAAACGTTTATAGCACCAATCAGGACGTGTTATAGCGCTGTTTTTGTGATAAACTACAACACACATGTCTAAGGGGTTAAACAAACTTTAACGGTGTTACATACAAAGAATATCTGTTGTGTACAAAACTATAAAGTAGGAAATTATAATTCGAATACCAATTATTAAACATAACATAGCATTATACGAATAATTTCGGTAAATATACAGACAGGAAGAAATATTATCAATAAGAGCAGACTGCCAGTCGCCAGCTGCGACAACTGGACAACTCGTGACGCTTTGAACGGCCTTTTTGAAACTTTCAAGCGATACTGATCTTTAATTGATTTAGATAAAGTTTAAAATTATTTCACTATAAAAATGCTCGCCGCGTCGCTGCCGGCAGCAGCCATTACAGTATGAATCGGCCATAATATCTGTAGTAAGTATTTAAATTCCAATTTATTAATTAGCATTTTAACACCTATTGTAAGCGGGCGATAGTGTAACCTTTTTACCTCTCCGATGTTTTTGTAATAAAAATGTTTTTTTATAGTATTTATATATTTAATTACAAGTAAAAGTTTTCGATTTAAGTACACATAATTTTATAAAGTATATTTATGTTTTTTTTTTTGTAATTTGTGTATATTATGTAAAACAAGCATAATAGTGTAAATTACAAACAGTTTATTTCACACTTTTTTGTTTAGATTTGTCTGTAGAACTATTAACTACAAGGAATCTTCTTTGTATCGGTTTAAAATTAACTCTGTTCTCGTCAAATGTCTTTTTAGCAATATTTTCGAATGGCTTACTACTATTGTTAATTTCGTTTTTTTGTAATTCAATATGATCAAGTGTGGATTTTTTTGGAAAAATTGAAGTTATGTTATTTACATAATGTACATCTATAACTTCGTGTGTTGGTTTCAAGTCTTCGTCGGTTAAAATATCACCACTTTCGACGTCATTTCCATTTAGGAATTCTTCATTGAGTTTTTCTAAAGAGTCATGGTCGAGATCTAATTTAGGTACTTTAGGTATATATTTTACGGGTCCTTTTTCTTTGTTAACATCATTACCTAAATTGCTCAATAGTTCATCCTCCGGATGATAAGGGTTGCTGAGGGTACGTTTCTGTGAACTTTTTTGAGCTAGTTCACTTGCAATCTTTTTTAAAACTTCTGAAAACATCACGCCTTCAAATAAGTTCACCAAGTCTTGTGAATCTATTTGTATTTTAATTTTCTTACTGTGTGTGACTAAGAAAGCTAACGAGCTCACTGAAAATGAAAAATTGTAAATTTTATTATATTAACAAATAAAATGTAAATCTGACAAGTATATCGATAGGACATTTTTATTTTTATATTGGATACTCACAAGTAAAACATAAAAGTAGTTTCATTTTGAAGTAATCTGAAAATAACACAAGAAACACATTACCATGATACTACAGGTACACTATTGGCTGTAAAATATAAATGTGTCGTAAAATGAATGCTATAAAATTCGCAAATTATATAACCATCTAAACTATACTTTTATCGTTAAAATTTTTAATTACCATATGAACACTTAGTACCCTATAACAGTATAATTTATAGGGAACTGAAATGGTATACTTGTTATTACTCTGATCAAAGGTGTTGCCTACTAGGGCTGAGGTATGTTTGAAAGAGTCATCGCGGCCCTGAAATGCAAAAGGTAACTGAATAAACTGAAGGACTTTTAATCAGTAAAAATTTGACCCTCTCTATCGCTCCACTCAGAACCGGAGAAGTTATTTGATGATTTTCCACCCAAAAAAAAGTATGATGTGTGGGAAGCCATTCGAAGTACTAATCAAAATAGTCAATAATATCATAATATTTGTGAATAACACCTTTAACTATATACCCTAAATTTTTTAAGGAAAATATATGTAAAACAAAACTATAGCCACCGCAAGAGGTCGCTGCTGCTAGGTGAATTCCACGCCTAGATTTTTATATCAAGAAATAACTGATAACATATCTCCATTTATATTATTATAACTAGTATAAGTTGGTTCGGTGTTTCTTCTCAGGGTACCCAGCTAAGAAACATCGGCCTCATCTAATCATAAATGTTATTTATGACTAATTCTTCATACCGCCTAATAGTCAACTAATGATAGAATGATTAACTAAACGATGGAATGATTGAGACGAATGTTTTTGACAGTTACTATCATTTTCCGATGCATTTGGATATTTCTATTCGAGGTGAAGACGAATCCAAAGACCATTAAAATCGATCATGCCGTTCTTGAGTTATAAATGGTGTAACTAACACAACTTTTTTTTATGCGTATAGACTTGCAAAAACAAAACAAAAGTATTTTTATATAACTATCTAAAAAGCCACTGAAATCATTTCTCTTTTGTTTGCTATAATTTTATCTCAAAGCCCTCGCAAAATCATCAAATATTTTATTTGTATTCTTCACGGATTCGCGGTTCGAAGGATCTAGAGTATCAACATAGCGGAATTCAATCTTCAATGATAGCTATAAAGCGAGTGATACTCGTAGATAGCTTCCCTAGACTTGCCATGATACGGTATACCGCTGACACGAATGTCGTAACTCATTCGTCAATTGACGTTTACGGCACATTTACGGAATACCCAGAAACTTCATGCGTTATTGGGTTGGCAAACATCCAATTGGAACAAAAAAGATTTCGTGTTCAAAGACTTGTTGCAGAAGTTTTTCATGTTTTGGGAAATAATGTGAGTTTGTCTTTGTTCTAAAAGGTCAATTCTGAGATATTATCTGTCATGTAAGTGCCTTTACAGCTTATGGAATTTCTTTTTGAGCGCCGATTGAACATACATCTGTACAACTTCAGTGACCTTGAAAAACGGCTCATTGTCGTTTTGTATACACGAGTGTATGAAATTTATTAGGGCGTATTATTACTTTTTTGCAATTACGTAATAATAATACTCCTATAAGTGCGAGGGGTTAATTGTTGTTGAATGCTCCAGCTCATAAATTAAGAGCATTTAAAGCCGAATTTAAAGTTAGCTAAGTATTTTTTCAATGTAAATTCAATTTCTAATAATAAAATAATTTCTCAAAATTATGTATAAGTCATCTTTACTATCGAGTATCGTAATCAAAATCGCGGAAATGGTATAATAATTATCATCTTAACATACACAATAGTCTAAACATACACAATAGTCAGACCTATGTATAATAAATATTATTTAAAATATTATAATTTTAGTTACTGAAAAATTTACCAATCAAGAAATTAGTGAGAGTTTTTTAACAACGTGAGTATTTTATTGATTACGGATTAAGCAAACAGACAAAGGACGTATTATTAAAAAAAAAGACTTTTTACCTACTCTCTTAAACAGATTCCAGTGACTCTTGAGTTGCTTATTAACAGCGGCTAAAGAGTTAATAAAAAACAATACGTGTAAATTTTATCTCTAGGAGAAGACTCAGAGGGGCGATTGTTTTAAATAGTTTACTGTTATTAAGGCTATACAAATGTTATAAAGAGGAAAGATTTATGTTTTGTGTATTGAATAAAATAAAAAAAAAACTGCAAGACCGACTTTAACCCGTTGTATGGCCGGTACGCGGATCCACGCGGGACACAAAACTTTTTAATTGTGTCTCTAATTACGGCATACGAAAGGTTTATAATAATTTCACCAGAAGAATCCTACCTCATTACATAAAGTGACATAAGCAAATATTTTCTATTATCACACGGGCGAAGTCGCTGGCAGTAGCTAGTATATAGTTTGTACTCATAAAACAGTTTAACGCAGGTAGGTTTTGTTGCCGAGTGTACAAAAATGTAAAAATGGCCTATGTAAAAAAAATATGGGCCGAGCAAGAAATATATAAAATAGAACGAATCGAGAAAAAAAATATATTTTGGGACGAAAGAAGCATGTAGTTTGGGATAAACCAGGATTTTTTTATGTGGGACAAAACTCAGTGGACCGAACGAAGAACAAATCCTCACTTCACTGCGATATTAAAATTATTTTTCATTACTCATACTCTGAAAGTAGGTCTGAAGTTGCCTGAGGAGCGGGCTGAAAGTGATACTTTTCATCCCTAGGGAGTTTTACTTTACAACTGACAGCTGTCAAATTATTAAAAAAAAAACTAGTTCTATCTTCACATTTCTATTGAACCTTGTTCCAATTTTCCATACAGCCAGTCAATCACAGCGCGATTTAAAATTGAAATAACTTAAAGACAAGTATTATTTAAATAATGTTATATTTTAAGTGATTTATTTGTTCAACAATTTCTTTAAAATACTTTATTTTTAAAGATTACAATTAATTTCAAATTTTTCATTAATGAGGCTGAATAGCCTGCTGGCCGGCCGCAGAAAAAAAAGACAAAATGGCGGGAAAATGGCAATCAGTCCTTGGTTTTTTCGAGTTTTGTTTACATTTCCGTACAACAGAGATTTGTATTAACACGTCATGTTTATCAGATTAAAATAATGAATAACGCCTAATTTCATAAGAAAAGAGGCTAAAGCAGTAGTGGAATACCTTTTACCGCCTAAACCAGAAGAAAGATACCTACTTAAAATCATAGGCACGACGACTCAGGTTTTACAAACTTTTTATTTTATTTTTAATTTCCTCGTATTCGTAATGAAAAGCACAGTGTTTACCTCGGGGTGAAAGTAACCCATTTAACCCCTCGAATTAGCGACCTCGCTTCGCTCGGCCGCCAACTCCTTCTCGGGATGAAATGAGTTACTTTCACCCCTAGTGTAACAATGTACTATTTCATTACTCATACTCTGAAAGTAGGTCTGAAGTTGCCTGAGGAGCGGGCTGAAAGTGATACTTTTCATCCCTTGGGAGTTTTACTTTACAACTGACAGCTGTCAAATTATTAAAAAAAAAAACTAGTTCAATCTTCACATTTCTATTGAACCATGTTCCAATTTTCCATACAGCCAGTCAATCACAGCGCGATATAAAATTGAAATAACTTAAAGACAAGTATTAATATTAAATAATGTTATATTTTAAGTGATTTATTTGTTGAACTATTTCTTTAAAATCCTTTTTTTTAAAAGATTACAATTAATTTCTAATTTTTCATTAATGAGGCTGAATAGCTGGCCGGCCGCAGAAAAAAAAAACAAAATGGCGGAAAAGTGGCAATCAGTCGTTGGTTTTTTCGAGTTTTGTTTACATTTCCGTACAACGAGATTTGTATTAACACGTTATGTTTATCAGATTAAAATAGTGATTTAACGCCTAATTTCATTAGAGAAGAGGCTAAAGCAGTAGTGAAATACCTTTTACCGCCTAAATCAGAAGATACCTACTTAAAATCATAGGTACGACGACTAAGGTTTTACAAACTTTATTTTTTATTTTTAGTTTCCTCGTATTCGTAATGAAAAGCACAGTGTTTACCTCGGGGTGAAAGTAACCCATTTAACCCCTCGAATTAGCGACCTCGCTGCGCTCGCCCGCCAACTCCTTCTCGGGACGAAATGAGTTACTTTCACCCCTAGTGTAACAATGTACTATTTCATTACTCATACTCTGAAAGTAGGTCTGAAGTTGCCTGAGGAGCGGGTTGAAAGTGGTTACTTTTCATTCCTAGGGAGTTTTACTTTACAACTGACAGCTGTCAAACTATTAAAAAAAAAAAAACTAGTTCTATCTTCACATTTCTATTGAACCATGTTCCAATTTTCCATACAGCCAGTCAATCACAGCGCGATATAAAATTGAAATACCTTAAAGACAAGTATTAATTAAATAATATTATATTTTAAGTGATTTATTTGTTCAACTATTTCTTTAAAATACTTTATTTTTAAAAGATTACAATTAATTTCTAATTTTTCATTAATGAGGCTGAATAGCTGGCGGACGGCAGAAAAAAAAATCAAAATGGCGGGAAAGTGGCAATCAGTCGTTGGTTTTTTCGAGTTTTGTTTACATTTCCGTACAACAGAGATTTGTATTAACACGTTATGTTTATCAGATTAAAATAGTGATTTAACGCCTAATTTCATAACAGAAGAGGCTAAAGCAGTAGTGGAATACCTTTTATCGCCTAAATCAGAAGAAAGATACCTACTTAAAATCATAGGTACGACGACTCAGGTTTTACAAACTTTTTATTTTACTTTTAGTTTCCTCGTATTCGTAATGAAAAGCACAGTGTTTACCTCGGGGTGAAAGTAACCCACTTAACCCCTCGAATTAGCGACCTCGCTTCGCTCGGCCGCCAACTCCTTCTCGGGACGAAATGAGTTACTTTCACCCCTAGTGTAACAATGTACTATTGATGTTTTTTTTTTTTTAAAGAAGTCCGATACTTATTTTTTTGTAAAAAGTTTTTATTTTTCACACTTTTTAAATGTGAAAAATAAATGATCTCGTTTACAGCAAGAGTACCTGTTTCTCAAGACAGTTCCAATTAACCCACTGACCCAGACATTGCTAAGATACACTGTTTTATTATGAAGTTGTGTTTTCCTTCCACCTTCCGGCTTCATCATCAGATCAGGTCAATAGTATTCCCTATAATCAATCTGCATCTCATGACAATTCTAATAAGCCCAGTCAAGCTAAGATACATTGATTAATTACAAATATCCGGTACCAACCTTCCGGCTCTATCATCATCATCAGCTCATTTCGATGATACCGTTTTCAATATAACTATTTATTTATTTGTATTGTTATATTTCCTTAACTAATTTCATATGATATCTCTGCAAATGTAAAGATCTGTTTGCCATTTCTGGTCACTTTTACCAGTTTCGCTGCATCAAATGTTACTTTTTAACTGTAAATGCTTGAGTTCTCGATGAAAATAACAAAATCTCGATATAATTGCCTATATTATTCAGGAGTTCTCTCGATTTCTCATGGATCCTGTCATCAGATCTGGATTTTGAAAAAATGGGAGCAATCTGGAACCATATCCTTTTAAGGTAAAAAAAATTGCAAATCAGTCCATAAACGACGGAGTTCTGATGTAAAAACCATAAAAAAAAACCAGGCAAGTGCAAGTCGGACTCGTGCATTGAGGGTTCCGTACAAACTTACCTATAATAATGGTTCACGGTTTATGCATAAGGTTTAGTTTTTTTTTTTACATTTGAGTTGATTGAATGAAAGGTAAATTGCGGTTTACAATTTATGACGTATTAAAAATATAACTACTTACTAGATCTCTCAATTTTCGGTGGAGGTTTGCATGATAATGTACATCATATTTTTTTTTAGTTTTACAATCGCTTAATTTAGAAGTTACAGGGTGGGGGACACACATTTTACCACTTTGGAAGTGTCTCTCGCGCAAACTATGCAGTTTAGAAAAAAAAAAATTAGAAATCTCAATATCATTTTTGAAGAGCTATCCATAAATACCCCATATGCATGGATTTGATAAAAAATAATTGAGTTTTAGTTCTACGTATGGGGTATTTTTCTATTTTTGTGTGAAAATCTTAATGCGGTTTACAGAATACATCTACTTATCAAGTTTCAACAGTTTATTCTTATAGTTTCGGAAAAAAGTTTCTCTGACATACGGACGGATAGACAGACAGACAGACATGACGAATCCATAAGGGTTTCGTTTTTTGCCATTTGGCTACGGAACCCTAAAAATCATGATAAAAAATACAACCAAATTGAGATCCTCCTCCCTTTTTTTGTAGTCTGTTAAAAAGTTGGCTAGATTAAAAAGGTCATTATGGCCAAGAAATATAACTAACATGACAAACGTAACCAACCAACTTTAAAGATAAAATCACTATGTTATGTTGTATATGTTCTCATTCTGTTCAAATAAGTTTGCTTAGGCAAACAGTAGCCCACGTCACCAAACTTTGAAAACTAATGTGAACCCAACATGCGAGTGTCTCGGGATTAGGGTTGGGTAACTCCGGACACATCTATATCTTCGGATATATATCCATAAACAGACACATATCAACTCCTTCCGTTTCTTAGAATTCTATAATATTGTTACGCCATTAAACGTGAACACGCCATATCTCCGAGAAAATAAAGAGTAGCACGTAATAATTAAAACGCATTGCTGTTCGAAAGGTCTAGAATGGTCGTGCGTAGCCTGGCTTAGAAAAATCTCGAAACATCCACATAGTATCTACAACTAGTGGGTAGGCATTTATCTAGGATAAGGGAAATGATACTCTCCGACGTTAACAATAGAGTCGAAATTCGCATGAAAGTTACTCTTATTACCACGAGTAATAAAAATGATTTATGACTTCGAGAAGCGATTCAATTGTTCTGGAATTCTGGATCGTTCGTGGGAAGTCGGTATCTAGAATTTTCTTGGCTCCGCATATAAATACGAGCCCCCGGCCGGAAGCGAGTCAGTTGTGATTTCGACTGCGATCAAGAGCGAACTACCCTAGTACTTGAAGTGATTTTATCTAACGACCTAAGCGATAGTGTAACGGTACTCTAGTGTCAATTGCGATTCGGATTATTGTTGACTGGACTAATTTGTTATTGTTTGTGGTGAATAAAGTTCTCTCGTCAGTAAATCGGCATTTGATTACCCACGTACGTAACAATATCCTATATCCCCAAGTAATTCCGACCCACTCCGACTTCCGACCGAGACCGAACTGAATGAATGCAAGTCTATCCGAACCGAACGCAGCGATGAACGACACTGACGCTTGGGCGTGTTTTGACTTTAAAAGTTAAGCAAAAAAAAAAGCGCTGTAAGAAAATAAACTTATTAGACGCACGCATCCAATAAACATCGGAGTTTGCTTCTGATAGAGGAGCTTTAGGGACAAAAATTATAAAATGTTGCGGATTTTTAAATATGCCTATGAAATGTTTTAATTTTATAGTTAATCCTAAGCCTGCTAAGTATGAAGGGAAATCAATTATTACGATTTACCATTTCGCGGATATATCAATCTTGAGCTACATTGGAATTATTTAGAATGCCTCATTCCGTGGATCTATTTATAAGTCGGAACTATCTGTCTATCCTAGACCATAACATAATTCTCGCTCCCTAAAGTTACTTCACTCCCGGATATATTAAGCGAATATAGATATATTAATCGGATAAATATCTTTACATGGAGTAATATACTACATATCCAATCTTTTAACGGATATAGTTAGCCCATGCCTACTCGGGATAAACTAATACGAGTATTTAATATTACAAGGACATGTATGTTACTTGGTTAAATGGCGTAGTTTGACAAGATTTTTGCTATGAAAAGAAACCTGAATATGGTTTTTTCAGAATCAGTAACTGAATAGATTCCAATAGTTATTACACCATGTTATATTTTTTCTCAAAAATATTTAAAAAGGTCACAAGTCGGATACTACCGTCACTAAGTACAGCACAGGTCACGGCAGGTTATCGCGGGCATTAGGTACTAGCAAACAACTGCCCACTGACTATGTATTTTTGCTGCCATAACAAACTTAAAATTTTGTGATTTTTACAAGCTTTTATTTAGTTTCACCTGTCCCGATGTTTGTCTGTCATCCATCACCGATTGGGCTGAAATTTTGCATGCATGTGTAAATCAGATGACAATGCAAAATTATTATGACGTGGAGCTGAAATGATGATGCAACTGGAAGGTGGCTATAGGAACTTAGTAGTTTAACGACACAACCCCATCGAGTTTGGGCTTGAATGATTCGTCTTGACGAGCATTATTTATATAGGTATACCGAGATATAAAAGCTTGCTATAAAAAAATGTTTTTCTTTAAAATCTTGTTCATGATACAGTTATGAAAAGAGAATGCCCGAATTTGTATGTGGCGCCGTACCAACTTGCGCCAAGTCAGATTACTCTCAAGAGTAGTTATTATTTAACTTTTCACTACCTAACAGTATTCCTAACCTATCCCTAACCTGGTCAAATATTTTGTTAATATTTGACCAGGTTTTTGAAATATTCAAAAAAGTTAGTAAACGCCTGATGATATTTCATAGCAATTATTAACCGTCGTGATTATTACTATTTGCATACCATACATTTAAATATGCGTTTTAGGCCGAATTGTTGCGTAGGGGAGGATTTTTATTGCTATTACACGTGCGCGATAAGGTAGAATCCGGATTCCTTCGCTCCTATTGGGCGTTGCTTACGCTCAGGCTTTTATCGCTCATGGTGGGTATGATGGTGTATCTTTACGCTATACTTAGGCCTACACTGAAGGACACGACCTTAAGACTGTTAAAAGTCGTAATGGTTTAGTATTATATTTACTTATTATTAATAAAGTTATCATGACCTATACAAACTTACTACGAGTTTTAGTTCGTTTTCTCTCATCAATAAATGCAGTAAATCACATACATAGGTTGTGGATTGTACATTCAGCTACCTAAATGTACAGTAAGGGGGTTGACTATAGCTTATCAACAACCATAGCTGCACCTAACAACCTAGTCCTAACCATATAGCTACAATATATGTAAATAGTGCGGGAAGCCTATTACCATGAACCCTAACGCAACAGGCGGAAAGTGGGAAGGATGCCAATTGCCCTTTGCGTTCTAGGACTGCGGTTTTCTTGTTCCGAAATTCCCCTCGGTTCCAGCTAGTGGGCATCGGCAAATAACTAATATTGACGTAAAATCGGCTTCACTGCGGTCACAGCCCCGCTGCTTTGGCATGTTCACTTCCTCGCGTGAACATTGGTACTTAATAAGATAACACAAATAAAGAATTTGTAATTGTTAGTCCGATAAAGAAAGTCATTTATTTTTAAAATATATTATTATCAATTTATCATCATCTTCCTGGCCTCGGCCCATGTTACTTGGAGTAAGCCCACAACATTTTTTTCTTCCATTCTATCATGTCAACCGTCACGTTATCACGGATTCCGATTTTTTCACACAATGTATCCGTGTTTTCTTTGGCCTCTCTCTCTCTCTCCATTACTCCATACGTATATTCTTTGGGTATTCTATGTATGACTCTTTAAGTATGATCACATCTGGCGAATGCCGCCGGTAGCGAGCCGCTCGCGAGAGGCATGCGTGCAATCATTGCGGCCTGCCCGCGCGCTCGCGCCCTGTATATTGTAGATACTGTTTTTTTTTTTTTTTTTTCGATGGGAAAAATCATCTTATGACAACCCCCGCTCTTGGGCGGAGCGGGAGATAGTGTCAGACTCTTACTGACTAAAAAACCCATCCCGTTCCTTCAAGCCTTCATACCGAGGCTCGAGCGCCCTTTCGGATTACCCTGGCCCTAGATACTTCGTTTCGCCTGCATGATACATGGTATAAAAAGCAAATGGAACTGCATGCGCGACCTGCGTGCCCCGAACATGCGTCGCGCTTTCCCGCTTTAGAAACCTTGCCACATGCAACACATGAGTCATTATCTTAAACTGTCAACAGTTATCATAGACGTATTGAATTAATTATAATTTAATAAAACTACCAGAACTACTCAAATGTAGTACAAAAACGAAATAACTGACAACTATAATCGGAACGTAAAGATTTTTGAAATGACGTTATTTTTTTCGGAAGTAGGAATTGTTAATCATTTAATATCATTTTTATGATAATTTTTAACCAGGTTAAAAAAAACTTTCAAAATTCAGTACATTGTACACATAAATAGGACATTATTTTTGGTATTAATATACTTGTGACGCAATATGGTACGGCGGATGGGCATGATTCTTTAGTACATAGATTATTCACATAAAAATACAAGACACGTGTTTTGAGTTTTGCATATTCTAAAACTAATGTTTTATACCTCATATCAACACAAGACAAAGCAAGACAAGTAAAAACAAATATACAATAGTTGGTATTTTTGCACAGGGCAATCTCTTACAGGCAGCTTTTGGATGAACGAAAGGATTTAGGGCTGTCTGTGTTCAAAAACATGAATAAGATGATGTTGATGTTTCTGTACCAACTGTGTTACTTTTTGGTGTACAATAAAGTTTTACTATATTCTATTCTATTCTATTCTATTCTATTCTATTCTATTCTATTCTATCTATTCTATTCTATTCTATTCTATTATAAGATATAAAAAACGAAATTTATATGAAATTGAAAAAGGAGATGTAAAACTAAAGAATGATCCTTCAACATCAATATGACTTAGATACAAATCTTAATACAGGTTTTCTTATAGGTAATTGAATAATGACGGTACTAGTAGTAGATCTATCTAGATTATAGTAATCGATCTCATATACGGGAATGTGCTGGATGCGAGACGCACAGGATCGGTCGTTGTGGCGACGCTTGGGGGAAGCCTATGTTCAACAGTGGACGTGGATGATGATGATCTCCTTCACTGACACATGTGTCGCGTCATGAAAATGTTCCTAGCCGGCGACGTGGTAATTCCAGTGGCTGATGTGCATACGAATTAAGACACGGCAAAGCGTGCCGTTAATAAGATGAGCCTATCTCCCATGGGGTTATAAAACAATAAACTTTTTAAAGCATTCCTTAAACGTCTCTCATGAGAGAGACGAAAAGAGCTAATCTGAGTCATTAAAAAAAAAACTTGTCGTTTTACCTTATCTCTAACTTAAAGAGCTATGATGATAGTTTAATGAGCATACTTGTGTATAACATACACGTCGTTACCGCAAATACCACATTTTTGTTATCATATTATACGATACTGAACTACAAATTGCAAAAATCTTTCAAAAAAAGCTGATGTTATATAATAGAACTGAGTATTTTCATAAAAACTTGAAACCGCATTTTGAGAGTAGCTTTCAAAAAGTGATAATGACAGTTTTTTAAACTTATTTTGCTTAGATTATGACAAATAAGGATCCTCCATATTTTTTTTTTAAATTGATATATACTTGTGCTTGACTGCGACCCCACCTGATGGTAAGTAGTGATGCAATAACAAATGTTGAGGCGCACTGGCCTTGAATACACCAGATTATAATCGGACGGGAAGACTGCAGCAGCCAAATTGTTCCAGTCCCTCGAAGTACGCAAAATAGGTAAAAGACGTGACACGCTTAGTCCGGACCGTAGAAGTTTCAACAACATAAGGGTAAATACTTGCCGTACGTTGGGCTGTCCGACGGTAGAAATGAGATGGCGGCGAAGTCATGCAAACCCGCGCACACTCTCCAAAATGTATCTTATAAAATATCGAAAGGTTGGTTATCTTAGGCGCGGGCCAGACAGAAGAGACGTAAGACGCAGACGGGGCGCGGACATTTGTCTCTACCGCGTCCTTTTTTCAAATTGTATAGAAGCGTCGCGACGCGAAACATACAGAAGAGACGGGGCGCGGGCGCAGCGCCTTTACGTTTGCGCCCTTTGTTCAAAACACACAGGAGAGACGGGGCGCGGACGCGGCGGAGACGAGGACGGGATGCGGCGGGGGCGAAGACGGGGCGCCGCGCCGGGCGAGCGGTCTCACTCTCTCGTCTCACCCAATCAGACTGTTGAATGCTGACTGCGCGACTGCGTCGCGTCTCCGCCCCGTCTCTTATAAATAATTCAAAAAGTCGCGTCCGCGTCTCGTCTCCGCCCCGTCCGCGACGCGTTCTAGTCTTACGTCTCTTCTGTGTGGCAAGCGCCTTAGGCCTGTGCTCAAGTCCTTATAGATTGGAATTAACCAAATCTGGATCACTAATTAGCCACTACGCACGCCTTTCCATCTGGTTCAAAGCTGTTAGGTGGCATTTTGCAGCACACACGATTGGACCTGTATAACATTAGAAGCTGTCCCGGTGTGAAATACTGCCGGATCTTTGCAAGAACGCGCTTGTATTTTGGCAGCGTTGAATCTTACCAGATTGGCTTCACCCCACTTGAAGACTGCCAGAAGTGAGACATTCGTACGCTCTACCATAGCCTCTCTTTCGGACTGGATTAGCACCATACAAGGCCGACAATTTTTAAAGCCCTCTAAATTATTCTATTAGGGATAGTTCGCTTTGAAAAACAAGTAATTTCATGCTTTACTATTTATTTAGGATATTTGTGTTAACTTTCAAGTACCTATATTGACACACTGAATAAAATTTTGCGTACAAACCAAATTAACCAGTTTTACCCCTATAGGCTTTTCAAAAACCCCTTCATAAAATGCTTGCCTTCGTCATAAAAAGGAAGCTTTGTGCAAAATTTTACGGTCTTGGATAATAGTAGGCATATAGTAGTTTTGGATGTACGTTGATGTCAGTTAAGCAGTTTCTCCTTTTATATGTTTGTATAAGTATAGAAGATTATGAGCCCATTTTATCTACACATCACTGAAAGAAAACAGATATAAACGTAGTAATACTTCCGTAAGTATTCCAGAATGGTTTATTGCCATTCATAGAGTTCCAACATTTGCTTTGGGGTCGTGACTATAATAAAACAGTAATAAAGTGGAGTTTCATATCAGTAAAAAGGGCAATTTTGGCGTTCACTTATAAAAACAACCGCATAAATCTTCCATCATTATTCAGAATAGAAATTGACTGCAATATGTAAGTTGCCAAAAATACTTCTACAACAATGTATTCAAGGGTATGTGACGTTTAGCTTAAATTACACACTTAAAATGAGTGACGAATACTTTTCAGGAAAGTTTATTATCTATATTTATAAAAGGAAAAACTGAATGGCTGCCCAGCAGAAATTTCTGGGAATTTTGTTCAATGCTTCAAATTATAACGTAGACTAACATTAGAAAGGGATTTTAAGAATTTCAGTCTTTAACTAGTTGAAAAGGGGGAATTTCGTTTGTACCATTATAAAATCTCATTCCGTGTGCCAAAATACAAGAAAGTTGGCGAAAAGTAACCTAAGTAAATAATAAAAGTTCTCATTATTTGTTTTCAGAACCACCCCCTATAGAGCAATTTAGTTTTAAACATTGTATGGAAATAGGATTCTTATTTCTTGGGTTAATAAACTTGAAACTTGGCACAAATTCTAATCAAAATGAATTATAAAGAGTGTCATTATAAATTTTTCTAAACTACCCTTAAAATATGGTTTAAGGGGAGTTGAAGTTTTTGTAGAACATCCTCGCGAACGAAGTTGGTAGCAAAGTGCTAGTTTATTATTTAATCTGATATGTTTTTCCCAGAAATGGCCGACCACTATTTGAATTTGAGTAAGCAATGGTGCCTTTCAAGCTTCAATGAAACTCAATTTATAATAAAATACGTTTGGCACAGCCTACCGTTGGTAGTCAGCTCACTATCCAATTTGCAGATCAACAAGACTTGTAACCTTTGTTATGTGTTATCTCGAGGGGATGATTATTGAGATACCGACATATTTAATAGAGCTGTATGAATGAATAGAATAGCAATAGAAAGGGCTATGCTTGGAGTTTCCTTTCGTGATCGCGTCAGAAATGCAGAATGAAGATATCCGCAGGAGTACCAAGATTACCGAAATAGTCCTAAGAATCACCAAACTTAAGTGGCAGTGGGCTGGGCATCTTACCCGCAGAACAGACGGTCGATGGGGCAGCAAGGTTTTGAAGTGGCGACCATGTTTACTGGAAGATGTTTTGGTGAGGGTCGCAAGAATCTGATGGATGCGCGACGAGAGAGTGTCGTAGGTTATTTTGTACTCTCCCACCCCGATTGCTTATTTTTACTCTGATAAAATTTATATGCCAAAACAACGTTTGCCGGGTCAGCTTGTGTTTATATATTAAGAGGCTGCTTTTCCACTCGCCTATCGTAAACATCGAGCATGGTTTAAAAGTTTGTTACCTCATCTAACGCAATCCAACGTGATGTTTGACGAAAAGGCAACGCGAAAAAAAAGTGATAATACCTGAAAACTCTGTTGGCTTTCAGTAATTCCGTGATTTACTCGAATATTTTACAAAACTTGTTCCAGGAAATACGTGTTTTTTTAAACACATAAAAGTTTTTGAAAAACTTTGTCATTATATAGATTCTTGATAAAATTTGCTAGGCTTGTATGTTGTACATTTTTGACTTTTTAAATTTTTGAGTAAATTACTCGTATGAAGTGTCAAAGTTCATGAAAAAAAAGCAGATTTTCAGAGGTCTTAACTGGATTAGTTTTACACAAATTTATAAATTGATTTCCATAGAAGCCTAGATTATATATTCGTCGCTTCATTCTTCAGATATAGTTTATTTACCAAGTAGTACCCTCTATCCTACGGGCAACCTTCGCACGATTTTAGAGTTTTTTTTTTTTTTTTTTTTTTTTTGACGTTACGTTCGTCTGTCATATTCTTCATTCCTTTTTCGTGCGGGGCAACGAACGATTGATAAAAATGCCGAAACGTAATGCCCAAGAGAAATTGAAAAAATATACAAGAACAAGATCAGAAAACTAGAAAAAAAAACAGAATGGCTTCGTATACGACGACCATTAAATTTATCGGAGGATGAAAACATTGGAGGTTAGTTGAAACTCTATTAATAAGTGTTACAAAATATTCAAAGCTAAATCGGGATTGACTGCGAGTCAATTGCGATAACATAATTAGCTGCGAGCTAATTATGGGTCATATTTTATGACTATTTATGTAGAAAAAATGTGTCATTTTGAGAGGATATGCAAAATGGTCCGCCTGACATTAGCTGCAAATAATACGATATACACTAATAATTGCTACAAAATATTCAAAGTTAAATCGGGATTGACTGCGAGTCAATTGCGATAACATAATTAGCTGCGAGTTAATTATGGGTGTATGTTCTATGACTATTCATGTAGAAAAAATGTGTCATCTTAAGTAGATATGCACATTAACTAAATACTATTATCCGCGAGATAGTAGCCGCGAAAATGTGTTACACATTAATAAGTGCTACAAAATATTCATATTATATCGGGGTTGACTGCGAGTCAATTGCGATAACCCCAAAAAACCCAAAGGTTGACTGGTATAGAATGCCTTGTGGCATTTAAGTCCGCCTATGTACCACTATTGTACATGAAGTTTAAATAAATAAATAAATAACATAATTAGCTGCGAGCTAGTTATGGGTCATGTTTATGACTATTTATGTAGAAAAAATGTGTCATTTTGAGTAAATATGCACATTAACTACAAACTGTTGTCTGCGAGACATTAGCCGCGAAAAACGCGTTACACATAAATCAACCTACCTATTTGTTCGCTTAATGATCGCATCGTATGCATATCGCTTGCAAATGTGAGCGAGGTCGAGCTCCGGGAGCCACAGAACGGTCCGCTAAACCTTCACTAAGAAAAAGACCAACCAGTGGTGGTCTAAGATACACAGGTTATCCCAGATCTCGTGGACCTCGTGGAAGTGGCTCAAGTTTGGGACCCGGAGCTATTGTCTCAGTTTGGTTCTTCAACGTTCAGTACACCAGACTTTGGGGTAAAAAACCACGAAAGATTAACTCTCCCTATTTAAAAAAGGATTAGACAAAGAGGAGAAAGATAGACTCCTAAAAGACCACTTAATACTCGCCAATTGCAGACTATTGCGAGCTCCAACGTTGAACGTGGAGATCTCAGCTGCGGTGTCAGACATAGTCAGAGGCAGAGACAAAAAATTACTTGGTTTACAACAATAACTGGGTAATGGTACCGCAGCAATAAATAAATCAATAGACACTCTGCTCAAGTCAGACAATGAAGTCATTACTTTAAAATACTTAAGCGACAGTTGTCGCTTGTTATCAGATCTACATTACTGTTTGTCCAAAGACAGAATAAAATTAATAGCTTCGAGCCTAAAAAGAACTGCCTTCATATTATTAAAGATTCAGAACGTGATGATACCCCATATGGGAACATATGGGAACATCATCTGAAAAGATAAAAGCCAGCAAGGCTATCGAAATGCAAGGGTATCTATCAGATACAAAAAACTATACCAAATCAGAAAAATAATATTCCTCAGTCGTCAGTTACTCTCCCTGGCTCTAGGGAAAGTGGCAAGGACCTCCTCGCTACCCGCCGTTCAAGGGGAGGGGGGGGGACAGAGGAGACTACCAGTGACGCCACGTCGGTCATACTCATGGCAGCGTCATCCGCAAACGAAGAGCCCTTACATATCAAAGAGCCGTGCAGCACATCAAAAATAAAGAAGGTATATGCTGGTAGAATACAATTCTTCCTCAGTTTTTGGTCTCACATAACCAAGAACACTATTGACCTATCATGGATAGAACATGGTTTAAAAATTTACTTGTGTACTCAAGTGACTCAGTCAAGCATACCACTATCGAACTTTACATATGATGAAGCTCGAGATATGCAGATAGCAATTAAAAAGTTATTAGAATTAGGGGCCATATCACGTTGTATGCCATGTCATGATCAGTACACGTTAGATCTTTTTAGCGCCTAAGGCTGGCGGAACTAAAAGATTTATTTTGAACCTAAAATCATTTAATAAATTTGTTAAAAGTACACATTTTAAAATGGAGGATCAAATAACAGCCGCTAAATTAATCCCCCAAGGTGGTTTTTTAGCAACAAGCGACCTAAAAGAGGTCTTTTATTGATTTCTATATCCGAACCTGACAGAAAATACTTAAGATTTCATTTTCAAGCTCCTGATTCTAAAAAGTTATATACATACCAGTTCACTGCCAAACGGCTTAACTGTAGCGCCCAGAATATTTACAAAAATCATGAATGAAGTTATAGCCTATCTTCGAAAACAGGGACATAAATTTGTTATATAATTAGATGATACATTATGTATTTACAATGATTATGATAAGTGTGCTCATAATGTACGTAAAACATTTTTTAGGTCTCGTCATCAGTTACGTCAAAAATTCATTGAAACCATATAAAAATGTAAATTCTCATGATTCCTGTATAATATGTCCCTGTCGTTATCTCCCAATAAACGTAACAGCATTAAACAGCTGGTGAAGTAAGTTGTCGAGGGTGCCTAGATGTACAATTCGCGAGTTCGCCCAGTTAATAGGTGTTCCAGTCGCAGCCTGCCCAGCAGTTCGATATGGTTTCCTTTACACAAAATAGTTGGAACACCAAACATTCCTTGCGTTACAACATCACTATAATAATTACGAACATAAAATTATTATTTCCGAGACAGTCCTAGATGATCTACATTGGTGGCGTAATCATATTGTTACAGCTACGTGTCCTGTCCCATTAGAAACAAAAGTTACAAAAAGAAATACACACAGATGCTTCCAGAACAGGTTGGGGTGCCGTATGTAATGGCGTTGAAGTCACGGTGTTACGCCTAGTACATGGAAAGCCATAGAAACTGATCACCACATAAACTACTTAGAACTCCTGCAGGTGTTTCTAGACATTTTGGTTGTCCTGGTCTGACCTGACCTGACCTCTTTGTGTCTCACAATAATGTCAAATGTGGCTCATTTGTTTCTTGGAAACAAGAACCAGATGCATACGCTGTAGAAGCATTTACTGGAAATCTCAATATTTCTACGCGTTCCCGCCATTTTCTCTGATATTAAAATGTTTGTGCAAGATTATTGAAGACGGTGCCAAGGAAATTTTAGTTTTTCCTTATTGGCCCACCCAGCCATGGAACCCACTTTTACAGGGTTTACTCGACTCACATAATCTTTATTTGAACCCTAGTAAATCTCTTCTTCAGTCTCATTACAAGGAGCACCATCCCCTGCACACCAAGTCCACCCTGGGTGTCGCGAGGCTTTGCAGACAGCGTCCACACGGTGGGGAACACCACTCGACTCATTAAAATCTAACGATGGCTTCTCTTGCTAACAATACGATCAAACAGTATAGTGTTGCACCAAAAATCCGGTGGCAGTTTTGTTCCTCACATAACATTGACTTTTTTTAATGGTTCAAAAACATTTGTCCTTCTTTTCTTAACTGATCAATTCAACAAAGGCTGTTCATATGGTGTAGGTTCCGATGATTGTATAAAACGG
This sequence comes from Mythimna ferrago, assembly GCA_910589285.2. NCBI lineage: Eukaryota > Metazoa > Arthropoda > Insecta > Lepidoptera > Noctuidae > Mythimna > Mythimna ferrago. The sequence goes on from OU342687.1 coordinate 14,298,508, forward strand.
TTACTGAAAGGAACTTATAAACTTAAGCCCAATAAACCACAGTATACCCCAACACCTCACATTTAGAACTTAATCATGTATCTAAATGGTACCTTAATTCGGAACTCAGTCTCGTAAAAAATACCAAAACAGTAGTTATTTTATTAGCTCTCTGCGCAGCGCAGCGCGTTGAACAAACCTTTTGTTTAATAAAGTTAGAAATGATTTCGATCGAGGGATCGAAATCATCATCATGATTTCGATCGAGGGATCAAGCGGAGTTAAAATAGCCTTATCTGATATTATAAAAACCTCCGCTCCCGGATGACACCAGCCGATTCTATTCCTATCATTTTTCATGAACATATAAATTTATGATCTGCTTCAGTCCTCAAAGATTATATTTTTGTTAGCAAAAACGTGAGGACAAGCAACGTAGGAAATGTAGAATAAATGAATGAATTTAACTGATAAAAAACCTCACTATCTCTATCAGTCGATGGATTAAGCAGGTGCTATCCGAGAGTGGTGTGGATGTGAGCACGTTTAGCGCGCACAGCACGCGACACGCCGCCATTTCGGCCGTGTACGCTACTAGACTTAGTGTAAACATTATTAGGAAGACAGCTGGCTGGACCAGTAAATCTTATGACAGACCGATCATAAACAATGATGATTTTGCAAACGCGGTTGTATTCCCAGGAATAAATTAATTAAGTTAATGATGTCAAACTAAGATTATAATTAAGTCATTAAAATCACAGTTGACTTTATTCGAATTAAAAGTTAAGTTCAATTATAATCACACGTTTCGTTTTTTCATAAAATAAAATATACATTACCTGAACAAAACTTGTGTCTCTAAAAATCTACTTGGTAAATAAACTATATCTGAAGAATGAAGCGACGAATATATAATAGATGATCAAACGAGCTTCCTGAAGAGAAGTTCGATCATTATTATATGAGTCGCTTCATTCGAAGATATAGGATCCCTCCTCTCCCGTCATAAACTCACATCTCATACATTTCTGTGATTTTAACCCCAACAAGTTTTGTTTATAGTAAATCTCTAAAAGAATGAAGAATATGACAGACGAACGTAACGTCAAAAAAAAAAAAAAAAAAAAAAACTCTAAAATCGTGCGAAGGTTGCCCGTAGGATAGAGGGTACTACTTGGTAAATAAACTATATCTTCGAATGAAGCGACTCATATAATAATGATCGAACTTCTCTTCAGGAAGCTCGTTTGATCATCTATAATATCCACAAGATACTGTGTTTCCAAAATATCTGATGAAAAATGTGTAATAACGTCATAATCACGTAAGAGCGATTGTATGAAAAACAGAGAAAATGTATGTCGAGAAGCATCCCCAAGTAAGTATACAGTACATAGTTGGCCCATACTCCATAGCCGTAATAGTATTTCCTGCCACACCGTTAGAATGAGAATCTTAATATCCCCGAAATAGTTTCACCAACAGAACAAATATTATAACGTTCTCCCTCTCGTGATAATTGCCCACTAAGTAATGTACAACATTTCCGTTATTATTGCGTCGACGTACACACAATAGGGTTTTCAGTTACGCATTGTAATGTTGGTAGTTGGTAGGTACTTGATTATGATATTATATGCCTGTATCTAGTATATTTGTATTAAATTTCCTACCTACTCATTTTGAGGGTTGGTAACTTGGCGGATTAGCAACCGTAGTAAGGTATTTGCATAGAAAACGCTTGTTTTAGTTGGAAATCATTGAAAAACCATACTTGGGGTGGAGCGAGAGGGAGTGTTAGATTTTTACTGACTAATAAAAATAAACCACCCCTGTTCCTACGCTTGCCCTTTGCGTTCCAGGGCCACAGTAACTATAGGCGATTGCTTAGTTTGTTTTTGGTTTTAAACCCAGCCAGGCGCATTATACTACTTTTCATTACTACTGGTGAGGACCTTCCTAGAGAAGAGGTTTAAGTCCCAGCAGTGGGAACATGAAAAGGCTAATTATGCTTGTGCTGTTTCGACATAATGAAAACGACATTTGATACAGTTATATTGTACACTGCTTTTTTTTTCGGAGTGGATCGGACAGCGAGCTACCCATTGCTCGCCGTCCGCAAGCCCGCGCCTACGGTGGCCGGAAATTGGGATCGGAATCCTGGCGGCGGCTGGGGCGCTGTGAGTGCCGCCGTTGCCTGATGCGGTCGGCCTCATCCTTTGCTAGCATTACTGCTTCGCAGAAGGAGGCCACCGCCTGCCACTCCTCCTCGCTCCGGACCATGGCCTGTACCAAGGCCCAAATATTGTACACTGCATACACAATCTTTTCGTTCGTTCAGTGTTCATACCTTTCTAAATTCAAAATCAGGTCACGTTCTCACCGTTCAACCTTGTCATAAACCTGAGCTCGGAGGTAATATTAATATCATAAAATTAGTTTATTTCAGTTATTGTGTCATATTTGGTTTTATTTACAGTCGTCTGTGGAGTTGTAGCTACTGTGTACAAAAACATGGTATTATTTAGAAGTCAAATTGTTTTATTTTACCTAGAATACGGCGTTTGTTGTTTCGTGTTTTCATAGTTTGTAGATTGTTTACGATATTTATAGATAATTGATATTTGAAAGGCAAAAATTACTATCTAAGCGACACTGAGCCAACTTTACAAAATGCTCTTTGCAAAGTCTACTCAATGTCGCTTAGTCATTTTTGCCTTTCAAGCGTCGAAATGTACAGCTGTGATTAATATTGAAATGTTTTTCTTGGTAAATACTCCAATTAAATCAATATTGGTATTGATGTTCAAATTAATAGTGATACGTCAATTATAGTAGTTTGGAGGTATGCGAAACAGAGAGTAAAGTCCCACATACCTCCGTGGAAAAGGGAGGATCCTCTGACCAGACAGGTGTTATGGTCTGGTGGGCGACTGCCCGATAGATGATTTCGGGTTGTCGTATATATTCAATGCGCGCGGAGAACTTTGATTGCGCGCTGCAGGATTTCGTATTTTCTTCGTACTTCTTATGTGGCGCCATAGATGTCGCAGTAAAGTAGTTAGTACAAAACTGCTGAGTTTTAGATTTAATTACTTCAAAAACTAATTCCAACTAAACGATGGTTAATATCAGTCTTATAATTACCTAACAGATATTTAACAACTCTAGTCACTATGTATGAAACATCAAAGTCATATAGTCATTTTGTGATGTGTGTGATATAGTATCACACACAATTTCAAAGTAGGCCATATTAACTTCTATATATTACTTTCCTGAAATTCAGTTTTTCCTTAACGAGTATCACGCAAATAAGTCACATAAACACGAAAGTTGCCATTGATTCCAGAAACATGTCTATCGTAAAAGTGAGTCTCTAAAATTACTGACATGTCGGAATGTAGGATCAAGGAATTCCGGGAACGATGTAATGGAACTCCATTACATCACTACCTACGTACAGTCACGTTCAAATAGATGTACACATTTGGAGTGACATTTACATCTATTTGAGTCAATGTTACATCCATGTCTTAATAGATATTGCGTTTGTGTAGAGACTTCGTTATCCACTTTTAGACTTCAATTCGGTAAACTCTTCGAACATCTGCAAATATTGCATTATCAATTGCATGAAAACGTTAATTAAAATAATTTCAAAGGCACAGCTAAATGACATGCTATCAATGTCATATGACAAAAAATACAAATTAAACAGGTATTTTTGCAGACAGAAAACCGTTTTTAATAATATGGGAATTTGCGCTTAAGAAGCTGCTTTTCCACTCGCCTATCGTAAACATCGAGCATGGTTTTAAAAGCTTGTTGCTTCATCTAACGCAATTAAACGTGATGTTTGACGAAAAGGCAACGTGAGAAAAGAGTGATAATACCTGAATACTCTGTTGGCATTCAGTTACAAAACTTGTTGCAGGAAATACGTGGTTTTTTTAAACCCTTAAAAGTTTTTGAAAAACACTGTCATTATTTAGAATCTAGATAAAATTTGCTAGGCTTGTATGTTGTTCTTTTTGACCTTTTTCATTTTTGAGTAAATTATGAAGTGTCAAACAAAGTTCATGCAAAATAGCAAATTTTCGAAGGTCTTAACTGGATTAGTTTTACACAAATTTATAAATTGATTTCCATAGAAGCCTAGATAATATCCACAAGATACTGTGTTTCCAAAATATCTAATGAAAAATATGTAATGACGTCATAATCGCGTAAGAGCGGTTGTATGAAAAACAGTGAAAATGTATGTCGAGATGCATCCCCTTAAGTGTCTTCAAATACATGAATCAATCAATGAGACAAGAAAGTCATTCCGAAATTAAGTGTGTACTTATTCTTGCCTGTGACTGTACAGGTAAGTTGTGATGTCGTGTTGAGGACGTGACATGTTGGGATTTTTGCCTCGTCACCTATATTGAGCGAACTCTAGAATGAACGAAGAAGTTTCAAAGATATTGACGTATTTTTTAGCAGACAGCTGGAAATTAGAGTCGTTGTAGTATACAACTTACTTGAGGTCGGTTTAAAAAAAATCTTAAATCAAAATCATTTTGTTTTTGCAAATAAGATAGCTATATTCAAACAATTTTGCAGTCACAAAATTATATTATTAGGCTGTAATCGTATCACTATCTTTATTCTAAATTTAATTTAATTAATTTATAATTTTGTATATTTCGGATTAAATGGTTTATACAGGGTGTGACGTAAATAGTGGTCTAACGTTAAGTGGTCGATACATCATATATTCAGCTATCACATACCACAATAAATTGAAAACCACTTTTTACTATAGGTCTCAGAATAATACAGATCTTTATTTTTTTTTTTGAAAAATAACACCTTGCGACACTAATTTGGCTCTAATTTTAACAAAAAACTTTATTTTCCTATTTTGTTTTTTTTTTTGTATATTACTGCTGAATACATGAGCTATAATACAACTGTTTTACTGTAAACTTAAAGATATTAAAGGAAAAATATGTGTTTATTTCAAATTTTAACTATAGTCTTCAGATAATCACGAGACTTTGGGCGCGAATGGTGTAAAAGAAATGTACTACACTGTCGGTGCACATTATTGAAAAAATAAGTCCATTAAATGCAGATTCTAATGTGGTATAAAAAACTGATACCATGATTAAAAAAAAAGGTTTGCCATTTAACTTGAAAATAAGCTGAATCTGAAAAAAGTACCCTTTTTAATTTAAGTACGTTATCGATGTTACAAAATATCTTGGACCTGTTTTATTCTGAGACCCATGGTAAAAAGTGATTTTAAATTGTGGTATGTGATAGCTGAATATATGGTGTATCGACCCCTTAACGTTGGACCACTATTTACGCCACACTCTGAATATTCGTATTGTATCACTGCTATCGCAGGTATAATTACTAGATATCTTAATTTTTTAATTACAGGAGATAATATCTCCTGTAATTAAAAAATCATATTATGATTTTCTATACTAGAAGCAAAATATTAGCACAGATTTCAATGATGTAGATTTACTATCCTTTTTAGAATCAATAGGATAACATGATCAAGTCACATGATATTTAAGTAGCAATGGCTAACTACTCGTAGTTAATTTCTTAAAGACTTGATAACTACCTTCAAAACTTAATTAAAGTTTTGTGAAGGTCTAAAAGTAATTAACTGCTATAAATTATACCAAAATTTTAATATTTTGGTACTGTTATTAATTACTAACACAATCATATAAGCTTACTCAATAAGACGTCTTAGAAACTTTAGAAAATTACTTATGTTTGTTAATAAATATTAGTTAAATATTCAATGTTTCATGTACGACTTTTAAAGTTTAGGTAAGTTCGTAGAACAGTTTTGGTGGATTTGTGTCTTGTTTCTAATATTATATACGAGTAAATATTATATTATAGGTAATAATATAATTTATTCTTCCTGCATTCTTCTGACTGACTGAAATATAATTAATTTTAATATAATTATGAAATTTTGTTGAATTTTAATTTTATGCAATTCCTGACTGACTTACCTGCTAATATTATAATTTAAAGCAATGTTATTATTTTTTTTCAATTTTGTATACAATTCAATGTAATTTCTTTGTGATATACCTGTGTACCTAAAATAGAAAAGTTAAAATAAATGAATAAAAAAATATCATTATTGAATAAAAGTTAATTCGTTCTCTGACCTTCTTCGTAACTTTCCTATAAGACTCTGTAGGTAAGGAAGTACCTATCAATAAGTACTTTCGAACAAATTCTCAAAGACTTCCCGTGATCCCTTTGAGCCTTATTATAAAATACAGGCTCAGTTTCTCTGATTTAAACACGCCTGATTTATGTTTCAGGAATATTTCGGAATTCTAACAATGTTTGCAAGTTCGGGTCTTGGGGCTCAACTTCCTAATTTTACATTAACTTTACTCTGTGAAGATCAACAGAGACACCAAGTAATAAACACAGCAACTAGCATGCAAAGGAGAATGGCGTGTGGATTCCATAAGCGTCTAATTATGTAATTTTTTTTTTATTGTGGGAAAAAATCATCCAATGACATCCCCCGCTTTTGGGTGGAGCGGGAGATAGTGTCAGACTCTTACTTTCATACCGAGGCTCGAGCGCCCTTTCGGATAACCCTGGCCCCAGTAGGCTTCGACCCGGCTGCGACCCTGCTGTTGCTGACAACTCCATGAGGCGCGCGGGAACAGTGCGCGCCGTCGACGACTTGGGTTTGGTACGGACAGTTACCGGACGGCCGGACAGCGAGCTACCCATTGCTCACTGTCCGCAAGCCCGCGCCTACGGTGGCCGGAAATCGGGATCAGAATCCCGGCGGCAGCGGCGAGGACGCTGTTGCCTGATGCGTTCGGCCTCCTCCTTTGCGAGCATTACTGTTTTGCAGAAGTCGGCGACCGCCTGCCACTCCTCCTCGCTCCAGCCCATGGCCTCAACCAAGGCCCGGAGCGAGAGATCTCCGCCGCCGATCGCCCCAACGAGGGCACGGCGATGCTCCGCCCAAGCGGGGCACACCTCGACTGTGTGCTCCACCGAGTCCTCCGGGCATTCCGCACAGTGGCTAATTATGTCATCATTATAGACATGTTATGATTACTTTGTTATTTATTTGGGACATAGGTAATAACGATAATTTAATTAAGAAAATTTTAAACGTTGTTTAGAGTGTTTAATTTTCTATCGAGGATACGAGAAAAGTAAGCCATTAATGTACTTTTATTTATTTTCCAGAAACAAAATTGTCAAATGCAAGATACAAAGAGCGTCGGTGAATAAAATAAACATCAATTTAAAGTTTGTTGGAAGGGTTAATTATAAGTAACTTTTAATTATGAACACAACAAAATACGCCTAAGGAGAAAACTAAGTTAAATAATATAAATGTGTTTTACAAATAACAAAGTTGTTGAATACAAGGATTAAAAGCCGCATCGATAAATAAATCATTTATCATTATAAATGTATAAAATAAATGTATAAATAAATGTTAAAGTTATGTCACGAAAGAATACCCTTATGGAGAAAAGTTACAGTAAGTAGCTAACATATTTAATAATAATAACTTTATTTCGGACCAATTAATCCTTAAAGTGTTAGTAACATTAAAATTGATTATAATCTAATGTTAGTATTTATTACTCTCTGCACAAACTTCTTTAAAATCTATCAATTTTTTAAAAAGAATTTTGCAATTCGGAAAAATCTTCGAGACTCCGTTCGGGAATTGTAGTTTGCACGGAACCCTCAGTGCGCGAGTCCGACTCGCACTTGCCCGGTTTCTTTTAACTATAAACATCAAATCTTCAAAAAGAAAAGATTCAAAAACAAAAGTACCTATAAATGTTTTTTTTTTAAATAAATACGTAGAGTAATAAATACGTACCTACAGTTAGTTTTTAGGGTTCTGTACCTACAGAACCCTAAAAACTAACTTTACCTTTTTATAATAAGTATAGATAGTGTAGATGTAGATTATCTTATTGAACCCATGCTTTCGAAAGCGAATTGTGTTCCATGTATTCGTGTAGTAAGGTCTTCTACACGCGGACATTAGAAGCCGGTGTATAATTTGCATTACATTTACAATACAAGGTACTCGTACTTACGCTTGGAACTCAAACGGCTGTTGTTGTATTGTCCCTTCCCTTAAAACGAGTCTTTTGTCCGTTTCAATTATATTCATCATTATGACATAAAAGGAAAACTTGTTGACTTTCACATTATACTAACACCACAAAACACCCCTGTTGTGTGGTCTCAGAACAATGTGAAAGTCAGCAGCCTATTGTAGACGAGAAGAGTCCAAAACAGTGTTTAATTTGGTTACCTTTATCATTCAGTCACCTTCATGCCTCCTACAGGTCATCTTTTAATTCTGAGACACTACTTTCACCTTCCAAAAGATTACCATCAAAAAGAAAAAAGCTACCCTACACACGACGGCGTTAGCGTTTCATTCATCAGAAATATACTCACAATTCTTTTCTAATGTCATAAAATCACAACCTTACTCAGAGGGTTCTTGTATGAGAATAAAACAAAGGAAACCTAGGTACCTACTCTATGAACAATGGCCATCCACTCTGAAACCAAATATTATGTAGAAACGTAAAACCTCTATAGAGAAAATTGTAAGAGAATCTCGCGTAATTGAAACTATAACATGAAAGATACTGATAGGTTGTCTTAGACAAGACAGTCTATAGACAACCTAAAATTAAGTAGCAAAAAGATGGTCCTGTAGACGTAGGACCATTTTTTTGTATAATGTAGCTACATTATCGCGTGAATAATCGTGTCGCGTTGTCGCGATAAAACATCATGAAATCGCATGAAATATCGTTTTTTTTTTTTCATGAGTAGCGCGTCAATCCCCTTTTAATAATTTTTTTGTAAGTGTATTGAAAAACGTCGTTTGATACACATGGCATGAAAGTTTTTTGTCAGTTTGTAGTAAAAACCTCGCCAGCAGCTCGGCTACAACCCGGGAATCTTTAAAAGTCGAGAGTGAATAGTTTTCTTCTAGGTAAGCGCGTTCCATCGTCGACCGCATTGTCGCTTTCCATCAGGTGAGATAGCGGTCGAGCGCGAACCTATCAACAATAAAAAAAAAACACCTCGGTCGCAATGACAAACTATCCACATTTGTATTAAAATATTTTATAAATTTCTTCATTACATTTAAATCTACACTAGGGTTAACTGTCACAGTAACTTTTGACAGAACGACATCTGTAAAATCAGCTAATTATAAAATATAAAATCTACGCTAGTAATATATATGTCAATGATAAAATCACGATATCTCTTTTTCTACTACTGTTACTTTTCCAACAAGAGTAACACACAACCGGTACATTCTCACAGAAAAGGCCAGTTTCGGACGAATAAATTTAGACGTAAAGAAAAAATTGTACCGAAATTCTAAATTATTGTGGCAGACTGTTGTTTAGTACAGCCCTTCGTAAGTTGTGGTCACTTAAACATAACCAGCTTCGAAACAAAAGATCATTTGTCGCAGTTGTGCGTCCTCGCCTAGATTTTTAATTTAATTCCAGTCCTTATTTCAAGCAGTATAAGGTCTCTTATTTAAACATTTCTAACGCAAAGGTTAGCTACTAACATAAATATGCAAGGTTTAAAAAAAGAGTAAATTTTAACTTTGTTAAGGACATGGGCATTGCTGTACATGAGGGTTATACAAAATTCTAATTTGCGTTTTAAAGAGAACTTTTTACGTAATAATGTTTCTATATAATCATTTGAGTTGAAAAAGGGAATTAAATAAGGAATATAGAAAAATCAGACTTAACTAATCAAAACATTAAAATGCAAAATATTCTGATTAATAAGGCATTAAAAATGTAAGCTCCTGTAATGTATTAAAAGTACAACTAGCTGGACAAGTAGTCGAAATATAGAAAAAATCCGACTAATCAAAACATTGTAATGACAAAATATTCTGAATAGTAAGTCATTAAACATGTAAGCTCCTTTAATGTGTTGGAAGTACAACTAGCTGGACAGGTAATCGAAAAATATTAATCATACTTCACTAGCAGCCAAATACTATTGAATGCATTATAGAAGTACATACTCATACAAAAAAAATAAAATGCGCCTTACCATCAACGATTGCATCACTGCTTACCATCAGGTGGGATCGCAGTCAAGCACTAGTTTATACCAATTAAAAAAAAAGTAACTTATGAACGACGAAAATACTAATAATAAACACTGTTTGCACCGTGTTTCTCATGTAAGTGACTAGTATTTTATGAGAATAAATTTCTGTAAACACGAGTCAGAACTATTAGAAACACATACTGTCAGAAGGTACCTTTTAGAGGTAGGAAATCATCAAGTAACTTTTCGACTGTGAGTGAAGCTGCTAAAACCCACCGTTACAAGGCTACAGTAACTGTAACAGTAACCGCGTGCAGTATTGATTGCTTTTGCTAGTTTTTTTTTAACTAAGACCATGTTTCCCATAATTATATCATACAAATAATCCTTAAACTTGTTAAAAAATCAAAGGCCCCTTGGAACGAAACTGAAAGAAACAATAAAATAATAATTAATTAGGTACATAGTGTTTTAAAAAAATACACATATTTTTTGGGGCGTTAAATAATATGATGAAATATTGCAAGTATTTTTGTTGCGTATATTAAGTATTCTAATTTTGACAAATTTTAATGTCAAAACGGCCCTTCTATTTTTTAACCACTTTACTTAATATACATACCACTGTTTTAAGTGACATACTTTCATCTAGTTTTCCTTCATTCTGATATGGTACGTGTAACCCAAAAAACTTCGGATTTCATCTACCGAGATCAAAATACAAACTCATCAAGCAGCTTGATGACGGTATATCGTGTGGAATATGAGCTTTTCCTCTGTTTATTCTGATATTTACTACAGTCCATTTGTTTTCTGTCTTTTCGTGTACATTTGTATTTCATTAAAAAGAAATTAAACTGTCACCGGTATGGTGATTGTTGTTTGTTAAGAATAATTTTACTGACAATAATCACGTCGTCAGTCGAAGTTGTTAACTCAAATATATTTCTTTCTTAATTAGTGTTAACATAGTACCTATCTAAATATATGAAACTGATTGACATATTTAAACGTACAGACGAAACTACTGGGATTAGGATTGTGAAATTTTGCACAAGATATTCTTGTAAGACGGATGCGAACATCATAAATGATAGATATTTATTTAGCTAATAGGTTTTAAAACAACACTTTTACACGAAATTTTTTTTCAGTCGGTTTAAACTAGATGAGGCCGGTGTTTCCTAGCTGACTATCCTGAAAAGAAACACCGGAACAAACTCATTAAGAGACGATTTTCTAAAATTCACCCACTAAGGGCATGAAACCGGGTCTAAAGTTTGTATAGAGCAAGCTACTTTGACGCAGGCGAAGCCGCAGGCAGAAGTTGGTTATTAATATTTTGAACAGTGTCAAAAGAATAAAAAAATATTGAATTTTGTTCCTTTTGACAAAATCGAACGTCGTCACATTTATTTTTTTGAAAGTTCTTCTTTCAATAATATAATAAAGAAAGATAGCCAAAACAAAATCTTTAAAATGTATTTACTGTAAGTATTTATTAAACGCAGCATGTTAGCAGCAGAAACGCAAAATGAGCTTGCAAAGCATTTTATAAATTTATGCAATATAGCCACCACGTTATTCAACACTGATTTACAGCGCGCCTCGTTTCATTACTGACTTACATGACAAAGTTCGCGTTTGTTTAGCTACGTTTTAGTGGAAATTATTTTAGGAAAATTCATTACGATACAGAACAACATAAAGCTAAGAACTTCTATAACCACATGAAATATTTTATCTGCGCAGACAACTTCAACGTCAATGAGCCAAACAACAAATAAATAAACTTCGAGATGTGAAGTTATTATCGGGTCTTCATCTGAAGAAATATTGCCCACATGGGACTTTATTCAGCTTCCCCGGAGAACGGTAAATATTAGAGAACTGAAGGTGACCTCGGCGACGTATATAATAGGTAAAAGATACATCTGAACAGCCATTTGGAGAAGGGTCTTTTACAACCCTACATCGTTTTTCAGTACATTAGCTTTGTGACATTCGATAGTTTTTTAAAAGCTTCCCTTACTGAATCTATTTTAGTCTCTTGAAGAATATAGGTACCTAAGGATGCCACGAAGCGGTTAAGTTTTTGCATTGCTAAGAATCTTTGATATACCTCATTAAAACTTTGTGAAGCATAAAGGTTTGTCCTCGGTCTGCTTCTTTTTGCTAATAACACCAGAAAAGTTGTTGAACTGAAAATTTTTACACAGCCTTAAAATTGTGAAAAAGATTTTATGTTTTTAATATAGCGGGTTTTTATTATATATGAAAAATCGCCTTTTAGTGTTCAACTAAACTGCTAACAAAAAAAATAAAGTGCGAGAAAATAACAAAAGCAACTACTAAAATCTGAAATCTCGTACAAAAGCTTAACCGTTTCATACAAAGTACTTTGAAATTGATAGGGAAAGAAATTGCGGTATTCAGTTGATCAGTTCTGTACACTATGTTCCTTTAGATGCTTACGAATGTAATCGATTTCATAAACCCACAAGGAAACACATTTATACACTTGAAAGACCAAAGTACCTATTGATAAATTGAGACAGCTGATGGATACCTACTTTTATTCACAAATTCCTTGCTTGTAAATGTTTCTATTATTGTTAAATCCATTTATCATTGTAGAACTTCTTATAGGTTGGGCACGAACGGGTGAGAATAAAGTTGCTTCAAGGTATGACAATGACTAGTAAGATTTTATTAAAGAACAGACGCCGAAGTTAACCCATGAAGCAATTTACTTTTATTAAAAAGCAATGGGCTATCACGGACCTTAATATAAATTAGGGCTCCAATGAAGTTGTTTTTAAAAACTGGATTGTAAATAAGTTCTGAAGTCCTTTCTTCCAACATTTTCTGAGAAATCGAGTTGAGTCAACAAGATTAAGCCGAAAATTTAGACGATACCTGGAAAATATTCATCAAATGTTTAGTTAATATTTAACATTTTACGTTTGCTTCCCTATTTTTCGCTTTTATTCTTTTTCTTTGATGTGGTTTCTGTTTTCATTCTTTTTTTAAAAGAATGGTTGAAGCGATTTTAAAGTTGGTTATGAAATATTCATTTTATTGTCAGTAGTATCTTTCCTGATATTTTGTTTTGTTGGCCAAGAATTATTTAGGGGTAAAATAAACTCAATATTTCTCACCAGGTTTCTTTGTATTTTTTAATCATTGGGCTTAAAGTATTTCTTAATAATCTTCAAAAACTAATTTAGTAGATTACGTCTCTTTGAATCATCATCATCATCAGCCTTTTTAATGTTCCCACTGCTGGGACTCAGGCCTCCTCTCTAGGAGAGGGAATGGGCCGCAAACCACCACGCAGATCCAGTGCGGGTTGATGTTTCTTTGAAAAAATCAAACTAATTACTTTTTAGGACAAACTTAATTATTTCTTTTATTAAAAGGGTCTTTAATATTGTTGCTACCAACGTCATTGAACCGTATCTTTTAATGACCGGGGTAGAGTATTTAAGGGTGCACAGATTTAATTACTGAAAGGGCATCTTTAGCCGAGTTCTTGCTCATTATACTACAGTAAAATACATTTGAAGTTTAAGGTCTTATTATGTACCCTTTAGTGTCAAATAGTTTCTGATTTAGAATCTACAATACTCGACTCGAGATTCTAAAATCGACATTGAAAACGATAAATAAATTAATCTTTATAGCTTTATCTTTTATCTTTATCCGCTTAGCTGTTGCCCTACGTCTAGGTGCTCCCTGTTGTTCTCCTCATCGCTGCCACTGTGGCGAAGTTGTCAACAGCCTCGGTCACCACGGCCTGTCATGCAGTCGAAGTGCGGGACGCATAGCGCGGCACGCGAACATTAACGACATCATCCGACGAGCCCTTGTCACCGTCGGCGTTCCGGCTGTTTTGGAACCTCATGGCCTGGCACGCGACGATGGTAAGAGACCAGACGGTATGTCTTTATTTCCTTGGAAGATGGGTAGGCCTTTAGTGTGGGACGCTACCTGTGTCGATACTCTTGCGCCATCCCATCTTCCTAGCTCTTCGTGCTGTGCTGGTGCTGCCGCGACGGCTGCAGAGAACCTCAAGCGGCGGAAATATAACAGCCTCGTCGGCAGTTATATTTTTGAGCCGTTTGGGGTTGAAACTCTCGGGCCGTGGGGTCCGAGTGCTCATATGCTTTTTAAAGAATTGGCGAAACGCTTAATTGACGCTTCGCGTGACCCAAGGGCTGGCTTCTACCTCGGTCAGAGAATAAGCATTGCCATACAACGTGGCAATGCCGCCAGCCTTTTGGGCACACTTCCAGTCGACAGCGATGCGGAGGAGTTTTATGACGTCATATTTAACTAGGCATTTAGTGTATATATTATTTTTAATTATTAAAGATATTGTTTAATTTGTTTATTATTTCCTAGCAATTAATTTCAATAAATTTCCATTACACTTAAAAAAAAATCTTTATAGTAAATGAAATTTAGATGCTAAACGTGCAGTCATATTTATTTATTTAGAAACTCGTGAAGTATACATAAATAATACTTAACTAACTTCTCTCTGCAGCTTAACCCAAGATAAAAAGGTTCATGACAGTTTGTTTGTAGGAGGTAATCTCTGAAAGTACCGATTGCTAAAATTTTTTCACCGATAGAAAGCTGCTTTATTCCTGAGTGACATCAGGCTATATTTTATGTACGCGGGTGAAGCTGTGGGCGAAAGCTAGTTTTTAGTAGTAATATAATTGAGCGTGACGGTGTAATAATCATAGAACTATATGTTATACGGTAAATGTGTTATACAAACTTTATTAGTGCGATTATATTCCTCGATGGCGCGTACTATTCTACGCACGCCTCAAGGAGATGCCAGCAAACCGTAGGAGCCCAGCAGGGTCAAAGCCTACTGGGGCCAAGGGTCTGCTTCTGAAAGGAAGACTCGACAC
Organism: Mythimna ferrago; assembly: GCA_910589285.2. Lineage (NCBI taxonomy): Eukaryota > Metazoa > Arthropoda > Insecta > Lepidoptera > Noctuidae > Mythimna > Mythimna ferrago. Next base: position 14,313,573 of record OU342687.1, read on the forward strand.
TGGTATGAAATGCAACGAAAGGAACCGGAGTCGGTAGTTAGTAAAAGTTTGACACACCCTCCCGCTCTGCCCAAGAGCGAAAGATGTCATTGGATGACCCACCTACGAAATTTTGAATCATCATCATCACAATAATATTTACAAATATCAAATATATCATAGAGAAAGCAGAATAAATATTACAGTAAAATATAAGGCTAATAATAATTTTTTTAATTGGTCGATTTGAGGCTACCTGCAAACATGTTGAAAGCTTAATTTGAATATGAAATGTCTTGGAGGTTAATTACAACCCCTAAGCACCAAATAGTTCGTTAAACATTTAAATATATACAGTGAATGAAATATTTAACTACTAAATTACAACTACAAGTAGGAGGGGTGTTTTCACAAATGAAAGCATCTTAATTATTCATTACGAGTATGTTTTATATTTATTAATCACCTTTCGCACGATAAATTTAACACAGTACTCATTCATAATTTAAAATACTTTAAAAGAAAATTAATTTCAGTTCAATTTACATTATAAACTATTTTTTTTGGCTTTTTTATTTTTTGTCATTTATTGTAATGTTACTTTTTTAATTGTTGATAGATTCGCGCTTGACCGCTATCTTACCTGATGGAAAGCGACGATGCGGTCGACAATAGAACACGTTTACCTAGAAGAAACATATTCACTTAAAGATTCCTGGTTACTGTTATCACTATTTAATTTTTACTTTTGTCGTTTATTTGGCTAAAAGAAAAACTTCTCTTACGAATTCGAGAAGTGTCTTTAATATTTGTAGAAGATGTTCTGTTAGAAGCCTTTCTGAGATTTTTGAATAAGGTGTGAAACTACGAAAACATTGGAGGGCATTAAGGATCTAGAGGTCTAAAAAGCTTGGCCGAAACGTGTCGAAAATAACAATCATAGCACTAGCTTTTTTCAAAGACTTAATTAGCCTTTTTTGCTTACTAATGAACTCTTTTTGTATCTGGGTGGCATATTAAGTAGATATTTAATAAAATAAAGTCAAATAAAACCCAATAAATTAACATTATATTTTGATTTATTAAAAAAGGTTTCATAGAGGTAAATAATAAAACTACAATTCCGATAGTTTTATTATTTGTATACATGGTAAAAAAGCCTCTTGCAAAATTGCAGCTAGCTTTGCAGTTCTAGATCCAAGAATTTGGGCTGGGCATTAATGAATCAGTGAGTGAGTCAGGACTATTTTTATATATACAGATGACAAGACAGGAAAATATATTAACTGTGGAAACTGGATATAATCACTTTTAGCAGTAACTCATTCCAACGCTTTAAACACAGGCAACATTTTTGTGGTTTCTAAGTTCAAAATCAAATGGTACGCAACAGCTGTCGGGTTACGGTAACCGGGAAACAGGAAGCACAAGTTTTAATGGCCACGAGGCTTGGCTACTAGGAACTATTTTAATAACCGCAATACTTGAAGGGTCCAAGCGGCCCTCATTGTCCAACTTCTATTATTGATATAGTAACAACTTTATTAACTGCCAATGCTGCACGAGAGGTCTGGGTCCGGTTTCTAAATTGAGCAAATCAAGGTAAAGTTTAAGCTGGAGTAGCGAAAGTAGCCGAATGTGCCTGTTGGTATATAGCAGGTTTAAAGGGCGTTGGTGATTAGTTTTACCATCGGGCCGTCGCTTTATGGCACAATTATTATTAATTTTTATCTAAATGCATGTAGTCTAATACTTGTAAATAATAGAATAGAATTTATCAGACGCAGGCAATATATTATTATAACTAGGCAACAACACAAAATAATAAAAAAGAACACAATCGGCCACGCCTCCAATACCTTTGTCCTGACGTCATTTCAATGCTCAGTCACGTGGTTAGAACAAAGGAATCAGAAGCATAGCCGACTTGAGGCGATCGACGAAAGAGAATCGAAACGAAAAGGTCGTAACTTGGCTAGGCAGGCAGAAATACTATATAAAGATAAATTACTGCAATTTCGTTGCGGAAAAAAAAATGAAATTTTAAGGCATAACAATTTCAAATATATAGCCCCGTACGCACCATCCATCCTGACGTACGTCCTGCCAAGGTTATACCCCCTGCACTATGGACGTTGTCTATGGTTGTGCAGATTGAGTGTGCTGGATCGTGTATAGGCTTGCTGTACAGCAGATCAGAACTGCCAGGTGCCAAAAAGGTGTGAACATACGACAATACAATTACAAAAAAAAAATATTCCAAAGAAATTTTGAGATGAAAAGATCGTACAACTAAGAAGTGCAAAGTTTTTGATAAAAATAACTAAAATTCGTTTAAATTTAGAAAAACAATGCAATCAAATCAGGATTGCCGGGTGCAAAAAAGGTGTGATCGTACGAGAATACAATTACAAAAAATTCGAATGCCAAGGATATTTTAATAAAATGAAAAGATCGTACAACGAAAAAGTACAAAGTTTTTATTAAAAAAAACTAAAATTCGTTTAATTTAAACACGTTCTCTCAGAATTATGGTTCGATTACATCTATTCAAGGCTAGATAGGCTCTTAATAAACTAGTGCACCTCACCATCAACGATTGCATCACTGCTTACCATCAGGCGGGATCGCAGTCAAGTACTAGTTTATAACAGATAAAAAAAAAAACATATTCATAATTTGTGACATCCAGCATGCAGGTTGCGTGAACGATGGTGCGTAAGCTTCGTCCAGCAACGGACGTCCAGCACGGACGTACGTCAAGATGGATGGTGCGTACGGGACTTAAGACAATATCAGCTCACTTTGAAATTTATACAGTACAAGTGCCCACCATCTATTAGTTGCCTCTGATTATCAATTTAATTGTTCACTGAGTTTCTAAAAGTTTAGTGAGCGAAATAATTCATTTGACTAAACAGATTAACTAAATGTCTTTACCACGAATCCTAGGAATCCTTGATAACATATCAAGGATTCCTAGCATTTAGGATGTTTAATGGAATTTATGGTAATAAATTACATTTATTTTAGAGAGATAAACTATATAAAAACTAAATGTTACAAAATAAATGTATCGTTTTTTACTACTTCAAAGAGACTCAGAACCAATTGTGAGTTTAAATTAATACCTATTTCTGATAAGCCGTTCATAGACATTAATTAAGCCATATTAAAGTTCCAACAAAAAACATTCCTAAATAGGTTTACATTGTTACATATCCATAGAAAGTATCTGTCAAAGGATAATAACTGTAGATAACGACAAAAAACTACTTATATTCCAAAACATACCCCAGAATTAAAAAAAACCCTTTAGAAGTTTAGAATAATGGTCATTATATTTAAGCAATGCTATATATTCGTATTTATTAATGTACTTATAAAATACCGAGCACTGGTAACAGAGTTTTAACGACTCTGACTTACTCGTATGAGGGTTTGATTGAAGCCACGCAGACGCATTACTTTGTGTAATTTTCATCACCACTGCTCTCAAAACGGTGAAGAAAAACATCACGATGACTAACACGACCCAGAAAATCATCCAATGACATCCCCCGCTCTTGGACGGATTGGCAGATAGTGTCAGACTTTTGCTGACTAAAAAGCTACTCCTGTACCAATAGCCAAGTTGTTAATCTGCACTAGTTAACGCTAGTAGAAAACTTCAAATGTACGGGAATGACGTCATCTCAACGCTCAGTCGCGTGGTCGGAACAAAAGATTGGGCGACGCGGCCAACTCGAAGCGTTCGACGCTAGCGAAACGGTTGTAACTTGGTTAGGAGGGCAGTTCCTTCTTTACCATTGTTCCAAGGCCCCTGGAATCTCTTTCGCATCACCCAAGACCCCAGTAGGCTTCGATCCTGTTGGGCCTCTACGGTTGCTGACAACTCCTTGAGGCGCGCGCGGGACACTACGCGCCGTCGACGACTTGGGCTCGGTCCAGAAGGTTACCGGATGGTTGGGGATGGCGAGCTACCCGTGACTTCTACCAAGGCCCGGTTCTTGATTTTACGTCAAATTACATCTCGGATAGTTTATAATACATTTTTTTTTAATAGACAAAAGTTATCAAATCGAACTCTGTAGGAGTACCTGTTATAGTATTGTTGTCATATAGCTAGCTAGCAGCGTCGCTCTCGCAAGCTGCCACTCTGGGTCATATCTACCCTTTTTTTTCTTTTTGTGGTGGGAAAAATCATCCAATGACAACCCCCGCTCTTGGGCGGAGCGGGAGATAGTGTCAGACTCTTACTGACTAAAAGATCCACCACGTTCCTTCTAGCCTTCATACCGGGGCTCGAGTTCTCTTTCGGATAACCCTGGCCTCAGTAGGCTTCGACCCTGCTTGCTGACAACACCTTGAGGCGCGCGGAAAGTCATATCTACCCTGCAATAAGGGTCAATATGCTAAAAACCTTTCTGTTATTAAAAACGATATAATGGCATTCCGAGGCATTCACACACACGGAAGGATATCAGGACGAAGAAACGAAAAAGGGACCATCCCATACAAAATGGGACGGATGGTAACGTTAACGGTTCAAAATTACTGAATACTTCTTGACTGTTCGTTTTCTTTATGATAGTGTACATATTATTAGAATAACCGTTTTTATTCTAATAATTTATAAACTGTATCTGGATCATACTTACTTATGTCAGATTTAAAATTACGATTTTATTAATGATCTAACATGAGCATATCTTCACTTTAACCCGTAACCACCAAAGTTGAGCATAAGCCTCCTGTATAGTGGGTGCGTTCAGAAACATGTAAACTTATGAAGGGACTCACACCACACATGCTTATGCGACAAAATGTTTAGTCGCTAAGCGGGACCGCGGCGTGTTCGAGCGCCAGTGGTGGTGCAAACATGTCTACAAATTAGGACATACGGTAAATCGCGTACGTACCATGTGAAAACCATAGTTGTGAACCGAACCAATAAATATTCATGTAACTTTCTGCAGTGACTTTTAATCATAATCGCTACATAAGGCTACACCGTACCAGGATAAACATATATACTCGTATACCACCACAAGGGACTCAATACTTACATACACGATACACTCGGACCTCAGACCTTTTCGTAAGTTACTTGGAGCTATCGTATGCAAACCTTATGCACTTTGTGCAGACAAGGATTACCTATAAATATACTTATAGATTTAAAAACTATAGCAAGTACTGCTGCTTGCTGTAGTGCCTAAAATAGGTATTACAAATCTTACGTAGACCATACAATACACCCTACTCTAAAGAAAACAAAGGCAATGCGGTAACTTCAACAGAAAGCTGACTACGCCTATCTATCTATCTACTGTGGTCTGGTTTCCGCACTTAGTCCTTGGTAGACCATTGTCGTGAGTCATGGTGGCTTTCACTCCAACCATTGCACCTCACTCCAGAAGTAGATGTGTCTTTTCAGTCTGCTCAGGGCGTCTATGAATGAAGTGATTCGGTGCTCCCAAGGTTCGTGTCCTTATTTTGCTGACGACTGTGCGCTCGAGGAGCACATGCGCGACAGCTTCCTTGGACTCCATGCATCTTCTACACCAAAGACTATCCGTGATTGTGAAGAAGTGTTTGTTCAGTGAGCAGTGTCCGGTGATAGTCCCCGCCACCAGACGCAGGCTAACTCTATTCAAACGTACAAGGTTGTATGGTTAGGGTTTTATTTAGGTAGGGCCAACTATTCATTGTAATGAATATTTTAGTACTATGTTTGTAGGATTATCACAACGTAAACAAGTACTTACTAATGATGTCCTAGGTCAGGTCTAACACCTACCTAGATGATGTGTATATTACGCTTGAGATAAAGTAGCAGTGACTACGTGACTGTCCTTTCAATAGCATACTAAAATAGATACTTAGTGGCAAAACAAACTAATGTAGAGTTTTGCCCGGCTTTGGGACAACAAAGGTTTGATAAATTATACAAAATAGGTAAGTATAGAAAGTTACTTTTTGCAAACTTTGTTGTTTACGTCATTTTGTTTACAATGCCAGCTCGTAGTAAAATCAGCAGACACGTTTCATCACCGCTTTCATCCTTTACCAATCCATCCAACAAATTCCCGTTAATCCATCAGAAATTTGCAAAATAGCCATTATAACACCCTTTGGACTATATGAGTTCCCCTATATGACCTTCGGTCTTCGAAATGCCGGTCAAACCTTTCAGAGGTTCATTGACGAAGTGGTGCGGGGTTTAGATTTCTGTTCCGCATACGTTGACGACATCCTCGTGCATTCCAGGGACGCCAAGGAACACGCTGAGCATTTCAGACTTTTGCTCAGTCGTTTCCAGGAGTACGCAGTGGTCATCAACCCCGCAAAATCCGTTTTTGGGGCAAAAGCAGGACAAAAATTTACTACAAACAAATATTTTATCGCACGGGATAATTATATATACTTATGTATAATCTATATAATATTTTGGAGATTAAAAAATTGGGATACTATTTTTGAAAGTACCACAAGTCGCAAAATATTTTGAAGTAACTCTAGGTTAATAACATAAAGGTTCTAAACACATTTTTATTTATGTCCAAAATCTGATAAGTTTATGGGAAGCAATAATAATAATAAGAGATATCTATTGAAATGTCCATTGTTGGTCCCACTGCTATCAATTCAATCTATCCAATTTTCCTCTGGGTGTCCTTAGTAACGCCTGAAATTGTTATCTCTGGGATAGCAACAGCATCCGTCATGGTCAAAATACGTAATCATTCTTGGGAAAAGATTTGTGTTACAAAATATTTTTCCTCGTAATTAAAATCAATTACTAAGGTAAGTAGTAACAGGCACGGAGCAAGTACAAAGGTAACAGGTAAGAAAATAAATTAAAGGTTTACCTTTAATTCCGTGCGTGCGTGGTTTCCGTGCGTTTGTGTTTATAACTTTAGTTATAAAAAAAAACAACCTTTTTGTTGATTAAAGCATAGGTGCTTTGATCAACAAATCATATTTACATCATACACACATCCATTTCATTTTTTTTTTTCATTTTCACCTCAAATCGAATCATTTTTTTTTTCAATACCTCAGTTGTAGGTATTATAAGTATCTATTATAATTATTCGGGTATAGGTACAATTTATTATCACTTTTTACCTATAAACATACAAATAACAATAAAAACTACAATATGTAATTATAGGTCATAAAATTATAACAACAAAAACTAAAATATGAAAACTAAGCAAAAATAGACAATAACTTAAGCGTACACAATATAAATACACAATAGACAGCAAAAAAATCAAACAGTTAAAATAGATAGACAAATAAATTGATAGATAGATGTATATCTATGTATCAATCTATTTTAAAATTAATCTTTTCTAAAGGGCATTCTTTATTGTACACCATAAATAAAATTACAGAAGGAGATTAAAATTAATAGGGTGTCACAAAGGGCGGTCTTAATAATAATAGCTTTCCAGTTAGTTTCTTAATTTAGTCAATTAGATATGTCTGCTTGGCCAAATTAAGACCTTATCTCATTTATAGAGATACCTACGTTTAATACTAAAGCCAAATAACATCAACAAAGTCAAGGGTGAACGAACTTTTATACAATTTGTCAAAAAAAGGGCCAGCCCTCTTGATCTTACTATTCAGTGAACAGCAACAACAATGGTGGGAATCATAAAGATAAAAAAAAATAATCCTCCCTAAACCGGGTCAAAGAAGAAAGAAGGCCTGTCATAAATCCACAAAAACGTCATTGGCTTGAACAAGATCAGATAATACTTTTATTGAGTTTGGTCCTCAATTTTATAGCATCGGTTTATTAGCATAAAATATATTTTAGAAAAGCGCCACGATTTTGTAATGAACTCTGGAGTGGTTAAAATTATAACGATTTCGGTAATCATTCCTTTAGGTACGCTTGTAAAGTTAATGTACGCAATTAAAGCTTCATACTTATGATTTCATTTGCTTAGGTACACTGCTACATGTACATATTAATTCAATAATATTTCATGACTCACCGACGACGATTTATTGCATTGGCAGTCCATTCGATGTCTTCCAACCGCATACTGAGAACCTAGAAGCTAGGTCATATTGTTCTTTTGGTAAAACCTACAAACAAATTGTTCTTAACTCATCTTACTTACCTATAGCACAACATCACATTATTGGTGCAGTATTATGCCTAGAAAAAAAAAACGATACGAGATAACTGTGTTCTGAATCTAACTCATCAGAAGTTCTTTGTATTGCAGCGTGAACGTGATTGACTGAAAACGCTTAACGTAAAAGCGTTGAAAAACTGTAACGCTTTTCAACGCTTCATCGCGATGGCACTCAAGCCAAAGTACACACGTCGTTTACCACCATTAGTCACACCTAGATCAATAAATTTTAAAATTAATTATTTGTCGTGCATAAAAATTGATAAATCAAGGACAGATTAATGATACTACACGCCAATTTTTTGGCCGGTATTTCCTAGCTGACTACCCTGAAAAGAAACACCGAAATAAACTCAGGGGTCAAAGTCTCTTTTATTTAAAGTCTATATAGCAAATATGTAATGGTCAAATCATATAATATGAGAACCATGCAGATTAGGGTTAAAAGTGGTCTTTTGAGGAAAGAAACACACAGATTTGAGTGGACCTGTCCAGTCGGTGCAGGCATTTGTCAGTATTTGTATAGCTCAACTTAGGACTATTATGGAGCTTATCACAAGATTTCTAGTTGTTTCTGGTTGCACCAAAATTGTTGCACTCATAGTATGAATAAAGATTATGTGGGAAGTCAACAACTTCAGTAAGAGATTCTATTATTATTTTATTCGTTGTTAAATCCTAACTAATATTATAAATGTGAACGAGAGGATGTTTGGATGTTTGTTACTTAGTCACGCAAAAACGGCTGAACGGATTTGGATGAAATTTGGCATGCATATAGCCTTTGACATGAAAAAGAAAATAGGCTACTTTTTATCCCGGAAAAACATCTTATTCCTACGGGAAAACACGTTTAGAGTGCGATAACTAAAGTGCGGACGAAGTCGCGGGCGGACAGCTAGTATCCTATAAAGTTGTGTGACCAGCAGCACCTCAATTCAATACAGAATAATTTCTTATCTAAAACCAGCACATTTTTAAGGGTCATTTTTCTATTTCACAATCTAGTGGTTGTAAATAACTGTCACTGTCTCGAACAGAATCTGATGAGGTGAATGGAAAATCAATATACAAAAAAACCGGCCCAGTGCGAGTCGGACTCGCCCATGGAGGGTTCCGTAGCAGCAAGTAACATAATATAAAAGTTCTTGTAGTTCGTTGTAACTTTGATCGATGTTTTAATAATAGTGTATTTTTTAGATTTATGACGTATTAAAAAAAACTACTTACTAGATCTCGTTCAAACCAATTTTCGTTGGTAGTTTACATGGTAATGTACATCATATATTTTTTTAGTTTTATCATTCTCTTATTTTAGAAGTTACAGGGGGGGGGACACACATTTTACCACTTTGGAAGTGTCTCTCGCGTAAACTATTCAATTTAGAAAAAAATGATATTAGAAACCTCAATATCATTTTTGAAGACCTATCCATCGATATCCTACACGTATGGGTTTGATGAAAACAAATTTTTTGAGTTTCAGTTCTAAGTATGGGGACTGAAACTCAGGAATTTTTTTTTCATCCAAAATTTATTGCTCTTTTTCTATTTTTGTGTAAAAATCTTAAAGCGGTTCACAGAATACATCTACTTACTAAGTTTCAACAGTATAGCTCTTATAGTTTCGGAAAAAAAGTGGCTGTGACATACGGACGGACAGACAGACAGACAGACATGACGAATCTATAAGGGTTCCGTTTTTTGCCATTTGGCTACGGAACCCTAAAAAAGCGCTCAAAGCGCTTTTCTCTCAAAATGGTTCAACGGAGTGCGGCGCCATCAGTTGAGACTATTCATCTCCCTTTCAGATACCGTCAGTTCGAGACACAATAGACAATAGATGCGCGAATGCTGGCGTTCGCTTGGGGTTTAGTGAATAAAATACCAGTGGGTTATTTTGATTTAAATTTTTTTAATTAGTTTTTTTTTATTCATATATTTTTACATTGTTCTCACATAATAGAAGAGACAAGAAATATGTACCAAGATTTTTGTAACTCGTAACATGATTTAAGAGTGTCCACTGAGTCTCTTGCACGTTTTTCTCCATAGAGAATTACGCTTTGGAATGTGCAATTTAGCTTCAGTGTTTTGAGTGACTTAAATTTTGACATCAAAAAATAAACCTTTTTGATGTGAGAGCTAGTCTCTGGAGTATTGAGTTAACATGAGACTGAACATAAACCTGCATGAGTTTGTGAACATTCGACTAGTACATACTACAAGTTGCATAGTTATAGGACATAGTTCCAAGCTTACTCACTACCTACTAGCTTCACAGTTCCTCAGTTTAAATGCTCACTTACACTAGTACGTCAAGATAACTTATACGACAGCGGGCAGCTGAAGTCCGAGTTCTATGTGTTCAGTGTGTGACATAAAGACACAATCTATGGGATAGTCAACAAATTCAAACCGGACACTTCCTTCGCTCGCATTAATACTTAACTGATGGAGGTGGCTGTTTATGAAGACTGGTTGCGAGCGGTTGTCGCCACCAATGGCCTACATGTGGACATGGTGATCCAACCTGTCGTCCAGGCAATTCGCACGCACAATAAGTCGAGTCTTTCTTCCCGCTAAACCAAACCAAGAACTTCCTGAAACTTCCATGTCTGGTAAAAAACTTGCATCGAGCTGAAAGTAAGGACGCCATCGGGTGCTTCTCTCAGCACTCCTCATAGCGAGAACCTATCGCCCTTAATCTGCGTGGTTCTTTCCTCAAAAGACTATCTCGGGAACTAATCTGTATGGGGCTCATGTTTGCTAAATGAACTTCAGAAAAAAACCTCTTAGTTTGTGTTGCATATTTCGCCTCATCTATTTTAAAAATTGTAAATAGTTTTTAAGACATATTTGTAAAATAAATATGTACCATTTATCGCCGCGATTTTGGAGTACCCAAAACCGAAGTCTATTAACTACTCAGTGTAAATGAGCCATTAATTTTAATGTTACACTAGTTTTATTGCTCGTGCCTACATATTATACTTGCTTTAGCTTTTATATCACTTTAATCGAATTCGATTCGAAAGCGCAAGGTAGATGTTATTTTAATATCCTTAACAAGATTAAATATTTAAATACCAGGATACCGAAAAAATGTGTAGCTATCAAACAATAAACATTACGAAAGCCGAGAAAATGTAGAAAAAAATTAAGTGGAGGAAACCCATTTAGCGTGTCAAGTGTCTGAAGCGTAATTAGGAATGAAATAAGACGAGTACCGCCCACCACAAATAAGACAACAGCGGCTAGATTACAAGGAGGAAAATACGAAAACGTAATCCGTGGTTTTGTAAATCAAAGAAGGTTATACTAAGAATAATTATTTTGTGTGAAATTATTAAATAACAACAGACGTTAAATAACCTTATTAGATTACGTAATTAAAATTAATTATATATCTGTTTAGGAAATTATGTTGATCAACTGGGTATGAAAATTAAACATACTTAATTATAATAATTTCATTGAAATTTGGAAGTGTAAAAAAAGTCATATCTACATCATATTTGATTTGTTTGCGCGGTTCAAGTGAAAGATTGCATATTACTTGAAATTTGGCTGTTGTAGGGTGGGATTGGCCAGTCGTGGGAAAAAGGTCAAAACGACTCGACTTCGTCAAAATAAAAGTTTGCACAATAATCATAACATTTATGTCAATGTGACAATGTCATAACGCACGACGACGGCACGATGTTATAGTTTTTCGAGACACAAACATCAAACAGACGATTTCGAATTTATTAAGCGGACGTGCGAGTCTCGGATAGTTTAGTCATACCGTCTCTAATGAATTGGTGGGGTGTCATTCCAAACGTCATCCGTTTTAAAGTTTTTGCGGTCACGATAAGCGGTACCCAGGTAGATCAGTCTGGCTTGCTCACACAAGTGCAGGAAAGAGATGGGTTTAGGTTTGCAACAGCCATTTAAAAAACAAATCTATCACGATAGAATTAGCATGACCGTAGCACTTTTTTTTGTTTTTGTCAGGGAAAAGACATCTTCTAATTCTATGCTCGCTCTTTTAAGATTGTGAGTTTTTAAATCTTAGGTACCTCTTTATTTTGCTGACTCCTTGTCGACATCACGTCACAACTTTAACTAGCCTCTCAGAGTGGCAACACCAACTCATTGAGTCGACGTTAAAAAAACGCACATACCTACGTAAGTCGTAAGTCATGAGTAAGATGACTCTTCAGTCATGCGAGTTGATGAGTAATTTCTGGGATATCGCTGTTTTAGTGAACGCGGCAAAATCGCGCGATTTCGGTCGGGAGCACCGCCGTTACGTCATTGAGTAATTGCGCAAGAAGACGTTACGCGGGAGGGGCTGGGTGTATATCTACAAGACTAAATTAAGGGCCAAGCGCCCGAAAAGTGCCATAAAACAGTGATTTTCTGAGGCCTACTCCTCCGTAAAGGCTAGGTCAATTGGTTTGAAAAAAATATATGTTTATTATGGATTCATGAACAATAATATCAACATTTGATTTTTTCGTGCAATAAATACTTTTGTCAAAAAAAAAATATTTAGCAATTTCGCAACTTTTCGCAACATTTCCCTACTCCTTCGAAACGGCTTGGACCTTTAGAAACATTTTTACACATAAAAATTGGTGGTTAAATATTCTTCAAAGTGAACATTGCATATGTAAATCAATCAATATCTCGCAGAGAAAATGGATTTAAAGCGCTTTCCGGGAGCTGCTGGCCGCAAATAAATGCACAGATTTGCGTACTGCCGCCTAGGCGAGTGCGAGAGTTGCGTTCACATAATTTCGGCCAGATGGTTCAAGGGACTTTACGCCTTAAGATGAAGTTTGGATCTTATCAAGTCATAAATAAGTTTTTAAAAGAATTAAAAGCCCTATCCTAACTGACACTTTTAGAGCAAAATGTTCATAAAATATATTTTTTTTGCAAGAGAAATCATCAAATGCTCTTGTTGGAGCGAGAGTGTCAAATATTTTCTAACTAAAACCTACAGTGTTCCTTCAATTGTCCTTTGCGAGAGCCATGTTATTTCTTTCGAACAATCCACTGCCTAGAGTCTGTCTAATAAGTTAAACGACTTGGGTAATCATTAGGATTAAATGAAATCTGATATAGTCAACACAGGTTCAATAATCAAGGTTGATTAAGAGATAGAGGACATTGTTTACTAACAGAAGAACCTTATGAAAAGTATCGAATATAAGTATTTTTTTAATGATTAAATATTATACAAAATTCCCAAGTCGGTTGACTATAAGTAGGCATCGGCACTAACTGGATCCGTCAATCTTGCTGACATCTCTCTCATTCACACAAATACATTTTACTTTACTTACCATAGATTTTTTTTTATAGTTGAGTACCTAATTAACTAATGACAATTTTGGTTATTATGTATCTGGAGCAATGTACTTCCTTACCTGGAGACGGGCGTTGATAACCGCGACACAGTTTTTTACTACTGCGGTTATCATCGTTTCAATTTGATTATATTCTGTACGTGTTTCTTGTTTCAAATAAAGAAATTTATTATTATTATTATTATCTGTTTGATGCAAACACAGCGTCGTTGACCCGGGCTTGGTCCTTACCGGACGGCGATCTACCCATTGCTCACCATCGTCCGCAAGCCTACGTCTGCGATGGTCTGGAATCACCCTGCGACTCCCGATACCTGGGGTGTCTTCGTCCATCTAACAGATAACTATTAGTTAATATTGATTTTAATTTCTGAAATCCACCGTAGGCCAATAATAAATTATTATTAACTACAAGATCAAAACGTTCTGCAACTTGGTATTCTGCTGCCAATTTATTTATTTACGAATAAATAATCAAAAAGCAATAAAATTAAAGTAAATTGAATGATTCCAAAGTAATTAAAACTGTTTCAGATGTCTATAGACTTTACAAGGCTCAATGACATGAAAGCTTAAATAAGCTTTGGTAGCAAGAATGTATTTAATCAAGTACAATTATTACGAATTAGATATAAATCTTACAGCATGAATAAAAAAGTTACTTCGTTACCAGTCAAACATTAAAAGATAAGTTAATGCACCTAGATATCACACTAATTCATGCATTTAGGCACTAATTTATGACCTCCATTAGTGTCATAAATCATAATGCTTGAAAAAAATGTTGCAGCATCTAAGTAGTTTACCAAAGGACAATTTCAAAAGAGATAACGTTCCGACAAGTACACTAAATCCATCTTGTTTCTAACATTAAGACTATTACAATGGAAATGGATGTTATGAGCGTCATTTAAAGAAAAAAAAAAGACAGTAATAGAATAAGTTTAAAAGTTACCGAGGTACTTTTAAAGTTGAGCATACAATTTCTTAAAATAAAATAAAAAATTGGTCGGTGGGCGAAATCGTTTAGATGGCATCCACGTCATGAAAGTTCTGGTTCATAAATAATATTTGACCGCTTGAACAATTTTCAAGTATTTATATATAAGACGTATGGTGGACTACGGTCCATTTTCTCTCCTAAAGAGAATATTTGAGTCCCAGAAGTGAGAGCGTTATGATGCTGATAAAACATAAACCTATTAGCATGAACGTAACTAATTGGAAAAATCAATACATTTCATTTAATTGTATACTTGTTTTGAGCAGTTTGATTCTTGAGAATTTTGATGGAATTTCTAGACGTATTTTCGATGTCTGGCTCCCAGACTGGAGTAGGCCGAGGCTGCCCTCAAACAAGGGATCAGACGCCTCCTGCAGGAGGCTCTACGCGGAGATTGTGAGGTTCATGACCCTTTACGGTCGTCGGTGTGGGCACCGTCACTGCGGAAGCGACCAGTAGCCAAATTGAACCAGAGGTCCCAGAGGGTCACGGTCATTTGCATGTTACGGAGATATGGTCTCAAACCTGTTTGCGGGACATTTAGGCGGAGACAACATGACAGTCCTTGAACGCATGCCCGATTTACGCATGTAGACGTAAAACTACGCTGTGGAATACGCTTATGAAAAATTATTTGTGAAACATTATCTCATCAAATCTTTTTGGATTTGTTGTTTACACTCATTACGCCTGTACTTAATGCCTGAACTTTAATTCAAGGCTAATAAATTATTTCAAGCAACAGGTGAGGAGCGTGAAAATGAAAAGCCTGAAATTATATTGTTGAAAATTTTACTTGTAAATTAATACCATCTGGGGTTGCGTTATACTGCGAGTAAGAAAATAAGAAAATAGAACGTTAAAAATATTGTGAGGCTAAGTTATTTATGGAAATTGTTATCAGCTAAAGGCTTTTGGTTACATTTCTGATACATTGATACAATATTTTTCAGTTAATTAATTTATAAATATCGCAAATCAAGGATGAAAGTAAAATTAATACTGCTGTATAAAATGAAGTCAAAAAGCTTTTTCTGTTTTTTGAAAATTTCGAATTTTTTAATGTTTCCTCAACAAAGTTACTTGAGCTTTTTTTATGGTGGGTAAAAATCATCCAATGACATCCCCCGCTCTTGGGCGGGCGGGAGATAGTGTCAGACTCTTACTGACTAAAAGACCCACCCCGCTCCTTCTAGCCTTCACACCGGGGCTCGAGCGCCCTTTCGGATAACCCTGGCCCTAGTAGGCTTCGACCCGGCTGGGTCCCTGCTGTTGCTTACAACTCCTTGAGGCGCGCGGGAAAAGTGCGCGCCGTCGACGACTTGGGCTTGGTCCGGACAGTTACCGGACGGCCGGACAGCGAGCTACCCATTGCTTACTGTCCGCAAGCCCGCGCCTACGGTGGCCGGAAATCGGGATCAGAATCCCGGCGGCGGCGGCGGCGGCGAGAACGCCGTTGCCTGATGCGTTTGGCCTCCTCCTTTGCGAGCATTACTGCTTCGCAGAAGTCGGCGACCGCCTGCCACTCCTCCTCGCTCCGGACCATGGCCTCAACCAAGGCCTGGAGCGAGAGGTCTCCACCGCCGATCGCCCCCACGAGGGCACGGCGATGCTCCGCCCAAGCGGGGCACACCTCGACTATGTGCTCCACCGTGTGCTCCAGGCAGCAAGGACCTGCGTCATGCGGCAGGTAAGGACGCCGTGAGGTCTTTCCAGCCACGCCTCAAAGAGGGGACTTACCGCCATGATTGTGGCGTACCCAGCAATGGGTTGCGATAGTCGTTGACGCCATTTCACTATGAGATCCCGCCGGAGCTCTGTCCGCCATGCCGTGACCTGTCGCGGCAGCGGACTTTCACCCCGGAAGTTACTTGAGCTCACACTCTTTAAACAATGTCACGAATCAGTCCCGCCGTATGCGTGTGCACTTACAGACAAACTGAAGCCCTTATAGTACGAGCTATTAACGAGATCTATTTGACGATCAATACTGACTGTTCCGTTTAGGTCGTCAAATAGATCTTCAGTTCCATCTCTCTTTCTCGCTCGGACGCCTAACATTTTAACACAACATGGTAACGCCTCAGTTCGGCAATTGTTTCATATTTTTTTGTTAACTGATACGTTACATCTGGATGAATCGGTTGATCTACGTATATTCATGTTGTTAAAGAAATTCTGGTAAAATAAGGGAATTTTTCAAACATCACTGTCTAAATAAAATACTAAAGAAACTTGAAGAGTCACGATGTACTGAAGCGATTTAAAATAAATTGACTTAATACAGTTCGTAGGTAACCTAAATCTCGAGTTATTAAAAATACGAAAAAATGCGTCTTGTTTTTATTTTTAACACATCATTATTTTTAACTGAACTTAAAAAGCGTGAGTAAGCGCAAAGCCGAATTTGAGAATCGATTTATTATTCTATTTTTCAATGTTCACTAGATTGAGTACCCACCCAAACTATAAAACACTGATAACTAAAACGTCAGGTTCATAAAAAAAGCTAATGGGAAAAATAAAGTAGATATTTTGAAAATAGCCGATTATGTAATTTTCAAGTGGTGAAAAATATTTAGAAATAGGATTCATATATTTTTTTTAGATTTTTATGAGACTTCAAAAAAAAGAAGGTTATACTTATGGTCGGCTTATATTACGTATTTTTTTATATTTGTTCACTGATTTGTCGGTCAACTGTTGTTAAAAGTGCCCTAATTAAAAATAAAAATGTTCTTGGTCCTTCGAGCCGGATTATTAAGCCACGATTCGATCGAGATAGACTCAAATATTGATAGTTTATCCTTCTTGACCAAAAATCTTTTCTTTTTAATCGGTACAAACTTAAACGTTAAAACTTTATATAGAATAAACTATAAATATTGCCTCGTGCCATACTGTTAACCCATTAATCATTTCTACCATTTTCTAAACCATTAATTACAAATACGAGGAACGTTTTTCTGTTGGGTTCGGTACATATCTATACATTATAGTTTAATTCCGATATATCGTGTGTGCCACATATTATATTTATTTACCTAGACATGGCAAATATAGGGTACAAGTTATGTAATATAGTACCTACAATATTACTTGTTTGCAAGTAATTATGGGTTTATAGTTGTAACCTACAATTGAAAAAACTTTAATAATCACGGCGAACCATTTTCGTTATTATTTATACCTTGGATTGTTTTGATTTTAATTTTAATTTTTCCATGTTATACTAGATTTTTCCATGACTTTACTCCCATGGTTTTATTCACACACAGGATTTGTGATTTTTCCAGAAGTAAAACTGGCATATGACACTTACCTGCTACTAACTAATTATTATATCTTAAGTATATTATATATATATATATTAGGTATTTTTATTTTTCATCTGGCTTATACTTTTTTAATTTATTTCATATCGAGGTTTGACAATCATAATTGTGTGTGAACCGAGATATATTGGAAACCGACCATTAAATTTGGTGATGATGAACTATTAGAAATATATTTACATTCAAGCAACTGTAGATCGTTATAATATTAGTGTACCTACTTATTAAAGATTTCATTTCGAAGTAGGTCATGATAGGTAATGTATATTACCTGACATGTTTATTATACTAGAGACTATTGTAGTGGCAAATATGGGCCTAATTATAATTGGAATTCCTATTGGAATATCATACACCGAGTTTGACTTGAAGTTTGGAAACAAGCCAAAACTGCCAGATATAAGAGGCTTGTCCCTTTGTTTGGGCTATTTTTCATGCACGGGTCATGGAGGTGTGGCGCTGCCCATTAAATATTATGCTTTTGTTTTGTTTGTACTTGGGAAGCCAAACAAAAATTGCACTACTTTGATGGTTGACGCAGTTACTAACTTTTGCATACGATTGTTGTTTTTCTGTAATTATGACCAACTGTTTTATTTTCCAAAAATAAAGCTTTTTGTTTTGTTTTAAGCTATTGCATAGCTTCTATCGCGGGTCTTGAGCGTGGAGACCGAATCCAGAAATTCCGTAACGAAAATAACCTAACACCCCCCACTCATTTGTTTTTTGAGCGTGGTGACCGATAAGAAAACAAATGAGTGAACGATCAATCAAAATTCAATTCAATGTGTGAAACTGTAACTTCAATTAATATCAAAGAAAAAAAAACAAAGGAAAAAAAATACTGCATAAATAAAATAAATAAATAATTATAATTGCATAAGTTGATAAAAATGCTATGCAATAGCTTTACTGCGGCAGTCCCCGAGTGCCACACGTCTTTTTTTACTATTTTTTCACGGTATCGTTCCGGTGCTATATTTATCACGAATCGCTAAGTTTTTCTGCCTATGGAAATTAGTAACTAAACCAACTTTCAATCAGTAAAAGATTTTTCAAAATCAGATAAGTATTTTTTGAAATTATCTCCTACGACAAATAAACAAGTTTAATTTGTATAGGAATGCCGTACCTAAAGTCACGCAAACTTCCACTGAAAACCAAACGGGTGTGGTGTCTGGTTTAGGCACTTGCTCGATACTTAAATTGTTGTATATATAAGATCTAAAAACGTGGAAAATTCTGATACCACTTTGTAGAATTTTGTCTTTTATTTATTTACTAGCTTTTACCAGTGGCGTCTACTGCGTGATTGTAGTTTTCTCCATACAAAAAAAGTTTGGACCCCGTTTCATCCCTAGGGGCAAATTTTAGAAAATGTTCTCTCAGTGCTCGCCCATGTCATAAAAGGAAACCTTGTGCATTATTTCACACTACTAGAGGCAGTAGTTTTGACTGTGCGTTGATATATCGTTGGTTGTTCGTTTTTCGTTGTCTTTTATATATATAGATAAATAAACCACCGTCGTCTTTGTCGTCGTATGCCATTACTATTTCAATCTAATTAGTTTAGATATATACTTTTTGTGTTGAGGTGATACCCCGTAGCCTTATCAAGCATCGGCCTTACTGGGGCCCTTCAGATTTACTGAAATTTCTTTGAAACGCTCGTGGAACACTACGCGTCACTTGTCTACATGGATTCGGTCCTTTTTGGACGGCCGGACGACGAGTTAGGTATTGCTCGTCGACCGCAAGCCCGTTAAACAGCTGCATGTGAATAATACCCGTGCACGGAGTTCTACGTATTATTTAATGATAGAAACTAGTAATGTACTACGATCCTATTATGTGTTAAGCAATGATGCAATAGTTGATGGTGAAGCGAACTAGTTTATTAGGAGCCTATTTACTTTAGGTTGAAGACACCTAAATTATAATCGGACTGGAAGGCCGCGGCAAGCAAATTTTTCCAGGCTTTCGATGTAATGTTATTTACTTATGTGAAGTAACAACTGTCATTATTGCAAGTAATTTATACAAGCAATAATTTAATACATTCTTTAGAACTCTTTTAGTTAATCTATCTCCTTCTAAATCATTCACCAATAAACGCGTAACAGATGAAAAAGATCACAGTTTAACTTAACTGCCTTAGGGTGAGTTGCACCATTTAACTATAACGATAACCAAACCATAACCAGCCGTGAAACGGCCGCCTATTGGTCAATTCGACGATTTGACAACTGTTAACGGCTTTGTTATCGTTATATTTAAATGGTGCAACTCACCCTTAGTTTGTGACAAAACCACAACCCTTTCTTCAATGTAACATTTTCTAAGCTAAAGTTTTATTAAAAATAAACTTTTTATGATCTTATCTGGGTCTTCAAAGATATCTTTTTTATACTTGTAGTAACAAAGAAAGAACTGTTCTTTTATTTAATCACGATCACGTCACAAAAAGAAATGGCTCAGAAAGTTTTATCTGCCGTCATTTCTAATCAATCAAGAGTTTGCTCAGTTTTTTGCCCGAATCTCATCGGTATTTCGCCTTTCCACGTCAAAAACACCTGCCTTATTCAATAACTAGTTTATGTTAGCAGCTTTGCCCGCGCGAAATTAGGTTTCTTCAAGAGAGATAGCGATCCAGCGCGAACCCATCTACAATAAAAACAAAAAATTGGAACTCGGTGTCATCCCCAAATAAGTTGAATTTCCAAAAACCCCTTTCCAGTGCTTTTTTTTATTGGTAGGAAGATCATCTTATGACAATCCCCGCTCTTGGGCGGAGCGGGATATAGTGTCAGACTCTTACTGACTAAAAAACCCACCCTGTTCCTTCGAACCTTCATACCGGGGCTGAGCTACTCTTTCGAAACTAACCGTGGCCTAGACTTGCTTTATCCTCCAGTTTTTTTTTTTGTAGGGTAATAATCATCCAAATGACATCCCCCGACCTTGGGCAGAGCAGGAGATAGTGTCAGACTCTTACTGACTAAAATACCCACCGCGTTTCTTTTTGCCTTTCATACCGGGGCCTAGCTAACTTTCGGAGCTAACCCTGGCCCCAGTAGGCTTCGACCCAGCTGGGCCCTTGCTGTTGCTGACAACACCTTGAGGTGCGCGGGAACAGTGCGCGCCGTCGACGACTTGGGCTCGGTCCGGACAGTTACCGGACGGTCGGACAGCGAGCTACTTATTGCTCGCCGTCCGCAAACTCGCGCCTACGGTGGCCGGAAATCAGGATCGGAATCCCGGCGGCGGCGAGAACGCCGTTGCTTGATGCGGTCGGCCTAATCCTTTGCTAGAATTACTGCTTCGCAGAATGAGGCGGCCGCCTGCCACTCCTCCCCCTTTCCAGTGCTTACCTATGTTATAAAATTAAACTTTGTGCAAAATTTCATGTTTCTAGTCCCAGTAGTTTCAGCTGTTTATTTACTTAATTTAAACAGAACGGCCGAGACCAATTACACCATTTAAACCTGACTGAAGTACAAAAAGACAAAATAATAAAATATAGTAGGGTAGAGTAGGGTATAGTAGGCTGAAGTAGGGAAGAGCGGGAGCGAAGCCGCGCGGGTGCAGCTAGTAAAATATAAAAAAGTAATTAAAATTAAAAACAGCTGTGCTTTGATATGTCAGTCAGTTAGTTTCTCTTTTTATATATATAGACTACAAAACCTATATTTTTTGTACATTTTGTATTCCTCTTTGAAAATATGATTATTGTAGGCGTTTCTGAAGCTTTTCTAATCGACCTCTTTCTAAAATGCCTCCCTAGTGAGTAATTTCTGTGACAGAATACTTTAATAAGTCTAAAACGTTTTAAGAGTTTACAATAGGCCTTCTGGGAAATTATAGGTCGATATTTCATTTTTATAACCATGTTTCACCAGGCGCTATTTTGTAATAGCGTCTAGAGAAATTTATATTTATAAAAAAAGAGACTGGCATATTAACGTACAGGCGAAGCTACTGGGACTGAGATTGTGATTTTTTAGGGTTCCGTACCTCAAAAGGAAAAAACGAAACTCTTATAAGAGGATCACTTTTTTGTCCGTCCGTCTGTCTGTCTATCTGTTTGTCAATACCCTTTATCTCGAAAAAGCGTGGAGGTATCAAGAAGGTGAAATTAAAACCATATACTCAGGTTTGCGGTCCTTTCAAGCTGTGAAAAAATCAAACTTCTAAGTTAACGAACAAAAACGATACGGCCGTTTATGTCGCAAAAAAACGTGTATTTTGATACTCTCAAAGATCGAAATTTATAGGGTACTTCCCATTGACCCAGAAGAATTTGTTGTAACCTTAGCCAGAGAAAAAAAATTGCAATTCGGAAAAATCTTCGAGACTCTATTCGGGAATTGTAGTTTGCACGGAACCCTCAGTGCGCGAGTCCGACTCGCACTTGCCCAGTTTTTTTTATGTTGGCGAGCACTATGAAAGAGCTTTTAAAAATTCAAGTTTTGAGGAAATTTATTTGTAAATGTTGCCATTTTACAAATATTTTTAAGCCCATATTTTAGAAACTTACCACAAATATTACCTACTAAGTAAGTAAATAGGTAAAATACGTATTTGTTATTCAAAACGACTTCTATAAAACGCCCTAAATCGTTTTATAGAAGAGGAGTGAATTTTGTATATTTACAAAATAGTAGATTATGTGACTAGGGGATAAAACAGTGTATTTAAGGGCCAAGCGCCCGAAAAGTGCCATAAAACAGTGACTTTCTGAGGCCTACTCCTCCGTAACGGCTAGGTCATATGTTTATTATAGATTCATGAACAATAATATCAACATTTGATTTTTTCGTGCGAGTGCGGAACCCTTATTGGATCACGTTGTTGTCCGTCTATCCGTCTGTCGGTCTGTCAGTCCGTTTGTCAAACCCTTTTATCTCGGGAATTAGCATTGGTATCGAGTTGAAATTAAAACCATACTCAGGTCTCGTACTCAGGTCTGCGATCCCTTGAAGCTGTGAAAAAATCGAACGTTTAAGTTAACGAAAACAAAAAAAAAAAATGATGCGGCCTTTTAGGTCGCATAAAACGTGTATTTTGACACTCTCAAGGGAATCAAAAATTCATAAAATTCCTAAAATTTGGTTTGAAACAAGTAAACAGCACAAGTAGAGATAAAAACTGTTTTTGCGATTCGGAAAAATCTTCGAAACCCAATTTGAGAATTATTTATTAAACTGTTTTCATAAGTAAGTTTGTACAGAACCCTCAGTGCGTTAGTCCAACTCGTGCTTACCCGGTTCTTTTTTGTTTCGAAGGATTTCTCTAAACTAGAACTTTGGAGATAGACCGTCGAAGTCTTCCATATGACTTTACATATATGGACTTGCCTGTTGATCTAATGGTTACTGGCCCTGACTGCTATGCCGGAGGTAGTGGATTCGATATCCACTCATTTTTAGGGTCCCGTAGCCAAATGGCAAAAAACGAACCTTTACGGATTCGTCATGTCTGTCTGTCTGTCCGTCCGTATGTCACAGCAATTTCATTCCGAAACCATAAGAGCTATACTATTGAAACTTAGTAAGTAGATGTATTCTGTGAACCGAACTAAGATTTTCACATTTTTTTTTCATCAAACCTATACGTCAAATCTATCTATATCTATAGATAGGTCTTCAAAAATGATATTGAGGTTTTTAATATCGTTTTTTTCTAAACTGAATAGTTTGCGCGAGAGACACTTCCAAAGTGGTAAAATGTGTGTCCCCCCCCCCTGTAACTTCTAAAATAAGAGAATAATAAAACTAAAAAAACTATATGATGTACATTACCATACGGCCATGCAAACCGCCAACGAAAATTGGTTTGAACGAGATCTAGTAAGTAGTTTTTTTTAGTACGTCATAAATCTAAAAAAATACACTATTATTAAAACATCGATCAAAGTTACAACGAATTACAAGAACTTTTATA
Source organism: Mythimna ferrago (assembly GCA_910589285.2). Lineage (NCBI taxonomy): Eukaryota > Metazoa > Arthropoda > Insecta > Lepidoptera > Noctuidae > Mythimna > Mythimna ferrago. Next base: position 14,337,361 of record OU342687.1, read on the forward strand.
TTATGTTACTTGCTGCTAAGGTACCTACCCTTCATGGGCGAGTCCAACTCGCACTTGGCGGTTTTTTTTTTTTTGGATTTCGTTAACTTAGACGTTTGGTTTTATCACAGCATCATGGAACCGCAGACCTGAGTATATGGCTTTAATTTCAACTCTATAAATATGGATTTATAGATTAAATCTTTTGGGATTGCTGTAATCGTATGTCTGTTTATTGTTTCACCATTTCATAACATAAGATCACGCCAGATCGCTTTGAAGGGCCCACATAGTAAAATTCACACTATTATAGTGGTACCCTTATTTCACCAATTATGTTCATATTCAATGATTTTTTTTTTAATCGTTCCATTTGTTTTTAAGCTTATTTGTTACAAATAACAGACTAAAAAAAAAACTGATTTTTACCTCATTATAGTTATACAAGAATCAGATATGTATAACATTTATCATAAATTGTATTTTGAATTACTTTTGTAATATACACTTTATGTTATGAAATAATCGAAAAACAGCATTATTTTAATGAATTTAGTTTGTATAACCTGTTGTTAATTTTGTTGTAATGTTTCTTTTTCTACACCTACCTAGGTATATACAAATGATAAAGTTTGAGATTTACACGAAACATAATAAGTATCTATTTAAATTAAAATTAGCCGTGCATCTTAGAACTTCTAGAGTCGTAGGCAAAATACCACTGAATAGGCACGCCTCTCTGCGTCACTGCGTTATCTTTGAGCGGTAGCGCGCTCGGTACGGAAAGTCAGTGTGTGCAGGTCTCGCGCGTATGTGTGAGTTCGACGCTCAAGGTCGATCTTGCGCACTATACACCTTAAGTCGCGGGCAGCATGTTGATTTCCGGACGAAACGTAAGTCGCTAATTTTAATCCCGAACGTCAGTGAGGGATTAATATAATTAACTTAGAAAATAGTAGTTTATGTGACTAGGGGATAAAGCAGTGTCTTTAAGTCGCGGGCGGCATGTTAAATTCCGAACGAAACGAAGGTTGCTGATTTTAATCCCGAACGACAGTGAGGGATTTATAAAATTAACTCCCGAGCATTGCGAGGGAGTTAATAAAGAAACCTGAGTGAAGTGAGGAATTTAAGCCGCCCAAGACAAAGACTGCTTTATCCCCGTGTTGCATACTCTACTTTTTACACCATCTGTGAGATAATTAAAAGACAATTTAGTCGACCAAATCATATATTAGAGAAACATAAGTATTATATTTATTAGTTCATCAAAGAAACAAAATTCACTACTTCACGATTCTAGTTTCAATTTTCTATAATGCTCCCGTGTCGTCAGTACGCACGTTTTATTCTATTTTCTTTTTTTGTTAGTGGCCAGTTTGAATCATAGTGATTACATACTCTTTGGTTTGAATTTTGAGTCAATTTGTTCGATGCGCCTACATTTTAATTCACAATGTTGACGATTCTTGATGCTCCAAATTCAAATCTCATTATTCCCCAGGAATCGGCCATACTGCATTATCTCCCTAGGGATAGAATGACTTGCTTTAAGTGAGGTTTGTATGACGTATAAAACGACATTATCGAGCAGGTGGTGTAAAAAAATATTTTTACACCACCTGCTCGATAATGCCCTTTTATAAGTCATACAAATATCACTTAAAGCAAGTCATTCTATCCCTAGGGAGATAATGCAGTATGGCCGATTCCTGGGGAATAATGAGATTTGAATTTAGAACATCAAAAATCGTCAACATAAGTGAACATGTCCGTGAATCAAAAAAGTTTATTCAAAATCCAAACTGGCCACAGAAAAAAAAACTATAAAACGTGCTTACTGACGGGAATGTTTTAGCCTTTATACCCTAGTCACATAATCTATACATATAATAAAATCGTAGGAAAGTCAAAACTGTACATTGAATATTTTTTTAAAAGAATAATTGGGGCGTGATCTACAATCGATATCAAAGCCAAAAATATAGTTTATAGAATTTTTGTCTGTTTGTCTGTTTGTCTGTATGTATGTCCGGGCTAAACTCAAAAAGTACTGCATGGATTTACTTCAAATTTTGCATGAATATTACTAAGAGGTCGGGTCAACATATAGGCTACATATTATCACGCTATCACCTACGGGGGAGGACCTGTGAATCTTTATTTTTCTAACGCATTCTGTGACAGCGTGTAATCTAACGGTGCATATTTAAATGTTGTTTTTGAGTAAGCCATGCTATTATCCAGCTTTACACTATAAAAACTACGCCATTTAAGTAACTTGGGCAGAGAAACATAGTTTAATGAATGTTAGTAGTATAAAGACAATTTTGAAGCAGCGCCATCTATGAGATTTCATAAAAATCAAATCAAGTTACATGTTAACACTTTTTGAAAATTAGATAATAATTTAAATTTGATCATGTCGGCCAGGTTAGTAGATAGTTATTCTTAAAATTCATAGATGGTGATGTGATGTGATGTGCATTTTCTTCATAAAAGTTGTATCATATAGTTCGTTTTGACAAATTCAAGTTCCAACAAAACCCTCAAAATCTTGAGTAGAGTTGAGAAAAAAAAAAAAAAGGTGCGGTGTTAAGTATTACATGGTGACATTTTTCCAGCTCTGTGAAGTCGACCAGTTTGCGAGATCCCTTACGTATGACGAGGTGCCTTCATATTACACGTACGACAAGCAAAGGGGTGTATTTAACCGACATCGACGAGGAGGTGCTGTAGAAGGTTTTCCGGGAATTTTCAAGGACGCATTAGGTAGGGTTTATACCGTGCATCCAAATAATGGCGAATGCTATTTTCTGCGGTTGTTACTTCACACTGTCCGAGGCCCAACGTCTTTCGCCTTTCTGAGGACATTTGATGGCGTGGAGTATCCCACTTACCGCGCAGCCTGCGTAGCACGTCACCTTCTCGACGGTGACCAAAATTGGGATCCTCGCAGAGGCGAGCGTCAGTGACAGTCCCAGCCGCATGTGTCATCTGTTTGCCGTCATCTTGGTGTTTTGTGGAGTCGCGAACCCGGTAGCTTTGTGGGAGAAGTATCGTCATCATCTGTCTGAAGATTGATTCTACGAGCTTTGAGGCGTGCTACTGGAGACGAAGTCGAAGTAACTGATGAACGCGTGCTGAACACCTGTCTCAGTTCACTTCAAGATGTGGTCATTTCTATGGGCGGCAATCCGCTGATCGAATATGGGTTACCAACTCCCCAATCATCACCGCATCAAGGCCATAGAAATCGGCAGTATAACGCTGAGACAAATTACGATCCGGGCGAAATGACCACCATACGAAATGACCATGTCACTTTGTTCTCTTCGGAGCAAAAACAAATGACACCTTCCTTGAAAGCGTTGGGCAAAACCAGGGTAAAATGTTTTTCATGGATGCTCCTGGTAGAACAGGTTTGTTACCACTGGCATGCTTGCAGAGGTCAGGAGGCAAGGCAAAATTGCTATTGCTGTAGTGTAGTCGGGAATCGCTGCCATACTGCTTCCGGGTGGCATGCAGACAGCACATGCCATGTTTAAAATTCCCATCGATTTAGAGAGCACCAAAACGCCTGTTTGTGGTGTGTCACATAACAGCGATAAGGGACACTTGCTCAAGGATTGCTCTCTGATCGTATGGGATGAGTGTATGATGGCCAATAGGAAGGCAGTTGAGGCCGTGGACAGAACCCTGCAGGACATCCGCAGGAACGAACATTTGATGGGTGGTGTCACAGTTCTGTTCAGTGGCGATTTCCGGCAAACACTTCCCGTGGTGACGCGGGGATCGAGGTCTGACGAGGTGAATGTTTCGTTGAAACGATCTTCGTTGTGGCCACGAGTTCGTGCACTGCGCTTGGCCATTAATATGAGAGCTCGGCTCGGCGGCAATACACGTGCATTGCAAGAATTCTCCAATGTCCTTCTAAGTCTTGGCGAAGGCACTCTGACAAGTGGTGCTTCCAGAGTCTCTCCGTAGAGTGGATTCCAGCTTAGAAGAACTCATTCGCTGTGTGTACGGGGACATCAGTCGTATACCGCACCAGCTTCTTGGGTTTGTGAGCGATAACGCCGACGCCCAAAAATGATCAGGCTGTAGCAAATAACGAATGCATTCTCTCGGAAATTGAGGGGCATGAAGTGGTCTACACCTCGATAAACACTGATGTCGAGCAAGATGACGCCACACATTATCCCGTGGAATTTCTGAACTCCCAGTCAGCAAGTGGACTTCCAGCGCATACCATCAAGCTGAAGGTCGGTGTCCCGATTATGCTTCTTCGGAACCTATCTCCTCCGAAGTTGTGTAACGGGACCCGCCTTAAAGTCATCTCGCTCCACAGACACACCATTGAGGCGGAAATTCTTACGGATTGTGGCGTCGGCGAGGCAGTATTTATACCACGCATTCCCCTCATACCTCACAATTTCCCGTTCCAGTTCAAGCGCGTATAGTTCCCCATAAGTGTTTGCTTCGCGATGACCATCAATAAGTCACAGGGGCAGACACTGAGGGCAGCGGGTGTCGACCTCAGGACGAGTTGCTTCTCACTCGGGCAACTGTACGTCGCTTGCTTCCGCGTCACCAGTAGGTACTGACTCTCTTTACATTTTGGCTCCTGGCAGCATAACTACCAACGTAGTTTATAGGGAAGTGTTGTAAGGTATGATACCTTTGTACGTATTTTTACTTTTTTGTGTCCTGGAATGTATTCCTGCATTATTTTCTCTATTTCCTTCAGTCTCATCTTATGACTGAACTCGGCAGGATTCCCATATAACTCTCTTCACTTGCTTCGTTTGCAAAAAAACTTATATTTTAATGCTATTTTAAAAGTTGTTTACTTATAATAGGTACTATAGCGACACTGGCATCTTAGGTATTTTTGGTGCTGTAGAGCCTTCACGCAGACGATGTCGCGGGCAGCAGCTAGTCTATTATAAAATTACATCAAGCTCAATAATTAATTACATTATATTATATTATAACAGCTTGTCGTGATATTTTCCTGTATAAATGAATATAACATTCTCGCGACAAACTTATAAAAATATTTTTCAACTAGCTTTTGCCCGCGGCTTCGCCCGCGTGGCATTAGGTACTTAAGAAATCGGGATACAAAGGATCTTTTCCATGTCAAAGGCTATATGCATGCCAAATTTCATCCAAATCTGTTCAGCCGTTTTTGCGTGATTAAGTAACAAATATCCACACTTTCACATTTATAATATTAGTTAGGATACACTATTACACTTGCTCAGAAAGTGACTCTTATTGACACTTAGGTACATAATGGTCCTTGTTACCAAACTGTGACATTTTGATTACCATTACGCACTAGTGCTATAATGTAGTTAAACCCTTATTGTTCAACCTCTGCCCCGCCATAATTATATTACATTTATCGTATCAGGATGGGCACAGGTCGTCCCCTATGAGTCGCCGGTCAACCCCCGTTTATTCATTTCAGTGAGTGTATTGAAAGCAGAAAACAGATATGTGAAAACAGATTTTTACCGCCACAAAAGTTTCCTAGTTTACAGTTATTTTCTTCACAAGTGTATTGAAAAACGTCGTATGATACATGTGAGTAATTAATGATTACCGTTCTCGACTCTCTTAAGACCCTCGCCATGGCTCGGGTCTTAATACCGCCTCGACGATAATCACATTACACACTTATATCATAATGTACTAATATTAATATACACCGCTAAATTTTGATCGTTTTAATCTCGTGGAGGGTCGATCCGGTACATGAAACATTATTGATTTGTAAAGATAAAATTAAAAAATAAAATACCTTTTTTTCAAAACTCCGTATTAATTTACGCATGTACAAAATTAATTTCTTTAAGAAAACGTCAGCTGAGCGACTCCAATGACCTGTAGGTAGTAGTCGGCGTTGCGTACAAACTATCAGCAAATAATTATTAACATTTTAAGTTAAATAAAAGCTTGCAACAACTAGACAAATAGTCGAATTAGTACTAAGTTTAACAAAAGTGCGTTATTCTTATTTGAGCGCGAAATAATATTTACCATTTACGAAAATATAAATCCATATTGTCGAAACCCATATTCAGTGTAATTTTAGCTAGATATATGTATGTATGCAATAATAATCGGCATACCTCTAACATCTAGAAATCCTTAAGTGAATAGTGGAACAGCTTTGGGAATTGGTAAATAGTTTAAGAGATCTGGCTCTATTCCAATGGAAACAAGATCCTACATACAATAATTGGGTTAGAAATTGTTTGACATACTCAAGTATAAAACATATTTTTGTTGTTTACTTACTACCAATAAAGGTTTGTTTGTCGGCGCCTCTTAGAAATTGGGTTAGGGAAAAAGAGATTTACGTAGTTTGGAATTAATCTGACAGATGTCAACTTGACGCAACACCAAGGACTGAGGTTTCCATCAGCAAGCAATCTAGGTATTTTATCTTATCCTTTATTAGGCAACTATTCTAATTTTATAAAGAAGGATGATTTTGTTTATTTTTGTTTGTTAAACTCAAAAACTACTAGAACGAACTAAAATTAAATATAATATATATATTTAATTTTAGTTCGTTATATAATATAAAGTTTGTCTCTGGTACTGAGGCTATAAGGACCTATCCCTATAGCCTCAGTCGCAATGACAAATTTTCATTATTTGTCCTAATATAGGGATAGGAGCAGGTTTTTGAGTAGATACCTAAATAAATTGACGAAATTCTTAACTTGTAGAATGTATGTGTAAATATCATTAACGAAATTGACGGGCGGGCGATACCACCAGTAGAATCTTCTTAGTACAACATTGATTTTAGTAATGGTGAAGAAACTGAAATGGTCAATACAGTGAGAGCTAGTGGATTGCACTGCTTAACAATTTAAAGTAAAATGGCGGACAAGAAGTAAATTTAATCAAAGCAAGGATTTTACAGATTAAATTCGTGGTGTCCACTTCACAGAAGAGCTCGTTCCCACTTGTCGGGTGTCGGATCTATACATTAATTGGATGTCGCCTTTGTTCACACTAGTCCGATGCTAGACCAAATAGAAACTGAAGCAAATTTTCGAAACTACGCAGGACTGTACAAGACGGACATAAACAAAGTTCTTGTTATAATTCTTTTTAGAACAAAAAGAGGAAAATATTGAGTGAACACGTAAATTATAATCGGATGGGAAGACCGCAGCAGGCAGATTGTTCTGATCCTTCGATGTACGCTGTATAAATGATAAGTCGAAACTCTCAGTATGGACCGTAGAGGTGTCAACAATATAATTTGACATTCGCCGTACGTTGGGTGGTCTGTAGGATATATAAAATCTTTGAGGATATATAAAATCTTTGGTGGTCTGACGTTAGAAAGGTGATAGTATCTATTAATTTCCCATTAACATTCTTTTGCTGTTATTTTGATGCCAACCAGTGTTGTACATATTCCACGTACTCAGTGACTTGTATTTTTTTTTCGATTAGTCGACCTATGAGCATTCATCTCATCGCCCTCCGTGATGCCTTTAGGCTTGAAAGCTATGAAACATCATATTATTATTCTGAGACGGTTTGTTCAATGCTTTGTTCGCTGTGTACTCGTTACCCTTTGTTTTTCGATTGCCTTTTACTTTTTCATCAAAATGAAGAGTAGGTAGTGTTGAATAAAGAGCGAGCAGAGAGAGCATTACTTCAAATTGTATTTCATTTTATTATTTTATACAAGGTGCATTTTTTTTTATTATGGGTAGGCTCGCGTTTGACCTCTATCTCACCTGATGGAAAGCGATTGTGCGAGAATTATGGGTATTCTGATGAAAATCAATGACTGGATGCTCAATGCAAATTAGTTTTTAATTATTTTCGGTGTGAACAAAATATTTTACAAAAAACAAGTGAAGACAAGTGACAAATAGAAGTGTCATATTTTTTCTTTAATTTAAATAAGCTTGCAAGAAGGTTCTATCTCCAACATTTCCCCGGGCGTTGAAACCAATGGTTTCAACCAGATTCTGAAGACACAGGCAAAGGGCAGATTCGGTTGAATGCCCGTCGAACGACTCCAGTAGACGTCCGAATGTCAGCTACACGGGCGATACCATCCGTTCCTGGGTGAACAGCCACGATCCGTCCAAGTCTCCACTTCAACGGAGGAAGATCGTCTTCCTTGATCACCACCAAGGAGTTCAGCATCAAACCATCCTTGCAGGAACGCCATTTGGAGCGTTGTTGCAATTCTGCAACATACTCCTTGCTCCATCTGCTCCAGAAATGCTGGCGAAGCTGCTCGATCCTCTGGTAACGAGACAGATAATTGGCAGAGCTATCCTGGTAATTAGGTTGCGGCAAAGAAGTAAGTGGCCGTCCCACAAGAAAATGTCCTGGCGTGAGCGGAGTATAATCTGCAGGATCTGAAGACAACGGCGTCAATGGACGAGAGTTCAAGATGGCTTCAATCTTGGTTAGTGTGGTGTACAGCTCCTCAAAAATCAAGTTACAATTTCCCAACACTCTCTGAAGGTGATACTTTGCTGACTTGACACCCGCCTCCCAGAGTCCACCGAAATGTGGGGTGTAGGCGGGAATAAAATGGAACCTTATTCCGTCGTTTGCTGCACTTTCACCCAAGGACAAACTATTTAATTTTAAAAATTTGGAAAGGTCGTTGTATGCACCGACAAATGAGGTACCGTTATCGGAAAAAATATCAGCAGGTTTACCTCTCCGAGAAATAAACCGATACAAAGCCAGTAAATAACTATTGCTAGTTAAATCACCAACGAGCTCCAAATGAATGGCCTTGGTTGTGAAACAAATAAAAATAGCGACATACACCTTTACTAACCTACATCCACGGCCCTGGCGACTAGCACACATAATAGGGCCAGCGTAATCAACGCCTGTGCTTTCAAAGGGATAACCTGGACGAAGGCGTTCTCGTGGTAAGTTACCCATTAAGGGAGCTACAACCTTACCCTTCATACGGTGACACAAAACACACTTATGATAACAGGCTTTCGCCAACTTGCGTCCTCCTATGGGCCAATAAGTTTCCCTAATGGAAGCTAATAATAATTGTGGGCCAGCATGCATCAGCCTTTTATGCTCAAAATTAAATAATAGCTTAGTGAAATCATGAGTGGACTGTAATAAAATAGGGTGTTTCTTACTATAAGCAAAATTAGAGTTATCGAGACGTCCTCCTACTCGCATTACATTATTATCGTCTAAATAAAGATTAAACTTTAGAAGGGCGCTCTTTTTAGGTAAACTCTTTTTGTTCAAAAATAATTGGTATTCAGAAAATGACTGAATCTGACTCTTAATAATGATTAATAAATCGTAATACGTAGGCAACATATCGTACGAGCCGTGTGTAATTGGAATAACGACTAAAATCAATTAAAACTTCAGGTTTCGAATCGTTTACAACATGTAATATGATTTTAGGTCGAGTCTCCGGTAACGATTGTAGTCCTGGGCTCGTAATTTGAGAAGGCCATTCAGACGAATCTAGTTTTAAAAAATCTGGTCCTTTCCACCACAGATCTGACTCCTGCAGATCACTAATATCCATGCCACGAGATATTAGGTCTGCTGGATTCTGATCTGTTGGGACGTGCCTCCAAGTACAGTTACCCGACTTATCCAAAACCTCAGCAACGCGGTTGCGCACAAAGGGCTGAAGTCTGGTAGGCATCATCTGTAACCATCCCAAGACAATGGTTGAATCAGTCCAACAATAGACCCGACTGATCTTCACTCGAAGTGAGCTCATCACCTTCTCGTGAAGACGAGAACCGACTACCGCACCACATAACTCCAGTCGCGGAATTGTCGTAGGCTTGATGGGAGCAACTCGACTCTTTGCCATTAACAAGCGAGCCATGTACTCACCCTTAGCATTAACACTGCGAATGTAGACGCAAGTACCGTACGCGGACTCAGACGCGTCTGTGAAAATATGGAGTTCTAACTCCGTAAATGAATTGCAGACTACAAGTCGCGGAATGCGAACATGATTTAAAAGAGGTAAAGATTTAATAATAATCTCCCATTGTTTACAAATCTCATTAGGTAATGGTTGATCCCATGATAATTTATCTATCCACATTTTCTGTAGTAAAATCTTCATAGTAATAACAATAGGACTTAACAGACCTAAGGGATCAAAGATTCGCGCTATAACGGAAAACAAGTCACGCTTTGTGTACCTAGTCGAAGATTTAGTCAGACCTATAGGAAACCCTATCTCATCAGTGCCGATATGCCAACAGAGACCAAGCAACTTTTCTGGCTCATTTTGTCCAATGTTCAAATCGAATGACGCAGAGACAGCATTCGACAATAATTGAGAATCATTTGACTTCCACTTTCTCAATGGCATACATGCCGACGCAAGCGCTTTGGTGACTTCAGTGCGAATGAACTTTACTTCATCTAAGTCATCCCCTCCGGTCAGCAAGTCGTCGACATAGAAGTCATGTTGGATGATTTCCGATATCTTAGGGTTCCTACAGTCGAGTCCTACTTGTTTAAGGCATCGTGTCGCAAGGAATGGCGCACTGGCCGTATCGTACGTGACGGTGTTTAATTGATAAACATTAATAGGATCACTAACATTATCACGCCAAACAATCTGTTGTAAATATCTGTCCGACGGGTGGACGACTATTTGTCTATACATCTTCTCCACATCCGCAGATAAAACATACTTGTGGACTCTAAAGCGAAGAAGTATAGATAATAGACCGTCCTGTACGGTTGGCCCAACCATCTGTAGGTCATTAGAGGACACTCCCGTCGAAGTAGGAGAACTAGCGTTGAAAACAACACGAAGTTTGGTCGTGGTACTCGATTCGCGTAAAACTCCCATATGTGGAATAAAATAACCCAAACATAAATTAGGTTTATTAATTTTTGTCATATGACCAAGTAACTCGTATTCTGACAAAAAGTCATGATACATTCTACTAAAGTTCGTCTTAACCTTTAATTTACGCTCTAAAGAATGTAAACAATGTGTGGCTTTATTAAAAGAATTTCCTAAAATTGAAGGATCTTTTTTAAGGGGGATGCGAACACAAAAACGACCATCAGACAATCGTGTCGTATTTGTAACGAAATTGTCTTCACACAATTTCTCTTCAGGCATATAAGAATTGGAAGACTTCGCATTCACCTCCTCTAATTGCCAAAACTTTGTCAATTCTGACTTAAGGTTTTCCCAGTCACCATCGCTGTCGGAAACCATTTTAGACATATTGCATTTTACGTCATTCGTCAGCAGTGAGATAGTATTCTGAGTAATTGGACCGGAAACTATCCATCCTAGACCTAGGGTTTCACATAATATTGGTTTCCCGGTACCTAACTTTAGTCTTTGAGATCCTAACAAATCCCAAAAAAGATCAGCGCCGATTAAAATATCAACATCGGCAGGGTTATAAAAAGTAGGATCAGCTAAAGTAATATTCGAGGGCAAGTCGAAATCAGAAATATTTATCTGACGACACGGAACACTACTCGTAATGAATGGAAGAACAAAACAATTTAGTTCGAATACAAAGCTATCATCTAATGGCGTACCCTTAACCCGACATATTTTACCTACGTGCGAAGTGACGTTATTGATTCCAAGGATTGATCTATCTACCTGACTAGTTATTAAGTTAAGTTTATTGCACAACCTATCTGTTATGAGTGAAGACGGTCTACCACTATCGAGCACCGCGCGAGCGTACACACCCATTGTGGTCTCTTAATTTGATCAAAGCGGTCGATAAAAACACATCTCGTTGCGTATGACCACACGGAGATGCAATGTTTGCGGATAAAGCTACGTTATTCGTTTCAGTCGTAGCAGACAAGTTATTCATCGAATTACCACTAGGTATATTCGATACAGTGCCATTAGAATGTACGTGAACTAATGTGTTGTGCCTACGTTTGCATAGTTTGCAGCCTGGTTTTTTACATTTGTTAGCATAGTGTCCGGAACGAAAACAGTTAAAACATACCTTATAACTAGGTAATGATTTGAGACGGTCATCGTTACTCAATGCGAGAAACTGTGGACAATTATTTAATGTGTGATCGTTGTTATTACATTTAGGACAAGGTTTAGAAGCTGAGTCAGTGCTAGAATTAATAGGAGATTGTGCTACCATTGACTTGATCTTAGGACCTGGTCTCGATGAGGTCGGCTCGATTGCGTAAGAATTGCATAAATGCGTTAAACGTGATTAAGCCATCCTTGTCTATCCTACCTTTGCACTCCTCCCACTCACGATAGGTTTTTTGATCAAGTTTTCGTGTGACAATGTAGATTAAAAGTGTATCCCAGTGTTTCACGGGCTCCCCTAATGACTCTAAAGTTCGCAAGTCTTTATTTAACTGATCGATCAAATTCTTTATGGCAACAGAAGATTCTTTTGTAATTGATTCAATAGTAAATAATGAACTTATATGATTCTGAACTAGTAATCTTTTGTTGTCAAACCGATCACATAACAATGACCATGCCACAGAGAAAAACTTACTTGAAGAAAACTCAATGGATTTGATAACTACAGCAGCTGTTCCCTCAAGTGATGCTCGAAAATAGTGAAACTTATTGATTGCGTGTATGTCATCATTACAATGAATTAGGCTAGTAAAGGTGTCGCGGAATTCAAGCCAATTACAATATAATCCGCTAAACTTTGGTAACTGAATCGTCGGCAATTTAACCGGCTGCTTTATGCTAACACGAGTACTTTTACAACTTTCCATCTACTATCTTTATTGTAGTCAGTCAGAATATTCTGGGCTCTAGATAAGGATTTATAATAAATAGACTCAAACTCGGAACGCTGAGAATATTGTAAGTTGATGTCGTCAACAATGCATTCTAGACGTAACTGTACCTTATCATACTGCTCATACAACGCCTCTATCTTGCCCATGCGCAACTGCAACTCGGACACATCACAGCTAGATAGCTCCTTGTCCTTGAATGAGTCCAGGAAATTGAGGAAACTAGTCAAGCGACCTTTGAAGCTGCCTCGCTTCTTAATTAAATCCCTTTCCTCAGACATTCTGGGAGACGAGTGTTGTCAACCTGGCATTGATACAGGAATATAAAAATAAAACCAACAATATAATTTCAATAATTATACGCCTAGCTGTAGTCTATGCCCTTTCTGACTGCTAACTATAATTTATAACAATGACTTGTACTAATATCTAACAATCAAATATTTTTATTATGTCAAGATACTTGTTAAAATTAATACCACTGTTAAGTAGTTATGTAATTAGTTACAGCTTAATATAATGTAAGTTTAATAATGTAGCAAAAATAGCTAACTATACTGTTAAAAGTATGAGTTTAAACTTAACATTGCTGTTGAATAAAATACTAATCACAATGCAACAAAGTACCTAATGATTTTACTCAAACACAATATAATTGGTAATTTAATAAAATAGTACTGACCTTAGTATGACTACTTATCAAAGAGATTTAAAGAGATATAATAGAGCGGCTATCAAGAGAAATGTCTTAGGAAAACTGTCATCCTATCTCTCAGTGACGCCCTCTAGCTTTGAATAGCAATCACGCGAATTAAATTTGTCAAAATTTGTATAAATTTAACTATTGCTCGGTAGGTGGCCAGGGGTTCTACCATGATATGTTAAAATGTCAGTACTACGAACGAAAAAGGATCTAACAGTTCGGTTTAGGTCGTAAAATAGATCACGTTAAGAGCTCGTGGTAGAAGCTTCAGTGTGTGCCAGAGGCGTAGCTTGGGAAGGAGAGGGCGGGCTATGGCCCCAGGCGGCATACCAAAGGAGGCGGAAGAAAGCGCCAATTTTATTTATTTGGAAAAAAAAATCTTAGATAATCGAAATTGCGAGCGTAATGTTACGTACGTGCCAAGCAAATTTTGATGTCTATGTTAAGTCTACCATCATGCTGCAGCAGGTATATTGCTTTTTATTAATCCCAGTTCATTCTCTGACGTAACAATGTCGGATCAAGCTCAATCATGACTTGGCACTCAGTGTGTTCACGCTGACGCGATTAAACACGCGCATACCGACCTTGGGCCAATGCTCGTATGCGCAAGGCAAGTGACGTGACTCTTAAGGTGTTGTGGAGGTCTCAGTTTGACCACATTGGCCGAATAGGGAACAAACCCCGTTGGTAGTAAAGCGTTTTGGTCCCCAGCAAACTCGAGTGAATCGAACTTCTGACGTCCCTCACCTCCACCACTGCTGAAACCCGACGGGTCCCTGGCTCACACCGCTGAGGAGAAAGCAAACTTAATTGCTTCTCTTATTGCGGAATCTTCGCGTCTGAATTCCGCGACGGGATACCTGCGGTCGTTCTTAATACTTTTTCGTCGTTAGTCGTTCTTAAACATAATAAACATCAAAGGGCGGCGTATTTCTGGTCGACCCCAAGCGGCGGAAACACACGCTACGCCACTGGTGTGGGCTAGGTAAGGTTAAACTTTTCAGCAATAGATGGCGCTATCATAAAATCAGCAAATGTTCTAGAACTATTCATGGAAATTGTTGAATTTTAATTAATTACTGCGTAAATACCAAGAATATTTACGAAAATAAACCGAAGTTAGGTCCAACAATTTTACCATAACAAGATTTGCAATAGCGTAATGCGCAACTCGGCATATTTTCTCAGAAAGTGATTTTCTTTTAGTGCCTAAAGCGGATACAAACATGACTTGACGTGTAGGGGTGTCATACTAGACTGAGCGACTTGTTACTCACAAGTAACAAGTTTCGGATTTTGACTCTTGTTCGCTATGTCCTGTCTATTGGTAGTATATATTTAATGTCTTTGCTACTTATATATACTACCTGAGTGTTGGGTGACGATATTAGCGTAATTATAACTGTACACCACTAACTAACTTGCTTGAAATCAATCCAGTTCTCCAGCAGTGAACCCATGAACCTCCACTCAGCGTGGAAGTCAGTCTCTATTCTTTTTCTTGAAAATAATCGCTGATCTTCTTAATTATATTTCATCCGGCTCGTTATGGACCATGTGCGAGAATTATGGGTATTCTGATGAAAATCAATGACTGGATGCTCAAAGCAAATTAGTTTTTAATTATTTTCGGTGAACAAAATATTTTACAAAAAACAAGTGAAGACAAGTGACAAATAGAAGTGTCATATTTTTTCTTTAATTTAAATAAGCTTGCAAGAAGGTTCTATCTCCAACAGCGATGGTGTGGCCGACGATGGAGCACGCTTACCTAGAAGCAACCTATTGACTCTTGACTTAAAGATATAAAATGGTTATAGCCATCGATATAATATGTACTACGTACTAGATAAGGCGTGCTGAACACTCACTTCAAACGAATCCGTTGCACTGAATTCTAGGCAAATTGACATTGATGACTTTAGTGGAATTTTGACGTTCATACAGTGTGAGAGCGGCGCCTATAAATTCAAAAGAAAGTGAATTTGGGACGTAAATAATAATTCAGTAGTCATGAAAATAAAATAATTGATTATTCAAGCAATTTAATAGCTTCAAATTTCGTAATAGTACCTATGTTAGAAATTATATTATTTTATTTAAAAGGTTTTCCATTTTACAATCGTAGACTAAAACATGCAGATGTTCCCTCCCACAAAAACCGGGTTATTACCTACATCTGCTTTAGTGAACACGAACTTTGCGTGATGTTTTAATACGTTTGTTTTTTTTTTTTTTAATTTTTTATTTACATAATATTTTTTCTTCTTTGTATAAATAATATTTATGTCCGTCAAATTCAATAATTGTGAATAGGAATACGTCTGTTTTTCGATACAGTAAAAACTCAGCAAGAAATGCCAGCAAATCATTGAGTATCAGTTTTCATCGCTAAGTTTTGTGGGTAAGCATTCTGTCATTCATAAGCACTGAGGTATTACGTACCTACCTAGATATTATGTATACATAGATTAGTATTCAAATATAAATTAGGTTATTTGAATTTGTAGTCATATGTGTAATATAAGTGATACATCACTTCATCATCATCACTGATGATCATTACTGTTATTGAGATTTAGTCCGTCATAAACTATAATTATATTTCAAGTTTGTTTACTCTGGTCAGCCGAAAAGAGAAAAATTGATAAAATATCCGATACCGATGATCTTCTTGGCTTTCTTCTCAATCGGCTCTAGTGCAAAAAGTTGGTATTCGGCAGACCTATCCCAAAGATGAGTGCAGTACTTCATACACGATCGAACTTGCGCTTGATAGAGATTGAGTAGCTGTTCCGGCGTGAAATACCGTCTCACCTTTGCTAAGGCCCCCCATTTTTTGACAGCCGATTGAGCTTTTGCGTCGATGTAGGAGGCGACATTGAAGGTAGATGGCAGCTTTACCCCAAGAAGATCAAGCTAGTCGGTTATCAGCACTGGTACACCCCGGAAAGATGGAGCCGGGTAGAATTGGCTCTGTTTAGCGAAAGAAAGACACGACTGGGTTTTAGTAGCATTGAACTTGATCAGTTTTCAATCTACGAAAAAATTCAGGACACAATTTATTATGTAAGTGATTTTCGACCCGAATAAAAATAAAATGAGTAGATTTTTTTTTTTAATTTATTCTTATTTATATAATCGGATATCGGTAAAAGTGTTTCGTAGAGTAAGTGGGCGGAGCGTCGTACATTTAGCACTCGTGCACACAATGACATGACGCGCACGCATTATAAATCGCAACTGGCGATTTTGATTTTTTAACCTTTTGAATACCGTAATTAGAGACACAATAGAAAGACAATGAAAAAGCGAACGCCCGGTTCACTTGGGGTTTAATGAATTAAAGAGGTTTATTAAAAAAGTTATTCTGAATAACACTTAAAAAAAAACTAAAATAATAAGTATTATTATTAATCAGGTATCGTATTTTTATATGTTTATTAACGAGTTTTATAACAACCTCCTGAAATTTTGTGTAGATCCAAAACTGCACCTTGTATACAAATTATACTGTGTACTTGAAATGGAGAAAATCATTTTTGCATGGGATTTTTATATATTTCTTAGCTCCCGTTTTATATTTAACAAGATGTGATTAGAGCATATGTTCGTACAGCACTACGAGGGCACAAGAGTAATGCAACACCACCAGTTCAAAACTGACAAAGAATTTAAGCGCTTGGAAAAAAACTATGGTTGCTCAGCTTTTATTTCGTAGCAGAACTTCTCACCAGATTTATATATGTCACCGTAAAATTGCAAAAGCCCCGCCGTAAAATTTTAAAATATTCGAAGAAATTGTATTTTTTTTTCTAAATAAGATAGGGCGCGAAAGATGGAAGGAGTGGAGGGAGGCCTTTGCCCAGGAGTGGGATAGAACAGGCTAACAAACAAAAAAGGTAGGGTTTACCTACGTAGAAAATTAATGGATTTCGATATGATTTATTGTACACAAAACTATTTTAATAATATATCGAAAAATTATAATCTAATAAAGATTTACTGCAATCTTAAGGAGCTTGTAATTTTCCGGTGACATATACCTACACACAGACTGCCAAACTTATAACTCCCCATAACCATAATAGAGGGCCTAGTGCGAATTCGTTTTACGTTTACGCGATCGACACGTTTATGACTTTCGGCGCTCTGATTGGCCCGCTCCAAGCTCTTAACCAATCAGAAAGACAAATGCGGTAAACGCTTCGATGCATTACCGTAAAAACAAGTTGCATCCAGGGAACAAGTACAATGGTACATTGTTCATAAACTGTAGGTACTTAAATTCAGTAAAATCCGGTATCAGTAGATGCCTACAGATGATGTAATTAATTAACAACTGAGAAATGCTCCGGATTACACCCAAACAACAAATTGATTTAACCTTGTTGGCCTAGTAAGAAATTAATCCCAGACTTCTGGCTTGATCAAGAAGGTATGTACTGTGGCTTTAATGTGGTTTACGGTGGTCGCAAATGGTCCCCTGTAATTGCTTCAAACGGGGCTCTAACGAAAACAGGAAAATTCCTTCTGTCCTTGACTTTGTCCGTCTTAATTTTCCTACATTTCTTGATTGTGTAAGCACTTATCGTTTTCGTGCGTTTGTAGGCCATTGTTTCTGCCATACTTAATTAAGTTTTTTTTTATGTACATATGTATTAAAGTGTATAAGTTTCTTATGTATATATTTTGTTATGTTATTACAAATAAATTCATTTATTCGTTAGAAAAAAAAAGATTTTTCAATAGTTATTTTTCTATGATATTCAATTATTTATTTACTAACAAGTACTTGTACAACATTACGGAGGAAATCCTAGACAATGTACATTGCCTTGGATTTCCAAACTTATACTTAACCTTAAAAATACATTTCATAAAACAATAATTAAAAATTTAATATACAAATAAAAAATATACGTATATACACTGAAACAATAGCACAAAACAAATAAAACAATGTTTTACTAATTTAAATTACTGCAAACCCACCTGATGGTAAGCAGTGATGCAATCGTACAGAATCGAGATAATACAAAGGTACTATACAGGGTGTATTGGACTAGGGTGATCATATTTTACAGGACATAGGCCTCTCTCAAGTGATGATTTTTGCACTATAAAAAAAAAGTGATCCCTTAACGATCAATCCCGCGACCCTCACCTGGTTATCGGTCCACCTTGGTCCAGTTTCCATTATATCATGTATCGACTCCCAGTCAAGCTGGGTGCAGCTGGATGTGGCTTAGCGTGCTTACCAAGGCACAGAGGCTTTTTGGTATATTATGATGTCACCCATCCATAGACAGACCTCGGCATGCGTTGCTTAACCTTGAAGATCGATCGTGTATATTATTTAATAACTGCAGGTTTTTTCTCGATGGCTTTGCACTCACCTCTCCTTGGTCGTGTAATTTATTGGGAAAAGATTAACTCCTATAAATAATAATATTTCTGTTTATTATTTGTTATAAAGAAACTACAAAATGTTTTTTTTTTGTTCTAAGTTTTTCTTTAGTTGTCAAAATAATCCTCCCTACCGAACTTCAAACATGGTGAACAATTCTAACAGAAATTAGCCTTGGCTGTGTAAGTAATAGATATTATAGTACACAAGCTTGTACGTAATCATAGGTGCACTCGACTATACGTCATTTCCGAGGCACGGAGGTGACTACCATTTATCAAAACTCCGGGCTGCTATACAAAGTTCAAAGCAATGTTAACCCGATTCAGGAATCGAGACCAATGATATATTTTAATATACATTCACTGTTTGTGTACCTTTTTGTTAAAAAAAAAACGTTTCCCGTAGAAATTACAAGGAAAAAAAATTACTTCTGTATCGTGGGTGCGTTCACAAACTTATAAACTTGCATACGCTATAGGTACACCCAGACCTGGAACAATAATCTGTAGGCCATACAAACATTATGTATTTGTTCCATGCGAGAATCGAATTAGTGACATGAAGCGCAGCAGCCGTGAGAGTCAAAATGACGGGTGTACCACAGCGAATTAAATTATAGTAATTACCGATAAAATGTACCTAAAATGTACTATTCAGTACCTAGCTCTAAAATATCTGTACGGCTTTCAGAATGAAATTATTTCAAAATTAACGTACACCCGCCAAATTGACTTTCACCATCTGCCGGGTGTACCTACATGGCATTTATCCAGATTAGAAATCCACTGAACATGATAGAAATCGCACTAATAGTTTCACTGATTTGAATTTTAGATTAGAAACAGCTCAATATTAAAAAAAAAATCCCTGTGAAAGTTAATGGGCTTTGAAAAATAAAAGCAACATTGTAAACAACAACAATTTAATTGAAAAAAGAATTGAAGGTTCTTATTAATAATTAATTATAGTATTAATTATATTTATAGTTAAAAATTCAATGAACAACAAACTGGGTAGATTAACAAAAATATTTTGCAGTATTGTCTTCAATTTATGAATATGGATATGAAAATATAATATCTATGGTATGTGTACATATTATGACTGAGGTGACGCTGACAGTACCATCAACATTTAGCCTACATTCTAATGTTCTATTAATAGTTCGTGGTCATTGACTATCACAATCAATGAATCAGACTGCCATAGTGTGTTCCATAGTACGCCCGGAGGACACGGTCCACCGTGCTCCAGCATACGATAGACCCAGCAGGGTCGAAGCCTACTGGGGCCATTGGTTCGCTTCTGAAAGGAAAACCCGGCCCTGGAATGAAGGCAATGAGGGAACTAGGAGTGGGTTTTAGTTAGTAAAAGTCTGCCCCACCCAAGGCAGGTGTCGTTGGATGATTTCCCACCTTAAAAAAAGAATGTTCCGTAGTAGGTATGTTCCATAGTGTGTTCCATTGTGTGTTCTATAGTTTATCCACAGAACTAACAAAACTAACTTGGGTTTTAGTCAAAGTGACATTGCAAAGGATTGTCAAGTTATTCCAAACCCATGCGCCTAGATGCTTTCCCTTGTGCAATTTATATCATCACCCCTAAACTCAAAATAGTGTCCGTAGGAAAATACACTCAAGCAATCGACGTCTTCTACACCGTTAAATTTTTATCGTTTTAATCCCGTGGAGGGTCGATCCCGTACATGAAACACTATCGATTTGTAATGATAAAATTAAAAAATAATGTACCTTTTTTAAACTCGTACTAATTTACGTAGGTATTTACGATTTTTTTTTTTAATCTTCAGCTGAGCGAGTCCATGACCTGTAGTAGTCGGCGTTGTGTACTAACTGCCTACAGGTCATTAGACGGGATCAGCTGACGTTTTCTTAAAGAAATTAATTTCGTACATGCGTAAATTAATACGAGTTTTTTAAAAAAGTTACTTTTTTTAAATTTTATCTTTACAAATCGATAGTGTTTTATGTACCGGATCGACCCTCCACGGGATTAAAACGATCAAAATTTAGTCGTGTATAACCAAAACTTTGAATACATGTGACATCCACCAACACGCACCGGGCCCGCGTGGTGAATTATGGTCCATTTTTTCTTTAAAAAGGTGGCCCGAGTCCCGTTAATGTGAACATTATAAGGCTGCTAGTATGTAAAAATGTAAGCGATTGTCAAATAGTTTGGGATTTAGACTATTAGAAAAAAAAACTCTTGAAATCTTCTTGTATAGGTACTGCTGTTGTGATAGCGTCACCTGATATAATTCTTGTTACTTATGCTATATCGACTTACTTTAGCATTGATAACGGTTTTTTAGCAAAACTCTAGGTATCATAAATATTATATTCTATCAAATAGTGTACTTTAAAGTTAATCTACTAACAAATGACATTATTAGAAACGAGGTTTTATGAATGACCCTGACTGTTTGAAATTTTATTAAAAGATAAAAATCTCTTGCATTAGGTAATATAAATAAATAATAGCAAAATTATGCTAATGAAATTTATTAGTCCAATTTAAAAAAACACCTCGCCAGTTTATTGCTATTAAAGCTATAATAATTATTATCTAACAGGAAGAGAAAAACGTTAATTTAACAATATACAGATCAGTAATTAAGATTAGTAGAAAATAAAACTCGTAATTCTTTTCACCCAAAAAAAAAATACCATTATTAAAATAGTCAAGCTGGTAAGTAATTTTCAAAATGTTTTCAACATTTTTAATTATCTACAAACAAAAATAAACAAGCTAACAATGGATCCTTTTCTTGGAAAGGCATCCAAATGAGTTGCCAGAAAACATGATCTTAATTTCGATGTATCAATTACAGAGCTAATTAGGTAGAAGATTCAACATCGTATTAAAAATGGTAAAACGTTATGATTCTATCCATAAAAGTTTATTACAAAATCTAGCGTCTTAGATCATTATATTACAATAACTTATATTAAATTGAGTTTTTGATTTATTTCATTTTTTAATACCAAAATGTTTACCACTGGTATTTGTTTGCACTCTTATTTCAACATTTTGATTAGGTTTGAATGAGCTGACTGTACCAAATCTAAATTGGTATTCGTTCTGAATGGAAAATAAATATGATTTCAAAAGAATATAAGTGGTATTCGTTTTTGGTATTAGAATAGAAAAAAAATAGTTTTTGTAGAAAACTAGACTATAATTTACACATATTATACATATTTTATAACTTGTCATCGCACATATGAAAGTGTCTCTCATCGGGTTCACCTCTCGGATTCATTCGCACTGCGTTGCCGTTCGTTATCAGTTCTGTAGCATTCGAGTGATCTGTCAACAGAAAGAAAATCGATTACCATCGTCATTTTTTACACTAAGGGTGAGTTGCACCATTTAACTATAAAGATAACAAAGCTGTTAACAGTTGTCAAATCGTCGAATTGACCAATAGGCGGCCGTTTCACGGCTGGTTAAGGTTTGGCTATCATTATAGATAAATGGTGCAACTCACCCTAAAGCTTAAACTACATTAGACCGACGCACACGTGTAATACGCCTGATTTGTACGTAGAACGACGACACGTGGCGACGCGTGGCGTGACTCAAGTGTAGCTTTACAAGTCTAGTAGTAGTTTCCATATAAAATGTATAGAAACCGATGCGCCCAGATCGGCGTTTGTGCCACATGTGTGCGCAGTGTAGTAGCTAGCTTTAATCTTTCAAAACCTTAAATAAATGAATCTATTTATAGTCGACGAATTAAAAATAGCTATGGATAACCAACCCCCCCTGAATATAATTTCAGCATATGCGCCACAATCTGGATGTAGCGTTACCGAAAAAGAGGCGTTCTGGGATGATTTTTAAGATCTTCTTAATACAATGGCACAAAACGAAACTAAATATATCGAAGGCGACTTAAACGGCCACGTGGGGAACCCTAGCGCTGCGTACAAAGAAATACATGGGGGATTTGGATATGGGTCAAGCAACAGCGATGGTGAGCGGATTTTAGAAGTCTGTGCAAGACATGACTTGGCAATAGTTAATACATACTTTGTAAAGAAACCGGAACATCTAATTACATACAAAAGTGGAAATAAGCAATCTCAAATAGATTTCATCCTTATAAATAGGAAACTATTAAAAACTTGCAAAGATTGTAAAGTTATACCGGGAGATTCACTAACGTCACAACACAGAATTTTGGTCAGCTGCATAAGGTTATCCAAGTCCATAAAACGTAATTCAGTGAAAACTCCAAAAATCAAATGGCACCTATTAAACACTGAAAAAGGAGCCGAAATGATACAAAAGGTCCGGAACATACTGATGGAAGATATGGAAAACAACAGCAACAGCACAGCAGAAGAAATGTGGTCTAGATTCGAGAAACTATGCTTAAAAGCGGCGGAAGAATCCCTTGGAAAATCAAATGGGAAGCTTAACATTGATAAAGACCCTTCGTGGTGGAACGATGAAGTTAAGAAATCCTTAAGGGACAAAAAAGAGCGCTTCAGACAATGGCAGAGTTCAGGGTTAGACGAGGAGCGTGTGCTGTATATAACTGCTAAGAAGTTCGCCAAACGTACAGTAGCTGAGCAGAGACGTGATGCAAGGGAAAACTTCTATCATAGGCTTGAAAGTGCTACAAACGATAGGGAAATATTTAAGCTGGCGAAACAACGTCACAAGAGCAGTTTAGATATTAAAATTACCAAATATATCAAAGACAACCACGGACAACTATTAACTGATGATAATAAGATCAATGACCGATGGCATCAGTATTACAAACATCTATTGAATGAGAGATTTTCGAGCCAACCTTTGCAAGCTATCCCAGGAGTGGCTGGACCGCTGAATAACATCGAGGTTAAAGAGGTGGCAAACGCCCTCAAGAAAATGAAAAATCATAAAGCCGTGGGACCGGATAATATACCCGCTGATCTGTGGAAGCTACTGGGACCAATAGCGGTGGGATGGCTAACAAGGATCTTTAATGCAATACTCAAGTCCAGAAAAATTCCTAAAGCTTGGCGCCATAGCTATCTAGTACCATTTTATAAAAATAAGGGAGATGTGAGTAGCTGCAGTAATTACAGAGGTGTCAAGCTTACCTCTCATACGCTCAAAATCTGGGAGCGCGTACTCAGTAATAGACTTGAGAAACTTGCAACCATATCTGACAGTCAGTGTGGATTCGCACCGGGAAAGTCCGCAACAGATGCAATCCAAATCCTGACAATATTACTGGAAAAGCACCGAACCAATAAAGAGGACCTCCACCTTGTGTTCATAGACCTAGAAAAGGCATTTGATAGAGTTCCACGGGAATTAGTCTGGCAGGCCATGAGATCGCAAGGGGTCCCGAAACACTATATTGGTTTAGTACAGGATATGTATGAAAACGTTAGCACTCAGGTGAGAGGCCCGGCGGGGTTAAGCGAATCGTTTGAAGTTGGAGTGGGGGTGCATCAAGGATCAGCACTTAGTCCGTTCCTGTTTAACTTAGTGATGGAATATCTAACAAAGGACATCCAATCCCCACTACCTTGGTGCCTGTTGTACGCGGACGATGTTGTTCTGGCGGATAGATCTGCGAGTCAGCTGCAGATCAATTTCCAACATTGGCAACAGGCGCTAGAAAACCACGGTCTTCGTATTAGTCGCAGTAAGACCGAATACATGAGATGCAGTTTTGGTGATGAGAACACGCCTGACACCGATATCTCCATTGATGGTCAACCATTGTCCAAAGTCACCCATTTCAAGTATCTTGGTTCGATACTGTCTGAGAACGCCAAAATAGACTTAGATGTAGCTCATAGAGTCAATGTCGCATGGTTAAGATGGAGAACCTTAACAGGAGTACTCTGCGATAACAGTATGCCAATAAAACTGAAGGGCAAAGTCTACAAAACGGCTATCAGACCCGCCATGCTATATGGCACTGAATGCTGGGCGATGAAAAAGACTCACGAGAACAAACTGCACGTCAACGAAATGAAAATGTTACGATGGTCAGCGGGCGTTACGAGACTTGATAAGGTACGCAACGAATACATCAGAGGCTCCTTCAAAGTTGCACCCATAGCAGATAAGTTGTCAGAGAAACGTATGCGCTGGTTCGGACATGTCATGAGGAGGGACGAAGAGTTCCCCGTAAAGAAGGCCTTAGCGATGCCGGAAAGAAAAAAAGGAAGAGGGCGCCCTCTAGCTACGTGGTGGACAACCGTGTCCAAAGATCTGGAACGGGCTCAGCTGGATGCACAGATAACCCAGGATAGACTATCCTGGCGCCTAAAGACGAGGAGAGCCGACCCCAAATAAAGGGATAAGGCAAGGAAGAAGAAGAAGATTTATAGTCGACGAATTCGTGAACAATTCTTATCGTTTCCATTCACAAACAATTTACATTTGGAAATTCAATGGCGTGGGATGTTAAGCCCATCGTTGCTATGTCATCATGTCTTGATGTACTTTATCAATTACGTAGATTTTTTATCAAAGAAAGAATCACAAGCTCTGAATTAAAATTTGTAAGGCAATACTTTCAACTGTATTTCGCAAAATACTTATTAGATAAATGTTTCAATAAAATCTTTCAGGACTTTTCCTTTAGGTTGTTATAAAACAAATTAATTTAAATCTACTTCTATTGTGAAATATATACGATATCATTAATATTCATTATATTTCAAGAGAAGAGGCAGAGGGAGGCCAAAGAAAAGATGGATGGATTGCGTGAAGAATGATATGAAAGAAAAGGAAGTTAGTAATAGCATGACGAGTGAAGAAAAAAACGTATTGCGCCGACCCCAAATAAGATGGGACAAGGGCAGGAAGAAGAAGATATTTCAAGAGAAGAATTCTTTGTAATTCTGAAATGAAAACTAAAATTCATGAACTCCTGAGCTGTCGAAGATAAAAAATAAGACCTGTCTGTTTGTTTTAATTTCCCAAAAGTAGTTAACCTCAGGTCAACGAGATAAGGCTTCAGTTTGTTTAGATACCAACTTTAAGACTGAGTACCTGAGCAAGAAAAATACTCTCTTATCTGAACTCTTTTATGTTACTAAAATTAATTTAATAAAGAACTTGACCCTCACAACTTAAGAAGAACAAATAAAAAAATATCACACTAGTATTGTAAAGGTGAAAGTTTGTTAGTGTATGTGTGTGAAGCAAGAACTACACTAGACCGACGCACGCTAATTTGTACATAGCTGCGCGTTGCGTGGTGTCGCGTCAGCGTGGCGTGGATCCAATGTAGCTCTGCAAGTCAAGTTGCCTTATAAAATATTTGCAGACCTTCAGGCCCAGATCGGCGTACGTTGGCCCACGTGTGCGCAATGTAGGTCTACCTTAATTGTATGGTGGTTACTCGTTTACGCTGCAAATTCATTTTCTTTTTCATTTGGATTTGAACCCGCGATCTACAACTCGTAATTCGCAGCCGTTACCTCTCGGCCACCACTGCTCTCTCTCCTTTTCATAGGTAATATTACAGATACTCAATTAAATTTCATTAGCATAGAAATCCAATACATTTTGATGCTTGTCAATCATTTTAATGAAAACCAATTCAACAATTGAAATTTACCGACATCAAAATGTTTGAACTATGATCAAATTACGAAAATCGAGAACAGTTATTATGATATAAACAAAAACATGGATTTAAATAATAGACAATTACTCAATGAAAATGAATGAGTAGAATTCACGGAATATTCTTGAAACTGTTACCATACTTGTTAGTAAAATATAAATAACGTGAACTTTGTGTAAAGGAGATCTGGCAATTCTGCCCGAGTTCTAACAGCAATAACGTAATATACCATAACCAATAGATAACCTTATGATAGATCCTTTCAAGGTAATCATTTTTTTTCCACAACTTTTCTGGATTATTGATACTTGAGGAGTTCCAGAGTAGAAAAAGGTTAGGATTATTTTTAATTCATTTTAAACAGACCAGTTTTTAGGGTTCCGTAGCCAAATGGCAAAAAACGGCACCTTTATAGATTCGTCATGTCTGTCTGTCCGTCCGTATGTCACAGCCACTTTTTTCCGAAACTATAAGAGCTACACTGTTGAAACTTAGTAAGTAGATGCATTCTGTAAGCCGCATTAAGATTTTCACATAAAAATAGAAAAAAAGCAATAAATTTTGGGGGTCCCCATACTTAGAACTGAAACTCAAAAATAGTACATTGTTATACTAGGGGTTTGTCCCGAGAAGGAGTTGGCGGCCGAGCGTAGCGAGGTCGCTAATTCGAGGGACTAAATTAGTTACTTTCACCCCGAGGTAAGCACTGTGCTTTTCATTACGAATACAAGGAAAGTAAAAATAAAATAAAAAGTTTGTAAAACCTGAGTCGTTGTACCTATGATTTTAGGTAGGTATCTTTCTTCAGATTTAGGCGGGTATTCCACTACTGCTTTAACCTCTTCTCTTATGAAATTAGGTGTTAAATCACTATTTTAATCTGATAAACATAACGTGTAAATAATACAAATCTCTGCTGTACGAAAATGTAAACAAAACTCTACAACTCAAAAAACCCAAGACGGATTGCCATTTTCCCGCCATTTTGTTTTTTTTTTTCTGTGGCCGGCCAGTTATTCAGCCTTTATTTCTCATAACTGAAAAATTAGAAATTAATTGTATTTTTTTTTAAATAATGTATTTAGAAATAATTGAAAAAATAAGTCACTTAAAAATAAAATATTATTGAATCAATACGTATATTTAAGTTATTTCAATTTTATATCGCGCTGTAATCGACTGGCTGTATAAAAATTTGCAACATGATTCAATAGAAATGTGAAGATAGAACTAGTTTTTTTTTAATAATTTGACAGCTGTCAGTTGAAAGTAAAACTCCCTAGGGATGAAAAGTAGTACTTTCAACCCGCTCCTGAGGCAACTTCAGACCTACTTTCAGAGTATGAGTAATGAAATAGTACATTGTTACACTAGGGGTGAAAGTAACTCATTTTGTCCCGAGAAGGAGTTGGCGGCCATGCGCAGCGAGCTCGCTAATTCGAGGGGTTAAATGGGTTACTTTCACCCCGAGGTGAACACTGTGCTTTTCATTACGAATACGAGGAAACTAAAAATAAAATAGAAAAATCGTAAAACCTGGGTCGTCGTACCTATGATTTTAAGTAGGTATCTTTCTTCTGATTTAGGCGGTAAAAGGTATTCCACTACTGCTTTAGCCTCTTCTCTTATGAAATTAGGCGTTAAATCACTATTTTAATTTAATAAACATAACGTGTTAATACAAATCTCTGTTGTACGGAAATTTAAACAAAACTCGAAATAATCAACGACTGATTGCCACTTTCCCGCCATTTTGTTTTTTTTTTTCTGCGGCCGGCCAGCTATTCAGCCTCATTAATGAAAAATTAGAAATTTATTGTAATCTTTTAAAAATAAAGTATTTTAAAGAAATAGTTATAGAACAAATAAATCACTTAAAATATAACGTTATTTAATTAATACTTGTTTTTAAGTTATTTCAATTTTATATCGCGCTGTGATTGACTGGCTGTATGGAAAATTGGAACATGGTTCAATAGAAATGTGAAGATAGATATCGTTTTTTTTTTTTTAATAATCTGACAGCTGTCAGTTGTGAAGTAAAACTCCCTAGGGATGAAAAGTATCACTTTTAGACCGCTCCTCAGGCAACTTCAGACCTACTTTCAGAGTATGAGTAATGAAAAATTTTTTTCATCATACCCATACGTGTGGGGTATCTATGGATAGGACTTCAAAAATGATATTGAGGTTTCTAATATTCTTTTTTTCCAAACTGAATAGTTTGCGCGAGAGACACTTCCAAAGTGGTAAAATGTGTCCCCCCCCCCCCTCTAACTTCTAAAATAAGAGAATGATAAAACTAAAAAAATATATGATGTACATTACCATACAAACTGCCAACGAAAATTGGTTTGAACGAGATTTAGTAAGTAGTTTTTTTTTTAATACGTCATAAATCTAAAAAAGTACCTACACTACTATTAAAACATCGATCAAAGTTACAACGAACTACAAGAACTTTTATATTATGTTGCTTGCTGCTACGGAACCCTTCATGGGCGAGTCCGACTCGCACTTGGCCGGTTTTTTTTAAATGCATGTTACTTCAAAACCTTTTTTAAGTTTTCATTTGTATATATTTTATATCGGTTAGGTGTCAATATCCTTAAGTCTCTAAAATAGAAGAACTATTCTTTATAGTTAATTAATTTAGTAAACAATACATCCTTAACTTTGGTGTCCAATCATTTACTTATGTAAATTCTGAACTCCAAATGGATTTAGAGTTGACAAAAATCTTGACAGAAGCAAAAATTGTTCTTGAAATCTCTTTCAATTATTTTATTATCGTCTCATGACAATATCCGTTTTTTTTTCAACTAGTAATGCGTGATAAATTCATAACTTCAGTTTGAAAAATTGTTAACATTCCTCTTTTATTAATTCCAAAGATACTACATTATTATCTTTATCACCCATTCTCTTTTATCCAAAAACCCATACTCAGTCGATAAGTCGGTTTGAAGCACCTCAAGGCAGGTTTTCAGACAAAAACCCTAACCTAAATAACTTCTAACTGTAAATTTGATGATGTAAAGTGGAGTAGAGTAGGATGGGTATGTCTTGGAGTATGGCTTAAAGTACAATAATTTTACGCAACAAGTAACACCTACGTAGATACCTAGAGCTCACATATAACAATTCTAGATAAGCATCACTCGGGGCTGGTTAGGTACCAAGTTGACTTGCAAATTAGGTTTACCAAATATGTATACAAGGTTAAGTATCTACCCCAGCTTTTAACGCAAATGGCTTTTGTTAGGCATCTAAAACACGTTGAACAATATGAAAAACACTTAAAAAACATGTTTCAGGTGCTTTGTAGGAATTTTATTCTTTTAATATTCAAATTCCGATATTGCTAAACCAAAAAAAAACTGGATTTGTAATCAGACTCATTGTTAACGTTACCAATATCGGACATGTACCTATCCTAATTTAAAATAGCTTTTAACATAGCTAAAGGGCATTGGTAACGTATATTTTTGAAGAGTAAGGGCCTTTTCTCATTGGGGTGTAAGTTTTTTTTTTGCAGTCAGGACATATTGTCACAAAATGAGTAATTGACTGAATAACCATGCGGTTGCCAGGTGAAATGGCAACCGACATATAATTGAATGTATTTCATTTATTTATTTAAACTTTATGTACAGTATACTTAAATAGGCGGACTTAATGCTACACGTTGTTCTCCATCAGTCCACTTTTAGATTAAAATAAAATAAGAAAAAGATTACACTGTGATAGGTCTATAAGCCATGTTCCGGAACAAAAACAAAGAAGGAACAGGAGTGTGTTTAGTCAGTAAAAGCCTTACATGCCCTCTCGCTCTGCTCAAGAGCGGGAGAAGTCATTGAAAGATTTTCCACCTAAAAAAAGTCTATTACAATACATACATTTTAAAATTATGTATCATTAAGTTTAGGTACCTACTTATAATATTTAAATATATAAAATATTAAACAAAGAAATACAATATTATCCTATCTATGCGAAATGGCAACACCACTATGGCGTTCCACTAAGAAAGCCCTTAGTAAAATTGTGACCACAAACAAACTGTTGCTTCAGTATTTACGCCGATAGTAGCCGCTTTGAAAACATTTCAGTAGGACAATAAAATAAGTGAAATGTATTGAGTGTCCATCACCAACACCACAGTAAACATTAGCGTTTAAAATGTTCCAATATTTTGTTTGTATGACGTGTTTATTATGAACTAGCTGTACCCGCGCGGCTTCGCTCCCGCTCTTCCCTACTTCAGCCTACTATACCCTACTCTACCTTACTCTACCCTACTATACCCTACTCTACCCTACTCTACTCTACCCTACTCTACTCTACTCTACCCTACTCTACCCTACTCTACCCTACTCTACCCTACTCTACCCTACCCTACTCTACTCTACTCTGCCCTACTCTACCCTACTCTACCCTACTCTACCCTACTCTACCCTACTCTACCCTACTCTACCCTACTCTACCCTACTCTACCCTACTCTACTCTATCCTACTCTACCCTCCTCTACCTTACTCTACCCTACTCTACCCTACTCTACCCTACTCTACCCTACTCTACCCTACTCTACCCTACCCTACTCTACTCTACCCTACTCTACCCTCCTCTACCTTACTCTACCCTACACTACCCTACACTACCCTACTCTACCCTACACTACCCTAATTTTCATTTTTTTTCCATAAGAACCTCCTCATAATAACGAACACAACAAAAAAAAAATTAGCGAAATCGGTCCAGGCGTTGTTGAGTTATGCGCTTACCAACACATTTTGCGATTCATTTTTATATTGTAGATTATGTATCACCAGAGGTCAGAATTAGGAAGAGTTATTCATGTACTTGCATCGAAATGTCCATATTAATATAAATATTCCCTGGATTTCAGAGATAAACGAGACAAATAAAACAAAAATAATTAACAAACAATTTTCATCAGTATTTTTTCTTTGAAAAAGTCTCTACGTCAATTGAGATTAACTTTATACACTTCCTCCTCTTTGCAACCTCTTCGTCATTAAAGGAGGAAGTTTTTTTTTGCTATGTTTCTGATAGTGTCATAAAAACCACTATTGCTTTTTAAAATATTAATCTCGGGATTGGAGGCATATCCACTTTATTCTTTCGCTGATGTACTTCTACTGATTATCAGTATAAGTATAAATAACTCTACCTTTTTCCGACCTCTGATCATTACTTATCAGTGGCTGGATTCAAAACAAACCCTACAATTTATTTTAAAATTCACACATGAACTATTTAAATTGTTGTTCATGCTGTAATAATGGGTTTCAGGTGGATGGATTTCAACAGTTTCTGACAAGTTATTCATTGGCTTGCTCAATACTATAAAAGGATTTCAGCTCGATTAAGTCTATTGTACCTTCTGGTCG
This sequence comes from Mythimna ferrago, assembly GCA_910589285.2. Classification (NCBI taxonomy): domain Eukaryota; kingdom Metazoa; phylum Arthropoda; class Insecta; order Lepidoptera; family Noctuidae; genus Mythimna; species Mythimna ferrago. The sequence continues at coordinate 14,369,296 of OU342687.1, forward strand.
TCATTTTGTTTTGGTTGGGATATTAATTAATCAAGCTTATTCTTCCAACATCGTTTTGATTAAAAGTCCAAAGCTTTGTCTTTGAGTGAGCCTCAGGGATCTAATTTCCTATTCAATCCTGCGTATTTTGTCAGTCATTATTTCTACAAATAAACTGTTCATATTTCATTGTTGAGATGATTTTCCACCACCAATTAGTATACCAGTATCACATTTTTTTTAAAATCATCTTCACCCATTCTAAGATGGAGTGCAAGGGCGTGTCAGACTTTTACTGACTAAAGCCCAGCTGTGCCCTTTTGAGTGCCATGATCACGGTATTTCTTTAAAAAATTCCCGTGGCTCTAGCGGGCAACAGTCCAACTAAGCCCGGACGCGTACCTCAAAGAAATGTCAGCAAAACCGTAATATTACTGACATTTCTTTGAAGTGTGCGTGGAACTCTACGCGCTACCTATCGCTTATAGTCCGCAAATCCGCACCTAAGGTGGCCATGAATCGCTTTGCGTCTCCTGAATACGGGACGTCTCCTGTATCTGCGGCTGGGGTTCAGCTGTTCCGGTCATCTCCTTCGCACGCATTACGGCTTCACAGAAGGCGGTGGTGGTTGGAGAGAGGACACCGTGACGCTTCTCCAGCCACCCCTCAAAGAGAAGACTTACCACCGCGATTGTGGCGTGCCCAATAGTGCAGGTTGTCACACCTTTCCGCTCAAATAGCTGAACTTGAATTGGATGAAATTTGTACTTTCGTGCGGTCGAAGCCACTGGAAGAAGGTAGTGCCACTATTAGTTCTTAGGCTCAAGACACGTAATGCCGCTAAATGCTGCTACCAGCCACAAGTGGCTGTCGCGTGCTTCAGCTGACTTTATAGCAGCTTATAGCTTATCGTAGCGACGTTTGTGAAAGTAGCATAATACCCGTGAGCGGTGACCCTCGTTTCATTAATGAAACACTGCACCAAAACTTAAGGATACGTTAATGTAACCCAGCTTTTAGGCGTCAGCAATTTATGCCCATTATTTCCTTACTTCATACTTTGACGAACTACCGGCACTTTCACAAGAACCTTTAATGGAAGGTACACATTCTCTAGAGATTGACTTACCTACTACAGACTGACAAATGAAGGGTTCGGAGACGGTACGTAGCGTTAAGTCAGGGTGAAATATACCTAACTATTATGTCGCCCTAATAATAATAAAAAAAATCCTACATTGTAAAGAGACTACTAAACTAGGTACTACTAAAAACACACATTTTTAAAATTGCCTTCTTGAACCCTTTATTTTAGTACCCTGCATAACTATTTCACAAAAAACATTAAAATAATCTGGTGCCTAAAATCGACCGTTTTATTTTTTATAATTCTGATGTAAACAGTGTTACTCTCACAACTAAAACAAATCTAAAGACTTCTCTCAAGTTTAATGCAACAAGCCATTTAGGCTCTAGGTCATACCAAAGAAATTTACTCGTGCATACATAAACTCCAAAAATATAACCTTGTTTTTGGCTCATTTGAGCGCGCAAAAACTATAAGACCTGAAAGTTACACTAAAATTAAAATCAGATTATACATAGAACAAAGAAAATAAAATAAAGAACAAATCAGTAAAGACAATAGTGACACTTTTACATTTCTTATAGGCGCTTGTTTAAGTCGAGAGACCTAAACAAGCGCCTCTTAAAAACCGATCTTGGCAGCTTGCCAAGGAAGTGAAGACATTTCGAGTAATTTATTTTCTCAACTTAGAAATACTTGGAAAACTAATTCTAGGTTATTAGTAACGTAAGGACTTTTTGACTCCTGCTCGATAATGTCGTTTTATATGTCATACAAACCTCGCTTAAAGCAAGTCATTCTATGCCTAGGGAGATAATGCAGTATGTCCGATCCCTAGGGAATAATGAGATTTGAATTAGGAACATCAAAAATCGTCAACATTGTGTATTAAAACGTACGTACATCGAACAAGTTGACTCGAAATTCAAACTGGTTACTAAAAAAAAAGAAAATAGAATAAAACGTGCTTACTGACGAGTGAAGGGAGCGTTATAGAAAATTGAAACTATAAAATCTTGGAGTAGTGAATTTTGTTTGTTTGATGAACTTGTAAATATAATACTTATATTTCTCTAATATTATGATTTGGTCGACCAAATTGTTTTTTAATTATCTCACAGATGGTGTAAAAATTAGAGTATGCAACACGGGGATAAAGCTGTCTTTGTCTTGGGTGGCTTGAATTCCTCACTTCACTCAGGTTTCTTTTAATTACATAAGTCCCTCACTAACGTTCGGGATTAAAATCAGCAACCTTCGTTTCGTTCGGAATTCAACATGCTGCTCGCAACTTAAAGATACTGCTTTATCCCCTAGTCACATAATCTACTATTAACACTGGAATTGCTAAAAAAGCACACCTATCTTTACTTAACTTTACACTTTAGGGCCGATGTTTCAATAGTAGGATAACTTATAACAGAGGAATAAATAGCTATTGGACATATTTTCTAGGCAAATTTACATTCCTCAGTTAAAGTAATCATAAAATTATTATATACATATATTTTTCTTCCTTTCAATATTTAAAAGTTGTAAAAAAACCCTCATTTAGAAAAAGTTGTTTATTTTCATGGGTACTGATATCATACCAAGAAAAGTTGAAAATCAATATGTAGTTCAATCAAATCAAAAGATAATATTCTCATAAAAATACAATAACACACTACTCTAGAAATATCTACTTTACAGTGATCTAATCATCGCAAGGAAACCTGAACTTAATGGCCAGAAATCACTATAGGCGCTGATCAATACTCGTGTCTTTTGTATTTGAGACGTAATTAAAACTGAGGTACGTATTTGCCCTGCGGTAGGACAAAGCTATCTTACCTCGCTACAGACAAGGAGAAATATTGAAGTTGATAGGCAAATTTAATAATGCCTAAGAACAGCTGACAGCTTCTGACGAAGAGTTCTTCAGACATCTAAGAGTATAACCAGATCGTGTGACCTTATTATCCATAGGAATAGAGAAAGATGTATGTCGTGTAACATATCACTTATTTTGTTTTATTTATTTTAGATATACATACAGCTAACATTACAGAAACCCTATGCGATAGTAAAATCTTTTTATTTTATTATAATAAATAATTAGAGAGCATTAGTGGGCGAATGGTAATAGCCCTGACTTATGAGTTGTAGGTCGCGGGTTCGAACCCAGCCAGGCGCATTACTTTGTGTAATTTATTTCATCACCACTGCTCTCAAAACGGTGAAGGAAAACATTGTGAGGAAACCGGCATGTTCTAGAACCAAAAATTCGAAAACATGTGACATTCACTAACCCGCACTGGGCCCGCGTGGTGGATTACGGCCCATTCCCTCTCCTAGAGAGGAGGCTTGTGTCCCAGCAATGCGAACATTATTAGGCTAATTATATTATTTTTATGAATCAAAACACACTAAATAAGTCTGCCTCGTTTTATTCAAACGTGATCACAAGTCCATCGAAATGACGACTGGGAAAACATAAAACATTAGGTATGATTCGTCTTTGACAAAACTTATTTCCTCCACGTAACATCTTTCTCACAACAAATCGCTTCAAGCTGTCGTTCCGGAAAACTATTTATTGCAAATAAAACCGAAACGATCGCTCGTCTGTTCACCTTATTGGTTCGTGTGACAACTGCCAATCTGTTTGGCAAAGTGGTCATTAAGATAACAATGCAATGAACGAGGTTAATTAGCGGACCCACGATAACACTGTTCTCCTATTCGTTTAATAAATATAACATTCATCGACTTATATTCAAGTGAGAGACAAGCCTTTGCATGGAAACTACTTGTCAAAATACTGAAAAGTTAAAACGAAAGTTCGCTGCAGCGCTATATTGCATTATGTCGTCTAACAGAACTATTAAAACATACAGCGCTAACTTTTAGAGGACACATTTTCGCTATCAAAATGTCTTACGGGCCATGAATTTCGTGGCACTTACGCGTTTCGCTCAACACAGTGTAATTTTCAAGGTGTACGGACTACATTACACATGAGTCCATTGAAGTGAGTATTCGGCACGCGTAATCTATTGCGTAGTACATATTTATATGTCGATGATAACATTCATTTAGATAGTTTTCAGCTTCTATTTACATGTTAACGTCCAGCGAATAGAATTTTTATTGCTCTTAGTGGAGACAGAATAAAATGTGGTGGAAATTGCTTTCACGGTGCTGAACTTGCTTGCAGGCAAAGTTGGAATAGAAAGCAAACAGCGACTGCGGCACAAAAGATCTAAAATTGAATATTGTGAAGGCGGAAATACAATTAAAGCCTTCTTGTTCTTCGATTTACTAGGTTTATTCTTAGAAGCCCTTTTTATAAAAGCCTAGTGGCTTGACAGATGACCTGATTTCACTGACATTAGACAACAATCACTGTTCGACCTGCTGATTGACCAATCAGGGTCCGCATAGTTCTTCGGATGGAACTAGGGAGCCCCCACAGGAAATAAAAGATTGCAACCCTGTCCCAACAGTATATTTCGCAGAAAGAGACTTTTCACAAGTACATTGGGGTTATTATATAGTGTGGCCGGAGTGTCTTAAAGCCATCTATCGATTCAAGCTAACTAATAAATCAACAATGATGCTAACATTCCTACTATGAAGTTTAACCATCTTCTTTTCTTCAATAAAATACGAACACCTATTCTTAATAAACTTTAATAAGTAAAGTATCTTGCCAGCTTGTAAGTTAATAAGAGCAATAGCCGCATGAGACCTCTTTCGATATCACAATATTTACAGAGATCCTGCCACGAGCTCTTAACGTGATTCATTTTACGACATAAACTGAACTATTAAAAGGATGAAGCTATATATGTATGGATCTATCCCTCTTTCGCGCTCGCACACTTTTTTTTTCGATGGCAAAATCATCCAATGTCATCCCCCACTCTTGGGCGGAGCGGGAAATAATGTCAGACTCATAAAATCAAAATCAAAGCATTTATTTCAAATAGACCATTTACAGGCACTTTTGAATAGTCAAATGTCGGTCAGTCCAAGAAAAGTGAAGCTAAATTGCACGTTCCAGAGAGTAGGTCTCTATGGAGAAGAACGTGCAAGAAACTCCATGGACACTCTTTTAAATCATATTATGTGTTACATATAATGCTTGGTTATATATTACTTGTTGCTTCTATCATGTGAGCACAATGTCGATAATGAAATAAAAATGTAAAATAATTAAAAGATAGAAACTGAATTAAGCCACTGGCAGCTAAGAGATGACCAGTCCCATACTGACTAAAAACCCACTCCTGCTCCTTCGTTGTCTTTCGTTATCGTGCTGAGCTTTCTTTCGAAACTGACCCTAGCCCCAGTAGGCTTCGAACCAGCAGGGCCCCTGCTGGTGCTGACAACTCTTCCAACAGCGCGCGGGAATAATGCGCGCCGTCGACGACTTGAGCTCGGTCCGGACAGTTACCGGACAGTCGGACAGCGAGCTAACCATAGCTCGCCGTCCGCAACCCCGCTCACTCGCAAACCTGATATTTTAAGACGTCATGGTAACTCAGGAGCAATCTTTGAATTTTTGAATACGATATTTGGCGACACACCGCGCTGATAGATTCACGGAAATAAATTCTAAGATATTTAAAAGTAATCAATCGATTTTTAATTAAAAGTCTTGTACTCATTGACGAGCCGTTGATGCTATGAAGAGAATTTATGAAAAGGTGCCTGTTACCGTAAGCTTAAATACATAATAGTCCAGGAAAATAGGAAATTTCACTTCAAAATTCGAGTAAATAAGCTACATTTTCGCATAGATCTTTGTTTTAATCTAATAAAATTGGTCTCAAAAATATAATAATATATCGAGCCTTCTATAATCTTGAGATATTGAAGATCAAAGTTCATAAATATCGTTTTTTTGCGAAAATCTCGTCTGCTTTGCACTTTAGGTTACTTTTAGCTATTATCATAAAATTATCTAGAATTTTTTTCCAAAGCAATTTTTAATAACATGCGCAGTTTTTGGGATAGAACGTGAAGGGAGGGAAGTCCTCCGGGGGAGGCCCTACCACGAGCTCTTAACGCGATCCATTTGACGACCTAAACTGAACTGTTAAAGGGCTCCGTTTTTTTTTTCTCGTTCACACTTTACATTTTAAAACGTCATGGTAAGGCCCATCATGGACGGAATATCGAATGATATAATATTAGGTTTTTGAGATGCGTCTTATAAGGTCAAAAATAAAGGTCTTATTTTTATTTATATTTTATTGTTGATGGGTTCGCGCTTGACCGTTAAAAAAGGTCTATGCAAAAATCTCGCTTATTTACTCGTATTTCGAGGTTGACCCTTAATTTCGCCAGACTATAATAGGTATTAATACGAGTACAATCATTAATTTATATTGTTAACTAACGAAGGCTCCACTTTATTTTGACACTAATATTATAAAGGTGAATTTAATAATGTTTGTTATTTCTTCAAGTTCAGACGGCCAAATGGATTTGGATTTAATTTGGCACACAGAAAGACCATAATTTGGATTAAAATTTAGGTTAAAATTAAAAGTTTAATAAAAAAGGTGACTGGTAAATACCACTACAGTGCATAAAATGTAAATATCTAAATAAATAAATAATATCGAGAGTAAATTCCTTTCAAATAATTTTCTACTTTCAAGTGGACAAAACCGCTGGCAGAAGTAAATAGAAAAACAAACAATTTGAGACGCAACCTCTAAAATAACGTCAAAACTTTTCTAAATAGAGGTATGCTTTTTGGCAGACTGAAGCTAAAACAAAAATGTGCACGCTATTAAAAATACGTGAGTTGCCCCTCTAAACGTAATACTTACGGTAAGTGTATTTATTATCTTTTCTTTATATTTAACCGACTTCGAAAAGGAGGTTGCTAGTATTTTTAGTATCTGTTTTTTTTTTTTTATAAGGCCTGCAAAAGGTAATGTATGAGTGGGTATCGTATGAGTGTCTTACCATGCTGCGGCGTCGAGCGCGAAGTGTTGCTCCGTCTCATTGAATGTCATGCTCTGCTAAAAGACGATATGTCTCGATAGTTTCTCTGGCTTACTGCAACAAAAATAACATTTTGAATATTAAACTTCAGATACTTAAAAACATGTGGGTACCTTTTGAACAGTAGGTACAAGTAATTAAGAAATGTACAAATCGTATCCTTCTTCCAAAAACCAACCATTTCCAATGTTTTACCCAAATTAAGTTAAATATAGGTATCGATTTATCTTATCAAGACGAATGTACAGGTAAATCCAGTTATTAGCTGCGACACTTATTTACAAATATAGCTTCATAACATACCTACAGATTTGATCGAATACAATAATAATATAAAAATGTTGGACCATTTAGTTGGTTTTTGCATTAGAGTACAAAATTGAAGTAATCTCTAAACTCTTTAATTAAGGCAAATTAAAACCCGCCAATTATTTACCCACGCTATGAATTCCGCGCTCATGTATCGTGTAAATTAACTTACAAAAACCACACGGTTCTGTCCCTCACAAAAACAAATATTTGTATGGCCTAAAATTATTTGATCCGAGTTTGGGCTGAAACATCACTAACTGAACCTGCAACACAAAGCAGCAGCCAAGCGCCAAAGGTTTTTTTCTTAGTTGCTAACGTAATTATTTTGAAAAATATTTCAAAACAGGCTCATAAAAAAATCATGAGGAAGGCCATCGAGTAAACGTAAATCACTCCATTGTGGCTTTCATAAAAGGTGACATAAGGACAGACAGCCGTGTTCATCAATAACATATAATTACACCCCGATTACAACTCAATAAGCATTTGAGGGGCAGACGCTTCTGACATTCTGATGAGTCTATTGTATCACTCGAGGACATTTTAAAGCCTGTTAGTTTTGTTAACTAATGCTATAATAAATTTTCCACATTACTTTAAGGTTAACGAAAGGTATCGTATTATTTAGTGACTTATTCTTAGTAGAAAATCATCAAACTCTGAGATGGAGCAAGAGAGTGTGCCAGACTTCAAAGTATTTTATTTCAATTAAAGGCACTTTACAGGCTCTTTTGGAATGTCAAGAAGTCAGTCAGTCAGAAATATGATGAAAAAAATGAGAAAAATGATCTCTATAAAGAAGAATGTGCAAGAAACTCCATGAACACCCTGTTTAATCATGACATCGATGAAATAATGTTGTATGTAACACATAACATTGTTATCCTAACTAATATTATAAATGTGAAAGTGTGGATGTTTGTTACTTAATCACGCAAAAACGGCTAAACGGATTTGGATGAAATTTGGCATGCATATAGCCTTTGAAATGGAAAAGAACATAGGCTACCTTTTATCCCGATTCCTTAAGTACCTAATGCCACGCGGACGAAGCCGCGGGCAAAAGCTAGTATGTTACATATATCATAATTTTTAGTTTATGCGAAACTTGATTATAGTTTGTTCAGAAATATTTAAAAAGGTACAGTAGTGTAGTTCGGCACCACTGATACCAAGTACAACACAGGTCACGGCAGGTCATAGCGGGCATTAGAAGCCCTCAAAGAGCTGGGCGCGAGTGCAAAACAACCCCGCAGCCGCCTGGGTCGCTCGGTGTCTATGTATTTTTGGTAACATAACAAGCTTATAACTCTGTGATTTTCCATGGTACAGATACAATACTAGACACGTGTTTCGGCTTTCGTATAATATACTAAAGTTAATGTTGTTTATCTGTGTTACATGTTTCTTGTCGCTACTTTTATGTGAGAACATTGTAAATAAAGTATAATAAAAACTAAATATAGATTTTAAAATAGCCACTGGCAGCTTCGAGATGACCAGTCTCAACTGACAGCACCCGTTCACGGACACTTTTGTTAGACCTATTTGTGTTGCTTCCGTGGACCTTCGCGTTCCAGAGCTATGGTAGCACTTTCGAAATATCTCGCACCCCTGGAAGGCATCAGCTCTAGCTTGCCTTGATAGTTTCGCTGGAATCTCTTTGAGGCAGCCGTGGTACACAACGCGAACGTCGACCCAGACTTGGCCCTTATCGGACAGTGAGCTACCCATTGCTCGCAGTCCACAAACTGTACTGAGTAATGGGGTTGTGGATGGAAGTTGGGGCGGAGCCGGCTCCATGTTAACTGCTGATAGTCAACTATATTGAGCGTGACTGGAAGGCTGAGCAGTTGAGGACTTAATCATTCCCAAGAAAAAATTATAAAGACATGTGTTCACTGAGCCTGATCAGATGGCTTAAAACCCAAAGGGCAATGGAGATGGCTATTCTCAAAATACGAACTTGAAAATTGGCGAGATAATGATACTTTTTTAAGGTTTATACTTTATATAGCGTTAATCGATGTTCGTATTTTGATAGGAAGAAAAGAGGATTGTTTTAGAATTCCCTTATAATATATTTACTATTCTCGTTGTTTTAGAATGTCAAAGAAGTCGGGATGGCTCTCAAACCTTTAGGTGGACGTCATACTATGTAAAATAAGATAAATAAGTGCTTTTAATAAGATAAATTAATAATCAGCACAAGAAGCCCTTCACTACGCCTCCACTACGGCTTATTCAAACGTAAATCGTTTGATAACATTTGCCATTTTAATAGCAGCCAATGAATACCAAGCTTAACGTTCGTAACACATGTTTTGAGTCAAAATGATTAATGTTTTGTTTCCATCGTTTTCATTCCGAGTTTAGCTATGAAATAATTTTAATCACAAGAAAGATATTAAGCGTGTTTGAAACTCCTAACTTTAGTTTAAGAAGACGTTTAACAATGAGAACATACATTACATTATATTATGGGAAATAATTGAATGGGAGATGGAAACAAAATATGAGTTTCGAATGCTTTATGTAAATATAATTTAAGATGTTTTTCAAGAAAGATTGATGATGGAATATCTCTTATTTAAGAGCGGCCAACTCGAGGTAGGACATTTCAATTCAACCGCTCTTACGTGATTATGATGTTTTTACATTATCTTTCTCTAGATATTTTGGATACGCAGCTATCTTCTGAATATTGTCTAGGCTACTAATTAAATCAAAACATTTTGTGTAAAACTAATCTTGTAAAGATTTCTGAAAATCTGCTATTTTACACAAACTTTGGCCCTCCATAATGTAGGTACTCATACATTAACAGGCCTGTTGGTCTAGTGGTTAGTGGCCCAGACTGTTATGCCGAAGGTCGTGGGTTCGATTCCCACCCAGGAGAAACGTTTTTGAGATGAGCATGATCATTTGTTCTGTCTGGGTGTAATTTATCTATGATAAGTATGTAGGTATTTAAAAATATATAAGTGTGTTTATCAGTTGTCTAGTACTAAACGACGTTGCTACTACATAACACAAACTCTGCTTAGCTTAAGACTAGACGACGTTGTGTGATAGTTGCGGAATATTATTATTATTATTAAAAATACAAAAAAGTACATCCATAGAAGCCTTGCACATTTAATCTAGATTCTGATTGACGACCATTTTTTTGAAAAACTTTTAAGGGTTAAAAAACGCGTATCTCCTGTAACAAGTTTTGTGAAATATTCGAGTAAATCACTGGATTACCGAATGCCAACAGAGTTTCAAGCGTTATCTCTCTTTTGTCACATTGCCTGTTTATCAAACATTGCGTTGGATAGCGTTATATGAAGTAACAAGCTTTTAATCCATGCTCGACGTTTGCTTCGACGAAGCGGAGAAGGGCCCTCTTAAGCAATATCATTATTTTCAAAAGATATTGTCGCTTTATTGATGCCTTTAGCAAAATTTTACGACACCCGTTTAAGACAAGCTCAGTTTTAGATTTCAAACAAGTAACGCTTCATAGAGATTTCATGTGTTTCCTAAAAAAGTTACCGCTGCCTTAGAACACAAATGGCAAGTGATCTTTACACCCACCTGTGTTACTACACAAGTGAGATTTAATCAGTGCCACTCCACCCGAGAGCAGCAAAATTAATTTAATGAACTTCAAAAAAAAAAGGATTTGATGAAGCCATTATTGAGCTCATAACATGGTAAAACGAACGCTCAAATAGAACTAAGTCCAAAATCAAACCAAACACGTGATATCACCATTAACATGGCATGAAAATTCAAAGGTTAACGATCTTAGGAAAAAACTGGCATTGATTTCATTGTTTCAGGAACAAAATTCTCCTTTCTTTCAGTACATGCAAGGGTTGTCTGTAAGAAATTGCCCTGTGCGATAAGACCGCCAATGTACACTCATTTTTAATAATGTTTGTACTGTATTTTTGTTTAAGTGGTGTACAATAGAGAATATAATAAATGATTAAAATTTGCCTTTTTGATTAAATTACTGTGACAAAATAAGGTCTGATAATAGAGTAGTAAAAGCTAATTTACTTCAGGCCTGGCAAAAATGTTTGCTCTTGTTTTGTTTGTATTTTAAATAGTTAGTTACAATTAAAGAGGTAAATGGCAGATGACATAATTTATCCCAGAATTTGGTCTAACGGAATAAAACAACAATTTTACCCACCAGTTTCACAAAACCTAATTAGACTTCAGCGTTTTAGATTATTATACCTACGAAACTTTACCAAAAGGATAAACACGACACATTCATTATATGGGCCCCGCATGTGTAGTTTATTTACTCCTAAACCCCAGTCTGTGCCTAAGCTTATGCCTTATTAGTCAGACTTAAACAGATCCCGTATAATAACTTTGTTGTTTTACGAAGAAAATCGGAAAATAAATAGCGAAGCAATAAAAACAGTGGTAAAGTTATAGGACAACAAAGTATTCTTCGAAATATCTAGACAGAAAAATTATTGACACCAATTAAGCAGTTTGTAGACAAAATAATTATCCGATGTCGACAGATTATCTCAAATCGAAAGTATCAAGTTATATTTTGGTTACGTAAACTGAAGCTTACGTTAATCTCTTTTCATCAATGTGCTTCATATTTATTTACTTATTTGATAATATTTCATTTCATATGTAACTACTTTTTTTTTCGTGGTGCAAAATCATTAAATCTCCCGTTCTGTTTCTTGAGTTTTAAACTTTATCTGACTAAAACCCACTTATATTCCTTCAATGGCCTGCGATCTAAGGCCACGGTAACTCTGTTGAAGAATCCCGCAGCCCACATTATCCCACCTCAATTGAGTATTCCTAAATATTAGAAATGTATCGTATAGAACCTAATCATTAACATTACAGGTGAATGTTACAATAGAACAAACAAAATTTTTTTACAAAATATCATCAATCGCTGCAATAAAACTAATAAGGTACCTATAGAACTTAAATAAATCGAATCCTTATAAATCGAAAGCTTATAACATCGGTATTGACTTTTAATCGATGAGACTCATGGGAATTAGTAATCCCCGAAGTGCGAAAATCGCCGAAGCTCGCAATTTATCGGATATTGGAATTTCAGTGATCGTATCATTTTATTTTTCGCCAAAAATACGTTGTAATCGTTCCATTTGTATAATAAATGTAATGCCCACCATACACGCTAGGGTATACCTGACAAGTTTGCCTGTACAGGTAAACTTGAGCGTGCATGTTGCACAACTGTGCAGGTTTCCATACAAGCCTACCTGACAGGTATAACTGTGCAGGTAAACCTGTCAGGTATACCCTAGCGTGTAGCTAGTGTAGAAAGGTAGCTCTTTAGTTTATATTCTGAAGGAACACTAATAAGTGTAACAAACAATATTTGGCACAGATACTGCTAATTTTGGCGCAAACGTGTGACAGACAGTGTTACTTTTTATTTATTTTTTATTTTTTTGTTTCGTGTTTATCTTAAGTTTTTGTTGTCTACAATGTTTTTTTGCGCCAAAATAAATACTTTTCTTTCTTTCTTTCTTTCTAAGTTATCGATTGCGGTGCTCAGAAACTTTAAGTTTATCTTTTTACTGCTTAAAAGAAAAATGTGTTCCATTGAAAATTAATTATTATTGTTCTCATTTTCTAGGAACTCTATTCATGTTCGTTCCTAATCAGAATTCCAATGCACACAAGGATTCTTCAACATTATGTTTTCAGATATATTCACAGGAAAGCAATCAGTCCTTTGTGAGTAGGTGGAATATTTAATTCAGTCCAAACCGCCGTCATTTGCAGTACGATAGAATAAACAAAGTACTGGTCGAGTACAAATAGAAGTATAAAGGAAAGGACATTATACAACTTATTATATACACTATATACTTTTATGTTTCGTGGTTTTTGTGCCCTTGACATAACCAAGGAAGCGCTGGAAAAATTAATTATTCTAGTCTCTGATTGTCTTCCACGCGATGTTTTCACGAAAATGGTTGAATAGTTTTAATTACAATCTTACTTAGGGACTTACCAGAAAAAGATTTGTTCATTTCTAACTTCTTCATATCTGTTGATGTTGCTGCTTTTGATGTCCAACACCAGCATAACACCATTCTGAAGTAGATTCGAAATCTGTAGACAAATAAGAAAACAAATGTTTATTTTGGACTTAAAATTAATAATATCTGTAAAAATATGAAATTACCGTTTTTTTTTCAGGTCAATCGAAGTATGGTAACTTTGCCTGGCCTTGTAAATAAAAAAATAAATAATATCCTCTTTCAAGATCAGGTTATAAATTGCTTTCTTTGGCTTTTAGTTTATAATAATAATAAAAATATTGATTCAGCGGGCGGTACTTCTGGGCACGGCTCGTATTGTTAGGAGGTTCCTTTCTCTGGAGCCCTGACCGCGCCGGTAGCTTGGACCCTGTTCCCGATACCGGTGGGCAACTATTTTTTATATTTTTAAATGTTTTATTTTATACTGAAATATTTAAAAATGTAATTTATATGTATTATCCGTGAATAAACGAAATAATAATATTAACGTTTGTATACAACTTCTAACATGGAAACAATGTTTATGCTTTCTTGTACTACATAAACAAACTACCCGAACGTGTTATCATACGTATAACGTGGGTATATAACTTGTCACTATTTCTTACTATAAAAACAGCACACACCATGTTTAAGATTCCTATCGATTTAGAGAGTTATAAAACGCTTGTGTATGAGCCTGGGGTGTTCGCAACAATGATAAGGGCCATGCTCGGGTCTTTTTGATGGCATGAGATGAATACACTATGGCAAATAGAAAGGCAGTAGATAAATAGAGTCCTGCTGGATATCTATGGGGACTTTGATATGATGGTAATGTCTAAGTTTTGTATGGCTGAATAATTTCCGATAAATTCCACCCATAATAACGTGAGAATCGCGAATTTATAGATTGCACTGGATCATATGCGAGTTGGACGATCGGTTGAACGGAAATACGCGCGCTCAAAAATTCGTCGAAGTTCTTTTAAAAGTCAGTGTACTGATTAATGCTTTCGCCGCCATAGTTATGTTGATTCCCCACAACCACAGATTCCATTTCTAGCTAGTGTTGTTTCCTGTGAGTTTATGCTTTGCAAAAACCATGAATAAATTACAGTGGTGGACACTGAAGGCTGCGGGTAACGACCTCTGGATCAACTACTGTATGCCAATTGCACACACACAGTCTTGACTTTCAGTACCAACTTTTTGGCTGCTGAAAACAAGACTATAAACGTAGCGTACAGAAAAGTTTTATATAAATGTAATGTTATTACTTTATCCACTTTTGGTACGATCCTTATACATATAAGTACTACTTCTGCTTAGAAGACATTCATACATTTGACCATAATAGCCATATTCATAATACATTTATTTACCGAATGTAATTATCCTTTAGCCGTTTTAAGTGATAGTAAAATACCTAAATTAAAAAGATCTTTTCTTAATGAATCGCAAGCACAAAAAGAAAGGAGAGGTCAAAAATGGGCTCTTATTCCGAAGCATTTTGGACACCAATGAGTTTATTAGAAAGCTTTTTTAATTACGCTACTTGATCATGATTAAATATGAATTTTTCAGTCCTCCATTTTTGTAAAATTATTTAAAATGTAGCTAAAATTGCCGCATCTATTAAAAACCTTAAGCTTTTATTGTTATTTCAACTGCCGTTTTATGAAATAAAGACAAAACATAAGTATTATCATGATAATGCAATATCAAAACGTGTCGAAAGTAGATCAAATCCGTAAATGTCAGATTGACAATTTGTCAACTTGACGTTTGACGTTGAATTAAACACATTTATAATTATACTATACGTCATTGAGATACACACACACTGATACAATGTTATACTGTCACGTCAATTATCACAGAGTTGCTAACCCTATAACATGAATTATAGTGATACAAGTTTATATGTTTTCAACTGAACTAAAAAAAAAAAACGGTGGACTGAAAAATGTAATTTAAAGCTCAAAATCAGATTGCTGTTCAATTTTTTAATTATTTTTAGCCTAAGCTCCGAACATGTTTTTGAACGTCTCCTTTATACAGTTTTAAGTGGACAAGGTCTCGGGCAAACGCTCGATATAAATTCGTAGAGACAATTAGGTTAGATCAAACTAAAAATGCAATGCAACAAGATAAATAGTTTTATTTAGAAAAACTTTCTAAATTAAAAAAAAAGTAACTAAATGGCTCTTAGTAATCAAAGTGTAGATAAAAGCCCTATAACGAAGACTTTAAAACTTATAAACCCCAACGCATATTCACTAAATAAAATAAAGTTGATTAGAATCTTATTAATCTTTTAAAATATTTTCACGTCTGCTAGATCATTCAACTTTCAAAGAAGAACATTTTTAAAATTTTTTTTTATGGATCCAAAACTAAATGATAATGAATTTTTCTTTCTTTCTGTATCTGACTGGTATCTTTTTCTGCTTTATCATTTTCAACAAATTTTTACTCCCCGACGTCTTATTTTTTTTTTGTATAACTTCAAATTGCCACATAACGATAGAAAGCCACGTCAAAAATATGAACTTAAATATTTAAGTCTCAGACTACTTTGGAACCTGTTGCTAGCTTGTCAAGGTCATTGTTAGTTTTAATTTATTTCCAAGTCCATTTAATAATGTGTAAACAGCAGTGTTTATTAAATACAGTTTTTTATTTTATTTCTCAAGACCCTGAGGTAGACCTTTGGAAGGCGTACGAGGGGCCAAAGTCAACTTTCAGAGGCTCATCAGACACAACCCTTTACGCGCTACGCAAGTGCATTCAAGGATTGCCACCGGTTGGCGATAAACAATCGCGACATATGGAAAACAAAGTTTTTTTTAAAGGTTAACTAGACATAGCATAGCATAATCAGCCTCTTAATGTTCCCACTGCTGGGACTCAGGCCTCCTCTCTAAGAGAGGGAATGGGCCGTAATCCACCACGCGGGCCCAGTGCGGATTGGTGGATGTCACATGTCTTTGATTATAGGCCATGTATATTTATATTAGGCAAGCAGTTGACTGTGTTTCGTACTAGTGGAGAAAAGTGCTAATGCTCACCCCGCCATAATTTTATTACATTTATCATATCAGGCTAGGTGCGTGTCGACCGCCACAAGGCACGCGTCAACCCCCACGGGTCGTAAGTGTATTGAAAAAGGTCGTTTAGTACACGTGCAAATTTGTCATTGCAGCTCTCGGCTCCATAAAACTCTCGCCTACGGCTCGTGTGAATTCTGCTACGGTCGCAATGGTATTTCTGCACTTGTATCAAAACGTACTATTTCTGCACTTTCTTGTGCAAACATACAAGTTTATTCTAAATACAAAAGTTTGTCAAGTTGTATATGCCTAGAAACGAACTACAGCCCACAGATAGTTAATGTATTGATTCAAAATAAAGCGTGAGTAAAACCAAAGTCAAGAGCTTACTTCTAATAAATCATACCAATATTGTACTTTCGAAGATGAGAACAGTTGGAAACATTCCAACAGAATGTTTACCAAAATGCTGCAAAATTTCAAGATTTTAATGCTTTTATCACATTTCACGCAATGAAGCTGTAAGTATTATTTCGTTACTATTGGCGCAGGATAAGCATTACAAGAAGTGGTCATGGTATTAGTGATTCAGGAGCTTGACACGGTTATGTAAATATCACTGCAGTTCACATGTCTCCGTGTTCTCCAAACTTGATCTGCGACATGATCTGCCATCAGGAGACAGTCGCCACGCAACCAACGATTTGATACTTTACTGGAGTTTCAATCAGCATCAGTGTCACCCTTGTCTTATCATTCTGTTCTATCTATCCTTAAGTATGTGTGGTGTGATTGTGAACTGATTCATGAAGAAGATTTAAGTTTATAATCATAAGTATAATCAGCCTTTTAATGAAGTAGGGACTCGGGCCTCATCTGTAGGAGAGAAAATGGACCGTAATCCAATACGCGGGCCTAGTGAGGATTGATGGATGTCACATGTCTTCGAATTAGAAGATCTAGGACATGCCACTTTTTGCTCGATGTTTTCCTTCACCGTTCTAAGACCAGTAATGTTGAAATCATAATCATCATCATTTCAGCTGAAAGACGTCTCCTGGACATAGGCCACAACGAAAGGTTATGTGCGTCTCGTATCCTCCTCGGTCGAACCTCCTTGTGGCCTTCCAACGCTGTGTCTTCCGGTGCGCGTTCGCCACTCTTGAACCCTTCGGCCCCATCGACCATCCGTTCTACGAGCAACGTAGCGTTCCCGCTGCCACTTAAGTTTACCATTTCTTAGGGCTATGTCGGAGATTGGCTTGGCTCTCCTACAATCTTCATTCCTGATATGATTGCCCTTTCTATTGTCCTTTGGGTAACTTTAAGTCTTCTAATGAGGACCATTGTAAGCGACCACGTTTTAGTGCCTTACATCAACCATCACTGCTCATAGACTTTCGTCTTGAGACACTGACGAGAAAATGCCGCGCAGTTTACTGAACGCTGCCCAGCCGAGTCGGATTCGACGATTGACCTCTTTCTCGTAATGATGAAATGAATTATACAAATAATGCACCTGACTGGGTTTGAACCCGCGACCTACAATTCTTAAGTCGGGGCCATTATATAGGGCCAATTAATTACTACTCTAAGTTTATAATACATGCATATTTTAGATAAGATGTAGAGAAAAGCCAAGAATAACAAAGATTTATAACACCTATATGAAGCTGGGGCGGGTCGCTAGTATATCCATATAACAAAGATAGACCGCGCCACTCCGTTCTAAATTCATTGGGTAAGGTGAACAAAAGGCAGCCGTAAGGGTAGGTTAATCTATTCGACTGTTAAGTGTTGGCGTCTAATTTTACTTCTCTCAAGGGTGCACTTAACTACGCATCCGATACAACTTCTTGCCTCTTACTTAGAGTTTGTTTACTTTTGTGGTTTTGTTACTTACTTTCCTAACGTTTCATCATGATAATATAAAAACGTGGTTGGTTAACCAATAACAACCGCATGGGGTTGTGCAAAAAAGAACCTCGGGACCCTGGAACAAAGACAAAGAAGGAACAGGAGTGGGTTTTAGTCAGTTACAAGTCTAATTACACCAACTCCGTCCATGCAGAAGTCATTGGATGATTCCTCACCAAAAAATTTTGGTGATGAATTGGCTCATTGAGATGATGATGAGTCTATACATGACATTCTTAACCTGTTGACATTTCTTTGAACCTCAGAAAGCATTTGATGCCATTGATTCTACCTGACCTAATCATCAGCCTAATAATGTTCCCACTGCTGGGACTCAGGCCTCTTCTCTAGGAGAGGGAATGGGCCGTATTCTGCCACCTGCTCAACACGCTCCTAAGGCGGGGCCAAGCGTCCAGGTCTCTGGTAAAACGGCAAAGCGGCAAAACGCCAAGCCGAAACCTGGAGGCCAGGGCGTCAGGAACCGCCCCCTCGGAGCACCACCGACGAAAAGGGCTACACGTCCCAATCGATCGGGAGTGGAGAGCCGACCGGCCAAACCTCAGGACTGCCCTACAGCCCCGAAGCCAAGCGGGTCGAATAACGCCACTTAACCCACCCACCGACACAAACACACAACACTAACACAACACAAACACACCATAACACAGACACACACAAACACACAAGTGGTGCAGATCAACCTGCACCATGCCAGAGCAGCCACGGCTGTTCTGGAAAAACACTTCACACAGAAGAACCTTCACATTGCTCTTATTCAGGAACCGTGGCTGGCTAATACTAACACGGTGTCTGTACTGGGCTCTGCAGGTAAGGTCGTAAACCATATCGGAGGAGTCAAACCAAGAGCGTGTATACTTTTCAATAATAATATTGATTTCTTATGCATACCAGGCCTGTGCAGCGATGACCTGATTGCAGCTTATGTTAATGTCAAGAGCGGAAATGGACGCCTCATCGTGTGCTCGGCATACCTGGACGGGACGAAAACCGACCCATCCGAGGAGCTTGCAAAGGTAGTCGAGTACGCCTATGCCAACAATGCCGAGCTTCTCATTGGGTGTGACGCCAACGCCCACCATACCAACTGGGGCAGCACTGACATCAACGACAGAGGTGAGTTGCTTCATGATTTTGTACTAACTAACCGCCTCCAAATAGTTAATGAGGGATGTAAACCGACCTTTGTAACTAGATCGAGGAAGGAAGTTCTTGATGTAACTCTCGCTACTATTCACACTGCCAGGCTGATAACCAATTGGCATGTCAGTGATGAACCATCTATGTCTGATCATCGACTAATTAAATTCGCACTGAATACATCCAACATTTGCGAAACCATCACTTTTAGGGATGCGAAAGCCACGGACTGGGACTTGTCCAGAATAAAGCTCCAGGATAGACTCCAAGACTTCCCTAAAACCATACGTTCCCCTGAAACATTGGATTATGCTGTTGCATAAGTTACGGAAGCCATTACAGCCTCTTACGAAGAGAGCTGCCCTCTAAGAACTGTGAGGGATAGAAAAGTGACGTGGTGGAACAAAAAGCTCGATGTTTTAAGGGAAGAATCACGTAGGTTGTTTAATAAGGCTAAATCGACTGACGACTGGGATCGGTATCGGAAAACTTTAACTACCTATAATAAAGAAATCCGAAAGGCGAAAAGACTGTCATGGAGGAAGTTCTGCGAGGAGATTACTAAAGTCCCTCAAGGAGCCAGAATCCACAAAGTCTTATCCAAATCGCCTACAAATCAACTGGGATTCTTAAAGAAACCAGACGGTGCCTTCACTGCATCAGCGGAAGAAACCCTGAAACTTCTGGCGTCTACACACTTCCCTGGCTCGGTGATGGCACCAGACAACATCGTACAAAATACTCCTCATATCCGCCTCACCAGGCCTTCAAATGAAGACTGGAGAAGAGCGGCGAGGTATTTTAGACCGAATAAGGTAGAATGGGCTATAGACTCATTCAAGCCGATTAAATCTGCAGGGGATGACGATGTCTTCCCAGCTCTTCTGCAGCAAGGGAAGACTATACTCATCCCTATTTTAATCAAAATCTTCAGAGCAAGCTTTGCCTGGGGATATATACCAGAGAAATGGACTATGGTTAAAGTCTGTTTTATCCCAAAGGCCGGTAAGAAGGACTACTCTCAACCAAAGTCCTTCAGACCAATAAGCCTTACCTCCTTCCTACTCAAGAGTATGGAAAAGGTTATTGACGAATGCATCAGGGATGGACCATTAAGGGATAACCCTCTGCATCCGAAGCAACATGCTTACCAAAAAGGAAAATCTACAGAAACTGCTCTGTTAGAACTAACAGACAGGATCGAAAGGGCTTTGGAAGATAAACAGATAGCCCTATGTGCTTTCCTTGATATTGAAGGAGCTTTCGACAACGTCACCATAGACGCCCTTTCCAAGGGAATGAAGGCGAAAGGGATTGACGAAACAACTACTCGTTGGATCGAATTCATGCTCCTCAACAGAACTATCAGTGTTACCTTACACGGAACTACAAAGAGCTTCAAAACAACTAAAGGGTGCCCACAAGGAGGCGTTTTATCGCCACTTCTATGGCTACTCGTTGTTGACCAATTGCTGGTTGAAGCCTCTAAAAGAGACTTAGATGTACATAGCTATGCTGACGATGTGGTGGCTTGTGTTGTCGGCCCCTGTCACAGCACGGTATCATCTATACTACAAAGATCTCTGAACATTATTAACACATGGTGCACAGAAAACAATTTATCGGTTAACCCGAGTAAAACAACAATAGTCCCCTTTACTAGGAAGCGTAAGTTGGACAAACTTGTAACGCCCACTGTAAAGGGGACTCTCATACCATTCTCCAGCGAAGTCAAGTACCTGGGCGTAACTATCGACCAGAGACTGACCTGGAACACTCACATTAACAATGTGATCCAAAAGGCTAAAATAGCTTTAGGAATATGCTGTCGCTTAGCAGGGAAGAAATGGGGCTTAAACCCTAAAATCGCCCTGTGGTTGTACACCGCCATAGTCAGGCCGATAATAACGTATGCCTGCGTAGTATGGTGGAGGAAAACAACTCAAGTGACAGTCATTAACAAACTTAATGGTTTGCAGAGACTTGCATGCCTCATATCAACAGGGGCCATGTCTACGACCCCAGGAGCTGCTCTAAATGCCCTGCTTAACCTACCGCCACTTCATCTATTCATTGCGAAGGAGGCGAAGGCAAGCATGTACAGAACAAACAGCACTGGCAAAGCAAACTGGCGCTCTCAAGCACTGAGATCGCTACACGAATCAGTACTTGAACACGATCAACTAGCTATGACAACAGACGTCATGCTTCCACAGTGTAATTTCACAAGGAATTACACAGTGAAACTGCCGAGCAGAGAGGATTGGTCAAACAACCTCATCACTTGCAAGGCTGGAAGCCTGATCTGGTTTACAGACGGGTCCAAAATGGGTGAGAATGTAGGATGTGGAATATTTGGCATTAACCCGAAATTCAGCAAAAGCTTGAATCTGGGAAAACATGCTACCATATTCCAAGCGGAGGTATACGCCATTATAGAATGTGCGGAGGCCAACCGTCAACGAAACTACATAAATCAATTAATTCTGATTTATTCAGATAGCCAGGCAGCTCTTAACGCCCTGAACTCGAATACTTTAAATTCGAAACTGGTAAAAGACTGCGTTAACAAACTGAATGACCTGGGGCAAAGGAATAAAGTTATTCTGAGATGGGTACCAGGTCATTCTGGAATTGCTTGCCATTGAGCAACGAAAAAGCCGATGAACTTGCACGGGCTGGGGCTCAAGGTCATCAGATAGGTCCAGAACCCTTCTGTGGTATCTCAAAGAACCAGGCCATGCAGACCCTTAAGGGCAACTTATTTGGCGATTCAAAAAAGCACTGGTTGGTACAACCAGGTCTGCTATACGCCAAATCTCTCATAGAAGGCTACTCACAAAAACGAACTGCCGAGCTTCTTGAGCTTAGCAGGACGAACATCTGTGCGATAGCCCGCGCCTTAACCGGCCACTGCAAACTAAACAGGCACCAATTTCACATGAAACTGAGTGACACTGATGTTTGCCGGTACTGCAATCAGGAGAGGGAGACGCCTAAGCACCTCTTGTGTGAATGCGGGCCCCTTATCCACAAACGCAGAGTCCATCTGGGCCGACACATTATTCGCCCGGAGGAGATTAAAACTCTAACAGCTAGTATTCTAAATTTCTTGGAAGCCTCCGGGCTAAAAGAGTTACTCTAACAAGGTGGCGAGTCACAATAGATCTTTTAGGTCGCAGTGACTACATCCTCTACACTATGGGTGATGCATAGCCCCTTATCTTCTAAATAATAATAATAATAATAATGGGCCGTAATCTACCAAGCGGGCCCAGTGGGACTTGGTGGATGTCACACACATATTTTTTTATTCTCTTGCGATGTTTTCCTTCACCGTTTTGAGAGCAGGTCATGAAATAAATTACCCACACAAAGTAATGTACCTGGCTGGGTTTGAACTCGACCTTCAAATGATGTGATCCCGAGTCGTCAAAACGACTTTGTTGGTGGGTACGTGACCGCAAGAGCGATAGCTCTTGCGGTCACGACTGTAATTTCTAGATCTTCGACAGTCGTTACAATGAATTAGAAACCAATCTGACACTGGTCTTGCCAATTGGAATCGTGTTACCCAATTATTGGGTTACGGAGATTAAGTAGTCGCTCCGTATAAATTGCTCATATTTAGTTACATCAGATTTGGCTGTAAAAAACCCTTAGGCTCGGTCTAAGGGTTCTTGTCTATCAGAGATTTGTTATGCTACGTTGCTGTGGATGCGTTTGAAATCCACCAATTATATTCATAGGTGCACATAGCTTGACACTGGTTGAAACGGATTCAACTAAGATTTTTTATTATTACTATTTTCTTGCATTTGACCACCCTCTCTCTTTTCTCTTTTTTTATATGGAAGGATGCGTTGGCACGCATCATACAGCTATGGATGCATGCTATGGATGCGTTATATGGATCCACACTATCAATACGTCGCACAGCTCGAGCTGCGCATCTTCCTCGCAACTACTTTGCGGCGGCGCATCTTCATTGCACATATACTCGTACCGCTACATATCTTAGTACCAGTGGTAACGGTCACAAAGTTTCACAGCTAAGCTATTACATACTGCTTAGCACATCCTCTAGTGGAAAAGCAGCCTTACACATTTGGGAAAAGGTCGGGTAGATTAATTGCTTTTGTGTCATCAATTTAGTGGTACTAGTTGAATTTGACCGGCCTTTTTTAGTTATTTTTTACATGACAATCAGCGGATGAAGCCTACAAAAAATACCTAAATACGAGGAGCATGACGAATTGCATATCACTAGCGGGTACACCTAAATAAAATACCTAAATAAAGGTATCCAATTAATATTGTCGGTGTTGGTAACGAATACATTCAATTCAGAATATCGAGTTCCGAAAAACATTCAATAGAATTCGTTAATTTACAGTATCACAAAAAAAAGGTATGGTGAGTACCAATCTAAGCAGAACAAAGCTTCGTTTCACAGAGAGGGTTTTTTGTCCGTAGATACGAAGACTATTATTTAGTACTATAAAAGAGATTTTGTTATGTCTTATTTAAAGAGAGTTGTTTATTGCCATTGTCAAAAGCAGTTTTAACATATGTCTACCCATTTCCGTTACACTCTGTATAGAGGTAAACATGTTTGTTGGTTTTACTTATATGTTTGTATGGGGATTTTGCTGAAGTCTTTGTCTGATACAGAAATTCTTTAACAGATATTAAGCCATAAGTACATATTATTGCTGAGTGATAAAGGTTCTTTCGGAAAATGTGCTGTCCTGGTTGGTTAGACCACGAAACAGAACGCCGAAAAAAGTCTATCAGATCTGTTCAAGGGATCTTCAAATTATCAGAAATCAGATGTGAAAAAGGAATAGTGATGTACGGCGTTTATAGTTCCGTCTCTTTCTCACACACCGCAATTATGACGACTTTAAGACGGGTTGGGCGACTGGGCGAGCGAAATGCGCTTCCCAGTGATACGCGTATAGCGTTTTCAGCCGAAAGACTGCCACTGCTGGACGTAGGCCTTTTTTTTGGTGGATAAAAATCATCCAAATGATATCCCCTGCCCTTGAAGGGAGCGGGAGATAGTGTCAGACTCTTACTGACTAAAAATCCCACCCCGTTCCTTCTTGCCTTTCATACCGGGGCGAACTTCCATTTCGGAGCTAACCCTGGCCCCAGTAGGCTTTAACTCAGCTGGGTCCCTGCTGTTGCTGAGGCGCGCGGGAACAGTACGCGCCGTCGACGACTTGGGCTCGGCCCGGACAGTCACCAGATGGTCGGACAGCGAGCTACCCACTACTGGGGCCAGGGTTATCCGAAAGGGAACTCGAGCCCCGGTATGAAAGGCAAGAAGGGAAGGGGTGGGTTTTTTAGTCAGTAAGAGTCTGACACTATATCCCGCTCCGCCCAAGAGCGGGGGTTGTCATTGGATGATTTTCCCCACCGAAAAAAAAAAGCGGTTACTTGATGCGGTCGGCCTCCTCTTTTGCTAGCATTACTGCTTCGCAGAAGGAGGCAACCGCCTGCTACTCTTCCTCGCTCCGGACCATGGCCTGTACCAAGGCCCGGCGTGAAAGATCGCCGCCACCGATGCCTGGAGGCCGCCATAGGCCATGGCAACACTTAGGGTGTTGCCATAATGACCGGTCCTGAGCGTCTCGCATCCACCGGATTCCCACGACTCTCACAGGTCATCGGTCCACCGTGCGTCTTCCAGTATACGTGGTCGCCACTCCATAACCTTTCGTTCTGTAGTTACGTACAAATATTACTTAGTGAAACATTTTACTAAATGACTGTCTAGTCTAGACCAGGCTAAATAACATGAATTAATTTAAGGACCTACCTATAAATGTGTAGACACGGATCAAGTTCGGAACTGGTTTGTAGAATTTCTCTCCTAACTTTCATAAGTTCGCAAAACTTACGTGTTCTGAACTTATGACAAATAAATCTTAGAATTCTGCTTAATTTATTACTGACGAAAATCCTAGACCGACAAACATTTGGACAATGTTTGCGAAAGTACCTTTAGTCCTTAAAGTTATATATAACCAAAACAGGCTTCATTGAATTAATTAGTAACTTTAATTTCACTTTACATTGACATATTGCCACAAATAATATCAATGATTAATCGCACAAAATAACAGAATGTAGGTATAAATTAATAATAAAGTCATGAAACATATCTAACTTTTAAGATTAAGTATTTTTTTATTATTATTGAAGATAGGTTTGCGCTTGACTGCTATCTCACCTTTTTTTTATGGTGGGAAAATCATCCAATGACAACCCCCTAAAAACCCACTCCTGCTCCTTCGTTGCCTTTCGTACCGGGGCTGAGCTTTCTTTCGAAACTGACCCTAGCCCCAGTAGGCTTCGAACCAGCTGGGCCCCTGCTGTTGCTGACAACTCCTTGAGGCGCGCAGGAATAGTGCGCGCCGTCGACGACTTGGACTTGGTCCGGACAGTTGCCGGACGGCCGGACAGCGAGCTACCCATTGCTCACTGTCCGCAAGCCCACGCCTACGGTGACCGGAAATCGGGATCGGAAGGGGCGGCGGCGGGGAGAGCGCCGTTGCCTGATGCGGTCGGCCTCCTCCTTTGCGAGCATTACTGCTTTGCAGAAGTCGGCGACCGCCTGACTGCTATCTCACCTGATGGAAAGCGATGATGCGGTCGACGATGGAGCGCGCTTACCTAGAAGTAACCTATTCACTCTTGACTTAAAGATTCCCGGGTTGTAGCACAGACTCCGGCAGGGAATTCCACTCCTTAGCTATCCGCACAATGTACCTATGTGTATTTATTTTTAATCTATTGAAAATAAGGATTTTGCTAACCTTAGTTTATTAACAAACACTTGGTTTACCTGCAACTTACTAAATGTTTATACTGTTATGTATGGACTTATAGCACTGCTCTTAATTATTTAAGCTCACCTTATTATTTAACCATTTAAGTTTTTGTATAAGCTGTGTTACTTTTTGGTGTACAATAAAGTTTATTCTATTCTATTCTGTTCTTAATATAAGTTATTATATAACTTAGTAACAGGAAGGTTGCAATACCTACCTACCTCTTTTTACGATGGAAAATCGTCTAATGACTTTTTCCTTTCATGGGCGAAACGGGTGGACGTGTCAGATTTCTAGTGATTAAAACCACACCTATGTTTTTCAGTTGCACTTTGCGTTCTCGGACGCAATTCAATCCACGGCCCCAATAGGCTTCGGCCCTGCTGGCCCCCTAAGATTTTGCTGACATCTCTTTAAGGCTTACAGTCCCTTGAACCATCTGACCGAAATTAAATGGTCACTGCTCTCGTATGCGTCTAGGCGACAGTACGACTATCTGTGCCTTTTTTTGCGGCCAGCTGAGCCCGGACAGAGCCCCGCTGACTTTTAAATTCATTTTCTTTGCGAAATATTGATTGATTTACATAATTATGCTATGTTCACTTTGAAGAATATTTAACTACCAATTTTTATGTGTAAAAACGTTTCTAAAGATCCAAACCGTTTCGAAGGTGTAGGGAAAAGTTGCGAATGTGATGTTGTTGTATGTAATATTTTTTTTAGACTAAAGTATTAATCGCACAAAAAATCAAATGTTGATAATGTTGTTCATGAATCTATAATAAACATTTTTTTTCAAACCTATTAACCTGGCCGTTACCAAGGAGTAGGCTCCAGAAAGTCACTGTTTAAGGCACTTTTCGGGCGCTTGGGCCTTAAGGCACGGGCGATTCGGACTCGATAAGAACGGTTACCAGACGACCGAATGGCGACCTGCAAGCTCGCGCCAATAGTGGTTGGGGATCGCCCAGCGAGGCCCGGCGCCTGGAGCGTCTAATGTTGCGGTGGCTGGGACGTGAGGATCTCCGTTCCCTCTCGCGTGCGGCCGTCCTACCAACTACCTACCTGTGGGCACGCCACAATCATGGCGGTAAGTCCCCTCTTTGAGGCGTGGCTGGAAAGACCTCACGGCGTCCTTACCTTCCGCATGACGCAGGTCCTCACCGGACATGGTTCGTTCGGGAGGTTCCTGTTCCAAATTAAAGCGGAAGTGACGCCCGGGTGTCGCCATTGTGCGGAATGCCCGGAGGACACGGTGGAGCACACAGTCGAGGTGTGCCCTGCTTGGACGGAGCATCGCCATGCTCTCGTGGGGGCGATCGGCGGCGGAGACCTCTCGCGCCGGGCCTTGGTTGAGGCCATGGTCCGGAGCGAGGAGGAGTGGCAGGCGGTCGCCGACTTCTGCGAAGCAGTAATGCTCGCAAAGGAGGAGGCCGAACGCATCAGGCAACGGCGTTATCGCCGCCGCCGCCGGCGCCGGGATACTGATCCCGATTTCCGGCCACCGTAGGCGCGGGCTTGCGGACAGTAAGCAATGGGTAGCTCGCTGTCCGGCCGTCCGGTAACTGTCCGGACCAAGCCCAAGTCGTCGACGGCGCGCGCTGTTCCCGCGCGCCATTTGAAACTCAATGTACAAAAACAAAATGTGTTTTATTCAAATTGAACGTCCGAAACAATGATAGTCTTGAGGTTTTATCTTGTGGTAATAAAGTCGAAGTGGTAGACCATGTCAAGTTCCTAGGAGTTCATATTGATGCGTTGCTAAACTGGAAAGTTGAGACATCATTTGTAAGAAAGTTTATTAGTTCCGCATGCTATGCTATTAGAAGCCTGAGGGAAGAACTAACATTGACCCAGCTTAGGATGGTTTACTTTGCTTTGGTTGAGTCTAGGCTTAGATACAGTATTGAGTTCTGGGGCAATAGTTACAAATATAACATCCAGTCGGCATTTGTTATACAAAAGAGGGCCTTAAGGACAATACTCCGATTGAAACAGACGGAATCATGTAGGGACCACTTTATTACACATACAATTTTGACCGTGCCATGCCTCTATACAAGGTGTCGTTTTGAAGCTGCAAAATATTTCAGGAGATAATTATGTTAGTGATTCTCGACCCGAATCAATAATAAAATAAGTAGGTAATTTTTTTTTTTTTATAACCGCGCTTTTTTTCACACACACAAACACGGAACAATAAAGGGCGTTTTCACACACACTAACTCGCAACGATAGTTTCATAAATAATGTATCATCCAATCATCATCCCGCACGCCACACCCTAGCCACGCCCCCGCGGCCATCGATCAATCGATTTAGTTTAGTGTAATTAAAAAATTAAATAACAAGTATTACTGATGATTGACCAGGTATCGTTTTTTTACATGATTATTTATGAGTTTTATTACAACCTCCTGAAATATTGTGCAGTTTTAAAACTGCACCTTGTATATTAATATTATTAACTAATTTTGTTAAAAAATTGCACAAGATTGAAACCGACGAACAACGACAAGTAAGACAGAAGACTAGAAGAAAAGATTTCCCTAATTTTATCCAACCGAAATTAAATGTGGTTAAACACAGTACCAGGTATCAGTCAGTCTTGCTGTACAACAACTTATCCGCAGAATTTAAAACCATAAATAGTGTAAATTTATTCAAAAACAAACTCAAGGCCTACTTATTGGGGAAGGGCTATTACAGTGTTGATGAATTTCTACAGGATAAACGGCAATAATTTTAACATTATTAAAAAAAAAAAAAAAAAAAAACAAATATTGTTTTTTTGATTATCATTATTTAACTTTGACATTGAACTTTTTCTGTTGACTTGAATGATTTGGACATAATTTCTTTTGTTTCTTTTGTTCTTTTGTTTCACCGCTGACATTATTGATGTTTATGTATACCTAATTTAATTTTTGACATTATTTTTTAATTTATTATTATTATTCCATTCATTTATTATTATATACATATTTATCATATTTTTAAATATTTCTTCAAAATTTAATTATTAATTAATTATTATTTTTATTTTTTTTATGACTGGAAAGATTTTATAATGGATAATGGAATTTGGAATATTGTTCTGTTAATTCGTTTGTTATTGTGTGAATTTATTAATCCTGTTATTACTACTGAATTATTATATTATTTTATTTATGTTTTCATTAAATTTATCGATTGTATCATATTTTGGATTTAATTTGGAATTTGTATCATTATTTTTTGTGACTTTGTTGATATTTTTATATGTACTTAATAGATTTTTAATTTTTGGGAATTGTTTAAATAATTTTATAGTACATAGTTAAATATTCTATTTATTTGTTTTATGTATAATAATTATTGACAATATTGTTATTTTATTAGGATTTTCTAGTATGTTGCATGTTTTTTTTTCCCTTCAAACTATCGGCGAAATTGATTTTTTTTATTATTATTTTCAACACAATGTTACATTGTTATGAAATAAATGACTTATGACTTATGACTTATGCCTCAAGGAGTTGTCAGCAACAGCAGGGGCCCAGCCGGGTCGAAGCCTACTGGGGCCAGGGTTATCCGAAAGGGCGCTCGAGCCCCGGTATGAAGGCTTGAAGGAACGGGATGGGTTTTTTAGTCAGTAAGAGTCTGACACTATCTCCCGCTCCGCCCAAGAGCGGGGGTTGTCATAGGATGATTTTTCCCATCGGAAAAAAAAACCTACCAACCTGCATTTGGTATTTTCAAGTAGGTATAACAAACAATTAATTTATTTATTTATTTATTTATTTATTTAAACTTCATGTACAATAGTGGTACATAGGCGGACTTAATGCCACAAGGCATTCTCTACCAGTCAACCTTTGGGTTAAAAAAGACAACACTGTGGTAGGTTTGCACAATAAACAAATACATAATAACAAATAGTTCAAATGGAACAATATAAAATAAGTTATTTATAATAATAAAATAATAATAAAATACATATATATGCTAAAATAATAAACTAATAAATACTATGAAAAATATGAAATCACTATGAGAACTTAATAACAATACTGAACGAAGACCGAACTAAGGTTGAGATTAATTATTATTGAATTCTTGAAGTACAGCCAAGGAGTGGGATTCCCTGCCGGAGTCTGTGTTTCCTGATAGCTACAACCTAGGGGTCTTTAAGTCAAGAGTAAATAGGTTACTTCTAGGCAAGCGTGTTCCATCGTCGACCACATCATCGCTTACCATCAGGTGATATGGTGGTCAAACGCAAGCCTATCAATAATAAAATAAAAGTAGGAAATCTTCAAATTACTTTTCCTGCTTTAAGTGGAGCGAGATATGAAAATGTTAAGGTTTACATTTTTTGACGATTCTAACCTTTAGACAGAACCTAAATGAAAATAAACAATTTTATAAATGCTAAACACCCTTCATAGATTGACGTTACTAATACTACTCACTCGAAAACTTGACGTGTTAATGTGTAAACAGAACAGACATAATATTGACGTATTTGCTCTTGAATAAAATCGGTTAGCTCTAAATGTGATTCTAACTACGCAAATAGTTTATTTTCTGGAATGTAAAGCAACACCGGGCCTGGCACATCGATTGTCTTGTTATTTATTTACTTATTTACAAGCACTTGTATAATATTACAGACTATAGGTATATAAGACGTATGCAGAGCGTATTTTATGCATGGCATACTAATTTAGACGGCATGTATTTTATGTGTCACCTTAAAGAATCATCAACACCAACTTTAACTTCAAATATTATAACTACTGTTACTGAAATAATACACCCATATCCCATATATTCTAACTAGTAACTTAAGTTACAATCTAAATTCAAGGACTGAAATTTGTTATTCTAATTGAAGGCAAATAATATGGGAATCTAAATATTGGGGCAGTGGTGGCCGAGTGGTAACGGCCCCAAATTACAAGTTGTAAAGGGCTCATTACTTTGTGTAATTTATTTTATCACCACTGCTCTCAAAGCGGTGAAGGAAAACATCGTGAGGAAACCGGCATGTCCTACAACCAAACATTCGAAGACATGTGACATCCACCAATCCGCACTGGCCGTGCGTGGTGGATAATCCACCACGCGCGGCCAGTGCGGATTGGCGGATAGGATAAGGAATGGGCCGTAATCCACCGTGGATTACGGCCCATTCCTTCTCCTAAAGAGGAGGCCTGAGTTCCATCAGTGGGAACATTATAAGGCCGATGATGTTGATGATGAATATGGGAATCGACGCACTATCAATTCATACAATACATACATACGTATCATATTAAAAAAAAAGGTAATTTTTGATCCTATAATAAATTCTTGATTTTTTGGATAAAATGGTATATTTATTTTTAAAATAGCTGAAATCGATTCAGTATCTTATTCTAAACATACTTTCAGGATGTGCGTTTAATTATATTACGTTTTGTATATTTACGATCTTGTTTCATCATCATTAAATAAATAGGGCATCCTTTTCTGCAATTACTTCAAAACCGGACATATCAACGAAGGAAAGACATGGGAACTTCACAGTCCTTTGTCATACTTACTAATGTAGCAACACCGACCCAAAATATTTTACGATGAGAAAAGACGTCACTCACCCTTTATAAACGATTGTCATATTATAACGCTCTCTAATCTGACAGTCATAAAAACACACGCCCTTCCTGTTTTTTTTTATTGTTATTGCGGTCCACACTATAAACTCCGAGATATGAAAAAAAGGAGCCACGGATTTTCAGGTATTATCACTGAATTAAATTGTAATAAAACCCAAAAAAACTGTGGCGGGTTTGCGATTGTATCTCTACGCCCTCGCTCGGTTTCCGTAAAACAATAAAAGGAATGGTAGCCACAAATATTGAATATTCGACCGTTTCCCTAACGCTAAATTTAAGTGAGTAAATATTGACGTAATTTATCGTGTATTCACAACGTCTGTTTGACTTAATGACCAGAATAATTGGACAGCGTTATGTAAGAACAGATTAAGGCTTATAGTCCCTTGAACCATCTGGCCAAAATTATGTGGACGCACCTCTCGCACCTGCCTAGGCGGCAGTACGCAAATCTGTGCATTTATTTGCGGCCAATAGCGCCCGGAAAGCGCGCGGCTGACCTTTAAATACATTTTCTTTGCGAAATATTGATTGATTTGCATATGCAATGTTCACTTTGAAGATTATTTAACCACCAATTTTTATGTGTAAAAATGTTTCTAAAGATCCAAGCCGTTTCGAAGGAGAAGGGAAAAGTTGCGAATGTGATGTTGTTGTATGTAATATTTTTTTTAGACAAAAGTATTAATCGCACGAAAAAATCAAATGTTGACAATGTTGTTCATGAATCTATAATATACATATATTTTTTTCAAACCTATTAACGTGGCCGTTACCGAGGAGTAGGCTTCAGAAAGTCCCTGTTTTATTGCACTTTTCGGGCGCTTGGGCCTTAAGCGATAACATAGAGAATTTGAGAAAATGAGCTTCAAAGATTTTAAAGTTAAAATTGTCGCTGTGAGCTCATTATTTATGTTACGTGTATGATTTTTTTACTGTAAATTAAGATGTGTATAAAGTTTAGATTAATTTAGAATATATTACAGTGCAGAATATAATTTAAAAGATATAGCCATTTTTCCGCTTAATTCGTTAATGTATTATAGCTATATTCAGATTAATTAAATTTGTCAATAACGTACTATGACATTATTGTCGTTTGATTCTTTAATACGATTTATTTTAGGTGAAATAAAGTGTAGTATAGGATTAAATCCAAATATTTTAATGCAAATTTCTCAAATTAAACAAAAATTATACCACTTCTCTATTGTATGCCATTACTGATTACGAGATTCACATAATGAATAGTTTTTTATAGTCAAATACCTCAAAATAACATCGAATTAGCTGCCATTTTAGGCGGTTAGTTCGATATTGCGTTTTTATAAATAAATTGAAACGGATAATCCGTTTATCTACAACTTTTGTGGATATAATTCGTTTATGCATTTTAAAATCCTGTTTGTGTATTCTGTAACAGTAACTTAGGCGCATAATTCTTTATTACGTAACTAATGTGTGCAAAACTTCTTACAAATTTTGAAAAGTCGCTTAATTCACCCCTTTTAAGGCACTAGGATTGACTTTTGAACACAAAATTAGCTGAATACATAATTAATAATGCCTGGAATCGATCTGTGTGTTCCGTATGGTGTCCGGACGTAAAGAATAACACCATCCCATTTCTTCCCGTGGGTGTCGTAAGAGGCGACTAAGGGACATTTTGAGACCGTACGCACTGTTAAGCACCTGAGGTCACCGCGTGCTGGCGGGTATACCACCAGCAACAGCATTCCCAAGGAGGGTTAGTGTCAGGCAGGCGGCCGACTGTAAAATATTTGCCAAATCCCTAGCAACATGATTGGAATAAATGATAGAATGCGCGATAGGGTTAGGGCGTACCCCACAGGCAACGCGCAGGGGCAGCACCCGGCTCCTGTGGGAAATGGACCAGGGTTGTTGCACCATTCCGGGGGGCATTGTAAGAAGCTAGCCCGGGAAATGAGATTGAGGTATGCAAGTTGGAATGTTGGGACCATGACTGGAAGGGCGAGAGAGTTAGCGGATGTACTGAAAAGAAGACGGATAAATATAGCATGCCTGCAGGAGACTAAATGGAGAGGAACAAAAGCGAGGGAAATTGGTGAGGGTTATAAGTTTTATTATTGTGGAAGTGATGGAAAAAGAAATGGAGTAGGAATAGTGCTTGATAGTAAACTGAAAGAAAGCGTGATGGAAATACAGAGGATTAATGATAGATTAATTGTTGTGAAAGTCATGTTAGAGAATGTGATGTTGAATGTAGTTAGTGTGTATGCACCACAAGTAGGATGTGATGAAATGGTGAAAGAGAAATTTTGGGAGGATTTTGACACTGCTTTAATGGCCATCCCTGTACATGAGGAACTGATAGTTGGAGGTGATTTTAATGGACATGTGGGAAGAATGAAAGGTATTTATGAACGGGTACATGGAGGATGGGGTTTTGGCAGTCTAAATAAGTAAGGGAAGACGTTGCTGCAATCCGCTACCGCCTTTGACCTTGCAATAGCCAATACTTGGTTTAAAAAAGTGAGGAACACCTGATCACTTACAAAAGCGGCTACCACAAGACGCAAATTGATTACTTTTTATTTATTTATTTATTATATACTTTATTGTACATACAAAACATAACAAAGAAAAACTTATATCTAAAACACGTACAATGGGCGGCCTTATCGCATTCCGCGATCTCTTCCAGGCAACCTAGAATAGACAGTAATTGTCAGAACATGATATGGGGCTGTCATAAGTTCAACAATAAGTAATACTTTAAAATTAATTACATTTATAATTATTATAATTGATAGATACACAGATACATACATATGCAATATAATACATACATAAATATATACATACCAAATATATGAGCAATCATAAGAAAGAACGACTTTCGAATAATCACAGCGACAAGTAGTGATCCTTAACAAGTCTCTTGAAGGCAGGCAACGATTGAGCGCGTTTTATAGCATCCGGTAATGCATTCCACAGACGGGTAGCCTGGACAGTAAAGGATTTATCTAAGAAAGTTGTGGAATGCACCGGCATCTTGAGTCGTAAGTTATCTGATGACCTAAGAGATTTTGAATGGGAGTCGCAAAGAAACTGAAAACGATTCTTGAGGTAAAGAGGGGTAAAAGGAGAAAAGAGTATATTATATAAAAGAGAAAGAATATGAGCATTCCGGCGAAGGCGAATTGGCAACCACTTGAGCTTCACACGAAATTCAGAAACATGGTCATATTTTCGCAAACCGAATATGAACCTTATGCAAAAGTTTTGAAGCCGCTCAAGTTTATCGAGTTGTTCTTGTGTAAGGTCAAGATAGCTAGCAGCAGCATAATCAAGGATGGGGAGAAGAAGTGATTGTGCAAGTGCAATCTTGGTGGTAGTCGGAAGAAAATTACGCAGTCTCCTTAAAGAACCAGCAGACGCAAAAAGTTTACGGCTAACTTCCTGTAGCTGGGCAGACCAAGTGAAGTTCTTATCAATGACTAACCCCAAGTTTTTAACTTTCTCGGAGAAGGGTATAACTGTGTTATCGAATAAAACCTGGGGAAGAGACGTCCAGTCAATCCTTGAAACCAACCTAGAACTGCCCACCACAACAACCTGCGTCTTTTTTTTGCGTTTTTTTTTTTGCGCAACAATATAAAGCACGTCAAAGACTGCAAGGTACTACCAGGAGAAGACCTAGTCTCACAACATCGACTCCTGGTAATGGAATTAGTTGTCAAAATAAAATGCAACAAAAGCAAAGAGCGTCCTCCCCCCAAAATAAAATGGCATATGCTAGAGAAGAATGATTGTGCGAACAAGTTTAGAGAGCGAGTGGTAGACAAAATGATAGAGATGGGAGACATGAATGATCGAAGTATAAATGAAAGCTGGAATGAGTTGACGGAGTGTATCAGGCACGCAGCGAAAGATATTTTGGGAGAGACGAGAGGAAAAGGCACAATAGATAGGGATACATGGTGGTGGTCGATAGAAATTCAGAATGTGTTGAAAGAAAAGAAAAGAAAATTCAAGGAATGGCAGCACGTAGAAGTGGAAAACGGTAGTTAGAAAGCGGAAAAAAAGAGGGAATATGACGTTTTATAGAAAAAAGCTAAGAAAGCCGTGGCATTAGCAAAATCAATGGCCCAGGACAAACTGTACAACACACTGGACAGTCCTGCAGGCCAAAAAGAGCTGTACCGGCTAGCTAAAACAAGAGAAAGAAAGACGAGAGATGTTTGTCAGGTAAGATGTGTAAGGAATGAAGCGGGAGTGGTATTGTCGGATGATGAAAAAATCAAAGAGAGGTGGAAGGACTATTTTGAAAGACTGATGAATGAGGAAAATAATTGGAGTGGAATTTTAGAGAGTAAACCAGTGAATGTAGGGTTAGTGAGAATGGTTAGTATGGATGAAGTCAGAGTAGCAGTAAATGGAATGAAAAATGGTAAAGCCATTGGTCCAGATGGAATACCCGTTGAAGTGTGGAAGTTATTGCGAGTGGATGGATGGACGTGGTTAGCTTTATTCTTCAATAAGTTGTTGCGGGAAGAAGCCATACCTGATGAGTGGTGCAGCAGTTCTTTGGTGCCCATTTTTAAAAACAAAGGTGATGTGCTTGAGTGCAACAATTATAGAGGAATAAAGTTAATGTCACATACTATGAAAGCCTGGGAGAAAGTTATTGAAAGGCGACTGAGAGAAGAGAGTGAAATTTCACAGAACCAATTCGGTTTTATGCCTGGTCGGGGTACGACGGATGCCATTTTTGCTATACGCCAGCTGTGCGAGAAATACAGAGGTGCGCATAAAAACTTGCACATGGTATTCGTTGGCCTCGAAAAGGCATACGACCGGGTACCTCGAGAGGTTCTGTGGTGGGCCCTTAAGGAGAAAGGTGTGCCTGGGAAGTATGTGCAGTTGATCCGAGCGATGTACAGTCGATGTAGTACGCAAGTCCGGTCAACAGTGGGCACCACTGGAAATTTCAATGTGGCTGTCGGCTTACATCAGGGATCGGCTCTCAGCCCTTATCTCTTCCTGATGATAATGGACGTTCTGACGTCGGACATTCAGGAGGAGGCTCCCTGGTGTATGCTGTTTGCCGACGACATTGTGCTGGTTGCCGAGAGTGGCCTAGAGGTCCAAAACAGATTGGAGATGTGGTGGCACAGACTGGAGAGTGTTGGCCTGAAAGTAAGTAGAACCAAAACGGAGTACTTGTTCTGCGATTTCGGCGGTCTCTCCAACCCTGTGCCTTTAGCTCTCGCCGGAACGCCCACACCAATCTGTTCCGACTTTCGGTAGGTACCTCGGGTCACTCGTCCAAGGGGATGGTGAGGTAGACCGAGACGTAACACGTCGGATCAACGCAGGATGGATGAAATGGCGACAGGTCACGGGAACAACTTGTGACCCATGCATGCCCCTCAAGTTGAAGGGTAAAATTTACAAGTCCGTCATAAGACCTGACATACTGTATGGATCAGAATGTTGGGCTGTGAAAAAGAAGGATGAAAAAAGATTTCATGTAGCGGAGATGAGAATGTTGAGATGGATGTGTGGTGTGACGAGAATGGATAAAGTGAGAAATGAGTATATTAGAGGCAGTTTGAAAGTGGCGCCAGTGACTGAAAAGTTGAAAGGTAATCGGTTGTCTTGGTATGGTCATGTGAAGCGGAGGGATGAAGCGCATATTACTAAAAGAGTTCTGAGTATACATGTAGATGGATGGAGAGGGAGAGGAAGGCCGAAAAAAAGATGGATGGATTGTGTGAGAAGTGATATGAAAGAAAAGGGAGTTAGTGATAGTTTGACGGGTGACAGGACAGAATGGAAGAAGAAAACGTGTTGCGCCGACCCCAAGTAATATAAGGGCAGGAAGAAGAAGAATGCCTGAAATCGATCTGCATTCAAAACTCATTCTTTTCAATTTTGTTGCTTAATTCGTTCTTCCATAACGCAGTCCAATTATGCTTTAGGTAAATAGACATAATTTTCTAAATAATGATAGGTATTTATCAGAATACCTACCGTAAAATGGCGTACTTACCTAAGAGAAGCCCGCTTTATACCCAATAAATTCAACTTTGTTATCGTTTGCTGAGACACTAACCAAAAAGACGACTTTATTAAAATTCTTACACCCAGATTGCTTCAGAGGCGCCATTTCAAGCCACCTTATGCATAGAAAACGAACTAGTGTGTGTACCGAGCCATTTCAAAACACATTTTTCCCGCATACTAAGTGCAGGAGCTAATACGATGGGCACGTAAATTGCACACTTTAAGAATGTTTATTTCATCAAAATAGTTTATTTTTCTTAATAATTGTGTTTGTTTTTAGTGAGAGACTAGAAGATGAAAAGTATAAAATAGCGAATGTCATGTACTAAGCTACGTAACTACAGACATTCTTTGAAAAATCCATAATGTAATCA
Source organism: Mythimna ferrago (assembly GCA_910589285.2). Lineage (NCBI taxonomy): Eukaryota > Metazoa > Arthropoda > Insecta > Lepidoptera > Noctuidae > Mythimna > Mythimna ferrago. The sequence goes on from OU342687.1 coordinate 14,407,764, forward strand.
ATTGGTACGTGCTAGCGTGGTCAATCCCATACATTTTGCAGTTTTGCTTAAAGGTTGCATGAAATGTATCAAAGGGGTGATTTTTCAATAGCATGATTGCTTTTAACCAAGAAACTGAACAATAAATACAGCCGTTTGACATTTTCCTATTACAAAACTGTCAAACTGCCATTTTTATTCCTCAGATAAAAGCTATCTAACAATTGAAAAATTAGACCTACACCACAATTGCTATAGAATGGTGCGGGTGACAGCTGTCGGATTCATACGATGTTACCTACCTAGCTGCTAGCTACCGATCCTTTTCTCACATCTTAAAGATGCATATTTTTGTCCTACTCTCATCCTACGCATGTTATGTAAAAAAGACTAAGTGTAATTTCACTTTTTTTTTTCAAAATATGATGCTTTTAGAAATGATTCAAAAAGGCACGGAAAAATAAAACACAAAACTTATCACTATGATAGATAAAATAAAAATAATTAAAACAAATAATATGTTCTTTTAAATTGAAATAAACATAAAATAGAATCATTGATTGAACTTTTGATAATCTGTAACCTGTTAATCTATGAAAATCTACCAGTTAAGTTTTTTATTGCTAAAAAAAAAATTATCTAACATAGCTTTCCAAAGAAAAAAATAGGTATGCTTTTATATCAAGCTATCGTTTTAGCATATCGTTATGTAAAAAAAAGAAGATGATGTAATTAACGCTCGTAGCACCCGTCTTTTGTTTGGAGAAGAACATTATTAAGTTTAGTTTAATACACGAACGGCTTTGAGGTCACATGGGCCATTTTAGCTTAATATACATTAAAGCCAATGACGCACTAAAGCGAGTAATCGGTACGTCATTAATTTGAGGGAAAGGATAAGTACGGTTAATTGTATGAGACAGAAATGAGTTTTTGACAGTTCGCAAGCTAAATAAAACCTTTCTACTTTTTCCTAGTTGAAAGTTTATTTTGGTCTTGATACGGATTTTGGTTTCAGCTCTTGGTCTTGCTCGTTAGGAGCAAAGATGTGTCAGATCCGGTAAAATGTAAAATATCCAGCAAGATGAAACTCTCTCGTTAAAATCTTTTACGATGTAAGAATAATTTACATATGTTTTAGTGTAGGTGCACTTGGCAAACAGTTTGCGGAACGCTCTATTCAAAATATCGAGCGCTAATTGGATAACACATTCGAACGGGTTAGCATCAAAACCCCTATTCATAAAGTTGAGCAAATAAATTGGATAAAATATAACGTAAAAATCCAAATAATTTCGTTTCCTAGATCACGCCTGAATTTCCCGATGGACCGTCGCCAAATGTTACACAGGAGAATTCTGTACTTGTGGTTTGCCGACGGCGGTATCAAATTCCATTGAAAGGCAAAGCTTACCTACGTTATTTATTGGCAAAAATTCCAAATCCAAGGCTACGATGCCGTGGAAATTCTTCCACCAGAGAATCCAATAAACGTTTTTCCTTACGCGAGACGGTCACACTTGACACCTATAGGCAAACGATAAGAGAAAACTAAAGCTGAAAAAAAAAATTTGCTCGCTGTCTCGTAAATCTAGTGGTCGCGAACGCCGATGCTGAGCTTATCGGTTCGAGTATCATGTTGGGAAAAATATTTATGAATTTATTATATACTTTATTGCACTGTTGAGTTTGTTTTTGTGTTGTACTGTTATTTCTGTCAAAGATTTCTCTGTAGTAACTTCTACTCTGTGTTTGAAAGAGTGTCAGATTTTTACTAAAACCCATCCATGTTCTTCCTTTTACCCTTTCTGGAGATTCATACAAAGATAAGGTGTATCATTCTGTCGAATCCGAAACAGGAACCTCAAGAAACAACCGTGTCTAATTGACGGTGTCAACCGTGCCGACACCGTAGCGCCTCTTATAGAGGCGCTCCAAGCCACTCCTCAAGGAGGATTGTCTGTAGTAGATTGGACACAGAATTGGTGCCTAATCTTTTGCATGGCAATATGGGGGTGCACAACTTAATCTCATCTTTCAGGGAAAACCGGCATAATATATTAAAAAAGTTTAAATAAAACTTATACTTACTTATTGCTCATCCAGTAATATATTAAGGGGTTGAACATGGAATTAGCCATGGCCAACCAATAGAAGAACAGGTATATGTGCTGAGCGAAGGGCGCGGAAGCCAGGGACTGGTAGTGGTACGTCAGCACGAAGTACGCGTGGTAGGGCAGCCAGCAGAGGGCGAATACCATCACCACCAGGACGAACATCTTCACCACCTGTTGACAAAATTTCATTCAATTCAATTCATCATCATCATTTCACAAATATTTTTATTTCTCATAGGCCTACATGGGCGGGAACATAGAAAACGTCAAAAGCTATCACACGGTTACAAATTGGTCGTTTCCTATGAAGAAGAACCAGCAAGAAACTTCATGGTTACTGTTTTAAAATGGTCTGGTTTTACACATAAATATTAATTATAAAAGTATCAAAAGCATATATAATAATCCTTATAATCCTTTTAATGTCTTCATTTCTGGGACTCGGGCCTCCTCTCTAGAAGGGGGAATATGCTGTAATCTACCTCGGAGGGCCAGTGCAGATTGGTGGATGTCACATAATATATTTTAGAATTTTTAGTTCTGGGACATGCCACTTTCGATTTTTTCCTTCATCGTCTTGAGAGCAACAATGATGAAATACATTACAAAAAGTGCGTAAATGCGCCTGGCTGTTTGGACCCGCGACCAACTTATAAGTCTGGGCCGTTACCACTGGGTCAACTTTTCGCTCACTGGAAAATTACTAAAAAACGGAGTAAAATTACTCGTCAATATGTTCCTATTTTATGGGATCAACTCCAAAATATGGATGAAAAATCAGCTATTTATGTTTTCATAAATAGCTGATTTTTCATAACCCAAAAAAAAAAAAATCTTGCTACGCATTATTTATTAAGCCGTTTGACTAACGGCTTTTCGAATAATTTTGACATTATAGTCATCAAAGGAAAAGGTCTGTATGATCGGCCTTGCTATTACGATTACTTTAGCATTAATTTTAAGTACGATTTGTGGAAACATTCCAGGCTTCTAGTCATCCTCCAACTTATTCCAGTTTACCATATGTGCGGTTTCTCTTATCCATTCTTTTCCCACTATTTGCGGTTAGGTATATCATCTCCCCAGCTTTTCTTTGGTCTCCTTGACTGTGGTATTTTGATGCGTAAGCACTTTACAATGTGGTAATCAAGGAATCACATGAAACACAACTGCTCTCCAGAAAAATCAATCGCGAACGGATTAAAATGGCACAAAAATATTGGTATATTGATTTTTTTTTTATATTTTAAATATTGATTGTGTAATGGAAAAGCAGTCATTTATCATCACTCAACAGCAGTCGACTGCAGGACATAGACCTCTTCGACCGTATATTTATTAATCACGATTCTTGGCAGGTCTCATTCAACTGCCATAAAAACGCCTATAGCCTTGTATGAAATATTGATATTCAAATGCAGTTACTTAGAGCCGATAAAAACCAGACAGAAGAAAAGCGTAAACAGACGAATGATAAATCAAGCGAAGCAAAGATTACGTGCAAGCTCACTGGCTTCTATTAAGGTATTCTACATCTACTCCCGTGAGACTGCTGGTATAGCAAGACTACAGGATCAATATCACATTAAGGACTGAGATCGGACTAATATGCAGTGGGTTGGTTTCAATAAAAACTTTGTAGACTTGCGTTATCTAGGGAATTGATTCAATAACAATGTGTATCATGTTTCAGTTCAAATAAATTCTATACGTCGATTCAATTTGCCGCTATCAGTCCGAATGTCATCCAGTGTGTGTGTGTGTAGCAGTAAACGAACTATTCAAGACCACGGATTTCTTTTTTTGTAGGCTTTAGGTATTCAATCAACAACAAGTCATGAGATAGATTCCAGGGTAGTGCTGCCCACGTGGCTATTGGCAGTGAAAAGGGGACCGCATTTGTGCGGTTGCAACTTTTATATGCTCGGCTCGCGCAAAATCAGCCCCAACTCTGTCAAGCGGTGTGTACGTCACACAACACATCATAGTCAAACTAATTTCTGTGCTATTGACATAACCGACACGAGCTTCGTTCGGTACTATTGACTTCGCCGAAATATATATTATTTTTATTTTATTTGGGTGGCTTACCGCTAACAATACAAAATATAGAGGTTCAAGCCAAATTTAATTTTATTTATGCATCTACAGCAAAAAAGTTGTGTCATCTTTTATGACAACATCTTAACATTTATTTTAATTTGATTTTAGTTAGTTGTAGGTAATTAGTGTATTATTTTACTTTACTGTAATTATAGTTAGTCAAGTAGTTTGACAGTTAAATAACTAGATTTGATCGGCTTCTCTATCAATAGTTTTTCTTTTTTTTTGAAGTGGGAAACCGACAAATAACTTCTCTTACCATTTAAAACTCACTTGTGTTCCTTCATCAATACACAGGGCTTCGGTAACTCTTTCGAACAATCTCGCAGCCCCAGCAGGCATCGGCCCTATTGTTGCCCTTCAGTTTTGATGACATTTCTAATTTCACTTACTTCCTACAAATCCTACAGATATATAAGAAAAAACTTACGATGATTACAATATTATTATTAGAAACGAAACTTGGTGTTCTGTGCCTATTTGTAAGTTTCAGAAAGTTCCAAGTTATGGCAAAAACCTTTGCCGTCATAACTAATTTGATCTTGGAAAATACAGCTGGAGAAAATGAACTTCTACGCTAAAGTTGCTAAGGTGACATTTTAAACGATAAAATCAAATAGTTTGTAAGAAGCAGGGAAACTTGAAGCTATGAAAATATTTTTCCTGAGATTTTCCCTGAAAAATTCAATTCCTTTTTTGTTGAATAATGTAGACAGACTTGTTAACCAATTTTGCTAACAACGTTTTATCTAAATTTAATTTTGTTGACGTTGTATTTAACAAGGATAATAAATGTAGAGTTAAGGTAAAAGAGGATTCAGATTATTTCTTCGATTCATTGTTAGTATTATTAAAATGTAAATGTATTCATAACAAATTTATTCAAAATAATTGTTACGAATGGAATGAAATTACAAAATGCCATTCCAATTGTTAGAAGTAATAACTTTCAATAAAGTTTCTGCAGATCTGTTGTTGTTTTTAGTTGTAAAGAAGAACTGAGAGGTCGAAAACTTTGAATGTCATACAAATGTCTATTTATTTTACACCAGTGGGTTAAAAGAGACAACACTGTGTTAGGTGTGTAATAATTTATACATATATACATTTTTTTTTAAGTTTTACTAACACATATGTAGGGAATTATATTCATGACATTTAATTTAGCGACATGTTTATTTTTATTTATTTTTATTATTATTCCATGACATTTAATTTTTTTTTGTTTCTAAACTATTTTATTTTATTTATTTTTTTAAACAATTGACATTTTATTTAGTGACATTTTTTTTACTGTGTGACTTTTAAGTTAGTGACCATTATTATTTGAAATTTTATTCCAAATAGAGATTGTACATTTGTTTCTGTGTACCTGGGTCATTCAGACGACAAAGGGGTTGTTTAATTTCAATTTTACAGCTACTAACATAGTTTTAAGTAAAAATTGTTACTAATCTTTCTATGAGTGCAAACTTGAAATATAAGATATAATTATTAAATATTACAAATAGAATAAAGTATCATTAAATGAAGTGGCTTATAATAGTAAATAAAATACAATTGTAAATGATAAAGGTAGACCGACGACCTGGTGAGAGCCGCAGGAATGCGGTGGATGCGTCGCACAGATCGGTCGTTGTGTCGACACTTGGGGGAGGTCTATGTCCGACATTGGACGTCTCTTAGATGAAATGATGATTATGATGATATGATAAAATCATAAACTAATTAATAGATACTATGATAAACATGAAATCAGTACTGAGAACTTAAAATATAACAATTACGACGAAGACCAAACGAAGATTGAGAGGACTTCAAGTGTAGTTCCGAATTTTACGCTTGAAGGAAAATTCACCTTGACCTTTTGAACACAGTTCATCAATAAATCGAACTACGAGCACCTTCAAACGTACAGTCGCCACAAAAGCGCGGTGCAATGTCCTTAATTACCGAACCGAATACAAGCCAGCCCACGATCTTAGCAAGTAAACTACCAATATCAATTCAAATGTATTCAATTACATGCTAAAACCATTTGATTAATTGAATACATTTGAAACTCAATACAAACCAATGCAAAAAGAATACCTCTATTAAACTATATTAATACAAATGTAATATGTAGTCATTAATAATAGTCATAGTCGTCGAAGTCTTTCAGTTTCTCTGAATATGTGGCCATTTAATGCTTAGATCACGGTTTAAATATAAAAAAGGGTTTTAAAACTTTTTATTTTAGTTACCAATTTTTATACACTACAGTAAACTTAAAACTCACAATGTAATGTATAACACAATATATTATAAAAACTAAATGAAGGCAAAAGTGTAATCTAATCAATGTATTCGAACACAATCCGTGTGTTTCAGGGTGTTCTCGAACTGGGTGTCTTGTTTATGTATGTGAACGCATCCACAGTACAGGAGTCATTCCTAGTGTTTTTTTTTTTTTTTTTAGGGGGGAAATCACCCGATGACATTTCCAGCTCTTGGATGAAGCGAAAGATGAAAAAAGTCAGACTTTTACTGACTAAAAACCCACTCCTGTTCCTTCTTTGTCTTTCATACCAGGGCCGGATTTTCCTTTCAGAAGCGTACCCATGCCTCCAGTAGGCCCCTACGGTTTGCTGACATCTCCTTGAGGCGCGCATGGAACAATACGCGCCGTCCACAACTTGTACTCGGTCCGGACGGTAACCGGATGGTCAGACGGCGAGCTACTCATTGCTCGCCGTCTGCAAGCCCGGGCCTACGGCGGCCGGAAATCTGGATCGGGATCCTGGCGGCTGGAGTGTGAGGGCCGCTCCTTTATGCGTTCACGTGTGGCCTCCTCTTTTGCTAGCATTACTGCTTTGCAGAAGAATGTGACTGCCTGCCACTCCTCCTCGCTTCGGAGCATGGCCTGTACCAAGGCGCGACGAGAGAGATCGTTGCCACTGATCGCCGCCACGAGGACACGGCGGTGCTTTGCCCAAGCGGGGATGATATAAAAATTAGATGTAATTGAAACATTTTGCCGATACCATATATACACGGTGACTCTTCAATCAGTGGCAGACTATCAAACGGTGAGTGAGATATGAGTTACCGTAGCCCTGGAATGCAAAGGGTCACTGAAGGAATACAGGTTGGCTTTGGTCCGTAAGTGTCTGACAAGCCCTCTTGCTTCCACGCTCCTAGATCAAGAAAAGATATTTGATGTTTTTCCACTTCGAAAAAGTAGGTAAGTGCGATAAGATCAATTTTAAAAAGGGGAAAAAGACAGTGGTTCAGTACATCTGTTCACATGACTCGGTAAAAAAGTATTTCTTTGGAGATTTTTGATTTCGTTCTGTGGGTTAATAGTTTTTTATATATTCATAATCATAAACTTACTCATGATTGGTAAGGGTTGCGAATGAGTTAAGTCATTTTGTATTCGTCAGTCAATTTGACTAAAATGTTTGTTCAAGCACAAAAGGGATCAGGGTATAACATAACGTATCTACTAGTAAATACTTTTGATAACATACCTTTGATAACCAAGATATATTATTATTATACTAGCTTTTGCCCATGCCTTCACCCGCGTACCTAAAATATAGCCTATGTCACTCAAGAATAAAGCAGCTTCTATCGGTGAAAAAATTTTAGCAATCAGACCAGTACCCACTTTCAGAGATTACCTCCGATAAACAAAAAACAAAGTTTACCTCTCTATAATAATAGTTTAGATTGCGCTACAAAAGTTAGGTGGATACTGACTAAAAGGATGGTGCCGTTACTCATCTATGAATGTCGGATATTGAGGGCTGTTCATTTCAATCCGTTAAGGAAATTAGAGAATATTCTCAAACGTTATTCAAAAGGTCAAATCTTTGTAACATAAATAATAGGTGTTTTCCCACCGTGTCTCAAGTTAATTAATACTGTATAAACAATAACTGTACGGTATTTAATTAAAGTCGAGAATTTTCGAATGTCGGTGATATGAATGGACGTTAATTGAAGATTTCTCCGGCGGATATTGTGTTGTGTTGGACATTGGTTGAATTTGAGGAGGTATTAATTGATTTCGGTTTATTTATACCTAAATATATGATCAAAACAAAGGTTGATTTCACGGGTTGTTCCCAGAGGTCCATGCTGTTATTCATAAAGTTCACATTTGATTTTGAGGCGTATTGGAAAAACATTTACAAAACATAATAATAATAATAGGTAGATATTATAAATGTTAACTTCTTTTTGGAATAAAACGCAACATTTTAGCTGTATAATACATGCTGTGATCAAGTGTGTGGTCTTTTCTAGTTGAGGTACTTTTTAGGTACATTTATTTGGTGTAAGTAATTGTATTTTATGAGTAATAATTAAATAATAAAAAAATATTACAGAACACCCGCCATCTTGACGTCAATATGGCGGGTGTATCTTAATTTTGAAATAATTTAATTCTGAAGGAGGTACAGATATTTTAGAGCTAAGTACTGAATAGTACATTTTAGGTACCTACATACATTTTAACCGTAATTACTATAATTTATTTCGCTGAGGTACACCCGCCATTCTCTCCCAAGTAGTGTGCCAGCTACACAAGAAAAGCTGCCCCGCCATTTGTCGAAAAATCCTGGAATACATCATCGTGCCGTTTAGCGACCAGACAAGAGGTCCCGATGGATATTCCCGGGGGCTCGGGCGTCCCCGCAGTCTCCAGATTAGTACCCTAATGATATCGTCCTTTCAGTGCGTGCCTGAAGGTTAGCAGCGTGGAATCTCATTTCATTTTCTTCTCCTCTTCTCACTTTTAAAAATGAAAGGAATGTAAAGAGTAAGGTAAACAGCGGCTGCACTCCCTCTCTCACAAAGTGCACCTCAATAACATATTATGTCTGCACTTTAATCTCCTTGCAGTCCACCATCACCTAGCGACTGAAAAACCAGCTCTCCTATTCTTTTCGGAGACGCAGATCAGAGGTCCATCGAACGTGTCGTATCTTTAATACCCAGGGTTTACCTTGGAGCACAACTTCCAACCACACGCGAGTGTATGTACGCGCGGGATGACATCTGTTATCGGCGTCTTGCAACCTTGAAGACTTCAGGTTCTCCACGCTTTGGGCTTTGGTCGACACAGGCCTAGATAAAAAATCTACGCTTATACCGCTCGCACAGCGGACACGAAATCGCATGAAAAAAGCAAGTAACACACTAGTATTTACTATTGAACGCTATGACCATGTAATAATTTTTTGTATTATAACTCTTTTCGAGAACAAAGAGGTTTAACAAAAAGGTTTTAACTACATTATTGCATCAGTGCTTAATGGTAATCAAAGTCACAATTTGGTTACAAGCGCCATTATATACCTAAGTGCTGTGCAATTATAGTCACTTTCTGAGCAAGTGTGTTATAACAAAAAGAACTTCTTAAAATGTCATATTAATATTTCGTTAGTGCTGAAACTCAATGAGAGTGCGTAATAATGAACTTTCCGAGGATCAATTAGCGCGAAACAGCATGTTCTCTATTCATGCTTCCCTATTAATTTTCTCTCTAATAGAAAATTCATTTTGTTATAGAACAATCGTTAAGCAATTGGATTGTAGTCAACATAAAAATACGTTGTTTATTTTTTTTTGTTTTTGGCTTCGCAGTTTGTGTATTTAGTCAGTACCTAGTAAATTAATAAAATATTTAGTTTTTGACACAGAATATAGTTACTTTGTTTGCCATTGGAATGCGAGTGTAACACACTCTCATGTTTTTACAATATTTGGCAGCAATGTATCGTCAGCCCCTAAGTCAGCCTTTACGGCAAGCTTCACTGAGGTAATCAGTACTACAATAATATTCGTATTTAGAAATATGTAAGTATGTTTATCAGTTGTATAGTACCCATAACACAAGCTCTGCTTAGCTTGAGACTAGACGGCGTTGTATGATAGTTGAGAAATATTATATTATTATTATATTATACTAGTTTTTGCCCGCGCGGCTTCGCTCCCGCTCTATCCTGCTCCACCCTACTATACCCTACTCTACCCTACTGTACACTACTCAACCCTACTCTACCTTACTCTATCCTACACTACCCTACTCTACTCTACACTACCCTAATTTTCATTTTTTTCCATAAGAACCTTCTCCAGACAATAACAAACACAACAAAAAAAGAATTAGCGAAATCGGTCCAGCCGTTCACGCGTGATGGCGTAACCAAGGAAATAGGGATTCATTTTTACATACAAGGTGCAGTTTTAAAACTGCACAATATTTCAGGAGGTTGTAATAAAACTCATAAATAATCATGTAAAAATACGAAACCTGGTCAATAATCAGTAAATACTTGTTATTTAATTTTTTAATTACACTAAACTAAATCGATTGATCGATGGCCGCGGGGGCGTGGCTAGGGTGTGGCGTGCGGGATGATGATTGGATGATACATTATTTATGAAACTATCGTTGCGAGTTAGTGTGTGTGAAAACGCCCTTTATTGTTCCGTGTTTGTGTGTGTGAAAAAAAGCGCGGTTATAAAAAAAAAAAAATTACCTACTTATTTTATTATTGATTCGGGTCGAGAATCACTAACATAATTACCTCCTGAAATATTTTGCAGCTTCAAAACGACACCTTGTATATCGATTATATATTCTCAGCTACATTTTATCAAGATCGCGCTTTAATGAATAATTCCACATATTTTCCAGTTTTGTATACACTTAAGATACGAAACTACACCAACTTTACATCACAAATCCATTAGGAATCAATTTGTGAATAATTAAAACGGCTACTGAACTTTACTTGAAAATAATCCGCCAAAAATTCATTATTGTTAAATGGCTGCTAACACAGAAAAGATGAAAGAGGTTAGAAAGGAAATACTTTCCGATTTGTACTACAACGAGTGTCGCCGCTTGTCTCCCACCCTTTACCTCCACTACAGGCAATAAACCAATACGAACGCGCATTACGCAACTAACAGACCATGCACACTTAGATCGCAAGTTTGCTATTGGTTGTATCAATTATGAGCGTGATCATATTTTGAGGCTCGCCTACCCCGCCCACAAGGCCATTCTAACCTCTTTTACCTTTTCTGTGGTTGTTAATGACACTTCACGTGACCCAAAGACCCAAAAACCTCCCGCTCTTGGGCGGAGTGGCAGGGTGTGTCAGAGTTTTACTGACTAAAAACCACTCCTGTTCCTTCTCTGCCTTCGTCCCAGGGCACCGGGTTTCACTTTCACACTGCCCGTGGATGACCCAAGGACTGGCTTTTACTTCGGACAGAGGATAAGCAATGCCATACATATTGTCGTTGCTGTCAGTATTTTGGATACATTAAAAGTCGACAGCGTTGCGAAGGAGTTCTTCGACGCCATAATTTAGATTGATTTTAGTAAGCTATAATTAGTCAAGTATTTTTTTTTACGTGTACACCTATTTCCGGTTCAAAAATTTCTATTTCTATTAGGTAAGATTGTAATCAATAATACAGAACTTTGATCTTGCTAATAAAGAATATTTATTGTTGTTGGGCAAAATTGATGGACTCAAACAGTTGTGTCCGAGAGTCCTAAAAATGTACTCAATAAGTACTTTTGTGGTAAAATAATTTAAGGTTCTCTATTTAGAAACTCGCCTTCGCCTGCTCGAGCCTGAATACCGCCACAGCGATAATCACCAATATTACACAATTGTATCATAATATAATATTATGTCATACAATTCTCACCTAAAGCAAGTCATTCGGTCCCTAGGGATCTAATGTAGTATAGGCATTCTCTAAGGAATAATGTGATTTCAATTCAGAACGTCAAAAACAGTTGAAAAAATCAAAATGTATGTGCATCAAACAAGTTTATTCAAAAATCAAACTCTCTCAAATCTCAAAACATGTCGATTAATAGTTAACATTAACTTGTAATTAATACTTATTATTCTCTAATATATAATTTATTTCTTGCTTCTTGCGTCGTATTCTTAAATGCAGTTTGTTTCTGTGTATTTTATTTTTTAAGTATCTCACAGAAGGCGTAAAAAGTAGAGTATCCAACACGGGGAAAAAAGCTGTCTTTACAAGTGATTTTCATAATTAAATAATATGCGTAGTAAATATTACATTGTATTATCCAAATGGAGATTAGCTAAAACCAGCAAATAATTATACGCTTTTATAACAAGTTGCCAAATACGGTTACAGAACGTAGCGAGGCAAATTACAAAATCCAAATAAGCATGTCCTTGCCAAAAAATCATATTATAAGGTTAGAGACTACGTTGAAAACACGCCTTATCTTGGGCAGTTTGAATTCTTCACTTCACCTATACCTATCTATCACCTTCTATCATCCATCTCCATCTCATCACCTATACCTACCAATATATTATATATCAACTCCCTTGCAGGGCTCGGGACGAAATTAAATAAATTCCTTCGATTCTTTCCGAATTCAATATGCTGCCCCGCGACTTTAAAACACTATCTTATTTAATTAAAAAAATACTCAATTTTTAGTTACAGTCTTTTGCTTATACTGTTTTATGTTTTCGCACTACGCAGTAAACGTAAAAGTAGTAAAAGTATACACTTCTACACATTTAACTTTAATGTAGAGGCTTTATTTAACTCTAGAAATTCTGTACTAAAGTGACCCTTTTCACGGCCTTCGTTAGTAGGTTTCAAACATCACATATTATGCACACAGAGAAAACTAACATTTTGCCATCATTTTACTGCTTAAAAGGATCGAGTGTGGTTGCTCTACTAAGGGTTTTCCTGCCCTACTTTAATTAACAGCTGAATATTTATAAGAAATAAGGTATAAAACATGTTCCATTAGTTTTGGGTTGAAAATTTAATTCCAAAATGCGGAAACCCCAATTAGACAAATTAACTAAAGTCTCTGTTTTCAGGATCTGGCTTGCCCCTTTATTTTCAGGCTGGCTGGGAAATCAACATCAATCATTATTTTACATTTCTCAAATGTAAAATAATATTTATTTACGGTTTCTGGAAGGCAAATGGGTGAATTACATACCTAAATAGGTACTGAAAAGTAGTTTCCCGTTTTTGCTGCCCATATAATGCTAACAAAATTATATTCACTGCTATACCTCTTTTCGCTCCTACACGTTACAACCACTTGTACGAGTAGGTTGTAGGTTGCTAAAATAAGTTGCACTATAAATAAAATCCACAGAAAATGATTTCATGAAAATATTTCGCTCATAAAACTCGACATTTAGAGTTCTCCGAATATTTTCACACGTTCATAAATTAAACGAAAGAGTACCGCAAAATTCTCGTAAATATAGGTTCTGAACTTCAGGTAATAATAGTAGTATACATGTGTAGGTACGAAAAAGTAGTAACAAAGAATTTATCGAAAAAGGTAGCCTAGGATCAAATTTAACGACTTTTGGGCTGCGAACACTACTCGTGTAACCATCCCACGTGCGTGAGAAGAATAAAAGACGTAAAATGCGAATAAAGTCAAATCGATTTTACAGTGTAAGAGTAACGAGAAAAGCTCAAGAATTCAGCATTAAGCTAGAACTATAATAGGCCGATACACACGTGTAGGTAACACACCTGATTTGTACGTAGAACGACGTCGCGGGGCAAGTCTAATTTCGATATAAAATGTATGGAGACCGACGCGCCCAGATCGGCTTGTGTGGCACATATGTGAGCAGTGTAGTTCTATCTTTATGATCGTTCCCACACGCTCTCACACGCAATTTCACAAACTATTTTTAAGTATGTCTTTGTATGCAAGATTATTTCCTGTTCCCGGTAGAAAGCAAATCTAAGAACTTATTAGAAGGTTTTGGTTCTGTCAGTTTACTATGCCTATACAAAGTTTCCTACAGATAATTGAGTTTATATGTCATATAGACCAGGGTCGATAATTTTTAAAACCAAAAAAAATAATAGTAGGATGAAACCCATTAGAAAAGGAGGAGAATATTATAAAAATGAAAGGAAAAATAATTTACGGGCGATCTGAGGTCGGGAAGGGGATGGGGGTGAGTTTTTAAGGGTAAAAAACGGTTTTTCTCGATTTCCGGCAAAACTAAAAGTCCTATGGAAAAAAGTCAAATAGCAAAGTTGTAGGTAATAAAAAGATCTAAAACTTTTGTATTTACACTTTTTTCACATAACCTCAAAATTTATGTGAAAAATTCAAAAAACCAAGTTTTTGGTTTTTTATTTTTATCTTTTTAAAAAATAATTTTTTTTTCACGAAATTTGGTGAAAACTTACCTTTTTATGTCTCAAATACGCTGTAATTTATTTGATTAGAAATATTTATTTTTTCACCTTATTTTGAATTAATATCGAAAAAGGACCCTAATTTTCAATCGAAAAATCACCCGTCAAAATATCAGCTTTTTACAAAAAGTTGGTATATTTTCTGTTCGTTGAAATCTCTACTTTCTGATGGTGAAAAAAAAATATATATGTTACCATAGTAAATCTTCTCAGAAAATGCAAAAAATCGAAAAAAACTCGAATTCGAAATTTTTTTTTCAATTATTATATACAATTTTGAGCTATTTATTAAAATTTACACTTTAATTACTCGAAAAACGTAAGATTACATGTTACATTGATAAAAAAAAAAAATTGCAAATCAAAATATACTACTATAATTAACAAACAAATAAGTTAATAAAATTAATATTCAATAAGACATCTACAATATTTGGAGAAAGTAGTCGAATCTTCTTTAAATTATATGCGTAGATGCCTATTTCTAACTATTTTTAGATAACTTATATACCTGAGTGACCTACGAAAAATTTTAGCCCATCAAAAGGTATTTCATAGAGAAGTGGGGAAGGGGCTAGGCGGGTCTGGGTCTTACTACGTACATACCTAGTATTTCTTAGCAGCTGTAACAACCGTTAGCCTAGCCAGTACCTATTCGAAATACAGTACAGTATACAACATCGTTTATAAAAATACACGTGCATGCTGAGTTTCTTTAATATAATTGTGACAAGTTTACTTAAAAAAACTAACAAGATTAAAAAATAATAATCTCCTTTATTTTGCACAAACAAATTTAGTTAATTTTATATTCTTAGCTATGTTTTTTATGTCTTTTAAGATATATTTTGAATGTATCTAAAATATATTTGAAATGTATAAAATATATATGCAAATCGGCCAAAAGTTAGTTATTAAAAATATATTTACGATAAATATTTTACTTATATATATTTATTATAGATTTTTAATATATTTTTTATATATTTTGAATTTTTTTTTTCATGGGAGTAACTAAATTTGTTTGTGCAAAATAAAGGAGATTATTATTTTTTAATCTTGTTAGTTTTTTTTAAGTAAACTTGTCACAATTATATTAAAGAAACTCAGCATGCACGTGTATTTTTATAAACGATGTTGTATACTGTACTGTATTTCGAATAGGTACTGGCTAGGCTAACGGTTGTTACAGCTGCTAAGAAATACTAGGTATGTACGTAGTAAGACCCAGACCCGCCTAGCCCCTTCCCCACTTCTCTATGAAATACCTTTTGATGGGCTAAAATTTTTCGTAGGTCACTCAGGTATATAAGTTATCTAAAAATAGTTAGAAATAGGCATCTACGCATATAATTTAAAGAAGATTCGACTACTTTCTCCAAATATTGTAGATGTCTTATTGAATATTAATTTTATTAACTTATTTGTTTGTTAATTATAGTAGTATATTTTGATTTGCAATTTTTTTTTTTTATCAATGTAACATGTAATCTTACGTTTTTCGAGTAATTAAAGTGTAAATTTTAATAAATAGCTCAAAATTGTATATAATAATTGAAAAAAATTTTTCAAATTCGAGTTTTTTTCGACTTTTTGCATTTTCTGAGAAGATTTACTATGGTAACATATATTTTTTTTTTCACCATCGGAAAGTAGAGATTTCAACGAACAGAAAATATACCAACTTTTTGTAAAAAGCTGATATTTTGACGGGTGATTTTTCGATTGAAAATTAGGGTGCTTTTTCGATATTAATTCAAAATAAGGTGAAAAAATAAATATTTCTAATCAAATAAATTACAGCGTATTTGAGACATAAAAAGGTAAGTTTTCACCAAATTTCGTGAAAAAAATTTTATGTTTTAAAAAGATAAAAATAAAAAACCAAAAACTTGGTTTTTTGAATTTTTCACATAAATTTTGAGGTTATGTGAAAAAAGTGTAAATACAAAAGTTTTAGATCTTTTTATTACCTACAACTTTGCTATTTGACTTTTTTCCATAGGACTTTTAGTTTTGCCGGAAATCGAGAAAAACCGTTTTTTACCCTTAAAAACTCACCCCCATCCCCTTCCCGACCTCAGATCGCCCGTAAATTATTTTTCCTTTCATTTTTATAACATTCTCCTCCTTTTCTAATGGGTTTCATCCTACTATTATTTTTTTTCACTTTTTATTATTTTTAAAGGCTTCTACCCTGGTCTAATACTCTATGTCACGAAGGTGGTTTTGTTTTGAATGTGTGTATAGATTCAAGTAGCTAGGTACACTTTGTTTCTATTTTCTATGACATCGATCGCTCTAAGCTTAAGCATACAGAAAAAAAAAAGTGTATGTGTATCAGCATATACATCTAAAACCAATCCGCTTTGGTGAGTCAAAATTACTAAAGGTACCTAGGTGATGTTTTTGTAATGATCTAACGTAAGAAGCGTTAAATTACAAACGGTGAAGGAAAACATCAAGGAGAATCCGCAATAGGTATATTTTAGAAAAATTGAGTTCATAATTCAAATTGTCAAGGAAAATTCCTCTCTCTTTTAAAAAAGATTTCGTAAATGTGACCAAAAAAAATTGAGAACATCACTTGAAAAAATAATTGATCTTCTTAATACTATAGAGACGGCGTAAATCTTTTCATAGAAACTTATAAGTTATCTAAATATAAAGAAAAATGATTACCGTTCGTAATAAAATAAATACTTGTTAAAATATTTGAGAAGTTATATATTTTTGTCATTTGGTAATAAAAATCGATCAATGGTAATAAAATCCATCGTAAGCTAGATCGAGACTGCAGGACCTGGATCCAGACTATTTTGTAGATTATGGTCTTCTTCTTCTAAAAGAGCTTTGTTTGAGACTCAATAATACGTTAACAGAACTAATTAACAGGTACCTGTAGCATGTAGTACCATGTCATACAAAAGCTTAGATACTAAATAAAAATAGTTTACTATACTAAAAAATCGATAGTACACACTTTACTCACCTTTCTTTTAGCCCTGACGACCTGCATCTGATGATGAGTGCACTCCCCAATGGCGCGGCCTCTGAGAGCCGCACTCATGCGCGCGTACGCCCACACCATGACCGACATAGGCACCACGTAAGTTACAGCCAGGAACACCAAGTTATAGCTGCGAGAAATACACGAAATAGTTTTTTTTGTAATTATTTAGGTATATCCTCGTTTGACCACTATCTCACCTGATGGTAAGTGATGATGTGGTCGACACTCTTGACTTGAAGACCCCTTTTTATTTAAGGCGAGGTGAGGTTGCTCTGAATGGAGCAGAAAGGCGTCAGACTTTATTGACTAAAACCACGAGATTCCTTTTCATAATATCTATCGGGCATCGGCCCCAGGGCTCCTACGGTTTGCTGACATCTCTTTGAGGACCGCGTGGGACACAACACGCAGTCGACGACTTGGGCTTGGTTCGACCGATTACTGGTCGACCGGACGGTAAGGTGACTTAAAGACTAGGTTGTAAGGATCGACTTGATCGGTTCCACAATGTGACGTAGTCAATCCTATACCAACATTTTAAACTTCAAAATAATCAATATTGCTGGTAAAATGTTACTTTGCTTAGAGACCAGCACTACCATCTGTCTAACCTTCTTCAAACTATGTCGCGGTCAGCAAACAATCTAAATAGATGTAGCGATAAAACAATACCCGTCAAGAACTCCACAGGATACAAAAAGTATAACATATTGTGAAATTAAATTAAATATGGCTTCTTGAACGGTCGGGTCTGCTTCGGGCAGATTATATTATGGAGCTGAGAAATATTTAGTAAATATGTGGTACTTCTAAGCGTATTAACAAAATTTATTTTAAAAATAGTTTCTCACATCGCATAACAAAATTCACTTAAAAAAATAGTTCAAGATTTTCTGACACCTTTAAAATGAATTGTTTTCATTCTAACTTAAAAATTGCAATTTATGAAAAATTTTTAACAAAGAAGAGAAGATATGAAATTTAAATTTATGTTTAAATGTGTCTCTCCCGGGTTTCTTTTTTACTCATAATTCATGTTCTTTTTCATCGCATTCGCATAGTTGTAGAGTGTGCTTTCTTAGATCAGTTTACAGCAAAATCAGAATTTGTAAAAATTTTGGTTTGAGTTTGGTCTCCTTCGTTTATGTTCAGTGTTTTTCTAATTGATGTTACACCAAGATTAATTTAGTATTAATTAACCTTGATGTTATTAAAACAAAGACAAGACTAAAAGAGGAAAAACCCAGCATCTCAAAGCCGCCGAGCCGGTCAAATGGATATTAATGCCGGGGTCCCTCAGGGGTCAGTGCTCTCGGCGACGCTGTTTTTGCTGCACATAAATGATCTACTTAAACCCGGTATCTTTGGGTATGCAGACGACAGCACTGTTGCTGAGAGATATGTATCTGACGCACGAGCTAGCGGGACACAGATCCAGTCATCCCGAGAGGCTATGGTTGAACGCTTGAACTCGTCCTTGAAGGCGGTCTCCGATTGGGGCGACGCCAATCTGGTCAAGTTCAATGCATCTAAAACCCAGGCGTGTCTTTTTTCCGCCAAACGGAGCCAATTTCACCCGGCTCCAACTTTCCGGGGTGTAACCGTGCCGATAACCGACCACCTTGAGCTTCTTGGAGTTACGTTATCATCTACTCTCAATTTCGGCTCATACATCGATGCAAAGGCTCAACTGGCTGCCAAAAAATCGGGGATCTTAGCAAAGGTGAGACGGTACTTCACGCCGGAACAGCTGCTCAATCTTTATCAAGCCCAAGTTCGATCGTGTATGGAGTACTGTTCTCATCTTTGGGATGGATCTGCCAAATACCAGCTTGATGCGCTGGAGTCGATTGAGAGGCGAGCCAAGAGAATCATCGGCAATGATGCACTTGTAGAGTCGAAGCTCCAAAGCCTTGAGCATCGCCGCCGAGTTGCTAGTCTGTCGGTTTTCTATCGTTTACATTTCGGGGAGTGTGCACTGGAATTGCACAATCTAATTCCGCCAAGTCCGTTCCATCATCGGACCACACGACGTACAGCGTTGCGCCACCGGTACATGGTAGACATCCCACCCATACGCACAAAACGTTTTGCGAACACATTTATTGTGCGTACAGCCAAGGAGTGGAATTCCCTGCCGGAATCTGTGTTTCCTGACAACTTAGGAGTCTTTAAGTCGAGAGTGAATAGGTTTCTTCTAGGCAAGCGTGCTTCATCGTCGACCACATCATCGCTTACCATCAGGTGAGATAGTGGTCAAACGCAAGCCTATCATTAATAAAAAAAAAAAAAAAAATCTATTTTTAATCGAAGCTATAACTGGGTTATACAAAATCAATTAAAACTTTAAGAAACCTTTATAGTTTCGTTCGGGTAGATACTAGCCTTGTTTATCAAATATCAAGCAGGTGACATGATACATATTAACCAGATTTATACCAGCTTGATCCCCGTGCGTTTGTAGGTATACCTACAAACACACGGCATGCCTACATATATATACTCTGATGAAGAAACATTACTGTTACTGTTCTTGTTGAAAATCATCAAAGAGAAAAAAAAACGACGCCCCCGTAAAAGAGTAGCACCGACGTTTTCGTTAACATTTAATTCTGGTGATTTCCATAATCTTTACCCCAGGTTAAAACAAGATCCAAGCTATTCTTTTATTTTTTTTAATTTAAATAAAAATAATTAATAAAATATATTATCTGAGAATGTCTAGAGAATGTTTCTACGCATTACTTGAATTAGCTTAAAGTTATATTCAGTGGCAAAAAGCTGTTCAAACATACTATATCAGCAGAAGAAAGACTGGTGATAACATTAAAGTAAGTAAAGTAAACGCACAGGACCGGACGTTGTGGCGACGCTTGGGGAGGCCTATGTCCAACAGTGGACGTCTTTCGGCTGATATGATGTTGATGATGATGATGAAGTAAAGTAACTAATATAAACTACTTATATTTTATATTTGGGATGTTATTTATTAATACAACTATTTTCATATTATTTTTTAAATAATACATTTTAATAAAAAACATAACATTTAGAAGTATCAACTTCTCTGTCATTTAAATGCGGTAGGTATGGAAGTCGTAAAGCTAGGGTTACATGACTGTGTCGGGATGTGTCGTGCCGTAGATACACCAATCAAATGAATCTGTTCAAGCCTACGTGACATCATAACAAATTTTATAGCCAATCAACGACGTCAGAAGGCACCACGCACGACACGACACAACACAGTAATGTAACCCTAGCTTAAGTCGGGGCTGTTTCCACTGGGGCATCACTTCTTCTCTTCTGCTCAAGATGTGCATTTATTATGTTACATATTATATATTTGAGTTGATGTGTCTTTGTCTTTTATAATATATATATTATCATCATCATCATCATCATCACTGTTGGACATAGGCCTACCCCAAGCGTCGCCCAACAAACCTTCCTGTGCGTATATAGGTGTATACATGCATAATATATTTTTAACGCAATATTTTGTTTCATTAATTTGCTATCAGAACACCAGACTACCTCCTTTTTTAGTTTAAGTTTTTATAAGTCATCCGACAGTTGACTGGTAGTATCACTGTCAGCAATAAGACCGCCAATATACCAACAAATTTCAGTTTGTGTAAACTTTATATTACTGCTTTGGTGTACAATAAAGTTTATTCTGTTAGACTATTCTATTAAACTTAAAATAGTTTCTCTGTATTAAATTCTGAATTCAATTGAGAGTTGTTTTTTTTTTTCAAATGTAATAATAAATATATGTGTACATTTTTTTTTGTTAGCCTGTTCTGTCCCACTTCTGGGCAAAAGCCTCCTTCCCCTTTTTCTATATTTCACGCGCCCGGGCTTCCTCTTGCCAGTTCTGGTGGAATCTGTCTAGTTCATCGCGTCACCTTCATGGTCTGACGCGACCCCGTCTCACTGTTTCAGGGCACCAACTTTGTGCTACTTTGGCCCACAGTTTGTCGGGCATACGGCAAACATGTCCTGCCCAGTCCCATTTCAGTTTGGCAGCCACTTGAGCCATATCAACTATTTTAGTTTTGTAGCGCAGTATACTGTTTCGATCCGAATCCGTTAATTTAACACCTAGTCTACGCTCGATTGCTCGTTGGCAAACCTTAACCTTTGGACTTCTGGATGTTAGTCAAAGACCAAGACTGTGCGCCATAGTTTAAGACGGGGAGAATACACATGTCCATGAGTTTTTGTTATGTGTAAATGACTTTAATGTTAATTAACTTTAGACAAAACTAACCTAGCCCTCTGATTATTCTCAGTTGGAGAGAAATATCTTTGAACAAAATAATGACGTGCGCTCGGACCCCATGACCCAAGCGTTTCGACTTCGAACGGCCAAAACTTTAATTACCGATAAGGTGCTGATTGAGGGTTTCACCTATAGTATTAATATCCTTTACAGAATTGAATTCTTAATAATGATTTGTAAAGAATTAATTTAAATTTAAATCCTCGATAAATGTTTTTTTTTAACATTTCTCGAGAAACTTTTTTAGGTACACGATGTCTCACAAATACAGGATGGTCAAAACAATAGAAGTTCAATATAAATTCTTTGTGTAAATAAAACATGTTTTCGTAGAGAAGTAAAGAATTCCAGCAATATATTAGAATGTATTGGTGCCACGGCAGCTAGGCACGATTTTTAATTCAGTGAATATTTTTCTTACGTGCCTTTCCCAGCTCTGGGTTTAAAAAGGTCCATTTATTTGCGACACAAAGATTCAATGTACCCAGGCAGCTACATTTTCTATTCTAAGAAGATTTTGTTACAGCTAACCCTAATAAGATGTATTTATTGTTAGGGCAAAGCTCAAATCTACCCGACCTAACCTTTATGTAACCTTCATGAGGTCAACAGAAAAATGTTGTCAAGCTTATTCATGACTCAATGAATATTAAGAAATAATTTTCATACCTTTTTAGGATACATTTTGACGGTTTTTGATACCTTGCAATGCATGAAAACTGACAAGCAAATTGCAAGGTTATTGACGTTTATTTTGATTTTTGACATATTACCACGCATTCCAGTCTGTCACAAAGTTATTACTAGCACAAAGTTGCGTCGCTCACTCAAACTTCTAAAAAGAAGGATATCTATGTATATTGTATACGCCGTCAAGACTATTTTTTATTTATTTTTTTATTTAGGAAACTCAACAGTTTATTTTTAAGTTACATGAGTTAAGAAGACCCACCCCACTATCAATAAGCAGCCCAATGCAGTTAAGTGAAAGTTACTAGCATGTAAAAGTGAGGTCTACACAGGCTTCACAGTGATAACGAAATCATGAAAATTATCACTTAAACCAATTACAGAGTTCTACGTCATTTATAAAACTAGGTTAGCTAGAGAGAGGTAAGGAAAGATTAAAAGCGTAAAAATACACCAATACTATTACAATTCAATTAGGGAAAGAACAAAATATCAAATCGTGAAATTTAAACAGTACCTAAGATTCAAGTTACATACAATAATTAGAATGCGCTTAACTATTGACAAACTTATACCGTCTATATGTATAAAAATTAAAAGAAATGAGTTACGGTACAATATGTCTACTAAACATATAATTGTTTGGATAAATGAAATAAATCGTCATTTTTAAAATACTCAGAGTATATATGTACCTACGTGGCAGTCTGGTCATAACAGCGTTTCTCCCATATTTTGTGCGACAAACAGGCATACTGAATAATTTTGTATGTCTGGTACGCGTTTTAGGGGTACAGAAATTTATACATGATAGTAAATCACTGCTGTCCAAGTGACCTCGCACGACATCAAAAAGAAAAAGCATGTCTAACATTTTACGCCTATCCACAAGGGGAAGTATATCGTAGTGTATGCAGTCTAGAGCGTAGGAATCATGACGTCTACGGGATTTGAAATTTAATAACTTACAAACTTTTTCTGTGTATTTTCTATTCTGTTAATATAAATCTCGTATTGGGGTGATCATATTGGGCTACAGTACTCCAAAATGCTTCGCACGTAAGCAAAGTGTATATATAATACAACAATATCTTTAGAGTATGGAAATTACTAAATGGCTTACTAGTACGCAAAACTAGAGTGAGTCCGCTCTTTATAAAGCAGCGCGCTCCATCATCAACGATTGCATCGCTTACCATCGGTGATATTGAAGTCAAGCACTAGTTTATATAATTAAAACAAATGTATACCGATCAGTGTCCTGATTCACGTAAAATCAATCAAGCCAAATATCGTTGAAGTTTTATAGTCGTGCGATCGAAATCCTATCCAAAAGCGGTTTTCACAATCTATCGACTTATTTCCAGTTACAGTAATAAGTATTCTACCAGGATAATGTAATACAGATTTTTTTTAAATCGACGAATTTCAAACGACTTTAAAATCGGTGTCGTTCAAACTCGATTGATGGATGTGAATACGGAAATGGTCTAAACGACTAAATCGCTACGATATCGTTACGGTTTTCATTACGTGAATAGGGCTACAGATTATTTCAGCTGTATAGTTTGTTAGAAGAAACTGAAGGAAATCTGACGTTTGTAATACTCACACATAATCAGTTCTTGATGATGGATAACTACCGTCAGGCCATTTAATGAAACATATTTTTCTGTCACCGTTGACGTATCTGAAACAAACAAAAAGAAATATAAGTTTTTAAATATTTTCACAGTCGCACAGGACCGGTCGTTGTGGCGACGCTTGGGGGAGGTCTCTGTCCAACATCAACGTCTTTCGGCTGAAATGATGATGATGAAATATTTTAAGGATACGACAAGTATAAAGAAAAAAGACAGCTTATTGATAAATTAGGGCACGATCATTTTGTAAAATAAGTAGCGTCTCCCGGCAGGTTCAACTGTATCCCTGTCACTTATTGATACAGTAGCATTCTATTGACGCAATTTTTAAAAAATCGGTCTATTACTTTTTGAGTTTATTTCATTACAAACAAAAATTTAAACATACAAAAATATATTTTTTTTCCTCTTTATAATATTAGTGTATAATAAAGCCTCTGAAGATCAATCTAACGATTCGATCATGGTGGCATAGCTAAATAGGTATGTACGAGTAATATAACAAGTGTTTGCGCCCAAACACATGCGCATTTTCTATTCCTTTACACTTATTTTTCGATGAGACGGCAATCTGATTAGATTGGAGAAAAATCGGATGCAGGAACAACAGCTTCATATAGTATGTTTGCCGAAGCACGCAGTTGTTACACCACCAGCTTCTTAACTCCAGGCTTTTACAGAGTAATTTATAATTAAACAAAAACCAATAGCACTTTTTGTCCGATCTGGGAATCACCCACAAGACTTCGTCTTCGGCTCAACAGTCGCAGTAAAAAACAAAGAGTAGAATAAACATTCCTTCAAAAAGCCTAATAAAAACCACTAAATTCAAACTCAATCTCAAAATCTGTGGACAGCACATCAAACACCTTTCAGTTGCCTACTAAACCGTAATACCTTCTAATGTAATAAAACGTTAAATGTCACGACTAGTACCTACTAACTTTTAGAGCCGAGCTTTGTATAAATCCAAAACTTTTAAAGCATCGCATTTATACGCGTAGTGACACCTAAAATGTGTTGTTTAACCATGTTTAATGAGTCAACTTTAACTATTTGTGCGTCATTTAATGTCCTGTATGGACTGTTATTAAACTATAAAATCATGAGTGCATTTAAACTAGCCTCGACGATACTTAAATGTACATTATTATGTAAGTTTATAGCACACCCTGTATCTACAATCTACCTTACCATACCACCCTTCTCGCTGGACAGTATAATATATCATATCCTACGGCTTAAGAATGGCCTTAAAACTAAGACTTGTGACATTCACCAATGCACTAAGCCACCGTGGTTTATTACAATAATTCTTTGCCACAGAAAAGTTTCTTTTGTGCCCAAGAATTAAAAGCATTGCTGAAATACGTAAATCTTTATTAACTTTAGTAATCAAGTTATAGAACTTCAAAGCCGCTAATTAGGTACAGAAGTCCGATATGAATTTTGACGACTACGCTTGTACAGCCGCTTTAGAAAAAGACTTCACCACGAGAGAAATATCTACACTTAATATAATAAAGAGGTAAAGTTTGTTTTTTTGTTTGTAGGAGGTAATCTCTGGAAGTACTGGTCCGATCACCAATTTAAAACCGATAGAAAGCTGCTTTATTCCTGAGTGACATAGGCTATAATTATGTACGCGGGCGAAGCTGCGGGCAAAAGTTAGTTTGATATAAATTGTTATATCTTGTTTTCTTGTCTACCAATTTTGGTATGTTTTTACAGTTAGTATTCTCTTTTTGTATATTCATTGATAAACTCTTTCTAAAAAATATTTTGACTTCTGTTTGATAACAAATATTTATTATTATTATTTATTTTTTTACAAGCTTTTATTTAGTTTTACCTGTCCCGATTTTTGTGTCTGTAATCAAATCTTGCAAATTAAATTTGATCCACTTCCCGGTTACCTATTGAGCTGAAATTTTGCATGCATGCTGATGATGGAACCGGAAGCAGCCATAGGAACTCAGATAACCCTACTGTGTTTGGGATTTTTGGAATGGTCTTGACGAGTAATAATTATAGGTATAGGTATAAAGTATATACCGCGCCATAAAAGCTTGCTATGAAAAAATTATTTTCATCGAAAACTTGTTCTTTTTTTTCTATTTCATGAACAATCCCTATTGTGCTAAAATCTTCTTAACTCATGCTGATGCAAATGGAGACGATAGTTCTGTTCTCCTTAGTGATATTATCCGTGTTCTTTTTCCAATTAGTGTACCTAACTTAAACTTTTGATAGTTTACGATGCTATAAAATGACTATAATAAAACTAAAATGCTTTGTAACTACAACGTAAAATAAATTGAAAGTTAACGACGGCAGGCGTTGCGATAGTTTTACTCTTCGAATAACGAGTTTGGTGACAAAGAGAATAGGGACACGGTGTTATTTATAATAAAAAAGTTTTCACTGAAATTCTTTCGTTATCAGGTAAAATATTTTTGGAATAAGAGTTCATCAAATCAGAGTAGATACAGTTGCCATAACGGATCTTAAGCGGTTGCGCAGAAGTCAAATATTCGGTCTCTTTAGTGTTGCGAAGCGAGACGCGGGGGCGGGGAGTGTCAGTGATTGGCTCGCCACGCCATCGGGTCATAGACGTCACTCCTCATTCGTTCCCTGCGTTGCTGCATGTATCTAACAACGAAGACGATTAGCTCACCAATGTATGGAATTCGCAAAGCGATCCTCACTCTGAAGCCGAGCGCCCAAGATCCGTTGTGCCTACTGCACCTAGAGTTCGTTTTGAATCGAATTTATAAAAATACCTTAAACTTGACCAAATCTGTCGCTCTGTTCATTGATATTTATTTTATAAATTGTTACGTATTTAGAGGTGTAAGTATAAAAATATTGAAATACTAGCTTCTGCCAGCGGCTTCGCCCGCGTGAATTTAAGTTATTGCAGACGCGAAGTCGCAGTCGAAGATAGATAAAAAGTAGTCTATGTCCATCTTTGGAGTTCAAGTTTCCTTCGTAGCAAATTTCATTAAAATCATATCAAAACAGAAAGACAGAGTTACTTTCACGTTTATAATATCAAAAATAAAAATTATAAAATTAATATTAGTAGTATAGGTCCAATGTTTGTAATGAACCATAATTAAAACTTTTAACAACTTCTATGAACATCATACAACAACAAGTAAACTCCAATATTTTACAAGTTCACAAGTTTATACAACGGAAAGGGTGAAGAACTTTGCTTTGTATACTTTCCTTAGACGCAATTACATGATCTTTTTGTTACGACCTTACCCACCCTAAGAACGAAACCTTTATTGTGGGTGCGTTCACAAACATGAAAAATCACATAAACAAAATACCCAGTCCCAGTACATCCGGACACATACGGATTGTGTATGAATACATTGATTATATTACACTTTTGACTTCATTTTGCTTAGGTATATATTAAAGATAAGATTTTGTGTTGTACATCACAATTGTGAACTGGTTATATTAATTGTCATAGGTGTACTGCAGTGTAGAAAACTTGGTAACTAATATAAAAAAGTAAAAGCCTTTTTATATTTAATCCATGATTTAGGCATTAAATGGCCACTTATTCAGAGAAACTGAAAGATTTCGACGCCTATGACTATACATAACATAATTTATATTAATATAATATGTGGTGGTAAAAATTGCAAAAAGTGAGGCCTCTATTGCCTCACTTTTTGCAATTTTTACCACCGAAGTATGTCTTTCTTAAAATATGTCTTATTGATTGAAATACGGAAATGAAATGTAATATATTTAATAATAAACAAATATTCTTAATATCTTTCGTACCTAAATTAATTTAACATTAACATATGCATAGGTAACAGCGGAAAATTTAAAATTCGACCAAATGAATTTTCTATTCAGATACTTCCATTTGCAAGGAACTTAGTTATGAACATGTTAGCAATTTGAAACTTTTCCTGAATTTGATTTTGCCCGCTTTTACAACTTTATCAAAAATTTGAAATGAAAGCACCTATAATAACAATTTTTATAGACGCCTTTTATTCGTATTTCTGTTGAATACCAATTTTTTGAGAAGAAACTTCAAAAATATGAATTTGATTTGGTAACTTTTCAAACTCCAAACAAAGTTTAGTTGCAAAGTTGGTGACATTTTATATACTTTTACCCATAATTATTTGACTTTTTATATCAATGACACCATCTTTATTATTACTTTTTCACTCCTGGGGTTTTTTTAGGTGGAAAATCATCCAATGGCATCTCCCACCTTTGTGCGGAGCGAAAGGGCGTATCAGACTTTTACTGACTGAAACCCACTTGTCTGTTCTTTATTGTGATGAATTAAGTTTTAAATAAATATTAGGTTAAAATATGTTTGTTTTATTATTTTGCGTGCTCCATCGTCGGTCACACATCGCTTACCATCAGATGAGATAGTGGTCAAACGCGAGCCTATCAATAATAATAATTTTAAAAATTGCGTAATGTTTTAGTAACTTCTAAAACAATCAGGAGACAATTAAAAAGTAATAATTTATTTTATTCTTATAAATCGCAACTGGTGAATCCTTTTTTTGAAAAGGTTTATTATCAGAGTTATTCTGAATACCACTCAAAACGAAAAAAAAAACATAAAAATAACGCGTATTATTGATAATTAATAAGCGTTGGAAGGCTTTCCACAAGGTGGACCGATGACCTGGTGAAGGTCGTGAAAATCCGATAGATGTAAGATGCACAGGACCGGTCATTATGGTGAGACTTTGGGAACGCCTATGTCCAACAGTGAAATGATGATGATAATAATGGATAATTATGACCAGGACCAAAATACGATAGTATTTTTACAAAAATATTTACAGGTTTTATAACAACCTGAAATTTTGTGCAGATTATAAAATGCACCTTGTTTATACACAGCTAACCTTTATCTACTTTTTCAGACCTCTGTTGCTCTGTTCTTCAGTGAATAAAAGACTAAAAGTCTAAAACTCACATAATCAACGCTGCAGTCACTGAATGTCAACTCAACGAACACTATAATTGCTTCTTTAGGTGCTGAATGGTCCATCATATCACTATTAATCAGCATTTTCCACTGAACTTGAACGAACTAAACGTGGCGAAACGCAATTAGTAGACCGTACCGGCTTTAGGTGCAACCACAGAATAGACGACCACAATTTTGTACCACAGAGTACAAAACGGCACCGTGTTGGCGTATATTATAAAGAGGGAAAAATTGTATTTTTATGTGCATGTTTGTAATGAATAAACTCAAAAACTACTGTGACGATTTCAACAATTCTTTCTCCATTGGAAAGCTGAGTAACATATGCTATATTTATTGCCCGTGCGAAGCCGGGACGGGCCGCTAGTAACTTATATTTTTCTAGCAGTGCACGATTATACGCTGTCAGAGATATAAAATTTTCAAGAACTGTCCGTTTATAACCCACTAGACAGTGAGTAGGTATTTGGGCTTCAAAGTGTGACATTACTTCTAGGCAAGCATGCTCCATCGTCGGCCACATCATCGCTTACCATCAGGTGAGATAGTGGTCAAACGCGAACCTATCAATAATAATAAAAAAAAAGATTCTATCAATAATAGGGATTAATATTATAAGATTGTGTATCGCATCGATGCCGCTACATAGGAACTAAAAGACTAAATACTACAACGTGGTAACAGAATTCTCCACACGATTAGAATACAATACTCAACTCGTCTATATAAGCAAAATATACTTGGCGTTCCAAAAGTAATTATTTTGATAAACGCACGAGAAAGTATGTTACATCGATTTTTATGAATGAACTACCCCTAAACTTGATATCATGTGCTAAAAAATACTAACTTAAAAAAAAACATTATCTTTCACTGTGTCCATATAACCATGGACAGTGTAAATTATCCATAGATGTAGTGTGAAATTTTTGATTTCGTATATACTCGTATATCTGTTATTGAACGATGTTAGCTTAGTAAAAGTTATAGGCATGTCTTAACAATTTTTTTGGAAATGGGAAACAACTTCGGACAAACTGTTTTACAGTTTGGTAGAATTTAATGTAGTAATGGCAATATATTTTGAATAAACTAAATTAAAGAAAAAAGGAAAATACAACAATCCCAAAACAACTATTGAGCAGTTGCCCGTACCAGGTACAATACATACCTGGTAAGAAGATCCCGACTTTTCAATGACAATGTATTTGTTGTGGGATTTTACACATTGTTCTGCATACCTAAGTATATAATTCGATCATGCATTATTAAATTTGCTAATCCATGTTTAGCAGCGTCAGGTGAGGAATCTTCCAAACTCTGTAGATAATAGCACTATGATGTAACTTTAACCATACCGTAACACTATTCCAATAATTTTAAAATTAGTGTTCAACCGCTTTGAAGATTTAATTGTATAGGTTTGAATCTTCATTAGCTTCATTCGATGATTTCAATATTAATAATATTTTATGTTTCAATTCATTTGGATAATTATGCCTTTGCAAAGCAGTGAAGTTATTTAATTAAAGTAAATCCACTTAGAGCTTATTTATATTTATTACATCGAGTTGCCTCTTAAAGAAATGTCTAAACTAATAAATTTATTAAAACAGATACAATAACATACTTTTGTAAATTTTACTTCAACAATGTTAAAATAAACTTGTACCTCTTATGGAAAACAGTCAATGCATAAGTAAAATCATAGGTATAGAATCTAGCTAAATTACTAGTAGTAGATATAGGCAGATAGAATGAACTGATATGAAAAAAATTCCTTAAATAAAAAAAACCCCTAAAAATACGAATTTCTTAATGAAAACTTGTGTAACATTCTTCTTCTTAGCGTGGCAATGGCAAAATTAATTAAATTTCTCGATTGGTCCAGTATTCGGCCACGGCAATGCCTTTCCCTGATGCTGTCAATAGATCCTTACGTGAACAGGTAACAAGGCAAGTCATGCAGCATGGAAGGGTTTACTTGGAGTAGGATTAGACGAGCCATGGGTCTTAAAATTTCAAACAAATTAGAGAATGCTGCATCTAAACGAATCCTCAAGTTCATCAAGCATATCACCCGTGATGAGGACTTGATCAAACGACTGGTGATGCAACAAGGGAAAGTCGAGGCCAAAAGATCCCATGAGCGCTCTCCAACACGGTTGACGAACCTCGTCAAATCTGTAACCTACTCCAGCATCATGTCATTAAGACAACTCCCAAGGCATCAAACGCAGAGCTGCATGGCGTTGCATCACAAGAGAATCGGTAGTGCAAGACTCAATTGTGACAAGACCACAACCACTCTGTCAAAAATGCACGACTAAGAGTGGTCATTACTCATGAGCACTTAATTACGACAGAATTATGAAAATTAGCTACCATAAAATTTCTTTAGATCAGACAAGTATTAAATTAGTTGATGATTCACCTCAAAAATAAAATTAAATAAAAACATGACTAATGTAAAACCTACTTCTAAAAATACAACAGAAGTCCATTAGGATCCAATTTTAATACTTAATGTGTTAGTACCTACATTAAGGAAATTCACACACATGCTAACTACGTACATTTTGGGAAACACATTTTAAAGCTTCGCGTTCACTAAGGGAACCTTAACTTGACATATAAGTGGCAGTTACCTGACCCTTGAGACTACCCGTCAACCGGCGGATAAAATTATATTTAAGTTTGCTAGACTACATACAGGTTTTACAGGCCAGGAGACACTAAAATATTCAATAGACTCTGTATAATATAAGGTGTAGCCATAAAGACAGAATTTTGTCTAATACAATTAACTGTGTACCTACTAAATCTCAAGAGCATGAACGTTTACGAGGACTATAAGTCTAGATATTCCAGCTCTGTATTTGATTGATGACTACTTAGACTGTACTACAGTAATTTGAGCGCAGTTATTCAACCAGCCCCTAATTCAAATTACACGATAACTCATTTTACGGTCTGATTAGGTTTAGAGTCGTATCTATTCGTTCAATCCGATTCGTTATCGAAATATAGTGAATCAGGGGACAGATTCAGTTGAGTTAGCTTACTACGACACCCAAAAGGGTAGTAGATGTTTCGGGACATTTTATCATCCCACGGAGTTACGAGCGTGTTGCCGAGTCGAAAGAGATTTAATAGGGACATTACATTTCGACCGCGATATTTGCTTTAAATGGCCAAGTAAACCGTTTCATTCAAAGAAACTGTAAGGCTTCGATAACTTTGACTTATTGATTAGTGGAAAAATTATTCTAATTAAAGCTTCACTTTTTTTTGCCTTATTGTCTCATCAATAAAATTTCACAATGCAAAAAAACGCGTCCCGCGCGCTTTTTCATAAAAACATGATGAAATGGACATTTGCGGGGGTTACGCGTGCGGAACACGATATTAAAAACACCCATAGTACCCAAACCAAGAAAAGTAACTTCCTATTCAACTTAATTGTTTTTGAAATCGCAGTAACAAAATCTGTTCTTCGCATTTTAAACGAACACTCTAGACCTGACCTATCACACCTAACGGGTGATTATGACAAAAACTAGTCCAAGGTTGACGAAGCCGAGGAAGGAAGTTAAAGTTAGGGTACGAGTACTATGTCACACTATGAAAGTTTAGTCCTTAAAGTAATTAATTTAGCACGGAGTATTTTATTTGCAAAACTTTTCTAAAACGTTAGTTTTTAGACAAAAATCCTGTTTACAAATGATAGAACATTGTATTCAGAAATTTTAGTCAAGAGGTTTAAAGAAAGGATTATTGTGTATGGTGTGAAGAGTGATACGAAAAAAAAAAGAAGTTGTGATAGAAAGACGGGAGAACAAGACTGAATGGAAGATAAAAACCCCAAACAACCCCTGGCTAGGGAATTATGGCGTGGTTGGAAAGACCTTACGGCGTCCTTACCTTCGCATGACGTAGGTTCTCACCGGACATGGCAAGTTCGGGAGGTTCCTGCACCGGATTCGTGCGGAAGTGACGCCTGGGTATCGCCACTGTGCGGAACGCCCGGAGGACGCAGTGGAACACACAGTTGAGGTGTGCCCTGCTTGGGCGGAGCATCGCCGTGCCCTCGTGAGGGCGATCGGCGGCGGTGACCTCTCGCGCCAGGCCTTGGTACAGGCTATGTTCCGGAGCAAGGAGGAGTGGCAGGCAATCGCCGACTTCTGCCAAGCAGTAATGCTAGCGAAGGAGGAGGCCGACCGCATCAGGCAACAGCGGCGCTCACAGCGCCCCAGCCGCCGGGATTCCGATCCCGATTTCCGGCCACCGTAGGCGTGGGCTTGCGGACGGCGAGCAATAGGTAGCTCGCCTTCCGACCGTCTGGTAACTGTCCAGACCGAGCCCAAGTCGGCGATGGCGCGCACTATTCCCGTGTGCCTCAAGGAGCTGTCAGCAACAGCAGGGGCCCAGCTGGGTCGAAGCCTATTGGGGCCAGGGTTAATTCGAAAGATAGCTCAAGCCCCGGTACGAAGGCAACGAAGGAACAGGAGTGGGTTTTTAGTTAGTAAAAGTCTCACACTATCTCCCGCTCCGCCCAAGAGCGGGGGATGTCATTAGATGATTTTCCCACCACGAAAAAAAAAAACACCTGACTAGGGCAGGAAGATGATGATTTATTTATTTATAGCTAATTAAAACGGTACATGCCCATTTACATTAATTAACGTAGAATTGTATAAAATAAATAAAAAAAGCAATTATACATACCTAATGTTGGCAATTGTATGGAATTTTAGAAAATAATTGATTTTGCTTATTATGATGATGCTCGTATTCAAAAATTAATTACTCTTGTCTTGTTCAGTATTATTTGAGTAATTTATTTTCTCTGTAATTTTCAATTACTGGAATAAACCATAATAAAACAAATTTTGTCTGGTATCAAAATAAAACTCTTTAACTAAAATAGGGACAGCCTGAATTATTTATATACTTTTCAAAGGTCGTCTATTCGTATACCTAAGCTTTGGCCTTCTAGTGTCTTTTATAATGGTTTAATTTAGCAGGTGTGTGGAACCGAGAATATTCTCAGTGCTTCGAGAATAGGTTTATTGATTAAATTCAAACTCAAAGCGATTATTCAGAAAAAGTTTTACAGGCTCTTTCGAAGTTGGTCAGTCAGAAAGATTGAGCTAATTGCTCATTCCAAAAAAAGCTCCATTGAAATTTTCATCTCAATGGAGAACATTCAAGAAACTCCATGGTCTAGTCTCAAATGGCGGTGCCAATTTAGTACCTACTATTATTCAGTTTCTTTGAAAATAGTTGAGCTACGAACTATTTTGAAAGAAACTCCACCATCAGCGAGACACTATTTTTACATTATACAATACTATCTATGCGTTACAAAAATTATTCCTATTGTATATATTTGATTTCATAATATGCATTTTATGCATGCCCTAAATTTTGTCTTATTTCACCAAGGCTCAGATTAAAAATACTCTTATAATCTAATGGGTTCTATTAAACTTTATAATGAAATAGCTCTTTACATTCAATGAAATAAGACAATGTTTACGCCATGCATAAAATGCGTATTATGAAATCAAATACATCTAAACAACTATTAAAATAATGCTTGCCACTTATCTTGGTAAATCTTAATAATTTACGTACACATATCAACACGGAAAAGGATCATTACCTCCTCAACACAAGTGGGTCAGCGTTCTTAGTTTAAAATTCCCTACAGTAACGCACACGAATCAATATTGTAACGGTATCGCCTCGCCTCGCCTCGGAAATAGTAATAGACTTACGTTCCCCAGGCTTACAGCTAGGTGACCCAGCATTGCCTAGCTCTAGCCAAGCCGATGTTCCGGAGGTACTGATCCATTCTGGTGACGTACTTTCCGTCCTTTGATGGCGAGGTATTTCCAATTTGATAAAGGTAACTGTAAGCATCTATCGAAAATCGTTTCTATACGTATACATCCTACACACATTGTAGATGCTTGAATTTCACACCTGTGGAGCTTTGCGTAAACTGATGTCAAAGACCAAAAAATTTCGATCTCTTGTGACTAACAATTTCACTATAACAAATATTTGGCTTACTTGTATTAAAGCAAAGCAAAGGTGTAAAGCTATATGATGTTAAAATCATATAAAATACCTGTGCTTAATCTTTTGGGGAGTCTATACTTATCTATAAATAATCGTAGAGTAATGTAATTGTATGGTTTATCTGCGTAGATTAGAGTGGTATATCTGTACTTACTGTTTCTTATAAGTGTCAGAGTAGAGTAGAATGGGCAATGCGAGCAATGCGCTCGCACACCACACGGTGAAAAGTGCTGCGCGTGCCACACGGCGACTCAGCCTATGTTGTAGAGGCTTCACTATCGCCACGTATCTGCACAAACGCAAAAAATAATCAGGTTAATAAAGTGGTCAATAAAATATAAGTAGAATCAATCACTATATCAATCAGAGTTTTAAAATTAACGTTTTCGTTTTTTGTGCATATTGCTAGGAAGTTTTTATTCCCTACCGGAATCAGTTTTTCATTTTAAATGTGAAAAACCTGAGGGTCTTTTATTCAAAAGTGTAAAGGTTAGCGTAGGCAAACGTGATCAAAAGCCGTCCATATTATCGCTTACTACCAAACTCGAGCTTATTAATATTAAAAAAAAAACCTAAAATAATACTAGTATTTTCCAGACACCTGCTATGTTTTATGTAACAATGTCTTAGAAAGTAAAGAATCGGTGTCCTGCTAAATTCAGATAAAACTTGAATAAATAAAAACATTATTTATTTCATAAGTACTTAAGCCCTGAAATAGGGCAGACGTCACGAAGTATTCTGTGCCGAGTGGAATAATCTTCTTGTTTTGTCCTCCGCGAACTCAAGAAACAAGACGTTTCTAACATTTCTGAACCATATTCTTGTTTTTAATCTACTATATTAAGTACAAAAAGTTTTTTAGGTCGTCGAAATTGGCTTAGTTCCAAAAAACTTAGCGTACAAATGACTCACACTTAGCAGTATTGGGGTCATAGAGTTTTATCTTTAACTTGTTGACTAGACTTCAAACTGTCCGCACAATATATTTATAATCTTAATGGATGAATGCTTATTTTGTGTAGCGTGCAACTTTCTATCTATGCGTCACTCGTTTCCCACCCTAGGTCGTAAATAGACTAACGCATTACTTTGAGAATGGACAGTGGTATAATAACAAATGCAATAACGCTAAGCGTGGTGATTATGACACTCCTAGATATCCCTCTTGCTCAGTACAGTAATCGTGACCTCAGTAAATTAGTCTATAACGTTTACAATGCCCAAACTTATTCTATATGTAAGAATAAGGGAATCATCGTCGTCATTTCGGCTGAACGAAGTCCATTGCTGGACATACTCTTCCCCCGAGGGTTACCACGACGATCAATCTCTCGCATCCCACGGCTTTTCGAGACTTTCACCAGGTCATTTTCACCAAAGTATTTACTGTTGTTGTGTAGCTCATGTCAACATTTTTTTATTAAAGGGCTTTGTCGCTTAGCAACCACATCGCCCATGTCAACGTTAGTACAAACAGTTATTTATTACCAATAATGATGTAATATGAATTGTACTTACACGATTTTATCTGTTTCACGGAGGGTCACTTGAGCAACCTAATGAACTGTCATCTTTCATCTGGTGTAAATTACAAGGATAAAAGCTAAAGTCATTATGTCAAAGAGCATTGACATCGATTATATCGGGGACTCTTCTGATAGATGGATATTTCGTTACAACCAATGACATTTATGGAAATAAAACGAAGATAACAAAACTAAAAATAAGGAGATGTTACGTCAATGTGATTGACGTTATTCTTTTGAAATAAAAGCCTGCTAGATAGCTGATTACCTAGGGGAATTAAAGAAATCCTCTATCTACCTATGTAGGTCGTTTGATAAGTTTATGAAGGTTTTACGTGAACAGTATTGTGTAATGAATAATAAAATTATGTTAAACATTGATTTTTATTTAATTTGGATTTGATTATGATTTAATATAGACTTGATTTATTGTCCAATTTTACATATTCGCACATAATGAATTTTAATTTTACATACTCATGTAGATATATTATGTGGAAAATACTGTTGGTTGTGAATTTATCTCGGTTACTGAATTGAATAATTTACTGTAAAATTGCAAATGCTACCACCGTTTGTTTTCTCAAATAAAATAAAAATATGGAAGTGAATTCTACAAGAATATTTTAAAGACATGTTTTTGTAAGAAAACTTTTCCGCACACTATTGACTTACTCCTCTATCTTGGGTAGGTTATCATGTAAACTGTGTATGTTACACAAAACACAGTGCGCTCGCTATGTCATCGGTCATCATATTTTGTAGGTGTGAGAGCTCATTTGAGAAATAACTAGATATTATGTAGTTATTTCGATGTCTAAAGTATATTTGGTGCCGATGAAATTACATTCGCTTGAGAGAAACCCTTTGGTTTTGCAGACGGCCATTAGGGCGGCGTGAAAATGTTTGGAATCAATGAGCGATCACTACCACAATATCTGTTTACCAATCTTTTATATGAGAGCTCTTTTTTTTTCAGAAAATCTTTCAAAGCTTATAATAACCCAAGAACATTTGTACACGTTGATATTTCAATGTTTCGTTACAATTGGGTATTAAAATTTCAATGTTTTTCTTTTTTATTAAAATCATAGGTAGGTTATATTAGGCATTTTGTTTTAACTCATACTTTTTATTAAGGAGTGGAGTTCCTTGCCGGAATCTGTGTTTCCTGATGACTACAAACCGAGAATCATGAAATGCCATTAACTCCGCCTTTGTACAGTATGTTTATTCGCCGAATTCGCCTGGAAGCACTGAATGCACTAGTCACGAAATTCGCTTTTGTTGTTAGCTTGTTTAATTAACAATTTTACTGTTCTTTCAACGAAATAGTTTTGTTGAAATCCAAGTAGGTATAGCTCGAATAAAGTCGGTTTTATTATAAACGTTAAACTTGTAATGTCCTCAAAGTGTTACATAGTGTAGTTAAAATGACTAAAACCAATTACGAAACACGTAGGTTTTTGTCGGATACCTTTCACAAGTAGTAAGATAATACAAGCTAACAAAAAAAGACGTGTGGCACTCGGGGACTGCCGTGGTAAAGCTATTGCATAGCATTTTTTATCAACTTATGCAATAGACCTCGCCAACAGCTGCTTAACCCCACCCATCCAAAACCAGACCTCGCCAACAGCTGCTTAACCCCACCCATCCAAAACCAGACCTCGCCAACAGCTGCTTAACCCCACCCATCCAAAACTAGACCTCGCCAACAGCTGCTTAACCCCACCCATCCAAAACCAGACCTCGCTAACAGCTGCTTAACCCCACCCATCCAAAATGAGACCTTGCCAACAGCTGCTTATCCCCACCCATCCAATACCAGACCTCGCCAACAGCTGCTTAACCTCTTCCATCCAAAACCAGACCTCGCCAACAGCTGCTTAACCTCTTCCATCAAAAACCAGACCTCGCTAACAGCTGCTTAACCCCACCCATCCAAAACGCCGACAGCTGCTTAACCCCACCCATCCAAACACAGACCTCACCAACAGCTGCTTAACCCCACCCATCTAAAACCAGACCTCGCCAACAGCTGCTTAACCCCACCCATCCAAAACGCCGACAGCTGCTTAACCCCACCCATCCAAACACAGACCTCACCAACAGCTGCTTAACCCCACCCATCTAAAACCAGACCTCGCCAACAGCTGCTTAACCCCACCCATCCAAAACCAGACCTCACCAACAGCTGCTTAACTCCATCCATCTAAAACTAGACCTCGCCAACAGCTGCTTAACCCCACTCATCCAAAACCAGACCTCACTAACAGCTGCTTAACCCCACCCATCCAAAATGAGACCTTGCCAACAGCTGCTTATCCCCACCCATCCAATACCAGACCTCGCCAACAGCTGCTTAACCTCTTCCATCCAAAACCAGACCTCGCCAACAGCTGCTTAACCTCTTCCATCAAAAACCAGACCTCGCTAACAGCTGCTTAACCCCACCCATCCAAAACACCGACAGCTGCTTTCACTCATTTGTTTTCTTATCGGTCACCACGCTCAAAAAACAAATGAGGGGGGGGTGTTAGGTTATTTTCGTTACGGAATTTCTGGATTCGGTCTCCACGCTCAAGGCCCGCGATAGAAGCTATGCAATAGCTTAAAAAAAAGAAAAGTTAAAAGTTTAGTAACCCGATTCACGTAATGAAAACCGTAACGATATCGTAGCGATTTAGTCGTATAGACCATTTCCGTATTCACACCCATCAATCGAGTTTGAACGACACCGATTTTAAAGTTATTTGAAATTCGTCGATTTACAAAAAAATCTGTACTACATTATCCTGGTAGAATACTTATTGATGTAACTGGAAATAAGTCAATAGATCGTGAAT
The DNA here is from genome assembly GCA_910589285.2 of Mythimna ferrago. Taxonomy (NCBI): domain Eukaryota; kingdom Metazoa; phylum Arthropoda; class Insecta; order Lepidoptera; family Noctuidae; genus Mythimna; species Mythimna ferrago. The sequence goes on from OU342687.1 coordinate 14,447,339, forward strand.
ACCGCTTTTGGATAGGACTTCGATCGAACGACTATAAATCTGTAACGATATTTGGCTTGTTTAATTTTACGTGAATCAGGCTACTGATCGTTGGACATAAACTAACCACCTATATTCTAGACAATCACAATATTATGTTTCTGACATAGATTCGGCTTCAAGTTCCAAGGAGACCGATTATTATGTCATTCACAGGGGCAAATGGTTGCGCATCGATGATTAATCGTTACTGAATAACCCGGTGTTCCGTACTTCTTATGCATGCCGGAAATTTTAAAATTAAGATAAACCCATTAGTTAGTAGTCGCTACGAATTATTCCTGTACCGAAGATGCATTTACAAACATATAAACTAACATACAAAGACACTGGAACCAGTATCTGCAGGCTACACAAATATTTTTTCCGTGCTTAAATTTAACTCGCGACACGCAGCGTAGTAGCCAAACGCTCATCTAATGCGCTAACCGTGCCGTCACATTAAAAGAATCAATTTACTGTTAGTAATACAATTGTAACCCTTCGTCCGAATATAATTAAGGTGTATTCAAGGCTATAATGAATAGGCTTTTAATAAACTAGTGCATTTCACCATCAACGATTGCTTACCATCAGGTTGAATCATAGTCAAGTACTAGTTTATATAATTAAAAAATAAAAGTACTATAGCTTTAATAAATCTGTCTCAGTACCCCTTTAATATAGTAGTGGTGGCTCACTTGTAACAGCCCCGTTTTACTTCGTGTAATTTATTTCATCACTACTGCTCGCAAAACTGTGAAGCAAAATATCGTAAGGAAACCGGCATGTCCTTAAACCAATAGTTCGAAGACATTTTGACATCCACCTACCCGCACAGCACCCGCGACATCATGGAGAGTGGGTATTGTTTAATTAAGTTAATATATGTGACTAATTAAGTTAATAAAAAGATAAAGTAACTAATTAAGTTAATTGCCTCTTTATTGTAGGCAAGAGTCTATAGGGCCCTAAGTACAATCAATAATACAAAAAAATGGGTAATTAAAACAGTTGACTACTCATTTAGCTCAAGGCCGTCAGTATTATGAATATAACATTAATTAATAAATACATCATTTGCTTGACATATTCATATGATTGCGTAAAACGGGAAGGAAAAATTTCAGTAGAGCTCTAATGAAATTCTTCTGCGTATTCAGCCCTTTAATTGATAAAATAAATGATAAATGATCTTTATTTTGCAAGTAGGTTTTATAAAAACACTTTTACACGTCAATTTTTTTTTTCGTCAATTAATGCTAGATGAGGCCGGTGTTTCCTAGCTGACTACCCTGAGAAGAAACACCGAAACAAACTCAGGGGTCAAAGTCTCTTTTAAAGTCCATACAGCAAAACATGTAATGGTCAAATCATATGAGAACCATGCAGATTGAGCCTGAGATGGTCTTTTGAAGAAAGAACCACACAGTTCTAAGTGGACCTGTCCAGTCAGTGCAAGCATTTGTCAATATGCGTGTAGCTCAACTCAGGACTACTAAGGAGCTCAACGACTTGACGAACAATGCCAAAGAAAGGACATTTGGGTAGGCCACATCAAATACTCAAAACTGCCAGACATCATGTGAAAATAAAAGAAAAGGAAAGAGTAATCCACATAGTTCTCACATTCACAATAATAAAATTTACAAAAGTGTAAATATTACAAATTGTAAAAAAAAGTAAGTATATAAAAAAATAATAATCAGTCAAATAGTAAAAATAAACATGTCATAATTGTTAAAAAAAAATAATAATAATATATATATATATATATATACAATATCATAATTGTAAAACAACAACAATCGTCAATAAAAAAAAAAGGCAGTTAAAACAAAAAAACATTCAAATGATATTTAATTATAGTGAGTAGGTACTGGAGCAGGTCAAACCCAAGCCGTTTTATCCTCAAGATACTCTTTTACAGTATAAAAAGCCTTTTGGCAAAGTTTTCGCTTTACAAATATTTTGAATTTATTAATGCTAAGTTCCTGAATAGGACTGGGAAGCTTATTATAAAAATGTATACTTTGGCATCTAAATGAGCGTCCTATTTTTTTGAGCCTGGTGGCAGGAACCACTAACTTGTGTTTGTTCCTAGTATTAACGTTGTGAATGTCACTGTATTTTTTAAACATGTTTTTATTTTTATGAACATACAAAATATTTTCATAGATATACTGAGATGGCACAGTCAAAATATTAATATTTTTAAATTTATCTCTGAGGGAGTATCTGGGACTTAATTTATAAATTGAACGAATGGCCCTTTTCTGCAAAACAAAAATCGTTTGGATATCGGCGGCATTTCCCCATAATAGAATACCGTACGACATGACACTATGAAAATAACTGAAGTAAACTAAACGGGCTGTCTCTAAGTCAGTTAGATTTCGAATTTGTCTAACAGCGTATGCGGCAGAGCTAAGTTTTTTCGACAACTTATCTATGTGTGGGCCCCACTGAAGCTTAGCATCAAGAGTTATACCCAAGAACACTGTAGTGTCTTCAGGACTCAATTCTTTACCTTTTATTAGCACACTAGTTTCTACCTGCCTTACGTGAGGCATCGTAAATTTAACAAATTTGGTTTTCTTTTCATTAAGGAGCAGGTTATTGACATTAAACCAGTGTACTATTTTTGAAAGGGCGTTATTTATGTCATCAGTAACCGGCTGCTGACGTTTAAGCTTAAACAAAAGCGAAGTGTCGTCTGCAAACAACACTATATCATGGTTATCCTTTATGAGGTATGGCAAGTCATTTATATAAATGAGAAATAAAAATGGACCAAGAATCGAGCCCTGGGGCACACCCATTGATACTACAGACCCGGGTGATCTTTTTCCATTTACATCAACTCTCTGAACTCTGAATTAAAACGGTTCATATATTAAAAATTAAAATGCTGTCTCTGACTACACACGATGTGTTCGCAATGACATCGTCTTTAGATTTTGATAATGAAAAGTTTCTTCTGTCTCATCTTTCTTGAAATTATTTGGTGTTGGTGCAAGAAATCTTTCTCGTTATTTCAATCACGTGTCTTTCACAAAACCTATCCATTTCTTTGCTCTTTCGCTTGACGTAAAGCTGTTAATTTTCAAATGTTGAAAACTGTTTTTCTTACGATATTTTCCTCATTCTTCCAAACCATGACAACCAATTTCCACTCAAATGTTTTGTTTTTCTACTTATATTTTTTTTAACACAACAAACACTAGATGGATGGAAAGGGAGTTGAAGGCCGAAGAGAAAATGTTTAAATTGTGGGAGGATTGATATGAAAGAAAAGAGAATCAGTTATATTGTGATGGGCGGTGGACAGAACAGAATGGAAGAAAAAATCTGTTGCCCGACCCCAAATAACACAGACTAGGAAGATAATGATGAATTCAAGACACACTAATCCAATTAACGTTGCCTGAAAGAGATGCTGGCAGGTTGCTTCGAAGAAAACGGAAAATGCGATAGGGCTGCCACTTGTATATTTTTAGTGTAAGGATTCCAATTACAAACTTATTGTCTTACAATAAAGTATATATAAATACGATTATAGTTCTCATATGATTTGGCCATTAAGTACATGTTGCAAAATAAACTTTGACCTCTATATTTATTTCGGTGATTTAGCCAAAAAACACAGACCTCATCTATTTAAACTGACCTGTAATTGTCTTTTAAAAACCTATTTGCAAATTAAATATTTTTTATCATTTCTTAAGTAACGTGACATTTTTTTCAACTCAGAGATATTCTCTGAAATTTTATACTTCACACTAGCTTTCACGCAGATTAATTTTAAAAGCTATTAAAATAATGGAAATATGTATTGATAATTTTTAATGGAATATCCAATCTCGAAGTATTTTTCATATTTATCATTCATTGTCAGCAGGGCGTTGTGTGCAGGGCCAACGCAGGAAGAAATCAATCAAGCCTATCAAGTGGCCGAGGTCAATACAGTTCATCATTTGCTTTAGGTTCAACATGAATAGCTCAGAGTAGGTCACGACCTAACAATCCTGTCGTTAGTCTACTATTTACTAATAGAAAAATAAGAAATGTTTTCAACTTAAGTAAATAATTTAATGTAAGGTTTAGTTAAGTAAGGTTTTGTTATATTTATTTTATTTTGTTCTATTTCAATTTTTTTTGGATTAACAGAAAGTGTATTTAAACTACTCCAGATGCATTATTGATACCTAGCTCAACAGTCTTAAAGAATCAACCTCGTAGAACAGTACTTGGCACAAGTTCTGTCTTCCCACGGCTCTGTAACCTGTTAAACAGCTGCAGCGATCTTGTCGAAGTGCATTTTGATTCATTTGGCAAGTTCCATAGAATTATTAGCAGTAATTTGTATACATGTTAATATTTTATTTTGATCCATTTTAATTTCAATTAATTTACATTGAGTTTTTATAATGTTTTGCTCTTGTTTATTTTTATTAATGTTATATTAAGTAGATACTCGTAACATGTACTTTTTACTTTTATGGGGCATGCGGTGCTAACCTATAAGAAATTGTAACACTAATCTAGATTGTAAATATTTTATTTTTTGTATAATTATGTTCCAGTGTATGCGATTGTTGGCTGGCCAAAAAAAAAAAAATCAAGGACATTGCTTACTTATAACCAGAATGGCATATAAACTGTTATCAGTTTTAGTTTTCTTATTTTTGAACTGCTTATTTTTTGGTTGGAAGTATTTTCTTATATTGTGCACTTCGCAAGCTTAAGAAATCGAACGTATTGCTTTACTTTATCGCTCATTCTGGCTACTCGTGAAAGGCATTTCGACCGAGAACTTTCCTTATAAGCTGAATAAATAAATGAACTGTCTAGATACTCGGAACTTCTCCGAAAGAAGCCAAAAAAATATATCAATAACGTCCAATGCATTATTGTCCATTGCGCGTTGGATCTCTCTGTTTTGGTTGAAACGTTTTTTAAAAAATCATTTACACCCCAAGGCACCTTGTTTGTTTTTTGGAAACAAGATTAGGGTGTTAATCCGTAACTAGGTTAATACTTCGATAATGTTCCGATAAATTCAAATGAAAACCATAATTTTTCAGAGAAAGTAAGCTTTATAGGTTTTTTTTTTCCACGGTACTCCCTAGGTATACACGAAAATATGAAGATAATTTTAATACTAAATAATTTTGAAACTGAACTTCTCTGGCTCCTCTAAATATAAAAAATCTCTCAATTCATAGAAACTTCAACCTAGATATAATTTCAACAAAGGCAAATATATAATATATTATGCAATAAAATACACCACAAAGTAAAATGTAACTACTACTACCTACTTCTAAAAACATATCACATTGAAAATTATTTAAGATCGAAATGTTTTATTTAAATTATTCGCCTTGAATTACAATACAATTTGCACTAATACAAACTTCAGAGAAAAATATATATTCGTATCAAACATTTTAGTGCGTTTTTGTGGAATATTAAATATTTTCACTTAGGTGCCATTGGGTATGCCCAATGGCACCTAAGTGAAAATATTTATAAACAGATCATCGACCTGCAATAAATTGACTAATAGAGTGTCTTAAATTGAATAATAAAAGATAGCAATAAACTTGACAGTTCATGACGATAGCTCTTAAATAGTAATTGTATCAAGTCTAGATTTTGAGATATATTCATCGCTATTTGTTTTATTTAACGCAACCTGAGTAGAACTTGAACGACACTATTCAAAAAAGTACTTTACAATAATCCTTTTTCCTCTTCAAAAATATCCATAAATCCTGCATCAATGATTGATTGCTCTGTCAAGTTATTATTCACGACATTATCATGCCTCATTTTAAATCGTATCAATCATTCCATAAAACCTCCTTTTATACCTTAAGCCCACAACCAGAAACTATTCAATATGAAACAGCTCACTTTGTAAAGCTACACCCATCGCAACATATGGACTTCGAAATGCGGAGAGATAAAATTTAAATCGGTTTCCGAATCCCTCTTTTACACGATCTTTATATGACTCGAATTTACAATTCAATTGTATTGCCATCGAACGTTTCTGTAAGCTTTTAAGTCCACATTGCTTTTGAAGCACAAATCTTTGGAACGAGCATCTCAATTCTAATGCCTCACGATTTATGACTTACAATTTATTCTTAGTGGGCACTATAGCGACTTGATTTGCTGATTTGTGAGACCAAAGGTCGTTGATAACGGTTTGCACTAAAATAAATAAAGCTATAAAGTGAAAAACTAAGGTAAGCAATATTTCAGAGAATTCTAAAATCGTATTTATTGGCTTTAAAAAGATAAGTTTTGGTAAAAAGATAACTGTGCCCGTCTTTCATCGATAAGGCGCAACTCTCATGAACGAATTTCTCGCAGCGAGATAATCGTCCTTTTTTTGAGGTGGGAAATCATCAAATATAACTACTATAGAAAGAGTGTCAGACTTTTGCTGACTAAAACTCATGTGTGTTCCTTCAGTTACCATATGCGTTCCAGGGCCGCGGTAACTCTTTCGAAAAATTCCGCAACAATACGTATACTTCAATCATCCTGCTATATTTTTTGAATAGTGCCCCGCACTAGGAATTACATCGACTAGGATTAGGATTGCATCGTGTTCGTTTCTTTTTGTGGTGGGAAAACTAAAAACATAATGAAGAGATAATAAACATAACATTTTACGTTCACACATTCTATATGCACAAGGTTATGAACTATAAAAAACAATATCATATAGCAATTTAATATAATATTATTTCAAGCAAATTACCTTTTCTCATATATATATGCAGTTTCATAACGTACACTTTATTTTTAGGAGTGGCATACAAGTATACGAAGCAATATTAATATGGGTTTTTATTGTTCTTGCTCTAGAAATTTATTTAGTTATTTAGGTCGTAAAGTGGTACACATAGTGGTATGGTTTTTTGGCTGAATGACGATTTGAACACAATATGTTCGAACACCGTATCCAAATTGGCATATTTAAATCATTTTTTGTCTAACTATACTAAACAGTCTCAATAAAGATGGTGTCTGAATCGTCAGCAACTCGATATTTTTGTTTCACACGGTTTGTAATAATTTTTTTTTTTATTTACTTGATGAAGCACGCTTGCCTAGAAGCAATTTATTCTCTTATGATTTAGAGACCCCTAGACTGTAGCTAACAGGAAACACAGACTCCGGTCGGAAATTCCATTCCTTAGCTGTACGATGCATATCTCAGGAATTGGAAGTATAGAAGGCATACGAGGCACAAGGGGTCGAAACTAAGTCGCAGAGATCCCTTAGGCCCAGCGCACACCTCTGGAGGTGACAACAATTTAATATAAACCTTAACTACCTTGACATACGGTCTACAAAAGAATAAATTCGCATGCGGCGCTCGGAGCGCCTTCAAGCTACTACAAGAGCATGCGCGCTAGACCGTATGTCAAGGTAGTTAAGGTTTATATTAAATTGTTGTCTTCAAATGCGCTCCGCCGCGTTTCCAGCGGTGTGCGCTGGGCCTTAGAAACTTTTCATGAGGCGTGGTACTAAGCGGCGATTATCGCTTTATGTGCTATGGAACCTCATCCAAGGATAACCTTCGATTGGTAGAAAACTTTTGTGATATATGGTAATCAAATGCTATAGTTTAGGTGGCTTAAGTGGATTAGTTACCAAGAACTATGTAAAGACCTCTGCCTAAATAACGTTATTAATTAAGTATATTTTCATGTTACGGACTAAATAATTTTCGACTGTATTTTTTTCTATTCTATTGGATAAAAGTCACAGTAAAGTAGAATTCAGAAAAAGAAGTCGTGGTTTTTGTTTAGCTCCAGCTGTTAAACAGAGTAGGCATACCACAAAAAAAATCCTTCAGTGGATAGGAAATAAAAAATATTTCTTCATTTTTTAAACATAGTAGTAAACTTAAGATATTAAAGTAAATACGTATGTTACTAAACGTGGAGTTCATTTTCCCTTTAATTTGACTGGCCTGTTGGTCTAGTGGTTAGTGACCCTGACTGCTATGCCGGAGGTCGTGGGTTTGATTTCCCACCCAGGACAAATGTTTATGTGATGAGCATGGTCATTTGTTCTGTATCTGGGTGTAATTTATCCATAATATGTATGTATTTAGAAATATATAAGTATGTTTATTAGCTGTCTAGTACTCATAACACAAGCTCTGCTTAGCTTGGGCCTAGACAGTATTGTGTGATAGCTGTGGAATATTATTATTATTATTATTAATTGTCAAAGGAAAATGAGTTAACGACAGCGCGAGAAATTACAGTAAGTTAACCACACGTGTTAATATTAAAACTACTTTGTCGTCCGCGAAAACCTGTAACTAAACTACAGTGAATCTTAAACAAAGTATCCTGTGAAACTTGGATAAATTCCTTCTTCTTGACGGTAACAATAAATGTCAACACAACTTAATGAACAATGGTTGATAACATAATAAGAACCCAAAGAAAATCAAAGTAACCGATATTACCTACAATCTATAATCACATCACACATAAGTAAATATCACAATAATATTAATAACGGCGATAGATTATAAGTAGGCATGTGTATGTGTGTATGTTTGTAACTTCTTCATCCTCAAATTGCTAAACGGACCTGGATCACACACACACACACAGTTAGACTATATCCTGGAATATGTTTTTATTCCAAGAGGATATCATTTGGGATAAGTAATTTTCGATTATCAAGCGGGCGAAGATGCTGGTAGAAGCAAATAAAAAATAATTTGAATAATAAACGAAACACAATTGATAGTGGACCTACCACAAAGATCGCAGAACCGATGGCCGATGAAAACGAAAGGATTTAGAGTGGGGATCACACCTCAGCAAATGAGCAAACATAGTGACGGAACGCCTCCCACAAAAGGATCGATACGGTGGCCGATTATTAACCTAGTAACCACCGTGGGATTCCGTTTAATGTAAAAAAGCATAGGGCTAGACGGCATAAGGACACTTGGGAAAGGTCTATGTTGAGCTGTAATCGTTTTGCGACTAGTATAATGTTAATAATGATGCTGGTACACACAAAAATTTTAAATTTTCTTACGTCTATCACCGTAATCAACTAAATCTTAAAGCCTATTCAATAGTCTGTTATCAATTTAATTAATCGCAAGTAGGTATCTTCTTAACTTAATTGGCTTTTGCTATTTCGGCAAATTAATCACAACAGCAAACAAGACATTTGACTACATAATTAGGCTTTCATCAGAATCGGGTTTCAATTATTTATTCCAGCAATGATTATATTTAACTGGCCATAATTATTAGTAGTAGAGTAAATAATAATAATTTGTTAAGTACCAATATAGCTTTACAACCTAATTGCAAAAACAAAATAAAGTAGACTATAATTAAATCAATGTAAACATAGAAGCATTTGCAGCAAAAGTAGGTAAATAACCTGAAATCTATATACCCCCTTTATTTTCTATCCTTTCGGTATCAGAGGAAAAAAGAAAATATCACAATAGGAATTAAAACCAACAAAATACAACCATAAATTTGCTTTTAGCTAATCATAAAATAAATATGACAATAATCAGGATTGTTAATAGTTAAAGGTTAGTACTAGTGTGAGTGCAGGAAAAGGAAGGTACTTGATTAATTTTAATGACCAGCTCAGAAACGATTAAAAGCTTCTCCTTTACGTCGTTATCATCGTTACTTACATCATACATGTAAGTTCCATAAGTGAGTTCATGTTAATTTTATTATTGTTTAGAATCAAAACTATAAAATTCTTCAAATTAAATATTGATGAGAGAGACTTCAAAATAATGATATAACCAACTAGTCCCAAATAATCGAAGCTTTTAAAATAGCAAATTGCGTAATCTTAATAGATTTGCTAATAGTTGTAAGAGGGAAGGGGTTGAGTAGGGTTCTCAGCAGGGTAATTTGTAATGTTTTATTAAAATAGACTGACACAAGGTTACAACAAAGTTTCTACAACCTGTCTCAGCTTTCTAAATATATAAATGAGCTTTCTGAGCCGACCATTAATTTTTCTCATTTGTTTTCTTAATCTGAGATTACAGTCCATAATTATATCTAAATACTTAATGGCGTTAACGCGTTTTATTGACTTGAGATCACAATTTATATCTAGAGAACACTGATGAGGCATTCATGTTTTAGTTGCGCCTTACTTAAATGGTTGACTCATACTGAAAGTCAGGTATTTGGTTTTATCAGTGTTTGGAGTCAATATGTGACGACATAACCAATTGTTGACAAAGATACATTTTGTTTGCGCGGCAATACATGTCTCATCCCTTGTATTGGCGAAAAAAAGGAGAGCTGTGTCGTCAGCATTCGATGTTATATCGCCTTTAAGGCGAGGTCATTAATGTAAATGGGAAAAAGGGTTGGACACAAAACACTGCCCTGGGGGATACCTAAAAAAATCGTAAGGTCAGCTCTGACTTAAATATATTCGATCACACTGAATTCGCCCCGTGAGATAACTCTCAGTAAGTCGCGTGTTTCTCTGATGCCACACTTTTACGTTTGGAAATTAAGACGGGCATAGAAATAGTATCCAATGCTTTTTAAGTTCCTGGAACTTAAATAAACAAACCTTTACGTACATTGTCCAAATTGGAACATATAAGATTGGATAAAGTAAAACTGCTTTGTCTATAGATTTGCCAACTCTTTATAAACGCAGCGTAGCCGTCCGTAGTGCGAATAAAAAAAAAGACTGATTTTGTTACTACCTACGGCATGATCACTTCAATCTATTTAGCCACCAAAAAAGATTAAAACACTACAACGGTACATACTATCTTTACAATTATTTCAATCTGAAAGTATTCGTTATTGTACTGAATTAAGATTTTTTTTTGTTTTTTTTTTTTATTGTAAGTACAATCACACTCATCAATCATACTTGATTATAAATTAAGTAGTTAAAGGAAGTACCATGCACATCATATTCATTGATTATTATTTATCAATAAACAAATAAAAGTAATTATTACCTGCTTAGCTATTATTGTATAGTCTACTAATTTGTACTTATAATATTGGTATAATATTGCTCGTGCCAAGTGTTAAATCCACCTAACCCTGGCGAAGTACCGAACAAAATTTTGCTAACATATTTTTTTAGCGTCTTGTGATGAAAAATATACAAAATGTATACAGAATAAATTTCTAAACAATTTTGTCTGAGACATTACTACTCGTATTAATAGAATTCGTATATGGTGAGATTACGTATACTATGCCAATAATACCCACGTTATGAATTAAAAAAAAAAAATCATTTTTGAACGAACGACAAGATGTCATGTCAAATGTTATGTTTTCTCTTTCTCTATGTTAGGCTGGATGGCTGTTGAAATGTCTAATGCCGATGTGATTCTCGATATTGTATTTATTGTTGTGACAACATCATATATTGTGTCATTTTAGCCACTATATTCTAAGCACAAACAGTTATTTTTATTTTTAGGTTTATTATCTAATGCGGAAATGTAATTCTTAAGTATTTATTATCAATACATAAATCAAAGCATATTATGTTACTTGATCAAGATTTATATTAGTGGCAACATTAAGAGTTTAGTTTACCCAAAAGTCCATGTAGCCAAGAAAGCAAAAAAAAAGCCATGATTATTTACTATCATAAAAAATCTAGTCAATTCAGTTTCTAATTATGACGATATTTTAATAATCCATAAACTGACCAAAATCTTGGTTAGATAAAACAAAGTCAATCATTTTGTTAGTATATATCATGGTAACTTTTACAAGAAAGTACTTATATAAGCAGACACTTAATAATTTTATCAACAAATTCCCCGCCGATGTTCTTTACGAGATTGTAATTCATTGTAATTGTATCAGCAACATAAGTGCACTGTCATAATTAACACCAACTATCTCAGTAAAGGCTGCGTATCTAAGACGCTCTCAGTACTTCTCTCCAAAACACAAATTGCCTACGTCACGTACAAAGCGACCAAGCTTAAGTGAATCTGGGCTGGACACGGACATGTTTGCCGATTGTCTATTGCAGACTCGCAGGTATACCACAAACGTTCCCGGAAGACGTACTTTAGTACCGCGCAAAATCTAGGTGAAAATAACAGGAATATGACAACAAATTAAACATAAACAAGATATTATAATTAAATGCGGTGTCTAAAAAAACAATCGGTTTCCATATCACTACAAAAATTCGGTCTCCGCGTGGAAGTTTGGTGATTTTTTCATTTGTTATACACCATAACTAAACCTAAATGCTGTACAAGTTCTACATTGTAAACACAAAAATCCATTTTCCATTTTAAACCAGAGTGCACATTACGACAATATTCTAATAAATCCAAACACGACTAAAATACATTAATTTTATTTTATATTATGTTGGATGCATGAGTATATTCTACATATACACCTGTCCTAATCTAGAAATAAAAAAATAAAACTAACGACGCGACAGTTTCAACTAACAACAATAAAACAATAAATCTAAAAAGATTAACCACGTACATATCTACCTAAGTACGTATTAAACAAATATCATTAGCTAAGAAAAAAATAAAAAACTGGACCGCAAGTCGTGCACACCTGTCGAGCTGTCAGTATAGACATTGGCATGAACGTATGAGCCTTTGCTGCCAGCATATGCATGTTATTAATCTGCACGTGCAAATGACAAACACGCACCCCTATTTTGTTGGTAAAACCTCAAGTAAATTAGGGGATATAATGTCCTACAACGTGACGCGCAACGTTGTTAAGTTATCCAAACCGTCCTGCGTCACGTGAATGCGTTTTAAATTGTTACTGTTAGAGTAAAGTTTACGGGACACTGAACAATGTAGCAGCGTCTCGTAGATTAGCCTTGCGCGTCAGGTTGGAGGACATTTTGTCCCCTTGTTTGTGTACCTGAGGCTTTAGTGTGGGCAGGCATAAATGTTTAAAATGTAGGTATCCCAAAATGCAGTTTTCAAATCTGTCATTCTCTCTAACTGCTGCAATTGTAAACACGAAATTTTGTTGTTCAAATTCACACACCTTTTTCTTTGAAAATTAAAAACAATGTTTCCAATGTGACTTTGATTCATTGTTTAAGATATTTTTTCTCTTGACTTTGAATGCATCCAAATCACATAGATGTTTAATTGCTCATTTTGTTGTTAAATGTCTCAGACATTGGGTCCTGCAGCGCTAAACAACGAAAAGATAATTATCTTAGTGGTAAAATAGTACTGTCAAATAGTGTAAAACGAAAATAAAAAAATTCTACTTCTTCAGATTTTCACACAGAGACAGAAAGTGTCCTAAAATTTAATTTCTTTCTTAAAAAAGGAAAGTTCGCATTCAAATACTTTTCAAGAGCTGCCAATCTTGTGTGCATAGGATTTTTGAACAGCTACCTACTCGAGCCTTATTGCTCAAGCATTTGGAAATATTTTCACCGAACTTGGGATACGTCAATATGTATTTCACAGGCTTGCTGAGGCACTACAAAAGGGACAAAGAAAAAAGTTGGAATCACTAGACCATTTTTAGACACACGTGTAGGTATGTGAAATTCCTCTTCAAATATTCATCGTCCTTAATAAAATGTAGCCTGTACTATGACTTCGAAATTGTATGAAAACGAAGTTCCGTGACCTGTTGATTAGAAATAAAATTATTCAAAATAACTTAAATCCATTGCCTCAAACTATATTACATATCTATCGGCTTAGTAGTCTTATGCTTTGTCATGTATAACAAATTATACTCGTATGTTCTTAGTTGCAAAATTTGATTATTATCTCAAATTGTGTATTTGGACATTAAAATGCTATGTAAATATTAGATGTATTATTGTTGCAGTTTATGAAAAACTACTTAACTATATCTTATAGAAACTGTGTGCCAACTTGGCAGATGAAGTCTAATAAATACTTCAATCTGTAGCTCAAAACAAATATTTATTTTTTAAGAAAACTTGGCAAGAAACTCTTTTATATTATAAAAAACTGGGCAAGTGCGAGTCGGACTCGCACACTGAGGGTTCCGTATAGTGTTACTTATGCAAATAGTTCAATTCCCGAATGGAGTCACGGAAGATTTTTTCGAATCGCATATGACGTAACAACACTGTTTGTTTTCAGATTTATTCGTATATCTGTGCTTGCATTGTATATTTATACTAGATTGCATGATTCTGGGTCCATGGGAAGTACCTTATACATTTTGATTCCCTCAAGTGTCGAAATGTAAGTTTTTTGCGACATAAACGGCTATACCTTTTCTTAAAAAAAGCATTGGAAAGCCTCCTACAAGGTGGACCGATGATCTGGTGAAGGTTACTGGAATTCGATGTATACGAGACGCACAGGATCGTTCATTGTGGCGACACTTGGGTGACGCCTATGTCCAACAGTGGACGTTTATCGGCTGAAATGATGATGATGGTGATGATGACCTTCACGCGTTACCGAGATAAAGGGTCTTGTCAGACAGACAAACAGACGGACAACAAAGTAGTGTTCGTTTTTTCCTTTTGAGGTACCCTAAAAATATCTACCACAATCAATCAATCCACCTAACCTTTTTTCAACTATCCGGGGGTCAGCTCCCAGTCTAACTAGATGTATCTAAGTATTTTACAAGAAGTACCTTTACCACAAGAAGTATCTACCTTACCATTACTGGTCCATGTGATGTGGTAAGACTGTAGCAGTACGAAACTATAAAGTTTCTCATTACCCATAACAAATAAAACTGATCTACCTAACTTTTCCCCATTTTTATTGGAGTTGGCTCTAATTTTACCGCACTACTACCGGAAACTATTTTATTATTATAGGCCTGAGTCCCAGCAGTGGGAATATTTAAAAGGTTGATAATGCTATGCTATGTAATTATATTATTATTTTCACATAGATCAACTGCCTACCTGACCTCCACAACCCACTGGTGTTTGAATTCTCAACTTCCGACTAATCGTAACGACTGACAAAGGTCTACAGATGACAGCCAGAACCAATGGCTTAACGTGCTTTCTGAAGCACAAAGCTATCTCAAAACGCTGAGCGATTACCCCATCTCCTGACTGACCTTAGCAAATGTTGCTTGACTTTGTAGATGAACCCATGCGACTGTCATCATTTCAGCCAAAAGACGTCCACAATTGGACAAAGGCCTCCACCAAGTGTAGCCATAATGACCGTTCCTGTGCGTCTCGCATCCATCGGATTCCCGCGATCCTTACCAGATCAATTACAGGGAAATGTTCCTACTTAAACACTTCATTATCCGCAAAGATTCACACAAGGAGTCCTTTGGTTTTGACATGTAATTATAATTAAAATAATGACACTTTGTTTACCGAGGCAAACCTGTAAAGTAATTCACAACCCACGTTACGGTTTTCAATGGTCCTGAAATGGAGTAACGCAAACAAACTTTTACGTAACTTCTATTCATAAGCTTTCGCGTAGGATGTGATTACTAACAATATATTTCAGTCGCATGGAAATAAATAGCTTTGTAAACTTGAAGATTAGTAGGCAAGTGCCTACTGTTGAGCTTAATCTTCAAGTTCTTATGTTTACTTTTACTGATATTTTCAAAAACCTTATGTTAAAGAGCTATTTAATTTTACTTAATTGGTCTAATAAAATATCTTGGGCTTGATTGAGTGTTGACTTTTTGGGTTTGATTAAGAGTTGGAGGCGTTTGATGATTTACTAAATTATAAAAGATGCTTGTATAATCGGAAACCCAATGTGGACTAATCTTACAGCAATGTTTCCTTTAATGTTGGGTTGTCTAGACTCTAGACTTTCAACAAAGTTAGGTACAGATCCACTGAAAACACTTATAATTCTGTGGGGCTATGATGGCTTACTCGAGATATTTTGCTAACAATTTTAAATGGGTACAAATAAAATGAGACGTTAATTAACTACATTCTAAATAGCTAAATAATTTAAGACTATAGCGTCTAGACGTTTACCTTGTGATTGAAATACAACGTGACACTAATGTTTTTAGAATAAACATTATTAAGTACTTACTTTGCCTCCTCAACCGCAATTGCCTTATTACCACCGCATTTGCCTCCGCAATGAAGTTGAATAGAAGCTCAACTAAAGGGAACCGGTTCAATTGAGCAAATACTCTTTAATTAGGTATGTGGATACCGGAACCTAATAAATAGGTTTCATCTTATTGCCGATGTAGCACCACCAGCACACAAATGTGAGAAACTCATACATAAATAAAAATAAGAACTATTTTGACATGGTAAATTATCAAATCACTTCCCTTTGAGTGGAGCGAGAGGGAGTAGTAGACTTTTACTGACTAAAACCTGTGTTTCTTCAGTTACTGAGCTTACCTATTGCTCACCGTCCCATAACCCAATCGCCCTATGACCCAAGGCGCCTATTGCAGCGGCTGAAGCTTTGGGATTGCCTCTCCCATTGGTGGTTTGGGTAAGGCCCTGTACTAGGACCGAACTTAAGAGCTTGTCGCTGCACAAGGTTGCCTGGAAGAAATCGCCTAGTCGATAAGGCCGCCAATTGTGTGTGTTTTTATTATATGGTTTCCTTTTTGTTAATTTATAATCTTGATGAGCAATAAAGAATAAATAAATAAAAAATTAGTCAAACAAATTATGAAAAAAATACTATTTTTCCTTAAAGTTAAGATACTAATCAATTTAAAAAATGCTCTAATTACAGGTATCATTTTATAAAACTGACAATGGTCAAACTTTGATTATTTTTATTAGCAGTCAGATCATAATTTTTTGGCGCATTACAAGCACACATATTTATTAATCAATGTACATCGGTAATTACATTTGTGATTTGACTTAAGAAAACAACTAGCACAGGATTTCGGTGTGTTTTTTGGCTCCCGATGCATCTGAATCTTTATATGCCAGATTTTTTTCAATATGAAAATTGTCAAGCCGTTTACTAGTGTTTGACACTGAAATTCCAACTTCCAACTCCCTACGCTTCTCTTTTTGGGGTAAACAATTATTTATTGCAAGTAATAACTAGTAAAAATACGAAAAACGATGCGGCGCAATATTTAAAAATAACTGGTGACATAAGGTCTGAGAGGCTGCTGCTGAACTTTAAATCGATATAATTTACCAATTTGGAACTAAACAACGCAACTAGCTCTCTCTACGGCGCGGACACAACTTAAATCGAAGCTACTCAGGCGTTGACACTAAGAAAACGCGGGGAAAGGTGTGAAATGATGATTCACTGACGTCGCTGGGCCTATGAGACCGCATGTCACCAGTTAAAGATTAAAAATAAAGCTATATATTCCACCTAACCCGATAATCGAGAGTGCATTTTCAAAAAAGCTTATAATCAAAAATCGTAGGTAGTATATGTAAGACTATATTTTTCAGTAGAGTCGTATCTAGTAGAAGATTCTGAGTAGCGGCCTTAGTGTCTACGAGTAGAATTGTTCCCGGTAAACAATACTCACACACACATTAATAGTAAATTCCAAACGGAGCTTTCAGAGTTAGAGTTCCTATTTCAGACCGAATGACGTCTAAGTTCATAGTCGTTCCGCAATATGTAGTTTACTGGCTTTGCCTACATTCTCCACTCGTCTGTTATTAGAAACTATTTTATTATCTTTTGTGATTCTACAACAGGCTGTACGGTAGAACTTTGATATAGAACACCTACACTATACCTGTAGGTATCTGTATGTAACCTTTCTGGGTACCTCTAAAGGTTATACGTCTTATTACAATGACTATCTGCAAATGGGTTTACGTTCATCCGATAACATGCTTCTATATTTGGATATCTATAAATTATCACCAAAAACATAAATGTGAATATGGAAGCCAAATCCAATAATTCATACGGTATGGTTTGTTGACTTCGTCAACAAAATAATTGAGATCTTGCCAAGTTCTGTAGACAATTTTGTTTGTTTACAGGAACATATTATAACATTGTGATTTTGAAAGTTTTACATATTATTGTAGTTTTTATTTTCTTTTTAATATTATTTTTAATCTTTATTTTGAAACATTTTATTTATTTGACACATATTAATATAATAATGAAATACTGTACTACGTTCCATGAAAATTGTCTAAATTGCCTCTGCGAGTTGGCTTCGGCGCCTCGTACGCATTTCAAAGGTCCAGGAGCTCAGTGTCCTGAGATAAATAAATGCATAAAAATAATAATAATCTTTATTGGTATAAATTATAAATTATTTTTTATGAATTCCCTAGCTCCTGCGCTAGTGTAAACTGTGTTACAGGAGCTAGTGTCTTCCCTTTATAATTAAAATATAATTGTGTAATGTCAATGAAATGGAAACAATAAAATCGAAATAAGAATTAAAATTAAAATTTATAATTTTAATTTAGTATTTAAATTTTAACAAAAATAAAATAATGAGACACTGAAATAAATAAATTATGTTAGTGTATTTTTAAGTGTTCTTGTCTTGTCTCTATTCATTAATGCATGCCTATAATTTTGAATAAGTGTGGTGTAAACCGTAAGTGTAAGCTGTCAATAAATAAACGAGTTTTAAAGTAAATTTCAAACAGTTTCTTGTTTTTTTTTTCTGCTACGGCAATGTTTGTTATTATAAATATGACTTTTTAACTCCAAATTATTTAACCAAAGCTAATAAAATTATGACGCGTTGATCATCAACGTTTTTAAAGCGACCTAGACAAAAATTGCTTTTCATGTCTGCCTGTAGGACCTTGCTCCTTTATTGCGCAACAGATTTTGATGCGCTTTTCAATCTCACCCAAACGTTTGCATGCAGAGAATAACTTGTGGAGTTAAACCCACCTATGTGACTTCTGTTCAAATGCTTTAAAAAACATATATTTCGGAAATTTTACGCGTTTAGTACATCTTCAGTCCACGGCACTGATAAATTAATCAGGAACATCCTAACTTCTACACTGATTCCTTTAGAAGTGCCGTGTTTCGCCGAGGCTTTGAATGCCTGGAGAATCGCTTGCCCGAATACAAATCCACCTAACAACCCGGCTTCCCAGAGACGGTGGGATGAGCCGCTCTGCAAAGTAGTTCAGGAAAACCTAATCGTAACATCTGCTACTGCTGCGGAGCGTGCGCGCCTGCTTGCCGCCTGCTTGCTGTGGGAAATTGGGAGTCAGGTCTTTGGCTTCACGCACTGCCGTCGTCGAATATTGGCACCTTGTTCGACGATACTACTTTCCGCTTAGCTGTTGCCCTACGTCTAGGTGCTCCTTGTTGTTCTCCTCATCGCTGCCACTGTGGCGAAGTTGTCAACAGCCTCGGTCACCACGGCCTGTCATGCAGTCGAAGTGCGGGACGCATAGCGCGGCACGCGAACATTAACGACATCATCCGACGAGCCCTTGTCACCGTCGGCGTTCCGGCTGTTTTGGAACCTCATGGCCTGGCACGCGACGATGCCGATGGTAAGAGACCGGACGGTATGTCTTTATTTCCTTGGAAGATGGGTAGGCCTTTAGTGTGGGACGCTACCTGTGTCGATACTCTTGCGCCATCCCATCTTTCTAGCTCATCGTGCTGTGCTGGTACTGCCGCGTCGGCTGCAGAGAACCTCAAGCGGCGGAAATACAACAGCCTCGTCGGCAGTTATATTTTTGAGCCGTTTGGGGTTGAAACCTCGGGCCGTGGGGTCCGAGTGCTCATATGCTCTTTAAAGAATTGTCGCGTGACCCAAGAGCTGGCTTCTACCTCGGTCAGAGAATAAGCATTGCCATACAACGTGGCAATGCCGCCAGCCTTTTGGGCACACTTCCAGTCGACAGCGATGCGGAGGAGTTTTATGACGTCATATTTAGCTAGGCATTTAGTGTATATATTATTTTTAATTATTTAAGTTATTGTTTAGTTTGTTTATTATTTCTTTGTGCAAAAAAACTAAATAAAGATTTAGTACATTAAATGTAAAACATATAGGTACATATACATCTAGTGTAATACACATGTATAAATAAACAAATCTGTAATTTGTCAAGTTGTATAAACCATACGAAGCAGATGCGAGTTACTAGTTTATAATAATTATATTTTCAATGTATCATTAACTAAAATAAAACAAGTACCTAACCAAAAATTTTACTAAAGATGAGAAATAATTTGGGCAAAAAAATTTATTTTAATAAACACGATTTTACAACGAAATACCTACGTAAAAATTGTAGTCTGATTTTAATGCATTCAAGAATCAATTAACCCAATATGTATAATAATTAAAAAAAAAAACTTAATTGAATGAGTAAACATTGTCTATTTCTAAACGTAATTTTTATTATTGTACGTATGAACCGAAAACTCGATAATTACGTAATGATAAATTTTTGTAGCGTAATCTGAGCATTATGGCAGGACAGGTACCTACGGTTTCACAGGTCACATCAATGGGCTCCGATTATTAAGTTTGGAATAAACATTTGTGACTGTAATTTGTATATCAGAACATATATAGTTAGTCTTAATGGGAAAAGTTGGCAAACTGGCTTACGGCAAATATGGCAAGTGATTAACGCCACTTATATACCCAGAGCCTGTATTATCATCCGCAGAGGTCAAGTTGAGCTCCTTCATGTAATGAAAGTCCATTTTCATGATTGACACGCTTTATATGTTGATTCAGGTCAGGCATTCACCTTCATCAGATTATTCCGCATGTAGTATGCAGGATACACCCTGTATTTTAT
Source organism: Mythimna ferrago (assembly GCA_910589285.2). Classification (NCBI taxonomy): domain Eukaryota; kingdom Metazoa; phylum Arthropoda; class Insecta; order Lepidoptera; family Noctuidae; genus Mythimna; species Mythimna ferrago. Next base: position 14,468,120 of record OU342687.1, read on the forward strand.
TTATTACGTATTTATACAAAGTTTCTTACAAGGGACGGAGGTGATGACTTGATTGATGAAATTCGCCCTGAAATGTAACTTTCGGACTGTTAACCAAACTAAACTTTTCTCTGTCGTAAGCAAAAACAGGATAAAAGAAAGTTATTAGAACGTAAAACGTGAAGGAAGTATCTTGTTGGCGGAATTGGTCTCCGGCTGTTTTAGAAGGGATAGTGGGCCCGAGTTTACGACAATGAAGGTGCCGCCTTTAAGGAAGACATCACAGAAACTGGGCGTCTATCCCTAATAAAACAATACGACTCTCTTAATATAAATTTAGACGCCGTTACATTGGGCCCAGCGTTATTTTTCACTTATAAAAAAAAGTGTTTGAGCCAAGTTTTGTCTAAACAACTGTTCAATGAGCCTTTAACATAGCGAACATATATCAAACAAACAAAAATGAGGGAAAATAACAAAAGCGACTGAAACTTTCCTATTATTTAAAGGTTGTAAAGCGAAACACGTCAGATCAAAACGTTTTCATAAACCACTCGTTTTAATTTTATAGGTAGTAATGTTAATCGAGTCGGGATACAAAATTCAAATACGTATCTTCAAAATTGTACTGACGCAAAAAAATTAAAATAAAGAATAAAGCATTAATCTAATTCGTTTTCTCATTTAAACTTTCATGAGATAATAAAACAAACTCGATTTATTGTTTTACAATTTATTATACGAGTACAATCTTACTACGCTTGTATAATTTATGAGAAAATCTAATAATCTACGAAAAAGTGGGTGTGAATTCCTCATTCTCTTTTATGTTAATACTTCTTGTTATTGAACAAGCTAGCCGCAGTGTTGTATACACACATATACCACATACCAAAAGGTAATTTCAATTTAGCTATTAATCGTCATGACCGAATTCCGATCACGGTGACCAGATTAACTTGATACACAATTACAAAAACGACATTACAGTGCCCAAGCATGTGCGCAAACATAATTCCATGTTTCTTTACTCTCCTAATCTAGTGACACGACAATCCGACATGACCGAGCAAAGGTTAGGCGTAATATTTTCTCTAGGCACACTACCATTTCCCAAACTCCAGGCAGATACAGAGTAATTTATAATAGGAACACTTACTAGCACTTTTACCCAATCCGGCAATTGAACCTAAGACTCCAAGCTCAGAAGTCGCGTCTGTGACAAGACCACCGAAGCAGTCAAACTCAGTTATTACAAACGCGCGAGGCAGTTTCAATTAAGTTAATAAGGCTTCAACATCGATTATAGTTTCTGCGGTTCAACTTATCTAAAAGCTAACCTGGGGTCAGAACTAAATCTCAACTTAAACTAAGCTCCTTCAAATTAGTCAAGTCTCTTATTTAATTGGTCAAGCTTGTTTGGTGTTTACCAAGAGTTCTCGTACATAAATCACCATTTTCGGTTCGTGAGACAGTACCAAATTCTGTCTTATAGACAGGAGAACTGAGGTGCCTCGTACACCCGATTTCACAATTTATAATTTGATGTTTTGAACTCGCCAGATTCTACTCAATAGATAAATTCTAAAGTTCAAAAAACCCAGTAGTAATTTAGTTTTGCTCTTTTGGCGTGCAAAAGAGCAAAACTAAATTAATCGTTCGGAAAATTTTATGAAAATACATTTCATCGAAAATAATATTGAAACACTATTCAAACAAAAACGAAATATTCTTCGAAACCATCGAACCTTTTTAATTTTTTTCTATACACTTACTCGAAAACTGGCTCTTATCGCACTACGAATAGGTTCAACATGACATGTTTATCATCCTCGTGTTATTTTTAATTTATCATAACAAGGGCTTTTTTCATTCCCATTTCGGCACGGTCAACCGTGATTATTATTATTTTTTAAAGCAGAGGTGGATATTTTTAAGGTTTTATTATTTAATGAATATTAAAATTGTGTTTATGAACACAAAATCATGAATAAATAAGTTTATTTACACAATAATTTGATATTATCAACGAATTATCTGTGTTCCAAATTCAAAAATATTTGAATTTCTATTTTTAATATTAAATAGGATGTATAAGGTTTGATATCTTTGCTTCTTCTTCAATCTGCAAAGGTAAGGCGTGGGAAAAATGTCTATTAAATATTACTTATTATTTGTGTTATGTTTTGTAAAATAAAATGTTGTATTTAAGATTTGAAGAGAATTCTTTGGATAGTACCGCCACCGCTAGATATTGTAATTAAGTTAATAAGTACTTGCGATAGCTTACTGCCATCTAAATCAAAACTAAAATGTATGGCAACTTTGGAACATGTTCTTCAGTACAAAAATGCGTCGTATTTTTCAGAGAAAGTAAGTATTCCTTCGTAAGTGTATTGAAAAATGTCGTTTGATACACGTGGAGACTTGTCACTGCAGCACTCGGCTCCATAATACCCTCGCCTGTACGGCTCGGGTGAATTTCGCCTCGGTTGCAATGACAAACTTTCCCCACTTGTATCAAAATGTACTATACCTTAATCTTTTCATGGAAATATTGCGCGGAAAATATGCTGTTTATTACTGCATCGATATTGGCTATGAGTCTAGTTCCAATACGTGCCGTTGACAATCGATTAACTTCGAAACATTCAATATAGTGTTAGTAGTTGACAGTGCCGTAACTAACTAACTGAGGTTAAAGTTCCGAGATTAAAGGTTTAAAATAGTACATTGTTACACTAGGGGTGAAAGTAACTCATTTCGTCCCGAGAAGGACTTGGCGGCCGAGCGCAGCGTGGTCCCTAATTCGAGGGGTTAAATGGGTTAATTTCACCCCGAGGTAAACACTGTGCCTTTCATTACGAATACGAGGAAACTAAAAATAAAATAAAAAGTTTGTAAAACCTGAGTCGTCATACCTATGATTTTAAGTAGGTATCTTTCTTCTGATTTAGGCGGTAGAAGGTATTCCACTACTGCTTTAGCCTCTTCTTTTATGAAATTAGGCGTTAAATCACTATTTTAATCTGATAAACATAACGTGTTAATACAAATCTCTATTGTACGGAAATGTAAACAAAACTCGAAAAAACCAACGACAACTGATTGCCACTTTCCCGCCATTTTGTTTTTTTTTTCTGTGGCCGGCCTGCTATTCAGCCTCATTATTGAAAAATTAGAAATTAATTGTAATCTTTTAAAAATAAAGCATTTTAAAGAAATCTAAAGAAATTATAGTTGAACAAATAAATCACTTAAAAATATAATATTATTTATTTAATACAATTTTATATCGCGCTGTGATTGACTTGCTGTATGCAAAATTGGAACATGGTTCAATAGAAACGTGAAGATAGAACTAATTTTTTTTAAATAATTTGACAGCTGTCAGTTGTAAAGTGAAACTCCCTAGGGATGAAAAGTATCACTTTCAGCCCGCTCCTCAGGCTACTTCAGACCTACTTTCAGAGTATGAGTAATGAATAAGTAATAAAAAAAATTGTATAGGCCCGGTTACTAGTTTTTGAAACTGCGCCCCTAAATAAAGTTCGAACTGGGTAAGTTTAATCAAATAAATGACCACAGATGGCCAACAGAACCCACGGATAATCTCGATTAATAAATATAGTCAAGGAAGTATGTCACAACGAATTCGGCTGATGAAAACGGTACCATAGAACCGATCTGATAACGGAGCTAGAAAAGTACCCGTGCCTTGATATTAAAAACTTCTTAATTAAATTACCTGTTGTTATCAGCTAACAAGCAAGTTCATATTCTCAACTTACTCAACTTTGCATTGCTGCCGACAACGAACTGAATCCAATTTAAAACATAACCAATCTTAAAAACTTCTGTTTTTGTTTACCTACTCCTTTTTGATAATATGTTAGACGTTATGCTTAGGAACAACAATGTATCTTTCCTTTATCAAAACGGTAGAAGGATCCATATCATATTGCACACACTCCATTATTTTCTTGTCGTTCGACGTGATCGTATTATCTGAGACATGGAGAACATCTAATTTAATAAATAAAGTATCCAACGATGACCGTTGTTTATTTTCAGAGACGATTGTGAGTGCATTGTTACAAACAAGCATGAGAGTAGCTCATGAATGAGAGTAGGGGTGTTCTGATAGCCATGCTGGTTTTTTTTTTTCTTTGAGGTAGCAAATCATCTAATAACATCTCCCGCCCATTCGTGTCAGACTGTTACTGAATAAATCGCACTCTTGTTCCTTCTTTGCCTTTATCCTAAGACCTTGGGGTTCTCTTTCGCATCACCTACGGCACCAGTAGGCTTCGACCCTGCTGGGCCACTACAGTTGCTCACATCTCTTTGAGGCACGCGTGGAAAACTACGCACCGTCGACGATTTGGGCTCGGTCCAAGCGGTTACAGAACGGTCGGACGGCGAACTACGCATTGCTCACCGGTGCAAGAATCTCCCGAACTGACCATGTCCGGTAAGGACCTGGGTCATGCGGAAAGTAAGGACGCCGTGTTGACTTTTTAACCACTCCTCAAAGAGAGTTACAGCCATAATTGTAGCGTGCCCAATGCTGCACGGGTTGTGGTTTGTGAAGATATTAACGTGTATCTATTCTACTAGCATTGAGCATGTTATAATCCTTATACCCGCGTCGCGCTACAATAGGACGCACTACGTCATTAGCAGTGCCGTAACTAGAGCGGTGCCAGCGGTGCCCAGGCACAGGGCGCTGTCCCTGGAGGGGCGCAAACATTTTATATCTAGTCCTTTTTGTTTGTGTTGTAGGTACTTTTTCGTAGGGGCGCAATTATAGAAGCTGGCACCGGGCGTATAAAAGGCTAGTAACGGCACTGGTCATTAGCACTGTCTATATACCAAGATATACAGGACCACTTATCTATACTTGTCACAAATGTTCATATTACAAAATATACGCATTGTGCCATGCATAGAATCATTGTAGAGGTATTATAGTATTGTGATACCTAACTGGAGATCACAATTTGCCAAAAATTGAATGGTCGGGCAGTGGTAGTCGTGTTTCTACTCAGCTCCAAAGTAGTGTGGATTGATCTTATTTGATTGGAAAGCTATTATGAATGCTTCTCAATACCACACAATTTAAAACAATTTAGGTCTAGTCTTGTATATTAGCAATACTATTCCGACTTTTCTCTATGCCAGCCAGTCAAACAACATAGATAAGCGCTCGCAGTTTGATGCTGTGTACATTGATTTTTAAAAAGCTTTTGACAAAGTGTACCACAAAAAGCTCCTCGATAATCATCTTTAATAGCATAAAGTAGATAATGTTTTGTCCAAAAATAATGCATATATAATAGATATATTTAGAAACCCGTGTCGATAATATAATAAATAAAGCCGAAAGGCTCAAAGGCGACATTTGAAAACATGTATTCTTTTGTCATGACTTCAATAAACTTTCTGGTATTCTCTTCCTACGCAATGTCTAGCCCATTCTTAGTTGAAATGCTCGGTACCTGTTTGGTGCCTTTTTTACGAAAAATATTAAAATGTTAAAGAAATGGCACAGAAAAAGTTGTGCCACCTACGAGTACATACGTTTATTAGAATCGTTCTTCCATACAAATTTTTCCTATACAGATTAGACCTACTTGTTGAAACATTCCAAAGTATTGAGCTTGACTTCCAGACGTTCATTGACCATGGTTATGATGTACGATATATGTATGCACCAACAAGTCCAATCGTACTGAACTATCTAATGAGCTATGTGACGCGTACGTTATATTATTACAAATGCTTTTTATATACTTACAATGATGTGGGTTATACTTTTTTTTTTACATATTGTCATTAGTTTTTACTAATCTACACTTTAGAATATTAAAATAAAAAGTGGTAGTTTTTTTTTTTTGTTTTTTAGAAGTAATCTCTGGAAGTACTAGTCCAATTGCTGATGCTGATGCAATTACGAAGGTGCTTGCAAAAGCTACTGTGTAATGTAACAACTGTATAAAAGTTCTGTTATATTTAATTGATTTTTTTTCCGAATAAAAGTTTAAAATCTAATAACTCTCCTTTTGGCTTCGCCGGAGTCGGGTACTTACCTATCAACGGTGATAGCAACCAATGTGAACACTCCAGCAGACACAGTAAGGTTCGCGGTGAAGTTGCTGGCAGTACAAGTCACCGCCCCGAAGGGCCAGTCAGCAGTGACCAGGAATATGAAGTTCGGAGCACCGTTCAAGGTCGCCATCAGCAGGTCTGCGACGGCAAGGTTCACGAGGAAGCAGTTTGTCACTGTCCTCATGCGACGGTGAGCTGTAGACAAGAAACAAAATATTTTTGAAACTTGTATTAAAACAATAAATGTACGTTCACTTTCAGGCAGATTAAATTTCAAATCAATTAGTAACATTTTCGTTGATAATGGATACCTGATTTCCGAACGGAACTGGAGTGTCATGACAATTTTGTTATGAAAATCAAATTCAATTTTAATAAGTACCTACCTCTAAAACCGATTGACAGATACTGATTGATATACACTGAGCATATGGTGGGAAAAAATCGTCAAAGTCAAGTCAAAGTCAAAAGTTTTTTATTTCACATAGGCCTACATGGGCACTTATAAAACGTCAGAAGCTAGTGCACGGTTCGAAATTGGTCGTTTCCTATGGAGAAGAACCGGCAAGAGACTCCATGGTTACTCTTTTAAAAAAATGGTTGTAGTTACAATATTTCCATATTACAGTATTAATAGGTATTATTTAAGAACAGTGTAAACCGGTCTATATTGTACTCAAAAGCACAATAAAATCATCAAAATAATCATTTAAAAAGTGAGTCAAAATATGAAGTAATCTAAGAATTCGTGGAGTCTACAGTGTTCTTCCATTTACATTATAAAAAGAGGCTATATAAAAAAAGCTGTCAATAAATGAGACGTTAACAACCAAAAAAGAAAAACTAATGAATTTAATGTGGTTGGAGTCAGATAATAATTATAAAATAAAATAGAAATATTGCAAAAGCAATGTGTTAGAAAAAAAAAAATGTTACAACAAAGATGGAGCAGTTAATAGATACATTTACACATTATTATGAGTTACCAGGGGGCCACAAGTGCAGAGGTAGTCATTGCCAAACAAGCGTATCTTGGACATAGTCTTTAACCTTGTAATATGCTTTTTTGGTTAAGACACGCTTAATATGGGTTTTGAACTTTCCTTCGCTAAGTTCAGTCACCGCTTTTGGTAGCTTGTTATAAAAGCGTATGCTATTTTCTAAAAATGACTTACTGGTCTTGGCTAATCTCCATCCAATGACAACCCCCGCTCTCGGAGATAGTGTCAGACTCTTACTGACTAAAAGACCCACCCCGTTCCTTCTAGCCTTCATACCGGGGCTCGAGCGCCCTTTCGGATAACCCTGGCCCCAGTAGGCTTCGACCCGGCTGGGTCCCTTCTGTTGCTGACAAATCCTTGAGGCGCGCGGGAACAGTGCGCGCCGTCGACGACTTGGGCTTGGTCCGGACAGTTACCGGACGGCCGGACAGCGAGCTACCCATTACTCACTGTCCGCAAGCCCGCGCCTACGGTGGCCGGAAATCGGGATCAGAATCCCGGCGGCGGCGGCGGCGGCGGCGGCGGCGATAACGCCGTTGCCTGATGCGTTCGGCCTCCTCCTTTGCGAGCATTACCTACTGCTTCGCAGAAGTCGGCGACCGCCTGCCACTCCTCCTCGCTCCGGACCATGGCCTCAACCAAGGCCCTTAGGGGCGAGAGGTCTCCGCCGCCGATCGCCCCCACGAGCAAGCAAGCACACCTCGCCTGTGTGCTCCACCGCGTCCTCCGGGCATTCTGCACAGTGGCGACACCCGGGCGTCACTTCCGCACGAATCCGGTGCAGGAAACTCCCGAACGAACCATGTCCGGTGAGGACCTGCGTCATGCGGAAGGTAAGGACGCCGTGAGGTCTTTCCAGCCACGCCTCAAAGAGGAGACTTACCGAGCTTCGTAGCCCTGAAGTCAGGGTCCCATTTTGTTTGTATAAATTTCTCGTGCGTAAGAAAAGTTACTATCTGACTAGCTACTACTTATAGTGAATAATCAAAACTAAATTAATTAGTTACTCAAACCGATTAGTGGCCTCTCATTATATTCGCACGAAACAAATTAAAGTTAGCTTCGATGTGAAACTAAATTTTCCCAATGCTACCTACTTAATATGAGGTACGCATCATCTAAAAGGTCAGTGAATACGGAAACTTCGGTTCAATAAATAAATTAGACTAATGAGAACCTTCATTTCCAGTCATCAACGTTTAATGCTAACATGACCCTATTCTTTTACCAACACTTTGAATTTGCAAATAAGGCTGTAGCCTGACCGACCTAGATGTACATCATAAACAACGACCTCATGGCACCACTTTGACGTATCGATAGGTCAGTTTAGACCAATGGCCGAAAAATGACGAGCATACCGATCCCAAACAGTGAACAAAAGTTAGGACAAGAAAATAGTACACGGTTCATCATCTTCATCATCATTTCCGCCGAAAGACGTCCACTGTTGGACATAGGCCACCCCCGAGCATCGCCATAACGACCGGTCATGTACATCTCGCATCCATCAGACCCTACTAGGTCATCGGTCTACCTTCTGGGAGGCCTTCCAATGCTTCCGATACGTGGTCGCCACTCTTGAACCCTTCATCCCCATCGATCATCTGTTCTGCGAGCAATGTGCCTGCCCACTACCACTTAAATTTTGCGATTTTACGTTCTTCTTTGTTCACAGTTATTATCATGGTAAGTAACCATCTTTATCAATAGACTCAACAAACAAACTTTTGAAATTCTATGATTGTGAGTCTTTTCTGATTTTATTATTTCTTACTGTGAACACTAAGTGAGTTCGAAAATAAAAGTTTTCTATCACATTTAAATTTTCAGCTAAGACGCTAGGAAAAGTAATGTTTGTTCTACAAATTCGTAATTTTACATCATGATAGGGTATTTTTTGTTTTGGTCTGACTTGCTTTGTACTATGACTTGGGAGGTATAAAAGAAGATTAACGAAAACTAGTCTTGAAATTTCTTCCTTTAAAAATTGCAATCTTGTCGAAAAGTGACTTTTTCTTCCATCTATATGAATAAAAATCAATTTACATATGTATGACGGAGTATCACATGAAAACGGATCGACCGATTTAGCTGTATTTTTGTATTTGTAATTGTTGTGATAAAGTTTTAACAAGAGATTTGTTTTGAAAAATTCACCGGAAAAATCAGAAATTGTACCCGTGTGAAGCCGGAGTTTTGACTACAATTCTCAATAATTGTTATAAAATAATTTGTGATTCTTTCCACACGCAATTTGGTTGATAAGCAAATTTGTTGTTGATAAGCAACTGATGATGATTGATTGTTTTTTTTTCAGTGGGAAAATCGTGACATGACAAAGACATCCCCCGCTCTTGGGCGGAGTGGGAGATAGTGTCAGACTTTTAATGACTAAAAACCCACTCCTGTTCCTTCTTGCCTTTCGTACCAGGACCGAGCTTCCCTTTCTGATAACCCTGGCCCCAGCAGGCTTCACGCCATTTCACCATGAGATCCCGCTGGAGCTCTGTCCGCCATGCATGATTGATTGTTGATGATTGATGTGTCGACAGAATATATTTTCACCATTTAGCGGTTTTATTTTCAATCTGTACACCCAAATATTGACCAGAAGTTGAACCAAAACAAAAAGTATGAATATCTTCAGTTTTTAATGTGATATCGAATTAAAATATTTGCCGTTATTTTTCACTACTCATTCTGATTACGAAATAATACAAATCACACCAGATATTTTTTTAGTGTTGAGTAATGATATTTGAAAAACCAGAAACATTTGCTTCGTAGTCACTCCAGATACAAAGCTGAACGTAATGGTGGTACTTTCTCGACATTTTCCTCAATTAGTAGATCTGTGTACATTGAAATAGATGAATGCTGTATTTTCCATGCAAGATATTCTCCTGCCTAATGTTAACTAAGTAAAGATAAGGTTGCCAGGGCTGTGATTGTAGGATGTGAACCGAATGTGAATGTGTCAATAAGAGTGTAATTCGACAATGAAGGGTCTAGTGGTATGCGGGTGTAATTGTAATCAGGTCGAGTATTGTATTTTCTTGTATTCTTCACGGAAAGTTTCTTAGCTGAAGATATATAAAATATGGTATAGGTTGAGAAAAATTACTGTACAGAGAGAAAAAATAAAATAAGAAAGGATAATAAAAAAAATAGGCTTCAAATCCAATTTTTGCCAGAATACCTAGAAATTGCTCCTTATATCATTGAAGCTCTAGACAAAGATTTGTAATAGATAGACTCGTGCTTGTTTACTATCTCACTTTATAGTAAGTGGTGATGGGGTCGAAGACGACTAAGTTATACCTATTCACTATTAATATTAAGACCCCAAGTTACTTAGTACTATTAGTACTTGCACATACGCACGAGTAACGCGTGAAGATGAAACGCCAGAGTAAAACTTCGCTGTTCTGACAAATTGAGACACTGCGCAGAACTCCAGCCGGCTTGCTTTGGCCGGTGATTCACAGGACAACTCCCAGACACCGTAAACATGGACTTGCAGACGTCAAGCAATAGATAGCACAACATCCGCTGATTCACGCGCTCCTCAAAGAGATATCAGTAAGATTAACAGGGCCCACCAGGACCGATGCCTGCTAGGACTGCGGGTTTGTTCAAAAGGGTTACCGTGACTCCGAACTGCAAAAGGTGAAGAAACACAGGTGGGTTTTATTCAGAAAAACGGTCCACCGAGACCGCATCATTTGATAATTTTCCACGGATAAAAAAAAATGAAAAAGTAGTTTTGTGAAAGCATATTCGCTTTATCTTTAACGAGTTAGGGGTCAATACGTTATGGCATCAAAAACATAACTAGTAAAAAAACCAAGGCTTGGAACTCAGTTTTTCAACTGTAAAAAGTTGTGAGATCCATGTAATACCAAGCCGGTTAATTTATTCAATCCGTACTTAAGGGGACCTTGATGACCTAGATTGACTTGGCAATCAGACAAAACAATCAAATTTAATATAAAATAATAAGTTACTTGTGATATAAATACAAAATGTTTTAGCTTCTCATTGATTTATACTAAACAAGCTTCTATATCTGCTGGTAGTGCTTTAGAATTTTGATGATCGGACAGTGAGGAAGTGACAAAATTAAGAAACTTTGACCAGTTATAATTCTTAAACTACTGGTTCAAATTAAATGTATTTTTAAATATACCGCGTTTATACAATGGCTGCTTGATTACTGAAAATTCAGGTTTTTTGTTTTCTACACAACGAAGTAATAGGGGACCGTAAATGGCCTGAACTGTTTCGAGAAAAGAATGTCACGGCCGTGCCATTTTTTTGTTTGCCTTGGTGGGTGCACTGCCATGCCCCCTAATAGTATTTAGCCATTCCACAACATATTGTGGTCCAGTTTGTGATGAGGATCCTACTCTAGTTCAAGTTTCATGAAAGATTAAAACTATCTAGTTTGATAAAATTAAGATGGTTTTTTCATGACATTTATTTTTTTGAATTTAATTCATTCATAAATTCAATTCTTGCTCATGGTTTTATGGGAAACACATGTGAAACACGTATGACCACAAAATGCTCAAAGGGTCACCTTGATAGCTTTATGATGTTCAGGGTGAAACAAAACCTACGTAGTGGAGGAAGTCACGTAACACAAACGAGCTTGCCCTGCATTTTATGTGGTACACGTTCGAGTTGTTTTGCCCGAAATCAGGATTTTCGGGAAGAACTTTAAAAATTTCAGTTTGCTGTGATAGCGAAGTATTGAAAATTTACATTTTTATGCTGACCTATGAAGTCGAAGAATAATTTGGATATAGAAATGAAGGGGAAAACAAAGTGGCTTGAAATAAGTAAGCACATAGATTTTTACTTAGAATAAAACCATGCAGCCTACCATAATATGCATACCTACTTGTTGTTTTTGTACATAAAGAAAGACAATGATTATTATAACAATGAATATGTTATTTATTAAAGTGAAAGCAATTTTAAAGACCATCTAAATGAAAGCAATGATGGATTTCATTCTTGTGTTCTTGTGTGAAGAAAAACGAAATCAAGAAGACAATAACTACTGACGCAATCACGCAATAAAATAAAAACGATAAGATCTCTGAAATGCTTATGTTTTTCTCAAAAAGTAAAAATATTGGTTATATTGGATGGAAATCCCTGGAAATACAATACATTTCTACCGTAAAATGGATAAAGTTCTCTTACATAAACAACGATACATTTTTAATAAATCCAGATTGATTCGAAACGAACGTTTACAATTAAGATCACTTAGAATCTTCATTTGGAAAAAAAACTCCTAAAAATAACTGCCTCTCGTTCACAAATTGGATTTTCATTTTGACGACTGGGAAGTGACGTAGATTCCTTAATGTATTCTTAACGATATGCATTATGTAAAAGATGAAAGTTTGCAGGTTTGTTGCAGAAACAATCGACGGTGAAGCCATAGCATTAAGAAAGCTCGTTAAGAGCGTCGTTTTCAAGGTACATTTTCATACAACTGCTCTATTCACGTAAGTAATTATGATGTTATTAGATATCTTTCACTAGATATTCTGGATACACAGCTATCTTGTGGATATTACCTAGGGTCGGAATCAGAAATCGTTGGTAGAAATCAAAACATAAATTTGTGTAAAACTAATCTTGTAAAGACCTCTGGAAATCTGCTATTTTACACGAACTTCGGCCCTTCTTAATGTACATTTAATCGAAGTTCTGAGTGACGACAACTCCTATGAAAACTTTTGAGGTTTTAAAAAACCACGTATTTCCTGGAACAAGTTTTGTGAAATATTCGAGAGAATCACGGAATTACCGAATGCCAACAGAGTTTTCAGGCATTATCTCTCTTTTTTTGCATTGCCTCTTCATTGATGAATCTAATCTAACGAATCTAACGCAATCCATTGCGATGTTTGAACATCGCGTTGGATTGCGTTAGATGAAGTAACAAGCTTTTAAAGCAAGCTCGATGTTGACGATAGGCGAGTGGAAAAGGACCCTCTTAAATGTTAGCACCTGGAAGCTAGAAGTTTTGTGTATTTACATGGGTGGTCTGAAAAGTTTTCGACTTCAACGTGAAGACACATGTCAGTAATAGCTAGTGAATATAGTTGTGCATCTATGATTGGAGAGATGGAAGCATCACTGCAAGAAGTTTATAAATTCACAAGGAATATAGTAGAAAAATCTAAATAAATAAAAAAAAAGACGTGTGGCACTCGGGGTAAAGCTATTGAATAGCATTTTTATCAATTTATGAAATTATAATTATTTATTTATTTTATTTATGCAGTATTTTTTTTCCTTTGTTTTTTTTTCTTTGATATTAATTGAAGTTACACTTTCACACATTGAATTGAATTTTGATTGATTGTTCACTCATTTGTTTTTTTATCGGTCACCACGCTCAAAAAACAAATGAGTGGGGGGTGTTAGGTTATTTTCGTTACGGAATTTCTGGATTCGGTCTCCACGCTCAAGGCCCGCGATAGAAGCTATGCAATAGCTTAAAAACATGTCTTGTTTCTTAGTTAGATTGAAAACTTTTTAGACTTCCTATGTAGATGTGTGTTTGTTTGTAGAGGTATAAAAGTAACCTTACTGCACTTTCTATTCACACTTATCTACCTACTAATAAGTCGATGCGTGACGCGGCGACGGAGACAACTCTCCGGTCACAATTCGAAGCCGATTTTGACTAAATTCGTGCGACACAGGCGCTTACAAACTAAAGCTGGAAGTCGCCTCTGTGTAAGTAATATTTCCAACAAACCACCATTGTCAGACGAGTCAGTGCGAATAAGTAAAATATATTTTTTTATAAAACACAAGCGTTTGCCCGCGGTTTCACTCATAAATAAACCAGCTTTCTATCGGTGAAAAAATTTTAGCATTCGGACCAGTACCTACTTACAGAGATTACTTCCTACAAACAAAAAAACACAAAAACTAAAAAACAAACTCTTTATAATATTAACGTAGCTTATTTGCTGTCCAGTTTTGTTACTTTCGTTTAGTATATATAAAGGTGCCTTGCTTCAGACTTTCGCGAAGTAATAATGCAAAATATTAAAAATGACGGTATGCCTTTAACTTCACAGTCTTCTCTTTATGAATCAGTATGGTCCAGATTATTAAATATTACAAAGTAGCGTCTCTGCGTCGCTTCGCTGTAGCGTCAGCTGTAATTAATGTTACGCTTCCCCTTTTAATAAATCAAGTACATGGTACTGAGGTTCATTAAAACAGCGATTCATACTAAGGCTACGTATACACACAAGGTTGATGTCATTGTTGTTAGAGATATTTTATACTTACTTAAGAGCGTCCTTTTCGAGGTACATTCTCATACAACCGCTCTTACGTGATTATGACGTTATTACACGTTTTTCTCTAAATATTTTGGATTCACAGCTATCTTGTGGATATTATCTAGGCTTCTGTAGAAATCAAAACATAAAATGTAAAACTAATCTAGTAAAGATCTCTGAAAATCTGCTATTTTACGTGAAGTTTGGCCTTCCATAATGTATACTCGTATATTAAAAATGTTCAAAAGTACATCAATAGATGCCTTGCACATGTAATCAAGATTCTGAATGACGACAATTTTTTTGAAAAACTTTTGAAGGTTTTAGAAAAAACACGTATTTCCTAAAAAAAAGTTTTGTGAAATATTAGAACAAATCGCGGAATTACCGAATGTCAACAGAGTTTTCAGGCATCATCTCTTTTTTTTGCATTGCCTCTTGATGCAACAAGCTTTTAAACCACGCTCGATGTTGACAATAGGCAAGTCGAAATGGACCCTTTTGATATTCTTTTAATAAAAAAAATAAAAGAGATAAAATATACTTACTCTAAGAATAGAATAGACGCAATTAGTAATCAATGGAGATTGTGCTTTAAATGCTCTTTCTGTCTACCTATGCAGATTTTCTGCGAGCTATGTGTCCTGTTCATACGTCTAGATGGTCGATGGTGCAGAAAGGTTTTGGAGCGGCCACTGCGTACTGAAAGATACAGCGTTGAAAGGCCTCCCACAAGGTGGACCAATAACCTGGTGAGGGTTGCGGGAATCCATGTATGTGAGACACACAGGACTGGTCGTTCTGGGACACTTGGAGAGGCCTATGTCCAGCAATAGACGTCTTTCTGTTGTAATGCTGATGGTGATCTGGATTTTGATTTCCGCACTTAGTTCATGGCGTACCATAGTACGTGGGTCGTTACAGCCTTCATTCCGATCAGCCAAACTCTCTCCAGAAGCAGATTAGGCCTACTGATTTATACAGGGGTTTATGAGAGAGTTTGGTGATGCTAAAGTTCGTATGCATATATTAGTGACGCCCGCGCACTTATGGAGTACGTACATGACCGTTTCCTCCGTCTCCATGGCATGTTCTGCATAAGGAACTATCCATTCATCATCATCATCATATCAGCCGAAAGACGTCCACTGTTGGACATAGGCCTCCCCCAAGCGTCGCCACAACGACCGGTCCTGGAACGAACTATCCATTTCGCCTACTTTATGGAAGTGTTTATGTAGAGACCAATATTCGGTGATGGTGTCCAACTGTTTTCTAAGCACTATTCTGACTGAAATTCTATTGCTGAGGAAAAGCTTCCCTCTTCTTTTTCTAGCGCAGACAGGGTATGAAGGTTCTTACAAAACAAAATAATGTGACTTACCCAGAACTATCCATATGACCAGGGTATTTCCTATGACAGCAAGTAACAGCATGACCGCGAAGACCATGAACCAGGCGAGTTGACCCCACCATGGTGGACTGAATGGCCTCTCGCCAAGACCCATGCAGTTGCCAAGAGTAATTCTGGAAAAAATTATCGCATTTTAAAACTAATCGAAAAGGTAGGTAGGGTTGAACCTTCAAAAGGCTCTCAGACTTAGGGGATAAAATTGGGGGCTGTGGGATTTTCACTATACTACCGCGAAAATCTGTCTGTGCAACGCTTGTACAAGGTAGTAGCAAACACTTTTTATCTTTCTACTCAGATGTATCCTGGAGAGACCATTAAAGGGGGACCCCGACATTGTACATTTATTTTTTGTTTTTTTTTTCTATTTCACGGTCAACCATCAAATGACTTCTCCCGCTCTAAGGTAGAGCAAGGCGTGTCAGATTTTTTGTGATCCAGGGCAACGGCATCTCTTTCAAAATATCCTGTGGCTCTAACGGGTTCCGCCCCGCCCTGCTGGGGGGCCCCTACGGTTTTGCTAACATCTCTTTGAGGCGCCATCAACAACTCAGACTTACCAATTCATTTCAATCAAAATGATTTTGTTTCACATAGACCTACATGGGCACTTATAAAACGTCAGAAACTCGTACACGGTTTCAAATTGGTCGAGCTCGCATTATCGACAAGCCCACACCTAGCTTCGGTGGCCAGGAATTGCCCTGCAGCTATCGACACCTGGGGCGTGGCATAAGAAATTCCATTCCTTCAATTGCCTCATTTGCAATTCTAAATTTAATTTTTCGTTTTTATGGCCTTTATATGAAAAAAAAAATGCCAACCCCTGGATTAAAATAATGTATTACGTACCTGCGGTGAAAACCGTTAGCGATCACCGCATGGTAAGAGGCACATTGAATATCAATTTCAAGCTTGAAAGATCTCGACTGATGAAGTCTACGCTCCGTGCTGCACAGAACCAGATCCAAAACTCCGAGAGCTTTTAGCTCGAACTTCAAAATCGTTTCGAGTGCCTAGGAAGCTACGTGGACGAATACAACGATGGGTTCGTGGAAACTGACCCTACGGTCGGGTCTAAATTCTTTAAGACTCGTACAAATAAGAGCAAGAGGGTTACCGATCATAATCTCCAGCTTATGAAGGAGAGGCGTGAGATGATTCTGCAGTCTTCAGACGATGCGTGCAAATATCAGCAGCTCAATAAACGGATCTCTAAGTCCTTGAAACGCAATCTCCGTCACTATAACACCGGAAATATTAAAGACGCGATTGAACGAAATGAGGCCTCCAAGGTAATTATAAGAGATTTGTCTATTGGGCAGAGCCAGCTTACGAAACTGAAGACCAAAGATGGTAGAGTCATATCCGCCTAACCGGAGCTTCTGGGAGCAATCGAGGCTTTTTGTGGACAGTTGTACACGTTAATCACCAAACCCACTGCAAGTCTAGCAAACGACTCAAGACCAAAATTGACCCGACAATATGCCGAAGATAACCCGGACGTAAGCCTGTACGAGATTAGCATGGCTCTGAAGCAGCTTAATAACAACAAGGCCCCAGGTGATGACGGAATTACGGCCGAACTCCTGAAGGCGGGTGGGAAACTGATCTTTAAGTCCCTTCAGAAGCTGTTTGATTCCGTCATACTCGAGGGAAAACCGCCACAGGCATGGAGCGGAGGTGTGGTGGTACTTTTTTTAAGAAGGGCTATAAGGTCCTGCTCAAGAATTATAGGCCCATCTCACTTCTGAGCCATGTCTAAAAGCTATTTTCCATAGTCATTACAAAGCGTCTTGCGCACAGGCTCGACGACTTCCAGCCTCCCGAACAAGCTGGATTCCGAAAAGGCTTCAGCACCGTATACCACATACCTACATACGCTAACACAGGTTATACAGAAGACCGAGGAGTATAATTTGCCTCTCTGCCTAGCGTTTGTGGACTATGAGAAAGCCTTTGATTCGATCGAGACCTGGGCTGTACTGGATTGACCATCGGTACATCGAGGTGTTGAAATGTTTGTACGAAAACGCCACTATGTCAATCTGACTTCATAGTAGTGACGACATAGTAGTCATGACTGAGACTACGGAAGAGCTCAGTACAATGTTCAATGACCTCAGTAGAGCTTTCGAAAGAGTGGGTCTTAAAATGAACATTGACAAATGTAAAGTCATGATAAACAACCATGTTTAAACCCACTCCTATCAAGATCAGAGCCTCTATACTCGAAGCTGTGAACGATTACGTCTATCTCCAATAGACAGTCTATTTGGGTAGATCTAATTTCGAGAAAGACGTCAACCGTCAAATCCGACTCGGCTGTGCAGCGTTCGGGAAGCTACGCGGTAACTTTTCATCCAACATACCAGTGTCTCAAGACGAAAGTCTACCAGTGCATGTTGCCAGTGATGACATGTAAATCCGAAACGTGGTCGCTCACAATGGGCTTCATCAGAAGGCTTAAAGTCACCCAAAGGGCAAATGAAAGGACTATGCTCGGAGTTTCCTTGCGTGATTGCATCAGAAATGAAGATATCTGCAGGAGGACCAAGCACGTAGAATCGCCAAACTTAAGTAGCAATGTGCAGAGCACAATGCTTGCAGAACAGATGGCCGTTGGGGCTGAAAGCTTCTAGAGTGGCGACCGCGTACCGGAAGACGAAGTGTTGGAAGGCCTCCTACAGGGTAGACCGATGACCTGGCGAAGATTCCGGGAATGTTTATTGTGGCGACACTTGGGTTAGGACTATGTCCAACAGTGGACGTCTATCGGCTGATGATGATGATTACCAGGGAATAATATTAATAATAACGTTCATATTGATTACATTTCACCAGAACATGTGTGTATTCCATTTTCATCATGTATGTTTTCATTTTGACAGGCCTGTTGGTGTAGTGGTTAGTGACCCTGACTGCTATGCCGAAGGTCGTGGGTTCGATTCCCAACCAGGACAAATGTTTGTGTGATAAGCACGATCATTTGTTCTGTGTTTGGGTGTAATTTATCTATAATATGTATGTATTTAGAAATATATAAGTATGTTTATCAGTTGTCTAGTACCCTTAACACAAGCTCTGCTTAGCTTGGGACTAGACGGCGCTGTGTGATAGTTGTGGAACATTATTATTATTATTATTATTTGGTATGTGGTAAATTAAATATTATGTGAAATAAGTTTTGTGTCCGTCAGTTCTGTTCATCCGCCTCGATCGAATAATAATCAAAATATTTACTCATTCAGTAAAGCAAAGTTCAGTTGAGCTTCGAATCATTTTATATGATTCGAGAAATAATTAATCTACAATAACCTGAAAACCTGATAAAGCTTTAGTGGTAAAATGTTTAATTTATTTTTGTAAATGAAACTTCATAGGTGTTGATTAATTTAAATAGGAATCAATTTGCTTTTTATATTATTAATACCAACTGAAACAACAATTTTAAATAATAATAATAATAATATTCCACAACTATCACACAACGCCGTCTAGTCCCAAGCTAAGCAGAGCTTGTGTTATGGGTACTAGACAACTGACAAACATACTTATATATTTATAAATACATACATATTATAGATAAATTACACCCAGTCAGTTAAATCAGTTTAATTTGATCACTTCGGTATGGGAGGTTGGTATAATAAATGCAGTTTTTCGGTGAACTCTTTTCTGATTACTACTTAAGTAATACTGAAAGTTTCTGGATTACGATAAATAAGACTAGAATATTTATTTATTATACAAGAGTAGAAATTAGTTTTTCGAAGGATTCTAAAATTGTATCACAAACGCAGCGAGTGATTAGAATCCTGAGCGTTAGCTTGAGAATCAAAAGAGCACGAGGTGAAAAATTTTTGCACTCGAGTGCAACACGAAACTTTTCATCCCACCTCAGTAAGGAATTGACTAAATGCAATAAAAAAAATGTACACCAAGGAGGTTACGAGTCTGAGTTTGGACTATGGAGGTAGAAGTAAATAGGTTTAATGATGTTTTACATTCACAAACTTAGTGCACACGATATTCTAAATTCAATTTACTTTATCATTTAGCGGATAAAACGGCTTTTGTCCTAAGATACCGAAGAGCAAAAATACTCGTTTTACACCACCTGCTCGATAATGTCGTTTTACACGTCATACAAACCTCACTTAAAGCAAGTCATTATATGCCTAGGGAGATAATGCAGTATGGCCGATCCCTAGGGAATAATGAGATTTGAATTTGGAGCATCAAGAATCGTCAACATTGTGAAATAAAATGTAGGCGCATCGAACAAGTTGACTCGAAATTCAAACCAAAGAGTATGTAATCACTATGATTCAAACTGGCCACTAACAAAAAAAAGAAAATAGAATAAAACATGCGTACTGACGACACGGGAGCATTATAGAAAATTTTGAAACTATAGAATCTTGGAGTAGTGAATTTTGTTTGTTTGATGAACTTGTAAATACAAGGTGCAGTTTTAAAACTGCGCAATATTTCAGGAGGTTGTAATAAAACTCATAAATAATCATGTAAAAAAAACGATACCTGGTCAATAATCAGTAATACTTGTTATTTTATTTTTTAATTACACGATTGATCGATGGCCGCGGAGCGCGGCGTGCGGGATGATGATTGGATGATACATTATTTACGAAACTATCGTTGCGAGTTAGTGTGTGTAAAAACGCCCTTTATTGTTCCGTGTTTGTGTGTGTGAAAGAAAGTGCGGTTATAAGGCAGGTATCAGACTGGCTGCTTTTTAAGAAACGTAGTTCACACATACCGATTTCCATAAATAAGAAAAAAAAAATTAAAAAATTACCTACTCATTTTATTATTGATTCGGGTCGAGAATCACTAACATATTTACCTCCTGAAATATTTTGCAGCTTCAAAACGACACCTTGTATAATACTTACATTTCTCTAATATATGATTTGGTCGACCAAATTGCCTTTTAATTATCTCACAGATGGTGTAAAAAGTAGAGTATGCAACACGGGAATAAAGCTGTCTTTGTCTTGGGCGGCTTAAATTCCTCACTTCACTCAGGTTTCTTTATTAACTCCCTCGCAATGCTCGGAAGTTAATTTTATAAATCCCTCACTATCGTTCGGGATTAAAATCAGCAACCTTCGTTTCGTTCGGAATTCAACATGCCGCCCACGACTTAAGGGCCAAGCGCCCGAAAAGTGTCATAAAACAGTGATTTTCTGAGGCCTACTCCTCCGTAACGGCTAGGTCAATTGGTTTGAAAAAAATATATGTTTATTATAGATTCATGAACAATAATATCAACATTTGATTTTTTCGTGCAATTAATACTTCTGTCAAAAAAAATATTTAGCAATTTCGCAACTTTTCCCTACTCCTTCGAAACGGCTTGGACCTTTAGAAACATTTTTACACATAAAAATTGGTGGTTAAATATTCTTCAAAGTGAACATTGCATATGTAAATCAATCAATATCTCGCAGAGAAAATGGATTTAAAGCGCTTTCCGGGCGCTGCTGGCCGCAAATAAATGCACAGATTTCCGTACTGCCGCCTAGGCGAGTGCGAGAGTTGCGTTCACATAATTTCGGCCAGATGGTTCAAGGAACTATACGCCTTAAAGACACTGCTTTATCCCCTAGTCACATAAACTACTATTCCAAAACGGGTGGATGAAAACAAGATTTGTAAGATCATTTATTGTTTTTCAAAGTATATTCCCTCACAATTAATGCAATTTGCATTCGCTGAAACCACTGTGCAAAGCAGTTGGAACAGTTTTTAAGCTATTGCATAGCTTCTATCGCGGGCCTTGAGCGTGGAGACCGAAACCAGAAATTCCGTAACGAAAATAACCTAACACCCCCCACTCATTTGTTTTTTGACCGTGGTGACCGATAAGAAAACAAATGAGTGAACAATCAATCAAAATTCAATTCAATGTGTGAAAGTGTAACTTCAATTAATATCAAAGAAAAAAAAAGAAAAAAAATACTGCATAAATAAAATAAATAAATAATTATAATTGCATAAGTTGATAAAAATGCTATGCAATAGCTTTACCGCGGCAGTCCCCGAGTGCCACACGTCTTTTTTTTTCTTCAATAGCTTTCTGGAACGCATTCACCACCGATTCAGGGCTCGTAAAACGTATGCCTCCAAGTTTGTCTTTAATTTTTGGAAACAAATAGAAGTCGTAGAGTTCAAGGTTCAGGCTGGAAGGCGGATGGTCACTAGTTCTAGTCCCTTTGATCTTCAAGCGATACTGTAGTATAATGTCATGATTTTCCGAAAAAAGAAGCAAACATTTTTTACCAAAACTTCGACTTTTCATAAATATCGTCGAAAAGTCTTCAAAAGGAAAGACCCACTCTGCCAACTGGCTTTTTCTTTCGGGTTCAAAGCAGTACACCCAGGTTTTGTCACCTGTCACGATATTATAGACCGCCAAAGACTGTCCTCCAATTAACTTTTTTATCATTTTAAGGCACCACTAGACACGCAGTCGTTTCTGGTCCTCCGTTAAGTCACGTGGTCAATCAAGGGCAAAGCTTCCAAAGCTTCAGATGCACATGTAAAATATTTTGCACTTGGCTCATTCCAATGCCTTTGTTTGGCATTAGAATAAGCCAAGTGCTTGCACGAATTTGCTGATAAGTCATTTTTGTCAGTTTCAATAAGTGGTCGTACGGCTTCAATTTTCGAGTCTGTAACGGTAGATACCGGCCGACCTTCATGTACCTCGTCATAGAGATGACCACGTTTACGTCTAAATTCTCCAAATCACGAATACACAGAGCTGCGGCATTGTGCTTTATTACCAAATGCCAATTGACAATTGTCTCTCCGCAATTTAGCTTCACTTTTCTTGGACTGACCGACATTTGACTATTCAAAAGTGCCTGCATATGGTCTATTTGAAATAAATGTTTTTGACTATGACTTTGACCTTGACCTTGACTTTGACTCTCGCAACTCTCTTATTGACTTAAGCCACAAAGAAAATCTTAAAAAAATCATTGAACGAAAATGTTCTCAGTTAAATTAATTTTAATAGCGACACACAATCTTAGAAAGGACGCCATAATGAAAAAAAAAACAAATGATAGTTTTGCAAATTAAAAAGTAACATGTTCGCAAAGAGTTCCATTTTCGAATTCTATAATTGTTTTTTTCATTATTTTATTGTAAGTGGCCAGATCTAGAAACTTTCAGTATGCCCCACGTACTAATTACAAAAACTCTGGATTAAATTCAAATATAACAAAACAAACAAAAACTAGTACTGTGACGTAATAATCCTTCTATATCATAATATCGTACGACCTCCATTGTCTACACCGACTATACTAGACTATCTAGTTAACCTGCGTTCATTGATCGTCATACGATTAAGGCTAGGCTCTACCTGCCATTACCCCATACAGCCTGTTATTTATTTTGCACGCCACATTAGTCAAAAGTAGTTAAAAAGCCATCAAACTGATATACACTCGTCATTTGGGTATGTTATTTTCTAGAACAAGTACTCATTATAATAATAAATTACACATTCGACATAGTAGGTATACCTACTAATCATAATAAAATTCTAAAAAACAATATCACACATTTCATAGGCAGTAGTCTCATGGACGTCTTGTCATTACTTTCTGAGAGGGTGTGTTTTGTAGGGACGTATAATGTGTTAGCCGAAGAGGTGCTCACAACCATAAAAAGAAATCTTTTGTGGGAAAAATAAACTAGACTTTTATATCTTCAACATAATCCATAGAGGGCCAAGTGACCCATTTGGTGGTTATGGTTAAGCCAGAGTAAACGAAAGATAATGTACGGCCTGCAAAAAATAGCCCTTAAAAAATTATGGTGTGATTTTTTCGCGAAACGAGAAATATTATTGTAGAGGAAATTGTATTTGGTTTTATACAGGCTGACCACTTAAATATATAGAAATTTAAATTAAAAAAAAATTTAGAACTAAAACAGTCAGATATTATTTTTCATAATAATATTATTCAAACTTGGCATCATTATAGATATCAACATATAACTTTTGCCTATTTGCTGCCTCAAAATACGCTATCTTTTTAACCGCCTTCAAAAAAGGAGGAGGTTCTACGTTCGGCTGAATGTATGATTTTTTTGTTTTTTTTTTTTTATGTATGTTCACCGATATCGATTTTGATTGAAAGGTTATGCTTCCAAGTTGGTCCCCTAGAAATTTTGTTATGATTTGATTATGAACTTCAAAGATATGGAACAGAACTCCTCATAGGATCACAGCAGAATTGTCGTAACAAGTAAAATTGCTATGTTTATACGTGTAGTCAATATCTGACTGAAAGAAAAGGGGGGGAGGGGATGTATCAAACTGATCTGGTGATAAAGCCGGAAGATAAATTAATGTAATCTAACCGAGTTTGGGATTACTTATTAGAATCGTTATGAGATGCACTCTGGCTATAAGGTATTTAAGTTTGGCTGAGGGGTACTTTTTAGTCATCGTGTTTTTAGTAGTGGTACCATAACTAAAAAGTGAAAAAAAAACATTTTACAAAAAAAAAAACCGACGAAGAAAGAGACAAAACTATTTATTATAGAAACACCGACTTCCGAAATTAAAGTTATTTTGTACTTTTCAGTGTTTTTAACATTGAAGTCGGTTTAATTTTTTTTTTGTAAAAAGTTTTTTATTATATCAAATTTTCGCATAAGTACTTTATTAGTAGACACTATCAAATCTATCAATATTCTGCTTTTAGTGTTCTGGATTGACGCAGACTCACCTAAAAATTCGGAACTTTGGGATTAAATCATTTGTTAACAAAAAAAGGTAATAAAACTGTGATGTCGCTGTTCCAATTCTCGTTTACACTTTAGAATACAATTATTAAAGTGAACATAGTAGTTATAATAGATCTTAAAAACTATCCAACACAACAACTCTTAAACTAATAAATAGATATCAAACATCTGGAAGAAATGGCCTCGAATCGAAATAATAATAATGAAATGTTTAATTCGGCCAACAAAGGAACCTAATGGTGAAATGGTGGCACGAAAAAGTTTTATATATCGTGTTTGGCCACCTTATGTTAAGGCCACAGTAGTTCTGCAACTATTTTTAATCTATTTCGTACATATGGGAACAACAGACATGTACAAATGTGATATATTAAAATGCCTACGCGTTTTTGGTGCACCGACACATGATATTAAAAATACGTCTTTGACACTTCATACTTATTGGGCACGCCACATTTATTGTGGTAAGTCCCCTCTTTGAGGCGTGACTGGAAAGACCTCACGGCGACCTTACCTTCCGCATGACGCAGATCCTCACTGGACATGTCAAGTTCAGGAGGTTCCTGTACCGGATTCGTGCGGAAGTGACGCCGGGTGTCGCCACTGTGTGGAACGTCCGGAGGACACGGTGGAGCACACAGTCGAGGTGTTCCCTGCTTGGGCGGAGCAACGCCGTGCCCTCGTGGGGGCGATCGGCGGCGGAGACCTCTCGCGCCGGGCCTTAGTTCAGGCCATGGTCCGGTGCGATGAGGAGTGGCAGGGCGTTGCCTCCTTCTGCGAAGCAGCAAAGGAGGAGGCCGACCGCAACAGGGAACAGCGGCGCTCACAGCGCCGCAGCCGCCGCCGGGATTCCGATCCCGATTTCCGGCCACGGTAGGTGCGAGCTTGCGGACGGCGAGCAATGGGTAGCTCGCTATCTGACCGTCCGGTAACTGTCCGGACCAAGACCAAGTCGTCGACGGCGCGCACTGTTCATGCGCGCCTCAAGGAGTTGTCAGCAACAGCAGGGGCCCAGCTGGGTCGAAGCCTACTGGGACCAGGGTTAGTTTCGAAAGAGTAGCTCGAGCCCCGGTATGAAGGCACGAAGAAACGGTGTGGGTTTTTAGTCAGTAAGAGTCTGACACTGTCTCCCGCTCCGCCCAAGAGCGGGGGTTGTCATTAGATGATTTTCCCACTAATTTGTTGACTAGAAATACTATTAAAAAACGTTAAATATTGTGCTGAGACAGAATATTGCGAACAGCTATTTGGTCAAAAATAACTGCATTCATTTTTTAACTTGGAATCCTTCAGACTTTAGGGAGAGACTACAAGAGGCGAGTGTCGAAGAATAATGGCCGCCTCTTATCGACTGGAACTCGAAGATGTTCCTGAAATCGAAAACGATAGCTCATGATCCGCAGTAACTTGGACATCTCCGTGTAGGATCTACGTCAGCAGGCCCTTCGATTAATCATTGTATTAAACAATGTGGCTTTCCGTATCTGTCTGTCTATCCAGTGTCCGTCCGCTAATTGATTTTTATGTGTTTTTTTCAAATAGTTAGAATTTTTTTCACTAAAAATTCATTTATATAATGTACTAACTTTTGCCCACGGCTTCGCTGTTATACATAAAATATAGTCTATGTCACTCAGGAATAAAGCAGCTTTCTATCGGTGAAATAATTTTAGCAATAGTACTTTCAGAGATTACCTTCCACAAACAAAAAACAAACTTTACCTCTTTAGAATATTAGTATAGATTATCCTCGTAATAAAACTTTTGATAAAGTAAAGAAAATTCGTATGTCGTGTAGTTTGTAAACAAGTCAGCAAAAAAATAATTTGTTCGTAGCTTACGCAGACTTCATTATAAGAGATAGGTACATCAAAGTAATTAACTATAAATATTATTGTAGTCCATGACATAATCCCGCATATATTATGCACGTATCCCATATCTCTTACAGCTGTCTTCCAGTAAAAAAAAAACATTAATTGGTATAAACGACCTCTGTATTTTTGAAAGTGTTTTTTCACTGATAAAGTATGAATACTTATCTAAACAAATAGTGCAGCTATCTAGATAATTTAATCAATGTTAACCATCCGTCCGAAGCTGGGGCGGATTGCTAGTACTTTCAATAAAAAAGCACCAGGTAAATTCGTTTCCAAACAAAACAAATTAAACTTCAAAAAAATACGCGCTTAATAAAGACAATCTTCAAGTTCCAAACATCATCATAAACAATCACAAAGTTTCGGGATTGTGTTAGAATTAATTTAACAAAAGTTATACAAAAATACGTTGTCAATTTATAATTGTATTAAAATTTTACAGGTGAAGGTTGGATGATGTTTGATATCAGCGAAGTTAGAATAAACAGATTATACTGGATAACAATCTACTTAAATGTTAAGCTAATGGTACTCTTGAGATTTCGACGAATTAGAGAGAAAGTAGATTAGTAAGAGCAGTAAAGAGGCTGGTAAACAAAACGTTGTTGTCAAGCAAGATAAGATTTGATTAGACTAATGATTTTGTCAATCATTTGTATCCAGAAAATCTTATTATGATTTAACAAACTTCTAAAGGAGAATGAGCAACTTACTATGGCACTTGGTTGCGCAACTTTTGACTCAGTATAGTAGTGAAAATTAGACACAAAAAAGGGTTAGTGTCATACTTTAAAACAAGGTTAAATTCAAACTTAAATATTGTAGGGCTTTTGAAAAAAAAAAAACTTGTGTACCTGTTGAGGTTACGTAGGTTATGTTACCATGGAATCCGTTGCTTCTTTGATTTGGCATCTAGGGAGCGGATGTGCTAATAAAAGAGAACTGTTCACACAGCACGACATGTTTTACGTCTAGAACAAATCACCGTGAACGTAAAAAAATGTTTTAACAATTCACTTCGCAGCACACGCACAAAAAGAGTCGCATTGCTCGATGTAGGAGATAGATTTGGAGGAATTATAAAACTCAACTCGACACGAATTGATATTTGTTAGCAGAGAAAAGCTAAAACCATTATTCTCGTCTTAACCGGCACGTTAGTTAACAAACAAGGTAAACAGAAAATACCATTTTGTTTGACATTTTATCGAATAGTGTTGTGACCAAACAATAGATTACGGACGCGGAGTCATGACTATAGATTATATCTTGTTTTATTTTTGCCTAGAAATTGCTTTTTAACGCAAGAAATAGTAACATAATTGAAGAATAAAGATAATGACAACTCTTAATACTTTTTAGTTGCGATTGTAGATTATTTTGTTGTTCCACGATTTATGTTAACGGTTAATCGATCGATTAGAATTGAAAATAGAGTCGCTTCACTATTATGCAACAAATGACGTATTTATTGTATTAGATACTACACTACATAGAAACCCCACAAATGATTTTAATGAATTTAGGTAAAACATGATTAAAAATAATATTATGAATTATACATTAACTCTAATAGCCATACGCGTCAAAAAGTGAAACTATTGGTGCCCAATTTCCTTTGTCTTTTCTTACAATTCAGCTTTTCTTAGGAATAAGTACCTAAAGGAATTTACGGACATAAAGTAAAGAATAAAGGGCTAACGCGTAGATAATCCAGCCTTATTACGCTCTAAATCTTTAATTTTCTCTGCGGACGTGCGGGGATAAAATCCAGCTTAGATCTAGTATTCCTGACATTTACTACAAAACTACTTCTTTTATTTTACAGAAAGGTTTAATAGTAAATTGAATCTAATAAATCTTCGTTAGCATAGGTTTCCCGCTGAAAAGGGAAAATCACAGGTCAGCCTTCATTACTTACAGCCGAAATGGTCGGAACTGTTTTAGGTAATTTTCTTTTACCAAATGTTTTTTATTTCCTTATTAGTTTAGTGGATTTGATCTTGGCTTCTTTATAAAGTTTGCTAAGATATTCTAAGGCACAGGTCGCATAAAAGATTCTGTGATCCAAATTACAAATGAAAGGTTCTCATTCTAGAACGGTTCTCAAACAATAGATCTTGATTTAAATATCACAGACGTTTTGACTAGAGCGCGAGCAAGATAACTTGGCGCGTAGCTGGGGCCGTGCTTAATGTTGCCAGCCTAACAAATCTATTTTCCTTAATTTGATTAAAAACGCTTTTTCATAACAGTGTAATTTAAAGAATTTATTAGCTATACTACGTTATAGTACCTATTAGAAAGAAAGTAAACAATTTTGATATGTCTTGTAAAAGAAATATTTTTTTTTAAATGGGAAATATGTTTCTTAACATATGTTATAATACATTCAGGTTTTCTAAAAATATAAATTATTAAACAATGTAGCTATCATTATTTTTTGTAATTTATCCAAAAAAAAGCAATTTTAGGTACAGAAACGTCAAGATTTTCAGCTAGAACCTAAACCCTAAACAAATTGACTATAGGTCATTTTCATTTGCATAAGTAATTTAATTTAAAAAAAAAGTCTTGAAAACTTTGTATATCATTTCATGGATATTTATTCTGTCATGGATGAAGTTTGCAGAATTCATATCGTCATAATAATCACTTGATTAAGATTTAAGCACATAGTAGCAGTCCATTTTCAACAAACTTTGTTGACTTGCTAGGTCCCACTCGGGTACGCATATTTAGGGAAATTATATTGTGATGGTCACCCGAAAAATTATTTGACATATATGGGTCTAATTTTGGAAAATGGTACCGTAGGTCCAATATTTTCTCATTTCTCTTCACAAACACGTTTGACTTTCAAGATAATATCCCTGCTAGCAATTTTAATCACTTTTGGTATAATAATGACGACTATTTACTTTAGAAACGATAAAAACACAGAACACAACACATTCTCCTGACACATGACATAAACGTCAAACGATTAGTTTTCAATTCCGGCCACGCGCCAACTTATCTTGCGCTAGCTCTACCTAGTAATTTATGCTCTAAAGAGATTACGAGACTAAGGAGATTTGATATCGGTATCCTATATCGAGATTTATGTTAGAGCATGAGCAACGTCTATAAATAAATATTTTTTGTATGTAACTGATTATCGAAAATGTGTGTAAGGCGGTTATTAAAATTGAACACTTTTCTCAGTAATGATGAGAACTGCTTCTTGTAAACGGTGGCTTCCATATTTTTTAGGACCGAAGGAAGTTTACACAGAACTGTCTGAATTACAGAAAATATTTTTTTTTGAGGTGGGAAATCACTTTTTTTTCAGATGGGAAGAGACAGGGAGTGTCAGACTTTTACTAACTTTTGTGTTCCTTCAGTTACTTTTTGAGTTCCAGGGTCATAGTAACTTGACTGGCCTGTTGGTCTAGTGGTTAGTGACCCTGACTGCTATGCCGGAGGTCGTGGGCTCGATTCCCACCCAGGACAAATGTTTGTGTGATGAGCATAATCATTTGTTCTGTGTCTGGGTGTAATTTATCTATAATAATTATGTATGTATTTAGAAATATATAAGTATGTTTGTCAGTTGTCTAGTACCCATAACACAAGCTCTGCTTAGCTTGGGACTAGACGGCGTTGTGTGATAGTTGTGGAATATAAAGAAAAAAAAAAAACTCTTATCTACTTATTTAAGCTTTATGTTTAATATACCTATGTAAGTACATATATATTACGATTCTATTTTGTGGGTAACGAGCAATAAACAAACTAGTTCTGATCACGCAACTGATTTATTATGATTATGACATACCTAGCTATTGGATATTCAATTCACAACAAGCCGATAGACAGTTCCTAGATAATGTTGTTCATTACCTAGACACACCTATACCTAGCTCAATCTATACACTTATACCTAGTTAAAAGAAGTAATCGAGACCCGAATGTCTTGATCACTTCTTTTATGGTTGGACTCACTGCAAACCTCATGCCAGAATCTACCAAAGCGTGTATACATCACATGGCGCTTGGCCTCGTCGGCGTCGTCAAAATGGCTTCCGTACTAATATTAACTTCACCGGCACATAAATAATATATGCTAAATAAATCCCATAAATAAATATGATAAATAACTCTTTCAACAATTCCGCAAAGAGCGGCTCTTTGGTCTCGAAGATTAATCCGACATATTAAATTAGAAATCTTATTGTTGAGTGTTAAGGGAAAGCCACATTCTCTTCCTGTTTGCACGGGTGCATGCCAGCGACCTCACCAAGAAAAGCCATTTCTAAAAGTAGTGTTTCATATTTTGTTTCATAACCTTTGACAATGTTTTCCTGGAAGGTCATAATGGGTACTTATTCACGGTCGTTTTACAATTTAATTTTACACCACACCACAAAACAATCCAACCTTTCTTGTACTTCCATTCACATAAGGTTCATTTTGGAAAAACATTTAAGAGATTTAACTTTGTTTAGGTCCCCCAGTCTTGTATAATTAAACCAATGTTGTATTTGTAATAGGAGCAGTTTGTAAACAAAATACGAGTATTCTACGTTCTTTCGGAAAGAAAAAAAAAACAAGTTTTCTCAAAGAGAATGTTTTTTTAATGGCCAATTAAAGAGAAAAAATTCTTTTATTAGCTCAGGTTATAGTGCCCCGGAAATATATTATCATTTTTATTTGCTTGTACCTATAAAAGTAAGAAGTTAACATCATGCAAATTATCCCTGTATTTCCAACTATATTCCATACTCGTACTATATACGCAAAGAAAATAGCAGCTTCACTTTGTGAAAATAAACTAAGTAGTACATCAAATAGGAGGCTTCTTACATAATCAGGCATCTGCTCCCGGACATGTGTTTGATCAAGTTAAAAGGTTGTTAAAGGTCAATTCGTTTGTTACAAGTTAACATTGATGTTCGTGCTTCATTAACTTAACTGATTGGAAACGTGGTTTGCATTTAAAAGCTTGTGTACTTGGCCACCCACAATAGCATCATATACAGGTGTATTTTCTAACTACATTCTCCATTTGAGTTGTATTCTCTAATAAAGAAGGTACCATTTACTTCAGTCGACTAAACAATTTTCGCTCCATATTCGAACTTCTGTGCTTCTGATTTTCGAATGTTTCTATAGCAAAGGTTTCCAACGTAACGATAAATACTTTTTTTTTGTTGACTATGCCTATGTCCACCCTTTTTCTGGACATACCTATAGAACGGAAGGACTGAGCTATAGTCTTTCTAATAAGTCAACCGACTTGGAACTTTCGTTTATTATTTATTCATTTAAAAAAAACTTATATTCGGTACTTTTTATAAGGTTCTTCTGTTAGTAAACAATGATCTCTATCTCTTAATCAACCTTGATTATTGACTCTACCTTTATTTGAATATAGAATGACATTTTGTCGACACCCACCAATTCAATGGCGTGTTAAAAAGTGTTACGTCACCAACAAAATTCGGAATTGTGAAAAATTTGGCACAAGGTGACATTGTGTGTGCTAAGCTGTGCCAAAGATAAACAGATATGTGCAAACCTTTTTTTAAGGGACAAGTCGTTCTAATCTATTTTTCTACACGACCTGTCATTTCCGAACTAACAACAAGCCAAAGGATCATGGCGAAGTCCCGAATGAAATTTTGATGAAAAATATACAAAAGTATACAGATTACTAAACAATGTTGTCTTAAACATTAGTATTAATAGATACCAAGTAATATATTCCAGTTTAAAGTTGGTGAGATTACGTATATTATGTCATCTATCGCCTAAAATTAAAAAAAAGGAAAATCTTACTAAACACGTTCCTTTATTGCAGGTACGACACAAACATATTGTAAACTCACATACACATGACACCAAGACCCCGTGCACCCGGCCGTATAAATATTTGTTCCGTGTTGGATGTAAATCCGCGACATGTACAATTGTACATTACCATACATTTGGTGCAATGGTTAGCCATTGCATCATATGTTCCGTACCTTTAGGAAAACGGCAAAATAATATGTAAATTGTGTGTAAGGGAAATGAGTATAATAATAATACATTATTAGCCACTAAATGCGAAAATGAGAGCTCCTGCTTTTCAATTTATGTAAGATACAGCAAGTGGTATTTGCTAAAATATACCACCTAAGTCAATCCCGGAGCACGATCCTTACTCTTTCATAAACAAACGGTCTACCCCTAATAAAATTGGACAAAACATCTTCAGAAGGTTTCCCATAGCGAATATATCGTCGAGTCGCAATGGGACTGTAAAACACCAACAGGGATGGTAGTCCAGATGTATTTGACTGATATATTTTATTCCGTATTGGCTGAAGAAACGTGACAATCCCGAGGGAAGTACCTACGATAAATGTCCGACATTGTTGAATGTTCCATTGAGATTGAGAAGGGTTCGCGTCTTGTTCATTGTTTAAACAAAACTTGTTTGAACCGCAGCTTTTTAAATTACTGTTTCATTTTGTGAAATGGCTATTGGAAACCGTAATAGTTTTGTTCAATTGTTTTTTTTTTGTTACTGTAATTTTTTTTCAGCGTTTTTTTCTGGACGTTGACGAAGTCAACGTTATCAATGTTATCATTGATCTTGAATGAAAAATGATATTTTACACTGTTTAGTTATCACCATTAAAAAGTACCCCTGAGACAAACTTAAATACCTTATAGCCAGGGTGCATCTTATAACGATTCTATGGGGATTGGGATTATCCCAAACACGGTTAGATTACATCAATTTAAATTCCGGCTTCATCATCAGATCAATTTGAAAATCCCCTCCCCCTTTTCTGTCAGTCAGTCATCGACTACACGTATAAACAAAGCAATTTTACTTGTAACGACAGTTCTGATGTGATCCTATGAGGAGTTCTGTTCCATATCTTCGAAGTTCATGATCAAATCACAACAATATTTCTATGGGATCAACTTGAAGGATAACTTTTCAATCAAAAAAATATTTTTTTAAATCGGTCCACAATTGACCGCGACATCGGTGAACATACATCAGGAAAAAAACATGTCAGCCGAACATAGAACCTTCTCCTTTTCGAAGTCGGTTTAAAAGAATTCAGTATTTATTAGTGATTGCTTTTTTCTATACGATTCATGTTCGATTGTTCTATGTGGAATTTTTAAATGACTTTTTAAGATTTCATATAGATAAACGTAGGTAATCATAAGAAAAAATAAAATTTACAAGTCATTGTAACTTGTCATTCGATTAGATAAACAGTTGAGTAAAATATTGCCACCGTTAATTATTAAAATAAATAAAATAATTAATTAAAAAACAAAAATAATAAAATTATTCTTTGAAAATTCATAATTTCATCGTTTATGAATATTACTACAATCATCAAATAAAACACATTGCATGAAATATAAAATAATAATATTTGTTATTCGAAATCCGAAAATCAGTGGTTAGGGCCTAACAGCTTCGTAATACTACTTAAAATGATTAAACCCATAAGCAATGTTTGTGAAACCTTTATCACATACATTAACTCTAGTTACTTAGGAATCAAGCGTTTAAAATCAACAGAACCAAAATTGATCGCCCGTTATCATGTAATCGAGGCTCACATCCGTGCCATGATTGTTTTCGCAAATTAATCAAATGGAAATTCCATCAAATTGTGTTTGGACCCTTGTTTACTACTATCTATTAATTTAATGTAAACTGTGAGGCTGCACTAACGAGTTAATAATGATCCCGTTACCTAAAGTGCGGTCACCGTTGTACTATATGGAACATAGACTACAACCAGGCACCGGCGCCGGCGGCGGGATTTAGTCAAATTAAAGCAACCTATTTTTACCTCAA
Organism: Mythimna ferrago; assembly: GCA_910589285.2. Taxonomy (NCBI): domain Eukaryota; kingdom Metazoa; phylum Arthropoda; class Insecta; order Lepidoptera; family Noctuidae; genus Mythimna; species Mythimna ferrago. The sequence goes on from OU342687.1 coordinate 14,502,496, forward strand.
CTCAAAATTAGAAGTAAGCGTGAGAGTGTTCAGCACTTTATTTTTGAACTAAGAACTTAAACTAAAAAAAGAAAGGGGGTTATTATTAAAATAATTATTATAAGGTTTTTGTAAATTAATACAATGCAAAAACTTTCTTTTTAGGAAATTATGTAGATACCAAATCAATAACACTAAAATAATTAAACCTTTGATAATAATTCCTATGTAATATTGTTTTTATAAACGTGCTTCCAAAATATTCGTGATGTTTTACCGAAAACTTGGAATGCGGTCTAAAAATCAAGACAGCCGGAAATAACCACAGATTCAAACCGAACGCTGAAGGAAATAAAATAATTATTTCCGAAAGGAAACCAACAAAGAGGCATCTACCAATTTTATTGAACATTCAGGAGATAGATGGTGTTTTTATTTATCATAGTATATTGTTACATCAGCCATCGCGAAAAAAGTCTTTGACCTGCGTTGACCCCTCTCCATTTCCCTTTCAAAGACAGACGAGCGACGCCCCAATTAAAGTCAAAGGAAATTCCCTGTAGGACACAAAGCTGCTAAAAAGAATTCCTAAGTAAATATCAAGTAGTGTATGTGCGACAAAAGAAATTTTCTGTTTACCAAATTGACACACATCGCCCATTTTCCGTACTTTATACGTAGTTATTTTTCTGGATACAACTATGACTACAGGGTTTATTTGCAACCTAAAATCATGAGACGATGTACAGATCTAGGCACTTATCTAAAAGTAATAAAAAAATATAATTCTTTAAGATTAAATCAATTTGTGGTTTTTAGTTAATTTTAATTACTTAAATGTTTTTAGGTGATATAATATATTGGTAAGGAGTAAGCTTGAATTTCAAAGAAGTATATAGGCTACTTTTTAACTGAAATCAACTTCGACTTCACATCCGCAATAATCGATATTAACGCAAATGAAGTCGCTGGTAAAATCTAATATTTTATAAGTATGTAAATAGTAGTAAATGTTGACAATTTAAGTAGACAGTAAAACTAACCAACTAAATCTCACTTTAATCAACCCACGCACGTAGAGCTTGGAAGTTTTGTACAAGCCTATTAGGTAATCTATTATGAAACCTAGAAACACCACTAAACCTCGTTAAGTTGTTAAACAATTATACTAACACAAGAACATACTCATAATAAGGCTAGAACGAGCTTCCAGGATATAACTGACACACAGTAAATACCCTACGTGGGCTAGTTAGGAGAGACCTAAAATTGTGTTATCTAGGATAACATTCTTTTGAAGGATTTTATCGCAGGAAAAATGTCACTGGGTGAAATAATACAGAATAGCTTTATTATACCAATAAATATTTTAATGGAATTCTGACTGAGCCATGTACTTTACCAAAAAAACTGAGGATCAAGCTTTGCTCTTATTCTTTTTTAAAAATCGAGATTTCCTCTGATATATTCTGTGGTTTCATATATACGAGTATTTCTAATGTCCGTACCGTCTCAAAAACTTAACTTGCTGACAATAGAATGCATTTTGATTTCAACCCAAAACCAAATCAAGCAGGTATCTTTAAATTCAAAATAATAAATATTTAAGTCCCTTTTTAATGAAGCCCTTTAATCAACGTTGACTTTTATTTATCTCTGTTTTTGTGGGGAACAAGGGTTCAACCGGCACGTGAAACTGAAGGACAAAAGTTTTAGGAGTTCGTAAACAACTCTTTAGTTACCACTGAATATTGCTTTTCATAAAGTAAATTATAGTAATTGTTTTTAGTGGTAGCGTCTTAAATAAAGCACATGATATCATTATATTTCTTTGATTTATGTTTGAAAATTGTGTTTAAATTTATAAATTTGTAATATATCCATCCACCAACCCACACTGGGCCCGCATGCTAGATTACGGCCCATTTCCTCTCCTAGAGAGGAGGCCGGAATCCCAACAGTGAGAACATTATAGGTAAAGCTACTTTTTCTTTTGCGATGCTAAATAGGTTAAACGTGTTTGATGTTCGAATGTAATGTTGTATCCTATATGATGTCAGATGTCTGAAATGAACATATACCAAAGCATAATCAGCGATTCAAATAAATAATAATAGATGAGTAAACCGATACGATGATTATTTCAGGGAACAAGTATAAAAATAGCACAAAAATTTAAGAAAATTATTTTAATTTTTTTAATTATCTTCCACCTACCTACCTCCTTGGGATTGCGTAGATATAGAATTTTTCCAAGTAAAAGTACGTACATACAAGACTGGTCTAGTAAGAGTTCCTTCCAATTTAATTATGTAACGAAATATATTCATAATAATTATTTAGGTCAGGAATTTGGTTCAAAAGTGAACGTCAAGATCCAAAGCAGACAAGGAAAAAAATTTAAAAAGCTTTTAAAATGGAACATCAAAATTTCATATTTATAAGATCAAATCGGTGTATAGTTCTGACATGTTTTTAGTTAAACTTAGTAATAACTTGCTAACTTACTTAAAGCTCTAAAGGGATGTGATAGATCAAATTTCTATCAGTACCTTTTGAAGAACTAAGTTACAAAAGCGAAATTTTCTACGCAAGATTTCAACAAAAACTTGAACGAGCAATGAAAAGGAAGCTGTGTGAGAATTAAACGATTTTCCAGGAGAAAACTCTGGATGCTCAATGCAAGTTGGATAAAAAAATATTTAGGTCTAAATAAAGTGAGGTTTTTCAACCAGTAAAATGTCATTAATACCGGATACATTACTAATTAATTATAGCTGATTAGACGCGTTGCTTCTATGTGACATTTATCTGGCGTTTCAAAGATGAGAAGTGCCTGTCCAGTAGTAAATTGATGCAGGCTCACGATGATGATGATGCTGGCGCTCCGATAGAAGAAATTCTCAGAAGTTACTGAATCGAATAAAATTGTAGCAGCAAACGTTAATTAAAAATAAGTGAAGCCCCCTCAAAAAATCGAATAACTAAATAAGCATAATTATCAAGACTAGAATTAGAAAAACCTTCAAATTGTGGGTCCCTTTATGAATGAAAGATGACGAAATAAAGATATATCTATATATATATAAATAAAGAATAAAAGTATGAGAAGAATAATAGCGAGAACTGATATGAAACTATGCACGGTTTCAACAAAGTTTCCAATGACGGTAGAGGTAGCTACATTAAAAAAAATGTAGCAGATATTAATATAAACGCGTGTCTAGGATTAGGTATAAAGATATTTAAGTCTCATAAAGACACGAGTTTCTCGATACAAACAGTAAATAGATTTTGAGAAAAATCATAAATCGGTGTACAGTTCTCACCTGTTTTGAGCACCAACTTCCTAATAAATTACTCTAAAATTATCACATCATAAACGACTTTTTTTTTGTTTTGAAAGTATCATCATTTTCGCTTGTTCCTCAGTGGTGCCCAGAAATACAAAGCGAAGGTTAACCGCGTAAATTGGAACAAACGGATTTTGTTACAACGTTTGTTGAACACGGTAACAGAAGTAAATACAAGTCAGGAATTTCTTGTCTCGTGTTTAGTTAATATTTAGCAGTTTCTTTGTTTATTATCCAGAAGTGTATAACTTCCAAGCAAATGCTATTATGATGGGGACTCCTCTTAATTTTATCATCAAACTATTTTATTACTTGTAAAATTACACTAGTTACAGAAAAAAATAATTCAAAATCATTTATTTCAAATAACATTTGCATGCACTTTTGAATAGTTAAATGTCGGTCAATCCAAGAAAAGTGAAGCTAAATCGCACGTTCCAAAGCGTAGATCACTATGGAGAACGCGCAAGAAACTCCATGGACACTCTTTTAAATCATATTATGTGTTACATACTTAAAATGCTTGGTTACAAATTTTCGCGTTGCTTCTATCGTGTAAGCACAATGTAGATAATAAAATAAAAATAAAAAATAATAATAATTAAAAGATACAAACTGAATTAAGCCACTGGCAGCTAAGAGATGACCAGTCTCAACTGACGGCACCCGTTCACGAGCATGACGCGTCCGAATAATCCAAAAGTTATACGTCTTAATTATCTAGTATACAACCTCATGAAACATAAAGGACCACTACACGATGCCATGTTGTCAGGGAAAAACTGTTCTTTGTGAAACGTAGAAGATTATGCCCACTAGACTGTCCCGGTTCTGTCACCGACCACCACAGTAGCCAGTAGTCTATGTTGACGGTATCGATACGCTCCATACATGGCACACGACATTGATAAAATAGCAATTACCTTCTTTGAAAGGATATATTTTTTTTAAGAATACATGGGTGTGATACGGCGATGATACTGTGGTGATACGGGGATGGTACGAGGATAATATGGGGATGGTACTGTGATGACACGTGGATGCTACGTACGGTATACACAGGTGTTATACGTTCTATTGGTCATAGTAATTCATGTCATGTTTCTATCCGTTCTTTTTATGTTCCTACTTTTTCAAACGTGAAAAAAATATATGCCAGTCCACATAAATAGCACCAAAGGGCTGTGACAGATCAAAAAAATTATGGAACAACCTATAGAAAAATACAAAAGCAAAGTTTCATACGCAAGCTTTCTACATGAACGAGCGATGAAAAGGAAGTAAGAAGACGTACATTATCAGAAGCCACTGAATCGAACAAAATAGTAGCAGATATTAATTGTGTTTCTCGATACAATAACCTAGATGGCCAGTAAATTCTGCGAACAGCTAATACCTAGATAACGCGTTTATATTATGTTTTGGGACGATAAAGTATAATCTGGACGGATATTAGGCACCCGATTAGGTATGAGCATAACATAATGGTTATCATGCCCGTATGAAGACCTATGTGTTTGGTATACAGTGCGTTTTGTAAGTTATGTATGACATAATATTACGTACCTAAAAAGAGTCGAATAAGGCAATACTCAAGACTCTGAGCTACTACTGGGAACTTTCTAGTGGCAAAAGAAAGAAAAATGCATACCTATTGTGATAATTTAAAACATTCTAAAATGAAAGCTAGATGCAGATATACTGTATGATTTATTAAAATAAAAAAGAGAGAGGCATTATTTATGCACTACAAGACTCTCACATCGATATATTTACGTTACCACTATTACAGATACTTGGCATACCTTCAGGGAAATAGATTTCAGATAATTATATTAATAAAAAGTATAAGATATCTATATGAATCTAGATCAATATTGTAGTAGTTAAATATACGAGTATGTTGGCATTCATATTGTTCAGCTTTGAGCAGCTATCATGATAATCATACTAATATTATAAAAGGGCAAGAGTGATTTTAATGTATGTGTGTATGTTTGTTATTCTTAAACGTTTAAATTTTCATATAATTTGGCACATAATAGGTCTTGTTCGATATAGAACATTGAATACTTTTTATCCCACGAACATATTGTTCCGTTTGGATAATTTTTTTTTACTTTGACGTGTTTGAAGTCGCTGGTAGAGACTAGTATGCATTTATTAAAATATAATTATAGTATTGTAGTACTTACATTATGAGTATATGGCGTATGTTTCTGTAATTATTTTAAACTAGTTTCTGCCAGCGGTTTTGTCCATGTGAATGTCGGGTGCGAAGTCGAAGTTTACTTCATACCAAATTTCATCAAAATCCGTTCAGCAGTCTTATGCGTGAAAGCGTAACAGACAGACAGTCCGACAGACTTACTTTCACATTTATAATATTGGCATGGATGAAACATTCTGAAATGCTTTTTCGACTCTCAGTGAAGAACCGAGGAACTAGTTAGCTCAATACCAGAGGTAAAGTTGGACAGGAAGCTCCTACAAATTCAATAAAATTCATGAATGACTGCACATTGCAATCGATGCAAGCGTATTTCAGCTCAGTTTATTTCGCCTGGACAGTGCTATAAAACTTTATGAGCTCGTGGTTCTTGAAAGACATAGTTACTAGTATCACCACTTGTTGAATTCCTTAAGGGAATTAGAACTTGTTGAACAATCTCAGAATTTAATACCAGTCTAACATCTACCAGAAGCCGTGTAAAAATTATCATAAGAAAATATACCCAAAATAAAAACCCTGTGTTCTATTCTAGGACAATTTATTTAACTGGACTTGTTTTTAATCTATGATATTAATGTTTATGACCAATGTGGAATGTAATTTTATTTATTTTTTTGGCAACTTACTACATCAGCATGTCTATAGATAAATATGAGCTGTTTTTTTTTAGTATGTGTTGTTAAAGTGTTCGACACAAATATGTCGATTAAATAAATAAATAAATAAATACACTTATACAATACTCGTGTACAAAATTTCATTTAAACCAGTTCAGACGTCTGAGCATGAAGGAGTTACAAATATTACTTTCACATACATATATGTTTTCGCCTTTATAATAATAGTTTGATTGCAAACCATTTACATAATTCACAAAAGACCGAAAAGGGTCGAGTTCAAGAAATTTTCGAGAATTTCCGGATCCGGTTCACCCTGTTTAAATATAACTGAAACAACGAATATTATTCAAAAACAAGAGAGCGGTTGTTCAAGTATTTTCCTCTGTAGGGACTAAAGATTTGTTGAGGGTTGTTCATGCATTTTTTCGAGTATGCTTGTGGATTAATAAAGTATTACTACCGCAGTCTCGGAGAGAAGTGGCGAAACGTATGTTATTTAAAGAGTTATGTTACGTAAAGAGTTAACATATAGACGGATGGAGACAGAGAGGAAGGTCGAAAAAAATGGTTGGATTGTGAGAAGAGTGATAAGAAAGGAAAGAATGTTAGGGGATAAGACAGAATGGAAGTAAATCTCACGGCAGGTTGACAAGGGCAAGAAGATGACACCGTATTATTGGATTGTAATTCGATTTCAAAGTCAAGTAAACAGTAAGTGGTCGGTAGATTTTTGGTTAGATACCTTTTGCCAACAGAACATCCTACAGTTTTAAATTTCAAACATTGTCTACCCTGGAAATAAAATCCAGGACCTTACGCTTTGCAGGAGATGGTTTGAAAAAACTACCGCAGAGTTGGAACGTAAAGCGTAACTAAAGAAACATAGAGACTCCCTCTCGCCCCACCTAGAACAGGGAAATTCATTTATTGATCCCCATCCTAAAAAAAGGACCTAATACTAAGAAGCAAAACAAGCGATTAATTTGCACCCGGGTAGCAGTTGGTGAGAAGAAAACGCAATTTAAACAAATGTTATCAATTCGAGTTCGCAGAATACATTACTTTCCATTGCACTCTCAATATACATGCATAAAAAACGAGATATATGTATTTCTTATTCAAAACATTAGGTACCAGTAGGATAAGGATATGCATCAGCTTTTCATGTAATACTCACTTAAGATTGATGTCCTCAAGGATCCTTGTCGGGAGCAAGTCCAGGATCTGGGTGACATTCAGGTGATCCCACGACTGTTGCCGACCCAGTATCTGCTGGGTGCAGTTTATGAACAACAGAATATCTATTTCGGAGTCCATGGCGACATAATTCACTTACACTGAGAATAAACAACACTGTTAGTCAGTTTAAATTGAATGTCACTTAAATTATACTCCACTTGATTGTCCTTGTCTTTTACACAGAGTTTCTCCTTCACAAGTTCAATTATCTGTATAACACGTAATTGTTATATCACAACATATTTAAGGTTTATCGATTTTAATTGGTCAAGGAAAAAACCTTCCCCTGTACATACATAAATCACAAACAATTAGGCATGTTCAAGTATTTATTACTCGACACCAGGCATTAATATCAATTATCCTAAAGAACTTTTCCAACACTTAATAAAGTACTTATAGCGTAATTAAGATCTCTTTGTTATTCCCAAATTTTATGGCACGGTCAACAATGAAACCGGTAATTTAGAAAGCCATTATAATAGAGAGCTTGATTGACCACTTCATTTTGAATACGCAATGAATTTTCTTATAAATGGACCCCCTTTATTTAATGTGCCGGAAAACTTTCAAAAATTAAGGGTGGAAAAGAAAAAAAATACCGTATTTCACGGGATCACCTTCTATCACAAAGGCGCCATTTAAATTGCGAAAAGGAAAGGTATTATTACCAAATTTCCGGCAAGTTTCTGTTCAAGCGTCAGAAATCCTCTGAGACAAAAATGTAATACAAACTGGCATTTTTGGCTAGGTAGGTTTTTTCCCATCGGTCGTGTTATAATGTCATTTCAAATATTTGAATTAAAATTTGAAATATCTGACTATAGATCCAGAATCTTGTACCCTACGTAGAAACGGTACGAGAAATAACGTAGAAAATACACCACATCAAAATATTATTCATAGTGAAATAACGTCTAGAGCAAGTAATAATAATATAATAATAATAATATCTTCTATCACAAATCCGCCCCTTTTACAATGTACCAACGTTTCATTTAGCTGAAACTAAACCAGCGAACGTCGTAAAACATGGATTATAATAATATTCAATTGTCATGCAAACATGGCTTCGCATCAAATTGCTTTTATTGAATTGAAAATAAAAGAAAACTCAACAGCCAAAACTATCATGTCACATGAAAATAATATTGGATAAAATAGCATATCGATGCTTTTTATTTGAAAATATTATGATGTTGATTTGTCTGCAAACACTCGACCGACTGAGCGTCCCCGTTATTTTACCTTGCTCAAAATTGACAATATGAGTTTTATGCAAATACTTGTCTATGGACATATTTTATCCATTAACCTTCATATCTACTGTAGTCGTTTCGTTTCGTTTTGTATTCGTTTTATTATATTGAGTTTTCATCGAGGTGACTACCAAGAGAACCTAAATACTTCTGCAATATCATTGACTTAACATGATTACCCATCCTAGAAGTTGAAATATCTCAAGAACCAAAACCTCATCAACCTATATTCTAAACTTCAAACTATAGAGAAAGTTTTACGAGTATATAGCAGGTATAGGTTTGGTGGTAATATCTTTCCCAGAAAAGCTTTTGAATAATGAGATTTGTATACTAAGGCTAGCAACATTACCTTTAAGCTCTTTTTTTTTTCAAATAAAGATAGCAGGAACACTTTACAGCTATATAGTGTCGCCGCACATGGACCACAAGCCACAGCCACAAATTTTAATCAAATGAATAGCAAATGTTATGTACGCCGTTATTGTTAGACACATCAGACCACCGTGACAAAATTGATTATTTTTTAATGTTAAATGTACTGTAACGTGGCAGTACTCAAAAAATAAATAAATCCTGCCTCAAGAAGCTAGAAACGGCCACAAAGTAAGCTGAAGCGCACGACAGCCACTTGTGGACGGTGGCTGCTACGTTTTTTAACCCATATGCAGAGATACGCGCAATATAATAATAGACTCTGAAGAAGGAGATTATTTTAATGTACGAGTGGCTTGTGACGACGTCTAGTGGTAAAATGTATGAAAGCTACAGGAAATATGCAGGCGGCGACGTTTTGTGGTTGTGGCCGGTGGCTCGTGTGCAGCGACCCTTACTATGAGGCAGTCTCTTTTATACCAATTTAAAGTGGTAATTCTCTTATTTTTAAGGAATGTTCACATTCGCATCACAGTCGCAATCCATCAAAAACGCGTCCAATTTCCCTACATTTTTTATGGAGAATTTGAATTTTATAATCTGGTAATCAGTATTTTTTCTATTTATTGTTTCATTTAATTACAAGAAAATATATACATAACAAACTTAAATATAAAAAAAATATATATATATTTAAGTATGCTTAACCTAACTATACACACTAATCCCTACTAAAATATGGCGTCATAAAACTTCTCCGCATCGCTGTCGAGTGGAAGTGTGCCCAAGAGGCTGGCGGCATTGCCACGTTGAATGGCAATGCTTAATCTCTGACCGAGGTAAAAACCAGCCCTTGGGTCACGCGAAGTGTCAACTAAGCGTCTTGACAGTTCTTTATAAAGTTTATGAGCACTCGGACCCTTGGGAAAAAATCATGCATTGACATCCCCTGCCCTTGGGTGGAGCGGGAGATAGTGTCAGACTCTTACTGACTAAAAGACCCACCCCGTTCCTTCTAGCCTTCATACCGGGGCTCGAGCGCCCTTTCGGATAACCCTGGCCCCAGTAGGCTTCGACCCGGCTGGGTCCCTGCTGTTGCTGACAACTCCTTGAGGCGCGCGGGAACAATGCGCGCCGTCGACGCCTTGGGAGCACTCGGTCCCCATGGCCCAAGAGTTTCAACCCCAAACGGCTCAAAAATATAACTGCCGACAAGGTTGTTATATTTCCGCCGCTTGAGGTTCTCCGCAGCCGCAGCGGCAGCACCAGCACAGCACGATGAACTAGGAAGATGGGATGGCGCAAGAGTGTCGACACAGGTAGCGTCCCACACTAAAGGTCTACCCAACTTCCATGGAAATAAAGACATACCGTCCGGTCTCTTACCATCGTCGCGTGCCAGGCCATGAGGTTCCAAAACAGCCGGAACGCCGACGGTGACAAGGGCTCGTCGGATAATGTCGTTAATATTCGCGTGCCGCGCTATGCGTCCCGCGCTTCGACTGCATGACAGGCCGTGGTGACCGAGGCTGTTGACAGCATCGCCACAGTGACAGCGATGAGGAGAACAACAAGGAGATACATTTTAATAAATTTTGACATTGATGAGACATGAAATTGCGACTTGAATTTAAACTTTTTTTAGGTACGAGAATTGACCTTCTTGTCTGCCATAAATAACACATAATGATGTGTTATTTATGGCAGACAAGAAAACGGGTAACACTGAATAACACTGAATAAAGGGCTCAAGGAAAGTCGCACTTGTTAAAGAGACGTTTGTAGAATTCGAAAACACTCTAATGATACACGTGACTGAACAAAAAGAACAGCCGTAATATAGTTACCCGACATTTATGTGAACCATTAATTTCAATTAGCGAAATTGCTGAAACATTAACGGAGGAATAAGACGATCACTCTGTATCGTTACATTTAACTAGGACCTAATATGAGTTTTTACGACAACAAAATGAACAGTATCTACATATTGATACAAATGGATGGAGATTGTTTCATTAACCAAGACAGGAGTTTTTGAAGCCACGAGAGTGCATTGATAAATGCATAATCAAACGATGATTTTCAACAAGTTTGCGAAAAAATGTTTTTTTATTATTATTATTGTGTTCGAACGAACAAGTTAATTAAAAAAATGTAATTTACAGAAAATTAAAAATAAAATAGACAAGTACGCTACATTAAGAAGACCCGGAAAGTAGAGCAATAAATGCTAGTTTTTGAGTAAGTGTGTAGAAAAAAGAAACAAAGAGCTATAAAGTAACCGTGCGGAAAATAGGGTAGAGCACAAAAAGTAAGAATTGAAGTTGTTCGGAACCTAAATTGGACAGCAAGAGGCGTTCTGAATTGGTGACAAAGCGTTATATGAACTGGAAAACCTAATGGAATAAATTAATTTTCTTGAGTTAAATTCATTACGGATTGGATAAAATTATTTCCCGTGATATTTCAACGTTACTAAATTAGAATAAACCCTCTTTCATTTGCCACGATAATTGATTCCCGATCTTCAACCCTAATTCATTTAGAGTCGCCTTATCATATATTTTTTGAGGTGAAAACTCATCAAAGACTTCCGCTACTGTTGCAGGAAGTGTCAGATTTGTACTGACTAAAACCTACTTGATGAGGCCCATTGACCTCATGGAACTTTACAGTCACCCAAAGGGCAGCAGCAGGGCTATGCTCGGAGTTTCCAGGAGAATCAAGGTTGCCGACATGGCCCGAAGAATCGTCAAACTAAAGTGGCAGTGGGCAGGGCACATTGCTCATAGAACGGATAGTCGATGGGGCCGAAAGGTTCTAGAGTGGCGACCGCGCACCGGAAAACGCAGCGTGAAATGTTTCCCTCAAGGTGGACCGATGACCTGGTGAGTGTCAGTGGATGCGAGACACACAGAACCGTTCGTTGTGGCGATACTTGGGGGAGGCCTATGTCCAACAGTTAACGCCCTTCGGCAGAACTGATGATGATGAAAACCTACGTGTGTTCCTTTATGTTCAAGGGTCGCGTTAAATCTTTTGAACAAAACCGCACCTCTGAGTCACCTTATCATGTCTACGTATTCTATGCATCGCTATCAGTTACCATCTTGGTGCTCATTTTTCTATACTACCCGTAATATATCAACCCTTCACACAATTCGTCCATGGTATTGTTACCTTTCTCTACTCTATAGCATTCATACTCAAAACGTACAGTGACGACGTTTTCCTCAATCTTCCGCACCATGCGTCCAAATTGCCAATACAATGTCTATACAATTTATTACCAATTTCTAACCCAATTTATTTTTCCTAAATAGCTCAAAACAAAACAAATGTAACGCAATCACGCCAAGACAAATGCTACGGAATTAGATACCGCAAATTTTCTGAAAAAAAAAACGCGCGATCTTAGAACGAAAAGGACAACTGAAGGGCACAGGAGTGGTTTTAATTAGTAGCAACTTAGGGATCGTTAAGTCAAAAGCGAAGGTCAAAGTTATATATAAACAATCATAGACAAAAAAAAAAAGTTACAAAAAAAATAATAATAATAATAGTATAAAGTTACATTGACGGCGACTAGAGACGCCATTGCTCACAATAGGATCTTTGGGCACGCAATTGCATTAAGCATAGTTTAAGCATGATTCGGCTATCATAACCATAGGTAGTAAGAAGGTGATACTCATGGGTTCTTTATTGCCGAAGTCAGTTAATGGATGAATGACCATTTTAAAATACTGAGATTTTTCCGTGTGTCGGAAAGCACGTTAAGCAATTGGTCTCAGTTGCCATTTATAGATTTTTGACTATCGATACAAATGGTCAGAGGCCAGAAAATCTGATATCAGTCTTGCCAGGCAGTCCCAGTAACTGGAGATCGAATTGAAAATCGCTCAATGTAAAGTACTGGCAAAGACATTAAATATATTTGTGTCTCTTTAAATCTCTTTGAGTACTGGTATCCAACAGCATACGGTTTAATTACTAGCCGACCCCAAATGTGGTCGACAATCAGATTGACATGGTGACACTCATAATTGGTTTGTGTCTTCATCTTTTCTAGTTATTGGTTAACTCTTGAAATATTTTCAACTTAGCAGGTGACAACGCCATTCATCATTATCTCTCGCATTTCATCTGTCATCTTTGAAAATGGTGAAAATATCGTGGCGAAAGTAAATACCGGCCATGTATAAAAACTAAAAAATTGAAGACATATGACATCCTTTGACCCGCACTGGGCTTGCGTGGTGAATTACTGCCCGTTCCCTCTCCAAGTAAGAAGGCATGAATAACAGCTGTGAGAATATTAAAAAACTGATTATGCTATTATGTTTATGGTAGGTGATAACGCTAATTGCAACGTCTTAAAAAAAAAGAATCTTGTCGGCACTTAGAATACTGCAGAATTTGCTTAACAGGGCTACGGAATTGTTCGAAAATGTTACCGTGGCCACGTAACGCAAAAAGCAACTGAAGAAGAACAGGTGCATTTTATTCAGTATTTAATGATTTCCCTCTTCGAAAAAAAAAACGACAAATATTTGCAAAAACAAGGGTAACATGGACAATTTAGATAGATTCAACAGAAGAGTTTTGGGTACAAGGGCATTTCAGCAAGTAAATCATATTCTGATTTCATGTGTATTAAAAAAAAGTACAATAACATTTCTAGCAATGGCCGCCGCACGAAGGCATCTCACTGCTCCGAGATAGCAACTACTACATACATTGTATATGAACACAGTATAGTATGTACATTGTGAGAACATCCGGGATGCGAATGGGATTGCCTAATTCAAATTTAATCTCCGCAAAACGTATTCGATAACAGAAATAACGGAAATATTAGTAGGCAAGGGTTTTCATTTCGTGAGAGCTTTTCACTTAACTAGGGATCCGGTAAAAAGGGTTTTATTTGCTACTAAACAGATTTGCCTGTGCAATGCGGACTTAAAAAGGATTAATACTATTTTTATGTTAAATTAATTTATAAAGATAAATCTGCAACTGCTATTGTCTCTAAAGCAGTTTTTTTTTGTGAAATAAAAAAATGGAAATGTATAAATCTAACACTACACTACAAATACTCAAATCTGAGTACCTGAGTAGCATTCACTAAAATATATGAAAAATTTATATCATATCTGAGATTCTGTTTTTTTTTTTACTGGTTAAATTTATTTTAAACTAACTTTTGCCCACAGCTTCGCCCGCGTACATAAAAGCATAGCCTATGTCACTCAAGAACAAAGCAGCTTTCTACTGGTGAAAAAATTTTAGCAATCCGACCAGTACTTCCCGAGATTACCACCTAAAAACAAAAAAAAAACAAACCTAACATCTTCATAATATTAGTATATATAGAGTTTAATATTTTAAGTAAAGCTTGAATTATTATTATTCAAATGCACCAACATCATCACATAACATCAAAAAACCCAAGTCTATATTATTTTACAGGTACAGATATTATTTACAGGTACAGTTAGGCAAGATAATTTGAGGACATTTCATGTAGCTTCTGTAACCGAGCTAGGCAATGCCTGTATTACGGTTATCAGTGCCATTTCCCTTAATTTTATAGTACTATAACGGTTCACTAGTGAAAATAAATCTGTTTGTATTTGTTTAGGCTCTAGAAATAAACACCTCTGCATCTGGTACTACGCGAAGAAAGTTGGACACAATTTCTAGCGTCTTCATTTCTCCAGTTTCTTGTACAAAAATTTCAAAACCATACAAAAATTGTTGGGTGTTTATATATCTATATAATAATACCTATATAAATGAAATATAATAATTATTATTTACTTAAGAGATTTTTTATGTACCCATAAATAATCAAGCCAAAGTCATTATTCGATTAAATTCCTTTAAAAACCGCTAAATATTTTTATTTAAATCACGTAATAGGAAAATACAACTTGCTAAACCCCGATTACTTCGCTTGATTGCCAAAAGCCTCTAACGAACCTACCCTTGCATGCCATTCAAAGCCAGAAAATAAAAACTTTTCCGCCTTTTCCTTATATTGATATTGCCTTACCGTTGTTGATTAGAAATGTGCACAATAGAGAATAAAAGACTGAGTTTAACTCATCGTCACAAATGTGATCAATTTTTAACAAAAAAATATAGTCTGAAACTATTTTTTGAGATCGCAAAAACTTTTGTTAAACTTTCTTGAACAACTCTTTTAAAACACTAAACTTCGAAAATAAAATTTAATTTACATAATCATTCGAATAACTGTTAATATCCTAAAAGAATGTTTTTATTCGTTTAGTTTTTCACAATAATGATGGTTAGTTTGGCCGCATGATTCTTCACTCGCGTCACAGTGCGCGTGCAAACGGATCCGCGGTCGGGACTCGACTGAACTCAACCACCCTTACAAGTTAAAGCGTGTTTTCCACTAAATATTTAGTAAACTGCATCAGACAGGTGTTAAGATACGTTGATTGTATAATGCTGCGGAGGTCACGTACTAACTAGCGACAGAAATCTTTCACGGTATCACGATCGCGTTTTTAATTTACGATAGCGCGATAAAGGACGATAACTTTTTTCAAAGCCGAGAAAAACGATACTTTTTATCTTTTCTCGAAGAAAAGAATACCTATCTGTAAGGTTATAAATCTGTTACTTGCTATGCCGCTGATAATATTAACGGTTGAATAATTTCATCGTTGGTACCGTCGGGTGTAGCTCAAAATATGTATCAAATACATTTTATTAATTCTTTGTACTTTATGTTCCATAGCACACAAATTTCAATAATAATTAGCTTTTTAGTATACATTTTTATCACGCAATGTCCTTTACGTTAAAAATATGTTTATTGAACCTACTATAAAAATTTAAGGACCAATTACGTTCAACCCTATGTCGGTTAATGACGTGAAGAAAACTTATCATGAGAACTGTAAATTAATTATTATTGCTTTAATTTATTTTGTAGTCACCGTTGCCACTATAATAACAGCCGCACGAGTCGATCTTCGCGATTAAGTAAGGTATTTTTTTTTTCTTTTTAACACTCTATTTATTTGTTAGTTAATTATAGATAGAATGGGGATAACTATAGATTAGTTACTTTTTAACCGACTTCGAAAAGGAGGAGGTTCTATGTTCGGCTGAATGTATATATTTTTTTTGTTTTTTTTATGTATGTTCGCCGATATCTCGGTCAAATTGTGGACCGATTTTGAAAATTCTTTTTTTGCTTGAAAGGTTATGCTTCCAAGTTGGTCCCATTGAAATATTGTTATAATCTGATTATGAACTTCGAAGATATGGCACAGAACTCCTCATAGGATCACAGCAGAACTGTCGCAACAAGTTAAATTGCTTTGTTTATACGTGTAGTCAATGACTGGCTGAAGGAAAAGGGGGAGGGGATGTATCGAACTGATCTGATGACGAAGCCAGAAGGTAAATTAATGTAATCTAACCGTGTTTGGGATTATTAGAATCGTTATGAGATGCTCTCTGGCTATATCGTATTTAAGTTTGGCTGAGAGGTACTTTTTAGTGGTGGTAGATACCATAACTAAAAAGTGTAAAATAAAAAACGTTTTACAAAAAAAAAAATACAACCGATTTCAATGTTAAATAAACACTGAAAAGTACAAAATAACTTTAATTTCGGAAGTCGGTGTTAAATAACGAAGAGACAACTATTATAGACTTTTTTATACACTTTTTACTCTATTGTCGGGTTACAAATAAATGTTTTTCTTTCTGGCTGAGGTCAAGCTTCGGATGGGTGACATACCATTACCATTATACAACTTACCATTCCGAAAAGTCGCTGTGCCTTGAAAAGCATGTTACTCTGTTAGTCCTGGCTGTCATTTGTAGACCTTTGACAGTAGTTACAGGTAGTTAGAAGCCAGAGAATCTACACTAGTCAAGTCAAAGGGTTTTACCTAATTACTGGGTTGTGAGGTCCTATAGACAATCGTTCCATGTAAAATACTGATAGCCAACTTAACCGATTTAACTAGAAGCCGAGCCCAATATAGGCAGATTGGTAACTATTGGATATGTATTTTTTAAATATTTAAGTCAGCCAATCAATTCCAAAATTCCAGAACATTTCGGCTCTATAGGCAATCCGTTTTGCAAGCATCGTACCTTGCTCTCTACCACTTAAGCTTGGCAATTCTGGTTTTGAAGCTATAACATCAGAAGGGTTCACTCAATGTGTACCGATGACTTTGTGAGAGCCGGGAGAATCTTTTGGTAGCGAAAAACACAGGTCTGCCCCCCTAGCTAAATTACAACCGTTTCGCTTGCGCCGAACGCTTCGAGTTGACCTTGCCGCCAATTCTTTTGTTTTGACCACATGACTGATCGTTAAGACGACGTCATTCCCGTACATTTGAAGCTTTCTAAAAAAATACAAGCGTTAACTATTGCAAATTAGCAACTTGGCTAGGGGTACTGGTCGATGTGACGCTTAGGCGTGGCTTATATCTCAGTACTAAACGTGTTTCAGCTGGAAGGATGAATACCAAAAACTACCGAATAATTTTGGGTAACTATGGCATTCAATGCATTCATAACATAATACATGCAGATATCAGATGGCCTATTATACTATCTACGAAGGTTTGGAGAAGATCACAAACGTATTTGTGATCTTTGCCAATTTCTATAAATAAAACACTTACGTGACAATCTTGACTGAATGACAGGTGAACACAACACACACAGCCAGAAAGTTTACTCCTGAATAATAGATGTCACTTATGTTTCCTTAACTAATTCAAAGGTTCGCTAAAAAAAGATTTGTCAAGGCAACTTCGGCGCGGACAAATGGGGTTTGAAGTGAGTACATAGTAGTTCGGGATAATTATTTACACACAATCACATCACACCTGATGAGCCGTAGTGACCCTATTTACGAGTTGTAGGTCGCGAGTTCAAACCCAGCCAAGTGCATCACTGTGTGTAATTTATTTCATCACCACTGCTCTCAAAACGGTGAAAGAAAACATCGTGAGAAAACTGGCATGTCCAAGTACCAAACATTCGAAGACATGTTACATTCACCAAACCGCATTGGGCCCGCGTGGTGGATTACGGTCCATTCCTTCTCTTACAAAGCAGGCCTGAGTCCCAACAACTTTAAAAGGCTGATTGTGCTATTACGCGGTAACGATGATGCTGAAGAAGACTATAAACAAAAGACGACGACGACGAAAATGACAACGAAAAACAAAGACGTAATAACGAAAAAGAACGACGAAGACGATGTGGCTTTCTGTCTCTGACTGTTTGTCTACTAACTCGGAATAAAACACGCACCTGATTTTAAAACAGTTTTAAATAATAGAGATAAACGAGCAACCTAAACGTACAGCGAGTGCAACCTTACTTTGTTGATACCTCCACGGTCCGGACAAAGGGTTTCGCCCATCATTTAGACCGCGTACACCGAAGGACTAGAACAATTGGCCTGCTGTGGTATTTCCGTCTTATTATAATTTAGGTGTTTCCAAGGCTAGAGCGAATAGGCTCTTTATAAATTGGTGCGTTTCACCATCAATGTTTGTATCATAGGTAGGATCAACAGGTGAGATCGCAGTCAAACACTACTTTACATCAATAAAAAAAAATCTTTCTTTTGTGTATGTATATTTTGCACCCGTGTAAAACCGGGACTAGTGGTGTCTATAACAAACTTTGTACTTAATCATATTTTGAACGGAAAATTTTGTCAACACAATTTATATCAATGCCAAGTGTCCAAATAGCGGATGTTTCAAATATAAGATCAGTTTCTCTAATTGAACCAAATAAGGGTCCCATTTTGCTGACTCGTCTCTGTATTATATTCTCCTAAATTGTTAGGATATATCATTATTTTGTTACATAAGTAGGTACGAGACGCAGCGTTGCGTCTCGTTACTCAATTAATGTCTATCAGGTTCTTCTGTGGATTTTGGAAAATTTTATAATAAAATTCCACTTGAAATTCTCCAATTAAACGAGTCAAAATTTAAAACATGCATTAAACGCACGCTATCTAGGCAAGCATATTATAAATTGGAAGATTATCTACTCGATAAAAATGCTTGGCTAAATGCCGGTCCTGCTCCACAGTCACAGTCATTTTTAGCTACTAATTAGTTGTATTTTTTTATTTTTTTTATTATATATATTGGAAGAGATGCTGCTGGCCCTTTCCTATTGATGTTTTCGGATTATTTTTTTAAATTTTATTTGTTTATTTCAATAGAACTTATGATTTATTACCTGTTACATTTGGAAATAATAGCATTGTATAATGTAGAAGCACTTTTTTTCCAATTTTGTGAATGTGAAGTACTATGGAGCATTTTTATTTGGTTACAACTTGTTTGACACTACGAGCATGGCAGTTGAGAGATTGTCATGCTCACTAAACTGTCTCGCTGATGGTGGCACGTGTTATTGGGTCATTTGGCTCCCTTCAAAATGGTTGAGCTGAGTGGGGCTGATGCACGCGTCATGCTCGTGAACGGGCGCTGTCAGTTGAGACTGGTCATCTCTTAGCTGCCAGTGACTTATTCAATTTCTATTTTTATTGTTACCATTATATTTAAATTTTATTACTTATCTTCATTGTGTTCACATAATAGAAGCAAAAAATAAATATGTAACGAAGATTCATGTAACTCAATAGAGTCTGTCTAAAAAGTCAACCGACTTGGGAAATTATTAGAATTAAATGAAATCTGATGTAGTCAACGCTGGTTCAATAATCAAGGTTGATTAAGGGATAGAGATCATTGTTTACTAACAGAAGAACCTTATGAAAAGTATCGAACATCAGTATTTTTTAAATGATTAAATATTATACAAAATTCCCAAGTCGGTTGACTTATTAGACAGACTAAACGATTTAAAAGTGTCCATGGAGTTTCTTGCACGTTCTTCTCCATAGAGACCTACTCTTTGGAACGTGCAATTTAATTTCACTTGTTTGACTGACCGACATTTTGACAATTCAAAAGTGCCTGTAACTGGTCTATTTGAAATAAACGTTTCTGATTTCTGATTTCTGATATTGAGAAATCATTTACAAAAAGTTTGTACCGTTAAGAAGAAAAAAGTTTTAAATTAATTAAAAAAACATTTTGATGAAGAGAAAATTATAATAATTATATTGACCACTCAAATGCATTCCAAAAACGCAGTCTAATATTCTTCGTTCTATTTCTACACATTCGAAAATTTTCATAATATATCTTTATATGTATAATAATGTTATGACTGGTTATTATAAAAGTTCTGATCCTTAAAGCTTTCCAAAATTCTTCATGAACAAAAAATTTTATCCTATATGCTAATGGAGTTTTATGTCATAAAAGAGTGCCATTTGGGATTACTGCCACTCCAAATTTTATAGGCATTATACAGCCTTTATATTGTACGCTAAATTCTATGTTAATTTCTTAAAACAAAATATTTTGCGTTAAGAAATTTGTGGCTTCAATTCAACCGTTAATTATTTCCATGAATTTCTTTTGACTATTATTTTTTATTGATTATTTCTGGGTAATTTTCTCAATCGAATTTGAATACATGTGACATTCACTAACCCACACTGGGCCCGCGTGGTGAATTACAGCCCATTCTCTCTCCTAGAGAGGAGGGCTGAGGCCTGAAGAGAGAAGAATGGAGGCTTTTTAATGTTCCCACTGCTGGGAGCAATGGGAACATTAAAAGGCTGATTATGCTATGCTTATTATGCTATATTTTTCTCAAACTATCTATGAAAGAAGAAAGAAGAAAGAAGAAAGAAGAAAGAAAGAAAGAAAGGAAGAAAGAAAGGAAGAAAGAAAGGAAGAAAGAAAGAAAGAAAGACAGAAAGAAAGAAAGAAAACATGTTTATTCTGCCCGAATAGGTGTGCTATTGATTTCTGCGGTTCTAACTTCGCAGCGCAACAGCTTTTGCTCGCAGCTCCGCCCGCGTATATAAAATATGGTCTATGTGACTCAGGAATAAAGCAGCTTTCTATCAGAGAAAAACGATGTAAAATTCTTATTCAATTCAAAGTTTTCTACTGATAAAGCATTATGATCTATAGATTATGATAAAATATAATTGCCTATCATCATAATCTACAAACAAATTTTCTTTTGTCAAATATCTGGTATTAGATTGCTACATTATTATAACTAAATAGCCCATCTGCAGCATTAAGAGTTATAAATTATGGCGATCCCAAACAGAGAATTGAAAGATAATCTCGTCGTTAAACCAATGAAATAATGGAGCCATATACATCGAGATTAATGTTCGCAGTTCGCTACGATTTGAACAATTATAATGATGGATTGTTTTGGTCGAAAGCCACATCAAATTTGATACACATTGAATTTGTATTAAAGCAATCGGAGTTAGGCAACAATAAAACTGTAACTAAAGTAGGATCATAGTTAATTTCAAATTAGAGACTACGCAATTCAGCAATGCTTTATAAATAATCCTGTTTCCCTTCTGTTTCATAATATTATCTGCAACGTTTTATTTGCTTCTATTAGAAGAATAAAACTCCCAATTTGTAATCAGCTCGACGGGTTCTTTTTTTTGTTCGTGCTTTTATTGGCATGAAAGCCCATTATTCAATAGAACTTTTAGCCTAACTGATGAAATTGTCAAAGCTTTGATTGTTTGATTAGGTAGATACAAGATTTATGTGAACCCTGCATTACACATTATTTACACACTGTCTAACAAACTCGCCGCAATATGCCCCGCGTATGTGGGGGCACGCCTCACCCGGCTTTGTATAAAAAGACAAATATTTATTCAGAATGTAAGTGTGCAATTTCCCGCAAAAGGGCCGCGTCCTCGGGTGTGAGTATAAAATCTAAATTAGGACTATTCAGGCGTCGAGAAGCGAGTTATTTGGAAAGTTTAGAATTAATAGTACTTGCTCAGTGGTCTTGCGGTAATGTTTTATGTGCAGCCAAACGCTCGACTTTACAAATGGAAAATATCTTGGCACGCCTTAGCGCTACAAATTACTGTTATCCTCACATTTCGGTTTCCGCTCCGTAGCCTTACAATGGGGGCTATATTTCAATGCCTTACTTAAATCGAAACAAGGAAAACCTCAGCCCGTTAGGTTTTTCAATATGAAAGGCTTCGGACTAATTACGTTATGTAATATAAGTGAGTCTTGCAATATGCTTTCTTCAGCTGGTTAGGATTAAATGACACTTCTGTAATTTGTTTCAGCTTCCGCGTCCCAACACAAAGGGGGAGAGCCTTATAATAAGTTAGATGACTTTTGTTTGTTGTGCACTTGTTTTTAGGTGCTTTTAGATACCTAATAAGATTATTTTGATGGAGATAAATAAAAACCAGCCGGATGGGATTAACAAAAATGACGGACTTTTATACAATATAATTTTTCTTTAATTTCCAATTTATCGCCTCAGTGGAAAAGATTTTCCATCATTCTTCCTTATTGTTCACCTTTATTTTTAATGAACACTTCAGTAAAAGGAGATTGCCCACAGACGGACTTTGTGACACCTCGTTTTTTTAAGGCGGTTTCCCTTTTCAGAAATTCCCTGCGTTCCTAATCATTATGTTTTACAAATGAATGTCATAAATCATTTATTCCTTTGCAAATATGGTCAATTGGTACTTGGTACATAAGTAGTAGTGCTGCCTTATATGTCATATTGTATTGATTTATGTATTTTTTTTATTAACTTTATTAGATCAAGTACCTACATCCTTCAAAGAAGTCTTTTAACAATATTTCAATTTATTAATTAAAATCGATGAATTGGTTTCGATATTTAGTCAAGTATCGTTTCATTGTTTCTAGACCTACTTACCATTCCATTCCATTCTGTGTTCGAATGGCGTAATCTAGTGCGAAGTACATATATATCGATAAGAGATTATATCACGATGAATGGAAACTATCACAAAATTTTGGAAATAATAGTCCAACTTACTACTTGTCTTTTTTTTTTTTCAAAAACATATAAACGATTTTGCTTTAATTTTGTGTTTTTTATTATCTCAATCAATAAAGTCTATAAATAAAAAATATGAGCCGGACCTACAACCAACCATTTGCCTGCAAAATTCAGTTAAAGTAAATGATATAAAAATTTTGGTGCTATCCCTAATAATATGGCCACCTACTGTATACGACTGCTATTTTTCAAAACTTCGAAGTCACCTAAAAATTGGTAATCTTTAAACAGGATTATTTGTCAAACACTGGCAACCTCTGAGGACTATGTTAGTAACATCATAAACAACAACTTTTGTTCTATGACTTTAAAAAAATATCATATTTTAGTACACCAGATTTTCATACAAAAATAAAAATATTTAAATTGAACGTTCTAAATATTACGAAATCTATGCGAAGCTACCGATATTAGTACAATAACGGGAAGGGAGTGGGGATCGGGTGGCGGGGGTTTCTTGATGCACTTACGTCACACCGTGGGTAGGTATAGCAAAATACAAAATTGATGTGTGTTAAAGTTGTTGTTTATGATATTAGTAATACAGTCCTGTAAGGTTGTTAGTATTTTACAAATAACCTTGTATACTCGGATTACATACATAATTATTAAATCAGAAAAAAGCAGAAAAATGAAACGTTTTTAACAACCGTACAAAGCTGGGGCAATTTGCCAGTAAACAATATACCCGAAAAGTTTTTAACTTTATTTAAAGTAATACGCACAACATCGATATTAAAAATCAACTAAAAAATTATACCTGACAAGCAACAGATGTCTACATAATTTTTCCAATCAATGGCACTTACTCGTACCATTTCATGTAATCGTATCGTGCTGTTTGTTTGATGTCGAGTTGAATCCTATTCCTCCGTATTTATTTACTAATGTTTCCTAACAATTTGATAAATTACTTTCCTCAAGTGGTTTTGTTGTGAGATATCGGACTCATGTTTTATTGTTTAGCGAGCGATTTACTCATGAAACACTAGTACAGATCGCGCGGTGAATTAAGATCGCTCGGAGAAAGTAGTGGGGGCTATCGGCGCATGTCTACAATTGCGCACAGAAATTCTTAGTATGTTAGGATTTTATTTTTAATTTCGTATGTTTGAACCTTAGTAACATAACTTATAATAAAACTAGTTTTTGCTTGTAATTTATCTTGTAAGTAGGTAAATACAGAAAAATTAAAATTTTTAAAATTAAAATAAAATAAAATAATTTCGTTAGTTTCTTTCTTAACGTAACAATTCACGTCGTAAACCATTTTTCTGGCTTGCCGTTTTAAAACTTTATTTTTATCCATTTTTTTTTTACCACTACGTATTACTAGAGTCCGTCTAATGAAAGCGTGACCTGAGAAAAGGAGGTTACAACCAAAAATTTCGAATGTGGTATTATTGAAATAGTAGGAGAAAAAAGTTTTGATACTAGAGTATTTTTGGTATTTATGACAATTTTAGAATAGTTGTACAAGAACTTAAATCCTAGTCAAAAACATGTGTGTAGACTTAATTATTTAGTGGGTGTATGGTAAATGTCAATAACACACAAAATGTTAGATAGTATTCCAAATTATTTTATTTTATCTGATCTCTCAAATGTCGCTATATAATATTTAAATAATATTCTTTATTTTTCATTTGGCGTTCTGGCAAGAATACCAAGTACACAACACCGTGATAGTCAAATAAAATAGTCAACATGATTTCAACTTCATCACGTCTCGCCAACACTATTAATGTGTTTCAAGATTGTTGGGTTGGAATCGATTTAGCATAGAGAAAATTCAGATCTTTTGGGATTAGTCAAGTGGGAACATGTTTTATACTCCAGTGATTGTTTCAAATGATACGGATCGACTCGTAAGACACAAAAAGTTCAGCAGCTGCTGCAGCAGCATCTCTCTCAAACTTGAACTAGGATTTTCGCGATTTTAACTTCAGTTGCAGACTTTCATGCACTACCAGACAGAGTGAGGCAAATCTTTCATTACATTTCAACTGCTTTTGAACGCATTCTACCACTCACTAGCATGTGTTTTTGATTAAGTCGATTCACCAAAAGCCTTCTTTGTTCGATGTTTTTGTCCATTATGAAATTCGCAATATGTCAGATTATCTAAAAATATAAGAAAAAAAATCATTATATCCTTAATATAACTATCTAATAATATTAGTCGACATAGATCAAGATTATAACGTCATACTAACTTAAAAATCAGAAATCGTATGTAAACAATGTTGGTTTTCATTGAAAACACCTTCTTTCTCTTCTTGTTTTTTTTGAACTTATTAACCATAGTGTGTAGCAGTTTTTGCACGTTACTGTTTATTGTTTTTCCCACAATTAAGCAATTATTCTTGAAAAATAAACATAGTTTCCAAAAACTGACAATTGCAACCATAGACTTTGACGTGATTTTTTTCGGCAAAACAATGTTGCCAATTTAATTTATAAAATAAACTCCAGGTTACGCTTTCAGTAGACGCACTCTAATACGATAATACAAGCTGTACGCAACAGTACCCAAGTACAACAGTATTCAATGAGACGCGTGAACGCAACGCGGGAATTGAAGAGCAGCTGATCTACCAATGACGTGTCGCCGTCGGCGTACACCCGCCCGCACGTCGCCAAATAGACCTTAGAATTGAATACTGCGCATGCCCCTTCCACTTTTGCCGAGCGATCTTAATTCACCGCGCGACCTGTAGTCGATATCGACCAAACCGGTGTATTTATTGTTTTATTTGTTTCGCGCCTAGTCTTCTGTAGAGTGAATGTCAACCCTTACGTTGTTAACACCTCTACGGTCCGGACTAAGCGTTTCATCTCGTCGTTTATATTCCGCACATCGAAGGATTGGAGCAATTTGGTTGCAGCGGTCTTCCCGTCCATTATTTATAATTTAGGTGTCTTCAAGGCTCTTAATAAACTAGTGCGATTCACCATCAACGACTGCGTCACTGTTTACCGTCAGGTGAGATCACAATTAAGCACTAGTTTATACTCGTATCATATAATTACAGCAACCTAAAATATGATACATATTTCTCTTCAAGCATTCAAATTTAAAGATGATCAGGCTGTTGATGAAGATGATTATGATTGATTTTAAAATGCATCTAAACTTGGCATTGGATTGGATTTCAACCCTTTTTTAGGCGAACAATTAGCCGATAGGAACTTGGCCCCCTTTTTAACAGGTATGTTTTTAGTGGGATTTCAATACTTTTTTTTCAAGAAATCGTACCTATTTTTTTCTTTTTGTACCACGCCCGCGTCCATTGTTAACCTTAGATCGTATTCTCATTGCTGGTTCATAAATATTTTATTAAAGATTTGATATTCGATTAAGCCAACTCATGCTTGACCGATTTCTTAAATTTCTTATGACATATTTTATACTCCCTCTCACCTTCCTTACGTCCTCCTCTTCGTATTCTCATATCACTGGTTCATAAATATTAGATTGAACCAACTCACGCTTGACGGACTTCTTAAATTTCTTAATTTTTTGTTAATCTACATTTAACACACGATCTGTGTGCCAAATTTCATAACGCTAGGACAATTGGAAGTAACCTAGAGGTTTTGATTACCGGTCAGTGAGTCAGTGCCAAAATTAGCTATATTCGCAGGGTCATATTTCAGGATCTACTGAAGCTATATCTATGAAATTTGGCATACTGCTTTAGTACTAGTATATGATAACGTAGGTACAATTTTATCTCTGTACTTGCAATAGGCACTGAGCTACAGGAGGGTCAAAAGTGGGTCGAAACGGTTCGTGTAAATAGTGCACGGCATGCGCGCGGCCTGTTGCTGGAACTTGGCCTACGCACGGCCGTGCGCTTAGATTTTAAAGTGACCGTCAGGTGTCACTAGCATTTTAATTAAAGTTTTAACATTTTACCAAAACTCTTTCTTGATCTTGTTTTGACAGTGTTGACGTGCTCTCATCTTTATCTGACACTAACCTTAATTAAGTTTGTATGATGGAAATACTTTGAATCTTTATGATAAGTACAAGCTCTGGCACGTGTAACTCAACAGGTAACCTTCAATTTGTAACCTTTTCTTTTGTTCTTTTATTATAATTTAGTAACGCATGCGTGCAAGACTACCCTCCACTTGGCTGACGACGGTCTAAAGAGACCTTAAACAAAATGAAAACAATCCAAAATAACTAGGATAAAATCTGGTCAGAAGAAGAGTAACTAACTATTAAACTATCTACCTAGCCTTTGTCGAAGGACAAGCTCAACCGTTTGCCGATAAAAAAGGGGTCTTTAAGTCGAGAGTGAATAGGTTACTTCTAGGCAAGCGTGCTCCATCGTCGGCCACATCATCACTTACCATCAGGTGAGATAGTGGTCAAACGCGAGCCTATCAATAATCTTGAATCTCAAAAAAAACTTATAAAGCATGCCAATAATCATTTTATTAAGAAAAAAAAAACAATAAAGGCTGTTTTTTTAATCACTAACAAGAATAGACCATAAAATAGGATATGGCAGTATATTTACATAAAGACATTTGCGGATGATTGGCTGAAGAAAGCCCACACATGCAGAAAGATTTTTTTTTATCTGTTACAAACTAGTACTTGACTGCGATCCCGCCTGATGGTAAGCAGTGATGCAGTCGTTGATGGTGAGGCGCACTTGTTTATTAAGAGCCTATTCACTCTAGCCTTAAAGACACCCAAATTATAATCAGACGGAAAGATCGCAGCAGGCAAACTGTTCCAGTCCTTTGATGTACGCGGTATAAATGACGAGGCGAAACGCTTAGTCCGGACCGTAGGTGTTTCAACAACGTAAGTGTGGATACTTGCCGTGCGTTGGTTTGTCCGATGGTAGAAATGAGATGGCGGAATCAAGTCATGCAATTCCTGCGCACACTCTCCAAAATGCAATCTGTAAAACACCGAAAGGCTGGCTACCCTACGCCTGCTTTGAAGATTGGACTTAACCAAATCTGGATCACCAATCAGTCTCTTCGCACGCCTTTCCATCGAGTCCAAAGCTGCCAGGTGGCACTTTGCAGCACCAGCCCATATGTGGCTGCAGTACTCCATACACGATCGGACCTGTGCTTTGTATAACATTAAAAGCTGTCCCGGTGTGAAGTACCGCCGGACTTTTGCAAGAACGCCTAGTTTTCTAGCAGCTGCTTTGGCTTTGGGCTCAATGAACCGCCCAAAATTGAGGTCGGAAGAAATTTCGACACCCAAGAGCTGAAGGCGGTCGGTACAATCCAATGATACATTCTGAACAGTAGGAGCCGAAGTGAACGGGTTCCTTTTGGCAGTGAACAGACACGCCTGTGTTTTGGCGGCGTTGAATCCCACCAGATTGGTTTCGCCCCACTTGGAGACTGCCTGAAGTGAGATATTCGTACGCTCTACCATAGTCTCTCGTTCAGACCGGATTTGCTCTTTACTAGCCCGAGCACCTAGCAGGTATCTCTCCACAACTGTGCTATCATCTGCATACCCATAGATACCGGGCATCAGCAGATCATTAATATGCAGCAGGAAAAGAGTTGCAGAGAGAACTGACCCCTGAGGAACTCCGGCATTAGTCGTCATGGGCTCTGATGAGCATCCATCGACAACAACTCGAAGAGACCGTTCTCTCAGGAAGTCTTTTACCCAGTTAATCAGACCAGGGGAGATGCCGTATGCTGGAAGCTTACTCAAGAGGCTAGCATGCCATACCCTGTCGAAGGCCTTCGAGACGTCTAAAGAGACAGCAATTGCTTCCCCATTCTTCTCAAGAGCCTCGCCCCACAAGTGGGTGGCATACACTAGTAGGTCCCCAGTAGATCGATTTCGGCGAAACCCGTACTTTCGGTCACTGAGGAGATCGTTACCTTCTAGGTATGCCATGAGGCCCGAGTTCAATACACGCTCTATAATCTTGCAGAGTATGGAGGTTACCGAAATCGGCCGAAGATAGAAATAGTATAGTAGAAGGTTGATTGATTAAAACATGTTTCAGTATCTTAAGGCGAAAGTCTATGACCTGTGCGTGTTGCCAGTGATGACATATTGGCTTCGAAACCTGTTCCCTTACAATGGGTCTCATCAGAAAGCTTAACGTCACTCAAAGGGCAATGGAAAGGGCTATGCTCGGAGTTTCTTTGTGTGATCACATCAGAAAAAGGAGATATCCGCAGGACAACCAAAGTTACAGCCATAGCCCAAAGAATCGCCAAACTTAAGTTTCAGTGGGCAGCCCCCCTAGCCAAGTTACAATCGAATTCCGTTCTCTAATCGGTAACGCCTCGGTGACAGCAATTGTAGAAAACGATAAGTTGGTAGCCATGTTGACGCGCCTGAGTCGGCCGCTCGTTCTACAATGTAGCGTTTGTATAACAAAGGATGTAGCGTTAAATATTGTAGAAACGATTTTGAACGATGTGAACTTGGCTACGAATTGTCTATTCGTTTGTTCTGACCACGCGACTTGTCGTTGAGATGACGTCATTCCGATACGTTTCAACACTTTTCGACAGCGTTAACGATTGCAGAATAACAACTTGGCTAAGCGTGCAGGACACATTGTTCGTAGAACGAATGGTCGATGGGACCGCAAGGTTCTAGAGTGCCTCCCACAAGTTAGACCGGTGAGGAGAATCGCGGGAATGCGGTCGATGTAGTAGAGGATACGATTAAGAATGACCTTCAGCGGTCTGTTTATTGGATTAAACGTATTTTATGACAAATCTAGTATTTTAAATAACATAACGCGGGTGGGTTGCCTAAGAAATTCTTGGCCAAACTATTTTGGAAAAAAGCACCGGTGTGTTTAACGAATTTTAATACTAACCGAAAGTATGAAGCCTATGGAACATAAAAAAGTTGGGTTGCCTATTTGTTTCCTGGCATAAATATGGGTGTCAGGTATGAACAGGTATGTCAATACTAGTTATCTTCACCCACTTGTTTAATAATAAATTATGTTTAATATATATCAAAATAAACGCTGTTTCATTACGAATACGATGATATAGGGTTGTCTCTCAAAAAATCTGGCATGAATAACGGTTGTCGAGTTTTGAAAAGTGTTTTGATGCGAATGGAAACTTGTGACAAAGTGGTCCGAGCCAAGTATCCCGTGCGTTTGTATTTTTCAACCGAATTCAAAAAAAGGAGGAGATTCTCAATCCGATGACCTGGTGAGAAATGCGGGAATCTTTTGGATCCAAGAGGCACAGGACCAGTTATTATGGTGACAGCCGTCACTATAATTCCGGTTCCTTCCGGTTGGGGGAAGTTTATGCCTACCTGAAAGTGGATACCTTTTGGCTGAAATGATGTTGATGATGATTAAAACATGTAGTTACAAACAAGCAGTAAAACTAATTAAGATCATTCGGATTGTTGGAACTCGAAACGCGAACGCAAAAAGCGTTCACGCATCTATTGTCTTACTATTGTGTGATGTGTCTCAAATTAAAGGTATCTGAAAGGTTAATATTAAATTGACAGCTGAATGCTTCGCCGAAAATGCGAAGGCGTTACGGAAATCTGTCGACTGTAATTTGTCCAATATCAATATTAAACAGAATATTTTGTTGGGAAATTCTGTCGGAATTAGGCTAATATTAATTTTATTCACAAAATTGGCTGGTTTTGAAATTGATCGACCAGTTACGGACTGAAACAGCTGGGAGCAAGGTAGATAACCCTTCTGTTTTTTGGTATAAGAAATCATCAAATCTCGCACACTGGGTGGAATGAGCGGGAGTGTTAGATTTTTACTAACTGAAGCCTACCAGTGCTCATTCGGTTACCCTTCTCATTCTATGATCATGACCATGTTGACATCTATATCTACATCATAACGTGCCGTCGACTCGGACCTGATCCTTACCAGACGGCAAGCTACTCACTACTCGCCGTCTGCAAACCCGCTCCTAAAAAAAAAAGAAAAAAATAATAATAGATCTGCGATATTATAGAAAATACATAATAGCAAAATTAAAAATTGTAATAAACTCCCGACGCATTAAATCTATAAAAAGTAAAAGAACAATCAAGACGAGTCTAATGAGACCAGACTTGGCGTGTTTACTAGTAGGCATTCCAGGGTTCTCTTAGCTACCTCCCAGTTCTAACATTAGGTCCTCGTCATCATGAAAAATATTTAGAACTGGTTAAGACAAATCTAATGAGCCTAAGCTCGACAGATTTACTAGTAAGCATTTCAAGGTTCCATCAGTCACTTCCCAGTTCTGGCATCAGGTCTTCATCATCAGGTTCTTGTCGTCATGTGAAACGAACTATTTTTAAGATGAGCTTAAATAAACCGAAACTGGATAGGCTTATTAATAGGCATTCCAAGGATACGTCTCTTACCCTTGACCTCCATCATCAGACCAGCTCGATTGCGTCGGCATGTAGGTACATGAATATTTCAAATATTAGGTCACATATATGTGTTTATTAGTAAACTATATATCCATTAAATGTTTAAGATCCCTGCCACAGTCAACAAACGAGCTGCTGACCTTGAACACCTGAACAGATCTTCATAAATTGTATCTAAGAACAATCTCGATAACTTCAGCTTTTAAATGAAAAAAACCGCATCAAAATCGGTCCATTCGCTGAGGAGCTACGATGCCACAGACAGACACACAGATACACAGACACTTAGACACCTCAAACTTATAACACTCCGTTTTTTCGTCGAGGGATAAAAACACAAAGCCACCAATAAATACTTAATTTCGGAAAAAGAATAACGTACCTTTAAGAGGCTGCTTTTCCACTCGCCTATCGTCAACACTGAGCATGGTTTAAAAACTTATTACTTCGTCTTACACAATCCAACGCGATGTTTGATGAAAAGGCAACGTGAAAAAAGAGAGATAACGCCTGAAAACTCTGTTAGCATTATTAAAAAAATATTCGAGCAATTCCGTGATTTACTCGAATATTTTACAAAACTGGTTCACGGACAACATTTTTTGAAAAAATATGTCCTCTTTTAAAATCTTTGTAAAATTTGTAAGGCTTCTATAGTTATACTTTTTTGACTTTTTAAATTTTTGAGTAAATTATTAAGTGTCAAAGTTCATGCAAAAAAGCAGATTTTCAGAGGTTTACTGGGTTAGTTTTACACTTTATAAATTGATTTCAATAGAAGCCTAGATAATATCCCCAAGATAAAGTGTTTCCAAAATATCTGATGAAAAATGTACATACGAGAAATCCTATACCCTTATGATAGAAAAAGTTCAAAAGAAGCATTTTTAAGGTATTTCTACAAATGTAGGTTTGGTTACTATCCATATTTGTATCCAACCAAGTTTCTGTTAGGTTGTTTGGGTTTTACTTCGCTCCAGGGTTAGACAAGCCTTTGATCAGTTTGTAACTGCCTGCAAGATCATACACGGAACAATCGAGTCGCTTAGTTTGCACGGGGAGCTGTGTAAAATTTTTGTCCCTGATAACTATTGCAGGGCAAGACGGCATAAATTTTATTTCGCGCCGACACTGAAATGTAATTTTATTATTTTACATTGTAGTATATATCCTTCTTGGGCTAAACAAGCGAAGTTTAGATTTTTAAAAAGAATATTTAGCAAAATAGGCTGGTAACCCCATTCAGAAGTCACTTATTTTTTTCGCGGGTAAAATAACGCGAGTAAAAAATTTTCTCCTGCCTAGTTATGCTTTTAAAATGCATAAAATAGTATTTCTTTAGCAAATTAACAAAATCCAAAGTGATACATCCAATTACCCACTAAAAATACGTGAAACAGTACCTTTTTTTAGCAAAATTAACAAAATTCAAAGTGATACAACTACAAAGTGTTTTGTAAATTAACGGATTTCAACGCTGAAGTCTGTCGAAGCCTGGAATCTACATTCACACAGGACGAAGAATGCCACGATAAACACATCAAGGAAGGAGTAGAATTTTTCCGATATCTAGACTAGTTGGATTTATACCCTGAAACTTTCCACAGCTCAAGGCGTGAGAAAGGCCACCTGAAACTGGTCACCGAGGACGCGATCCTCACTGTGCCTGTTCCAAGCACTAGGTGATCATAGTGAACACTGCAGTTAAGACTTGCGAGTTGAAACCTTGTTCAATCTCCAATCAGGGTACGAGATACCATTAGCGACGTCATATTCACGCGCTAAACTGATTGTGACCTACCAGATAGTATGCGATACTCTTAGCGGCGTCATTTTCACGTTGCTACTCTGGTATGAATCCGTCATAACAGGTGAGTCCCATGCTTTAATCTAAAGAACGGAAATAGGGAAAAAAGACTAAGTTTGGCGTGCTCCTACTTTATCAGTACCTATAAAGGCCTCGAGAAGGCCAAGTTCAAAATTACCTTTCTGTGTACAAAACAGTACACCACTTATGTGTAGATCGCGACAAAACATTTAACTCTTAGTGAATACGAGATATTCCAAACCACTATGAGGTGGTAAATTGCACACTGTCTGTTATTCAAATCATAAGCTTTTCTAAGCATAAAATGCTAATGAATACGAGATATTCCAAACCACTATGAGGTGGTAAGCTGCACACTGTCCGTCATTTAAATCATAAACTTTTCTAAGCATAAAATGCTAATGAGTACGAGATATTCCAAACCACTATGAGGTGGTAAGCTGCACACTGTCTGTAATTTAAATCATAAAGTCTTCTAAGCATAAAATGCTAAGGAATACGAGATATTCAAAATGATCATAAGTTATGCCGCTGTACCTAGCTGTATCTAGTTGTTGGACTAGAAGCCAACCCAAAACCACTGAGAGAAGGCAGAATAATTGACATCCTTACCAAGTATGTCTGCAACGCTGATGGAAAACACCGCCACAGTGTGGATAAGCTAAGTGCAAGATGCTTGCAGTATACCACCCCAGCACTGTTATGAGTTAATTGTTAAATTAACTAAAACATAAAAGATACATGTGGCGTAGCGGTAACCTGTCACTATGTATCATCTTATATCAGTACCTACATTGATAGCAAATAAATATATTTGAATTAGATCAATTATCAAAACTGAGTTAAGTCAAACAGTACTAAAGGCTATTCAGTAGAAAATATATTTTTTCTCGATGGCTATGTTGTGCACTGACCACGGAGTATGCGATGCTGACAATAATATTACTTATGCACTAAGTAACTTAACTATTTCATCAACAATCTACAAAGGGTATGCTTACCAATAGCAAATAACACTATACAACAACAAATACCATTAAGTTTTACATGACCCCATACAATAGAATCTATGGAAAATCTTGATATAATTTAAATGAATTAAATTCATAGATACAGCACATCACTCCACACATTTAGTACTTAATTTTATGGCAAAACCTTGCTCAAAGAGCATGCACCTCTTATGGAACCAAACCATTGCAAGCTAAGTCCTCTGTGGACACCAACAGCAATTCTGAGTAAAATTACAAGCTTCCAAAGTTTCAATAGTATAGAATAATTATATATTCAATATAATAATATATTTAATATGTAGTAATAGTATATTCAATACCCCAGCACCTCAGAATACTTGATGTATGACAGCAATACTACAACTGGTGTGGTCAACCGCTGGACTAAGCGGTTTGAGGAATTGCTTACCACTGGAAACAGAAGCGTATGTATATATGACAAAACCATCTGCTCCACCTACTCATAATTACACAAGGGAGTAAGTCAGCAACAAGCTTATAATGGAATACAACAACAAAATATTGAAATATACTTTGATATATTTTTAAATAGTTGTTAGAACAACTATTATTAACGTGACGTTTAAATCAGTCAATAAAGTGAAAATTCATTATAAATGAATGTCAAATTGCACAAGCAATGCACGCCTGAAATTTACAATTAAAGTGCTATTAATCTGACTACCTAAACACAAAATCTTTTGCAAATATATGGTTGGTGCTCCTAATAAATAAATAAATAAATAGACACCCTATCAACATATTATGTTGAAATAAATAGGGATAACTTTGTTGTTATAAAACAGTAATAACAAAATTCAGATTCAATTTGATCTGCACCTGTATAATATTTCCAGAATTAATTTGTCATAAATTGGCAATATCTTCTGTGATTAAAACAAGTTTAATATAATATGGAAGGAAATTATCCTATTATCAATAATACCTAAGAACAACTTTCTCATGACTAGACAACTTGATCACAGAAACACTACTTCTGATGCATTCCATTAAGAACTCTCATACCCAAAACACAAAACACAATAGGTGCATAGCACAACAACTTCATGATTCACTTCTATGGCAAAAATTCACTGTTTTCCTGCAAGGATAACTGTGAGTTAGGTAAGTATAATTATTGCAGCTTTTGGGCTACTAAAACTAGTCGCGGGTGGGTAATTACATTTTAGTGTCGGCGCTCATAAAATAAAAATCAAGACTTCGCTTAACAGGTAAGCTCGTTTGATTCCCAATTATTTGTAGTGCCACGTTGCCGCACGGTTGCACAACGTATGTTACCTATTCCGCGAATTTTAATCGAACTCAACGCTCTTGACTCAACGCTCCTTGAATCCAGTCAGTTCAATGAGACAAGACAATCTCTTAGGACGAAAAGTGACTTAAAAATTCTGGTATTTAACATAATAATCATGTAGATAAGAATTTCCCTACTTGTAGACTAAGTATTCCGTACAGTTGGTACTTTTGCAACAACAACAAACACCCGAGCTCGTACACCCGAGCGGCATGTCGCCAACGGCAGAGGTAACTGTCGACGGTAGTCGTCGACCTACAGTGACACTTGACACACACGACAGCTGCCACTGAACTTCAAAATTGAAATCAGCTACCGCCAACGTGTCGACGACTGCCGTCGCCGCGCCGCCCCTTGTCGACAGCTGTAGTTACCTCTTCCGTTAGCAACATATCGCTCGTGTGTATGAGCTTTAAAGCAACCAACAACATATTTAATAAAAACCATTATTATTTCGAGTTGACAAATGACGTGTATCGTCTGTCTAAAAAGTCAACCGACTTGGGAAATTAGTATAATATTTAATCATTTAAAAAATACTTATATTCGATCCATTTCATAAAGTTCTTCCATTAGTAAACAATGATCAAGATCTCTTATTCAACCTTGATTATTGAACCAGCGTTGACTACATCAGATTTCATTTAATTCTTATAATTTCCCAAGTCGGTTGAATTTTTAGACAGACTCTAGGCATAACTTGGCACCTCTACAAAATTTTCCACCGACTAATACCGTTCCGTAACACTCTTATTCAGGAAATTTCACAATCAGGTTGCTAAATGTGGTGTGACGGATGTCACTTCCTATCGTATTTGTAAAACCAACGGCTGCATATTATTTAAGAGCAGTAAACAATGTGGATAAATTTAATGTATTTTCTTGTCCCCTTTTTTTTTTTTTATGGTGGGAAAAAATCATGCATTGACATCCCCCGCCCTTGGGCGGAGCGGGAGATAGTGTCAGACTCTTACTGACTAAAAGACCCACCCCGTTCCTTCTAGCCTTCATACCGGGGCTCGAGGGCCCTTTCGGATAACCCTGGCCCCAGTAGGCTTCGACCCGGCTGGGTCCCTGCTGTTGCTGACAACTCCTTGAGGCGCGCGGGAACAGTGTGCGCCGTCGACGACTTGGGCTTGGTCCGGACAGTTACCGGACGGCCGGACAGTGACCATTGCTCACTGTCCGCAAGCCCGCGTCTACGTTGGCCGGAAATCGGGATCAGAATACCGGCGACGGCGGCGGCGATAACGCCATTGCCTGATGCGTTCGGCCTCTTTGCGAGCATTACTGCTTCGCAGAAGTCGGCGACCGCCTGCCACTCCTCCTCGCTCCGGACCATGGCCTCAACCAAGGCCCGGCGCGAGAGGTCTCTGCCGCCGATCGCCCCCACGAGGGCACGGCGATGCTCCGCCCAAGCAGGGCACACCTCGACTGTGTGCTCCACCGTGTCCTCCGGGCGTTCCGCACAGTGGCGACACCCGGGCGTCACCTCCGCATGAATCCCGTGCAGGAAACTCCCGAACGAACCATGTCCGGTGAGTACCTGCGTCATGCGGAAGGTAAGGACGCCGTGAGGTCTTTCCAGCCACGCCTCAAAGAGGGGACTTACCGCCATGATTGTGGCGTGCCCAGCACTGGGTTGCGATAGTCGTTGACGCCATTTCACCATGAGATCCCGCCGGAGCTCTGTCCGCCATGCCGTGACCTGTCGCGGCAGCGGACTTTCACCCCGGCGTTGCATCTCCACGCGCATATCGTGCATGTGTGCAAGGACTGTTGCCTCCAGATCCCACGGTGGTAGGCCAGCCAGAAGGCTCGCCGCTTCGCGGGAGACCGTGCAGTATCCCCGCACCATCCTTATCGCCATGACCCTCTGACAGGCGTTCAGTATGGCCGCCGGTTGCTTTTTCAGCGACGGCGCCCACACCGGCGCCCCGTAGAGGGCCATGGACCGAACGATCCCCGCGTAGAGCCTCCGGCAGGAGGCCTCTGGACCCCCAAGGTTGGGCAGGAGCCGCTTGAGCGCAGCCCCAGCCCGGTTGAGTTTGGGAGCCAGACGTCGGAAATGCTCCACGTAATTCCACCGGCTGTCGAGGACGAGTCCCAGGTACTTCATCGTCGACCCGACACCGATGTGAACTCCTCCTACCGTTAGTAGGGAACTCATTGGCGGCGCGTTCCGAGAGCGGCGACCGTGAAAGCACATCGCCTCGGACTTGTGAAGCGCCACCTCGAGTCCCAACTCCTGGATCCTATCAACGACCATCGCAACTCCGCGTGTCGCTAGAGCGACCGCCGCCTGGTTCGACTCTCCCTGCGCTAGAACCAGCGTGTCGTCTACGTAGCAAACCACGCTGACCCCGTCAGGGAAGTCGCCGCGCAGCACGTAGTCGTACCCGATGTTCCACAAGGGTGGCCCTAGTACCGACCCCTGCGGAACACCGCACGACATCTCTCGACGTTTCCAGTCTCCCTGGTGACCGAGGTAGACTATAAGTCTCTCCGACAGATAGGCCTCGACCACTCGACGGGGGCACCCGGTGGTACCGGAGTGCCCTTCGGATCGTACTCCAGGGCAGGGAATTGAAGGCGTTGGCAAAGTCCAAGAACACTGCCACGACACACCTGCCCCGGGACACCGCAGCTCCCGTCGTGAGGGCTCGCACGCGCATGATGGCGTCCACCGTAGAGCGCATCCTGCGAAAGCCGAACTGTCCGTCCGAAAGGTCCGGCCCCACCCGTGTTAGGCGCCCGACGAGGCGGTTTGCAATGACTCTCTCAAAGAGCTTGCCCACCTCGTCGAGCAGCACAATGGGCCGGTACGCGGACGGAGAGTCCGCAGGGCGCCCTGGCTTCGCTATGAGGACCAGTTTCCCCGTCTTCCAGCAAAGTGGGAACTGGCCCCTCTCCATACATGCGCTGAAGAGCCCTCTCAGTCGAGGCCCGAGAGCCTCCATGGCCAGGACCCAGGCCTTTCCAGGCAAGCCGTCGGGTCCTGGGGCGGTGTTTTTGGCACTCAGCCTTCGCACCGCCACTCTCATCTCTACCTCGGTCACCTCTGGAGCATTGTCGTCGTCGTCGCTATTGCGGTCCGCGTCAGACACCGCTGGCGGTGGAGGCGGAGCCATGGGCGGGGGGGAGTGTTCCCTCCGCGCAGGGAACAGAGCGTTCACCGCACCCTCTACGATCTGGGGCCGGAGACTCTGAGTCAGTGGGGGAGCCCAGGGACGGAGCTTTTCCCGTACCATATTGTACGGGCGCCCCCATGGGTCCGCGTTCAGAAACCCCAGCCACACGTTGCGGGCCTCTAGTTTGGCCCGCTTGATCTCCGTTCGGAGGGTGCGTTTTGCCGCTCTGTATCCCTCATACAGCTCCGCCTCTCTGGCCTCCGCATCCGACGGGCTTTTCTTGTCCCCGATATGGCACAGATTTCAGTATATTCTACTATCTTATTTTGCCACAAAAGCGCTAGAAACAAGATAAAAGTGTCTTCTTCGCCTCTCAACAAAAGTGTAGGCATCTATTTCTTCTATACTTTTAAGGCAGTCTTAAAAGCAAGACCGAAAGCTCACACCAGTACCTATTTCAGCACTTTGTCTCAAAAAATCCTTGAACCTTGATCTGAAAGAAGAAAATTACAATTCATGCATAACATAAGTAAAGGAAAAAAATTGGACACCGTAATTCGTTGTAACATCACAATTTTTGTTTTCGTCTCGGAAAATTTTCGGGACTTGATTTAGGTATCGAACTATTTACAAAACTCACCTAAATCATGTTAGAGTCTGTCTAATAAGTTAAACGACTTGGGTAATTATTAAGATTTAATGAAATCTGATGTAGTCAACACGGGTTCAATAATCAAGGTTGATTAAGAGATAGAGATCATTGTTTACTATCAGAAGAACCTTATTAAAAGTATCGAATATAAGTATTTTTTAAATGATGAAATATTATACAAAATTCCCAAGTCGGCTGACTTATTAGACAGACTATAACGAACTATTTACATGAGTTTTGTACGGAACTAAACAGTTTTTTTTTTTAAAGATAGTCTTTAAAAAATAATTCATCAAAATACCTACATGACTATGTAAAGAAACTATACACAAATCCAATTGGTTTAAGCATCTCTTGTCAACTTAGCAAAAGGGCAGAATATGTATTACGCAGTTTGGAAAGAACGGAACACAATAGAATTAGATTTCTGTGTCGTATCCAATTTTGTTCGATAAGATTCCCTTTGTTGCGACGCTGAGACTGATGGTGGATTCTTATTTTCGTTCTGTGATTACTGGAGAAACTAGGATTTTTGAATAGTTTTAGATTAATGGAGAAATGGTTCTTTTCCGAGATAATTAAAACCTACCCCTACCAATTACCACATCCATACCATAATCATCCTTTCAATGTTTCCACTGCTGGGACTCAGGCCTCCTCTCTAGATGAGGAAATGGGCTGTAATCCACCACGCGGGTTCAGTGCGGGTTAGTGGATGTCATATGTCGTCGAAGTTTTAGTTCTTGGACGTGCCGGTTCCCTCACGAAGTTTTCCTTCACCGTTTTGAGAGCAGTGGTGATGAAATAAATAAAATTACACAAAGTAATGCGCCTGGTTAGGTTTGAACCCACGACCTACAACTCGTAAGTCGGGACCGTTACTATTCGGCCACCACTGCTCTCAACACCAACCATATACATTGTGAAATATCCAACTCACTGAACACGCTTGATGTGAACAAATTGATGTTCATCAAAATCTAAAAAAAAAATTTTCATTACTCATACTCTTTAAGTAGGTCTGAAGTTGCCTGAGGCGCGGGTTGAAATTGATACTTTTCATCCCTAGGGAGTTTTACTTTCAACTGACAGCTGTCAAATTATTTTAAAAAAAAAACTAGTTCTATCTACACATTTCTATTGAACCATGTTCCAATTTTCTATACAGTCAGTCAATCACAGCGCGATATAAAATTGAAATAACCTTCAGATAAGTATTCATTAATAGTTATTTGTTATACAAGAGTGCAAAGTTGCTTTTTAACCGCGTGCTCAATTTTGATGGCCGAGCAAGCTAAGGATACTAACATTGAATCACGAGAGCAGCGAGTGATTCAAAAATTTGAATCCTGAGCCTTAGCGAGAGAATCAAAAGAGAACGAGGTGAAAAATCTTTGCATTCGAGTGCAACATGTAACTTTTCATCCCACATCAGCGAGGAAATGACTAAATGCAAAAAAAGTACACCAAGGAGGTTCCGAGTCTGAGTTTAAAAAAAATTAAAAAAAGTTGTATGACAAATTTAGTACCATGGAGGTAGAAGCAAATAGGTTTAATGAGTTTTTGAATACATAAACATAATGCAACCGATGTTCTAAATTCAATTTACTTTATCTCTTTAAAGAATAAAACGGCTTTTGCTCTCAGATATCGAAGAGCAAAAGTACTCTTTCCGAGATGGTGGGATGAAAATAATATTATATTTTAAGTAACTTTTGGTTCAACTGTTTCTTTAAAATACTTTATTTTTAAAAGATTAGAATAAATTTTTAATTTTTCATTAATGAGGCTGAATAGCTGGCCGGCCACAGAAAAAAAAACAAAATTGCGGGAAAGTGGCAATCAGTCGTTGGTTTTTTCGAGTTTTGTTTACCGTACAGCGGAGATTCCGTACACGATAAGTTCATCAGATTAAAATAGTGATTTAACGCCTAATTTCATAAGAGAAGAGGCTAAAGCAGTAGTGGAACCTTTTACCGCCTAAATCAGAAGAAAGATACCTACATAGAATCAGGTACGACGACTCAGGTTTTACAAACTTTTTATTTTATTTTTACTTTCGTTGTATTCGTGATGAAAAGCACAGTGTTTACCTTGGGGTGAAAGTAACGCAAACTTCTTCTCGGGACGAAATAGATTACTTTCACCCCTAGTGTAACAATGTTTTATTTTTAACCGACTTCGAAAAGGAGGAGGTTCTATGTTCGGCTGAATGTATTTTTTTTATGTATGTTCACCGATATCTCGGTCAATTGTGGACTGATTTTTAACCGACTTCTAAAAAAGGAGGAGGTTCTCAATTCAGATGTTTGTATTTTTTTTTTTATGTATTTTCGCGCATAACTTTTAATTTTATCTTTACAAATCGATAGTGTTTCATGTACCGGATCGACCCTCCACGGGATTAAAACGATCAAAATTTAACGGTGTAGGTATGTATACTATTAATATCGTATCAGGCGCACTAGTCGCTGGCCAACCCCCGTTTATTCATTTTTTCTTAAGTCTATTGAAAAAAGTAGTTTGATACACGTTCATTACTGCTATTTGAATTCTGACTCAGTCGCATAAACGTGGGTAACGCTGCTGGCAAAATAATTCTATAATCTTTAATTTAATTCAAGAATAATCGTATGATTTGAATGCCCGAGGGTGAAAGGGTGAAACGAGCCACATAACCCTAAAAAGTGAGTGGGTTGCCTTAATTGAAATAGATCGCATAAATCAAAAAACATGTCTGGTATAAAAGCTAAGCCTTGCGTCACAGACATCATAATGTTAGCCAAGCCTGCGTGTCTAATTGGTAAAATGACCAGCGACATGTTACACTCAGTCGTAAATCAGGCTAAGTTAGGTCATCATAATTCACTTACCAATAAATATAACTCATAAAATATTATCTTTT
Source organism: Mythimna ferrago (assembly GCA_910589285.2). Lineage (NCBI taxonomy): Eukaryota > Metazoa > Arthropoda > Insecta > Lepidoptera > Noctuidae > Mythimna > Mythimna ferrago. The sequence continues at coordinate 14,544,800 of OU342687.1, forward strand.
TTGGATCGAGTTTGATGGTCTTTTTTTTTGAGCGCGACATCATCAAATATCATCTCTGGGTGGTGAAGTGGCAAGCAGTCGCCTCCTTCTGCAAAACAGTAATGCTAGCAAAGGAGGCAGCCGCACGCGCGAGGTAACGGTCCTCACACCCCAGGCGCCAGATTTCCGATCCTGATTTTCAGACACCGTAGGCGCGGACTTGAGGACGGTAACCATCCAGACCGAGCCCAAGTCGTCGACGTCCCATAGTGATCCACGCGCGCCTCAAGGAAATGTCAGCAAACATACTGGGGCCATGGCTTCGCTTCTGAATGGAAAACCCGGCCCTGGAATGAAAGGCAACGAAGGGACTAAGAGTGGGATTTAGTCAGTAAAGGTCTGACACAAAATGGCAGAAGATGTCATTAGATGGGTTTCCGCTCTGGATTCACACTGGAGAGTGTGTTAGTGAGAGGGAGAGTTAAACTTTTACTGACTAAAATCTTACCTTTACCTTTGAAAAATCGAATTGCGGCCCCACCGCTTCAGCGGCCGGACGAGGTGGCAATAATTTTTTTTAAAAGCTTGCCCACTTCGTCAAGCAACACGATGGGCCGGTAATATAAGCGGACAGATAATACCCCAGTTTCCATAAAATTGGTAATTCAGAAACCGGTACCAATAACTAAGGGTCCTATTATGTATAAGTACAAGCCTTATCTGCGACATCGCTACCGTGACTCATCTAACCAGAATCGTGCTTATTTTGGGGCAAATGGTAGCATTATACTTACCAATTACTGTAACTTTAAACTCAAAATCAGTTATTATAAAGTAACTTCAAAGTAAACTTCTATAAACAAAAACAATTTTACCTGTGAAAATATTGTTTTAGATAAGCACAGTCTGGAATTGAAGTCTTTACAATCGCAGACTGAATGAACATGTTTAACACACTTTTCAAACAAACGAACACTTTTCAACGAACTTGTAATATGTTATTACATGTTCGTTGAAAAGTCGATTACAAAACACTGACAAATGTAATCACATTTGTGAACAAACTTTCTGAGAAAGACACATATCAAAATAGATACTTTAAATACTCTTGAGTAAATACCACGAAAACGTCGGTGTATGCCATATTATTACTTATTCAACCCGTCAATCTTCGTAACGTATGACAGTTTCTTTAATATATCGCCGCCATAAAATGAAATGTTCGGGAATGTAATTTTGGTAATTTTTATTTTATTACATTTTTAAAATGAAAACCAGGAGACGTAGCTGCTAATTTCACCATCACATATAAAAAGTTTGGTAACCTGTATCCGTATAGTATCTGCCGCATGCTGTTCGAGTGGTGATCCCTTAGAACACAAAATTGGTACCCTGAAATCGCACGAAAAAATTGCTTCCGACGACGAAGGATATGGCGGAACAACTTAAATGTCTTACTTAAGAATTGGCAGGAAGTTGCACAGAGCCGGAAAAAACGGAAAAAAAGGAGGAAGGCCTCTGTCCAGCTGTGGGACTGCATAGGCTAATATAATGCTTGTAGTACCATCAATGACTATTCATGAGAATCTCGTAAACACTGGTAAATGTCTTTATGAAATACATAAAGTAGCTCGTAGGTATACTATATAGGTACAACATTTTTTTTAGTTTGTAAATCTATCAAATAGCTTCTTTCACTATAAATAAAAATGATAATAGTACGAATCTGAAAATTGCAGATTTTTACTAACCCTAACCTACCCCGCCAGTGTGTCGGTACCTTGGTTCTCCTGCGGATACCTTCGTTTTTGATGCGATCATGTAAGGAAACTCCAAGCATAGCCTATTCCATTGCCTTTTTGGTGGCTTTGAGCCCTCTGATGAGGTCCATTAATCTGAAATAGACATACTTATATAAATATGACTAGTACCTATTTTCTTTTTGCTCCTGTAAAATTACTACTTTGGCATTACAAGATTTTCATTCTGTGACGGACGATATTAACTCAGTAAACGTTATTATTGGTCGAAAATGAATTAATAACCTTTCAGATACCGTCAATTTGAGACACAATAGTAAAACAATAGATGCGCGAACGGCGGCGTTCGCTTGGGGTTCAAAGAATTCAAGGGATATAGTTATCGGCACGAATATTGAGGGCTGGCTTCAAGTTGCGCAGGAGTCAAATATTCGGTCTCTTTAGTGGTGTGACGTGAGTGGCGGGGGCGGGGAATGTCAGTGATTGGCTCGCCGCGCCATCGTGTCATAGATGTCACTCGTGTTTCGTTCCCTGCGCTTGCTGCATGTATCTAACAACGACGATGATTGGCTCGCCAATGTATGGAATGCGCAAAGCGATCCCCACTCTGACGCCGAGCGCTCAATATTCGTGCCGATAACTATACCCACGAAAGTAAATCGCGTCACTATCGTTACGCCATTGAGTAGTTTGACCTTTAGTTGAACCAACAAATCCTATAACTTTATAGAATATTAACTACTGGAAACTATGAAAACAAACAGTATTTTCATATGTACCCAGTTCCTGTAACCACGATTATCATAGAATTAATGTAACATAAACAAATTCTATCTTCGCTTCTTCCTTCTCTGAGTGGAGCGAAAGGAAGTGCCAGATTTTTATTAACTACCTAACATACCTTTTTTAGGTGGGAAATCATCCAATGACTTTTCCCGCACTTGGGCATAGCGGGAGGGCGTGTTAGAGTTTTACTGACTAAAACCCACTCCTGTTCCTTCTTTGCCTTCCTTTAAAGGCACCGAAGTTCACTTTCGCACAACCCGTGGCCCCAGCAGGCTTCGACCCTGCTGAGCCCCTGCTGACATCTCCTTAAGGCGTGCACACTACGCACCCTCAACGACTCTAGCTTGGTTCTTATAGAACGAGCAGACGGCGAGCTACCCTTGGCTCGTCATCCGCAAGCAACATAGAATTGATACTATGTTACTTAATTCCACAAAAAAGTAAATACATTGTACCTGTTCCGTCCTCTGGTTATTAAACATGGCTTCTTAGTACCTATAATATCGATGCTTCTTATCAAAATGATTCCCGTCAGTCAGTCAACGGGAAGTAACCTACAGGTTCTAATGTTCTTACCAGTTAAAATATGCGGCATGAACGGCCATGTCGCTTTAAAATCTTCAAGTTCTTGACACATTTTTCATGAAGTTTTCCAGTTTTTAATTCCATTTTCCTGCAACGACGAAAAGTGTACGTGTGTACGTACTTTCAAATTTATGCTAGTTATGCGTGGCCGCATAAGCAGACTTTTAAAGTGGCTCACCATGAGCTCAACTTGTTTACCCAACAAACTGAAACTTACGTATCTGTTAAATCAAAAAAAATATTCAAGTATTATATAATGAAGTCAAGCATTGTAAAAAACTGCCTCAATATTTTTTTGTGGGAGTACTAATAGATAAGAAAATCAATAAAAAAAAATTAAGAACTATCTACTTACAGTTTTGAAGTTTAAAAATAAAATTATGTGAAACCCTACTTTTTGTGCAAATCTAACAATAATAATAAATAATTAAGTAGAATTTTATAATGTATTTTTGTAAGTAAGATTGACACACGCCTTCCTACAACTTTTATTAAATAACCAATGGATCTCGTTTATTTCCGTACCACAGCATTATTATATTTTTTTTTTTTTTACTTTGTAGGAATTTTCGCTTCACTTATTTTGTACATTTATCCAGTATAAAGATTAAAAAGTATTTAATTCCTGGTACAGAATAGGTACTTGTTTCTCATCATAATGCGGATGGAAGACACTCTAATTTTTTGCAGTATTTAATAGCGATTCTATCAGTTTTCTCGACAAACTTCGCTGGGATCAATATTGCTATAAAATTATGAGCTCCATTTTACCGAGATTGCGTCTATTCTCTTGTACTACCACATATTGGTCCTGTTGTATGTTTATACAACATTATGTGGTATTGTACAAATTACACCAATTTCAGACCACAATATTCACTAGAAATCAATTAGCAAATAATTTATAATTAAAACAACCACTGAAACTAAATAAATAAAAAAAATCGCCAAAAATTTCCATCTGTTTGTCACTTACAATCAATAAGTCTTCAACTCCGACTTTTGTATTCAATCAGGGATCAACGAACTTATAACGAGTTATTTCCGGTGTATAAAATTTTCGTGTATTATCCACTTCGGGGCAAAGTTTCCTCAATATCTTTCCATACTCTTGGATGGCTCTTTCTTTAACTGTTTAAACAAATATTTTATTTCATATTTTATTAATTTATAATTTGTAGGTTAATCCTTAGATTGTGTCATTTTCCGCAAACAAAATGTTTTTCTTTGCTCTTCTTTTCTTTCTTATCCACATGGCACTCGACATACAAATTAAAATGTGAATGAACCTACTAAATACTCTGCCTAAACCTGCGTGATTGTTTGAAAGATTTACCGCGTACCTGGAACGCTCTGGTTTGAAAAATTCCTCTTTGGGCATACATTTTTTCAGCACCAATGGTTTTGGCATCAAAGAAAAAAAGAAAGAAAGAAAACATTTTGCCCAAATAGACGCAAAATAAATTACAGCAATCCTATTAAATCATAATTGTGCTGCCGGGATTACCCTGTGCGACAAAGACAGGCGGTTATAAATCAGTAAAATTCTCACACTCCTTCTCACTTCGACCAAAGCGGAAGAAGTTATTTAATGATTCGTAACAAAATACCAAAAAATTCCTTTGGGAAACACTGTTTGTTGTATGATTTTATCATCATTCTTTTTTTTATCAACTCATCCTAGATATAAAAGAGTCTACAGCATGTTTATGTAATACTTACTTAATAATCATGAATAGAATAATAATACAGTAGGTAATTTTGACTGGTAGCAACACTGCTACTAATGAGTTACAACGCCTATTGTTGTTTGTGTATCTAGTAATAGATAATGTTTACCTAGAAAGCCTATTCTCGTAAGGAGTGCCTAATAACACGAGACGGAATAATTCACAGCTATTTATGTTCACAAAGACATAACATAGCTGTCTATGTCAACAACTAAAGGCAAGATTAAAGAAATCGTCGTAATTTACTAACACGATTATTTTCTACGTGTTAGTTTATTATCTGTAATTCTTTGCAAACTTTTTTGATGTTGGTTATATTTGTGTGGATTCCTATATTAACCACGGCCTCATAACTTATTTTTCTTATATATTATAATAGTAAATCACAATAATATTAAAATGGCGAAAGTTTGTGTCTATTTGTGCGTTATAATGTTTGTTATGCTTTCACGCTGAAATGACAGTACTTAGGCACCAGGGTGGTTTTATATCCTTTTCGTTTTACGTGGAAAATTATCAAATGACTTCTCTCGCTCTGGGTAGAGCGAGAGGGAGTATTAGACTTTTGCTAATTAAAACACGATAACTACAACTCTTTTAAACAACCCATATTGCCCTGACAACAGGAGCTACTATACTGGATAGACACAAGTAGGGCAGTATAATTCATAATGGTGGAAGTTGCTGAAGATACCTAAGTCGCTACCAGTAGCTAGTATAACACATAACGTCAGAATCAGCAACGTTTATTTTAAATAAACCAATTTACAGGCACTTTTGAATTTCAAAATGTCGATCAGTCTAAAAAAAGTGAAGCTAAATTGCACGTTCCAAAGCGTAGATCTCTATGGAGAAGAACGTGCAAGAATCTCCATGGACAATTTTTTAAATCATATTATGAGTTATATTAATCTTGGTTACATATTTCTTGTAGCTTCTATTACGTAAGCACAATGTAGATAAGATCGTTATCAATACTTGTATTTTGTAAAATCATCAGGACCTCTTTAGATACAGTTATGTTACATTATAAATTGATACGAGTAAGAAACACCAATTCGAATTTTAAAACAAATAAGATTGTCATAGACAATTAGGATGGCGGTTAGGCCAAAAGGCGTGGGTGATATTTTTTTTATAATAATACAAAAGAGTAATTTCATAAAAATAAATCCTACATCTATGTAAATGCGTATAAGTCTTTTAATCGTCCCCACACTATCTTCCAATTTTCATCAGATTACCAACAAAAGCAAATTATGAGCTACCAATGAAAGGGAAACTTTTTTCACGAAATAGATCCACTTAATTAGGACAAGTCCGGAAGTGAAAATCTAAAAAATAGCTGAACATAAAAACAGTAAATGGTGTCAATTTATTTCATGGTTTTCTGCTTCATTTTCCGCTCTTACGCCATCAACGCTTGAAACCGATCCGGAGATTGGAAGGAAAGTACCTACGTAGTAAATTTTATTATAGGCTCATACATCTTATGACTGCGTTGATAAAATACTTACTTTATATCCAACAATATTTAGGAGTGCAAAATAAGAATTTCAGGGAAAACGAGTCCTAGAGACGTTTATAAGCCATAAATCTAACGTTTTATACTTGGGCATACTAAATTATTTGGACATAAAATAGGTTCGGAAATTGATTAAGACATGCTAAGGCTGTAAAAGAATTTGGGCGTAAAATTATTCCTGGGTTATAAAACATTTTCTTTTGAAAAAGTTATACCTAGATATGTAACATGTAACTGAAATATTTAATTTATGTAATATTGTGTGAACTCAAAACAGGTAAATAGTATGGAAATCGACGCATTGATCGATATTGCATTAGAGTCACAAACATGTAGGTAACGCAATCAAGACTTATGAAGAATTTTATCTCAAAATAACCCTTGATTGCTTTAAGAATAGCTGAAACCTGTTCAATACCAGATTGAAAGACATCCTGAAGGTATTACGTTTAGAGAACGTACTTTGTGTTTATTATGTTACATATTATAGTAGATATTATTTTACACAAAGGCCAGCTCTGATCTTTGTTGTGATAGTAGATTCACGCGCACATTGTTTTTGAGTGCGTAACCTATTTTTTGTGACACCTAATAGGGCGACCAGCCCCCTAGCCAAGTTGCAACCGTTTCGATTAGATTCTCCTGCGTCGAACGCCTCGATTTGGCCACGACCCGATTCTTTTATTCTAACCACACTAAGCGTTGAGTTGACGTCATTCCCGTACATTTCAAGTTATCTACTAGCGTTAACGATTGCAGATTATCAACTTGGCTAGGAGTACTGATGGTTGCAAACTAACGTCCCAACCAAGGTGACTTTGCTAGTTTCAATCCGTGTAGACAGCAGTTGTAAACCATGATCTACAACGCCCTTGGTTGAGAGGCGTGTTTTTCCAACCACCGGACGTGTTGGCGTGTGGTTTACATCCATGTAGCCGCAACACAAACCAAACACATAAACCAAGGTCACCTTGGTTAGAACAAACGCTAGTTTGCAACTGTCTGGTCACCCCTTTAGTCCTAACGCTTGGAGCTTTATGAAAAAAAAAGTTTATTTGAATCTACACACACATCCACAATCTTCCCTCCTTCGGTTTTTTGTTTACTTTTCTTAAGTCAATGTCACACACCGTTTCACACCAACGAACATTCATATTCATGAACGATTACTTCAGTCAATTTCAAGGCTCATTATTGAGTAAGTGATCCGTTAAAATGGACATTCTTCACATAAAAAATGAGAACAAAACAAAACAGAATAACGGGAAATTGGGAGCCAAGTCGAGGAAAGTCATCCCGTGATTAACAATTCTAAAAATAGCAAGCGCAAGAAAACAAACATGTTTTCGCAATAGCGTAGGTAACTAAGGAAACTTGTGGGACAACTGAAGGAATACGGATGGGTTTTAATCAGTGAAAGTTTGACACTGATCTCGTACCACCGAGAGCCGGAGAAGCAATTTCATGATCACACTCAAAAAAAAAGATACAAGCACCAAGTCTAGATTGTGGCAGATCGAGAAAAAGCTAAAATAATTTCAATATAATAATCATAAAAACTCCCAAGTAAAAAAATATTTTAGCAAACAAAAACTGCTTTAAGTGTCTAGATACTCATTCTAGACACCAAAGCCATCCAAATGATTTTATAAACACGAAAATCAGGATAAATGTTGTTTACTCAATCACGGGAAAAATCTTAAGGGATTTGGAAAAAAATAGAGCTGGAATATACTTAGGTACCCTAGATCAGATGAGCTATGTCCCAAGAGAATGAGGTAGTAAGTCATGTAGACAAGAGGACTCAGTGCTCCGAGAAAAACTAGTTTTCTGTATTTATTCATGTGAGAAATAGGTTGATTTTTTGTGGAGGTAGGCCAAAATAAAATAGGTAATTCTTAAGTAGTTTGTCGAATCAAAATCTAATCATTTTATGTATTTATAGGCCACCAAAGTCTAATCATTTAAACGTATTTTATGAAAAATTAGAGATTATTCTAAATACGCTTTGTACCAAATCAAACAAGAAAATAGTTTTGTGTGGGGATTTCAATATAGATACATTAAAAAGAAATGGCATAACTCGTGACTTTGAAAACTTTCTTTTGGGCTACAATCTTGAGTTAGAACTGCGACAACCCACCAGGCTGGCCAGCAGTACCTGTTTAGACAATTTTGCCCGCAGTCCTCAATTAGGATGTGATTCAGAAGTGGTGGACTTTGTGCTGTCAGACCATACTGCACAGATATTAAATGTTAAGGTTAATAAATCATGTAGGATAAACTCTTGGCGTATCAAAAAACGTGAACTAACCAGTGAAAACTTAAAGAAATTCAGAAATCATCTAAAATGTCTATCTTTTTCTGAAATTTACAAAACTGAAGATCCTAATGTAGCATATGATTATTTTCTGAAAAATTTTCGCTTGTTGTATGACCTTTGCTTTCCATATAAATTAATAACTATTAAATCAAATAGAAATATTAAATGGGTATCACATGGCATCCGAGTGTGCAGCAGAAAGCAAAGGCATTTATTGTGGAAATATAGATACGAGCCTTCGAAATTTAATAAAAATATTTTCAGAAATTATTCACGTAGGTTTCGAAAAATAATTAAATTGACACAAAAAGCGCAAAATAATTACTTTATTAACACCTCGAACAATAAATCAAAAGCTTCCTGGCAGATTATAAATAATAAAGTACGAATTACCGAGCCTATCTCTCAGATTAAACTGCAGGGTTCTACAATTACCCATCCGACAGAAATCGCAAACGCTTTTAATAATTTTTTTATCGACCAAACACAAAGTAAAATAACGTCAAATTTAACACCGAACACTGCCAACCTGATAAATAATAATCCACATTCGATGTTTATGCAACCTACTTTACCTCAGGATGTTATAACGGCGATAAAATCACTAAAAAACAAAAGTAGCACAGGGTATGACGGTATATCAACAATAGCTGTAAAATACGTATCGGAGGAAATAGCCTCGCACCTCAGTCACATACTTAATCTATGTATCTGCTCTGGAATGTTTCCGGACAGTTTAAAAACGGTCATTGTCAAACCACTTCTGAAAAAAAATGACAAAGAAGATCTAGCCAACTATAGGCCGATTGCTTTGATCCCTATTTTTTCTAAAGTGATGGAAAAAATAATTCATGCCTCCATAGATAAATTCCTAGCTAAACATAATATCCTAAGCGGGGAACAAATGGGATTCAGAAAGAATAGGGGTATAAATTCAGCAGTTTACGATTTAATAAATATTATAATTAAGAATGTGGATAAAAAAATACCAATTTGCGCAATTCTTACGGACATGACGAGGGCATTTGACTGTGTTGATCATGAAATACTTATCAGCAAGTTAAATATTATAGGCATCAGAGGAAATGTACTTAATCTCATAAAATCATATCTTTCCAACCGTAAGCAATACACAGAAATAACTAAAATATGTTTTAAAAGCAGGCGCGAAAAGAAATACTTGTCTGAGGAAAGAATTATTAGATTTGGCGTACCACAGGGCAGTGTGCTAGGACCTTTATTATTTCTACTTTATATCAATGACCTGCCCCGCTGCATTAACCATCCCATGGTCTTATTTGCTGACGATAGCACTGCTTTGATTAAGTGTAATGACATAAAAACATATGAACACGACATAAATAATACTTTAGTTGACATTATACACTGGCTTGACCAAAATAATTTAATTATTAATATACCGAAGATTACTATAATGCAATTTTATCAGCGTAAGTTACCACAATCACTAAATCTACATTATAGTGGCCAAAAAGTAAACCAAGCACTGGTCGCAAAGTTTCTAGGAATAATGATAGATAGCCAACTAACCTGGAAGCCACAAGCAGAAGAAGTCTGTAAAAAACTAAGTTCAGCTGCGTATGTGCTTTTCAACTTATCTAAAAAAGTGAACATCGCCACAAGACTGGTCGCATACCATGGTTTAGTCGCATCAATTTTGAGATTTGGGATAATATTTTGGGGAAATTGTAGTCTAAGAGAACAGGTATTCAAGGCTCAAAAACGATGTATTAGGGCAATGTGTAACCTAAAAGTAACAGATAGTTGTGCTCCTATATTTAAGTCCCTGAAATTACTTACTTTTCCGTCACTCTATATATTTGAAATTGCGGTTTTTGTGAAAACTAATTTGCATCTTTTTAGTACAGTGTCAGAAACTAAAAGGGGGCCAATAAGAACGCAGTACAAAAACATGCTACGTGTTGGTGGTCATAATACTGCCTTATTGAGGAAAAGTGTTTTGTGTATGGGCCCGACAATATATAATAAAATTCCCGATGCATTTAAAAATGTGACTATTACACTTTTTAAGAAGAAATTGTCAGCCTTATTAATTTCAAAATGTTACTATTCGATATACGAATTTCTAAATGATGATAATTTGACTTTTGGACATTTTGACATTATTATTATTTTTTGACATATTGTTTTGTGATTATTAATGACATAAATCTTGTATTATTATTATTAGTTTTTGTAATTGACATATTGTTTTGTAATGATAAATGACATCAATTTATATAACGTTCATTTGACATAGTATTTTGCAATTATTACATGACATAAATTTATATAACTTTTATTTGACATTTTTTTTTTATAATTTTTTTGACATTATTTGAATTTGACATATAACACATAATTATTAAATACATTCATTTATATTCAAATACTCAATAAATTGTAACCAGATGTTGTGTCCTTTGATCTCAAAATAAATAAAAACTGTTTTGCATGCCTAGTTTAAGATAGTTAGTAATGGATCCATGTATATTTTTTTCCAGACATCTTTATTATTTACCTACTAACTGAGCAAATAAAATTATTATTATTATAATTCATAGGTTTCTATCTTAATAATATTTTTTTAACAGTATTACATGGATAACTGGGATCTAAATCACAGGTAGGTAAGTAAAGAAAAATTATATTCTTAGATTCTATTAATTTAATATCGCAAAGAAGCTTTTCATTTACAAATTCCCAAATAGTCCTAAAATGATATTAACTTCATTCTCAAATACTCTACAAAAAAGAAGTTTTAATTATTCCCAGTAATAGAGGTATTTTCACGGCGTAAAATAATGCTATGAGCCGTCTCGCATATTGATGCAAAATAAGTATAAATGTAAGCTTAGGCATGTGCCAAATGACATGATTTATGCACATTCTTCAAGGTGTGAAATTCCTAAAATATAATATTTATCACCTTTCTCAAACTCGTTATCCACAAATGGTTGTTGGAACTTAAGTATCAAAATTACATAGCTAACCCCTACATATCACATGGAAGTCATTAAAGTTTATAAATCTAGTTATAATCCGGGTCAATGGTAATGGCCTTCCACCCTCTAGCCACAATCACCGACCCGGGACGGTTCAATGATAGAAATTGATAGCAATTTGCCGAAAGTGGATTGTGAGAACAAAATATTTCATTTAAGTTTATATCGTGGTACCCGGAACGTAATTAATTGAACTTGACACCTTACTCTTACATAATGCTAAACTTACTAACCAATATTTTACTAGTTAATTAAATTCTATCTAATTTACACATTTTGAAATCAACTTCACTATAATTATAAACTATATACCTTCATACAAAAATATAGTAACAAAACTCTTTATCTAACTATGGATACGATCATATAAAATTAAGTTTTGTCAAAAAAAATGAAGGTAACGCAAACAGGTTTTATTCATGACATATAATTTTCACACAAAAAAAAAAAATGCGCAATCGAAACTGTTAAACTGTTACTGAAAAGTAAGCACTCTGAAACACGTTATAAAAAGAGAGCTAAATTGCTTATTAGTATTCTAGACTAGATTGTAATCAATTACCTATTTAAAATAATGATCTAAATAATAAAATACAACAAATAAACAATGAAACCTAGTGAATGAAGTTCATACCTACTTTTGAAATTTAATTTAGAGATAATTAGAAAAGTTAATTAGCTATAACTAACATCTGTTTTCAGCGATACAACGGTGCACACAATATTTTCATTAACTCTTCAAATTGAATCACTAACTTACTCGAATAAAGTTTACGCAATTTTCTCCCACAAAATGGAATCGAATTAGGACTCTCTGCAGAAGTTTTCGTTACTTGTGAATTGTAATGCTGCATATTTACAAACCCTTTACTCGGAAATAGATTCTATGAGTATTTGAACAACAGAAAGGGGTTATGAACTTGTGACATGATTTTTGTCATGTATGGCTCGGGTTCCGTCTTATATTTTCCAGGAAACAGCATGTTTCTGACGGATACAGTTCTAAATGTGTCCCGCTTGAAAACCAGTACCTACCTATATTTCAGAAAGGAATTCAAAAGTCACATACATATTCGGTTTTTTAAAGTGAAAACGAACTTCAAAACCTAACTGATAAATAATTGAAATCTAAGTGTTAAAAATATTATCCTAAACTCTTATCCTTAACTTTTATCCTTAACAAAAATCATCACTCAAAAGAGTATCTATTTTATACTACCTATTATTTACCTACCATTGTATCTATCTATGTATAAATCAGTAGAAATTATTACACTGTGAAAAGGAAATCAACAAAAAGAATCACCACAATCTCCCGATAGCGCCTGATAAGGCTTTGCAGTAACAGCAGCCCTTTTGTGGGGCCTGATATTATTGTACATAAAGATTACATATCAAAACATAACTTTTACGTTCGGCCATAATATAAATGGAACACTAAAATAGAAATCGTACCAAATAACGAAGGAAGTATCGCAATATTATATTTTCCAAACTTGTAGACATGGCGACCGCTACGTGCGTGAAAGTATTTCAGGACATCTTAAGTATACAAACTGTCTTGATACTGTTTGCTACTCTAGGAGTAGTTGGTTACCCAACAGGTCAAGTTTAGGTACCTGAGTTACTTATATCATCAAAACGCAACAGTAATTTCCCGACCTACCTCTTAGAGAAATTTCGTGTGATATTATGTAACACACGACTAAACTCATTCCAACAAAATCCAAGTAGGCAGTAACCCGGCAGCCAATCCATCATTTATAAACCAAAGTCACCATGGGAGGACAGCGTGTAATGAAGGTGACCCTACTCCAAAGTTTGCTCATCATTGGTTGTGTTATTAGTAGGCAAGTGCGTCCAATGTGGACATCCCTAGGGTCACCAATAAGAGGTCACCAAAAAGGTCAAGGACAGTAATATTCTGCATCTGTGGAGTGTGTTTGTATCTTAATAAATTTTTGTGCATTTGTGGTCGGACTCATTTTATTTTAGATGAAAATGCTTGTGATTTACAAATAGGGTTGTTAGTGAGGTGAAGTTAGAATCTAAAACTTAAAAAGTTCGAGAAATAAACACGAATTGTTGCCTTTACTTCAGATAAGTAGGGCTTTCAAGAAAATAAAAATAAACTCAGATCCCGACAACAGCTCAATTTCAATCAAAATGTAGGTACTTACTGAACAAAAGATGTTTTGTTATCTACGTCTGTGGGAGCCTAGAAATTAGTTATTTTTATTTCGTTCGTATCCCAGAAATATAACCCACACCCACTTCGTCACCCAATCTCAAATAAAAAACTGTAATAATTGTAGGATTATCCCAGTTTATGAGCGTCTGTTACGAACAACACGATAACCGCCTTTTAGGCCGCTATATGAAGGGATATAAATTTCTGCAAACTCACGGGTCTGCGTCACTAAGTGGGATGTGTATGTCGCCTCCTCGGCTTTGTTTATAATCAATTAACTAAAACAGTCTCGTCATTCATTCACAACGTTCCTTGTGTAAATAATAAAGATCGTTACAGTCAAACGGTTGCGAGAAGATAGATATTTAGGTACAGATACCGGCCCGGATCTTGAGCGCTGTCTTCAAGTTGCGCAGAAGTCAAATATCGGGTCCCTTTAGGGGTATGACGTTAGTCGCGGGGGCAGGGAGTGTCAGTGATTGGATCGCCGCGCCATCGTGTCATAGACGTCACTCGTGATTCGTTCCCTGCACTTGCTGCACGTACAACAACGACGATTGGCTCGCCAATGTATAGAATGCGCAAAGCGATCCAAAACAAACACAACAAAAAAGATTTAGCGAAATCGGTTCAGCTGTTCTCGAGACTTGCGCTTAGCAACACATTTAGCAATTCATTTTTATACATACTTATTATAGACGGTAACTAATATTAATAAGTCAGCTGTGCATCTCTAGATCTGTAGATATACCCAAAGACTCTTTCGTGGGAGTGTCTGAGATACACCCTGCAGTACTTATCCTGTATATAGTCTTTCTGCAGTACTTCCTATAGTTTCGAGTTAGTGTTATTGTTGTTTTCAATACTCCACACCTGTGCACAAAAGACACTTATAGGTATTGTAGCGGCTCATATGCTTGACATAAGCATATGAGCCGCAAACATTTGACAAAATGTTTAAAGCTTCTATAAATAACACGGAATTTATTATCATTTATACATTTACGATTAATGTCGGAGGAAAGTCCTAATTTCAGCATTAAACGCATGACTGCGTATTTTTTGGCACATAAATAAATAGAAACGTAAATTCGTTTTAATGAAAATAATTACTTCTGACAAAAGCCCACGTAATTATGTTTTAACTATCTGCCTGTCTTTGCATTAGCAAACAATTAATTCATAAACAAACATTTAATAAACATTCGTTATGTTAAGTAAAATAATTATGACGAAAGTAATGTACCATAATTTTTCGTTATTTAGATTTAGAGGCAAAATTAATGAGCATGAAATAAGGAAGTAAACTTTCAAAGTGGACCCTAAAAAAAAACTAGTTTTTCAGGTGAAATTAGAAAATTATTCAAAGTCAAAGTCAAAGTCAAATCATTTATTTCAAATAGACCATTTACAGGCACTTTTGAATAGTCAAATGTCGGTCAGTCCAAGAAAAGTGAAGCTAAATTGCACGTTCCAAAGAGTAGGTCTCTATGGAGAAGAACGTGCAAGAAACTCCATGGACACTCTTTTAAATCATATTATGTGTTACATATAATGCTTGGTTACATATTACTTGTTGCTTCTATCATGTGAGCACAATGTCGATAATGAAATAAAAAATGTAAAATAATTAAAAGATAGAAACTGAATTAAGCCACTGGCAGCTAAGAGATGACCAGTCCCATCTGACGGCACCCGTTCACGAGCATGACGCGTGCATCAGCCCCACTCAGCTCAACCATTTTGAAGGGAACTGAACGACCCAATAACACGTGCTACTAACAGCGAGACATTTGAGTGAGCATGACAAACTCTCAACTGCCATGCTCGTAATGTCAAAAAAAAAAAAAAAAGTTGTAACCTAATAAAAATGCTCCATGGTGCTTCACATTCACAAACTTGAAAAAAGTGCTTCTACATTATACAATGCAATTGTCTTTCAAATTAAAAAATAATAATATTAGTTTCCAACTAATCAACTAATTAGTACGCCCTAGTGGTAGTGAAGCTGGACCAGCATTGAGCCAAGCATTTTTATCTTGAATATAATCCTCCAACTTATAATATGCTTGCCTGCATAGTGTGCGTTTAATACAAGATTTAAATTTCGTTTCATTGAGTTCTAATATTTGGGGTGGTATTTTATTATAACATTTCAAACAGTACCCCATGAAAGAAGAGGCCACTTTAGCCAGTCTGAAACCTGGTTGAACTAATTGATCCCTATTTCTTGTAACATAATTATGTCTATCGCCTCTTTTGCTAAAAAGATGAAGATTTTTTCTAACATACATGATGTTTTCATAGATATATTGACAAGGTACCGTCATTATGTTAATTTCTTTAAACAGTTCCTTTAAAGAATCGCACCGGCGGAGATTGTAAATAGCTCTGATGGCTCTTTTCTGTAATATAAAGATTGACTCGATGTCTGCAGCCCGTCCCCATAGTAAGATACCGTACGACATGACACTATGAAAATAACTAAAATAGACTAGCCTAGCGGTATCAACATCCGTAAATTGGCGGATTTTTCTAACAGCATATGCAGCTGAGCTAAGCCGCCCTGCAAGAGATGTT
This sequence comes from Mythimna ferrago, assembly GCA_910589285.2. NCBI lineage: Eukaryota > Metazoa > Arthropoda > Insecta > Lepidoptera > Noctuidae > Mythimna > Mythimna ferrago. The sequence goes on from OU342687.1 coordinate 14,561,285, forward strand.
AAGTGAGGACTCCATTGTAGCCTTGAGTCAAGCGTAATCCCCAGGAAAACCGTTTTATCAACAAATTCTAGTTTTTCATTATTCAATACAATGTCACAATCACTACTTTTGACATTCGGTAAGGAAAATCTTTTGCATTTAGTTTTTTTCCCATTTAGAACCAGATTATATATTAGCAGTGAACCAGTTTTGAACCTGCAATAGGGCGCTATTTTCGTTGTCAAGATTGTAAGTCTTTCTATTTATCTTAAAAATCAAAGAAGTGTCGTCAGCAAACAACACCATATTAAGTTTATTTTGCAACAAATTGGGTAAATCATTAATATAAACTAAAACTGAAAAAGGACCTAAAATTGAACCTTGGGGCACCCCCATTTCAACATTCAGTCCCGACGAATTGACACCGTTTATTTGCACTAATTGCTGTCTATTATTCAAATAAGATTTTAATAAGCTTAACGCTGCATTGCCTAGTCCGTAATGCTTGAGTTTCAGAAGCAATGTTTCATGAACTACACAATCAAACGCCTTAGATAGGTCGCAGAAGATGCCTATAGCATCTTGTGCCTCTTCCCACGCATTAAAAATGTGTTTTAGTAAGGAAACACCCGCGTCAGTTATACAACGTCCTTTGGTGAAACCATATTGTTTATCATGTAGGATGTTATTGGAGTTAAAATGACTGGAAGTGTATTCCCTTGGAATACCAATAATATATATAATAAATAGTATAATATTCCAGGATAAAAGTATCCCATGTCCCAATGCCAGGTCATGACTAGAAAGCAATACTGACTTCCAGCAATGAATATAGAAATACTTCCTCTCATTTCGGGATACGTAAAGAAACTTATAAAGTTGTCAAAAATGAAAGACCCATTTTGACATTTGAGAAAAACCTTAGAATTGTAACTTAGAACGATACTGAAAGAAACAATAAAATAATAAATTAGGTATCCGGTGTAGTAGTAGCTTACACTAAACTGAACAAGCCGCTAGGTAGTCCAAATACAAATGAGAAAACCTTTTATCTTTTGACAACTTTAAACATGTCGTTTCCACTTTTCCAGGTTCCCTTGCAATTATATTATTATTATATAATGCGTTAGACCATGTTCTAGAATAGCATTTAGAATAGTTTTTATCCTGGAAGTAGCTCTCTTTTTTTAGGTATGAAATCATCCAATGACTTCTCCCGCGGGTAAGAGCATTATATTGCCATTATAGGTTATCTTTGACAAATCTCGGGACCAGGGACTCCAGAACTCAGGACAGGGGTCTTACACCTTTTTTTTGGTGGGTAATATCATCCAAATGACATCCCCCCCCCCCTTGGGCCAAACGGGAGATAGTGTCAGAGTCTTACTGACAAAAAAACCCACCCCATTCCTTCTTGCCTTTCATACCGGGGCTGAGTTACCTTTCGGAGGTAACCCTGGCCCCAGTAAGCTTTGACCCAGCTGGGCCCCTGCTGTTGCTGACAATTCCTTGAGGCGCTCGGCGCGCCGTCCATTACTTGGGCTCGGCCCGAACAGTTACCGGACGGTCGGACAACGAGCTACCCATACCCCATTGGTAGGCGTATTTTTATTTAGGTGGGAAATCATCCAATGACTTCTCACACTCTAGGGCAAAGCGCAAGGGCGTTTCAGACTTTACTGACTAAAACGCACTCCTTTGTTCCTGTTTTACCTTGCGTTCCAGGACCCCGGGTTTTTCTTTCAGAAGCGAACCAATAGGCTTTGGTAGGGGTATGACATGGCAAAAATCGAGTACCAAAGCAAGACATTTCAGCATGGAAGAAGGCACCAACCGCCTACTACATAGGACAAAGGACAATATAGTGTAAAGTGAAGCGTTACTAAAATAGTTTTGTTATATTTACAAACAAAATAATGTAATATAATAATGTATGTTAGTCTTTAAGGTATTTGTGATATGAGTACAGTTACCTGAAATAAAGTGATTTATTATTATTATTATAATCAATGGACAGTGCATACGCAATACCCATTAGATTTAGAGATATGGTGTTTAAAGACTTAACCAATACTGTGAAGATTTATCACAAGATTGCTAGAGAGAGAAGCCACAAAGAACAAGGTACAAAGAGAACAAGCGACAAAAAATCTTTAAAAATAAATCTGAAATCACGAAACTGTTTCTTGTAATATAAAACATAAAGTAAGCAAGACAAATGTGCCACTTTTTGTTTCATTAGAATCTGCGGGGGCGAGCTTTGATGCTGAGTAATCTTGTTAAGCCGGTACAATTATCTACATGCCACTTAACGTAACTTAATAAAGATTTAAGAAGTCGACTAATTCCGTCTATTTAGGGTTAAATATTCACGTTATGTTACCTATTTACGAAACCACGCCTCACATTTATATCCGTTTTTCTTTCTAAAATCCTCATGAGTATATATTAGTGATTTATTTTCATGGAAATTTATTAAAACCGGCCAAATTCGAGTCGTACTCATGCACGAAGGGTTCCGTACCGTCTGTAGCAAAAAAACGGCAAAAAAAAAAAATCACGTTTGTTGTATGGGTCTTTTTTTTTTATGGCAGCCGAGCCTTAGTACCTACCTAATAGGGTCCCGTTTTATCCTTTGTAATGGGTACGGAACTCTAAAAACGAATCTTCTTCTTCTTCCTGCCCTTGTCCCATTTTATTTGGGGTCGGCGCAACACGTTTTCTTCTTCCATTCTGTCCTGTCACTCGTCACGCTATCACTAACTCCCTTTTCTTTCATATCACTTCTCACAACGAAATCAATCAAATCAACTCTAAAAACGAATATGAGTTATAAAATTTTGTAATGGATACAGAAGTCAAGAACGCCTAGAGTCACAAATGTTTGGCAACGCTTTGTATAACTTGGGCTCACAGAGAAGTATTTCCTTCGGTAATGTCGAATCTCAGCACTTAGTAAGTATAATTACTTTTTGTATACCAACTTGACCAACTTTCGTAAATATTTAAGGTGTCTAAATTAATTGCGTTTATACAAACAAAGTTAAAATAATTATTAAGTATTTTCCATCTACAGTGCGCGTATTGAATTATGGTGAGCACTAACTTCGTCGTAAAATTCACTGACTGCTACATTTGTCTTAACTGGAATTTTATTTTATATTGCTTTATCGACACAATAATTGTTTTTTTTTTATTGTGGATAGGCTCGCATTTGACCACCATATTACAGGGGTGCTATTCTCTAAGAAAACGATTCGTGAGCGCAGTACATTAAATTAACAACCCAATGCCCCTTTACATAGGATTGTTAATTCAATGTACTGCGCTCACGACTCGTCGCTGTGCCAGCGCTGAGCTCAAGGCTGTTTTCTTAGAGAATAGCACCCCTGATGGTAGACCTGTGTCGATCGATCATTTGTCGTAACCCGGGTCGATCATGACCCACTCGTATGGTGATCGAGTTAAAAAGATTCGATCATTTTGATCATTCGGGTCGCAGTTCGTTTATAATAACAGATTGACGTATGCTGAAATGAAAATAGCTAAAACAAGCAAACAAAACAACACCTGAATATTGCGATCCGATTTTCACATTCGTGTCGCGACTCGCGGGTCATAAGTTACTAGTGCAACTGATCGGATCTCTTCAAACAAAATTCAATCATGCGATCGATAGCTTGCGGCTCAGCGTCACGAGCGATCCTGTACAACCCGGTTTCTTTTGGAGAAAGAGTGAGGTGAATGAAAGTGCAATATCATGTATGTAAACGAAAGAGATAGAAGACATTTTGCTTGTTACGTCGTGTTGTGTCATTGAATGCACGACTCAATCGATTGTACGACCACGCAATTAGTTACCATAACAGTATGACAATAAAGTCCAATTTGGTTTATTTTGTTACCTGATAATCGAGTCAAATAAGATCGGGTGCTTTTGAGATTCGTGATTCTATCACTCGGGTACAAGTTGCAATCGAATCAAAAAGATTCGATCAATTGTGAACGACACAGGTCTACCTGATGGTAAGCGATAATGTAGCCTACGATGGAGCACGCTTGCTTAGTAGTACTCACTCTTATGATTCAGCTTTAAAGACCCCCAGGTTGTACCCGTAGCTATTAGGAAACATAGACGCCGGCAGGGAATTCCAGTCCATATCTGTACGCATAATGAATTCACTCCCAAAACGCTTTGCACGCGCGCTTTAACTCTCTTTGACTCTATAGTATACTTCAAAAACATTAAAATGGAAACAAAGTGACTATACACCGTATCAAAAGCGAAATAGTTTCTATACTTGATACTGCTTTTTTTTTTAAAACACTTTTACACGTCAATTTTGTTTTCAGTCAGTTTAAACTAGATGAGGCCGGTGTTTCCTAGCTGACTACCCTGACAAGAAAAATCTTGAAAAAACCGTGCAATTCAAAAAAAAAAAAAATTACTGGATTAAAAAAAAAAAAATAATACACGGGATAACCATGTCCTGTCCAGAGAGAACATAAGATAAAGTTCCCTTGGGATAACTTTCTACTTACATGCAGGCGAAGCCGCCGTTAGAAATTAGTAAGGACTTAAACAAAGTAGATAAGAACTTTTTTATCCGGCACACTGCTAATTAGACCAGTAGTACTTACTTTCAGGACAACTAATTAATTTAAAGTATATAAAGTACATAGCCCGCATACTAATCTTCTCAACACATTGTACATAATTTTGTGGGTAGTAATTCCGAGCGTCTGATGTATCTTTTGAATGAAATGAAATTATTTGTTGCTACGAGTAATTAGCTTTATTTCATAATATTTTATATAATTTTAGAAATAAACGGTCACGTCTGACAACGTAGGTAATTAAAATTTACATCCGCTGATCAATTTTTTATTAATTAAATCATAACATTTACCTATACAAAATTAGAAATACGGAAGCAATTAATTTTCTAATAAGATTTTTTTTTTCTATACACACGTGTATAGCCTGTATGTTGATACAACAAAAATACTACGTAATAAAAGTGGTGTGGCTAGACGAACATCACATTTTTCTGTAATAGAGAATTTCTAGAATAAGGAAATAAAAGGTTTTTAGGAAAAATTCGATGAAATACCTTTTTAAATTTAATACAATTTTATTATTGGACTAGATTCAAGATAAATCGTCATATCGACGGAAGGAAGTTGTTTCTGTTTGTATTAAACGATACTAAGGGTGAAATTGAGTTACAATAATATGTATACTTATATGGAATAAGCGTTTTTTTTGCGTCGTTTGAACATCCGATTAGTCTTTTGGTGATTGATACAACAGAAAGAGCACGGGCGATGAAATTATTGCTAAAATTTATTAATCGTCTACGTATTATGTCACCATGATGTATACCAGCAAATTAATTTACTAAGTTTTGTCAAATCAAACTATTGGCCAGTCAAAGTTTCGCAAAACAACAAGCTTTTAATGAAAATATTTTTTTCATAGCAAGCTTTTATAGCTCGGTATACCTACATATATAATTAATACTCGTAAAGACGAATCATACGAGCCCAAACTTGACGGGGTTGTGTCGTTTTACTACCAAGTTCCTATAGCCACCTTCCGGTTCCATCATCAGATCAGCTCCTTGTCACAATAATTTTGCATTGTCATCTGATTTACACATGCATGCAAAATTTCAGCTCAATCGGTAACTGGGAAGTGGGTCAAATTTAATTTACAAGATTTGATGACAGACAAACATCGGGACAGGTGAAACTTAAAAAAAAGCTTGTAAAATCGTCATAATTGGAAAATTAATTGACTAGATTGTTTACGATAAAAATAATCAGGCTTAGTGCTTTTGGTAACCCGACGTACGGCAAGTATCCAACCATACGTTGTTGAAACTTCTACGAGCCCGACTAAACGTTTCGCCTCGTCGTTTATACCGCGTAGGTACTTCGAAGAACTGGAACGATTTGCTGTGGTCTTCTCGTCCGATTATAATCTAGGTGTCTTCACGCTGCGACCAATAGGAGTAAAATGATACAGCTTACCGCTATTCTTCCACTCAAAGGGACCGCGCGCGGGTATAAAACAACAAAAATTTGGATAATATTTTTTTGAACTACCCTTGTGATAATCCGACTAGTCCGATAATTTATTAACTCGTTCTTCGGTTAACACCGCTCTATGCGGCCCCTTTTTAAACATTATTAGCCGTTAAACCATTAACTTAATTATTATGATCTTGGTAATAAACATAAAGAAAGCTCTTTCTGAGTTCGCTTGTCGTAACGGGCCACTACGGAACTCTACATTGCACGTGGGCCGACGCACATGGGCGGTTTGATATAGGTATAAGTATTAATACTAAGTTCCGCTAACCCTTTTCCAACCATGCACTCGGCAAGGCTCGGGAAATTAAGTGATCCCATTGGTCGATATTTTTCTCGCGCACTGCCTAGCTACAGTAGCTACTTCGTACATTAGGTACTCATGGAAATCCCCCCTTAGGGAAAGCCTGCGGCATTGTTCGAAAGGGTCAGTACGGCCATGGAACGCAAAGGGAAACTGAAAGAACACAAGTGGGTTTTAGTCAGTAAATGTCTAACACAGGGAGTTATATTGTTGTTTTTAGACTCACACCATCCAGAGCGGGAGGAGTTATTTGGTCATTCTCAATTTCTTAATGCATTGTTTGAATGGTCCAAAAACCATATTCGCATTATTGCGTTTTGAAAGTTTTGAATTTGGGCACAACAATTGGATGGTTTCATCAACACTAATTGTTTTTTTTTTATTTTTTGTTTTTTTTGTTTGTAGGAGGTAATCTCTGGAATTACTGGTCCAATTGCTAAAATTTTTTAATCAATAGAAAGCTGCTTTATTCCTGAGTGACATAGGCAATATGTACGCGGGCGAAGCTGCGGGCAAAAGCTAGTAATCTATAACTCCTATTTGCACCAAAAAAAAAAGGGGGCAACCTATAGTTTTTTAGTTTCTTGGGCACATTCTTTCATCTGATGCTCGACTTTCCCAAATAACAAATGAGGGGTAATTGATGTCAAAAATGTAACAACAAATTTTATTGTTGGCACCAGATTTAGCTAGGCAACCTATTCGCAATGTCTTAAGGGCCAAGCGCCCGAAAAGTGCCATAAAACAGTGATTTTCTGAGGCCTACTCCTCCGTAACGGCTAGGTCAATTGGTTTGAAAAAAATATATGTTTATTATAGATTCATGAACAATAATATCAACATTTGATTTTTTCGTGCAATTAATACTTTTGTCAAAAAAAAATATTTAGCAATTTCGCAACTTTTCCCTACTCCTTCGAAACGGCTTGGACCTTTAGAAACATTTTTACACATAAAAATTGGTGGTTGGATGGTTCAAGGGACTATACGCCTTAATGTACGCATTATCAAGCTATAATATTTATCATAATCAATTATCACTGAATTATACATATGAATAGATTTCTTCGATCGAATCTTAAATCATATTATTGGCTGTAGCGTGCTTGCTTAACCACCACTTTGGTGGAAATAAGTTAAAAAAGCGAGCGAGTTAGAACTGGAGTTAAGTACGGACTAAGCCTGATGTTATAAAACCTACAGCCTTGCTCGATAAATGGGCTATTCAACATTAAAATATCTTTTCAAATTTAATCAGTAATTTCTAAGATTAGCGCGTTCAACCAAACAAACTCTTCAGCTTTATAATATTTCTATATTGTAAAGCTGAAGAGTAATTATCCTACGGCCTATTAAGCTATGCACGAGTGTTACAAACTTTGGGAATTCTCTACTATAATATGCACGTAGGTATTACCTATACACCTAAATCTTTCTCATGAATCACTCCGTCTATTAGTGGAAATCACATGAAAATTTGGTCAGTAGTGTTTGAGACAGACACGGTGGTAGGGACTTTGTTTTATAATAAGTATAAACTATCCCACTAAAAACTTTTTACAAAAAAAAAAAAACCTACTTCACTAAAAAAATAACACTAAAACCATCAAAATAATTTTAATTTCGGAAGTCGGTGTTAAATAAGGAACAAACAATATCGAGAAACACCGATTTCCGAAATTTCCGTTTTTTATTTCACACTTTTTAATTGCAATACACTTTCTCATGACAATTCCAATTAACTCAAACCCTGCTAAGCCACATTGTTTTATTATGAAGTTCCCATGTCTACCTTCCGGCTCTATCATCATCATCAGATCAGTTTGATAGTACCTTATAGCCAAAGTGCATCTCATGACAATTCTAATAAGCCTAAACACGAGTAGGATACATTGATTAATTACGGAGTCCCGGTGCCTATCTTCCAGCTCCATCATCATCATCAGGTCACTTCTATGATACCATTTTCAACATACCTATTCAGAACTATTCATTTATTTGTATTTAAATCGTAGTCGCATAACTATGTTCATTGTGATATCTGTGTGAGTATGAACTTCCGTTTCTGGTCTTCTTCACCAGTTCCACTTCATCGAATGTCATGTTTTGACTGTAAATGCCTACGTCTTTGATGAAAATACCAAAAAGAACTATATTACTTGTTGTCTATAATACTTGAGGAGTTCCCTCGATTTCGCCAAGATTCCATCATCAGATCCCGACTTGGTGACTATGGGACCATTTGGGAAGTATATCCTTTCCAACAAAAAAAGAATTTTTCAAATCGGTTGGCAAGCGACGAAGTTATGCGCGAACATACATAAAAAAAAATACAAACATCCGAATTGAGAACCTCCTCCTTTTTTAGAAGTCGGTTAAAAACATACCTGTTAAAAGGGGGCCAAGTTCCTATCGGCTAATTGTTCGCCTAAAAAGTGTTGAAATCCAATCCAATGCCAAGTTTAGATGCACTTTAAAATTGATCATAGTCATCTTCATCAACAGCCTGATCATCGTTAAATTTGAACTTGGCAGGTTAATTTAATTATATATATAATAAATTTAATTATACAATTAATCAAGTGTTACGTGTAGCATGAAAACCTGCCAAGTTCAAATTTAACGATGATCAGGCTGTTGATGAAGATGATGATGATCGATTTTAAAGTGCATCTAAACTTGGCATTGGATTGGATTTCAACCCTTTTCTAGACGAACAATTAGCCGATAGGAACTTGGCCCCCTTTTTAACAGGTATATTTTTAGTGGGATACCTTCTTACATAATGATGTAACTACTTATGTACCTATACATAGTTAGGTAATTCATTTCATTCATTGATACAAGTAGGTAGGTGCTTTTTTTGGTATGAAATGTGTGCAAGACTTTTAGTGAATAAAACCCACCCGTGTTCCTTCAGTTTCCCTTTGCGTTCAAGTACCGCGGTATCTCTTTTGAACAATCCCGCAGCCCAAGCAGATGTAAACTTAAAACTAGGGTTGGTCAACAACATGGTATACCAATACCCGAAGAGTAAACAGATTTATTTGGTAAAGGTACACTAAATTCTCAAACGTGGCGCTTTCCTTTATTTACAACCGTTTGTTATTATGTTTGCGTCTGTCTCTCCTCTACACGTGTATCAGTTGGTACCAGTGATGTTATAAAGCTCCGTAACTGCAACCGAAACTATCGGATATCTAGTATAAAATCTATCCGTAACCGTTTTCCAAATTGACTGTAATAGTTTCGAATCATTTCAGATAGGGGAGGAGTTTAAATATATATTTTTTTATATAACTAATTGCAGTTAGGTACTACAATGTAATAAGTTACAAAATTAAACTAATTAGAAATAAATTTACTTATTCATAAAAATAAACCAACTAAATAATCCACTAAACTAACTGAAATAAAACTAAATAACCAACAAGAAATAAAATTAATTATAAATAATTAACTAGAAATTTAGTTAATTATAATGTTAATTATAAGTTTTTAACCAGAAATAAAGTTAATCGTAAATCATTAATTACGAATAAAGTTAAATAGATTAAAAAAAGTTATTTGTATAACCTACAGATAAGTACCTCGTTGATACGGTTCTAGGCGTCTTGTGTGTGTGAGTTTATATATTTGTGAACGCATTCACGACACAGAAGTAATTCCCAGTGTGTAGCGTACGTAATGTTTACTTTTACAATTCTTTGAAAAAGCAATAAAATACCTATCCGAAAATAATGAATAATCCGATAACTGGAATGAAATCCTTCCTATATCCGAATCTAGGTCTGCATATATTTTCCCCTGGCTAGTATCGTACCTATCTTCCCAATTGTTTACGACAGTTTCTATTGTCGCCTCTTCTAGGTACTGAACTCCAACTTTTACACATTAAAATACATTTATAACTGTTAGTTTCTCAATTTTCAGGTATATAAATACTGTCCCAAAATTTATTGAGTGTCAATATCAATTTTAGAATGAAGAAACTGCTATAACGGAGCGAGGAAACTTCAGAGGATGGCATTCGTTGAACTTTATCAAGTGACAGGCACAATTTTAATACTAGGAATAGGAACAAATTAGATCAACCTCGATTCAGATTGGCTAAAGTACATAGCTCTTTTATGGGGTACCTACTGTGTAAAATTTTATAATAAAATAGCAATTAAGATTCTACAACTAAATGAGTCCAAATTTAAAACATGCATTAAACGCACACTATGTAGACAAGCATATTATAAAAAATGCTTGGCTAAATACCGGTCCTGCTCCACAACTACAGCCACTTTTACCTTCAAATTAGTTTTTATATAATATATATATAAATATATTGGAAGAGATACTATTCCCCTTTTTGTATTTTTGCTTTCGAAATGTATTTTTTTTATTTGTTTATTTCAATAGAGCTTATTATAATTTATTACCTTTTTTAATTGGAAACAAAATAGCTTTGTATAATGTAGAAGCACTTTTTTTTCAAGAAGCACCATGGAGCATCCTTATTAGGTTACAACTTGTTTGACATTACGAGTATGGCAGTTGAGAGTTTGTCACGCTCACCCAAATGTCTTGCTAATGGTAGCTCGTGTTATTGAGTCATTCGGTTCCCTTCAAAATGGTTGAGCTGAGTGGGGCTGATGCACGTGTCATGCCCGTGAACGGGTGCCATCGGTTTAGACTGGTCATCTCTTAGCTGCCAGTGGCTTAATTCAGTTTCTATTTTTAATTACCTTTTTTTTAAAAATATATAGATATTATTATTACGTATCTACATCGTGCTCACATATTAGAAGCGACAAGAAATGTGTAACCAAGATCTATGTAACTCATAATATGATTTAAAAAGAGTGTCCATGGAGTTTCTTGCACGTTCTTCTCCATAGAGATCGACGCTTTGGAACGTGCAATTTGGCTTCACTTTTCTCGGAAATCTCAAAAGAGCCTACAAATGGTCTATTTGAAATAAATGTTTTTGATTTGATTTGAAACATAAAACGAGAAGTGATCACAAATATATTTTGTAGGAACGTAAGCTTCGTTTTCTACCACTCTACCCACATGAAAGGCTCACAACTGTTTTCCATTTTGGCGCGGAGTTTGAGTTGCATCTGTTATTTATATTACGAGTAAATACAGTGCTGTTTTTAGTTATATCATGTCTATGTACGTATTGCGAATTTCATAATAGACAAAAACATCGAACAAAGAGTTTGTCTTAAATTTTGCATCGCCAATGAAATTTCGTGTTCGGAGTCACAAATGTTACAGAAGGCTTACGGTGAATCGCCTTTATCAAAAACACGTGCTTATGAGTGGTACAAAGCATTCAAAAGCTGTCGAGATGGAAGAATTGCCTCGCTCTGGTAGGCCATCAACCTCTGTGGTTAACATCGCATAAGTGAAGGAAATAGTGACTGAAAATCCTCATTCAAGTTTGAGAGAGATAGGCGCCGAACTTTCAGTATCGCACGAGTCGATCCGTACCATTTTAACTAATCATTTGGGTATGAAACATGTTGCCGCTCGGCTAGTCCCAAAAGACCTGAATTTTCTCCAAAAACTCAATGGCATGACAGTCGCTGAGGACATGCTAGAACGAGTCAATTCCGACCCAACGTTCATGAAACGCATTGTTACTGGCGACGAGACGTGGGTTTACGAGTTTGACATGCAAACAAGTCAACAAGCTTCGGAGTGGCGCCTTCCAACTGAACCAAAACCGAAAAAACCACGCCAAAGTCGATCAAGTCAGTCATGTTGACTGTTTTCTTTGACTATCACGGTGTTGTGCACTCGGAATTCTTACCGGAAGGTCAAACGGTAAACAAAAAATATTATTTGAGCGTTATGCGGCATTTAAGAGAGCAAATTCGACGAAAAAGGCCAGATTTGTGGAAAGAAAATTCTTGGATTTTGCACCACGATAATGCGCCTTCGCACAAGGCCGTCATTGTGAACGAATTTTTGACCAAACACTCAACAAATACCATCGAGCAGCCACCATATTCGCCAGATATGGCTCCAGCCGCCTTCTATCTTTTTCCTAAACTCAAATTACCACTTCGTGGCACCCATTTTCAATCTGTGGAAGACATAAAGTAGAATTCGCGGCGAGAACTGAACTCAATTTCGGAAACAGCGTTTAAAAAATGTTTTGATGATTGGATTATTCGTTGGCGTAAGTGTATCGTTTCTGAAGGGGCATACTTTGAAGGTGATAAAATAAATTTGGATGAATAACAAACATTTTGTGTATTATTGATCTTTTCCCGGTACTTTCTTGACAGAGTAGTAAATAATAATAATACATAAAACAATAATTTTGAAGTATGAATGTAGCGGAACGGAAACCTTCACCCATGTAAGTACCATCTTATATCTATACCTACATTGATAGCAAATAAATATACTTATAAAAACAGTACCCATTCACTCATAAATACAAAATTCAGGCAAAAAAAATTTACGGTAAAGTAACAAGCTATGTAAGGTGCACCTTTTTTATTCGGCGAGAAACGCTCTTAAAGATAAGTCGGTGGAAATTAAAAGTCTTTGTCGAAAGGTTATCTGTCCATTTACCTACATAGGGATACCCGCGACAAGATTTTATATCATATAAATTGTATAATATAGTATATATAGGAGTTTGTTTTTTTTTTTATTGCCTTTCTTGTTTTTATTTGAAAAATGTTTTCAGTTTAACTAAAACCATACGCTCACGAGTGGCATATGGGTGTACTATGCCAAAGGTACTCGAAGGGACTCAAGGGGTCTAGTATTCTTTAAAAAAAAGTATTCAATAAAATCATAATTCGATTCAATTAATGTGCGATGCGTGGGCCGCTCGATTAAAGAACAGTCGACGTATTGAGTGTTCGATAATTGAGCGTTCGATTTATTAACTATTCGATATTATGAACGTTCGAGCATTTAGATGTTCGATTTAAAGTTCAATTGATATTCGATTATTTAGAATTCTATTGTGCATAGTACACCTATATGGAAGGACGCACCATGTCCTTTAACTTTTTTAAAGATATACTATATTTTTATACCTATAGCATATCTTTAAAAAATATTATATATAGTATATTTTGTAATCTATACCAGTGGTTGTAACTTTAGGTTAGTTGAGTGGATAAAATGTCATAAACTGCGAGCACGTGAGCACAATAGGACCCTTAGAATTATTACAAAACTTATAAAAAATGTTTTTAATCAATACGAATATCGGTAGGTATGTTAAAACTTTTTATTCTAATTAGCGATACGATCGTATATTCTTCCTTCCTGACTAGAAAAAATTGTTTTTCAAAAATCTATTATTGTAGTTTTAGTTTTCATCATAATCCGAAACTTTTGTATGTCTTTCAATATCTCTCATAGTTTCGAAAATGACACTGAAAACATTGACTTCGATGCTTAACTAACAGCGTTTGTCTTTTTTATTATTGATAGGCTCGCGCTTGACCACTATCTGCTCTGAAGGTGAGTAATGATGTCAATATAAAGGCTAGAAAAGCAAAATGTTATTAGGAATATTAAAAAAAAAGATTTTGTTTTGCCGATACCGATTGTTTAAAAATAAAACACACATGTTTATTTTGACAATTACCGATCGATACCGATAAAAATCTCACCCTGGTCGCCAGTAATGCTAAAACTGACACCTATTATAAATTAAGGGATATTACCTATTGTATCACAACCCTTATTATTATGCTTCGTCAAGCAAGCTGCTGAACAAGTGAACAATTTCTGCAATTTCGTATGTACCTGAGTGCTTACAAACCCACAAAACACAGCCAGGCAGAATCATTGCTGCTATGGTACCCGTAAATCTTAACGCGTGCGGTCGTTTGTAATGCCTGTAGTAAGGGCAATTAAATTACAGAAACACTCAGAGGCTTAAGGTTAAATTCAAACGGTTTTAAAATTTATCACATTTTCTTCCCTTCAGAAGGCTGAATGTAACTCACGCTGGGAGAAGTATGATCCACCTCATATGCACTAAATAAAATGTGTCGCCAAGGAGTGGCAGGCGGTCGCCGACTTCTGCGAAGCAGTATCTAATGCTCGCAAAGGAGGAGGCCGACTGCATCAGGCAACGACGCTCTCGCCGCCGCCGGCGATTCCGATCCCGATTTCCAGCCACTTTAGGCGCGGGCTTGCAGACTGCAGCAATGGGTAGCTCGCTGTCCGACTGTCCGGTAACTGTCCGGACCAAGCCCAAGTCTTCGACGAGGCGCACTGTTCCCGCGCGCCTCAAGGAGTTGTCAGCAACAGCAGGGGCCCAGCCGGGTCGAAGCCTACTGGGGCCAGGGTTATCCGAAAGGTAACTCGAGCCCCGGTATGAAGGCTTGAAGGAAGGGGGTGGGACTTTTAGTCAGTAAGAGTCTGACACTATCTCCCGCTCCGCCCAAGAGCGGGGGTTGTGATTGGATGATTTTCACCACCAAAAAAAAAAAAACTCCTGTCGCCAATGTGAACATTGTCACATGGGTTCAATTTCGAGGCTTATGCACTTTATAAGTTTTTCTTAGACTTTTACGGCATTCATGAAAATCGTGAGAAAATCCGGACTTTAAGTCTGTAATACCCAACTCGTGGGCAACTCTCGAAACTACTTTAAAATGTTATCAGAGGCGTAGCGTAGACTAATTTAGATGTAGGCGAAAGCAGCGTTGGAAAGCTTTCCACAAGGTGAACCGATGACCTGGTGAGATGCGAGACACACAAGACAGGACCGTTCATTGTGGCGACCGACATTTGGTTCAGGCTTATAAAGGAGGCGGTAGTTGAATAAATGCGTTGTATCATAATGAAAAACGCATTTAGGTACTACGTACGTAATAATTTACTAAAATCCTAACAATATAGATACACCAACTTTTGTGGTTCGAAGTGAAATGTTTCAGCGTTCAACTGTAACGTTATACGATTTTAATTGACATTCTAGCCAAACAGAACTTTACATGAAAAGGATCCAATAGCCACTAATGTTAACCTTATATCAGTACTTTTATTACCACATTTGTGCCTCGTTGGTTTAGGAGTTGCAAGTACCACTGATGAACATGAGGTCCTGAGATTTGGAGTCCGTTTCAGGCCAAGTGGCATCGGAATTTCTTAGTAGCATTTTGAATTCTGGAAGTACCGTGCTGATTAGATGTGTATCTAATTCTCTATCTATTCTCTCTCTTTTGAAAAGCTACTGTTATAAAATAAAAATAGGTACGATTGTTTGACTTATTTCAATCCGTAAGTTTCTTTTTGAACCCCTTTTTGAGGTGGAAAATCATCAATTAACTTATTTCGCTTTGGGAGGAGAGACAAGAAGTGGCAGACTTCTACTGACTAAAATCTTTCTATGTTCTTCCATTTGCCTTTTTCGTTATGAGGCCCCATTGACACAAAAAGGTGCTAGCCAAACACTCCGGGTAGGTTACCACTACCTCAAACCTCACAAAAATATTCTTAGGAAGTAGGGTAGGCACATTAATAAATTCTGCTACAATAGCGGAAAACTGTCAATAATCGACGACGGTGGCGGTGGCTCGTCAACATTAGCCACATAAATAACTACACAAATAGGTTATAGCCAAACACTTCATAACAATCATGGTGATAAATGGATTCGGTGACCCAATTTTGTCCGGATATGAAAATACCCATCTACAAACCAACCCACTAAAACGGACCCAAAGTGATTTCGTTACAGCCCCCTTATATTAAATTATAATAACAGAATCAGTCACCTTAAGTGCAATCTATTATATATGTATGTTTCCTTAAACCTAAATGATTTGTAAACAACGTGTAGGTACAACGTTTGAGAATTCAAGAATTGTACGGGTTGAATAACCTCCTTATTTATGTCCCTTTGACAAATAAGAATTGAATTATTTCGAATAAACTCTCGACTCTTCTGTTACTTTCAGAACCTACCTACCTAAGTTTATTAGCTTCCCCGAACTGAACTGGGATTTTTCCTTTGTGATGTGGCTAAAGATACTTTATTGAACCAAATAAGGATTATACAGAACAATATTTTTCTAGAACATAGAAGCGTCCGTGAAACAATGTGCGCATCTGGCTATAAAAAACTTTTCAGTAGATCGGTAGGACTTCATACGATTTTTATATCTTGAATGGCATAGCGCCTTAGCGATCGCCCCATTAGGGTTGCTCTTCTTCGTGGCGGGTCTAGGATATTTAGGGCCTTTTTAATCACTACCATCGTATGAAACTGAGACTTTCTACTTTACGGTAATCTTTGATAGGTACTTTACGGTAATCTATGATAGGTACCTACCTTAAAAAATCTTCTGTCATATTTATTTCACTTTGTCCGGTCAGGTTACACCGCCAGCCCATCTGAGGATCTGAGGATTTAGCTTGTTTTTACTGTTCCATGGATTTAGCAGCTTGGGCAGAGCATCGCCGTGTCCTTGTGAGAGTGATCGAATCTTGTTACAGGCCACGGTCCGGAACAAGAAGGAGTGGCAGGCGGTCATCTCTTTCTGCGAAACAATAATGCTAGTAAAGGAGGAGGCCGACCGCATCAGGCATCGGCGCTCACGCCTGAGCCTTCCGATCCCGATTTCCGGCCACCCCGTAGGCGCGAGTTGTCAGCAACCGTAGAGGCCCAGCAGGGTCGGGGCCAAGGATCTATTTCTGAAAGGAAGGCTCAGCCCCGGTATGAAAGGCAAAAAAGGCACGGGGTGGGTTTTTTTGTCAGTAAAAGTCTGACACTATCTCCCGCTCCGCCCAAGGACTGACTTCTTCGCAGGTAGTGTTTTTTTTTTACATTGAAGTCGATTGTTACATAATAATTAGACTCGAGAAGGAGTTTGGCGTCCGAGCGAGCGAGCGACTAAAATCTTTAACAAAGGGTAAGTAAAAATAAAAACCTGTATCGTCGTATGAGTTTGGGTATCTTTTTCTGATTTAGGCGATAAAAGGTTTTCCACTACTGCTTCGGCCTCTTCTCATAAAAAAAATTGTATTTCTGATGAACTTATCGTGATAATAATAAAAATCTCTGTTGTACGGAAACAAAGAATGCAAACAAAACTCTACAACTCGAAAAAACAAATGAAAATCGGATTGCCAGATTGCCACTTTCCCGCCTATTTTGTTTTTTTTTTCTGTCGCCAGCCAGTTATTTTTCATTATTAAAAAAAATAGTACAGTCTGTCAAGAAAGTCATGAAAAGAAGGGAGGGCGCCACCATCATTAACATGGTATCCCAATAAACTTCGACTAAAAGATATTGATACTTTTATTTATAAAATAATAATTACCGATTTACGGTCCCTTTACTGCCGTGTAGGTACAATGCGTTCCAAATGAGAATAGGATCGCCCGCCATGTTGTGACGTCACGATTTACTGTCAAATCGAGGAAAGAAATTTTTAAACATTAATTAATTTACGAAAAATTTAATTAATTTATGAATTGTGAACGAAAAAAGTTTAATCAGAATCCAGTTCTTAAATTTACTCATCTCTAATTCTTCAATTTTGCCAAAATTTCTTCGATTTGACAGTACGACGAGACGTCAAAACATAGGAATCGGTCCTATTCTCATTTGGAACGCGTAGTACATTATTTTACTGATCTATCTGACACTCGTCTATCTATTTAATACATGCTTGCAAACGAGTTTTGACTTTCATTGGTAGTGGCTCCCTATAAATAAAACTACTTACTCTGTCGTAGTGGCGAACAACATTTTTATTAGAACTAATTTTCATTCAAGTGACGTTTAATTTTACCTGATACATAATAGTTATAGTAGTTCTCATTTATTTATTAAAACTTTATCCAACACAAAAGTACAAAGGCGGAGTTAATGCATTAGGCATTCTCTACCAGTCTGAATTTTGTTTTATAAACATTGCGACGAAACCAGACTTCTCTATTTGCTTATTAGGATAATTATATGTTTATCCTACGTACCTACACGCAAGAGTTTATCAAAACAGACATTCTTCTGGATATCTGGTTTTATATTCATAAGAATGTCTGGTTTGATCAACCCTTGTTTGTCGTCCTTTCAGCTACTAGCATTTATGTACTTACTACAAAGTGCAAATCACGATGTTTTGCCTCTCTGCATTGCCGTCAGCATGGCGCTGAGTATCGATAGGTATGAGCTCATTGCAAAAATAAAAAGTTTATGAAATAAATCTTTATTAATCCGAATCCAAATAATCAGAGTCGAGGTATTCGACTCCAGAAATGTTGCCTGAAACTTCTTCAAAATGAAACCGGCCAACATCTGACTCGTAGTTTGTTTCGTAGGTCGGCCTTTCCTGTGTTTTCCAAGCGTTGAAAATTTACCTCCATTCTTCATGCCTTAGTCCACAATGCGCCGAACTGTACTTTCGGTAACACCTGAAGTCAATAAAGATATGTTAAATATACAAATACATTTATCATACCTAAATAAAAAAACTTTTTACAAAAAAAATAAAACCGACTTACTAAAAAAAACACTAAAACTATCAAAATAACTTTAATTTCGGAAGTCGGTGTTTCTGTAATAGTTTTGCCTCTTCGTTATTTAACACCGACTTCCGAAATTAAAGTTATTTTGATAGTTTTAGTGTTTTTTTTAGTAAGTCGGTTTTATTTTTTTTGTAAAAAGTTTTTTATTTCACACTTTTTAGTTGCAGCCAGAGTACCTTTTTCTCATGACAATTCCAATTAACTCAAACCCTGCTAGGATACATTGTTTTATTATGAAGTTCCCGTGTCTACCTTCCGGCTCCATCATCATCATCAGATCAATTCGATAGTACCTTATGGCCAAAATGCATCTCATGACAATTCTAATAAGCCCAAACACGGCTAGGATACATTGATTAATTACGGAGTTCCGGTGCCTATCTTCCGGTTCCATCATCATCATCAGATCAGTTCGATAGTACCTTATAGCCAAAGTGCATCTCATGACAATTGTAATAAGCCCAAACACGACTGGGATAAATTGATTAATTTCGGAGTTCCGGTACCTATCTTCCAGCTCCGTCATCATCATCAGGTCACATCGATGATACCATTTTCAACATACCTATTCAGAACTATTCATTTATTTGTAACTATGTTCATTGAGAGATTGGTGTGACTATGAACTTCCGTTGGCCATTTCTGGTCGTCTTCACCAGTTCCACTTCATCAAATGTCATGTTTTGACTATAAATGCTTAAGTCTTTGATAAAAATACCAAAAGAACTATATGGTTGCCTATAATATTTGAGGAGTTCCCTCGATTTCGCCAAGATTCCATCATCAGATCCCGACTTGGTGACTATGGGACCATTTGGGAAGTATACCCTTTCTAACAAAAAAAGAATTTTTCAAATCGGTTGGCAAGTGACGAAGTTATGCGCGAACATACATAAAAAAAAAAAAAAAAAATACAAACATCCGAATTGAGAACCTCCTCCTTTTTTAGAAGTCGGTTAAAAACACCAAAATATCAAAACCGTTAAGTGGTAGTATAATAAATCGTAGGTAAATTTCATAACCTTAGCAAGACATAAACAATGTTAAAGATAGATAAATTGTACTTAAAAACAGAAGATTGTCAAAACATTATATTTCCGTTAGTGTGTTAAACTTTAGAATATTTTTACGTACCGGTTAACTTTGCTGTTCGACCATAAACATCGTCTTTGTTCGTCCCAGCACTCCCACCTTGAATTTCGGCCATACACCCTTGAAAAACTTTAAATATAATTTGTCTCGCACCGCTCTTAGAAACATTTCGATTCATTTTTTGTACCTTAACGCTTACACGATTTAAAAAACTCGAAATAGCACCGAAATATTGTAAAAAATCAACCACACAGATACGACGTGACAGTTCAGGTACTCAGCTTAACAATTATTCAGTGTTGCCAGTATTAGCAAAAACAGTAGTTCCCAAAACATTCTTTTCATGACTTTCTTGACAGACTGTAAATATTTTTCGTGAATATTTTTTTAAAATAAATTAGGTAAGTACTTAGGTACTTATTTAAAAAAATATTGGGTAAAATAAGTCGTATAAAAATATATATTCATTACTTAATACTTATCTGGACATAATAGAGGTCAGTGGATATGGAAAATGTAATAGAAATGTAAACATAAAACTAGTTTTTTTTTATATATAATTTGACAGCTTTCTGTTGAAAGCGATTCACAGATAGGCAACTTCAAACCTACTTTCAGTAGAGGTCAGTGTACTTTCAGAGCATGAGTAATGAAATAGTAGGTACATTATGATACAAGTGTATAAAGTTGGTGATTACCGCCGAGGCGGTATTTAGATCCGAGCCGAAGGCGAGGATCTTAAGTGAGAGTCAGAATGGCGGGTGTAAATGTACTATTCAGTACCTAGCTCTAAAATATCTGTACCTCCTTCAGAATGAAATTATTTCAAAATTAAGGTACACCCGCAATAATGACGTCAAGATGGCGGGTGTTCTGTAATATTTTATTATTTAACCATTACTCATAAAATATAATTACACCAAATAAATGTACCTAAAAAGTACCTCAAGTAGAGAAGACCACACATTTGATCAGTTAATATCATGTGTCAGTCAAGTAACATGCGTCATTGATATTCTAAACAACTAGCGTCATCTCTGATAACTTTCTTTCTGATTTCTTTAATTAAATAAGTTTTCGGAAGATATCAGAGATGGCGCTAGTTGTTTAGAATGTTAACTACGTGTGTCACACGATGGTTTTATTTCTCAGGAACTATCAAACTGATCAAGAGTGTGGTACTTTTTAAGTACATTTATTTGGTGTAATTATATTTTATGAGTAATGGTTAAATAATAAAATATTACAGAACACCCGCCATCTTGACGTCAATATGGCGGGTGTACCTTAATTTTGAAATAATTTAATTCTGAAGAAGATACAAATATTTTAGAGCTAGGTAGGTACTGAATAGTAGGTACATTTTAGGTACATTTTAACGGTAATTGTTATAATTTATTTCACTGGTACACCCGCCATTCTGACTCTCACAATCTTAAGAGAGCCGAGGACGGTAATCGCCAATATTCACGTGTATTATACGACGTTTTTCGACACACTTGAGAAGAAATTTTTTACAAATTAATTAATTATTGCTATATCAGCAAAAATGTTTTTTTTCTTTGTAGTATGGCGGCAAAAAATTGTCCTTCATCCAAAATGGCGGCCATAGACTAGCTACCGTAGCTAGGCTGTTTGATTAAAAATAAGAATGAGGTTGCTTATGTTTATAAACAGAAAAAATATTTTTATTTTATGAAAGGTTTTATTTATTAAACATGTAAAAGTTAAAATAGTTCATTTAAACACAAATTAGCATAAAATAAGCAAGCAAGACACTAATTTCTCACTTGTGCATAATGGTAATCAAAAAGTCACAGTTTGGTTACAAGCTACATTATATACCTAATTGTAGTGCAATTATAGTCACTTTCTGAGCAAGTGTGTCGAAAAATCATTTATTTAACCCAAGATCTAAGTAAAGGCCCTTGTTCTGTGAAGACAACGAATGTTTTACACCTCTAGCGCCATCTAGGTTCAATAGATTTTTATAACTTGTTCAACGGGATCAACTTGAAGACCACAAAGGAAAGAGGAACATTGCGTTCTTACAAACTACTCAGCGTGTAGGATAGGGGGCGTTAAACTATGTCGTAAGTAGGTACAGCTATCTATCTAGAATACAAAGATACAAAATCTAAAACAATTGCGATTTTCTTTTCAAATGGTATAAACAAGTGCTTTACTGCGATCCCACCACATTAACGATTGCATAGTGCATAACTGCCTAAAATCCAGGCAGTAATGCAATCGTTAATGTTCTAGGTTGTCTGATGAGTAGAACATAAGTGGATAAAGTATCGAAATTTTAATTAGAAAATGATTGAAGATTCCCCCTGATTGGTTTCAATCATTTAAAAATGGAGTTCGGCAATAATCCCTCCCAAAAGGTGGACCAAACCGAAGGATGCGAGATACACAGGACCGGTCATTATGCTGATACCTACCTATGTCCAACAGTGGACGTCTATCAACTAAAATTACACTGCGTTACACGATTTTGGTACCCTCTTAACTGATAGCTGGAATGAATAGGTAATGAGTCACAGATGAAATGTTCCAAACATATGTGGTATCCATCACGTCTAGTTTTCGAGGTACAGTCAATTACCTATATCGTAGGAATACCTTTACTTTGGAAAAGTTGTTTGTTTTTATCTCCTTTATTAAAATATGATGTAAAAAAAAATTAGTCCACTACCCTGTTACCGCTTTCGATGTATTGTACTTTTTAAATATTTTGTTTTGTTTAGTAATCGTTTCCATTCGATAACGTCGACATCTTTGTGCATATTTTACTTGAAAATACAAAATGAATACTGGAGTAGGTGGTCGTCGCAACTGCTCAAATGCACCAAATAAGTTTAAGAGGGAGATGGATTTTTATATTTAAAGACAGTATTTTCAAAATTAAGTGATGCAAAACTCAAGGAATCCCATATTTGTGGGACCGCAAATACGCACATTGATGAAAGACCCAAATTTTGACAAAAAGCTTACTAATAAGGAACTTGACGCCTGGTTATCACTTAAAACAGTTATAAAAGGGTTTTTAGGGAACCACAGAGCCGAAAATGCGGAACAGCTGGTTAACAACATGTTAAAGGCATACGAAAAGTTGGGTTGCAGAATGTCATTAAAAATTCACTTTCTTCATTCTCATTTTTCTTTCTTTCCATCTAATCTTGGTGCGGTCAGTGATGAGCAGGGTGAGAGGTTCCACCAGGATGTAAAGAAGCTTGAGGAACGATTTCAAGGTCGTTGGGACACAACCATGCTAGGTGATTACTGTTGGCATTTAAAACGAGAAGATCATTCAGAGCACAAAAGAAAAAGTTAAATTTTCATGATATTTTGTATTAAAATTTTATAAAATGGCTTTTTTTGAGTTTTTTTTACCTAAATGATAAAATTAAACTTGATGAATGTAAAAAATTCTGGTTGATTTTATTAGATTTCTTTAAAATATGTTTTTGCCTTTTAATTTTTAATATAAATTGGCACATTCTTACAGAAGAAAAATGAGACGTGATGAAAAGAAAATTTGTATGTATGTTTAATAAGCGATAGGTATAAATAAGAAAACATGACATTTCAAAGCGGGTACTCAAAATTTTTTTTAATTTGTAACGCAGTGTTATTAATGATGATGACGATGAAATATTCAGTGAAACTGCAAACCAACTTTACAAAAATTCGTTCAGTAGACAACGGATTCCGAGGTATCATCAGCACCTTCAACATTCCATGGTTGCACAGTTTCACGTTTGATATTTAGCACCCGCCGTCGCCTAACAACGCTAGTTCTGTCAAATAACTTTCTTTTCAATACACTTGCTCCCAGAGTGACTCTTATTGCACTGCACTTAGGTACATAATGGGCCTTGTTACCAAACTGTGACATTTTGATTACCATTACGCACTAGTGCTATAATGTAGTTAAAACCTTATTGTTCAACCTCTCCCCCGCCATAATTTTATACATGTATCGTATCAGGCTGGGCGCAGGTCGCCCCCATGAGTCGCCTGTCAACCCCCGTTTATTCATTTAAGTGAGTAGGTATATTGAAAAATATGGGCGCGCATATGAAAACAGATTTTTACCGCCACAAAAGTTTACTAGTTTTATAGTTATTTTCTTCACAAGTATATTGAAAAACGTCGTCTGATACACGTGAGTAATTAATGATTACCTCTCTTAAGACCCTCGCCACGGCTCGGGTCTAAATACCGCCTCGTCGGTAATCACTAACATTACACACTTATAATTATCATAATGTACTATTATCGTATCAGAATGGGCGCGCGCCGCCCTCCACGAGGTAAAGAAAAAAAAATGGGCGCGCATATGAAAACAGAGATTTTTACCGCCACAAAAGTTTACTAGTTTTACAGTTATTTTATTCATAAGTGTATTGAAAAACGTAGTATGAAACTCGTGAGTAAAATAATGATTACCGTTCTCGGCACTCTTAAGACCCTTGCCATGGCTCGGGTCTAAATATCGCCTCGATGGTAATCACTAAAATTACACACATATCATAATGTTTCGGCGGGTAAGAATCACCCAATGACATCTCCCGCCCTTTTGCGGAGCGGGAGATAGTGTCAGACTTTTACTGACTAAAAAATCCACCGCGTTCCTTCTGAAAAGCTACTTCATACCGGGGTCGGACCTTTCTTTCAGAAACCGGTCCAAGGGTCCGGTAGGCTTCGGCCCTGCTGGTCCCCTACAGTTTGCAGACAACTCCTTGAGGCGCGCGGGAACAGTACGCGCCGTCGACGACTTGGGCTCGATCCGGACGGTCGGAGAGCGAGCTACCCATTGCTCGCCCGCGCCTACGGTGGCCGGAAATCGGGATCGGAATCCCGGCGGCAGCTGAAGCGTGAAGGCCGTTGCCTCACGCTTGCGACCTCCTCCTTTGCTAGCATTTCTGCTTCGCAGGAGGCGACCACCTGCAACATCTCTTCGCTCCGGACAATCATGGCCTCTACCAAGGCCCGGCGCGACTGTTAAATACCTTACAATTGAATAAAAAAATGAACCGTGTTTTTCGAACTTTATTATAAATACAAAGTGAAATAAATTAGTCTAATCTTAAACTAATCCTTAGAGGACACGATTTACAAGAACATGAATTAATTACATAAAATAAAATGATATCGCGTTGCTTTAAAACACGTAACAGAACAAATCAAAGTTCAAACTGTTTTAATACTCATTAAATATATTAATAGATAATACTTAACTTCTATATTGCTACTATTCACAACCGGAACGAAAACAGAAATCGAAATGTAATTGAGAATTCTACGCTATCACGAACTATAACGTGATTATAAAGCCCCTTCAAGGTAAACAAAAGTTGCGCAACAATGTTACAGCAACGTGGTAGTGTTGCGGAAAACGTACTTCATGCACAGGATGTAGCGTTGCCACAAATAATATCGCAAGAAAGTTATGCACTTCGGTAATCATTTTAGGTCCCTCGCCCACGGCGACTTTTTGTAGCGACGCTGTAGCGCGTTCGCATCGATACAGTCGCGATGCTGTAGCGCGTTAGTAGCGCGTTGGCATATTTTCTATAGCGCTTGCAAATGCGACTAACGCGCGTCGCATCGCTACAAAAAGTCACCAAGGACGAGGGGCTTTGGGTATATCCTCTGAGATACATTTAACGCGCGATGATGAGATTAGCTATCAAAGTAGACACTTGCTTATTAATTAGTGTCTTCTTTAATCTTAGAGTCACATCCATGATTCCAAAATTATAGAATAAGCTTCAGAACAAAAAGACAAAAACAAGTAATAAAACGTGAATTTCTACAAAGTGCGATGGTGTTAACTCTGTGAAACATTATTCCAATAAAAAGCGATCGTCGCGTTCGTTTGTTTAGTGAACCCAATCCCGTTAGAGCGAAGATCGCGTATCCGCACAATAATCGCGTAGTCGCACGATGATCGCGTAGAGTCTGTCTAATAAGTTAAACGACTTGGGTAATTATTAGGATTTAATTAAATCTGATGTAGTCAACACGGGTTCAATAATCAAGGTTAATTAAAAGATAGAGATCATTGTTTACTAACAGAAGAACCTTATAAAAAGTACCGAATATAAGTATTTTTTAAATGATTAAATATTATACAAAATTCCCAAGTCGGTTGACTTATTAGACAGACAATATTCTGTGGTGGTACTCTATGGCGCGTCCTTCGCACTTAAACGAAAACAGAAACGTAAACTTGTCTGGTCTAGCTACAGCAAGCAACACAGAATAGTTGCATCAACAGTATTGAGCCATTTTTGTTTACCATGAAAACATAAACTGGCATGCGACATTTATTTACACAATTACCACAAGTATTATTGTTTTCGAACATCGAGTGCATAAGTAGCATTACACCTATTTTCACGGAGTTTATTATATTGCCATAATTATTGGGTTTGTAACATTCATTTGTTGCAATTATAATTAAAACTACAAACTATGTCCGCTAATAAAGAGTAAAATGCCAGAAATACGATAAATACAGAAATGTGTTTATATTACCTGTGGAAAACTTTCCTTACTAACAAAAATACCTTGATTAGTTTGAAAACGATATAAAATCTACAATAGATTATATTACTATCATTCCTACTTTGAATGTTAGCGAAAGTGTAGCAGTCTAAAAATGATATCAGGATCAATTACAATGAACCTCATACATTGCATGGTATTGGATGTAATCTGCGCATATTCAGAATATACGTTCCCGTCTTATACTTACACATGTAGTTTGACAGATACGTGAGAGTAACAATAATAACGCCAAGGTACATTTCATGCAGACGGTCATAGATTTCTGCTTTAGTGTTTGCATAGTGCCTAAAACATATTAATGTTTTTTCGGTTCTGAGTGCGCAGAATACATATCAAAGCCAGCAGCCTCAATATTAATAAGATATTATTAAACATATTGAGATCTAATACCAACAATTTAACATTTATGCTAAGCAACGTTTGAATTGATGACCATTATCTAAATATTAGGAACTAACTAAAAATTAAGTAAAAAAAAAGGAAAATAATTTCATTTTTAACGTTCATATTTCCGGAATAGTAATTAACAATTAAATAGTTCTTAATCACAGTCTACATAAAATCATAATTATAATGGTTACAAGATTTCGTTAGTATTTGTATGTTTATTTTTTTTCTATTAGGTACTCTATCCTAATGTTGTACTTGTCACCTTTATCGAAGCTGCTTAGAAGATATAATAATGCCTTTATATAAGACAGGCACTTGGTGCACATTTTAGCATTGGCAATGGCCTCGTTGCGTCCACGTCACGGCATTTGAAACCAATTTAACCACTTTTACCGCAATAACCACGAACTCACCACCGGTTTTGTGATCAATCGTAAAGTGGTACAAAAAACGAATACAGCTACAAGGATCTTTGACATTTGTGAAATTATCTGTGGAAATTATATTGAAAAAACAAGATGTCGGCATTAGCTACGCGCCAATAGCTCTACGGCTATGCACCATTTTGAATCAAGCTATACTTTGTAGTCGGCTCATGGTTATGGCAACGCAGCCTAATTTATCAATTTATAGTTGTTTTAAATAAAAAAAAGTGTGACTATCATAAGGAAGAAATATTCCAGAGTAACAAAGCTCTGTCTAAACATACAATGATGTTAAAATGGGAATGTCAGTGGTGTAGTCACTTCGTGAATGTAATAAAGAGGCATCTTTACAGAAAAATTAAAACCAGACGAGCAACTATACAGCCTTATTTGATTTATGGGAACATAAATAAAAAAGGCGAAATTGTTTTTTTTTTATAACTAAAAGACTTACTGATCACCCGTGTCAAACTTCCTAATTGATTGATTACTCATTATTATTATTATTTGCTACTTAAATGAACAAAAATGAATGCATGGCTTCTAAATAACTAAATATTAAATCTTTATTTTGTCATCAATCTGTCAAATATTATTAAAATAAAACTATGGCGGCTGTGAAATGGCTACATTTCGTTCCCATTTTTTTTGACACTGGCGCAATTATTTGACCTAGCATTGCACTTTCTTCTTACTCCTTAACTTTTGGAGATGAAAATAGTTTAGTACTGGCCATTTGTCTATATAAAATAAGGCAGGAAAACCAAAGAAATCAAAAAGGAATAAAATTCTGGATATAAAGGCACCCATTTTTCATTGCGAGGGCAACAAAAAGACTAGATAAAATTAATTGAAGACTATGAAATAAATTAAGTGACTCATGAAAATGGGGAACTACACCACCATGAACGAAGAACCTGTAATCGGATCTAAACGTACATGTATTTCTAACTTTAAAAAAAAAATGCATAAACCACTGAATATAGCGATACGTTGTAAAAAAAAAAGAACTCTTTTCTGCCTATCACCACCTCTTTTCTGCGTACATGCTGCTTTCAAGCGAACTGTGTCACACGCTATAAGAGCAATATACAGCAAACCCTATTGTTATCGAAATAAAGTTAATTTTATATTAGCTAAAAATCGCGATTTTTTTATACAAATACGTCAATTTTTGCCAGCAAACATAATACGAAACGCATATACCGCCACCAACATCGATCATAAGCATTACGTCATAGCGGCTTACGTAAATTCAACAGTTTTCCGTACAACATCAAGCATAAACTGCAGTTCGCTTGATCGCAGTCAGGGTGTTACCACACCAATCGATCGACTTATCAATCGATGTCATAGACCTATAGTAGAATGAATCAGTCCGCATCGATTGAAAGTTTGTCCTACACCTAATCAAAACTAAAGCTACCACACCAATCGACCAACATCGATCGACGTTGAATTAATTGGTGTGGCAACACCCTCCCACTTTTTCCTAAGCGAATGATTATTTTACTTAAATATAAAGCAGCGTTTTAGTAAATGATCTTGCTGGGAGGCGCAGCCGTGTTGGCGCTCATGGCTTGTTCTAACGTGTCCAGGCGACGGTAGGCGTGACCGCGGCTATTACGACGCCGACCGCTTTGACGACCTTCTAGTATTAAGCCGAAGAACTGGAAAAAAAGGAATTTATTATTATTATTATTTTCTGCTCGATAATGCCCTTTTATTTATCATACAACCGTCACCTAAAGCAAGTCATTCTATCCGTATGAGTCTAACGTAGTATGGACGTTCCCTATGGAATAATGTATGTGATTTGAATTTGGAACATCAAAAACAAAATTAAATATTCATTTAGTTAACATTAACTTGTAAATAACACTTTTAGTTCTCCAACTTAAATTATTATAATTTGTTTCAAAATATTCTCTTTCAAACATCTCACAAAAGGTGTAAAAAGTAGAGTATCCAACACGGGCATAATGCTCAATGCTGTCTTTGTCTTGGGTGGCTTTCGAAATAGTTTTTTTATTTTTTAATAATATTTTTAAAAAATACATAAATCCCTGACTACGCTCGGAATTAAAACTTAGCAGCCTTCGTTTCGTTTGAAGTTAACATGCTGCCCGCGCACCTTAAGACACTGCTTTATCCCCCTAGTCACATAATCTTCTATTAAGACGCTCTTAATCTGATTAGAGTAAGACGGTAATTAGTTTTCTGACGTTTTATACCATGTAAGTCTATGCGAAAAAAGATATTTTAAATTTGGTCTATGTCTTTAGGAGATACAGGATTTGCTCACAAACAAATTAAATTATTAGGAATAATGTTTTTTTAAATATTGTAGGAAGTACTAAAGTTAGCCTAGAAGCTTCTGTCAACGGCATCGCCGACGTGAAAGTAGAAAATTATCCCAAGGGAACAGATTCCCGAGATAAAAAGTATCCTATGTCCTATTTCAGGACACGGTCTATCTCTGTGTCAAATTTCATTCAAATTCGATCATCCGTTTGAGCGTGAAGGAGCAACAAACATACACACAACATACAAACTTTCGCCTTTCTAATATTATAGTGATTCAATTAGCAGTGACTATTTATAGACTAAATGAAATCTCGACTTCAGTTCAAAAGCGTTACTAAACTATGGCAAAACGGGCAGAGTACCAAAGGCCTCCAATGTATTAATTACCGTAAATAAATGAGATGACCGTCTATTTTCTTTACCTACGTTCGATATTGTTATAGATAATTCCTACTCACCACTTTGCTAACTTTGCTCTTGTTATGGTAGAGGACGTACAGCAAAACCATCAGTATCACCGAAGTCATGAAGAACGGGAAGAAGTGGTCGTTGTCTTCATCTGAGAAATCATCTGGCATCGAGTTGGGGAAGAATTCTGAAAATATTATAAACATTTTTTATGTTAGAAAGCTTACAACTGGATTTTTTCGTAATAAAAAAAATACCAATAAACAGGTCCTAAATATCATATATATCATTTTATTACTGATTTTTATGAGCCATTATGCTACATTTTAATTTGTTTGTCAAGAACCAGTGCCTCTAACATGAGTTTAAAGCAATAGTAACTATTTGTCGATATTCGATACGACTACATAAATATTTTGTATGGCAAATTTTTAACAATATATTTACGTAGTCGGTATCGAGTATCGACAAATACTATTGCTTTAAACTCATGGTACAGGTACTGGTTCATGTTTATAATGAGTCCTCCCTGACTAAAACCCATATGTATTCCTTCAGTTGCCTTTTACGATCCAGGGCCGCAGTACTGGGGCCATGGGTTGTATTCAGAAAGGGAAACCCAAGGTCCTCGAACACAAGGCAAAGGAGGAACCTAGGAGTGGGTTTCAGTCAATAAGTCTGACTGACCCGCACCGCCCTAGAGCGGAAGTATTCACTGGATTATTTCCCATCGAATAAGGAGCCGCGGTAACTCTTTCAAACAATCCCGATATATACTAAAGAGCTAGTATAATAAAAACTAACATCAAATGGAAATAGACCAGTTGAAGATGAAATTTAAAACTCAATAAAAATTTACAATTGAATTAATTTAATTTTAAAGTTCCTTCTCAGTCCGTTACTCGTGAAAGTAAAATTATGTCACAAATATTACGATGCAATACTATTATAATATTTTTACCATTATTTCATATTCATGAACATAAAATATTCAAACCTACTGTGCAAGAACTCAGTGAGACTAGGTTAGAACTGACGCAAAACAAATCTATTTGAGTATGTTGTTCACACCTGAATAAACAGCCACGAGTCTTTTTTAGTGCGCATAACCGAGTGAAAAAATAAACTATACACGAGGTAATAAGTTCATCAGAATAATATTGATAGAATTCGTTCGACTTTTGTTTAAGAAATCTTAGGAAAACATTAGAAAGTTCTTCGTAGTTTTATCAAAAATCAATCTGAATCGACTTTCTTTCAAGAATACAAATTGGCCAATAAAGCGCTTTCTTCCAACAATACAAATTGACCCAACAATACAAATAAAACCGCCATTGCACCCATAGATTTATGAATAACTTGTGTTACTTTTTTGGTATACAATAGAGTTTATTCTATTTTATTTGGGATCGACTTTTAGTTAAATCGGGTGCAGCTGAATACCAGAATTTAACATTGGGCAACGGTATATCTGACCTCCACAGCCCAGTAACTGGGTAACTAGCACTATGCCGAAAGACATGTAAGACATGCTGAAAGACTATCTGATTCTCTGAATTCTGACTTCTTCCTCGTTATCTGTCCACAAAACGATCTCGGCAACCTCTGTTTAAGATGTATGCTCCAAGGCAGCTTTTTTTTTTTTTTTTTCGATGGGAAAAATCATCTTATGACAACCCCCGCTCTTGGGCGGAGCGGGAGATAGTGTCAGACTCTTACTGACTAAAAAACCCATCCCGTTCCTTCGGATTACCCTGGCCCCAGTAGGCTTCGACCCGGCTGGGCCCCTGCTGTTGCTGACAACTCCTTGAGGCACCGTCGACGACTTGGGCTTGGTCCGGACGGTTACCGGACGGCCGGACAGCGAGCTACCCATTGCTCACTGTCCGCAAGCCCGCGACTACGGTGGCTGGAAATCGGGATCGGAATCCCGGCGGCGGCGAGAGCGCCGTTGCCTGATGCGGTCGGCCTCCTCCTTAGCGAGCATTACTGCTTCGCAGAAGTCGGCGTCCGCCTGCCACTCCTCCTCGCTCCGGACCATGGCCTCGACCAAGGCCCGGCGCGAGAGGTCTCAACCGCCGATCACCCCCACGAGGGCACGGCGATGCTCCGCCCAAGCAGGGCACACCGCGATTGTGTGCTCCACCGTGTCCTCCGGGCGTTCCGCACAGTGGCGACACCCGGGCGTCACTTCCGCTTTAATTCGGAACAGGAACCTCCCGAACTTGCCATTTCCGGTGAGGACCTGTGTCATGCGGAAGGTAAGGACGCCGTGAGGTCTTTCCAGCCACGCCTCAAAGAGGAGAGAGACTTATCGCCATAATTGTGGCGTGCCCATGACGGGGTTGCGATAGTCGCTGACGCCATTCCACCATGTGCTCCAAGGCAGCTCCCAAAATTGCAAAGTGCAATTTGCAGAAAAGATAAAATTTTTATCAAATGTGCCATTTTAGTAAAACTTGAGGTTTAAGTTCTTCTCTAATTCAGCGAGTTATGTTGACAGTTTTAATAAGTATAATTGTGTAAACACATACATGTCATAACCGCCAGAAATATTTTTTTTACCAACATACTATCCCATGCTGAGCCCACGAACTTCCACTTGCAAAAAAAAATAATTTTGTAGGCTACCTGGAACATTCACATTAAGCTTGAAGATCTATCAAAGCAGCCCCCCTAGCCAAGTTACAAACTTTTCGCTTGCGTCGAACGTTTCGAGTTCACCTTGCCGCCAATTGTTTTGTTCTGACCACGTGACTGAGCGTCGAGGCGACGTCATTCCCTACTACTATACATTTGAAGCTTTCTACAAGCGTTAACTATTGCAGATTAGCAACTTGGCTAGGGGTACAGGTATCTATATTTTATTCTTTCTGTAGCACCACCCTCATTCAGCTTATAGTTAGGTGGTTAAGTGTTGTTGTATTTAATGAAAATATAAAATTATAATTTAGGTGTCTTCAAGGCAAGAGTGTACCATCAACGATTGCACCATTACTATCAGGTGTGATCGCAGTCAAGCACTAGATTATATAAATAAATAAAAAAAAAGAATAATAATAAATAAAAATATTTTGTTGTTTTTATTATTTTGTAATATCTTGTACTTTATAAGTTAGGACTTGATACAATGGCTGTCAGTCTAACTAACTGTTTCTTATCTGATTTGTTTTAGCTGTAAGTCCTCCATATCATTTAAATAAATAAATAAAAAGTTACGAATGCACGTTTTTCTTTCTCTCTCAAGGTGGTTTTTAGAAAGAAATTTTCTGAAAACCACCTTGAGAAATTGTTTGAAGTACGAATGTATCATATGAGACAAGTAGTGCACCGCTATTCTTTTGTAATTATAGTAAAAAACACACATCATAAGACAGGTCACATTTGCACCACTTTGCACAATTGGTGTTTGTTTAAATTACCTACATAAAACGCAATACAACAGAAAAGTCATTTGTGTAAGGGCACAGACCAACTAACGCTTTTTTTCACATAACATGACTGTGTAGGATGACAGCAGGACGAAAATATTTATTTAAGAAAAGGATAGGTAGCTACTTTGCATGAATTCAACTGATGTCACCCGCACCATCCTATCGCAATAATTGTAATGTAAATGGTTAAAAATTATTTCTAGTTATCAATATTATCAAGTTTCCATTACATGTTTTGCTGTATGGACTTTAAAAGAGACTTTGACCCCTGAGTTTGTTTCGGTGTTTCTTCTCAAGGTCAGTTAGGAAACACCGGCCTCATCTAACTTTAATTGACGAAAAAAAAAATTACATGTAAAAGTGTTTTTATAAAACCTACTTGCAAAATAAAGATCATTTATCATTTATCCGTTTTGTTACACAAAAATATTTTTAGTACATATATGCGAAACTTAAATAAGTATAGCTTATTCAAAATCAGTAACTGGATTATTAGGCGCCAGCGCACAGCAGGGTGCGAGAGCAAAACAGCTCCTCGGTCGCCCGGATAGCCTGGTGACCATAGGTTTTTACGGACATCTAGGTGACTGTGATTTTTCATGATACAGTTATGGAATTTTGTACATAAATTTTTTACATAAAAATACTAGACACATCGGTTCGGTTCAGTTTCGGGTTTCGCATAATATATACCTACTACAATTACCGTCACGGATCTTGAGCGCTCGGCATCAGAGTGGGGATCGCTTTGCGCATTCCATACATTGACGAGCCAAACGTCGTCGTTGTTAGATACATGCAGCAAGAGCAGGGAACGAATCATGAGTGACGTCTGTCACGTTGGCGCGGCGAGCCAATCACTGACACTCCCCGCCCCCGCGTCTCACTTCGCACCACTAAATAGACCGAATATTTGACTTCTGCGCAACTTGAAGCCAGCGCTCAAGATCCGTGCCGGAAATTGTAAGACTAATGTTGTATTATATTTACATAGGTTTCGGCTGAAGTTTGTAAGCTCTTCATAGAATAGATACCTCAGTAACCTGTCTACCTAAACAAATGATTTTGACTCTTCAAAGCTTTTCTATAAATAAAATCTACTACACCAATAGGTAGCAGGCAAGAGGATCTCATCAGTCTAAGTTGATTACCAATTTGAAGGATGGAGTTCTACTGGTGTTGCATAATAAGTACCCATTACTTATTGGAAGTCTTAAATGTGCACTACCAAAATAAAAGTATCAGATATGCATTACGTATGACATGCAAATACATTGCTTTAAATGCAGTTGCCTTGAACTCGAGGACAATCAAGCAAGACCGAAAGATTAATTCAGATAACATTTGAATTAATCTTTCTGGTTAAGTAGGACCTGGATAATAGGTATGTGAGATGTTGCTACGATGCTGTGCTACTAATAATTACAACGAGTTTCCGATAATTTTGCATTTAAATACCTCTGTTACTGAGAACAATAAAGAGCGATTATAAGTCAACCCACACATTTCTTATTTGGCCACTTGATCAAAGTTCTCATTTTATAACTAAGCAACGGGAAAATGAGATAGCCTCTAATAAACTTATTCGTTATTTTTACAACGCCAACTAAATATCTTTAGTCGAACAGCGAGCGTAGTGAACTTGGAATTGTAGTGCACTACGACACGGACAGGTTAGGTTAGAAGGCCTTAGCTCAGCTTCGTGGTTATTTTTTTATAAGCACCCAAAAGTGGCTTACATGGAAGATTAAGCCATCGCCATTTGCCACAATTTTTTTTAGCCATTTGGCTAAGATAGTATCATTCAAACGCTCGTTAATTGTGACTGACATAATAATTTACTAGGCAATGCATGTAGATAATGAAAAATATCGAAAATAGATTTATAATCGCGTGCTAATTATAATAATGTATTATCTACTACCAATATCACTTTAATTATTTTCACGAATATGACGAAAATATGAATTGAATTCGATACAAAAAAAAAATAGGCAAGTCAAGGTATTAGAACAGTACCCAATTGCATAACCTTAGATATGAAGTAAAAAAGTAAATAAAACCAACATAGTGAGTTTAACAAAGTGATAACATCCAGATAACAAAGTAACGTGAATAATTGCCACTTCCTTCATGTGCCAAATAGCTTTTTCCTGCAGTTAGCATTTAGACTCTTGTTGAGATGTTTGCTTCATTTATGCCATGGGCTGCCATAAGCTATCCCTCAGGAACCAAGTATTTTTATTTTGGTATAAAAGTAACTTCTGTTGGGACTCAATGATAATACAAAGTGACATATACGCACTAGCGAAAAACTCTTTAAATAAAGATTAAAAAAAAGATTAAACTGTTTTCGTGATCAGATCATTATAGATCAGGCAGATGAAGCTGCGGTTTTGAAGACTTTTCATCACCCCAAAACCCATCAGAACATCTTAACCTGGACGCGAACTGCAGTGGTTAATCTGGAAATCTCTTAAAAGACTATCTCAGTCTGGCTGGCCGCTACATAAACAATCTGGCCAAATTTCTACGAGGCCAATAACAGAGCTATAAGTTGCGAAAAACTAGGGAAAAAAAAAAATTGAGTCCATCGACAAGAAAAGAAGTTGCCCTTTGCGTTCTACGGCTGCGACAACTCTTTAGAATAATCCCTCAATCCGTGTCCGAGCTATAGGATCCCAAGTTTGCCACGCATCAGCAGCATTCTGATTCATTCTTAGGCAAGACTTATATCAAACCTGTTCTTACGAATACATTTAACCTCGC
Source organism: Mythimna ferrago (assembly GCA_910589285.2). Classification (NCBI taxonomy): domain Eukaryota; kingdom Metazoa; phylum Arthropoda; class Insecta; order Lepidoptera; family Noctuidae; genus Mythimna; species Mythimna ferrago. Next base: position 14,597,596 of record OU342687.1, read on the forward strand.
CAATTAGCTAATCAAGAAGAGCCTTGTAAGGTTGCACGTTTTTGTTGAATCTATGGATACTATTTATTTTTGATTAACAAGTACCCACAAATAAATACATAAAGGTGAAGGACCTTTGCCACATCAAAATTGTTAATATTATGTACTTCTAACTAATCCATTGGTTGAATTTTGAGGCCTTGCTCTTGACTTGAGGTCATAGTAGTATTATTGTTGTAGGTATTGCAATTTGCACTTAAAAATCTAAAACATAAGGTACCCACTTAAATATTTAGATGGTAGAATTAACTGCATATCTAGAATTCCCAACACCTTTTTTTCGTTTAGACAATGGTAATTTTTTTGTGTGATATTACCTTTTTTTACCGCAACGGGGTCGCGACCGACCACGAATGAGATGGCACGACGAACTAGATACATTTCGCCAGAACAGGCAAGAGGAAGCCCGTGCCCACGAAAGATTGATGGAGTAGAGAGAGGCCTTTACCTAGGAGAGAGACAAAACAGGGGAAAAAAAATTAGAATATACCTTTTTGTGAAACCTCAGCTTCGTGAGCAGCTGGCACAACCAATTTATTCCTATTGAAAGTCTGCTGGTTTACGGGTTCCTGTTCTGGTTTGACCTCCATTGCAGGGTCTTCATTTTCATCATCGCCATCACCATCTGAGTCTGTAATAATAAATAAAAATGCTGTGAACGGCAATAAGAGCTACTAAATGTGACGAAACATGGGACTTCCATTACATGACTAAGGCGACGAACGCGCGATGACCGCAAATACATAATTGTGTAGAAAAGGGGGATTTCTACCGGTGAGCAAAGACCCCTCTCCCTATGCTCACAAATAGGAGACACTAGATAAATAGATGAACAGATTAAAATGACTACATTAATAAATTACCAACAAATATGATAAACATCCAAAACCTTTTAGATCCTGTTTTATTAAAATAATCTGCTAAAATATTCTGGTAAAACTAAAAATTACTATTAGCAAAACTCATGAACTTGATAAAAACTAAGTTGAAATGATAAATTAATAACCCGGTTCAGGTAAATCTATTTTATTGTTATCTAATCTTTATGAGTACTTAATTAAGCATTTGATGACTAATCAAAGATAAAAAATAATGTTATGTAATTAGTACCAAAAGTAGCTTTAATAATAATTTCAGTGTCATGGAACCAAAATTATGGATCATAGATCTGATGATCATTAAGCCTTTTTCCCAACTAGCTTAAAATTGGTCTCCAGAAACCAGATGCGGCTGAATATGTTATATCGTATCGGACCAGACCAGACCTCTACAGCCCAGTTACTGGGCAACTCAATACTTCGTAGACTGATGGTAAGACTTTCTGATATCTCATTTCCCGTAACAACCCTCAAAGACCTACAAATGACAACCGGGACCAAAGTATTTACATGCATTAAAAAAACACCAATCGTAGCCTGTTTTCGAATCTGCAACCAGGATCCATGGTCCGTTTTTTTTTATGGTGGGAAAAATCATCTAATGACAACCCCTGCTCTTGGGCGGAGCGGGAGATAGTGTCAGACTCTTACTGACTAAAAACCCACCCCGTTCCTTCAAGCCTTCATACCGATGCTCGAGCTATTTTTCGAAACTATCCCTGGCCCCAGTAGGCTTCAACCCAGCTGGGCCCCTGCCGTTGCTGACAACTCCTTGAGGCGCGCAGGAACAGTGCGCGCCGTCGACGACTTGGGCTCGGTCCGGACAGTTACCGGACAGTCGGACAACGAGCTACCCATTGCTCGCCGTCCGCAAGCCCACGTCTACGGTGGCCGGAAATCGGGATCGGAATCCCGGCGGCGGCGAGAGCGCCGTTGCCTGATGCGGTCGTTCTTCCTTTGCTAGCATTACTGCTTCGCAGAAGGAGGCGACCGCCTGCCACTCCTCCTCGCTCCGGACCATGGCCTGAACCCCGGCGCGAGAGGTCTCCGATCGCCCCCACGAGGGCACGGCGATGCTCCACCCAAGCAGGGCAAACCTCGACTGTATGCTGCACTGTCCTCCGGGCGTTCCGCACAGTGGCGACCCGCGGGCGTCACTTCCGCACGAATCCGGTACAGGAAACTCCCGAACTTGCCATGTCCGGTGAGGACCTGCGTCATGCGGAAGGAGTCCATTTTTTGCACTTGATTACTATCAAGCTAATTTTCTGTGAGTAGTTTCATATTAATCAGACGCCCAAAAATTTCCTATTCGAAACTCTCGATTGTGGTAGCACAATCGAGAGTTTCGTATAGGAAATCTCGCATCCTAATAGGTAGCAAGGATATGGCGATTTGATGATACTCAAAAAATTATTACTAACTGGAGTTTTTTGTTTTAAATCTCAAAATATTTTTCTAAATTATTCCGAAAAAGTATTTTTCTTACAAAATATACGGTTTCTTTCCTTCCCGCATGTATCGAGAATGAGGTCATCATAAATGATTACTAACCAGCTGTTTTTTTTTACTTAGTTTATATAATTAACAGTCCTACAAATTGCGTGGTACATTATTGCGGTCTTCCAATTGAATTACATTTGAACTTCATGAAATTAAAAATTTATTTATTATTTTGCTACTACAACTAAGTCTCACTGGTGATATGTTATTGAGCAATTTGACAGTTACATTAGGGGACAATTGAAAGGGAAGTCAGATTATAATGGTAAATTGTAATAAAACCAGCATTATGTAATTAAAAAGTTTCAGTGCAAAGGATCCAGTATATGGGTACAACCCATATTGAAAAATGTAATTATGCTAAGCACACATAAGAGTTGGACTCACATGAACACAGGTCAATAGACTATATATCAACTTGGGAGGTGAGTTGTGGGTACACAAACAAATACAAATGGTACATTTTTAGCCCCAAAAGTGTTAAGCCAGAAGAATTTCAAACAGTTGCTTTGAGTTTAAGTTATTGAGCTTGAAATATATGAATATATAAATAATGAGCACAAAATAGATTGGTACAGAAGACAATCTCATGTATGTACTTAACTTTTTATACTTACGCTCAGTGGACGCACACTAATGAGCATTTGAGCCGGAACTGTTTGACTAGCGGGCCGAGACGCTCCAACATATTGTGTCCGTGAGCGGTATCTATGTGCGCGTTGCTCAAGAACACTTTGTATGTACATTGACTTCTATACCTATATATTTTATTTGTAATGTTAAAAGAGCTGTGCAAGATTTGGTAATGTTCAAAACAGAGTGTTATTATTAAAACATAGAATTATTCCCAAATTTTCCTCAAGATGAACATTAATTCATTAAACCCCCAGCGAACGCCGGCATTCGGCATCTATTGTCTTACTATTGTGTTTCAAATTGACAGTATCTGAAAGGTTAAAAACAAGTAAAAACAATAGTATCTACCTCCATAATCTTCAGCATCATTACTTTGTTTTGGTTTGGGGTTTTCTAGCACAGCATGCGGTTTTTGTTCAACATCAGCTTGTACTGACAAATCAGGAAGTACTGCTTCATTTGCACCTGCTGGTTTCTCGGCCTGGACCACGCTTGTCTTGTTCTGAGGTACCTCCGGGGCAGGCACGACAGGATCCTCGACTCTGACATTGACATCTGTGTCATCAGCATTATCAGGATTTTCAGCCTCATCTACGCTCGGAGTTTGTTTAGAAGTTGCCTGCGCTGCTATCTCAGACTTTGCCACTGCATCATCAACAGCATCAACAACCTTTGGAGGAGTTGTTTTAGCTACAGCCGGTTCTGTTTGCTTAATTTGACCATTACTTGTTTTTGTATCTTCAGGTTTAACTGGGTTGCTGTTGGCAGATACAGGGATGTCTGCCTTAGCACTGAAGTCAGGTTCTGGTACCACCTGTGCAGCAGCTGCATTGTTATTACCATTATTTGGTGTTGTGGATGCCAGTTGACTCTTCAATATTTCTAAGCCCGCCTTGTAGTATTTGCAATAGTAATTAACCTCAGTCATAGTGTCTTCGACACCACATACTTCCCCGCAAGTGGCTTGCATTGTGAATAACTTTTCAGCAGACTCTTTGTATTTTGCGAAAAAGGAAATATTGGTGAAAACCCAGTCCTTAGCCTGTGTGCAAACAGCGTTGACATCCTGTTTCTCTTCTACGCTTGCGAACAAATCTTCGCTGACTGTTAATTTTGACATAGCGACAGCTGAGCACAACTGCAGATTTATGTCATAGAATATCAAACACTGAAACTGCTTTTTACTATAAGGCGGTGCAAATACAGCGCAATCTTTAACTTGCTTTAAAATACGGCTGGACAAAACACTACTATTTTTGCATTGATCTGCTAGAGCCATGAGTGATTTTGACAGTAATTGATTTGGAGCACTTGGTTGGATAGGATTCCCCAAACTTTGGTAACACGTATTTATCAACATAAATGCAAGTAAATAGCGAAACATTTTGAAATGGGAATAATGCGACCTCCCACAAATTATTAGAAATTATCACACAACACGCTGTCGTTCGAATAGAATAGAACAATCAACAATGTCAACGTCAACGTCACGTCAAACCAGTAATGCCAAACTGTTATAAAATATCGATAAGAATTAGCGAAATATTGGTAGAAATGGTTTAAAAAAAAATAATTGTATAATAAATTATGACTAAACAAGTAAAAAATACAAAACTAGATCATTAATTTTATTTTGTACCTAATTAATAATACTAGTGTTACTGTCTATTCCATTATCAATTCCTGGTGTAGGTAGTCATGGCTAGGCGTGTGTAATTCTTTACTGAACCGACTCACGGTTTTGAAAGTTTGAAACATCAGTAATGTTTTAAATTTGGAACAATTGGAACACTGAAACACTCTTCACATGTGACCAGCAGTCTTTTTATAATTCAAATTAAAAAGTAAATAGTGTTTTAAAAATTAACGTCCTTAACCTAAGGACATCTGCTTTAAATTATTCTCCAATCAAAATTAAATTAATTATAACTCATATTTTGACGCAACATAATAGATCACGATTCACAACATTTGTATTTTGTAAGTCGATGTATCAATTAATGTTCCGTTTGTATCTTTTGAGCTGATGTTCCAAATGTTCCGTTTGTTTCTTGTAAACCGATGTTTCAAATGTTCCGTTTGCACCTTTTGAGCCGATGTTCCAAATGTTCCGATGTTCTAAATGTTCCGTTTGTATCTTGTGAGTCGATGTCTTAAATGTTCCGTTTGTATGTTTTGAGCCGATGTTACAAATGTTCTATATGATACACATCACTGTTTCGGAACATTTCAGTGATTCAGATGTAAATGTTCTAATAGCAAAGACACTCTTCAATCTAAAAAAAATAAAACAAAATCAAAATATTTATTCCTTTGAAAAATTATAATGAGTAAGAAATACAATTTTACTTAATTATTTTAAATAATAGAGGAGGCCTTAGTCCCAACTTAATGTTCCCACGACATTATAAGACTGATTTTATAATCAGCTTAGATGGTTATCACAGTTTGGCTGCTGGGACCTAGGTTCTGATTAGGCAAAAGTCTGAAAGTTTGTTTGAAATCGAAAATCGTGACAGTCTGTGTAATACTGCTTGAACTTACCTGTAGTGATCTTAATAAAAATTAAAGCATCGTTAAAAGGTTTACGTGGGACCCGGTCTGAAAAGTTTCTGAGCTCAATGTGAAGATAGCAGAATGTAGTTGTACATCTTTTGACTATACTCACCAAAGTTCCAGTCATTTTGGACGCGTAATTGTTCTTTGACAGTCATTTAAGTGAGTCAATGTGAGATGTAGGAAAAGAAAATCCTGTTTACCAAAACAACGCGCCCTTTCACACCTCAGCGATTGCCACAGCGAAAATCTACGAATTAAAATTTAAACTGCTTGATTATGCGCCTAACTCACCAGATCTAGCCCCAAGCAACTTCGTTTTTGTCCCCTCATGTAATAATTATGCTCGGAGGATAGAGATTTCCGTCAAATGCGGAGGAAAACATTGTAAAGAATTATTTTGCAAAGAAAAACGCTAATATTTGACGGAGTTAGAGAGATTGGGGCATCGCTGGGAGAAGTGTGTACAGTTATATGGAGTCAAAGTAAGAAAAGAAAAAAAAATGTAAGAAAAAACGTCTTGTATCTTTGCCAAGTCGGAAACTTTTCAGAGCACGTGTGTTCAAAAGTTTAAAGTATGCAACTACGGCACCCCCTCAAAATAAAAAACGTTGTTAAAGTAAACAAACCGTCTTAATTAAATCCTTAACTCTAATACGTATGCCGATTCAACTTTGCTTACTAATACTACTTTAAAAAATAGTACCTACTTTAATTCGATATCGATATTTTGCATTTGCAACATGGATGATACAACACTATAGAGTTGTCTATGGTCACGTTGCGTCATAAATGGCAACGTTTTAAAAACTGAACAAGAGGGTTTCTAGCCTGTTAGATAGGTAGAACCTATATTATATAAAATCTTTGGGTATAATCTTCTTATCATACTGACTGACTGACATATCAACGCTCAGCCGAAACTACTGGGACTAGGAGCGTGAAATTTTGCACAAGGTTTTCTTATAAGACGTAGCGTGGACGCGCTAAGACAGAATATTATAAAATTCAGCCCCTAATGGTATGGAACTGGGATCTAAAGTTTGTATGGAGAAACTTACCCTTAAGCGGGCGAGGCCGCTGGCAGAAGCTAGACCAATCAATTAGGTACTTTGTTGTGTTGTTGTTAGGAACGTTGGTCGTGTGTATATGTATAACTTTACCAAAAGGACAAAGTTTAAAACTGGAACTTTTCGGTAAAAGAAGACCATGTTTACTCATACAATAATAAACTAAATAATCACAAACAGAGATTTTTAGGTTTATTTTTGACTATTTATAATCATTTATAGTGTAGTACCTAGTAATCATGTTTTCGCATTACGTTTTTTCTATAAAATGTTAGATAAACCATAGAGAGCGGAATACATAGAATGTAATGTATGCGTTTTAGGCCGATGTTCTGAAATGCATATTAGAAATGGGCAAAAAGTCTAGTAAGTTCAAATGGAATAGAAGAGTGGGTTTTTTTTTTCGGTGGGCAAAAATCATCCAGTTAACATCCCCCGCCCTTGGGCGGAGCGGGTGATAGTGTCAGACTCTTACTGACTAAAAAACCTACCCCGTTCCTTCGTTGCCTTCCATACCGGGGCCGAGCCTCCCGAAAACGATTTTAACGGTAGTTGCAGCACTTTTTGAAGAATTATGAGGGGAATGAGATTTTATTAAAAAAAAGCAGGTCTAAAAGATAGTTGTCAATAGTGAGGTACGGGGGTGGCTTGGCGTTTTCGGTATTTGAAAGAATTGCAGGACAATCGAAATGAAAAGCCTAGCGTCCTAAAAAGCGTCGTAAAATAGTTTTTACAGTTTCCAAAAAAAAAAGACATTTGGCACTCGGGGACTGCCGCGGTAAAGCTATTGCATAGCATTTTTATCAACTTATGCAATTATAATTATTTATTTATTTTATTTATGCAGTATTTTTTTTCCTTTGTTTTTTTTTCTTTGATAAAGCTATGCAATAGCTTAATATTAATAAATATCAATTATATTTCGTTACTTTTAACAATTGCCTTATAATTTTGTTAAGCTATTGCATAGCTTCTATCGCGGGCCTTGAGCGTGGAGACCGAATCCAGAAATTCCGTAACAAAAATAACCTAACACCCCCCACTCATTTGTTTTTTGAGCGTGGTGACCGATAAGAAAACAAATAAGTGAACAATCAATCAAAATTCAATTCAATGTGTGAAAGTGTAACTTCAATTAATATCAAAGAAAAAAAATGACGTGTGTCACTCGGGGACTGCCGCGGTAAAGCTATTGCATAGCATTTTTATCAACTTATGCAATTATAAATATTTATTTATTTTATTTATGCAGTATTTTTTTTTCTTTGATATTAACATTAAAATAGGTTCTTACCTACTTCGAATTTTGCTATGGAAGAAGGCGTAAGTATCTAGGTACCTAATTAGGAACTGAACTGATAGATGATGCATTGAAATATTGAACACAAGAGTAACCATTTCGATGTTACTGGTTCTTCTCTCTTTGATACGGCCAATTGAAACCGTGCATAGGTTTTACAATACATTTAAATTTTTCCCGCCATGTCACAAAAAAAATAATACAATAATTATGTACCTACTAGTTTTACTCATTTACTGTTTTAATAAAAGTTAGATAATGAATTTGTTTTTCTTTACAAGTGTACTGCAAAAACTTCATATATGTTACACGTGAGTATTGGTGATTACACACTTTCAACATAACATAATCTATTAATGGATTGGTGATCCTGAAATTTGTCTTCTTCTCATTCAATTACTGTTCTTTAAAAATGCATAAAACGTGTAGGAACTCCGCACAACCTGGAAACCATAATGAACTACTGTTAGTTACTTAGATGAATAGACTTTTTTGCATTTTACTAATGTGTAGCCTATACATAAAAATGTGAAATTACCGAGACAAAAGTACTGTTCGAAATTGGGATCAGATTTCCTGCTACAAGATCGATGTTGCGTTTAATTCTTTCCATAAATATTACAAGAGCACGTCTATGTTTTATTGGTATTGCCAGCCAATCCAATGCGTATGCGGACTCCATTAACTTTTCACTCTGAAATCAAATTCAGTCCGCTGTATTATTAAGAGTAAGAATAAGAATAGTACTATTATTCTCTAAATAGGTCTACACAGGGGCCTCCTAGTCGAATTTGCTATAGGCCCTGCGCTGGCTTAATCCGCCACTGACTAATTACATATTATAAAACTGAAAAATTTTATTGTTTGTTTGGTTGTTCGTGCTAATCTCAGGATCTAGGTACTGGTTCGAATGAAAACATTATTATATTTTAGTGTCTGATAGCCCATTTGTCGAGGAAGGCTGTATAACATCAGGCTAAGTATGGCTAACAAGAGTGTAGATTAAAAACGCGGATATAACCGCGACTGACAGCTAGTTGCTTAATAAATTGAAGACAGTCTAATAGCCTCTACAATGGTAAGTGATCCTAATTGCAATTACGTAAAACCTACGTACTACTGATGACATACGACCGAACTTGGTACGACGGATTCGGTACTTACCTACGAAGTTTGGTTCGTTCGTATCTAGTTTAAAAGGTGGCCAGGTCACCCCAGTTGGTAAGCTGGTTTGCAACCGTTTGGTCCATGCTTTAGCGTGTAGATATTAATACTAATTACAAATTAAATTATAATCGGGACTCAACCCGCTCGACCTTGGTTCGGACGTACCAAATTCGTCGTACCTACCAAGTAAGAGCGTGTGTTAACACTATATACCTACATACGTAGGCAACCTGGAATCCCTCACGGTGTCCGCCATGTTAATGAATATCTTTTACGCACCCGACCATTTTCCAATGAGATTAGCTGCCGGATTCGGTCGGAATCGAAATAATATTAGGTATTAAAAAAGATCCATGGAGAGTGATACGAGTAGGTACGGGTATATTTACAGTAATATGTAATGATTTCGATACCTCATATGTAACCTCGTTGCCATAATAACAGTACATGAACACCTCAACGAGAATACAAAACATGTACATCACCATTGACGCAAATTCCACTGACATTGGTTTCATCTGCAATAAAAAACATGACAATTTTAAAATAGCAAACTCGTTAAAAATATCTTGGGTGCATAAAAGCCCCTCGCCCACGTCGACTTTGTGTAGTGATGCTGTAGCCTGTTCGCATCGATATAACACGCTTTAGTAGCGCGTTAAGTTAGCATTTTTTCTATCGCTTGCAAATGCGACAAACGCGCGTTAGTAGTGATGCTGTCGCGCACAAAAAGTCGTCGTGTGGGGGGGGGGGGCTTCGCTTGGTATATTTAGCCAGTGTCAAGATTTCCTTTTCGATTCGGAATACTGTCACATTATTTTTCATTAGAAACGCATTCTATTTTTTTTTTTTCAATACACTTTCTCGAAAACTGACTCATTACTTAATATAACTAAACCAAGGTGATTTTTTGTTTAAAGCAAATGGGCCCGTATTTTAAGGCCTTAATATTTAAAATGTATTTATAAACTGAATATTATAAATAAACATAATTATAAATACACAATAATTTGCTTTGAACAACAAAATAACATATAAATCTAAAATATTTGAATTTCTTATTTTGAATATTAGGGTGTGTTAGCTGTTTCATACCTTGCTTTCCCTGCGCGGGAAAAACTCAAATACCTATCTTATTAATTTGATTTATGTGTAAAAAAAATGAAAAATGTTAAATTTTAGATTTAATTCGTTAGACGCTTTGCCACCAGCTGTGATAGAGGCAGAAAATGCGACATTAAATAATCAAAGGAAAATGTTTGCGATAGCCTGTTGCCATATATATCAAAATTGAAATGTATGGCCACTTTAGAAAATTTTCTCCAGTGGAAAATGAACAGAAATGAGTCGTAATTTTCAGAGAAAATATTTCTTCATAAGTGTATTGAAAAACGTCGTTTGATACAAGTGGTTTGTCACTGCAGCACACGGCTCCATAAGTGTCCACATTTGGCAGCAAAATTTATGTCAGCCATCTCAGCAAGTTTCACTAAGGCAAATAATACTACAATAAAAATAATCAGCTCTATTTTACCGAAATCGTGCCTGTTGAGATACAAAACTGCACAAATTTTACTTAACAATATCCACTTGGAATCAATCTGCGAATAATTAAAACAACCACTGAACTTGCAAAAATCCCTCCAAAAAACCTCAAGGTAGGTTATTACCTAATAGTTCAAGTTATTTTTTATGACATCGAACGTTCCTAGCTAAGCCAGGAGCTCTTCACGTGCACACCAGGAAGGTGCATGTGAATCAGCACATCCATGACTTTTTAACCGACTTCAAAAAGGAGGAGGTTCTTTGTTCGGCTGAATGTATGTTTTTTTTTAAGTATGTTCACCGATATCTCGGTCAATTGTGGACCGATTTTGAAAATTCAAATTTTTTGATTGAAAGGTTATGCTTCCAAGTTGGTCCCATTGAAATATTGTAATGATCTGATCATGAACTTCGAAGATATGGCACAGAACTCCTTATAGGATCACAGCAGAACTGTCGTAACAAGTAAAACTGCTTTGTTTATACGTGTAGTCGATGACTGGCTCAAGGAAAAGGGGGAGGGGATGTATCGGACTGATCTGATGAAAGAAAGAAAGAAAACATGTTTATTCTGCCCGTATAGACACACAAATAATTAAAAAAAATAACGAAGAGACAAAACTATTATAGAAACACCGACTTCCGAAATTAAAGTTATTTTGTACTTTTCAGTGTTTATTTAACATTGAAGTCGGTTGTATTTTTTTTGTAAAAAGTTTTTTATTATATTTTTATGTCCAAGACCAACCCGCCTTGGCGAGAGAGAACACATATACGTACAGTATCAACCTATCACCCTAGCAGTAAACAGGTACTGCAATTTTTTTTGCCCTGGTCCCTCTGCTGGGTAAGAGCGTCCTCCAAGTCTTTCAGAGATTCATTTTCTAACGCCGTGCGCCGTCTCAATTCAGTCCTCATGGTATGCGTCTAGATCATCTCACCACGCCTGTCTAGGCCAGCCTCGATATCCATTAGGTATATATTTTTTTGTCTTTTTTAAAGGTCACCGTGTCATATTCATTCCCCCTTTTTTATTATTGTTTTGTGTGTACATAAGATAATATATATGTTTTGTATTATTCCCACGTGCTTGTGAAAAGAAAAAGATAAGGTAGGTAGGTATTTTTTCCTTATACTTTTGTTTAAATGAGTCGACATAACAACACAAATGCGTTGTTATGTCGACTCGTTTAAACAAAAGTATGGTTTTTTAGGCTTTCTATAGAGGTACAGTGACTGAAACAATATTTTAATACGTAGAACTTACGCTAACTAATCTGTAAGCGCTTGTGCACATTATCCAACCACTGATTGTAAATAGGTACATGACAGCTCCACCAAAAATGTTCTGAGTAAGATTTGTAAATCTGAAACGAATAAATTTTTGAAAGCTTTCTAATATGGCTTCAATATTCATAAATTCAGCGTATTAGATGAAGGACTCACTTGATAATCTCGTTATAATGCATTAAGATGATTTTTAATCGTCGTTCCAAGATATTTTTAAAATCCCCCGACGTCTCTACCGCTTCCTCCTCGCTCTTTTCAACAACATGTTCTAAATCCAACCTGAAAAGTGTAAACATTCGTTGCATTTACCTATTTGCTGCTATTGCCTATAAAGCATGGCTTGGAAAATCGTTCACCTGAGGATAGAGAGCTGTGCTTTGGATTGTACGAGGAAAGATGTTGCAAAAGCGTCCATTGAAGTGTTACTGAAGGCAAGCCACGAAGTTTGTACCCACACGTAAAAAATTGCGAAGTAAAATCTGTGAAAAAACCATATTAGAACTGATACTGACATTGTTAAAGTTAAAATAGCGGATGAAGGTGGCACAGGAACGTGCGGATGAGCACAAGAAAAGAAATACAAGAAGTGGGAAATCCACGGTCTGGATGAAGCGCGAGGGAGTGTCAGACTTTTCCTGACTAAACCACAGTGTTCCTTCAGTCGACTCATATTGGCCACGAAAATAATTGCGTGTTTTTTTTGCCGTGGAACGCAATGCGCCGTCGACCCAGGCTATCTAGCTTTGTCAACCTTACCGGACAGCCAGACGGCGACGGCTATCCATTGCTCGCCGTCCGCAAGTTCACGCCTACGGTGGCAATGCTCGAATCCCGATGCCCTGGAGGTCTCTGGCGGGGTTCGGGACGTGAGGCTTGTCTCCAGGTCACGGTTTCGGCAAACTCCAAAAAAAAAAACAGTCCTATATCCAGCAATGGGTGAAGCCAGGCTATCGATGATGATGAAGAATTACCGATATGTTAGTACAGGGTTAAGTGAGAAAGAAACTGCCCCTACAGCCTTATTAGCGTCGGATGTTTCAAACAGGACATTACACTATGTAGACCGCATCAATGAACGGACATAATGTTGTAGATACCGCCACTGAAGAGCACTTTGTTGATCGCATTACGACGATAAGGCCGAATACTGCACCTTGCTAAAATCATTATTGCCTCATATTCGAGCATAATAATGAGTAACATGGCTAGTATGTACATATACCAGACACGTATTTTCCGACTGGAATACCTAGGTACCTACCTGCTGCCATGATAATTGAAAAAACGATACCAATAAAAAAATTTTTTTTTGCGTTTCCGTAAAATCTTCGTGAATCAATTCGGAAATTGAATTGTTTTTCAGTCCGACTGGCAGTTGCCCGATTTTTTTAAAGTTATATTACATCGCTATACATCACTGCTCTCTATATTTTTTTTTTCAATCTGTAATTAAAGGAAATAACTATACCTGCTATTTACTCAAAACCGTCTTGTCTGGCTTAGGTACTGGTCGACACGGCAGCCTAGGTGTGTTCCTACTGCGTATAATTAAGTTTCATTGAAACGGCAGTCTCTTGTTATAGTTTAAAAAAAGTTATGTAAAATACTAGTCTACGATATTAGGTATGCCAGTAGACAAAATTATGATAATCTTAATCTGCTGTGCCACGTTTCGGTCGGTATTACGTAATGACTACCTATATAGGTATAAAATGTACGTTTTACGTGCAAATTTGAACTCACTGCGGACTTAGGTTGGCGTCAAAGGGTAGCCATATTGCAAATTCGACGGGTTTTCTCTGCACGTATAGGATGACCGGGTACAGAACCCACAGCAAGCAGGTGAACACTGCCGCGATATTGAATCCACGTAGTAGTAATCTTGCTTGTCTGATCGCTTCTCTCAGAAATTCTTTATGCTCTGGTTTTTTCTGATCAAATAGTGGACCTGGAAAGAATATTTTACGAGTATATTACCCATATTATCAGTAAATGATAAATGATAAATAAATGATAAATGATCTTTATTTTGCAAGTAGGTTTTATAAAAACACTTTTACACGTCAATTTTTTTTTAGTAGTATTATTTTCAAACTGTACATAGGTACATAATATTAGGTATGGCTAATTTATCTGTATGTTACTAAGCGGGCTAAAGACAGATTTGCCGGTGTTTTAAAAGTACAATAGTCTCTAAATAGGTATACTGTTAGTTATTAGCTATGCCCATCTGAAAGTAAAAAATTTATAGCCTTTGTCATAAAATGATTTTTTTTTTGAGTTGGGAAATCATCCAATGACTTGCCCCGGTCTGGGTGGAGCAAAAAGGCTGGTCAGACTTTTATTGACTAAAACTATACCTGTTTCGTTTAGTTGCCCTTTGCGTTCTAGGACTACGAGTTTCATTTTCAGAAAATCCCTGCGGTACTAAGGTTTGCTGACATCTCTTTGAGGAGCGCGTGTAACACTACTCGCTGTGGACGACTGGGGCTCGGTCAGGTCGTTTACCGGACTGCCGGACAGCGAGCAACCTATTGCTCGACATCCGCAAGCCCGTGGCTATCGTGGCTGGTAGTCGGGATCGGGGTCTCGGCAGCGGGAGCGTGAGGATGTTTGTTCACTCAGGCGTGCAACCCTTCTTTGCTAGCATTAGTGCTTCGCAGAAGGAGGCGGCCGCCTGCCATTCCTCTTCGCTCAGTGTCATAGTCTGAACCACGGCCCAGTGCGAGACGACGCTACCAACGATTGCCTCCACGAGGACATGGCGGTGCTCCGCCCAAGCGGGGCACACCTCCACCGTATGCTCCACCGTGTCTTTCGGACGGTTCACACAATGGTGGCACCCGGGGTCATTCAGTGTTATAGCAGACTTCTACTGGTAAAACAATTTTTAAATAAGTAATTAGTGGTTTTTGAGTTTATTCTACACAAACAAAAATACAAATGTTTCCTCTTTGTAATATTATTATGGATATTATAGTATAGTATAGATATAATAAATACAGCATACAGAAGACCATCCAATTATAAGAGTTATCGACCAACAATCAGTTTGGTTGGTTTTCTGTAGCTTTCATAAAAACATAAAAGTTTTCCGTAATGTCGGTTATGAAAAACATTAATAAAAACGTTACCTGTCAGTATATTTACAAGCGCTTCGATTTGGTCAGCACATTTCCAAAAAACAATTGCTTTGTAGATACAATCAGAATTAGTGAGCATCAAAAACATCGTGTCTATTACTTTATTGAGATCATCTCTATCCTGAAAGAGTATATTCTCAGCTTTCAAAAGTTTTCACGAAAGTTGGGCTTAAGACTCGAAAAGAAGATTGGAAAGAAAAACGTTGGTAAATAGTCGGGATAAGGTTGTTAGCGCCAATCTTTCTCTTTCTTAATCTTTTTTGTGAAAGGAAAAACGGTATGCACGTCAGTGTGTAAAAAAAAAACAATCTTTACGTAGACACTGTTGTTGGTAGATACAAGACAGGTTCTCTTCTCACCCCATGTATTACCATGGGGTAACATGAATTTACTTGGGGTAAGATGAGAACTTAATATTATATTTTCTATCCAATACCTATCCATGTTATAGTGTATCAACTGCAGAGAAACACGGTATACACGCCATAATATTTATTTCATTTTCCCGTTCCGAAATTGAAACTTTTCGAGGAAGTCTCCAAGACTCCCATGAAAAGTGACACTGAATAAAATTTGTAAGGAAATATTTCAATCGGTACTCACTTTGTAAACTTTCATCATTTGCTGAAAAGTATACAGCAAAACAAAGAAAAAAATTAATCGCATGTAGGCGGAGTGTAGGATTCTTTTCATCTTCGAAGAATCGGAGCCTAATTGGTAGAAGCCACAGCAACGTAAACTCTTTAGATGTGGTGCTATACTCAAATACGGTAAATTATCTGCCATATTAAAATATATATTAAGAAAACGTTCACCGTTGACTGAACTTCCTGGGAGACTTCTTTGTGGTCAGCTTAAGTCCTCCTTTATAACAAGTATCGAAGCCGCCATTGCTACGAAATATTTAATTGGTTTTCATTTGCAACCTATACTTATGTAAACAGCTAATAGCCAGGTATTTGAAACATAGTACGCCATATGATTAATTTTAAACAATAGGTTAAGTCTCCTAGTGTTTAGTATAAACCTACAATACCTACTAGTAGACAACAAATTGATTCGTTTCATAATTTTGGAGTTCGTCTCCATCCATCAAGCCAGTTTTAAAATCTATGCCGAATTTTACTAAGATAGAGAAAAATAAGAGGCCTAAACGGTAAAAATTTAAATTCAATCGTGAACTTTTTAATATAATAACATAAATTTTTAATTTTTACTTTTCCCGGATAGCCATGGATTTACATTATGCAAAAATCTTTCATAAATACTTAGATAAAATCACCAGTATATTTGCCGTTAATATACTAGGAATATGCTAGGATGAGATTCATCATCGTCTTCCTGACCTTGTTCCATGTAACGGGGTTTTTTCTTCTATTCTATCTGGTCAACCGTCACGCTATCACTGACTCCTTTTTTTCTGCGCTCCTCACACGAAGCCAAAGATGAGATAGAAAGATTTATCTCATCTTTGGCTTCCCTCTGCTTTTCTATGTGAAATCATGAAAATATAAATTGAAATGGAGAGACTTTATGGCAATGAAAATTAAAAATGTTTATATTTCTAAACGGAACTGAACGGAACTCTTAGGGCTCTATTTCACCGAGACACCATGGCGGCATGACCACCGCTAACAACAAAATATATACAGCTCTTTAGAGAGTTACTCACCTGGTGTCCTTTTAGTCGTGCAACCAATTAGGTGGCGCGACCAGCTCGGACGTGTGGCGACTCCAGTGTCTGTGTGGTGTCTAGTTTGGTTACTTAGGGCTATATTTCACCGGGACACCATGAGGTCGCCTCGCCATGGTATCCCGGAGAAATATAGCCCTTATGGTTAGGTTTAAGGGTAGGTATTCCGTTCAGATATTTGCCGAAGTAAAAGCCCCAACCGACAGTTGCTACGTAACTGGACAATGCAACAATGACGCGACGACGCGTTATCATAAAAATTGTACCATCCGTAGAGCCATTTTAGAACCATTTCTATAAAACGTGGTGTCGCATCGTTGATGCATTCTCGTTGCACCTGTCTGGAAAACTATTTACAGTTACAGCCAATAAAAATCTGCTTGGAACTAAAGGTCTTTTACGAATTTCAACCTACCTACACTAAATTTTACCTCTGATAAAATATTTTCATAGTATTACATGTCCAGCATTGTTTAATCCTAAAGTTTGAATCCGTAAATTATAATTACAAGTAAACAATCCGCCCGTAACTGGATAGTATATTATGGGTTAATTTTTAATTAGGGAATATTGTGTTTGGTTTCTGTGTGATTATAACGGTATGACACGTTTTAATATCATCGAACAGCGCGAGTAGGTATCGGTAGTACTTACCTACTATACCTATATAATAATATCTACTGAGGTTGTCCTAGAAAAGTGGGAGCAACTAAAAGGTACGTATACAAAAAATAATACGATGAGAAGAAAATAGGATGGCATGATTTCAAGCTGTTTCTGAATAGAGTTAACTCAGTGATGCCGAAACTTTTTCAATTGTTTATTTCGTGACGAGCTTCTGACCTTGATCGTGCCGGGTGGTAAGCGATCTATGAGGTCTACGTTGGAACAATTTAGCACAGAATATGCCTGTTCAGTCTTGCTTCGAAAGCAAAAGGTTATATAATAAGTGCGAGTCGGGGACGCGCACGAAGGGTTCTGTGCCGTCCGTAGCAAAAAACGGCAAAAAATTACATTTGTTGTATGGGAGGGAGCCCAACTTAATACCTATTTGTTTGAATCTGCTCTTAGTATTTGCCGGTATAGCGGTAACAGAAATACATCATCTGATTCTGTGAAAATTTCAACTGTCTACCTATCATGGTTCATGAGAAACAGCCTGGTGACAGATGGACAGACAGATAGACGGAAGGACAGCGGGGTCTTAGTAATAGGGTCCTGTTTTACCCTTTGGGTATGAAAACCTAAAAATGTGGTAGGACACAGGCGCTGTCAGAGAATTAAGAATATTTCGACAGCGCTTATCATTAATGGAACGGAGAAGCGCTAAGTACTAACGACTGGTTATGATATCAACAGATTGGCTGCGGGAACCATTGAAAAAATTATCGTAGCCCTGGAACTCCGAAAGCAACTGAAGAAAAAAAACCCTGCAGTATGTAATCCCAGTAAACTATACTCAACACGTTCATTTTTTAGTTCGAATTACTGGAACAACCAAAATAATGGTACCGTCTAAATTGAACCAGTTATTTAGACCAGCTAAATGGTACATTGTTGATAAAACAGTTCTCAGCAACAATACATGGAACAACTATTAATTTGTGTCCCGAGCCCGCGCGGTTGTTCCAAACTTCGAGTTTAAGAACTTGAAAGTCCTAAGACTGCCTCAAGCTGCGTTTATAAATAAATATTAGGTAAGTACTGTAAAAGTTTTAAAAGCTTAATGCTATGTAAGTAATTTAATACTCGTGGTTATTAAGTGATTTCTATAACAATTTAGGTTAAAAAATGTTCTAAAAAAGTGAACAACCTTACATAACAAACTCGTTAAAAAATGGCTCGTTTTGACATTTGAGAAAGACCGAATGTAACTTGGACTGAAACTGCAAGAAACAATTAAATAATAATTAATTACGTAAAGTGTTTTAAAAAATCCATACATTTTATAGCGCGTTAAATGATATGATGGAATATATTGCGAGTATTCTTTTTGCGTATTTAAGGGTACTTCATGTGATTTTTTTTCTTGTATCGGGACAAGACACACAAGAAAATCGTAGTTATTTTTTTTTTATTATTGAATGGTCGCGTTTGACCACTATCTCACCTGATGGTAAGCGATGATGTGGCCGACGATGGAGCACGCTTGCCTAGAACTAGGCCGTAGCTATCAGGAAACACAGACTCTGTGTTTCCTGATAGCTACAGCCTTTCCGCAGGGAATTTCACTCCTTAGCTGTAAATATTACGAAGAAAAACCCGGTTGTCAAAATTGTGTGGACCACCCGTAGGACCCAGTGGAGCATACGGTGGAGGAGTGCCCTGCTAGGGCGGATCACCACCGTGTCCTCGTAGACATTTTAGAATTGAATATTTAGAATCTCTACTTTTATTTTTATGAATAAACTAGGTGACGTTTCCATTTTTAAAATTGACAAAAGACGCGTCCGTAATTTCTAAAGACTACAATTAGATATGGTTTTCTAATTTACCTACTATGATCTTATTTCTTTAAATGGTCAAGGAGCATGACTAAGCTGATTGACAACGATGTGCCACTATTTTCTTACGAATATTTATTATAAGCGCGTTTTGTGTCAGAAAATTTACGATGTAATGTCGCAAAGCAGTTGGCTAAAACATCTTCAAACTCCTTACGTAGCATTGCCATGTTTTCCAAGTGATTTTGGGAACTTACTCACGTAGTCGCGTAGATCCATAAACAAAACTAGAAGTAAGCTAAGCCAGTAGAAAAGCTGAGGACTAATTTGAGTGTTTAGCCTTTAAAATTGTGTGTCTCTCTTACAGATTTTGCGCAGCTGGCACCAAAAAAAATAACGAATAAAAAGAACAGCCTGTTTAAAAAACTATAATAAATTGATAACTTCAGGAAACCAGGAAACACTGAAATGTCTATGAAATGTGAAAGTGATGCAAAGGTAGGTGACGTACTTACTAGGATTGCGAGATTATTTAAGAGATATGGTGGCCCTAGAACGCAAAGGGTAAATAACAAAAAAAAAATTCATGCATATTTAGTCCATGATATTGTAACACAATTATAAGAACTAGGTTATATACAGGGTTATTTGTAAAACACTGGCAACCTTTCAGGACTATGTTAAGAACATCATAGCCGACAACTTTTGTTCTATGACTTTTAAAAATTTATCATACATTGGTTCATCAGATTTTTATACAAAAATAAAAATATTTAAATTGAATATTCTAAATGTTACGAAGTCTATGCGAAGCAAGCGATAGTACGATAGCGGAGGGCAGCGGAGATCGTCCGACGTATCGACCGTAGGTGGGTACAGCAACATACAGAGTTGAAATGTGTTAGATAGAACAACGGTTTGTTTTTGGTAAATATATTATGTTTTGTAAAAAGTCATAGAACAAAAGTTATTGTTTATGATGTTAGTAATACAGTCCTGCAAGGTTGTTAGTGTTTTACAAATAAGCCTGTATAAAACTTAATTAATTATTTTCCGCTCTCTGGGGCTCCGGATATGTGAGCTTGAACCCAGTTCCCCAGAAGGGGGCTATCACGGAACATCAGCGAAGTGATGCGGCGCTGTAGCACATTGTGAAAGCAGTCTTGCTTTACACTGTGCTACAGACGTATGCGCGTGCGTAACATCTTAGACGCACTACAATAGCGTATGAGCCCACCAGAACTTAAATTCATTATTATATTATATTCGGAGAGCGCTTACCTCTAAACTACACCTCGCAAATCTGCGTATCTACATGTTACAGCGGACCGCCATCGTCCTCCTCTCCCTTTCTGTGTCCCCATCATCTTTTAAAATAAAGAAATATAAGTGGGATTTAGTCAGTTAAAATCTGATACTCCCTCTCGCTCTACTCAGAGAGAAGGCTGGAAAAGCTACAATAAGCCGAGCGTTATAACTTAAACAATTTTAGAACATAAAATTAGTTAAACAATTCTTATCAAGCAACTGTGATAGGGGGAATAACAAGTGCTCATAAGCGCTCACAGTTTAAGAAGCAGGCAAGCCCTTTGTCACGTCTAGCTCTTACAGTACCGAGCATCGTTAGCAATGTGTTATTGCTCACTTAATTCTTTACAGTACTCGTTAGTAGGTACTGTAATTTGCGACGGGTATTACGTATAAACACGCCTCCCAACATGTGTTCTTTAGATGTGAAAAAACAAAGTACTTAAGAAAGTACAAGTGGCTTTGTGCTTTTTGTTCTGCTTATTAAGTTGGAGATGTTAGATGTGTTAATTGCTAAGAATTTTTTTTTAATTTAATAAAGAATTGCCTGTATTTTTTTAGGTTCAATTTAACTGCTGTAGAAGGTGAGTTTTTTCGGTATGCAGCCAGAGAGACCATAAAGAAACAGGAAGGTAAGTAGCTTTACTTTATAGGTATAATAAATAAACATAATGTTTGGAATTATCCTTTTTTTTCTTTTTTTTTATGGTGGGAAAAAATCATGCAATGACATCCCCCGCTCTTGGGCAGAGCGGGAGATAGTGTCAGACTCTTACTGACTAAAAGACCCACCCCGTTCCTTCTAGCCTTCATACCGGGGCTCGAGCGCCCTTTCGGATAACCCTGGCCCCAGTAGGCTTCGACCCGGCTGGGTCCCTGGTGTTGCTGACAACTCCTTGAGGCGCGCAGGAACAGTGCGCGCCGTCGACGACTTGGGCTTGGTCCGGACAGTTACCGGACGGCCGGACAGCGAGCTACCCATTGCTTACTGTCCGCAAGCCCGCGCCTACGCTACGGTGGCCGGAAATCGGGATCAGTATCCCGGCGCCGGCGGCGGCGGTGATAACGCCGTTGCCTGATGCGTTCGGCCTCCTCCTTTGCGAGCATTACTACTTCGAAGAAGTCGGCGACCGCCTGCCACTCCTCCTGGCTCCGGACCATGGCCTCAACCAAGGCCCGGAGCGAGAGGTCTCCGCCGCCGATCGCCCCCACGAGGGCACGGCGATGCTCCGCCCAAGCGGGGTTTGGAATTAACCTGAGAACCACCAATTGAATTTCTCGTGTGTTTACATACCTATTCCTCATTACATTAATCATACATATTTCAATATTCTACATAAAACCATACATGATACATATGGTAAAGGTTAACTATAAAAATATCAACTAAGAGCAAAGACAAGTTCTCAAACAGCTAAATTATGTTTCAAGTTTGCCCCACTTATGCCATTTTATGGAGACCCGTGTCTCCGTCAGCCGTATTTTTTCCATATTATTGCTCCCGACTTTCAGATTAGCATAAATAAGCGAAAATATAAAAAGCTTTTAAAGAAACATTAAGACGTAAATGCGATAATCGTTATTCGCGTTTTTTTCCTGCTATTTATGTAAAGCAATCTTATTTTTGGAAATATAATTTAATCAGTTTTTTTTTTTCGAAAAAGTAATCTGCTTTTAACGCCGAATTACTTCTTTTGTTCCGCTCATTGTCATTCATTACTTGTTTGATAACTTTGTCGGGGTATAAATAAATATAAACGATTTTTCCGGTCTCGATTTTATGGCAAATGGATTGAAAATATTTGAATAGCCCTTTTTAGTATTCATAACTATGCTAGTTTATATACACATAAAGCTCATAGACCCGTTCATATTTCGCTAAACAAGGGTTTAATATACATAAGGAAAAATGGACCATTAGCACACATCTGTGAACACCCTAGAATTTTCTCAATTACTGTAAGAAGCCAATTTGTAAAGTGGTATTTAGTTTTTATTACATTCACTGGCATCTTGAAAACTTTGCATCAAGGTTTTCAACGAAACTACTTACACTACTGTTACAAGACGTATTGTTTCTTTTAACTCAACAGGCAGAGATACATTTTAAACAGATGCCTCATTTAATTTGAATAGAAGTTATTTTCGAAAAAATACGGAAGAGCTTTCATTGTCGTGACGTCTCCGTGTCGCGTCGGTGTCGTCTCGGAGGCGCCTCAAGACCCGTCTTTGTTATCATTGCGTGAATTACGCAGGTAATGGGCCGCATTTACAGCGTACGTGCCTCGACATTCATTAAAACGGCTAATTAAACCAGCCGTCGAGATTCCAACGACGAATTCGCCTTTTGAGACGACAGAACTCTACATATTTCTTTGGGGAAAATTTTAAGTGGAGCTCCCAGCATTCATTGTTTCCCCGGGCGAAGTTTTAAAAAGTCTTTTGAAGTTATTAGGAGTGTAAATGATTTCAGAGCAGATATTTAACCGCGTATTTATATGGTTTATGTAGTAGGAAATTCAGGTTTTGCGGATGTTGTGTCCAAATTTATTAGCTATTATGCAAAGTTTAGTGGCGTAATTACTGGAGGAGTGTTGATTAGTTTTGCGTGCTGTTTATCGTATAATTGGGGAGTTAGGCGCGTTTACTGACGCAGGATTGAATATTTTACTTAGATTTAGACAGATTTGAACACGGTCTGCTAGATTCTACATAATTCAACACTTTTAGTACAACTTATCCTGAGCCTCCTAAAAAAAAAAAAAAAATTTTATAAATATAAAAAGAGAAACTGACTGATTGACATATCAACGCACCGCCGAAACTATCTACTGGGTCTAGGCATCGTGACATTTTGCACAAGGTTTCCTTTTATGACGTAAGCAAGTACTGTGGGAGGTTTTATTACAATTCACCCCCCGATGGGATGAAACGCCCCCGTTTTGTTCAAAGATACGATTAAAGATATTAATTTTCTAAAAAGAATTATACACTTCTGGACACATCTATTGGCCCACCTTGTATTTTCAGTTTCGTTTGGTCCTAGCTAAAATTTTATATTAGGTCGAGCAAAAAGTTTTTATGCAGTTTTGAACCTGGCACATTCACAATTTCATTCAATAGTCTTTTTTTGAATTTCGAACACAGAATTTAAAGAAACAAAAGACAATTTGGAGCCTGTTTGTTGATATCAAACAATCGAATACTAAGAAAACTTGGTTTTATTGGTTTACCTGGATTTAATTCTTGAAAAAGTGATTGATATCTTTGGTTTTGCAACAAACATTACTTATTCTTAACATTAAGGTGAGGTTCTATCAATAATCTATGGATACTTCACCTGAAGTCGCCGCCCAAGCTGTGGCACTTATTCAGGCCGGACACAGCCAAAGAAACGTGAGTGCTCAACTTAATTTAAGTCGATCTGCGGTCCGAAATGTTTATCGGAGGTACCTAGAGACTGGCGGCTTTGTTCGTCGCCAAGGAAGGCCACGATCTTGGGTCACAACTGAAAGGCAGGATCGATTCATCGTGACGACCAGCTTGAGAAATCGTCACCTTACCTCCATTGAGATACAAAACCAACTTCGCGACTTCCACGGAGTATCTGTGAGCGCTCGAACTGTTCGGAGAAGGTTAAAAGAACGCGATATGGTACCACACAAGCCAGCTAATGGGCCCAAACTAACGCGAGCCCACCGAACAGCGCGCCTTCATTTCGCACGCAGTCATTTAAATTGGACACAGCAAGATTGGAGCCGTGTACTCTTTTCTGATGAGTCTAAAATTGTGTTACATGGCAATGATGGAAGGAAGAAGGTCTACCGACGTAAGGGAGAGCGTTTCGGACAATGCTGCTTTGAAGAGAGGGTTGCTTATGGCGGTGGCTCATGGACTGTCTGGGGCGGTATATCCGCGAGCGGCAAAACTCAACTTGAGGTTGTTACAGGACCACGGCTGCCAACATTAAATGCTGAAAGGTACATTCATGAGTGCTTAGAACCTCACGTGATACCATACGCGGACTATGTGGGCCCAAATTTCCTTTTTATGCATGATAATGCAAGAGCCCATGCGGCCGGCATCGTCAGGGAATATCTTCGGGATGTGAACACCACAGTTATGGACTGGCCAGCCAGAAGCCCAGACATGAACCCCATTGAGCACATGTGGGACGAGCTAAAAAGACGTGTTAGGGCTCGTCAGCCAGTTGCCCAGACGATGCAGGAGTTAAAAACTGCCATAGAAGAGGAATGGGAGATGATCCCTCAAAATTCCATAGAGCGGTTGATAAATTCTATGCCTAATCGTATGAGAGCTGTGGTAGATGCCCATGGAGGCAACACGCGTTATTAAATTAAACCTTTATTTGATAAAACATGTTTTTTATTCAAAAATCAATTGCCTTTAACAAGGCGCATATCCGACTTGTTAGGCGTAGCTCCATGTCGTATGGTATTCTGAATTCAAATTTAAAACAATACGATCGAAAAAGATGGTAAAATGTATCAGGTTTAAAACTGCATCAACAGGTTTTGTTCAATCTAGCAATCATATTTCGGTAGGGGCCATCGAAACCTAAACTCTAAGGTGGGCCAATAGATGTGTCCAGAAGTGTACATTCACTTAAAGAGAAAAACAAAAGTTAGTATGGAGAAATTTATCTACTTTTACGCGAGCAAAGCCGCTGACAAAGCTATAATAATAATAATAATTTATTGACACACCCGCACAAGTTTATTAGAAAAATAAAGAAATGTATATAATTAAGAAGAAGAAAAATAGATAATACTAATAAGATGTACATAGTCATGGGCCCCAAACTAAGCATAGCCTGTATCTTGGTGTCTATTGCTTAGTTGCTACTATTTAAAATAAAAGTAGGCACTTATAAATAAAGCTACGTGAGTCTTTATAAAATTTTATAAAGACTCTAACTAAAGTAACCAAAAAAAAAATAACACAATCATATTTTTTTCTTTCAGCAAACAAGACTAGTTCTAATTCTATTCTAATTCCGTGCACAGATCTTCTAAAGACGCTTCAAGTAACGTGTCCCGTACGTAATACCGAAGCATCGTCGGTTTTATCCAAGCTCGGCCGTATGGTGCCTAGTAATTAACAGAACTGGCAACTCCCAAAGGGATCGGATGTACCTACATCGAAAACCAAACCATTGCCTTTCATTTGGGTTCCAAATTAACACTAGTTGGAATCAGAATTGCGTACCAACGTGTGTTCGGTTACATCACTAGATCTATTTTGTTAAAACTGAACACGAAATAGAGAATAATACTTTTTAGACAACATAACATCCTGCTTTTATTTTACGAAGGGTAGGCAGAGGTATATTATAGTAAACTGACGTCATATTCCATGGAATAGGGGACAATCATGCCTACGATCTCCAACAAGACAACGCTACCGTAAAACTAGGTAAAATAAATTTAAATCGAAACGAATCTTTAAAATAGATTTTTGCGTCATTTAATAACAGTTAGTTAAAGGACTCCGTTTTTTAAATATATAATTATTCTTTCAGCGTATGTAACAACATATGTACTTCCTAGAAAAAAAAGTATTGTTTGTGCTCCGTGTGCTAAAGTTTTATCCGAATCCAGCCGTTTGAGCATGAAGGAGTAAGAAATGTAGACACACAATTTCACCTTTATAACATTGTATTTTTAAACGCGCGTTGTTGCGCGTTTTAGAAACGTGCGTCGACGGCCCGCTTTTATCCTATTAAAGGTCTACAGGCTGCGTCTGACTCGCGTGCGTATCGCGTCTGTATCGCTACAAACGTGCGTCAACAGCGCGTTTAAGAAACGTGGTGTGCACAGGCCCTAAAATGTAAAACACAATCCAAGTTTCATATCAATTCAACCCTGAGTTTCTATTTACCTGGTTTTACACGGTGTCTACCTTATATCTTAAGATGTGGGTTGCGTTACAAGTAATAATTTTGTTCGTATATGTAAAACAAAACTACGGTAAGTACATGAAAAATAATGCTTTCATTTCAGGTATTTTTTTTAAAATAGATTGACATTATAATCTGCGTAGTTGGTGTCGACGTTGGCGGATCTTTTACAACTTTACTTTTAAAAAATTAGATCTAATTTTCGTCCTGATTTTATTCGGCACCAGAACAAGGTTTCATAACTTTATCTTTGTTTTTAAATCTTTAGGTCAGCATTATGATTACTTACTTCTTGAAAACATTATCAAAGGGCGATGCCCTTCTAAGGTGGAGGCTTTTATAATTCTAGGGTCATTGTGTGTAAGATGTTGTAGTGTGTTCATGTGGAGACGCAAATTTATACGCATTATATCTTAGTGGGAAATCATCGAATGACGAGTCATTTGAAGAGTTTCCCCCTCTGAGAGAAGCGAGAGAGAGTGTTATTTCAACATTCAATAGACTACTACGGACTAAAACCTACCTGTGTTTCTCCAGTTGCTTTTTACAGTCCAGAGCCTTGGTCACTCTAACATTTCCGCAGACGCAGTGACGCTTGACTGCAATATCAAAACGTATTTGTGTGTAAGAACGTAGACGTCAAATAAATAAAATGGTCATCGGGATGGAACGAGGTGTGATAGTGGGCTTTTGGGCTCTAGACAAAGTGACGTTGTATCAGTGTTATAGATTATCAACATGCCGTTCAATTTGAGAATAACTACATGACATTTCCATCCCAGGGCAATTTTGGTGCGACTTTTTTTAGTAATGTCGATTTCATAAGAATATTACGATTTAAAATTGGTGTAGTTTTGTAACTCAAGTGTGTATTGGTGTAGTGTTTTTTTTTTATGGTGGGAAAAAATCATCCCATGACAATCCCCGCTCTTGGGCGGAGCGGGAGATAGTGTCAGACTCTTACTGACTAAAAGACCTACCCTGTTCCTTCTAGCCTTCATACCGGGGCTCGAGCTCCCTTTCGAATAACCTTGGCCCCAGTAGGCTTCGACCCGGCTGGGTCCCTGCCGTTGCTGACACGAGGACTTGGGCTTGGTCCGGACAGTTACCGGATGGCCGGACAGCGAGCTACCCTTTACTCACTGTCCTTGCCAATTACAAGCCCGCGCCTACGGTAGCCGGAAATCGGGATCAGAATCCCGGCGGCGGAGGCGAGGACGCCGTTGCCTGATGCGTTCGGGCTCCTCCTTTGCGAGCATTACTGCTTCGCAGAAGTCGGCAACCGCCTGTCACTCCTCCTCGCTCCGGACTATGGCCTCAACCATGGCCCGGCGCGAGAGGTCTCCGCCGCCGAACTTACAAAGGAGAGCTGGCTTGAGATATTTACTGCCAAATAGGTAGGTGCCTGATCATTTGACAGAGGCATCCCCCAACAATGAACGATCATGTGCGTCTCGCATCCATCAGATTCCCGCGACCCCCACCAGGTCTGTCTACCTTGTGAGAGGCCTCCCAATGTTGCGTCTTTCAGTACCTACGCGGACGCCACTCTAGAATCTTTCACCCCCATCAACTATCTTTTCTGTAAACAATGTGCCCGGCCCACTGCCACTTAAGTTTGACAATTCTTTCCAAAAATTATTTACGAATAAAATCTAATAAAATCATTCTAAAATAACACTTCTGGTATGGCCACCGTTTAGATGTTGCAGGATTTATTATATGCAACGTTTGTGGAATATATTCGCGTCAGTGACGCTTTTATCAGCATAGGATAAGCCTAGCTGCAAGCCATATCGATATATCTCTTGAATAGCAAACAGGTAGCTACTACGTTATGCATAGTTGGTGATGCGGGCAGCTCGAGTTTGGATAGATTTATACAGAAATTAATTTAGAATAAGTTTAAACTTACGGTCATTTATAATTCTCAAAAAGAAGTTAACTGTTGTCGGTAGCTTACCGTTTGTTATTTTTGAACATCGATTGTTTTCGGGATATCTACACAATACACAGGGTTATTTGTAAAACACTGGTTACCTCTCAGAACTATGTTATTAACATAATAATAATAATAATAATCTTTATTCAGGTAAGTTACACCCATATCATTACACAATTCAATTCTATTCACAAAAACTTAAATTACTAACATAATAAATAAACAACAACTTTAGTTCTATGCCTTTAAAAAACTTATCATATATTAGTTCATCAGATTTTCTTTCAAAAATTAAAATATTTAAATTGAACGTTCAAATTCAATTCAATTCAAATTCAATTCAAAATCATTTATTTCAAATAGACCATTTGCAGACACTTTTGAATAGTCAAATGTCGGTCAGTCCAAGAAAAGTGAAGCTAATTTTTTATTTTATTATTATTGATAGGCTCGCGTTTGACCACCATCTCACCTGATGGTAAGCGATGATGTAGCCGACGATGGAGCACGCTTGCCTAGAAGTAACCTACTCACTCTTGAATTAAAGACCCCTAAGTTGTAGTTAACAGGAAACACAGACTCTGGTAGGGAATTCCACTCCTTGGCTGTACGCACAATAAATGTGTTTCCAAAACGTTTTGCGTTTTTGCGTTCTAGATATTAAGAAGTCTATGCAAAGCAAGTGATACTCGTAGTACTATAGCGAAAAGTAGTGGGATCGGGTGGCGGGGGTGCTTGATGCGCTTGCGTCGCATCATATACATATGTAGGTAGGTGTAGCAAAATACAGAGTTAAAATGTGTTACATAGTACAACGAAATCTTGAAACTTTGTTTGGTGATTTTGCAAAAAGTCAGAACAAAATTTATTGTTTATGATGTTAGTAATACAGTCCTGCAAGTTTGTTTTACAAACGTTATTGTCATGTGACTATTGTGTAACCTGCAGGACCTTCCGTCCTTTCTTCAACTTTTCTCTGTCCTCAGCTTCATCATCAGGCCAAGCCTTTAGGTAGGAGACCATCTCCTCACTTCATCTTTTCACCGCCATCGCGTCACCGATTCTTGCTGTTCGGAATCCAGTCGATGCTGCCTACACCCAATTCTGTTGCTACTTCCAAAGGATATGACTGCCTAGTTTCATTTTAGTTTGGCAGCTGTGTTACCTCTATCTGCGATTTGTGTTTTTGGAACGAAGTATAATACTCTTCTAAAAGCAAAGTACTAAACAAATAAATAGGTATATTTTGTATCGTTTGACTGTGGTGCCAATGGTCCTACTACTGGAACTAAAACAAATTAAAGCTGTGCACAGACTCATGACACTTGATTCCGTTTATTTTCAAAGCTTTTAAAAATAGCATTTCACGCAAAGCAAACAAACGCAAGCCGAGATAAAACATTCGAATTCGTGGCTCGTGGCAAGCCTGTTTGCAACTTTAGTAAGTTCGTTATTTTATTGTTGAGTTTATATAGCTTCTGAGTTCAGACTCAGACCTAAACGATGTCACGAACATTTAAAATAACTAGTCTTTGAAACGACTAGGTAAATGGCATTTTTTTTATAAGGTGGAAAATTATGTAATGTCAGACTAAAACCACACTTATATCCTTCAGTGGCCCTTTGCGACCGAGGTCCACGTGTAACACTTTCTTTTTTGCATCTCCATGCGGATCTTGAGCGCTCGGCGTCAGAGTGGGGATCGCTTTGCGCATTCCATACATTGGCGAGCTAATCAAAATGCGAATCATTGGCGAGGCAAAGAGCAAGGTCGAGAATGACGATGGTTTCGTTCTGGTGCAAAGGAGGAAGCGTCGAACGCAAACCAGCAAGAATCGATGCGGCATTGCACCTACATCTCCTAGCGTGAGTCTGCGTGCCGCTCCGCCGAACACTCCAGTATACATCTCCCGCCTACATCACACTACAAGGGTGGAAGACATCGTGGTGTACGTGCGCCAAAAGACGAAGTTCGCACTGAGGGTACAACTGCTGGAGTCGCACCGTAACGTCAATTTCAAGGCGTTCGTGGTGCGAGTCCCGAACAGTTTTCTGCCCCTCGTGTTGAAGGAAGACTTTTGGCCGCAGGGCGTGGTGTTCCGTCGCTTCCGCGGACAGGTGCCACAGAACAGCACAAAGTGAATTAGTGCAGTGGAAGTGCTATTAACTTAGTCATAAGTCTTATTTACTAACAATAAACTGTATTTACTTTATATTTATGTTAGTCTGTAAGGTATGTGTCTATGGGCCAAGATGCCTGAAAATAAATGATTTATTATTATTATTATTATTATTTTTTGTTATTTTTTATGTTTTTCTTCCCATTTGAGAGAGATAAACCTTACATACGGGCCAGAACCAAGTATATAAGGTGGAGTTTAAATTGAAAAGGTAGATGTGAGTGTTGAAGAAGTCAGGAACTTTCTAGTGATGCGACAGGTGTTGAGGATCGTGGCTTTTTGAAGCATGTGGAGTATTTGAGCTGGCATCTTTAGAGTATTGAGGCTCTGTGTTAGTGATTTTGGTATTATGCCAGTAGACGAAAGAATAATCGGTACAATATGAACAGTTCGAGCTTTCCATTGGGTTTTAATCTCTATGGCGAGATCTTGATACTTACCGAGCTTTTCGGATATTGTAGTTTGAATATTGTGAGAGTTAGGTATTGCTATGTCTATCAAGTATACTGTTTTATTTGTTTTGTCGTGGACGGTAATATCGGGTCTATTATAATGGATCGTTTTGTCTGTTATGATGGTCCGGTCCCAATAAATTTTGATATCTCGACTTTCTAAAATTGTTTCTGGGGTATATTTACATTTGTATATTTATATATTTATTATGCGGTATCATATTAGACACGAAATTATGTTTATATGCTAAATTTTGGTGTATAATTGCACCAACTTGATCATGACGATGTTTATAATCGGTTTGGGCTAGCGATTTACATGCTCCTGTTATATGTTGGATGGTTTCAGAAGCGCTGTTGCAGTGTCTGCACAAATCTGTCGGTTGATTCTGGTCCTTCATGATGTATTTTCTATAATTACGGGTAGCTATTATCTGATCTTGTATGGCTAACATAAAACCCTCAGTCTCGGGAAACAATTCGCCTCGTTTAAGCCATTCGTTCGACATTATTTTATCGACGTGCGGCTGGCTCAAGGAGGCTCGGTGTCTACCATGAAGGGCTTTGACAGACCAAGCTGCAATTTTTTCTTGTGTACTTACAATGTGTTCATTTATTTGCGTGTTTCTATTTTGGAGATTTAGTGGTGTTAGTTTTTTATCTGTTTCCGATATATGTTTGTGTAGTAATGAGTTTTCTGATTTGCAGTGGAAGTAAACTCTGAGTGAATGTATCTGTTTATTATGTAAATTGTGTATATCTATCAGACCTCTTCCTCCTTCCTGGCGTGGCAGTGTAAGTCTTTGTATGCATGATTTTGGGTGATGTTTTCTATGCTTGGTAAGGAGTGTATGGAGAGTGCGCTGTATTTTTTTGATATCAGTCTTTGACCAGTGTAAAATTCCGAAAGAGTATGTGAGAATAGGTACTGCAAATGTGTTTATGGCTTTAATAGTATTTCTAGAGTTTAAATTACTGTTTAAGATAAGGTTGAGGCAATGTGAGAATTTTTTAGCAGTTCTTGTTTTGACAGCTTTTGCTGTATCTGTCTGGACTGTTTAAACCCTAAATACTTGTAAGTACTGTGTTCATCCATTGGTTCAATCGATTCACCAGATCCAAGTGAGTAACTATTATTTTGAATTCTACCTTTTACAACTGACAAGATTTTGCACTTATCCACTCCGAATGACATACAAATATCGTCAGAAAATATCTGTGTTGTATCAGCTAGTTGGAAAAGTGCTTCCCTGTCAGCTGCATATAACTTTATGTCATCCATGTACATTAGGTGTGTTAGTTTGTATTGTGTATTATTGTGTGCCAGTGTGAGTCCCACGTCTGTTTTATCTAATAAGTGTGACAGTGGATTAAGTGCCATACAAAACCACAGAGGACTTAGCGCATCTCCTTGAAAAATTCCACGATTAATACGTATCGGCTCTGTAGCCACTGTCGCCGAGGATGAATTAATTTTAAGAACTGTTTGCCAGTTTTGCATAGACTTTTCAAAGAATTGTTTGAGTGTTGGGTGAATTTTGTATAAGTCTAAGACGTATAATAACCAACTGTGCGGGACTGAATCAAAAGCCTTTTGATAGTCGATAAACATAGTATGGATATCCTTTCTACATTTAACGGCGTTGTTCATAGCTATCGCGTCAATGGTTAGTTGCTCTTTACATCCTTGGCTATGCTTACGACATCCCTTTTGCTGTTCTGCTAGAATATTATTTTTTGTTAAATGTTCATAAACTACTTCGCTAATGCAAGCTGTTAATATTTTGTACAAAGTTTGTAGGCATGTAATTGGTCGATACTTTGCGGGATTTATGGTGTCATTTATATCTTTAGGTATCATATAAGTTACTCCGTGTGTGATGTATATTGGAAGTAAATGTGGTGATTTAATGAATGTATTTAAATGGTTATATAAGAAAGGATGAATGCTCGAGAATTTCTTATACCAGTAGTTGTGGATATTGTCAGTGCCTGGCGCTTTCCAGTTGTGTGTGCGTTTGATGACTTCTACAAATGTGCCTATTGGTATAACCTCAAATTCCATATCTGAAATTTCTGTTGTTGCATCGCTGACCCAGTCTGCGCGGTCATTATGGTATACTGGGTTTTCCCAAATATTGGCCCAAAATTCTCGTAGTGATTCAGGTGAAGGTGTTTCTAGAGTTTGGTTAGGGGTGTCTCTAGTATTAGACGTAAGGTTTCTGTAAAATATTCTTTCATTACTTTTAAATTTAGTGTTTTGCACTTTACGATTAGTGCATGTTATATATCTTTTAAGTCTACTGGATGCTGCGCTCAATTTTTGTTTTAAAGTGTCTAAAAAGTGTTCTATTTGTGTATTACAATTTTCATGTTGAGCATGTAATTGATATTTGAACTTTATTTGTTCGACTGCTGCTACTAATTTTTGACTTCTATTACCATTCATAAATTGTGTTAACCTACCTATATTAGCTCTTAAATTTTGGATTCTCTTTTCTAACCTGATTTGCCACTTTGGTTTTCTATCTAATTTATATGTACGATGTTCACTTTGTGTTGAGCCCGCTATTTTGGCTCCGTTGCATATAGCTGCCGTCCATGCTGCACAGTAAATTATTGTCTGCAATTTGATAAACTCAGTATCGCCATTAACGTGTTTAGGAAGAATAACGGTATTTATGTACGAAACTATTGCAGAAAACTTTTTAGATGTCTTCTGCTTGGGAATGTATGGCCTATTAGTGGGGTGTGTATCATTAAAATTTAGTTGAGATTGCTGAAATGTGGCTTCTATTTCTGTATTACTTTCTGATATAGGATCAAGATTGGCTTGCATAGGCTCTGATTGAGCAATATTGATGTTATTCAAGAAATTATTATCCTCTTCCGTGTTAACTTGTGATTCAAGAACGATATCTGAATCAACAGAGTTTGTAGGTGTGTCAGAGAAGTTAGCATTTGTACCAAGTAGATCTAATTCGGTCTGTGATTGTGTATTAAAATGGTCGCCACTTGTTTGTTCAATAATTTGGTTGTTGGCGTTGGAATCCTCTAATTCTAAAGCTACCTGATTTTTAATTTCCTCTAACTTTTTGTTGTCTATGTATGCATTATTTATAATTGCTCTCACTTGATCAGATAATCTTTGTTCTGTTAAATGTGTTAGTTCTGGGTATATATTTATAAATTCTTCACGCAAATGTTTTCTATAAGCTGTTTTGTTTGTTTCTAATTGTGTAACAGTATAATATATTCTAATTATTGCTTCATTGTGTTCGTATGTCCATCTCATGCGCTGGCTGGACTGTGTGGAGTGTAGCTGTATCTGAGTGTGAAACATTTGTAGTTCAACCCTAACCTCTTCATAAATCTGATCAATAATGTCTTGTGGTAGCGATTTTTTTTTAACTATAGCTCTACGCTGGTCGCCTATTCTTTGTCGGCTGACTTGCATATCTGGGTATTTTTCTAGGAATTTAGTATGAAGTGAAGGAAGATATGCATTTTTGTCTGTGTCCATATTAGTAAGATAAAGATAAGTGCGTAGGATAAATTTATTCATTTCAGTACTCCATTTCCTACGACTTGTTGCAGTCTTAGCAATGGGTACAGTATCATCGACAAAATTTGTCTCCTGTACAACATCCGTTGACCGTATTGATGATGAAGATGGCGTCGAAGTGACGTGGAAAGATTGTGATGAAGATGGGATTGATGAAAAAAGAGTTGAAGGAGATAACGAAAAGGGTTGTGAAGTTTCGTCATCTGTTTGAGGCATACTTGCCAGAAGTTGTTTTTTAGTTTTAGATCTAGTATTCATGATATTCCCACGAGTAGCTAGGGATTTATAATGTCAACCACAGCAGAGCCCTGCGTTCACTGTGGCAAGGGTAAATAAAACTGGAGGTCCCCTGATATCCAGAGTTTGCACACTAGCGACTAGCGCGTTCCCCTAGCCATGCAGCCCTCGGCATGTGCAACCTTGGCTTGGATTGTATCTCTCTTAGTCTGGCCCTTTGCCCTGGACCTGTCTCGACAAAGTGAACTCTGTCGTCACAGGCCCAGGGCCTAGAGCACACAAGCCCCATCACGGCGTCAACGTAGAGATACGACGATGGGGTTATTATTATTATTATTAATCGTCTTCGTTGTTTGATACATGCAGCAACGCAGGGAACGAATGAGGAGTGACGTCTATGACGCGATGGCCGGTGAGCCAATCACTGACACTCCCCGCCCCTGCGTCTCACTTCGCACCACTAAAGAGACCGAATATTTGACTTCTGCGCAACCGCTCAAGATCTGTTATGGCAACTGTAGTAATGTGGCCTTTGAATCCTAAGCTAATTGAAGGAACACAGGTGGATCAGTCAGCAAAAGTCTGACTTTCCCTCCACCCAGAGTGGAAGGAATTGTTTGGTAATTTCCCTAAAAATAATAGTGATTTAGGTACAGTTGCCCACGAACTACTGAAAGATTTTAATATTTATTGATACTCGAATTGGAAATCATGTACGTAAAAGACCACACAAGATAAATAAGACAGCTACAGCAGGTACTGGATCAAAGCTGTCCGATTTCCCACTTTTTCTTAAATTACTAGGCTTTTAGTTAAAACACTACTTAACCAGGCGCTTGTAACATTTGCAGAAGTTATCCAGCTGATGTTTAATACAGTTCACTAAAACGTAGGTTGTGTAGTTGCTCATTTTTGTTTCAAACACTCTGTGCTGTTTTCATAATTTTTTGTAAACTTTTTATATCCTCCGGATGAAAAGTTAGACGAGTAAGCGACATGGCCCTGAGTTTTTCAGGCTGAAATTTATTGTACTCCTATACTCGTATTTTTTTAAACAGTCACTTGTATTT
Source organism: Mythimna ferrago (assembly GCA_910589285.2). Taxonomy (NCBI): domain Eukaryota; kingdom Metazoa; phylum Arthropoda; class Insecta; order Lepidoptera; family Noctuidae; genus Mythimna; species Mythimna ferrago. The sequence goes on from OU342687.1 coordinate 14,633,534, forward strand.
AATAGATAAATCACTACAAACTGAGAACATTATTATTGGACATAGCGTTTTAAGAAAATAATACACAGTATGTATTTAATAAAACTTAAAAGTGACATATCTTTATACATGCATATAATTCTTCTGTACGTGTGTTTGTCACCTACCTCCTCTTAAACGGCTTGATCAATTTGATGAAATTTTGTGTGTGTATTTGAGGGAACACCCGGATGGTATGAAAATACAATTGAACCTGGTAAATGGTTCTGCAATTGGGTTCTCAATTGTTTTTTTTTGTCTCAAATTGTACAACATTTGTCGGGACCGGTAGTCTGTTATGAAATTGATAAAACTCATCAAAAATATAAATTGGCATACTAGTAAGTGTTTACAACCAAACCGATCGGCTAATCCAAGTAATAAACCTTTCAAACCAGATCAAAGTCTTACAATTTTCTTAGGAATAGATACTATTCCTGCAAACATTTCTCGTGTGCCGGTAACAATGACTATTGTGGTTGCCTTCCTAGTTAGAAATCTCCATATCTTTTAAGAGCAGTAGGATTTCTTAGCGAAGATTTGTTACAGTTCATCTGGGGAACATAAGTGCTTCCCAAGATGCACATTCAGTTTCTACATCGGTGGGTAGCATTCACACAAGATATGCAGAGTTTCTGCTTCTCTCATGTGTACTTACACTCAAATATATGAAAATCTTATAAATATAAGAGAGTAATGGGGGATTAGTGACCTTTATTTCTTCATGAAAAGAAGTTTTACAAAACGAAAACTGTAGTTTACATGAGCAAAATATAAAATGTCTTGGATATAATATATAAGTAGGTATATTAAAATAAAGAATGCCTTACTCACTGACTCATTAACGTCCAGCCTAAACCTAGAATTATTATTATTGATTTTTTCACAGGTAGGCACAGTTTTAAGATGTAGATAAGGAATAATATTAACAATACAAGGAAAGAAAGTTTGTATGGAAACTGTAATTTTTAAAGCTATAAGCGTAAATCTTTGTGTTGACCTCCTTTTTATATCTATGGTGTTGACACTCACAATAAACGATGAAGAAACACGTATTTTAACGTTCACTGAATTTCTTCCCCTGAAAGTATATAGTGGTTCCCAGTTCAGTTTGTTTCACTGATAAAATACAAAAAAAAATCATGAGACGTTGATCTATATTATTCCAAATTTAACACGAACGAAGCAGCCAGTGAAAGCTAGTGTCATATTAAATTTTAGTTAGTAACCATCCTTACGACATAAACTGAACAGGTATATAAAGGGGGAATTAGTATTGGCCTCTGCAGACATGTCGAGACGTTGACTAATACTGTTATTGCGGTAACCTAAGCTAAAGCGTTATGCATTTACTGAACTGAAACGTCAACCGCATGCTAGAGATGCTCAACGTTGACAGCCAAAGGACGATTCAAACTATAATAGTTGGACTCTACAATCAAGAATATGCTGAACAATAAAACTTAGACTAGAATAATATTATTTGCTCACAGTTTTCAGTCAGTGGATAGCTGTATAAAATTAAAATTTTCGACATCAAAGAAATAAGTTCGAGTTCATACATCGTTAATGAAAATGAAGCTCAAATAAATTGGCTGGTGTAAAATTACCTCCGACCAGTGAAACGTGTTATTCAGTGTGGTGACATCAGTGCGCACTCAGTTAGATCGTCCATATGTAAACCTCTCTTTATTTATGTAGGCTTGTTGAACAAGCTGCGGTTTGAGTGGGGAATAATACCTAATTAAATGCAATTTTGTGTGGTTGACAGAAATCGTATGTGATTAATTTATTTGAAGGTATTAATTTTGTTAAATGTCCAGCTAAGCGGAACACCGACTTAAATGAAATTCTGAATTAATTAAGATATGTACGTCTTGCGACGAAAGTAAATATCAGTTAATTTTCTATCAGCTTTTAAGTTTCGCCTTAAGTTTTTAAAGATAAGCGGTGACGTTATTGAAAAAACGTTGGGTGTGAGGATTTAACGGAAAGATTAAAGTGTGACATTCATTAGCAGCAATCAGTCAAGCGAACTAAGCAGGGCAGCCTTCCGACAGCTGACTGCTACTTATCTAAATAAGATCGGCGTCGTGCGTGATGGATTTTAAGACCCTCGTCCCACTTGCCTGCCACCGCTCAGTAATTTAAAATCAGCTTTCGCTTTCAGATTGTTCACAGGGCTTAAAACATTTTAACGTGATTTAAATACAGATACGCTTCACGCTTGCAACGTTCGACGTTTAAAACAATGAACAGTACTAGCTGGTTGTCTGGCTGTAACCGTCATATATTACATAGTCAACGTCGTATATTATATATAATATATATAAAGCAGACGACCGAAACAGGTATGACGGTTAGTGGTCACTCTAGGAATTACTCAAGTATCATGAGTACAAACCTGTAAACTCAAAAACAAGACACCCAGACCCGGTGTAGCGACAACTATGTCGTCACAAAAGAACTAAAAATTAAAACATACCTACAATTATTAAAATTTACAACTGTCCGAAATCAACTAGCGGGCGGTTGCCCGGACCAGATACAACACCTGTCTGGTCGGAGGATCCACCGTAGAACAATCTGAAGACTACACCAATAATTGCAGTGTAGGTATCAAGCGCAACAGCCAATCGTTCAATCATTGTGCCTTCAAAGCTGCTAACTGTTGTAATATGATGACTGATGCAATTGATATGATAAAAGACGTGCATTTATACGTTGTAGCCGAATCTTTTATGTACATAAGTCTTAGAAGCAAAGCTTGTACATTCGACTATTGCCCGAAACGTTTTAAATTTATTAAAGTAATTTAATTCTGCATATGTAAGCCGCTTTAGAGCATTCCGTGAAATCTCGCATGTACAGCACAAAGTAGCTATACTATGAGGAAAATTCAGATTAAACGTGACTGCCAGAGTCCCGGGTGCCGAGTCTTAGGGGTAATTCGCAATAACATAGCGCTAATGACCCAGCATTCACAAGGGAGAATTCTCAGCTAACTGCGACATTAAGACCTTCTTATTTGGCTATTTCACTTCGTTATGGGGCCTTTGTGGGGGCTTGTGGAAAAATATAAAATTTACAGTACTGAAATGATTATAGATATGGCCAGCACGTTCGAGTATTTCAAAAGAAAATCAATTTTTTATTATCTTCGTGCAGCTTCGAATGTCTGACGTGCTTAAATTGCGAAGTCATGTGTTGATTTGTGTTAATAAAATGGCAAGTGCCACCCCATTTTCTTCCAGGCGAAATGCGATAAAGCCACTAATTGCATGTTTTTTATTTTAAATTTCCAATTGTATTATTGGTTAACTTAGATTATTTTTTATACTTATTATTAGTATATATAATATTTAAAAATCTCGTGTCACAATCTTTGCTATCGAACTCCTTCGAAACAGCTCGACCGATTTTTATGTATAATACTTTTGGTGTATATTTGGTAGGTCTGAGAATAGGTAGTTCCTCCTTCCTAACCCTACCCCCATTTTTTTTTGTTAATTTATATGACAGAACAACTTTTGCCAAATTAGCTAGTATAGGTATAATTTTTTTTGAGATGACAAATTTTTTTTTTTTAATTTTTTTTTTGATATAGTTAAATAAATTGAGACTTATGGGAATAAATATAACAGAAGTATTAGTTATCGATGAAGCTTTGCAAGCTTTATTACGTAGAAACCTTCTCCTCTTCCTATTTCCCAGATACGATTACAACGATATTTCTGCCAGTTGTAATTCTATCACTTCATCCAACTGCTCTTTTCTAGCTTTAAGTTATTTGATTCCCCTGGAAACATAGCAGTTTTTATCAAAGTGCATTTGCAGTATTGAAAAGTTTTATTTACAGTAACGCGGTACAATACTGCTTAATTAATCGTCGCTCTTGAGAAATAGTGGTTAAATACAGTGAAGTATTTAGACGAATGATAAATACTGAAGCTTAGGTTACTTTGAACGTGAGTAATGATGTTGATACTGTGGATTAGATGGATTAATCAATATCGATAATGTATTCATCGGCTGTTTCAATGCTCACCTTCGGGAACCTTCTCATTGCTGCTTGGTATGGAATAAAAGCCACCCATTACGAGATGAACGGAAAATTCAATTCGGTGAATGTGGTTGAGAACATTTTGATTATATAGCGACTCGCAAATACTATCTGTTTTTGTACAGGTTAATAATTTGATACACATATATCCGTCATCTCATTTCGCGCCGATTTTCCGGTGTAGACCTCTGAAATATTATTATAGGTTGGTAGTTTTTTTTTAATTAGTTGCTTGACAATCGATAATGGTGATTCACACTAGTTTGGGTATTTAGAGCCTATTCACTGTAGCCTTGAAGACAGCTAAATAATGAACAAACGGGAAGACCGCCGAGGTACCTATATTATATCGAAACTCTGGACTTTTGTCATTTTATACCTCTTTCTAGCATTCATTCCCTTCTTCTTTTCTTCTTTCTTATTTCTTTTTACTTGTAAACCATACTTGGGTTTGTCTGAAATATAGAAACTACAATTACTGTGGCGTTTAATTATACAGAGTGAGTTTATGAGACCCTAGTCTTTACTTATTTCCAGTGAAAGAAATATACAAATATGACTCGATAAAAATAAATAGTGGTATACAATATTCGGTTCCAGCTTCAGTTTTTAGAAATTCTCAGTGCTATGGAATACTTATAAACTTTGAACAGCAACTGATACCACTGTTATTTTTTCTGTGCTCATACATTTTGTCTATGTTCTCGTACAGGTAAATAATTGGATATACAGAGATCCGATTGCGTCATCTCAGTTCACGCGGATTTTCTCCGGAATGGGACTCTGAAACATTATGATACATCTACATACCTACCTACTTTTCTTTAGATTCTGGACTGTAAGACGTTTTTTCCTCATTCCCACATTTAATTTTAAATGTCAATTGATACCGTTGTTATTTTTTTGAAAATCGATTCCACAATATTTATTGACATACCTGAAATAAAGCAGCTTTCTTATTTTATTTTTCAGTTCTAGTATGTGTGGTTGATTTTAACAAACGTCATTACGGAACGTAACACATTTTTAACTATGTAGGGCTTTTTTTTTTTTCGATGGGATAAATCATCTTATGACAATCCCTGCTCTTGGGCGGAGCGGGAGATAGTGTCAGACTCTTACTGACTAAAAAACCCATCCCGTTCCTTCAGCCTTCATACCGGGGCTCGAGCGCCCTTTCGGATAACCCTGGCCCCAGTAGGCTTCGACCCCAATTCACACCGAGATGGCAGCGAAGCGGTACTATGCGATACTATGTAAGTATTATAGTAATGAAGATAAAGTTTAAAATTATTGACACTCAAACTACTTGCCGCTTCGCTACCATCTCAGTGTGAATTGAACCTTAGCGAGGGGTCAGGCTACCTAGCCCACACAAAAGATTACGATTAGGTGAAGATTGTAGGATAATACACAATTCTGTCACCGAAATCCTTAGAAGGCCATCGAAAAGGATTTCTAAAAGTCTTTTCTGTGCGGATTACAGGGTGACAACTACACTTCTAATACTTCTTAAAAACGTACCGTATTTTGTTTTTTTTTTTCTAGCCCACACAAAAGATAGTAATACCACAATGAGTAGAACGTTGTATTATTTTTTATTGTTGTTAAAAGAAGGTCAGTCGAAACAAAAGTACAGATTAATATATAATAATAATAATGTAATAATAATATTCCACAACTATCACACAACGTTGTCTAGTCCCAAGCTAAGCAGAGCTTGTGTCATGGGTACTAGACAACTGATAAACATACCTATATATTTCTAAATACACACATATTATAGATAAATTACACTCAGACACAGAACAAATGATCATGCTCATCACACAAACATTTCATCACATATACATATGTTACGAGTAAGTAATTTGGTAGATATATCTGAACTAAAACACTGCTAATTACTAAAATAACACTATGACAGAAATCGTCAGACTACCGCAGGAGTCTAACAGACCCCTCCGCTTGCCCCGAGACGAAAGATATCGAGGAAGATACACCCGTTTTAAAAAATAGTCTAAGACCCAACCTCAGGCCACACAAGATATAGCGAGTGGGTGAAGGTTGCACGGCACAGCGCAGTAGACATGGATTCAATTACCGAGGAGGTGTGCGCAGCATGTAACACGCTAGTACATGATGTCGTGCCGAAGCGCCTGCGGCTTCCTGCACCCACAGCACTTAGGACACGTCGACTTAAGGAATGAGCAGAAGCGGTTTAGTCGGCTTCGGAATAGAAGGTACTTGTTAGTTTAGATTTCCTACGATGTAGAAGTGTAGAGATATTTTGACATTGTCTTTTATCATATTCACCCGAAAAGCTGAGCTTATGTTTATAAGCCGTAATATCCCACTAGGTGAAAGCCTTCAATCCTTCCACCAACCACGTTTTTGCTTCGTCTTTTCTATTCCTAAGGAAGACATTTAGGTGGTCTTGCTATCTTCCTAATTTGCTCCGGCCCGTGTCGCTATTTCAGGGCACTAATCCTTTGTTTTACGGGTTTGTTAGGCACATGTCTATAAACATTGAATAAAAAAGTATACACATACCAATAATACTGCTATTTATAAGTAACATAAAGACACTCTTAGAAAAATAGCAAACAGGCACTTACAAAATAACAATATTCCAATTCTGGCGTTCTCCGTTTCATCTAGAATTAGATCTACATGTATATATATTTATCCCATTGATCTTGAATCTAGTCCAATTATTTATTTGCTATAAATATATTCTTCGTCAAATACCTTCCGAAATCCTATTAATTCGTATTCCTAAGAATTCAGTAGAGCGGAAAAATGTTATATTCATCTACCTATGTGACATTTATTATGTGGACTTTTTGTTGTATCAACATACAGTAAGCATGTACCTCATTTCTATGAAATACATATCTGAAAATAGAAATAATCTCGTTGGTGAAAAATAAATAACGCATTTCTAATTCCGTAGTGTTGAACATAATTAAAACATGTTTAATTAATGAAAGACTAAATTCACTGGATGTAAACTTTATTCAGGTAAGTTGTCAGAAACGGGCGTTCATTCCTGAAATTATTATATTATTATGAAATAAAATTAATTAGCTTTTTCGAAACGGTTACAATATGTGTGTGGAGATCTGTATGCGGGTTGTTAACTTTATCTACTTTAAATTAATTGGGTGTCCGTAAAAATAAACATTCCACTGGTATATTTTTTTTTATATTTAGCGGTGTGCAAGAATAAAAAGTACTGCTCGGAAATTAATTTTCAAGCTTTGGAAAATAGTAGCGTGGTATATTTTTTTTTGGTTTCTAAGCCAAATGCTAGGGAATAACAATGACTGACGGCAAGTTATTTCTCTACACCACAAATGTGACGTGACTAATATCTAAAAATCAGCCTTTTGAAAATATGAGCAGCTTCTGGTCTCTTGATCTTGATCTCTCCGTCTATTGATAACTACTTTATAATATGTTATATCAAGTTCACGTTGGCCTTATAACTCTCATTACAAGAAGGCAGTCTTATGATCCACCGACGAAAATATATACATAGCATATATTATTATTATTCATAGGCAACCAGAAAAGTTACACGCAACCAAATAATATATTGGCATCGTTTAAAATCTCTGTGTCACTAAATAGAATTTTAGGTTCAGTGACAAAAGTTAAAGTGAGTCCGGCTTTAACTGGATTTCAAAGACGTAAAATAGACAAAAAAAAAACAACATATACGACGTTTACGCTTAACACATATATTACTGCCGTTTTGTCCTTTAGACTTGTTCCCTCGACTAGGGCGTTCACAAAAGTATTTTCGTGAGTGTACTTTCCACTTGCAACAAAATAATTATTTCACAGAGTTTACGGCGGCAATTTTTTGAGGGAAGGTTAGTGACTGTTTAATTTATTCGCGAATTGATTCCTAGTTTGATTAGATTGTGTTGTGAAATCTGTGTAATTTTATATCTTAATCCATTAAACACCAAACGAACGCCAGCAAACGCTCTCTCATTGTGTTTCTATTGTGTCTAGGTAGCTAAACAATACATGTCGAATCATTGAAACAAGCGTAACCTTCGATCTATTTGCTGAAAAATATTGCAAAAACAATAGTGTTATATTAGCATTAAAATGGAAAACAAAACAGAGTACTCAATATTATAGTATACTGTATCAAAAACTAAATGTCTTTTATAATTTAGGTGGAAAATCATCTGATGACATCTCCCACCCTTGGGCAGTGTCAGACTTTTACTGACTAAAACTCACTCTGGATCCATCTTTGCCTTCGTTCCAGGGCTCTGGGTTTCACTTTCGCACAACCCATGGCCCGACCCTGCAGGGCCCCTACGGTTTGCTGACATTTCCTTGAAGCGCACGTGGAACACTACACGCCGTCGACGACATGGGCTCGGTCCGGACGATTTCTGAATGGTCGAAAGGCGAGCTACCCATTGCTCGCCGTCAGCTACTCATTGCTCGCCATCAAACTAAATACTGTCTGTAGGTACATACTGCAAGCGAGGACGTATTTCAACAGCTATCCACTCATCACTTGCACCACAATCGGAACCGCCTCCAAATTACCTGACTGACGTTTCTCTACTTCCATTCTAATACTAGTTAGTGTACTTTGCCACCAGCATTAGTATCACGTTTTATATCACTTAACTCGTAATCTTATTAATTTACTACAGTTCACTAATGTTCCTCCTTTCAAGGCGTTAATGGGGACGCTTACTTAAATTACGCTGTGGTAGCTGTGTCAAGGGTCAAACTTTGGTAGTTAAGCTATTTTTGGTTTGACCTTCAATTAGTAAGGTGATATTAAAGCAGTGGTTTGATCTCTTGAGCTCGCTTATAACATTTACATTCAAATTTATTTTAACTTAAAGCAAAATCTTTAAGTCAAGAGTGAATAGGTTACTTCTAGGTAAGCACACTCCATTGTAGATTGCACCGTCGCTTTCCATCAGGTGAGATAGCGGTCAAGCGCGAACCTCAATCAACAATTTAAAAAAAACCTACCTCATGTGATATAACAGGGTCAATACAACTAATATCTTGATTATAGTAAGGTGGTCGATAATGTTAGTGGATAGGTCTCGACAGCCAAATAATTAATAAAAAAAAAAACACTTTTTATTAGCACAGACGTTTTACTCTATATGATCTAAGAGGGTCAATTAACTGTTTAATCAACTTAATAATTCAATTAAAATAAAAACCATTTCGTCGAAAATACACAAAAAAAATTTCTTAGTCCATGGTAAAGTTTGTTCAAGTGTTTTAAAGACTTCACTGCGGTGTATAGCCAAGATCTTAAATTCTCTTATATTGCAAAGTAGACTGAAGTTCGTTTCGTAATAAGCTTCAAATGAAATCAAATTACATTACGTAAAATTAATTTTCCATGGCTTCTTAATAACAGGACGTAATTCACCAATTTCTGGTAGCTAGCAATTTAAATCGTATTGCAGTGTAGCGACAAATATTAACGGCCCGGGCCCATTGCTCACGAAGTAGATACTAAAATATGTATTTCCAATTCGCTGTGGAACTGTAATATCTATTCCGCAGTTCATTATTGCTTTCAATTATTATGGTCACACAAATATTATAAAGGCGAATGTTTGTTTATATATTATTTATAAATTCTTTATTAATATGTGTGTTTGATTATATGTTTGTTACTCCTTCACGCTCAAACGGCTTTACAGATTTAGATGGAATTTGGCACACGGGTAGACTATGACCTCCAAATAAAACATGGGATACTGTTTACCCTAGGAGTGTGTTCCCTTGGGATAATTTTCTATTTTAGTTAAAGCTAGTGTAGAATTAATCTTTTCGTATTTTATTTTTTGATACTGAGCTTTATAGTAAAATAAAGTTAGAAAGGTAACTTTTATCAGCAATTGGAAAAAAGAGGTCGATAGTTTCAGCGATTGGTGTTAAGTAACCAGTTTTGTTTTATGACAATAAATAATTAATGCTCGTTTCTTCACTTTTTCAAAAAAAGGCCCTTACTTTCCTGCGCTCAGCAATGGAAAAGTAAGTCTGGTATTAGCTTTTAATGGTTAAAATTTATTGATACAGAGAATTATCATCATTCAAAGGACCAAAATTCCTCGAAAAAGGTATACAACTTTTCCGGGGACTTTTGGTCCCTTGGTGAAAGAATTATGCAAAATGCCGAAATATTATTAGGTCAATGCCTAGTAATTTCACGTCCTGAATTTTCGGAACCTCAAACGACGTCCTAATTTGATTTTGACGTCAACTTTGATTTGATATTAAGAGAATGTTTCAAACATTCTTTGAATTACTTTTACGGGTTTCATAACATTCTAAATCCCTGAAAAGTTTGTACTTAGCTGACCAATATTCATTCGCTAGCAGTCTTTCGCGGTTTCATTCACATCTTTTATTACTGCTCCGCTCCTATAAGTTGTACCGTGATGCAACGTAGATATAGTTATTCTCGCTAAATTGGCTTTGTAACACTAAAAGAATTTTTCAATTCGAACCATTAGTTCCTGAGATTCCGAGACAAACTCTTCCATATAACGCTGAGTTATTATAGATTGTCATATTAAAATTTAATCTCTTTATTGTTCACACTTTTAGGCTGTTGACATTTTCGAGGTCTGGAAAAAACACGAAGAGATAATTTAAAGCCCAATATTTCTAAATAACATCTGCGAAAAATAATGCATATAGCAGATTCATCAGCATTTAAAAACAGATTGATTTTAAATGTATAACTACTTGAACATCAGTCAACATACATACCCACCCGGGTGGTTCCGATAACCCAACATTCATAAAACATCAAAGCCTTTAAAAAATATTTATACGACTTTGCTCCCAGCACATAAATATTTATTCACTTTTAGCATGACAATATTTGTCTACAGTTATGTACGAATATAACTGAAATTGACTTTAAAAAAAAAATAAAAAAACCCGACTGCGTAAAAAAATACTTTAAATAAAAACTGAAAAGAAAAATAAACAAGTTCAGTCCACAGTTCAGCAACAGTCGGGACCCACATTAGATAGAATGATTTTAGTCTAGATTATTTTAATGGGTCCCGACTGTTGCTGAACTGTGGACTGAACTTGTTTATTTTTCTTTTCACTTTTTATTTAAAGTATTTTTTTACCCAGTCGGGTTTTTTTTTATTTTTTAAATATTTTTTTTATTTTACAGTTTTTAGTTACTATTATAATATTACTATTTATTCACTATATTTTAGACGTAAAATCACTATAAAGTTCAAAAACCGACCTAGGCATTCGCCTCAGTAAAAAATAAATAACATAGATTTCCTGTTGTATTTTTTTTTAATATGGTCATGAAATACCATTTTGAAATCCTCATGAAAAGCTCTTTAATTTGACACCCATATTGCAGAATTAAAAATATTTTTTTTTTTTTACTCTAACATATAGCATCTCACAGTCGATATGTTGTTTTTTTTTTAACGTCACCTATCTAAGAACACTTGGGTTATCAAGACGAATCTAACGATAGGTTAATTATAAAAATCTGTTCAGCGGTTTGGAAGATATGAGGTAATAAAGAGTATTACATACATACAAACATACAAAAATTGTTACTATTTTGGTGTACAATAAAGTTTATTCTATTCTATACAAGATACGCGCGAAAAGCATAACCCTTCTTGCAGTCGGGTAAATAAAAAAAACATTCCCATTTACATAAAGGCTTATGTACTAGCGAGAAAGTTTATTCTTAGTTCAGAATAATGTACTCATCGACCTTATACATAGTATCGTCGTTAGGATCATCTAACAATGTTCCATGATAGGAAGATACTAGATAGGGTGATAGGTTAGCGGTGCGCTACTACGCTGCCCGCTACGGATTGCTACGGTCGTAGCAAAAGCGTAGACCCAACTTACATCGGCCAAAATCAAACACATACTTCCAACCGTAGATGCATGTTTAAATGTGAAATGCAATACAAACCGTGCACGATACCATAAAATTCCTTCGATCACAATAGTTTTGAAACTAAAAGCTGTACTTATTATTTATGTGAGAACCAACACCACCGGCGTCACACATATGATTTATTTAGATCAAAAATATTCAAATCAATTCAATCTTATATATATAAAAATATTCAAAACTTTCGAATTTTTATTTCTACTCTATGAATATGTTTTTTTCTTTTACACAACATTTTTCCTTGAAGGGGAGAAAAATTCAAAGCACCGCGTCACGTGTGTCAGTGAGTGCTAAGTTAAAGTTCAACGTTAAAAAGAAAAGTAGCGACTAATGGATTACATGAAGTACACTGCATGGTACTCGTAGTGTAACGTCACTCAGTCAGGAAAACAAAGGATAAAGGAGATTATGTGGGTTTTAATCACCGATTACTTAGCTGCGAAGAGGGATGTGATTATATAGCTTTAGGTTTCAGTGACGAAGGGTTATCTTCTTTATAAGTTCAATCTGCTTAGATTTTTCTTTTTTCAGGGTTCCGTAGTCAACTAGGAACCATTAGCGTCCCCGCACACGGGCCTCAAAAAAACGCTAGAAGTGGCCGCAAAAAACAGCTGATGCGCGCGACACCTTGTGTGTGAAGAGGCTTGAAGCCGCTTCAAGAGTTTTTTTGTGGTGGCACCGCCGCACACAAGCCACAAAAAAAGTCCGCCTCAAAAAGAATCTTGAAGCGGCGTTTTTGTGGCCCGTGTGCGGGGACAGTTATAGTTTCGCCAAGTCTGTCTGTCAGGCTGTCCGTCCGTCCGCGGATAATCTCAGTGACCGTTAGCACTAGAAAGTGAAATTTGGTATCAATATGTATATCAATCACGCCGACAAAGTGGTAAAATAAAAAGTGGAAGAAAATGTTTTATTAGGGTATTTCATTTCAACCCTAACGTGTGATATATTGTTGGATTGGTATTTAAAAATGAATAGGGGTGTACTAAAATTATTTTTTGACAATGGCAATATTTTCGAAAATAATCGCTCCAAAAGAAAAAAAAAATGTGTCACCTCCTCTAACTTTTGAACCATAAGTTTAGAAAATATGAAATTCTTATAATGACTTTCTAGGAAAATTAGTTTGAACTTGATGGGTTGAACAGTTTTTGAAAAGTTGTACAAAATAATTTCTGAACTAAGTTTGTAATTTAACCGTATATGCAAGCATTTTTTTAACTTAGTTGACATATTTTATTATCTTGATATTTATTTTATATCGTATCTTCTTTCAAATAAAAATAGAATTATTAAATTCAGTTCACGCAATCCAAAATTACCACCGAAAACCCAACATACATAACCAGTCTAGTTTTTATAAATTAGTAACCCAATTTCTCGAGAGATGGCGCTGTAGTTTGGGCTACTTAGAGGATGCACGAAGGTATAAAAATAGCTTATGTATATCTCCGGCTTGTGGGTGATGAAGGTTCCTTGGGCACCGCTGTCTGATCATCTCGTTCTGTCTGAGGCCCGGAGTTGCACACATCATCCGCGACACCTGGTTCCCGCGTGCCTGGGAGACCTGTGAGAAACGAAGGACACGTTACTTACGTAGTTTTAAAAAAATAACTTTGCCGTAGTTACTTACTTACTTAAGGGAGACCGGAGAGACCGCCAAAATCGCAGAACAAGTATTCGGTTTTTGTTCAGCTCAATTTTAAGCCAACACTCTCCAGTCTGTGCCACCACACCTCCAATTTGCTCTGGACCTCTAAGCCACTCTCGGCAACCAGCACATTGTCATCGGCAAACAGCATACACCAGGGAGCCTCTTCCTAGATGTCCGACGTCAGAGCGTCCATTATTATCATCAGGAAGGGGTAAGGGCGAAGAGCCGATCCTTGGCGTAAGCCGACTTGATGTAAGTGCTGTTAAATATAACAGAAAACTTGTAAAAGTTCTTGTCACAATATGTTACCTATCAGTTCTATGCCATAAGCCCCCCAATTAGGACATGAAAAGTTTGTAGTAAAATGCAGTTACTCCATGGTTTTGATCGAATAAAATGTGCCTGGTAACTAGATTTGCTTCCATTTTGCTTACTAGAACATCAAGTTAGCAACAACCAATTAAAGATACAGCGCGAAGTAATTCCATTAACACATCATTCCTCGCCTGTATTCTTAAAACAAGTAAGCATTCCTGAGAATGTTTACTACATACATTAGAACCTCGAATCGAATTTTCTGGCTCCTCAGCCGTGTGGCAGACGTATTCAATTAACTGGAAGTGGGAGAGAGTCTCAGAGAGTAACAGGATTACATGACGCCTCGGCTCCTACCGTCGGCTTCAATACACAGCTTGAGACTGACGGATGACTCCAACAATTTCTCCTGCCTCATAGATTAATTACTTCAAACTAAACTTGGGTTGCACTTGATTCCAAAGTTTAGCTCCGAAGCAATTACTCTATTCTGTTCAGAAGTTGCAAGGTATGAATTCGGGGCTGAAATACCTACGTTTGAGTTGCCAACTAAATCTTAAGCGATGTTTACTGCACTGGAAGTTCGTTGCATTTTAGGAATCTAACTTACAAGTTCAATATCAATGTGAAATGTTCCAATAAGTTCCGTATTTTCTTGAGTTTTATCTTCCTTACGTGAGTCTTTGACATAACCACATATTACTTGAATAACACCAAACAAAACTTGAACTAACCAAGTGAGTTTTGATTCCAAATGGTGTTTTATATACCTTTTTTGTATCATAACAAGAAAAAGTGAGTAACTAATTTGCACTGGTATGAAAGTTAAATGTAGTACTATAAATTATATTCCACTCCAAAAGCTGGAATAGTTCCCCGAGGACTAGCTCCTGCATGATACTACAGGTTAAAGCTTGATTTTCATAAATAAAAACCTATTTCACTTCAAAAGCAAATTAATAATTGAACTTGTTTACTCATAAAGATTGGAATTGGTATGCCTAATACACTTAAATTTTGTCAACTTCTATATTAAAGTAAATAATAGCTGTACTGTTTTCATAAACATTATTTGAATACAATTACGTATGAGTTTAATGTTTTCTTTTTTTTTTAACGTAAACATTCTTGTTTATATTGGAGTTACAAAGTACACGAATCACTTTCTCAAAAAAGTAACATACACGTAAAGTTGAAGGTCATTATTAAGATCTGTTTGTACCTAGTCGTTGAGGAGAAAGAGCTCTTGACTGAGTTATAACAGCCACAAGGATAAATCCCAGGGTGTCGGGAATCGCAGGCAAATTCCTGGCCATGATCGGCGCGGGCTTGTGGACGACAAGCAATATCGGTAACTCGCCGTCCGGCCGTGCGGTAAGGATCGAGCACGAATCGTCGACGCGTGGCGGCGTGTAGTGATCAACGCGCGTAAGTAGTAGTGAGTAGAGCCGATGCTTGCTAGGGCCACGAGAATTTTTGGTAGAGATACCGTGGTCCTGAAAAGCAATGACAACTGAAAGACTGGGGTGGATTTTAGTCAGTAAAAGTCTGACACGCCACATCGCTCCACCTTAAAGAGGGTGAAGCCCTTTAATGATTTTCTAAACAAAAAAAAAATACGGGACTATACCAAAGGTTAAGCAATCGTTTGCCGTGGTCGGTTTATAGATGGGTTATATCGTCCTATGATACCGAGATTTCTCTGTACTCCGGGCCAATTGCTTAATATTTGTATCATTTATTTATAATTCATTTAACTATTTATGGTACACACATGAAAATAAAAGAAAAGGAGAAGGAAACAGAAAAATAGTACAAAGGTGATGCTTGTATTTGTAAATCTTTGACAGTTGTTAGAAGGCGGATAGTATAGAAGCACAAATAAACACCAGTCTTGAGAACGCCAGTCTTGTATTGTGTTACCCAGTAACAGTCTGATAGGCAGTCGCTTCATGTAAAATGCTGATATCCAGTTGCCTCCGGTTTGATTGGAAATAGACCCCCAACATGGCAAGGTATATAGCTTACCTATTCCCAGATTGAGGCAGATTAATTGATAGGCACAGGCTAAAAGCGCTCTGACGTCGAAAAAATTTGTAACAAGTTATCCACAACCTTAAGTTCTTTTATTGATAAGGAGCTAGTGGTGAATAAACAAGGATTATATGATTCAAAGTTCCAATTTGATAGCTCATATCTTTGTACCGTGTGTGTTATGCCAATCAGATAACTAACTTAGACGTAAAAATTACGTTCATTAATATTCCATAGTCAAAAAACTACAAAATATTACCATAAACTGTTTCGAAAATCCAATAATTCCAAAGCAAAACTAGGCTCAAAGCAAATCCACTCGACTCTCACAACGCACACATATTTCAGTGCGAATTACAAGTACGAGTATCATTGCAGGCATCGACATCGTTACATCGTAAGCTGTGTAGGCGCGGCCAAACCACGGCCGTGTTAACGCCCAAAGCTTTCAACTAGTTAAGCGCTTTGTGTTTTATAACAATTGCTAAGATAAAGGCGGATCTAGTTTTAGTTCTCGTCTATTGTTCACTAATGCAACGTCAAAACACACCACCTTCCACAAAGGTCATTAAACGTTCTAAAGTCAACGGCGCCCTTCTCATTTCGTTTGTACGCGTGATATCCATTTGTTTAGCTTTTCCCTGTTGATATAAATTGATGTGCCAGTTTTCTTTTGTTTTACAAAGTATTGTTACCACAACAATTGGCGTTATAAGTACAAAAGCATGTTATGTGTCGTTGTGTAATAACAAAGTTGAAAGTCATCTTTTTCTTGAGAAACAAAAGGCGGAAGCTTCGCTTTGTTTTTATTCGCCGTTCTACAATTGGATACCTAGATTAGATTCTTATGTTTTTTGAGATGAATTTGGCTCAGCAAGCAGACACACCAATGCAAAGTTTGGTGAGCAAACAACAAGTCCTAACAGAAT
The DNA here is from genome assembly GCA_910589285.2 of Mythimna ferrago. Classification (NCBI taxonomy): domain Eukaryota; kingdom Metazoa; phylum Arthropoda; class Insecta; order Lepidoptera; family Noctuidae; genus Mythimna; species Mythimna ferrago. The sequence goes on from OU342687.1 coordinate 14,650,519, forward strand.
AATCTCCCTGTTTGAGTTACATCTAATTGAACATGTTACGTAAGTAGGTCCGTGATTTTATCTGAGTAATGAATGAAATATTCCGAGGCGGTGTGGCTCACGAGTGCTGCTAATTGTTTTCTGTGTTGGCCTACAATTAACAAGGGCCTATTCTAGTGGGCGGTGCGGTCGGAGCGGGCCCAGTCTCCCCCGGCCAGTCGACGAGACCGACCGACGGCAATTTCCGTTGCAACGCCGCCTGTTAACGCCACCTGGTGCCTACTTAAAATAACGAACAAAGTTACATACAAAAAAGAAATATTCTTACATAAAATTATTACATAAACGACGTATTTCGAGTCCGCAGCGGCAGGTGTAACTGGGACGCGGCAGAACGCTAGCTTTAAAGGAATTACGCTGAGCCGACTGCGGTACAGCAGTACAGCTGCTTCAGTCAAGTCTGGATTATCAACAAAAAACTAGTTTATTGAAGATTATCTTCGTATTATTCTTTTTTCACGGAGAAATCACAGTGGTTTCTATCTGAGTCAACTTATCTTTTAACAGATTATCAGAGAAAGCGTATAAATCACTGGAGGACGATGTATATTCTGTGGTACGTTACATAAACAGAGCGTGCTCGTTGGCACCGTGTTAACATTCACACCGAGACAAATCTGTGCAACAGCTGGTGTGTATTAACTAGAAAACAGTAACTCTAGCCAACCGCCCTGCGCCCGCTTGACTATAAGTCAAAACAAACATAAATACCATCTTACTAAGCCTGCCTTATTAAACTAACTACTAAGATCTTTCTTAAGGCTTCGAGATTATAAATTCTAGTACAGTAATAACGGGTAATTACCATCAAATCGTGCGCGGTAGTATTTCAGCTAATAGAATTACTTGGCGCCAGAAACGTGATCGTATCACACCACAATATCGTTGTATATTTCTATGAAATCCGGTACAACAGGAATCACAATAAAACCTAAACACTAAAAATAAAGGAAAAGTCTATATTACTTGGAAAGTAAAATAGTGGTTGTTTTCAAGAATCAGATTCTTGGTACGAAATACTTGGGTACTTGGTACATGTTAGCGATTTATTATTTATGTTCAGTGCCTTACACAACATTATTGAGACTTTCTGGTAGAACGAAGACACGTATCTCAGTCAGTTATAAATCATGTAGCCGTGACACGAAAAAGCCTAAGAATGAGGTAGAAAGAGGCTATTGAACGTGGCCACAAGCGAAACGTAAACAACGGAAACAAAATTATACCAAAGTCTTGCAGGCAATGTTTGGACGTGAAATATAGTGACTTCACATTTTCCGAAATTTTGAATAAGCCGTAACCTACTTAAAATTACTACTAACAATACATTCCTAGCTATTTTTGGTCAATCAACAAACTTTCAACTGTGAAAATAAAAAACACTAACTTCTGCCGACGGCTTGACCCGCGTAAAAGTAGACAATATTATAAACCTATGTCACTCGGTAATAGTATACCACTTATCAAATATTTTTTTAAATCGGTCCAGTAATTTTTGAGTATATTCATTACAAACAATACAGAAAATACAGATCTTTCTTCTTTATAATATTAGTATGGTTAGTATAAAAAAAAAATTTTCTTTTTTCCCTAATTAAGTATAAGTAATGGCAGTCTAACTAGATGTATAAAAAGCTAATTGCCTTTCTAATGGGTATATTTTTTATTGTAGTTTACAACATAACGATACAGTTCATGACCAACCAACAATTCATGATAAAAAAACACTCCATATACACCTTTTCCCATCAATCTAGGTGGTTTAGTGTGACCCCTGTAACCCTCAAGCAAGCCAGGCTTTCACGGAGCGATGTTATCAGTGTACCTACAGGTGGAAGCTTCCCATTCACTTGCCTAATCCCTTAATCGCCAGCTACGACACTCAAGGGAAGATGTTAGATGGCATATTCTGAGCGGGCCCACACCGCATGACATGGCACTTTAATTTCCACGTATAAGACAACATAGTTACAGTATATCAACTCAAGTCTTTGTTCAAGACAAAAAGGTGTATTTAACAAAAAAAAAAAAAATATATACACAAAAATTCAAAAGTAACGATAGTGTCTGAAAATAAGACGCTATTCCCGAGTACGAACTTAAAATTCAGTTTACTTGAGTAAAAGCTTCTAAGTTGCGCATCAGCAAACCGTGAAACATTACATTGTATGGTGTGCAGATATATCCGTGTCTTGAGTCGTCGTAGTGTCGACAGTTTCCACTACACTGCCGGTAGTTAGCGCCACCTGCGTTCTACGAAATACATGGCTCGCTTTATGCCGTCATAACAATAACATCGCACCGCTTTCCCGCCGCCGCCCCTAACACAGCGTGCAGCCCATGTCTAATAGTATTACCTAATATGAACACCTCATCATTCTTCAAAACGTTCTAATTAAAACTTTAACTTACGTCCTTCTCACTGAAACATTGTTACGATTCAGATATAGCAATGGCCTGATTTTTTCCAATACATTAAACCGATATAAAACGGCAAAAGTACGTCAGGAGGGAAAATTTATTCAATAATACAGAAGACAGGATTAACTGGGCTTGATAACGCTTCGCTTGAGCCGAACTCATCTGCGGCGCTATAGCATTTTTTGAGCCTCTGAATCTCATATACACACAGACTTACCACGTGGATTGGCTTCTAAATTTGTTTTATATAAAATTTTGTGTTTGTTTTGTAGATGAGGATATTAATTTTGACCTTGAAGTAAGTAAAGTTTAAACAAAGCCACGAATGTAAGTCTTGTTATATACGTATAAGAGTGATAGTAAGCTACAAATGAGTAAGTTAAAGCGACGACGCAGAGTTTGTTGCAGTCGAGGTAAACCCAGTTGCGAGGTTTGTTTGTTCTTTAAATTACGTAGGGCTCTACGGTGGCAGACCGCTGTATGTACTGTTGTTCCCGTTAGATTGCTTCCCGTCCAAGTTTCAATCCTGTTTAGGATTCGACGTTGCGGACGGCATACGATTTGTTTTGACGTTGACGTTTCCGGATGTTCTACCGAGTACGACATTTAGCTAGAGCACCTACTCATATCGAAATCTGTTTAAAGTGCTTCATTACCGTACAGATTCACGTACATTACATGCTTAACAACCTTTGTGAAATTAAAACACTGTGAGCACGTTTCGGCGTACATGTACATTCAATTGAATAGAACCGTTCATCGGGCACGATCCGTTAAATAAACAACGAGCAAGCACAGTACATACACGTATACCTCATAGCTGGCTGTGTATGTACAAAGTAAAGAAATAAAGTGCCCCAGTGATGGCGTCGAAAGTATAAAATGCAGATAGTCGCTCCGCTGAACGATAGCTGTTGCACTGAACAGAATTATATTGGCCTTTTTATTTTGTGAACAGAAACGAAACGTCCCGCGGTCCTTTGCTCACTTTGTTTACTCACTTCTCTTTATAATGATAGCGGTTAGAAAAATATTTTTATTCTAGAACCTTTCTATAAACTTATTGGATACTGAGAAATTCATTTTTTTGCCCAGGAGCAAGCAAATGAGAGACACAGATAATATAAACGGGACTGTTATGTAAAATAATAATGAGTCGACGCCGACGATACAAATTATACTTACACAAACAAAAGCGATAAAACTAAACATAGTTTCGAAAGCAGATTTGTTTCATAAAACAGCCACTTTAGTGACCAATTGAACGGCACTTGCAACGAAACAAAGAACACTGACCCGTTCAAGTTTGAAAACTATTACCATAATAACACGTTGCCGGCACCGCCGCCTAGCCTGGGGTTAGCTGCATGCAATTATATTTCAATATTAATTCACCCTCGCAATATTTACAAGAAAGTAGGTAATTAGGAAAAATAAAAAAGTACTGTGAAGCTTATTTTGCAGTAATATTTTAACTACCTATCTTCCCTGAAGGAGTAGCTGCTAACATTTACATAAAATGATAGTAAAAGAATGCATATTGCCAGTGACTATAAATAACAGGTGCGGACAGGATACGGTGTAGTTACCTTTTCTCACGTTCCCACAATATTCTGTAGGTTTTATTTTTACATACCTACTCCCACGTTTCTCACTTACACGCGTGCGTGTTTGCTGCCTTATTGTTTCAATTTTGAATTTTGTTTTAATCAATTACGAAATGATCGCAGGGTTTTTGTTTATGTTTACTTTCTATTTTCAGTATGAATTGCCGAACTATAGTTGAAATTGACACTTTACTTAGTAAAAGATATTATCTTTGCTTTTTAAAAATACCTACAGCTGTGTAACGTACAACCTAATTTCGTTTATTTTGAACTAGTTTTTGCTAGCGGCTTTACTCACGTCTCACATGTTTAAAAAATATCTCATGGAACGTTGTTTTGAGTTGGGAAAACATTGAGGGATCGTTTTGTGCAGCTTTTATAAAAACGTATGTGTCTTAATTCAGGATACGGCCTATCACTCTACCCAGTCGCCATATATCCAGCGGTTGACGTGTGATTGAACAAGACACATGGAAACATACAGCCTATCAAATTCACAATATTACCTAGTGGGAAGTAAAACACTCGCATTTCTTGTATGATTATTATCCCTTTTATCATATTGTATTTATAGCCCGTCCATGGGTTACGTACCACAGAAATGAAAGGAAAATAATGTTTGTTTCTTTGTACCACGAATACTTAACCGCAGATGTTTTGTTAAGGGCGGCGTGCGGGCCTCGGTTCTCTATTTGGCTAATGGATATATCAACGAGATTGGTTTCTAACACAAACGAACCGGTCGTCTAGTTAAAAATACCGTGTGTAATTCCACGGTCGCTAAATTCAAAGCGGTATCCGAAGTTAAATATTTGTAGGTGCCGTGTTTGGAAACAAGATAGGCATACCTGCTATGAAGGTACCTGAAACTAAATGGAGACTTTCATGCAGGCTCGACGTTCGGTGAATTAAAATGTTAAATAAAATCTGTATAACACGTTTAGTACGATAAATCGTCATATTTATGTTTTAGTATTATGACATTAATGTACGTAACTACTCCATCACAAAATTGTTTTAAAGAGTCACCATGGCCCTGGAACGCAAAAGGTAATTGAAAGAACACAGGTGGGGAACATAAGTCAGTAAAAGTCTGCCACTCTCTCTTGCTCCACGCCGAGCGGGAGAAGTTATTTGATGATTTCCCTCCAAAAAATAATGTTTTACTCATTAACCAGGAAAGTTCTTTCCCTTTATACAGTTTAAAGTTAGTCATAAACTTATGTCATTTGCAAAAACCTTGACATAAATGTAAGTAAAAGTAATAAAAAAAAACCGGCCAAGAGCGTGTCGGGCCACGCTCAGTGTAGGGTTCCGTAGTTTCCCGTCCGTCACAATAAGTGTACCCACTTATGAGTTTAAAAAAATGCTTGCATATACGATTATACTACAAACTTAGTCCAGAAATTATTTTGTACAAAAAAGACAAAAAGGTTTTTTTGTCTTTTTTGTACAAAAACTGTTCTTTCCATCAAGTTCAAAATAATTTTCCTAGAAAGTCCTTATAAAGTTCTACTTTTCAGATTTTTTTTATATTTTCTAAACTTATGGTTCAAAAGTTATAGGGGGGGGGACACATTGTTTTTTGTTTTTTTTTGCGATTATTTCCGAAACTATTGACATTATCAAAAAATGATTTTAGTAAACCCCTATTCATTTTTAAATACCTATCCAACAATATATCACACGTTAAGGTGGAAATTAAAAAAAAATTCACTTCCTACTTTACATATAGGGGGGCTACCCTAATAAAACATTTTTTTCCAATTTTTATTTTACTACTTTGTCGGCGTGATTGATATACATATTGATACCAAATTTCAGCTTTGTAATGCTAACGGTCCCAGAGATTAAGCGAGGACGGACAGACAGACGGACAGACAGACATGGCGAAACTATAAGGGTTCCTAGTTGACTACGGAACCCTAAAAATAGCAATTCTACGAAGGTAAAGTATAATAGAGTTCTGTTGCACAAACTAATTAATGTCACAGAGCAAATAAAGAGTTTAATATCCGCACAAACGAGTCGCGACAAACATTCTACGAGTACAATAACATTTGTCACTTATTACTCGAGTAAATAATGTACCTAGTCGCTACTAGGAATTCCTGCATAAACATATCAAATACTAACTGTACTTCCAATTATACTCGTGGCTAAATGATACCTGCCACACTGGTCGATCGCAGATTTAGGCAAAAACCTCTCCAAGGGTAGTCGGGCTGACCTGGCTCATCGAGAGGCACGGAGAAGTCGTGCATAATCGGTACACCAGGCGTACGGTTATACGCCACCGGTACATGTTGAACATCCCACCCATTCGCACAAAACGTTTTGGGAACACATTCATTGCGCGTACAGCTATGAAGTGAAATTCCCTGCCGGAGCCCGTGTTTCCTGATTGCTAAAACCTGGGGATCTTTAAGTCAAGAGTGAGTAGGTTACCTCTACGAACAATAAAAAAAAACGGATATTCCGCTTTATTAAACTTCCCAAATTATTGCCTTTAAATCCACCTATTACCATAACAGTGCTTAAGCAGATAAAGCTTTAAGCACTATTTAAAGCTATTTTATATGAACAGTCAGAATCAGGTGGATACTCTCCATACACTTAAAACAAAATACACTAAAAAAAATGAGTTCTGAGTTATCTAGCGAGAGTATGGTCGTTTTCACCTTAAGTATGTATATATATTACACTGGATGGGCGACCACCCATTACACAATTGGGAGCCAGAAACCCGAAAGTATGACGACCAGTCTGGCCAAGGGTTTCGTGTTACCTGTTCAAGTTATAGAGTTCAGATAGGCAGTTGCACAAGTAAAATACCTACTGATATTAAGCTGAGATAGACGAAAAGCCTACCACAACGTGGATGGGAAAAGGCAAGGCTGATGTCGTCCAATAATTAATTCTTCAATTCGATTTAATTGACATAACCGCCATGCTGTGTATACATAGGAGTGGAGTAGCGGCCCAGCGTGTAAACTTGCCAGTAACCTTTGACGGGATTTCTACGAACCGGATTAAGGCCAACCTGTGCAATTCACGTCTAAATATTTTGTAGTTCACTCACCAACTCGCTCACTTTCTTTACGAAAACTACATTTCCATGGCGATTTTTTCTTGCTTCGTCATCAAACACCCTTTATAAAAGTTCTGATTACTTTATAGACTACTCTGAAGTCGATTCGCGGTTCCATCCGTAACACTTTTTTAGACTGTTATTACCATAGATAATAACACCTGTTACCAAATCCAATAGACACAAAAGCCTATAAGTGAATAAACGGTTTAAAGTAGATAGAACTCAAAACAATATTACCGATAATTCATGACTTTTTCTTTAAACTATTTTTCTCCACTAACGTCCATAAACTTAATGTTTAAATAATTGGCTTAGGAAAACATTTTGATTTTTGGTACATGCTGTAATAACATAAACGGAATAAAATAAACTGTTCGCCTGTTCGGTTTACGTTTTATTCCAGTTACTAAAGCCATTTCAGAGTAAATCCGTAATATAAATATACTGGGCCGCAAAAATAACGGGTCACATAGATAAACTGCGATGTCTCCTAAAGTTATGTAGATAGATAACTGGTATAAATAATATGCTATAAGCGGATTTGTAGTGTTTATTATAGATCTCAAAATAGGTTTCATTTGTACAAGTTACAGCATAAAATAAATATTTTATCAATTTTAAAAATAACATAATTCAAAATAAGTTTTTTTTTGAGACGTAAATCATCAAACGATCTTTCCTGCTTTAAGGTGACTAAAACCACGCCTGCGTCCTTCAGTTGCCTTTTTCTTTCTAAGGTTACGGATTTCCTTTTCAGAAAATCCCCGCGATCCTAACGGGTAAGTATCAGCCCTTCTGGGACCTTACGGTTTGCTGATATCTCTTTGAACATGTGGAACACATCGCGCTGACGACAACTTGGGCTCGATCCAGGCAATTATGACTGCAAGCCCGTGCATAGGTACGGGCTTGACGTCTGGGTCGCGGCGGCTGAGAATCAAGAGTTGGTGATACCAGCATGGAGTGGCTAGCTCACAGCCTAGATTTAAATCCTATAAAACATTTGTTATCATAAGTTAGAATTATTTTATTTAGTATTTAATAAAAATTATATAGTGTCTAAAAAACATCATAATAATTGTCATCATCAACATACTATAAGTTTCACAAATTTATCTGAAATTTTGCAGCCCGGTGTAAATAAACGCTTCAGACTCACAGCGCCTTTAAAGTCCCAGGATGTTAGCTTTGTGATGTTGCCAGTTAGTCGCAACCACGCTACAATTACACAAAAAGTAACATGGAGCAAATTTCGCAATTTATCCCAAAATCAGAAGTTAACCTGAGATATTTCAGCAATAAAATATCGCATGAATCTAGATTCCTAAATCATTTTCATATGAGTAATACGAAACAAAGAGAGAAAGATAAATATTAACACAGAGTATTCGTAGATGTAACATCGGGCGCTCGATTTAGAAAACGTTTATTAGTACGAGGCTAAACTGCGATAGGGATGTGAACGGGTGAACGTGACGAATTCAGCTGAAAACGCACGTAGACAATTAACCCAGGGCTGACGTCTGCAGTGATACATGAAGCGAGCCCCCAAAGGACGATGGAAATAAAGCGGACCCGAATAAACACGGAGTTCATACATTTTCTTACCTTTTTCCCCTCGCTTAACGAAATTGGACGGAGATAATGTTCGTATTTGTATCAAAAGTTGTCTTAAGTAAGTTGCCGTTGATCTAAAAGCTTAAGCTCCCGGTTTAAACACCAATTTTTTGGAACTACGCCTTTGATATGCGGGTTTCATTACACGAGTTTACTTATAACTCGCGACCATTAACTTGTCTTATAAAACATCATTTCCCTATATAAAAACGACCTAATTTATAATTCTACTTAATTGAAACACTCAACAACATGTAAAAGACATTTAACTGTAAAATATCTGCCACTTAAACTTATTAAAGCAATAAGTTTTTTCCGAGGAAAAGTGTTTTAAGAAGAAGCACGTGTCGCAGCCAAAATTTTAAAAGAATTTGGGAATTTCCGTAACATAAATCTTCGTAGCGTCTAATTACATGGATCCAGCTCTCTCCGCTCTTTTCTGGGCAAACTTATGGCGGCCATGCGTCATGACGTTTTTATGAAAAAATAGCGGACCATCCCTTAAAGCCTCTATTAGAATTATGAAATAGGTTACTCCAAAATCTTGTTGGTATTAGATTAATTTTCTATGAGACGTGAGCGTATAAGAGGATAGCGTTGAAGTGAAGAGATTTTGGTTCAATTTAATGTTTTATCCAGCCTAAAGCCTTTTTAAAGCTGTGCAGTTATTGCTAGCGTTATGGTTGAAAGAATACAGTCCGTCACATACAGTCTATATTAGCTTTGGTGCGCGGGGCTGGGGGCGCCCAGTAGTGCGCAGCGAAGCGGCTCACTTGAACACAGACTGTGTGTTCAACTCTAGGGCTCTCATACTCCGAGAAAAATAAACTGGGCAAATAATAGCCGCCAACTTCAACGTAGAAAAATTATTTCGAGTGCAAAGTTGCGAATAGAATTTCAGTTAACAAAAATTAATAGATGCAGCTCTCTATAGGGTAAACTTTGCTCTTTGCACGGCTGAAACAAAGCTTTTCAGTCAGTTTTATAATTCAGTTAACTGCAATATTTCAATTTTAGAGGGTTACGGTAGCCTCTGAAAGTATACTGTCAATTCGAGTTTAGAGTGTTGGTAAAAACAAATGAAGATTGAGTTAAGTAAAATCTTTTTTTTAAATATTTTGTTATTACACAAAATATACTTAATTCAATTATAATGCACAAAGTATTAGTAGCACGCCAGTAGTTAAGTCAACACAAATGCCTAGAATCAAATTAAATACCGCACAGATTACGAATATAACCTAGCATTAAACTCTTCATAATTAATTAATTAAAAAAATATTCCTCCTTTAGCATTTGTGGTATCTGTGGTCGTTTGTAACCGCAGTCGATATTGAAACTGAAACTTTAATGCGGGATCCTGCTTTACTTCAAAATACTCGAAATTAATTCAAACACAAGCGGTACAGTCAACAACACAAGTGCTTTAAAAAATTCAACCCCGGTTCTAAAAAGAGTTCCTCGCGGAGCGAGGCCATCCGTGGCGTCGAACTTAGCACGTTGTGTCCGCCTCACCGTGCAAGAGAACTCTCGAAGTGCTTGGGAACAATTACTCACCTTCCCGTTTAGAATTCTACATGTGCAAAAAAATTTGGCAACCAAAAAATCACTAACAGCCCAAATTAAAGATAACTGTAATATTTCGGCCCAGAGTTTCGAACCAAAATCAACATCACACCTCCCTGAACGGGGTTTATTGCACCATGTGGAGTCTAAACTAGGCGAGGGTGATATTAGAGGTGCAGCCAGGATCATTTTTAGCAGCGATGTGGTTGCGCCGTACTCTCCAGAGACTTTTGCAGCTCTGGAGAGCAAACACCCCGCCCCGGCAGATGATCTCACCTTTCCTGACCCCCCTAATTCAGAGTCCAACTCCCTTGAAATTTCAGCCCAACAAGATTCTGCAGCCGTGTGCTCCTTCCGGAGTGGCTCCGCCGGCGGCCTCGACGGCCTGACGCCACAACATCTTAAGGACCTGATGAGCGCAGGCGCCGGGGAAGCTGGTGAGTCTCTTCTGAAGGAGCTCACGGCCCTTATTAATCTCATGCTCTCCGGCAATGTGAACGAAGCCGTCATTGACATTTTGTACGGGGCAAATTTATGTGCCCTGCGCAAAAAAGATGGCGGCATTCGTCCCATTGCCGTAGGGTCTACATACCGTCGTATCGCAGCCAAAATTTGCTGTGCTTATTACAGCGAAGCACTGGCCAGCAAATTTCAGCCCCTACAACTGGGATTTGGTTCCAAAGGGGGCTGTGAGGCTGCGGTACATGCTCTGTCCACCTACCTCAACAGCAATGAAGGTGAGGTCATCCTTAAGGTTGACATCAAGAATGCCTTTAATTCCGTGAACAGGGATACTTTGTTGACAGAAGTTCAAAAAGAAATACCCAAAATTTACAGTTTTCTTTACCAATGTTATAGGCACCCCTCTAAATTACTATATAAGGAAAATCTTTTGGAATCAGCCGTCGGTTGTCAACAGGGTGACCCTCTTGGACCAGTTATTTTCAGTTTGGCAATAAATCCAATCATTCGGCAGCTAAATTCAAAATTCAATGTCTGGTATTTAGATGACGGAACCTTAGGAGGTGATGTAGACACAGTCCTAAACGATTTAATTTTTTTGGAAAATAAATTCAGTTCTATTGGTCTACAGCTTAACCTTTCAAAATGCGAAATTTACCTCCCTCAAACGACTGACAGACAGACAACATTACCAAAATTTAATACAATAGCACCAAATATTCAAATTACTGATAAGAATTCTCTTCACCTCCTGGGCTCTCCCATTTTCGATGAATCCTTTCCAAAATTTATTGAGCAGAAAATAAAAATTTTTAATGACGTCTCGAATAGACTTTTCAAAATTAATATGCATTCGGCTTTTACACTTATTCGATACTGTTGTTTTGGGCCAAAATTTACATATAGCCTTCGCTCCTCCCATCTTTGGAAGTACCCACAACTTTTGAAAAAGTCGATCAAATTATTAGGAACACTCTTTCTTCTATCTTAAATGTGGCCTTGGACGACCGAGCGTGGCAGCAAGCTACGCTTCCCATCCGAATGGGGGGCCTCGGCGTCCGCAAAATTGCAAGTATAAGTTTACCAGCATTCCTCTCCTCGGTGCACGGTACTGATACATTAACCAGGAATATTTTATCTTCCTCACTGGTTGATGTTGAGGTACCGTGTTTGTCCGATGCGTTGAATGCTTGGAAAATGGCTTGTCCGAACACGGATTTGCCCGACAACCTGGCCTCGCAGAGACGGTGGGATGTGCCGCTCTGCAGTATTATACGTAACAATTTAATTAATACGTCTTCAAATACTGCTGAGCATGCGCGTCTGCTGGCTGTGGGGGAATGGGAGTCGGGCTTATGGCTTCAGGCACTCCCGTCATCCACCATAGGCACTATGATGGATGACGCCTCGTTTCGGCTCGCAACCTGTCTACGCTTAGGTGCACCTTGTGTTGCTCCACATAGGTGCCACTGCGGCGAAGCTGTCAACAGTCTCGGACACCATGGCCTGTCCTGCTGCAGGAGCGCAGGCCGCATAGCTCGACACGCTAGCATCAACGATATTATTCGTCGAGCTCTTGTCACCGCCGGCGTACCCGCTGTATTAGAACCAAATGGCTTGGTACGTGACGATGGAAAGAGACCAGATGGTATGACGTTGGTACCGTGGAAGGTGGGTAGGCCTCTGGTGTGGGACGCAACCTGTGTCGACACCCTTGCGCCATCCCACATTCCATGTACGGCGGGCTGTGCTGGCGCTGCCGCTGCGGCTGCTGAGACCCTTAAACGGCGCAAATACTGTAACCTTATTGGTAATTACAGTTTTGAGCCGTTTGGGGTCGAAACGCTTGGGTCATGGGGTCCGAATGCGCGTCTCCTTTTTAAGGAAATTTCTCGCCGACTGATCGACACCTTGCGTGACCAGAGGGCTGGCTCGTTCTTCGCTCAAAGAATTAGCATTGCCATTCAACGTGGTAATGCTGCCAGTCTTCTGGGCACATTCCCGGATGACAGCGATGTGGAGGAGTACTTCGACGCCTGAGTGCACTTTGTGTTTTTGTATTTTATTTATATACGTTAGGTATTTATTTAGGTTTTAGTATAAATAGTTTAAGTTTGTTTATGTAGAGTGCTTTTAGTTTTTCGCAATTTTGTATTTTTAATTTATTCATCGCGTTCTGAGTACTTAAGCTCACTGATTTAATTTTCATGAGTACTTGTGTCTGGGTTGCCGGTAACTAGAAAGTTATTATAATTGCTTGCTCTTTTGAGTTCATTTAATATCAGCGACAAAAGCATTTTAACTGCACACCGCTGGCTTGATTGGCTTGCAATTGCTCGAAAAATATACGAGCTTTTTGTATTCAAATTTAGTAGACATTTCTGGAGTCTACCCATTTTCTCTACTTTCGTACATTATCACATTGTAAGTTTCATTTTAGAAACCAACATTTATGTTTTGACATTACACATTACAAGCGACACACGTCTTCACAAATGTAGCCTTTTGGTTCGCGTGTGAGAGAACACGAACACATTCATTCACTTACAAAACCAGATTCAGAAATAGAAACAAAAGTTTTAAAACACTAGCGTCTGGTAGACATTTTTGACAAAGTTTTGAGCGTGAGTGCGGATAGTGTTCGAGCGCCGCCGCCACGCCACGCGGTCTGAAGTCACACGAGGCGCAAAATGGCCCACGTCTTTGACAGTGCTTCCTTTTGTCACGTTACGGTATGAAGAATTCTGCAGTTTTCAATTTGAATGCAAAAATATGAACTGAAAGGGAACAAATAGAATCAAAAAATCAAACGAGTGTTATATTTTGTAAACAGAAATGTGAGCAATCCTGCACAATTCCAATAACATCGCCAACGTGAAAGTTTACTTATATTCAATTCTCTTTGAGTTATTTAAAGTTAGGAACTGCTTTGTAGGGTTTCATATCTCAATAGGAAAAAAGAATCCCTATAAGGGATCATTTCATTGTCCGTTGGTCTACTAAGACTCTTTTTCTTAGGAATAAGTAGGACTCTAAAAATCAAGCTACTAACGTCACCGCAAAAAAAAATAACCCATGATGCAACATATTAAAACCTGTGGGGCACTTTCCGTTAACCTAGAATTATAAAAATTGGCAAAGATTTCAAATCACAGGTAACGGAGAAAGCCTTAACATGGTTACTTGTAGTTTTAGTCCTTGCATTTACAAACTTACATTTGTAGTTGGAGAAATGAGCATGGTGTACAACGATGTACGGGAAGAAGTTTTTTGAAATAAAACGTTTAATTTGTCTTTGTTTATCTTTTCCCCAGTGTGATATTTAACAGTTTCATGATTTTGACTACGGATTCTTCTGCACGCAACTAGACACGGAGTTGGCTGGTTTTTTAGTTTAGGATCAATATATGGCGTAATCGTCATGGTATTGTGCCCGTGATTTTAAAATAGTAAACAAAAGCCTTCATTAACTCAATCAAAACATGCGTAGACAATTTTTACTACATAAAGTTAATTTCATATTCCACTTGATGAGTAGTGAATTATGAATTTGTGAATTATAAATTATAAAAGTGAAAAATGAAACATCACAAGATAATTTAAATCATTTAGCAAGACAAGTAATAAAAATATCGTTAGTAAAATGTTCATTCATACGAAGCGCCCTATTAATTCTTTAGTGAATAGAATTCGTTAGGAACGAATGCAAGGTAACATTGCGATTGGCCTATGCAAGTGCGCGGCCCACTTGACCTCCCACAACCGGCACTACTTGCACTACCGTACATGATTGGCTCTGTTAGCAGTATAAGTTCACGGGAGCTTTAGAGCACACGCTCTTTTGTCACCAGAATGTATAAATATTTTTCGTAAACTTTGGAAATGGAAAAGCGGTTTTCAAGTTCCCTTTACTGCCAGTATAAGAATTCAGCTTTTGCAGTTCAAAGCAAAACAAATGTTCAGAACACATTTTTCTTAGTTGTATTGTGGTGTTCCTGTATTGTAGAAAATATTGACAGTGGATTTAAAGGATTTTTAGAGGTTTGGTAGTTTATTTAATAGATATTGGAACTTAATACAAATACCTACGATGTCTTATCTTAATATATTGATTATATTTATTAAGGTAGGTAGGTACGTCTATTGTAATAAATCTACAGAGCTTGATACAATATTTCTTAACATTATCCGCGATTTAATATAAAAATTCTCTCTCCCTCCAATCTTTAACTACAAAGCCCAAAAAGCGGTCAAACATCCAATATGAAGGGAATAAATTTATCTCCTGAGACGGTTGAATAAGAAACCCGAAAGTAGTCGAAGCGTCAGTTACAATAACTATTGTCACATTCAATCAAATCATTCAAACAATGTGTGCCCTCGACAAAATAAAATGCGGGGAAGTTGGTACGTAACAATTCCCGGGATCCATACAGTAAAAACAGTGGGATCTCATCCAATTTTGCATTCAATCTACGACCACGAGAATTGCTTCCTCCGAGATGACCCGCCACTTCCACTCGCCGTAAAGCGATGACCTAATCCGGTTTATTTGATTTGGGTTCCTGACTTCAGCCTTCTTTACCAATTTGTAAGAATAATGTCAGATATGGGGACTCACAGCTACTCTATATTAATTCGGCCGATTAAGTTAAGCACGCTCCAAGTACCCTACTACCCGCAGGCACGCTATTCTGCACTCGCGTTTCCATTGACTACCTAACTCTAAAGAGACTTGCAAACAATTAAACTTTTCAACAGCGTCTTTCGTCTATTTGCCGTAGTTCCACTCTCGCCTTAGGTACTTTTTTTTTTCATTTTCAATTGTGATCAATTCCACTGATTTTGCATTCAACGACAAAGTTGAATTAAATACGTGACTTAAGAAGCGCTGACAAAATATCAAAGAGAAATTTCGAAATTCAGTGTTTAAAGTCTGAATCGTATCCATGATACTACTCAAATGTTATGTGCCTGACACAAGATGCTTTAATTCGACGAATTTTACTTTTCATTGAATTAACTGTGACATTCAGCTTCAAAGAACAATGAAAACTTAAATTTGAGAATCTTAATTAGTACGTTTAAAATGCCTGGAGCGAAGCGACGCAAACTTCAAAACTACATAGACATGTTTAAGGATTGTAGTTTTAAAACGGCGAGCGCCAACGACAGCCATTAATTCACAAGTGAAATAAAGAAGTTATCAAGAGTCGTGGGGGTAGGAGTAAACAAGGCCTGTTGTGGGTCATGTGATTAATTTCAGCGAACACTTTCCGGCCACAAATGGCTTGTCAGAAAGTTTATTGCAGTAAAAAGCTTGATTTTGTACGCGGAGAATGACGCGAGACTTTACACTAATGGCCCTTGAAGTTTCACCCATTAAAACCGAGTTTTTTAACAGAACATTTGGGTATCTATGAAATTTGATATTATACCGCAGATGACATTAATTTTACTCATAAAGTTCTTACATTATGTTTTGAACTGGAGGTCACAAGATATCTTGGGTTATGAGCAGAGTTATCTTTGCGAATGATCTAGCCTTTGAATTCATCTGAATCCAAAATGTAGTTAATGAGGAAGCGTTTTCAGGTCATTTTATAGAGGGGACTAATTTGCATATTATCGGGGTGTGGACAGAAGGTCGCGTGACAGTGAGGTCGAATTACCATAAGAATGGGCCAACGAGGTGAACGTTTTGTTAAGGCTCCAACCAATGTCCCATTGTAACACAAGTTTTCTTAACAATTACGCAAAGAAAAAGTCCGCGTCTAATTGGGACGATTCTCTTAACACGGAATTGGAGCAAACCTTTAGAGGCTACCTACTGTTTACAAAGTATATGGAATTACTTTACCCTGGTTTAAATGTACTGGGCTATAAAATATAAATATCGCGTAAATACTTACAGTTATGTTGTTTTGTCTTTTCATTCGTGTTTGTGACGTTCTTACAGAATATAATAAAGTGTATATGTGCGTTAAACTTGAGCTTGTCACTTGATTTTTTAATTAAATAGAAGGAACTAATGATCAAATTATAATAACATTGAACCAAATAGGGTTTATACTAAAACTTGTTTACTTACCCTGACAGTGACTTCTCAAAACATATTATAAATAATATGATAATAATTGTTTTGATTTATGTCTAGCTTTTTAATCAGAACCGTAAATAAACAAAAGAAAAACAAATGAATAGTCGTTTCCCTCGTATTTTGTTCATTTATTTCTATTAGGTGTGTAGCTATCAGTATTGTCCTTCATTGTCGCGGTGTCACAGACAGCCAGGTTTATTGTCGCATGCCTCGAGGCAGTTTCCTACCACCAGAAATTTAGGGTCCATAAAATTGATGAACAGTTTCTTAATAGCGTCGACTGACTTCTTACGATTTTTAATTCCTGATTTCTTATAAGAATACACAAACAGCGAATGAGGTCACACTGGCGTTATTTGGTTTCAGAAAATCAATTTAGTCAAAAACCATTTCTGCTTGGGTCGTCTAAGTGTGGTACGAACAATATTTGCAGCCGAGACGCTATATTCGGAGCTACGAGTGGTGCTGTCGGCATTATTGGAATTTGCGGGACCAGCTAAAGGCGGAAGAAACGAATAGATAGCTACGTCGACACTAAAATAATAATACCGTTTGAGAGTCCGATGTTTCGTTGAGTATCGACACAAACTTAATTGAAATTAAGCTGATTTTAATGAAATTAAGTCTATAAGCCCCCTTACGTCCTTATATTAAAGGCTTAAGGTATAATGTTATAACAAATTATAGAGCGCAAGCTTATCGATACTTATTGTCATAATTTAGGATTTCATATTTTGACAAAATCAATCCATTTTACAATCCAAACTATCGTCTCAATTGATGAAATATTATCAGAATTTTCTCTGAATTAATAATCCATTCAGGCATTTTCTGATTTCACATCGTTTTTATTTGTAGTTAAGTCCCACTTCAAAAGCTTACCGTATATTTTATCAACAGTTTACGACTACCTATCAATGACTTATGAATACTGATAATTCGCGTCCTTGTCTTCGCGTGACGGTTTCGCGTCGCGTTATCATCGCTCTTAGATCGCTCAACGGGTAAATTTACTGGAGTTGACTTGGTAACGGAGGTGTTTTATCATCGTAGTACTTGAATATGCAAGCAGGGAAGTAATATAGTACGCTAATAGCATTAATTTTAGCCGATATGGGGAGTTCTTGTCTGAGGCGACGGCTGAGGAGACCTTTGGAGGCGGTAGGGGGATACCTACTCCATGCTTTTATTTGGTGGGCTCTGGATAAATGTAGACAAAAACAATCCAAATAAAAGCATGGATTTACAGAAATGACAGCACATATTTAATTTAATTTTATATTATTACTAGCGGTTCCGACAGACGATGCCCTGCCCGAAAGGTGGCTTTTCGTCAGAAATGAGAACCCGATTGCAGTGCCACCTGATCTACCGGGTTCAATACACACGTTATTTCATTGGAATCGGTCAAGCCATTTTGCAGAAGTTAGGTGACAAACACACGTACAGAAGAATTGTATTTATTTATAACGATTAAACTTTTCCTTAAGCTTCAATTTGGAAATCGGTTTTGCTGAGCCGGATATTGTTCTCAAGTACCTAATCATTATTTTAAGCACACTCTTGATCTACACTTTGTACTCCAGAATAATACGAAACTATTTCTGAGTAATAGATCCAGATTGCTTATAGCTATTTATAAAATTAAAAGCTGTAGTTTTCGCAGAACCTTTGTCTGAAATCCCTTTCGTTATGATTCCAGAAATTTCATAATTTATTTATACGAGTATAAATGAATACTTTATCTATTTAAATAGGTAAATTTCTGATTAAAATTTATAATTAAACCATCAAAATCGACATTCCACGTGTAACTATGCCATGGCAATTAAGTAATTACTTCAGCAATCAGTGTTTTAGCCATTACACCACAAAAGGGTACATATTAAAAGTGTTATATTTATTGTTTTGTCTAATGGAGGTGAAACTTAATCGTAAATCTACTGAACTATAGGTTTACTCCTTCGGAAGCTAAAAAGTGGTACAACTTAGCCCAAAAGAGTTTTGAGGAAAAGAGATTTTGTAAAGCACAATTTAACATCACCTTATTGACAGAATAATTAGGTACTAAAAACTAGCTCTATCTATGCCTATAGTATCTCTTGCGTGTAATTTGGTCAGGACCTAAGGAATATCTATAGCATATGTGTCTAGCATATGTAGGTACATTATATTTCTCAAATCGATGTATAAGCCTACGAAAATTTTCAGGGGTAAAATTAAGGAACATTTCCTGTTTATTGATCTAGAAATATGTATGTTTATAAGTATTTATTTATTGTGTATATTATTTTTATGTATAGTATTCTGTATACATATCTGTTTAGTATACTTAAGTTGGATTCAGTTTATGTGTTTAATTTATTGTTGTACATTTAAAGTTTAAAAAGTTGCAAAATTTTATTTTAATTTACACGTTTTGATGTAAGAAAACTCAGTTGTGGGTTAAGCTCGCCTATGTACATCAACTGTCCTACTTTTATTGTATACAAGCTTTTGCCCGCGGCTTCGCCCGCGTACATAAAATATAGCCTATGTCACTCAGGAGTAAAGCAGCTTTCTGACGGTGAAAAAATTTAAGCAATCGGATCAGTACTTTCAGAGATTACCTCCTACAAACAAAAAAACAAACTTTACCTCTTTATTATATTAGTGTGTTATATTAGTGTAAAGTTCAATTTAGTTACCACTTTTATAAATACTAACCCATCTAAAGCGTGAATGTCATAAGCTATACCTACGAAACAAAAAGAAAAAATATTTTGAATTTTTTTGAGATACCACTTTTTGACTTCAGAGGGCATTATAGTAGGTACTAAGTGAGTCACGCGATATCTTTAGATAGCTATATTATGAAGGTAGGCACGTCATTGTCTCCTATCTAGGGTTCGTTGGTATTTCGTTCAATTTTCATGATATCAACCCTGAAAGGTCCACTGCTTATATGACCTAGGCTTTCAGTAATCAGTACCTAGAGGATTTTTTTATTATCACCACGTTCCTACAGTTTTCCTTTGTGAGAGTAATTTAATTTTTAGCAGAGCGAGGAATATTGGTGACTATCCTCTTGACTTTATTTCAGGTTCATATCCCGGTGTAAATTATTGACTTGCAAAATATGTCAATCTACATAACAATTTAGTTATCTTAACTGATGTTACAAAGAAGTAAAAAAATTGCTTCGATGGTTGGAGAAAAATCAACAAAACCAATAAAAAAATAGCAAAATAAAAAAAAAAAAAACCCCGATGATATATAATATATATAAGGTACATTATTGAGGATTTTCGAAATAAACCACAAATTGTTTCTCTGAAAACAAAGATTTGTTTTATTCAACATGCTTTTACAGTATAACAATTATCGTTTAACTAAAATTACACTTTTATCTCACCTGAAAACAAAGAAACGACATTAAAGTTCACTAATATCGCCTCCTCAATTATATCCCTTTAATTATCTCTCTACAAGTTTTTATAACAATAAAATGCACAAAATAATCTAAACATCATCTGTCATTGAATGATACGTCACCCCGTATCCACAGCTTAAAAATTAAAAAAATGAAATGTCATTTCCAAGGAGGTCATTTCATTACATCTCCCCCCCATAGGAACGAAAATTCTAAATAATATAATACAAACAATGCACCTGCAAGCTATCTTTATACCTATTCGTTTTCTTCTACTTCATCTTCTGCCGTAACAGGTTGTAATTTTGTTATGTGGAATAAAGTTGATTCTGTTTTTCTGTTGCCAGTGTCAATCTTATAAATGGAGTTCGATATTTTCTCTATTATCTTGAAAGGGCCTATTTTTAATTCGTCTAATTTTTTCCTGTTCAGTCTATTTCCATTTTCTACATATACACTGTCTCCTATCTCGAACTCTTGTATTTTCCTATTTCTATCAAATATTTTCTTGTTGTACTTGTGAGATTTTATTGTATTCTCTAATGCTAATCTTCTATCAGCAATCCACTTGTCTTCCTTTTCTATTGTTTTAATTTCATTTGGTAAAATACTGACATTTGTACCATCCAGTAAATATTTTGGTGCAAAACCTGTAACAGAATGGTCTGTTTCATTATATTTCTGTACACATTCTCTTGCTACTGTTGTCCATGTTCTCTTATTATTTTTCTCATTTATTTTACATCTTATTTTATTTACTATTGTTTGGTTTAATCTTTCGTTCAAGCCGTTCGAAAATGGCGTATTCACAGCTGTAAATATTAGTTTGATGTTATTCTCCTGCAAATACTGTTTAAATTCTTTTGAATTGATGCCTGGATATTGGTCTGTTAGAATTATTCCAATCTCATCTGTCTCGAGTACTTTCTTTGTTAGTTTTATAAAGTCACTTGCGTTCTGTGTTTTTGAAGTCACAATAAACGCATATCTTGTGTAGTGGTCTACTAAAAGGTGTAAGTATTTTTTTGTTGACCTAGATCCTCCAAAGCCACCTATAGTATCCATTGACATTATCTCAAATGGTTTTGTTGCTGGTCCCAGTTGTGACATTAACCCAAATTTTCCTTGACATCTTGATTTATTTTTTATGCATATTTCGCATGTTTTACAAATATTTATGATATTTTTTGTTAGGTTTTTAGCTGTATATAGTGGACTTATTTTTTTCTGTAATTGTCTGATTCCAATATGGCATAAATCTTCATGCACCTTTTTAATAATTTTTTTACTAAATTCTTCTGAGAGTATAATTTTTTCAAGTTTCTTTATTTTTTTATAATAGATTTTATTTTTATGTAGTAGATTTTGTTTCTTTTCTTTTATTGTTTCATTTTTTTCTTGGTCTTCAACTATATCTTTTATTTGTATTAAATTAACTATTTTTAATAGTTCCTCCTTGTTATCTTCTGATTCTAATACAGGGTTTCGGCTCAAACAGTCTGCTTCTATGTGTTCATTAAAATTTATTGTAAAAAAAGTAAAAGAAATGGTTAATACGAGCCTAATGAACCCAAACTCGACGTATTTACTAGTAGGCATTCCAGGGTTCCATTAGCTACCTCCCAGTTCTAGCATTAGGTCCTCGTCATTATGAAAAATATTTAGAACTGGTTAAGACGAATCTAATAAGCCCAAACTCGATGTGTTTACTAAAAAGCATTCCAGGGTAGCTACCTCCCAGTTCCCAGTAGTCCCCTCCCATCAGGTCTTCGTCATTAGATTCTCGTCATCATGAGAAACGAACAGAACGATCTTTGGGTTTATTAAAAGGCATTCCAAGGTTACGTCTCTTACCTCCGACGTCCATCATCAGACCAGCTTGATAGCGTCGGCATGAAGGTACATGAGTATTTCAAACAATAAGTCACATTAATGTGTTTATTAGTAAAGTATAAATCCATTAAGTGTTTTAAGATCCCTGCCACAGCCAATGAATGAGCTGATGACCTTAAACATCTGAACAGATCTTCATAAATTGTATCTAAGAACCATCTCGATAAAGTCAGCTTTCAAATAAAAAAAAAACCGCATCAAAATCGGTCCATGCGCTGAGAAGCTACGATGCCACAGACAGACACACAGACAGACACACACAGACACCTCAAACTTATATCACCCCTTTTCAGTCGGGGGTTAAAAATCGGTGGATACAGTTTAGTGTTTCAGATTCATATCTACCATCTCCATCCAAAATTTAATTACACCACTTGATAGCTAAAAAATCAAAGGCTTTTTGGTACGCCAATAAAGACGTCAGTCTTTATTGGCGTACATCGTACATCGCCCGCAGTGGAGGACGAAGCGCTGCCTTTTTTTTACACTTGCTTGTCATACTTACTTGTTTTGGTCCCAAAATAATAAAGTTTCTGTGTAAACCGAACACAGCGTGATTTCTGTGACTTATTTTAAGCGCGACGCATCTTACACCAGATCAGGTACCTAAGCTGCATCACACACACTACATCAGGTGTTCCCTAAGCCATCTATCACAACTCTGAAAAACCAAAGACAACTTTATCAAAAGCACCATCTTCTTCTTCAGTAAACTCATGGTACTTCACAAACATGGTGCGTTCAATATTAGCTTTCAAACATAGACGCGGAGCCAGTGTAAAATCAAAGACGCGCAGTGTGAACAAGGAAAACATTTTACTCGCATAGTGCCGTTGTCTCGAACAAACTTGCCGAACGAGGATATCTGTGTACAAAAATTATGCAATACAAATCTGAAGCGTTTCTTTACAGACTCTGTTTATATTCGAACCTACGTATAGTGATCTAAATCATTCGACATACCAGATGATTCTTTACGTGATCATAGGGCTGTTGTTTTTTTCGGTATTGTCATTCAACGTGGCAATGTTCCCAGCCTTTTAGGCACTTTTCCCATTAACGGCGACCTAAAAATTCTTTTGGTACTCTACGACCAGGAAGTAGGTACACCTTTTTCCTTTTTTTTTGCTTGAACTCTAAACTAGTACAAGCAGAAACAGAATTCATCACTATTACTTCTAAAATACATTTCTAAATATTACTTAAAAACATTTAATAAAAATAGAAGCCTATCGGAATCGGGAATGGGATCGAAGCTGCTGATGCGTGATGGTCGGACCTCTTAAGTGAGGAATCTTTATCAATGTGCGCCGTGTTTAGAGATCTTGAAATTTTTGAGATCCACATCTGGCCCATGTAACGCCCAGGTAACGCGCCGTGAAGCTCCTTGCTCTACCACACTTCCTTGCCGAGATAACAATCTAGTATTACAAGTTTGCGCCAGTTCTCGTTAACCAAAGAGAGCGGGGTGAATTTCTTGTCCGCTGCCACTATGTCTTGATGACTCTTGATGCGTATTCCCGTTGTCAGCTAGGAAATATTCCCTGTGATTATATACTGTGGTTGTGTATGGTCTTAGCATTTAAGAAGCCACAACCTCGCACTTTCCCAAGATATACAGTGTCATCGTGCGGACCCTCCTATCTAAAACGCCAATGTCCGTCTAATTCCATTTGAGTATGCCAAAAGACCTCACACCTCATTTCCGCTTGATAAAAGACTATTTAGTACTTTATTCGCATGGACTGTTATATATATCTCTTTCAACGATTATTTCACGCCAGCAGCATTGATGCCCAACGCTTCAGACATACCTACCCAAATCCTTGTATAATTCGATTGAACACAGGGATCTAAGGTGTATGAAATCCGAGAGTTGGGTTCACACGAACTCCAGTCATGCATAAAATATATTTATATATTTTAAGCATGACTGCATATTTGTCCACTTCATCCTGATGGCGCTACTGAATGAATAGATGTCTCTATGCCATTGGGCAAACAATTTCAGGTTATAGAGACATCTATGGCGCCACATAATAACCTAAAACTACTAAATCCTGCACATCCTGCATCGCGCAATTAGAGTTCTCCATGCGATTTTTACAACAGCTCGAAATTACATATCGGACAGTTGAACGGATCAGGCATAACACCCGTCTGGTCGGAGGATCCTCCCTTTTTAACGGAGGTCCAAATGCCTCGGAATAGGGTGTAAAATCCCAAGACTTTACACCTTGTTCCGAGGTGAGATATGATCTGACTTACCTAGAGCAGTGTGCTGAGAGGATTTGAGGCTAAGCAAAACAATAATGGTCTCCGATTGACCCCCTGGAATATACCAAGTTGGATCCTTATTGTTTCATTGTTCTCCTGGATCTAAAGGACCGTACTCCACTATCCATTTTAGCTTATTACTTAAAATATGTTTTACAAAACAAAATTGACGGAATAAACATTCCTTTTTTTCAAAACTTCAGATTCAGATTGAAGGAAAATAATCACCTTGAAAGGGTCGAAAAGGGACGAAATCATTAACCACACGAACAAAGTCGCAAGTTCACGCTAGTACCGCATATTTGAAATGAAAATGTTCCAAATCCTAAAATACAATTTGTCTAAGCGATGGAACGGTTGAGTGAAATTCTCATTTATTTTTCTATTTTATGAAAATAGTTCAATCATAGCGAAGTTTCAGAAATGTATGAAGGGAGATAGAGAGAAATACCTTTAGAACTTTAATCAAGATAATATTCAAGCATTTAAAGAGAAATTGAAGATCAGATTTGTCAGTAAATTATGTAGGTGTAGCTGTAGATACTTGGGTGTAGGCGACCAATTCAAATAAATAGATATACATAATAATATATATATACCTATAGTTTAAAATCTGACTTAAAAAACACAACACCGCCAACGAATCCAAGCATTTAGCTAAGACCCATTTGACTTTGGCTTTTGTTTAAAATATATAAACATTTATTTCCCAGAATCCTCAATCTAAAGCTAAGTAAATATTATTATTAAGTCATTATTATCTAGCCTACGCAACAACAAGGAACAGCATTATTATCATGTCGGAAAAACAAACCAAAAACACAAGAGGCTTATATAAATACAATCATAATAATAGTACCTAATTATATTCAAAGGAAAATCGCACCAAAACACATAGACCCACTCACTTCTATCGGGGGTAAAAAGTGCTCAAGGATTCAATGGTGCGAAATAGCGAGCGGCGCGGTTGGCGCAGTAAGCGTTATTAAAATTTGCCTACAGTAGCACAACGACTGCCAACCGACGAATGAGAAAGAAAGACGAAATTAGCCAATTTTATGCCTTTGAACATTTTCAAACTTAATTTTTGTTTAAGCTGAACGATTTCCCCGATCCGAATCCCATGTTCTGTACGTGTACATGACTGTAATATTAATTAAAACGCGGTGTGTATTAAGCTTCACTCTTTAATGAGAAGCTTAATGTTCAATTAGTATGCATATTTTCGCGAGTACATGGTAGCCTAAGCGAAAATATCAGAATATTATTGTGTATCCAGTCTATTCCGTAGTGTACGTTGGCTTGCCGTATCCTCGTGGGGCAAAGAAAGGGTTAATGCGTTCTGGTGGACCGCGTTGTTAACCCGTATGACCGCCATTCCGCCCAAGGCTGCGTCCGAAGGAAAATAAAAAGGTTATCGAAATAATTTTTGATGTCCGCCAATTGTCATTTACTACTGCGGGGCTACACTGAAAATGATAGGGTGGCGCAGAACACTCACTAAGCGGCCAATTTCAATTATATTTCGTTTAGAGTTTGTGTAATAAAGCCAACCAACTGTTTTTACGACCTTATACAATATTATAATAGTCTTATCTTCCCGACTAGGTATGTTAAACCCAAATTGTTCTTTATTTGCTAAACTAATGTTGGAAATATTTCTTTTCGACTCCAAAATTCAATAAATTCGATTAGATAGAATAAAAGAATGGATACGGAGCACAGGGTATATTTAATTAAGAAGCTCGACAGAAAACGTTTTATGTTTTATTTTTCTAGTTACCTGAAAGCATAATTTAATTTTTCCATTACCGCTGTCATCTTAATTGCCGTTATTAAAAGATATTGAGTCAAAAAAAATATTAAAGCTTTATTTAAAGCATGAATGTTACTAATGGATCACTAATTACGGATGCTAGTAGGTAAGTAAGTACTTACCC
Organism: Mythimna ferrago; assembly: GCA_910589285.2. Lineage (NCBI taxonomy): Eukaryota > Metazoa > Arthropoda > Insecta > Lepidoptera > Noctuidae > Mythimna > Mythimna ferrago. Next base: position 14,676,947 of record OU342687.1, read on the forward strand.
TAGTGGTTTAAATATACTTTTTAGGGTTCCGTACCTGAAGAGTGCCGATGTCGGTTGGTCCGTCTGTTTGTTGGATGTGTATCTCATAAACCGTCAGGTTTTGGTTTAAAATATCTATGATACACCGTTTAGAGGTATAAAATCCGAAGTTTTCGAGCACCACTCAGCATAGGTCTTTCGAATCTGCGGACGTTTACAAACATATCTAAAAATGAAGCGAAGTGCAATTTTTTTCGACCTAAATATTTTAAATGACTTCCTTATACAAATCTAAAACTGAAATGATAGATGGAACGAGTTTAAAAAAAGAATAAATTATATAAATTCTAAAGTTCTTCCGTATTTTAGAAAATGTTAACCCTTACAATGACGCAGCTTTCGGGCTACTGAATATCTTTTTAAAATTTAACGTCCACAGTTGGGACTTCTATTTCCTAAATTAGCATAAGAAAAATTAAATTTAGAAATGATGGTACTAAGTTGAAAATGTGACTTTATCTTCTTATATAAAACGTAGGTACTTGTACTTACGTAATCCATGCTTGTTGAACAGATAGAAAATTTCCAGATATAACGGCTGAGTTTTTCTAAAATCCATTTCCATAACACACGTATAATGAACAAAATAACAAATCTTGTTTCAACTGTTCACAAAGTAGAGCATAAACTCCTTACACGAGCTCAAGTCGAGACAGGCAGTGTTGTAGTAATGGACGCAATATGAGAGACGAGTGTAGTACGTGTTTCGGTAAATAGGTGAAGGCGTACAATCGGTAGCGAGTTAGCAACCCCCGCGGAACAATCTCGACGTGTACGACTATATCGCGGTGTGGCCGTCCCAGTGATTTGTACACGACTTCCTATTTATTCATGCAGTTTCTAGAGACGATTACCTACTCCCGCGGCTCATGAATAAATTTGAATAATTTCCCGCTGAGGTGTAAATGATGCAAGTTTTTGCATTTAAAACTGTTATTAATCACTTTACTTTTTCTGTTGACAAATTGCGGAGTCGTGGTGTTCGTAGTTCTAATATTAACATTTTTAAATTTCTTAAGAAATGCTGTTTTGTAACAAATGATTGTGGCTGCGCGGTTGATAAATGTGCTACCACGATCGCCATATTAAAACGTCACAATACAATGCATAACTTACTTGTAGTGTTACGACACGCCATTCGTAAAATGCAAATGTGAAACTGCATACAAAAAGCAACTATTCGAAATGCTCTAATAAAATTATGAACGATTGGCTAGCCTTGTAAAATATAAATGCTAGAGGTTTTTTTGTGAATATGGATATAACTGCATTTTACATTTTTCAGTTAGTCAACTTTAACTCGTACTGAATATTTATAACATAATAATTCATTTCTTAACCAATTAGTTTTGTGGTTGTTTTCCTTTACATTTCATTCATAATTTGAGATAGAGACAAAAACGATATTTATTCATTAGTATTTTATACTCAATAACCAATGGCAGTAAATTTGATTGTTTTTAAGCTATTGCATAGCTTCTATCGCGGGCCTTGAGCGTGGAGACCGAATCCAGAAATTCCGTAACGAAAATAACCTAACACCCCCCACTCATTTGTTTTTTGAGCGTGGTGACCGATAAGAAAACAAATGAGTGAACAATCAATCAAAATTCAATTCAATGTGTGAAAGTGTAACTTCAATTAATACCAAAGAAAAAAAAACAAAGGAAAAAAAATACTGCATAAATAAAATAAATAAATAATTATAATTGCATAAGTTGATAAAATGCTTTACCGCGGCAGTCCCCGAGGGCCACACGTCTTTTTTAGGGTTCCGTAGCCAAATGGCAAAAAACGGAACCCTTATAGATTCGTCATGTCTGTCTGTCTGTCTGTCTGTCTGTCTGTCTGTCCGTCCGTATGTCACAGCCACTTTTTTCCGAAACTATAAGAGCTATACTGTTGAAACTTTGTAAGTAGATGTATTCTGTGAACCGCATTAAGATTTTCACACAAAAATAGAAATAAAGCAATAAATTTTGGGGATCCCCATACTTAGAACTGAAACTCAAAAATTTTTTTTTCATCAAAACCATGCGTGTGGGGTATCTATGGATAGGTTTTCAAAAATGATACTGAAGTTTCTAATATCATTTTTTTCTAAACTGAATAGTTTGCGCGAGAGACACTTCCAAAGTGGTAAAATGTGTGTCCTCCCCCCTCTAACTTCTAAAATAAGAGAATGATAAAACTAAAAAAAATATATGATGTACATTACTATAAAAACTGCCAACGAAAATTGGTTTGAACGAAATCTAGTAAGTAGTTTTTTTTTAATGCGTCATAAATCGAAAAAAATACACTATTATTAAAACATCGATCAAAGTTACAACAAACTACAAGAGCTTTTATATTATGTTACTTGCTGCTACGGAACCCTTCATGGGCGAGTCCGACTCGCACTTGGCCGGTTTTTTTATTCACGTATATTTTCAGATATAACGTAAGACAAAAAAAATCAGTTCATCAAAACGAGCCATAGTCGGTGAACCAAACAGACGAAATGATAGCCCAACTTTGCAGTTTAGCGTTAGTTCAGCTACATTCCAACCGAACAATGGATGACGAATTGTCGACAAACCTTGAACAAAAACCTTGCGTCACCAAATAAGACGCAGCTCAATTCTGATCCAAACTAGATAAGTAGGTACTTCCCTAGAGACAGAAACATTTTATTTTCTCCTTGCCAATCACATTTCAGCAGATACGTGAAATCTATGCGAATGAAGCAACCAATAAAATACTGTTAATTACCTTTTTTAAAAGCTTGGGTAAAATGGATTGCTGTGTTTCGGATTTCATTTAAAAGTCGAGTGAAATTGGAAGGACACGATCTCGGATTATAGTTCTAAATTGGAATTGGACCCGATACATGGATAGGTTCGGGCCTTATCACGTTGGACTTACTGTTGTCATGGGTGTTATTTGCGTTTACCCTACACCTCTGCGTATCTTCTTTTATCTTTGTAGAATCAATTTGGGAATTAAAAGTTTGTCTTACAGATCAGGAAGGCTTTTCGCCAGTTTTATGCTTAAGTTTAAAAAATAATAAAAAAAAATATACTGTCAGTAGTTTTCTCCACCTCGAAGTAGAAAATTATCTAAAAGGAATGTTCCTTTCCGTACTATAAGGATAAAAATCCTATCCTATTTAAGAAAATAGTCTATCTTTGTGCCATATTTCACCCAAATCTGTTCAGTCGTTTAAACGTGAAGAAGTAACAAACACACACATACAAATTTTCGCCAGATTTTGAAGCAGAAATTGTATCAGCCAGTATTTTCTCAACTTCTACCTATTTTCTTATTTACTTGCTATTTAGTAGAAAAACAATTATCATTTCAGTGCAGCGTACAGCAGTCGACTGGTAAGCGTGTTGCAAGATTGATTGCTGCCCTGTGACGTCACTACGACTACACCCATGGTAATCACCGAAACGTCCACATAAAGTAATTATTACCAGAAATTATTATTGGTATAAATTATTGCTTCAATTTTGATAATTTATCTTACATTATCGAGGTATTTTGAAACGTGGTTTGAAATGTCAGTTGCTTCGTAATTTTCAAGCTATTTGGAAAGAACTCACCCTAATCGATTGAGCTGAAATTTGGTATACCTATGTAATTTGAATGAAAATTAATACGATAGGTACCATGGAACTGGTCTGTTTCTAGAATTGGATAGTGGCCATAGAAACTACTGTGCGCAACGACATGACTCCGTCGTGTTTGAACTTTTTGGAATGTTCTTGATGACTGCTATAGGTACCATGCGATTATAGTTTTTTTTTTATTGATGTCTTATTATACGGCAACTTCATAATTTATACAAATATGCAGTGCGATAGCCCTGTTAATGACCACAAATGTTCGACAAAAGATTGATGGTCGCAGCTTGAAAGAAATATCTCTTCTCTATAGCCCCCAAGAGAGCAACAGAAACATAGTTTATTAGAACAGCACGCAGCTTTTATCAAGCAAGTTAAATTAAAGTACATTAGCACGCTAAAGGAATTGCCGCCGGTTTAGTTCTAATCACAATATCTGCCTACTCGCTAGACAACCTCACTTTAGTTCACTATAATACCAATCTATGTAGATTGCAAATCAATAATTTATACACAATCGCTTCGCTGTTGTAGTTAAAAGCAGTCATAATACGATTTAAACGTGTTTTCGTATGCGTAAAGCGTACAGTGATGTGGATATTCGATATTTCGCTGATAGCGGCGGTTGACAATGAGAGATGAATTTATAGTGGCAGGTAATGCTTGTTCAACGTCATCCTTTCACGAGCCAGATTCTGTTGGTGAATTTCGTTGATTGTCCCATTTAATCGCACTGATATAGTTAGCTTTTTGTCCACCAAACTAAATCTTAGTACGTTTTAGTTTTAAGTAAACAAAGGTGACTTTGGCGTACCCTTTTTATTAACTTTTGACTTATAGGTTTAAACCATTAATTTCTGATGGCATCTTGATCATTTATTTGGTCATGCGACCACAATTACACGTAAAACTTTTATTAAATATTATTTTAACTGAAAATTGTTCAATTGAATGTCATTGAACCTACCACATTAAATATAAATGGTCAGGTTTCAGTCATAAAGAATACAGTAATTTTCCGCCACCTCATTAATAATAAATTAAACATATAACAGGAGTTCATTGGTGCGTAAAGCAGCAACATGCATACAATGAATGGACACGCGACACTCTACCGGACAGCACATGTCACGACTGGATTTATCGACACCACTTAGTTGCACGTCATATGTACTGCACCACTATCGAAAAAGTGATTTCAAACGTTCAACGGCAATTATTACCCTCGTGGCTGTTACAGCGACCGACACGCACGTACGACAAACGCTCCTTGTCTTTTTAATGAAAGTTCAGTCGCTAGCGTCCCACAGGATTAGTTCATTTGGACATGGAGTAAATTTACTCAGGCCAATCTAATATGGGTACACGCACGAGATAGCTGCGATCTTATTTAATCTATGGCTTTAATTTCGACCTGGGACCTACGATAATATCTGATAGTACAAGAAAAATATCTAATAAAAAGCTCGTACATAACTGTTCCACTGTTTTTCTTTTGCGAATTAATTTGGCGATGTTGAGTTTTCGACCCTTATCAGCAGTGGATATTATAAACAATTGCCCCGGAACGTTTATGGGCTTTTAGTATTGGTTAATGTCGGTAGTATATCTATGTGTGTTGTTAGGAACATCTGCTACTGAACTCCCCAATAAGGATGACTTTATTGATTATAGGACGACATTTAGTTAGTTTCTGATCTTGACATCTGACTGAAACAGTATATTCAAAGTTATCTACATTTTTAACCTTTGCATCAAACAGATGAGATAAAAGCAAATATATTCTTAAAGTGATTCCAAGAATGTAATCTATATAGTTCGGTTGTTTATTTTAATCACATGAATCTTTTCTAAGAATAACTGTTTGATAAAATAAAAAACATTTACCTTGGTTTCGTTTAATCTACATTTCTATTGAGCTGTCCATTAGAACAATTGAAACAAGAGACGACTTTCAACGAGAAAATTATAAAACTTTCAGAACAAAATATTTGGGTAAACCTTTTTCTGAAACGATGTAAAAACGTGATAACGTTTTTCTCAGAGTAATATTTTGTCAAAATGAAGTTGAAGTTGAAGCTTAAAAAATAGGTTTTATTATCAATAACAGGTTTTTGTATCAAAAAGCAAGACCAAATATCAGGATAAAGCCGTAACATTTGTGCTATCGTGGCACAGGATCACAAAGCAAGTAATTTTTGACAGAGTATGAACAAAATGGGATATCGTGTGCCCCAGAGGCCGGCTGAGCGGAGATATTGAACTGGTCAGGCAAAACGAATAGGTTCGGGAGCGGACCAAGTACCGCTATCGACTAAATCCACCTTCCGCTGAATTGAACCTTTCAAGTGTTTAATACATCAACGTTTATTGAGTTACGCTCGTATATCGCTAAGTAAATCGTGTATTATGATATTGAATTGCTGAAAATGATTCGGAAATGGGGTAGAATGTAATGATAACGAAACGATTCAGTGGTTGGTCATTGCAATATTTTTTTTCCGGTTTCAAGCGTTTCTGATATTTGATTCGGGCAGCATAAGCAACTAAATTAAAGTCGGCGAATTCAAAATGAAAATAAAAGTTATTTCAGTGCAAGATTTCGAAATATTATAAAATTTAAATTGTAGGTCCCTGAAATTAAAAAAGGCACTGGAAATTCGTTAAAAAATATCTACATATACATCGAGAGAGATCTTTACTATGTAAAACATTTTTTTTTACAATTAAGTATTGACTTAATCTTAATCTTTTTATTACCACCATTATTAAATTCCTTTTATTTCATTTTGTTAGTAATTTACACTGATTGCGAACATTTTGCCATCTATAAAAATCTGCTTTTCTTTACTTTACAACTATTTTACTTTCACAAATAAAATCGCAATCGCAAGATATGAATTCGATCTTAAGCTAGTACATATTATAAGGTTTTTCAATAAGCTATTCGAAGCTACATAAACGACAGTATTCATGTATGGAGTTGCAAACTCCATATTAGGGCCTATGGATAACCACATCTAATCAACTCCTGCCCGTCCGCTGAATAAAGACGTGACGTATGACGCTTCTAATAAAATTATCACACATCATATTTAGTAGGCTCCAAACAAATATTGTGATAATTTTGACCAAGGCCAAAAACCTTTAAAAACACTTTTTTTTAAAACCTCTTCTTCTTTCAATCAGTCATCGATTACACGTACCTACCTATATGCAATCTATTTTTACTTGTTACACCAGTTCTACTGTGATCCCATGAAGAGTTCCGTTCCATAGCCTGGAAGTTCATCAACAAATCATAACAATATTTCTATGGAACCAACTTAGAAGCATAGCATAACAAAATAATTTTCAAAATCGGACCACAATAATTGACCGAGAAATCGGTGAACATACATTTAAAAAAAATCATTCAGTCGAACCTCTTTCTTTTTGAAGTCGGTTAAAAAGTGCGGCTGTTTCATAAAATCCCAAGATATTTTACTTTAGATGTTAAGGATACGACTCATCAAAATTGTTCGTTCTTAGTAGTAAGCTGATTATTGCTGATATCTTCTACATTGTGTGAATAGGTCAAGTCCCAAAACGAATTATTCGATTCAATTTTCTTTACAGAGATAAAAATAATTACTTCGAATAATGTCTTAAGGAACAGTGAGATACTGAAAGCAACCATTAAAGCTACTTACGAAGTTATCGTCAGAAGTATTAGACACTTGGTGATTTCATTGGGGGCGGATAGAGCATGTTAAAGACTTGGCTCGGTCAGTGATCATTGTGACAAAATTCAAACGATGAAAGTTTGAAAATAGTGTTGGAAATTTTTCATGAAATTAAGACAATCAAATTAGGTAGCACCTATAAGATAATAACAACTCCTTATATATGCTTTATTCTACAAATAACTATTAAAAACGATAAAAATACGACAGCTGACGTACACAGGTGAGCTTACCCCACAACTAGATTTTCTTACAACTTTATAAAAACGACCGAAAAATGTTGCATTTTTTTTGCTGTAGGAAGTCATCTTATGACTTCTCAAGGTCTAGGGTGGAGCGAATGGAGGGCGTGAGTGACTTTTACTTTATTATTATTATTATAGGCCATGCCCGGATTTGCTGACATCTCTGTGAAAAACACGTGGAACACTACGCACTGTCAACGATTTGGACTGGGACTGGAGGAACCAATAAAATAAATTACATATGAGGATAATTATTATAAATACACAACAAAATTACTAATTATTTCACACTAAAAAGTAAAAATAAACTAATTAAATATGTGTACAGCACACATTTCATAAACATACTATATACTTTTTTTTTCTAGCCTTTGCTGTCCCACTGCTGGGCAAAGGCCTCCCCCAAGTCCTTCTAAACTTTCTTCTCCTGCGCCGTCTCAAACCTGCCCATCCTAACCTACGGTGCTCAGACCTGGTCTCTCACCGAACTACAAAAGTTTCGCCTTGGGGTTTGCCAGAGAGCTATGGAGCGCAGCATTCTGGGCGTAAAAAAAACAGACCGAATACAGAACGACACGTTGCGCTCCATAACGGGTATCATAGACGTGGGCAAAAAGGCTGCCGGGCTCAAATGGGACTGGGCGAGTCATGTCAGCCGCATGCATAGGGACCGCTGGGCGAGCGTCGCCACACAGTGGGTCCCTACTGAAGGAAAGCGCCGTCGAGGTCTGCCTAGAAAGAGGTGGCGTGATGATCTGGACGCGTACCGCGAGGACTATATACATAATATTTTTAGGTCATGTTGACAGGAAATGTTGCCTTATGCTTACCCTGAAAACCTCCCACGAAATGCCCTCGTAATCTGGATGGAAGAGATTTCCAGAACGAAAAGTAAAAAATCCACTGTAACAACTTCAGGAGTGGTTGAGTAAACAAAGAAGAGAGGAAAACTTCATTACTCTTCTCATCGAGAATCTTGTATGCCAAAAAACAAGAAATAATTATTTGCTCTCGATTCTTTATTCATCGATGTGTCACGTCATTTTCATAAAAGATAATTGAAATGCCAGGTGTGATTGTGACAACATCATTCCTTGTACATTGTACACTTATGGTCAGTGTAAATATAATTATGCAACTCAATCCTGGACAGCGGGAATATGTATAGGTATGGAGTTGGGATCGACCGGAGTTCCCATCACGTAGAATAATTAAACGCAAACAAACTGCCGTGTCCACCGGCGATCCAGATAGTTAAGTTTATTTTCGATATCTGCTGTGACCCGAAATCGATTTCATTTATTAGATTTTTATAAACGAACATTCGATATGTTGGGAATTATTGTTTTATGATTGTATGACGATTTAGTGACGGATTACGTCGAATAAATATGATGTTTTTTTGAGGTTTTAGTCGGAACAATACGATTGTGGACAGCTTTTCATTCGAGAAAGGTGTTTATCCATTTAACCGCTTTATTTAATTAATTAAAACTAGTTTTAATTAATTAAATAAATCGCTTCTACTAAACCTCGTATTAAGTTAAAACACGTTTGTTTTATTGATTAAATAAAAATATGAAATGTTTTATTATCTTTAAAAATGACCAACAGGCAACACAAAATATTTTTGACTAATTCTTGCAAACAAATTAACAGTTTTGTCTCTGACATATACACAACTGACCATAGAAAACCAATTAAAAAAAAACGCACAAAAGAACTGCATATTTCTAAAATAAATTTCTGTCAGCAGAACTGGAATAACTGGATAGGTTATTTGGTCATCGTCAAATCTAATTCATCCTTGTATTCATTCTTCACAAACTCTGATAGCTGCGCATAGACCAATGAATAAACGAACTTGATATCCTAATGGGTAGTTAGCCATAAATGACCCAGTCTAAAGTGCATCTCTCTTGGCAGCATGTCACTTAATTAAATGAGCATTTGGCACTCAAGCTGCGATAGACGCGTTACCGTTATGGTCTACAGCACATTGTCACCACTTGCTGCCGACCTCACACTTATTGGATTTCATACTGGAGGTGACATTAACTCCATATGAGCTTGAGTGTACCAGTCTATGTATAAACTATTAGGGGGGAGCTGGAACTTAAGAATGTGAACTTTTGTATTAACATTTTTCAAAGTTTACATTTACTTTAAATTTCGTTAAAAGATTTTAAATATTACATCACGGCTGTTCTCCCCAAAGGCAGACGTGCATATTGAATAAGTAAAATGATCGGTATTGTTCTTATAATAAACTAGCTTATTCCAGCCGCTTCGCCCGCGCTGTAGTAGAAAATTTATACCTGTCACTTAGTGATAAAATACCATTCTATTAATGAAAGATTTTTTTAAATCGGTCTAGTTGTTTGTGAGTTTATGTTATTGTAAAATTTCAACCGTGAAGCCGTAACAAACATACGGTCACAAACAATATTTACAAATTTTCGCCTTTATAACATTAGTGTGATATTAATATTTTTAAAGATAATTTTCAGACACAAAAAGAACCATTAATCATATTTTTGTGTAGCATCAATACACCTAAAATATCACACAAAAACGAAATAAAAAAACAATGTTCAGTAAGTACTTTGTTGGTATGCTTTAAAAAGATATTTTCAATATCAAAGCTTTGTTATGAAACTCACGTTGTTCAGATTAAAGATTTTTATATATCTTTTATGTAACCTCACACCTATTATGTATGTGAGTATCAGAGAAGATATTTTTAACATCGCATATTACTAGCTTCAGTTAGCGACTTTGTCCGCGTAAAAATAAAAATATATTCCTTTTTTGGAGGTATGCAGAACAGAGAGTAAAGTCCCGCAAACCTCCGTTGAAAAGGGAGGATCCTCCGACCAGACAGGTGTTATAGTCTGGTGGGCTACTGCCCGGTAGATGATTTCGGGCGGTTGTATATGTTCAAATCGCGCGGAGAACTGTGATTGCGCGATGCAGGATTTCGTACTTTCTTCGTAGTTCTTATGTGGCGCCATAGATGTCGCTACATCACTCCCCTCCGGAGATCGGAGATCGATGGTTCTTTGATGCTTCATGATGCGTGCCAGGCCAGTGATAGGTTGGTTCCAGTGGGTCGGAACCGATGCCGCATAGTTCTCGGTGAGTCGGAACTGTCTGCGGTGATGCCCCAGTGAGTCGGGGTGTTGCTATCCTAGTGAGTCGGGATGATGCCCCAGTGAGTCGGGGTGATGATGTCCCAGTGAGTCGGGATGTTGACCCAGTGAGTCGGGGTGATGATGTCCCAGTGAGTCGGGATAATGCTCCAGTGAGTCGGAGTAGTGCTGCTGGCTCCAGTGAGTCGGAGCGGTGCTTGTGCGACGTAGAGCTTGACTGCTGGCGTCGACCAAGAGAGGTTCTTCATAGCTCTTCATGTGACTGGCCGAAGGTGCGGTGTGCCAAGGTCGCTGATGAGGCTGAGGGGGATGGCCAGGCTTGACCGTAGTCATGCTGGGGTCAGGATACCCTTCATAGCCGTGGGTGCTGGCTGTATGGCTCGCTGCTCGAAAGCTTGAGGAAGTGATGATGACGTCACGAAGTAGTAGCTGCACGAAGACTGCGCTGACGTTCTTTGTCGAGGGTCACCAGTTTGGAGGTATGCGGAACAGAGAGTAAAGTCCCACATACTTCCTTTGAAAAGGGAGGATCCTCCGACCAGACAGGTGTTATAGTCTGGTGGGCTACTGCCCGGTAGATGATTTCGGGCTGTTGTATATGTTCAAATCGCGCGGAGAACTGTGATTGCGCGATGCAGGATTTCGTACTTTCTTCGTAGTTCTTATGTGGCGCCATAGATGTCGCTACACTTTATATGAATAAATGTATCCTGTATGATATTCCAGGTCATCGTCGTAATAATAACAGTCCGTGAGAATATATTTATAACTACTTTGCCACCGTTATCTACTTTTCCTGAATTACGGTATATTTTCAAGTCAAGATTGTAACATAGGAGAATAATTGATATTTTTGTTTCAGTTACCATTGCATTATTTCGAGATCAATATTTCTCAACTTGTATATTGAGTACCTAATATTTCAGTTACAAAATAGCTATATCACAGTTTACTATTGAACCAAACAAACATTTGTACACCGTTACTAACTTATATTAGGTAGAAGTTATGAAAACTACTCACAATATTGCAAACAAGCTCGTAATATTGAGCGGTAAATATTTAGGCTCAATCTGCCAGCACACTCGAATGAAAACCTAGCAAAAACTAGAGCTTAAAAAAATAAAATATAAATACCTACCTAGGTACAAAAACAGGTCCTTACGTTCAATTGCAGGTACTTCATAATGTTACAATCTTAGTGTCGGAATGTTTTTCCGCTTCTCAATTATTTATGTGTACGCAGTTATTACGACGTAAAAAGCACCAACCTTCCCCAGATCATTAGGAGCAAGGAAAAACAGAAAATGAGAGAAACCTTTTGGGTGTTACGTTACCGCATACAACACTTAATTTGTGATTGAGGTACAGCTTTCTATGGCCCTTTCTGACTTTTGTAAAAACTTTACCTGCAATCATTGTAGATAAGAACCTTTTTTTAACAAAAATACCTTCCTGTCCCACATCTCAAGTTCAAACAACGCACCGCGATATTAAAATGGCTAAACGCTCATTTAGAAACAGGTTCACCACGAGAATATTCAGAATCTAACCGAGTTTAAAAGCTACGCTATGAATTTTAAACTGAAAACTACATTGGATATGAGCAGAAAGGCGAGCGCTATGTAAACAGTACGCTGTTTCCGCGAGTAATATTTGAAAAAAGTGCCTCTGAAAGGATGCTGCACCGACAGTGGAAATAAAATATTCGTATACAAGAACTCGGCGTGGAAAGTTTTTCATAAGGAATTTAGAATTCGAACTCACCTAATCATTGCGATGAGTGGAGTTGAGCAGCGACTATACTTCATACACATGTGTAGCTCTAGGGACACGCCACTGATAAGAAAACCGCCGTAGGCCCGGAGACCTCTCAGACAAAGGACTTAGTTTGTTTTCGACAAAACACAAAAGAGAACCCTAAGTAAGCACAAACAACATGTAACGTTACAAATTACGTGGAGCAATTCCAATTTATCTTTGCAACTGAATCCATTACCTTAATTTCTCTTACATTGATACAATAAAAATAACAGAGATTTTCTTACAAATAAAAAATGGCGGTTCTAATGCTGAGTAATAATGTAAGGAAAATATTGAGATAGGTTTGCAATTGTGGAGAGAAACAGTAGTTGTAGGTTCATGCATAAATGTATTGAAACTGATGTAATATTTTGCGGTGGAAATTTGTAAATACGGTAAAATATTCGCTGCGATAATCATAACAATGGTCAGTCGAAGTTTAAAATATCGACCATTTGTCGGTGAAGTGGGGGGACCGCTGGCCGCCGCATCCTGGAACTGTAACTCGAAACAAGCCAGCTGACGTTGTGTCTTTGCTAACAAACAATCGGTACTTACTGCAACTGAAGTACTGAACTAAAACAAAGCGGACTGCTCTAAATGTCTGTTGACAATTACACCGCTACTCGGGAATGAGAATTCTGCATAACCCATTAATAACTATCGATCAGTTCTGTAATTATTCCTGTAGCTTGTCGCCGAATGAGTACGAAACGGTGCCGACATAAGCTGTCTTCGGAATTCGATAAAGCACTAAGCTATAATTTGTAACAGAAATCCCTAGAACAAGGTGTATATGGAGCTGCAGGGTTTAGTGAACAGCTGAATAATTTGGTAGAGATTATGACTGTTTGAGGATAATACAGAAAACGCCGGCGGTAACTCAGTAACAATGTTGCCCTCACAGATTAATCAGATGCGGTGGTTAGACTAGTTAAGTTCCACGCGGTTTCGTCGGAATTCCTGGCATCTAGACAATGTTACGAATGCGAAGCCGGTACATCAACAAAACGTTTTTTATCAGCTTTTTATTACTTCATCATCGCGTAAAAGGTTTCGGATAAAATAATGTTATTTTGATACCAATATTTTCAGAATTCGTTTTTCACAAGATTGGCTTTGTAACGTTATTGTCGGCATAAAAATAATTTAATCAACTGGCCACTGTAAAGAATAATAAATAACGTTAAATAAATAGTTTGAAAAAGTATTTTGTATGAAGTCCAGGGTTTTTAAATAACAGTTTCGTATTTTATGAGGATTTGTACAGTTGGCAGTTTACCATAAAAAATAACAGGCCGTTGAATTCATTCACATATGAATTACGGTTAAATAAGTTCTCCTGGTAATTACGGGGCCGAGGTCTTTTACCCCTATTGCATAGCTAAATCCGGTTGCATGAAGCAAAGTGTTACGTAATAAATATCACCTAATCACAGCTTTCTGTTCTTTTTAAAACGTCCCTCAGTAGCTATATCATTGTTTATACAGCCAGTCTTTGAATTTCCGGTAAGTACGTAATGTAATAATAGAGAGAAAGCGTACGAAACACAATTACGACAAAATAAAAGTGACGTTTTACGCAGCCTTGTTTGAAAGAAATGCTGTGTTTTTTGCAAAGTAAATAATACGTTTGCTTGATATTTATTTTGAGAAGCTTATTATTAGATAAAATTCAAAGCCAACTGGTGTTTAACTTGTCATTTTTTGATTCGTTATTAATGACTGCTTCATCAGACTCGAGGTCGTAAGCGACTGCCGAGTGCGGACTCGGCAGTCGCTTACGACCCCGCGGTCCTGGGTACTATTTCCGGGTCGAATAAAGAGGAAGTTGGTGGTGTGAGACCCCTGTGAAAAAAATTGTGTCCCATCGAACTATTGAGGTAAAGGAATAAAGATTGCACCTGTGTTTATGCATACACTTGAACACCATAATAACTCCTGTGTACTTACTACTAATCTCCATCTAATCTAAATTCGGTCTGGAGGATTATTAATTTATTAGTGACTAAATTCTAGTAGCTTACATTAAGCGTACAATTTTTGTATAACAAAAAAATACCTGAATTTACAAAAAGAAATATCATACAAAGAAAATCAAATCCAAGTCTTTCCCAGCCGATTGGTAAGTGAAGTGGAAACGACGGAATTATTATTAAGTTTGATTCAGCTCGTGTGGAATGCGTTCGGTAGCGCATGTGCACCGAAGCTCAAAGCAATGAACTTAGCGAGCGAAGCCGCGCCACGCCGCGTAGCAAGCCTACAGTCGCGCCTCGACTCGCTACGCGGACGCACGTAGCACGCCTACGCCGCTACGGGCTACGAACTTCTACACTCGTCGATCTCGCGTAGCGCGATGCCGCGCGAACAGTGAAGTTTTTTTCGCTAACATACGATGTGTTTTGAATGATGTTGTTGGGAAAACTCTTGTTCTATATACACTTCGGACTTGTCTTCCATGTTGTGATTTGTTTTAAGGATTCCGTCGGTAAGTTACAACAAAAACAATAATAATAAATGAAGGATAAAGTGGAATGATAAATAAAATGGCCGATGTTACTTTAATTCTATTTGGGTCTAAAACAGAATATTAAAACAAATGGATAGTAATAAACAAAACACTAAAACCTACTTCAGTATGAATAAAATAAAATTACATCCACATAATGTGGGCTTCATTACGGCTGAAAAGGTCTGGTTATATGAAAAACATTTAGTACCGTTATTAAAAGTTCTTTGACATCAAAAAACAAACAATACAAGTACATTAAGGCAGTTATAGGTTAGTGTCAATAAAATGGCTCGCGACAAAGTGATCTTTACTTGTCGTGACTACCAGATATAAAAATAGTTTTTTTTTTTTAATATTCAAACCTTGTACCGAAAATAAATCTATAACGGGATATATTCAAATTGTCGTGGTTAAGCGACGTAGAGACTTATTAATAATTTAAATAAAAAAGTAATAAAGATAGGAAGTATTTGAAAATATTGTGGTTGAGTATAAATAAATACATTGATATGTTGTTGAGTGCTGACTCGTGTAAAATGTTATGTTGCCTAAATTATTCAGACCAAATATTTGAATCGTTCAGCCAACTAAAATGACGGAAAGCATTAATTAACAAATTATTTACACCACCAATTATGGTTTCCCACTTACTGATGCGAGCTTTAATAATAATTGTTCCTTAAACTAGTAATTAATTAACATATACTTTAAAACGAATTTCTGTTTTTCAATAATTGGAACAAAGTTATAATCGTTGCTTCCTAGCTAACCTTAACTCATTTATTTATTTGTAACTTTTAGATTAGGTCATAGATAACTTAGAAAGTGATGCAGGCGTCCACTTCTATGATAACAAACTTCGGTCACTATTCTTCCTGCCACGCTTGGTGGGTCCACCGCACTCTTGACCGCTTCTTTGAAGCGAACTAGCGGTCCCGATTCACAGTGAACGTTTGCGGTCTAGTATCTATGCTTTTTTAACGTTTTAATATCAATCAAGCCTATTGCTATCTGTTGCTCGTCAGTACTCTCTCCCGTATTTGCCACGAGCCTCAGTCCCTATATTCTAAGTTTTTTATTTATAAAAGGACTGACTGGCATATCAACTCACAATCGAAACTACTGGGACTAGGAACATGAAAATTTTCACAAATCTTCCTTTTATGAGGTAGGCAAGTACTAGAAAGAGGTTTTGGCAAAGTCAAACTTTAAAAAGCTGACAAAATGGAATACCGGAGAGGGAGATTGAGGCCAAAAAAGATGAATAGATTGTGTGAGGAGTGATATGAAAAAAAAGGGAGTTAGTGCTAGTGTGACGGGTGACAGGACAGAATAGAACAAAAAGACGTGTTGCGCCGACCTCAAGTAATATGACGATAATGGTTTTATGATTCTAAAACTTCATATAAAGCTTAGTATCTACAGAACGTAACTGTGACAAATCTATGTAATTTTCTAGGAAAACCAGAGATATTCCTTTGTGACTCGTGGAATTGGGTCCATTGAAAATGCAGTCTCTAACAAACTGCGGTCACCAATCCCAATGCCACCCGAGGTGATTATGACCATCCCCTTTGACTGTTTCTTTGTAGCGTACTGGTCCAATGTTCAAGTGAACGTTTGCGGTTTAGTATACCTAGATGAATGGCTGTATCCTAACCACCTTTAGAAATGCCAATGAACGTAATTTTATCTTATTTGTTTTTTTTTTCTAGTCTTCTCTCAAGTTGAATATACCGAGTAATTTATAAAACTCTTAACAACCTGTCAGGACTATATTACTAACATCATAAACAATTATATTTGTTTTATGGCTTTTTGCAAAACATAAATTATTTATCTAAAACAAACCTTCAAAATTTCGTTGTTTTATCTACCACATTTCAACTCTGCATTTTGCTATACCTACCTAGGTCTATATGACGCAACGCAAGCACATCAAACACCCCCGCTGCTCGATCCCCGATTCACTCCGCTATTGTACTACCGCTTGTTTCGCATAGACCTCGTAATATTAACAACGTTCAATTTAAATATTTTTATTTTTGTATGAAAATCTGATGAACTAAAATATAATATATTTTTAAAAGTCATAGAACTAAGTTGTTGTTTATGATGTTACTAACATAGTCCTGGGCCTCAAGTCTGCTATTACAATAGTGTCAGAAAGGTCTATCACTGATTTGATAATCGTTGATTTTGACAAGTTTTGGTAATCTACTAATATAATGGCGTCATTATGACTTTCCAATGATCGACCACTGACACTCCATTGAAAGAAATGACATAGAATGGTAATCTCGTACATAATGATGAATGAATATCTGACGTATGCGATAATCTACTAAAATTGTAACAGTTGCTTTAATCAGTGACCTACCATTAGAACGTCATTGTGCAGTTATGTTTTTAAAAAGCTCGATATTGTCATTCTACCACAACTCTATTACGAGACCATTGACCGATCAATGATCGATCATTATGAATTAGCAGATTACGAACTTTTAGCAAAATGACAATGGGATCGTGTTGGAATGACAAGTTTATAAAAATAGCAGACTCGGGCCCCTGAGAGGTTGCCGGTGTTTTACAAATAACCCTGTATAGTAAAATACACAAAAAGCTATCTGAAAGAAAATATCTAATTGAAAGTAATCAAATCAAAATCAGTTCAGTGGTTAAAGAGGACTAAGCCCACATAAAGACAGATAAAAATACTGCGCTCAATAATGAAACACATTAAGTTTATTTTTTTATTTACAAATATAAAAATAAATATTGACTGGCATGTTGGTGTAGTGGTTAGTTGCCCTGACTGCTATACCGGAGGTCGTGGGTTCGATTCTCACCCAGGACAAAGGAATGTGTGATGAGCATGATCATTTGTTCTGTGTCTAGGTGTAATTTATCTATAATATGTATTTAGAAATATATAAGTATGTTTATCAGTTGTCTAGTACTCATAACACAAGCTCTGCTTAGCTTGACACTAGACGGCGTTGTGTGATATTAAAAAAAAAGAATGTTTTCTAAACATGAATAAATTCATCCTTTTTGCAGTGTCAACATTAATATCATTTAGTTTGTAAACAGAAACGGTTTTAAATTCAATGTAACTATGCTTTGTACTCAAGCTTTATAACGAATACATATTTATTTATGAATCAGTGTCAATGATGTAAATAACAATAGTATTAAGACAGCGTTTTGATTGGAAGGTCGCCCTTCATTAAGTCCTTCGTGGAATAATAGATTTTCTATTTCAAGGCTTAGTTGGACCTTTCTCGGTCATTCCTGTGATAAAACCCAAAGGCCTGTCGAGATTATTAATTAAAAAATAAAAACGTTTTATCGTTACTTTAATACCAGTGCTAGTATGTTAAATCATAGACATGTTCTATCTTGGACACCTTAGCAAAACGTTTTTTAGACATGTTCTATCTTGGACACCTCAGAAAAACATTTTTTAGACATGTTCTATCTTGGACACCTCAGCAAAACATTTTTTAGACATGTTCTATCTTGGACACCTCAGCAAAACATTTTTTTAGGTTGGAAATCATCTAATGACATCTCCCGCTCTTGGGCGGAGCGAGAAGGCGTGTCAGACTTTTATTTACTAAAACCCACTCCTGTTCCTTCTTTGCCTTCGATTTTGAGGAAACGGGAAATCTAATAAAAGTAGTGGGTATAAAACAAAGTCGCTTTCCACGTCAGTCAGTTTGTTTAAAACTTCTCCTAAACCAAACAGTGGATTTTGATGTGGTTTTCACTAGTAGAAAGATCCGTTAACGGGGAAAGTTTCTATGTACATACGTCCAAAATTGTGGCGGATTATTATTAAAATATTAAATTTTGGCAATTGTTTATTTCTTTTGGTGATTTTCCTATTTACTTATTTATCGTTTATTTCCTATTTACTTATTAAAATTAAATTGTTATAACATAATATACAGTAAAATAAATTAGATTAGAGAAAATAATTGAATAACATCATTAAAATAATTAAATTCTAAGTCTAAGGTACACACAGTAAAATACTACATACACTATCTGATTGTTACATACACATAATTATATGTAATTATTACGTACTAGCTATTCTGGCAAACGCACTTCTGGCGTATAAATTATCAAAAAAATATCGCGATTTGAAAATGGAGGGTAGGAGGGTGAAAAATACTTTACGACTGATTCTCAAAATATATACAAGCTAAATATACATTAAAAATAAAAAAAAATCATAATATTATATAGAATTTCATTAAATATTATTTAAAACAGAGATCAAATTATCAATATACACCATAAATATACCCAAAAATATTTCAAGCCGCTTCGGAGAAGTTCGAAAACAAACGCTGTGAAACGCAATTTTGGGAGCGCATTTTTACGGGTTCTAAAGACATATGTAAGTTCAAAAACATAACTTATTCTGTTCGTTTTCAACACTCTTTAAAGATCTGATATTTTATAATAATTTAAATGTAAAAGATATAGCCTGTAAGAATTATCAAAAATGTCCTTCGTAAAAGTATTCGTTCTTATATTTTGTGTGTGTACATAAATCGTCAAATAAATAAATAAAAATACTGTTTAAATTCTTGCTTTATTACTAGGATCGACCTAGTAATAGAGATCGGTGACTTGGTCTTTGACGTCCAAACTCCAAGTCTAAACTGGAGGTTGGTCACTGACCCATTAAGAGCAGTACGCTAGATTTGAAACTAACTAATAGGGTTAGCAACTCTACACTGCGCTCCAAAACGCAATTTACCGATGTAGCTCGACCAAATTTAAATGAAAGAGGGATTTTGTCTGCCACATGCCGACGACGCATTACGGTGATATGGCCCTTAAAACAATCATAGCATAGTCGGCCAAATAATGATCCCACTGTTGGGACTCAAAACTCCTTTATGGGAGTGAGAATCGGCCGTAATCCACCACGCGGGCCCAGTGCGGGTTGGTGGATGTAACATGTCTTTTTTTTTTTTTCCATTGGGCAAAATCATCTTATGACAACCCCCGCTCTTTGGCGGAGCGGGAGATAGTGTCAGACTCTTACTGACTAAAAAACCCATCCCGTTCCTTCAAGCCTTCATACCGGGGCTCGAGCGCCCTTTCGGATAACCCTGGCCCCAGTAGGCTTCGACCCGGCTGGGCCCCTGCTGTTGCTGACAACTCATTGAGGCGCGCGGGAACAGCGCGCGCCGTTGACGACTTGGGCTTGGTCCGGACAGTTACCGGACGTCCGGACAGCGAGCTACCCATTGCTCACTGTCCGCAAGCCCGCGCCTATGGTGGCTGGAAATCGGGATCGGAATCCCGGCGGCGGCGAGAGCGCCGTTGCCTGATGCGGTCGGCCTCCTCCTTAGCGAGCATTACTGCTTCGCAGAAGGAGGCGACCGCCTGCTACTCCTCCTCGATTTGGAAGAAGCCCGGCCAGAGATCGCCACTGCCAATCGCCCCCACATGGACACGGCGATACTCCGACCAAGCGGGGCACACTTCTACCGTGTCCTCCGGGTGGTCCCGGGCGTCACCTCCACACGAATCCGGTGCAGGTACCTCCCAAACTTACCATGTCCTGCGTCATGCGAAAGGTTAGTACGCCGTGAGGTCTTTCCAGCCACGCCTCAAAGAGGGGACTTATCGCCATAATTGTGGCGTGCCCAGATGTAACATGTCTTCGATTTTTTGGTTCTAGGACATGCCAGTTTCCTTACGATGTTTTCCTTCAGCGTTAAAACAATCTCTCTTTAATATTATTGAAATAGAAGTTTGTTTGTTTCAGTATGTGTTTGTTACTCCTTCACGCTCAAACGGCTAAGCGGATTTAGTTAAAGCCTGGTACATTAGTACATCATATCCTGGAATGCTGGGGCCATGGGTCAACTTTTTCGTGGAACTTATCCGTAGTTCTGGGACGCAAAGGGTAACTGAAGGAGCTTATGTGTGTTTTAGTCAGTAAACGTTTCTCTCCATCCTAGAGCGGGAGAAGTCTTACCACCTAGATGATTTACTACCTAAAATAATGCCTTCATAACCTTTATTTAAGAAGTCATGTTGAGGACGATTATCATCCACCTGTCCATATGAAATATATGAAAGAATAAGAAAAGATTTTACAAACGTCACCCCTAAGGGGTTAAAACGGGGATCAAACTTTGTATAGAAAAATCTACCTCCATGCGGGCGGGCGAAGCCGCTGACAGAAGCTAGTTCAAATATATTATTTTAGTGTAAAATCATTACATAATCCCTCCCGCTCTGAGCAGAGCTAGTGTCAGACTTTTACTAACTGAAACCCAATCTTTTTTTAAGTTGTCACATCATCTAATGACTTCTCGCACCCTCGGGCAGAGCATGCCATGTTTCTCCAGTTGCCCTTGTGTTCCAGGACCATGGATTTCCTTTTCGGAAGTCAACCTTTTTTTTTTTTTTTTTATTGTTGATAGGTTCGCGCTTGACCGCTATCTCACCTGATGGAAAGCGACGATGCGGTCGACGATGGAACGCGCTTACCTAAAAGAAACCTATTCACTCTCGACTTAAAGATTCCCGGGTTGTAGCTATCAGGAAACACAGACTCCGGCAAGGAATTCCACTCCCTAGCCGCACGCACAATGAATGTGTTCCCAAAACGTTTTGTGCGTGTTGGTGGGATATCCACCATATACCGGTGGCGCATAGCCGTACGTCTGGTAGTCCGGTGATGAAACGGGCTAGGCGGAATTAGGTTATGCAATTCCGACGCACACTCCCCGAAATGCAACCGGTAAAAAACCGACAGGCTAGCAACTCTGCGTCGATGCTCAAGACTTTGAAGCCTCGACTCGACGAGTGTATCATCGCCAATTATCCTTCTGGCTCGCCTCTCAATTGCCTCAAGTGCATCAAGCTGGTATCGGGCTGAACCGTCCCAAAGATGAGAGCAATACTCCATACACGATCGAACTTGCGCTTGATAAAGTTTGAGCAGCTGTTCCGGCGTGAAGTACTGTCTGACCTTTGCGAGAACTCCCAGCTTTTTTGCAGCCAGTTGAGCCTTTGCTTCGATGTATGGCCCAAAGTTGAGTGTTGATGTCAGCGGAACACCAAGAAGGTCAAGATGGTCGGTTATCGGCACGGTTACACCCCGGAAAGTTGGAGCAGGACTGAATTGGCTCCTTTTAGCGGAAAATAGACACGCCTGGGTTTTTGCAGCGTTGAACCTGACCAAATTGGCATCGCCCCATTCGGAGACTGCCTCCAAGGACAAGTTCAAGCGCTCAACCATAGCCTCTCGAAGAGACTGGATCTGTGACCCACTAGCTCGCGCGCTGGATATGTAACTCTCAGCAACAGTGCTGTCGTCTGCATACCCAAAGGTACCGGGCTTAAGCAGATCGTTTATGTGCAGCAAGAATAATGTTGCCGAGAGTACTGACCCCTGAGGGACCCCGGCATTAATAGCCATTTGATCAGACGAGCAGCCATCGATAACCACTCGGATGGACCGGTTATTCAGGAAGTCTGCGATCCAAGCACACAATCCAGCGGGTAAACCGAAAGAAGGAAGCTTACTAATAAGGCCTTCGTGCCAAACCCTATCGAAAGCCTTTGAAATATCGAGGGAAACGGCAAGCGCTTCCCCGTGCTTCTCGATGGCCTCACCCCAGATGTGGATGGCATACGCTAGAAGATCTCCAGTTGACCGATTTCGGCGAAAGCCGTATTGACGGTCACTGAGAATATCATTAGCTTCTAGGTATGCCAGGAGCTTAGTGTTGAGTACACGTTCCATAGTCTTACAGAGAATGGACGTTACTGAGATTGGTCGGTAGTTAGCTGGGTCAGCACGACTCCCCTTCTTGGGCACGGGCTGGACATTAGCTTGCTTCCATGCCATCGGCACTTTTCCAGCCTCAAATAAAAGCCTAAATAGGCGTGTCAGGATCGGAGACAGTTCAGGCGCACACGTTCTCAGAACAATTGCTGGTATCCCGTCCGGACCGCTAGCCTTGTTCACGTCAAGGTTACGCAGCACCCTACGGACGTCCTTCTGATGGATGCGAATATCTGACATACTCGCATCGCAACCATCAGGATGAGCAGGGGGCCGCGCGTTACCTGGGTCTAGACGCGAAGATTCCGCAAAGAGTGAGGCAAACAAATTTGCTTTCTCCTCAGCGGTATGTGCCAGCGACCCGTCGGGTTTCAGCAGTGGCGGTAGTGAGGGGCGGCAGAAGTTCAATTCAACCGACTTAGCCAGGGACCAAAACGCCTTACTACCCGCAGGGTATGAAGCTAGTTTGTTCCCGATGCGGCTAATGTGGTCGAACCGAGACCTCCGCATCACCTTCTTGCAAGACTTGGCAGCTCTGTTGAAGGCTCTCTTCTTCTGGCTTACATCATTCGTCTTGCGCATATGAGCGTCGGCCCATGCCTGATATGCTGCGTGCTTGAGCGCGTTAGCGCGGCCATACTCCGCACCAAACCAAGGGTGAGCCCGGCCAGACATGGTTACGTCGGAGAATGGAATATAGTACTCCATCCCCCGCCGCAAAACATCCGTCACAGCATCTGCGCACGACGATGGATCTCCCGAAGAAAAGCAAGTAGGCTGCCAAGGATAACATGCGAAGAAAGATCGCATGCCATCCCAATCTGCTGACCTGTATCGCCAAACCCGCCTGGTGCCTCTAGGGCTGGGATCGGGCGGAGAGTAGACTGATACAGATTTCACCAGACAGTGGTCGGAACTACCTAACGGTGATGATATTGCCACTGAATAGCGGTCTGGATCTGTTGTCAGCAAGGTCTAAGCAATTGGCCGTGTGCGAATCAACGTCCGGCACCCTTGTTGCTCCCTGGACCAGCTGGGTGAGATTTAACGCTAGCGCAAGCTTTTGCGTCTCTCGACCAGCATGGTCTGTGCACTGGTATGGGAAGAGCCACTCCTGATGGTGTGCATTAAAATCCCCCAGTAACACCAAGAACTTATGGCTCCAGTAGGCTTCGGTCTTACTGGGCCTCTACGCTTCAGCTGATATCTCTTTGAGACACACTAAGCGCCGTTGACAACTCAGGCTCGGCCCGGACGGTTACCGGATGGATACCGGGCGGCTAGAAGGGGAGCTACTCATTGCTCGTCAACCCCGACTTATCCCGGCTCGACAATCAGCTACCGTAGGCAGCCTACGGTAGCTGGAAATCGGCTGGAAGGCGGGGTCGCAGAAAGAGTCGACCGCCGCCCATTCCCCCTCAATGCGGACTATACCTGTTGTAGGGCACGGCGCCAGATGTCACCGCCGCCTATCGCCCCCATGAGGACACAGCGCGCGGTGACGGTGAGCCCAAGCGGGACACTGTACGTTTCTCTAAGGGTCTGCATAATGGTGAAACTAAAATCCATCTGTTTTCCTTCAGTTCCCGATTACAGTTTAGGACCACGCGGTAACTCTCTTGAGCCATCTTGTGGCCCTTGGTCCTACAGTAGGTCCATTCGTTCGGTCATTCTATGAGCTTCACCTCATTGAGATGCGCATAGAATACGACGCACCGCAGACCGAAGGCTGGCCCTTTAGAGACATCGAGCTACCAATTGCTCGCCGTCTGCGAGCCTGCGCAAATCGCCTCTAATTAAAAATTGTATGTACCTATGATGTTCCTTTTCTCTTAATGCTACGAGTAATTAACTAACGAAAAATAATCTAACCTTGTCAATATTTATAAAATCACAGAATTTTATGAAGTAAAATATACTCGTAATAACTACCCATTGGATAATTTAATTATTTATATGATTACTTTATATTAACAGACTCATTTTATTGGATAAAATATTTATTTTTAATTTATGAAATTGTAAAATTATTTAATAACTTATAATGAGAAATTCGCTTATATTTCTCTGCCAACCGGAAAATTTGCGTGTTTTACGTAGGTAAGTTTTGATTAAGGTAAAATATAATATTATAGGCACAACAAATTGGGCGAACCGAGTTCACAAATAATATGTAAGCTGTCCTTCGCCTACAATATTATTAGGTTGGTTTCCCTTAGTGGAAACTTGCGCAAAACGACAAGCAGATGTTGCAGGCGCTTTTTTAAATTTAATCAAATCTTTGTATGATAAAAAAGGACTACCTACAGCGTGAAATCTTTGCGTTTATTTCTTTTTTCTGATGTTAGAGAGCAGTGAGTGTTTATACTGGTTTTTGATGTAATTCTAAGTTTTTACACTTAGAATTACATCAAAAATGAGCATCCTTATTATTTGTTTAAATGCCATAAATCATTAGAGCAAGATTTCTTAGTTATTAAAAAAATTACACTCCCTCTCGCTCCACCCAGAGCGGCAGAAGGTAGTTGAAGATTTCTTATCACAAAATTTTTAACAGCTTTAAATCAAGACAGAAATTTCCTCCGCATCGCCGTCGACTGGAAGTATGCCCAAAAGGCTGGCGTTATTGCCATTGGACAGAGATTAAACATTGCCATACAACGTGGCACACTTCCAGTCGACAGCAATGCGAGGAATTTTCTCAGTCTTGACTAAAGTTGTACTATATAATAAACATTATTCTCATTTTCTTAAAGTCCGTATGTTATTTTTTGCCAGTTTAAATGTGAATGTGAAAATTGTTAAATATTATATTTTAACGTCTGATTGTTAATTATAATAGTCAAAGAGCTGGTTGCTACCTCAAGTGATTTCCAATTCACTAAGCCGAAACTTAGCCATCGTCTATTTAGTAGGAAAATAACAAAAATGAAAGTTTGCCATGATGAGGGAGAGTCCAAAAGATCCTATTTGATTTTTCAAATATGATTTAGGTACATATAAGGCTCAAGCCAGGTAGGCGTACGTTAGATATACATACTAACAAAATCAATCATATTTTATTAATTAGAAAATGAGCAATATCTGGTGTGCCAATATCGACTAGCCTTTAAAATCCCACTATCTACAGAAAATTTCTCTTACCGACTGAAAATATTAGGTTAGATTATAAACCAAAGTTTATAAATATCTTAAATAGGTACAGTAAACATCAGTGAGGTATTTATTGGTAATTGGTAAACCACGATTTAATTAATATACTCGATTGGATCTAATTAATTACTCACACAATACCAATTACATGAAGTCCCCCGGTTGATTAGTTATTACTTTCATATGCAAAAAGGAAATATAAATAAACCATCTTCGAGTAATCATGTAGACATAATTTTCAGAGAGGGAAAATATTTTATTTTTACTAATATTATTACGAAGAGGTTTTTTCCTTGTTTGTGTAAAACCATATAAACGTTTGTAAAATGTAATATAATTTTTTACTGGAAGAGGGTTTCTGATTCATCATCATCATTTCAGTCCGCTGCTGGCTATCCATCTGGCTGGTATCCTCCAAATGTCGCCACAGCGAGCGGTCATGTGTGTCTTGCATAGACAGACTGCCGGGCACTTTTTTGTGCTTATCATATGGAAGGTTTGCAATATTCTCCAAGGGTTAGCGATCGCAGTGTGAACTTTACAACATATAGAAAATGCTGCTGCCCATTCTCTGGCGAGTTCCTCAGTCGCAGTCGCCACTTACGACATCCACAACACGTGATAGCATGGTGTTATTCTTTAAGTTAAGACACCATACGGTACCAAAATTATTATAGTAAAGGTCAGTATAGCAGAGTGGCAAAGATCATCGTAAAAACTACACTGTTACTGCAGGATATTTTAACCTACTTCAAAAAAAGGAGGAGGTTTTGGATCCAGGCGTTTTTTAAGCTCCAGAATAATAACTAACTAAACATCGTGCATAAATACCCAGCTTTTTCTGTTGAATAACAATGTTATATTATATTATCTAGAAGGACAGTCCACTGAGATGTTGCAACAGCAAGGCTCGGGATGAAAGCCGGCTTAGTGGCATGAAGCGCCGCACAACAACCCTCGGCGTGTACGGCGTACCGGACTCGGGATAAAGGTTAAATGCCCCCGGGGCACACCGACTGTCGTGTGAACATAATCATGGGTCCGCACACATTTATTATTCAGTTAATTTTCCTAGTTTCTACCTTTTTATCATAAACCCACGATATGGTTGAATTTACGCCTAAATTTTCCTCCAGGGATAATTGATAGACATGTGTTCGTGAATTATTAAAAATGACGATTAAGCGGTAGAATTCCCTGAGCGGTAACAAGGTTTTGTTCAAGCTTGAAAAAATGTATTTTTTATTAAAATGTGATCAGGGGCTGGCTAATGATTGCGACCTTCAAATAATGTTTCCATCACCGCTACTTTTCCAGAGGGACCAGCGGGGTTGTGATTTCAGTTAAGACACAATTTATTTCAGATTCAGTATCGAAATCCAACACCGCATACCTTTGTACACTCACCAAATACTCTCCTAGGCCAAATCTCCTACCCTGTTCGTTGTGTACCGGCTCCGCGAGCGTGCTGGGCTTAACACGCCCACGGAAACCCGAGGCGGCCATTACCCAGATTGCGAGGAGCAGACCGAGTTCTACTCGGTGAAGAATTCTCGCACTGTGTCCCGGGGTAATGTAATATTACTCGATGATGCGCACTCCTGTTTAGCTTTGCCTCAGAAATAAATTGGGCTTACCGTTAATAATCAGATGTTAAAAGATTTTTTGTGTGTCTAGTAGCAGTAAAACTATCTTTTCTGTAACTAGAGAAAGCCAAGTATTATCACATTTGTTCCTTTGAATTTCTCTCTAGATATCCAAAGCTTCCCGATATTCCGTCTTAACTTTTAAAATAACAATCTCAACAATAATTGGGAGCTACACAATAGGATTCTCAGGTTTCATCAATCTGTCTTACGTTCCAGACAATGCATGCAATTTAATACTGCAAACTGAAACTCTGAAACTTCATCTTAGAGATAAAGTTGTAGCAATATTCAACAACACAAATGTAATGTATCGATTCCCGGAAAGTGGAAAACGTTTATTATTATTTTGTATTTTCTTCAACATTGGCTACCTACATATTTTAATACAAAACAGTAAAAAAATATCTGTTTTAAACAACCCCGTAGTCCGAACAGGCAACGGCCCTAGCGGACATCATCAATTTTGCTGACAGCTCTTTGAGGCACGCGGAGAACGCAACATGCCGTCGACCGGGGTTCGCTCTTTATTTGACGACAAGACTTGCCTTGCTCGCCGTCCGCACGCCCGCCTCGACGTTGGCAGGGAATCGCCCTACGAATTCCGACTCCCAACGCCTAGGGCATCTACTACAGCGGCTGAATGTTAGGATATCCTCTCTCTCATGTTTTCCATCACCTTTTTCGCTCGAATTACCACTTCGATGAAGGCGGTGTCCACGGCCTTGAAATACAAACGCAACTGAAGAAACACGGGTGGGTTTTAGTCGTAAGAGTCTGGCACTCCGTCTCGCTCTACCCAAAGCGGGAGAAGTCATTCGATCATTTCCTACCAAAAAAAGTGATGTTGTTGGAGACTTTCTTACGCTATTATTAGATTTTTTTTCCATGAGCTTTAGTTAGAGGCTGATTTAAACTAATCGTATGTTGTAATCTAGACCATGATTTACCCATATTTATAAATTCAGTTAGCTGCCGAGGCGTGATTGATTTCCATACATTTAGATTTATAATATTAGTAGGATTGTTAGCTCTGATAAACACAAACTGAATAGTCACGTTGATTTCGTATTGGTATTCACGTCAGGATCGACATCAATGTTAAATTCGTGTTCGCATTATCGGTCAATTTTGATTTGGAATTCAACGTAAATTATACTAAATTCCGCATTAGCTTATGCAGATTTTAACGTGATAAATAAATCACAATATCAACAACAATTTGTCAACAAGTCAAAAAGCTGACAGAGATTGTCAAAACGCATTATGCAGTTAATAAATACTACTCTATCTTTTCTATTTAGTCCGAAAACGTAGACTTTCGTCTTAAACGAAATAACTAACGCTGCTTAAAACAGATTCTAAATAATAATTTTATATCTTAAATGAGCCCAAGTCTCGAGCTTCGGTAGAAATGATTGCTGACAGAACCAATCAGCTTCGGTGGCTAGACATTTCAATACGAAAGCGTTTGTCCCAATGGTACTTAGATCCACGGTCTAATTTAGTATAACCTCAATTCAGGCATCTTTAGACAAACAAACCGCTTAGTTTCCCAAATCATTTCCTCGTAAAAAAGCAATAATGTTTAATTTATAACTGATAAACTAATTAGGGGTTTAACTGTAGCAGTGATTCTGTTACAATTCGTCCCTCAATAAATCTTGATTCCCGCTTTAGCCCGTCGTACCCCGGTAGGACTTTGCTTCCCCCGACTCCTTCGCTCCTCTTGTTCTTGTGTCATCTCCGATAAATCCTTTAAGAAAGCGTTTAAATCGTTCGCCATTTGCTCAGTTGCGGTGTTCGAGAGACTTGAAAGACATTTACCGTAGTTACTTCGACCCGCAACTTGTTCGGCACACTTTAATTGTGAGCAACTTCTTATTTTTCTCCAGTAAATAATGACGTTGTTTGTTTTGTGACTGTTTTGATGCGATAAGTCACTCCTAGTTTGTTTCTAATTATTTTAGTGAATTCGGTAAATAAAGTTTCCGAGTGTTATGAAGGGTGCTAACAATCCTATCAATACAATGTCTTATTAATTAGTCGAATAATTGTTAGAAAAGAGGCTTCCCTTCCATCCGGTCACGTCGTCCGAACTTCCGGCGGGCCATTAAATTAAGAGCAACTAAACTTCATTTATCTCGGCTTGTTACTTCCACGGACGATAAGGTTCAGAAACACGGCTGCAAACTTCCAAACTTACAGCTAACTTCGGCGAAAGTTATCGAATCACGCCGATCGTTCGAAAATTTGTTACTTACTCAATATTTTAAATAATCTTCTTTGCAACACTTCTTATCTCCAAAGTTTTCACTCCCTTTAACTCGATTTGATTATGTAGTGATAATAACTTACCTGCGTAGACTAAGTTGCTTAATTTTGTTAATTAATTCTTGTAAGTACATTTATTACGTTCGTAATTTTCTTACGAATGCTACTAATGAACTACGGTAGTACTAAAGCCGTTTGTTTCTGAAAACAACCGCTATATCAACAGTAATAAACAGTTTATTTTGACATTAAAAATAACGTTGAAGTAACCTATCTTAATTTAAAAATCTCACATGTACGTTTCTAGAATTCCACGACAATGATAATTCATGGAAACTCGTCCCTTGGGTCGGACGGATAAGTTTTTACATTTTCTTTTAGCACGAGTTCCAGACAGAACAGTAGTATGGCGTAATAACCGACCTTAATTTGTAGAACATATCGATTCACATAGGATATTTAAAGTGGAATAAACTTCTTACATTGAGGCAGTGGTGGTCGCGTGACGAGCCACGTTAGGAGCGCCCGGGCAGGCAGGCGCGGGCGGCCTGCCCGCACGGCAGCGCGCCAGCCGCCAGGCGCGATGCGATACGCAAATATTTATATCGCCCCCCACGGCACAAGTCATTGCCTGAAAGCGTTGTCTTGTACCAACCTCGTTGTAAAGAGAAAATATTGCCTGTCGATGCTATTCACAACTAAGTCACGGCACAAATAAGTCGCGTTGCATAACGCCCATTCAAAGGCATCGCCCCAAATTAAGATTAAGTGAGGTTTTACACAATATTGTGATTTATTGGAAATTTCTTTTTATGTTCGCACTTTTAAAGGACCCGTTTTCGTTTATTATTCAGGATCTGTAACATGAAACACGACAAATATTGACGTGAAATTTGTAAGTTTGAACATTCTCTTTAGATAAAATGCGACGATGGTATATTGCGGCTAGACGGTTTATTGTTTGCATTCATGTCGACGCTTAATGAGGCCTTGCTAATAAAACTTAGATATACTTATTTTCTTCTTTTGTACAAATGGAAAAGTCTTGTAAAACGATCGTGGTTTACTAGCGAATGATATTGTTTTTATTAGTTTGTTGGTTTTAAAAAGCAGTAACTGAATTAGAATATTTTTTACTGTTTTTGCGCAAAACATAAGGAGGTGATTGTAAAAAAATAGCGAAAAATTACTATTTTCGTAATATCGGTTATACTATAATGGCGTTCTAGAATATCATATTTTTAGACGATATCAAATGGCTTCGTAGAATTTAAATTTCTAATGAATAAATTCCTGTTTTGTTTCTATATCAAAGACATCTGCATAAAAGGTTTTCCTAGTAAGCACTATCAGCAAGTCTTACCTACAAATAGACGGAACAAGGTTTAAATAAATAAAATATAAAATAAGCAGTCAGTTCTTGACTACCTATACCATGGGTGGCGAACCTTTTTTGAAGAACTCGGTACTTAATATAAAATGAAAAATATTTTTTAATATAAAATCGTTTTTCGCAACATAATTTTATCGTGCGGTGTACTACTAATCAAGATCATTACAAAGCACAATGGGGCTATCTTTTTGTACTCTGTGGTTCCTATGGCCAACATCCGACTCCATCATCAGACCAGCTTCATGATACCGTAATAATGCATTTTCATTCATATTACATAGGTGGGTATATCCAGCTTAATCGGTGAGCGGTAAGTGTTTTAAAATCTACTTGCAAGATTTGCCATTAACATTGCAAATCAAATAAAAGCTTATAAGAGATTTGTAATTAAAAAATTAACTCTTAATGGATAGTTTTGATCCATAAGCGGGCTTAAGGCAACGAAGCATTCGCAACCAGTCATCCTTTGGATTACTTAATTTGCAACGCCGAATTTGTATATCATTATGTTCGCAGTTATTTGTTTATATCAAAGAGAAAGTTTGCTGTAATTACAGCTATTTTGAATTTCCTTAACGATAAACATCTTACACTGGTGTGGCCAAATTATTTTTCCACGTGCAACTACTGCCACCATCATCATCATCATCATCATCATCATCATCATTGTCATCTCTAATCTATGGGATACTGATGTACAGTTAGCAGTTGCAATGGAGTTGTCTTTTTTATAATTAGATGACCAAGATAGTACAGCTATGATAAATCTCTAATCTTTAATATTATGTTTTAAAGTAACTGTTAAAAGTGCAGACCTGTCTTTTAAGACAAGTTTTAAGTACCTTTTTAGTCATTTGAACGTTGTAAAACTTATTACGAGTTTATACTATAAAACAGTTTTTAAATTGTTTTTTTTTTTTTGGCGTTCGATCACTATCTCACCTGGTAAGCGATGATTTGGTCGATTATGGAGGACACTTGCTTAGAAGTAACCTATTCACTCTTAACGATCCGGAAGGCGGTAGAGGAAACACATACTTCGGCAGGAAATTCAACTCCTTAGCTGTCATCGTCATCGTCATCTCAGCCAAAAGATGTCTACAGCTGCATGTAATTCTACCCCAATGACCGGTCCTGCCCGAATCGCATCCATCAGTTTTCCGCGATTCTTACCAGGTCGTCAATCCACCTTGTTGGAGGCCTTCGAACGCCACGTATTCCGGTAGGTACATCCGTCTCCCTAGCTGTACGGATAATAAATATGTTCCCAAAAATTTTTGTGCGTAAGAGTAGAATTTCCACCATGTACGGATGGCGCAAAGTGTACGTTTATTGGTCCGATGATGGAGCGGGCTTGGCGGAATTTAGCTATGCAATTCCGATGTCCTCCTCCTTGCATCGTATTTTTCAATGCTGAGGGTCGTGCTCGTGACCTTTTTGCTTCATCATTTTCATGTTCCTCCATCTGTTCTTGTCTCTGGTGTAAGGACTTTGTATACCGTGGAATCAAGAGCGGTGCGGATCTGGTCGGACTAACATACTGGGCTGCGCCCGCGAGGCTGATGAGATGAATTTCGATGTACACTCTTCGAAATGTAAATGATAGAAAATCGCCAGGCTAGCAATTACAGCATTCAACTGATTGAGAGATACCGAGCGATCCAAAATCATTGTCACTGAAACTTTGTTATACAAGTGCAAACTAATGCAAATTAATAAATAAACACAATTTATACAAATTAA
The DNA here is from genome assembly GCA_910589285.2 of Mythimna ferrago. Classification (NCBI taxonomy): domain Eukaryota; kingdom Metazoa; phylum Arthropoda; class Insecta; order Lepidoptera; family Noctuidae; genus Mythimna; species Mythimna ferrago. The sequence goes on from OU342687.1 coordinate 14,710,074, forward strand.
TTATTTTGACATAACCTACTTTACACGTGCGGTATTCAAAACAATTTAAATTATAATAATAGCAAATTAATTTGAAGCTAAGCTAAACATAATTAACGTTATCAATATACTGAACTATTCAGTCATAGCGGCACAATATCCAATTTACATAATTTAACATAATTATTATTTTTTCTTTGAACTTTAGAGGACAAAAGAAAACAGGTGGTTAGGCACTGAACATAATTAAAAGACAAAAAAATGATGTCTAATTACTAAATTACAAGCAGGTATTGTTTTCACAACAGCTATTTTTCGTAGACTTTAGGTACGTACCTATTATTAAGTAAAACTGATTCAAACTTATGCATAATTAATGCAAACCGAGCGAAACGGTGAGTGAATGAAAACTATTTTTGAAAATCTAATGATTTCATGATAAGTTTCATAACTTTTAAATGAAATTCAGTATTCTGATTGTAAATTGAATATTCTATTAACACTTTGGATTTTTCCGTTGAAATTTTATTACGATGATACACGCTACTGTTAGCTTCGGCAGCGGCGTTTTGTGAGCGTTCGCTAAGCGTGTGCGCTGCGGTTTGCAGGTGACGGTTTTATCACGTCACTGGCTACTTTATACTATATAATAATATAGTATAAATATAATAAAAAACTAATTCATAGACTGTTTGTTAGACAATTGGAAACTCGACAACAGAACAAAGGTAAATATTTTGCAAATAAAACAAAAGGAGTCTAGAATAAAGATGAGCAATGAATAACTAATACATAGCCAAAAGTATGTGTGTATTTTTTACTCCTTCACGCTCAAACGGCTGAACGGATTTGGATGAAATTTGGCTCACGGGGTTGAACATGCCTAGGAACTTAGTAAAAAATTATCAGAAATAAACTTACTCCCAGGATAAAATCGAGATTCAATCGGGCAAATCAGCTGGCAGAAGCTAGTTAATATAATTATTGGAACCGCCCTGAAAATGTTAATTTCATTGTGCGATGAATGTAATTAAATATTAGCAAAGCGACGTGTTTGGAATAATATTTGACCAAGCATACCTTTAACAGGACTGGCCTGTTGGTCTAGTGGTTAATGGCCCTAAATGCTGTGCCAGAGGTCAAGGGTGTGATTTCCACCCACAATCGTCACGTCGTTAATAAATGATAACGATCATTCATTCGGTGTCTAGGTGCAATTTTTATAATATTTATGTATCTATAAATATATAAGTTGGTTTATCAGTTATATTCATAGCATAAGCTCTGCTTATGCTTTATAGGGCTAGATGACTTTGTGTAAATATTGTGGAAAAAATTTACTTGAAAACAAATATTTGCTACGAGTATAATATGGCATAGGTACCTTTGAGATCGGTTGCTTTAAAGGAGCGAAAGAATGAGGAAAATATCGTTAGACAACTTCTGAGTAAGAATGTTCCAAGGCTACAAAGGTCTTCCTCTATCCTGTAGAGGAAGACCAGAAAAATATGAATAGATTCTTCTTCTTTGCTCTCGCCCGTTTCCGTTGCGCAGGGTCGGCTTTCTTAATCTTTCGGCGCCATTCACTTCGCTGGGTCTTTGCTATTTAATATCACCGTGTAGGTACTAACATAAACGCAATGGATGCATTGTGTAAAAAACCGGTCAAGTGCGAGTCGTACTCGCGCACCGGGTTTCTGTACAACCTTAAGCTTATAGTCGCAAATAAAAAAATTAACAGTCAGATGCGGTTGGTGGATCCTAATTCTAATAAATTACCAATTTTAAGTATGCATTCTCTAATTTTCAATTTTAATCTTGATCTTTTGGTCGTGTTATACAAAACTTACCATTTATGTTTTGTTCCAAATTCCAGGTAATAAGGGTGTTTGTAGGTAGTCTTTGATTTATATAATCAAAGTAGGCAGTCTGTATTTCACGAGCGCGTTGCATCTGTGTCGTCAGGAACCACATTTTATTTACTCCACTTTCGTTTTGTTTCCATTTCTACTCCTTTTCAATTTTGTAATTCTAAACCTTAGCAATCTAAACCAACTTTTTTTTCTGAAAGCCTTAATTATTTTCGGTAATATTTGTATAAATTTGTCTTAGACCAAGATAGCAGCTAGTTGCCGAGCCGGTGCAGCGATGTCTGTCTTGATTTATGCGTCATCAAGTCAACCGTCGCATCGCGCGATGCACTATATTTTTTACACTATATTTTTTTGAAATATTGTGGGTATAGTGAGAAAATTGTTTTGTAACTACCATGGCATATTTTATATAATATTTAGTTGCGTACCTATTATAACAATATTATCACTCAAATACACTAGCATCAATATTTATTTATTTATTTTAAGTATAGGTTTATTTATTATTTATATATTTATATATACTTTATTGCACATCAAGATTATAAATTAACAAAAAAGGAAACCATATAATAAAAAACACACAATTGGCGGCAATTGGGTATCTATATAGGTTATATTTATTTGTTCAAGTATATTTTATTTACCACCATCCGTGTGTCACTGCGGGGTGCCAACTGAAAATCAGCGCTGGGTGTCTGACGCCCAGCAATTGCTGAGTTGGTGACCCTTTCGGTTCAGGCGCAGTCACTGCAACTGTATTGTATGTTTGTAATACTCTTTTTTTTATTACTCTTTTATGTTGTGGTATATTGTGTTGCTTGTGCCGAATAAATGCTATTCTATTCTATTCTATTCTAATTAGATTAATCATAGATTTGATACCAATAACTGCATCAGACTACTTAGAATGACTAGCTTTGGACTTTTTAGTCGTTTTTTGTGTTTGGGTCTTATGACACAATGTTTTCGTGAAGAATACTTTTTAAACGGAGTCCTCGAGCCCTCTTAAGAAGCCAGGTTTTGGTTCCCTTTAGTCATCAAAATATGTGCCATAAGATGCCATGAAGAATGTCCTATTCTCTAAATCGCATTGACTTAGAAGTTAGATTATTTCACTGCTTCCAATGGTAGCTGACTATCTATACTAATATTATAAAGAGATAAAGTTTGTCTTTTTTGTTTATAGGAGGTTATCTCTGGAAGTACTAGTCCGATTGGTAAAACTTTTTTCACCGATATACCAATATAGAAAGCTGCTTTATTTCTGAGTGACATAGGCTATATTTTATGTACGCTGGCGACGCCGTGGGCAAAAGCTAGTTTGATATAATTTTAGTTCTACTCTTTCTGAGAAAAAGGCTCTTGACAGACGAACACACTGTCAGCAAATTGATCCTATAAGAGCTCTGTTTTTGACGAAGTTTGGAACTCTAAAAAATATAACTAAAAAAGAAGTGATAATAGATGAGGGCAAATAGAGATCCGTGGAATAAGAAGATATACGGCGCCGACTCAAATGAAAATGGCGGCATGGTTGGCGCAGTGGTTGGGTCATTAGCTGATATGATGCGCGTCGCGGGTGCAATTCCCGTACTGAACAAATATTTATCTACACTGCACAAAAGTAAAGTTTGTTTTTATGTTTTTCTTTGGTTTATAGAAGGTCATCTGTGAAAGTACTCGTCCGATCGCTAAAACTTTTTCAACGATAGAAAACTGCTTTATTCCTGAGTGACATAAGCTATATTTTATGTACGCGGGTGAAGCCGCGGGCAAAAACCGATATGATGTTCTTATGTAGATATCTTGTATATATGTGAGTTTACATATTTGCGTTTTCAATGCTGTGGAGCTGGGCAGAGTATAGAGGAGCGGACCGTGAATTGGCCAATCACAGTACTCAAAATCTCTCCTCCGCATCAGTGGAAACAGTCAAATATTATATCTATATACAACATTAGTTTTAGTATTTACGAAACCCGAAACACGTGCCTAGTATTTTTATGTAAAGAATCTATGTACAAAATTTCATAACTGTATCATGAAAAATCAGAAAGTTATAAGCTTGTTAAGTTACCTAGTTGTCCGCACAAATACATAGTCAACGGGCCATCCGTGTGACAGAGTTGTTTTGCCCTCGGACCCAGCTGTGCGCTATCACCTAATGCCTGCTATGACTATGTGTTCAACTTGTGACCTTTTTTAAAATATTTTTGGGAAAATATAACATGGTGTAAAAATTATTGGATACGGTTCAGTTACTGATACTGAACAAAATATGTTCAGGTTTCACATAGGTACTAAAAGTGAATGTGATTTCTCTCTGTCACTCAAAAGTTTGCTGGAAGAAAACTCATCGTTGAATGAAGCTCGTCTACTTACATGAATTGTCCAATAATTATATTCTAGGTAATAAGTAAGTAAGTTATGGGCACAATAAAACATTAAGAATTAGGGTCTTGCACACTCAACATATTCGTTTTCACGCATCATATGATATCTAGATGTACGAGAAGGTGTCTGACATTGGAAAAACCTCAACCGAAAAATATCTAGGTACCTACTTGATGTCTACCCACACATTTCTAAAAGTAAAGAAAAAAGCTTTGTGCAATGAAATACAATAAACAATTTTTACTATTTTCTGCGTACAACAAAGAACCTATAAATAGATATCATGAAAAGGTCCTATTACGCATGCTCTTTCGTCACTACTCATTACTTTAAGATTTACGAAATTTTTGTATACGTAATAGCCTCTATACGATTCTAAAAAAGCAAAAATCACATTGGCCTAAAAATATCGGTCACGTAACACTATATCATGATTCATATCTTCGGATGTTTGATCCACTTCAAATTTTTCACACCTTGAGCATAGAATTTGAAAAATATAAACTGGTACGTGATGCCCTCTTGCTTCTAATCCGCAGTGTCCGTAAAACATATTCACACGTTTGATGTCTCAAAAGCTTCGTGCTATAAAGATCCTACTTTACTACAACAGTCCGTTGTATAATATAAACTTTAAAGGTTTAAGAAATACACCTACACTACCTGATCTACGTATCTCTAGTATCCACCTGGCTTTGGATCTCCTCAGAGAGACGAACGTGCTGATATGAATGCATGGATTGAAGTTTTAAAAAGTAAAAAGCGGGCAGACGTGATAAAATATTATTTCCTTTGTACGTTGCTACAATGGATTTTATGCATGGTTGTTCGTGACATTTGCTTTATAAAGCAACACCAAGGCAAAAAATGGGTTGTGAAGAAGAGAATTACAACAATATATTAATTTGCTTCTTTATTTGCTTGATGTAAAATCAATCTTATCTAAAATTACATCGACGTTCTGATTGTAATGTACATTTTGAATTAATTTTAACCAATCGATGGTCGTTTTTCTGTACACAAATGTATCTCTTGATGATTATTTTTCCCGGTCGTTCTGGCCATTGGCCGTTGCGTCACGGACTCTAATTCCGAATTCCGTGTAGGTCGTAGATATTTTCTGTGCGTGCTCTCGGACTGTACCGGTTACATTAATTTGTGCTGAATAAATGTGGCCAACATCCTAGAAAAATATTCCATTAAAAAACATGTGGTTCTGCTGTCTAATGTTACCATTTATACAACTTGGTATGTCCAATTAGCCAATGCGACTAGCTCTGGAATTGACTAAATAGAACGACAGAAGCTGTGAAGTCCACAATGAGTATTTGCTCAGTGTGCTATCAGTATTAATTTAACAACGGGACAAGTGAATTCCAACTGTAGCACTGAGAAACTAAATTAATCGAACGCGCTTATAATATTATACACTGTTGTTCTATCTTCGAGAGCCACATTGCAACAAGACCCACAGCTAAAATGATAGTAACCAATTCTACATTTATGTGGAGAAAATTATATAAAGCTACAAATACGAGCCTTTTTCACAGTTAACTTAAATCGAAAGTATATTTAAAAGTGACAATCGTCATGTATAAACACAATCTCTAACAAGGCTCGACAAATTGTGTACAGACTACGGGCGAATAGAGCCAATTGCCGTCCGATAAAAAAAAAAACAATAGCGAGAGCTTGCCTTTCTGTCATGCGGAACACAATGGTATTCTTCCTGAGCGATAAAACAGTCGCCCGCAGACATCGGCAAACGTGAATGACAGTTTACGATGTAAAAATACATACTACATTACAAAATTTAACGTCCGCAACATCGTATGTGCAAGTACCGACATAAAGCATTTAAAACTTTCTTTTAGAGTCTCTAAGGAGGGGTAATATTCTGACATAAATTCTCCCCGGGGGTTCACCCCACTCCTTGAACCCATAAAACGATAAAGATCATCTTTTGTAGCTTCTGAAGAGAACGGTTACGTACCTTCTTGTGTCTTAACAATTCGTTCATTTCGAAGAAATACATCGAGACAAATCCGGTCATTAATATGCGGAGTTTAAACTTTGTTTCGAGTTTGTTATCTGGGAATTGTCTAAAATGTACAGAGGTATTTGAAAAGACTCCGTCTCTCAAGTGAGATACCTTTTCTGATAGCAGGTGGCTGGAATTTTATAAAATATCTACGAAAGGAACAGGACAATAATTAGAATTCTTCGATGAATTTGTCAATCTGAAATATTTAAATGAGATATTATTTTCGCGTCAACCATAAAATGAATAAGGAAAATATTGGTGATGTCTCTTTGATTTATTTCCATTAGCATCACACAAATGTACCTACTTCCATGGAAACGTTCCATTATTCCGGTTTGCGTGGAGTTGGTAGAGTCTACTTTATATTCTGTAGGCCGGCTGGCTGTTGGGGCAAGTTTCAGGTTTTTCACGGAGCATGCGCCTAATAAGGCTCAATTGGGTTAATCATGATGTTATCAGCGTATAGTGCTCCTAATTCGGTTCCAAATCTTCTCACAGGGCTACAAAAAACTGCCGTTGTGATTCTCATATTAGTTGCTATTACATCTACACAACAAAGATTTTAAACTAAGATAAGACACTGGCCACAAAATGGAAAAGCTATAAAACTTGCCCATTTTATTACCGATCAAATATATCTATTGTTTTTATTTGCCTAATCTTTTACAAACCAAATACATTGTGAACCTTAAGTTTATTCTGTTAAAGTATATTTTAAACATCTTTCACTGTTCCTAATATATACAATTTGATTATATTATACGACAATAAAATTTCAGTGGCAAGAGAAAGGGGAGGACTACTAATATGTTACCCTTTATTACACCTTTAGTATATTGAATGCTCAGAATAGATACGGAGAAAAAACGTTCATTATCGGCTCTGGCGCGCAAATAAAACAAGATAGCACCCCAGGGCCCGCTCACTTGGATATTGCGACCCGCAAGCAAATTTGCTCTAGGCACAATAAATGCTTAGGACTGTACGTGCGAGAACACACTGCCGGCAACAATAACATTTATATATACATACTGATACATTAGTGCGGAGATAAAGCTCAGTGATATATGGACGACTATAAACATGTCGCCTTCATACCAACGACTACTTTGTTCAAATTGATCACTTTATCTGTCGGAGATATAACGGCTCAAAGCATAAGACTGGGGATTCAACGCTTCTCAATATCTAACTTAAATATAAAGCAAATATCTAATTGATCGTTATTTCAATCTAATAATATAAATTAAGTTTAATTAAATACTCTGTAAACAGATAATATAAGATTTTGACGAAATAATTACGATAACTTTGAGAGTAGATACATCAATAGAAATTATAATAAACTTGAGAATCTTGCGTTTGAAATTGGAATTTTAACAATATTACAGTCGTCGAAGAGTACCTACATTTTAAACATGCGATAGAATTTCAAAGTAGAATTTTGTAAACAATGTTGGTATGTATTTACTAATCTTGTTTTATTAAAATCGGTAAATACTGAATGACAAACCAAGATTTCCTTAGTGTCGCTACTGTATTAATGTAGCCGAGAACCCAGAAAAGTGATTGGTAGAAGAGGCTTATGCCCATTGCTCTGGATTTCAGCCATGGCTATTAGCTGATAACGATGAAAATAATAAGCCAAAAATTAAAAGACGAAAATGCGAGCAAAATTCTCAATTTGCCTCCCACATTTAAACTGAGCAGAGCCGTAATAGCAGAATTTTTTACAAGTAACCTACATTAAGTACAGCCAACATTTCAGTAGGTTGTATGTAAAAAAAAGGTCGGTTCATTAAAAATAAGTGGGCGAAGTCAGGTCAGACATCGATACTGGCTGAAAATAAATCTATTGTAAATATTTCTAGTAATTCGTACTAGCTACTACTAGCGGCTGTTACTGTTTATAATATAATGCTTGCTTAACTATAGTATACTGTTTATTTTAATTAGGCTTTACAGTTTTGCGAAACATTATTAAGCTTTTTTATAACAGTAAATCTTTCTGCGGAATCATTTCTATATATTCAGCTTACACATAATCAAATTTTTTCATGAACCATGATTTATCAATATTCAAATTATGAAGCAGATTTTGATTGTTTTAACGCGCAAATTTTAGGAACTTTCACCTTTAAAATATATATTTAGTGTTGGACAGCCTATTTATCGATGAAGGCTATGGCTATAAAACATCTAACTACGATCCACGAGTGCGAAGCTGTAACCATACACGCTGGTGAAACCGAGGATGACAGCTAGTTGTAAATATGTTCATCGAAAATGGTGATCTGACTGATTAACATTTAACAGAATGTATAACACGGAAGATGTAGATTATGTTTATTTTAATCAACCAAGAAATTTTCAGCACTATTTCACAATTATCAAGGTCCATAAAGCACAATCTATACACATAAAACAAAGTCGCTGCTAGTTACACAAGAACGATTGGACCGACTTTAATGATCTTTGCTTTATTAGATTCGTCTTTGGCCCGAATACCAGAATAATTATTAAAATATCGAAAAATTTACCTACATAAAAAGAAATTGAAAAATGTTCAATAAGTTCATCGAAAAATGAACGCCACGGTCAAATACATTGGCCTCAATCATTCAATCATTCGGTCAATAATTTTAGCTAAAAGGTAATCACTACATTCATTGATTGTTAGGCGGTAAAAGTTCGCCGGGTCAACTAGTACTCGTACATACATAAATGTAATAATAACAAATGAAAGTTCTGATTTTAAAACAAATTATTTTCAACCATTTCAAATGTGTCCTGGGTCACGTATTACACCAACAATTAAACATTTCATCCAGTTACTATTATATAATTAGTCGAAAACAAAAGCCAACAGTTTATATAATCAATTGAAACCGATACAGTTAATTAGCAGAACAATTAGATGCTCTACTCACAACAAACCGCTCAACTAACCATCAGTTCAAGCTCTTAATTTGCTATTGATGTTCAATTAGATCACACTATCACAGTTGCCCTTAGACAGTATAGGTACAGTTCTAGTATTCTTGGGGAGAGCCTATCTTATAAGGCCTTAGACAAGGGAAAATGAATATGCTTACGCGTTAGATAGTTACAACGTACCCAACATTAATTATATCTACGGGTATTGTTGAAACAGGAATTTAAAACAGCGTCCACTAAACGTTCTTACATTTATAGACAGCCTCTATACAATTGATTACTAAACCTTTTACACGCACATCGGATACGTCGCCATTACGTCATCGTCACGACGCCGAATAGTCTCTGATTGTCTGTGATTTACTGAGACATGTAAGTTGTGATGTGACTGACGTGTGTGACCATTACATGCGATATTACTTATATCTACCCTTTAACTTTTAAACCATAAGTTTAGAAAATATGAAAAAAATCTGAAAAGTAGAACTTTATAAGGACTTTCTAGGAAAATCATTTTGAACTTGATGGAAAGAACAGTTTTTGTACAAAAAGACAAAAAGGTTCTACAAAATAATTTCTGGACTAAGTTTGTAGTATAATCGTATATGCAAGCATTTTTTTAAACTCATAAGTGGGTACACTTATTGTGATGGACGGGAAACTACGGAACCCTACACTGAGCGTGGCCCGACACGCTCTTGGCCGGTTTTAATGATTATGAATATGAACATTATGCCAAAAGATGATTCTGACTAACAAAGAGTTTTGAATGTATGACACATGAGTGTATGCGAAACGATTATCTGCAAAATTAAGTTTATGCAATCCGTTGTTATGCAAAATAATATTATGACTTAAAAAGTTCTGCTATAAAAGATCGACCCTTTTTATCCTCTGAAAAAACTCATTCGCTTAAAAAAAAAACTTTAATCTCCTTTTGGTTCTCAATATACTCTACTAATGTATAAAAACCTGGCCCTGGTTTGCACAAAATTGTCTGAATTTCAGTTTCATTTCCCCACAGCAGAATGCCGTACGACATGACATTATGAAAATAGCTAAAATAAAAGAAAAGAAAGAAAGAAAAATGTTTATTTGCGGCAAACATGGCGCATACCTTAAAATATAAACCCGTCAAAATTCGAATTAGTGTAACATCGTTTACTGAAGATGAAATGTAAGCACTTAACTCACTAAATTTCTTCTTTGATTCTTGGAAGAAAGTAGATTGAATTATAAACCCACGTAGACTCAGGTGGAGGCATAATAAATTATAATTTATACAACATAATAATTGCCTTCCGAAAATTAAACACAAAACTGCCTTCTACAATTACCGCTGAATTAGTTAGTTTACAAAATGAATTATGTGAATTGATAACGGTAAAACAATAACAGAGTAAAGTAATAATAATTTTGTTGTTCCAGAAGTTCCACGTTTTGAAGATAGCCTAAACAACTTGACGGTGTCTTTGGGAAGAGAAGCTGTCTTCACTTGTGTTGTCAATGACCTCGGCTCATACAGGGTGAGTCAAAGATATAATATTCTTTTCAATATACTTGCTCAGAAAGTGACTCTTATTGCAATACACTTAGGTATACAAAGGCACTTATTACCAAACTGTGACATTTTGATTACCATTACGCACTAGTGCTATAAAGTAGTTAAAACCTTTTTGTTCAACCTCTTTGTTCGCAAAACAAATTTTGAATACGAAAAAATTTCACATAATTTATTGCGTTCAATGGTATATATATATATATACTTACTTATTTCATGCAATTTAGACCATTTTAACTTGTACAAACGATTGATTTAATAGAAAAAAAAAAAACATTTATTAAATAAATCGTACATTCAAACAAAAATGTATTTTTTTGTGGTCTATGGCCGCCATTTTAAGATGCGCGCGGTTTTTGGCTTGATTTATTCGAGAGAAATTCAGTGGCTGTATTAATTAAATAAAATTAAATACTACAAAATCATTAGAAAATGTTACATGCGTATTCCGTTGTCACTACGAAAGACATTATAGTAAAAAAAATTTCACGCAAAAAACATTAACGTAAGACTAGGTAGTATGATCAAAATACCTTAGCCTTTCCCTAGGGATAAATAAAAAAATTACCTATGCGCGCACATATGAAAACAGATTTTTACCGCCATGTCACAAAATTAAATACTAGTTTTACTGTTATTTTCTTCACAAAAGTATTGAAAAATGTCGTATGATACACTGAGTAATTAATGATTACCGTTCTCGGCTCTCTTAAGACCCTCGCCACGGCTCGAGTCTAAATACCGCCTCGACTGTAATCACTAACATTACACACTTACATCATAATGTAATATTATTACACATATGTACAGACACAAGTACTCAGACATCCATCATGGCTACCAATCTCAAAGGAGATTAGCCAAGTAAGCAGGGGATCGGCGTCGGGTCGACGATGAAGTTGCCTGGGACCTCGAACCTGGGACTCGTTCTCGACAGCCGGTGGAATTTCGCGGAGCATTTCCGACGTCTGGCTCCCAAACTGAACTGGACTGAGACTGCTCTCAAGCGGCTCCTGCCCAACCTTGAGGGTCCAGACGCCTCCTGCCGGAGGCTCTACGCGAGGATTGTTCGGTCCATGCCCCTTTACGGGGCGCAGGTGTGGGCGCAGTCGCTACAAAAGCGTCCGGCAGCCATGCTGAACGCATGCCAGAGGGTCATGGCAATACGGATGGTGCGGGAATAACGCATGATTTCCCGTGAAGCGGCGAGCCTTCTTGCTGGCCTACCACCGTGGGATATGTAGGCAACAGTCCTTGCACACAGAAAGAAAAGAAAAAGTGTTTATTAGCGGCAAACATGCACACATGCACGATTTGCGCGTGGAGATGCAACGCCGGTGCGAAAGTCCGCTACCGCAACAGGTCGCGGCATGGCGGACAAAGCTCCGGCGGGATCTCATGATGAAATGGCTTCAGCGACTATCGCAACCCAGTGCTGGACATGCCATAATTATGGCTGTGAGTCCCCTCTTTGAGGCGTGGCTAGAAAGACCTCACGGTGTCCTCACCTTCCGCATGACGCAGGTTCTCACCGGACATGGCAAGTTCGGGAGATTCCTGCACCGGATCCGTGCGGAAGTGACGCCCGGGTGTCGCCACTGTGCGGAACGCCCGGAGGACAGGGTGGAGCACACAGTAGAGGTGTGCCCCGCTTGGGCAGAGCATCGCCGAGCCCTCGTGTGGGCGATCGGCGGCGGCGATCTCTCGCGCAGGGCATGGTCGGGAGCGAGGAGGAGTGGCAGGCGGTCGCCACCTTCTGCGAAGCAGTAATGCTAGCAAATGAGGAGGCCGACCGCATCAGGCAACGGCGGCGCTCATAGTGCTCCAGCCACCGCCGGAATTCCGATCCCGATTTCCGGCCAACATAGGCACGGGCTTGCGGACGGCGAGCAATGAGTTACTTGCTGTCCGACCGTTCGGTAACTGTCCGGACCGAGCCCAAGTCGTCGACAGTGCACACTGTTCCCGCGTGCTTCAAGGAGCTGTCAGCAAAAGCAGGGGCCCAGCTGGTTCGAAGTCTACTGGGGCCAGGGTTATCCGAAAGGGAAACTCGTTCCCGGTACGAAAAGCTCGAAGGAACGGGGTGGGCTTTTAGTCAGTAAGAGTCTGACACTATCTCCCGCTCCGCTCAAGAGCGGGGGTTGTCATTGGACGATTTTTCCAACCAAATAAAAAAAATACGCAGGGGACATAGTCCATAAGTATGTGCACAAACACAGGCACACTCTCTTTCACTGCCATAGTCTAATGAGACGACAATCTGACACATCCGGAAAGTAATCAGACGCAGTAAAAAGGGTTTTCATGCTTTTCGAGGCACGAGGGTTTTTTTTTCGGTGGGTAAACATCATCCAGGTGACTTCCCCCACCCTTGGGCGGACCGGGAGATTGTGTCAGACTCTTGCTGACTAAAACACCCACCCCGTTCCTACGTTGCCTTTCATACCAGGGCCGAGCCTCCCTTTCGGAACTAGACCCTTGGCCCCAATTGGCTTCGACTCTACTGAGCCCGCTGACAACTCCTTGAGGCGCGCGGGAACAGTGCGCGCTATCGACAACTTGGGCTTCGTTTGGACGGCTACCGGACGGTCGGACAGCGAGCTACCCATTGCTCGCCGTCCGCAAGCCCGCGCCTACGGAGGCCGGAAATCGGGATCAGAATCCCGGTGGCGGTTGGGGCGTGACCGCCGTTGCCTGATACGGCCGGCCCTCTTCTATGCTAGCATTACTGCTTCGCAGAAGGAGACGACCGTCTCTCACTCTTCTTCGCTCCGGACTATGGCCTGTACCAAGGACCAGCGCGAGAGATCGCCGCTGCCGATCGCCCTCACAAGGACCCGATGCTCTTCCCAAGCGGGGCACACCTCCACTGTGTGCTCCACCGTGTCCTCCGGGCGTTCAACACAGTGGCGACAACCGGCCGTCATTTCTGCACGAATCCGGTGCAGGTACCTCCCGAACTTACCATGTCCAGTGAGAACCTGCGTCATGCGGAAGGTGAGGACGCCGTGAGGTCTTTCCAGTCACGCCTTAAAGACGTACCGCCATAATTGTGGCGTGCCCAGCACTGGGTTGCGATAGTCGCTGATGCCATTTCGCCATGATATCCCGCCGGAACTCTGTGCGCTATGCCTCGACCTGTCGCGGCAGCGGGCTTTCGCCCCAGCGTTACATCTCCACGAGCAATTCGTGCATATGTGCAAGGACTGTTGCCTTCAGTACCCATAGCCAAGTTGCTAATCTGCAATAGTTATCGCTTGTAGAAAGCTTCAAATGTACGGGAATGACGTCGCCTCAACGCTCAGTCACGTGGTCAGAACAAAAGAATTGGCTGCAAGGTCAACTCGAAGCGTTCGACGCAAGCGAAACGTTTGTAACTTGGCTAGGGGGGCAGATCCTATGGTGGCAGGCCAGCAAGGAGGCTCGCCGCTTCGCGGGAAATCGTGCAGTTTCCCTGCACCATCCGAATTGCCATGACCCTCTGGCATGCTTTCAGCTTGGCCTTCAGTTGCTGTCGCAGCGACGGCGTCCACACTAGCGCTCCATAAAGGGCCAAAAACCGAACGATCCCTGCATAGAGCTTCCGGCAGGAGGCGTCTAGACTTCCCAGGTTGAGCAAGAGCCACTTGAGAGCAGCCCCAGTCCTGTTTAGTTTGGGGGCCAGAAGTCGGAAGTGCTCCACAAAATTCCACCTGCTGTCGAGAATGAGACCCAAGTACTTCATCGTCGATCTGACACCGATATGAACTCCTCCTACCTTTAATTAGGAACCCGGTGGTGGCGCGTTCGGAGGGCCGTGAAAACACATAGCCTCGGACTTGTGCGTGCCACCTCGAATCCCAACTGCTGAATCCTATCAACTACTATCGCAACCCCGCGTGTTGTTGGATCGACTGCCGCCTGGTATGACTCTCCCTGCGTTAGGAGGCACGAGGGGTCGCACCATCAACTTCCAAGCCCCAGTGTGCTGCAGGGGCCCAGCCGGGTCGAAGCCTTCTGGGGCCAGAGTTATCCGAAAGGGAAACTCGAGCCCTGGTATGAAGGCTTGAAGGAACAGGGTGGGTTTTTTAGTCAGTAAAAGTCTGACACTATCTCCCGCTCCGCCCAAGAGCGGGGGTTGTCATTGGATGATTTTCCCCACCATAAAAAGAGCCCCAGCGTGCTGCTGAAGAAATTCTTAATAGAAAAGCTTAATAATACTTTTTTCCGGCCTGGAATGCGACCACGCGAGCAACGAGGTAGTTACCACCACCATTCACGTCATTAAAACATCACCATACCATCACATCAGTAACTCATAAACATCTTTCTGCTCTCGTTCGATATTACTTGGGGTTGGCGCTACATGTTTTTTCTTCCATTCTTCCCTACCTCCTTTTTCTTTAAGTTATTACCCACATAATCTGTTCTTTTTAGGGTTCCGTACCTTAAAGGAAAAAAACGGAACCCTTATAGTATCACTTTGTAGTCCGTCCGTCTGACCCTTTATCTCGAGAACGCGTGTGAGGTATCGATTTGAAATTAAAACTATATTATTAGATCTGCGGTCCCTTCAAGCTGTGAAAAAATCAAACTTCTAAGTTAACGAATAAAAAAGATACAGCCGTTTACGTCGCAAAAAAACGTATATTTTGAAACTCTCAAAAATCGAAATTCATAGGGTACTTCCCGTTGACCCAGAATCCTGAAATTTGGCTCACAGCAAGGTCTTATAGCACAGGTATATGAATAAATCAGAAACCAGTAAATTTGTTGTTACGTCGCAAAAAAAAATTGCTATTAGGAAAAATCCTCGAGACTCCATTCGGGAATTATAGTTTGCACGGACGGAACCCTCAGTGCGCGAGTCCGACTCGCACTTGCCCAGTTTTTTTTTTTTAGTATTCGTTTCTTCTTCATCAGGGACGAAACCCAACAGAGTCAACATCTTTCTACCCTTGTCCAGTATTATCAAACCCCAAATATTCCGTCTTCCATTAAGTTCTATCACCCGTCACACCAGAAAAAGAAAAGCGAGTTAGTTATAGAACTAACTCCCTTTTCTTTCATTTCAAGTTCTTCTAGTCCTCACAAAAACAATTCGTAATTCCCAAAATGGTTATACATACCTATATATGTATATATATAATGGTCCTTCTATTCTAGCTTGAACATACAAAAAGATACAACAAGTAAAACTGTTGGCACACTTTATTATTTAGTAAAATTAAAACAAAACAAAAGTAAAACCGACAAAGCCATTCTGATAAATCAATCGCACTCCTGCGCTGTCACGCACTGTTGCTTGAAAAACTTCCTTTTGATTAAAAAGATCTAAAGCAATGCAAAAGACATTCAAATAATATTTAAAATTTTGATAAAAAAAGGAAGTCCGCTTTTAAGATTTTTTCAAAGGAAACCCAATCCAACAGACCTTGACTGTTGTTAGACGGCTGTAAATTTAATAAAGTTCCTAAAAAATAAATAGTCCATCTGAAAATTTTAGACTGTAAAAGGAAAGTGAAAATAATAGTTAAAAAATGTAATCTTATAGCAAATCGGAAAACTTTTTTGCTATTAGATAAATTAGTATTACGTGACCCATAATTAATAAGTTTTCAGTAAAGTCAGAAATATATAAATTATATTAATTCAAACAGGATCTTTCAAAGTATCATATTTATAATTTACATAAAGCCTTATTTTATTACCTTTACTTCCAAAATGATTAATATAATTTTCATTTTCGAGACGTGTGACATATTTTAATGTGAGCGAATATTGCCGCCACGTCCTAAAATTATGACAATGTTTAAAAAATAATTTACGTTGTGAAAATTAATATTTGTTTCCGCTTCAATCAACGAGTACCTACACATGTCCACCACACACTTTAACGACACACAGATCATCACAAACGCAAAGGTTTGTGAGTGTGTTTGTATGTTTGTTATGCCAGGCCATACACGGTCAAACCTGTCGTCCAATCGGTATGACGCTACATGTTTAATCAAACCGATTTGACCGTGTGTGGGAGTGAATCGGTATGACAACATGTTGGTCATACCGATCCACAACCACATACGTTCAAATCTGTTTGATCTAATCGGTAGCGTCATACCGATTGGACGACAGGTTTGACCGTGTATGGCCGGCATTACTTCTTCACGCTCAAACAGCTTTCGACTTGATACAGGGGTAGACCATGTATTAGAATAGCACACTTTTTATCCTGGTAGTATGTTATTTAACATATGAGAGTTTTATCTAAAATTAACTAACTGAAGGTGTTTCTTAGAAACAAAAATGCATGCCTAAACATTTGGCGACCATTACATTATCAATTTGCAAAGCGCTATGAAAATTCGCGTGCTTTTGTGCAGTGCTATAATATAGTGCAAATGTATGTGATTCAAATCTCTGTGGTTCTTTTCACTAAAGACCGTCTCAGATACTAATTTGTATGGTTCTCTTATATTTTGACTATTATATGTGTATTAAATATACGTACTTTAAAAGAGATTTTGACCTTTAAGTTTTTTCCGATGTTTCTTCTCAGCGTAGTCAGCTAGGAAATACCGGCCTCTTTTATAACCAATTACAAAAATAAATATCATTATGATATATGAGCTCTGCTACGCTTGCTCATCTCGTACACTATATTGCTCTGATTTTGAACCGACTTCGAAAATGAGGAGGTTCTATGTTCGGCTATATTTTATTTTTATGTACGTTCACCGATATGTCAGTCAATTGTGGACCGATTTTGAAAATTATTTTTTTGATTGATTGGTTATGCTTTCAAGTTGGTCCCATAGAAATATTGTTATGATCTGATCATGAACTTCTTCGAAGATATGGAACAGAACTCCTCATAGGATAACAGTAGAATTCTCGTAACAAGTATAATTGCTATGTTTATACGTGTAGACGATGACTGACTGAAAGAAAAGAGGGGGGGATGTATCGAACTGATCTCGTGATCTCGTGATGAAGCGGGAAGGTAAATTAATGTAATGTAACCGTATTTAGGATTATCAGAATCGTTAACCGTATTTAGGATTATCAGAATCGTTATGAGATGCACTTTGGCTATAAGGTATTTAAGTTTGGCTGGGGGGTACTTTTTAGTGGTGGTACCATAACTAAAAAGTGAAAAACAATTTTTTTTTTACAAAAAAAAATTAAACCGACTTGACGACGATGGAAGTCGGTGTTAAATAACGAAGAGACAAAACTATCTATTATAGAAACACCGACTTCCGAAATTAAAGTTATTTTGTACTTTTCAGTGTTTTTGACATTGAAGTCGGTATAATTTTTTTTGTAAAAAGGTTTTTTTTTAATATTGTAATAGTCGCCTGAGATACAGCTAAATATATTTTACACATAGTGACTATCTCTATAATCTATCTGAATTCGAGTTCCCGTTAGGTTAGACTTCGGGATTCTGAGTATCCGTTAATAAAACTCGACTTTGTGTTTCAGTATGTATTACAAAACAAAAACTTATGATTAAAATTCCGTTCATTAATAGGTGGCGTGGCTACGCGTGGACACGCAGACGATCCTGACGATAGCCACACACGTGATCACCAAGAACCACCGCATCGCCGTGAACCACAGCGACCGGCGGGTGTGGTTCCTCCACATACACGACGTCAGGCAGTCGGACCGCGGCTGGTACATGTGCCAGCTCAACACTGACCCCATGAAGAGCCAGACGGCCTATTTAGATGTAGTAGGTAAGTCGATTTTTATGCACACGGTAGTTGCTCATGGTCATAGCAAATAATATCACTAAGCTAACATACAGTCAGATCAAGTCATAATTGCAAGACGTAATGATGCATAGCTAAATTAACTAAAACTTAATTTTTCAACAAAGGTTAGAACCTTTTTTTAGTAAAATCTATGTTTAATTCTATACTACACAATAAATATTTTGTGGAACTTTAATTTTACACTCAAAAACAATAATATTTGTTAAACTAAACACTGTGTAGGTACATACTTACTACAGATAAAGAATAAATAACTATTGTTTATTTATAAAACTTGTTACAAAGTAGAGCACATTTACAATAAAGTAATTTAAATATCAAAAAGAAAACAGTTCTTTATTTGCCTGAACTAAGGTGAACCTGTGCTGGAGGTTAAGAAGAGTTTAGAAACAAAATAATAAACAACCATTCATCGTGACTATATTAATAACTTAAACTAAATGAAAAAATGTTTTATGCATGTTTTATTTACTTACAAAAAATAAATCTTCTGTATTTCCATAAGATTTCTTATTTGGAAAATGTTTCAAAATAATCTTTTCACAGCCATAATAATTTAATTTATATTTGTTTATTTTTCATTTAATCTTAGGATAATTAAAAGTTATAACAAATCGATAAAAATATTATATGAGCCATTTATTTAGCCAATTATAGGTTCTCACGGGTAGAAACAGAGGAAGTAGCAGGAAACCTAGGATCACTAAGAAGCACGATAAAAACTTAGTTTTCAATATAATCTATTTTAGCAATATGGACCTGAAAATATTTAAAAGTCATTTATAAGGGGCATAATAATATGAAGAATAAATGAGAGCTGTGATTTGACTTCAAATGCGATGATATTCAAGTCCAGAGGAAACCTAGATATCAATTCGTCTTCCTGATTGTACTTACAAAATATTGTAGTAGGTAACTAAATATAAATAAATATAAAAGTTCATGGCAGGATGTTTTCAAGTGAGGTTGAGTAGCAGTTTAATTATTCGTAAATTAATTCCTAAGTGGTCAGTTTGGTATGTCGTGTCTATAAAACTGGACAATACGCGGAATCGTTGAAACGGGTACGACGTTAGTAAAATGGAGCTGAGAATATTGTCGTAATAATGATTAACTCATCAAAGCTTGCCGTAAAGCCAGACTTGATATACTTGCTGCCAAATGCTGCAAAAACATAATGATATGTGACATCTAATTCTCACTCCAATTCCAATAGAAAACAAAGGGACTGTATATCATATCAAAAGCTTCCTAATACTTTATAAACTTGTCATACTGGCTAAATGCAAAAACCGTATGAAGATAAAAAGGAAAAAAAAAATGTCGCCTAAGTTTGTTTCGATTTTGTGTGTGTACTTACAACTAGAGCTAAAAATAGAGCAACGACGAAGGTAATTTTATTTGATGTTAATTTGTTAGTTTACATAGCCAGGCAAGCGTGTAGTATAACCAATTTGTGTACAAAGTCGTACGACTGCTTGTTCATAATTAATTCATATCGGTTAAGGTTAATAATAAATAAAGTTTACACAACGTCTGCTTCCCAATTCAAATGTTTCTTAACTTGTGTTTTTTAGACCTTTTCTCTGTAAACTATTTACTTCTTTTTTTTATTATGGATAGACTCGCATTTGACTACTATCTCACCTGATGGAATGCGATGATGTGGTCGACGATGGAGCACGCTTCCCTAGAAGCAACCTATTCACTCTTGACTTAAAGATATTTCAGTGCAGAAAACCTTCTTGTATGATGTGTATTTCATACGAATCTAGTCTTTCGAATCCTCTTTAAAAATACAGAGATTCAAGACAGAGAACCAACACAAAGTTTTATTAAAGTTTCCAAAACGTTCGTAATACTAGATTCTATTTGATAAAATATTCACGTAGATATGAAAAACTGCTACGGATTTGCGCAGTTCCACCGGACATTCTGGACTACCCGACGAGTTCGGACCAGGTGGCCAGAGAGGGAGCCAACGTGACGCTGCGGTGTGCTGCTCACGGAGTGCCCACGCCCACGGTCGTGTGGAGGAAGGAGGCTGGAGACTTGTTGCCCACCACCAACTTCAGTGATACACATAGTAAGATGTTTTAATTGCTTTCACTTATTTTCTAAGCTAGGTTACTCGGTATAACTTGCCGCCATGTAACAAGGAAATAAATCGCCAAGAAAATTGGTTGGGTTACCAATTCTCTATCGACTACGACTGCTATTTTTCCTTCTGTTGTTCTATTGTTTTTCCTTTGTAATCAGAAGAGCAATTTCTGTATTTTTTTATGAAATAGTCTCATTCGCATTTTGATCAATGTCTGACAAAAAATCTCAATTTCAATTTTTCATTTTTGCCACTTGTGGATGAGACACTACAATTTTGCCAATCACGAAAGCGTACTCATACTAGAAGAGACCCCGCGAACTGCAGACTTTCGATCAGCCGAGAGTTTGGTTGATTGCTTAATCAGTTCATACTTACTTCATACATACATACACATACAGCTGTATGGAGGTGCGCACATAAAGCGATTCAGAATCAGCCGACAAAAAAGTTTAGCTTCATACTAATTAAGCAACCAACCAAACTATCCACCGATCGAAATCTGCAGTTTGCTGGGAGACCCTCAAATGCTGGAAAACATTTAAAGAGTATTAACAATAATTAAAAAATATTAAAGTTGTTAAAAATAGTAGAATTTATTCGCAGACACTACAGAATATAAACTCGTAAGAATGAAACAGAAAGAAAAAAATACCAATTCGACAACTTATTGTTATTAATTTTAATGAATTTACATAGTTTAAATATAAAACGAGTAAACTCAAAAGAAATAAAGCATTGACAGAAATTGAATCTCTACTTTAAATACATTTGACAAGATCTTAATATTAAGTAGATACATTAATTGTCGACGAGATTGCGAATTGCATTGAAAGTTTTTTAAGTACGAGAATTGACCTTCAAATTGCCAAAAAGCACCGGTTTTAAGTAGATAGCTTACTCGTATTTTAGAACCAAGCGAACAAAAAGTTTACTGGAACTAAAAAGTGAAATCTCACTATGAGTTGTGGGCTTAACGGTAAAGTTTACAGCTAATAAAGACTTCCAAATCAGATTCTTGTAAAATAAGGACATTGACTAGTTTCTTTCTGACTAACCTAGGAAGTATATTGTGCTCAGAATAATTGTGTAATAGTTATCATATGAATAAATAGCTTTTGTCCTCGGTTTAGCTTGCCATACCAGCTCTTAGGGATTGAATTTTAAAATATAGTTTATTATTCCTTGTATTCATCATAAAAGGAACTTCTGTTCAAATTTCAGCATGCTAGTTCCAAAGGTTTAGACTAGGCGTTGATATGTCATTTAGGACTTTTGTTTTTATTTCTAAAGATTTTAATTCTAGATTTTACAGCAAAAATTGACAAGAAAATTATCAACCAAAATGTAAACAACACTAGTGCAATACATTTTGTCAGCAAAATTAAAAGAGATTTAACTCAGCCGCGTAAAAACAAAAAGTTGATCATGATGCACGAATGAACAATATGATGAAATCACTAAATATTCACATACGCAGCGAAAAACGTTTTACTTTTTTTGTAGTCGCATAAAATCACTTTTGAATTGGCTGACAAAATATATCGTACAAGCATCGCAGTTACTTTATTGACATTTCTTTGTTTATATAAATAATCTGATAGTCCAAGCAAATAAAGGTTATTTATCTAAGTGTACATAATGTAAATAAAGGCCAGTCGTCCCGCGCCTCTTACCGGCTTTGAAATTTTCCGCCAGAAATGTTGCTGATCAGTACTCACCTCCCTGGGGTTAGACTTTTTCCCAGTAAACACTTTGAGTTGCAACCTCGCAAACTATAGATAAATAATGGTTGCTTGGAAAAACTTTTACATAGCTTATATGTAAGAACAAACGGTGAGGGACGGTGTCGATATCGATAAATTCGATTCTATTATTTTTGGATGTAGATTGTAGTTCTTAAAACGTGTTTAGTATTAAAAAACTTTGTAACCAAATGTATAAACAGTACAATCAAATAAACCTACAAAAACAAATGACTTCACTCCGTTCCTTTAACTTAGTAATTTTCTACATAATCCAAACCATTATTTATCTCCTTTGTTTTGTTTGAATTAATTGTTCTTTCTAGTTGATTAATCTTTCTAATTTATTTAGATTCGTCAGTGAATGGCGCAGTGCTACAGCTGGCCAAAGTGTCAAGATTACACATGGGTGCATACTTGTGTATAGCCAGTAACGGAGTGCCACCTTCAGTCAGTAAACGGGTCATGCTCGTCGTGCATTGTAAGTTCTTCTTATTCTTGTCTTAAGTCAATACCTAAGAATTATAACGGTTTACCTGGTTATGTCAATATTACAGAGCTCGTATCAGCTCTATAAGATCTTAAAATTTAGGCCTCAAGTTTCAACTTCGAAAAACACTTACCTAACGCTACTAAGTACGCTCTTTATGAGCTTTTTGTCATTTTCTTTATAGATTTATCATTTTCATTCATTTAATCATTAAAAGATTAACTTATGTATAACACAGCATATTTATTAAATGTCCAAATTAGGTTCAGTTGCAACTTAAAAAATCTCCTGTTAATAGAAAATTCGTTGCCATAAATAATTGATAAGTTGAGGCCGCTGCCGGTCCATATCGCCAACGGGCAGCTTTTGTCTACCGCACTTTAAGCTAACTTCAATCGCTTTATAAAATGCCTTTGAGATTGTAAAACTTGATATTACGACCGTAACCAAAATCTACATCATTTTACAGAGTACATCCGACTTTAAAGGGATTCAATGCTAAATGTAGATAAATCTTTAAGCTATATACACACTTGCGGTTGTCTCGCAAAGAGCGGAAACGTGTGTCGCCAGCATTAGAGCTGAATCCTTAACCGCAACTAAGCTAATTTGAACTAAATTACGTCAACCGACTTACGCGAGCCCCTTACATTAACTAACTCGTTCTGCTCGGATGCGGCAAGACTCAAGAGTCTCCATTTGATGAGTTTAAGGAATTGTACCTTTTGTGTTACAGTTCCGCCGATAATGACTATACAAAACCAATTAGTGGGAGCAAAAGAAGGCGATACTGTACATTTGGACTGCCATTCAGAAGCTTTTCCTAGATCTATTAATTATTGGACGATAAATGATCAAATCATATCACAGTGTGAGTATCATACATAATCCGAGCTCGGCGCGAAGCTATTAATAACGATTATTAAACTATCCTAAACTATCCTCATTTGCACTTTGTAGCGGACAAGAGGTTCGAGATCAACGCCATAGAGAGAGGCTACGAAGTGGATATGAGGCTGAAGATTAAGAAAGTTGGTAGAAACACTTTTGGCACATACAGTTGCATATCAAAGAATTCCCTCGGAGACACGGACGGGACAATAAAATTGTATTGTAAGTACCAAAGTATAAAGTTCTGTTTTTGTTGTTACGATGAGAAATACTTGGAAAAGCGTTTAGAGGCGAAAGTTAATGGTCATGTCGAGTAACTTGATATTTTAGAAAATGAGATTTAGCCTCGGGGGATTTCGGGAGTGTTTCTAAGCGAGTGTTTTGTTTCAGCGTTGTCCGGCAAGTTCGAGGAGATGCAGTACAACGAGGTGGGCGACTCGGACGAGAGCCCCGACGTCAGCGAGCTGGAGGCGCTCAAGCGCAGCGCCGGCCTCCGCTCGCGCCCCGCGACGCTCTCGACGACATTCTTCGTAGTTATTTACGTTGTATTATAAAGCTACTTTGTATATAAAATATATTGTTACAATAATATTTTATTCGTCGTTTCATTTACCGTGCACTGAAACAATAATCGATTTCTCATTTAGTTAATCAAATAATTGGTTTCAAATTGTTTGCCAAACTATTTAAACATGCATTCATCAAGCAGAGTATTTATTTATATAAGCATATTATAATAAAATCTGATAAAATTAAAGCATGAAAGAAATATGAAATGTTAAAGAATAGTAAAGCATGTTTAGGAATTGTTTGAGCGTAGCCGTCACTAGCGTCATATATCATGCACGAGGTGTCCTGGAAGTTCTATATTTCATGTTTGTCGTCGGTCCGAGCCCGGGGAGGGCCGCGACACCTGCGCTCCGGGGCGCCGCCGCGCCGGCCGGGCGTCGAGGCGGCGTCGGCCCCTCTCTACGAGCGTCGACATCTCACTACTACAACACTTTCGGGACACTTCGCGACAAGAATGTAAATTTGTCACCCGAGACGTCCAAAGGTGTCACGCCACGACTGTTATCTGACGAACGAAGAATTTTCTCGAGCTCGAAATTATACCTTTACAACGCCACAAATAGGTATCATTAGAATTCATTTCGCATACACGATACTTATCGCTGTTGTGTGTGGTGTACCATTTTGTTTATGTAACTACGTGGATTCATGTACCGCGGTTGCGTTATGATCAATATCGTGGATATTAAAGCGTTATTTATTAAACTACCAGTTCTTTTAGTCTCAAATTTATCTTGGTTTAAGAACTGGGCAACTTTGGGTGTTTCAAGTCGAACATAAAATAAGTAGCTACTAAAATATTCCGAAGTTAGCGAATTCCTGGGTAAGGGATTTTAATGATAGCTCTCGTAACCGTAATTTTTTATTTCATCTTCCCTTTTCGGATGGTCATTAACCTTATAAGGGTCGTTCTGGTGAAGTGCTGTACAACCAATATGAATTGTTAACGACTGAAAGAGGTCTACGTGCCTACTGCCTATTACCAGTGCCGGCGATCAGCCAAGCTTAGCAAGAGTAGAAAAAGTTATGGGCCCCGCGCATTGAAGTTGAACATACAGAAAGAAAGAAAAATATTGGTTTGGCGACCTTTACCAAGATCACACAACATAAATTAAATAAAAGGTGGCAATCAATAAAAAAATGACATTGTTTTTTTTCGGCTGCTTCAAACAAGATAATCTGAATAACGGAAACTGCCTGGACCCATCGCTACATAGGAGCCCCTGAAAAATAAGTTAGGGGAATTTTAATTCGTTATTCGTTATAAAGATTTATGGTGCCACTTGGTAGAATTTGTTACAGGGGCCTGTAGCAGGCCTAATACGGCACTGTCTCCGTTCATACATATCTAACAAGGAACTGAATTTACGTCACCTAATGGACCAACTCAAATTAAAATGTCATTTTGTTATTATGATTCGTTGAGTTGTGACATAACATAAGTTTATTTCGTTTAAAGTTCAAACAGGTGTTTTGTCAGAATTATTTATTTGTAAGTGTTAATAAATGATAAATTTATTAAACCATTATTACAAAAGTTGCCTCAAATAAAATAGTTTTTTACCACTAAAGTTCATGAAACAAAAGGTAACTAAACTATAAATAATTATAAAAATAAAATTTAAAATTAATCTTAATTAAATCTAAAATTCGTTAGTTACTAAAACTTTGTAAAATATAAAATAGGCAGTTTATTTTATCAGAAAGAATAATTGAATGTTATATTTAATAGAAAGTGCCTTCAAAAATGTCCAGCACATACTTAATAGGTTTCAATAATTTTTATGTCACCTTCGCTATTTCTTGTGGGGCTCATTAAAACGATACATGCACGCGATCTGCTACATTTTAAAAACATTTTGGCTGGAATTCTGTTACTGGTTACAAGTAGTTTTGTTGGCAGTGTTTAATGAGCTAACGAGTGTAAAGTTTTTTTGTGTCTTTGAAATCGTCAAAAGCTTATTTCCTCTCAGAAAAAGTGAGTCGGGGTGATGATATCCCACTGAGTCGGGATAATACCCCAGTGAGTCGGGGTCATGATGATCCAATGAGTCGGAATGATGCTGCTGGCTCCAGTATGTAGGAGTAGTGCTGCTGGCTCCAGTGCGTTGGAGCGGTGCTGTGCGATGCAGTGGTTTGACTGCTGCTGACGTCAACCAGGCGAGCTTCTTCGTGGCTCTTCATTTGACTCGCCGAAAGCGCTATGTGCTTAGCCAAGGTCGCTGATGAGGCTGAGGGTGATGACCAGGTATGTTTGCTGGTGGTCAGGATACTCTTTAAAGCCTTGGGTGCTGGCTGTATGGCTCACTGTTGGAAATTTTGGGAAAGTAATACACGGTTTTAGTTCAGCAAGATAGTTCAAAAAGTTACCGCGGCACTGGACTGCTAAGGGCAACTGAAAGAGCACAGTGGCTTTCAGTCAGTAACTCTCTGTCGTGTGTGACTCTCTGTCACTTTAGAGCGGGAGGAGACATTTAATATTTTCCAAACGAAAAGCAAGTTTATTAATAGTGTTTATTGAGCTGATGAGTGTAAAGTCTTCTTCAGTGTTTGAAATCGTCAAAACCTTTTCTTCATTCAGAAACAGCATTTAGAACGACCTTGAATAATGTTAGTATTCCATAAGAAACAGTAGTCCATAAAAGACACTCCTATCTTCAAATATACTTTGGAGTACAAAATACAAAACTTAGCTGACGTAGTTTAACCACATCCAGTTTTGTACTACTCTACTGCCTATCCCTAACGAAGTTCTAGATTGCTATTACTTTTTATTAAATAAAAACATCTGTTATATTTCAACCTGCAACATAAAAATATCAAAGTAATATACGAAATGCTTGCACGACAAACTTGATTTATACAAACCAATATAGCATATCGAGTTCTAACATCTGGAATAAATATTTGTCGGTACATTACGTAATTTGGAATAGATTGAGATTACTTTCTAACTTCACTCTTTTTGGCTTCCTAGATTAAGGAAAATTGTTTATGTATTGCAGAGTTCGTTTAATCGACTAGCTTTTTCTTGTCAGAACGTCAGTCAGTCAGAAAAGTGACGTTAATTGCATATTCCAACGCGTAGATCTGTATGTAGAAGAACGTGCAAAAAACTCCACTCACCTCTTTTAAATCATGTTATGAGTTTAAAAAAATCCTGGTTACATGTTGTAACGTTTAGATACGCTATGGATAGTGTAAATAAATAAGATGTGTCCTTGAGAGGTAATTTATTTAAGGGAACTTTAGTGGCTCGTAGGTAGGAAGTAGATGAATGGCAGCATGCAGGCAGGTATTAGAAGACTGGCAGCTCGTAGGTAGGCAACAGAAGACTGGCAGCTCGTAGATAGGTAGCAGCAGACAGGCAGACCAACCCACGCGGACCTTGAGGGTGGTCCGCAGGGTCATAAACGGTGTAGCTTGGTGGTGTGTATTCTTGCCAAGTAGAGAAGTGAGGACCCCAGAGGCCCGGAGCACATTCAACGTCCTGTTTCTTCGGCAGCAAGGAGCAGGAGCAGGTTCCTCAACTGGCGGCAGACCCACCATCAACAAATATGGACGAGTAGGATTATCAATCAACCCGCAAAGTACACTATATAAGAAAACACTGTACTCTAATCTACCAATCAACACGCTTCTTTTCTTTTCTAGCTCCCCTCCACATGATAGTTCTGACAATCTGGCTCGGTGTTCCTTCTTTTTCAATTTTAAAAATGAAGCTTGATGTAAGAACCAGCCAGTATTATTGTCTCACAAAAGAAATATTATTAAAATTATATTTATGAACATGAATGTAAGAATAATAACAATTAATACTTAACTAAAAACATATGATTAATTTATATTAATTCATCATGTTAACTTATGAATACAATATTCGCTACCATACTCTTTGTTTACCATAGCTAACATTCAGTTGAAAAGAACTTAAATATTGACAACGTCATCTCATACAGAAAGTAAACGACATGAAATACAAAAATTTACAAGAATTAAATAATATAAGCTATCAGAAGACATAATTACAATAAAAAGGATGTGAACAACGATAAGAAATTATTAAGAAATAATTAATAATGTGAGTATAAAATAATAACATTACAATGTTTCTTGTCGCTACTATTGTTAGCACAATGTATGTATTATTATTACATAATATATAAAATACAAAAAAAAGTAAGAAATTGAAATATTGCGGTCTCAACTGACGGCGCCCGTTTATGAGCATAGAACCTCATAGATCACTCCTTTTTTTTCTTAATTTTGTGTAAATCTAAAAATATTCTAAAACAAATTGAAAGTTGGAAGGACTTGCTTTCATTACCACGATTTTTCAAGTCTATTTTACAATTATCTATCTATTATGTATATGTATATATATGTAAAAGGAGAAACTGACTCACTGACACATGAACGCACAGCCGACTCTACTGGGACTACGAGCGTGAAATTTTACACAAGCTTTCCTTTTATGCCATAGGCGAGCACTAAGAAAGAATTCTCCAAAATTCAGCTCCTAAGGGGATGAAATATCAAGAAACCAACTTTCACGCAGGTGAAGTCGCAGGCAGAAAGAAGCTAGTCCAATTATATTCATCAACAATCTCTACCCGGCTGTTAAGATAAAAATAAACGATAATGCCTTTTTGCTCACCTTCCCCTTCTGGCAGTTTCCATTACTACTAAATCAACTACGAGCAATTCCGAGAATTAATTAGCGCTCACATTATACAGCAATAACATTGCGCTCAAAGATTAGTCGCTAAGCTTCGTTCTGTTACAGTCTACCCGCTGAAATAGTGGCGCGCTTTCAAAACCACCCGAGGTAGAGTCACCCGTGCACGTCCGTGCGTGTACCGATGAACACATAGCTATAAACATATCTACGGACGGATATCTACCTATCTACAACCGCAAGAAATATTGCATCCCATTTCCATACGACTCGTTTTGTAGGCTTCTGTCCTGTAGGTAATTTTAAATGGTTCCACGGCACGGTTAGCGCAGTGGTTGAGCAATTGGCTGCTACGCTGCTTGTCGCGAGTTCGATTCTTGCATGGAACACATGTTATAGTAGAGGATACGGTTAAGAACGACCTTCACCGGTTTGTTTAATGGATGAAACGTATTTTATGATAAATTTAGTATATTAAATAATATAACGCAGGTGGGTTGCCTGAGAAATTCCTGGCCAAACATTTTTTTTTTTTTTTTGTAAAATGCGCCGGTGTGTTTAACGAATAAATTTAATACTAACCGAAAGAGTGAAGCCTTTAGAACATAAAAATGTTGGGTTGCCTATTTGTTTCGTGGCATAACTATGGGTTGCCAGGTATAAACAGGTATGTATAAACAGGTGTGCTTATTTTGATATACAACAAATTCTATATCAAAATAACGCTGTTTCATTACGAATACGGTGTTAAGTGTTGTCTGCAAAAAAAATCTGGTATGAATAACGGTTGTGCATTTTTCTAAATAAAAAGTAAATTTTCAATTTTAAATTAATAATAGTCTGGCCAGGAATTTCTTAGGCAACCCACCCGCGTTATATTATTTAATACTCTAAATTTATCATAAAATACGTTTCATCCATTAAACAGACCGGTGAAGGTCGTTCTTAATCGGATCTTAGACTATTAGTATAGCATACAGTATTTTGTCTGGATCTGAGTATCTTGAGTTTAGGTACGAGTATATTATTGTAAACGCATCTACGATACAGGAGTAATTCTAAAGGCAACCTTTCTTATTTTAGTCAAATCGATACTGTAATATTTGATTAATCTACAATATTATAAACTAACCAGTTGTTCTGCAACTCGACAAAATTATTACTTTTTACTGTTATTCTCAAAGTGAAAACAAGTTGATTATATCCATAAGCACGTCAATAACACCTCCTGAAAGATTTCCAATTTACTAAAAGCCACCGTGCATTTTTTCAAAGAGAAAATAATGAATTGAATATTTATATTATTTTAAATTCCTGGATGTCGTTTGGACGCGCCGTCAGTATTTTATCAAATAGACTGTACACCGGAGTCGGAGGAGCGTGGCCACCCTACTCACAAAGACTAGTCGCACATAAAGAAAACCTTTATTTGAATTCGTTTAAGGTTTTCCATCACGTCGTCACCAGTTCCAAATTGGAGCTCAGGTAACACAACTCCGATGGCGATTGTCACGGCTCCGAAGGGTCCGGATGCATTCAGGAGGGCACAAATGGAGCTATTCACTTTGAATCAGATACAGGATTACGCCGTTCGTGATCTGAAACCTTCACTAGACACCACTATTAAATAGAGCAATAAAAGTTTAATATACCTTTGATTAGGACTACGTATGCGTTGACCATTCGAAATGGGATACGCGATCCGATTATTGTGTAGTAACTGCTGCCAGCGGTTGAACCCATGTGATAGTAGAAAATTATTCTAGGCTACAGACTCCCGTGATAAAAGTATCTAACAAACATCCATACATACACACTTTCTTTTTTATATTTAATATTAGTAGGATGTAAGTTGAAGCTGGCGCAGTCGAAGCGTCGCTTATTAATAATAGCAGCAGCATGAGTTGATCTTTAAGAATAAGCAACGCCAGCCGAGGTTCATGCATCAGATGTCCATACTTCAGAAAGCACGTTAATCTTGACTGTCATTTATGTATAAATCATTGACCGTCGTAACAGCAATAAGGAGTCCATCTCTTACAATCAGTATAATAAAGGGTTTTTTTTTGAAGTCATCAAATGACTTCTCTCAGTCAAAGGTGGAGCGAGGAGGCGTGTAAGACTTTTACTGACTAAAATCCACCTGTGTCCTTCAGTTGCCTTTTATATTCTCTCCATCCAAACAACGGCCTCACTTGGCCCCTACGGTTTTGCTGATATTTCTTTGAGTCGCTCGTGAAACATTACGCGCCGACGACAAGTCGAGGTCAAGTAGATGACGAGCTACCCATTGCTCGACGTCCACAAGCCTGCACCTGACCGAACACCTGTTCGGTCAGGTGCAGGCTGCTTCACGTTAAATATTGATATTCATCCATGTAAGACTAGGAAGTTAATGAGCGGTACATCAACTGCCTAGCCTTATTGTAATTTAAACAGATTATTAACATCAAAATTACTTACCTCCAACAGATTTTAGTCGGACTAAGTTAAAAGTTGAGTGCTCCAAGGAACTAAGTTGTTTAACCTACGAACTTTTAGCGTCCCTGAACTACTGCCTAATAACTTTAAGAAACTTACCCAGTAAGATATTTTATACTAAGTCCAATAAGGGTTGAGAGCGTGTTGCCGTCCACCGCGTGCTATTGCAATCTCGCTCGACAGAAAAGAATAGAACCGTAAGAAAGTGCGATTTGGTGCTGATAGATGTAGCTCAACCCTAAGAACGGGTGCGGAGGAACTCACTATAACTAGCCCGGAGTTCACCATCAGCACAGGAAAGGTAAACAAAAAGAAAGGTAACACATTTTACGGCGCGGTGCCGTGCCTTAAAAGGTCATCCCAGAATCTTTTTTCGGTGCAACGCCTATTAGGACTTATCTCTGGGAATCCCAAAGGCAGTTAGTGCCACAGTAGTCAAGCCAGTACGAACACTGTGCTATCGGCTTTTTTGACATTATCTGGAGGGCCAACAACAGTGGTCAGTAGTTTTTAGCCGCGTATGAACCAGCCGACAGGCCAACCTTTCAAACATAACTCCAGTTAACAATCTCATGTAACCCAGTGTTGACACGACAAAAGAAGAAGTTTAACAACGTTTCAATTACTATAATCACTTCAAAACCCCTTCTAACATCAATGTTGATTAAATGAGATTACCAAATCAACCGTAGAGAAATAATAAAACCTCTACTCGCTGTTAAGATTACATCACACGCCGACACGATATTTTTGTAACTCGTTAACAACACGATTTCAATTTCATACAACCACAAGCAGTGTGAAAATGAAGGCAACACGTCGGTAAATTTCACTAAATCGTTACAATTTGTGGGCGAAATGAACTCCTGAACACTTTACGGAATTATATTGGACACGCACTCGCGACGGCGACGGAACGCTTGAAAAATGAAAATGTTTATAGTTTTTTAGTTATGAGGAAATTAAAATTTGGGTATCAATTAGTACGTAAGTCCATCAAGCTATTATTAGGTTAAGGGATTTGTTTTTAAACTATTGCCAGTCATGGCCAGTGGTCAAGAAATAGTACTGCCGTGATAAAAGAAGAACAGGCAAAAAAAACCCAGACCCGACAGAAAAGTAACATACCTCAGTTTTTTTGTTATTATTTATATAATCATATTATATAGTTTTTATATTCGAAATCAATGGCTAACACCAAAATATTGCCTTATGTTTTTGTTCAGGCTTTACACTAAAAAAGTACAAAATGCCTACGTATCTACACAATTCGTAAATATATGTAACTAAATGACGTAGAAAAGTAAGTAGTTATGGGATGTATTAAAAAAAATAATAATAATGTAATAAAAATACGAATACCTGTTATCGTAACGGTGATTAATGAACTTTTTAGTTCTCTAATCACCGATATAAGCTCGAACTGGCGTCAACGAATTAGTGGAATAATCCGATCTGAATCATCGAATATGACGATTTTAATTAATCCTAAGTTGAGGGCGAATCCAGAAGGGCATGCTCTGACCCCAGTACCACAGGCAAAAAGGAACGGGGTGGAATTTTTTAGTCAGGAAGAGTCTGACACGCCCTCTCGCTCCACCCAAGGGCGAGAGATGTCATAAGATGATTTTAAACCACCTTAAAAAAAAAAATCCTAAGTTGAATGTTGTACTCGGAGTTCAAAAATTATATAATACAGCTGTATCTCCAGGTCTCCTGGATACATCCCATAACTATTTATCGTCATTTAGTTACATACATTACGAATTGTGTACATAAGTAGGCATTTTGTATTTTTTTAGTGTAAACCCTGAACAAAAACATAAGGCAATATTTTGGTGTTAGCCATTGATTTCAAATATAAAAACTATATAATATGATTATATAAATAATAACAAAAAAACTGAGATATGTCACTTTTCTGTCGGGTCTGGGTTTTTTTTATATGGGACGTGACCGTTTTTCTTTCATGATCAAGGTCATGCATGGTACCTATGTGTAATGTTTCTTACAAATTGGTTCAGACGTTTAGGCGTGAATGGTAAACAAATATAAAAACGTTCAAGTTCATAATAAACCTAAGTAAGATAAAATTGAGCTGGTCACTAACTGGACACTAACAAGATGCTATTTAGCTGTCAAGTGCAATTAAACTGCCTAGCTTTTTCCTAATTATGTTGGAACTGGCTTCCAGTTTAACTGGAGCAGCTGAAAATTAGGATTTTACATAGATCTGATCCAGACCAGACCTCTTGGTAAGACTGTGATCAGATTATGCCAAAATGATGATAAATGATAGATATCTATTTTGCAAGTAAATTTTAAAAAAGCACTTTTACACGTTAATTCAAATTAGATAAAGCCGGTGTTTCGGAGCTGACCCTGAGAAGAAACACAAAGACAAACTCAGATGTCAAAATCCCAACTTCAACTCTTCATTAATGGTATTTGTGGAAGAGACACCACATGTCAAAATCTCGTTCTACAAATTCTTACAGTAAACATGTAATGGTCAAATCATATGAGAATTACGCAGATTATTGTCTCACACAAACTTGAGCGGACTCGTCCAGTCAATGCAAGCATTTGTCAGTGCTAGTGTAACTCAACTCAAGACCACTAAGGAGCTCAGCGACTTGAGGAATAATACAAAAGACCTTTTATACTTATCACTAGCAAAACATCCTGACAAATCCAGAACATTTATTTATTTATTTAAACTTCATGTACAGTAGTGGTACATAGGCGGAAAGAACATGTATATCAGAAACCGGCAAAACACTCAAACCAAGCCTGGTGATGAATACCATTCCTTCACTTCGAGCAGAGGCCTTTCTTTAATTCTTTTTCCACGGAATGAAGTAAACAATGCAACTGGTCTAACAATGTTGAGGCAATTAGCTTAGAGCTACACGCTTTTCCACTCACACTTCATTTAGTGATCTGTAAAACCAGTTAACTGTGTCAAATTTGTGTGTGATGGTGTGTGTGTGTGTACTGAATTGTCGGCATGCAACGAACATTCTCGAAACCGATAGTTCCGTCTCATCCGCCACACTCACCACTACTGCGTATGCACGCGATACTATCTTAACTGTTATTTTCCGACATTATTCGTATTCAAAAAAGCAATAAGCACTGATAATTATCGTTTTTTTTAGTACTCACATTAAAAAACACCTATAATATGCTAAGTTTAAAACAGAAATAAAATAAAACACCTTTTTAGATTCGAAAGTTTACCTAGGGACAGTCGAAATACTGTAAAATTAATTAATAGTAACTGTTCCTAGTTAAAATGATGTGAAACTTACATTAGCAGCAAAATAGCATACTGACTTCAATCGAAACTGAAAACTGTATTTGGTCTAGATGAGGAGATATTCTTGTGATTGCATTGCATTGGATTGGCAATCCCTTTTCCAACTGCAACGACAAATCCATGTGCCGAACGAAATATTATCCCTACAATCATTCGTTGAATTTTTTCATAGAATATGCACTTTTCGTCTTTCATGTTAACTGGCAAGTATGTAAATTAGTTATAGAACATTATCAAGGTTTCAAAAAGCATTTGAATGAAACTTTAAACTTCAAAAAGCAACATGGAATATGTTAGTTAATTCTTGGAAAATCTTTTTAGTTAATCTCTGAAATTATTTAATTTTTGGGGTTCCGTACCACAGCCGACAAAACAGAAACCTCCTTTAATCACTTTGTTGTCCGTCTGTCAAGACCCTTTTTCTCAAGAATGCCTGGAGTTATTAAACCTAAATTATTATAAGACATTAAATTTAGGTCGGCTACCCTTTTGGAGCAGTGAAAAAAAAACTTTTAAGTCAACACAATTCAAAGATAAAGCCTTTTGTGGTACAGTTTTGACGCTCGTAAAAGATACAAAATCTATTGGGGACTTCCGGTTGACCGAGAATTATATTAGCACGATGCAATGCCATGTTAAAAAAAAACGTAAAGTAGCTACTTCATAAAATAATTCCTTTTTTTACAATCACAAATTGAGTTTGGACGGAAACCTTTTTTAATGAATAATTAAGTTTCTCATTTTATATTAATGCCTCCATTGCCTACATATATTAAACTTTTCCTAGTAATATATTGTTCGTTTTAAAATAACACAAACGAGGGTTATAAACCTATTCTTTGTATCAAATATGTAGAGCCGAACGTTTATCTTCATCAGCACCACATCCCAAGAATCTACATCGCTAGACCAAAGTGAGCTGACGGCGAGCAATGGGTAGCTCGCCGTCAGACCGTCCGGTAACCGTCCGGACCGAGCCCAAGTCGTCGACGGCGTGTGGTGTTCCACGCGCGCCTCAAGCAGATGTCAGCAAAACAGTAGGGGCCCAGCAGGGTTGAAGCTTACTGGGGCCCTGGAACGAAGACAAAGAAGAAACAGGAGTGGGTTTTAGTCAGTAAAAGTCTGACACTCCCTCTCGCTTCTCCCAAGAGCGGGAGAATTCATTGAATGATTTTCCACCTAAAAAAAAGACTAAAGTGAGCTCACTCATCAACGCTCTCATGTTTATGCCCCACAGCGGCAAAACTTCCACAAAAGCCACATTACACCGCCTTTATTCTAATCTAAGATGTCATAATTAACATCTTCCCGGAAGGAGTTTAACAAACTAAATTCGATACCTTTATGAGTTTAATTCCTTTAGACGCTTATCGGGGCTGAGAACAAAGAGCCATAATGGATTACCTATAGCTTATTTCTGAACATACTCTAGAGACTAATAATAACATAAAAAACCTTTGTACTTATGTTTCTTAATGTATTTTCTTTTTTTGATATTTTTGTGTGTACATAAATAGTTAAATAAATAAAATAAAACTGGCCAAGTGCAAGTTGGACTCGCACACGAAGGGTTCCGTACCGTCCTTTGGAAAATTCGGCAAAAAATCTCGTTTGTCGTAAGTTGCCTCTTATTTTGTTTTTAGTATTTTTTGTTACAGCGGCAAGCGAAATACATAATTTGTGAAAATTTCAACTGTCTAGCTATCCCGGTTCTTGAGATACAGCCTGGTGATAGAAGACTTAATAATAGGTCCCGTTTTTACCCTTTGGGTATGGAAGCCTAAAAATGATAATGGCTAACCTGAAATATAACCATCAGTTGTTTTG
This sequence comes from Mythimna ferrago, assembly GCA_910589285.2. Classification (NCBI taxonomy): domain Eukaryota; kingdom Metazoa; phylum Arthropoda; class Insecta; order Lepidoptera; family Noctuidae; genus Mythimna; species Mythimna ferrago. The sequence continues at coordinate 14,746,734 of OU342687.1, forward strand.
TATGAATAGTATGCATTCAAACATGACGACGAGCAACGGGTAGCTTTTCGTCCGGCCGTCCGGTATCCATGCGGACCGGGCCCGAGTCGTCGACGATGGCGCGTAGTATTCCAAGCGCGTCTTAAAGAAATGTCAGTAAAACCGTACAGGCTGAAGCCTACTGAGGCCATGGGACCGAAAGGGATTCCCGAGAACTTGGAAAGCAAGGCAAAGAACGAACATAAGTGTGGTTGTAGTCAGCAAAAATCTAGAGCAGAAGAACTAATTTAATGATTTTCTACCTTAAAAAACGGCTGTTTAACATCAGCTAAGCTACCGGAGTCGACTAAAATCTATTTGCAAAGGTGATGTCCCGTTTGCAAAGTTCGTATTAGCATCGATCAAGCACCGTCATTCACCTCCCTATTTTGTAGTGGGATGTTATGATATAACCCATCCCGCTCTGGACAGTGAGAGGTAGTTGTAAACTTTTACTGACAATTGTCCGTGTATTTTGGAGCAAGCCGTGAGGCACACAGCTATATTTTTTGCTTCTTTTTATTTTTGATTCGTGTAACCTAAATATTGTTTTTGTGTCTTGTGCTGTATCAAGTTGATTATTTTTCTTTCTATCTTCAGTTGTCCATAGCGTTTCAGGGTCGAGGTGGCTCTCTCAAACTCTTTTAATGTCATCAACCTAACCTAACATTATCATTGTAATTTTTGAACTTATCATTAACTCACAGTATAAGCATAGCATGTCTTTTAATGTTGGCGCTGCTGAGACTCAGACTTCCTCTCTAGGAATCAGTGTGGGTTGGTGAATGTTACATGTCTTCGAATTTTTGGTTCTAAGAAATGGTGGTTACCTCAAGATATTGTTTTCTTTTACTGTTTTGAGTGCAGTGGTGATGAACCTGGCTAGGTTTGAACCAGGCGCAAATCATTAGGTCCTTTACTCGTAGTGTGTATTTTATCATATTGTCAAAAATCAATAAACGGTAAAGTAAACAGCGTTAAGCGCTATAAGTAGCGGCAACTTTCTGTTTACTTTTAAATTGTTAAGGCTCTGTTAATCCTTTTACATTTTTGGTACAACGCAACACAATATTGGCTTAGGGTATTGGTTGTTTACAGCTCAATATAATCAAATTGTGATGGTAAATAGGTAAGAATTTGTTATACCTATAAATATAGGTATAAGAAATTCTTGTGGTGCGGGGCCACGGACGGGAAGTCAGCGGGCGCTGGGCTCTAAGGCCCCACATCTCGTAAGCGCGTGACAGTATCGCTATTAACGCGCGTTAGTCGCATTAGCAAGCGCTATAGAAAACATGTCAACGTGCTACAGCATTGCAACTGTTTCGATACGAATGCGCTTCAGCATGGCTAACATTTTGACTATTGGACATTTTGGGTATTTGGACATTTTGACACCGTTGGACATTTGGACATTTTGCCCCTGAACGTACAAAAAGTCATCGCAGACGTGTGACCTTATAGACCAGGGTCGATAATTTTTAAAACCAAAAAAAATAATAGTAGGTTGAAACCCATTAGAAAAGGAGGAGAATATTATAAAAATGAAAGGAAAAATAATTTACGGGCGATCTGAGGTCGGGAAGGGGATGGGGGTGAGTTTTTAAGGGTAAAAAACGGTTTTTCTCGATTTCCGGCAAAACTAAAAGTCCTATGGAAAAAAGTCAAATGGCAAAGTTGTAGGTAATAAAAAGATCTAAAACTTTTGTATTCACACTTTTTTCACATAACCTCAAAATTTATGTTAAAAATTCAAAAAACCAAGTTTTTGGTTTTTTATTTTTATCTTTTTAAAAAATAAAAAAAATTTCACGAAATTTGGTGAAAACTTACCTTTTTATGTCCCAAATACGCTGTAATTTATTTGATTAGAAATATTTATTTTTTCACCTTATTTTGAATTAATATCGAAAAAGCACCCTAATTTTCAATCGAAAAATCACCCGTCAAAATATCAGCTTTTTTCAAAAAGTTGGTATATTTTCTGTTCGTTGAAATCTCTACTTTCCGATGGTGAAAAAAAATATATATGTTACCATAGTAAATTTTCTCAGAAAATGCAAAAAATCGAAAAAATCTCGAATTCGAAAAATTTTTTCAATTATTATATACAATTTTTAGCTATTTATTAAAATTTACACTTTAATTACTCGAAAAACGTAAGATTACATGTTACAGTGATAAAAAAAAAATTGCAAATCAAAATATACTACTATAATTAACAAACAAATAAGTTAATAAAATTAATATTCAATAAGACATCTACAATATTTGGAGAAAGTAGTCGAATCTTCTTTAAATTATATGCGTAGATGCCTATTTATAACTATTTTTAGATAACTTATATACCTGAGTGACCTACGAAAAATTTTAGCCCATCAAAAGGTATTTCATAGAGAAGTGGGGAAGGGGCTAGGCGGGTCTGGGTCTTACTACGTACATACCTACTATTTCTTAGCAGCTGTAACAACCGTTAGCCTAGCCAGTACCTATTCGAAATACAGTACAGTATACAACATCGTTTATAAAAATACACGTGCACCGCCCAGCGCCCGCTGACTTCGCGTCGCAGCCTTACACCCGTAACACATGTTTACTTTTAGCTTAGGTGCCAGAGGTCGATTGTGTTATGTAGGTATAAGTAATGCAATTTAAAAAAAAACGATGTTAATGAACGACGCATTATGTTAAGTCTAATATGTGTAATAATTGTGGAAATAAATGAATTATTCTTTATTTATTACGTGGAACTGGCCTCGAATGCACACTAATCAAGCAGTGCCCGTGCGTCTGCATAAGTGTAGTATTATATGTATTATATGATTGTTACAAAATAAATTAATTATTTTATATTAAAATGTATTAGTCGCCGCTGTTCAGGCGTTTGTTCGCGAACAAATACATAAATGTCTCATACATATATATAATACTACACTGCTCTAGCACCGCCCGATGTGCCCGCTGGCTTCGGACCGGCGCCGCTGACATCGTCGCCACCGCCGCCGCACCGCAACCGGTGACTTTGCCTCTGTGGCCTGACACTTTCAGAAAAACAGAGAGTCCAGCACTAACGGCCCTGACTTTTGAACTATACCTACGTCATTGTTTCGGCACAAAACGATGAAGGAAAACTTTGTGAACAAACCGGTATATCCTAGAACCAAAATTTGAAGAGATGTGACATCTAGCAAGCCGTAAAGGATGTGGTGCAGATGCGGCCCATTTCTTCTTCTAAGTAGACGGCCAATTTCCAGCTCCCTACAGAAACTGGCTTTTTTTCCAAGAAATATTACAAAACTTCTTGCATAAGTAGGCATTCTGGAATACCCAGTAGGGTATTCATGAATACCTTTTTTTCTGACACACTGTTTTCTACCACTAACTTGTTTCTAAGGTTTTATAGGTGATGTTAAAACTTTACACCTAAGACTCTTTTTAGCTTTGGTGATGTTATAAGTAGGTATACATAGTAGACCGCTGAGGTGGGCTAAGTGTTTTTAGGTTCTTTCATCTGTATCTTACTGGCTGTCCAAACTCTGAATTCGTGACCGATTGATGATAATAACTAGCGAAATGTGGATAAAGTATCTGCTAGGTACACTATACGAGATGTTATTGTTATGTTAAAAAATATCAACATAAGTAACTCTGAAAACCACAACGCCATAAACTACGAGTCATTTCCACGATGACACCTAAAACAAGCACCTCTAAGCTACTATCATGATTGAAACCTGTTCTAACAGCGCTGCTTACCGCCTAACGTAAAGCAGGCGTGAAGATTCTTACATTTTGCATAAGTGCCAGTTTGCATAAGTAGCCACCCTCCCGGAGCGGGATTATAATCGCATGCGACGCTCTAATTTATAGCCACTAAAAACTTTCTAGATTAAACTGGAATTACTAATTTGAATGTACAAAGAAATGTCCAAAAATATACAAATTGTAGGTTCGGTAGTCTGAAATATTTATAAATTTAAAGATACCTTTTAACCGTCTCCTTATTATTATAAACCTTTCAATTAGTATAATAGGTCTAAACTTAGCTGCCGGCTTGAAAAGTCCTAGGGCGGACTACATTGCCCAAGTGGAATCTATTTTCGTATTATTTTATACAGGCTGACTTTTAATTTGTTTTGTTTTTTCATTGTAATAGGTACTGATTGCAATGTTATACAACATACCGGATACTCTCTTCTTGAACTGTACTGCATCACTTACGTAACTCCAAATTAAAAAACCGAACACTACAAAAGACACGAAAAATATAAGTTTTAATAAACTACATGTCGTCTGCTTCATAACACGGCTCCGACTATAATAAGATAAACGTTTTATTGCTCCTCACACCAGATACTGTGAAGAGTCAGCGTATAAGTCGTTAGTACGTATTTAGTTAATAAACTCAATTTCCAATTAGATGAAATCGCTTTTTCACGACTTTTTCACTGATCAGCCTTTATGAAGGCTCCGTATAAAACGATCGCAGAAATGTCCGACTCCACCTCACTAAGTACCCGCGCAATCTTTATTGGAAATAAATTAAAGCCAGCGGAAAAGAATCCAGACCCTTTGTTTGTTTGTATGAGGGACTAGATATTAAAAAATGTAAAGCTGCGAATCTCCATAGCATTCCTCATGACAACAGGGTGGCACTGCGAGTAGAAAACACATACGTTTTATTAGATTATATTTGAGACAATGCCCTTTTTATTCACCTTATATTGTTGTGTTTTCACGTAGAAAAAGTTTTGCCATTCCGCCTCTATTTTTGCTTTTTAGTCGCTGAGCAACCGGCGCCGTTTACATACAAAAGCTGTGCTTTTATTTTTGGAGGATGTGCGATATGGAACCAAGTGGAACTGATTCGGGTGAGATATTAGATGAAAAATTAAACGTACCATGAGGACCTGGACAAATTATGCTAACTTCCTCTAAGAGAAGATGAAGAACACATGTCTTCTTGAGTATTTGAAGTGACGAGCTTAGAATCAGATAACATAAAATGTTATTTTAAGGGGAAAATCATCAAATGACTTCTCTTGCTCCGGGTGGAGCAATAGGGAGTGTCTTGACTAAAACCCACAGTGTTCTTTCAGTTGCTTTTTGCGAGGATAACTCTTTGTTCTGGCACACCATAAAACGTCCTGCAAGTGCTAACTGTATTGCCAATATTATGTAATAAGACTTTCTTCATGACCTTTTAACATTCTTTTTATTTATTATAGGCTCACGCTTGACTACAATGTGAGCTGATAAAAAGCGACGAAGTGGTAAACGAGAAGATAGTGACTCATCTACTGTAGTTGAAAAAATATGAACTAAGAAGATGAACAAAATAACAACTGCAACAAAGTTCTATCTCATCGTCGATGAAAACCACTCCACATGTTACACGAAGAAGCAGTAATTAACAACGCTATAGGAAACGAAACTTTCTTATACAGCCATAGAAATACTGACGAAGAAACAACAATAAACAAGTAATTAAAACTTATTTACCTATATGGCTAGTTCGCGTGCAGTACAAACTAAATGAGGCTCCGCGTTTAGCAAACATAAATATGTGCTCCTATCTAGCGGGAACATAGGCGCCTTAAGGCTTAATCTTTATGAATACTATTCTAGCATTCCGTTTTAATAGTCGCCTGTTAAGCTACAAACTAACTTCTTTATTTAATTGTGCATTTGAGAACTAACATAAACAAGCATAAACAATTTTATATCATTTTCCGAAATTTCGACTCGATTGTCCCATAAAGTTGAAGTCAATTAAATATCTTAAAACTCGGATAATACAGTCCTGTTTAAAGAAAATCTGTTACATTTTGACAAGATGATAAAATCGCTTAATGATGAAAGTTTGAAAGTAGGTCTAACCATGACGAGCAAAGATAAAATTGCTTACTGCCTCCAAATCAATAATTATGAAGATTGAACACCGATCACTCAAATGTCTGCAAGAATAAACCTACCTAGGACATATTATCCACAAAGACCAAAGCACTAAATAAATAAACAGAAGAACAGTAAACGGATTGAAAAAGTACTGATCACTGAAAGAAGTCTTACAATCTAACCAACCTGTGTACATAGGTACTGCTAGCATAATCTATGGTCACTCACGAGAGTGACCAACTTTCGTGTCTGAGGCTCTAGTCAAATGGGATGGTAACATCGACTAATCAGTCATCTGTATAACCACTATATCTGGCTTATTGGCGACAATAGTTCTGTCAATAATGATATACCGAATGGGTTTATCACATATGTACTTCTAATACAGTACCTCAGAATTCAATATTTCAAACGGACTATTAAAAAGCAGTTAAGAATTTTCTTTATAGTTTTATTTTTACCAATTTCTGCCAGTGGCTTCGACTGCCGTAAAGAAGTAGAAAATGTATAGCCTAATTATGACACTCAGTGATAAAATATCATTCTATGGGTGAAATATTTTTTAAGTCAGTTTAACTATTAAACAGTTTATTAGTTTTTGAGTTTATTCATTATTAGCAAAAATACAAATCTTCTTTATTATATAAGAAAACATTAATGATTCTACCTAGTTGTCCATAGCATAGATAAACATCTTACAATATTGCCAGGACAAAAGCGAACTTTAAACCATCACTAGATGTCACATGCCTTCGATTTTTTGTTCTTGGACAAGCCGGTATCTCCTGCCCCGGTTTCCCATGCCTGTGGCTAACGACAAACCATTGCCCAGTGTAATAATAACAAGCGACTGCTATAACCATTCCGTTTTCTATTTAAGCGTGGATTATGGCAATTTCCCCTTTGACCGTCCATTGGATGGGTTTGTATAGCATTGGACGTTACGACCTGGTATTATCATTAATAATAAGCAATGATCATAATACTTATCAGCTCGTATAAGTCTGAAAAACTAATTGTTTATTACCGGATAAATGTCACTTGCGTGTTCAAAAATTAGGTGATATGGACAGGGACCCAGCTGGGTCGAAGCCTACTGGGGCCATGGTTAGTTTCGAAAGACAGCTCGAGCCCCGGTATGAAGGCTAGAAGGAACGGGGTGGGTCTTTTAGTCTGACACTATCTCCCACTCCGCCCAAGAGCGGGGGTTGTCATTGGATGATTTTTTCTCACCATAATAAAGGTGATATGGACAGTTAGATTCAAGGTATGAAGTCATACATAGCTTGCTATCCGATAAGAACTAGCCCGTCGAAGGTATGTCGCGGAAATCGCGTCGACGGAAAAATACTGCCTTCTGGGCTCATTTCCGTATGACAGCAATGTGGAGAAGTACTTCGACGATTGAGTATCTTTTGTGTTTTTGTATTTATATACTGGTTTTGTCATACCAATGGCACTCCCATTGTCCAGGCAATTACTGTCCATTCCAGGTTGCTTAGAAGAGCTCATTATTCATATGCATGTGTTTTAGTTTCCTTTTTTATGTGTAATGGTGCACAAATAAAAAAAAAGACGTGTGGCACTCGGGGACTGCCGCGGTAAAGCTATTGCATAGCATTTTTATCAACTTATTTTTTTTTTATTTGCAATTATAATTATTTATTTATTTTATTTATGCAGTATTTTTTTTCCTTTGTTTTTTTTTCTTTGATATTAATTGAAGTTACACTTTCACACATTGAATTGAATTTTGATTGATTGTTCACTCATTTGTTTTCTTATCGGTCACCACGTTCAAAAAACAAATGAGTGGGGGGTGTTAGGTTATTTTCGTTACGGAATTTTTGGATTCGGTCTCCACGCTCAAGGCCCGCGATAGAAGCTATGCAATAGCTTAAAATATATTAAATAAATAATAAATATATGGGTGTAGAAATTATACAAATTGTAAGGACAAAAATCAACAATAAGTACGACTACTTAATAATAACACATTAATAGAGCAAGTAATATTTAATTTGCGCACATGAGTCTCGAACGACTAATACAACTGCCAAAAAAACTTGTGAAGATAAAGTTATATATACATAAACGATCACATTTTTACGTGACTACCTTATCCTAATTGTTATCATGTCATTATGACAGTTAAATATTCAGTTCAGAGGCTTCTACACGCAAATTGACTCGAGCACAATGTGTGTAGAACATAATTTACCTACTTGTACATTTGTGTTTACATTCTGCAGACTAATTCACCTGCTTTAAGACTGATTAATGATTATGTTGAAAACAACCACTCTGATGTTAGATTGCTCATGATGTTTCGTAACGTTGTTTTCATTATATTCTGCATCAATTTTATTATACTTATACTAAAACAAAAAATTAAAATAAAAACCCATAACTAACTCGTTAGAAGACTCCAAGATGTGATTAGACGACTTCCCACATTTAAAAAAAATCGTACTATAGTCTAATCGTAATAAATAAGACTGGTAATGAAGCCAAAAATCTGGCAATATTGCCACTCTGTGAGGCAATGCTTATCCTTTGCCCTAGGCCAAAAGCCAGTACTTGGTCACGCGAAGTGTCAAAAAATGATCAATTTAATGTATCAATCAATTGCGTCAAAAACCCATAACTAACTCGTTAGAAGGCTCCAAGATGTCATTAGATGACTTCCCACATTTAAAAAAAATCGTAATAAAGTCAAATCGTAATAAATAAGACTAGTAATGAAGCCAAAAATCTGGCAATATTGCCACTCTGTAAGGCAATGCTTATCCTTTGCCCTGGGTAAAAGCCAGCACTTGGGTTACGCGAAGTGTCAAAAAATTATCAATGTAATCAAATGTAATGTATCAATCAATTGCGTCAACACAATTTATTTACTCTTCTCTTCTTTGCTTCGTTCTTTATGTATTACAATTATAAATGTGGTAACGATGGATTGTACCCAGAAGCTGATGTTGTCATTGATAATACGAAGCTTTATCAAAAATCAACGTCAGCATTAAGTTATGAGGATGAACTCTTCTCTCCAGTAATTCAGTTCATGATAAAGCATCTGATGACTTGACGCGGCGCGTCGTCGCTGCTAACAACCTATGAAAGATTAAATCCTTCCGTTGACTCAACTCAATACGATCTGCCTCGCCCGTTGGAGTTGGTAGCAAGCCCAAAACGGATGCGGCTGAATCAGTATTTTACACAGAGCTACTATACTATACTACCTACCTGACTTCCGCAACTCAGCAATTAGGAAACAAGAGACTTGGTAAGCTGGTATCAAACTTCCTGAGTATCCATAATTGCTGCCACAGTTCTACAAATGACAGCTGAGACCAACGACGGCCGAGGCACAGAGGATTTTCTGTATATTAAGATGGTATCCCATTCACAGACTGACCCCGGCATGCGTTGCTTAGGCTTGAGGATGGTGCGGCTGTTATTATTTTAGTCCTGAGATTCAACTTGGTATGTAGTCTTGTTATTGTCATTCGCAGTTAGACGATTTGTGCCATATCTATCTATTAAAAAGGAATATTTACGAAAATATTTAAGCACTAACAATTTAGTGTTCATTATTCTCATGTGAGTGGATAAATGTATTCTTGTGAGAATTAACCACGAAGGAGATGAAGCGACGAACTAGACAGATTTCACCGGAACTGGAACGAGGAAACGCAGGCCCACGAAAGATGCAAAGAATGGCGGGAGGTCTCTCCTGGGAGTGGAGCAAAACTGGCTAGCAAAAAAGAAAACACTAGGGTACACAGACACTTTTGAATTTTAAAGACCAGTTAGAAAGGAAAAAAAACGATATAAAAATTCAAAAAAATCAAATTAGTTTGTTTCACATAGGCCTCGGTCCTAGGTCCTACATGGGTACTTATAAAACGTCAGAAGCTAGTGCACCTAGTTACAAAAGTATAGCTACATCATTAATGTTGACCTTGTGGCTAAATAGTCACAGTACCTACGCATGGGCTTACGGACGATGAGTAATGGGAACTGGAATACGTGGAGTATGGCACGTGGTGTATTGTATTAGCAAATAACAATATCGAAGCCTACTAGGGCCATGGATCGACTTCTGAAAGGGTTACCGTGGAGGATGAAAAGGGCAACTGAAGGGACACAGGTGTAGTTTTAGTCAGTAAAAGTCTGACAAGCCCTCTCTAGAACAAAAGGGCATGTCATGACTTTTACCCCTAGAGGGGAAGAAGTCGTTAGCTGATGTCCCAGCTTAAAAAAATGACGGAATGTGAAAACGATTTACTGTTTACTAGCATCATCATCATTTCAGCCGATACACGTCCGCTGTTGGACATAGGCCTCCCCCAAGCGTCGCCACATCGAACGTTCCTGTGCGTCCTGCATCCATCGGTTTCCCACTACCTTCACCAGATCATTGGTCCACCTGCACCATCGGTGCTTCTTCCGGTACGCTGTCGCCATTCCAGAACTTTTCGGCCCCAACGGCCATCTGTTCTGCGAGCAATGTGCCCTGCCCATTGCCACTTAAGTTTGGCAATTCTTCCTGCTATGTCGGCAACCTTAGACCGTTTACTATATTCTATTCTAAACACATGAAAGTTAAAAACATCTAGAGTATCTGATCTACTTACCAAAACAAGCACCAAAACATTATGTAAAGTTCACAAACATGCCGTTACTAACTCATCGACGCCAGTAAAACCCAGTCTAGCTTCTCTTTGCGAACATGAAACATTTTCAAATATTATGCACCCGTCTGATTTATAGGAGACAGCAGGCTAATCTTGCCACGCTATCGCTACCACAGCTGTACAAAAAACAAATTCCAAACGGCGACTTTTATGGTAGACCCTTTATACAGTCTAGCCAAAAGTGAAACCTTATCTGGTAGACTATAAATAAATAAAACTTGACGTTCAACCTAAGTGTGATAGCATCACACTTTGTTCTTTTATTAACTGAATATACCTACGTAAGCTTCGTGTGGTGTTGGTATAATCTTGAGTCGCTATATGGTTGCATATTAGAAAATCAAAACTTTCTCGAGCAAATTTCAAAAGAACAATAAACGAAATAACAAAATTTAAATGACCAAATGTTTTATTTAGAAAAAATTTAGAATCCCAATGTATGTGACATCAAATGAACGACTGATCAAAAGTTGCTAGATGTAATTTTAAAATATCAAATCATTACTAATCAAATTACATAATCACAAATGACGACTGACATTCAAAATCCCGACTCGTCCGTATCGGGGTGCCTTAAGGTCCCGATCTGTTTTATTTTGAGAAGTAGCACTCGCCGGCCGCTGCCGCGGCACCGCTCGCTACGCTACGCTTCGGCTCGCGCGTGGTTGATCACAATTCTAACCTATTTCAGCCAGTTCGAAATAACGAATAATACCTACAATCTCTCGTAAAAATGTGATTGTATTTTGATTGCACTTTAAACTGGGTAAAATAGGTTAGGTTAGGTTAGAACTGTGACCAACCGCGCGCGAGCCGAGCGAGCGAAGCGAGCGGTGCCGCGGCAGCGGCCGGCGAACGCTTCGTCCAAGTTGTTTCGTCCATTCGAGATTTTTACCTTTTTCAGTTAATCCATTTGATAATTAATAATTTATCCAGTAATCCATTTTGACCTTTGAACGATTTGGTCAATAGTATAATAAATAATTTAAACATTGATATTCCAGACTTTGGTCAGCTGAACTTTTGATCAAATGACCATCGTTATTTTAAACTTTGTTGATTTGTACGTTGTTCTTTTGAAATTTGCTCAGGAAAGTTTTGATTTTCTAATATGCAACCCGCTACATATGCTCGTCTTTTCATATTGATGACTCATATTTTGTGCGCTTAGTCCGTAACGACCTTTTTTAACATTTAAAGTCTTCTCTCGGTCTGGGTGAATCGAGAGGGCGTGTAAGACTTTTACTGACTAAAGCTACACCTGTGTCTTTCAGTTGCTTTTTGTGTTCTAGGACTACAGGTTTCCTTTCAGAAAATCTCCACGACTAGCGGGTATCGGACCTGCTGGGCCCCCTACGGTTTGCTGACATATCTTTGAGGACCGCATGGATCACTACGTGCTGTCAATGACTCAGACTGCCGGACGGAAGCTACCCATTGCTCGAAATCGGCAAACAGGCATCCACCATGGTGGACGTGAGTATATTTGTTCCCTCACGGTTGCGGCCGCCTTCTTCGCTAGCAGTAATGCTTCGCAGACGGAGTCCACTGCCTGCCATTCCTCCTCGCTCCGGACCATAGCCTGAACCAGGGTCCGGCGCTAGGAGTCGCTGCAACCGATTGCCTCCAAGAGGACACGGTGGTGCTCCGCCCAAGCGGGGTACGTGACGCGCCCTCCGCTTGCTCCGAAGAGCGAGAGTAGTCATTGGATGATTGCCCACCAAAAAAAAGAAAACCTCTTCCTTGTTCTCCGGGCGGTTAATACAATACCTGGGCGTTTCTTCCCTCTGAATCCGATGCAGGCATGGATTTTCATAATGTCCTATTTGATGTACCTAATGATAACGCGTATTATGTTAATAACGAAGAGTATGTTTTGTGCACAGTAGAAGCAACCTTGTTTAACGTACATTCGGTCAAAAAAGTAACGGGAATGGATGATTTGTTTATGGTTCCAAATCCAAATTTTTGATTTTTTTATTGTTTCCAGATTGGCACAATTGTTTTCCATTTTGGCGCGGAGTTTGAGTTGAATCTGTTATTTATATTAAATTCAGTGCTGTTTTTAGTTATATCATATCTAGTGTGTATTGCGAATTTCATAATGGACAAAAACATCGAACAAAGAGTTTATCTTAAATTTTGCATCGCCAATGGAATTTCGTGTTCGGAGTCACTGAAAATGTTACAGAAGGCTTACGTGAATCGACTTAATCAAAAACACGTGCTTATGAGGGGTACAAAGCATTCAAAAGTGGTCGAGATGTGATGGAAGATTTGCCTCGCTTTGGTAGACCATCAACCTCTGCAACTGAAGTTAATATCGCGTGGCGCCTTCCAACTGAACCAAAACCGAAAACACCACGCCAAAGTCGATCAAAAATCAAAGTCATGTTGACTGTTTTCTTTAACTATCGCGGTGTTGTGCACTCGGAATTCTTACCGGAAGGTCAAACGGTAAATAAAGAATATTATTTGAGCGTTTGCTCTCTTAAATGCCGCATGCATTTAAGAGAGCAAATTCGACGAAAAAGGCCAGGTTTGTGGAAAGAAAATTCTTGGATTTTGCACCACGATAATGCGCCTTCGCACAAGGCCATCATTGTGAACGAATTTTTGACCAAACACTCAACAAATACCATCGAGCAGCCATCATATTCGCCAAATATGGCTCCAGCCGACTTCTATCTTTTTCCTTAACTCAAATTACCACTTCGTGGCACCCGTTTTCAATCTATAGAAGACATAAAGGAGAATTCGCGGCGAGAACTGAACTCAAATTCGGAAACAACGTTCAAAAAATGTTTTGATAATTGGATTATTCGTTAGCGTAAGTGTATCGTTTCTGAAGGGACATACTTTGAAGGTGATAAAAAAATTTGGATGAATAACAATAATTTTGTGTATTATTATTATTGATCTTTTCTCGGTACTTTCTTGACAGACTACATTATACTACATAATGTAGGTAGTTGAACCCAATAGGTAACTCAGGCAACCCGACTCAGGTTTACAACATTCATATTAGCTTATCCAAAGAGAAATCTGTGGGAAACCACGACACGCCTAGTGATAACACGGATTGTAAAATTCTAGTAAAACTAAATATAGTCGCCATTTCATTCCGAGAGTGTTAATTGTAGCGAAATATAGAGAATACTGTACAAAGTAATAACATGGCTCCAAGTCATTTGAAAGGTAAGCGAAAATCACAAAATACCAGGAATCGAAGTAATAAGTACACCACAAAACGTTACAGAACTACGCGACACCACATAACATCATTCCGACAAGTTCTCTAAAAGAGAAAAGCAATCACAGATAGGTAAGCTGATTTCAGAATCTTTAATTACATCATTCTCAGTATCGTTACTAAATATAAAAAAAAAGATTTTATCGAAAACGATCCCCCTAAAGAGGATTTACGCAATTAAAACGAACAAGGAAGCCTGATAAAGGAAAAATATTTGTACTTGCCTTTTGAGTAAACTTTCAGGAATAATATCTCCTTTATTATGCGGTAATGTAAATATTATGAATTCAGCGGAATAAACTTTTCATGTAACTTCTTTTTAGTCTACATGGCTTCTGATTTGCCGAAGGTTTCATTCGATACAGTAATCTCTTAATGGTAGACGAAAGATGAATAGGCGAACATAAGGTTAATTCACATTCACAGTTTTCGCTCACTATATATAGCCGTTCTGAATAAAAAAGCAACACTGTAGCGAGCCTAACTATCAAATCACTTTTTCTTTATTTTAGACAAGAAACCTTTAAAATAAAAAAGCAACACTGCAGTGAGTTGGTTCGGCCCCGGTAAGTAAGGCAACGAAGGAACAAGAGTAGGTTTTTAGTCAGTAAAAGTCTGACACTATCTCCTGCTCCGCCCAAGATTGGGGGATGTCATTGGATAATTTTCCCATCAAGAAAAACTCTACAGTGAGTCAGAACATCAAAACTCTTTTTGTTTTTGGAAGGAAACTTTCAAAGGTGTACTTTTGGGGAAAGATCAGGGAGTGTGGGATTCTTTATTCACCATCAGCACATGGAACCTATTAAAAATCCCTTTTAGCCATTAAGTGACCTCTCCGCAGCTCCGGAACCCCGACTATTCAACGCTTATTCGGGCATTTTGATCCTAGGACAAGTTGGCGAATAAAGTGTTAGAAAAGCTAAATTGTTTGATGGAGAAACTTGTACCAACGTAAATACCGTACGATTGGAGAAGTAGACTGCCAGTTGCTAATGATAACGATGATGATGCTGATTACAATATAAGGTAAAATTAAATTTTATTTGTTATAGATTTCTGATTAGAGCTATGAAGGTAATCTAAAGATAATTTTTCCAGTCACCTCCTCTTCACACTTAACCAAGAGCGGATTGTGAGTATGTAAGGCCCTGAGCTAAAATTTCTAGGGGGGTAATGGAAGGATAAGCCAGATAATTATATTATTAACGCTAATCGGCTTGCTTTTATTTACTTGTCTATTGCCAAGTTACCTCACCAAGTCACCCAAAGACTAATGGAGAGGGTTTTGTTTCCTCGGAGTGTATAATGGACGAAGACGTGCGGAGGCTCCGCACGGAGCTGCTGTCCGGGATCACGTCCCGCATCCCGCATGCGTATTCCACGCATTACATTGTTTTTTTATGAAAAAGACATTTGCGGGGGTTACAAGTATGCGGCAATCCCGGATTTGTGATCAAAACCGCACGATATTAAAAATAACCTTATTACTGAGTGCAATAGGCATATATTTTCTATCACACAGGCGAAGTCGCCAGCTTGTAGGTCAATAATAAAAAAAACAATATCCAAGAAAATTGCTTATGATTGCCAAGGCCTTTCAATAGCACACGGAACTAATTAGGACCAAAAGAACTAACTCATAGCGTAGGTATGTCTATTTTGTCCATTGCCAAACCCCTGGGCAAGAATCGACTCCTCATATTTCAATGGGCCGATACCCCTTTGTATCTGAATGCGTATCACGTTCCCGAGTCGCACAGTTTGCCCCTACAGGCGGCTGATTGAAGATGAAGAAAGTGGCTTATTATTCACTCCAAGAGAGAGATCCTTTCGTTTTTCGGTTAGTTTAATAGAAAAATATTTCGTAGAAAGCATCCTCATCAGTCCAACCAGTCCACTGGTGGAACCACAACACTTTAACCGAACAATATTCAACTTTGAAAGGTTTAATTATTTTTCAATACACTTACTCGAAAACCCGCTCTTATCGTGGGATAAGAGCGGGTTTTCGAGTAAGTTCGCTTTTAGGTACGCAATAGACTGTTTTCGGCACAAGTACAGAAAAGTGCGCGTACTCTCCTCCACCACAAAATTATTACATTTACTTATCGTATCAGGCTGGGCACGCGTCGACCCCCACGAGTCGCCGGGCAGTCCCCATTTATTAATTTCTTCGTAAGTGTATTGAAAAAAGTCGTTTGATACACGTGCAAAGTCACTACAGACCTCAGCTCCATAACAAACTCGCCTACTGCTCGTGCGAATTTCTTTCTCGGTCGCAATGACAATCTTTCTACACTTGTATCAAAATGTTGTATACTTAGCCTTTTATTGGGCAGACTCCCTCATTCTTCCAGCTCTCTTTATCACTGGCCTTGTCCGGTTAATCTGTCAGAATCGAAACCAAACAGTCACGCCAGGTTTTTAAGTTTGATGACGACTGGTAGAAAATGTTTTATTAAATACTACTTACTAGTTTTTATTTATTTATATACTTACATACAATCAAATTTTTTTGTCATCTTAATTGTGTCCCGCAACTGTGCAATCCCTACTTACAATTAACGTGCTATCTCGCTATTACTCCTCATCATTTTAAAGGTTTAAGGTACTGCTCACACGTATGCCACACACGCCGATCTGGGCGCGTCAGTCTCCATAGATTTTATAGAGAAACTAGACTTGTAGAGCTGCACTTGATACACGCCACGCGACATTGTTCTGCGTAAAAATAAGGCGTGTTACACATGAGCGTCGGTCTAATATAGTTTTAGCTTTATTTATTTTTTTAAACGTTGCCCCAATTTAGGAATTACTTCTGTATCATGAGTGAGTTCACAAAGATGTAAACTCACATGCACAAGACACCCAGACTCAGATCAACTATTTGTAGGCTATACAAATGTTAGTTCTGTGCCGGAATTAAACAGCCAATCGCTCAACCGCGTCGCCAACCGTGTCATCTTCAAACGAGTAGTCCACAGCTGGACACAGGCCTTCCCCAAATGTCGCCATAATTACTGCGTTACTTGCATCGGCGTAATCTACTTATTTCTTAATTTTACTCAAAATCTGAAAGTTAGAATATAAAAGAGATTGATAGATAACAAAACCAGTTTCATCATATCTATTTCAACCAAAAGATGTCGACAGCAGGAAATAAGCCCAAGTGTCACCACAAAGAAAGGTCTTATGCGTCTCGCATCCATTCAGATTCCCTTGATCAAGTCATCAATCCTCCCTTTGGGAGGTCTTCCGACGCTGTGTCATCCGGTACGCGGTCGCCACACCTTTTATTAGCCCATTTGTTCTGCAAGCAATGTGACTGTCCTGTGACAATTTTTGGATTTCTGTACCACAAAAGAAAAAAACGGAACCCTTATAGGATCACTTTGTTGTCCGTCCGTCTGTCTAGGTATCGAGTTCAGGCCTACGGTTCCTTGAAGCTGTGACAAAATCAAACTTCGAGTTAACGAAAACAAAGATACGGCCATTTATGTCGCAACTCTCAGGAAAATCATAATTCATAGGGTACTTATTGACATAGAATCCTGAAATTTGACATGAAGCAAGATCTCATAGCACAAGTATAGGATAAAATCTGAAAACTGTTAGTTATGTCACAAAAAAAAACTGTTTTTTGCGATTCGGAAAAATCTTCGTAACTCAATTCGGGAATTGAACTATTTTCATAGGTAAGTTTGTATGGAACCCTCAGTTCGCGAGTTCGATTCGCACTTGTTCGAAGTTACTTTAATTGTATTCTTATAAGGATCCTGACTCTGAAATTATTCACTTAATTAGCCTTTTAGCTTTTGTAATATGTAATGTATCTTGTATACATTAGGTACATATTACATAAGCAGTAGCAGTAATAATTTTCTCTAAACGCAATAGATGATAGTTCTATTGCGTTTAGAGCCAATTATTAATAGTTTTAGTACTGACCTGACTTTACGGATGCTGACCGTACATCTAGCTTAAATTCATTTTTGTAACTACCTATATCGTTGTTTCCGGAGTAATGAGAATGTCCCGGAAAGTGAACAACAATGCATTGTGAATATCTTTCCTTGATGGTACATTGACTACATACATGATGTTACTTTATACTTAAACATCATAAAATAACAACAAGCTCAACAACAACAAGCTTATCTTTTAAGGTTAAAAACATAACCTAAATGGCCTAAATGGGTTGCTCAAGGACCCGTGGATTTATAGAGCCCCCATCTACCATGAATGTAATGGACTTTATGACTTTGTTGATTCTGCAAAACTTTTTAGAAACTCATGAAGACAGCACTCTGTTTTCTATTTACGCGCAAATAAGATGTACATTTCATCATCATTTCAGCCGATAGACGTCCATCATCATCATCATCATCATTTCAGTCGAAAGACGTCCATCACCATCATCATCATCATCTTTTCAGTCGAAAGACGTCCATCATCATCTTTATCATCATCATTTCAGTCGAAAGACGTCCATCACCATCATCATCATCATTTCAGTCGAAAGACGTCCATCATTATCATCATCATCATCATTTCAGTCGAAAGACGTCCATCATTATCATCATCATCATCATTTCAGCCGAAAGACGTCCATCACCATCATCATCATCATTTCAGTCGAAAGACGTCCATCTCCATCATCATCATCATTTCAGTCGAAAGACGTCCATCATTATCATCATCATCATCATTTCAGCCGAAAGACGTCCATCACCATCATCATCATCATCATTTCAGTCGAAAGACGTCCATCACCATCATCATCATCATTTCAGTCGAAAGACGTCCATCATTATCATCATCATCATCATTTCAGCCGAAAGACGTCCATCACCATCATCATCATCATCATTTCAGCCGAAAGACGTTCACAGTTAGACAGAGGCCTCCCTCAATTATCGCCACACTGACCGTGCGTGTCGCAACCGTCGGATGCCCGCCACCCTCAGCAAGTTATCGGTCCAGTTTGTGGGAGGCCTTCCAATACTGCGTCTTCCGGTACGCGTTGTCGCCACTCCAGAAGCTTTCGGCCCCATCGATTATCTGTTCTGAGAGCAAGTACAACCTACTACCATTTAAGTTGCCATTTAAGTTAATCTTTGGGCTATTTTGGTGACCTGAGTTCTCCTGCGGAGCTCTTCATTGAGGCAACCCTTTGGGTGTCTTAGTGAGGTAACTTGGCAATAGAGAACTAGTTAAGTACAGGCTGTTTAGCTTTAATAATATATTTTCTGACTTATCCTACCACTAGAAGTTTTAGCTCAGGGCCTCATAAATTCACGGCACTCACATATACATCGCTTTAGCGGCAGGCGTCGCCTTGCCCTTCATTGGAGGGGCAAGCCTCCCTACTGCTGCTGCTGCTTGGCTGCTGGGACCGGTCTCGCAGACTCCGACGTAACGGCCTTGCCGGCTTACCTCGATGGACCCGCCTCGGGCGCAGCCGTCGTGGCCGCGGCGGCGGCGGCGTGTGACGCCGGTTTTCGTTTGCCAAAGGCCGCGAGCGGAGGGCGCATCACGATGCCTCCCAGCACGGACAGCTGCTACTGCATCCGTTACTGGAACTCTTCCTGCTGCTGCTGCATTTGCTGCCGAAAAGCAGCCAGTTCTTGCTGCACTAGCATCGGCAGCTAGCTTTCCGGCTAGCTCCCCGAGCAACCTGCGTGACTCCTCGGCAGAGTCTTCCCTGGCGTCTGGCTTGCTACCAGCAATCCCGAGAGGTTAGCCTCAGCGCTGGTCGCTACAGGATAACTGATGGGTGAAAATCCAAAAATGCAAAGTTTCCTCTTTATAATTTTGGTTTAGTGTACAGATAAGCTCGCATTTAACCACGTTTCTCTTTCCATTGTTTTACGTTAGGGATTGATGTGATTGATTTTGATCACAATTATTTATCCTAAGAGTACCTAATTAATTTACACATTATTTTGTTTGGTAACATATTTGCCACTTTATGCTAGCTGCAGTAATCAAATTAATAATAGTCTAAGGTCCGGTTAAGAACGACCTTCACCGGTTTGTTTAATGGATGAAACGTATTTTATGGTAAATTTAGTATATTAAAAAATATAACGCAGATGGGTTGCCTGAGAAATTCCTGGCCAAACAATTTTTTTTTTTTTGAAAAATTCGCCGGTGTGTTTAATGAATAAATTTAATACTAACCGAAAGAGTGAAGCCTTTAGAACATAAAAATGTTGGGTTGCCTATTTGTTTCCTGGCATAACTATGGGTTGCCAGGTATAAACAGGTATGTATAAACAGGTGTGTTTATTTTGATATACAACAAATTCTATATCAAAATAAACGCTGTTTCATTACGAATACGATGTTATAGTGTTGTCTGCAAAAAAATCTGGTATGGATAACGGTTGTGCATTTTTCTAAAATAAAAGTAAATTTTCAATTTTTAATTAATAATAGTCTGGCCAGGAATTTCTTAGGCAACCCACCCGCGTTATATTATTTAATACACTAAATTTATCATAAAATAAGTTTCATCCATTAAACAGACCGTTGAAGGTTGTTCTTAATCGGATCTTAGACTATAAATAAAATATGTTGAAAGATTTGATAATGAAAAAAATAAAAAAAGTTTATTGACATAAAGGTTTGAATAAGTATAGCTGCAGTAATTATTTGTTTAAAGATTGATTAATTTAAAAAAAAGGATAGGATTATTAAGGCCTGGTTAGGATAATAATTAACCACGATACAGGCTATTATTTTACGTATTGAACAATCATTCGCCGCAGGGTAAAAGAAATGTTGTTTTTTTTTATAATTATTTTACACGATAAGAAACTCATTCAAAGTCGGTACCTACTTACATTTGTATCTAAAGTTAATTAACATTATCTCACAACAACAATTAAGTGTATTTTATTGTTTAATTTGTTTAATTATTGTTAAATACATTATCTCTAATTATTTAATACGTATAGCCTTGTATACTTTTTTTGGGGTGGGGAATCACCAAATAACTTCTTACGTTCTGGATGGAGCGAGAAAGAATCAAAGTTTTTTCTCTGAAAATGAAAACCATGGTTTTAGAACCAAAGGACAACTGAAAAACATAGGTGTGGTTTTTGTCAGTAACACACACGCTCTGAACCAGGAGAGCGTGTGTGTTACTTTACTTCTCATCAACGTTACTCCTCCCTCATCAATGACTTGTTCTGCGGAAGAAGTCATTGATGGTTCCGACCTCAAAAAGCAACTTTTACTTAGTAATATGTATTCCTTCAGTTTCTCTTTGCTTTCCTGGGCCACTGTACCTAACTCTCTCGTACAATCTCGCAGCCCATAGTAGGTTATTATACTTAAAATCTGAATTTAGAATTGAATTTAACCTGTTTCACTTAAAACAAATTAATGGTAAATAAATTATACTATATTTAATATGAGCTACAATAAATATAACTCGGGCAATTAATTGTTTTCTACTAAAAATAAAGTGTAACGTAACGTAAAACAAGTATGTATTGAAGTGTTCTCTTTGATTTCAAAAGGTAACTGCTACGAACTGATAAACTTCGTCATTAAAACATTTTGTCCGTAAATTGAAAATATACTTTAAAGAACGGAATGAAAATATAAATTTGTGTTTGTTTATCAAAGTTGAATCACCTTCGTGTAAATTACGGAGCTCGATCAAAGTTTAGCGTCCAAAATTAATTTGTTAGGTCAGATATTAGATAGGCAATCATAATATACAAGGCCCTGCAAACATTACCAACTACATGTAGATATAGCATAATAATAGCCCCGATTAATATGAGCATATATATCTGTGCGAGTTGAGCGCCGCCGGATGTACATTTTATTTCATTCGCATGGAGAAAAAATCGTTCACACGTTTTCATTGGTATCTCCCAATTAAAAAAAGAATGTGGAGTGCATCGGTGTGATGCAGCGGCATTCACAAGGACCCTAGCCGGCAATAAAGTAGGCATCAAGCGAGCTACGTGCCTTACGATAAGACGAGAGTACGTGCTAACTCCTTATTTGTGCATGAAGCTCAGCCACCAAGCAAACTGGAACGTTAAAAAACGGAAAGAAAATTTACATTATCACATTCCTCCAGAGGGTTATTTTACTGTTCTCAGAGCTTAAATATTTCATTGTACAAAATGAACTTCGTGGAAAATGAACATCTTGGAAGTTTATCTGAAAAAACGTTTTGCAATATAATCACGAGGATTGCAGTAGACTCAAGTCTGACGTCCTTGGTAATTTCTTGGAAACAATTTTTTAAAGGACTCGTAATTTTAATTACATTTAAGCCTAGCTTCACTATTAGTGATAAAAGACAGCCTGACTCACATTAAAATGACTCACATCATCGTTTCGAGTCGAAAGACGTCCACTGGAGGACGTCCATAAGTGTCGCCACAATGACCTGAACGATCGGCCCTGAGCGTCTTGCATTCATCGGAACCCCGCAACCTTCACAGGTCATTGGTGTGGCTAAAAAAAACGTCCCATTTATATTTTAGTGTATCCATAAAACCCTATTATTTAGCCCATTTCAAAATAAAATACAAAGTAAATAAATAAAAATCGAATAATGTCCTGCGGCATTAAATAATGTTTCTCGCGTTGTATATCCTAGCCCAGTCGTGCGTTACGTGGGGAGCTACCACGGGTGACAAACGCACCCCGGGTTCGCCCACACGTAGGTTGTAAAAACGAGGGGAGATCTTTAAAGTGAAAAGTAAAGCGAGTTTGGCTTTTATGGTAGTTACCCTGAGTTATCCAATCAGTCGGTGCCGGGGAAGCAATAAACTGGGCATCACGTCCGAGCGTGTCCTCCCAGTGACAAACTACTAGCGCCGCGCGCCAACTAGCGCACTGAACGCTTGCCTGCACTCACTGATGGACGAATTTAGATTTATTACTCACCCCTCGTGTTTACTTTTCCTCACATGGTGAGAGCGACGAGATTCATTAGTTAGGGGTTAGTCGCCGATGTAGCTGTGTTTGGACACGGCAAGGGACACTCGTATATGAGACGAGCACGCCGAGACTAGAACAACAGTTGGACAGAGCAGGGAAAGGTTATTCGATTGATTTTCCTCTATTTTTCAAATGGGAAAAGGGAACCAAGATTTATTTTTATTAAATATTTAAATAGCCACTTGCCGTTTTTCTTACGTGAGAAATTGTCAAATGGTCTATCAGTTAGCCGTTATAAGGGCTACAAGTCTTCCAAATAATCCCGCAGCCTTAGCAGGCAGTGGCCTATCAAACTTGCGTCTTCTCTTTAAGGCGCGCATGGAACACAGCGCACTGTCAAGCGCACGTGCTGCTAGTCACTTGTCCTGCCATTGGGTTTTGGTCGACAAAACCTTCTTGTTTAATGCCAGCCATACACGGTCAAACCTGTTGTCCAATCGGTATAACGCTACATGTTTGATCAGACCTGTAGTTCGTCTCTATACACCATACACGGTCAAACATGTCGTCCAATCGGTATAACGCTACATGTTTGATCAGACCTGTAGTTCGTCTCTATACACCATACACGGTCAAACCTATCGTCCAATCGGTATAACGCTACATGTTTGATCAGACCTTAGTTCGTCTCTATACACCATACACGGTCAAACCTGTCGTCCAATCGGTATAACGCTACATGTTTGATCAGACCTGTAGTTCGTCTCTATACACCATACACGGTCAAACCTGTCGTCCAATCGGTATGAAGCTACATGTTTGATCAAACAGATTTGAACGTGTGTGGGAGTAGATTGGTATGACCAACATGTTTGAGGGCACAATCGAATTTCAATTCTTTTGGTTTGATCATACCGATTGAGATTTGACCGTGTATGGCTGGCATAAAGTAGTTATTAACATACCTATTTGCAGAAGGAATAGATATTCATGAAGAAGAGAGATATAACGGTGACGATAACAGTTTATTTCGGATGAAGCAAATGCTTTACAAAGCCCTCACACTTCCAAACATATTTCTATTAAAATCAAACTATTTATTCACAGAAATGACACAGAAAAAATTTCTTTCCGGCCATCGAATATTTTTGAATGCTTCCCGCACGGCTTTTCTTAGAAAAGAGTACAATTAATAACATTTACTTTTCCATTATGGCAATCACAATACATTTGCCTGTACACATAAATACGTCTGGTATTATTAAGATACACAAAGAGCAAACGTTTCTCTGTCAACTGTTCTACATTTGATATGGCAAGATATTACTGGAGCGTCAACACTCTGAATAGGCGTGTATTTGACAATGTGGCGATGTACTTCTATGGGAGAAAGGGCCCATTGAAGACAGGCTGGTTCTCCACAGCTAATTGCAGATTATCCGTCATATTTATTGATATAATCAATCACGATTCAATCACATTTAGGAGATAATCACCCGTATTATCAGACGAGCTGTTAATCCCCGAAAGTAGGTACCTAGACAATAGACAATAACAAGATAGCTAATGTCCAAGTAAATTGTTTTATAGTAATTATCTAAAGAAGTCTATTTATTAATGTATTCGCTAAATAAGTAACACTTTCTGAACTGCCATTTAGGATATTTACATCTTAGATACTCCATTACAATAAACAGATGATAATCAAATAGACTAATAAAACAGCTATCTTTTTCTCATAAATATGATAAGCCAAAGATAAATGGAAATTAAAACTGTCACAAGTCCGAACTAAAACCTGCAGAAATAGTTTTAAACGACTCTTCAAGAAGATTAGCCTCTTAAAATTCGCTGCGGTTTGACATTTCAGCTAAGTTAGCCCGAAACTTAGATCTTTATAAAACCTTTCAGACGATTTATATGTGTATTAGAATAATAGTTTTAGCTTTAACATCAGACACTGAGTCACCAAAACAAACAAATGACAACAATTTAAATGTACCAGCACAAAATGTTGTAGTTAATACTGTGTTTCCATTAATCCCCGATGTTTAAATGAACAAATAGGTAATTTGAACATTAAAATGTACTGTTCGTAATTACAGTGGATAAATAATTATGATACGAATCGCATATTATTTGGAATTATTACTGTCGTACTGTCCTTTGACGTGGCTCCCACTAATTATAGATATTTGTTTCTTTAGTCAATTCAAGGCTATTTTTAAAGCCAAGAATAAAATTATGTTATAGCCGACTAAATAGGTCGATATAAGATAGTTTCCAGGTAGCACAAAGTGTAAATTGAATGGCTTTGTGAAGACATTCTCAGTTACAGTCCGAGGATAGGAATTATGACTGGTGGAAGGCGATAAGTAGACTTTTTTCCGTCAATGCGAACTATCCTTTCCAATTTATAATATCTATACAAAGAAGCGACATAGCCCGAAGAATTGTCAAACTTAAGTGGCAGTGGGCAAGGTTTATTGCTCGCAAAACAGATGGTCGATAGGATCGAGAGGTTCTGGAGTGGCAACGGCGTACCGGAAGACGCAGCGTAGGAAAGGCCCACATAATAGACCGATGACTTGGTGGGGGTCGCGGGAATCCGAAGGATGCGAGACGCATAAGACTAATCGTTGTGGCAACACTTGAGGGAAACCTAAGTCCAACAGTGGACGTCTTTTGGCGGAAATAATAATATAGAGATAAATAATGATAATGTTAGTGTCATATTTTGTCATTGCTTGTTTGTGTCCGGTTACTTTTTTTCATTATTGATAAGTTTTTGCTTGACCATTAATTAGCTCACCTGTTGGTAAGCTATAATGTGGGCGACCCCGGAGTACGCTTACAAATTTATTCTTATTCACTCTTTACTTATTTCAGTTTTCAGGAAACACAGACTCCAGCAGAGAATTACACTCCTTAGCTACACGCACAATGTTTGTGTTCCCAAAACGTGTTTTGCGTATGAGTGGGATGTCCGTCATGTACTGGTTGCGCATCGCCGTACGTCGGGATGTCCGATGCAGGCTTGACGGAATTAAGCTATGCGATTCCGATGCGCACTCATCGACACTCTGCCGGTAGAAAACCTAATAGGCTACTACCATTTTAGCCTGAAATACAGGTCCCACCTATTCAAGCAAAAATGCATATGTGTGTGTTATAATTGTTTTTATGTATTTTGCTTAATAAATAAATGATATTCTATTCTATTCTATACTACTCTATTCCGTTTCATTCTGTTCTATTCCATTCCGTTCTATTCTATTCTATTCTTTTTCAGCATCCATGGTCAAAAGTTTGAAGCTTCGATTCAACGAATGTATCATTAACAATGATCCTCTTGGTTCTCTTTCTCAACGCAGCTGACAGCTGGGCCATCTCTTTATCCTACTTCTAATTATTTCTCTAATAACGTGACGTCACGCCAAACTCATCATCATAATTTCAGCCGATAGTCGTCCATATGTGGTCCACATCCAGCTGTTAACGACTATCGGACATGGCATCTAACCTAATCGTCACTACAATAACCAGTCCCGTTTTTCGCATTTCAATGAATCATCGCAGTGTTGATTTAACACTCCATTGCTACTACTAGCCTACTGGGGCCATGGGGTTGTGCGAAACTGAACTCCGAGGCCTTTGAACGAAGGCAAAGACGGAATAGGTATGGGGTTTTAGTCAGTAAAAGTTTGACACGCCCCTTGGGTGGTGCGGGAGTACCACCCAAGAGCGGGAGATGCCATCCCAATCCCACCTAAAAAAAAATTACATAGCATAGTCGGCCTTAAAATGTTTCCACTGTTAGGACTCAGGTCTCCTCTCTAGGAGAGAGAATGAGCCGCAATCCACCACGCGGGCCCAGTGCGGGTAGGTGGATGTCACATGTCTTCGAATGTTTAGTTCTAGGACATACCGGTTTCCTCACGATGTTTTCCTTCACCGTTTTGAGAGCAGTTGTGATGAATTAAATTACACAAAGAATGCGCCTGGCTGGGTTTGAACCTGCGACCTACAACTCGTAAGTAGGGTCGTTACCACCCAAACGTTAAAAAAAATGCTACCAATCATATCGCAAAAAAAAATCCAAATCCAAATTACAATATAAAAGAGATTGAAAGATAACAAAGTCAGTTTAAATAACGCGGTAAATTGCAAGACCTTTTCCTTAAACTAGTGGGTAAAGGATTTTATTCCTTGACTAATATAAAAATATATTGAAGACAGCTGAAGCGTTTATTGAGGATACGGAACCCTTTCGAGGCCGTTTCTTAAAGCGGATGTAAAACGCTGATTCAAAATATAATAGGTATATACTTTTAGGGTGAGTTGCACCATTTAACTATAACGATAACAAAGCCGTTAACAGTTGTCAAATCGTCGAATTGACCAATAGGCGGCCGTTTCACGGCTGATAATGGTTTGGTTATCGTTATAGTTAAATGGTGCAACTCACCCTTAAAGTATTTTAGATAAATTCAGGAAAAATAATTTTCTAACACTTTAGTGACTTTGGACATTCTTTTGCAAATACGCCATGGGGGAGGGGGGGGGTTACAATTTCAATTGCGACTAAAGAACTACATTAGACCGACGCACATGTGTAGAACGCCTGATTTGTACGTAGAACGACGTCGCGTGGTGTGGATCAGGTGCAGCTCTACAGGTCTAATTTCCATATAAAATGTATGGAGAACGACGTGCCCAGATCAGCGTGTGAGTCTTGTGCGCAGTGTAGTTCTTTATGCTTATGTTTGATATAACATGGAGATTTTTTTATCAAAATCTGTTTCACATTTTAATAAAAAAATCCCCATCCTCCACACAGTTCATGCGCGAAAGAGTTGCAGTCAGACACATGCCTACACTTTTTAATTTAAAATATTGTTGGAGGGATATAACATTTTGGGACGAAAGAAGCATGTAGTTTGGGACAAACCAGGATTTTTTTATGTGGGACAAAACTAGTGGGCCGAACGAAGAACAAATCAAATATTCTCTCTCACACACACACACACACGTACACACATTATTTTACGCAGAGAAGTTTCTTTGATAATGTTTTGAATAATTACTTAACTAATATAATATCATGTCGTAAACCCTTTACATGATACCAAGAAATCCTTTCTCTCAAACTCGATAATATTCTTTGTTCAGCATGTTTTAGTTAGTTAGTTATAATATTGTATATTCTAAGTACAAAATAATTGGTAAACTACTTAATTACTTTTTTTTCTTATTGTAATAAAATCCAACTCATACTTATGTCAAGAAAATCCTCTTAACATAATCCAACCAGAGAACATGGACATCTAATTAAATAGACTTAGTGAATCGCTCCCTAAGTACCAAACTAATTTCCAGAAGTAGGCAATATAATTCTCTGTTCTGAGTGTAACTGGCAGTTAATAATCGACATTAGTGAAGTGGCTCGGTAAGGGGGGCCTCCCCCAAGGTATCAGTACTCAGTAGCCGGCTAGAACGGCACAAACCGTACCACGATACCATCTCACTACCACTTCTACTGAAATTGCAGCAAGGAGGTAATTCCTCAATTTACCGCAGTCTGCTTTTAGAGAATCGAAATATCAAAGTACCGCTATCGATACGTTTACAAACAGAACGTTTTAACTGAACTCGACCGTGCACTATGAGCATTCCATTTATGAAATTGGAAAAAAACATAGCCATTTACAATAAATTCAAAAAAAGGTTAAATTTTTTTGGACTATGGTTCGTTAATGACTACGTTAAACCGTCAGAAAGTAAACACCTGTACAAATATCTGCAAGCCAATTCGTTTTTATAGCCGAAAAACCATATTGTTTAAAGTATAAATAACCTCATAAACGTCATGTAAAAATTAAGCTCTCTAAAAAATACACAAGAAGTTACACCCCAGGCGGTCGTATTTCATATTGATAAGACGATAAGCTAACAACATGCAGGCCTTTTTATAGTCAATAAATAAGGGTTTAAACATATACGCATAACTCTAAATTAAGCGAATATACCTATAGGTTAAATAAGACATGTAACGTTGAAGTAATGGCAACACTAGCCCGGAAGCGGAAAAACGAAACGGACTAGTATTTACGAGCAGTACATCCGCCCAGTGGGCTTCATTAGCACACGAGCTGGACAAAAAATATATTGTTTTACATGCATTCAATGAACTTTAGTACTTTGTTACTACATTCTGAATAAATTATTCGGAATTGCAAACAGTTTTATTTAAATAAGAACATTGTTTAATTAGAATGTCATTGTATTTTGGAATGTGTTTGGTTTCATTTATCAATTGATCATATGGTTAAAAGCACGATTGGTTAAATAAATTGATCTTTTTTGGAGCATTTAAATATTGCATATTTTACTATATTGAGTAAAATATGCGTGGAGTGTGCTTATCAGTAGAGTGAAGTAGCCCATTGTGGTTAGAGTCAGTTCAGTGGCGCACGCTGCTAATTAGCCAGCCACAAGATAAATGTCAGCAATCACGAACCCCCGCGAGGCCTCGCGCCACACGCTACCCGCCGCCGCCCGCGATCAACAGATTACTTACAAACTAGGCATCTCGCCTTACAGACCACCAAACCTCCGTTTTTGTACACAACTGCCCAGCGGAACCCTTGCTACTGATTTATATTAATAGATCACAATCAATCATCCACTATCTTGACATCCAAGCTGATGGCTCAATAATAAGCTTGAATTGCCCCCATAATAGTGTCTTCGTCGCAAATGTCAATTGTTGAACTTTTAAAGGGCTGTTGGTAATAATAGGGGTGGTCTTGTTGAACCATGTCGTTGTAAATCAGCGGTTCACTTTATACTGAAGGTAAATCACTTTGTTGAAAGTTCAGGCGGCTATGTTCAGCGTGTCGTAGTTACGCGTGCCATTCAGTATGTGTCATCTTTGTTCCTAATTCGTTTGTCAACAAACTTGTTGAAAATTTCCTAACTATTCAGTACAAAGTTTTAGCTTTAAATCGTACCTGTAATTGTCAACAGTTTTCCAACTGAGAGCTTCTGTAATTTTAATGGGTCTGGGATTTTTGGCTAAGTATTTAATATTCATAAAGAAGTTCTGAATACGGAGCATGTGCAAGTTCTAAATATCTTAATTACCTGGTAGCGCGAGTTCGCCGCGGAAACTTTCCGCGTTATACTCGTGCCGTTTTGAATATAGTTCCCTTACATGACGTCACGCCTCACAACATTGTACTTACAGGATTACTTCAGGAAAGCCTTTGATACCTCAATAGTGAAGTGTGTTTGAATGTAGGCAAATGTTGGAATTCGGGCTTAGTAGGTACTTATTTAAGGGCCCCGATAATGTTCGAGTAGAAAACTAGATCTTTACACGCACATAGAAGATACTTCTAACTTTTTTTTGTGTTTAGAACCTTAAACTTTAGCTGTCAACCAAAACAACAACAGTAGGTTAAAAATGCAATGGCTGCCGTACCGACTACTCAGACATTAACACGGGCTCTAAATCGATACTCTATTCAACTATATTTCTCAATAGAGATAGTGTAGTTATTAATAGAAATAGTTAGATCGATTACCAGATAAAACGTTGGATCCAACATTAGGTACAGACAAAACAAAACTAATTGATAGTAAACATTTTAAGATAGCGAAAACCTAAAGGTTTTCATATTCAGTTAAACTTAAACTTAGTCGAGCAAGTAACGATCGATCTTACGATCTTGCCCACTACGGTTTCACAATATAATTACTTCAGCGACTAACTGATTTAGTCTTTAAGTAAAGCGCAACATAACCATAATCAAACTTATAATGTTCCCACTACTGGGACTCAAGCTTTCTCTTTAGGAGAGGGAATGGGCTGTAATCCAACTCGCGAGTTCATCGCAGGTTGTTAAATATCACATAGGTGTCTTCTAATTTTTAGTTATAAGATATGCCAGTTTCCTCACGACGTTTTCCTTCACTATATTGGGAGCAGTGGTGGTAAAGTAATTTATACAAAGCAAAGTGCTTGGTTTTGATACACAATATACGAGTACCTAGATCTCTAACCACTTTAAGCAAGAAATGGCCATTTAAAAAAAATATTTTAGTTCATGCCCAAAAGCCTTCGTGCCATTAACCAGCCCGATAAATCTAAAAGAAAAAACAAATAATCTTATTTATTTTTCTGTAAGATGTAGTTAATTTCTTTCTGTCTGGTACACATCGATGTTATTTATATACAATTTGTTACTCGTAATATTTTTGGGTTTGCTTACTCAACAAATCGCTGAACAAAGTGCCTTACCGCTAAATAATCGTAACATCGTTTCATCTCTGGC
This sequence comes from Mythimna ferrago, assembly GCA_910589285.2. Taxonomy (NCBI): domain Eukaryota; kingdom Metazoa; phylum Arthropoda; class Insecta; order Lepidoptera; family Noctuidae; genus Mythimna; species Mythimna ferrago. The sequence goes on from OU342687.1 coordinate 14,777,858, forward strand.
AGTTCCAAATAAAAAAGAGTAAATGACAAATAAAAAGTAAATGTGACTTTTTAAGTGGATATGCGATGAAAATGTGTTTAACGTAAAATTTTGTGTAACAAACTCATGGATGGAAGTTATTGACGAATTGAAAAATACTAGGTACAGTAGGTAGGTACGCTAAAATTAGAACGGTCAAACATTCTAGAGTACACTGTCCACATTATAGTACCACAATGAAAACTTTGTATCCCAAAGGGTTACATGGGACCGCAGTCACTTCACTTAAAACTAGCCGTACTTTAGATAATCGTACATTTTCACAGCTTGTACATTTTCACATTTCGTACATTTTCACAGTTCGTACATTTTCACAGTTCGTACATTTTCTTTGTGGAACCGACTGTCACATCTGTAGAGCAGTGTCGTTAGCTCCATTTTATTTACCAATGGTATTGATAGTGCAGGTAGTAAAACTACTCGTGTCTGTGAAATATTGTCTCTGTCATACATTTTTGGGCAACACATGACTAAGAGCAACTAAATATATCTGTTTACATGTCAATTTTATAACATAGATCAGTTTAAAGAGACTTATAAAAATCTTCAATATTTATTTCATTCTTTAGTATAGAATCAACTATTGGGAATGTTGTAGATAACTCAATAGGGAAATATTTAACAATAGTTTATTTATGGTAATTACGAAAATTACCCTTAATAAGAAACCCTTTCACCGACATTCTTCAATAATAAACCAGTTTTGTGTCAAAATTGAAGCAAGCACTCTATTTGAACAGCTGACGCTCATTGTTAGCCGAACATAATACAGAAAACATCGATTAAACCACCCCAAAGGCCACACGACAGTTTCGTCAGCGCTAAGTAACTACTAACAAGTGCTCATTTAGTTACCAGAATTATGCAAAATCGAATGTAAATCGGGAAAATAAATGAGATGATTTGATATTTCTAAATGGGTCAGCTCGGTAGGTGAGGATAGGTTTGTTCACCACGTCGAGTCCGCCGAACTCTGTGCTAATTATATCTAAACAATGTGCCGATTACGCGGTAGTTCGCAACTTTGCTTTTAGGCACAACCGAGTGGAACCTTGTTCATATAAAACAATCAACTTTTACACATAAGGACCATCCGAGTGCTACTTTTTACTAAAAAGGTTTAAAGTTTTTGTACACTCTCATTTTGTTAGAATAATACATTTTTTGCCAAATAAGAGTTAGAAAGTTTTGAAGATAAACGAAAAAATATTTTACTTTGTCATTGTGTTCGTCTATTTTTCATTTAAATTGCTTTTGAAATAAGTAACCCAAGTTAAGTGCCTTTTATAAAATGTTTGACAGTTTATGTACTTACGAATCGTCTATAGGTAGGACGGTCGCCCTAAGCTAGCGATTTTTCTATTTCCAAAAAGAAAATTTACTCTAAAAATGCTTCCACTTACAATTCTGTTTTAGCAAGAAAAAGCTTCTTAAAACTAGTAAATTAACTGGACGGAGACTTAATACTTAAAAGAAATCAGATTCATAATTTATGCATTTAAAAGTTGAGGAGTTTTCATAGCTGGGGGATATAATATCGCTCTGCATATTAGTGCAATAGTACCGTACAAACTTGGAGGGCGGATATGTACCGAGTTGTGCAACAATTTCTCCTGGCTGGCTTGAAAACTTTCTAGCTTCATTAATACTACACTCTTACCACTGTGCATTTTAGTTCTTTTTTCAAAATTACTGTTTCAAGTTTTCTTTTTAAATATTCTTTATGGGAGGCGAATGAAACTGTTTGATTTGTCTTCAGAACGCTGTGGGTTAATCTTGGTAAAATTAGAATGGTACAACGTATTGATTAGGTCAGAGCCGGATTCGTCTGCGGTTGAGTTTAATAATAAGTGCTTTTCCTCACCTATGTACATATTTATACCTACCTACGTTATAGTTTATGATTATGAGACAATACTTCTGAATAGAAGTGTTCCAATTCACTGAATAGAAATGTTTTTTTTTATATAATCTGTTCCCTAAGAGACATAAATGATATAAGGAACATACTTCTTCTTCTTTGCGTATCGATGGCAAAACTAGTTAAATTCCTTGGCTGGTCTAGAATTTGGCCACGGAAATGTCGTCCACTGACGCTGTCATTAGGTCCCTACGTGAGCAGGTAACAGGGCACGTGATGCAGGACGGAAGGTGGGACATGGTCTGCGAAGAGACGCCGCACAGACACTAAAGATCGGGAACGATCCGAGAACCCCCACCTGTAGAGATTGAAGAACATACTAACTATACGGATAAAAACCAGGTATGAATGGGTGCGAAATAAGAGACAACAGTTGCATGTCTGTTATTCTTTCAGGCAAAGATTACGAGGCGGGTAATGATGAAACTTGACAGTTATTTATTTATTATGGTTATATAATAAATAAATCTATAATATAAAAATGAATCGCAAAATGTGTTGGTAAGCGCATAACTCAACAACGCCTGGACTGATTTCGCTAATTTTTTTTTTGTTGTGTCCGTTATTATGAGGAGAAGGTTCTTATGGAAAAAATGAAAATTAGGGTAGTGTAGGGTAGAGTAGGGTAGAGTAGAGTAGGGTAGGGTAGAGTAGGGTAGAGTAGGGTAGAGTAGGGTAGAGTAGGGTAGAGTAGGGTAGAGTAGGGTAGAGTAGGGTAGGGTAGAGTAAGGTAGAGTAAGGTAGAGGAGGGTAGAGTAGGGTAGAGTAGAGTAGGGTAGGGTAGAGTAGGGTAGAGTAGGGTAGAGTAGGGTAGGGTAGAGTAGGGTAGAGTAGGGTAGAGTAGGGTAGAGTAGGGTAGAGTAGGGTATAGTGGGGTGGAGTAAGGAAGAGCGGAAGCGAAGCCGCGCGGGCAAAGCTAGTGTATAAATAAAAGTATAAAAGGCTTGCTATGTTTACAGTTTGTACTAAAACGTACAGCAAGCAAGGTCACCGACATAGCCCGAAAAATCGCCCAATTTAAGTGGCAGTGTATAGGGCACATTTTTCGCAGAACCGATGGTCGATGAGGCCGAGCGGTTCTGGAGTAGCGATCACGTACTTAGAGATGCAACGTCGGAAGGCCTTCCATAAGATAGAGCGATGATCCGATGAGGGTCAAGAGAATCTGATGGATGCGAGACGGACAAGATTCGGACGTCTCGCGGACCTCGCCTGTCCCAAATACTTGGGAGAGGCGAGGTCCAATAGTGGACGTCTTTCGTCTTAAAAGATAGTGATATATAGCGAGCCAACTATGTATATACTAAAAAAACAACACAAACATTGAACGTAGTTTTATTATTAATCGTAGTATACATAAATATGGACTTTCGGTTCCTGAGAAATCAGGATGTTCGACAGATTTAACGTCTGAGCTGGGGCCACGAACAGGCACCGTGAGGCACAGGCGCGTGACACCCACAGTCAGTCTGTATCAAAAGCGAACAGAATAATTATGTCACCTTCATCTTGACTTTGTACATACAACATACATTGTAACAGGTTATCAATCAGTCGATAAATGCATATGAACAACAACATTGGTCTTCACTCGGTCCAAAAGTTATCAAAGAAGAACAAGTTATTTATTAATCGATTTATATTTTATCTCGCAGAGCATTCTTCACCGTATTTATAATCGTATGTACAATGTCTACGTTATTTATGTAAGTCTCGTCAGATAGTGATACCAAAACTACTTTTGCTTTAATCAATAAATTTCTAGGATGACTGCGGTCAGAGATTTCAAATATTAACATGATTTATCACTAGTTTTTGCAAAAGTCTAGTTTTTAATGTTAACAATATCAATTTCGTCAAAGAATCCAAATTTTATGCTGATTTATCTACGCGAGAGCAATGCTCTTTGTTCCGAGTAACATCGATAACACGCGTCGCCTAACTCCTGATATTTATTACCGCTTTGCATCGCACCAATTCCACCCAACAACAGATACAGCACACTTTACGATCGGCAGCAAACAGATGCACAATTTTTATCTCAAGCTACCCTCATTTTTATCGTTAAAATCTCAAGCCACTCGCCTGCTTGGTATCTGACATTAACTTCTTCAAATGACAAAAGCTCTTCGCTCTCACAATGCCTTTATTAATCTAACAGTGCTTGAACAAATCACGCAAGCGCTAGAAATAATAACGCTCCATACGAGAATGAAAGCAACTGCACAAATGGTCTCGAGCTATCTCGTCTTGTGTCTCAAGTCTATAGCACAGAGTCTATAGACTTGTATCTCAGACCGTATCTGTTACTATGCTACACGTACCCATAATAATACATGTGCGTACGCCTTCTGCTTTCTTACGAGATATCCGCCTATGATATGAAAACCCCTATCAATATCTATCTTTATTTTGTATTGTTGGGAATAAGAGGAAAATCTCTCTTCAAACGATTTCATTCAATTTTCTAATGTTATACAGGCGCTGAATAAAAAATCGAACGTTCGGTGATTAATCAGTGGTTTTGTGATAAATCGACGCGTCAGAAAAGCTTTTACTTACAGTTCCCAATGTGGATATTGTAATAGTCGATGAAGGTAGAAACGTTTTAGTCATAAATAATCATGAATCGTATTTAAATTAAGTATTAGGAATTATGTTCATTGTCAAAGAAGATCGATTTGATAAACATTTTCCTTGTTTATTGTCATTTTACTTTCTTCAAAGTTGTGCGTATGTTGATGCTTATCGACAAATAGAATTCTAGAAATAGCGATGCTACGTCGCTAAAGCTTATCGAACTCAATGCAATTGTCCGTATCATTTCTTTCTGACTTCATAATAAACAAGTAAACACACAAGGGGTTTTATACAGAATCATAAATAATCGTTCGACTCGGGCCGACTTTACCCGAACGAACGTTACGAAGCCGATCGTGACGGTTCAGTCTCATTCAAACTCACAATATAGTGCTCAGCTTGCCTAAAGAAGTTTTCACTTTAGTAAAAAACTTTGTACAAAAAAAAATATAACCGACTTCAATGTTAAAAAAACACTGAAAAGTATAAAATAACTTTAATTTCGGAAGTCTCCTCCTTTTCGAAGTCGGTTAAAAATACCTATACGTGGAAACTCAAACTGAAACCGCATGAAACATCGTAATCATACATAAACTGAATTGACCCGAACATTGGCGCCAGAAGGAGCGAGATTAAATTTTAAGTACAATAATAAATTTATGGAAGGTTTGTGGAACGTCGCCGTCGCAGCTTAGCTCGGTGCATAATGGCAAAGATAATGATGTCAAGAGGCGGAAGAAGCAATTACGACCTCGAGCCGTTTGCAATCACGTCGAGATATTTCTGAGAAAACAACACTGCCTCCAGACAATTCCGAGATTATATTTCTTCTGAATATTATTGCGGTAAGTATCTCCCGTCTCCAAGAAAGAAAATCTGTTATCTTATACTGTTTTGTGAACAGGCGATAAAATGTCCGGGCAAAGCAAGATAGACACAATACAGGGCTATTATTAGCTGTACAATAGTTGTCTGGAGGCAATCCAAGGCTTCAATCATGTTGGTATCATAGGGTTTCTGTTATGTCTTCCAATGATCGCTTTAATATTGGGCTTAGAAGAAATATTCCGCAAATTTTGCGTATGTTCGGCAAATAGTTTTACTCATTCCCGAAAGAGAGGGACTCAATCCCGTTTGATAACAAATAAAGGAATAGTAGCGGTCGGCCAGTAGCTTTGCACATGCAGAATTATTATGCCCGAACTCTTCGAATGGTTGTAAGTGTTGGTGAAAATCGAAGCAAAATCCAACCAGTATTTTTGAAAATTGCTCGCTTTTTAACCGACTTCGAAAAGGGGGTTCTATGTGCATATGCTATGTAGTAGCTATGTATTTTTTACGAGCTTTTATTTAGTTTCACCTGTCCCGATGTTTGTCTGTCATCAAATCTTGTAAATTGAATTTGACCCACTTCCCGGTTACCGATTGAGCTGAAATTTTGCATGCAGGTCTAAATTAGATGACAATGCAAAATTATTGTGACAAGGAGCTGATCTGATGATGGAAAAGGAAGGTGGCTATAGGAACTTTGTAGTTAGACGACACAACCCCATCGAGTTTGGGCTCGTATGATTCGTCTTGACGAGTGTTAATTATTTAGCGAGCTATAAAAGCTTGCTATGAAAAAAAGATTTTCATTAAAAGCTTGTTTTAATGTATGTTCACCGATATCTCAGTCAATTGTGTACCGATTTCGAAAATTATTTTTTTTTTATTGAAAGGTTATGCTTTCAAGTTGGTCACATAGAAATATAGTTATGATCTGATCATGAACTTTAAAGATATGGAACAGAAGTCCTCATAGGATGATAGCAGAACTGTAGAAAAACAAATAAAATTGCTTTGTTTATACGTGTGACTGACTGAAATAAAAAACCCTTTGGGAGGGGATGCATCGTACTAATCTGATGATGAAGCCGGAAGGTGAATTAATATAATATAACCGTGTTTGGGATTATTAGAATTGTTATGAGATGCACTCTGGCTATAACGTATTTTAGTTTGGCTCAGGGGTACTTTTTAGTAGTGGTACCATAACTAAAAAGTGAAAAATAAAAAACTTTTTACAAAAAAAAAAAATCTACTTCAATGTAAAAAAACACTGAAAAGTAGGTACAAAATAACTTTAATTTCGGAAGTCGGTGTTAAATAACGAAGAGGCAAAACTATCTATTATAGAAACAACGACTTCTGAAATTATGTTATTTTGTACTTTTCAGTGTTTTTTTACATTGACTTCAATGTTCGGCTTAATTTTTTTTGTTAAAAGTTTTTTATGTTTGTATATTTTAAGAAACTTTACTACCATTTAAGAAACTTATCTACAAAGACAGCACGATAAAATTAATATTCCAAATGATATACGAATATACTGAAGCTAAAGAAATGTACTAAATAAGTAAAATACTATCATTTACGAGACATAATTTTGTGGGTAAATAGTGATCTACATTTAAGCGTAGGTATGCTCTTTAAGCGCTGGAAAAAGCGCTTTAGAAGGCACTTCCATACAAGTTTAACCTACATTATGTTACGTTATGCGCTCTCGCTAGTGCTACACGATAGCCAAATGTTGCAAGCACTTGACCCATCCTCTAACTACGCGACGGCACACGCTACGCTTCTACCAACTTAGGAGATTTACACCCTGCAGCTTGCTTTCTTAGTTACATAATAAAAACATTAAGAAACTTTGTTACTAAATATTTACCTAAAGGCTTAAAAAACTCCTATAACAAAATAAAATATAATTACAACAGTCTCTGTCCCAATAATTGCCTCTGGAGCAATTAAAACTAGGTACAAAAAAGGAAACCAAAATGAAAATTTCTTACTATTTTATTTTAGGATTTACCAGATGTTTTTACAAAAAACAATATTTTTTTCGATTTTGATACCACATACATACGTGTTCTTACTACATAGCTTTACTGTGCACATCAAAGCTACAAAAAGGATTCCATGCTAACCCACATTTCATTCCTATCACTACGTATGCATTCGTTCCCAAACAGAGCAGTAAAATTTCCCAGAAACTCCGTGATCATAGCTGCAAAATTTCACACACGCACAAGAAACAACAAAACAAAACCCAAGTATTAATTTACGCCTGAATAATAGTATGTCAACATTGTCAAGTAATCCGCTTAGAGTAGATAATGTATTCTCGTAAAATAAAGTCGAGTTAAGTCTCAAAGTAATTTGTATTATTTCGCTTCATGTTTTGCTTAATTATTCGCTACATCTAGACGGGCAGGTGCGACGAATCTGTATTTATTTGCATTAAAAATAAATTTGCCGAGCGACTTGCGTAATTCAGGATTATCATCCGACAGCTGTGTCAGACAAATTCGAATTTGCGGATTAAGTCTTAATTTTGCTATCAACATGATTAATAGCTTTAAGCGGTGGCATGTGTGGCGATGAAAAATCCTAAAGGAGGTAGAAACGTGTTCAAATTCAGTGTGTGAAAGCCCTTTATATATTCTACGTTGTAATTAAGAATAGACCCATGTCTTCCTGTGTGAGTAGTAGGTAAGGGTAGGTAACTAATGAGTTATTTCACGTAGTTGAGCAACATGCAATTTGTATGTTTGCACTTATTAGGTATTCTGTAGCGGTTCCGTTAGTAGTGAGTTTGTATATTTTGGTACTTCAACAGTTATATTCTCCAGCCACGATTGACACGAAAAAGAATAAGTGTATAAAAGTATATCTTATTTTACGCTCGTATAAATTTCATTCACTTAAATGGTTTATAACACATATTTCCATGTTTGTTTGTAAGCAAAGTCAGTATCAGACTACCAAAGTGGCTAAAAACTAAACCAACCCATAAAAAGTTATGTGGCAAAACAAACAGTAAATTTTTGTAGACCATTGATATTTGTTAAAGATAATATTTAAAAAAAAATAGAGATACATGTAAGTTAGCTTATAAAACGTACAAAGCCTGAAGGTAAGTCGGTCGTCTTTTAACTGCTTGGCACAACGTATCGCAGTTTTCAGAGCATTAGCGACACACGGCCGGAGTTCATTATAAAGGTGTAGGTACGTGGTATAAAAGCAAAACACCCATTTTTTCTTTGCCATTTATTTTTGTGAAAATTGTGGGTACTTTGTTATTTTAGTGTTAAGGCTCAGCTTTTGCTTATGTAAAGGCCAATGCTTTTGCTTATGTAATTTTAGCAGAATTTCGGATGTAACTCTATGGTGGTAGCCTATACGAAATTAAACCATGGGACCCTAGAACGAAGGCAAAGAAGGAACAAGAGTGAGTATCCACCAAAAAAAAAATTGCCTTAGCTGTTATCATTCTTAATTATTATACCTATCCCATACTGTCCCACTGCTGGGCAAAGGCCTCCCTCCATTCCTTCCAATGTTCCCGGTTTTTTTCATAATTATAAAAACAAAGTTGACTTGCATCGACATCTATTATGATCCTTTACATTTTCGTTTATTGTTAATTTTTCGAGCACCTACGCAGATATATTAAGAAAAGATCATTGTACTTTATGGCATATTTATCTAGCTCCTACCATACTCATATGTGAGAAGTTTATCTAAATAATAACAGCCAGTGGCTCTGTGGACGTGACTGCCGAAATAAGAAGCTCCCCATAGACCACTCTAACAAACAGCCTTGAGGGGAGCGCTTCTCATGCCATACAATAAACAATACAAATAAATGTAATCGCCAAATGCCGCAAAACACATTCTACAAAGTAAAATGTATCATGAACACTGACACAATTTTGGCTTTTCCGTCGTCGTTTTAAAGTAAACTACCATCTAATTTCCCACAGAAAATGGAACAATGCCCGTAACATTACATTCTTCATATTTACATTACGTGGATTGTGTAATCATATCAACATGGCCATAGAACATTCTTTACAACAGACATTGATACTGGCAATGTCATTATGCGATGTTATGTTATACGTTCTACCTTACAATTTAATTGAAGCTCACACAAACGTATGTGTATGTGAAATAATAGACAAATATCTACATACATAGACACTGCTCCGGCTATTCCTCGTCCTAAACAAAGGACTGCCACCGACAAACAAAAACGTGATTTACGGGAGTGTGAAATGACGGTACCCTTACGAACCTCAAAATTATTATGATAGGGCGATAATAAAATACTATTTTTGGCTTTGAGAACAAACAACTCAATAATAAATTCAGTCAGTCTCTCATTCTATATTAACTTAAGTAATTTACCCTACTTTGTGTTGTTTCAGTTTGTTCAAGTAAATGGGATTATCAGATCGAAACGCCTTTAAAACTGAGCAGGAAAAGTAATCAATACGCTGAAAGTATTTGAAGATAAACCTTAGCAGGCTGTTCACGTTCGTTCCACCTTCCACATCATTTACCTGCGAGCCCACACCTGCTGACAGATAAACAAACGATTCGATAACTGATTTTATTTTGTTTGAGAAAATATTGCGAGTTATGTGCCAATAAAATACATTCGGCGTCGCATATTGTTAGTTGTATAGCTTTTTCATTAGAGGACATTAATCAAGTTGACAATGGGGAAATGTTGTTTAGTTTCAGTTGCTTAGTTTTAGTATTTACAGCACCCAGCTGGAAGGAATAAAAGCTTGCGTCACAATTACTTATAATGCCATTTCCTGTTTCTAAGGATATCTCGTTACATTTTCTCACTAATTGTCTTAAAAGGGTTCTGAAAGTAATGTTGTGCTCGAAATACGTTCGGTCAGGGAGCATCGGCGCGTGTCCGTGAGAACGAACCAAGGTGCACACGACGACGCTCGCCGTGCCACACGTAATGACCCATTACCTTTTACTTATATTTCTTTATTATACCGATTTAACTGCTGTTATCAACATTTATGTCACCAGCAGGCGTCCAAAACAGTAAATACTTTCACATCGCTCACCAGTTTAACGTGTCAGTCAAAAGACAATATCTATAATATTTTTACTCTCCATATATTAAGCTGCGCACGTTATTGATGTACCTGCGATAAAACTTTATGGGTGGACTAAGTTGCCGTTTTTTAAACAGAATAAAATATTTGGCCAGCATCTGCAAAGCTCAGCGATTCTTTGCCGACTGTTCTACTTTCTAAATGAAACAAATTGAATATATAATTGATATAAAACGAGTCGCCCTCCGAACCTAAGAGTTCATCGCTTGATCCTTTCCTGGAGGGTGTATTACTTTCGTGAAGTGGACGCCGAAACAGTTTGGCGACAACAATTGCGGTCTTCACTCAGATAAAGGCCACAATGACTGCTAAAGAAGACCTTGGAAATTGGTTCGGCTCTTTCGCTTTTATTTTTCGCTTACCTTTATATACAATTTCGTCGACCCATCGCTTTGAATTAATTTCACGCCAGGGCGGTCGTTTGTATTTCTTTTGTTTCCAAGGTGGGGACGCTTTTGGTCCCAGTTAAAGATATATTTGGCCCGTTAGCACATTGCGACAACTTTGAAGCCCGCTATTTATTTACTTGTCTCAATAGATGCCGCCGCGGCTCGTATTTCAGATTTAATCAAGTCTGACAGCATGATTAACGTCACCTTCCCATTCGTTGAGCTATCAATGAAAATGCCGAGGCCCCGATTTCTGTTTTTTACTTAGTTAAGTAACTGTTTTTAACGAAAGCTTATTTTGTTGGTTTTATTCCGTTCCAAAAGACTAACACGTTGATTAATGTATGAAATTGGAATAGTTAGTTTACAAACTATGTTTAAACACAGTAATAATAAGAAGCATCTGGTTTAATTGCGCACTTGTGTGAATAATTACGTGGTTCGTTCATCTCGATCGCGGCTGACTTATGGGGTAAAGTTGTTCAGGCATTGCGGCTTGCCTCTGACACCTGGCAGTAATTAGGTTCAAATTTATTGCTTTTCCTTGCACCTTCCGTCGTCACACAATATAAATCATTTTCGTTAGTTCTCTGACAGTAGAGTGGCAACATGTATTTTATGAAAATTTAATTTCGCTCGGGTTGAAATTTACCTTTTCAAACTGATAACACTTTGTCGGTTTCACGGATACCTACTGTAAATTATTTTAGAATAAACTATGGCTGTCCAAATTCCATTCATTGAATATCGTTTACTAAAAAGCCGCACGCCGGGCATCTAAAATTTTGTGACTAAAATGTAACAGAAAAGTAACTCCATTACGGTAATGGAAAACAGTGGGCTCTCACGTTGCTAGATTTTTTTGCTTTAGACCGATGCCGCAGTGCAGTTACAGGAATACATGTATCAAAGCTCTCTTTCATTTGGATACGCGCTACTCCCAGCTGCTGCATTCCAGGAAATATCGGCTTTTATTAACATTACACCGTACCACAAATTATGAATTGAAACCGACTGCTCGCTAGCTTTTACACTAATCAAACTTAAAATAATATTTATGAGATGGCTACTCTAATACTGGCTCTACGATTAGTAAGAAATTAATATTCATTTTCTAAACTTAATAACCTCTAATATAACCTTGTAGAGGTAGAAAGGGTGAAAGAGCAATATAGAGCAGTTCATTTTAGATAGAACGCCCAACTAATGCACTTTTCCGTGTTTTCCGCGCAATAAAAACCTTTGTTTTATTACATGTTTACAAACATATGCAGTGTTCCAGTACGACCGCGTCAAAATTAAGTTTCACCGTGGAATCGAGCCGGCGTTTTACGTATATGGGAACATAAACTACGCGTGTGTTTCACTTTACAGTTTAATATGAAAATATTAAGAGAAAAATTTAATTTACAACCAGTTTTGTAGGGGAGCTTTTCAATTTTACCGAAAGTACTTTTTTCTGTTCTAATTAAAATTGATACCACGGACAACGTTATCATCAAAGTAGCTATTGTTTTAATCGAATATAATTATATGAAAGGACATTTCAGATTAGGTTGATATTAATGTTATTACGTATTACAAAGGCACAACAATAATCCCCGTCCTCGTAATTTGATTTGTGTATAATCAATAAGTGATTCATAGGATTAGGTAAGACTTGTCCTTCCATACTTAATTAATAATAACGCCATTTTCCTTGTAGGTACCCAATCAATGAAATATTGTGCGCAGGTAGAAGATTCGAATGAGATTAATTGTTTGTTATCCCTACATAGAATCTATTAATTAAAATCGTTTGGGATATCTTCAAAAGAGGGAGAGAATCATTCCATGCAGATAGTGTGATTGGCAACGCTTCGGACGAGACCGCACTTATAGCTTCGTCTCTGTGACTGTTCGAATATTCGGGTGAACACTTTTGCGTTCCTTTTTGCAATGAACCTTTGTACTGTCAATAGTCACACATACCAGTTTACACGTATTGCATTGAACGTAGTATCTATTTAAGAAAAAGTTCAAAAGGGGCGATACTTCTCGTGTTCTTGATTTAATTTCATCTCCCAAAAACTACAATGACCCATCGGTCATTTAGTTTGACTAATATGATAGTGATGTAACAAAATGCCTCGAGCACAACTCTCGGTGACACAAGCAAACCAAAGCGGGTGTCACCGAGATTGGATGCTGTTGACATACATAAGTAAACGCCCACTCTAGAGCCTACAGTAACAACAAAAGGCCAAACTGTAAAGCTTTAAGCTAAAAATAATCCTTTGAGATGATTTCTGGATTTCTTTGAAAAACGACACCTACAAGAAGAGTGGGAGGTCCGTTTTTTCCCTCCAGGCGCGGTCATTGAAATCAAATATGACTTATTGTTAGAGAGAATTCAAACATGATTTACAATATGATTTGCTTTTTTCTCTCCAGTTTCACTCACTCAACATCATAAAAAGTTTACAACATCTTGGATGACTTAAAATATTTTACAGCTTTGTTAAAAAGCTTTTTCTTTACAGTAAATTTTGTATATTTGAGCTGAATTATTAGTTTTTTTGACATTTTCTTGACATATTTGACATTATGTGATTGCTTTAACGCTTTCAACATATCTGATGACAAGGACTAAGACCGGTTCCTTATTAGCACCAGCTTACGTAGTATCTACGGACCTCCCTCACGCTCACGCCCCAGCCGCCGCCGGGAGTCAGATCCCGATTTCCGCGAGCGATGGGTAGCTCGCCGTCCGACCTTCCGATAACCATCTGGACCGAGCCCAAGACGTCGACGGTGCGTACTGTTCCACACGTGCTTCCTACTGGTGCCAAGGATCTGTTTCTGAAAGAAAAATTCGGCCCCGGTACGAAAGGCAACGAAGGAACAGGATTGGGTTTTAGTCAGTAAAAATCTGACACTATCTCTCGCTCCGCCCAAGAGCGGGAGATGTCATTGGATAATTTGCCCAACTTAATAAACAGGACATGCTGGTTTCCTCACGATGTTTTCCTTCACCATTTTGAGAGCAGTGGTGATGAAATAAATTACACAACGTAATGCAGATACTGCAGATGTAGCTCGTAAGTCGGGGCCGTTATCACTCAGCCAACACTGCTCTCATCATCATAATTAAATGACTATAACGAATTTTTTTATAATTGAAACTACTTTATTTAATAACGTTATTGTTATTATGAATCCTAACCAATATTATAAATGTGAAAGTGTGGATGTTTGGATGTTTGTTACTTAATCACGCAAAAACGGCTGAACGAATTTGGATGAAATTTGACATACATATAGCCTTTGACATGGAAAAGAACATAGGCTACCTTTTATTCCGATTCCTTAAGTACCTAATGCCACGAGGGCGAAGCCGCGGGCAAAAGCTAGAACAAAATAAAATATTATCAAAGATATGAATGCAAGATTTTGTAAAATGAATCTAGATCTTACTTAGCTTTTTCATGAAACAAAACGCAGTGACAAAGTGTTGCCACACAGGAACACCCACCTGGCGTCGAGTGTTACTTGAGCATTTTGCTCAAGTAAGTAACGTGTGTTGCTCCACAATAGAATCACATTTCGTAATTAAGAATTCTAATCTTAAGTAATTACTTATTAAGAAATTACTAAGCAACAAGGAATTACTTCTAACTTAAACCCTTATAAGCAAAAATAAGGTTTAAGTAAGCTGGCACCGAGATGTACCGAATTCGATACACTTGTGCCTGAGAGATTAAACTACAGGTTTACTTTGAAAATATTGATAAAGTTTTTTATTTATTATTATTTTGAAATTATTCAAATAGTTCACACACACAATAACACATGGAATCAAAACAATAACATCCTAACTATTCCTAACCAACAAACAACCACCTACACGTAGAAAACAATAATTTTGATTGCTAATTAACCAGTTCTCTTACTACCTTAACTAAGATCAAATATTCAATAGATTAATATTACGAGCCTAAACTTTCTAAAGCAACAGTATTATTCATCCAAAATGGATAAGCTTTTCATTGGAGCTTTTTAAGTTAATAAATATGCTACCTAGGAACTGAGAATATCTTATCGTCGGCGTGTCTAGAATATTCGGCATCTGTTTCAACCACAGAGTAGCGAGTCTTCCAGGCTGTCACTACTAGAGCTGCGGTGTTGTTGGAAAAAGTTACTGTGGCTATGGAACACAAAAGACAATAGAAGGAATATAGGTGGGATTTAGTTGTTGAAAGTCTAACACTACACCCTCTCGCTCCACTTTAAAGAAGGAGGACTTATTTGATGATTTCCCAACTCAAAAAAAAACCGGGCAAATGAGAGTCGTATTCGTGCAATGAGGGTTCTGTACAAACTTACCGATGTAAATAGTTCAATTCCCAAATAGAGTCGCGAAGATTTTTTCGAATCGCAAAAAATGTTTTTTTTTTGTGACGTAACAAATAAAAATAAAAAAGACTTGTGGCACTCGGGGACTGCCGCGGTAAAGCTATTGCATAGCATTTTTTATCAACTTATGCAATAGACCTCGCCAACGGCTGCTTAACCCCACCCATTCAAAACCAGACCTCGCCAACAGCTGCTTAACCCCACCCATCCAAAACCAGACCTCGCCAACAGCTGCTTAACCCCACCCATCCAAAACTAGACCTCGCCATCAGCTGCTTAACCCCACTCATCCAAAACCAGACCTCGCTAACAGCTGCTTAACCCCACCCATCCAAAATGAGACCTTGCCAACAACTGCTTATCCCCACCCATCCAATACCAGACCTCGCCAACAGCTGCTTAACCTCTTCCATCAAAAACCAGACCTCGCTAACAGCTGCTTAACCCCACCCATCCAAAACGCCGACAGCTGCTTAACCCCACCCATCCAAAACGCCGACAGCTGCTTAACCCCACCCATCCAAAACGCCGACAGCTGCTTAACCCCACCCATCCAAACACAGACCTCACCAACAGCTGCTTAACCCCACCCATCTAAAACCAGACCTCGCCAACAGCTGCTTAACCCCACCCATCCAAAACCAGACCTCATTAACAGCTGCTTAACCCCATCCATCTAAAACCAGACCTCGCCAACAGCTGCTTAACCCCACCTATCCAAAACTAGACCTCGCCAACAGCTGCTTAACCCCACCCATCCAAAATGAGACCTTACCAACAACTGCTTATCCCCACCCATCCAATATCAGACCTCGCCACCAGCTGCTTAACCTCTTCCATCAAAAACCAGACCTCGCTAACAGCTGCTTAACCCCACCCATCCAAAACGCCGACAGCTGCTTAACCCCACCCATCCAAAACGCCGACAGCTGCTTAACCCCACCCATCCAAAACGCCAACAGCTGCTTAACCCCACCCATCCAAACACAGACCTCACCAACAGCTGCTTAACCCCACCCATCTAAAACCAGACCTCGCCAACAGCTGCTTAACCCCACCCATCCAAAACCAGACCTCATTAACAGCTGCTTAACCCCATCCATCTAAAACCAGACCTCGCCAACAGCTGCTTAACCCCACCTATCCAAAACTAGACCTCGCCAACAGCTGCTTAACCCCACCCATCCAAAATGAGACCTCGTCAACAGCTGCTTAACCCCACCCATCCAAACACAGACCTCGCCAACAGCTGCTTAACCCCTTCCATCCAAAACCAGACCTCGCTAACAGCTGCTTAACCCCACCCATCCAAAACGAGACCTCGCCAACAGCTGCTTAACCCCACCCATCCAAACACAGACCTCGCCAACAGCTGCTTAACCCCACCCATCCAAAACCAGACCTCGCCAACAGCTGCTATTGATTGTTCACTCATTTGTTTTCTTATCTGTCACCACGCTCAAAAAACAAATGAGTGGGGGGTGTGTTAGGTTATTTTCGTTACGGAATTTCTGGATTCGGTCTCCACGCTCAAGGCCCGCGATAGAAGCTATGCAATAGCTTAATAATAAAAGAAAACAAATAATTACTGTTTTCAGATTTTTTGCTATGTCTGTGCTATAAGATCTTGCTTTAAACAGACAGATGGACAACAAAGTGATCCTTTAAGGGATCCGTTTTTTCCTTTTGAGGTATGGAAACCTAAAAAGGGAATCGGACGGCGAGCAATGAGTGCTGTCTGACCCCACATACCTGTGCCTACTGCGTGTGCTGAGGCCTCAGGATTGCCAAATTGAAAGCGCCTGACATTCAATTGACAACTGAAACTTCCGCTTTTCAGACTTTTACTGACTAAAACACACTCCTAGTTCCTTTGTTGCTTTTTATTCCAGGGCCAGGTGTTCTTTCAGAACCGAACCCAAACTACCCACCCGTACCAACCCGTAGAAGTAGTAGGCTTCGGCCCTCCTGGGCCCTTACAGTTTGCTGACATCTCCTTAAGGTGCGCGTAGAACACTACGCCCCGTCGACGACTTAGGTTTGGTCTAGACGGTTACCGGAAGGTGGGACGGTGAGTTACCCATTGCTCGCCGTCCGCAAGCCTTTTAGCCGCGAATTGGAGTGTATGGAGGGATGTAACAAGAAAGTTACATAATTATGGTATAATATCCATACGTTTGTATTTATAAAATTGGTATGACGGTGTCTCTAGGCGCTACCAGTGCGGCGATTCTCTGGTCTGTGGGTCCAGCTTTTAATCCGACTACTGAGTGAGATGTTCATAGATATTGATCAAAGCTCTCGCTATTAAGCCGTTTTCCGACACGGCTATCAATACAATGACTGGTGGAACCGCGTTCTTTGAGGAAAATCTTGTGTTCGGTAAACAATAGAGATTATTATAGTAAATTTTATGCTTGTCTTTTGGTGTGCAAACTTTTCTCTTAGCGAACAGTCTCCTCGACTTTTGTACACCATGAGTGAATCTGTATCTATATAATCGGCCCAAAATATGAAATGTGAATCTCATATTTTGATTCACATTATTAACTAAACTGCTTGTCACTTTTCAGCCATACAAAAAAGAGATTGATCATTTATTTAATGAAAATTTAATGAAATTAATGTTGATAAATCTTTTATATAATTAAGTCAATAGTAATGCTAATTTAATAGTTTTTAAGAATATAATAATGTATCTAATAAATTACCAATGACGCATTCTTAGAATTTTAATAATTTTTTTATCGTATAATTTAAAAACTCACCTTCACGTTATGTACCTATTTCTAGTCTTTATGGAGGTAGCTGGCGGGTACTTTTGTTTATTTCAGCCTGACTCCTTTCCATTTGCAATTTAAATAAAAAATCACATAATTGTAACTTTTTACTGGCACTTGTAAACATTTTCTAGACGGCAATATTTTTCTTTTTGTTTTTACTGGCTTCGTATATTAATTTATAGTTATAGTTATAGTATTAGCCCTAGGTGTCGGCAATTGCCGGGCCGGTGCAGCGGTGGCTCCATTATCATGGCGTTGAACATAGCGCCGCGCGTCGGCTGATGTTTTTTTTATCGGAGTATTGTGGGTACTAAGTTATTTTATAGTTTTATCGTTTTATTCAATGAGGCACAAATTTTGTTTTATACAAGGTGTCGTTTTGAAGCTGCAAAATATTTCAGGAGGTAATTATGTTAGTGATTCTCGACCCGAATCAATAATAAAATAAGTAGGTAATATTTTTTTTTTTTATAACTTCGCTTTTTTTCACACACAAACACGGAACAATAAAGGGCGTTTTCACACACACTAACTCGCAACGATAGTTTCATAAATAATGTATCATCCAATCATCATCCCGCACGCCACACCCTAGCCACGCCCCCGCGGCCATCGATCAATCGATATAGTTTAGTGTAATTAAAAAATTAAATAACAAGTATTACTGATTATTGACCAGGTATCGTTTTTTTACATGATTATTTATGAGTTTTATTACAACCTCCTGAAATATTGTGCAGTTTTAAAACTGCACCTTGTAATATTGCGTTGTTATTTATCAAATAGTTATTTATGTATTTTATTTAAATAAAATTTTACACCCGTAGGTACATTACATCAATATCTATTTCAATTACACTTATGAGTATATATATAATGCTTTACCCTAATCCGTGCGTCACTGCGGGGTGCCAACTGAAAACCAGCGCTGGGTGTCTAACGTCTAGCAAATGCTGAGGTGGTCACCCTTTCGGTGCGGGCACGCTCGGCGTACTTTGTACTTTTATTTTTATTTACTTTGTGTAATAACCGTTGTGCTGTGTCTGTACCGAATAAAAGTTTTTCTATTCTATTCTATTCTATTTACAAATAAATAACTGTAATTACAGTAAATTAAATAAAAAACTTTTTACAAAAAAAAATATAACCGACTTCAATGTTAAAAAACACTGAAAAGTATAAAATAACTTTAATTTCGGAAGTCGGTGTTTCTATAATAGTTTGGTCTCTTCGTTATTTAACAGTGACTTCCGAAATTAAAGTTATTTTTATACTTTTCAGTGTTTTTTTTTTTGTAAAAAGTTTTTTATTTTAAACTTTTTAGTTATGGTACCACCGCTAAAAGTACCTATTTTAAACTTTTTAGTTGTGGTACCACCACTAAAAAGTACCTCTCAGACAAATTTAAATAACTGATAGCCATAGTGCATCTCATAACGATTCTAATATTCCCAAACACGGTTAGATTACATTAATTTTTTTTTTTCCTTCTGGCTTCATCATCTGATCAGTTCGATACATCCCTCCCCCGTTTTCGACAGTCAGTCATCGACTACACAAAGCAACTTTACTTGTAACCACAGTTTTGCTGTGATTCTATAAAGAGTTCTGTTCCATATCTTCGAAGTTCATGATCAGATCATAACAATATTTCTATGGGACCAATTTGAAAGCATAACCTTTCAATCAAAAAAAAAATTCAAAATCGGTCCACAATTGACCGAGATATCGGTGAACATACATAAAAAAAAAAAACTTACATTCAGCCGAAAATAGAACCTCCTCCTTTTCGAAGTCGGTTAAAAAATAAAATCCTACGCTCATTACAACTAACTAAAATCAAACTATAATATGGCGTCAAAAAACTCTTCCACATCGCTGTCGACTGGTAATGTGCCCAAAAGGTTGGCGGCATTGCCACGCTGTATGGCAATGCTTATCCTCTGTCAACTAGACGTTTCGACAGATCTTTAAACAACTTGTGAGCCTAGATTGATTAGGATCTTATCTTTTTGTCTGTGTAGGAGTTCCAGTTGATTTTTTTAAATCCCTAATTACATATGTCTCAGTTCAGTAGCCTGTATATAATTAGTGCTCAAGCGGAAACAAACACGAGAGGCGTCAGTCATTTTCAAAGTCATTACCCATTTTTACATTATAGTTACAAAAAGACACTACTGAAACGTTTATTTACCGTTTAAAAATATAATTCAGCGTCGAGATTTCAAGAAGTTTATTACACTTCACACTGTTATAAAGGTGACAGTTTGCGACTATGTGTGTCTGTTTGTTTGTTATAGTCTGACTAAAAATTCAAACGGCTTGGGTAAATATTAAGATAAAATTAAATCTGATGCAGTCAACTTGATTTCCACTAGAAATTCTCCAATTAAACGAGTCAAAATTCAAAACATGCATTAAACGGACGCTATGTAAACAAGCATATTATAAATTGGAAGATTATCTCCTTGATAAAACTGCTTGGGTAAATGCCGGTCCTGCTCCACAGCCACAGTCATTAGTCATAACTACTAATTAGTCGTATTTTTTTTTCTTTAATAATTTATATTATTATTTATATTGGAAGAGTGCTGCTGCCCTTTTTGTATTGTTGTTTTCGGAATGTTTTTTTTTATTTTTATTTTATTTGTTTATTTCAATAGGGCTTATGGTCTGTTACCTGTTATATTTGAAAATAACAGCATTATATAATGTAGAAGCAGTTTCTTTTTATTCAATTTTGTTTTTGTGAGTGTGAAGTACCATGGAGCATTTTATATTAGGTTACAACTTGTTTGACATTACGAGCATGGCAGTTGAGAGTTTGTCATGCTCACTCAAATGTCTCGCTAATGGTGGCACAACACGTGCCACCATTAGCGAGACATTTGAGTGAGCATGACAAACTCTGGTTGGATTGGTTCATTCGGTTCCCTTCAAAATGGTTGAGCTGAGTGGGGCTGATGCACGTGTCATGCCCGTGAACGGGTGCCATCGGTTGAGACTGGTCATCTCTTAGCTGCCAGTAGCTTAATTCAGTTTCTATTTTTAATTAGCTTTTTTTAAAATTATATATTATTATTACTTAACTACATTGTGCTCACATATTAGAAGCGACAAGAAGTATGTAACCATGATCTATGTAACTCATAATATGATTTAAAAAGAGTGTCCATGGAGTTTCTAGCACGTTCTTCTCCATAGAGATCTACGCTTTGGAACGTGCAATTTAGCTACACATTTCTTGGACTGACCGACATTTGACTATTCAAAAGTGCGGCGCTAATGGTCTATTTGAAATAAAGTTTTTGATTTGATTTGATTTGTTCAATAATCAAGGTTGATTAAGAGATCTTGATCATTGTTTACTAATAGAAGAACCCAATATAAAGTATCGAATATAAGTATTTTTTAAATTGTTAAATATTATACTGAATTCCCAAGTCGTTTGACTTTTTAGAGAGACTATACTTCTTCACGCTCAAATGGCTAAAGGATTTCCACGAAACTTGGTACACGAAGAGATCGTGTCCTGGAACATTAGATATTTTTCATCTCGGGAGTGTGTTCCCTTGGGGACTATGTTTTACTTTCATGCGGGCGAAGCCGATGGCAGCAGCTTACTAGTTAGTTAGCTGGCTGTAGTAGGTCCGATCATGTGTGGAGTACTGCAGCCACATATGGAACGGTGCTGCAAAATACCATCTAACAGTTTTGGACTCAGTGGAAAGGGTGCGAAGAGGCTAATTGGTGCTGAATCACCAATTAGCCTCTTCGCACCCTTTCCGTTAACACCACCTATTCAGTTAATACCAATGTAGCTACAAAGCTTGGAGCAGGCGTACAGGGTGTAGCCAGCTTTTCGGTATTTTACAGGATGCATTTTGGAGAGTGTGTGTAGGCATGTGTGTGTAAATGACTTGATTCCGTCAGCACTAGTTTATACCAATTAAAAAAAAAACACCTTTCTACCATCGAACAAACCGACGTACAGCGAGTGTTCACTCTTATATTATTAACATTTCTACGGTCCGGACCAAGTGTTTCGCGTTGTCGTTTACCCGCGTACATCGAAGGACTCTACCAATTTTCCTGCAGCGGTATTCCTATCCGATTGTAATTTAGGTGTCTTCAAGGATACAGTTCATAATAGGCTCTAAATAAACTAGTGCGTTTCACCATCAACGATTCAATCATTGCTTACCATCAGATAGGGTCGCAGTCAGACACTGGTATAATATCATAAAAATAGTGATAAGTAAATATTTTATAGAAGAATCAAAATATTTTACCCGATTTGTAAGTATTGAGTAGGTACTAATGAACAAGAGAAAAATGTAAGTTTTTTATTTAAGAATAAGAAGTAATCTAAAATACTTTCTGTTTTGTTGATTTTAGATAAATTTCAAAAAATTTAACATAAAGTAAATGCTACCTCTTGATTTAATCTTCCAGTTACAAGCAGATTTCTGAGAAAATCTTATTAGTTATTAATCAGAGGCTATTGTAAAGATATTAGCAAAGGTAGGGAACAAGAAACAAGACTTTCATTTTATCAAATGACTTAAGGGAATCTTTTCAACAATTTCCAGTTTTAATCCTCATTTTATTTTGCAATTGCTCTGATTGTTTATAATACTGTTGAGTGAACTTTAGCTCTTTGAACTTTATCGGTTTATGATAAAGATCTTTGAAGTACATCAGGATGATTTGGAAGTTCTGTTTACTTTATAATTATTCGAATGTTTAGTTATTAAAGTTATAGATAGTGAAGATCCGTGTTCCACCTAACCAACTTAAAAACGCTTTTTTATTTATATTTAACCTCGTCTTGATACTTTTTGGTCTACAGAACTTCCAATGTTAGAAAACTGATTAAGGAGAAAATTTTATTCACGTTTACTTAATGTTTTTTTTAATAGAATTCAGTCTTACAAACCAAAATTATACTGAGGATACGTTACCTACGCCACAGGCTATTCTCTCTCAGCATCTCCAAACGATAATACGAGAAATCGATTGGAAACCCATACCGGAATATTCCATTACCTTCAGCAGGCAACAACGGTCCTTTTACATTTCCAATCAGTGCTCGTGTGTGTGTACACGAAATCGGGTGCTAATAGGTCGGTTGTCTCGGTACCACGGTTCGTCGGAGATTTACTGGTGAATTTTACGCGGCCATTTGCATAGTTGTAAATAACGTAGTGTCGGCCCTCGCCGCTTATTTAGACGTTATAAACTGATTATTCACTCGATAACGCTACGCCACATGGAAATGTATGACTGTAACGTCTATAACTCTGATGTAAATGGCCAATAATTTATTATTTAGACGTTTATTTGGAATATGCTTTAATTATATGGTTGAAGCTTTTTTATATTTTTTAGTTAAATACCATAAGTGTTTCCTGCATTTTTATTACTTTTGTTATCACACTAATATTTTAAAGGTGATAGTTTGTATCTATGTGTGTATGTTTGTTACTCTTTTACGCTCAAAAGGCAGAACGGATTTGAATATTATTTATCACATGGGTAGGCCATGTCACAGAATAGCACATAAGTAGGTTTTTATTCCAGTATTATGTTCCGTCGGGATAATGTTCTACATTCACTCAGTAGTCTTATAAAGTTTAATAAGTGGCTACGCTTTTATTTACTCAAACACTTTAATCATAGGCATTTCATAAAACTTCCGGTTCCATTTTGTTAACATGGCTACAAATATAACCCCGGCGCACTTTCAAATATTTCATATTGTAGCAAACATACTATGTTTACTGAAATATAAAACACATATTTCAATACGTTCACCTGGAAATATTGGAATATGTGTACTCCAGGTATGTTTTAGACGAAAATGTAGTTTTATGCTTTATGCTATGCTTTGCTATATAAAATGCATTATTGTGGATCCATATTGTAGTATTCCATGAAATACCAGCATATTTGTAAAATGATTACGTTGTGTTTTCATTAACGGGAGAAATTTTATATTTTTTATTTGTGCTCCCGGCAGCAGTTGTTTACTCAGCCTCTCGACCTATAAAGTGGAGAGAATCGAGTGAATGTGCAATTTTCCATGATTGAGAATTTAAATTTGTTATGGCATGCTGATGAATTGGTTTCACAGTGATTGTGTGCAGACCGGTCACCGCTTTGTTTTGTGGTTCAGTCAGATGATGAGCTGATGATTTTATCCCGTTTAGCAAAGTTCATGGTGTGTATGATTTGTGAGTAAATTATCAAAGAAGATTGGCTGCTGTATTTAATATTACTTTCTGCTCAGGATTCTGGAACGAAACTTAGGTAGGTATCGTAAAATTAAGTGACTAAATTGTCACGCATTAAGGTAGGTGCTAGATAAACATGGAATAACGGTCATTGACCCTCTTTTTGTTGACAATCCTAACTTTAAAAACGGAAATAAAGACATAAAGCTGCAGTCTTGAATCGACATGTATCGTGATCCTTTACATGAACTAGTAATGAAAAGAAAATCATTGTTTGTTTTTTGGATACCTATGCAGAGATATTAGGAAAAGGTCAGTGTACTATAATCCACGGTTATGTGGCGCTATAGCTGCTGTTACTGTTTAAATGAATCTCTAACAACCAATCGCATCACTCATTAGCTTCCAAAAGCGAGAGGTAAGCTTTACGAGCAAATGGACGAAAAATATTTAGCCATTTTGGGGAAATAAATATCAATGGAACGGCAATCTAGTTGGTTGGTTCAGTTGACATGGAACTGCCACACATTTGGCAATTGTCACTTAATTAATAGTATCGATGGGCAGAACTGGGGCCTTACCATGACGTGTTAAAATTTCAGGCGTGCGAGCGAGAAAGAGGGATAGAGCTATAGGTACACCCTAGGTATATAGTTCCTTTTACGGTTTAGTTTAGGATGAATTGATCATGTTAAGAGCTAGTGGTAGGACTTTTAAAACATATTACTACAAAATTATGATACCATAAAATATCCCAATAGTCCAATTCACTTTGTAACCAAAAACAAAACATTGCTGACCAAACGGTTACAGTGAGTACCCAATAAAATCGCTAATTTTGTTCTAAATCAAATCAGTGTCACTGTTATTTGAAAATAAATTGTTAGTCTTGTGAGGTGTACAATAAAGAATATAATAAATCACCATCGCATTTCAGCCGAAAGACGTTCACTGGTGAACATAGGCCTCCGCTAAGTGCCTCAACTGTGCGTCTCGCATCCATCGCATGTCCGCGACTCTCGCCAAGACATCGGTCCACGTTACGGGAGGCTTTTCAAAGCTGCAACTTCCGGGCGCGGTCGCTACACTAGAACCTTTCGGCCCCATCGACGAGATGGTGGGCAGGGAATATCTATTCTACGAACAATTTGCCCTGCCCACTGCCACTTAAGTTTGGTGATTCTTCTGGCTATGTCGGCTATGTCGGTTCTCCTGCGGATATCTTCATTCTTAATTAGAACACGCAAGGAAACTCCGAAGACAGAGCTTTCCATTACCTTTTGGTTGACTTTAAGCCTTTTGACGAGGCCCATTGTGAACGCATTGTAAGCGATATAACAAAAATCAAACTAAAAAAAATACTGCCAAACAAGTAATAACAGTAAGTACCATATAAAATTGCTAATGTTATTCTGAAAGCGAGTGACATTCGGAAAGTGATCGATTTTAGGAACTACGAGTGTCTAGGTAAGCCTGTGTTAGTACGCCCTCAGTCTGTCAAGCCAGCAGGCGGGGGTCGCGGTGTCGGAGAGACCTCATCAATAAATCACAGGACTCCTTAAACTTGGAGACTGACTGCATTTTATCCGTCACTTGTCACAGGCGAGTACCTCGACAAATTGATGGTAACGGATTCGCTGGCGCATCGTTAGCGAGTCGAAAATGTTTGGATTGCTATGTACATTTTGTAATGGTAGTTGAAACATCGAATGGGCATATTTTTTAGAATATAAAATCTGCATGATCAATAGGCACAGTCTTCAGTTATATAATGCCTATTCATAAGTAACCTTACAGCTGAAGAACACTGTCTCTTCAGAGACAAGTTATCCTAGTTTAAAAGTATTTTGTTAACAAATGTAGTATACATTTGTTAACAAAACGTAAGTTTCTTTATGATAATAATAATTATTATTATATTTTATTACTATTATTATTATATTAAATCCACCTGTAAATATACATTCCTATATAAATATGTAGGTCTTTAAAATTGTACCCTAGTGCTCGTTTCTTAGTAATTTTTTTCTTGACTTGGAAAATCATCTAATGACATCTCCCGCTCACTCGGCGTGTGAGACAGTGTATCACATGTGTTCTTTCAGTTGCCCTTTGCATTCTTGGGCTACCAATTACTCTTTGGAACGTTCCGCAGTCTGCTTCTTTATGCAGTGATTTACATTCTTGCAGTGATTATCTAAGAAAGTTATAGACAGGGTAGCGCTAGGATTTAGCAACGTAAAGAAAAACACATTTTTCTATTTATTTATAGATATCCTACGAAATCAACCCTTTTCATCTGCACAGCTCTGCCGCAAAAATCACAAAAGTTGAACGAAAAAGTTATAATGAAATCCTCAGCAAACAATGAACGATGTAATGAGTAAGAATCCCTGTAACAATCCGCAAATATCCACAAAAATTTGTTACAAAAATGTTTCAGTGTTGAACAGAGTGTGAAAGGAAACTTGAGTAGCAACGAGTGTCTTCCGCTGTGTTATGTAGTGTTTATGTCACTTCCTACATTTATCCCGACTCTAGTTTACTGCTAGATACGAGTATATTTAAAGTTGGTGAGGTAATCTTATCTTACGAGTACTTACAAGAGTGTGTATTCTAATAAATATAGATTTCATTTTTGTTGAGGTAGGCATATCGTTGCGGGAATCCGATGAATACGGGACGCACAGGATCGTTCATTGTGGCGACACTTGGGGAGGCCTATGTCAAACCGTGGACGTCTATCGGCTGAAAAGATGATGATGATGTGGCATATCATTCCTTCTCCTAGAGAGGAGGCCTGAGTCCCAACAGTGGGAACATTATAAGGCCAACTATGCTATGCTATGTTAGGCAAACCAACAAGAATCGCTGCGGCATTGCACCTGCATCTCCTAGCGTGAGTCTGCGTACCGCTCCGCCGAACACTCCAGTATACATCTCCCGCCTACATCACACCACAAGGGTGGAAGACATCGCGGAGTACGTGCGCCATAAGACGAAGTTCGCGTTGAGGGTACAACTGCTGGAGTCGCACCGTAACGTCAATTTCAAGGCGTTCGTAGTGCGAGTCCCAAACAAATTTCTGCCCCTTATGTTGAAGTAAGACTTGGCCGCAGGGCGTGGTGTTCCTTCGCTTCCACAGAACAGCACAAAATGAATTAGTGCAGTGGAAGTGTTACTAACATAGTCGTAAGTCTTATTTACTAACAATAAACTGTATTTACTTCATATCTATGTTAGTCTGTAAGGTATGTTTCTATGGGCCAAGATGCCTGAAAATAAATGAATTATTATTATTAAATAACTTCTTCCGTTCTGGGTGTGGCGAGAAGGAGTGTCAGACCCTTTAAAAAAAATCAATATATTTGTATTTTACACATAGACCTATTTGCACTTTTTAAAACGTCAGAAACTAGTGCACGGCTCCAATTGGTCGTTTCCTATAAGAATAAGAAAAATAAGAATAATGTTTATTGTTCATTGTTACAATATAAGAAGAACTATGGAGAAGAACTGGCAAGCCTTGGTTGCTCTTACTGACTATAACAATCCACTCGTGTTCCATCAGTTGTCCTATGCGTTCCAGGGTTAAGGCAACTGTTTCAAACAATCTCACAGCCCTAACTGACATTGGCCATAGCAGTCCCCGTCAATTATGCCATCATCTCTTTGCATCTCCAGACACCCTCAGCGTTTTCTGAAGCGGCATCTGCGATGTCCTCTTCTTCATGGTTTCGGTGTATTACTGTATAGAAATAAGTTACCGCTTCTCAGTTTTCCCCAGTTTGGACCAAATCCCTAAACAGAGACGGATGCGAGAGGTTACCACCGCCGATCGTTTCCAGAAAGACACGACGGCGGTCCACCCAAACGGAGCAGACTTCTATCATATGTTCCACCATATTCTCCGTGCGATCATACACAATAGTGACACCCATGAATTACAGATTTAATAAAATCAATCGCTTGATGTTAATATTGTATCTATCTATTTATATTTTACTCACCTACATCCATATTCATGTCCCTACATTCTAAGTTTACATTAGCATCATCCACTTCTCTCTCTTCTTGGTCTCTCTGTCTTCTAACACAATCTTTTTCTCTTCTATTAATGTCAAGTCCTACAGATGTACCATCCAGCAGGTCTTTGATCGTATTTTTTTTAAATTGATATAAAGTAGTGCTTGACTGCGATCCCACCTGATGGTAAGCAGTGATGCAATCGTGAGGGTGTACGGGCACATTGGGTACTAAAGCATGTAGCTCATCATAATTTAACAGTGTCTCTGTTCCTTCACACTAGGTATCTGAGTATAGTTGTACTTATACCTTATCTGAAACTAATTTATTTAATCTATTTACGCCTACAAAAGTACAGAGGTGAACTTAATGCCTCGGGCGTTGTCTACCACCTTTGGACGATGCAGAGACAAATTATGATAGGTAAAATATTGAATAGTAAACTGTTTTTTTTTAATATAAAAAACCGGCCAAGTGCGAGTCGGACTCGCCCATGAAAGGTTCCGTAGCAGCAAGTAACATAATATAAAAGTTCTTGTAGTTCGTTGTAACTTTGATCGAAATTTTAATAATAGTGTATTTTTTTAGATTTATGACGTATTAAAAAAAAACTACTTACTAGATCTCGTTCAAACCAATTTTCGTTGGCGGTTTGCATGATAATGCAAACCGCCAACTCATACTTTTTTTTTATTTGGTTTTATCATTATCTTATTTTAGAAGTAGTTACAGGGGAGGACATACATTTTACCACTTTGGAAGTGTCTTTCGCGCAAACTATACAATTTAGAAAAAAATGATATTAGAAACCTCAATATCATTTTTTGAAGACCTATCAATAGATACCTAACACGTATGGGTTTGATGGAAAAAGAAAAAATTGAGTTTCAGTTCTATGTATGGGGACCCCCAAAATTTATTGTTTTTTTTTCTATTTTTGTGTGAAAATCTTAATGCGGTTTACAGAATACATCTACTCACTAAGTTTCATCAGTATAGCTCTTATAGTTTAGGAAAAAAGGGGCTGTGACATACGGACAGACAGAGAGAAAGACATGACGAATCTATAAGGGTTCCGTTTTTTGCCATTTGGCTACGGAACCCTTAAAAGAGACCTGACTCACTCACTGATTCATCAACGCCCAGCCTGAACCGTTGTACCATCGAAGACGCTTCCGCCTGACCACCGCTAAGTTCATTTTTGCTTGCACTCAAAACGAAAACTTTAAAGGGCTTGGTTTGGCGTTACACCGCAGGTTTCAAGTGATTTTTTTTTAAATGATCAGGTAAAAATGACTGCAATGGTACCTAAAACTCTGAATTTTCCACAAAAGTTTCTTTTATGATGTTTATAAAGAATAAGAAAGGACTTTTTCAAAATTCACCACTTATCGGGTTGAAACGGGTATATAAAGTTTTTATGGAGAAATTTACTTTCACGGGGGTGAAGCCGCTGGCATAGGCTATTATAATAAAAATAAAAGAGCTACATTATTTTTATTCTCTCAGAGATAATCATTAACACACAGTACGTTATTGTTTACAACAAGAAACTTCTTTACTTGACATACTTTCAAAACGCTAATAAAAAAATCTTTGAAATGTTTGGTTTTCATAACACCCAAGGCTGCAACAGATAATTTCAGTTTGATAAATATTAGCTCAGTCACTCAGATAAACGGAAGTTTTAAGATTAATCACGTCGCTTCTATCAATATTTTAATAGCCATCTATCAACACTTTTGAAACAAGATCTGATTTAAACGGTTCATCCCAAATTATCGTTTTCTTGCGGAACATTAAAAAATTTTTTTTTTTTTTTTTATGAGCCCGATGTGTCCCACTGCAGGGCAAAGGCCTCCCTTCCGTTATTCCACTCTTTCTCATGTCTAGGCCCAGAAGGAGATGGCGTGACGACTTGGACTCCTACCTTAAGGATTGGCCAGAAGTGGCTAAAGATAGAAAAGAGTGGAATAACGAAAAAATATTGAATAAATTATTAAAAATGAATTTCTTTTAGGTTTAATCTTCTCAAGAACATCACAGAGGACACGATGGAGCATACGGTATACGGTAAAGGTATGCCCTGCTTGAGCCGAGCACCGCCGTGTTCTCGTGAGGACGATTGGCGGCAGTAACCTCGCGCCGCGCCTTGATACAGGCCATGGTCCGGAGCGAGGAGGAATGGATAGGCGGACGCCTCCTTCTGCGAAGAAGTAGTGCTAGCGAAGGATGAGGCCGCACGCGTGAGGGAACGAGCCTAACGACCCAGCCGGGATTCCGGCCCCGATTTCCAGCCACTGTAGGCGCGGGCTTGCGGACGGTGAGCAATGGCTAACTCACCTACCAGCCGTCTGGTAACTATCCGGACCAAGTCCAAGTCGTCGACGACGCGTAGGGTTCCACGCGCGCTTTATGAAGATGTCAGCAAAACCATAGGGGCTCAGCATCAGCAGGGTCGAAGCCTACTGAGGCCATAAGTTCGCTTCTGAAAGGAAAACCGGGGCCCCTGAACCAAAGCAAATAAGGAACATAGGAGTAAGTTTTAGTCAATCTGACAAGCCTTCTCGTTCCGCTCAAGAGCAGGAGAAGTCATTGGATGATTTCCCACCTAAAAAAAAACACTAGAAAACATGATTAAGAAACCGATGATGGTAAAACAGTTCTTTACAAGCACGCCAACTCAAACAGCGGATTTGTGATGTGAAATAAAATACAGGAAAACGATAAAATGACGTCACGACAGCACAAGGAGAGGCTTGTAACGCTTTCGCAATATTGTTTCCTCCGACACTCCTTAACTGACATCTGTATGAACTTTCTTTGCTTTGAACACATATTCGCCGATATTCCCTTTGTGAACTCATAAGATTTACGAGTTCATTCTCAGTTTCTTTTGTGGAATCCTTTCAAGCAGTAATGCGACGCACTCATCGAAAGAATCAGAGCGTCATGCCGAAGCCAACCAGAAAAGTGGCTGGGCCAAACAAACGCGATAACACTTTTATGTTCTTTCCATGTAAGGTGCCTGTAACTATCCATACTTCCCGAAGAAAATGGTGTACTCGATAGCCTGAGACACTCCTCGATACTGCGCTGAAAAGTACTCGGTAACGATAATGACCGGGGTAATTGCGCTAGCTAGGACTAGGAACATGCCCCGCATTATTTAGCTTAATAACAACATAATTGTATTAGTAGTGCTATAGGAAAACAGTATGAGGTCGGCTATAAAGTGCATACGATTAAAAACGATATTTTTCCTCCACAAGCCGAGAAACTACTTCTTTAATGAGAACTTCGGGTTACGCGGTAACCGCGCACGGAAGCTGAGAAGGAAATAACTTTATTTAAGTGCCATTTTGCTTTTTATTAACTTCTGCATTCGTGTACCACAAAAACCAACTTAAGTCCTTACCAACGAATGTACTGAATGAATCGTGGCGATTATTTTGCCTAATTGTATTTGCCACTTTGATTTTCTCCAAGAAGCAAAGTGGCAGTATTACTGGAACCAGCTGCTGTTCTAATTCACCCCATTTTGTTATACGGTTATGGTCTTTACTTACGAAAAGTAAATAACAATATGTGTGCATAAGAAACTTAAAGATTAACTAACCATTTATTCTAAACCTAACTACGGACATAATACAAAAACACTGAAGTGTCGTAGTACATTTCCACATCGCTACCATTGTTATCCGGAAAGGTACCCAAAAGACTAGCAGCATTCTCACGCTGCGCTGGGCTGCAGGATTATTCGATATCTGGGAGGATTTAGTCAGTAAAATCCTCACGTTCCCTCTCACTCCACCTAGAGAAGAAAATCAGAAACGTTTATTTTAAATAGAACTACCAATTACAGACACTTTCGAATTGCCACAATATCGGTCGGTTAAAAAAAAGTGAAGTGAAATTGCACACACTGGATAAGTCATTCAATGACTTTCCTCGTAAAAAATACATTACCACGTTAAATAGAATATTGCTATTTGGCTACAAATACTGGAATAGCAGATAGTAAACCATCAACCAACCTGTAAATATGAAGTTTTAATTTTAATATCTACGAGTAAATAATAAAAAATGGAATATAGATGAAGACTTGATGCACGGCGTCTTTAGAATTTAGATAGCTCCTACTAAAGCTCCATGTTCTTGAAAATAGCAATGGCGATAGAAGGCCTACAATACAGTAACTATACCCCAAAATAGCATAACAAGTCGCCATACCTCGCTGAGGTCAACCGTAGCATTTGCCCCTCCTAATTTGCGGAATGAACACTGTAGGCACACCGAAACACAGTCTAAGCACGAAATATATTGAGCAGACGCCACAGCACAAATAGCTGCAACGCAAACATAAATAGAACTATAATTAAGACATTGTATGTGGTTTGCGGAAGGAATACAGCCTTCAAATTAAGTAACCAACACAAAAGATAATAACCACAAAGCCAATTTCCAGCAGACCAATCAACCATTATTATCATCTAAGGTTTCTAATATCTAAATAAGAAAAGCTATTATTATACTTGTCAGTAAAAAAGGATTTTTGATCCAATTATTGTTAATTGGCGTAATATCTACATTAGGGAAGCCTTCAGTTAAAATGTCATGCTCTAACCAAAATCAGAGATAAAATATTTCTCGTCGTTCTTCGCCCGTTGGCCTGGCAACGCTGTTATGTACTAACAACATGACGAAGTACCAAATAAGGTGTATTTTTATAACAACTATAAAGGTACATTAGTAAATGTCAGAATATTGACTTGATTATAAAAGTCTGGTATGGTATTAATTGCTAATAATATACGACGTATCACTTCCTAACTCACCGTAGGCGCTTTTTGTTAAAGGTCGTCTTGAAAATGGTTACAAGAGAATTCGAGTACCTTCGTAATATTATACGCATGAACGGTTAGTTACCAGGTCATTATTAAACATTTTTGACTAGCTTCAGCCAGCAACTACAAAGTCGAAAATTTTCTCAAGGGAACATACTCCTTAGTTAAAAAAATATATCCTTTTTGCTTCCAGGACACGTTTTATACGTGTATCTCCAAATCCAGTCAGCCGTTTGAGCATGAAGGAGCAAGAAACACATACATAAACACACATATATACAAACTTTCGCGTCTTTAAAATTACTAGCTGCTTTCAGCGGCTTTGATCGTATGAAAGTCGAAAATTATCTTAAGAGAACATACTCACGGGATAAAAAAGAATCTTATGTGCTATGGACATGGTCTACCCGTGTACCAAGTTTTATTGGAAACCATCTGAAAAACTCACTTCCGCCATCGATGCCATCAAAATCAAAGTCAAAGCATTTATTCCAAATAGACCATTTGCAGGCACTTTTGAATAGTCAAATGTCATCAATAATGATCTTAAAAATATTTGTCAATAGGCTAAAAGTTTCGGACTTAATAAATCTAATTGGATTTTTGGTTTTGTTTACATAATCACCAGCTCTTATTATTGGTGGCAGATATTTCGTAAACTTGTTGAATAACCAGTATTTAACCTATTTTGTACGATGAAGTCGCTATAGCCCATTAAAAAAAACAGTTGAAACTTAGATAATGACTATAACCTGTCTTGGAAGGCCCACATTGCAGAAGTAAGCAGAAGGCTCTGGTGTTTTGCTCGTTTCAGAAGTTTCTCAACTAAACATACACATTCTCAGTCTATTCTTCTACCTCTTCTAAACTACACTGATGTCTGTTTTCTTGATGTGACTGAGAAACTTCTTGACAAGCTAGAGCGTTTGCAGAATTTGTTTATACTCGTCATTTTTGGCCTTCGAATCTATGACCATGTGTCGGAATTTCGAAGACTATTGAAGTGGCTGCCTATTCGGTAACGTCTGGATTGCCACACTCTTTCTTTTCTATTCCCTGTTCTTTATAATCTCAACTCCCCCTTGTATCTTCGGGAACGCTTTGAGTATCTTGTTCTGAGAGGAAAACCTTGTTGCTCATCATTCTCTCTTCTCCTTCGATTTCCTGTCCACTCTTCAAGTCGCTACAGTGGATATTTTATCGTTCGTGCTGTGCGCCTCTGGAATTCTCTTTCAAACACATTGATGACTAGCCCTTCGTCATTGTTGTATGTATTATGTTTATGTAGTGGGCTGTACACATATGTTTAGTATATTTTTAGTTATAAGTTAGATTTCATTTATGTGTTTAAGTTTAGTGGTGCATTTAAAATTATCGTCAAGTGTATCTATTTAACTTTTATATGGTTTGCTGTAAGAAAACTCAGTTGTGGGTTCAGCTCGCCTATGTGCATCAACTGTCCTATATTATTGTCTGTTAAAATTGTGTATATAATAAAGAATGAGTATCTTTTCAGACGTTTGAGTGTGAACAAGTAACAAACATACAAATATACACATTCACAAACTTTCACCTTTATGTATATATATTTTTTTGAAGTCCTAAAATTGACCATGACAAGGTAAATTCATCATAGAATCAATCATACATAACAATTGCTAGTAGGAAATACTGCGCGCAGTGTTTTTCCTTAATAATTGTCACTTATTCATTCATTAATCAATAGCCTACACAATATTTCCATAAATTTTGTGAAATTTTGGAACTTAAACCAACGCTAGTAACTTTGCTGTTTATGAATATAATTTATTGAGATTTTACTTATAAAATAACAAGGGCTTTTCTAATAAGCCCTTTAAGTATTTGTACAAATTAAAACCCTTTTGCACCCGCGCCGGCGTTCGACAGGGTTGCATATTGTCTCCACTCCTGTTCAACATTTATACAGAGTATATCATGAGAATCGTGTTGGAACAATGGGACAAAGGGATCTCAGTGGGAGGTAGGAAGGTGTCTAACTTGAGGTATGCCGATGACACTACCCTTCTAACTCAATCAAAGGAAGATATGGAGCACCTGCTGACGCTTCTAGAGACAACAAGTCTCTCCTTCGGTCTTACGCTCAACAGAGATAAGACCAAGATGAAGATAGTGGATCGAGCAGCACTGAATCTTCCTGACATTGCTGTGATTGGCAACTGTGAAGTTGTTCAATCATATGTATACCTTGGTTCCACTGTCACGAACGCTGGAGGATGTGAGGATGAGATTCGAAGGAGATGTGCTATCACACGATCTGCTGTTGACAGGTTGAAAAGGATCTGGCGCAACCGTAACATCACTAAAGCTACCAAAGTTCGCCTCATGAGAAGCTTAGTCTTCCCAATATTTCTTTACGGCGCAGAAACGTGGACGGTTCGCCTCAAAGACCGACGCAAAATCGATGCACTCGAAATGTGGTGCTGGCGGCGACTGCTGCGGATCCCTTGGACAGCACTTAGGACTAACGTTTCGATTCTGGAGGAGCTAAACATCAAACAGAGGTTATCGTCGACTGTGCAAGTACGAATCCTCAAATATTTTGGTCACGTTGTTTGCAACGAACACTCCATTGAGCGACTCGTTGTCCAGGGACAAGTGGAGGGGAAGCGGTCACGCGGGCACTCACCTACGCGTTGGACAGACCTCATCAAAGCTGCAACACAAACCTCCTTAGTTCAGAGTTCTCGAGACGCCGTAAACCGGGACAAATGGAGACGCATCGCGAGGGCCTCACTCGCCAAATAAAAATGCAACATTATCAACCACGACCACTCTGTCAAGAGTGAACCACTAAGGAGGAAGGAGGACAAATTAAAAATTTGTGGTGTATAAGTAAAAACTCAAAAAAATAATTAAGTCTTGGTACACCGATGTTCGTGTTATCGACTTTACCTTCATTACAAAATATGCTCGTTATTATTAAACCCAGTGCTGCTCTGTTACCGCAAACCGCGGCGCATCGTGGTGGTGTGTGAAAGGATCACTGATACAACTGATATTTTGCATTACGAGATAAGCTACAAATGCGAAGAATAATGTACCTACTAAAGATGTTGAAAGTAAACCTCGGGGCCCTGAAACGAAGGCAACATTTAATCATTTTCCTGCCTGAAAAAAATATGGCGCTCCATTATCGTATCCGAAATAATCGGATATCCGAAAAGAAATAAAAACCGAATAAAAAATTTCACATAAAGGCAATCTAAATGACATCTTGCGATAGATTTTGTTTGTTTTGCGCGGTTTAGCAAAAGATAGTCTAGATTAAAATTATAATAGCAAAATTTATTTTTTTTAAATACTCGCGACGCATAAAATCTATAGAAAGTAAAAGAACTGGCTAAGACTAATCTAATAAGCCCAAACTCGATGTGTTTACTAGAAGGCATTTCAGGGTTCCATCAGCCACTTCTCAGTTCTAACGTCAGCTCCTCGTCATCATGAAAAATGTTTAGAACTGGTTAAGACGAATATATTGAGCCCAAACACGACGGGCTTACTAGTAGGCATTCCAGGGTTCCATCAGCCACTTCCCAGTTCTAGCATCAGGTTCTCGTCGTTATGAGAAACCAACAGAACTCTTTTTAACATAAACCTAAATAAGCCGAAACTGGATGGGCTTATTAATAGGCATTCCAAGGTTATGTTACTTACCTCCGACCTCCATCATCAGACCAGCTTGATAGCGCCGGCATGTAGGTACATGAGCGTTTTAAACATTAGGTCACACAATTTTATGTGTTTATTAGTAAAGTATATATCCATTAAGTGGCTAAGATTCCTGCTACAGCCAACAAACGAGCTAATAACCTTTAACACTTGAACAGATCTTCATAAATCCAAGAACCATCACGATAATATCATCTTTCAAATAAAACAAACCGCATCAAAATCGGTCCATTCGCTTAGGCCCTACGATGCCACAGACAGACACACAGACAAACAGATACCAGA
Source organism: Mythimna ferrago (assembly GCA_910589285.2). NCBI lineage: Eukaryota > Metazoa > Arthropoda > Insecta > Lepidoptera > Noctuidae > Mythimna > Mythimna ferrago. The sequence goes on from OU342687.1 coordinate 14,815,042, forward strand.
CACACAGGCACTTCAAAATTATAACACCCTCTTTTCCATAGGGGGTTAAAAAGTAAAATTTTGCTATTTGTATTTAACTTATAATTTTAAAATTCGAATATCCGTAATTGAAATTATTCGAAACTAGCGGATAGTACGAAACAATTTCATATCCGTAACATCTCTGGTATCTAATATCCCGTAATTTTTTCCAAAAATAATCACTTTATTTACAAACCATCCTTGAAAGATCTCCTCATTTACACTAGGTCTTTTACTGACTTTGGCAGACGAATTCCGTGTGTAGGCAGCTCGGATAAAGCGTTACTTATACAGAGGACTGTTTGGTCCAATGTTGCACTCGAAAAATTTGCGTGCGTTCATGTGCATTAAAGCATATTGTTTTGACTCTCTTTTCTTTTATATCACTCCTCACACGATCCATTCATGTTTTCTTTGGCGCCCCTCTCTTTCTTTATTCGTCCTCATCTATATTCATAACTCTTTTATTAACATGCGTTTCTTGGATTTGGTTGACTACCGAGGGAGTATTGGACTTTTACCTGTGTGCTTTCAGTTGCCTTTTGTGCTCCAGGGGCACGGTAACCCTTTCGAATTATCCCACAGCACCAGCAGGCATCGGGCCTACTAAAAAAAAGAAAGAAAGAAAAACGTTTATTCATGCCTTACACAATCGTATAAATGAAAAAAAAAAAGTTATACCTAAGTGCGAGGCCAAAAAGACGCCTAAATCAGCTTGCTCATGCTCTACTTGACGCTGTCCATTTGATATCTCTATGACTCACGTGGAACCGACCGCACTGTCTCCGTCATCGTCGCCACCATCTGTCGACTACAGCTGTAATTTATGCCACGATGTACAATTACCGGAACGGATCTTGAGCACTGGCTTCAAGTTGCGCAGAAGTCAAATATTCGGTCTCGTTGGCGGTGCGAAGTGAGACACGGGGGCGGGGAGTGTCAGTGATTGGTTCGCCGCGCCATCGTGTCATAGACGTCACTCGTGATTCGTTCCCTGCGTTTGCTGCATGTATCTAACAACGACGACGATTGGCTCGCCAATGTATGGAATGCGTTGGACAATTTCGGCAGCACGCTAAAGTCATGAAAGTGAATTTTAATGAATGAATAGTTTCATATTAGCGTTTAAAAGTTTGCATAAAGTAGCAATTCGAAACCTGTCTCATTAGGAGCATTCACGAAGATTCATTGTTCCATTCGTCAGCTTCATCAACGTTTACTGCATTATACTCATACTGTAAAATCACAATAGATTCACTTAGTTACAATGTACTTATATCGACTTATATAGTAGCTCAATTAGCTTACATCATTAGCCAGTGTTATCGACCTAGAATACGAGTCATGGAGATCAGTCCACCCTTTGAAGAGTAGTTAGAGAGGCGCCACGGCATCCTCACCTTCGTCCCGAGGGAAGTCTTCATCGGACCAGTACACCTAGCCAAGTTAATAATCTGCAATCGTTAACGCTAATAGAAAACTTCAAATGTACGGGAATGACGTCATCTCAACGCTCAGTCACGTGGTCAGAACCAAAAAATCGTGCGCGTGGCCAATTCGAGGTGTTCGACGCAAGCGAAACGGTAGTAACTTGGCTAGGGGGGCAGATTGTTTCAGTAAATTACTGTTTAGAATTAGGTGGGAAAATTTGCCCGGCTAACACCAATATGTGCATGAGGTTGACGGCTGCCCCACTTGGGCGAAATCAGTGGCGATAACCTCTCTTGTCCGACCTTGCTTCAGGCCATGATAAGGAGCGAGAGGGCATAGGACGCAGTGACTGCTTCCCATACCCTCTCGCACCAATTATCTTTCTGCAAAGCACATGTAAAGAAGGTAAGTAGTACGTAGGTAGTAAAAAGCTTGAGGAGGAGACCTTCATTACTTCCCGACCGCCGCAGAAGTCGCTCTGGGCGTCGTGAGTCTCATTGTGAATCCCGAAGATCATCCATACGTTGGCATTCACGATCTTACGCACGGCGAGCACAGCGTAGCTCTCGGTCCAATAAGAACCAGTGCGAGTCAACGGCGTGTGGTGTTACATGCACACCTCAAAGAGATGTCAACATAATTGACAGGGCCTGCTAGGACCGATGCCTGCTAGGGCTGCAGGATATTTTGAAAGAGTCACCGTTGCCATGGAACGCAAAAAGCCACTGAAAGGACATGTGTGAGGTTTTAGTCAGTGAAAGTCTGGAGTGGCAGAATTTTAGACTTTTTTCTCTCGCATACCTCGGGGTACGAAATACAAGTCAAAGAGAAGTAAATACGAGTCCTGAAATCAATTTATTTCTATCTGTCTTAATTTCATAGGTCGGTATTCAGACACCAGAAATAAGCACCTTACAATATCTGTTGTATAAATCATAACAGAGCTATAAATCACTAAATTCTAAACATTTATAGTTCATTAAGGTTCATAGTACTCAGCGGAAATTTTTGTTTACCAGACAAACTCCATTTGGTATTTTACAATGATTGATCACCGAGTAGTACCTACAAATAACTTAAACCTTTCAGAGCATTAGAGCATTACAACTTAAGTTAAAAAACACTATTAAAGTAAGACGAAACCACAAATAAAAATGACCTTTATTCTAAAATTAATTTTAGGGTTCCGTAGCAACTGGCTGGAATCACCAAATGCCCTAAAAATAAATTTATCGACTATGATCGGAAAGTAAACTTATGTAAACGCGATAACCTTATGGCATACCTGTGTAGGTAAGCATTTTTAACACATGTGTATGCATTTATTTAGATGAATAATGTATTATCAATAACAGCTAACAACCGTTTGAAGTGGTTAACCGCATATCATATATCATTTTACAAACACAGCTAAGATAACTTACAATTGCCAAAACGGATCTTGAGCGCTCGGCGTCAGAGTGGGGATCGGTTTGCGCATTCCATACATTGGCGAGCCAATCGTCGTCGTTGATACATACATGCAGCAGCGCAGGGAGCCAAACATGAGTGACGTCTATGACGCGCTGGCGCGGCGAGCCAATCACTGACACTCCCCGCCCTCGCGTCTCACTTCGCACCACTAAAGAGACCGAATATTTGACTTCTGCGCAACTTGAAGCCAGCGCTCAAGATCCGTGGTGGCAATTGTATTCGATAGAAGATGACTTATCTGATATTTTACTGACTGAAACCACACCTGTGTCCTCCCGTTACGCTTTTTTACCAAGTTTTCCCTTTCACAAACTACCCGCAGCCCTAACGAACAAAGTGTCTTCTACTCTTCTACACTATTGACGTAAAACAGTCTATTTTCACACATTTTTTCTGCATTCAATTGTTGTGATAGTTTTATTTTGCAAATAGCCTCGCTGGACTGGCTGATATTGTATGGATGAAAAGACAATAACAAATACCAAGCCATTTGTATAAACAAACAAACACATGAATAATAGTACATTTTGATACAAGTGGGGAAAGTTTGCAACCGAAGCGAAATTCACCCGAGCTGTATAGGCGAGGGTTTTATGGAGCCGAGTGCTGCAGTGACAAATCTCCACGTGTATCAAACGACGTTTTTCAATACACTTACGAAGAAATACTTACTTTCTCTGAAAATTACGACACATTTTTGTTCATTTTGTAATGAAGAAAATTTTCCAAAGTTGCCATACATTTTAGTTTTGATTTAGATTGCAGCAAGCTATCGCGAGTATTTTTTACTGCACCATTCAAACATTCTCTTCAAACCTTAAATTCAACATTTTTTTCACAAAATATAACACAAATAAAAAATAATATTTAATACACTTTTATCCCGCGCTTTACCTTTGCAGGTTGAAGAAGAAGCAAAGGTATCAAACCGTATATAGTCTGTCTAATAAGTCAACCGACTTGGGAATTTTGTATAATATTTAATCATTTAAAAAATACTTATATTCGCTTCTTTTTATAAGGTTCTTCTGTTAGTAAACAATGATCTCTATCTCTTAATCAACCTTGATTATTGAACCCGTGTTGACTACATCAGATTTAATTAAATCCTAATAATTACCCAAGTCGTTTAACTTATTAGACAGACTCTACATTCTTAGAACACAGATAATGTTAATTTGTTGATAATAACAAATTATTGAGTAAATAATCTTATTTATTCATGATATTCTGTTCATAAAACACAATTTTAATTTTCATTAAATATTAAAACCAAAGTATCCACCTCTATGCTTTAAATAAAATTATAATCACGGTTGACCGCGACGAAATAGGAATGAAAAAAGCCCTTGTTGTGATAAATAAAAAAAAAAGCACGAGGGTGATAAACATGTCATGTCGAACCTATTCGTAGTGCGATAAGAGCCTGTTTTCGAATAAGTGTTTTGAAAATACATTTCATTGTAAAACCCACACACATGAATTTCCAGTTTTCAAACTGTATTTTTTTAATAAAAATAGTAGAATATTCAAGTTTTAACTTTAATTTTAGTTAGTGTCTTTAAAACCTTATTTATAACTAAAATTAACCATGCGATTAATCTAGCGGTTTTTAATTCTAAACATTTCCATGTAGAATTTAAATTTAGAGTCGCCAGTACATAGAAAAATATGTGTTTTTTGCGCTAGGTGAAGTTAACGTGGAATAACGGTCATTGACCCTCCTATATTTAACGACATTCTTAATTTAAAAAAAAAAAACGGAAATAAAGACATAAAACTGTCTTGAATCGACAACTATCGTGATCCTTTAGGTAGGTTTATATAGCACCTATTACCTATCGTTTTTCGTGTACCTATATAAGCAAAGATATTAGGAAAAGGTCAATGTACCTACTTTGTTTCAAGTTTATTGGCGTCTTTTAAATAACATTTTATTGGCGAGTTTGACAAAAATATTGACGAATTTTGAAGAAAGCATAAAAAAAATCATCTCTAAACCTTTTGTCCAATATCTATATTGAGGTTGGTGTCCAGTTTAAAGACGTACTAACAATTTTGACAGTATATTCGGACCCACTGTCCGATTAAACACATTTTTATTTTTATTTTTTTTTCATTGGCGATTCGAACACACACGCGTTACCAAAACTAGGCTAGATTTAAGGCGGCAACTTCGGCTAATTTTATTATATTTATTATATCTATTTTAAGACTTTTTTATCTTACTGTACTAAATAGCTTCAATTAATTTGGAGGTGTCCGAATCGTCAGTAACTCAATTTAACCGGCTTTTTTTGAGGTGGGAAATTATCTAATGACTGGGGCCCTCACATGTGTCAGACTTTTATTGACAAAAACCACACCTATGTTCCTTCAGTTGCCCTTTACGCTGCAAGACCACAAGTTTTCTTTTCAAAATTCAACTTTCGGCCCTGCTGTATCCCTACCGTTTTGCTGACATCTCTTTGAGACGCATTTAGAACATTACGTGCTGTCGACGACTGGGCTCGATCCGGACGGTTACCGGTTGTCCGCAAGCCCACGCTTACGGAGTCAGGAAATCGGTGTCAGAGTCCAGGTCGCAGGGGTATAAGGTCGTCCGTGCCCTCACATATGCGGCCGCCTCCTTCGCTAGCATTACTGCTTTGTAGAAGAAGGCTTCCACCGCCCGTTTCCCTTCGCTTCGGACCATAGCATGTACCAGGACCCGGCACGAGAGATCGCCCCCAGGAGGACACGGCGGTACTTCACCCAAACGGGGCAACACCCAGGCGTTTCTTCTTCGTGATTCAGGTGCCGAAACCTTCCGAACTTACCATGTCCGAGGACATGGTCTGATCGGTTAGTAGTAAAAAAAACACTGAACCATTAATTTCAAAATACTTTTTAATAAGGTTATACTTTCCTAGTAAGCAAAATACTACCGACATACAAGAACCACCACAACAGACAGCTACTTACCAAAAATTATACACATCTAGGTGTTATAATAAAATCAGGCCCACCCACAAATACGCGAAGTATTTCTTTAAATCTGCTGATTTCGTCTTTTACGTAAATTAAAGTCGGCGCGCTGATTGAATGAGATAAGAAAGTTTTGTGACTGAAAGTGAAGCTAATCATTCCAGATTAGCAATGGAGCTGAAATGTGGTGGGAAGGCAGTCGCCTTATCTACTTGAACTGCGGAACTATTATGTTATTGTTATCATATATATATATTGTTATATCATATTGTAAGTTTTAATTTTTTTTTTTTTTTTTTATATAATTGGTATTTTTTTATTTTATTATTATTATTTTTTTATCTTTCATTCTAACATTTCATTCTGACATTAAATTATTATTATTATTTTATGGCATTATTTTCATTATTTTTTTTTACATTATTGTCATTATTTTTGACATTATTTTCATTATTTTTTTTACATTATTGTCATTATTTTTGACATTATTTTCTTCATTATTATGTTAATGTTTTTGAAATTTTTGTTGTATTATTGCTAAACTTGCCTTAATTTATCTGTGTGGTGTTAAACTGTAAGTTTAAATTGGCAATAGTAGATTGGCATTAAATGAAAATAAAAAATGTTGATATTACTCATAATTTTTACGTGATTATTACGACCTTACGGTCTGCATTTGTCTAGACCGTAAGGTTTTACCGATTCACGTTCGAGATCGCTAAAAATCGTGACATAGCGTAGGTAGAGTATGATAAAATACCAGTTTGTTTATACAACGCATGCCCTGCTCATTTCCCACTGGCTTTGGCCAGCAATGTTGCTGGCGTAGTTGTAGTAGTAGTAGTTTGCTGGTGAAGTTAAAAACTATGCTTAAAGAGCATAACTCCCGGGATCAAAAGTATGTCCTACTCCAGGACATAGTCTATAGCCTAATGGGGCCAGGATTAGTTTCGAAAGACAGCTCGAGCCCCGGTATGAAGGCTAGAAGGAACGGGGTGGGTCTTTTAATCAGTAAGAGTCTGACACTATCTTCCGCTCCGCCCAAGAGCGGGGGTTGTCATTGGATGATTTTTTTACAGCACTTTACTTTAGAGTGAATAAGTTACTTCTAGTCAAGCGTGGAAGTCCTGCGCCGACCACATCATCGCTTACCATCAGGTGAGATAGTGGTCAAACAGGAGCCTATCTTGATAGAAAAAAAATCTTTCGCAATTATAACAGTATCCGTAGGAAAACTTGCGTTTCTATTTAAATACTGTTACTTGTATTTATACTCTTCAGAAAGCATATTCGTCATTTGCTGACTCAGTTCTTTTAAAAAATGTTAGTTAATATCGAATTTATACTTTTGAAAAACAGTTGAAATTAATTTAATTATGCACCGTTGTACGGAATCGTTTCAGATTAAAATACTGATAGGATTACACGCTACGTGCAATTTTGATAACAAAGTCACGCCAATTTGTGACTAACACACAATTTTGTACTATTAATTCTTATTACATTTCACCGTTGTTGTCGCAAGAACCTTTCTGAAAGACCTGGGAGTCCTTTAGGGGGAATACCAAACTATGTATTTACTTCTACTTCTTTAGGTACCTTTTTGGTGGTAAATCATCAAAGGACCTCTAGGATGGGGCGAGAGGGCGTGTACGACATTTTATAGATGAAAACCCACCTGTATCCTTTAGTAGCCTTTTGCGTTCCGGGGTCACTCTATAAAGCGTTCCCATAACCAAAGCCTACGGTGACCGGGAATAGCCCAGGGCCTTTCCTGTGGAAGACGGGAAAACTGGTCCTCATAGCGAAGCCAGAGCGCCCTGCGGACTCTCCGTCCGCGTACCGGCCCATTGTGCTGCTCGACGAGGTGGGCAAGCTCTTTGAGAGAGTCATTGCAAACCGCCTCGTCGGGCGCGTAACACGGGTGGGGCCGGACCTTTCGGAGGATGCGCTCTACGGTGGACGCCATCATGCGCGTGCGAGCCCTCACGACGGGGGATGCGGTGTCCCGGGGCAGGTGTGTCGTGGCAGTGTCCTTGGACATTGCCAAAGCCTTCAATTCCCTGCCCTGGAGTACGATCCGGAGGGCACTTCGGTACCACCGGGTGCCCGAATACCTCTGTCGAGTGGTCGAGGCCTATCTGTCGGAAAGATTTATAGTCTACCCCTGTCACCAGGGAGACTGGAAACGTCGAGAGATGTCGTGCGGTGTTCCGCAGGGGTCGGTACTAGGGCCACCCTTGTGGAACATCGGGTACGACTACGTGCTGCGCGGCGACTTCCCTGACGGGGTCAGCGTGGTTTGCTACGCAGACGACACGCTGATTCTAGCGCAGGGAGACTCGTACCAGGCGGCGGTCGCTCTAGCGACACGCGGGGTTGCGATGGTCGTTGATAGGATCCAGGAGTTGGGACTCGAGGTGGCGCTTCATAAATCCGAGGCGATGTGTTTCCACGGTCGCCGCTCTCGGAACGCGCCGCCATTGAGTTCCCAACTAACGGTAGGAGGAGTTCACATCGGTGTCGGGTCGACGATGAAGTACCTGGGACTCGTCCTCGACAGCCGGTGGGATTTCGTGGAACATTTCCGACGTCTGGCTCCCAAACTCAACCGGGCCGGGGCTGCGCCCAAGCGGCTCCTGCCCAACCTTGGGGGTCCAGATGCCTCCTGCCGGAGGCTCTACGCAGGGATCGTTCGGTCCATGGCCCTCTACGGGGCGCCGGTGTGGGCGCCGTCGCTGAAAAAGCAACCGGCGGCCATTCTGAACGCCTGCCAGAGGGTCATGGCAATAAGGATGGTGCGGGGATACCGCACGGTCTCCCGCGAAGCGGCGAGCCTTCTGGCTGGCCTACCACCGTGGGATCTGAAGGCAACAGTCCTTGCACACATGCACGATATGCGCGTGGAGATGCAACGCCAGGGTGAAAGTCCACTGCCGCGACAGGTCACGGCATGGCGGACAGAGCTCCGGCGGGATCTCATGGTGAAATGGCGTCTACGACTATCGCAACCCAGTGCTGGGCACGCCACAATCATGGCGATAAGTCCCCTCTTTGAGGCGTGGCTGGAAAGACCTCACGGCGTCCTTACCTTCCGCATGACGCAGGTCCTCACCGGACATGGTTCGTTCGGGAGTTTCCTGCACTGGATTCATGCGGAAGTGACGCCCGGGTGTCGCCACTGTGCGGAATGCCCGGAGGACACGGTGGAGCACACAGTCGACGTGTGCCCTGCTTGGGCGGAGCATCGCCGTGCCCTCGTGGGAGCGATCGGCGGCGGAGACCTCTCGCGCCGAGCCTTGGTTGAGGCCATGGTCCGGAGCGAGGAGGAGTGGCAGGCGGTCGCCGACTTCTGCGAAGCAGTAATGCTCGCAAAGGAGGAGGCCGAACGCATCAAGCAACGGCGTTATCGCCGCCGCCGCCGCCGCCGGGATTCTGATCCCGATTTCCGGCTACCGTAGGCGCGGGCTTGCGGACAGTGAGCAATGGGTAGCTCACTGTCCAGCCGTCCAGTAACTGTCCGGACCAAGCCCCAGTCGTCGGAGGCGCGCACTGTTCCCGCGCGCCTCAAGGAGTTGTCAGCAACAGCAGGGACCCAGCCGGGTCGAAGCCTACTGGGGCCAGGGTTATCCGAAAGGGCGCTCGAGCCCTGGTATGAAGGCTAGAAGGAACGGGGTGGGTCTTTTAGTCAGTAAGAGTCTGACACTATCTCCCGCTCCGCCCAAGAGCGGGGGATGTCAAAGCATGATTTTTTCCCACCATAAAAAATAAAAAAAGGGCCTTTCCTGTGGCAGTAGCTGGGGCGGCCATCTTCTTTACTCGCATTACTGTTTCGCAGAAAGAAATGTCGAAGAGATTACCGCTTTTCAGTCCCTCTCACTCCAGACCATGTCCCTTAACCAGGGTCGAAAAGTCAGCGGCGTCAAACGCCTTCACGATGATACGGCAGTGCTCCACCTAAGTGGAGTAGACATTCACCTTATGCTCCACCATGTCATCCGGGCGATCCGATCAAAAGTGACACTCGGGCGTTTCTTCCGCCTGAATCCGAAACAGGAACCTTCCGAGCTGCCTATATCTTATGAGAACCTGCATCAGGCGAAAGTGAGAGCATCTCTAGCCTTTACATATCATAGACACTTATCGCCGCGAAGCTTTAGATTACTGTTTAAGTTTTACGTTAAAAAACGTTTGGTTGTAAACCAATTCTAGAATTAATCTGGAAAGTGGCTTTGAAATGTAAAGTCAAAAATGTTTCACACAGAAAGTTTCAATAGATCCAGCGGAGCTCACGTTAAAAACAAGTTTTCATTTCGTCTCTGCTTGTACCTATCTATCTTCTTCTTCTTAAAACTTTTCCAGACATCCACTGGTCTCACCGCAGATGTGCGAATAAAATACAAACAACATTCCCGAGCAGAGTCAACTGCATCGTCGATACACTTGCCAACTGGCACTTACTATTTGTGCACCGTCGCCATTTTGTATCATACGCTCTTACTTACTTATTGAGACGTATTGATGCACTTCCTCAATTCTCTGCGGTACTACATAAACTGCTTAGCATTCTTGTACGCGACACGATATGGCTGAAGTGAGAGACGTTTAAATACTTTATTGTTTGTTTTGCTCAGTATCATATGTCAAATGTTTGCCATTTTGAGATACGCCAAAAGTGCCATAAGGTACTTAATTGTGACTTTGGTGAATCAGTTATCTTCAGTGTACCTACTGCAACTTAAAACTCTGGCTCAGTCCCAGCTTGACCTATTTACGAGTAAGTCGAGAGACAAAACTTTACGAGAGTTTGTTGAACAACACTAAGTTGTGAAAACAGTCGTAATATTGTGCTTTAAACAATAACACTAAGAAAGTTAACTAAAATTTGTATATCATCTAGCTGGAAAAATATAACCAAAATAAATGAGAATGATATGGAAAATGAACTATTTTTCAAATTAACTTAAAGCAAATACAAATATGTTTAGATAAACAAAATAAATCCATACTTAGGAAATAATCAAACAAGGAAACATTGTAAAAAAACTTTAATGATACTTAAATACGTTATTATTATTATTATTATTTACACAGTAAATGCCATTAAATATAATTACAAAAACATAAAAATCTTTTAACATTTCTGAGTGTCATAATTATCCGGTCTCTCATTAATAAACGCTTTAGCGGCATCCTCTTCCATTTCGTGCGACTCTTTGAAATAATTCTCTATTTCTTGCAGAGTTTTGTCTTTAGTTTCAGGTAAATATTTGTACAAAATAAATGCAAAAATGGAAGATGATATACCGTAAAACAAGAAAGCGCCTGGCAATGTGAGTGCTGCAGATATAAGCGGTGACAATTTCAGTACAGTGGCCATCAACATTTCAGAAAACAATGTAAGAATGAGCAACGAGGAACTTTTGTACCTTAAAAATATTAATTCACCGAAAATAGTCGACGGCATTATCATTGGACCACATGTGATAGCAACTGAAAACGATGTCAGCAAGACAATAGAAATAATATTATTTTGAGTTATGACTTTTAAATTAATTAGATACAGGTACAATGATATTGTAAACAAAAACATAATTCCGAGCGCTGACGATGACAGCAACAAAGTTCTTCTATTTATTAATTTTGACAAAACACAACCGACCTGCATACCGAGTATAGTAACAGCATCTAAGATGAGCATACCAGTATATGCAGCAGATTCATTAGCAGTTATTTCTGTGATCAAAACTACAGCATACATAGAACACACTAATTTCCCTGAAAAATGGTATAATGCCATAACCGCCATGGAGAGCAACAGGGGTTGATGGAAACCCTTAGCATTAACAGTTTCTTTGATGAGTCGAAGTTTATACCATGATGTGGATTTCGCTCGTGAAGCACACTTTTTAAGATATTCTTTTTGAGACTTTATTAGGCTCTCAAGTTCCTCTTCAGAGTCTTTGTCGTATCCTTTCAACCAGTGATGTGCTTTTGCACACTCCTCGAATCTTCCGTTCATTGCTAACCATGACGGTGACTCGGGCATGATAATTGCTGTCAAGGAATACAAGCAGCACACGAAGGCTATGATAGCAATATTCCTCCAGTGACTAAAGGTTCCCGTCAGATTCGCGATCCACACGCCCCAGAAGAATATTGACGATTCGATCATCATGAACACACCTCGATATCGAGGCGATGAGTATTCCACGATGATGACAATAAGTACTGTCATATTACTGGCAAGAGTCACGCCCTGCAGTAATTGACTAATAAGTATATGCAGCGCACTGGTACTGCAGTAGAAGACGATGAAGCTTACTATCGTCATTACTGTTACGATTAAGAATGGAATTTTCCTTCCAATATACTGTGTGAGTATTGGTAGAATGATCACCCACGGCATGGAGCTGTAGCCGAGAACGGATGCTGAAAAGAAAACAAAGTTTACGTTAGATAACTGTGATTGTGAACCAAACTGTCAACTAAGCAGAATTTCGTCATGAAGTAATCAGTGATTGAACTAAATGTTTTGAATTCAAATAGTCAATATCTTGTTTAGGCTTTCCTAAAATAATGATTGTTGTGTTTATCAACAGACAATGGGCAATGTGTTTGGATTCGAAAATTTAATGAATATAAACATGAATATTATTACACAACCAAGATGCCATGTCGTCAGTCATTGTCACATTTCCTGTTAAATTGGCTTCTTTCTTCAGCTGCGGTATAAGGACTGTAGGAGCTCCGAAACATAGTCCAAGCACGAAATATATCGACGTGCATACTGTGCATACGTATAGCTGGAAAACAAACAGTTTTTGATTATAACCAAAGAAATATAAATATGTATTCTTTTGGGTACTGGAGCAGAATTTTATTTAAATAGATTACGGCGTAATGCTGAGTAATTTCCTCATTAAATTAAGCATTGTGTGTAACTGTGTTTATATTGCGTATTGCCGTATTTCCTTGTATTGAAAATAAAATAATTTAGGCATGTCAATCACAGCAGATAGGTACATTTTGAGATTTTGTAAACTAATAAAAATTCAGTAATATTTCAGTGAACGTATAATTTTAACGAATTAAATTTTGAAAAAAAATATAGATAAATGGTACAATGCAACTTATTCAATTCGTCCATGTCAGCATCTTTCTTCGCTATAGTATAACGGTAGTCAAGTAGATTTATTACGCGAAGCTAGGTACAAAGTTGCTCCAACTAAGCAGTATACTAGATTACCTAATCAATCACAACTACTACTACTCTTGTTACAGTGTCAGAAATTCTAACTACAAAACATATTCATACGAGTATGTAAGGTTTAATTTGTTTTACCAACCTGTCTCAAGAACGGTTGCCATAAGAACTTCGCATGTTTCGGGCATTCTTCAGTGTCGTCACTTTCGTCACCCTCTCGGCTTTCCTTTACCATTTTTTCAATAAAAATGCGCAATTTTTAAATCTTGAAACTACTCCTCAGCGATCGCGAAGAGACTTCTGAAACCGAATATATAGTTACATGTAATTTACATTTTTTAAATAAAAGTTTAAAACATGTAAATGTTTGCTATTAGGCATTACAATATTTATAAAAATTCAAAATCTGTTGTTTTTCACACATTATTGTTTTTATCAGGATACATAAACGAATTTGTTACACGTCAAGTCTTGCATATATATATACTTTATGAAGGTTGGTGTTAAACAATGTACACGTTACGGTAAACTATATATGTGAGTCTATGAATATCATAATATTTTATATTTTGAGCAAAGTAAATAATTAATTTGTAATATCCACTGAAAATCAAACTACACAATCTTGCACTCGGTAGGCATAACCTGCCATTTTTTTAAAACACGAATAAGTCCTCACCATGTTTGATTACTTCAAGACCAAAATCTCTTAACTATTTGGCTAAAAACCGCATTTTAAAAGTCATGTTTGTAAAATTAGTGTAAACTTTTGATCACAGGTCTCACTCGGTAACAATCGGTGTCTGTATTGCACTCACACTGAATCGGATGACTTCACTTATAGGGCTCAGACACATTGGAGTGACGGCCGCGATGTATGATTGAGTCCATGCGTGGCGCGTCGCCATACTGCAAGTGCATCGTACCACAAATAAATAGCTTTATCAGTGTTTTACTTACGCCTATTTATGTACACAATATAACATTTACTACTGTAACATCGATTTGATTCGCAAACGTAGTTTATAAATTATTTATATTTACGTATTTACATGAGTATCAAAAGTACGATTCAGTGTAATACGAGTAGGCCCATTGACAAATGCGTAGCAAATCTACATAATACTAATATTATAAATAGGTAAAGTTTGTTTCGTAGATATTATCTAGATTTTCAATAATTACGCTAGCGTAATACAATTTTGTAACATTTAATCACAAAAGTTATTAAAATATGTAGATAAGTAATTTTGTTTTATACAAGATAGACTTAACCTAAACAAAATGAAGATGAATGAAACTAAACAGTAGATGTACACGTTACATTTTAAACACAATTTCATCATAAACCTGTGAAAAAAACAGATTTTTTATCAAAAGCCGAACTAGTTGGGGTTTATGATGAAGTTCTTGTCAAAATCACGGGTTTGCTTTGTTTTATAACAATTAAAGCAATTTAAATGGAACAATCCATCATCGTTTGCTACTACTGGATGCACATTATATTTTGATCAAAAATCTGGATTGTTACAGGTTTATGATGAAATTGAGTCTGAAATGTGTCATCTTGCGGTTTTTCATCAAAAACCTAGGTTTTTGATTAAAAACCTAATTTTATGAAAAATCTGCGACAGATAGACTTACTAGCTAGGAGACGTTGCAATATCACGTGAATGAAAATACACCTTTATACGCAAGCGCATTTGAGGCGGGCACGTCAAGCAATTGTTATGGAAAAACTTGTCTGATCGTTCCACACAATAACACGAAAGTACGTACGACCACGACAGCACACTGGATATACTTTAGTACTGCTCTTAATTAGGCCGATAAAAATTCCAAAAACATTGTTCCAGCGATACTAATTCATGTACCTACCCGCATTAGGTAATGATCGCCATTTTATTAGGGTTCTGTACCTCAAAAGGAAAAAACAGAACCCTGTCTGTCTATCCGTCTGTCTGTCTGTCAAGACCCTTTATCTCAAGAACGCGTGAAGGTATGGATTTGAAATTAAAACCATATACTCAGGTCTGCGGTCCCTTCAAGCTGTGAAAAAATCAATCTTCTAAGTTAACGAATAAAAAAGATAAAGCCGTTTATGTCGCAAAAAAAAGTATATTTTGATACTCTCAAAGATCGAAATTCATAGGGTACTTCCCGTTGACCCAGAATCCTGAAATTTATCACAAAGCAAGGAATATATTATATATAGCACAGAAAAATAAATGCCTATATTACTTAATAGTAGCATTCTACCGGTAAAATATTTTTTTAATCTTTCCTGTAGTCTTTAAGTTTATTCATCATAAACAAAAATACAAGCATTTAAAAATACACCTCTTTCCTCTAGCATATGGGAACATAGATATAGATTATAGATTATTGTATAATAATATAGTAAACACAATTCTTACCTGTTCCACCACTATGTCCTTCAAATATACCAACAAACTGTAAACACACATTTGCTTATTCCCCGAAAATCATAAGCGGAGAGATTCGAACTGACGGTAAAGCAAAATAAAGCAAAATATTGAAGTTATCGAACACACGGTTGACTGTAGCACTGGCTTCCGCGGTTGTGTCAAAAAACTATGTTTTTATATTAGCAGGTCAGGGAGTTATAAGTAAACACGAGATAAGACGATAAGATACAAAGAATTTCGTTAGTTAATCTATCAATGGGGTTTATTTCATTCAATTACGGCTTATCCTCTCCATTTCAGATTTTCCAGACTCGTTAATTAAAGACGTCAAAATGTCAAAGGTTATTTATACAGTGGACTTCGTCTCGTGAATGTTGAAGATATTTAAAACGACGAGTATGGGTTTGTTCGCACAATAGTCTATATTTAGTAGTAACAGGAAGATTGGAATAGACGTTAACGACTGCCCGTAGAGATAACAACTGACACTGTCTCGATTCACTCCAGTTTTTGAGTTGAAAATAACTAGCGGTGCTAACCGTGCGTATGTGCGTGTTCGGAGGAGTTGATGCGTATTTTTAATACGTCTACATTCCATGGTAGCTATGAGTATGTTTTTATCTATCTATGTAATCGAAGTAAATATATGCGCCTACTGCCACGCCTTATAGAAAATGCTTAAATAATTAGTTCTGTCTTTGTATTGTATCCTTCCTAATGCATAGTTTTAATAATAGTACATTGTTACACTAGGGGTGAAAGTAACTCATTTCGTCCCGAGAAGGAGTTGGCGGGCGAGCGCAGCGAGGTCGCTAATTCGAGGGGTTAAATGGGTTACTTTCACCCCGAGGTAAACACTGTGCTTTTCATTACGAATACGAGGAAACTAAAAATAAAATAAAAAGTTTGTAAAACCTGAGTCGTCGTACCTATGATTTTAAGTAGGTATCTTCCTTCTGATTTAGGCGGTAAAAGGTATTCCACTACTGCTTTTGCGTCTTCTCTTATGAAATTAGGCGTTAAATCACTATTTTAATCTGATAAACACAACGTGTTCATACAAAACTCTGTTGTACGGAAATGTAAACGAAACTCGAAAAAACCAACGACCGATTGCCACTTTCCCGCCATTTTGTTTTTTTTTTCTGCGGCCGGCCAGCTATTCAGCCTCATTAATGAAAAATTAGAAATTAATTGTAATCTTTTAAAAATAAAGTATTTTAAAGAAATAGTTGAACAAATAAATCACTTAAAATATAACATTATTTAATTAATACTTGTCTTTGAGTTATTTCAATTTTATATCGCGCTGTGATTGACTGGCTGTATGGAAAATTGGAACATGGTTCAATAGAAGTGTGAAGATAGAACTAGTTTTTTTTTAATAATTTGACAGCTGTCAGTTGTAAAGTAAAACTCCCTAGGGATGAAAAGTATCACTTTCAACCCGCTCCTCAGGCAACTTCAGACCTACTTTCAGAGTATGAGTAATGAAATAGTACATTGTTATACTAGGGGTGAAAGTAACTCATTTCGTCCCGAGAAGGAGTTGGCGGGCGAGCGCAGCGAGGTCGCTAATTCGAGGGGTTAAATGGGTTACTTTCACCCCGAGGTAAACACTGTGCTTTTCATTACGAATACGAGGAAACTAAAAATAAAATAAAAAGTTTGTAAAAAAAAACCTGACCCGTTGTACCTATGATTTTAGGTAGGTATCTTCCTTCTGATTTAGGCGGTAAAAGGTTTTCCACTACTGCTTTAGCCTATTCTCTTATGAAATTAGGCGTTAAATCACTATTTTAATCTGATAACCATAACGTGTTAATATAAATCTCTGTTGTACCGAAAATGTAAATAAAACTCGAAAAAACCAACGACTGATTGTCACTTTCCCGCCATTTTGTTTTTTTTTTCTGTGGCCGGCCAGCTATTCAGCCTCATTAATGAAAAATTAGAAATTAATTGTAATCTTTTAAAAATAAAGTATTTTAAAGAAATAGTTGAACAAATAAATCACTTCAAATATAATATTATTTAATTAATACTTATCTTTAAGTTATTTCAATTTTATATCGCGCTGGGATTGACTGGCTGTATGAGAAATTGGAACATGGTTCAATAGAAATGTGAAGATAGAACTAGTTTTTTTTTTAATAATTTGACAGCTGTCAGTTGTAAAGTAAAACTCCCTAGGGATGAAAAGTATCACTTTCAGCCCGCTCCTCAGGCAACTTCAGACCTACTTTCAGAGTATGAGTAATGAAAAATATTTTTTTATAAATATTATATACATATTTTTAAAACGAAATCCCCTACCGCATCTATCTATTTGTGTGTTCGCGATAAAGGCTACTGAATGGGTTAAAAAAAAAAGATAGAGATTTATGAGGAAGGATTAGGTGTTAATATATGTATAGTTTATACGTAATAGATCATTTCAAAGATTTGCAACACCGGTGCCAATCTAGTTCGGGTCACTTGTAAATAAATATAATTCTAATTCAATAGAATTAAGCTAATTAACTATCTCATTTCAAGTATCTTTCCTTCTAAAATTTAAAGAAATATAAACAAATTTCCGTTAAAATCAGTGTACTTTAGAAGGTATCCACTTATGTAAATGAAAAATTAGTTTCACGATTCGTACATTTAAAGTTCCGTATGTGAGCACCCTCACATTTTTTCTCCCCGTCAAAGAGAAGAATTTAGAAATTTATATGCAACCCTCTTAAAGCAGCCCTTTTTAACATATCATTGGAAGTCATAATTTCATTTCGCGTAACATTTATGTTTACTTTGGTTTATGTTTTGGTAATGAACATAATTGGCAGTATCTTTAGCCGTCTCTGGACTAATAAAATTATGCCATCAAAAACATAATTTTGTAAAAAAAAAACAAGTTGTGAGATCTATTTAGATGGATTGGCCGACTTGGTATTAGTACCAAGTCGATTAATTTATTCAGTCCGTACTTAAGGGACCTTGATGACCTAGATTGACTTTTCTAGGTCATCAAGGTCCCTTAAGTATGGACTGAATAAATTAACCGACTTGGTAATAGATGGATCTCACAACTTTTTACGGTAGACCTGTGTTGCAAGTCTTGGTTTTTCTTACAAAATTATGTCTTTGGTGGCATCTCATTTCTTTTTGTAGATTCTTTAAAATTATGAATACACAGGTACACTGATTCATTCACTGCAAATGTAACTTTGTAATCCTTTATGGGATTACAAAGTTATTTATACAGTTGGTGTATCTAGAAAACTGCACTGAAATTGCAAAATGTTTTAGATTTTCATTGATTTGATGAATCTAAATTGAGTCAGAATTTAGAATACAATAGTGTTTAGTGTATAACTAAACACTAATTGTATTCTAGTGGTGGCTGGAAATCGGTTTCCCGGCGGCGGCAAGAGCTCCGTTGCCTGATGCGGTCGGCTTCTTCCTTAGTGAGCATTAAGTACTGCTTCGCAGAAGTCGTCGACCGCCTGCCACTCCTCAACCAACCATTCACATCAGCCTTTATAAGGCTGCTGATGATGATGATGGTATTATTTCTCTGGTTACCAGCGTTCTTATTATCTAAATCACTACTTCTGCCAGCGGCTTCGCCCGCGTGTTAGTTAGAAAGTTTTCCCAAGGAAACACTCCCGGGATAAGAAGTGCTTCTATGTGCTATTCCAGGACATGGTCTACCTATGTGCCAAGTGTTATCCAAATTCATTCAGAATTGAAAGAAAAGCAGTTACAAATATTCACACAGACAAATCAAACTTGCGTACTTTTAATTTTATTAGTGAATTTTATAAGTGCGAAAGTTTGTATTTGTAATATTAGTGTGATTATAATCTAAATACTTCAGATAATGGCCGTAATGTACACCGGATTAACGCCTTTATCCAAAGTAGTTAATCCTATGGCCTTGACAACAAAATCGATATTCAGAACAAAATTTTTGTGCTCCACATGGAACCCATCAGAGGAAAAAAACATTAAAAAATAAAAATTACAACACCTTTAAAAGAAATTCACGCTAACTTTTAAAAACTTTTTTGCAATAAAAGAATAGAAAAACTATCTATTATAAGAATTTAAGGCGCGGGCCCACCGCGGCGCACGGAGAGGCTACGCACGTGTGTTAAGATTCGCTTTGTAAGAAAATGTATGCGGTTGTATCGACTGCAACCCACGGAGAGGCTACGCATGGATTGATGTCATTGATACATGCGTAGCTTGCTCGAATAGGCGGTTACTTAGCTCAACGCTGTCGACGTGGGTCTAAGTTTCCACTGGGGTACACAGATATGACCCACCACGACTATATAGTTTTCAGTCATACACCTCCCGCAGTGAAGCTTGTGTCCGTGGATTGCAGTGGCACGTGCGTTGCCTCTCCGTGCGCCGTGCCACGCTATACATAGTCGTGGCTCTTCGTGTACCTACTCCAGTAGAACGTTGACCCACGTTGTCAAACAAATTAATACACGCAGCTAAAATGCGCCGCGTGCCCATGCACAGCATGCGCCGCGGTGGGCCTGCGCCTTTACTCTGATAAAGTCTTTACCTAAAGTGACAAACAAGTTTCCTAAAATAAAGGTGAAGTACGATCGTTGAATACAGGTCCATTAACATTATACTTATCTCCTTAACACAATCATTAAAAAAGAAATTGACTATATTACACGCCGAGTACACATTTATTTAAAAAGTTCCGCTTTAATTACTCTTGAGCCTGTGGTATTTTCGAGTTTCATTTCAAATCTGTGTCGAATCTTTTCAGCCAACGGCGTGATGCTGTACATTTTTCAAAATGTCCAGTCATTGCCAACAGGAAGGCAGCTCGCGCCAAACAAAATGTTCTCAACATTAATAATAATACCGAAGTTCGTCGAATGGAAAAACGCTTCCGTCACATTTGCTATCCACTTGAACAAAATAAAAATATCTTTAATAATAAACAGCTCTCGTTGAGACGAATGTTTAGCAGACTAGCTTTTGCCAGCGGCTTCGCTCGGGTGAAAGTAGGTTTCTCAATATATAAACTTTGGACCCTCTTTACATCCCCTTAGAGAGTGAACTTAGGAAAATCCTTTCTTAGTGCTCTCGCCAACGATATAGAAGGAAACTTTGGGCAAAATTTCACGCTTCTAGTCCCAGTAATTTCGGCTTTGCGTTGATATGTCAGTTAGTTTCTCCTTTTATATATATAGATAACTAGTATTAGGTATTACTAAGTATTATATCTACAGTTTGCACGCAGCATTCCTAACATTATTTCCCTAATTAATAGTTGGATTGCGTTAACGCTGCAATAGAAAACAATAAACCCGACCAATGTATTTATGCAAATGATTATGTAGGGTACTTTTCGTCCATAAAAACTTGTTACCATGGGTATTGCGAATAGCCGCTGTTACGCGCTGTATCCGTGTACTGGAAAGTTAAAAGTCTTAACTGTTTTTAAAGCTAATAATTGTGTATTTACGGCAACATAGTTTTTTTTTACTTTCTTTTGATAAGCTGGTGTTTGGTCACTTTGTCAACAGATGGATTTTTTTTAAATGCTGACTCATTCTAGGAATTTTAGGTGAACACACCTACGATACGATATAGATTATTATAATCGCATACACAAGAACTCAATCCTGGAACAGTTATCAGCAGGCCTAGCCAAGTTACGACCGTTGCGTTTCGATTCTCTTACGTCGAACGCCTCGGCTTGGCTAGGAGGGCTGTAGGCTATACAAATATCCGTTCCCTGCGGGAATCAACCCCGTAACACGTAGCGCAGCATTGAATCGCTCAACCCTACCGTCAGTGTCAGGTCAGCGATGATGTGTTCAACGACGAAGCACACTTGCCTAGAACCTATTCACTCTTTCATAAAATGAGCGAGAAGACTTGTGATCTTTCATTCGTTTTCGTATATTAGGGGTTAATGTCAAGAGTTCATGTTGCTCGGCCTCGGCACGCACCGCACGGGCTAATCCTGACCCAAACAGGAAGTTAATGATGACAAGCACTCGGGCCACTTCCGTGTCCTTCCATGAATGCGTAATTATGAATGTCATGGTGTTTCCTAGAACCAGATAGATACATACCACCATACTTATAGCCATTTTATAGAATTTAGATAAAGACTACATCAAGACAAGACAATTACGGCCACTATGATTGTAAAATAGTCCAAAATGTATGATTCTTAATTTTTGAACCATCAATTAACTTCTCCCGCTCTGAGGGGAGCGAAAAATTGACAAACTGTTACTAAATATAAGCCACCAGTGTTCCTTCAGTTTCCGTTTTATTGCCAAGTCCGACTCTTACGAACCATCCCGCAGCCCTGGCAAAAAAATATATGAGACTGACACAAAACTTCTAGTGCTGAATATAGGTATCCCCCGTATGTCGCCACATCGACCAATCCTGTGCGTCTCATATCCAGCATCTTCAACGAGCACGCTGAATGTAGACGGTATGGTAGGCAGCCGACAAGTCCACAAATACTCCCGTCACTTTCTTGGTTTCGAACCCAGCCTCAATGTGTTGCGTTAGGTTAAGGACTTGGCCGCAGCAAGATTTTCAAGGTCGAAATCTAGCTTAGAATTGTATTGCCGTGAATCCGGCCTCAGCGCTACCGTGGCCGAATTCTGGACCAGGCAAGGAATTCAAATTAGTCTTAGTCAGAGTCATAGTAGTTTATTGGTAAGGGATACTTACAAGTCAAATACAATTATACAGATATTTCAAATTACATAATAGTCAACAAATGATACAAATGATTACATTACAATGTCAAATAATATAAAATGACAAACAAATAAAATAAAATCATAAAATTAAAAGCCACAACAATTTTCGGTCCAAATTAATATTTACGTCAAAGTTAAATTACATTAAATCATAAATTCGTCAAAAGAATAAAAGCTGGCTCGATAAGCCATTTCTTCAAACGAACTTTGAAGCTACCTATAGTCGGGGCTCCAGAAATAGCTACTTAGTTTTGCCATTGACACGCTAAGAAGAAGAAGAACAAGTACACGGTGGCCACTTCGAGTTTGCTCTACGTTAACGCGATCGACTTTATGACGTAAAACAATTCGCGCTTAGTGCACAGAGCCTTTCGGCTTTATCAACCCTCTGGTCTGCGAGCATTACGTCAATACTCAATACTTTATTGCGTTCCATAATATTACATAGCGCTGCGCGCTGCGGGGCATATGATATGATAGTATTGATGATGATCACTACTGACATGTCATATGGTCAAACATTTTGGCCTATCGACAATCATTGTCAATTCAAGAAAGACGATCAACAATTTTTGAAAAATGAACATGATGAATCATTGAAACGCTTCCAACTCACAAACCAGATGCCTATCAATAAAATACCTTCCTAAAATAAATATGCACATCTGTATGTAGGTTTATGATCCAGAATAGTATCTTTAATAGTATTAAAATTCAGAGGTTCGCTAGGATATTACCAAAAAAAAAAATGGCTCTCTGGGAATATCAAAGCGAACTTTAAACCTAATCAAACTCCAGGATAACTTTAACTTTACCAGAAAGGCCTGCGACCAACAATAATTTGATCACTGTCCAGATATTCGTGGGAGATCGTTTTCTTCTGATTCTGAATTGAACCCTGATAACTTTAAACCTAGCTTTAAATATATTATAATGATCAGAGAAACAGCTACAAGCTCCCAGGTAACACGGGTGAGACTGAACAGATTTGGCGTAGGTCAAACAATACTTTTTTTTAAGATTCCTTGTGATTATTTCTGACTTTCACACAGGCGAAGCTGCTGACAGAAACTAGTTTCCTATAAAATTGTACTAAGATAGAACATTTTTTTGCGTTTGGCATATTGACTCTCGTTCTACGGGAGCCTTTAAGAAAATGGCAGACTAAGTTGCTGCCATCGACTTCGCCCGCGTGACAGTAGAAAGCTGTCCCGAGGGAACTTGCTTCTCGTGTGCCATGTCAATCAAAGCCGTCGGCTTATCCTTTCGAGCGTAAACAGTATCAAACACACAGACTCACAAACTTTTGCCTTTATAATATTGGTGTAATAAAATAAAGAACCAACTTGGTTGACAGACGGTTCTACTCAATTCCTGACCAGTTGTGTTGTTCATTGTTGCTTTTAGTTGTTTAGTGGACCCGCCATAATCGAAGCAGTAAGTCACCTCTTTGAAGAATCGCTAGAGAGGCGCCTCAGTGTCATCTTCCTTTGCCTGACACAGGAGACACTCCGGGCTTCGACATTCGCACGCAGGCCGTTTCCCAGCAACTATGGGTGCAGGCCTGCAGACTACAAGTAATGGCTAGCTCGTTGTCCAGCTGTCTGATAAAGACCAAGTTCGAGTAGTCGTCGGCGTGTAGTGTCCAACGCGCGCCTCAAAGAGATGACAACGAAACTGTAGAGGCCCAGAACGACTGATATCCACTAGGGCCGATAGAATTTTGAAAAAGTTACCGTAGTTCTGGGACAAAAAGAGCAATTTTTTTTTAATATTGATTGTCTGGCTTTTGACCACTTGCAATTGCAGGACACAGGTAAAAGTCTGACACGCGCTGTTGCTCCATCACAGAGCAGGAGAAGTCATGATGTATTTTCCACCCCAAAAAAAAGTTTGTTTTAGTATGTTGTTTTCATATCATGTAAGATACTCGTATTTTGCAGAAGCTAGGCTCATATGTGATATTTTGTTACACATACGTTATATATAGTCTATAATCTATCAGAACAATAAAGAGTTTCATAAGTAAAAATATATAACATAATTATTATCTGTTAATTGTGCACTTATTTATGTTGTATTTAGTTCCTAAGTTTAATTTAGTCTTATTTTCGAAAGTAACGGATTAAACGAACATAAAACCAATTAACTCTTATTGTTCGATAACACATTGATAAACATGTTGTGAGTAAATACCTACAAGCCTATTCCAATTTAGATATGAACATAGAATGATATGAGCATTAGATAATTTGACATTAACTCAACGTATATATACACACTAACTATGTGTGTAACTATGTATGTATACGTTGATAATAAAGTGTTTAAACAAGGTGCCCAAGATAACAACTTTAGGCTTGGTTGTGAAAGGGTTCAAGCGTTAGACAGAAATAAAACAAACGCACCACACTGTGAATTAATACTAATTAATTTGAATAACATTATTCACATAAATATACTTAGATCACATAAATATATTTACCATCTAAGTATTATCTAAACGTTCTTTATGTAAGGTTTCTCTTCTGAGACTAAACTATCTTTTATCTTTTGCGTCCATAAAATCTTTTGAAATCTTATCAACCACCTCTTCAGACTTCGGAGAATCTAGAAAATAGTTCTCAATTTCTTGTAAAGTTTTGTCTTTGCTCTCTGGTAAATATTTATACAATAAAAATGCAAAAACCGACGCTGAAAGCCCATAAAAAAGGAAAGCACCATGCAAATCAAACATTTTAAAAATATACGGCGATACTTTTAAAACAGACGCCATCAATATTTCCGAAAATATTGCAAGCGTTGGTAAGGACGAGCTTCGATATCTTAGAGGTGTTAATTCTCCATACACAGAGCAAGCCAATATCATTGGGCCACAACTTATAGTCATTGAAAACAAAGTCAACAACAGTAACGAAACTATCTTATTCTCTGTTATCACAGACAATCTAATCAGATACAAGTAAAGTGAAATTAAAAATAGAAAAATGATACCAATTGACGAAGACGAAAGTAACAATGTTCTTCTCTTGAGATATTTCGATAGAACGCACCCAATCAGCATGCTGAATATAGTAACAGCTTCTAAAATAAGCATGCCGGTGTATGCCGTGGACTCACTGTTTGTTATATTCTTAATTAACTCAATGGAATACATAGTACAAACAAACTTGCCTGAAAAATTATAAAGCGACATGACTGTCATCGACAACAAAAGAGGCTTGTAGAACGCCTTTGTTGTAATCGTTTCCAGGATGTGTTTGAGTCGACTCCACGAAGCTTCTTTCCGTTTACAACGTGACAGATATTCCTTTTGTGACTGTATTAAACTTTCTAGCTCGTTTTCAGCGTCCTTGTCGTATCCTTTCAGCCAGCGGTGGGATGTCGCACATTCCTTAAAACGTCCATTCATTGCTAACCAAGACGGAGACTCGGGCCATAGAAAAGCTGTCAGAGATAATATAGAACATACAAAAGCTATAAGAGCAATATTCTTCCAGTGGCTGAAAGTTCCAGTTGCATTAGCGATCCATACTCCCCAAAAAAATATAGTTGATTTCACTGTCATGAATATTCCTCGGTAGCGCGGCGAAGTGTATTCGGTGACGATAACAATCAAGAGTGTCATGTTGCTGTCGACAAGCATGCCTTGCATTATTTCACTAATTAGAAGAACTGTGGTTGAAGTACTGCAATAAAATACGATGTATCCAATTAGTGTGTTGACACACAATATAACGAACGGCACTTTTCTTCCGAACCGCCGCGTGAGTATTGGTAGTATTAGTATCCATGGCAACGCGCCGTACCCGTGGATGGAGGCTGAAATGGAAATTATTAGTTTCAAGTTAATATCATAAAAAAATCCTACTGAACAAAATAATGTTAAAAAAAAAGACGTGTGGCACTCGGGGACTGCCGCGGTAAAGCTATTGCATAGCATTTTTATCAACTTATGCAATTATAATAATTTTTTTATTTTATTTATGCAGTATTTTTTTTCCTTTGTTTTTTTTTCTTTGATATTAATTGATTGAAGTTACACTTTCACACATTGAATTGAATTTTGATTGATTGTTCACTCATTTGTTTTCTTATCGGTCACCACGCTCAAAAAACAAATGAGTGGGGGGTGTGTTAGGTTATTTTCGTTACGGAATTTCTGGTTTCGGTCTCCACGCTCAAGGCCCGCGATAGAAGCTATGCAATAGCTTAAAAACGGTTTTATTTTGGCATTTCAACAATGTTTCTTACTTCAACTAGGATTAACATAAAATATCGTTTACGTCTTAACAAAAAGCTGGATTTTAGTAAAACTGTCCGAGTGAATGACAAGACCGGATAAAATCCAGACGGGAGACAAAAAGTCGGACATATTCAGACGAATACGGACGGATGGTAACCCTAGCCTCAATCTATATTACAAGGTCGTATCAGTAGTGCAATGGTTTTCATATACATACACAGCCACGATGCCATATCTTCGCTGACCGTTTCCGTTGAGTTAGAATCCCTCCTTATTTGCGGTATGAACACGTTGGGAGCTCCGTAACATAACCCCAGCACGAAGTATATCGTCCATACTCCTCCCACCACGAATAACTGAAAGAGACCAAACATCACGGTTGTATACCTAGAAGGTACAACATCCTCAGTTCGCCAATATTAGTTTCAAATAATAGGCCTGGCGGGGACATATTACCATTGCTACGAGTATGAGCTAGCTTCAATTCCAGACTCTTGGCTGTTTCTGAGAAATCGTAATGGTTGAAAGGAACACGTGAGCCTACGCTCAGGTTTTGACTAACTTAGGATCAAACTATCGAGGCAGCCTGACATCTCTCATTCCTATCAGACTAATAATGAAACTATCTGATGACGTTGCGTAAAATTATACAAAATAACTTACAAACACAGGGTATAAAGTCCCACAAACCTCCGTTGGAAAGGGAGGATCCTCCAACCAGACAGGCGTTGTGTCTGGTCCGGGAAACTGCCTAATGGTTGATTTCGGACTTATTGTATATGATATTTTTGCTCGGAGAACTCTAATACCACGATGCACGATTTTGAATTTTAGTTCTTATGTGGATTCATAGGTGTCACTACAAATCTATACTTGTACATATATCCAAAGAGCCTTCTTGAAATAATATTACCTAAACATATTACACACCATACGTTTTGTTTTGACGAGTTCCTGACATTCGAGCAACGTACACACCCGCATGTTACCACTGTGATAGGGGCCTTAACTCTTTGAATGTCGTAATTAGAGACACAATAGAAAGACAATTACCTTATGTCGGACTGTGTAACTTAAGACATTCGAAAGGTTAATACAACAAACAATTAAATCTCCAGTTCTGATTATGAAACACCAAATTATAATGTTATTAAAGGCTAATGTTCAACAGTGGACGAAATATAACACCCTCGACAAACAATCCTACAGATAAATTAACTAATTATGAACGAAAGTAACGTTTGTAATTAGTTTTAAAAGTAGGCAAAATTCATGAGTAATTTTAATTAGGAACGTTTAAAAATTTAAGTAAAATTGAACTTTCTCGTTGGTCAAGTAATCGTAGGCGGTCCCGCTGACCATGAAGTCCTAAGTTTGCGGTGGAGCTGACATGATTTAAAGGATAAAAATCGCTGAAAAATAATAACAAATATTAATTAAAAAACAACACTTTACGAGGCTCTCGTTAAGCGACTGAATCAAGGGCTTGATTCAGAAAGCGTTTAATTTAAATATTTAAAATTATCAATAAAAATGACCATCCACCAACACCATTGTACACCATACCATAGACCACCATTACCACCCACAACACACCACAACCCCATGGACTAATCATAGACATCGAATAATCTTACAAAAAAAAAACTGTATTCTTGGTTGTAATGACAAGATACAAGCTGTATTCTCTTTGGTACAACTAATCTACGATGGCTCGGCGATATATTGAGCTGAGTCGTGGTGTCATGTAGTTTTCTGAGAAAGTGCCGATACACGACACCCGTCGGCTAAAATTCATCCTTCATTAAAATCTAATGTACCTGAAAACTTAGCTAATCATATCTACCTGTGTTGTCCATTCATCACTTTCTAGGTCGACCTAACTACTCTTACGGGACAAATAGTTAGGGTGAGGAGAGATAGGTATATTGGTGATATAGTCTGTCTAAAAAGTCAAACAACTTGGGATCTTTTGAATATTCATCATTTCATTCAAAAAATACTTATATCCGATACTTTTTATTAAGTTCTTCTATTAGTCAACAATGATGAAGATGTCTTAATCAACCTTGATTATTGAACCAGTGTTGACTACATCAGATTTCATTTTACTCTAATAATTATCCAAATCGTTTGACTTTTTAGACAGACTCTACAAGTAAATTGGTGTTTTGTTTTGTTTTTTGAACATACCACATAGTTCCAACCAAGAACATTCATGAGATCACACTAGCGAGTTGTTACGAGGAGGTTGAATATCGTCATCCTTATGTTAACCACGCATCATGCATAGAAACATGAATAGGTATTGTGTTAAAAAGTATCACCAAATTACATATATCACCAATATATCTCTCTTTACCACATGCAATTATGTCGCAACAGTTTGCAGGTAACCTTTAAAACACTGAATAAAGGTTAAATTACTACTACGATTCAATAAACTCTAACTAAATATTCATTTATTATCGAATATTGGTACAAGTGCCTTCAATTGAGTCAGACTAGGTCATCTTTTAACAGCTGTTTTGAGAGGTTTTGTGAACAATTTCTTTAACAATGTACAAACATTAATAACTTCGCCCATGAAAACAATGTTTATGAACCCACTGGATACTCGTACAATGTGCCTTCATTAATTTATTTTTTTCATAAACCAACTAATTCTGAAACAAGATCCGAGAGCCCCCAGAAATTATTTATTTGTAATTGACAAAATGTGTGGGATTGAGTACTTAATGTTAGTATGTACTTTGAACATACATACGCATACCTACTAGCTTGGTCTGTTGGAAAAGACATTATTTTCTCAGAATATTGTTAAATAAAATTAATTCATCATCCTACCTAGTCTTTTTCCAACTATTTTGAGGTCGGTTTCCAGTCTATTCGGATGCAGTTGGAGACCAACACTCCAAATAATGGAGCGACTGCCTGTTTGACGTCTGCAACTCAGTACATAGCTACCCAGAGTGGGGCACAATAACCCTTAATGACTGTCAAAGTTCCTCAAATCACATCCGGGGCCAACAAGTGATACAGAGAAGTCTCATTAAACGTTCCAAGTTCGACCTGTTTGGGTAAGTATCCTTTTGAAGAGTGGTTAGAGTAGCACCACGGTGTCCTCACCTTCCGCCTGACTCAGGTCCACATGGGTCATGGCCAGTTCACCCTCTTACTCCACTCTAGAGCGGGAGATGTCATTTGCTGGTTACTCAAATAAAACTAAAGCTCGACTTCGACGTCGACTGCTACTTTTTAGCCTTGACCACCCAGTCATTTAAACATCTATATTAAACACTTTAGAATTAAGTAAATTAAAAAAGTGGAAATTTTTCTATACAAGACCTATCCGCCTTCACGAAATCGAATATCTATAATTATTTGGTCATCATAGTTACAATACATACAGCGTTATTATTTACGAGTAGATATACATATGTTAAATTTGAACTACTCCACCTTTATATTGATTTTCAGTTAGGTCCTAAAATTAATTTAAAATATCCCTTAATCGGATTAAGGAACTTCAATCAAAAGATTAGTCTATCACTCAATTGGACTGGCCAAAAAATATTAAAAGAGTTACTTACTTGCCTTAAGAACGGTCCCCGCGCTATTTTCATACCGTTAGTGGTACCTTCAATGTCTTCTGTTTTAATACTGCTATAGTTACTTGCAGCCATCGTATTTATTTCACTTTAGATTTGCATACATAAACAATTACCTAAAATGTTCAAAGTGAAACGCCTAAAAATAATTGATACGTTTATTTAACACTAGTACACATTTATTCCACATATAGTTTTACACACATAACAATTTGCTGAAAGTATTAAAAATGAAACGTTTAAAAATAACTGATATTTGTTTAATACAATACTCTTTAAAAAATATATCAGTTATTTTTAAACGTTTCATTTTTAATATTTTATTTTATTAAAGTTTACCTATTATAAACAAACCTTTCGCGTTTATTGTTCTTGCTATAACTGAAAACTGCATCAAAATCCGTTGTTTGGTTTAGAAGGAATGTAAGCGATTTAGTTTTATACTGTGTAAAGATATCTACTGCATGCCTTTTATTTCATTGGCTATCTTTTAATATTCCACTGTCGATCCCATGAATAAATAGTTAATGAATTAAAAATCAGTCCTTAGATGACAACAAGTGATTTACTAAAAACATAATTATGCCATTGCTAAGAACTCACGTCTGGACTTGATAACAACTATGTAACAAATAAAAACTTCACTCTTTAGTAATATTATAACAATAATATCTTTCTGATATTTTCTTAACTTTGCCCTTTGTAATCGTGCCACATTTACAGCTGATAATAATTAATATAATAAAACAGGTAAACATGGGGACAAATAACTTACCTATGCAAACAAGAATAGTTTACCTACTATTAGAAGAACAGTATACTTGTGTGCGTAAGTAAGTAAGCTATTTGCATCAGCACTGATATTTATGATCGACATGAAATAATAACTAAATAGATAGGTACCTATTTCACCTAAATTACGCAATTGATGTACGTACAAATAAAGTAATTCTTGCCTTCTGCCAACTCTCTTGCAAGTAGGTTTCTCCATACGAACTTTGGAACTTCGGTTCATTACCCAAAATCCTTTCTTAGTGCTCGCGTACGTCATAATACAAACGTTGTGCAAAATTCACATTCCCAGACCCAGTAGTTTTGTCTGTGCGTTGATATGTCTGTGCATCAGCACATTCTCCTTTTATATATACCCCTTTAAATTTTGAGTCAGCTGAGCGATTTCAATGACCTATAGGTAGCAGCCAGCGTTGCGTACTAATTACCTACAGGTCATTGAACTCGCTCAGCTGACGTTTTCTTAAAGAAATTAATTTCGTACGTGCGTAAATTAATACGAGTTTTAGAAAAAAAGTACTTTTTTTTTAATTTTATCTTTACAAATCGATAGTGTTTCATGTCCCGGATCGACCCTCGACGGGGTTAAAGCGACCAAAATTTAACGGTGTATAATTATAGATAGATACTCGTACCTACTATAGATAATAATATTTAAGTACAACTATGGACTGGTGCTGCAAAATGCCACCTGGCAGCTTTGAAGCGAAAAGTGTGCGACGAAGAGACTAATTGGTGATCCAGATTTGGTAAAGTCCAATCTTCAAAGCCTTGAGCAGGCGTAGGGTACCTCTAAGGTCCGGACTAAGCTTTTCACATCGTCGTTTATACCGCGTACATCGAAGGACTGGAACAATTTGCCTGCTGCGGTTTACACTTCCGATTATAATTTAGGTGTCTTCAAGGCTAGAGTGAGTAGACTCTTAATAAATTAGTGCGCTTCACCATCGTTGATTACGTCACTGCTTACTATTAGGTGGGATCGCAGTCAAGCACTAGTTTATACCAATTTAAAAAAAAAAAACACAACTACGAACAGCTCTATGGAACAAATACGACTGCACATATTTTCTTCAAAGCAATAGCGTGACTAACACTAAAACAACATTTATCCATAATATGTTTTATTGAATTCATTAACTTTACTTTCATATTGATATTATAGGGAACATAAAAATTATACGGCTAATAAAAGATAGGAGAATTAAAATGCATGTAGATATCAAAGGGCAGAAAAATATCTACTTTCTGTTTTTCGCTGCAATTTATCGTAGTAATCAAACTAAGGCCACAAAAGTTGACATAGTAGTGGCTTAAGAAGCGCCACTGCCTCCTCACCTTCCACTTGATGTAGGTCCTCATCGAACATGGCCACTTTGAGGTTATTGTTTCAGATTCGGGTAGAAGAAATACCTAGGTGTCACCATTGTGCTGACCGCCCAGAGGACACGGTGGAGAAAACGGTGGAGGTGTACCCCGCTTGGGTGGAGCATCGGCGTGTTGACGTGGAGGCGAACGAAGTAAATGCCCCCGGCGTCGGGAGTCGCAGGGCGATCGCTCTTCGCCACCGTAAGAGTGGGCTTGCGTATGACGAGCAATTGGTAGCTTGCCTTCCGGTCATCCGGTAAGGACTAAACTCAAGTCGTCGTCAGCGCGTAATATTCCATGCACGACTTAAGAACTTAACCTTGAACATCTGGCCAAAATTAAATGGACACAACACTCGTACCCGCCTAGGCGGCAGTACGAATATCTGTGCATTCAATTACGGCCAGCTTCGCCCTTATAGAGCCCCGCTGACCTTTATATCCATTTATATTCTTTGCAAAATATTGATTGATTTACATGCTATGTTCACTTTGAAGAATATTTAACCACCAAATTTTATGTGTGAAAATGTTTATAAAGATCCAAGCCAAATTGCTAAATATTTTTTATTTTTATGTTTGTTGTGACAGTTTTTCATTCAAATCTATTTCTAATTCCGAGTAGGTGCTTACAGTTTTTCAGCCATCATGTATTTTATGACAACAGTAAGTAATTATTTTCACATCTTCACTTCGAAACCTTTCTCGGTGAGAAATCATCAAACAACTCCTCCCGCTCCGGGTTGAGCGAAGAGAGTATCAAACTTTTGCTGGCTAAAACCTACCTGTGTTCCTTCAGCTGCCCTTTGCGTTCCAGGGCCACAGCATCTCTTCCGCACATTTCCGTAACCCTCACTTTAAAACCCGGGTATTTAATAATAGAATGTCGACCTAAAAACCAAGTGTATTTAAATCATTTTACTGTTTACTACTTACCAATACTTAAAACACAAGTGCTGAAATAACTATCAGGTTATTGACCCACTTTATTAGATATTAACGTTAGACATGAATATATTCGTCCATATACCTACACAGTCAACTACATAATGATTTCTTGTTTACGGAAACGATCACTTTTAGAACGAAAATGAAATAACCAGTATTCAACACACACTTGAGTTATTGGGAATTTGCCAATTCACTCGGTTTAGACGTCGTCTATGGCTTTTATCATTTCTAAATGTACTATTTAATACTAAGTTAAAAAGTAAAGTTGAAGGGCAAAATCTACAAGCCCGTGATAAGACATGTCATACTGTATGAGTCAGAATGTTGGGCTGTGAAAAAGACGGATAAAAAAAATTGCAAGTAGCGGAGATGAGAATGTTGAGAAGGATGTATGGTGTGACGAGAAAAGATAAAGGGAGAAATAAGTTTATTAGAGAAAGTTTCAAAGTGGTGCCAGTGACTGAAAAATTGAAAGGGAATCGTATGTCTTGGTAAGGTCATGTGAAGCTGACGGATGAAACGCATGTTACTAAAAGAATTATGAGTATGCATGTGGATGGATGGACAGGGACGCCAAAGAAAAGATGAATAGATTGTGTGAAGAGAGTGATATGAAAGAAAAGGGAGTTAGTGATAGAATGACGGATGACAGGACAGAATGGAAGACAAAAACGTGTTGCGCCGACCCCAAGTAACACAGGACAAGGGCAGGAAGATTATGATGACTAATATAATAATAATATTATATTATCTAATAAAAAAATAATAAATAATTATTAATTATTATGATTTATATCAATTTAACTTATTATATACACAACTAAAAACTATAATTACATTAAATTAAAAAAAAAACCCTACGCTAATTACAACTAACTAAAATCAAACTAAAATATGGCGTCAAAAAACTCTTCCACATCGCTGTCGACTGGTAGATAATGTGCCCAAAAGGCTGGCGGCATTGCCACGCTGTATGGCAATGCTTATCCTCTGTCCGAGGTAAAAGCCAGCCCTTGGGTCACGCGGTCAAGTGTCAACTAGACGTTTCGATAGATCTTTAAACATTATGGTTTATATTAATTTTATATTAATTATTATTATTTAATAGAGGTTTTCATATTAATCTTACTGAATAAGTAAGTACTTATTATACGCACTATTTTAAATAACTTATTATAATAAGTACTTAATTATAATATAGCGTAAGTGGCCAAGTACCTGACCAGACTAATAACAACTAGAATTATAAATAATGCTTGTCAAGAACTTTATAAATATAATTAGTTATCACAGTAAAAACGAGATGGTAACCCAAGGATTATCTAGCCCTATTTTCCAAATACTTTCGCGGATATGAGATAAACATAACCCGATTCCATGATGGCGAATCTGTTATAACAGAGATGTTTATAATCTCTTGCCAAAAAATTACTATATGGGGTACCGACAATGTCGGATTAAAGATTCTACGTAAAATATTTTCTGACAGAAAAAAAATATTCGCCATCATTTTTGGTTTTTTGTCGCTAGAAACAGCGAAACCTGTCGAGGTTTTTATCAATACACGTCCGTGGTTTGTAGCCATATTTACATACGTTTGCCTAAACCTAAAAACGTGCAGTGTTTTCTGCAACGTAATAGATTTTGACTCTGTTCGACAAAACCGTGCAAACGATGTGTTTCCGGGAAAATCTTTTTGAGATTTATTCACTTTTTATTTTTATTTCCAACTGTGAGTATTATCTACTGTGAGCCCAACGTATAGATTTATGCGGACCCGAGAGAATCCCAAATGCATGTTTGGTTTGTCAAAATGGAAATATACTCACGACACGGCACTATTGGCGTTGGCTGCTGCGCTGCGTGCCGCGGGTTGAATTCCCGCACGGAAGTAGGTACATTGTTAGGGGTGAAGAAACTTATTTCGTCCCGAGAAGGAGTTGTTGCCAATTCGAGGTACTAAATAAGTTACTTTCACCCCGAGGTAAATACTGTGCTTTCCATTACGTATGCAAGGAAAGTAAAAATAAAATAAAAAGTTTGTAAAACCTAAGGCGTCGTACCTACCTATGATTTTAGGTAGGTATCTTTGTTCTGATGTAGGCCGTAAAAGGTTTTCCACTACTGGCTTTAGCCTCTTCTTTTTATGAAATCAGGCGTTTAAATCACTATTATAATCTGATGAATATCGTGTTAATACAAATCTCTGCTGTATGGAAATATAAACCAAACTCTACAACTCGAAAAAACCAATGATGAATTGCCACTTTCCCGCCATTTTGTTTTTTTTTCTGTGGCCGGCCAGCTATTAAGCCTTTATTTTTCATTATTGAAAAATTAGAAATTATTTGTAATTTTTTCATAAGCATTTTAAAGAAATAGTTGAAAAAATAAGTCGCCGTAAAATGAAATATTATTTGTGTTTATATCATTATGCTTTGTAAAATTATGCTTCATTATTATTATACTAGCAGTATTTATGGCAAAACATATGTGCCTAATAATATTATGCGTAATGATCATTATGCTGAATTTCGTTATGCCAATGTAAATTATGACAATATACATTAGTCATTCTGTCAAAAAAGTATCGGGAATGGATGATTTGTTTATGGTTCCAAATTCAAATTTTTTTTTTTTTGTTGTTGCTAGATTGGCACAACTGTTTCCCATTTTGGCGCGGAGTTTGAGTTGCATCTGTTATTTATAATAAATACAGTGCTGTTTTTAGTTATGTCATATCTATACCTTTTTTCTCCTATGATGAGTTCCCTGACAGTTCTTGTCTGACAATTATAGTGATGTGAACTAACGAAATTTAATCGATTTTTTACAATAACGAATCCGTTGGCAAAGAAAATGGAATCGGATTACCGATTTTAGATTTATAGATGATAAATGTGAAAGTTTGTAGGTATGTGTGTGTGGATGTTTGTTACTCTTTTACGCAAGAACTAGTCTACGGATTTTGATGAAATTTTACAGTAAACCAAAAAACCTGACAAAAACTAAAAACCTGAAATAATGCGGGCGAAACCGCGAGGGACGGCTAGTGGTAAATAAAATGCAGTCTGTTTAAAATAATTATTTATTTATTATTCACTGTCAGAACTTGACTCTTGATTTGAACTCATATCCATATCGGAATCGGAATCTTCTCCAACCACGATGATTAATTGTTGGTCCCTAATTCGGTCGATCCGGATATATTTATTCCAGTCTGTTATAGTTTTTTGAGTTTTTTCTATTACATTTTTCCATATTTCTGCTATTACATGCGATTACAAGATGGCCGCTCCGATTTTGTCGATTATTGTGTCGTCGAGTAGTGTCAATCTCTATTGGCAGAAGTTCCGTTTAACGCATTACACATTTTAAGTTCTATACTTTTTCATTTTATTTACTTAATTTATTAACAGTTAATTATAACCACAATAATTTACTTAGTAATTTACGAAAGACATTATTTTTTTTATCATTTCATTTTTTTTTTTTTGCCAGTTTATTTTTTAGTAATCTAAAGTAGTATGCGTGCCACGGAAAAAAAATGAACTGTCAGGGAACTCATCATAGGGCAAAAAAGGTATAGTGTGTATTGCGAATTTCATAATGGACAAAAACATCGAACAAAGAGTTTGTCTTAAATTTTGCATCGCCAATGGAATTTCGTGTTCGGAGTCACTGAAAATATTACAGAAGGCTTACGGTGAACCGACTTTATCAAAAATACGTGCTTATGAGTGGTACAAAGCATTCAAAAGCGGTCGAGATGTGATGGAAGATTTGCCTCGCTCTGGTAGGCCATCAACCTCTGCAACTGAAGTTAACATCGCAAAAGTGAAGGAAATAGTGACTGAAAATCCTCATTCAAGTTTGGAAGAGATAGCCGCCGAACTTTCTGTATCTCACGAGTCGATCCGTACCATTTTAACTAATCATTTGGGTATGAAACATTTCTCCGCTCGTCCCAAAAGACCTGAATTTTCTCCAAAAACTCAATCGCATGAGAGTCGCTGAGGACATGCTAGAACGAGTCAACATTTACGAAACGCATTGTTACTGTTGACGAGACGTAGGTTTACGAGTTTAATATACAAACAAGTCAACAAGCTTCGGAGTGGCAACTTCCAACTGAACCAAAACCGAAAAAACCACACCAAAGTCGATCAAAAGTCAAAGTCATGTTGATTGTTTTCTTTGACTATCGCGGTGTTGTGCACTCGGAATTCTTACCGGAAGGGTAAATGGTAAATAAAGAATATTATTTGAGCGTTATGCGGCATTTAAGAGAGTAAATTCGACGAAAAAGGCCAGATTTGTGGAAAGAAAATTCTTGGATTTTGCACCACGATAATGTGCCTTCGCACAAGGCCATCATTGTGAACGAATTTTTGACCAAACACTCAACAAATACCATCAATCATACAATATTCGCCAGATATGGCTCCAGCCGACTTCTATCTTTTTCCTAAACTCAAATTACCACTTCGTGGCACCCGTTTTCAATCTGTAGAAGACATAAAGGAGAATTCGCGCCGAGAACTGAACTCAATTTCGGAAACAGCGTTTAAAAAATGTTTTGATGATTGGATTATTCGTTGGCGTAAGTGTATCGTTTCTTAAGGGGCATACTTTGAAGGTGATAAAATAAATTTGGATGAATAACAAAAATTTTATGTATTATTGATCTTTTCCCGGTACTTTCTTGACAGAGTAGTATTTTATGCTTATCATTAGTAAACCGTCTTCCAGTTCCGAAGCACTGAAATCAACCTTCCACTGGCCTCGCACGCATTACTACGCATAGCAAAAACTATCGATCTCCGATCTCTGAAGGGCGGGTGATGTAGCGATATCTATGACGCCACATAGGAACTAAAATCCGAAATCATGCATCGCTGTTAAGAGTTCTCCGCGCGATTAAAATACATACAACAGCCTGAATTCAACTATCTGGTAGTCTCCCGGACCAGATATATCACCTGTCTGGTCAGAGGATCCATTCTTTTCAACGGAGGTTGGCGGGACTTTACACCGTGTTCCACATATCACCAAAAGTGTCTTCTACCATATGTGTCGAATTCAAAAAAAAAGTGTTGCTTAGTAAGTACTGTATGAGCCACATCCTCATTCGAATATCCTTTAACTTTATCCTTCCTTCATTGAGTGTCTTTGACTCTAAGAACATAGTTTCAGCCAGACACAACACTGCCAGGCATTTTTCAAGGCTTGGTCTGAAGCATATTATGAATAAAACATAAGTAGGTAGAATAAAACAGGCAGTTTAAAAAAAACAATTTGTTATAACACAAGTTAAACCTACATGTCTACTTAATTATTCAAATTACTTCATTCATAAAATTAAATAGCTAAAATAAATAACCGGTCTTTCTTGACTTTGTTAACTGAGTAGGAGTTATGAACACGGAAATCACTTATGGGCTTAAAATCTGGAGAGCTCAGACTACAATCAAAGAATTATTAAGTAACAAACTCTGTCTGCAAAAACATGTTTCACTCGCGTGCCTCAAGATAAAGTTTCTGAATTAATTTGCCAAATAACGTCGAAACACGAGATTTAAACTTACCATCCAACTTTGCTTGTTAAATGTTAATTGTTATCAAACGGAATACCTTATTAGACGTTCTTATGAGATGAAAATATTGATTACTCGCGATATATATTTATGATTCCGTTCAGCCAATCATTACCATTTCTTTGTCCAAGTTGCCACCTTTAGTCCGAAGTATTAACAATGCCCCCTCAGCTAAGACATTGATAAACTTGATAACGTAGAATTCAATTTTTAAAACGGAATCATGAGGTCGCGTTACTTACTGCAGGAAATGGAATGTCGCCGATTTATTTTAACCACCTCGACTTGTTCCAAACCATTAGCTTTTTCAATCCAAAGATGAGTGTAAAGTGGTAATGATAACGTGAGAATTATTTGCTAGATATTGTTCGACCCTTATACGTTATTCAATTATAATTGATAACACATTTTAATAGGTAGCTCGTGTAGGTACCAGCTTTGATTTATTCGAATGGATTAGAGGTAATGATGCTTTGTTCAGTTACATTGGACCTTAAAAATTGCTTTATTTATTTACATTGCATTTTGTAATTTCTAAACACAAATAATAATACCATTCCCAAATAAAAAATGGACGATCATTTAACAAATGTCTATGTCCATAATTTAAATCATTAAAACAATTATTCTGTTCAAAGACGATACAAAAGAAACCTTCTTTCGATTGATGTGTTTTATTGTCAACAGATACAAAAGAGTGCTCAAGAAAAAGAAAATAAATAAAAAGGATAAAATTGACCTGCATAAATAACATAAAACATATAGGTCTCATACCCAATAAACATACCTGCCAATACATTCAAAAGGGCAAGACTCAGACGAATAGTTTCAGCGTATTGAGAAGGGATGTGAAAACAGTTTAAGTAAAAAGGATAAGTGTGTTTTCGTAGCATGTGTAGAGAAATTCGACACCCACTCGGCTATTTACGGGCGATGGTGCGATAAGCATTTTCTCTTTCAATACCATCAAAGAGACTGGCCGCCTATTCAGGGCTTCACTCGACAGAATGTAACACATAAAGGGTATACGAAGATTGCAACGCTGTTTCTGACTCGCCTCGCTAAAAACACTGTTAAAATCCATTTCTATCGTACATCATCGGACGAGCAGTTTGTTTCGAGGAACTTTTTCATTTTTATACCGCGGACGAAACATTATCCGAGCGTTGTCGAGTACTGATGAAGCCCATCAAATCATTTGTC
Organism: Mythimna ferrago; assembly: GCA_910589285.2. Taxonomy (NCBI): domain Eukaryota; kingdom Metazoa; phylum Arthropoda; class Insecta; order Lepidoptera; family Noctuidae; genus Mythimna; species Mythimna ferrago. The sequence goes on from OU342687.1 coordinate 14,855,092, forward strand.
GGCATAGCGACGCCAAACTTCAGCTATTATTCCGGTCGGTTTACTAAAACAAAAGTGCTCTTAATTCTTGATCTGGGATTTCATGTGATCATTACTTTCCTCGGTTCGTTTGGCTGGTCTCGCAGCTCGATGGAGGACTCGTTCCTTGTGACAAATTAAATTTTATCAAGCTACAACAATGGTCCTTGGGCATTATGAAGCGTAATCCCTTAAGCGGGGAGACGTCTAAATATCTGAAAAGCAAATTAGGCGATCGCGCTTTCGAGGGCTATTTATAAATTATACTCGGCGAAATTTTGTGCTCTGGTTGTTAAATAACTTGTACTAGATAAATGTCTGGAATGGAAGTCAGCCGTCTGGTAAACAATAAAAATGTTTTGTAAAATGTAAGGAGCTTTTCAGTTTCGCTGACTGTTGTGTGAACGTCTGCGTCGCCGTCGTCAGTCGACGTGTGCATTTCAACTTGACCGTTTTCACCTTTTCTGTGTGGAGAACGTATACCATTTTCACTGCATTCACATTGTATATCCTTACATGTTTGGGTTCACTTTATCTGTAAAACAACTTTTTTGAATTTAAAACAAATTACCTTGGCAGTCTGTTTTAATTCTACATGCACTTTATTGATTAAATCCAAATCATAAATAAACAAATACAAATGCTCTAACAATAAAAAAATAAATAAGATAAAGTTGACTAATATAATGACTTACTTACCTAACATCACCAATTCCACTTACCATTCATTACCATAATCAACTTACCATTACCACAAATTAATACAGACTAGTTTTGGGGTTAAACCATGGAAGCCAAGTTCTCATCAAGTTGTTCAGAATGTCAGCAAACATTTTCATTTTGCGCCTAAACCGACTCTTCATATGACCCTGGGCTTTTCTTTAGCAAAAAACAGCTTGGCAATGTCGCCAGTGTTCTTGGCACTTTTCCCGCTGACAACTATGTGAATGATTTTTTTATGTCCAATGAATTAAGTATATTTTATGCGATAGCACATATCATTATTTTTAGTTTGTATTGAATTTTTTTTTTGTTGATAGGCTCTCACTTGACCACTATCTCACCTGAATGCAAGTGACGACGTGGTCGACGATGGAACGCGCTTGCCTAGAAGTTACCTATTCACTCTTGACTTAAAGATACACAGACAGGTCCTTACCAAGTTATTTATTAGTTTAGTTTTACATAATAGGCTCTCAATAAACTAGTAGTACCATAAACGATTGCATCACTACTTACCATCAGGTAGGGTCGCAGTCAAGCACTAGTTTATGTATAACAAAAAAAAATAGAATCGAATATAATAAACTTTATTGTACACCAAAAAGGTAAAACAACTTACACATAAACTTAAATCTGTGTGTCAATGGCGGCGGTCTCATCGCTAGGAGCAATATCTATCGCTATCGAAAGGACTAAAATAATACAGGAACAATCTAATCTGACAAAATAATCAAACACTGTAGATAAGCATATTTTATTTTATTTTATAAATACAGTGACAGACTACAGACTGAGACAATCAATATACATAAATTAATTACACACCTATATAAAACACAATACTACATAACTTTGAAATAATTTTAATAATTTTTATTTAAATACTTACATATACATTTTTAAGTGAAATTAAATTTAAAAATGTAAAGCTAGGTACTTTTTTTAAATTATTATGTACAAAAATGGTTGTAGTCTGTAGTTCCGCGAACGTCGAAAGCGGCGGAAGCTTTTTCGCTCGTAAATCCGACAAACGAAGCTCTTCCGTACCACGCCCGCTCCCCGATTTAATTCTCCAACATTAGCGCATTCACGGCAACAGATAATATATTCAATCGCCTCGGCTGGATCTCTGTTCAATTCATTGATTTATTCGTTTGACAATTTATTTAGTTGGATTATTAAATTTTGTGTTTTTATACCATTACGCTGTGTTTACCAACCCGCACTGGACCCGCGTAGTGGATTATGGCCCATTCCTTTTAGAGAGAAGGCCTGAGTCCCAGCAGTGGGAACATTAATAAGGCTGATTATGCTATGCTAGTCCATACACTGTACTTTGAGCCCGAGACTGAAATGGCAATTCAAAAGTGCCTGTAAATTTCACTCAGTAACTAATTAAGTAATAAAACTTACATCTACACTTCAAACATTCTAGGTTGGCAATAAAAAGTTTCTTAGCCCTCTCGCACCACTCACAGTGAAAGAAGATACCTGTGTGGTGTTTTCACACCAGCGTCATTAAAAAAGGAACTTTGACCAATGTTTTTTGATAAGTTAAAAAACGAATTAATATATTTTTTTGACAAAAAAAACATACTTAAGAAGAACCAAATTAATTAAGTCAGTGTTTTTTTTTTTAATGTAAACTGTGATACTCTTTTTATGTTTATTATTCATACCTTAGACATGAATATTATACAGGATTATTTGTAAAACACTAACAACCTTGCAGGACTGTATTACTAGCATCATAAACAGCAACTTTTGTTCTATGACCTACCTACGTCTGTATGACGCGACGCAAGCGTATCAAGCACACCCGCCGCCCGATCCACGCTCCCCTTCGCTGTCATATTATTGCTTGCTTCGCGTACACTTCATAACATTTAGAACGTTCAATTTAAATATTTTTATTTTTTGTATGAAAATCTGATGAACTAAAATACTTATTTAAACCACTTACTTACTTTAATACTTATTTTACATTTTTAAAAGTCATAGAACGAAAGTTATTGTTTATGATGTTAGTAACATAGTCCCAAGAAGTTGCCAGTGTTTTAAAAAACTCTGTATATCTATTTTTAACTAGAGTTCAGTGTCCCTAGATCAGAGAGTATTGAGTATCCTTAGTAATTTTCTCAGCCGTTTAGTTTGTGGAAATAATCCTTAATTTTTTTTAAGAAACTACGTAGCTGAACCCAACTTTACAATCATCATGGATTACAAAATACTTTTTAATTGACCAGCGCTCAAAATTAGAACAATAAATCTATAGACGCGTTATGATGTATTTCATTCATGAGAATGGATATTATTAGAATGTTCCTCTTTCACTGCTGATTGAATTTTGATGAAACGTAGGTAATAAAAATATAGATTTTATATCAGAATAACACAAAAGCTACAATTTACATAAAGGAGAAGTACTAATTCCACATATTATATGAACAGACTAATCCTATCACGTTTACCTTGACTTTATACATACAAAGCACATTGTAAAGAGTCTTCGATAAATTCATATCAACAAAAACATTGGTCCACATTCGGTTCAAAAGTTATCAGACATGTCATAACTCATTCATTGATTTATTTTTTATCTCGTAAAGCATTCACCACCGTATTTATTAATATTGTGTACAATATTCCTGTCTGCGTTGTCTGTCTGCCCTGCCTTGATTTAGCGATCATCTGTAATGTTTTACCTACTTGTGTTAAATCAGCAAAAAAGTAGTTAGTTCTAGTTTCTAACTACACGTAACGACTGTCAAAGAAATATAAATTACAGCCGGGGCCTTTCCTAAGCACAGAGGAATCTTCGTAGGAGAAGATGGACACCCATCCAAAGACCGACCTCAGCAAGCATTGCTTAACCTAGGAGGTCGACCCATGCGTGAGTCTGCTGGGGCCCTACGGTTTACTGACATCTCTTTGAAGTGCACGTGGAACACTAAGCGCCGTCGACGACTGAAGCTCGATCGAGAAGGCCACCGGACAAGCGGACGGTGAGCTACACATTGCTCGTCGTCTGCAAGCCCGCGCTTACGGTGGCTGTTAGTCGAGATCGGGATTTTAGCGCCTGGGGCGTGAGGATTTATGTTCCCTCGCACCTGGTGACGTCTCCTTCACAAGCATTACTGCTTCGCAGAAAGGGGCTGGCGCCGCCCATTCCCCTCGTTCCGGACCATGGCCTGAACCAGGGCCCGGCGCTAATAGTCACCGCCGCATAATATTACGGTGCGGCGTCGTAAATGTACCACGACACCGCATCGTTGTTCTGCGTTACCTTGTCGTGAACGACACCGACACCGCGCCGTGCATCAGCTTCAGACAGCTCGAATCGACACCGCATATCTGCACGACGCGACGCAGCACTGTGCCGACTGGGCACGCCACAAACATGGCGGTAAGTCCCCTCTTTGAGGCGTGGCTGGAAAGGCCTCACGGCGTCCTTACCTTCCGCATGACGCAGGTCCTCACCGGACATGGTTCGTTCGGGAGTTTCCTGCACCGGATTCATGCGGAAGTGACGCCCGGGTGTCGCCACTGTGCGGAACGCCCGGAGGACACGGTGGAGCACACAGTCATCAAGACACACACAGAGCACACAGTCGGACATTGTTCAATGGGTAGCTCACTGTCCGGCCGTCCGGTAACTGTCCGGACCAAGCCCAAGTCGTCGACGGCGCGCACTGTTCCCGCGCGCCTCAAGGAGTTGTCAGCAACAGCAGGGACCCAGCCGGGTCGAAGCCTACTGGGGCCAGGGTTATCCGAAAGGGCGCTCGAGCCCCGGTATAAAGGCTAGAAGGAACGGGGTGGGTCTTTTAGTCAGTAAGAGTCTGACACTATCTCCCGCTCCGCCCAAGAGCGGGGGATGTCAATGCATGATTTTTTCCCACCATATAAAAAAAAAAAAGCACTGTGCCGACAATCATCAGCAGAACATCAATCTAGGTAAACTGCCCGATGAAATCTTAAAGAAGTCACAGATAACATATATATTATTTAACATTTAAATCGAAATGGCTTAATCTCTTATCAATTAATTGATTTGTTCGTTTGACGCTTTGTTTAATTTCGTTTGATTTTAATCAATTTCGTCTGAGAGCAAAGATCCCAATGTTTGCCCATGTAGACCTGCCTCAAGAATCTATTGATATTCTACAGATGTACCCATCTTTACATTTCCCTATTAGTCTTGTCGATTTCGTCTCCTAATTAAAAAACGATTCTTATTGTCTCCAAATAATGATATTGTAAGGTAAACACAATAGTGGCGTTAGGTAGGTAATACAACGCGGATGTTTGCGCGCGAGCTACAAGCCGCCGCAAATCATGGGCAAATCAGATTCGACGGCCATTACCAATACATTTGTGATAGCAATCAAAATGCTGGACGTGACCCTATATGGCCTTTAAACTCTTTTACCTATAGGGATAACAACGATCGAATGTTATGCCGTTTTTTATGAGGAAACGTAAAAATATTTTGATAGGTACCTATGTATAAAAATGATTGTTTTAATAAACGAAACATAACGGAATTAAAATAAATGTTTGAAACTTGGATCCTATCCAAAAAGCGTTCAAACAAAAAGCTACTATAAACATGCGGTTTACGCTGCAGGCTCCAAACGATCTAGGTACACGTAAAATTAATTCAATGAGAACAAATTATTATTTGAAATAGCATTAGCAATAATTCGCAGACGTGTTGGGTTGTTCCTTCCCCATACCTCGACATTTCTGAACAAGTTTTCGATTCCTAAACTTAGAAAATAAGATTGGGCTCCGCGTCTACTGGTAATGGCTTTGTTGTGTACCGGCTCCAGTTTGACGGGGAACTCGAATCCTCCGCTACGATATTCCCGTGGTACTTGCCAAAGCACTACACGTGTCCCACTTCTAAGAGTTTAAAACAATTTCTTCCCCAATAGAAAAGAACATCTGTAACGAATACTCATTCATCGATCGAAGTACAATAAAAGTCTGTTCATAATAATTCCTTCGAATATTATCATGACTCGAACAAAGAAAGTTTTGCGCAATATCCAATAATCGTTCCTTAATATCTTTCGCGTAAATGTTTTCCAAGTTCGATCATTATGTTCACCTCAGTTCACCGTTGGACAAAGATTCCTCTACAATTTATTGTCAAAGTGATTTTTTCGTTTTACAAAATGTGACTTTATTATTCATCACAGTTTGAGAACATTTAAGTACGCATGTTAAAGTAACATTTAGGTAAAGTTCCACAATACAAAGTACCCTATGATTTACGAGTAAAGTTGTTCGATGTGACTGAAAAGTCCTTAAAAGTCCGTAATATGTATTGCACCGGTATCTGTCTCCCCCGTCGGCAAATTTAGACATAAATAAGTAGGTGGTTGTCGAGAATGAAGCAGGTTTGACAGTTTGCCGAGATTCCTCCCAACTTCGACGTTCTTCTGTCTATAACACTATCCGGTGTAGTGCAAGTAACTGTATTCGAGTTGGCAACTACTAACTTACCTCTTTTTTTTTCAATTTCAAGCAATTTATAGACGATTTAGTTTTTACTCCTCGACGCAAAATGAAGAATGTTACAAGTCTCGAGACTTGTCTGTCTCTTCCTGGCTTCTTATCGTATCTCTTTAAGATTGAATTTAACATTTCTGTCAGCCTTTTCAGAATAATTGGCTTAAGGCGTTTTTCTTCGTCTGTGAGAAAGCCTGTGGCATCGTTAGTCCAAAATAAAAGAACCGATTATATACGACTTGCTGATTTAAAAAACTAAGTAAAACTGACAAATTCAAAGTAAACTTTTTTATAGTTGAAATAGGAATAAATTGCTGTTAAAAAGGTGAAAATTCTTTGATTTTGTGTTTTTTTTATTTTAACTAATTTCCAAACATAATTATTATGATATAACATTTTTAACCCGGTCATCGATTGAAATGATAACATTTTATTTAGGTAGGTACTAACAAGCACGCGTAATATGAACGTAGCGAAAAACTGTGGAAAAAAATAAAATCCAACACCTATACGTGGCTTTGAAACCAAATATTCCCGAGCCTGTTATTTTTATCATCGAAATCCTAACATAGAATGTGAAAGTCGTTAAACGAAGCCTGACAATTTTCAGGGTTTTAAGGGACAAACTTATTAATGTATTCAACAATAAAGGATACACCATCGAGAGTGATAAAATCGTTCCGCGACGATATTTCAGACAGAATGACAGGTGATATGAGTTATATTTGGGACATAACTTGGTTTGTGAAGTGTAGGCACCTACTACGTGAGGTTACATAGGTGTGGGTAGACAGTGCGCTCGGTAGGTACGTGAACGCGGCCGCACCTGACCACAAATCAGCGGTAAATCAGATTTCGAACGTCCACGTCCGTGATTGCAGAAACGAATTTGTGTTGTGTTGTGTTATGCCGACAACCACTAACAATGTAACCGTTTACGTCATTCCGACTGCATGGTTTAAATGCTTGCTAACTGATAGTTACTAAACCCGACTGTAAGCGAATTTTCTACCTGAATATCTATTTATATATAAAAGGAGAATTTTCTCCTGACTGACTAACTTAAAAATGCACAGCCGAAACTATTGGGAGTAGAAGCATGACATTTTGCACAAGGCTTCTATTTGTGATGTGGACGAGCACTAAAAAGGGATTTTTCAAAATTCATCCCCTAAGTCTAGCCTACCCTAGTCTTAAGTTTGTTTGGAGAAACTTACTTTTAAGCGGGTACTGGCAGAAACTAGTTAGTTTATAAAGATGATACGATCGAACAAATTCATTTGGATAAAAACTTAACAATCTATCTATGTTTTATATTAGAGATCGGCCTTCTATTGAAAAAAGTAAACACGCCACGTCTGCAAAATGCAGAGCTAAGTAATTAATTCATTCACTTCTAATTCCGCATTGAAACTGTACAAAAGAAGCACATCAAAGAGTGGTGTGTTCAGTACACGAATACAACAACTTGTAGCGGGTTTGCATCGCAGAATTTACTCAGGGATTGTTTGCGTTTCATTAACGCCGGTCAACAAGAGACCTTATTTATCTGCTTGTACTTTTAAGACTTTTGTATTAAACTAAATCTTCCTACGTTTAATACCTACATTAAGGATTCCCAATGTAATAAGAATCTTTGTAGAGTTTGCAAACTTTCAGCTCTTACCAACCCAAATAAATATGTAGGTCACTTGTTTGCACTGAACTTTATGTAAGTACGGAGACATTTAATTAAATATTATTATCGTAGAAATGAATTCTCGAACCGCTTGGTCAACATTGTGTGTTATTTATAATTTAATAATGTCCCTACCTACTTTATGGAAAGTTATACAATACAAATGTACATAAATCCTTATTACTAAGAGATAAACTAACTAGAGCTAGCTAATTGCTAGTTACGTAAGATAATTCGCGGAAAGTTAGCCAATTAAGGGGGAGCTAATATTTTGTAAATGAGCAACGATCTGTCTCTCAAGTGCCGTTAACGTCACGCCGACACTTGCATACGTCGGGAGTAGTAGGGAGACAGATGGGTCGAGGTAGTGGCGGGCTCGACGGAGCGAATCTGTTCACGGTAATATTTCAAAGCCTAGTTAGTGCCTGTATCTATACGAGAAATTCAAAGACAAAGGTACCTTGTTACACGTAGATCCATTATTTGTTCACGCTGCTATCGGGAGTTGTTGTACGACGGATCGTGCCTTTAACGAACTACAACAGTGTAGATATATGATTGCATCTACTCTAAAACAAATAAAACAAATTTACCGGTAGTAATATAACCATATATCCCAACAATTAGATATAATGAAAATATGTTTTCAGGAATATTACAAGTATAGAGATACTATCTTTTTGCTGTCCATGAAACCAACATTTTATGCATAACATCACTTTAAAAACGCTTAGATACTTGACTCTCATTACACATAATTTCTAAGGCAAAGCATGAATGTTGCACGTATGTAGTGCACGCAAGCACCTAATGCCTAGTCAGTATAGTCAGATTTCGTTGCGACAAAACTCCTCTCACATTGCAGTATTTGCGGGAACCATGTTCGTGAATGGAATACAAAAAGGCATAGATTGTACATACAGTTGCAATTTCTTCCCGACGCTGTTTCCCCCAAGAGATAGCCATTCAAATTGTCGACGAACGCCGCGAATAAATTGTAAACCAATTATGTATGAAGCCGGTTAATGTACATCCCTAAACGGGACATTTGAGTGACAACGTAAGCGAGAAAATGTCACCAATTAACGTTTTATATAACCGCTAAACTAATGCAGTTTGTGGTGTAGAGTATGATATCCCACGGGAACATTTATTTTGTAGTAACCTAGTAGGATAATAATCAGTAATTAATCGCAAAACAGAACTCAGAACAATGAGTGTACCTAATAGTCGACCACTAAATGAAATGGTAATAATGCACACATGGACTCCCTTAACATAAAATGAGAACAAAAGCCACATAGTAACAGTATAAACGACAGTAACTGCTATATAAATAGAGTGAATCATTGTGATATACTTCATTTAAAAGCGCGATATTAAGACTTCCGTACAATGAATGCAATAAGCAAGAAATCTCGACAAAATGTTGATTGAAAATGAAAGCAAGGGCGAGTCTTTGTGCCGTCGGGGCGAGACTACCGGAGAGGACTAACGTAATTGCACCGCTTCACTCCGTTCAATAGAAGTGTACTTACCAGCTTAAGTTTTTGCCCCCAGTTTTTAGTCGGTCTCCAGCTTAGCACCCAAGCAAGGCAATAAGTCTATTCAAAAGCCCTATTTAAAGTTTACTCACGACTAATTGTCTCACACAAATGCTAATCTCGAAAATTAACTGCACTTATGCTGGGGTAACTAGGTTAGCTCGGTGCTTCACTAAATTAAACCGACTTTGTATACAATCAACCTGAATGTAGGGCGCCACAGGTTTGTCTGGATCCCGATTTATTGCAAATGATATGGGTGATATGCCTGACGATCATTAAGAATCTAGGTATTACTTCGGACACAATCGAATATTAGAATAGAGTAAACTTTATTGCACACCAAAATAGTAACAATTTCACAGAAACTTAAATCTATGGGTACAATGTCAGTCTTATCGCTGACAAAGATATCTACCAGACAACCTTAGAATGCACTATAAAAACTTAAACCAAAAAACGCAGGTAGTCTGCACTGTGCACTTTTATCAAATATAAGTCAACATAATTTTTTTGAAAATCGATACATAGATAAAAATAAACCTAGGTATACAAAAAGTAATTAGCTTAAACATATATATTTATCGGTACATATAAGGAAGTATGAGTATTAATTGATAAGCTATAAGAAAATTCCTGTAATGGAACAATACTTGCCGGTATGTGGCTTTTTTGTCTCTTACGGTATACTAGGGATAGGAAAACTACTCATTGCGTTCCATGTGCGGCACGTGAGAGAATATTGTCGACTAGGATTGACTACGGTTTGTTGGAATATATTTTTTTAGCTTTTAGATTTCAGTTTTTATCCGCATTTGTATCTTTTCTTAAATTAGTCACGCCTCCCGAAAGCTTGAAAAAAAAACTAAAAAATTTTAATCCGCAAATGTTTGTTGAGTTGAAATAGATTTATATCAAAAATATTTTCATGTTATTCATCGACTCATGATTTTAGAATTTTAGATGAAAAACATTTTTCATTTTTCTAAAATTCGTCAATTAAATTGCAAACTTCGTTTTTATTCCAATTCAACTACATTTTTTGGTGAACATGAAATCCTAAAAACGAACCCAGGCAATGATCCATTTTGAACAACTCCAATAAAAACATGGATGAAGTAAACATGACATACAATAAAAGTAAAAAGAATTGTCGCAACATTTCAATTTTTTTCAATTGTCGCATTCGCAATTCATATTTTATTCAACCCTCGAACTTTACCAGGAATCGATAAATCATCATCATCAGCCTTTTTAATGTTCCCACTGCTGGGACTCAGGCCTCCTCTCTAGGAGAGGGAATGGGCCGTAATCCACCACGCTGGCCCAGTGCGGGTTGGTGAATGTCACAAATGTCTTCGAAATTTTGTTTCCTCACGATGTTTTCCTTCACCGTTTTGAGAGCAGTGTTAATGAATTAAATTACACAAAGTAAGGTTCCTGGCTGGGTTTGAACCCGCGACCTACAACTCGTAAGTCGGGGCCATTACCACTCGGCCACCACTGCTCCCCTGCATCACTGCTCGAAGATAAATAGATACTCGGAAACAGATTTTCCTTCATCAGTTCAAGATTACAACTACATCGGCCGATTTTTGAGGATTACGTGTTCTAAAACTGTTTTTTATTGACCGTTATTCTACACCGTCGTCAATCATTCTAACAATATGTAACAATAGTTAAATTGTTGAACACTTGTGCCTGACAGTTGTTTACGGTAAAATTAGAGGCAAAGTGCCTATCAATGAGTTTGAAGAGTTAAGCACGAAGTTTTGACCGTCGGGAGTACCCTTCCAAGGGTAATGTCCTGACATATTCTCATGAGTAACACATCCAATAAAGTTTAGTACGTAGTCTCTTAATACTTTATATTTTCATATAAAGAAGGGATAAAGAGCCCAACGTAACTTATGAGATACTCCAGGGTAAAGTCATTTGAGATGAGAAATAAAAATAAATGATTACTGCGTACACCAATTTAAATATGCATGTATTGACGAATGGTACGCTGTTCATAAGTAAATAGCGTCCCTAGGTATCATATTTGTGTACAAAAACTAAATGTAGGTAGGCTTCTGCCAGGGTTGCAAAATAGTTCGAGAGAATAAGGGCCTTATCGGGTGCGCAACGAATACGGTACGGGCACGCAACGAACACGCCGCGCATGTGCAGCGAATTTGTTGCGAACGCGTAACGAGATCCGGGAAAAGGGTGCCGGTCTCTAGCGTCTTCGAAGTAACAAAGCCAACAGCAATGTCTCCTCGTCGGAATCTATTTTGTTACTGAGTGTATCGTACGTCGTTAACTTGCTATTGGAAACATTGTGAATTTGCCACGCGTCCGCAACGTCTTCGCTGTGCAGCCGCGACGAATTCAAGACGCGTCCGCTGCGCGCCCGCCCCGCCCTGCAGCCGCTTGCAAACCGCTAGAGTGATAAAGCCCTTAACACAGCCCAGAAAAGGACAACTGTAAGAACACAGGTAGAGTTTTAGTCAATAAAAGTCTGGAACATCTCGTCGCTCCAACCCGGACGGTAGAAGTCATTTAAAAAGCCGCCAGAAAAAAAAATACACTTCATTCATATCTATTCACTCACGTCTGGGTAAACACTGTTTAAATTCATGAACTGAAAGCGTACTTCTTTCGACTTTACATGTTTACACGACACTCGTTAGCTAATACAAATTAACATGAGCAACTTTAATAATTGCCGCGCGCATTATAAGGGTTATCTTAGGGCTGTCCCAAACAGGCCGCCCGCCGCTTTCTTACCTGATTACCGTAGCCTCGCCTCCACCGGGCAATTTAACGTCATAATACCTTAAATAATTCAATTGTATGCACCCTGCTGGGTACGAAAGCCGACGGATTTTACTCACAGTATAATATAATTTTCTCGTATGAAACTTCACACAAACTGGCGTTGATTTCATGGCTTCTAATTAAACTACAGTCGAAGGAATTGTAAGCATGTAGTGTTAATATTAAAGACCTAAAAGGATTTTTTGGCGGGATTTTGTCACGTATAGTTTAGTTTCACGTATTCCTAATGGATATTGTGATATAATACTGGTGTTTTGTATCATCACAAAGACACGGCAACGGTGTCCCTCCCAAGCGGATCGCACCTCCGCCTATGCTCTACCGTGTCCACACAACCGTGGCACCCAGGCGTTTCTTCCTCCTAAATCAGAAACTTACCTTATCTACTTAGTGCAGGAACTTACCGAGCTTACCATGTCCGTTGATGTCCTGCGTCATGCGGAAGGTGAGAACGCCGTGACGTAACTCCAGTCACTCCTCAAAGAGGGGACTTACCGCATTGGAATGTGTTGCATCTTCGTTGTAAAAGTAAACAAAAAATTGTTATATAAAAGTACTTCATAAACTGACACCGACTGACTATATGCACAAATCATGCGTAGCATAAGTAAAAATGAAAGACCCGGAAACACAAAAATGTTCAACCGATTATTTTGATCTTCTTGGTATAAAGTTTAAGCTCGCCTGTATACATCAACTGCCCTGATTGACATGGTTTTTTTTTTGTTAAGTTTTGTGTACAATAAAGAATTTACTCTCAATTTTCGGCCATTCGGTGTATAACCTAAAATTGAAAGTGAATTATTTGTGTATGTAAAGTGAGCAAAGGCTCAGTTAGTTGCCAAAAAGTTGGTAATCCTTGCCTAGGTGAGACGATACTTCACGCTGGAAAAGCTGCTCAAACTTTATGAAGCGCAGATACGATCGTGTGTGGAGTACTGCTCTCATCTTTGTGATGGATCTGACCTGCCGAGTTGCTAGCATCATGGTTTTGTATCGGATACATTCTGGAGACTATATATGCGTTAGAAGTGCACTGTTCCATCATCGAACCAAAACGTATGGCGAGGAGATACTAGTATATTGGGGGCCATTTCACTTCACCTATATGACGCACAAAACGTTCGTTTGTTTTAAGAACACATTCATTGTGCGTACAGCTAATGAGTGGATTTCCCCACTGGAGTCTATGTTTCCTGATGGCTACAACCCGGGAGTCTTAAGTCAAGAGTGAATAGGTTATTTGTAGGTAAGAGCGCTCCATCGCATCGTCGCTTTCCATCAGATGAGTAGCGGTCAAGCGCTAACCTATCTCCAGTAATATTTTAAAGCGCTGACTTGTTGGGGTCGCTTAGCGCCCAGTCTGAAACGATGAATACAATAAATTGTGGTGGGGCGAGCTAGCGCACTTTTCCGCACTAGTGCGGAAAACAGTTTTATATTGCTTGCTTAGGTAGGAAAAAGAGCGGGTTTTCGAGTAAGTGTATTGAAAAATAATTTACTTATTCGATACCTATTCATTCGAACAAAAGGTAGAACCAAACAACAGGGGTTGAAAGTACAAAGTAACTACCTCTAAAACAATTTCCCTTGACACTTATCACATCATCATAATGACAATTACTTTTATCAAAAGATTGACAAAACAAACTCGAGACTCGTTGAAATCTGAACTTTAAATTAATAAATATAGGCGCATTGTAGACAATGGAGACAGCTGTTGTCATTGTCACAAAAGTATTTGCTTTTGTTCCTAAGGTGACTATTCAAGCAGGGAAAGATAAAAATTACGAACTCCGAGGTGCTTCGAGGCGTTTTTATCAAAGAAGAAAACAAAGGGTTGTTTAATGACGGTATTAGTGGAAAGTTCACGATAAATTCGGGGTCGTTAGGGGTTCTTTGTCACTGTTGTATTGTGTCGTGAGTCAAATACTCGCGAACGTTTCATTGGAAAACCTAATTCAATGAGAATTTTAAAATTTAGCTCACCCCAGTTACCTAGATCTTAATGTATTTTAAGATTTTGTTTTTTGTTGGACTTTTCGGGCGGTATCCAATTAATTATTCACTTGTCTTTTTAAATTAATGTGCCTAATGAAAATTTGTGGAAAAGGTAGGTCGTTATTTCGATAAATTAGGCTATAAATTTAGTTAATATTTTATATATTCAGTGTTTAAACCATATAGAAGTCTGTAAGCTTTGTTGTCTAAAAGGTCTCCACAACTCGTCAAAGTAACCAAAATGCATTAATGTAAAAAAGAAGTAGGTCATTGAAATAAATTCTCCTTAGAATATATGCCAAATAAACGAGGAAACTGAAATAGCTACCCAATTTCACGTTTATATGTAATATTAGTGTGTATACAACCCACACAAGTCATTAAAAGCACATTGACACAAGCTAGGACGCTTTTAAGTCGTATCTATAACGCCGAATATTATATTTACAGAATTCTATTTACAGACACGATTTCAAAAGTTACTCTCATCAAAGAGCAGAAATTCGTTAAACGAAATAAAACTCGGTAGATAGGCAAATGTTTTTAAAAACAGCTAATAGGAAGCGCTCAAAATCAGTAAAGATATAATTTATATTGAACATGTACAAACGTGATATAGAGCTATTTAAACACCACAGTCGATTTAACAAGAGTCCTGAAAATAGGTCACAGATCTTTAAAAGAAAATGTCCAAATACCAGTACCTACAACAGTACCAGGAGCCCAAACTGTGTAAGAGATGCACGAAGTCATAGATAAAATAAAG
Organism: Mythimna ferrago; assembly: GCA_910589285.2. Lineage (NCBI taxonomy): Eukaryota > Metazoa > Arthropoda > Insecta > Lepidoptera > Noctuidae > Mythimna > Mythimna ferrago. The sequence goes on from OU342687.1 coordinate 14,870,162, forward strand.
CTAATGCCTAAACATGTACGAAGGCAGCTAGCTAAATACCACAATCCATTAGCAGAGACTGTTATTACTTTGCGGCGAGCCGTCCGACAAGACTGACGTTTGCACCGCCATCCTGCTAAAGGCATCCTCCTAAATGTAGTTCATACAGCTGGCCTTTTTTGTGCTTCGTAAATGGAATTAAACTCGAAAATGGACGTGATTATATTTGATTTCCTATTAGCGAGAGTCTTTTAGAAAGGTTTCTTTTTAATACATATAATACAGGTACCTGGAAAAAAATCTTCACAGATCTGTACCTAAATGTGTTTGATACTTTTTAAGGCTACTTACTTAAACTGTGCTAGTTGCTAAGGATACGCCACCGTATTGAAAATAATTATGTAGTCTCAGTATATGTAAATAAGGAGATATGTTTAACATTTTAGCTTTACATAACCACAGTGAAATTCAAAACGTAAATAGTAGCGAAGTAACAATTAGGGGGAATTGGCCCATTTTGGGTTAGAGCAAAGAGTTCAAAATACTTATTAAGGTTGTTGTAAGTAGCGATTACGGTGCCCGGTGAACATCCCGAGTGTATTAAGTACAAAAGCAAATAGGTACCTTTGTTGTTTCACTTAATTCCAGCTTACTATGTTGAACGGGTGGTGCCGAAGTTAATATATACTAATATAAAGCCTGGAACTAAATTGCGAACTTTTAACGGTATTTCTCAGAAATTTTCTATTTTGACTGTTTTACGAAATTAATATTGACGAGAGAAAACACGGAACACAACAGCGTGGGAGAAACAAAAATTATATCAGGTTCAGTGAACTTCCTTCTGGCTGGCCTACCACCGTGGGATCTGGCAACAGTCCTTGCACACATGCACGACATGCGCGTGGAGATGCAACGCCGGGGTGAAAGTCCGCTGCCGCGACAGGTCACGGCATGGCGGACAGAGCTCCGGCGGGATCTCATGGTGAAATGGCGTCAACGACACGGGCACGCCACAATCATGGCAGTAAGTCCCCTCTTTGAGGCGTGGCTGGAAAGACCTCACGGCGTCCTTACCTTCCGCATGATGCGGGTCATCACCGGACATGGTTCGTTCGGGAGTTTACTGCACCGGATTCATGCGGAAGTGACGCCCGGGTGTCGCCACTGTGCGGAATTCCCGGAGGACACGGTGGAGCACACAGTCGAGGTGTGCCCTGCTTGGGCGGAGAATCGCCGTGCCCTCGTGGGGGCGATCGGCGGCGGAGACCTCTCGCGCCGGGCCTTGGTTGAGGCCATGGTCCGGAGCGAGGAGGAGTGGCAGGCGGTCGCCGACTTCTGCGAAGCAGTAATGCTCGCAAAGGAGGAGGCCGAACGCATCAGGCAACGGCGTTATCGCCGCCGCCGCCGCCGCCGGGATTCTGATCCTGATTTCCGGCCACCGTAGGCGCGGGCTTGCGGACAGTGAGCAATGGGTAGCTCGCTGTCCGGCCGTCCGGTAACTGTCCGGACCAAGCCCAAGTCGTCGACGGCGCGCAATGTTCCCGCGCGTCTCAAGGAGTTGTCAGCAACAGCAGGGACCCAGCCGGGTCGAAGCCTACTGGGGCCAGGGTTATCCGAAAGGGCGCTCGAGCCCCGGTATGAAGGCTAGAAGGAACGGGGTGGGTCTTTTAGTCGGTAAGAGTCTGACACTATCTCCCGCTCCGCCCAAGAGCGGGGGTTGTCATTGGATGATTTCTTTCCACCATGAAATAAAAAAAAAAAAAAAAGTACACTGAACTTAAACTTACATATGTTTTAATTGACCTCGCTCACGTGACCTAAAGTCACAGAAACCTATAGTCTAGTGGTCAGTGGCCCTGACTGCTATGCTGGAGGTCGTGGGCGCGAGCCCCACTTAGGACAAATGTTTCTGTGATGAACATGATCATTTTTGTAACTTATCAATAATGTGTATTTCTTTAGTAATATATAAATGTTTATCAGTGGTCCTAGTACTAATACCACAAGCTCTACTTGTGCTATTGCTATATATACATATTATTTACATTTTTTAACATTTATTTATATTTAAAAATGTAAATATTATATAATATATAGCAAGAGCACTCACAGCAATAGATTCCCTCAGCTGTAGCGTTAATTCAGCGATAGCCTTCTTTCAGGTTTTTCTAGATATTACCTCCTAAAAATAAATAATTTTACCTCTTTATAATATTCATTCAGTTTGTATCAAATAAACACAGCTGGCAGTAGAAAATATGGCAAGCAAAGTGGTCCCACATTTCTCAATGAATCTCAGAGTGAAACGAGGCTCTTGTTTTTCTAGGTCCTGGCAAATTGTTAGGACTCAAATCTCTCGTAAATTTAATTAACTAGGTCCTTCGCTAGTGGAAACGCGCCGGTCCAGATATTCTTTTTAAAATGTTTTTGCTTTTTTTTTTGAAGGAATCTCAATTAAGTGAAAAAACAAATTCGGTGGTTGCGCGATAAAGTCAGATCTGGGTGGTACTCGATCAGTTATCTTTTCCCCAGTTCTGAGAAACACCCAGCCCCCTTTTCTGAACAATAAACTCAGAAACCAGGTAATATTAATGAAAGGTTAGTGAAACAACTTGTACCTATTTATACATAGGAAACCTTAGTAAGTAAACATCAATAAACTGATGAAGGTCACGCCGGGTCAAAAGTTGAAAACTGGCACGATATGCAAATGACTTCTGAATTATATGAAATAACCTATTTCGTTTCCAACTACGAAATCCCATCTAAATTTTCTATTGTAAAATGTTTGATTAAAGCATCGAAGCACTACAAAAACTCTACGTACCAACATAATATAGATATAGCATAATCAGCTTAAAGTAAATCAAAACAGCGGAAGATAGGTAACTCGCCTCTAGCGCGTGGACCGCTGAAATCTGGCCCCCGTGGCTTAATTTCACTCAGTCACATAAACGGGCGTGTTACGCAAAAAAATATTATTTTTTTGTTTTAAGTGGTGGTAGTTGGTGGCATGTAATTGTGCACAGAATCCAGGTTTTCTGATGCAATGTCAGCGCGTAACGTATCTTTTCCTATAATATATCAATGAATAATCAGTGTAATATATTTCCACAGATGGAACACAGGCCTCTTCACCAATGTTGGACCGTCCACTATGCAAAGCCAAAGTACATACGGAGCTACCAATTTCCTCAAAGATGTTTTCCTTCACTGTTTCGAGGAATGGTAATGAAATAAATGGCTCATGCAGGCTTCGGCTCTGCTGGGCCCCCTACGGTTTTGTTGACATATCTTTGAGGCGCGCTTGTGGCTGGAAATCGGGGTCGGGGTCCCAGTTGCTGGGGCGTGCGGACGTCCGATCCACCACGCGTACGGCCGCCTCCTACCTAGCATTACTGCTTGGCAGAAGAAGGCGCCCGCCACCTATTTGTCCCGAATGTATTATTCCTTTTTGATCATTTTCACGCAGGCGAAACCGCTTGTAGAAGCCAGTTTTAAGATATTATTGATCTTGTCGATCATGAAAGAGCGACTAATTAAAGCTCAGAAACATATACACAGACAAAATATGTTGACTATATTGTACCTAAACTCGATTTCGAGCAAACAATCGTGTTATCCAATTAACTATGCAACCACATTGCTCGAGATTGTCACACCTTGTAGTATTAACTGGGGGTTGCTATATCAAATAACTAGCTTTTGCTCGCGGCTTCGCCTGCGTACATAAAATATAGCCTAGGTCACTCAGGAATAAAGCAGCTTTCCACCGGTGATAATTTATTTGCAATCGAAACAGTACTTTCAGAGTTTACCTCCTACAAAAAAAACAATTTGACCTCTTTATACTTAATATTAGTGTAGATTACAATGTTATGTTAAAATTGTTAATGATAATTGTACACGATATTGTTGGAAAAATTAAACTATCAAAACCAAATAATTATATATTACGATAGGAAATTTCTGAGAACTGGGAACATAAACATAAGCGCGTTATACAAAATTAATTAATTGATAGCGACTCGCCCTGGCTTCCCACTATCGAGTGCAATATAATTTCCCACTGATCAATATGATTTATATGTAGGTATTTATGTAATGTGTGTCGATTTTAACTATAATATTTACGTTCAACATGATGTATTACAAGCTGGCGCGCTGGACTGAAAAACGTCGCTGTAATACACTTCTGGACACATCTATTAGCCCACCTTGTATTTTCAGTTTCGTTTGGTCCTATCTAAAATTTTATATTAGGTCGAGCAAAAAGTTTTTATGCAGTTTTGAACCTGGCACATTCACAATTTCATTCAATAGTCTCTTTTTGAATTTCGAACACAGAATTTAAAGAAACAAAAGACAATTTGGAGCCTGTTTGTTGATATCAAACAATCGAATACTAAGAAAACTTGGTTTTATTGGTTTACTTGGATTTAATTCTTGAAAAAGTGATTGATATCTTTGGTTTTGCAACAAACATTACTTATTCTTATCATTAAGGTGAGGTTCTATCAATAATCTATGGATACTTCACCTGAAGTCGCCGCCCAAGCTGTGGCACTTATTCAGGCCGGACACAGCCAAAGAAACGTGAGTGCTCAACTTAATTTAAGTCGATCTGCGGTCCGAAATGTTTATCGGAGGTACCTAGAGACTGGCGGCTTTGTTCGTCGCCAAGGAAGGCCACGATCTCGGGTCACAACTGAAAGGCAGGATCGATTCATCGTGACGACCAGCTTGAGAAATCGTCACCTTACCTCCATTGAGATACAAAACCAATTTCGCGACTTCCACGGAGTATCTGTGAGCGCTCGAACTGTTCGGAGAAGGTTAAAAGAACGCGATATGGTACCACACAAGCCAGCTAATGGGCCCAAACTAACGCGAGCCCACCGAACAGCGCGCCTTCATTTCGCACGCAGTCATTTAAATTGGACACAGCAAGATTGGAGCCGTGTACTCTTTTCTGATGAGTCTAAAATTGTGTTACATGGCAATGATGGAAAGAAGAAGGTCTACCGACGTAAGGGAGAGCGTTTCGCACAATGCTGCTTTGAAGAGAGGGTTGCTTATGGCGGTGGCTCATGGACTGTCTGGGGCGGTATATCCGCGAGCGGCAAAACTCAACTTGAGGTTGTTACAGGACCACGGCTGCTAACAAGGAAAGGTACATTCGTGAGTGCTTAGAACCTCACGTGATACCATACGCGGACTATGTGGGCCCAAATTTCCTTGTTATGCATGATAATGCAAGAGCCCATGCGGCCGGCATCATCAGGGAATATCTTCGGGATGTGAACATCACAGTTATGGACTGGCCAGCCAGAAGCCCAGACATGAACCCCATTGAGCACATGTGGGACGAGCTAAAAAGACGTGTTAGGGCTCGTCAGCCAGTTGCCCAGACGATGCAGGAGTTGAAAACTGCCATAGAAGAGGAATGGGAGATGATCCCTCAAAATTTCATAGAGCGGTTGATAAACTCTATGCCTAATCGTATGAGAGCTGTGGTAGATGCCCATGGAGGCAACACGCGTTATTAAATTAAACCTTTATTTGATAAAACATGTTTTTTATTCAAAAATCAATTGCCTTTAACAAGGCGCATATCCGACTTGTTAGGCGTTGCTCCATGTCGTATGGTATTCTGAATTTAAAACAATACGATCGAAAAAGATGGTAAAATGTATCAGGTTTAAAACTTCATCAACAGTTTTTGTTCAATCTAGCAATCATATTTCGGTAGGGGCCATCGAAACCTAAACTCTAAGGTGGGCCAATAGATGTGTCCAGAAGTGTATATTGCGGCTACCCCACATTCACAAGGTATTAAATTTATATTAAGATGAAGGTGATTCAATTGACGTTTAAGTAAAATAAGAAGGTAGTATGTGTATATTATATTACTGCCAATAAGGTAAGATAGGTTCTCGTCAAAGGAATATTAATTTTATAAACCAAATAAAAATAACAATAAAGCTCACAGCTCACGACTCCAACAGGAATTTTATTTCGTACGAATAAAACACATAAATTGGAATAGTCTAACAAAAAAATATAGGACACATTGAGATGACATGTCGCCGCAGTTTATGACAATGAAAGCCGACGAGCCACTTCGGCTGAATTTAATCCGCAGCGGTTAAAGTTCCCTTCAGAAACAATAACAATTCGTTCAACGATATAATGTGACCGCACAGTTTTCCCCGGAGGAAGTTTTAAGTGCAAAAGGCCTCACAAGTTTATGTGTTGAATGAATCTAGGAACCAGCCGTAATGTAAAAGTTGTAATTTGATTTGCAACCGTAACCACTAGCTCCCATTGTTTTCATTTACCCACAAAACGGCTTTTTGTTCCTCGTTTAAACAAGTTACGACTTTGAGAGTTATGAATAAATGAATAGCTTTTCATTATACCCGCCTCTATCTACTTAAGGTGCCTGCAAAGGTTCTTACTGTCGTTAGGAAATGCGAAGAAGATGAACTTACGCCCGCATATATTAATTTTTGATCTCATTTCCTTATTACTTGTTTACGTTTTGACTACCTACTCCTGGTCGCCAACGCTCAATCATGTTTTATAAAAAAACTTAGTTCTAACTTAAGGCGAGGCTGCACTAATTTTTTTTTTTTTTGAACCTCTGGAAATTCACAAATATGAAAGAGAACACCATGAAAAAATAGTTTAAATTGACTATAATGACCAACCGTTGGGTAAAAATATTTTTTTTATTATTATTATTGATAGGCTTGCGTTTGACCACCAATATATATATAAATGATATAAATTAGTTTTCAGGATAAAAAAGTCACGCATTGAACCCAACTTACGATTTTAAACGTGTATATCTACGTGATTAGGTCACGGAAATATATGAAAGTTACATAAAATAATAAAGCTTGTTTTTTAAAAGCTTCTAGCATAAACAAAACATCTTGAATAGATACTATGATTTTTTTTATAAAAATAAAATCGTTGTTACGGGGCCGCGAAGTCGACAGCCGGGCTAGTACCTACAAAATACTCTGTAACTGCAACCGGCTCTTAAATGAACAGAATACTTCTAAATGACGCGTAGGTGTTTTCCTCTTAGAATCCCACATTTATTACAAAAATTGTATTTACCTATTGCTACATACTATTTATAGGGTGACTGGTAATTAGTGTACGATACTTAAACACGTGATTGTGCTCATGATAACCAACAACAATTTTTATTATGGGAGCAAAGCCGAAATCGCGAAAAAAATATCAGCTGTTCAGTACATTAGGTAAACATAAATGTACTGATCGCTGATTTTTTTTCGCGATTTCAGGTTTGTTCCCATAGTAAAAGTTGTTGGTTATCATGAGCACAATCACGTGTTTAATTATCGTACACTAATTACCAGTCACCCTATATATATTACTAGCAGGCCCTGTATACGTTGTTCTGCAGAGGCGTAGCATGGACTAATTTAGACGTGGGCGAAGAAGCATCAGCGAGGCCATTTTCTTATATAAATTCGATAACCAGACAGTAACTGTTGCAACCCATTGTTCGATTACGTCGTCGCTTACCATGAGGTGAAGTAGTGGTCAATCGCTAGCCTATCAAATAGTGGAGAGCCGTAAGGCGTTAAATTAGTAAAACCTCAGAATCCGAGGCCAGTCAATGAATCTTAATACAAACTATTGGACTGTATTGTTAAAAGCTCAAATAAAAAAGGAAAAAAAATTGTGCGCTCTTGTTTTTTTTTACTTTTTTCTTCTTTAGTTTACTAGTGCTTGACTGCGATCCCAACAATTGATAACATCAATTTACTGAATAAAAAAAGGTTTAACACCCAAGTTTGTAACCATGAACATCCTGTGCTACCCCCATGTAGCTCGAAAAACTGCGAAATTTTGGCACTTTATTAGATTTTTCGAAAAAACTACCCAAAGAAAGCGTTTTTTAAGTATAGTTGCTAATAATATAATAAAGCTAACTAAATATACTATAATTTGAGCTTAACCACAGTATTCTAGGTTCATTAGTGCAAAGATACAGTTTGTCAAAGTATGCATTTTTTTTTTTTTTTTGAAAAATGATAATTTATTGTTTGCGTCATATTCAAAGACACGTACCGGCTAAACCAATAGTCCTAGAGAAAAGTATGAGGCAAAAATTTGTATCAAATTTGATTCCAAAATAATGCGTCTAGGCTTCATAATTTTCTCAAAAATTACAAAAATATCGAGTTCGTCTAAACATATAATAAATCTGTAGAAGATTTTTGTTGTGCGCGCAACACGTAAAATGTACCAAATCGATGTTGATAACTTTTATACATTAAAATTGTGTGTAACTTGATATATTACTTAGGCTTTGTTTTATCGCAATCGGTTGACTATATCGAAAGATATACTACATTTATTGCCTGTTATGCGGTACGAAGTCCACAGACTTTCGCCTTTTGGAAGGACCAGTTTTCATCCAGTCTAGATCAGTGGGGCGAGTGGAGAAGGAGGAATAATGTTTTCTGGAGGTGGACACGGGTGTGTATGGTGTTAGGTCTTCCACATTCTCGTCCTCTTCATCCAGGACGACAGGGTTGGCATTGTTGCAATTTCGACCTTGGCAAAAGAAACATAGGATAGAGCACTTGAGCCTGGTTTTTCTGCAAGTGCACGACCATAATCCAACCAAAAAAAAAAAAGAAACTGAAACAAGTGACAGAATTTTACAGTTTTCCGAGCACTGCGGTAGAATTGCTCATCTTTGACTTGCTGTATCTTCGTAACCAATGGTCAAATTTTGCTCAAGTTTCGCTCAAATTGTAGCAAATTTATCTAGCTATCTTTATAGCTATTTATATCGCGCTACGATTCGAATAATAATAATAAAAATATCGATACGAATCGTAGTGCAATAAGAGTCAGTTTTCGAGTATTAAAAAATAATTAAAAAATGATCGCATTTTTTCACATTTTTCCATATATTGTTAAAAACACATTTCACTAGTTTATATAAAGATTCATTGACTGGCTCTGGATTCCGAGGTATAAATCTTACGGCACTCCACTAAAATATATTTAAAAAAATCCTCGTTCTTATAGAGCCTTCGCCTGTGCGAAGCCCCTTTGGGTGCGAAGCCGTGGGCAAGGGCCTATCCTTCACCCACGTTAACGACCTTACAACCACTAGACGTCTAATAACAGGCGACGCATGTCTGTCAACACATATGAATTATAGATCTAATATCTCGACCAATCAGAACGCAGTACCCCGCTCCCAAGTACCAATCAGAATGTAGTACCCCGCTCCCCTTACCTCGACTAGTTACTAGTTACTAGAAACAATTCTGTAATTGTTTTGGTGCGCTAGTTCAACCATGAGGCGTCTAGTGGCTGTGAGGTCGTTGGCCCACACCTAGCTACGCTGCTGTTGTTCTGCCATACAAATTTTCTAAAAATTTCTTCCGCATCACTGTCTACTGGTAATGTGCCCAAATACTGACGATTAGATAATTGTGTATTTATATAAATTAATAAATGGTTTGCTATTGATTTAAAACGTCCAGATTACAATGAAAGCTTGGACAAAGTGCCTTTCAAGTGGGCATACAATTATTCGCATTGCAATTTGTATTTAAGTGTATTAAAATTTCATTCATCAATTTTAATTACAGTGAAGTGGCATCAATGCTGACCAGATTATTGAATTTTATACAAGTACAAAATACATATATATGATTACGACGAGGTGGAAATATTATTATTATTGTTTGTTAAAGGTAAACTTTGAAAGCTTTTCCGGGTGCCACCATTTTGTGAACCGCCTGGAGGACACGGTGTGCCCCATTTGGGCTGAGCACCGTCGCCGTATCCTCGTGGAGGCTATCGGCGGCAACAATCCCTCACGCCGGGCCTTGGTACAGGCCATGGTCCGGAGCGAGGAGGAATGGCAGACGGTCGCCTCTTTCTGTAAAGCAGTAAAGTAAGCGGCTGAACGCCCGAGTCCCGGATCCCGACCCCGATTTCAAGCCACCGTAGGCGTGGGCTTGCGAAACTCGCCGTCGAATTGTCAGGTAACCGTCCGGACCGAGCCCAAGTCGTCAACGGCGCGTAGTGTTCCACTTGTCGTCGCCTCTGGGAGATGACATCTCAAAACCGTAGGGTAGAAGCCAACTGGGGCCATAAATACGCTCCTGAAAGGAAAACCTGGGATCCTGGAATGCAAGGCAACAAAGGAACATAGGAGTAGGTTTTAGTCAGTAAAAGTCTGACTCAACCTCTCGCTCTGTCATTAGGTGATTTCACACCTAAAAAAAAAACTTCGAAAGCTTTTAATTTCATTAACAAAATGTTTTCTCTTGTAAAAATTGAGTGTCTCAGGCATAATTTTAGATAATAAGGATACAGGGCTACTTCTCAGAACAATGTTCGATCCAAGATCCAAGGGACGGGCCCTTACTGTCCTCCCCAAGTGACGACGACTGAAACCGAAATACATACATTACATACCCAACAGGGGGTACCCCTAGCGGCCGTCCGGTAACTGTCCGGACAAAGCCCAAGTCGTCGACGGCGCGCACTGTTCCCGCGCGCCTCAAGGAGTTGTCAGCAATAGCAGGGACCCAGCCGGGTCGAAGCCTACTGGGGCCAGGGTTATCCGAAAGGGCGCTCGAGCCCCGGTATGAAGGCTAGAAGGAACGGGGTGGGTCTTTTAGTCAATAAGAGTCTGACACTATCTCCTGCTCCGCCCAAGGGCGGGGGATGTCAATGCATGATTTTTCCCACCATAAAAAAAAAAAACAAAAAAAAAAATAGGGGGTACCCCTAGCGTGTAGTCGCTTAGCTTTTAATTAATATTAGAATCTTTATAAGGTCTGGCTGAAGGCTTTTTTTTTACGGTGGGAAAATCATCTAATGACATCCCCCGCTCTTGGGCGGAGCGGGAGATAGTGTCAGACTTTTACTGACTAAAAACTAGGGAATGCAAACCGGTTAACCCGAAAACCGAAAAACCGGTTTTTCGGCATATTTTTAATGATTAAAAAAACCGGTTTCTTTTTTCAAGTAACCGGTTTTTTCGAGTTTTTTTTATTACTCTCAAATGACACTATTTTTTAGCAAACGTTTTAAAACGCTGTTGAGGCTTGATATCAGTCGTAGGTTTGTTTATAAACATTTATGTACCATGTGATAGCTACACCAATTGTACAGTTCTTCTATATACGATCATTAAAAATCCAGGCCGGCGGCGTGTTGTGAGAACAGGCAGTGAATGTTGTCAGGGCCAGAATTAAAATCTCGTAAGGACACCAAATTCTTATTCTCAGATAGAATACCCACCGTTGTTAATCATCATAACATCATCAGCTTAAACGAATCGCTTTTATAGAAGAGAGACTGAAAAGATCAAAATCTTTGCTTGTTCGTTACACTGATGAAAAACTCAGGGATATTCTTGCTACCGATGAGAAAATTTTCACAATCAAGGAATATTGCAACAAGCAAAATTATCGGATGTAAGCTTCTAACTCCAAAGAACACTTTCAACAGGTTATCAGAGTCCTGAATGATCATCATGCGGCATCAGTAATGGTTTGGTGAGGGTATCACGGAATGACCAAGGTTCATTTTCGTGAAAATGAGCTACTCTAATTTCAGCTAAAGAGTATCAAGATACTATCCTAAACGCCATAGCAAAGCCTCTTAAAGCCTCTCTTTTTTTGATAACATACTGGGGTTTTTCAGCAAGACTCAGCTTCCGGTCACAAGACACGCACTACCCAGGCTTGCCTTGCAGCGAGTGTTTCGGGCTTCATTAAGGTTGATGATTGACTTTTGGCTAACCTAAACCTCAACCCGTGAACTACAAATTGAGATCTATATTAGAGAGCATGGGCTGCATGTAACAATAATTCAAAATCCTTAAAAAATCTTAATTAGTCTCCTCCGGGCGAATAATGTGTCGGCCCAGATGGACACTCCGTTTGCGGATAAGGGTCCCGCATTCACACAAAAGGTGATTAGGCGTCTCCCTCTCCTGATTACAGTACCGGCAAACATCAGTGTCACTCAGTTTCATGTGAAATTGGTGCCTGTTTAGTTTGCAGTAGCCGGTAAGGGCGCGGGCTAACGCACAGATGTTCATCCTGCTAAGCTCAAGAAGCTCGGCAGTTCGTTTTTGCGAGTAGTGAGTAGTAGATTTGGCGTGTAGCAGTCCTAGTTGTACCAACCAGTGCTTTTTTGAATCGCCAAATAGGTTGCCCTTAAGGGTCTGCATGACCTGGTTCTTTGAGATACCACAAAAGGGGTCTGGTCCTATCTGATGACCTTGAGCCCCAGTCCTTGCAAGTTCATCGGCTTTTTCGTTGCTATTGCTTTCAGAATGACCTGGTACTCATCTCAGAATAACTTTATTCCTTTGCCCCAGGTCATTCAGTTTGTTAACGCAACTTTTACCAGTTTCGAATTTAAAGTATTCGAATTCAGGGCGATAAGAGCTGCCTGGCTATCTGAGTTAAATCAGAATTATATAAGAAGTATATATTAACTTTTAGCTTAGATTCTCTATGTATGACATCATTCTGAGACATTCGTTTTTATGAAGATGAGACTTTTTATTTTTAACAGGATTCATATTAGGTATACAATAGGGTGACTGGCAATTAGTGTACGACACTTAAACACGTGATTGTGCTCATGATAACAAATAATTTTAATTATGGGAGCAAAGCCGAAATCGGTAAAAAATATCAGCTCTTCAGTACATTAGGCAAACATAAATGTACTGAACAGCTGATTTTTTTTCGCGATTTCAGGTTTATTCCTCTAGTAAAAGTTGTTGGTTATCATGAGCACAATCACGTGTTTAAGTAACGCACCCTAATTACCAGTCACCTTATATTTTTTAATAGATAAGTTCCAAAATAAGTTTAAAAATATTGAAATAGAATTTTACAAGCAAAAAAAAAAGTAAAATTCTCACTTAAAAATAAATTTCGAAAAATCTAATTTTAAAACCGGTTACCCGGTTAACCGGTTTTTTTTTAGAAAAACCGAAAAAAAAACCGGTTTGTAATTTTGGCGGTTTTTGCATTCCCTACTAAAAACCCACTCCTGTTCCTTCGTTGCCTTTCCTACCGGGGCTGAGCTACCTTTCAGAGCTAACCCTGGCCCCAGTAGGCTTCGACCCGGCTGGGCCCCTGCTGTTGCTGACAACTCCTTGAAGCGCGTGGGAACAGTGCGCGCCGTCGACGACTTGGGCTCGGTCCGGACAGTTACCGGACGGTCGGACAGCGAACTACCCATTGCTCGCCACCCGTAAGCCCGCGCCTACGGTGGCCGGAAATCGGGATTGGAATCCCGGTGGCGGCGGCTGGGGTGCTGTGAGCGCCGTTGCCTGATACGGTCGGCCTCCTCCTTTGCTAGCATTACTGCTTCGCAGGAGGAGGCGCCCGCCTGCCACTCCTCCTCGTTCTGGACCATGGCCTGTACGATAACCCGGCGCGAGAGATCGCCGCCGCCGATCACCCCCACGATGGCACCGCGATGCTCCACCCAAGCGGGGCACACCTCCGCTGTGTGCTCCATCGTGTCATCCGGGCGTTCTGCACAGTGGCGACAACCGGGCGTTCCGCACAGTGGCGACAACCGGGCGTCACTTCCGCACGAATCCGGTGCAGGAACCTCCCGAACTTACCGTGTCCGGTGAGAACCTGCGTCATGCGGAAGTTGAGGACTTACCGCCATAATTGTGGCGTGCACATGGCTGAAGGCTTTAATTTAATTGAGACCACCACAGGCAAGTGCGGTTAAGCAGACGACCACCTCATCGGTTGACCAACCCAAAAAAATACTTCTTATAACTACGAGTTGGCGTTGCGTCGTTGCCCATGTAAGCCTATGATAAATAAAAACATTTTGAATTGATGTGACTAACTGACTACGTTCCCGAAAAATCGCAATATAGAACATAAGTTATCCACATCACAAGGACAACGAACAGTTTGTACGAGTACGTAAAATCAATTCTAAAGCGTGCACCTGATTACCCTAATCTATTTTAATTGTAGCTTAAGAACCCCTTTGATTACGTTCATTATCAAGCTACTAGGTTTTGTCAGTGGCTTCACCCGTGTGATGGTTGGAAATTATGTCATAGCAACGTGTTACAAGAAATAATTGAAGTACCCTATTGTCGTTGTATTTAAATCTCGTATGTTTATAAATTCACTTTTTGAAAATAACGACAAAATTACCTCCTAAAAGAATAAAAATATTTTTATTCTCTTGGTAGGTAATAATGAAAAAACAAATATTGTTTTCTTGATATAGAATTTGTCATAAATCATTATTTTTAATTAGGGTACATATAATATTTTACGGCGGATATTTTAGCACATATCTATTTATAAAATGTTATTTACTTGAAAACTGTCACTTGGGATATTTTTTAAATCGAGGCGTAATTCAACGAAATATTAAGATATTCACATGCCAGTTTTGCTAAGTGATATTCAAAATAACTTTCATAACGGCGCTATGTCCAGTCAATGCTATGGTCAACCCACGATACAATGAAGCAATCTGCGCAGTCTTTTCCAAACTGTTGGAGTAGGTCTCGGAATCCCGAAATAACCCTATGTGCTATTTCAGGACGTAGTCATAGCCAAATTGCATCCAAGTCCATTTCGCAGTTCGATCGTGAAGAAGTAAGAAACAGACAGACACATACCCACAAACTTTCGCCTATAACATTACTGTAATATATAGTTTGATTCAGCCTTAATCAACCATTATTAATATTTATATTAAAAACTGTACATTATCATTATTATTATTTAGCGAAGCAATGTAGGTCAAAAGCGGCGACCGTTCGCCAGCAGCAAGCCGGCGTAGCTTCGGAAATATCGGTTACACATTGCATGCCAGCCCTATTATGCGCAGTACCGAGGTTGCTAATGAAGAGCATATTAGAAAAAACTGTGACAAAGCAGCATTAATGAAACTGCTCGTTAAGAAAACGTGAACGGTGAAAAGACATATTTTCCTGTGAAAGAGAAGTTGTTAATGCAGTTCCTAATAAGGGAATTTGTTTTGTATGCTTTTTTTAGGTCGGTAAGCAGCTAATGACTTCTCCCACTGAATTGTGGAGTGGAAAGGCGTGTCAGACTTTCACTGACTAACCCCACTCCTATGTTCCATCTTTGACTAGCGTTCCAAAACCCGGGTTTCCGTTTTGGAAGCCAACCTATGGTCCTAGTAGGCTTGGACCTAGCCAGGCCCTACGGTTTTGCTGACATATCATTGAGGCGCGTTCGGTACGAACGGCAAGGGAACATACATCTGAAATAAAAGTATTCTACACGCTATTCCAGGACATGATCTAACCCGTGCGGCGTTAGAGCATAAAAATAATGCAAATACATACAAAATTTCGCCTGTATAATATTAGTGTGGTGCACGAAATAAATGGCTTAAATGTATCTTCTTCTGAGTAAATATTAAAATTCAATAACTCTGATTTATTTATCTGTGTGCCAAGAGTCGGGTAGTTGCCAACAAAAGTTCTTTGTCTCACGGAAATCCATTTTCCTTCAGTTTCCGCACCCTCCCTTAATGTTTATATTACCCGTACATTTACAAAAATACCAGTAATATTCCTACGTCTTGCATTTTGTTTATATATTTAGTTTTTCATTAAAATCCTATTTAATTTCTAGAGGCATCACGAAATAAATTATTCATCACATCTTTATGAAATGCAAATTTTTAGGCAATGCTCGAAGCCAATTTTGAAGATAAACTCGTGGAAAACATATCCCACGTTACTATATTTCTTTTCACATGAGGGAATTCAAAACAACCATTAATGTTACTCAGGGTAATCATGAATATTCCATTGAAACCCTTTTACGAGATAGCCTTACACGAACCGCTTTTAAAAATAATTCTAAATAATTAATGCTTCAGAGGAATTTTATAATGGGTAGTTTACGATCACACGGTCGTGTTAAAAGTTACGAAAAGGTCGCTTACTTTATAATTTGTTTGATAATCAAGATGGCACAGTGAAATATCCTGCTGTGATATCGCCTTACAAAACAAAAAGAAAGTCAAAAGTGGAAAATAAAACGTGAGCCTTTATAGAAGTTGTGGAAACGGAAAGTTTTCCAATTGATAATAATTTCCATTGTGATGCAACACAAAGGGGAACAGGAAAGTATGAAGTTCTGAAATAAATTCTTAATTTAAGAGCTGACTGAACGCTATCTGAAAGGAAAGTCGGGATTAGAAGAACAAAGACTACGGCTCAGCTCACTGTGGAGCTTAATTTTTTGTTGACTTCTGTTTCGCTCTTTGCCGTTTGCATAAATTGGACTCGCAAACTTCGTTAAAGAACTTAGACCGATGGGAACTTACTACAACAGTGAAAAAAAACTTTCCCTTCGCACAAATAAGTTATTACCAGTGCGAGTTCGTGTCAATATCAATCCAAATAACCCGGAAACGCGTCGCAAATATGCAGTAAACGACCAAATGTTCGCATCAAATAAATCGTAAATCCTTAACAGTCCATTCATAAATCACAACGAAACGCTTCGACTTTAATTGGACATGAATAAATCAAGAAACACTTAATTACGTTCACGAACTTAACTGTAGAAGGAATAATTTCCAAATAGCATGAAACAGGTAAATCACGGGTCCGTCGAGTACTTAGCATACAAGACGCGCAGTCCGACGATACATATGCGAGTAGCGAGCGACGAAGAAAAACCAACAGGACTGGACAAATTGGTTGGACGTCCGCAATTTATTCCACTTATCATAAAAAAACCTATTCACAGTACAAAAAGGTGAGGGTTGTAGTTTTTGAATGTTTGGGGTGCATGGTGCGGAAGCGGCGGAGCTCGTAAATCCTTGTTGTTCCGTTCTACCGCGCCGTACCCGATTACATTCTAATTCCGCCGTACAACTACTTGCAGATCGCGGCTCGCCTATAAATACGGCCAATTAATACTCGTAATGACGTCATGTGTAGAGGATTACTATTTGAAGCTAGTTTGAAGTGAGAATTTCTGTATGTAAAGATTTTCTTTGACCTGGTATAGGGTACAATCATTACGTTTTACTCTTACTCAATCGAAGTATTTTCTTACTTCATATAAGTAACTCATTTTTTTATTAAATCTACTCACATGATTTGAGGAACTCAATTTTTATATAATTTCATAAGTTTATTATGCTTCTGTATATGACACAATTATTTTAAAAAAATACTCTATTCACTGTAAGAAAACCGAAGATGATCTAAATTTTTCCATGGATTATGAATGCTATGATAAAATGTACTACAATTTAAAAAACATAAAAGTGTTGCTGACTGTTTGAATAAAAAGAACTAAATTATTACGTGGATTATATGAATACTATGATAAAATGAACTACACTACAACTTTCAAAAAGTAAATGCATTCGTAATGGTAGTAAAATAATGAAATTAAATCCTTCCAAAAGTGTCACTGGTTATAGTAGAATATAATGGTGGACACATATTTATCCAATAATATTTTCAGCTGCCTGAATGAACATGTTAACTGGATTACAATTTAAATACTCCTCATTATATTTTTAATGATCATCAAGATTTAAATGTAAATGGGAATCATATTTAACGCAATTATAATTATCATCATCAAACTAGTAGCCTACCCGCTATGATGATAGTGACGACAACGTATATACTGTGATATCAAAGGAGATCACATAAAAATCATAACCTGTTAGCATGCTGGCAGGTGGACACATACCTACACTTTTATAACGGTTTTACTACCTATGTGTGTGTATATAATTATAATCGTATATCTTTTTTTGCATGTTATATTATTTCATTGTTAAGTATGGATTTTGTGCATACTAATATTCCTTTTACTCCAACTTATGCTGGGAGAGATTTCTTTAGGTGTAAGCATCACCTTTGTACCATTTTTCTGTTTCCTTCTTCTTTTGTTTTATTACTTATATGTGTGCATAAATAGTTAAATAAAAATAAAATTAATTAATTAATTGAATTTGAATGAAGTCAATTAGACCACGTAACTGGAGTGCAGAAAATATAAAGTAAGTATTGAAATATTGTGCCCGAGTTTATCTTCATACGTAGCAAATCCCAGGAGCCTACACCTCGATCCTGAGTTCCCATCGCTACAGTACCTATACGGTGGCGGGATCAGTGTCTATTGCAAATGTGGAATTTTTATTTTGAAGCTTTTGGCTATTGTACAATCAACCTTATGTCATCACGAATATGAGATTAAACAGTGACAGCTAGAAGCAGTTTACTTAAACCTAATTAATAATAAGCATGATTTCTAGGTACTTCAAACACATAATGTATTGTGTCACTTGCTTGATGACGCAGTTGATTAGGTATAAAACATGTTGTGTTTTATCGTAGGCTTGAATAGATTCTAATACACAAAATAAAAGAAAAGAATATTACAGACTGATACAGCAAAATTACGCCGAGCGCGCGCGTACTGAAAAGGTTACCATTTCAGCATTTGCTAGGGGTCAGACTCCTAGTGCTGATTTTCAGCTGGCACCCCGCTGTGACGCAAAGACGAGGGTTTGGATTCGTTTGATTGGTGTATCCCACAACTTGATAAACTTAAAATTAGAATCACAGTATTGTAAATCTAATTTTAAGTTTATCAACTCAAGAATCAAGAATCAAGAAGAATCAAAGCATTTATTTCAAATAGACCATTTACAGGCACTTTTGAATAGTCAAATGTCGGTCAGTCCAAGAAAAGTGAAGCTAAATTGCACGTTCCAAAGAGTAGGTCTCTATGGAGAAGAACGTGCAAGAAACTCCATGGACACTCTTTTAAATCATATTATGTGTTACATATAATGCTTGGTTACATATTACTTGTTGCTTCTATCATGTGAGCACAATGTCGATAATGAAATAAAAATGTAAAATAATTAAAAGATAGAAACTGAATTAAGCCACTGGCAGCTAAGAGATGACCAGTCCCATCTGACGGCACCCGTTCACGAGCATGACGCGTGCATCAGCCCCACTCAGCTCAACCATTTTGAAGGGAACTGAACGACCCAATAACACGTGCCACCAACAGCGAGACATTTGAGTGAGCATGACAAACTCTCAACTGCCATGCTCGTAATGTCAAAAAAAAAAAAAAAAAGTTGTAACCTAATAAAAATGCTCCATGGTGCTTCACATTCACAAACTTGGAAAAAGTGCTTCTACATTATACAATGCAATTGTGTCTTTCAAATTAAAAAATAATAATATTAGTTTCCAACTAATCAACTAATTAGTACGCCCTAGTGGTAGTGGAGCTGGACCAGCATTGAGCCAAGCATTTTTATCTTGAATATAATCCTCCAACTTATAATATGCTTGCCTGCATAGTGTGCGTTTAATACAAGATTTAAATTTCGTTTCATTGAGTTCTAATATTTGGGGTGGTATTTTATTATAACATTTCAAACAGTACCCCATGAAAGAAGAGGCCACTTTAGCCAGTCTGAAACCTGGTTGAACTAATTGATCCCTATTTCTTGTAACATAATTATGTCTATCGCCTCTTTTGCTAAAAAGATGAAGATTTTTTCTAACATACATGATGTTTTCATAGATATATTGACAAGGTACCGTCATTATGCTAATATCTTTAAACAGTTCCCTTAAAGAATCGCACCGGCGGAGATTGTAAATAGCTCTGATGGCTCTTTTCTGTAATATAAAGATTGACTCGATGTCTGCAGCCCGTCCCCATAGTAAGATACCGTACGACATGACACTATGAAAATAACTAAAATAGACTAGTCTAGCGGTATCAACATCCGTAAATTGGCGGATTTTTCTAACAGCATATGCAGCCGAGCCAAGCCGTCCTGCAAGAGATGTTAAGTGAGGACCCCATTGTAGCCTAGAGTCAAGCGTAATCCCCAAGAAAACTGTTTTATCAACAAATTCTAGTTTCTCATTGTTCAATACTATGTCGCAATCACTACTTATGACATTTGGTAAGGAAAATCTTATGCATTTAGTTTTTTTCCCATTTAGAACTAGATTATTAGCAGTGAACCAGTTTTGGACCTGCAATAAAGCGTTATTTTCATCGTCAAGATTATTAGTCCTTCTATTTATCTTAAAAATCAAAGAAGTGTCGTCAGCAAACAACACCATATTAAGTTTATTTTTCAACAAATAGGGTAAATCATTAATATATACTAAAAATAAAAAAGGACCTAAAATTGAACCTTGGGGTACCCCCATTTTCACATTTAATCCCGACGAATTGACACCGTTTATTTGAACTAGTTGCTGTCTGTCATTCAAATACGATTTTAATAAGCTTAACGCTGTTTTGCCTAGTCCGTGATGCTCCAGTTTCAGGAGTAATGTTTCATGAACCACACAATCAAACGCCTTAGACAGGTCGCAGAAGATGCCTATAGCATCTTGTGCCTCCTCCCACGCATTAAAAATGTGTTTTAGTAAGGAGACACCAGCGTCAGTCGTACAACGTCCTTTGGTGAAACCATACTGTTTATCGTGTAAGATGTTATTGGTGTTAAAATGATTAAGCATTTGATTTAACATCACCTTTTCAAATATCTTGCTAAAAACCGGCAAAACGGACACCGGCCTATAATTATTAGTGTCTTTACTGTCTCCGGATTTAAAAAGTGGTATCACTTTACTATATTTCATTAGATCCGGAAAGACCCCTTGATCTATACACAAATTAAATATTAACGCTAAGTACGGCGCTACAGTCTCAATAATTGAGGTACAAACTTTGATAGACATACCCCATAGATCTTCTGTCAATTTAATCTTGATTTCTTTAAAAGCTTTTATTACTGTTATGGGGTTTATATGTTTAAAGTTAAATTCAGTCGAACAGGCTGCAACGTTCGCCTGCAATAAACCAAAAGCATGCGATGGCGACGAATTTAGGGCTTCAGTAGTTTTAATTGGAATACTGGTAAAGAAATTTACAAATTCTTCTGCAACTAGTTTGTTATCGCTAATAAGACCATGATGAGTCTCCAATGTGTAATCATTATTATTTCTTTTGTTTCTGTTGGTTTCATTATTTATTATATTCCAAACCGTTTTTATTTTATTATCTGCTGTTTTAACTTTGTTGCTGATGTATAAGGCCTTAGCTGCCTTACAAGTATTTTTAAACATTTTAGAATAAGTAGCAACATATTTATTAAAAGTTTCAGTGTTAATAATAGGCTTAAGGCCATACAACTCGAAAAGTCTTTCCCTACTTATTCTGATTCCTTTAGTTGCCCAGTCACTAAATCTAAACTTAGGGCAGATAGTTTTAGTTTTTTTCTCAAACGTCTGATTAAACTCCTTTTGAACTACTGAAAAAAAATTTTTATACAAAATATTACCATTGTTTTCTGCAAGGTTCCAATCACCCAACCTGCTAGTTAAAGTGCTATTAAATTTATTTAGTTTACCGGATGTTATTGGTCTGAATTGTATCTGCACTTGTTGTATTGGTAAGTTGGATTCAAATGTTACCATTAGGCCGCTATGATCAGAAGGCAGATAATTTACAATGGCTTTTTCTAAATACTTGCAGCAACAAAAAACATTATCGATACATGTAGCAGTAGTTGTCGTTGTTCGAGTTGGTTCAATAAACACATTTGATAAATTAAATGATTTGAAAAGATTTAATAATCTACTGCTATCTGAATTATTTTCTAAAATATTAACATTAAAGTCTCCGCAGATAATTACTGGTTTATTACCAGTTGAAAGTTTAGCCATAACATCTTCCATGACTGACTCAAAAATAGAGTAGTTTTGATAATTAGGGGGCCTGTAAACGCACACTATGACATGCCTATCCAGCTCAACACACGACACTTCAATGCTATGTTCAACGGACAGTGCAACTATATCTTTACGAGTTTTAAATTTGATACTATTTTTAATAAGGATTAATGAACCCCCACGTAACATTGACTTTCGGTTAAAACAACTGCCCACATTATAATTATCATAATTAATTAGCATTTCAAAATCCTTTAACCAATGCTCAGTAAAACAAATAATGTCGAACATAGTTTTTTCTAAGAATAATTCAATTTCCAATTGTTTTGCAGAAAAACCCTGAATGTTTTGAAGAAACATATTAAAGGATTTTTGCTTACCCCCTGTAGCTTGAATGCTAGAAGATACTTTATTTTTAAGTTGACTTACATTGCCAACATCAGTACCAACTGTTGTCTTATTACCTAGTTTAAAATATTAGTACTATTACTAATGGTGGGACTGATTACTGGGTACGCCGACATACTGCTTATGTCTGAGTTAATATTAACTGCTAATAGCTGCGCTATTTGACGTCTTAATATAATAGGCAGGTACACAGTATACCTGGTCGAAAAAAGTTTATCAACAAAATTGTTGATGTCAAAAAAGAAAAACTTATCACTATGATGACTAACTAAAAAATGCATATGCATATTTAGCATATGTATGTACTTATTTTGTCTGTTTAACAACATTCTGTAGTCGGACTGGCGATAGCGAACACTAAATAATAGTTGGAAGAAAGAAAAGTACCATCAAGCATACAGACTGATGACAATCTTGAAATGGTGACAGAATGACATTGTGCTGTCATTCGATCAAACCGGCAGTTTTATGAATAAAATGACTTTGATTTCTGTATGCTATTTTAGTGCAGGTATCTTGTTGATTCAGAACAACTAAATGACACCTCCAGCTTCTCAAATTAGATAGACTTAAAGTCTTCTGAACTTGACTTAGCTGAACTTCATGGCTGAACGATGGCCACCATAATACAGGCTCTCGGCCTAGTTTGGTGGTTATAAGATGTACTGTAAAACATTGTACTTGTTAAATGTGACTCATTAACCACAATATGTTAATTGTGTCAAGTAAACGTTTTTATTTTTATTATTTTTTTTATTTTACTTAAAGTCTACCTTACCAGTTTTCTGAGTTTCTGATTAACTACCTGTTGTACGTATTACCAAGAACTAACTTTACTACTTCACGGCCTTTATTAGAAAGAAAAAAAACTTAGTTCACTATTACTATCCCAGTTTCTGCTATTGTTTGTCTGTTCTTATCCGGTAACATTTTCGCTTGCTTATTGCTCCAGTTAATGTCTGTAGTGGCCTTTGTACGTGAATAGTAGCATGCTTTCAGCCGAAAGACGTTCATTGCTAAACAAAGGCCACCTCTCAGTGTCGCCACCACATCTGGTCCAGAACGTCTTGCATTTATCGAATGCCCTTGACTCTCACCGGGTCAATGGTCTACTTTGTGGGAGGTATTCAAATGGTGCACGTGGCACACTTTTGGTACGCGGTCACCACCGCAGAACTTTTTGGCACCGTCAACCATCGGTACCCTACTCACTGCCATTTATGTTTAGCAATACTTCGGTTCCTACTGATGTATTTGTTCCTAATTCGAATAGTGACATATGTACATCAAAATATTTATAAATATACATGACATACATCTCACACACTGATCTTTTCCTGTATCTGCAAAGGCGAACTTTACTCAAAAGCAAACCTTTCTTTGAGCGATAGAGAAAGCATTTACAACATTTTATAACTGAAGAGAAGTTCATTATATAATTAATGAAAATAAAATTATGATTAGTATGTACGTACATATATGTTTTCTAAATAACCCAGAAAATATTACAAGAAACCGTATTATAGTTAAAAAGAACAAGCTTACAACTTACGATGAAGAGCTTGCCCTTAATTCATTAATTCACAAATAACTAGACAGGTTTGACATTTATTTAACCTTAGCACTTTAGTAAATGAAAGTCAAAGAGTTTGTACATAATATAAATTTTATTAAACGTATTAACATATTTATTATTCTATTAAATTTCAAAATGGATAATTCAATTTTCACTGTCTGTACAATTAAATTTTTAAACAATTACGCTCTATTATTTCATATTTCACTGTAGTGAAAAACTCTACTGTTATTTTTTTATTATTGATTCTCTTTTGTTTGAATTGGCATTAAATTGAATAAAAAAACTGTTGCATAACGTTTGTTTTCACAAAAATATTTTTTTTATGTAATGGGTTAAATATAGGTCAATACAACGCAATATTTTATAACAATATAATATTTTTGTTTACACCCAAGTAAATCAAACTGTTATTTTGGTTAAGTCAGTATGTTTTCAAAGTAGAATCAATAAAAGTACTTCATCAAATCAACCTAACGCATTGAATTATTTATCATACATTTTAAATGAATATTTACTAAAAAGGTAAGCAAACTTTATGTGGCGAATCAACATAGCATCTATGTAATTTACTTTTATTAAAAGTAAATATAGCAGTTTTAAAATGTGTTAAATTTACTAAACTCAGCTTCCTTAAGTATAACAATTTCGATTTTATTGATTCAACAAATCATGTTATAAAACTCATATTAATGATTAAAGTTTTTAAAGGCTATAAAATCAAACTGGCAACCTTACTACAGTCATTAACATTACAACATTGAGGCAGTCAGATTTGCACCTAATTTGTAAACAGGGGAAAGGTCAGCGGACCGTTTGGTCATCTTAATAATTTATAGGCATGCAAATTACACATCCGGCCTGTAGACGGCCATACAAACGTGTACATCCCTATAGTTAAGTACTTACCTACGTGCTATATACCCTGCGCGTAGGAAGATTTTGGCTACGACGCCAACGCAACGAAGAAGTTTGCTACGTCGCTCGTAGCTTTCACGTAGCTGCTACGTACGCTGACCTGTGCTACGAAATTGTAGCAAAGGTTTTCGCTTGCTTTAATAAAGGCGCTCAATGTGGCCTTAGATTGAATAACAATTTCTGAAAGTGATATCATGGTTTTAACGTATGTTCCTGGATGTTTCGTTAGGTATTGAAGCATAACAAAATAATACTTAATCCTATATGCTGTCGGGCTAAGGGATTATTCAGAAGAGTTACAGTGGCCCTGGAACGCAAAGGGCAACTGAAAGAGCATTGGTGGGTTTTATTCAGTAAAAGTCTGGCACTTCTTCTAGTTCCTCTCAGAGTAGAAGAAGTTATTTGATAATTTCCCAATTCAAAAACAAAATTCTATGTAGATTTTTTGTACTTAGGTACGCTATAGGTAATTATGTATAATAGAAAGCTAAAAAAACTAAAAAAAACGGTTTTTGTAGGTAAAGGTACTCCAATTAAAGAACAAAGCACCAGTATTTAATCATTTAAAGAGTTGTAAAGCTAATTGAATACCCCAATCCTGTTTTATTATTTACACAATTCCTCGCAGACCCAATGACGGCACCGCTTCTCTCACCCTACATGTTACAATGCCACCGCTTAAAACTTTGCTCAAGTCAGACTCAACCGTAGAGAGACTATAAAGGGACGCGAATGATACACGTACATACACAAGTAGCACTTATTACTGGAATTAAGTACACCGGTACCAAAAAGCCTCGTTTACACGAATTAAAATAATCCTCTCGACAAATCACGAACACATTCAGAAACGTACAGAAATGGGCGGCCGTTAAAAGGGTATATTCTGGTCTCTGTAATTAACATACCGCTGACGAAAACCCTTTTCTTTTCGATTGACGAAATGGGTAGATTAATTCAAAAAACGTTTTTAATGAAGATTTTCAAAGGCCCTGTTTAGATTTAGAACAATTCGATTGGTTCTCTCTTAATTGTCTTTCACGGATATTTTAGCAATTAAGTTAATGAAAAAGTTTGATTCATTTCTGTACCTAGAATTTAGGAAGTACTTTTTAAATAAAAATCACAGAACTACGTTTTACTTTTGTCTTTATTAGCTTTTATCCGCGACTCCGTTCGCATAACCGTTGCTCGTCTGCAAACCCGCGGGTTTATGTATCGTGGGTTGGCTTTTTCTTAGGTAGAAAATCATGTAACGACATCTCCCGCCCTTGAGCGGAGCGCGAGGGCTTGTCAGACTTTCACTGGCTAAAACTCACTTCTATTCCTTCTTTGCTCTCGTTTTAGGGCCCCGGGGATCACTTTCGCACAACCCATGGACGCGTACCGTGGCTGGTAGTCGCGGCCGTGGTCGCGGCGGCTGGGGAGTGAGGATGTCCATTCCCTCACATGTGCGACCTTCCTCTGCCAACATGCTAGTTCTCAGGAGGAGGCGACCGCCTGCCACTCCCCGTTGTTCCGGACTATGGCCTGAATCAGAGCTTAGCGTATATGTTCCAACAACCTAACCTAGAAATAAACCTTTTAACCTAACTGAGCTCAACGGTTTGGAGGACGGCGTTAAACATAACCCTTTGCTCTGGGATGAAGACATATCCTCGGATTTGCAAGTCAGTCCTGAAACTGGCGCGCTACAATCTTCTCTGATATTAGATAATTTTTTTGATCTACTGCCAGCATCATCTCTTTACAGTCATTATCAGATACCTACATGTAATAACTGACTTCTTGGCTTTTTGTAGATGATAGCGTGTGATAATCTATAGCCTAAATGTTGACCAGCACGCTTAGCCAAGTTGTTATTCTGCAATCGTTAACGCTGTCGAAAAGTGATGAAACGCATGGGAATGACGTCACCTCAACGTAAAGTCGCGTGGTCAGAACAAACGAATAGACAATTCGTAGCCAACTTCACATCGTTCAAAATCGTTTCTACAATGTTTAACGCTACATCCTTTGTTATACAAACGCTACATTGTAGAACGAGCGGCCGACTCAGGCGCGTCAACATGGCTACCAACTTATCGTTTTCTACAATTGCTGTCACCGAGGCGTTACCGATTAGAGAACGGAATTCGACACAAATTGGTTGTAACTTGGCTAGGGGGCTGGCCCATAATAATAATAAACATTTTATTTTCAAGCATCGGAAGCCCATAGAAAAAACACATAAAATAATCTAAAACAATAATAAACTAATACATATTATAAAAACAAAACACACTCTTTCCGTCATTTCGATCATATTCACCGTGATGTCGAAACGTATATTCGAATCTAAAAAACTATGAAACCATAAAATATGGCTTTCCTTTAGTGTGACCTCACTTATATGTAGAACTGACTGCATCGAAATGACGTGCTAGATAAATTATGACTGCTTAGTTTTATTCATCACCATTAATGTGACCCAAATATTTACCAAATATATTTGGGTCACATTAACATTATTTTGCTCTTATTTTGATGCCGACCAGTGTTATTTTAAGCAAATTTTTTTACACGTTGAGTGCGATACCAGCGATACCAGGTTTAAACATCTTGTATACGTCTCGCTTACAATGCGGCTACGAAAAGTATAAACTTCCTTATCGTGCCCTTCCGCACGATAACTTCAGTTTGGTTCGGTGTAGGAAAGAGCTATATTTTTACATGAAGTCCAAATAGATTACGGTTTCTTAAAAGTTACAGGGTCTATAAGCCTTGTGCCGCCACAATAAGTTAATTACCAGGTGTATAGACCTTGTACCGCAGGAATGGAAAGTATAGAAAAATCACTGCCGCAGTAAACGTGGCAATGTTATTTTGAATCGGTCGGTTCAGTAAGCAACAGCTAAGAAATGTAATTACCAACCAAAGTGTGTGTTTAAATACAGCCTTAAAATCAACAGTGAATAGAATAATTTTATTCTAAGCAAGTGTGCTCCATCGTCTACTACATCATCGCTTACCACGTGGTAAAATAGTAGTAAAACACGAGCCTATACATAACAAAAAAGTTGTTTTTGCCCCAGTTGAAAACATCACTCCACTTCTTCTATTTTATTAGGTATGTTTAGAAGATCAACTACACATCAATTTTAGGTACCTAACACTTGTATTGCAGAAATGTTAGAAAGGGTTACCGTGGCCCTGGAGCGCAAAGGGCGACTGAAGGAACACGGGTGGGTTTTATTCTAGAGCCAGAGCAGGACTTGTTTGATGATACCTCACACCTAAACAAAAAGTAAGAACTTATCACTTGTACTAATTATCCTTACGGCCTGGTCACGACTTCGGTCTTAATGGCTAGCGGGGCGGCATCGGTAAGCGGGCTCGGGGCACTATGAGAGGCGTCTCGTGTCGTGCTTCAAACATTCTAATACTTTTGGTCTTACCGCTCGCCGCCCCGCGCTTAGCTTCGCTCACAGCGGCAAGGTCGTGAACGCCGGGTTACAGTTAGGTAAGTCAAAGAGGCATTATATTACTAATCCAATCGAAAGGTCCCAAGAACAAAAACATGATACGAAAAATTATCGATTTACGGTACGAGGTTTTGAAGTTCTGTGCAAATAATAAGATAGTGTTCGATTGGTTATTTCAATAAGTAAAAGGATATTAAACTAAAAAACATAATGCAGTATAATTTTTAGTAAGTACCTACCTATGTACAATACATCTTATTTATCCATAAGATTTTGTTCTTGGAAACCGTCGCAATACAATAGTAAAAAAACCTTACCATGCCCTTAAAAAAGTTTTTATTGTCAACACAAATAACATCATTTGCGTTATAAGAACAAAGTACCTTTCACACTCGTATGGCTGCACAAAGTTACCTCGCCAATGGTTCAGTAAAAAGCGACAAGTGTGAAATCGCCTTTCAAGCATGATCGCATTTCCATATAATCACTATTGGACTATCACAACCCTCGATTCTACCAGCCAGCTGTTACATTTTCTCATTTCCTACTATCCACATAGAGTAGATTAGCTGGGTAACGGCACTAACTACCTATTCGAGTACCTACCATGCTGCATTTACTGAGGCATGACTCGAAATGTAAATAAAACTCTGTCTTCATTTGTTTTTGCTTTTGTTTCGCGAGTAAATTGTAGATATACAGCGTAGTCCAAACGTTCAGCTTCCTATCTAACGCGCAAGAGGTTAGGGGTTAATTTTTATTTGATTTATTTACTTCAACATATGTATATTATCTAATAAGACCAAAAGCCAATTACATTAGTTAAAGACATGTGTTTGTTATAGAATATGATCAAAATTATAATGAGATATATACGTAACTAGACGGCAGTCGTACACTCATCTCACAAAACTCCAAACAGACAGATAGGATGTTCTCCATTAAATTCATCCACAATCACGTCACAATAAGGTTTAGCATATAAGAGAGCGTTGAGGATATAAAGGATAGGAGACTGGGCTCCGATTACGGCTATAGTTGATCGGAGCAAACAGTTGGCCAAGCTCGTCGTGCAGTTCAGGAGCATCTATAATCCTATGAAAATTTTTATATGTACTAGCTTTTGCCCGCACCTTCACCCGTGTACATGAAATATAGCCTATCATCAGTCTCATCATCAGTATCAGGAATAAAGCAGCTTTCTATTGGTGAAAAAATTTTAGCAATCTGACCAGTACTTTCAGATATTAGGTACTTACCTCCTGCAAACACAAAAATAAACTTTACCTCTTTTTAATATTAGTGTAGATTGGATGGAAGGATGTAATGTTGAAATCATAGGCTAAAGATAAATTGAACATCAGGTAGTTTGTTTGCGGCTTTTGCGAGACTTCTCCATCTCTCTCTATACGTGGCACTACATGTTTTCGAAGTGTTCCCTCATTTAAGGAGGGAACACCTCGAAGATAATTTAAGGCGTATAATCGCTTGAACATCTGGGCAGAGTTAAATACACATATGAGTATGTGTGTATTTAACTCTGCCCTCTCCTGCTACTCTGTAGGCGGCACGAATATAGGTACTGCCGCCTACGCCCCGTTAAAGTCCCGTAAAGTCCCGTTGACCTTTAAAACCATTTTCTTTGCAAAATTTTGATTGATTTACTTGCTATGTACATTTTGAAGAACATTTTACTTCCAATTTTTTATGTACCTAATTATATTTCTAAATTACAAAGCCGTTTGAAAGATGTACCTAGGGAAAACAAGCCAAGAAAGAATTTCAAGAATTCCCTCGATTTCTCCAGGATTCCATCATGCGATCCTGACTTTTTGACCATTCGACTACCTAGTAAATATACCATTACAAACAAAAATAGTACATTTTGATACAAGTGCAGAAAGTATTATTGTGACCGATACGGAATTATTGAGTGTGGTATATTTCTCTGAAAATTACGACGCATTTTTGTTCATTTTGTACTAAAGAAAATTTTCCAAAGTTGCTACACATTTTAGTTTTAATTTAGACGGCAGCAGGCTATCGCAAGTATTTTTTACTTTAATCAAAATATCTGGCGGTAGCGGCGTACCATCTAAAGAATTCTCTTCAAATCTTAAATTCAAATTTTTTTCACAAATAACACAATTATAAAATAATATTTAATAGACTTTTTTCCCGCGTTTTACCTCTGCAGATTGAAGGAGAAGCAAAGGTATTAAACCTTTATAAGTATATCCTACTTAGTATTAAAAAAAGAAATTCAAATATTTTTTTAATTTAGAAAATGTTTAATTTGTTGATCTAAAGAATGTTCATAAGCACAATTTAAATTTTCATTAAGTGCATATTTAATGAAAATTTGTCTCATTGCTTTAAAACAATATCGTTGACCGTGATGAAATAGGAATAAAAAAAGACGTGTGGTACTCGGGGACTGCCGCGGTAAAGCTATTGCATAGCATTTTTATCAACTTTGCAATTATAATTATTTATTTATTTTATTTATGCAGTATTTTTTTTCCTTTGTTTTTTTTTCTTCGATATTAATTGAAGTTACACTTTCACACATTGAATTGAATTTTGATTGATTGTTCACTGATTTGTTTTCTTATCGGTCACCACGCTCAAAAAACAAATGAGTGGGGGGTGTTAGATTATTTTCGTTACGGAATTTCTGGATTCGGTCTCCACGCTCAAGGCCCGCGATAGAAGCTATGCAATAGCTTAAAAAGCCCTTGTTGTGATAAAAAAAAAAAACACGAGGGTAATAAACATAGCATGTTGAACCTAATCATAGTGCGTTAAAAGCCAGTTTTCGAGTAAGTGTATTAAAAAAGAATTTTCTAAATCGATCCAGACGCCTTCCAGCAATCGGGAAACATTATGTAAAAAAGATTCCGGTGAATTGAGAACTTCCGCCTTTTTTGAAGTCGGTTAAACAATTAGATAAGGATCAAGGAACATCAAATAAGTTAATTTGATCCTTCTGCTTATTAAATCATCTGTAAGCATTAAAAGCATGTACCTTCGTAATAGGCATTGTTACACAATAGTAAATGTATTAAGCATCAATTACATGAACCCATATACTGATTAATTACTGTCCGGTGTATAATGTGCCTACATGTATCCCGTGATACGGTAATTTAACCCATTGTGTGGTCAGCAACGAACATTGATACATCGAATGTTATGGAGTCGTTAATAATTAGGTCTCAGATTCACTACGAATCTGACCATATTTTATAATATAGGTAGGTACCGTAGGGCCGCGCTCCTGTTCAGAAGATGACACACTTGCTGGAGAGCCCCAAAAGCCCATAAAGCCTGCACTTTCAAGGACCTGACCACTTTTTTACATAGGAAATCATCTAACAACTGTCAGAGAGTGTCAGACTTGTACTGATTAAAACCCACCCGTATCCCTTCAGTTGTCCAGGGCTTCGGTAACTCATTCGAACTATCCCGTAGCCCTGGCAGGCATCAGCCCTAACGGACCCCGCCAACCATGCTGGCATCTTTTTAAGGCGCGTGTAGACACGACGCGCGGTTTACCTGGGGTGAGTCACATGCTGGAGTGCCCTAACCAGCAAACCTGTAGTTTAGAGAACTTGACCTCATCATCACCATTTCAGCCGATAGACGTCCACTGTTGGACATAGGCCAAGTGTCGCCGTAACAACCAGTCATGTGCGTCATGCATCCATCGGATTCCCGCAATCCTCACCAGATCATCGATCTACTTTGTGGAAGGCCTTCCAGCGCTGTGTCTTCCGGTATATGGTCGCAATTGACCTACTAGACCCAAACTATGAAAAAGTTAGCATTCGCCTCGAAACAAAAACGACTCACTACTGAGCTTTAAAAACTTTTTAAAGCATACTTCTATTCAGAATCAAAAGTACTTCGCTAGGTATCTGTTAGGTAGGTACCATTTTGTGATGGCAAAAGTGAAAATTGCATTTTCGCTAGCGCAAATCCGTCAATCCTTCCGATTCGCTTAACTAACCACGACTGACTGCGCACTGAAGTTTCTTTTCTGATTGCATTATTAAGTACTTATTGCAATGTACCTACGTAAGTAAATAATCTCTTTACACTTAGATAGTAGGTTTGGAAGAGGATAGAGAAGGTATTTTTTTAACAGTGAGACATATTATCGTATAAGCGTATAAAATATCTCACTTGTGAGTAAATGTTTTTTCGATCTAGCTATTTAGCCGCTACGGGCAAACATACATACTTTACATACACAAAACCATACAAGTCATGAGTCTTAAGTCTTAAATATTTCCACTATCCAACCTGAAGTAGGTTGGAGAAGGTGGCACATAGAATTCTCAACCTACCAACTTGGGTGTGGATGGCTAATACTTAGGTTGGAAACTTCGAAGATAGGAATAAGTCAATTTTGCCGCCTCTCATTTTTTGCCGCTCGGCAAATGTCCGACTTACCCTCCCATAGATCGGGCCCTGTTGTTTAAGCTCGTGCTTGACTGTCTTGACTATCTTACCTGATGGTAAACAATGTAGTGGTAGGTGATAGAGCAGGCTTCCCTAGAAGTAAATTTAACTTTTGACTTAATTTTTAGATTTTTTCGGTAGGTACTTAATTAGAGAAACAATTAAACAGTTATGTCTCGCGTGGATCTGCGTTCCTGTTTCCACCGATTTACAATCTCCCAGGTTGTAACTAACTCCACTCCTTTGCTGTAGGAACGTACAATGAATATATTCGAAAACCGGTTTTGAGCGTATGAGTGGGCTGCACAATGTACCGGTGGAGTACATCGCTGTACGTCTATTGAACCGATGATAGAACGGGCTTGGAGGAATAAAACTATGTAGGTAATTCTGACGCACACTCCGCGAAATGCCACCGTTCCAAATACCACATGCAAGAAAGGTCAGCTTAGAAACCAGCCTAAAATGACTTTACACAAGTTGTAGATTAAAATGTACGTTATTTATTTGTAAGTTTACTCTACAGGTTCGCTTTCATCACATCCCACAGGAACCAGGTATTTTATTTAAGGCAGTCTGTAGCTTTATGTCGATTAAAATATCTAAGTATAATAATTTTCGTAATCGGATCATAAATTTCCCTTCTACAAACTTAACAACAAACAATTTTTCCTCATTATAATATTCATTAATTTACCTTTACCTAGAAATGTATTTTCGTCCTCCTACAGACAACCTTAGTTACACTCACGTGCCTCCGACGTTCGATATACCTACCTACCTACCCAAGGCACTTCAATTGCCTATGCGATTCAATCGTTTGTGCAAGTCAATTAATTCAGAACTTAATTAGACTCGTGTAGACTATTATTAAATAGACCGCTTGAAACAAGCTTTTCGCTTAAAATAATAAGTACGACTATTTATTACGATCTGAAGCAAAAATTGGATTCTTATTAAACGTTCTTAAGACCTAAAAAAACAAGACTGAGAGAAATATAAACATGCAAAGAAGCTTAAAGTAGCGCTAGCAAACGCTATAAATAAACCTACTTAATATAGGTAGATGATAAGAATAAAAACAAAGATCCATCTAAATGGAGCCACACGAACAAATACCTATCCATCGAACAGACACAAACATCCCATGACTAAGCGTAACCGTGATAATGGAGCGAAACCAAAAAGAATCCAGAACATAATATTTGCATTAGCACTTATTCAAAGTCGTTCGCCGCTCAACCCTGTTACCCGCACAACGGCACAATAAAAGTTACGAGTACCCGCGCCCGTACGATATCTCGTAGGCAGTTCAGAAAACGGATATCGGAGTGGTAGGTACACCATGGACAAAGTAAACTCTCCCCACTCTGTTTGCTTTTAATTAACCAATAGTCAACAAACGGGTTTGCCCCATACACTTTTCATGAAACAATTTTGCTGCACTTTATAACGGTTGTTTGCTTAATGTAACACTCGTAATTTAGTAACGGTACTTTTCAGGCTGAAAGTACCTATCGATTTAAACTCTCATTTAAGCGCTATCGATGATACAGCAAAGGGCGTTTGACGGACATTAATAATTGCGTCTTCAATCAATTCGATTTACTGCGAATGATGAATCGTTGTTGTTATTACTGATACCTACATTGCGAAAAGGCCTATTAGAAGCGCTTTAATGTAATTACGCGAAACAGGTAAGTGAGAAGCAACATGCTCTTGAACTCATTAAGCTTAATAAGATTGCTTCGTTTAATGAATGCGTAGGTAAGCATCTCTATACAATGTTTGCATAAGTCCTTCAGCGAACTCGGGGAGACTGAATGTTTATTTTTTTAAATAGGCATGTAAGGGTCTGTTTTCCTTGTGTCTTTTTGAACCTTCATAATAAATACATTTCCTACATGTTTTATCTTTTTTGCTGTCTACCTAAGCGTATTATGAGCTTGTGGTTCAGACATCTAAATGTATCTATCCCAGGTAAATAAAGTGCTGGGTGTAAAAAGTGCGTGCGTAATAATAGTTCCTAGCCCATCACGCGAACCGTTCAAAGTTTTACGACTTGCGCAGGTTTTTCTTTCACTTCCTCGTACATACTTTATGACTTTCCTTTCATTTCCAAAATTATTAACATGGAAGTTTATGAATATATCCACCGTTGAAGGTCATTCCCGAAGAAATATTAGACAGAGGAAGAAAGATCGTTCGCCGATGTCGGTAAATAACAATAGCGACATGTATCTGAAGTCGGTACCACCAACAGGCTGCATAAATCTGAATGTCGTCGACTTTTCCATGTGCATGCTTGGGGTTTATCAAAAAAGGGACACAAAGCTCCAAAGTAGTCAGCAAAATCTAAATGTTAAGTATTTGCAGAACAAGTCAGAGTCAAGTTGTATTATGTATGATGACTTTTTCATTGACGATCACGATAGACAAAGAGAGGGAGATTAAAAAAAGTGGATGAATTGTGTGAGGATTGATATGAAAGAAAAGGTCAATGATAGAGTGACTGCGGACAGGACAGCATGGAAGAAAAACACGTGTTGCGCCGACCCCTAATAATATGGGACAAAAAGAAGATGAAGGGCAGAAAGATGATGATATGATGATCCATTCAATAGGGTAAGACCACAGAAATCTTAATAATAAGGGTAAGACGAACTGAGAGAGTTGCATTAATGATTTTAATTATAAAAATTCTGTAAAAAAATACGTATTACGCTCGCGAATCATATTTTAATCAACATACAACTTGAATCGCGGATGGCTTTTGAGCATTTGCCTTAAGCATTCCTTGGAAATTAATAATAATTATACCTAATAATATTTCATAACTATCACACAACGCGGTCTAGTCCCAAGCTAAGCAGAGCTTGTGTTATGAGTAGGTAGTAAACAACTGATAAACACTTATATATTTCTAAATACATACATCATCCTCATAATCATTTCAGCTGAAGGACGTCCACTGTTGGACATAGGCCTCCCCCAAGTGTCGCCACAATGAACGGTCCTGTGCGTCTCGCATCCATCGGATGCCCGCATTCCTTACCAGGTCATCGGTCCACCACCAAATACATACATAATACTAATATTATAAAGAGGGAAATTTTGTATTTTTGTGTGTATGTTTGTAATGAATAAACTCAAAAACTACTGCGCCGATTTCAAAAATTCTTTCACCATTGGAAAGCTACATTCACCCTGAGTAACATAGGCTATATTTATTGCCCGTGCAAAGCCGGGACGGGTCGCTATTTATAGATAAATTACACCGACACAGAACAAGTGATTGTGCTCATCACACAAACATTTGCCCTGAGTGTGAATCTAACCCACAAAATATTCTCGCTAGTTAATAAGCTCACATGAGAAATACGGAACTAAAACAGTGATAGGCAGCTCATGACTACAAGATCTACTTAGGTACCTAGCAAAATTTATCTGAAAACGAAGCCAGCAGAATTTAATCAAAGAACTGCAAAAAAAACACTCCGCCTTTTCAGAATGAAACTTTCAATAAAAAGAACCGATTCAAATGTGTTTTATAATCTGCATCAATAGTTAATTTACTAGACATTGAGTTTAATACCCAGTGGACGCTGACAAGAGGCCGCGGCGAGTGGCGCTCCGCCCACCACCGCCGTCGCCGCATTATGAAGATTCAACTTTCAACTGAAAAAGTTAAATGGCGCGGAATAAAGCATCGGTAATAGAAAATGGACGACAATCC
Organism: Mythimna ferrago; assembly: GCA_910589285.2. NCBI lineage: Eukaryota > Metazoa > Arthropoda > Insecta > Lepidoptera > Noctuidae > Mythimna > Mythimna ferrago. The sequence continues at coordinate 14,906,545 of OU342687.1, forward strand.
TCATTTCCTTGTTCTATATTCTGATTAAAGAACTTTGATAAAGTATTCAAGAATTATGTGTCTGGTGCTCGTGTCGACCAAAGTAAGTGTTTTATACTAGCGTCTGCCAGCGGATTCACCTGCGTCCTAGTCGGAAATAATTTTAAGGGAGGGAACGAAATATTGTATAGTCTACTCGTGAAGGTGTGAAGAGGTAATATCCAAACAGATAGAGTTACTTTCGCATTTATAATACTTAATACTAGTTTTTGCTAGCGACTTCGTCCTCGTGAAAGTAGAAAATTATCCCAAGGGAACACACCCCCGCGATAAAAAGCATCTTATGTGCTATTACAGGACGTGGACAATTCGTTTCTTAATTGCATCCAAATCTATTTAGACGTTTGAGCATGAAGTAATATCTACCGAATAAACAATTATAATATGTAAATATGTAGGTATATGTCACACGGAAATGAGGATATCAGGGATTTCAATTTGTGGCATTGAATCTGTGAATGTTGCATCTGCTTTTAGATTGAGTTTCGGGGTAACCAATACTTTAATATAGGTACCAGCTGAAGACACAACTTTTTAAAGACTATAAATTCTGACGATAAATTGGTGTTTTGTCATATCACTAGATACTTTTAGTAAGATGACGTAATAAACAAGAATATTCAACATCTACCGGGATTTCATGATATCTCTAGGGATTTCGTGAAATCCCTGATATCCTTATTTCTCTAACCGTTAAATTTTGATCGTTTTAATCCGTGGAGGGTCGATCCGGTACATGAAACACTATCGATTTGTAAAGATAGAATTAAAAAATAAAGTTCCTTTTTTTAAACTCGTATTAATTTACCAATGTACGAAATTAATTTCTTTAAGAAAACGTCAGCTGTGCGAGTTCAATGACCTATAGGTGATAGTCGGTGTTGCGTACTAACTACATTCAGGTCATTGGACTCGCTCAGCTAACGTTTTCTTAAAGAAATTAATTTTGTACATGCGTAAATTAATACGAGTTTTAAAAAAAGGTACTTTTTTTTTAAATGTTATCTTTACATATCGATAGTGTTTCATGTACCGGATCGACCCTCCACGGGATTAAAACGATCAAAATTTAGTGGTGTATAGACACAGCCATACAAACTTTATCATTTATAATATTAGTGTGGTATATTAATATGGATGAAGAGCCAGGTACCTAATTCTGAAAAAACATAGCATATTTTTTCATGAAATGGAGTAGGTAGCCCTTAAATGGCCTTTAGGCTAAACCATCACATCACAAATTTCACATCCCAGTTTGCACGCCAGCGAGCCGTAGGGTCCGAATTTGTTCATTTAATTTCACTATGAAATTTAATTACTAGGCAATTAGGCACTCGATGCGAATTTTTGCTTAAAAATATTGTAGCAGATAGGTAGGTAGGTACCTACTTTTCTGGTGATGATATGACTGCACTAAATACTCATAAAGTATGGGTGCGCACTTCTGGAGCTTCAGCATCATACTTTCCAATAGGTAAGTTTCAATTCTCCGATTTCTAATATAAGCATTTGAATTACATATTTCTCAAACTCTAAGGCTTTTTGCCCACGACGACTTTTTTGCACTTTCGCTTTCGAAACGCGCGTTAGACGGTTTTGCAAGCGCTATAGAAAAAATGCCAACGCGCTACTAACGCGCTACTAACGCGCTACAGCATCGCTACAAAAAGTCGCCGTAGGCGAGGGACCTATTTCACCCTGAAAACCTGACAAAATTTGGCTGTTAACAAGGATTTGAGAAGTTCTTAACTAAATACTCAGATCAGAAACCCGCCCAATATCGAGATAAGCAGAACTCTATGCACATGCAGTGACTAAGAAAACGGCTTAAAACGTATTGGGTTAGTGGGTCGCTCATGCATAATAGTGAATGCAGGTGACGATACGATATGTTGCTTTAATACAGGCTGCGAACCCATTCCCCCAATACATATCTCCATAGTTACACACCTTTAGATTTTCTTTTATACCGTCAACAAACAAGCTCGATGTCCTAAGAAGAGATGTAACGGAAGTGGTTAGATATATATTTATAACGGAACCGAATTCGGAATTTTTTTAATTTGGATTGTAGGCTTTAGAACCGAAAATGGAAACGGAGGCAGAAGCGACAAATGAAACAATACTAAAAAAAATCAAAGTCCATATAAATGGAATTTGGACACCCAATATTCAAAATAAAAAACAAAACAAGTGAAAGAGTAGGTAATCGACAGACGGCACGGGGAAGGAGGTTCCACGCACGACAAATTCAAACTTGTTTGCACCTCCGATATAAGTTCCGGTTATCGAAATTGGAATTGAAAGTGCAAAATCAATCGTAAGTCTTGAAGTTTGGGAATCGGAATCGGACTTCCGTAACATCTCTATTCCTAAATATACCTAAAGGGTATTAAATCTAATGAGGAATGCGTGCTCGGATATCTTTGTAATTAATTACAAGAAGCACAATTCTCAAACGGAAATATACACGTATTTCCATAATAATTGTGCCCATGGCTTGTTCGAAACCGTACATTTATAACACATGTACAGAATCTACGCGCTCCGAACGCCCTCCGGAAATTAACATTTTCTAAAGCGCTTGCAAATGAAGGCGCATACACATCGAAATGACTTTCCAAAGCCTTTGTTACATCTACACATTCCTCATGAATTCAGCTTCGACGTGAAAGTAGACGAAAAAATAAATTAAACACATTAATGAAACGTTCGCGCTATTTGCTTAACACTCGATCCGTCTCAATAAAGGAATCGCTAAGATGCGAAGGAATTTGATAGATATTCATAATGCAAAGGAAAGGAAGCACAATCAGATTTTCATTGGAGATTCCCGGCAGCGGTCGTGGGCCGCGGAGGGAGGCGGAGAAATGAATACTTATTGCGAAAATGAAGCGGCCATTAATGAACGCCGGCTCCGGTGAACCGATCGGCCGCGATTTAATTCCCTTCGAAAAATATTCAATAAACGCCGCAAAGACCCTCGCGCGGGATCATTCGCAAACAGGCGGAATCCAATGGAGTAGAAAAATTGCATAGACAGGGGAAAATTCATATTTTATCAAAAGAGAATAATCCTCATAAATCTTTCGTTGCTATTGAACGGCTGTTGCTTAGAACAGCTTTAAATTACAGACTGGAGTGGGTATTAGTTACGTATTACGTGAGCACTTCTATTTATATTTAGGTAAAAATGTTATGTCAGGAGTTTTTACGTAACATCTCTAAAAGGTTATATTTTATAAGAGGCTCTAACACAGCAACAAGATTATTCGCATCGACTTTTATAAAAACCCACTTTTTCAATGTTCACAATAAGAAAGAATCATCTATTACGTTCCATTGTTGGGCGTACTCCCGCACTATACGTTTCGGTTTTTCTCTTTGTATGGACGAACAGCTTCAGTTTGAGATATTTTTTTCATCTTTTTTCACATTTTAGGTTTGCCTATCTCCATATTTCATGCCGCTGCAGTGCGTATGTGTTAATGAATTGAATATTTTACAATAGAATTATTATTTTAAACCACTTCGAATTATTAAAACACGAAAAAAATATGCTTAAAATATTTATTACTTACATATCTTTCAACGTTTTGACAACACAGATATTATACAACAACTCACTTTGTAACTTGGACCACGCTTTTGTCGCAGTCTCCTCGACCGACGCCAAAACATCTCGAAGACTTTCAGTTTGCGATATGACTTTAGTATGCATTTTAAGGAATAGACTCATGTATGACTGGGCTAGTTCGAAGTCTCTGTTACTCTTTAACATGACGTCTAACATTTTTAAGAATTGTTTCATGACGTCGGTATTCCCGCCCGCATCGGGCGCCATACTTGTGACCTCAGCTTCGATGGCTGCCGGAGACAATGTCTTCAATTTCTCGATACATTTCTCATAATTCTCTTCCGTCTTGCAAACTACCAATTTCTTTGCAAATCCTGTTAGTGTTGATAAAGAATCGGGAATTAACAACTTCGTGTCTCCATCGCCGTCTTTGTCTTTCTCTAAGTCAAATTCTAGTTCGAGACTCGGTATGGTCGGTAGGAAGAATGGTGCTGACTTTGGCACTGTCAGTGGCGTCTTAGGTTTGTTCCTCTTCTTTACTATGTCTAGATGTAACAAATTTAGCCATCTTGAAGTGGGCTGATCTGATAAGGTTATGAGTTCTTCACTAATTTGAATTGGGGATCTATATTCAGGCTCTTCTCCTAAGTCAATTGTTCCTATGTCATCTATTTCAGGCTTCTCGGGTGCTGTACTTGGTAACTCTGGAGAAACGATTCGTAATTATAATAAATCAATAAAGGATAAATTAATATTTCCTAAAAAAGGACTTCATAATACAAAAGGTCAAGGGACACTTACTCAGTCTAGGTATATTAACTTCTTTCTTATCTATCGGCTTCAGAAATATTCGCTCGTAGAGCAATCTGTTCGCCCAAAGGAACACGCCTACTTCTCCTACATGCGTTGTTGCTAGGAAGTCACCAGTTGGGGACATGCTGAGAGAAGTGCATGGCTGTTCAACCTTAAAACAAAAGAAAATATTAAAAAATACTGAAAAAAATACTGTTACTAAGTTGGCATCGCGTATCAGTTGCATTTAGAGCTATAGACAAAAAAGATTACCCTTTTTCTGGGGCAACCGAGTTAGGAATATGTAAATGGAAACTTACCGAAAAAATATCTACTAGTTTGGCACTTGGTATATCCCACGTACAAATAGTACAGTCCATAGACGAGCTTATCAACCATCTAAAACAAAACATCATTATTCTCAAAAACATTCTATAAACTGTAATATGAGAGCTCGAAAACACAAAAGAAAGTTGGAAACAAGAGAAATCCAAGTAGCCAAGTAAATAAATATATTATCTCACCGGCTCTGAGTATCGAATTCAATATCGGTTATCCTGCCATCGTGGCCGTTGAACTTCCTTACAATATTCATGGTGTCAATATCTATTAGTGTTATAGAAAAGTCTTCGTTGGCGAGAGCTAATAGCCCGCTGTCTCGATGGCATTTTGTACTGGATACCGATTCTTCTAATCTTATTACGTGGTAAGGGGTTGATGCTGGAAGAATATTTTAATGTTTAGTCGCTTTTGTTGGAGATGATGAATGTATATGGAACGATTACTGAATAGATTTACCTATATTGCGGAAATACGGAGGTAAACTAGGATAGAGGAAATGCTTTATTTTAATGTAGGAACTTCTCGTGCATATTCTATCACAAGGTACATGCGCGTGATAGTGCGTGAAAGAACATTAGCAGTTCTAAATTGTCGATGTCTTTATTTGAATCTTCATTTAAAAAATCCTATATTTTTACTTCTTTACAATTCTATTACAGAGAAACATGAATAACTTGGATCGCAAGGGACCTAAGGTTTGTTTGTCACTATTTATCGGGTTTTCCAAATAACCAATTGCAAAGCGACATAGTCTCATTTATAGAGGCCACCGCAAAAAAAAAAAAACAAATATTTGCAAACAACTAAAATTTGCAACCTTATTAAAAATGATTTTTTACACCGCCTGCTCGATAATGACGTTTTACGTCAAACAAACCTCACTTAAAGCAAGATAATCTATCCCTTGGAAAATAATGCAGTCTAGCCGATCCCTAGGGAATAATGAGATTTGAATTTGGAACATCAGAAATCGTGAACATTGTGAATAAAAATGTACGTGCATCGAACAAGTTGACTCGAAATTCATACTGGCCACTAACAAAAAAAAAGAAAATAGAATGAAACGTGCTTACTGACGGGAGCGTTATAGAAAGTTGAAACTATAGAATCTTGGAGTAGTGAATTTAGTTGAACTAGTAAATATAATACTTATAATAAATTATTTCTCTGATATATGATTTGGTCGACCAAATTGTCTTTTAATTATCTCACAGATGGTGTAAAAAGTAGGGTATGCACCACGGGGATAAAGCTGTCTTTGTCTTGGGCGGCTTGATTTCCTCACTTCACTCAGGTTTCTTTATTAACTCCCTCGCAATGCTCGGGAGTTAATTATATATTTCCCTCACTAGCGTTCGGGATTAAAATCAGCAACCCTTGTTTCGTTAAGAATTCAACATGCCGCCCGCGACTTAAAGACACTGCTTTTTCCCCTAGTCACATAATCTACTATTATTTTATTAATTATTTTATTCTATTCTAATTAATTGGCACCCACTATTGAAAAATTTAAAATAAATTGTTTTTTTTTTATTAATTGGCACAGGTTATTGAAATAAAACGTCTCAAACATAAAAAAGACTAATTTAGTGCAAATGTGTCAATTTACTTATCGATAAGTAATAGAAGTTTTTCAAAAAACCGGGGCCCACCAAACCAGTTTTCACTGTATTTCAAAAAACATTGGAGTATGCTAGGTGTGCCGTTTTTACATTTTTATTTAGTTTAAAACTCCAATTAATCGCGTGCAGGTGAATTCACAAAAACAACTTAAATGAAACCAGATTAGAAACCACAAACTACTGTTATTTCCGAATTACGAGTAGGTACATAGAATACAGAAATACTCGATCCGGTTCTACTAAAATAAACTAATAAAACAAAAATAGATTTAGCCAAATTGAATAAGTAAAATCGTTTTTCAAATGGTTACAATTACTAACTTATTTGACCAGCTTGCCGATATTTGTTTTTTGAAGGTTATCTATTATTTTGTATGTTCCAAATAAATCATCAACGCAAAATTGGTTTGAATAAATTTTGTACTTATACGAAAAAGTAAACAAATGGACAACAAACGACAATTTTTTTTTTTCTTAAAAAAGTAACACCGCTTGTCAGAGATGTCAGAGCAACTCATTAAATGCATATTGGCAAACAAATACCCAGTAAGGTCGTATTTTGTCAAGGAATCGATCGATTTATATACTTTATTAAGAGGGCCCTTCGGGAAGGATAGACGGACCGAGGCCCGTCTATCGCCAACGTAAGTGTGATTTTAAAAGTTTGTTGTATATCAACCTTAGCGCTCGGTTGGTATTAGGTAACTTCCGTCACTTGATGAAATACGCGTTTTTTTTTTTAACTTAAGATTTTGGGTAAAAACTTCTCAATTAAATGTGGAAGGTTTTCATAAATATATTTTCTTTATTAATTTACGAGTACATTATGTAGGGCCATTCACGCAAAATAGCAGACTTTCAGAGGTCTTTCCCGGATTAGTTTTACACAAAAAAAAAAAAATTCAATGGATCCAAGATTATATTTCCCGAGATATCTATGTTTCCAAAACATCTAGAGAACGATGTATAACGACACCATAATCAATATACGTAATAGTATCACGGGTTGGGCCCTTTTAAGTGTCGATTAACGTGTATTACTGCTGGTTGAAACATACATGAATATTGGTGACTTGACGAGCTTTAGGATAGCTATTTGAAATTTTATATCTTCTTATACGCCGCTGATGAATAATCACAATTTAATTATAATAAATTTTAGGAGTAATTCCAAGTCACAAACATGTAAACTCACATCACACAGACTCTAGAACTGTAGGCCATACAAAAATTTGTTCCGTGCGGGAATCGAACCCACAATACCACTGGAACGTGTCAACAATTAGATCATTTAAACGACGAAAAAGATTTTACATAGCAAATTATTAGTAAAATGGTTCCACTTGATTTTAGGAAAAAAAAAACTGCTTTTATTTTGCACCGCCGCCGCCGTCATTAATAAATACACCACATAATACTAACCAGCTTTAAAATGCCACATCTTCAGCAGGTCATCAGCTCCAACTGAGATTACCCTCTGGTTGCAGAGGTCTGTCTCGACCCCTCTGACTGCACCCTTATGAGCTAGTCTATTTTCTTTGCCATAGTACCCGCGATGTATACCAGATTGCATGTTGTATTTGTGTACTTGGCCATTGGAGTAACCTGTGTAGTGAATAGAGAGAAAAAACATTAAATTTTTATTCTGTGCATTACCGCTATGAAGGTGGAAAGCCGATCTAACAACTTGACCAGCACGCCCAGCCAAGTTACGACCATCTCGTTTCGATTCTTTTTCGTCGATCGCCTCGAGTCGGCAACGCCTCCGATTCCTTTGTACAGAACAAACCACGAACCACGTGACTGAACGTTTAGATGACGTCATTCCCATACATTTGAAGTGTTCTACTAGCATTAACGATTGTAGATTATCACCTTGGCTAAACCCTCAGGAGTCGCGCAATAGGTACTAAGGCGGTTATCACACTGCCACGCACCACGCAGCGTAGCGCGTGAAAACGCTCCTACGCACGTACTTGCGGGAGTGCAGATCTGCATCATTGTGCGGGTTTTTTACGCACTCAGGCGCGTAGGTGCGTCTTGTAAATTCACGCAGGCACGCACTCATTTCATACAAAATCACGCACGGTACTACGAGACTCAGTGTGGCATACCATGCGTGTCGCCCCGCACCCACGCGCGTGAGTGCGTGTTTCTCCGCATGTAAGTGCGTGATCTGCATGAACGCGCGTGGATGCAGTTTCAGTGTGTTGGACTGTGCGTGTTTTCTATACAAACGGAGATACTTACAAGCAACGTTCAGACACGCATTCACGCACTACGCTCCGGGGTGCGTGGCAGTGTGATAACCACCTAAGAGATTTATAAGAAGGGAATGGGAAATGGGAAAACCTTTATCCAGTACAGAATCAAAAATAAATCTATTTAAAAAAGTGTAGTGTAGAAATAGACCAAGACGTGTGTAAACAATATTTGTCTTTTTAATATAAATTAATCATAATATCATACTCGTATAATAAACATTGGAGTACACCAAGGAAGATTGTTAGGTCCACAGTTTATTTTTATCATTATTAAAAAACAACAACAACAAGGCGATTTTTATATAGAACTTACCAATAACGACAAAGTTTCCACAGTGAGTCACAGTCAGACATGTAGCCACAACTCCTTTATCTGTTTCCGGAGGTTTCAACTTATGGTCTCCCATCCGCATTTTATTGTAAGACCATGTCGTGGCCATGAAGAAACCTTCATGCAGTGACGCAATGCTGTCCCATTGCTTGTCGCGTTGCATGCACGAACTTATCTTCGTGATAGGTGGTAGGATGAGGTGATCGATTTGTGTTCGCTCTGAAAAGGAAAGTAATGGTAAAATTGTAGCAGCATACTAACTACTTAAACTGTGAACTGTACATGTCTGTTTATGTAGCGAAACACCTGAAATTACGTCGCTGAAGCTCTTAACTTTAAAGGTAACCATACGCGCTAGGCTATACCTTACAGATTTGCCGGTACAGTTGAGTTTTACAGGTAAACCGCGTGTATGTTGCAAAACTGTGCAGGTTTCCAGACAAACTTACCTGACAGGTACAACTGTACATGAAAACCTGTCAGGTATTCCCTAGCGTGTATGGCTACGTTAAGGATAGTAACTACGTAAACACACATCAGTAATGGCCACGTCGTCACGCCTAACGACAAAAAATATGTAACACACCGGCCCCACAATTCAGTCACATCACAATCGGTGCTTTTCAATCAAACAGTGAGTGATCAGCGACGTAACTGTGTCGTGAGTGTAACGTGACTGTGACGTGGCTATGACGTGCTGTGACGTGGCTATTACGTGACTGTGACGTGGCATCACGTGACTGTAATGTAGCTATGAAGTGGCCATGACGTGACCGATATCTGTACTTTTATACGCTTCGCTAAGTTTGTATGCCATGTCGTAACTTATATTAAAAATGAAAAATGTGATTATGCCGAATTTCTGTCATAATTTCGACTGTTGTGCAGTTATGATATACAGTGAAATTGGCATAATATTACTTGTTGGTAGAGGTCACTCACTCACATATGAAATAAATTAACACAAAAATCAAAATGACAATTCATGACTTTGCTATCTTCTATACTACATTTAAACCAAACCAATAAAATAACTTCCTATTATTAGAGAATATATTTGTTAATTTTTTTTTAATATCCATGTAATTTTGATTACCTGTATGGTTATTAATTAATATATATTTTTCTTATTTTGATTTATTATTACTATTTTTTTTAATATTCCTGTTTCAATTGAATCTATCTAAATAAATAAATGGCACTAATCATCATGTTACAATTCATTGATGCATCAGAAGGTCTTCAAAGTAATGTACGCATACTATACATACGTCAGTGGTAGTGCAACAAAATGACATGTCAGTGGTTAAGGTTACGTAAAACATGTTTTGAAATTAGAATTGTCATTTGTCCTGTAGAGCCCTTGGATTTTTTTTTTGTTTTGGTTAGAACCTGCCATACAAGGATCAAATAATACACTTGTCCTACACATATGCGTATGCACTTCGGATGTGGAGTTGCATACACACACTAACTCTTTTATTATTATTTTTTATTTAGATTTTGCTTGTTTTTTATTAATGTAATACACATCAATGTAGTGAATTATTTATTGATTCAATAAAAATTATGTAAGTACTTACTTTTCTTCTTTGAAGCTTTTCTGTTATGTGAAGCCTTCCCAAGGCTTTTGTTAAATGTTTCTGACACAGTGTTCATGATATGCAGGCTACTATCACTGCCAGCTGCTAGGATGTTATTACCACTTGGCTCACAGTGGCAAACCATTGTGGGAGGCTGGGAATGTCCTTCCCTAAAAAAAACAATGAATGTAACTGTTCACACAACTTACATACTGTGTACATAACATAGTGTGAAGGTTGTATCTATGTGGCTCAAACAATAAAAGAGTTGGAAGAAATTATGCATGAACTATGTCCAGTACAGGATTTTAAAAAATGTTCACCAAAATACTGCAGAACAGTATATAAGGAAATATACAGAAAGGTATTAAATAAAGCAAATATTTTTTATTGAAAAACCCTAATCAATAAGCATTTAACACTTCTCACCTTTTCCTCAAAAGCCTTGCACCACCATCAGGCATATCAAATATCCATAGCTTCAATGAATTATCTTCAGAGTTCGTGACCATCAATGGCTCAGACATCAAACATTTCAGCCCAGATATTTTAGAGTAATGGGCAGATTGTACTTGAGACAACACCCTCTTCTCTTCCAAGTCCCAAATGACTATATGTCCTTCTGAGCTGCCTGTTACCATGACTGGGGCTCCGTCTAGCCTGAATGATAATGCACTGACCATTCCCCAGTCATGAACAAATTCCATTACAGACTGGTCGAATTTTAAATTGTGTAGCACTATTTTTCCATTAGCCAAGCCCACTGCTACCACATCTATGGCTGGTGCAGGCTCCGTGACAGTTATTGCTGACTCCCATCCTTGAAATGTAAACACCAATTTGGAAGTTCTGATATTCCATAGCTGCAACTGACCATGCTGACTTCCAAGCAGTACCTTATTCAAGTACGTGGGCGGATGACATAGAGTGGTAATTTTAAAATTGTCCTCATCAAAACCAAGTTCAAGAAACTCAGATTCGTCCTTTATATCAAATATTTTGAGAACATTGTCTTCATCTACTGATATGAGATGAATTCCAAAAGGAAACATCAAGTGTACCGGGGCGTTATGGCCTTTGTAAACATGCTTCAGCTCACAACCTCGTCTCCATGCGTAGATGTTATTTTCACTGGCGGTATAGACATGGTAGCTGTCCCCAGTCATATAAGTGATAGGGCCGGGATGCTCACCGCTGACGCTTAACAAACGGAATTTATCACATCCATAGGTATGAAACCATTTACCTACACTCGTACATAGCAGCGTTTCGCCTCGTCTCTTGATAAATCTAGCAACAAATGGCACATGTGTACTGACATAACCTAAAACTCTAGAGCCGGTATAAATCCGACTGCTTGAACCGTTCGGCATTGTTGGACACAATCCTAAGGACTTGCCTTTATTATTATGATAGTCCACAAAGGAAAAATAACATTCCTTGCTAAAATAATTTACAGAACAACACGCGTGCGTTTGTTATTGACGAAACGTCAACGTGACAAGCACTAGGAGTGAGGCATATTTATCGTAACAGATAGAAGTAACAGATATTTACAAATAACTAATAACAATTGTTACTATCAACTTATTTTATCTGTTATTTTAATAACAGACTCTCGAACACTGTTACCGCGGCTGTTACTGTTATTCATTGTAACAGTCCCTACACAAACAGACTGTTAGTTGTTACTAGTTGTTACCAGATACTCAATAAATAATAGGTGTGTCTATTTTCCTCATTAAAGAATGGCCTTTGCGAAAAAGAGACACACCTATTATTTATTTCGGAACATGTTTACTTCTCACTCTTACTAAAGCGGTTTAACTACGCTAAAAAGAGAAGCTGCTAGTATTTATTAATCCTAAAATATAGTTGGTGGTCTTGCAAGACCAAAAAGAAACGAAAAAGTGACTCCTAAATTTAGCTGTATTACCTGTTACGTGGCCTGTTACTGACCAGTGACCATAGTAAAAAAAAAAAATATTTTATTTTTATTTTCTATAAGGCAATTTTAGATTTAGTTTAAAAATTAAGTCCATATTAAATAGTAAATTGTTTTAAACCAGCCAACCGAAACGCAAAGCGAACGCAATAAAGAATTGAATTGAAAGCTTTAAACTAGTCAAATATTGATCGTATAATCGTATCTATCTGTAATTAATATCTTTGGTTTAACGGAATTAATTTAAAAAAAAATCCAGTTATTTACGAGTTTTTTTGGCCAACCAGTATACAAATCAAGTAAGAGTAAGAGTAATTTGCCAAAGTTGGTAAGTTTTAACACAAATAGTATTATTTTTAAAATAATATTTTTATAGATTTGCGAGGCAACCATAAACAATAACATTTATTGTGTTAGGACTCCCTTATAGTCTTTGGTTTGACGCTTGATTGGGATTGGTTGTAAAATGTTTCAAGTATTTACAACTTTAAAATTATATGTATAAAGATGACTTTCAATTGAAAGTTATTTAGCTAATTTGTTTGTTTTATTTAAAATTTTGAATTTGAAAATTTGAGTTTTTCTTCTTTCATTACGATTGCGAACGAAAGTGGTAAATCGTAATAATAAAATTTTCGTAAAGATTTCTCTGTTTCTCAGATAAAATAAATTGAACACTTTTAAATGTGCCAGTTTCAGAATTGTGTAGTAAACTGACAATCCTAAGCCTGTAATAAAGTATGAAGCAAAGTGTTCAGTTAGGAATTTTCTAAAGAACTATCAGTATCTCCTATCTGTCCAATCTATAATAATATGTTGGGGTTGGGGTCTCAAAAATTCAAATGAATTCATTTATTAAAATTAGGCCGAATGCCATCATTTTTCAGCAGTAACTGGACGACAAAAATATAAATACACTTTTATACCTACTTATTTTCTATACGATTTTCGGCTTTTAAGAGGACATAATAAAGAAGATATTCAACTGAGATTTAAATACGTATTTATCGTCCGTACAAAAATAACAGGCTGTTATTTATTAACAGGTATTTGGATCTGTTATTTTTATGTAACAGTAACAGTCATAACAGATATCGTGTTTAACCTGTTACAACCCACCTCTAACAAGCACCAAGACAACGTCACGAGTTTGACATTTGTCAAATTAAAAGCCACCACAGATAAGAAAAGCGTTGCATTCTACACATCCCTACAGATGATTTATAGATTATACATTTTTTAACCGACTTCGAAAAGGACGAGGTTCTATGTTCAGCTGAATATGTTATTTATATGTATGGTACCGATATCTCGGTCAATTGTGGACCGATTTTGTTGTTATATTATTTCAAAGATAATTGTTTTATGTATTTATTGTTCCTACTATTCTATTTTATTTCTACACACAGTTCCCATGTTTCTTTTGTCTAACTCCTCTTTGTAGGTACAGTTGCCATCACGGATCTTGAACGCTCGGCGTCAGAGTGGGGATCGCTTTGCGCATTCCATACATTGGCGAGCCAATCGTCTTCGTTATTAGATACATGCAGCAACGCAGTGAACGAATGAGGAGTGACGTCTATGACGCGATGGCGCGGCCAGCCAATCACTGACACTCCCCACCCCCGCGTCGCACTTCGCACCATAAAGAGATCGAATATTTGTCTTCTGCGCAAGTGTTCAAGATCCGTGATGGCAATTACTGTATGCTGGAAGACATTTCTTTATAATAAAATAAGCATTACATATTTTTCAGTTTCCTTCTGTGGATTTGATTAAATAATTGTGTATAGATTAATTGTAAAATAAAAACATCGACAACCCGCAGCCACTTTCAAACCGCTGGTGTGATAAGCTTGATAAAGCCCTTAGGGATCCCGTTGAATTCAATGCATACAGGATAATCTCAACAAATCTTCTAGTAAGTAATTCTATATTTCTGTAATAAAACTCAATCGTATGTCTATTAATTTTATTTTATTATTTTTATAAAATACAAGTGTAATATTTATAGAAGACCTTGTCGCTTCAAATCTTCATACGTTTTCCGATTTACGACGTTTCCTTGGGAATCTTCGAACTCCTCGTCATTTTCAGCTACGAACCTCTCGTTCTCCTTCTGATGTTTGATTTTCTCCCATACTAGAGGAAAAATGCAAATGATTATTATTAACCCTTGTTTATAGTATTCAAAATTATTCAAACTTTCTGCAAACTTGACCATTTCACAGTTGGTCCTAAAGAACGGCGATTCTTACTACAAAACAGGAAAGTCCATTGAACATTAGCTACTTTATAACTTTAAAATCCAATGAAATACTTACACGCAAGCGCATCTTCAATCTGCGTGACATTAGCAAAATGGGCGGTGTTCGGTATACCGAGACACCGCATACCGTGAGCGTGTCGCCATTCAGCAAAGTGTCGCTGGAATGCTTTTGGACCTTTGTAAGTATAGTTGCCGCAAATTTCGCACGTGTAACTGATGTTCAGACCGTGCAGCTTGTAGAGCCAATACGGGATTGGCTGTAAAAATAAAAATGATTATTAAATAAGAATTTACGATTAGATTTCAGGAAGATTATAAAAAGAAACTGTCAGTATATTATTTACTAATTTCTTTATGATCTACGTTGGGTTGGTGATTAAGGCCCAACGCTGCGTTAAGCGGAAGGACACGCGGGCGCCCGCTTAACGCAACGTCGGCCCTAAGCCTCTCAAAATTCTTTATGCAGTCCTAAAACAAATTTAATTACAAACCTTTCCATCCCAGCCAAGAGGCAAGTTCTTAGGATTATAGGGCACTTCATCGTCATCAGAGTCCACATCAGGTGCTGCAGACGCATCGCTCTCATCACCGCTGTCATCACGGCGCTCACCGGCAGCACGGGCCGCACGACGGGTGACATTCTCGATAGTCGCGGAACGCGTGGCGCTTACTATGTTGGCAAACCTATAAACAAATACATTTCAAGTATTTCATTTCCTGCCATTAATGGGTCAGACCAAAAAATACCTGTGAAGTGCAAGTTTGACTCACATTATATAAATAGGCACAAAGAGTCGTTCACAACTTGGTGTAAGCCCAGTTGCCATGCACCATGGATCAAAAACTAACACAAATATTCATGGATTCTTAATTGTGTGTTAGATACTCTATTATTATTGGAATCTTAAATTCCAATAATAAGATATAGATCAGATAAAAACAGTAATTTAGGAATAAGTCCATTGATTTTAGATTTGCATAATTATGGAACCTTCGGTTTGGGTGTAGAAGTCAAAATCGCAAAACGTCAAAGGAACGAAATATTTATAAGCATAACATAGTTCAGAAATGTGAAAATCAAATAAAGAATTTACAGGTTTCTGGGAAATTATTTATTATTATGAAATAATATCATAAACATAGCAATATTATTTCTTAAGACCATTATCAAATTCTACATACAAACTTAAACTCCTCTATATGGTAGAATTGCAGTTTTGTGTTTTTTCACAATGAACATTTTGTTCTTCAACATAGTGGTTTTAGTCATTATGCGCTTTAGACACTTTGTGACTAATATTTTAGGCTTTTATATCTCAAATTATTTAGACAACAACACAAGTTATTTACCTGTAAACTTGAGCTTCAATAGCAGCAATATCTTTGTGCCTTTGCTGGGTTGATGCCTTTGCTTTGTTGCCACCCTTCTTTGCAACAAGAGACTTGTCTAGGGATGTTTGGCCTTTAGTACTGAACAATCTGAAAATAAAATACAGTTTTAGTAATAATGTAAAAAAGTATTTATAATAAAAAAATTACAGTGCCAGTGGGTATCATAAAATTCACATACCTCTGTGCCCTCTCTTCCAAAGTGCCACCACATTTCAACCCAAGAGCCATCAAGGCAGATTTCAGTCTGTCCAATCCGAGGGAAGCAAGTTCCTCCCATGAGGAGAAAGCTGATAAGTCCAAATGAGCTCCCACATTTGTTAGGGCACCACCAGTTTCTTTCTGCAAGGAAGGAACACCTATTTAGTACAGGCAGGAACAACAACAAAAAAACAACAAAACCACTTTGCTAATAATTAAAAAGTATAAGCTTGTTCATTTTTCAACATCTCTTACAGGCCATCCAGGAAAGTTTCCAGACTCCCATTGCCTGATGAACTCCTGATGAGCAGCAGCCATCTCCTGCGCTTGATCCTGCAGAGGTTTTACTCTATTGACAAAGTCTTTCAAGTAAGTTAGTAGAATTCTGATATAGTTTCTGTATTCACTGTTCTTACGCTCACGAGGAATGTCGAAGAGGTGGTCAAAGATGCTCAAATATGTGATGTAGTCCACTTTCTGCAGAGAAAAAAAAAAGGTTAACAAACAAGAAATCTTTAAATAGGAATGAACTGATAGTCTATATAGCTCATCAGTAAATAATCTTGTTAGCTTACCTCAATGCCTTTTAAATTGATGTACTTTTCATAGCACTCATGCAGATCTAAATATTTGCCATAACCTTCTTCATCAGTAAACTCAACAGGAGCTGAAATTAAAACATATTATAGTACACACATAGCTTATGTTGTAGTTATGTTTAAATTCCTTAGAATAGGGAGAGCTATTGACATCAATTAGAACCAAAAAAAGAAGTGAAAAGTCTACACACACTTGTTTGTGCATAACAAGAATGTGTGAGAAGTTCCAGATGGAAAAAACACAATAACACTGCTCAACCCAAAAATCAAACTAGTATTTTAATGCATTTTAGGCAATGATACACATAACTGCAGCTAGCACAAAAGTATGGAAGTAGCTTGCATGCCAAACACCCACCAATCAGAACCTATTCTGATACAATGGCATGCTTTATTTCTAGAAAAACTATAAACTTACTTGTAAAATCTTCTGCTGGGTTTTCTCTTAGTTTTGCCAACTCCTCAAATTCCACAGACATTGGCACACAAATCTGCAACATTTTGAATTATTAGCAAACATAAACATAAAAACATTTTGCTTAATCAATCTAAGCAGACTATAAATTCATTAAATGATACGAAAAGAAATAAATAAACTAAAATTCACCTCATTAGGATGTTTTCTGTGGAACTCTTTGATTTGCTTGAGTCTAGCATAGAACTCGTTGAACTCACTTGGGCCTGACAATGCTGCAATTTCTTCTTTACGTAAGCCATCCTTGTCTTCATACAGCTCCTTCAACCTTATGGTTGACTCAACATATCTCTGGAAGAAGAGACTAGTCAGTAAGAGAATAAAAAATAAAAAAATAAAACTAAGAAAAATTACGACCATTTACACAATTAAAATGAAACAAAAATTATGCATAAGAGAAAATGAACAAATTAGTATTGAAGAAATTTTAATTCATTAAACCCCAAGCGAATGCCGGCGTTCACACACCTATTGTCTTTCTATTGTGTCTGTAATTTCTACAATTGAAAGGTTAATAACATGAATATGCTAAAGATATTAGATAGATATAGAAATATTCTACTACTCACATCATGCAGATTCTTTAAACGGTGATCAGCATTTATTGTTTCCCGATGCTGAAAATATAAATTGTACTTAGGTTAGTATTTTAGCTATTTGTAAGCAGAAGTGCTTTGGGTCTGTAGAACGCAGGAGAGATGACTAGTGACACATGAAACACAAACACATGGCATAGTAAACTGCCATATTATCTTGTTACAAGCACTACTGATCTACTAGGAAACTAGAGTAAACCTACTTAGTTTTACTATAACATCCACTCTCAAAGACTTTCCATACATCAAAGCAAAGACTAAGCTAATAAGCTAGCTGTTAAAAATTGAGATTCCTTGCAAAGGCAGGACAGTACTTAAAACTGGAAAGCTGCTCTAACATTATCAAGAGCAAGTTCGTTTGTGTGTGGAGTACTGATCATTATGTCTGGGACAGATCTGCCAGATACCAGCTTGATGCACTTGACGCAGTGGAAAAATGATCAAAAAAGATTATGGGAGAGATTGTCAGTTATGTATGGTTTGTATTTTGGTGGAGTGTAGATCAGAATTGCATAGCTTAATTTCACTGAGCCCATTTCAGCAAGACAAATCACAAGATGTATGATGATAATTATGCTACCAACACATGGTGGACATCCCACCCAAACATTGGCATGCACCACTCACATCTAGCATCAATCTGATCAATAGCATGTCCCCTGGGTGGGATGTATATTATGAGAGACATATTATGTCTCCAGTAGTATATAGTGGGATGTAGGCATATTATGGAGACATGTTATCTCTCCAGTAGTATATCCGGTTTAGGCGCATTAGGGCTAATTCTCATTTTGGCAACCGACTCCCAAATGGACTACTTCTCATTATGGCCACTTCTCATTTTGGCTACTTCTGATTAGGGCTACTTCTCACATGGGCTACTTCTCACTTGGGCTACTTCTCACTTGGGCTACTTCTCATTAGGGCTATTACTCGTTAGGGCTACTTCTCATTAGGGCTACTTCTCAAAATTTGGGAATATTTATTGAAATAAGTACTTTCTTTATGTATATAAACATGTTTATTCATTCATAAGAGATCAATTCTATTATTTTAAGAATGTAAGTATACAATATTTCTTTCTTCTTCTTGTAATTACTGTCTGGTTTAAAATAACATTTATTAATTTATAATTTGAAAATTTGAAAATTGTGCAACAGAGCGTCGTTACCTCTTTAATTTTTCACAAACACAAGTTCTTCTTCCATCTTTTCGAATAATAAACAAGAATAATTGAGACAATTCACCGTTTTACGATCGATCAAAAAATAAAATTAAGGCACCCACATTTTCGATAACAAAAATTACTTAGTACCCACATTTTAATCTTAGTCAATAAAATGCCCTTCTTACTCTCACACTCATGTTTATAACCAAATTGTCAAATCCTGTGACATCAAAGGCTTAAACGACCGACTATGTAAAGCAATCTTGAAAAAAATGCTCGTCTCGCTATCATATGATGAAACTGAGGACATGATCCACTAATATTATATATTTTGTGCTAAACAACCAACAAAATTATATACGGGTAGGTATAACACGTATAACGACCCACAAACATACCCACACACTTTCAACCACAAACCTCTTAGACACACACTCTTTTAATTTACCCTATTATATAAAGGAATTATTTTGTCTTCTTTTTTATTATAAGGTAGGTAATCCACAAAAAGAAATTTGTATTTTATTTTTACGATAACGCAACCCCGGTCCCCAAGATACAGGCACCGCCTAGTTTGGGGGCCACTGTGAACTGTAATCATTCTGATAAATTCAACTCCTGTTACCGATATGTAACTATGTTATAACTATATTTAAGAAAACACTTGTAACAATGGTTAAATAAAGTTATTATTATTATAATATAACTTTTTATTTTTTAATAATGCATTAATAATGACAATTATTACTCTCGTGTATCTCGTGTAGAACTAGTGAATTATCAAATACAATGATTTCCTGGTGTATATACTTTATTATCTATAACTTATATTTATTGTGGACGTATAAGATGGGTGGCAGTATTGTGCCTTTACTAGAAAATCGGGTAGGATATAACAGATGGCGCTACGTTGTACTACGCGCCGTCATATTGATTTGTGTATGTTATAAATAAATAAATGTTATTTTAAACCAGACTAAAGTAATAACTGGGTGTAATTTATCTATAATATGTATGTATTTAGAAATATTAAGTATGTTTATCAGTTGTCTAGTACCCATAACACAAGCTCTGCTTAGCTTGGGACTAGACGGCGTTGTGTGATAGTTGTGAAAAAAAAAAAAACAAGAAGAAGAAAGAAATATTGTATACTTACCTATTACATTGGTTCAATTAATGTTGATTTATTCTTAAAATAATGTAATTGATCTCTTATGAATGAATTAACATGTTATATAGGTACATAAAAACAGTACTTATTTCAATAAACATTCCCAAATTTTGAGAAGTAGCCCTAATGAGAAGTAGCCCTTATGAGTAATAGCCCTAATGAGAAGTAGCCCAAGTGAGAAGTAGCCCAAGTGAGAAGTAGCCCATGTGAGAAGTAGCCCTAATCAGAAGTAGCCAAAATGAGAAGTGGCCATAATGAGAAGTAGTCCATTTGGGAGTCGGTTGCCAAAATGAGAATTAGCCCTAATGCGCCTAAACCGTATATCCAAATCATGTTGTACTCTGTACACCTTATGGTTGAGCAGTATTTGTGTTTTAAGAAGCCTCAACCTTGTTTCCGGTCGATAGGAGGAGGTCACTGTATCAGTAAATCTTGGAAGGAATTTCCTTTTTTATTTATGGTTTCCTTTTGCCATTAGCTCTGGTCGCCACGTCTTTGACACGATTTTCTAAACGTCTTCTATAAAGTAGTTCTAAAAAATAGTAGGTACAATACAAATGCTCACCCCAGTCTTTTTGTGAAGAATTTCTTTGACCATAGCGTCCATGGTTCTCTCCCTCTCTTCATGATAGCTTCTTTGCTGTTCTAATATCGTTTCCATGCTGATACTCTTCTTTAACCTGGACCAAACCAAGAATTCTTCGAACACACATACAACGCACAGTCAGAATAATAGAACAATTAGATTAGGTCAATCAAAATGAAAAATACACAATATAACCACACAAACACGAAACAAGTGCGTTTGACGCAGGTTTGACGTTTAAATTAGGGATGTTTAAAAAATATCGATTAAAAATCGTTATTTTAACAATAAAAATCGATTATATTAAGTGATTTTATAATTACAAATATCTATTAATAATCAATTTTTTTCATAAACACTAATCAATAAAAAACGATTTTTCATCTGCTACCCGACATTAAGTCTGGACTTCTAATCTAGAAGCCTGAGCGCGTGCGAATTACTATTAGGTCGATAAATATTCCATTCTGTGCTTTTCAAACAGTCCAGCTCTTTTTTTTTATCTGATATAAACTATTGCTTGTTTGCGATTCCAACATTTCATTCATTTACTTAATCAAACATTCACTAGACGGCGCTTGTCTACAAACTGAGCCTGCAATACACGTTGGTCGAGCTTAGACTAATGCGAGCGCAGGCAAATTGACACAAGGCAAGCGCTACTGTCTAGACGTTCGGCAACTTTGAAGGAAACCACTGCAAATGGCCAACATAGCCGACACCCACTTGTTGGGCTCTGTCATTTGTTATTGTGCATTAAAACAGTATGGACGATGTAGAAGTTATCGCAGCTGCTGCTATTTATTTACTAAGCGTTTATAATATATGTCACTGTTTATCGCACCAAAGTTGTGAAAATGAAAAGGCAAAAAAGACGGTGGTGGATGTTAACAAAAATAGAACAAGGTAATTGGGTAGGGTGAACAAAACAATTATTTTTTTACAATTTATTTACGAATCGTGAACGACAAAATTTTAATCAGAATACAATTCTTCAATTTTGCTCATCTCTAAAAGTCTGCAATACATGTTGGCCGAGTTTAGGCCAATGCGAGCCTAGGCAAATTCAAGCTAATTGACACAAGGCAAGCGCTACTGTCTAGACGTCTAGCCAAACATAGACGAGTTTTGAGGAGACGCCCACATGCAGGGCGAGCGTGCGCGAGCGCCTTTGATTTGTGCAGAAAAACTGCTACCACGCGACACCGCTCCGAAGTGAGGCAAGTGACCGCGAGCGGCTGCGAGTTATGATAAGTTGCGCCAAATGAGGTCTATACACGTCTTTACTCAACCAACTAGGCGAGCGACACCGAGCAATAGCAAGACAAGGCATATTTACTATCTAGATGTTGGTATTGGTCTTCACTCGGCAATGCTCGGCCAACGTGTGTTGCAGGCATAGCGAAACCACTATACGAGTGCATACGATGGACCTCAACTAGTAAATTTTTTTTGTGCAGAAAAACCGACACGCTCCGAAGTCAGGCAAGTGATCGCGAGCGGCTGCGAGTCGTGACAATCTACGCCAAATAAGATCCATACACGTTGGCACTTGTTTTTACTCAACCAACTAGGTGAGCGACACTGAGCGATAGCAAGACAAATATACTGTCTAGATGTTGGTATTGGTCTTCACTCGCAAACGCTCGGCCAACATGTATTGCAGGCTTTACATTCGGCTGTTATGTCATTCGTTAGTCATTGATTTTAAAACTTTGAAAGTTTTCCGACTTTTTCAACTTGTACATAGCTACGCCTCTAATAAAATTAGAAGACGCTTTAGAGTCCTGAAGAAGCTACGAGGGAGCTTATCCCAAACTGACTCATTTGGCGTGTAAGCAACGTTTTGTTCTCAAAAGCTGGCGTCATATTGACTAAGACCAGGAGCTGAATATTGTCCTAAGCTGTTGTTATTCCTCAACTCATTGCCTACGGATTTCTAATTTTTTTCAATAGTTGTTTTAATGTTGATGTTGTTATATTATTCTTAATTCATTAAACCCCAAGCGGACGAACGCCGGCGTTCGCACATCTATTGTCTTACTATTGTGTTTCAAATTGACGTTATCTGAAAGGTTAAACTTTAATTATTAATGTTGATTGATTGATTATTTAAAATCTTAATATTTTTGTTATTTATTTTTAATTAATAAAACTGTGATTAATATAATAATTTTGGCGTTTATTTTGGAATTATTTGACAAATTAGGAAAATAAATAATTAATCGATTTTTTACGCAACAAAAACAATTGATTAATTATTAATCGATTGTTTAGGTATAAGTCACATCCCTAGTTTAAATTGTTTTTTTTTATTTACCCCTTAGTGAAGGCTTTAATCTTTTCACCAAATTGCCTGGTCTTACGTCCGTGTTTTCTTGCATGTTCTAAGTGTTTATCCATTACAAATCAATTTGACGTGAGCTACTGAACTTCAATCGGAAAAATGAAAAATCCCACACAAAACTCTCATTTATTTATGATTTTCATCGAAAAAAAATCGTTTATTCAACGAACGACGACGTCGAGAGGGCTCGAGGAGGCCAGCCGAGGCGAATAACAAGCACGAATGTGTAAGCATGTGTCAAACGCAGTTGTTGAATATAGTTTGATGTTTACAATCAAGCTATATTTCATCTTTACGCCGACGATTTGCAGCTCTACTGTCAGTCAGGTGTTGACAACGTATCTGATACGATCGAGAAGCTTAACCAAGACTTAAAAACAATAAAAAGCTGGTCTGACCGTTTTGGTGTGGCAGTTAACCCGCTTAAATGTCAAGCTATCATAGTAGGGAGCCCCCATAGTTTGAGAAAGCTTAATAACCAAACTATTCCACATGTAATATTTGACAGCACGGTTATTCCGTTTGGCTCCGAGGTTAAGGATCTGGGTCTACATGTCGACACCTGCCTTGACTGGCGCAAGCAGGTTGCAAGTGTCAGTAGGAAAGTAACCGGAACGTTACGGTCGCTTTATCGCCTTAAAAATCTTCTTCCAGCTCACATAAAGGTATTGCTTGTACAGTCCCTAATTTTTCCCATTATTGACTATGGTGATGTGTGCTACTATGACCTGAATGCAGATCTCCTCAATAAACTTGACCGCCTTCTGAATAACTGCATTCGATTTGTCTTCAACCTCCGTAAGTATGACCATGTATCTGAACATCGTTCGCTTTTGAAATGGCTACCTATTCGTCAGCGCAGAGCACTAAGGGCCTTGACTACCCTGTTTTCTTTTCTAGACAAACCTTCTTCTCCTTCTTATCTGACTTCTCAAATTCAATTCATTTGCTCTGCCCATAGTAAAAATCTCCGATCAACGAATAATCGTCTTCTACGATGTCCCTCACACCGCTCTGGGTTTATCCGATCCTCTTTCTTTGTCCAAGCGATCTTTCTTTGGAATGCGCTCCCGTTGAACATCAGGATGGCATCCAACCGGTTCTCCTTTAAGGTAATGGCTCGTGAACACATTCGCAAGAAGTTGGCAGAATCATCACAGCAGTGATTTGTTATATTCATTTCTCATAGTAATTTTGTTTATTTGTATGTATTTATATAAGCAATAACTTAAATAATTAAAAATAATATATACACTAAATGCCTAGTTAAATATGACGTCATAAAACTCCTCCGCATCGCTGTCGACTGGAAGTGTGCCCAAAAGGCTGGCGGCATTGCCACGTTGTATGGCAATGCTTATTCTCTGACCGAGGTAGAAGCCAGCCCTTGGGTCACGCGAAGCGTCAATTAAGCGTTTCGCCAATTCTTTAAAAATAATTTAATTCTTTATTTTATTTATGTAAGTATTTATTTATTTATATATTTTTGTATTTATGTTGATTTTAATTTTCTTTTTGTTTGTTTGCCTTGAAGTTGCACCTACCATGTTATGTCTCTGCACCACCCTAAGGTCGACTGGTAGATAATGCCTAAGGCATTAAGTCCGCCTTTGTACAGTTTTTTTTTGTGCATGAAGTGTTAATAAATAAAATAAATAAATATTTATTAGTCGATCGATATTTACTTTTCATGGCATGATGTTTTGTTATGTATGTTTATGACGATAAAAAGTCTTCATTTTTACAAATAAATTAGGACATCATCCAGAATGTATGAAAAGCAATAAGCAAAGGCATCCAAATAGCAGCAAACGCGCAGCGCTCACTGTTCACCTCACGCACCTTGTATTCAAATGTTTCGTCGAACGACGAGGCGAATAGCGAGGCGAATAGCCAGCCCGAATGTGTTAACGCGGTGATTGACTTTTTGAAAAACTTTTTTTAAAAGGAGATATTTCAACGAAGA
Source organism: Mythimna ferrago (assembly GCA_910589285.2). Taxonomy (NCBI): domain Eukaryota; kingdom Metazoa; phylum Arthropoda; class Insecta; order Lepidoptera; family Noctuidae; genus Mythimna; species Mythimna ferrago. The sequence continues at coordinate 14,931,807 of OU342687.1, forward strand.
ATACTTCGAGCGTTTACCGCAAAGATTACCAATTACATTGGCGTTTGAATGTGCGAATTTAATTATTTTTATTTTGTGAACTTTTGTGTGAGTTTAATTATTGATAATCTGTAGTAAAAGTAAACTATGTTTTGTTTGTGGCGGGTTTTGGTTGGGTAACGTCAGCGCTGTCATTTCTGCTACACGTTCTCTATTTATCTATTACAATTTTGCGAGTGACCGGTGTTTAGCAATAAAGGTGTACCTAATTTTAAATTAATCATGATCTATTCTACATGGATCAATCAGTTTCACTCAGTATTTTTAATTGTTTGTTCTTTATTTACATACGTTCAGTCTGATGTGCCGAGACCCCGCGGTGTCTCTTTATCTAAAGCACCGCTATATTCACCAACAAAAGATTTCACCTGTTTCGATGGAACGATTACGATACCGTTTAGCTATGTAAACGACGATTACTGCGATTGCTTCGACGGCAGTGACGAGCCTGGCACATCAGCTTGTCTGAATGGCTTTTTCCATTGTACAAACGCCGGTCATCGACCGCTAAACATACCCAGTTCGAGAGTGAATGATGGTGTTTGCGATTGTTGTGACGGTACCGATGAGTACGCCTCAGGTGAAACGTGTACCAACACCTGTGAAGAACTAGGCCGAGAGGCGAGGGCTGAAGCTCAACGTGTGGCTGAGCTATACAAAGCAGGTAGCCACCTGAGATTAGAACTGATAGAGAAAGGAAATACGAAACGAAATGAGATGGCAGAACAACTCCAACAGTTAGAAAAAGATAAATCTGAGGCTCTTCAGATTAAGGATGAGAAAGAGAGCCTCAAAAATGAGTTGGAAGCTAAAGAAAATGAGGCCCTGAAGGTATACAGAGAAGCTGAAGAACAGGAAAGACAAAAGAAAGCTGAAGAAGAGAAACAGAACTCCATTAGAGAATCATTGGAACACTTCAACAAGTATGATATTAACCACGATGATGTGCTGACAATGGATGAAGTAATAATTGCTCGAGTATTTGATAAGGACCAAGATGGAAATGTTGGTGCAGAAGAAACTAAATATTTCTTTGGTGATAGTGATAGTGTAGACAAGGACACTTTCATTACAACTACTTGGCCATTATTGAAACCACTTCTGATGGTCAAGGATGGATTGTTCAAGCCCACTGAAGAACAAGAAGAAATTGAACAAGAGCAGGAAGGTGATGCTGATGAGGCTGGTGACCTTGACAATGATTATGCTGGACATGATGATGAGGCCAGTGACATAGATCTACCTCAAGATGAACATGAAGAGCAGGAACAGGAAGCAGAAGCTGATCAAACTAATGTTTATGATGAAGAAACACAAAAGCTAGTTAATGAGGCTACCGAGGCTCGAAGACTTCACTCCGATGCTGAACGCACTGTTAGAGAAATAGAAGCTAACATTAGGAAAATCCAACAAAGTCTTGAGAAAGATTATGGCTTGCAACAAGAGTATGCTACGTTGGATGGTGAATGTTGGGAATATGAAGACAAAGAGTATGTGTACAAACTATGTGTTTTCCAGAAAGTAACACAAAAATCAAAGAATGGTGGTGCAGAAGTTGGCCTTGGAAACTGGGGAGAATGGGCAGGTCCAGATCACAACAAATATTCAATCATGAAGTACACAAATGGCATAGCTTGCTGGAACGGGCCTAGCAGGATGACAACAGTACATATCAGTTGTGGTTTGGAGACTAAACTCTTATCTGTCACAGAACCTTTCCGCTGTGAATATAAGATGGAGTTTAGCACACCTGCAGCCTGTGATGAATCCCATCCAACTGCACAGCACTCATCGCACGATGAACTTTAATAATTCCAGTGTTGAAATTTTCACACCCGTATGTGATGTGTTAACACATAAGTTACAAATGTAAATCAGTCATCATCCATTATCATGTTTCTCTAAGAACAAGTCTCAAATCACACTCGGAATATACAAGAATTTCATTTGTATACTACAAATCTATTTGAATTTAATGTAGCATGACTTAGAAATATCAAGTAGTAAAATTATTTTTTTGTTTAAGTGGAAGTGTTAATTATTTCAAAGATTTTTTGGTACTTTCAAGGATTATTCATCAGTGTTTTGATGTAAAGACTGAAATATTCAACATCATACATTACGTTTTCTCTCACATTCCTCAAATGCAAGGCTGTTTTAGTTCAAGTAGAATAAAATTTTAATGAAGTGAACAAAACATTGTGAGTGATCAATAAAATTATTGTTTTAATATTACCCTCTTGTTTAATTTTATCGGATTCAGTTTTTATTCATGTTTTTTTCCTTAAAAATTCCTTATCATCAGTAGCGTCACAAAATAGACAGGTACAGAAGTCAATCTACATACAAAGCGCGCTCGAGCTATGCACACTTATACACCGCTCACGGACACGATATCTCGGAGCGCCTCGGCCAGCTCGTAGAACAGTTCCGGCCTTCCGGCTCAAAAGTGTAGGTACGTCCACCGAGCGTAGGTATAAAACGTGAAGTACCAAAAGAAGAAATAGATACAGAAGACAATCTCATTTAAGTATGTAACTTAAATGAGATTGTCTTCTGTATCTATTTTGTGGTAGCGTAGATTACGTACGGAACATCCTACTTAATTGAGGCGATTGGCCAAAAACAAAAAACTAAACAAGTGTGAGTCGGACTCTCGCCCTGAGGGTTCCGTACAAAATTACCTATTCAAATAGGTACCTAGTTCAATTCCAAAATGGAGTCTCAGAAGATTTTTTCGAATCGCAAAAAAAATTTTATGTTGTTCGCTTTATGCCAAATTTCTGGATTCTGGATCAACGGAAAATACCCTATTAATTTTGATTTCCTCGAGAGTCGAAATGTGCGTTTTTTGCTACATAAACCGAAGTAGGTAAGTACTTATCTTTTGATTTTTTACAGCTTCAAGAGTCCGTATACCTAAGTACCTATATGGTTTTAATTTCAACTCGATACCTCCACGCGTTCCAGAGATAGGTCTTAACAGATAGACAGACAGACTGACGGGTAGACAACAAAGTCATATAAGGGTTCCGTTTTTTTTCCTTTTCAGGTACAGAACCTTAAAAATCAACAATTAAATACCTAAGTACGAGTTTGATAATAGTGCAAGTCAGCTACGAAAGGTACCTACATTGCCAAACTAAGTAGAATTCTGCCTGGATGTATACATACATACCTACTACCTACTGGTAGGTACCGATGCAAGTAAACGTATAAACCGTTATGTACCTAGGTACCAACTTGCATCGTTTTTTGTTATTGTTCATTCACCTAGTTTCGCGTGTAGCGGATTCTGCTTACTGCCCATGCACTAAGTCGTTTTCTCCTTAAAAAAACTAGGTACCTACAAGGTTTTTTTTTTATATGATTATCATAGATTATTCATATAAAAAAACCTTGTACCTAGTTTTTTTAAGGAGAAAACGACTTAGTGCATGGGGAGTAAGATGAATAATTTGAGAGATCCCGATATACCTACTTACCTAACAATTATGATTCGTTGTTCGTTACTGCTATTTCATAACATTTATCGCTATATTACTATAGTCTTTGACGTAATGCGAGAAGAAAATGGATTTCCCATTGGTCAAACAAAAATGAGTAAGTACCTATTACGGAGGAAAAACATTCAAAGAATTGTGAAACTGCGATGATTCGAGCAAAATAATAATAAAACAGCGGACGGAATCGATTATTCGCTAACTGTCAGAAATGTGTCATTCTGTCAAAAGTGTCAATTGAATGAGCAAACCCTAAAACGTAAACAAAGGCACATGTTTGCTAAATTATTTTATAATTTGTAAATGAAACCTGTGCAAGTGTAGCTTACGACTGAGATTCCAAGCAAAATTATTGTATTGACGAGTTCCTGCTTTGTTCAGTTTGAGATAGACGGAATAAAACATGGAAGTAGACCAAATAGTTTTGCGGTCTTGTTTTTCGATGTTAGAAGGAAAAGTTGACGATAGAATTTTGAAGGCATTGAATTCCATGGGCCTTGAGAAGCCTACACGTATACAAGCTGAAGTTTTACCACATTTGCTCCAAGGGAAGGACTTGATCGGTGCGGCGAAGACGGGCAGTGGAAAGACGTTAGCGTTCCTCATACCTGTTGTTGATAACTTAATCAAGTTAGGATGGTCTTTAAAAACAGGTAAGTTATTCTTTAGTATTAAGTTTAGCTAACTATTTCATACCAACAAACAGTTACAATACAAATAAATATGTATGTACAGTTCTTCATTTTTGAGTTCAGTTCATTTGAGCTGACTACCTAGGACCTAGACTATTTAGTCAGTGTCTTGTTTATGTGGTGGCCAGATCTTAGAATTGATCACTTCACAATAAAATTACCCTGAATATAAACCCGTTTCTTAAATAAAGTTTTGTATTAAAATTGTTTTAAAAAGCCAAGATACTATGTGGAGGATTTATTCTCAACAAAACCTTGTGATGTACTCTTTTCAACTCTCAGTTTGTGATCAGGTACTGGATGTATAATATTATCACCTACCAGAGAGCTGGCACTACAAACTTCAGATGTGTTAAAGAAACTTCTGCTTAACATCAATTTATCTCATTGTCTTATTGTGGGAGGTGAAAAGAAGGCTAAAGATGTACTAAAATTGAAGAAAGGTAAGTAGTTAGTAGTTTATTCTTGTGTAAGGTTTTTGAACAGTTTCATAAAAAGCATTTCATTTAGTTATGCTGTGGCTATGCTAGACACATTTAGTTATGTCAAGTAATGCATACTTGACATAACTAAATGTGACTGTGGCAGGCAAAAGATTAATATTGTTTGCTAATAGCTAATGGTAGGATTAAGAGTTCTCTGTATACGCCATTCAATTACCTTAAGGATAAAGCTCAAAGTATTTGATCAAAACTAAAGTTTCCTCATCCATCATTCATAGTACCAAACAATATTACAGGCGCAAATATCATAGTGAGTACCCCAGGCAGGCTATTGGATCACCTGCAAAACACTGAAAAGTTTAACTGTGACAAACTAAAGTGTTTAGTACTAGATGAGGCAGATAAGCTTCTGGAAGCAGGCTTTCAGAAACACATTACTGGCATCATCAATTTATTGCCAGGTAAGTTTTGCATTCCAATATTACTACTGTGCTATTAAGTTTGAGTTTGCCATTGTGGTAAAAGGATTTGCCAATCAACCAAATTCGATTGCCCGGGGTGCACCAGATGTAACAGAAGTTTGGATAAATACGTTGCTCGGGGAGGCTCGAGTCACTATCCTGGACACGAGCTGCCATGGCAAACCTGGAAAACTCTAAACAGACTGTATCCAGGTGCAGACTCTGCACCCGGGTGCAGAGTCCGTTTAGAGTTTTCCGTGTCCAACCTTGGTTGGGCATAAAAACAATCTCCACAGATAGAGGTTCTCAGATAGTTCAAATCTTCAGTTTTTGTGCAGTGTCTCTCTGCAGACCATGTCCCACTTTCTATCCTGCACCACATGCCTTGTTACCTGTTCACATAAATGATAGTGTTACAACACTCCATTCTGACACATGCACTCGGAGCTGTTTTTATTGATTTGAAATTTTTTATTGAGAGCTGTTGAAAATATCACGAAACCATGAATTTTAAAATTAATTGAATATGCATGAATAATTTTAAAGTTTAATCAGCTTTTTATTCTCAAAACACCTAGTTGTTGTTGTTTAAATAAAAGATATGTTGAACAACTGTTCAAATGAAGGTGTCTTTAACATAAATTTTTGCAAAGTAATCTTCGCAAGTCTTTGTAAGTATAGTAATGATGTGTAAATATTTTTCTAGCAAAAAGGCAAACTGTGTTGTTCAGTGCTACTATGGGCGAAAATGTCAAGAATCTAGCTAGATTGGCATTGAGAACTGATCCAGTTTTAATATCTGTAACTGATAACAAAATGTCTACAGTCTCAGGACTCCAACAAGGGTAAATTTAAACCTTTTCTAAATAAATAAAGAGGTTGTCTCTCTACCACCCTAGGTTTGACTGGTAGAGGCATTAAGTTGACCTTTGTAATGCATGAAGATTTAATAATAAATAAATTATGCTTTAGCAGCTTGACCCTGACCAGGCAATAATTGCTACGCTGGGTGTCGCGGGTTCGATTCCCGCACGGAATAAATATTTGTTAGGCCTAACGGTAGGCGCAGTGGTTGTGCGATTGGCTACTTCGCTGGGTGTAGCGGGTTCGATTCTCGCACGCCACAGAACAAATATGTGATATGCCTAACGGTAGGCGCAGTGGTTATGTGATTGGCTACTACGCTGGGTGTTGCGGGTTCGATTCCCGCACGGAACAAATATGTGATCGGCCTAACGGTAGGCGCAGTGGTTGTGTGATTGGCTACTACGCTGGGTGTAGCGGGTTCGATTTCCGCACTGAACAAATATGTGATCGGCCTAACGGTAGGCGCAGTGGTTGTGTGATTGGCTACTACGCTGGGTGTTGCGGGTTCGATTCCCGCACGGAACAAATATGTGTTAGGCCTAACGGTAGGCGCAGTGGTTGTGCGATTGACTACTACGCTGGGTGTCGTGGGATCGATTCCCGCACGGAACAAATATTTGTTTGGCCTAATGGTAGGCGCAGTGGTTGTGCGATTGGCTACTAGGCTGGGTGTCGTGCGATCGATTCCCGCATAGAACAAATAGTTGTTACGCCTAGAGATACTTAGTTGTTACGGATCTGAAATCTTTTTGTATCAATTTATACAACTTCTGTACTTAGGCTCAAAGATGATAATTATCTTTGTATAGCTTACACAGGTTATTGATTCCGCTGTACAAAAATATTGCGTGTAAACTAATAAATAAACAGTATACAGGCAATTAGGTTGATAGAGGAAAGCTTTTATTCACTTAAAGAGTTTTTGAAGAAATGTTCATGTTGTTACAATTTTTTTAAGGATGCATAAAATTATTTCATGTTTAATTTTTATCTATTTTGACATTGTTATGTAATCAATTTTGTAAACTTCAATTATATGCTAATCAATTTTATTAATTCATGTATGTATAAATTCTATTTTTTAAATATTTGCATACCTGTAACTTAGGTGAAATATGTCTCGGTCTATAACTGTCACTGTAACAACTCCTGTACCATATTTATAGCAAATAAATGATTGATTGATTGATTATAAGTCACTTTTTACCATATTCTTGATATTTATAAATTCATAATTTTGGCAGGTATTACATTTGTCCAGTAGAGAAAAGGATATCATGGTTATACAAAATGCTGAAGAAAAGTAAGAAACTAAAAGTGATGGTATTCTTCTCATCGTGCAGATCCGTAGATTTTCATCATGAGTTTTTCGGGGTGCATTGTAAAGCTACTGTTTTGAGCATACATGTGAGTATGAAGTCGCACTGTACTATTTGCTTCAAACTAAGGATCGTGCTTAACTAAGACCCCATGGCGGCGTAGTCAGGATATGACGTCAAAAAAATGTATTCAAAAATTTTAATTCAAAAGATTTTTATTTCACATAGGCCTACATGGGCACTTATAAAACGTCAGTAGCTAGTGCACTATACTATTGATGGCTACATGATCAACATTGGCTAGCTGAAGTACACACAATAGAACTGCATGCACTTTCTTGTCAGCGCAAACTGGCAGCAATGCTATGGCGTCCCAGTGAGGCACGGGCCGTACTATCAGCCTAGAGTAGTGTTGTAAAAATAAGCGCTGAGAGTCGAGCGTTGAGCGCTGAGTCGACGCTATTGAGCGTTCAAGACTCGAGCGTTAAACGCTCGAGCGTTTAGGACTCGTGAGCGTTGAAAACTCGGGGGCTCGACGCTCGAGTCGCGCGCTCGAGCGTCGAAGCGTTAACATTTTTAACCGACTTCTAAAAAAGGAGGAGGTTCTCAATTCGGATGTTTGTATTTTTTTTATTTTTTTTTTTATGTATGTTCGGGCATAACTTCGTCGCTTGCCAACCGATTTGAAAAATTCTTTTTTTGTTGGAAAGGATATACTTCCCAAATGGTCCCATAGTCACCAAGTCGGGATCTGATGATGGAATCTTGGCTAAATCGAGGGAACTCCTCAAATATTATAGGCAACTATATAGTCATTTTGATATTTTCATCAAGGAATTAAGCATTTACAGTCAAAAAGTGACATTTGATGAGGTGGAACTGGTTACGAAGACCAGAAATTGCCAACGGAACTTCAACTCAAACAAATATCACAACGAACATAGTTAAGCGACTATGACAATACAAATAAATGAATAGTTCTGAATAGTTATGTAGAAAATGGTATCATCGAAGTAACCTGATGATAGTGATGGAGCTGGAAGATAGGCACCGGAACTCCGTAATTAATCAATGTATCCTACCCGTGTTTGGGCTTATTAGAAATGTCATGAGATGCACTTTGGCTATAAGGTACTATCGAAGTGATCTGATGATGGAGCCGGAAGGTGGAAGGTAGACACGGGAACTTCATATGAAAATGATGTATTCTAGCAGGGTTTGAGTTAATTGGAATTGACATGAGAAAAAAGTACTCTGGCTGTAAGTGTGTTGCAACTAAAAAGTATGAAATAAAAAACTTTTTATAAAAAAAATAAAACCGACTTCACTAAAAAACACTAAAATGATCAAAATAATTTTAATTTCGGAAGTCGGTGTTAAATAAGGAACAAACAATAACGAAAAACACCGACTTCCGAAATTAAAATTATTTTGATCATTTTAGTGTTTTTTAGTGAAGTCGGTTTTATTTTTTTTATAAAAAGTTTTTTACTGGGGGTATATTAATAATTTTATTTGACTAGAGAGAAATCTTTAATCGTTGTGATGCATGACGTGCTTTAGATGCACTTTGACTGAAATCTTTTGTGTTTATAATATTTTCGAAACACAAAAGATTTCTATAATTTATCATTATTTTATAATACACCGTTAAATTTTAATCGTTTTAATCCCGTGGAGGGTCGATCCGGTACATGAAACACTATCGATTTGTAAAGATAAAAGTTAAAAATAAAGTATCTTTTTTTTGAAAAAAAGGTACTTACTTTCCTCAGTCAAAATCTCGATTTCACTGTCTGACGAAACGTCAGCTTGATCAGACTCGAGCTCCCTCAAGCCTCCCCTAAGTGTCGCCATAATGATCGGTGCCCACTGTTGGACATAAGTCTCCCCCAAGGGTTGCCATTAGGCGCTATAATGACTGATGCCCACTGTTGGGCATAAGTCTCACCTCGCTATAATGACATATGCCCACTCTTGGACATAAGCCTCCTTCAAGTGTCACCATTTAGGCGCTATAATGACTGATGCCCACTGTTGGGCATAAGTCTCCCCTCACTATAATGACCTATGCCCACTGTTGGACATAAGCCTCGTCCAAGTGTCGCCATTTAGGCGCTATAAAAACCGATGCCCACTGTTGGGCATAAGTCTCCTCTCACTATAATGACACTATGCCCACTGTTGGGCATAAGCCTCGTCCAAGTGTCGCCATTTAGGCGCTATAATAACCGATGCCCACTGTTGGGCATAAGTCTCCCTTTGCTATAATGACCTATGCCCACTGTTGGACATATGCCTCCAAGTGTCGCCATTTAGGCGCTATAATGACTGATGTCCACTGTTGGGAATAAATTTCCCCTCTTCTATAATGATCTATGCCCACTGCTGGACTTAACCCTCCCCCAAGTGTCGCCACCTAGGCGCTATAATGATTGATGCCCACTGTTGTACATAAGTCTCCCCTGACTAATGACCTATGCCTACTGTTGAACATAAGCCTCCCCCAAGTATAGCCATTTAGGCGCTATAATGATTGATGCCCACTGTTGGACATAGGCCTCCCCCTCGCTATAGTGACCGATGTCCTCTATTGGACTGTCCAGGCGCACTAGTTTATGAGCCTATGTCCAAGTTGGACATAGGCTTATAACCTAGTGCCCCTCACCATCAGATTGCATCACTGCTTACCATCAGGTAGGATCGCAGTCAAGCGCTAGTTTATATTAATTTAAAAAAAAGTACGCATTTGAAAAAATCAAACATGAAATTTTCGGTTCTTTTGATATTTTTCCGTTTTTTTCGGGTTTATTGGAAAAATACATGAAATTTATACTTTGTAAATTTCTTGAAAGTTTCGAATGTTATAATGAATAAAACAACAGTATTGGAAAGAAACGGGAATTTTGCCTGCTTTTTTCAACGCTAGTCCCGAAGGAAGTGATAAAACTTTCTATAACAAATAAAAACCACGCAGATAAAACCGCGGGAATAATATATACAATGAGTAGTTAGTATTAAACTGATTTGTTCTTCACCTATTTTATAAAGACTCATGCTCAAGCTCGAGTCGAGCGTTGAGTCGGCGCTATTTATCAAGCTTTTTTTTCTAAACGCTCAAGCCAGCGCTCGAGCGTTTTCAAACCGACTCGAGTCCCGACTCGAGCGTTTTTAAACTGCTCGAGTCCGGACTCGAGCGTTTTAGCGCCGACTCGAGCGTTTTTACAACACTAGCCTAGAGCAGTCCACTGCTCCAGATAAAACCTGACCAATATCGCGTCAAATAATTTGTTTCTTCTGACTTACAGAATTCGACGACAAATTATTTGCACAACGACCTAAGTCACAAATATACGGCTTTACGATAAATTATATGATCGGAACAAGAAACTTATCACCATTCAATTGATATCTCGTTGTAACTAAGTAACACATTCTAATGATAATGTCTTGGAACACATTACCTCCAATGTTTACTTTCGTTGATTATGCTGATATTAGAAACTGCTCTACATCAATAAATAACTCATTAACTGATTAGTCAAGGTTTATAACCTTCAATGCGTCAACAAATTAACTATGTAAGTACGTATAGGTAGGTCCTAATTTATAATTTTTTTTTGAGGTGAGAATTAATTAAATAACTCCCGCTCTGGGTAGAGCTAGTGGCCGTGTCAGACTTTTACTGACTAAAACCCACCTGTGTTCCTTCAGTAGCTGTTTGCGTTTCAGGTCTACGGTAACTCTTTCGAACATTATCGCAGCCATAGCAGGCATCGGCCCTACTGGGCCTCTTCAGTTTTGCTGACATCTCTTTGAAGCTATACTTTATATCTCCTTTCAACATTCGCCTAGCCTTTTCCTAACATTTGTTGGGGTCGGCTTCTAATACTTATAACTGAATGTAGCTAAACACCAGTATTTTATATGGAACGACTACCTACAATAATATTGATGAAATACCGTAAGATTTATTGTCAGACTTATGGGATTCTGACTAACCGTAACGACTATAAATAAGAAAGACAGACAGCCGAGACCTTGATATTAATCGTTATAATTTAACCACGGGCCCCTCCTGTAAGTATGTGTTTTATTTATAATTAGCTGTACCTGCCCCAGCTTCTTAGTAAAGATTTTTTTTTAAATGTGTGTTACACAAACCTTGTCCTGACAATAACGAACACAAAACAAAAGATTTCCAATTTGGTGCAGTCGTTCGGAAGTTATGCGCGCATAATTTCAGCGATTTATTTTTATTTACATATACTACGGTTCTTTTGTACACATATTTTTATACGTATATATATTTTAAAATATAAAAAATAGTAGCCCTCCGGCGGAAAAAGGTTCCAACCTATCGGTTGTCAGGGCTCCTGAGAGGAATCTCTTAACAATACGATTATCTACCTATTGCTTTCTGGATGAAGCCCTTCGCCCTTCGATCCACCTCCCACAAGTTACCATCTCGTGAGCTAAGTCACGTTACTTAGTTTGTCTCTATCTCAGCTTTAGTGAGATTCTCATCATGAAGGGGAGTCCCTATGATTTATTATTATTATTATTAATTCCCGATATCTAATTTTTATGTTATTTGTAGGGTCAGCAAAGTCAAGCTAGGAGGAAAGAAGCATATCATAGTTTTATTGAGGCGCAAAACGGGGCTTTATTTTGCACCGACGTCGCAGCTCGGGGTTTGGATATTCCCAGTGTTGATTGGATCGTACAGTATGATCCGCCATCTGACCCAAAGGTATGTCTATATGTATGTACACTCGTATGCATATAAAGATAATGCAATTCACGATCGCACGATTCCTAAAATATTATTGTTATCTCAACTTTAAAATTAACAACATGCCTGTGTTATCCGCACCTACGCCGCGCTTCGTGCTCCACCATTGTGTACCTAAAATTCCGAAAAGCAAGTCTGAACATTTTTTTTTTAATCGAAACTTCCCGCCAAGACCGGGACGCGTTGCAAGTGACGCTGGTCTGTGGAAAAAAACGGATCTTGCAGAAGAACTGTATTTTTTCCGCTACAGTAAGTAGTAGTTCCGTTACTTATCAGAACTTGAAAACATTTTATTGAAATTATATAACTATATCATAAAAGTGCAACTGATAATGTGCAAACTTGGAAAAAACAACGTGGGTCGCTGCAAAAAGATTGACAACTACGCATTTATTTATCTTACTTACAAATTCCGATTGAACATGTTTACTATTTCATCACTATCTTATCTTCTAGGAATACATTCATCGAGTTGGTCGCACAGCCAGAGGTCTGAACAATAAAGGGAATGCCGTCATATTATTAAGGCCTGAAGAAGAGAATTTTATCAAGTTTCTAGAAAAAGAAAAGGTGTTTTTAGATAAATACACTTTTGGTGATCCTCCTAATGAAGTCCAAGAAATGGTAAGCAACAATGAATTTAGGTAGACATTTTAGTTGCAAAGAAAAATATTCTGCTAGAACTTAAATCGTTACTACCGTCGTAAATCCTTATTCAGACGCTGATATCTTATAATTTTTTATCATGAGTCATCTACAATAGTACTTATCTATTCTGTGATAATGTCTAGCACTACAAATAGTAGAGCAAGTTACGCAAGTTTTGGGATACTTTTTATTTATTTTTTAATTTGGTAACATCGTGATACAAGAACTGGCAAAAACAAGATGCGTCGTTCCTTTTTTATTTAATTTGATATTCGGACTTATTTTTCTTTTTAGCTAGAAGACCTCATATCAAATAATGGCGTTATGAAGACACTAGCAAGAAAGGCATATCTATCATTCCTCAGATGCTACAAAACACATCCACTCAAAAAGATTTTTGATATCAATTCGTTGGATTTGAAACTAGCAGCGAAAGCTTTTGGGTTTCTAGAGCAGCCTCACGTCGATTTTCGTATCCTTTTTAATATTTTGAAAACCTAGTAAAAGTCTCGAACTTATCCGTCGGAAATAGTGTTATTGGGAATTTCTCAGTTGGAGGTCAGTTTTATTCAAAGTTAAAACTTACTGCGGAAAGCACGTTAACCAGTTGGTCCGAACTGGCTTTTCATTGGACCTATGGACGAGGGAAGGGAGAGAGCATCCGTGCTTGTTTACGCACACACTTGTGCACTAGTCTCCGTTGGGATTTGCCGCCGTGACTGAGCTCCTGAAGTCTCGGGATCTCGCTGTAGGCTCGTATTAGGCTTATGTAACTATGTCCAGCAGTAGACGTCTTTGGCTTATATGACGATTATGGAGTGAGGTTTATAAAACCGTCTTACTAAAATGCTCTCTTCGACTGTATCCTAGCTGAATTCAGGTGCCCTTGGTTTCCTATCGAGACGGAAGAATGTGTACTATTTTAGCATACACATTGCACATAGCGTGTTTACCGAATGGCAAATGCGAATTTTGCGCAACATTTACATGCCTGCTGTGAAAAACATTGCATGTAACAGCTAATCTCTGTGCCGGGCACATGTTTTGCACATAGCGTGTTTAACGAATGGCAAATGCGAATTTTGCGCAACATTTACATGCCTGCTGTGAAAAACATTGCATGTAACAGCTAATCTCTGTGCCGGGCACATGTTTTGATGTGACTCAGGTTGGCTGGACAAATCTTCAAAATAGCTTGCATTTAACTAGGTCAATAGGTCACTATGTGACGGCTAAACACCCTTATTTCAGAATTTGTGACGCTACAAAATATTAGATAATCGATCGAAAACGTGTCCAGCCATCTTGAAAAACCACTTTTCGCTGGTCTCTCAATCTCGGTAACGGAAGTGATTTTGACGACTTTTTGCATATCAACGGGCGTCACATAAATTTGTGACGGGCACCGAGCTAAAAGTTTTGTGATAAGTACAGTGGTTTAGTAGAAAAATGCAAAAATCTGTGTCCAGCCATCTTGAATTTACGTATAAAACTTATGGCTGGCACTTCCGAATCTCAATAACGGGGGCGTTTTCGAATATGGTTCCTTTACTAATACTTGGTGACGCAATGTGTGACAGTAATAACGTTTGATTTATGGCGTCACATGTAAGGGTTTACGAGAAATCAATAAAAACTTAATGTCCAGCCAACCTGAGTTCAAGATGGCTGGACACATGTATCTCCACTGCCTGATGATCTACGACCTTCGAAATGTGTTCAAAATATTGTGACGGGGACGATAATGATAACCTGAAATTGTGACGGAGAAACTTTGCGTAGTTTCAAAGATATTGATCATTTAAATTTCCCCATACAAACACTGCAGTAGGGTAACCAATATTGAAGGTTTTATGTAGGACAAGTATATTTTAAGGTGTTTTCTTTAATGGACGAAAATCCGTGTATTGGTGGATACTAATACGAACAACTGTAGATATTTAAATCAATAGAAGACAAAAATGTAGAAGTGAGGAAGGGGGGGGGGTGTCATTTTTAAATGTTATTGATTATTTACGTGCAGATATCTATTCTTTTTAGTAGGTATATATTATGTCAGGAGAACTAAACTAATGCTCTGAAGGTATTTAAATGAAGAAAATAATGTTTGCTGTAAATAAAATCACATTTATTTATTTGTACTTATACAGCGTTTCAAATGGCGAAAATGACGATGATCAACTCGCATTTGCACTTCCGTAACCCCTGCCTTGTACCACAACGTTGTTTTACCGCCGTCCTAAGGCCTAAATCTTAACTCTTATTTAGGTTGCCGGCTGTCGAGTTTAGTTCTCATTTTCAGTTACATAAGATAATGAACTAAACGCGAAATACAAGTGGGATCTCTCTTGCAGCGCTGGTGGTCAATTATTATTTTGAATTAACACATACTTACTCTTTTCACTGCAGGAAAACCTTTTATTCCCACGGGGAAATCAAATACAAAGCAGGCGTGGATGCTACCGGCCAATTAATCGATTAAAAAGAAATCCTTTATTTATGTAAAATTATGGTCACCTCACAATATTAATGGATGTTTGTATGGAAAAATTTAAATGGTCAATATCTTTGAAACTACGCAAAGTTTCTCCGTCACAATTTCAGGTTATCATTATCGTCCCCGTCACAACATTTTGAACATATTTCGAAGGTCGTAGATCATCAGGCAGTGGAGATACATGTGTCCAGCCATCTTGAACTCAGGTTGGCTGGACATTAAGTTTTTATTGATTTCTCGTAAACCCTTACATGTGACGCCATAAATCAAACGTTATTACTGTCACACATTGCGTCACCAAGTATTAGTAAAGGAACCATATTCGAAAACGCCCCCGTTATTGAGATTCGGAAGTGCCAGCCATAAGTTTTATACGTAAATTCAAGATGGCTGGACACAGATTTTTGCATTTTTCTACTAAACCACTGTACTTATCACAAAACTTTTAGCTCGGTGCCCGTCACAAATTTATGTGACGCCCGTTGATATGCAAAAAGTCGTCAAAATCACTTCCGTTACCGAGATTGAGAGACCAGCGAAAAGTGGTTTTTCAAGATGGCTGGACACGTTTTCGATCGATTATCTAAGATTCTGTAGCGTCACAAATTCTGAAATAAGGGTGTTTAGCCGTCACATAAAGTGACCTATTGACCTAGTTAAATGCAAGCTATTTTGAAGATTTGTCCAGCCATCCTGAGTCACATCATGTTTTGCACATAGCGTGTTTACCGAATGGCAAATGCGAATTTTGCGCAACATTTACATGCCTGCTGTGAAAAACATTGCATGTAACAGCTAATCTCTGTGCCGAGCACATGTTTAGTTCAGATAAGCTTGCACCCAAATATAACTGAAAGATAAGGACACACAAATACATCAATATTTTCTTAACCAACATTTCAGTTCCGAATAAAAAATGACAAACGGAGAGAAGAAATAAGAGTATACCTATTATATTGTTTATTAATAATATAATGTAATGTGACTAGAGATTTTATTTATAATCAAAAAGATTTAACGAGTCATGTTAATGAAAATAGAGCATTAAAGTATGATAAGTAGAGACTGATATTTGAATATAACAAAATAAAACTACTGTTAAAAATAAACGTGATTTATTTTATTTTATTCTAGCTCACACTTTTCCTGTTGTTGCCCTTCTGCCTGTAGATTTTAGTTTTCTCAGCTTTCTGCTTGAAGTTTGTCGGCGCGTTCAAAGACTTGAAGTATCCATAGCCACCGCCTCCTTTTCTCTTCTGAGGAGGTCCTTTGCTGGCTACTTTTAGTTCTACGGCAGGTGGAACCGTAAAACCGAAGGATTTGGAGACCTTGGCCATATCAATGGTGTCGATATCGAATATAGTCTTGAGGTGATGCGAGTCGTAAGCCCTCAAGTAACTCTTGAATGCTTCCTTAGCTGATTGGTTCAGGAAGTAGTTTCTTGATATTAGTTTTTCTAGCTGCAAGAATAATATGAATGTACATTTACAAGCTGATAAAATGCTATTTCGACACCTACGCCAAAAAAAGTCAGCGTAGCTAAGATACACAAGTACTGACATATTTCGTCGACGTGCAAATTCGGCTTGAATACATAAAACTATCGGGACTTGACCTGCATTTAGGTCACGAGTAATGATTGTAAGCATCTTTACGAACCTGCAGTTGAATATCAGCAATTTTATTCCAAGAGAATTCAAACTCGTTGAGTGCGACTCTGGACTGTTTCAAGAATCTGAGGAAGCCTAGTTCTTCAGGGCGAAGGAACAGCAGCGCATGGCCGCTTGTTCCGAGGCCTCGGGCAGTTCTGCCAACACGATGGATATATTCCTATGACAAAAGAACATTGGTACTTAGCAGTAAAGGAACACATCATAACGTTTAGGGACGAAACTGCGTAAAGCGCGTGCGACGTGCCCCCTTATGTCGCTGCCAGAGTGCTATAGGGAGATTTAAATTTAGGAAGGGAAGTATGAATGCCACCAGAGCTAAGCAGCAGAAGCTAGTTGGTTACAAATATGATGCATTAGCTGCTGCCAGCGGCTTTGCCGCGTGATAGTAGAAAATTATCTCAAAGAAACATACACCCGGAATAAAAAGTATCCTATGAGCTATTCCAGAACATGGTCTATCCATGCACCAAGTTTCATCGAAATCCATTAGTTTTTGCGTGAATGAGTAACAAACATCCATACATGCAAACTTTCACGTTTACAATATTAGTAGGATTTTTGAAGTGAAAACTTCTTTAGCGGCGTTGAGCACTTTTTCTGTAATGGGTATAAAATCTTAAACTCGCGTCAGGACACGTGACCTGATCGAAAAAGCGTAAGACGGATGGAGAGTAGACAGCTATCCCTTATCGCGCGTTGTGAAAGGGGGCTAGACGGAAAAAATTCTCACGAAAAATTGTACCGACACTTTTACTGTCAAAATATAAATCCAAGATGGCGGCTGCAAGAAATTATCAACTTTTTCGTCATGGGTGTCGTTTTCATGGTTTTCGAGGGTGTTGAAACCGATGGTACTGTCAAAATATAAATCAAAGATGGCGGCTGCAAGAAATTATCAAATTTTTCGTCATGGGTGTCGTTTTCATGGTTTTCGAGGGTGTTGAAACCGATAGTACTGTCAAAATGTAAATCCAAGATGGCGGCTGCAAGAAATTATCAAATTTTCCGTCATGGGTGTCGTTTTCATGGTTTTCGAGGGCGTGGAAACCGATGGTACTGTCAAAATGTAAATCCAAGATGGCGGCTGCAAGAAATTATCAAATTTTTCGTCATGGGTGTCGTTTTCATGGTTTTCGAGGGTGTTGAAACCGATAGTACTGTCAAAATGTAAATCCAAGATGGCGGCTGCAAGAAATTATCAAATTTTCCGTCATGGGTGTCGTTTTCATGGTTTTCGAGGGCGTGGAAACCGATGGTACTGTCAAAATGTAAATCCAAGATGGCGGCTGCAAGAAATTATCAACTTTTTCATCATGGGTATCGTTTTCATGGTTTTCGAGGGTGTTGAAACCGATGGTACTGTCAAAATATAAATCCAAGATGGCGGCTGCAAGAAATTATCAACTTTTTCGTCATGGGTGTCTTTTTCATGGTTTTCGAGGGTGTTGAAACCGATGGTACTGTCAAAATGTAAATCCAAGATGGCGGCTGCAAGAAATTGTTAACTTTTCCGTCATGGGTGTCGTTTTCATGGTTTTCGAGGGTGTTGAAACCGATAGTACTGTCAAAATATAAATCCAAGATGGCGACTGCAAAAAATTATTAAATTTTTCGTCATGGGTGTCGTTTTCATGGTTTTCAAGGCTGTTGAAACCGATAGTATTGTCAAAATGTAAATCCAAGATGGCGGCTGCAAGAAATTATCAACTTTTTCGTCATGGGTGTCGTTTTCGTGGTTTTCGAGGGTGTTGAAACCGATGGTACTGTCAAAATATAAATCCAAGATGGTGGCTGCAAGAAATTATCAAATTTTCCGTCATGGGTGTCGTTTTCATGGTTTTCGAGGGCGTTGAAACCGATGGTACTGTCAAAATATAAATCCAAGATGGCGGCTGCAAGAAATTATCAAATTTTTCGTCATGGGTGTCGTTTTCGTGGTTTTCGAGGGTGTTGAAACCGATGGTACTGTCAAAATATAAATCCAAGATGGTGGCTGCAAGAAATTATCAAATTTTCCGTCATGGGTGTCGTTTTCATGGTTTTCGAGGGCGTGGAAACCGATGGTACTGTCAAAATGTAAATCCAAGATGGCGGCTGCAAGAAATTATCAAATTTTTCGTCATGGGTGTCGTTTTCATGGTTTTCGAGGGCGTGGAAATCGATGGTACTGTCAAAATGTAAATCCAAGATGGCGGCTGCAAGAAATTATCAACATTTTCGTCATGGGTGTCGTTTTCGTGGTTTTCGAGGGTGTTGAAACCGATAGTACTGTCAAAATGTAAATCCAAGGTGGCGGCTGCAAGAAATTGTTAACTTTTCCGTCATGGGTGTCGTTTTCATGGTTTTCGAGGGTGTTGAAACCGATAGTACTGTCAAAATATAAATCCAAGATGGTGGCTGCAAGAAATTATCAAATTTTCCGTCATGGGTGTCGTTTTCATCGTTTTCGAGGGCGTGGAAACCAATGGTACTGTCAAAATGTAAATCCAAGATGGCGGCTGCAAGAAATTATCAACTTTTTCGCCATGGGTGTCGTTTTCGTGGTTTTCGAGGGTGTTGAAACCGATGGTACTGTCAAAATATAAATCCAAGATGGTGGCTGCAAGAAATTATCGAAATTTTCCGTCATGGGTGTCGTTTTCATGGTTTTCGAGGGCGTGGAAACCGATGGTACTGTCAAAATGTAAATCCAAGATGGCGGCTGCAAGAAATTATCAACTTTTTCGTCATGGGTGTCGTTTTCGTGGTTTTCGAGGGTGTTGAAACCGATAGTACTGTCAAAATGTAAATCCAAGATGGCGGCTGCAAGAAATTGTTAACTTTTCCGTCATGGGTGTCGTTTTCATGGTTTTCGAGGGTGTTGAAACCGATAGTACTGTCAAAATATAAATCCAAGATGGCGGCTGCAAAAAATTATTAAATTTTTCGTCATGGGTGTCGTTTTCATGGTTTTCAAGGCTGTTGAAACCGATAGTATTGTCAAAATGTAAATCCAAGATGGCGGCTGCAAGAAATTATCAACTTTTTCCTCATGGGTGTCGTTTTCGTGGTTTTCGAGGGTGTTGAAACCGATAGTACTGTCAAAATTTAAATCTAAGATGGTGGCTGCAATAAATTATCAACTTTTTCGATATGGGTATCTTTTTCATGGTTTTCGAGGTTGTTGAAGCCGATAGTGCTGTCAAAATGTAAATCTAAGATGGCGGATGTCAGAAATTATCAACTTTTTCGTCATGAGTGTCGTTTTCATGGTTTCGAAGATGTTGAAATAGTGCTGTCAAAATGTACATAAAATAGGATAGTATTTTTTAGTTATATTGTATTGGCTAGACGGAAAAAATTCTCACGAAAAGTTGTAACGACACTTTTTCTATAGTAAGCTATTGTAAGCCGTGCGGCGTGCGCATGTTTCTCTGTCTTTCTCTCTCTTATAGAAAGCAAGCCAGAACGGAACTTCGTTCCATCCGGGTGTCCCTTGACACCTCAGTAGTTTTTCGGAGAGATAAACTTTTTAATGTAAAATAATTGTAATAGTTTTAAAGTGTTAAATTTTTAATGTAATATAAATTGTCATGTTTGTGTACGATAGCGCAATAAATGAATATTGTATTCTACCACATAAATGATAGTACTTTTATACTGATAAAGCAATTGGTGCAAAATTATTCCCTAACCATTCCAAAATATCAAACATGCTCAACGTTAATAATCAAGTTTTCACTTCTGCCGGCACTCCCGGAGTGCAACCCGTCTTTTTTTACCTTAGGATCATCAGGCGGGTCATATTGCACGATCCAGTCAACGGCGGGTATGTCGAGACCTCTAGCCGCTACATCTGTGCACAAGAGAATTCCGGACTCGGCGTTGCAGAATTGGAAGAAGGTTGTCGTACGTTTTGTTTGTTGTTGTTTTCCCTGATAAATAAGTAATTAAGTTATTTATAACAAGCCAACTGAAAAAATATGGGAAAATAAAGAAAATGTCTAGCATGAATTTTAATATTTAGAAGATAGTTTTAATTTGCTAGACCCAAAATATTTTCGATACTGGCATAGGGATTCATATGTTCGGAAATAGGCTAATTGACTGATGGGGTGCCATTGGAACTGTTTTTTAGATGGGTGCCTCTTCAACGTCCGCGAAGAGGATAGTTACGGCTCGTTTACGACCTTACCATTGTGAGCGGTAGGTAAGCGCGGGGCCGATGCCGCCCCGCACCCCGCTAAGATCGAAGTCGTGACCAGTAGCCTAATTCACGTAAAATCAAACAAGCCAAATATCGTTGAAGTTTTATAGTCGTTCGATCGAAGTCCTATCCAAAAGCGGTAATCACGTGTTCCTTAATCGGGATTGTATAGAACGACAACTCAACTGGCTCGAAACTACACGATCTACCGACGACTTATTTCCAGTTATATTAATACGTATTCTACTAGGATAATGAAATACATATATTTTTTTTTATAAATCGACTCTTCGTCCAAACGACTTTAAAATTGGTGTTGTTCAAACTCGATTGATGGATGTGAATTACGGAAATGGTCTAAACGACTAAATCGCTACGATATCGTTACGGTTTTGATTACGTGAATCGGGCTACATCCTTTTGCACATTCATACAGAAATTGGGTACTTTCTAAAGAAACGACAAAAAAGCGTTCCCACTTCCATCACCCTACTGGCTATTGTTACCCTGAAAATACATATTTGTTATTTGTTTAAAACCAATTGCGTAAATACTTACGTGTATAGACATGACAGGCAGATCGATATAGTTGAAGAGCTCATGGTGGTACTTCACAGACATGCAGGTAGAGAAGAACACCATCACCTTTTTCTTTCTGTTTTTCTTGAGGAATGTGAATAGGACCATCATACGCTTCTCTGATGGGCATACAATGTATCTGAAAATAAAGGGTACCTAGTGAAAACTTTTTCAAAAGGAATAACTTAAGCGTCTGTCTGCTACGCTTTCAAATATAAACTACTGAACCGATTTTGATAGAATTAAGTAGTAAGTTCTTGAACTTCAAGGATGAATGTAAGCTACTTTTATCCGCCTTCGATTTCGCGTCCGCTATTTTTTTTTTTATTATTGATAGGCTCGCGTTTGACCACTATCTCACCTGATAGTGATGATGTGGCCGACGATGGAGCACGCTTGCCTAGAAGTAACCTATTCATTCTCGACTTAAAGACCCCTAGGTTGTAGCTATCAGGAAACACAGACTCCAGCAGGGAATTCCACTCTTTAGCTGTACGCATAATGAATGTGTTTCCAAAACGCTTTGTACGAATCGGTGGGATATCCACCATGTACCGATGGCGCAACGCCGTACGTCTAGTGGTCCGATGATGGAACGGACCAAGATTGGAGCAAACCAGTATTGGAACCAAACGAGATTTTAAAAGTGAAATAGGCGCCCAACCAGTATTGGAACCAAACGAGATTTTAAAAGTGAAATAGGCGCCCAACCAGTATTGGAACCAAACGAGATTTTAAAAGTGAAATAGGCGCCCAACCAGTATTGGAACCAAACGAGATTTTAAAAGTGGAATAGGCGCCCAACCAGTATTGGAACCAAACGAGATTTTAAAAGTGAAATAGGCGCCCAACCAGTATTGGAACCAAACGAGATTTTAAAAGTGGAATAGGCGCCCAACCAGTATTGGAACCAAACGAGATAGAAGTTAGCCAGGATTTTATTCACAAAAATATTATTGGTATTTCTACTTTGCAAATAGAAAGCCCAATAATATTCTACTAGTGACCCTTTATGTTCCAGGATCGAAATCGAAATCAACACATACCCTTGTTCTAAAGAGTCAACGGTGGCCTGTTCTCTATGGTCATCCACTCCTACATACACAGGTTCGTGTTTTACAGCGAGGGCCGTTAAAGACTCTGTCTTCTTAGTTTGTGTGGCGCTGAACAACATTGTTTGACGACGTTCTGAAAGAAAGATACATATTTTTATTTGACTTCGATAGACGCAAGTGTAGTAAGCCCGTAAATGCGAGTCTGAAGTATTCATTCAACAACACATATTCATGAATATTTCCAACGGTTTCCAAGGTGTCCCAGAAACCATCAGGGCTTATAGGCGGAGCTGGGTTTGCTATGTTAGCTAGGATTACAATACATAATAGACTAAATTGGAGTATTAAATAAGAATAATAAAAATTGATCGTTCATTCTTCACCTAGTAGTAACTGCCTCAACCTGCGAGTTTTTAATATGGGCCTTAGGTGGTGGATTCAAACTCAGGCAGGTGCTTTATTTTATCACCATTACTCAAAAAATTCATCATCCTGCTCCTCAAAATCAGGTGGCAAAGGTATTTTATATAGGTTAGGTGAGATATAATGTACACAATGCCATGCTGATTATTCTATGATACCAAAAATATAATATTTGATATAAACTGGAGAAGTCTTTAACTGCAAAATTAAATCACAAAAAGTGCAAAATTATTATTTATTTATTATAATCTTTATTGTACACAACATAAACAAAAAAAATACAGGTCAAACATTTAAAAGAATAAGTGCACAATGGGCGGTCTTCTCGCACAGGGCGATCTCTTACAACCTTTGGATGGACTGAGAGAAAGGAGATAGATTTAGGGTTGTCAGTGTATTAATATCAGATATAATACTAACAAGATACATTAACACAAATACATAAATACAATACAAAAAAATATATACTAATAAATATCAAACTACTAGGAACTACTTACTAGGCAGTAATTTGATGATCTGTTTGACTTCCTCTTCAAAACCTATCTCCAGTATCCTGTCAGCCTCATCAATGATTAGACATTGCAAGTTTTTGTACAAAAAGTCAGGTGTATTCTGCAAATGATCCAGTAGACGACCCGGCGTTGCCACCAGTATATTAATACCTGTCAAAGACAAATCATAAAGTAAGGAGAAGGAAATTTATAACTTTTCAGTCAGGCTGTTTTTAATATCATGCGGGATTGCCCCATATGCGTAACTCCCGCAAATGTCAATTTAATACAAGTATTTCTTTGTAATGCGTGGAATATGCATGCGGAACACCTTTTTTTTCATTTTGAGATTTTCTGCATGCAGGGCAATCCTGCATGATAAAATCTGCAAGATATTAAAAACACCCTTATACTAACTAATTAAAGATTACAATAAAGTTTTATTTCATTCTGCTTCTATAATAATTGGTTATATTAACACAAAAATGTACTATATCAAGCAAAAATTTACCTTTAGACAGCTTTTGGGCTTCAGTACTTCTGTTAGCTCCTCCCATAACCAAACCATAAGTATGGTGATGGTACTTCATCAGTTCCATTAGCACACCAAATGTTTGCATAGCCAATTCTCTTGTTGGGGACAGAATTATAACACCAGTACCTAAAAACACGAAAACTTATGTAAAATAAAGAGTAGGGAGTAATGAAATAGTTTGTATGGTTATAAAAGTTCAGATATCCATTCTGTGTTCATAAAACGACTGTTCTCAAACTCTACAGTGAATGATGGACTTCAGTACAAAATGTGCCTCAACAGTTTTCACCGGAGACTCAATTTTATGCTGATGTTTACATAAACTGCTTATGGAGCTGGCAATCAAGTCTTCACATTCGCCTTTTGGTCATCATTACAATAAAGCATGCTTTTTATATAAGATTTATTTTTAGCATTTACTTGGTTGCTACATAAAACCTTTTTGTTTTAGCAGTATGATTTTTGATAAACTCACCATTCCTAGGCTTGAATTTCAACTTATAAATAAGATCGATAGCTGGTATAAGGAAGGCTAGAGTCTTTCCAGACCCTGTCCTAGCCGCACCAACCAGATCCCTTCCTTCAAGGAGTGGGGGAATAGCTTTAGACTGAATTTCTGTCATGGTAGTAAAGCCCATGTCTTTGATTCCCATCAGTGTTGATTCACAGACTTTGCCTTCTAGTGCTGTGAACTTTTGATCTGATAGTATTCCAAGGCATAAGCTGGAACCTGGCACTGAAAAAAGGATGTATTTAATAATAAATATTTTGTAATTGGTACAAATAAAAAATCGGTAGTTTAGCTATGGATTTTTGAGTTTAATGTGGTTGTAGCTTATATGTGTATGTAAGTGCATATTGTTTGTAACACTAGAGTCATAGTAAAACTGAGTATTTGGTCTGAAGTTATGGTTTGAAATATGAAAAAGGATAATTTCAAGGTGGATTTCTAATGATCCATACTAATTACTAATTATAATTACAGAAACACACAGTCTCTGTTACACTTTCACGGTTAAACTACAGAACCAATTTTGATGCAATGTTATATAGGGTATGTATACTCCAAGAGAAGAAATAGACTACTTGTAGCTGGCTTCGACTGTGATTTTGCATCTACTATTAATTCATTAAACCCCAAGCGAACGCTGGTGTTCGTGCACCCATTGTCTTTCTATTGTGTCTGTAATTCTCACGATTGATAGGTTAAAGGCATTTATGTGGATGAAATTGTGGGTAACCACTGGGATGATTAGGAAGAGAAGGCTATGTTATGCCTCATATTATAAGTTTTTTTTTTCGGCGGTAGGTGTGAAAAAGATAAGACGCGTATTTTACAACTGCTTTAATTAAAATTAAATTTAAATATTTTTTGTTATATTTTGCTATCAGTAATAGTTATTTTCTCAACGTAATCTACTGTACTTACATTTTTGGAAGAGTCCATGAAAATAAGCATTTAAAACTACACCACCTGCCAGCTATCACAAGTACGGTCAAAGTCCAAAACTTTTCTACACCATGTCAACATTGGACGAAATTCAATCCGCTCAGAAAAACCTGGAGGTGTGCTTTCTTAGGAAGATGGATGAGCTCGAGGCACAAATTCAATGTGCAGGACCTGCCAAGGACACCGTGGCTAAGATCAGGGAAGAATTCCGTTCATTCCGAGAACTTATGTTTGGCATGCTGGGTCTACTCCGGAAGCAAATTACTGAGTGTTCTAAGGTAATTGACGGTC
The DNA here is from genome assembly GCA_910589285.2 of Mythimna ferrago. Lineage (NCBI taxonomy): Eukaryota > Metazoa > Arthropoda > Insecta > Lepidoptera > Noctuidae > Mythimna > Mythimna ferrago. Next base: position 14,957,757 of record OU342687.1, read on the forward strand.
TGGAGACACGTACTCGTCGAAAGGCACTCCTCTTTACCGGATTGGCTGAAGTGGACAAAGAAGACTGCAGGGCTTCAGTGTTGAATATTCTACACAATAAACTGGGCCTGTCGGATATCACTGCTTCAGCTATCAAGGTCTGTCATCGACTGGGAGTTAAAAGCACTGGACCCACACGCAGCCGGCCTATCCTGGTAAGATTTGCAAATGTTGATCATAAATCTGCTGTCTGGAAGGCGAAGTCTGCATTGAAGGGCTCCACAATCACAATTAAAGAGTTCCTTACTAGAGTTAGACAAGCAGTATTTAGCAAAGCCCGCTTGCACTTTGGGATGCCTGCCTGCTGGACTCAAGACGGGGTTATTGTCATCAGAACCCCTGATGGAACACGGCACAAAGTAATCTCTGCAGAAGAACTTAACCCTTTATTGGTTAAGTATCCTAAGAAGGATGGGGATTCTTCATCGGGCAGCAATAGAGGAGTGCGTAAAAATTAGTTACTTTATTAGTTCTTGTGTTTTGTTTGATCACTTTTTGTGGCGTCACTGTTCATCGTTTGTTATGCAATATTTCTTTTACATGTATACCCACTAACTATGTTTTGTGTTCGGTCACTCCTATTATTCATTTTGGTGGTATTAGTTCAATGTTTTGTTTGTGAATTTGTGGTATTTTCATGTTTGCATTTCGACAAGTAAATATTTTGTCATGTCAGTGTCACCTGTCAGATACGTATCTGACAGATGACATTAATTAAACTGTCAAATTTGCTTTGTCAAAATTTGTACATTGCGTTTCGTTTTTGCTTATGTGTCTTTGTCATGTGTTGTTCTGTTTCTTGCTTTCATTACTTTGTTTTGTTGTTTCCATTTTTATATTTTATCAATAATAATTTTGTGCTGGTGCTGCTGGCGGGTGGTGAATAGACCGCGGTGTAGCACTGTGAGGCTAAACCTTAGCCTAAATTTAATTTTATAGTAATTTATTTTTATTTTTATTGTATTTATGTCTTCTGATGACGATTCTTTTCATTCTGCCAATGAATCCTTCAACTCATCTGCTAATGCAAGTTTTAGCTCAGTGACTGACACCCTTGGTGGCTTTGTGCGTCGGAGCTTTGGTCAACAAAAAGGTCATTTATTTAATGTCTGCCATATAAATGCTCAGAGTGTGCCAAGCCATTATAGTGATCTGTACGATGCCTTTTCTGAGTCCAATGTACATGCCGTCCTGGTTTCTGAGAGTTGGCTCAAACCTCATCTTCTCTCTACATCCTACCCTCTTCCCGGTTTCATTCTTATCCGCAATGATAGAATTGGAAAGGGAGGGGGTGGTGTTGCTATCTATCTTCGTAGCGATTTTCCTTTTAAAATTGTTGCATCATCTCCTTCATCTTATAATGCTACTGTCGAGTATCTGTTTTTGGAGGTCTACGTCAGAGGTGTTAAAACCTTACTTGGCGTGGCCTACTGCCCACCTGCCACTGACTACTTTCCCAGTCTAGAGCTAGCGCTGGAGTCAGTGGGGTCAGAGTATGCACATTGTGTCATCATGGGCGATTTTAACACAGACCTCTCTCACCCATCCCCTCGTTCTCGTAAGCTCCTTCATATCATCGAATCCGTGAGTCTCCATGTCCTTCCACTACAACCTACTCATCTCAATATTTCTGGTGATGACACATGGCTCGACCTAATCCTAACGTCCACTCCCTCCTTAGTTTCCTCTCACGGCCAGTGTCCTGCACCTGGTTTTTCCCACCATGACCTCATTTTCCTATCATATATCCTAAAACCTCCTAAACTTCCTTCTAAAGTTTTGCACATGCGTTGCTTCGCTCGCATAGATGCAGACAAGCTACGCCAGGATGCTTCGAAACTTGATTGGGACCAACTTGCAGCGGCGACATCTGTTGACGATAAACTGGATATTTTTAATCGGACGGTCCTTGCGCTTTACGACAGACACGCTCCTGTCAAGAGGGTTAAGTTAAAACGTCAACCCGCACCTTGGATGACGACAGGTGTTCGTATGGCGATGAGGCGGAGGGATCGGGCCTTTCGAAAATTTAAAAAGGACCGCAGTGTTGACAATAAGGATCTTTTCAAAGCTGCAAGAAATCGGTGTAATCAGGTGATACGTAACGCTAAACGCCGCCATATTCTTGAAAACATATCGTCTTCATCTCCTGCTGATACCTGGAAATTCCTCGGAACTCTAGGTATCGGTAGGCCACGTCATGTGGAATTCCCTAAAACTATCGTCCTGGATGATATCAACCGTCATTTCACAACCTCCTCTCATTTGGATTCCCAAATGTTGTCTCAGACGGTTGATTTCATTTCTGGCTTACCAAGTCCTATCATTGAACCGTTCCACTTTTCTCCAGTTACTTTAGATGAAATCAAAAAGATCATCCTCTCCATCAAATCCAAGGCTGTGGGTCATGACGACATTAGTCGTTATATGATTATCTTGGTCCTCGAATTTCTTCTTCCTCCGATTACCCACATTATTAATTATTCCCTTGATTCCGGACAATTCCCATCCCTGTGGCGTATGGCTTACGTACGTCCACTTCCTAAAATCTCTAATCCCTCCCTACCTAATCATTTTCGTCCAATTTCTATTCTTCCTTTCTTGTCTAAAGTACTTGAGGCCTGCGTCCATAAGCAGTTTTCAGGATTTGTTTATCGTAACAACCTTGTTAACTCTTTTCAATCCGGATTCAGGCCGGGTCATAGTACTACCTCTGCTCTCCTTAAAGTGACTGGTGACATTAGAGAAGCCATGGAGGATACCAAGTTAACTATTTTGGTTTTAATAGATTTCTCAAATGCCTTTAATGCTGTCAGTCACGATATCCTCCTATCTATCCTTTCCCATCTTATGGTTTCGTCTGAGGCGCTGGAATGGTTCTCTTCCTATCTTCGGGGACGTCAGCAGTCGGTTCGCGTTGACGAGAATTCCTCGAGTTGGCGTGATCTGGATTCTGGTGTTCCACAAGGCGGTATTCTTTCTCCCTTACTATTCTCCATCTTCATAAATTTTATAACTCTTTGTCTTCGGTGTTCGTATCATCTTTATGCCGATGATCTTCAGTTATATACGGCTGCGCGGGTAGAAGGTTTGTCAGACGCTATAGATGATGTAAATCGGGATCTGGAAGCTATCAAGGATTGGTCTGATAGATTTGGGGTGTCCGTAAACCCCACGAAGTGTCAGGCTATTATTATCGGAAGCTCGCGCATGATGGGTAAAGTGGTGGTTAACTCCCTTCCTCCTATTATTTTTAATGGTGCCATCATCCCCATCAGTCCCAGTGTAAAGGATCTCGGTTTGCATCTCGACTCGACGCTTGGCTGGCAAAGTCAGGTTTCTAGTGTCTGCCAAAGAGTCAACGGGACTTTGCGGTATCTGTATCGTCTGAGGAACTTTTTGCCCGCGAAGACGAAGACTATGCTTGTGCAAACTTTAATTTTCCCTATAGTCGACTATGGTGACGTGTGCTACTTTGACCTGAACGCGGTGTTGCTGGATAAACTAGACAGGCTCCTCAACAACTGCATTCGGTTCATATTTAACCTTAGAAAATATGACCATATTTCCACTTATAGATCTGAACTTAAATGGATGCCAATTCGCCAGAGAAGAAATGTGCGCGCACTGACTACACTTTTCTCTCTGCTCAACTCTCCCACGCCTCCATCCTATCTCATAACTCACTTTCAATTTCTTTGTTCTTCACACGCAAGGAATCTGCGTTCTTCAAACAATCTCCTTCTGCTCTGTCCTTCTCATACTTCTGATTTTGTTCATTCTTCCTTCTATATACAGTCCATCCTTCTGTGGAATGCGCTTCCTCTCGATATCAGGACGGCCGAAAGTCGGTATGCATTTAAGCGGAAGTTGCGGAATCATTTTCTACACCAATAGCAGAATCGTCTCAAAACTTCTGTCCTTACTTTATATAAATATATATATGTAGTATATATATTATATTAAATATATATGTATGTGTATTTTATCTATAATTATGTATAATTTTTACTCTTGTTTCAATACCAAAATTTTCTTTTTGTGCGCCTACCATATTGTCTCTTCACCACCCTAGGTTGACTGGTAGAGAATGCCTAAGGCATTAAGTCCGCCTATGTACTTTGTGTTGCATGAAGAATAAATAAATAAATAAATAAATATAATATTAAAATTTTGCCTACCTTGAAGATTGTAAAAATTGGTTAGCAACATAAATTGACTATAATGTGAATGTAATCATGAATGCTGCAATACTAACATAGTTTTTAAGACCATTGTTACTAACATATGGACGTTATTTTAGTCTGAATTTTTTTTATGTTGAAATTATCACTTACATTCACTTTCCGTGTTAGTATTAGCGTTATCTTCAGCATCATTCTCTGAGTCACTGCCCTCATCAGTTTCAGATCCAGCATCTTCTGAATCACTTTCCTCTTTCACAGGTACTGGCTCCAGTTTCACTTCTTGCTTTATTTTCTTTTTCTTCTCTGAAAATGGTTTTTCATTTTCTTTAAAATAAACTCTAGTACAAAACTATAACATTTAGTAGATTGCTGATTTACTATAGGATTTTGGTTCTATGTTAAATTCAGTTGAATTATTGATTTTATAAATAGATTGAAAATGTGAATGAGTCTTAATTCATGCCTGTAAGAGAAGGCATCATGTTTTTAAAAAATCTACTGCTCTACAATTCCCATTCAATATCAACACAATAAAAATTTCATGTTGTACCTACAGATATACTTAAAACCAATTTAGTCTTAGCTTATAGTAATTACATACATACAACATCAAATACTTACTTTTAGGCACTGCCTTTTCGTTATCCTCACGTGGTCGTTTCTTTGTTTCTGACGCTGTGCTGGCTTCAGCTTCTGTGATAGTGAAACATATTTACAGCAAAGAAAAACGCTTTCTTTAATTTTATTTTGGATAACACTGCATAAAACTTTAATCACTATGCAGAAAGCAAATGCAACGTTTCGAATATGACTGCTGAATTCAAGAAAATAAAGATAGGCTCATGAGGTTATGTTACCTGCATTGTCGTCAGAAACTCCGTTACTCTTCTGGTTGATAAGCTTTAGCTTCTTCTTCTCTCGCTTCTTTATTTTTCTCATAAGGATTTTGTCTGGAGTAGGCATTTTGCACTTAAAATTATTATTTATTATACACGAAAACACACGTTCCAACTTCCCAAAATGTGTAATCTTAAATGACAGATGTCATTGTTATTTACAGATAATAAAATTAAATCATAGACAAGTGTTTTCAGTGTTGCTAGATAACTCAATGTATTTTTATCGCATACTATTCTAACAAAATCGACTAAATTCAACCGTGTCTGCCGGTATCGATTGATTTAAACGCTGACCATAATATTTCGCATAATTGTTTTCCGTTAGGATCAAGGTCAGGCACTAGTTCGTTTAAAAAAAGTTATAATGACGTTGGGATTCTGGCGGGAACTTCAAAAAAGAGCGCGCGGAAAAAAAATCTCAAATTCTTTTTTAATTAAAAACTTGCATTTTTTACTTAAAAATTTAATAAAATAACAGTGCTAGGTGTGCTATATAAATGGTGGGAAACGAGGGGGGTGGGGACAACCCACCCACCCCAAAACGTCTTCGGTCTGAGGCCGGAGACGGAGGAAAGAACATGGACTTGGATGGCGGCGGCGGTGAGCTTGATTTACCGTACATTAAACCAGATTACAAAAGACTATACCCGGAAAATGCTAATTACGTAGACTTCAAAGTCTTCATTGAAGCTATCAATAATAAGGATAGAATAGGCAATAAGAGCCCTATCTACCTCAACCATATATTTTCTAGCGAAATAAAAGGTGTGACGGCTATACAGAGAATTAATGCAAATAAACTAGCAGTAATATTCAAACAATTTAATACGGCCAATAACTTTATTAATAACAGCGCTTTTCTTCACAAACATGGCTTGAAAGCATTTATTCCGGCTGCGCAAATAGAAAAAACAGGCATAATTAGATATGTACCAGCAAACATTTCCAACAAAGAACTTTACACTAAACTATCATCAATTTATGAAATAATAGCAGTAAGAAGATTTTCAAAGAAAGTAGGACAAGAGCGGATACCACTACAAACAGTTAGCATTACTTTTCTATCAAATATACTTCCAGACAATGTACAATATGATTTGTTTTCATACCGAGTTTTTGAATATGTCGCCCCATTACAGCAATGTTTCCGCTGCTTTAAATTTAACCACTCTGCTAGGATATGTAATGGCAAACAAAGATGTTCCATTTGTGGAGGTGAGCATTTATATAAAGAATGTGATAGACCAACAGAGATCTGCTGTTGCAACTGCAGCGGGCCTCATCTGGCAATATCTAGATTATGTCCAATTAAGATGAATAAAATTTTAGAAAAGAAAAATAAAATTACATATGCAAGTGCTACAACAACAAAACAAAACATGAATGAAAATACTCAATTTCCACCTCTACCACCTCCAAAAATGAAACCAATGGACACTGTAAATAAATTGGTAAATAAGTCTGTACATAAATCTGTAAATAAACCTATATCTGTAAATAATTCTGTACAAAGTGTAAATAAATCTAAAGATGTCCCTCCTAAGAGTGACATCAAATCCCAAATAGTTGCCAACAATGATGTACTTATGGCCCTGGTACAGACATTGGTGGAACTGGGAAATAAGGGAGATAATACGCCTACCACCGTAAATAGTATTAAAGAAATACTTCTTAAAAATCTAAAATAATGGATCCAAGACACACACTGTCTAAGCTTCGTATTGCTCAGTATAATATTCAAAGTGCTAATAGTAAAAAACCCTTATTGATTCAATTCTTACAAAAACAAAACATTGACATTTGCTTACTTAACGAAACATGGTTTAAAGACAATAGTTTTAGAATACCTGGCTATAATATTTATAATAAAAATTCTAATAATACTCATAATGGTGTAGCAATATTGATTAAACCATATTTAAAATACAAAGTTTTAAACACTAGATTTTATGAAGACATTCAAACTGTTGCTTTGTCCTTATCTACTGTACATGGTAGCTTGACTATTCTTTGTGTATACTGCCCTCCTAGTGGACATATACGGATCAATAGACTACGTAACATAATTAATGATCTTCCAAAGCCTATTTTTGTCAGTGGTGACTTTAATGCACACCACATTGCATTTGGATGCCTATCCACTAAGAGCAGAGGTCAAGATTTATTTAATATCATAGATGACTTGGATCTATGTATTTTAAATGACGGTAGGTTTACAACTGTTAACAACCCGAGACGAAATCCGTCTGCAATTGATGTTAGCTTTATTAGTGCTAATCTCGCATCAATATGCGAGTGGTCTGTGCATGACGACGCTATGGGCAGCTATCACTACCCAACAATAACAGAAATTTCACTACAAATAGATAAATATCATATTAATCCTCCTGTTGATAGGTTTATATATAAAAAAGCAGACTGGGAAAAGTATAAAACTATTTCCAAAACAATATTTAATGATTTAGTCCTAAAATTGTATGATCCTATTTCAACCTACAATGATTTTTGTTCTCGATTGAATACTTTAAAAGATATGACGATTCCTAAATTTAATAAACCAAATGATTTCAAAAGCAGACCTCCAGCTCCTTGGTGGAATGACATTTGTGAAAAAAGTGTAATTGCCTCTTACAATGCATTGAAACTTTATAGAAGGGAACCTACCATGGAGAACTATTTAGCATATAAAAGAAAAGATGCACTTAAAAAAAGAACCATATCGGAACAAAAAAGAATAGGTTGGGATAACATATGTAACACTTTTAATAGAACTACTCCTATAAGTAAGATTTGGAATCTTCTTAAAATGTTCAAAGGTATAAGAGTTGGCAATAAATCATATAAAGATGAGTTTATTTCTCAATTTCTAGATAAATTGTCCGACAATAGCAATTTAATTGACATTAATAGTTTTGGCAATATTTTCGAATTAAATAATGATAATCTAAATTCTAAATTTTTGCTAGATCCTTTTACATGGTCCGAATTTAAAATGAGCTTGTTATCCCGGAAAGACACAACACCTGGTTTAGATGATTTCCCCTATAGTATTATCAAAAATTTAGATGAGTCTGCACAAAAAATATTTCCTATTATCCTTAATTTACTTTGGCATTGTAAATGTATTCCACAATCATGGAAAACACAATGTGTCATTCCGATTCTCAAACCAGATAAACCTTCAGAGCTTGCCGGCTCTTATAGACCAATATCACTGTCTTCATGTCTAGGTAAATTATTTGAAAACATGATTAAAAATCGTTTGGATTGGTATATAGAATCTAATGGCATCATTCCACATGTACAGTAAGGCCGCAAAAGTCCATAGGAACGCTAAAGATTACATTGCTACGAACCGAGCGAGCGCGATACTGCCGTGCGTATGTGTGCGCATGTATGAGTATCCACATTCCACAGATAACACACACTAAGGAACTGTCGTCGCAGTGAGCTGTTCTTACCATAGCATTGATAAAATTCGTGCCAATACGTCATGTGCTGGTAGCCGTGTGAACTAAGTGTTGGATTCGCAAATCACGTAACCCGAGTTCAAATCATGGTCGGTCCGTTGCAGTTATTTCTTACTTTGAAAATTCCTAATCTATATTGATATAGTTGTTTTTTTATATTTCTATGAAAAATACTATTGCATTTTTTGCACTAAATAGTTGCAAATTACGAATGTGAACCACAAGAAGAATCACATTCGTAATTTGCAATTATTTAGTTGTTACATCTTTTCGATGTTATAAGGTGGAAATAAAAAGACGTGTTTAATAAAAATGTTTATTCTTTATATTTACAAATTAAACATTTATGAGAATTGTGACGTCGAATTGTTACCTAGACAAAAAGTTATCTTGTAACCGTTATCTATGTTACGCCTAAGATTGTTTGTTGGAAGTATACCCACTTAGACCATTCATAATATGAATAACGTAACAATGAACGGATATTCAAATTTTAATAAAATAAAATATAGGTAATTGTTTATATCCAGTTATTTATTGAAAAGTGATATATGATTTGGAATTTGTAAACATTTTATTTTTGTGTAACGTCACAATGAATGTATTGAGGTCATAGCTTAATTGTTCATTTTCTTGACGAAAAGAAGATTGAAACCAAACCTCAATTTCTGTTAAAAGAACTTTAGTTCTCACAAGATAATCGTCAATTAGATAAGAAAAATAAATTGAACTATAGTATTATGTTAAAACAGTGCGGGTAGAAGAATAAAAAACGAAATAGACTCATGATTATTGTCAACAAAATTGATAGCGAGTTCACTGCATTCTTAAGATGAGGCGATGGCACAAGTTAAAAGATATAGCTGTTTTAAACGAAAGTAAACACAATATAATACAGTGTTTGTTAACGAATAATCACAGATATGTTAAAATAAAATGGTAGGCCATTTAGTTTAGTTAACATTAAATATTTAGTGCGAAACGTAATCGTTCTTGTTTGTGCCTCTCTGTCAAGTACGGCTTTTTAGCAGGTTTTCTGTGATGCACGCCTTCAGCGTGAAGTGCACGGCGAACAGTATCCATCGAGGTGTCATATAATTCCGCAAAATGTCTCGTTGGTGCGAAACCATTCGTTTCGTATACGTCCACCATATGTCGTCGCTGCGCCTCGCTAATAAGCTTCGGTCTCCCACTTCTCTTTCGACTAGCAAGGCTACCTTCTTCCTCATATCTTTTTAGCCAAAGATTTACAGTATTTTTCTAAAATAAAAAAAAATATATATTAGGCAGCTATACCTACTTCACTTCATTTTCATTATATAAAATGTTAATAATCATAATTATTGAATATAATTTTAAAATAAAACTGCATTTATTAATCCAATAACCAATCCAATAAACCCAACGATTTACGTATTTCTCTTTTAAACCTCATAAAGATACGATGAATGGATTCATAAATGGCATACGTTTTAATTAGAAGATTAATTTGTAATAAAGTTACAATTCATTAATAGCTATTATACTCACATTCAGTCCGGTTTCTTCAGATATTTGTGTTTTATTAAGACCACTTTTATGCAGCCCAATGATAGTCGCCCTCACTTCAATACTAATATTAGCCTGCATTTTGCGAATATTACAATACTGTCAACCTCACGTCACTAACCAACAACTACAACCAAACGACAGTTCATTTCGGTTAAGTTAAAACTCATGTCTACCTCGCAGAAATCTAATTCTTTATTTAGTTTTTTTGTGATCTACCTTTCTAACTCTAAGAAATGTGTGAACAAGTTAAAGAATAATTTAAAATATGTAATGCAAATACATAACTTCCAATCGGGTAAGAACTTACAAAAAGTCAATAATTGCGTGGGATTTGAACTTGCGGCACACTGATTTGCGCTTCAATCTGTGTGCCTATACCACTGGGCCATCTTGACTTATTATAAGTTGATGAAATTGTGGATTTCAATCATTTGTTGGCGAAACTTGAAAATAAAAGGTCGTAAGTCAAACTAAACGTCAAACGAATAAGTTTTAAGAATTCTTATGGACTTTTGCAAGTGATAGTACAATATGGATTTCGTCGTGGGCGAAGTTGTGCAGACAGCTTCACTTCCTTAATTTCAGACCTGAAACATGCAAAGGAAAGAAAGTTACACACTGTTTGTGTATTTTTAGATGTTCAAGGTGCTTTTGACAGTCTAGATCCGGCTATACTTGCACAAGTTATGTCTAGGTTAGGTGTACCTGGTCAACTATGTAAATGGATATATAATTTTTTAAATAAAAGAACACTCTACGTAAGACACAATAATGCATTACATGGTCCAAAATGTGCATCTAAGGGTACAATGCAGGGTGCTACACTATCTCCTTTGCTATACAACATATACACAAGTGAGATTTGTAAATTTGTAAATAGTGATGTAGATATTTTGCAGTTTGCAGATGATATTGTTTTGTACAGTAGTAATTATAATGTAGAAATTGCAATTGAAAATATTAATAGAGCCTTGTCTCAACTATTTCATTATTATAATGATGTGCTACATTTATCAATTAATCCTTCAAAAAGCAGTGCGATGATATTTGGAAATGAAAACACAAACTTAAATGTAGTATACAATGGAGAATCTATAAAACTAGTAAATTCAAAGAAATTTTTAGGTATTGTCATAGATAAGAAATTAACTTTTGAGGAACATATTAAATACATATCAAAGAATGCTCTAAAAGGTATAAACGTAATTAAATGCCTTGCAGGCGTCTCATGGGGAGCAGACCCAAAAATATTATCAATTTTGTATAAAAGTATTGTTAGAAGCCATTTTGATTATAGTTCTCTAGTTTATATAAATAGTAGTCATGTAAATAAATTGGATCTATTGCAGAACAGGGCTTTGAGAACAATTTCTGGTGCAATGTGCTCTACTCCCATAAGGGCCATGGAAGTGGAGACTAAAATTATGCCCCTAGCTTTGAGACGTATTTTACTTGCAAAGAGATTCTGTCTTAAATTAATTGCTGCTAATAATAGGAAAATAATAAATAAAATTGCACCTTCTGTAAATAGAACTCCTGGGCCTCTAACAACAGGAGAGGAACTCTTGAATGGCAAATCCCCAACATTATCCAAAATATTATTAAAAACAGAAGATAGTTTAACTGGTATTAGAAAACAGTGCCCATGGCCATGTTACTCCTTCTCTTACCAATGTATTTCACATCCTGTAAAGATATTGCAAAATCCCATAAATAATAATTTAGATATGTTGCAATTTTTGGAGGATAATCAGAATTATTATGTTATTTACACTGATGGCAGTAAGGGGAGTGATTATGTACATGCTGCTATATATGATCCACATGGAAAAGTTTCTCGAAGCTTTGTTCTGCATAATTTAAGTACTATATTCACTGCAGAGGCATATGCGGTTTATCAGGCATTATTACATATTCGCCAAATTAGCCATTGTAAATATTTTTTGATAGTATCGGATTCACTGAGTTTGATAAAAGCGTTAAATAACCTTACAGTTTCATTTAAGTCAAATTATATTCTGTATTTTATCAAGGAAATAGTTCATCAATTTTACCTTAAGCACATCAAAATTGCTTTTCTGTGGGTTCCTTCTCACCGGGGTATCTCTGGTAATGAAGCAGTTGATAAAATCGCATATGAAGGTAATAATGCTGTTGATGTTAGAAATGCAATGGACATTCCTATGACTGATTTCCTGCAATGTATCAATGAAAAAATATGTAAATTATGGTTAGAAATGTGGAAGAAAGACCAAGACATAAAAGGAAAGTGGTATGGCAATATTCAAGAAGCATTACCTGATAAACCGTGGTACAATAATTTAAAGGAAGCCAGCCGAGACTTTATCACTACGATTAATAGATTGCGCTTTGGCCATAATACTGCACCGTCACACCTTGCTAGACTTGGCATTATTGCAAGTAGCAGATGCCCCTATTGTGAATCCGAAGAAGGGACCGTTGAGCATCTTATTTTTGATTGTCAAAACTTTTTACTTGACAGATTAGTGTTGGCTAGTGAACTCAGTGATGTGAACATTAAGTGTGATTATTCTGCCCGCCCGCCGCCAATTAGACACCTTTTAAAAGACCAAAACACTTTCAAACCGCTCTATAAATATATTAAGAACACAATTAAATCTTTATAAAAAGTGATGTGATACATAGTGCAGTCTTTTGAAAAATAAAATAAGAATTGACTTAAAGGTCCAAGTGACCAGGTCATAAAAATACAAAAAAAAAAAAAATATAATGACGTTGACGTTGTTTTTTGTCACTTTATTATGCTAAGTTTTTGGGGTTATGTTGATGTTGACAAAAACGTAATTTTTAAGGTCAGCACATTGTCAAGCCCATCTGAGTTTTGTATGTGAACAGCATTTTTAGAAAACAATATCTAGAAAACAACAATGGAAGAAGAAAGGGTACATCTGAGAAAGAAATTTAAATTTTTAAAAGATCAACTTTCTGCTTCTACTTTGGAGGCTGTGAAGGGAATGGGATTTAAAATTATGACTGATATCCAGGCTGAGGTATTGCCAGCAGCCCTAGATGGATTAGATATAGTTGCAACTGCTAAGACAGGTTCTGGCAAAACATTGGCTTTTCTTATTCCAGCAGTAGAAACTGTTATCAAGTGTTTGGACAAACAGATTCAAGGTAATAGAATAAACTTTTTAACATGCAAAAAAAAAGAAAAATGTACCAAAAAACCTCAATACTTTGTGGTCTTACCTACTAAATAAAATGAAGTGTACAGTTTGGCAACTGCAGCTTACATTTCACAGACCATCACTAGATAATTAGATCTATGTACTTCTAATTTAACTTCTTAAAACTTATAAAGAAAAACAGAACAGAGTTGTGATTTAGGAAAGGATCACAAGAAGAAAAATCTCCATGTAATATTAGTACTAACAAAACAATTGCTTTAAATTCCCAGGTACATTTTGTATAATCATATCACCAACCAGAGAGCTAGCTATACAGACATACAGTGTGCTGCAAGAACTTGTAGCACATCATGGTAACATTACTTCAGCTCTGGTCATCGGTGGAGAGAGTAGGAAGAAACAGAGTGCAGAGCTTTCCTCAGGTCAGTAGTCAGGAAGAGAGAACATTTACATCTACCAAGTCAAATTCAAATTGTTTTTATTTCACATACGCTTCCATAGAATGTCAGAAGCTACTGCATCAGTACTTTTCTATCTAAGAAAAAGTGCCTTCTTTAGTTAGCTATAGAATTAATTCATTAAACTCTAAGTGAATGCACCCATTCTCTTTCTATTATAGCTCTAATTATGGTATTCGGAAGATTAAAGACCTTTGAATTACTCCATTCTGGACACCAAAGGTAAACAGGTTAAAAATATGAAAATTAAGATGAGATCTTTTTATAAAAGAATCAGAAGAAATATAGGTGGCAGTAACTCTAAATTTGATCCATGTAAATAATACCTATTCTTATCAATTTCAGGAGTCCACATAGTAGTGTCAACACCTGGCCGTTTATTTGATCACATGAGAACAAAAGAATTTGATTACCGAAATGTATGTTGTTTAGTATTAGATGAAGCTGATAAAATTTTTCAATATGGATTCGAAGAAGACTTGAAACAAATTATAAACCGCTTGCCAAGTAAGACATTATTTTTTCTTTTGTTTTCTTGAAACATGTATATAAATGTACATGGTTGATGGAAAACCATGCATGGATGATGGCATGTTTAGCGCAATGAAAAAACAAGTTGAGTAATTAGCAGAGCAGCCAGTTGCTAGCAAATTATTAGACCTAGCAAATCCCACCAAAAATTCCCTTTTATACTCGTTATAATGTTATTTCCAAATTATTACCTTCTATACATTTCAATAAATTGGATCATAAATAAACACATAGAGATGAAACTTAACAAAATTAAAATATTGTTTACAGAGCACAGACAAACCATGCTATTTAGTGCTACACAATCTGAGAGAACTGATGCATTGGTAAAATCAGCAATGAAGGAAAAGGTTCACAACATAAACACTGATGAAGATAATCTCATGGCCACTGTAGAAGGTCTGAAACAAGGGTAAGTTTTGATGTCAACAGTACCTAAGAATGAAGAGTTTATGATGGGGGGATGAATGATCATGGGACTGTAAAATAAGTTAAATTTTTATAGCAATAATACATATAGTTTGCTTGGATAGTTTCCTTAATGAGCGAATCGTCGCAAGTTGACGTTTTCTCAAGTTTCTATTGAGGGTGGGCCAAGTGGGCCGTGCACACGCCAGATTGTTGGGCTACCGATTCGAAACTATAATGACACCAAAATAATGATAAATTCACAAAGATGGCATATCAGGGACCAGGCCCCCTCCGAAAAATAACTCTAGAGACGCAATGTTTCTAACGTTCACGACGTATGAACGTCAGAAACATTGTAATCGCCGCGCCGTGTGGAAATACGTTCTATATATATTTATTATTGAAGTGGCAGGACGATAATACGCCACGCTAGGTACTTGGTTTTCGCTGGATAGGCGTGGGCTTGCGGACGGCGACTATTAGGTAGCTCGCCTTCCGATAAGAACCAAAAGCTCGACATGGCGTGTTGCGCTCGACGCGCGCCTCAAAAAGATTTAAGATAGATGAGGCTGCTTAGGGCCGATGCTTGTCAGTGACAGTAAGAGTGAGGCATATTTATCGTAACAGATAGAAGTAACAGATATTTACAAATAACTAATAACAATTGTTACTATAAACTTATTTTATCTGTTATTTTAATAACAGACCCTCGAACACTGTTACCGCGGCTGTTACTGTTATTCATTGTAACAGTCCCTACACAAACAGACTGTTAGTTGTTACTAGTTGTTACCAGATACTCAATAAATAATAGGTGTGTCTCTTTTCCTCATTAAAGAATGGCCTTTGCGAAAAAGAGACACACCTATTATTTATTTCGGAACATGTTTACTTCTCACTCTTACTAAAGCGGTTAAACTACGCTAAAAAGAGAAGCTGCTAGTATTTATTAATCCTAAAATATAGTTGGTGGTCTTGCAAGACCAAAAAGAAACGAAAAAGTGACTCCTAAATTTAGCTGTATTACCTGTTACGTGGCCTGTTACTGACCAGTGACCATAGTAAAAAAAATATTTTTTATTTTTATTTTCTATAAGGCAATTTTAGATTTAGTTTAAAAAATAGGTCCATATTAAATAGTAAATTGTTTTAAACCAGCCAACCGAAACGTAAAGCGAACGCAATAAAGAATTGAATTGAAAACTAGTCAAATATTGATCGTATAAATCGTATCTATCTTTAATGTAATTAATATCTTTGGTTTAACAGAATTAATTTAAAAAAAAAAAACCAGTTATTTACGAGTTTTTTTGGCCAACCAGTATACAAAATCAAGTAAGAGTAAGAGTAATTTGCCAAAGTTGGTAAGTTTTAACACAAATAGTATTATTTTTAAAATAATATTTTTATAGATTTGCGAGGCAACCATAAACAATAACATTTATTGTGTTAGAACTCCCTTATAGTCTTTGGTTTGACATTTGATTGGGATTGGTTGTAAAATGTTTCAAGTATTTACGACTTTAAAATTATGTTTATAAAGATGACTTTCAATTGAGTTATTTAGCTAATTTGTTTGTTTTATTTAAAATTTTGAATTTGAAAATTTGAGTTTTTCTTCTTTCATTACGATTGCGAACGAAAGTGGTAAATCGTAATAATAAAATTTTCGTAAAGATTTCTCTGTTTCTCAGTGTTTGTTTACGGCGTATTAAGTGATAAAATAAATTGAACACTTTTAAATGTGCCAGTTTCAGAATTGTGTAGTAAACTGACAATCCTAAGCCTGTAATAAAGTATGAAGCAAAATGTTCAGTTAGGAATTTTCTAAAAAACTATCAGTATCTCCCATCTGTCCAATCTATAATATGTTGGGGTTGGGGTCTCAAAAATTCAAATTAATTCATTTATTAAAATTAGGCCGAATGCAAGCATTTTTCTAGTATTTCAGCAGTAACTGGACGACAAAAATATAAATACACTTTTATACCTATTTTCTATACGATTTTCGGCTTTTAAGAGGACATAATAAAGAAGATATTCAACTGAGATTTAAATACGTATTTATCGTCCGTACAAAAATAACAGGCTGTTATTTATTAACAGGTATTTGGATCTGTTATTTTTATGTAACAGTAACAGTCATAACAGATATCGTATTTAACCTGTTACAACCCACCTCTAAGTGACAGGGCTTGCGGACTGTTCTGAAGAGCTACCGTGGCCCTCGCAAAGTGCAACAGAAAGAACACAGGATTTTAGTCAGTAAAAGTCTGACACTCCCCTTCGGTCCACCCAGAAGGAAAGAATTCATTTTTTAATTTCCTTCGTAAAAAGCACGATAATTCTGCGCAGCGGGATTCTCCGAAAGAGTTATCGCGGCCCTGGAACGCAAAGGGCAACTGAAGGAACTCAGATGAGTTTTAGTCAGGAAAAATCTGACACTTGTAGGTGCACCCGGAAGGAGTTATTTGATGGTTTCCTACCAAAAAAAGACGATAATACCGGTGCGAGACATTCGCTCGTATAATAGTTTAATTCTTATTTAAACTATTTTGTTTAGGTATGCAGTATGTGAAACAGAATACAGATTATGGTGGCTGCACAAGTTATTAAAGAAAACCCAAAAGCTCAAAACAATGGTGTTCTTCTCAAGTTGTAAGTCAGTAGAATTCCACCATGAATTCTTCAGCAAGTACTGTCAGGCGTCAGTGTTATGTATTCATGTAAGTAAATAAGTTGGTATTGATCAGGTACATATCGTCGTAGACATCAACTAAGATCCGAGAAGAGGTTTTTCAATCTGAAAGAGAACACTACCTATGTGCTTTGGGTTATGTGGCTACTTTGATTTGAGAACTTAATAAATGGCTTGAAAATTATAATAAAGCTCTGGCTGAGGACTGGACTGCGGCATCGTTTGTTATAAAGAAGTCACGCGATTTTCGGGCCAGTTTGTACCACTATATAACTTACTTGGAACAATCGCGGGTTTGGCCAGAGTGTAAAACTTATTCCATAAACAAACAGGAAAATACCTGATTGTTTTTAATTTAACTCCTAATGTTGTTACAGGGTAAAATGAGCCAAGCAGACAGAACTGATGTAATAACAAACTTTTATAATGCTGAAAAAGTAGCATTATTTTGTACAGACCTAGCAGCTAGAGGGTTAGATATACCAGCTGTTGATTGGATAGTGCAATTTGACCCACCATCAGATGCTAATGTAAGTTCGAATGGACCATCTACACATATAGATAAAATTGAAGTCTCTACTGTTTGTAATACTTATTAAAATAACTTTTTTTTTAAACCATCCAATGGCTTCTCCCGTTCTAGGGCGGAACGTGAGGGCGTGTCAGATATAAGAAAGCATATTCAATACCAATAACGAAACTGCAATTAAATAAAATTTTCTGTTTGTTTGTTCCGGCTAATCTCTGAACGGCTGGACTGATTTTGACGGGATTTTCACTGGTGGAGATAGTCGATGTTATAAGAAGTAACATAGGCTTTATTTTAGAAAAAGAATTAATCAACTACGCAAAAAAAAAACTTTAAATTGTGACTAAATGGCACTGTGCAGTTTTAAGAGTCTGACGTGGACGAAGTCGCGGGCTTAAGCTAGTCTTCATAATGTGTTACTTGTACGTAAACATATTCAACCTGAAGAAATATTCTGCTCAATTGGCCCAGAGAACGGCCATCGCGTTTTAGGTTGAAAGTTCTTAATACAAAGGTGTGTTTTGAGACTTTTCTTAACATTATTTCAGGAATATATTCATAGAGTAGGCAGAACTGCAAGAGGCATGGGCGCTCAAGGGAACGCTGTGATATTATTGCGACCAGACGAAGTAGAATTCGTGTCATATTTAAAAGAATCCAAAATATATTTAGACAAATATGAATCATGGGACAAATTCTCGAATTTACAACCTAAGGTGCTGTTAAGTATTTTCTTGATGAATGACGCTATATTAGCAAAGGTTTAAATAGGTACTTACTGTGATTTTTTTATTTAATGACAAGTTTGTTTTATAAAATTTTCAGCTGGATGAAGCTATGTCACATCCTGAATTTCATGAGTTGGCAGTTGAAGCTTTTCAAGGGTACATGAGAGCATTTGAAGTCAAGAAATTGAAGCATATTTTCAATTTGATAACAATGGACGTTGATGCCGTAGCAAGATCGTTTGGTCTCAAAGAGAAGCCTGACGTTGACGTTCGTAAGTAAATTAATTTATAAATTATGTCAGAACTTACCTGCCAGGTCCCAGGTCTAATCCAGTTCTGCCCATCGCGTGTATTCACGTGGAATCGCGTATTGTGTATTGTCGCCGAAACCGGAGTCGTGTCGATGAAGAACTTAAAACCCAGCGACAGATTTCACGCGGATCACCGCAACGGAGCACTTTCAACCTAAGGCCCCTCGCCCACGGCGACTGTAGCGATGCTGTACCGCGTTCGCATCGATACAGTCGCGATATTGTAGCGCGTTGGCATCTTTTCTGTAACGCTTGCAAATGAGACTAACGCACGTTAGTAGCGATGCTACCGTGCGCTTTCATACGCGACAGTATCGCTACAAAAAGTCGCCGTGGGCGAGGGGCCTAAGAAGTTCAATGTGTGTGTGTATAAGTCAGGGTGTTGCATATGATGTGACTTGAGTAAGCAAAAAATATTATTATTACGTTTCAGGCATAGGATTCAGTAAAAAACACAGACCAAGAAAAAGAATTGCAGCTATGCTTGCAGAACAATCTACTGGAAATATGAAACGAGTTAAATCATAAGTTTACTTACAATCCGAAAGTACAGGTCGCGCGGTGAATTAAGATCGCTCGGCAAAAGTGGAAGGGGCATGCGCAGTATTCAATTCTAAGGTCTATTTGGTGACGTGCGGGCGGGTGTGCGCCGACGGCGTCACGTCATTGGTAAGAGTCGCTCTTCAATTCCCGCGTTGCGTTCTCGCGTCTCATTGGATACTGTTGCGTACAGCTTGTGTTATCGTATTAGTAATAAATAGTCGTAAAAAAATAAATGGTTAAAAATAAAGTTTTAAAACCGCAAGCCAGAAAAATGGTTTACGACGTGAATTTTTACGTTAAGAAAGAAACTAACGAAATTATTTTTTTGTATTTTAATTTTAATTAAAAAAAAAAATATTTTTTCTGAATTTACCTACTTACAAGATAAATTACAAGCAAAAACTAGTGTTATTATAAGTTATGTTACTAAGGTTCAAACATACGAAATTAAAAATTAAATCCTAACACACTAAGAATTTCTGTGCGCAATTGTACACATGCGCCGATTGCCCCCACTACTTTCACCGAGAGATCTTAATTCACCGCGCGACCTTGTAAATGTATTTCAAAGTACAACAGTACCCAGTACTTTTCTAAAATACAAAAATATTATTTTATAAATGTTGAATAAAACAAATACAAAGTAAATAAACATTTTTATATTAATTATTCCTTTTAGGGACAGAAATATGTTTTTACAAGATGAAAATAATCTATCTTCTGACTAGACGAGTCTAAAGGTATTTTTATGTATAAAAAACATTCTGATATTTATACATACAGAAATCATGAGAGTTACAGATCAAGTTATCGTTAAATTGAACATAGGAACTTTTTAGACCTCAAAATTGAGGTTTATTCATTTTGAAGATCATTCCTAGCTTAGCTAAAATCTCAATAAACAGTTTTCTTTAGTCAAGAGCCATGAATCTATCAGGCATTGTAATTAATTAACGACTCAGTTAAGCTAGAAAGGCTTCATTAAACTTACGTTTGAGGTTCACTTATAATAATAATACTATATACATGAAACTTAGTTTCTATTTTGGTGAAACGCTCATTTCGTAGATATTGTTTCTAGATAATTTCTCGTAACAATCTTCATGGTTGTGTTGGTGATTGATGGCGTAGATCATGGAGTCTATCGTTTCAACTGTGGCTGGACATCGGTTTAACGAGAAATACTGTACACACCGCCACGACGTCTTCCCATGGGTTGTTGAATGTTTGGTGTAAACAAAGTTCATATGCACTAATTGTTTGTGACCCTTCCTACTATAAATATACTTGTAGCGAACTGGAAGCTGCTGGTTCTCATTTGATCCATTCACCACAAGTGATAGAGCACCTGCAAGTAGAGAAAATAGTTAAGTGCTAGCTAGTTGGTTTGTTATTGATTGATATCAAATTCATGAGTCTTCAAATTATAATATACCACAGAATAAAATAAAGTGTTTTGTTCTGTTTATATATCATTTAATCAAATATATGGATATAAAAATACATTCGCTTATAATTATTCTCATTCAAAACACATTGTTAAGTAACATCACACATTAAAAATAGCACTTGTTCTTCTGTTTCTTTAAAAAATTAAGTCATTGTTCCTTACAGAGGCCTTAAGTTTAATAAAAATTACAAATGTAAAATAATCAGGAATGTAAATCTCAATTTGGTACTTATAAAAAAAAGTGTAAAACTGATGTAAAATACGTGTGTAATAGAGATCATTTTGATATCAAAATTGTTTCATGTCAAAATACTAGTCCAAAAACTATTCTAATTAATAAAAAGTAGTATCAGAAATTATTGTTGGATACCTTAAATTAGTATAATAAATAGACTAGAATATGAGCAATAAAGTCTTTATAAAATTTTATGGCGAAACTCAATGGCACTAATGGAGAGTGTGAAATGTTTATTCTCTAATTGAACGTAATTTTATAAAAATAGTTTTCATTTTTATTTAATAATTAATTGGCACTTGAGAGCATAGTCCCACTATCACAGTTTATTTAATTATTGTGCTTTATGATCTTTATTACTCCAAAATTTAACTGGTACCTACTTATTAAAAATAACCTATGCTACACTATTTATGTAACTTTCAAGGTGTTTTTGTCACAATCAAGTTTATAGATTTGGTCCCAAATCTTATTCGAATCTATGATTCAGCTTTTTATAATAGAAAATATAAATAGGAGGCCTCATTTACAAGCCTTATAGTAGATCTCTTTTCTACTAATATGTATTTTATTTCACTTAAAAATAGTTGAATATTGCCTCTATAGAGGGGTGAAGCATACTATGTATAAATAAACTATTAATTTGCATAATAGTCTCCTTGCAATTGAGATACTTTGAGTATATCATTAAAATGGATTCCAAAGCAAGGTGTTTTGCAGAAGGGCAGTTCACATGCACTGCACATGAACCTAGTGTCTCGTCTCCTTCCTATTTTCCAACAGAGGCGGCATGAACGCTGTGGATATTTCTTCTTTCCATCTTCTTTCTGAGGAATTGTAACAAGCCGGTGCTCCACTGTCGGTCTAGGATACTCCTCACTTGTGTTAGTTCTCAGTGCATTGTTAGTCACCTTACCATTCACTAAGTTTTTAAGGTCGATGAATAACGAACTCAAGCTGGTATCTGAAATCACGATGGGCATTTTCATTGCACTGTTTTGCATTATAAAAGGCACAAGAGTTGTAATAAGATTGTAAATTGTTGAAAATGCCATCGTGTTTTCATAAAAATAAGCTTTATGCAAAAGAAAACAGAAAAATTACTGAATGAAAAATAATAAAATGATTGCATTTTCAACACAATCTCTAATCTTATTGATCAGGATGATTCTATGAGGAGGAAGCATTAGTAAGCAAAGAAAATGGTTCTAAAGATTTGAACTAATTTAATCATGGAGGTAGAGATTATGTCACAGTGCTGGATTTTAGAGATTGTTATAAGATTTTTCATTAACAAAATATACTTACTGTCTTGTGGTGATGGATAATCCATTGGTATGGACAGATCTTTTTTCCCTTCTCTT
The DNA here is from genome assembly GCA_910589285.2 of Mythimna ferrago. Taxonomy (NCBI): domain Eukaryota; kingdom Metazoa; phylum Arthropoda; class Insecta; order Lepidoptera; family Noctuidae; genus Mythimna; species Mythimna ferrago. The sequence goes on from OU342687.1 coordinate 14,980,334, forward strand.
GAAGATTCATAATTTTTAGGATTGGAACATACTGCTGGGTCTGTTACTATGATATCACTATCATCACATTCTGTCTTCAAATCCAATCCATTATCAGACAGAGATTGATCCTTATTTTTCTCACTAAAATCTTGGGTGTTTGTTTTCTGTAAATGTAGATTGTACGTAGAAGAAATATCTACAGGGTTGTCATCATATAAATTCTTTATGTTCTCATAGTTGTTTGTTTGATATATTTGATTATTCTGTGTATAAATAGGTTTCTCTTTTGTTTTTGGTCTCTTTTCTGGGTTTAGTATGTCTGAGAAGTAGTTTTTTTGAAGGAATTCAGTGGATTTCCTTTTAAGATTGCTGATTCTATGAAGTTTTTCTATTAGTTGCCTTTGTTTTAGCAGCTCTAGATCATTGTTTTGTGTTGTGTCATCATTCATGCCAGTGTCGTAGTTGTCTGACTGACACGACTCTGCATCAGGAGTGTTGTTCTGAGTTTCTGTCCTTTGTTTAGGTAAATCTTGTTCTCTTTCACTGTCTTCATCTTCTTCAGTCTGAAAATAGAGTTTGATAAATTTAGGACTTTGGGTACTTTATTATGCTTAAATTTAGGTTGGATCACCTTTGTCAGATTTCACTTTAGGATTGAGAAAATAGAAAGTTCTGATTTCTGATCTGTTGTTTAACTAAGTAGGTATGAGCTAATTTCAAGGCAGTAAGTAATATAGTACAAACTTTACCTCTTTGTTTGTCAATCCCTTTATTTGCAATACTTCTGCAGTTCCTATAAAACTAGTGAGATCTTCACGTTTCACACTAACTTCTCCATGGTACATAAACTGTAGCAAGTCTTTCATTGCTTTGTGACTCACATCCCTTAGAACAACTGGAAAGTAAATGACTCAAGTTTAAACATCATAAAGGAACAACTATATAAACACAACAGAAACAATGGTTGTATGAATAACAGATTCCATTATAACAGTTGTAAGTTACCAATTGGATGTTGACATGGATTCATTTGAAACATTTTCTTGAAATAGGGTGAACATATTGATAGTATCACTTTGTGTGCTTGCAACAAATGGCCTTCGACGGCTATAGTAACATCGACAAATTCGCCATTTCCTAATAAACCGGCGAATCCTTTCGTCAGGTTCCCGTGAAAATTATTCCAGGACAATGAGAATTGTTGGTCCATTTCTAACCACTGTTAAGATGCATCTAGAAAGGAAAAAACGGTCGATTACTTCATTAAACACTTGCTACGACGCCTAATTAAAGTTATACTAACAATTTACAGCTGTATTTAGGGAAATAAATTTATAAATATTTTGTGTGAACAACGTGACAGATATGAACAGCGCGTCGCGTATGCGTAGTGTTGGGATTTTGATTGATTAGGGTTGCGACTTTAAGTTTAAAGGAAACAGTAATCGACTAAGAATGATTTCGCTGTTCTTTAATAAAATTAAAAAAGACTTATGTTTTACTTTTAAAAAATGCATGAAAATAAATTAAACTGAATTTATTTACGGAATTCTCAAAATTTTATTGACCTAAATTTTAAACCTAAATTACAGGTTGCCCAGTATATCCTAGCAGATTGGCGAGATAAAATTAAAAATAAAATGTTTTTGGCAAATATGGCGGTGGGTTTGAAAAGTTTTTGGCGGGATTTTTTCTTGTGAATTTTAGTGGATGTTTTAGTTCTAATAAATAATGTAAAATTGATGCAGTTTTCTACCTTAAATATTTGCACTACGGGACAATAATTAATTATGGCATCACGGCATTGCGATCTCAGGAAAATTTCGCTGAAAATTTTGAGAATGTTGTATATTGTGGATTATCTCAGCGAAGTTACTCAAGACGGCCGACTCGATACATTTACTGCCAAATAATATAAAAACATTAGAAACTGTTACATCTGTATTCGAAGGTCATGAAAGACATTAGGTTTCGTTGAATTTTTAAAAACTTAACATGCATGAAAACAAGGACGTAAGACTTCCTTTACGGGTAACAGAAAGAAAAAGCGGTGGGTTTTAATTCAAGCTTGACTGGTGTGGAGCAGTTTAAACAAAAAAAAAATCTTTTTTTTAACCCGACTACAAAGAAGAAAGTTTTGTACCCGTACAGAAGACGTAAGTATGATTATTCTGTTAGTTTCTAAACCTGTTTGTTCCGTTGGTACTAGGTCTATCTCACTTACTACCTTTATTAAACGTGCAATGTAAATACCTGCTGTCATTAGGTACCTACTATGCATTAAGTAATTTGCATCTTAATGAAGCACGTACCTGTTATACGAGTTTTGCTAAATTCTAACGATCAACAAAGTTGGAAGTTTGTTCACGTTGCCCAAGAGAAGGACGCAAGTAAAAAGACAAGAATGTGAGTAGGTTGTGAAGGTATCTAGCTAACAGATGCATACCGTTCCAGATTTAGATCTAAAACCAAGTATTTTGCACCTACCCTAAAAATTGGTATCTACTAGTCGTTTTTTAGTCCTAATAGCAAAAAACTATATAACTACCGTTAAAATTATAACTTTTCAAATATGAAAAGGCTATCTACTTAATGACCTCTCCAGGGTAGCCCACTAAATTCATATAGATAGATATATTCTTTATTGTGTGTGTGTTTTTTTTCTTTGTTGTTTATTTTGAAAGAAAACTGAATACTTATTTGAGGTAAGGTTGGAGGTCTATTTTTAAGTGCTGTAACCTACCTACCTACATAAAATCATACCTACGATCAAAGATCGGATTACCTGTACTCATTGCTATACTTACGTACTTATCTCCTTAAATAATACGTGTACCTACCTACCTATACCACATTTCACTCAGTTGGTAGATGGCTTCCAGTTATTTAGTTCGCCTTCCATTAGTACAGAGCTTTGCTAAAACTTTCCATCAGCGGTCGAGGACTAGTCCAGCTAAATTAAGTTTCAACCAAACTTTTAGGAGTTTGTCGACGCAGTGGAATCCCAACGAAGATGTTAGTTACCCTGACCAAGTTTTGTTTGTTTTCTATCTACGTGCGACTTTCTATAATTTGGTGAAATACTTTCGTTCTTGCATGCTTGCGGCTTTGCTCTAAAGATAATATAATTTAAATGTATGTAAGTAATTATTTTATTATTGTTTAAGTAGTTCCTTAATTCAAGTCTGAGTGGGTTTTTTTCGTAAGTGGGAAAATCATCTGATGACATCCCCCGCTCTTGAGCGGAGCGGGAGATAGTGTCAGCCTTTTATTGACTAAAAACCCACTCCTGTTCCTTCTTTGCCATTGTTCCAGGGCCTTGGGGATCTCAGTAGGCTTCGACCCTGCTGGGCCCCTACGGTTGCTGACAACTTGAGGCGCGCGTGACTCAGGAAGGGTTACGATTTCGACTTATTCGGTATTAAAAGAATTTAAAACGCTGATCTGTTCATAAATGACATTAATAAACAACAATAATAATTCTGAATGGAATACATGGCCACAAAATAAATTAGTCAGTGGTCTAAATAATGTACCCAATGTCATTACAAAACAATATCATGAAAAATACTTCAAGCATACAATATTGCAGTTGATGAGTTACGAGGGAAGCAACATGTGAAGAAGTAGTAATTGTCAAGTAAGCTAAGCAAGAAGATAGACCTATATCTTCAACGTAGACTTAATCATGTAAACACGCTCTTTTGTTATGGATAAGTTTGATGTGGGATACGTAATAATTTAATAGGTATAGTATATACTGCGGCTATTTATTTCCTGTACTTTATTCACAGAAGCTATTTATTCGACTTATATAAAAACCGTGTTATGAAGGATAGGACCGGAGCGAGCTAGGAAATAAGCGCCATAGTCGATACGCTAGAAGCTTGTGCTTGTTTCGATATAATATCACAGGTTGGTTGGTCATACCCAGGCCAGAAGGAGTCATGAGACCAATGACGTCCTCCCTGGATGCACTCTTGGTTCCAATGACAGATTGTCACCAAGAGATTGATTGATTGACTCTTCAAAAGAAAAAAAAAAATTATATGGGCAATTAGGTAAGTAATAAAACTTTATTGGAAGAAGATAGTATGCAAAAAAAAAATCCCATTAATTTTCAAAATTATAAAGAGGACTGTTCTAGTCGAAGTCGATCCTAATCTTTAACATTTTCTTTCTCAGCCTTCAAATAGTCTTCTCACGTTTTACGCTAAAGCAGTTGTGCAAATGAAGTTGTCTGTGAGTGTGAAAGTTCTGGGAAGTATAGGTACTGAGGAGCAGATAAGGTGAATCTAGTTTCAAGATATTCGTATTGCTACCTGTGTTTTTACTAATATTAAAATCGAAAAATTGTGGACGTAACACCTGAATTAGTTCGATCATGTATTATGTAGGTAAAACGATTTGCATATTGGATGCTTAATGGAACGTGTACGTCTAGAATTTGGGGCAATCGCAACACGTACAAATATAGATAAAAAAAAAAAACTTTTTTTCAGACCGTAGTCCAATTATGTTAGTAATCACACCCTGACACCACTTAAAAATTATGCTGGTGAAAGGTAGAATAGGAGAGAGATCTATATTTAAATACCAACTAAATCTCCAATGACCCTCGGAATGCTGTTGACGCTACCACGCACTCTGCACATCATATATTTCTTATGATGGCTTTAAAACCATTAGGTAATTATGTGCGTCTGCAAACATTCCTGATGCACTGCAGTGACGTGGAGCCTTAACCACATCCTGAAGGCGTTGTTATAATACTGCACTTTGAGGGCGTTGTATGCTCGTTGCATATATCGAATCCACAGGGTGCACTGTACAAAGCTTGGCAAAATGCCTTAAAAAGCGTAATTAATAATGAGAGGCTCGCGGTCTATTTATCTTGCTCACTTTGCTCATTCGTATATTTTCTTTATTAAATCTCTTTGTAAACTTAATTTATTCTGGTCTAGAAAGCTCAAGTAAACGGGCTCGTTTTCAACGAAAGCTTTATAAATCCTAGTCAGGACACTACGGTTATTGAGTTTGCTCTTTTATGATGACTTAACCTATCCGCACCAGTTTGCTGCAGAGAGTTCCATATTTTAACAACGCGCGCTTTTTTTTGCTAGTGTGGATGGATCTGAGGAATGTCCGCGCGAAAATCTTCATCTTGAGCAATTTCACGAGATTATCCGTACTTCAGTCTGTGCAAACGGAACCTTAGGGCACTTGATCCTATAAAGGTTATGTAGGACTACAAAGTTGTTGTTCATTTGTCAAGACCCTTTCTTAGGAACGGTGTATTAAGCTGAAATTAGATAAAAACAATTAATTAGGTCTGCTTTAGAGCAGTGAAAAAAATTAGTTTCTAAGTCTACGCAATCTAATGATAAGGCGGTTTGACTTTCATTTATGGCATTTTGACACTCGCAAGAAAATCATATTTAAAAGGTAGGTCTTAAAATCCTGAAACTTTGCAAGTGGCAAGGTTTCATAACACAAGTACCTAAAGCACAAATAAAAAAGTCTGAAAACTATTTTATAGTTAGGTACCTACTTCATAAAATAATTACTTTTGCTATATGTAACAAAAAATCTAATTCGGAAATCGAAGTTTGTGCCTGAATCCGACTCGCACTTGACCGGTTTTTTATGTACCTATGTTTTCTGTGAGTACCCTTGACAACGCGAAAAATAGATGAATCTACATAATTATGTAGATACATATATAAAAATCATACTTACATAACTACAGTCGCACATAATAAAAATATTAAAGTTAAGTTTGACGTAAGTACCTTTATGTAGTTATTGTATGTGCTTAATGCTCTACTATAACTACTACAAACTAGACTAGAAGAAACAGCATTGGAAGCGTATTTATAGCTCCAATTAATCAATCAAGTAAACGGCTAGACATCGGTTTGTACCTAAATAAGCCAATCGAACTTTCCCCATTGCAGTCATATCTAAAGCTAAAGGGGATGTCAGGCGTTCCCTTCGAAAATATGTAGCTTCAAAGCTACTAACTTTTTTTTTCGGTGTGTAATAATCATCCATATGACATCTGATAGTGTCATCTGATAGTGTGATCATCATTATAGTGTCAGACTCTTACTGAATAAATAAACCTACACCGTTCCTTCTTGCCTTTCATACCGGGGCTTCGACTCAGCTGGTCCCCTACGGAAGCTAGGTACTCATTTGGAAATTCGTAATTCTAATTTTATTTAACAATCGCCGTTTCAGCTAAAAAGCAGCTGGACATCCTGGCCAAGCCTCCCCTGAACTTCATCACATCAACGAGTCCTGTACTTTATTCACATTGGTGAAATGAATTTCGACAAGATGTGGATTCCTTGAACTTTCAAGCTTTCGGCAGGTAGGTAATATTATTTAAGCACTTAGCTACCCACCTTTTTTGAGGTGAGATATCATCAAATTAGGTAATAAATTTATCCGCTTTGGGTGGGGTGAGAGGCCTTGTGCGATTTTTACTGACTAAAACTCACTTGTGTTCCTTCAGTTGCCCTAAGCGCTAAACTCTTTCAACCAATTATGCCTTTTTGAATTATCCCGCAGCTCTCGACCAATCCCGCAACCGAATTAACTACGCCCCCTAAGTTTCAAAGAACATAAAATAGAAAAACCTCTTCTGTATTTGACATTACATTAGTCTGTTGTGTATTGATTCTTATCAATGCCATTAAACCAGTGCTAAAGCCACACGTCTCGTGCACTATCGATTATGTGTCAGAAACAGTCGTGAGAGGGCGCTCCACCAATACTTGAACATCTAAAGAGCCCTGTCTACAGCGCAAGCGAGCCACGCACTAAAATCGTAGTTTTGGAGTTTTTCGGTCAACAAATTTTATGTTTTATAAAGTAGGTACTTATATACATATTTCAGAGCATTGTCACATTAAGGAAAGTGATACTGAAACACAAAATATTTATTTATTGATTTTTGATATACCTATATAGTCCTATTATATAACACAACCTTACATATTATAAAACATAGTCTCCTGCCGTGTCTGTCTGTCTGTTTGCAATAAACTTGAACATTACTGAATGGATTTTCATGCGGTTTTCACCAACAGACATTCATGAGGAAGAATTAGGTGTAAAACACATGTATATTGTATTAGAGATAAGCTGAGAACTTTAAAGATATCTAACTCACGAACAAAGCTGGGGCTGGTCGCTAGTCTAAATTTGGTATATCTGATTATCCATCCAGTCACCGAGCCTACTTCGTTCTTTCAATCAGTTCGGAGGTTGTACCTATTTATTTATTTTCTGAAGTAAACGAAGCCTGTGTCTCTCTCAATATCGATTGTAGGACATGTCCACCGAGCGGCTTAAGCGTCGATTAATTAAGTTCTGTAAGAGCAGAGTCACCCTATTTTCTAAGATAGCCCAACCATGACTTCGCACTTTTAATTTTCTGGTGTCACGAGTTATTGCGATAAAGCCATCCCCCTTCTTCACCAGTTCCCCACTAATGAAAAGTATGCGATGAATGGGCTTCTTATTAAAAGTATAGAAAAGTTTCGTCAAGACAAAGTTCTTTCTATTGTGTTGTTAACACCATATAATAATGAAATTGCTGTGCAGATTCTTCTGTATTTTTTATAGGTTGTATACATTTTTACATCTTTATAGTGGCGAAGAATATTGATAGACTATGCTAGAGCCAATCACAGTACAGTCAAAATTTACTAAGTACTTGGCACAGTATTCAGTAGTAAGTATGACGCAATTAAAGCGTTGGTCGTACCTCTATAATCAGGACGGTCTCGCTTTGGTCCGACGACGCGGTCACTCCACTAAAGGCTGCCATTGACAGGTAATCGATGCGGTTTGCTAGTTTATTTGGCTATCGGTTCCGCTCTCAGCATGTGTATCTACTCGATATAATCGATACAGACCCCCGGCTTAATACGATTATGAATCGGAGCGTATTCGATTATAGCGATTCCGATATGACTGCGCGTTTAATAACGTGTGGGAAACTTGGATACTTACCTGTTTATGTTTCAGGGATCTAGTTGTTGTAGGTATTAGGTATAGGGACCCTTGGGGGTACTTAATCCGTTTGAAGGGATGACAATTTAATATTTCGATTAGTAAAGGGACGCTTCACTGCCTTCTGACGCCTCATTAACTCTTTTCCATCATCATGTTCTATCTTCCCTTATTTATCTTGTCTCTCTTCTATAATATAAAAATGAATCGCAAAATGTGTTGGTAAGCGCATAACTAAACAACGCCTGGACCGATTTCGCTAATTTTTTTTTTGTTGTGTTCGTTATTATGAGGAGAAGGTTCTTATGGAAAAAAAAATGAAAATTAGGGTAGTGTAGGGTAGTGTAGGGTAGAGTAAGGTACAGGAGGGTAGAGTAGGGTAGAGTAGAGTAGGGTAGGGTAGAGTAGGCTAGAGTAGGGTAGAGTAGGGTAGAGTAGGGTAGAGTAGGGTAGAGTAGGGTAGAGTAAGGTAGAGGAGGGTAGAGTAGGGTAGAGTAGAGTAGGGTAGGGTAGAGTAGGGTAGAGTAGGGTATAGTAGGGTAGAGTAGGGTAGAGTAGGGTATAGTAGGCTGAAGTAGGGAAGAGCGGGAGCGAAGCCGCGCGGGTACAGCTAGTTGTATATAAAAAAGAGACCGCTCTGCGGTTGAGAAGACCAATTTGCTTTTAAAATACGGGTAGTATTTAAATGAGTGACTGTAAATTAAAATTTTAAATGACAAAAATAGTTATTTTGGTATATAGAAATAATAAGTGAGCGACTGACTGCGAGTGACGAGAAATCAACAGAACAGGGGCTTACAAACTTTAATTGCAGTTACTTAAAATACAAAATGAGAAGCTTCATAATATTTTACTTTATATTTGTTTGAGGGTTAACGTTACGTTCTGCATTTTTTTTTAATTTTTGGCAAATGATTTATTTATACTGAGCGGCATTTTATCTTAAATGAAGTGTTCCGAATGTCCTAAATATCGAAGAACACAGTGTCGAATATCCTAAATATCGATATTTATGTATTAAGTATGTCACAAGGTACTTTGATAATTCGGATATTGCGAATACCCGGATAATTAGAAAATGGTGAAATAAAATCTGCGAGAAACTTGGTCGTAGCGTTCGCCGGCCGCTGCCGCGGCACCGCTCGCTTCAGTCGCTCGGCTCACGTGCGGTAGGTCACAGTTCTAACCTAACCTATTTCACCCAGTTCAAAATGATGAATCTACCCGCGACTAGATAATTAGACAATGGTAAAAACATTTGTTAAAGTTAACTTTTTAGCAGTTCATTATGTTAAACCTCAATTTTATTTCTAGTCGCTCACTTACTTATTTAGTCGCTCACTTATTAATTTAATCGCTCAGTTATTAATTTAGTCGCTCACTTTCTAATTTACTCGTTTAATTAGGATTGCAATAATACACTTTTTGTTAGCTCGTTTTGGATTTTATTGTTAATCAATATTTGTCGTTAGTTTAGTTAATGTGTCGCAAATTCATACCGCTCAAGTTATTAAACAAGTATCTCATCGTCAGTCGCTAAATTTTTTTTTTAGTCGCTCGTTTTATAATTCCCCTTAAAATATATGCAATGTATTTTAAGGGGAATTCTTCAGGAGAACACTTCTATACCTCATCGTAATTATGACTCTCAAAATTAATACTTGAAAATTGTTACTTTGCTCCGTTTTCACCTCATTAAAATCAAAACCGTTAAATCCACAAACTATGATCGTAATGCGTAACCTACTAAAGTTTATACTCAGCGAGGCTTATTATCTCCTTTAGTTTGTGGTATGTACGAGTTTGCACTAAAACCGATGCTCCTACATCATAATTGCAACGATGTCATAACTTTACCGTAGAGTGGAGGCCGTATTATGAAGTTTTGAAACATTTACGCAGATTTCTTTGTCCAGGGGTGATAAAAACGGTTGGTAGGAATGGTAGAAGCTAGACTAGTTTCTTGTGTCATAGATATCTAGGAGCATCGAGCCGGCAGCTGCGTCGGACGTCTGAAGTTCGGTTCGGCTTCGGCACGCGCGCGAGATGGAACAACTTTTAGCCGACCTATTTACTGCACAACACCGGATTGGACTCGTGCCGCGGTACCTGTAACTTTGAGTGTCGTATCTGATGGATTCAGCTGATGTAGGTTGACAATCTTGCGTGTGTGACGTAAAGTTTTGCAGGTTTGCATCGCTGCGAACATTGTAGCAACGATTCTGTTCTGTATGTCTGGTATAGTTTCCTCTTGTGCATCGTTTTCTTTCTGTGTATAAAATATATAATTGTTGTACATATTCAAGAGTTTATATATATGTTTGTTTATAGTTTAATTCAATACCCTAAGAATACTGCGTATTAAATTAGTGAGTGAAAATCAAATCAGCACGAACACGCTTCGAATAAATTGATGTCGGAGACGATATCATTAACTTTATCATGATTCTTCAATTGATTGGGGATTTTTCGTCCGTGGCTGAGTTAGTTCGCAAGTATCCGCAAGTCGGAAGTGTGAAGACGTGCTCACCAGAGGGCTTGGAAGTTGGCGCGTGATTGGCCCCATTGTTAAACCTCAATAGTCCGTCTTGAGACCGCTAACTGAACCGTTTCATGCTTCATCCGTTGTAATAATTCTGACTTATTTGTTTGATTTTTGTAGGTTGGTATGGTATGTGATTGGGAGTACTTTCAAGATTAGATATGAGGTGTTTGACTAAACTGTTAATAATACTGTTTTGCTTTTTCCTCTCTTCAAATGTACTTAAACTTTAACTAGCTCGGTAGCACTTAAACGCAAACTTCATGAAACTCACTTTCACAACCCAGTCAAGATGCAACGACGCTTTTTTAATTGAGTGTCAAAACAGGCAGCGGACTTATTTTAATTAAAAAAATAATACAGTACAAAAAAGGTAATTGAATCCGTCAATACCCGTGATTACTCTCACAATAACACAAGAAAGAGAGTTCAATCAGGCAGCCGCACCCGCCGCCGTCGGCTGACCGTTTACCAATATCTCAGCTGAATGGACCTCAATTAAGCCACACAGACTAACCTAGAATAAATCTCTCGCCCTTAAAATCCAATCCCTTAGAATAACGCAGATGACAATCGAAATGTAGATTACATCCTATCACGAGATGAATTTTTATGAATTATAATTTTGCAATCGACTCGCATTTTCGAGTCACGTTTGGGAGTTTGAATTGCTCCTCTACGTGATGCTGCCTCAATCATTACTCCGGCTACTTATCGAGAGTACTGCACTTGCATGGTTATGAATCTTTTGTTCAAAGATATTTTTGCCTACGATTTCTGTTTGTACTCCGAAGTATAAAAGACCTGTGTGCAATTACTTTCAATATGCATCAGTGTGTAGTGGCTTTTTGTCTTCGTATTGGGCCGTCCGCGCGGTATTTGGGAAAGATCCACAGAGACAATGGCTGGCTTTTACTAAAATGACTGAGTGTCAGTGGCCACTGGACAGCGTATTTGCTGATCAACCACTATGGGTCTACCATCCTACTGTTACGAGTATATGATAACTTATGAAGTAACCAACAATACTTACCTATTTGTTTTGCAGTCTCCGTATTTTGTACCAGTGTTTGGTTCTGTTTTTAAAACTTTTGGAACATAAGACGTATCTACATATTATAAACTTGGGTATCTACCTACACAACTTCGTAATTTTCCCAGTGTAAACTGCTTTGTGATCTGACCGGATTCTTAAATAACGCGTCTGTGTTGGACATTTCTAAAGAGGTTTAGGCAAAAGGCTCTTGGAGGAAAATCTTTTACTAAAAGTTACAGGGAGCAATGACCGGAAAACAGATGTCACAACAACACGCTATTAAATAAGCTTTTGTTAATGTTTTATGAAATGTGTGAATTGTGTCATTTGTTCCATTTGTACCATTAAAGAAATAGTATTATTTTTTATCTACTGGTGGGGGTTGTACAAATAGGTTCCGTTTATGTTTAAACTTAGTACCTGTAAGCTATGATCAAGTCAAGGCGCACTGTCTGCCACCTTAAAGTTTGGTAGTTTAAATCGTCTGTTCCACAGTTTTAAGTCGCAATAGGTTAAGATCTGTAAGGATAGCTGTAAAAAAAGATAAATAAATAAGTAAAATGTTAACAGATTGATTCGGAAAACTATCAATATCGAATAATAGCCAACAGGTGCACGTGGAATTACGACCGCATACATCATAAAGCACGTCACATGCTCTCCTTCGGCTAAGTCTTTGGCACAAGAAGGCGCACGTCAAAACGCCAACACTTACAACACAATGCAGTGCTTATCCCTAGTCAGGCGGAGTCCACAGTACGATAATACTCCTTCAGTGAGAGGATTATGCCGTGAAACGATTCTACTTATCGTCGCCTACCGTCTCCGTAGCTGCACTGCCAAGTAAACAGCGACCAGATAGTTTGTTGCCGGCTTATGCTGAAATGCTAAATTGTTTAAAATTTTATTATTCGGGTTTTCTGTCTTTTTGACACAACTAAATTAATAACGAGACAATTCAATAGGTTTAATTGTGCAATAAAAATTGATACCTAGCTAATAAATATTTAAGTGTGTTCTTACTAAAGCTTAGAGAGAGCCACAATAAAAGTATGAAAATGCAGCTTCAGGGTGTAGTAGGAGGAAGCCGGGCGGGGGAGCCGCTAATGCCTCTCGGAGTGCGGATTACTTCATGAAATGGTCGCGCTTAGCGCCACTCCAGCGTGAAAGCTGGCTGGCGATCTGTTTGCGCCGCCCACTTCACAATACAACCAAGTGTCAGTCAAAAGATACCGCACCACGAATTATACTGTCCTACTATCAAATAACAGAATGGATGTAAAATTCGGAATTAACTTTTTCATAAAACAGTGTGCAGGCATAGGTACCTACAAGGAGGGTTGATTTTTACGGGAGAGTTACTTTTATTGTCGTCAACAGATATCTACAAACTGGGGCAAATCCAGAGGTCTCCAGGGACCAGCAACCTTTTATGCAAATTGTAGTGGCTTTCCTAAAAGACCTTGTGTTTATTATATCTTGTTTGAAACAAAAAAAGCATAGGTATGTAGACGATGTTTCAAGAAACATTTCCTTACTCTCTCGCACGTCGATTGTTGAACTTCAGTTGACACTTCGAGCGAAGTTGGAAAGGAACTTTTTATTTTCCTTTCCTCTATTGGCTTCCTTCAGTGAAACTTTGTCTAGTGGCAATGGAAACCAACATTGATTTAAAACAGATGAAACTTGTCAGCGAGTTACTGTAACTTTACGAGTTTTATTGACAAGTTGAAAAACGAAAAAAAATATACGACTCTTATGTAGGAGTCTTCTACTTTTGTCTTACTGTAGACCCTGACTATTAAAACAGAATCGAGTGAAAATTTATTTATTTGGTTAATCTCTAATCCTCACCGCAATAGTAATGTTATTATGTGTTTCTTAAATGAGGATTATGAATATGCTGTTTGTGTGTTTAGGTACTTAATTCCTAGGAATATTTCGTTAAGTTTAAATGTTCAGTGAGGATACGATTAAGAGTAATGAAAGTTCTCATTTCTACGTCAATTGCAGACTAGATTTAACCAAGTTCAAACCAAACACAAAACGTAGTGTTTTTCTGCCTTTCCCCGAAAAGTTTAAGCATATTATTATCATTTTCACCATAAATTCTCCGCTCTTTAGAAATATTCTCCCAAGTTCTCGTTCCAATGCACGGTTAGACACACCCAAGCCGTCTTTACTGCAATAAAGGATCAATAAATCCAAAACAAACCCCGATACGTAAGGCTCAACAGGAAATGTCCCTGTACCTATATTTCACGCGGGTTTTTGTTTATTTTTTCTTTATTGCGTAAAAAAACGAATCGCCATTTCCATTGACTTTACCCAGATAAAGTTGTTTGCTTTCGTTTATATATAAAATGTAGTTTTGCTTATGGAAAGCTTATTTCTTCATCTAGTCGTTAGATACAGGCGGGGTGACTGCGAAGCCTGGATTTGTTTTGCTCTGCTGCAATTACCTTTTGTTTCTGTTGGATTTTCTCAACAGTTCCTGAAATAGGAAATGTTAAAATCATTATTTCATGTTTCCATCGAAGTTAAGCTTTTAGTATAAGAAAGTTCGATGAAGAAACTAATACATTGCTGGCAGAGTACGTAGTATTGTAAGCGTAATCTGCAGCTTAGAGAAAGTTCGTTTTTGCGTTAGGTCTTTTTGCTTGACTCGTTTGCATTTTAGTAGTAAATTGATGATAAAACATAATCACATGATTAGACGTTTGTGCTTGTTTGTGGCTGAAACAACTAGATGATTTTATGCCGAAATGATTAAACATTTTGACGATACGAAACCTAACTCTTTAAATATGAAAATTCCTGGCATGCAAGCACAAAAATGAGAGAATAATTAAAAAATATATTATTTATTACAAAAGTAAGATTGTTACGGATAGTAAACATTAAACTATGTTTATTATTCATAAAACTCGCGAAGCATCTCGCTCGGAGCTATCGAGTAGAAAAGTTGCTTCCGTTTAGTTTGTTCTCAGCGCCGACCGAATGGAAAATTGCATTGTTTATATAAAGGTTAGTATAAAATAGGTAAGTCTTTTCTATTTGTATTTGGACTTTCAAGCTAACAAGAAATTGTATTTTATTTACTTTACTGGGCCATTTTTCGTAGCAGCTTCGTTTTGGCAAGATTGTGAATAGAATGGACGGGAAAACACCTTTCTCTTTAAATGAACAAGAGGGCATGACCCTAGTCTAAGTAAGTGTTATTTTATGGTTATTAAAAAGTTTGACAGGTGTGATATTGACATGACCTACCGAAATGTAATGTGGAGCTTTCTGCCCCTCTGTATTTTTTTTTTGCTTTTTACAATATACTTAAAGTAATTTGGTCTAGAGCATTTTTTTTTGACGGCAGTAAATCACCAAATAACTTTTCCTGCTCCGGGCAGAGTGAGAGGGAGTGGCAGACTTTTATTT
Source organism: Mythimna ferrago (assembly GCA_910589285.2). NCBI lineage: Eukaryota > Metazoa > Arthropoda > Insecta > Lepidoptera > Noctuidae > Mythimna > Mythimna ferrago. The sequence continues at coordinate 14,995,351 of OU342687.1, forward strand.
ACTAAAACGCACCCGTATTCCTTTAGTTGCCCTTTGCGTTCCAGGAGCACGGTTACTCTTTCAAGCAATCCCGTAGACCTTTGTCTAGAGCTTTAAGAGTGGCCAACCCAAGATACATTTTCATACTGGTTGTATGAAAATATACCTCGGGTTGGCCTCTTAATTACGTGATTATGATGTTATTACACATCTTCCTCCAGATATTTTGGATACACATATATCTTGTGGACGTTATCTATATAGGCTTATATAAAAATCAAAAAAATTTTTATTTATTTAATTTATTTAAATGATATGTAGGACTTACAGCTAAAACAAATCTGGTAATAAACAGTCAGTTAGACTGACAGCCAATAACAACTTATAAAGTATATGATAATATAAAATTCCATGGACACCAGATGCAGAGAAAAGAACAAATAGTTGTTTAATAGCAATTGATCTTCAATTTAGGTACAATTTTATTCTCATTGCATAACAACCTTAATATTAAGTTAACCTTTACTAAATGAAAAAATGACGGCTAGCACAACACAGCAGCTACAAGCACTTCTTGACCGAGGACACACTAGTTACGAATGGATCTATTTCATGCTGTTTACACAACCTATTTAAACTTCTACTTGCACGCACAATGTACAATTCTGCCGATAATTTGACGAGGACAATGGCAGACGCAAAGGTGGATTAAATCTTTTTGACTTCTTGAGGGTGTTAAAATAAAATTTGAACAAAATATCAGAGCAATTTATACTATTATAGAATATTTAAATAAACAAACGCAGTAGGAAATCTCGCGGCGATTAACTAGAGGTAATCCTTACTAATACTTATTATAAAAGCGAAAGTGAGTTTGTTACGTCTTCACGTCTAAATGGCAAAACCGGTCGCCGCCTTCGGAACGCGCCGCCATTGAGTTCCCAACTAACGGTAGGAGGAGTTCACATCGGTGTCGGGTCGACGATGAAGTACCTGGGACTCGTCCTCGACAGCCGGTGGAATTTCGTGGAGCATTTCCGACGTCTGGCACCCAAACTCAACCGGGCTAGGGCTGCGCTTAAGCGGCTCCTGCCCAACCTTGGGGGTCCAGATGCCTCCTGCCGGAGGCTCTACACGGGGATCGTTCGGTCCATGGCCCTCTACGGGGCGCCGGTGTGGGCGCCGCCCCGGTATGAAGGCTAGAAGGAACGGGGTGGGTCTTTTAGTCAGTAAGAGTCTGACATCTCCCGCTCCGCCCAAAAGCGGGAGATGTCATTGGATGCACTAGCTTCTGACGTTTTATAAGTGTCCATGTAGGCCTATGTGAAATAAAAAACTTTTGACTTTGACTTTGACTTTGATGATTTTTTCCCACCATAAAAAAAAAATAGCAAAACAGATTTTGATGAATTTTGGTACAAAGATAGTTGGGACCCTGGAGACGGACATAGGCTAATTTTTATACGCGGGTGAAGCCGCGCTTAAAAGCTAGTATGTGATATTTTTTATTTAATATATTTATGGTAACATGGGTTCCTTGCTTCAGACTCGTACTTCAAGTGGCTTCTAACAAAAGTATAATATTGTTACGCCATTAAACGTGAACCCGCCATATCTCCGAGAAAATAAAGAGTAGCACGTAATAATTAAAACGCATTGCTGTTTGAAAGATCTAGAATGGTTTTGCGTACCCAGCCTTAGAAAAATCTCGAAACATCCACAAAGTACTTACAACTAGTGGGTAGGCATTTATCTAGGATAAGGGAAATGATACTCTCCGACGTTAACAATAGAGTCGAAATTCGCATGAAAGTGACTCTTATTACCACGAGTAATAAAAATGATTTATGACTTCGAGAAGCGATTCAATTGTTCTGGAATTCTGGATCGTTCGTGGGACGTCGGTATCTAGAATTTTCTTGGCTCCGCATATAAATACGAGCCCCCGGCCGGAAGCGAGTCAGTTGTGATTTCGACTGCGATCAAGAGCGAACTACCTAAGAGTGTGAAGTGATTTTATCTAACGACCTAAGCGATAGTGTAACGGTACTCTAGTGTTAATTGCGATTCGGATTATTGTTGACTGGACTATTTTGTTATTATTTGTGGTGAATAAAGTTGTCTCTTAGTAAATCGGCATTTGATTACCCACGTACGTAACAACTGGTGTCAGAAGTGAAATGCCATTACTACAGAGGGACGACGAACAGCGACCACGAACAAGAAGGCAAATGGAGATGGATGCTGCGCGTCATCGTATGGAGGAGGAAGATCAGGCTGGTATGGTAGCAACAGAAGCTGCTGAGGTGCCAACAGGACCATCCTCGGAATTGAACCTCGCTGCGGTGTTGGCCGCCATGCAAGCTAGTATGGAGGCCAACCGGCGCAAGCTCCAGAACCTAATCGCAGCGAACCAGGAAGAAGCTCGCCGCGAACAGGAAGCCGCTCGCCGCGAACAGGAAGCCGCTCGCCGCGATCAGGAGGCTAAGCAGAACCTGATCCTCGATAAAATCGACCACGGCCTCGTCACGTTGGGCGAGAAGGTAAAGAATCTCACCTTGGAGGTCAAGGAGGTTTCCGCCCGAGCTGATAGCCTAGAAACAAGAATTGATGGCCACGAAGATCGCCTGCTGGACATCAACAAAAAAATTGTCAAGCTCGAAGCACGCGAACCCGTTGTTGTCGGCTCACCATCGCACACTCCCTGTGCATCCGCCGCAAAATTTGATGTGCCGCGTTTTGATGGCACGTCTTCCTGGACGGCATTTAAGTACCAATTCGAGACATTGGTCGAAACAAACCGCTGGGATGATAAGCAGTCTTTTGCGGCATTAACTTTGGCTCTACGAGGGGACGCTCTGCTGGTCCTAGAGAACCTTCCTCCGAACAGCAGGACGTTGGAGCGTCTCATGGAGGGATTAGACACTCGCTATGGAGACAAGCACCTCGAGCACGTTTTCCGCGCGCAGCTTCGCGAGAGAACGCAGAGGTTGAACGAGAGCCTGCAGCAATGGGGAGTTGAGGTTGAACGACTGGTCCGGCGTGCGTACAGGTCGATGACACCAGAGACGGTGGAAGTTAATCTGGTGCAAGCATTCATCGACGGTCTACGGGATCCTGAAGTCAGGGCTACGGTGCGACTCGGACACCACCAAACTCTAAAAAGTGCGATGGCTCACGCTCTGGAAGTAGAAGCCGTACGACAAGATTCACGTACGCATAGAGTTAGGGAAGTGGTGGTCTCGCCTTCAGCGCGACCACGTCACCGAGAAGTGGTGGCTTTTTCTCCAGCACAGTCCCGCTATATTCCAACGTGTTACGGGTGCAGAGAAAAAGGGCACATTCGCACCGATTGCCCTAAGAAAAAGAGGGAAAGTGTGGACTCCGGAACTCAAGTCAACGAGGAGCCGATAAAATTTAATGTCGCCAGGGCCACAGCCCCAACCATCACCATCAATCAAGTTCACAACGGAAATAGTTTGATCATCGAAGGAACGCTGAATCATCGTGCCTGCAATTTTACCGTTGACACCGGGGCGTCGCGAACCATTGTAAGGCCGGAGTTGCTGAAACGAACCATCTCATGGCAAAGAGAGTCTCCAACCTGCCGACTTCAGACAGCAACCGGCCAGTCAGTCTCCGTCCTCGGTGATACAGAAATTGAGTTCAAAATCGGTGATCAAGTGTATATCCATCCTGCGTTAATTGCGAATATTACCGACGACTGCATACTGGGTCTTGACTTCTTGCGGAATAACCGATGTATTTTAGATATCGACAGGGGAGTATTGAAATTCCCAGATCAAGAAGTCTTCCTGCGAGGAATTACCTCATGCAACCTTTATTGTTTAAAGGATACTACATTGGCTCCGAGAACAGAAACCTTAGTTGAAGTAAAATTCCCCAAGAAAATCAAGCAACGAAGATGTGTAATGGTTGAAGATATTGGCCGGCACCCGGAGCTCATCACTGCCAGAACATTAGTTATGACGAAAGGGAAATCCAAGGTAAGGATTGTGAACCTTGGGAAAGAAGAGTTCCAACTGAAGAAAAACAGAGTTGTTGGGAGATGTGAAGAAGTTCAGTATCTCCGTCAAATCAATACATCTCCAGCAAAGCAAAACACGACAAAAGTTGAAACGGATCACATCCAGCAACTTCTGGAAAATTCTAAGAGCAATTTATCGCCTTCGGAATTGCAGCAAGCCAGGGAATTTCTGCTACGGTTTCGAGATATCTTTGCAACGGGAAAAGACTGCGGGAGAACAGGTCTCGTCAAGCATGAGATAGATACAGGTGATGCTAGACCGATTAAACAGAGACCGCGCCGCATACCCTGGGCTAAGGAATCTGAGGTAGCAGGAATGGTAAAGGACATGGCTGATAGCGGAATAATTGAGCCTTCTACGAGTCCATGGTCTTCTCCAGTCGTTCTGGTGAAGAAGAAGGACGGCAGCACAAGATTCTGTGTGGACTACAGAATGCTGAATAATGTGACGAAGAAGGACAGTTATCCCTTACCAAGGATAGACGATACGCTGGATATGCTCAGTGGCATGAAGTGGTTTTCGACCATTGATTTGAAAAGTGGCTACTGGCAAGTGGAAATCAGCGAGAAAGATAAAGAAAAGACAGCGTTCAGTACGGGTATTGGCAGCGGCCTGTGGCAATTTAACGTCATGCCTTTTGGGTTATGCAACGCCCCAGCGACGTTTGAACGCCTCATGGAGAGAGTCATGGTGGGCCTTCTTGGTGACGTCTGTCTGGTATATTTGGATGACGTCATTATAATGGGTCGCACATTTAAGGAAAACCTGAGGAATATGGAGAAAGTGTTCACCAGGATACGAGGGGCTAACTTAAAACTAAGCCCAAAGAAGTGTGCCCTGTTCAAGAAGGAGGTCAGCTACCTAGGACATGTTATTTCCGCCGACGGGGTGAGAACCGACCCTGAGAAGATAAAGGCAGTCCAACAGTGGCCGGTTCCAAAGAACAAAACTGAAGTACGTGCATTTCTAGGGTTGTGCACATACTACAGGCGGTTTGTCAAGAATTTTTCGGACATTGCAAAACCTTTACATCAGCTGACTGAGGATAAACGAGATTTTATTTGGGACAAGAACTGTGAGTCAGCATTCGACGAGCTAAAGCAACGGCTATGTGAAGCGCCTATACTGGGGTATCCGAGCAGAGACGGAAGATTTGTCGTTGATACCGATGCCAGCAACACGGGAATTGGTGGAGTGTTGTCACAAGTGCAGGGCGACAGACAGGTCGTAATCGCTTACTTCAGTAAGGCACTTTCAAAGCCAGAAAGGAACTACTGCGTGACTCGACGAGAACTGCTGGCTGTGGTTAAAACCTTGCAGCATTTCCACAAGTACCTCATAGGAAGACAATTTACTTTGAGGACGGATCACGCTGCATTGAAATGGCTTCTACAATTTAAAAACCCTGAGGGCCAAGTTGCAAGATGGCTCGAGCAGCTGCAGGAGTTTAACTTTGTGACGGAACATCGTAGTGGAAAAGGGCATAACAATGCTGACGCCCTGTCGCGACGTCCATGTAATGATGACTGCAGACACTGCCAGCAGAATGAAGCCCGAGAACGCGTTAATTTAATTAGGGCTGAAGGCAACTTCAAGAAGTCCCAGGAAGAAGATGACGATATTCGACCTATACTGGACTGGAAGCGTAGCGGAACAAGGCCACAGTGGAGTGAAGTATCGTCACACAGTCCCGTAACTAAGAGCTACTGGGCACAGTGGGACAGTTTAGTCCTAGAGAATGATGTGCTTTGTAGGAAATGGGAATCGAACGATGGCAAGGAGGTGACCACACAAGTTATAGTACCACGATGTGAAGTAGTCCCCCTGCTACAGGAAATACACGATGGTGCTTCTGGAGGACACCTGGGCATCAAGAAAACTCTACTGAAAGTGAGACAGCGGTATTACTGGCTCAATTGTAGAGATGACATAGAGCAATGGTGTCGGAAATGTACAGCGTGCGCATCTGTGAAAGGACCACAGACTAGGAGCAGGGGCAGGCTTCAGCTGTACAATGTGGGAGCCCCATGGGAACGCATCGCTATCGACGTCGCTGGACCTTTTCCAGTTACAAATGACGGAAACAAGTACATAGTGGTGATCCAGGACTATTTCACAAAGTGGCCCGAAGTCTTCGCCATACCCAATCAGGAAGCGACGACAGTGGCGAAAAAGGTGGTCGAAGAAGTAGTATGTCGGTATGGCGCACCTTTGGAAATCCATTCCGATCAAGGCCGTAACTTCGAATCTGCGCTGTTCCAGGAAATTTGTACACTTCTGGGAATTTATAAGACACGCACAACACCTGCGCACCCTCAGTCGGACGGAATGGTGGAAAGGTTTAACCAAACCCTAGAGAATCACCTGGCTAAGGTTGTCGATGACCATCAGAAGGACTGGGACCGGTATATTCCACTATTTCTGATGTCTTACCGATCGGCAGTGCATGATAGCACGGGACATACCCCAGCAAGAGTGAATTTCGGCAGGGAGATGAGACTTCCAGTCGATGCCATAACTGGCGTGCCACCTGACAAGACTAAGCCAGTTACGGACTACGTAAGTGACCTTCAAGATCAATTGGACGAAGTGCATAAACGAGTTCGTGAGAATAGCATGAACACCAGCGTAAAAATGAAAACTAGATACGACCGTAATGCCAATGCCAAGGGATTTGAGGAAGGTACACTGGTATGGCTCCACAACCCGCTTCGACGGAAAGGGAAGTCGCCGAAACTCCAAGCTCGATGGGAGGTACCTTACACCGTGTTAAAAAGGATTAATGACGTGACCTACCGCATCAAGAAAGGACTAAGAGGGAAACCCAAGGTTGTCCATGTGGATAGATTGGCGCCGTATCACGGATCTAATAATGCTCGGGACGAGCATGACTAAGAGGGGGGCACTGTTACGCCATTAAACGTGAACCCGCCATATCTCCGAGAAAATAAAGAGTAGCACGTAATAATTAAAACGCATTGCTGTTCGAAAGATCTAGAATGGTTTTGCGTACCCAGCCTTAGAAAAATCTCGAAACATCCACAAAGTACTTACAACTAGTGGGTAGGCATTTATCTAGGATAAGGGAAATGATACTCTCCGACGTTAACAATAGAGTCGAAATTCGCATGAAAGTGACTCTTATTACCACGAGTAATAAAAATGATTTATGACTTCGAGAAGCGATTCAATTGTTCTGGAATTCTGGATCGTTCGTGGGACGTCGGTATCTAGAATTTTCTTGGCTCCGCATATAAATACGAGCCCCCGGCCGGAAGCGAGTCAGTTGTGATTTCGACTGCGATCAAGAGCGAACTACCTAAGAGTGTGAAGTGATTTTATCTAACGACCTAAGCGATAGTGTAACGGTACTCTAGTGTTAATTGCGATTCGGATTATTGTTGACTGGACTATTTTGTTATTATTTGTGGTGAATAAAGTTGTCTCTTAGTAAATCGGCATTTGATTACCCACGTACGTAACAATATAAAATGTTTAATGTTTTGGCTTGAGAGTACTTGGACAACCGCATTATGAAACTCAGTGCATCGACTCGACTGTTGCATAAACGTGTGTTTTAAAGTTGAGCTTGGAATCGTGGTAAACTCCCAGATCACGGATGGAATTTGGTCTGGGTAGAACTTGATCACCTAAGATATATGACGCAGTGATAATTGAACGTTTCTGGGAATACGTAATAACCGAACATTTTGCGGTATTGAGATCCAGCTTGTTTCGTTGACAATAATCCTCAATACGACGCAGGTCATATTTCTCGCAGGTATATAAAACTAATCCAGTAAAGACCTTTGAAAATCTGCTATTTTATATAAAGTTTGTCCCTCCATAATGTGATCTATTAAAAATATAAAAAAAGTACATCTATGAAAGCTTTGCATATTTAATCGAAATTCTGAATAACGACAATTTTTCTCAAAAACTTAAGGGTAAAAAAATTGTTACGTGAAATACGTGTTTTATGGAACAAGTTTTGTGAAAAATTCGAGTAAATCACAGAATTACCGAATAGCATAGCATTTAATAAGCATAGTTTTCGTTTAGTTCCAACAGAGTTTTCAGGCGTTAACTCTCTTTTTTCGCATTGCCTCTTCATCAAACATCGCGTTGGATTGCGTTAGATGAAGCAACAAGCTTTTAAACCATGCTCGACGTTGAAGATAGGCGAGTGGGGAACATCGAGGTACTTTTAATTCCTATTGGCATCGGTTATATAAACCACATAATTATGTATATTATATTACCAAAAAACAAGAGGTACCTAATATCTAGTAGACTAATTAGTTCGCAGATCTCGTGCTCAGTGCTCAGTGCATGTTAAAGCGATATATTCTGACGTCGTCATCGTCCCTGTTATAGAGTTGTAAGTCGACCTGAATTGTAAGCACATATTCCATCTCTTTCCTATTTTATGTTCAAGTAAAAGATAGCTTATATTCTTTTACCACTAGAAAATCGGTACCAATATGTCTCTCTCTACTCTCTACGTCTCCGTTTTCAAACTTTAAACTGACTGGTCGCATCGACCATAACCAAAGCTTACATACGACGCAGATAATATAATTAAATGAAAAACTAGCTGTTACCCGTGACTTCGTCTGCGTCAAATTCATAAAACTGGACAAATGTAGGTAACTAATATTTTTGTGTTGTATTTTACTTTCACATAAAACGGCTAAATTCTCGATTATTGAGATACCTCAGGAATTAAGACCCGTTCCCGCGGGAATATAAAAAATAGCTGAGTTACTCATTCTAGCATATTAGCTATATAATTTTTTTTTTACACCAGGGAACATCTCGTTCATCTTTTGAACACCCTACCAAAGTTTCATCACAATCTGATCAATGGTTTCGCACGCATGGAGTACAAATATTAGTTTTTAACCGACTTCAAAGATGAGGAGGTTATAATGTTCGGCTGTATGTATTTTTTTGTGAATGTTCATCGATTTCTCTTTCAATTATGGACAGATTTCGAATATTTTTTTTAAATTGAAAGATCATACTCCTCTTTTGGTTCCATAGAAATATTGATTAATAGCATTATGATCTGATGACAAACTTCGAAGATATGGAATGGAACTTCTCATAGGATCATAGCAGAATTGTCGTAACAAGTAAAATTACTTTGTTTATAGTAGTCGATAACTGACTGAAGAAAAAGAGGTATGGGCTATATCGAACTCATCTGATAGGAGGTAGGCTCCGAAACTTTGTAATAAATCAATGTATCCTAGCTGAGTTTGGGATTATTAGAATTGTCATGAGATGGACTCTGGCTATAAGGTACCTTCGAACCGATCTGATGATGCAGCCGAAAGGTGGAAGGTACCACAGCTAAAAAGTGTAAAATAAAAACTTTTCGAAGTCGCGGGCAAAATTTAGTATAAAATATTATATTATCTTCACCGTGCGTAATGTGTAATAAGGTATGAGCAATGTTATAAGCTGGGAATGCAAAAAGACTATGACGGACAACGCTGACTTTACCGAAACTAGTAATGTTACGGAATTTAAGGCAGGTGGTAATTATGTTGTGAACTGGAGACCTTGTTAAACTCTGTTAATAATTTAGCAACTAAGGGCAAAGAATCTATATTATATACGTATTGTAGGTAGGTACCACCTTGATTAAACCTAGTCAATGTCTACGTTCTAGTTTTAAAATTTTACGAATGCCTCTCAAAACCAAAAAAGCTTTCCGGACATTTTAAATACAAACATAAAATTTTCGAATTGTAGCAAATGGAAAACGTTATCACGGCGACGGTAACGTTTCTTGTGATCTCCTGTAAGCCGAGATTAGGTCGGATTGAGTCGAACCGTGCCACCGAACCCGTTATATTGAAGACGTATGTAGGAAGTCTGAACACACCCTTAATACCTATTAACTTGTCAAGTTAATTAATGGGAATATTCTTTTGATTATTCGTTGTTCTACAAGCGGAAGTGACTCAATTTAATCCGAGTGAACTTTTGCGTTGAAAATTCTATGAAATATTTTGTACTTTCAGAAACCAACCTCCATTTTGCACATTTAATTAGTCTCATTTATATCATCAATTCAAATCTTCTATTACTTGTGCAAACAAATATGTAGCCATGTGTATTATTATGAGTAAAGTTCAACATGAATAATGCTCGCGAGTGGGAAAATTAGTAGGTAAGGCACACTAAAATATTCCTGCAACAAATACTGAGTGGCGTGCAATTTGAACGGAATAATCTCCACATTTAGAATTAGAGGTTCGCTTTAAGTCGTCGTAAATATAGCGCAACATAGTTATTTTGAAAAGGCTTGCACGCCCTGCCCGCGGCGGTTCGCTTGGCGGAATATAATAATAGTCGTCGGGCCACCGCGGAATATCATCTCGGTACATTGTGAGAGGCAGGATGCTCATTAGATGAACGCCCCGGGCCGCCGCGCGCGCCCCGCGCCCTGCCTACCTTCAGACACACTGCCTGCATGCGCACGCTGTACTTTGCATTCTAATTAGTTTTACTTTTTACTCTCTAACATTAACTGCTTGCCAAAAGCTACAAATTGGTGTCTCCGTGCCCTACTTTTTCCGTCCACTGCACCAATAATATAAATTTCAGGATCCTTCCCAACGACGTTCTGATAAGACCGAAACGAGCAACTGAAACGGAAAGTGTTCATTCTGAAGTTATATCTTACGATAAAGTTTTAGTTAGAACCTATTATAGGATATACGGCTCACGGATCTAATAGGCTTTAACCTCTTTATGTTATCGCCTAAGTTGAGTGCGGTGTTAACATTATAATTATAACGACTACTGTAACTCACGACTGGAATAATGTCTGAGTGAGTTTGCGAAGCCGATGTAATATTTTAATCTTATCATTCGAGTCAAGTTTCATGTCTCGCGAGGAAAGTTTGATCCGCGGTTCAAGTTTCGAGACGAACGACGAGCTTACAACTGTGACTGTGAGGCTCTCAGATCTCTGTACTTTAATGGGGCCGACACCATTATGGATGTATCTAACTGTTCCCATACGTCATCGAATAGCTTTTGAGTTTCCTACCGTTGCTTAGGGCAATAACAATACAGTAACAAAGTGGTGAAATTGTTTCAGTTGACAATTGCTAAGTAAATACAAAAGGACGGAGTAAAGTACTTATTTTCATGTTTTGTATGTTCAGCAAAATTGTTTATCTACTCTGTCGAGTGGCGTTGTTTTCTGAAACAATCTCTTTCGCCCAAGCTCGGCGGTGACTAAGCATTTTCAAAGTTAAGAAGCCTTGTTTGGCCGCTTCCGATATTTGTTAAGCCCGTGTCGGTTTTACAAGATGCCAGCTCGAGATAATTAATGTGTAGCCTCGTAAAACCCTTCTTAGTAATTTAACAACTTCTAATTGAATAAAACTTAACAACCTTTGTCCTGTTACATAATAATTTAATTATATACAGCGAACTAAACAGCTGGCACCCTTAGATTGTAAACTTGAAATTGCCATAATGCTGGCTAGGTAAACGGATTGGCTATTGCTGTACATTGTTATTAGCTCAAAGGTCGGTTTAGCTAAGCATCATCGTTTAAAATTACTATCGTTTCAGTTTAGTGATAGATAGTAAAAACACGTCTATTTGGTTTAATTAAAACTATCACTACAAAGACATTTTCGATATGATTAGCGCTGTGGTTGAGCGATTGGCTGCTTTAATGCGATTCAGGGGTACGACTCCCTTGATATAGTATTCCGAGAGTTGTCTGGATCTGGCTGTATAGAATACGTCCAGATCCTGTTTGTGAACGCATCCACGATACAGGAGTTAATCCGAGTGTGGAGAAAAGTTTTTTTTAATAAACGCTAAATGAAATACTTTAAACCAGTAGAGTTTAAAATTGTGGGCTGAAACAGTGCTGAAGTAAATAACACAACACGGTATTGTGAACCACGGCCGCGCAACGTTAGTCACCGATTTTCATTTCAAATTAGTTTAAAACAACTTGTTCGAACCGGCTTCAAAATATATCGGCATTTAGAATCTATGCTGCATTTCAACCGTATCGAATGCAAGAAAATAAATTCTTGCTGCAAAAAATAGTAGCCAAAACGATTCCATGTCGCCTTTT